>JANDEH010000004.1:69767325-72452189 GCA_024610705.1 Tetragnatha versicolor | reverse complement strand
TCGCAGGGTATCTTCTATGCATAATACTACACATTCTGTGCGAATTTGAGCCCCGAGGAAGAATTCTAGACCCTCTAGGGGGATGGCCTTAAACGGCTTTAGGCACCGTATTACTCAGTGTGTGAGCGACTCAGAACGGCTACAAGGCCATATAGGGAGCAGGCCCAACCCCCCAAAATCAAGTCGCTTGGACTCCAAACTCGCAGGGTATCTTCTATGCATAATACTACACATTCTGTGCGAATTTGAGCCCCGAGGAAGAATTCTAGACCCTCTAGGGGGGTGGCCTTAAACGGCTTTAGGCACCGTATTACTCAGTCTGTGAGCGACTCAGAACGGCTACAAGGCCATATAGGGAGCAGGCCCAACCCCCCAAAATCAAGTCGCTTGGACTCCAAACTCGCAGGGTATCTTCTATGCATAATACTACACATTCTGTGCGAATTTGAGCCCCGAGGAAGAATTCTAGACCCTCTAGGGGGGTGGCCTTAAACGGCTTTAGGCACCGTATTACTCAGTCTGTGAGCGACTCAGAACGGCTACAAGGCCATATAGGGAGCAGGCCCAACCCCCCAAAATCAAGTCGCTTGGACTCCAAACTCGCAGGGTATCTTCTATGCATAATACTACACATTCTGTGCGAATTTGAGCCCCGAGGAAGAATTCTAGACCCTCTAGGGGGGTGGCCTTAAACGGCTTTAGGCACCGTATTACTCAGTCTGTGAGCGACTCAGAACGGCTACAAGGCCATATAGGGAGCAGGCCCAACCCCCCAAAATCAAGTCGCTTGGACTCCAAACTCGCAGGGTATCTTCTATGCATAATACTACACATTCTGTGCGAATTTGAGCCCCGAGGAAGAATTCTAGACCCTCTAGGGGGGTGGCCTTAAACGGCTTTAGGCACCGTATTACTCAGTCTGTGAGCGACTCAGAACGGCTACAAGGCCATATAGGGAGCAGGCCCAACCCCCCAAAATCAAGTCGCTTGGACTCCAAACTCGCAGGGTATCTTCTATGGATAATACTACACATTCTGTGCGAATTTGAGCCCCGAGGAAGAATTCTAGACCCTCTAGGGGGGTGGCCTTAAACGGCTTTAGGCACCGTATTACTCAGTCTGTGAGCGACTCAGAACGGCTACAAGGCCATATAGGGAGCAGGCCCAACCCCCCAAAATCAAGTCGCTTGGACTCCAAACTCGCAGGGTATCTTCTATGCATAATACTACACATTCTGTGCGAATTTGAGCCCCGAGGAAGAATTCTAGACCCTCTAGGGGGGTGGCCTTAAACGGCTTTAGGCACCGTATTACTCAGTGTGTGAGCGACTCAGAACGGCTACAAGGCCATATAGGGAGCAGGCCCAACCCCCCAAAATCAAGTCGCTTGGACTCCAAACTCGCAGGGTATCTTCTATGCATAATACTACACATTCTGTGCGAATTTGAGCCCCGAGGAAGAATTCTAGACCCTCTAGGGGGGTGGCCTTAAACGGCTTTAGGCACCGTATTACTCAGTCTGTGAGCGACTCAGAACGGCTACAAGGCCATATAGGGAGCTGGCCCAACCCCCCAAAATCAAGTCGCTTGGACTCCAAACTCGCAGGGTATCTTCTATGCATAATACTACACATTCTGTGCGAATTTGAGCCCCGAGGAAGAATTCTAGACCCTCTAGGGGGGTGGCCTTAAACGGCTTGAGGCACCGTATTACTCAGTCTGTGAGCGACTCAGAACGGCTACAAGGCCATATAGGGAGCAGGCCCAACCCCCCAAAATCAAGTCGCTTGGACTCCAAACTCGCAGGGTATCTTCTATGCATAATACTACACATTCTGTGCGAATTTGAGCCCCGAGGAAGAATTCTAGACCCTCTAGGGGGGTGGCCTTAAACGGCTTTAGGCACCGTATTACTCAGTCTGTGAGCGACTCAGAACGGCTACAAGGCCATATAGGGAGCAGGCCCAACCCCCCAAAATCAAGTCGCTTGGACTCCAAACTCGCAGGGTATCTTCTATGCATAATACTACACATTCTGTGCGAATTTGAGCCCCGAGGAAGAATTCTAGACCCTCTAGGGGGGTGGCCTTAAACGGCTTTAGGCACCGTATTACTCAGTCTGTGAGCGACTCAGAACGGCTACAAGGCCATATAGGGAGCAGGCCCAACCCCCCAAAATCAAGTCGCTTGGACTCCAAACTCGCAGGGTATCTTCTATGCATAATACTACACATTCTGTGCGAATTTGAGCCCCGAGGAAGAATTCTAGACCCTCTAGGGGGGTGGCCTTAAACGGCTTTAGGCACCGTATTACTCAGTCTGTGAGCGACTCAGAACGGCTACAAGGCCATATAGGGAGCAGGCCCAACCCCCCAAAATCAAGTCGCTTGGACTCCAAACTCGCAGGGTATCTTCTATGCATAATACTACACATTCTGTGCGAATTTGAGCCCCGAGGAAGAATTCTAGACCCTCTAGGGGGGTGGCCTTAAACGGCTTTAGGCACCGTATTACTCAGTCTGTGAGCGACTCAGAACGGCTACAAGGCCATATAGGGAGCAGGCCCAACCCCCCAAAATCAAGTCGCTTGGACTCCAAACTCGCAGGGTATCTTCTATGCATAATACTACACATTCTGTGCGAATTTGAGCCCCGAGGAAGAATTCTAGACCCTCTGGGGGGGTGGCCTTAAACGGCTTTAGGCACCGTATTACTCAGTCTGTGAGCGACTCAGAACGGCTACAAGGCCATATAGGGAGCAGGCCCAACCCCCCAAAATCAAGTCGCTTGGACTCCAAACTCGCAGGGTATCTTCTATGCATAATACTACACATTCTGTGCGAATTTGAGCCCCGAGGAAGAATTCTAGACCCTCTAGGGGGGTGGCCTTAAACGGCTTTAGGCACCGTATTACTCAGTCTGTGAGCGACTCAGAACGGCTACAAGGCCATATAGGGAGCAGGCCCAACCCCCCAAAATCAAGTCGCTTGGACTCCAAACTCGCAGGGTATCTTCTATGCATAATACTACACATTCTGTGCGAATTTGAGCCCCGAGGAAGAATTCTAGACCCTCTAGGGGGGTGGCCTTAAACGGCTTTAGGCACCGTATTACTCAGTCTGTGAGCGACTCAGAACGGCTACAAGGCCATATAGGGAGCAGGCCCAACCCCCCAAAATCAAGTCGCTTGGACTCCAAACTCGCAGGGTATCTTCTATGCATAATACTACACATTCTGTGCGAATTTGAGCCCCGAGGAAGAATTCTAGACCCTCTAGGGGGGTGGCCTTAAACGGCTTTAGGCACCGTATTACTCAGTCTGTGAGCGACTCAGAACGGCTACAAGGCCATATAGGGAGCAGGCCCAACCCCCCAAAATCAAGTCGCTTGGACTCCAAACTTGCAGGGTATCTTCTATGCATAATACTACACATTCTGTGCGAATTTGAGCCCCGAGGAAGAATTCTAGACCCTCTAGGGGGGTGGCCTTAAACGGCTTTAGGCACCGTATTACTCAGTCTGTGAGCGACTCAGAACGGCTACAAGGCCATATAGGGAGCAGGCCCAACCCCCCAAAATCAAGTCGCTTGGACTCCAAACTCGCAGGGTATCTTCTATGCATAATACTACACATTCTGTGCGAATTTGAGCCCCGAGGAAGAATTCTAGACCCTCTAGGGGGGTGGCCTTTAACGGCTTTAGGCACCGTATTACTCAGTCTGTGAGCGACTCAGAACGGCTACAAGGCCATATAGGGAGCAGGCCCAACCCCCCAAAATCAAGTCGCTTGGACTCCAAACTCGCAGGGTATCTTCTATGCATAATACTACACATTCTGTGCGAATTTGAGCCCCGAGGAAGAATTCTAGACCCTCTAGGGGGGTGGCCTTAAACGGCTTTAGGCACCGTATTACTCAGTCTGTGAGCGACTCAGAACGGCTACAAGGCCATATAGGGAGCAGGCCCAACCCCCCAAAATCAAGTCGCTTGGACTCCAAACTCGCAGGGTATCTTCTATGCATAATACTACACATTCTGTGCGAATTTGAGCCCCGAGGAAGAATTCTAGACCCTCTAGGGGGGTGGCCTTAAACGGCTTTAGGCACCGTATTACTCAGTCTGTGAGCGACTCAGAACGGCTACAAGGCCATATAGGGAGCAGGCCCAACCCCCCAAAATCAAGTCGCTTGGACTCCAAACTCGCAGGGTATCTTCTATGCATAATACTACACATTCTGTGCGAATTTGAGCCCCGAGGAAGAATTCTAGACCCTCTAGGGGGGTGGCCTTAAACGGCTTTAGGCACCGTATTACTCAGTCTGTGAGCGACTCAGAACGGCTACAAGGCCATATAGGGAGCAGGCCCAACCCCCCAAAATCAAGTCGCTTGGACTCCAAACTCGCAGGGTATCTTCTATGGCAGGGCAACTTCCTTATTCTGTTAAGTCTCGCTAAATACTGTCAAGCTTTTTCGGATGCCAAAAATTAGAGATATTGCTAAATAATTTCAAACTTATAGATTAAAATGTTAAGTTATATCAATAAAAGCCATAAAAATCCCGAACTGTTTTTATTTTATTATCAAAATACTGTTACAACGAAGAAATTTTATTGTCCCGTGAAGCTCGTTACAATGGGATTTTTCTGTATTTGAATAAATGGCGTTCAAAATAGCTGTTTGAAAAATGATTAAACCTAACAATCCTATTTGTTTCTCAAGGTAAAATTAATTATCTCAAAACAAAGATTACAGTGATAAGATGCGAATTTTTTTATGAATGTACTTTATTAATAAAACTTGAAAATAATCTTTATTATTTACAATGTTGAATTACAGCATATACACATTAGAAACAATCGTATTTGATCATACATGGTGTATCATTATTTGTCAATGGAACAAACTTTTCGAAGGGTAGATCACACCTAAACAACACAATCTCATAGAAAAGGGGGTCGGAAATGGGTTTTTTATAAGCGGGCAAAAAATTCTCTGTGGAAACCTTTTAAAATCAATCTTAAACCGTCGATTCAGGTATTTCTCGACAAAACGAACATAAGAGCCGAGATTTCAGCTCCTAAATTGATTTTTCTGTAACTATGCGGCAGGCGTCGGTAATGCATATCTGCAGACCATACACTGGTATCTACCACAATGGTTCCAATGATCTAAAAGAAACGTTGATAATCTGCAGTTAAGGACCCTGCAGTTCAGGATGTCTTCACAACTGACCATGTGTCCAAGGACTTGCTTGAATTCATCACAACGAGGCAGTCTGCAGTGTCTGTTAGGATTCGATTTGTCCTCTTCCAGGCAGCCGTAAACGTGTAGCAAAACTATCAGTGTCTCTACTGCCCGCCGAAGACTCGTTTCCATAATCTGGTTGGCCATTGGGACTGGAATGTGAACTTGGCCATTAGCCAAGAGTAGCACGTCCATTCCTGCTCTGAGTTTCTGCTTCGTTGTTATTCAGACAAGAAGATTCCTTCCCCAACGATTCGTTCGTTTTAAGCGTTTCCCAAAGTCCGATCTGGAATTTCGTGGAGGCTGGTTTTCTCTCTTCACGAAGAGCGGGAATGTGTCAAGTTGAAATCTTCTTCAATGATTCACGGGTCAACAATTGGCATCAATATCCTAGACAAAGCAAAAAATTACTAATTCAAATCAAATTTTATTAATTATAATAAACAAAAAAGAATACAAAACACAATGTCAAAAAAAGCATACAAAAAATACATTGATCTTAATACTTTATCCGAACAAAGGAGCAACTGCTCGTCCATGAGTTACAGGAATTTTAAAAATAAATGTCTGATCAGAAATAGTGGATAAATAAGAGAAAAATAAATTCACGTTAAAAAAAAGACAAGGAAAAACGAAATTTGTTTATTAAGAGAAAGATGAGAAATAAACAAAAATTGAGTATAAACCCGACAAAAATTAAAATGGTGTTTGGACATTATTTTGGTCTAGCACAAAGTTTTTAAAAGCATCCGATATTAGATTCAGTTTGAATTTCTTTTGGTTACTATTTTTAAAAATATGAAATAATAACCAAAAGATATTGAAGGATAAAAATAAAATAAAAATATTTAACCGTGCTTACATTAACAATATTTTAAGAGGCACTACAATAGGGAATTAAATTTCACTTTTAATAAAGGTGGTCCAAGTTCATCTGGTGTATCAACCAGGGTTATGATTAAAACACAGTCTGAACAGAGCCCTTGGACCCTCTCAAAATGAGTTTAAACCATACTTTTATAGGTCATATTAAAAAAAAATGTTTGGGGCATACCCCCCTGCAGTACTCTTTTAGTATAACCCAAAAGGAGTTAAAACACAAGTTTCAAAATTTTCTAAGGGAAAAATCCTTAAACCCCCTCCACCTTTGAGATTTTGAAAGTCTCTCTATATTAACTCCTTTTTCTGGAGAAAATTCTGCTGCTTAACTTTGACTGAATTGTTTTGACTTTAGTTTTATACTAAATTAGCACTTATTGGCTTATAAAAAATTAGTTATTTAGGGTCTATTTTCCACAAATTTTCTAGGGGGGGTTGACCCCCAGACATGGGGGCGGATTTAGGTTGTGAACCCTGGGGGTGCAAGCTGTCCCTGGTGACTTTGAATGCAGGGTTTTCCCTTATAAAAATGGAATTTTCTCAAAAAGTCGTGGGTGCTCCATGCACCCCCTTAAATCCGCCCATGCCCCCTAAAATTTTGTTATGTTGTCTCCAAAATGTTTTATATTCTTCAAAGATAGTATTTTTTTTATTGCTATGATAATTTATGATAACTTTTAAATTACATGATGCATAGAGAGGGGCAAGAAAAGACCACAAGGGGATCTTGAGGGATACCTTTTAGAAAATAAAACATTTTGATTTTTTTTGTGTCTAAATGTAAAAGGATGGTCTCTGAAAAAAGTGCCGCCCCACCTTGGGGCTTGCTGGATCCGCGCCTGAATTGAATATAACTAGTGTGTATTTCTATAGAAAAATGCACTTTATAAGCGAATTCCGCGCTTCTCGTCCCACTTGTCGCCAGGGCCGTGTTAAGGGAGGGGCGAAGGGGGCACCCGCCCTGGGCGCCGTATTCAGGTATTCAAAAGGGGCGCCAAATTTGTGCTCGAACTTTTTTGCAATTTATTATTTTAGTATTTTGCAATTTAAAATTATTTTAGTATTGGACGGGATAGGTAGATTCTTCAATACTTTCGAACGGAACCACGATGAACGTGTTCTAGGGGCGCCAAATTTGTGCCCGAACATTTTTTTCAATTAAAAATTATATTTGGGAGGGGGCGCCAAAAAAGCCAGGGGAGCGACAAAAAAGCCATCCGCCCCGGGCCCGATTTTTCCTCAACACGGCCCTGCTTGTCGCATAAGTCCGGGGTATTTGCAAATACTTTTATTGCAAGATTTTTATTTTACGATCCCGATCAATGTGTTTTGAAATCTTTTAATTGAAGGGGCTATGTTACACAAAAAGCCTGTCCCAAAAGTAACGAGACTGAATTCCAGTCAGAATTAAGAAATTCAGTCTCGCGTTACTTTTGACCTTGTAACATCATAGCCCCTTCATCCAGCAAGACCTTCAATTAATAACGATAAAAAAAATTAAAATAGATACTTACTTATAATTTCAAATATCTTGACAAATCTCCTTGGCATGCGATGATGGGTCACGAATCTTGCACAAGCACGTGGGGTGGTGTCGCGTGTGAATTTCCTTGTTACACACACAGAAAAAGCCTGACAGAGGGTCCGCCGAAGTAGGGTTGACAAATGGCGTTGCCTCAAAGGAATCGATTTCAACAGGAATCGAATCTTAGGAATCTTACTTAATTTTCTAATTAATACAGATTATGAACATTATTGCTTCCAAATTAATTAGCATTTTGATAATTTATTAGTATTTTGCTGATTATTTCTAATAATTCCTAATTATCTTTGATTCGTTATTGAAATAGATAAGTTCGATTCTTCTTTTTCGATACTGGCCATATTAGGAATCGATTCCAAGGATCGAAAGAATAAAACCTCAGGAATCGAATCGAAAGATTTTTTAGATTCCTATAGTCCGAAGTGCTGTTTAGCTGTTTTCAAATGCCATCGTATGGCAGCATGGAGAAATCAATGAATGACAGAAGTGGTACTATTAGAAGATGACAGCTGTGATTGGCTCTTACATGTTCATTCAATCTGTCACCCTCTCGCAGGCTCGGACTGGCCATGCGGGCATTTGGGCAAATGCCCGGTGGGCCGCTACTTATCGAGGGCCGTTTGTGGGCCGCCTACAACCAAAATATTTTACAGTGGTATGAATGAAAAGATCCTGTAAAAATGAATCCGCAGGAATTTCCGACTAGCGGCCCACAAATTCTTTTTGTGCGGCCACCAAACCATTAATTTACCAGCAATTAAATTCATTAATGATGGCATAAATTACTGAATTCAAAAATATATTATTTAAAATATTTTTATGAATGAATTTTCCTGGTGTCATCTTCAAAAATTCTACGGCATAAAATTAGCGAACCTTTTCGGATGTCACTGTCACCCAAAAGGGTCCCAAATGAGTTAAAACAGTACTTTTAAGAGTATAATTTCCAAAATTTTTATGGGGGAGGACCCCCAGACCCCCCCTTTCTATTTTGAGCTACATCATTCACAATTTCTTTTAATATTAAGTTCGTCAAGATGGAAATTCTTTCTACCCACTGAATTTTCCAACAAATAATAATTAAAAGTCTATATTGAGTATTACGTATCCAATTAGGGACTTCAAGGTGGATATTACTATATTAGACTATTTCTTAGGGGTCAATTTTCAAAGGAATTTCTTGGGGAGGTATCCCATCCCCCGAAATTTTTAATTCTATCAAGTTATATTTGAAAATCATGCGGTGGACCGATTCAGACTTAAAATGCCCGGGCCGAAATTTTTACCCAGTCCAGCCCTGCCCTCTCGAAAGGGTATTATTCGACGGTTGGACGACGACTTTGTTTTTCCGCCTCTCCGGACGCGAAAACAATGCGATCCCAGCGCCAAAGGGACCCCTATCACGAGACATACCCCTTTTTTGTGGCCTATTAATTAGTTTTCGTCTTTATTCTTGATTCATACTTTTTGCAATGGCGTTATTTCAAAAGGAAAAAGACTAACCCCTACCTAAAGGGACCCTCTTTAGGTAATTAGAATACGATTATTTACAACCTTTTTAATATTATGTACGTTGAAAAGATTCGATTAGGTTTTGAAAAGTCTTAGTCCCCCCCCCAAAAAAAATCCAAATCCTAGATCCTTAATTGCAATAGGATATAGGTGGTGGTGGTTAAACCACTAATGCGTTGGTCTGATGATAATGTTCCGATATTGCACCGTTTTACCAGTTTCAGCTGTCTTTATAAAATCAAAATAAGGGGACATCCATAAATTACGCGAGGTGTTTTTTCCAAAATCTGGACCCCCCTCCCCCCTTGGTGAGATTTAGTGAGATTTTGCTGGACCCCCCTCCCCCACACGTGAGATTTACCTACAACCTTTAAAAATAATTTTCTATGCTATTCATTTGCATTTTGTGCTTCACGGCGCCTAAAACTTTTCCATTGTTAATGATGTGGGGGAAAAGGACCCTATTCCACCTGAAAATCACCACAGTATCTTATCTGTGGGTATTATATTCCTTTCTCATACTTAAAAAAATCGTTTAATTTCCCCCCTTTCGTTACTTTCGTTAATGTCCCCTAATTGCAATAAGATATAGCACTTGGTGGTGGTTAAACCACTAAATGCGTTGGTCTGATGATAATGTTTCGAAATTGCACCATTTTACCAGTTTCAGCTGTCTCTATATAAAATCAAAATAACGAGGTTTTGACCGAGTATAAGGTTTCTTCGACCGGAATCGACAATGTTTTCTCTTTTCGAGTTCTTTTTTGCGACATCAATTAATTTGAAGATCGATATTGCCTCACATGCAGCAGCAGAGAACTTCTCCTTTTCCTCCCTAAACCCTTAGCGTCACACGGGACTCTGGGGCAATTAATACGACCAAACTACTATCTTCACAATAAAGGGCCTGACACTGGGGCGACTCGTGTGTCGCGTAAGCCATCAAGCAATGGGAAGAAAGAAGGGGTTCTGAATATGTCTGAAATATTCGAATCGAATGCCTTTGGAGTCGATACCAATAAGGAATCGAATATTAGGATTCGTACTTAATTTTCTGATTAATGCAGATAACTAGGGCTGTTATTTATATGTAATTAAAAATATGTACATGTAATATGTGTTCATTTTAGCAAAATATTTAGTAGAACCCCGATTATCCGCGAGTGCCACGAAGAAAAATTTTTAACGATGAGAGCAAATTTTAGATGAGATTAGAGACATTTTTATGTTGAGCAAAGGTTTCTGCTGTACTTTACTTATTTTAAAAGATTTACATATCATGTTTTTTGTACAATAAAACAGTATGCTAAAATGTTTTTTTTCGTGTTTTCACCTCCTTTTTAGCCTTTTTTTCGGGTTATCTGCAATATTCGCTATCCGCGGTACCCTTGCCACCCAATTCCGCAGATAATCGGGGCTCTACTGTAATAAAAAAATACCAAATATGTAATAATAAAAAGAAAATGATTCAAAATCTTTTAAAATGTATAAATTCAAGAGCACACTTCAATATCAGATTCCTGAACAAATATGTAATGAGGTATTCTCACGTTTTGGGATTAAATTTTATTAAAATAGTAGATAAAAAACCATGAAGAATGACGCTTACATGAAGTATTTTCGTAGCCTAGTTTCTGAGATATAAATTTTTGAAATTTCGTTTTTTGTTTTGGCGCGAAAACACTTTCGAATCACAAATCATGCGCTGTGAGGTCACATCCAATAGAAGCCCGTTTTCTGATCACGTGAAAACAGAAAACACAATGGTTTTCATGCGCTGTGACGTCACATCCAATAGAAGCCCGTTTTCTGATAACGTGACTTTTCTGACGTTTTGGCAAAAATAAAATTGAATTTTGAATTATTTAAAACACATTTTTGAACTTAAAAATCAGAAATTTGGGAGTTTTAGACCATAATGTATCGAAAAAGTATAAAATCAAGCAAATCCCTCACTCATGCAAATACCTCATTACGTATAAATCCTAGCCGTACAGATAACTATTAACAATTTTGTTCACTTATTATTTAGTATTTTGATATTTCATTAATATTTTGTTGTTTTTTAAATAAATTTTAGTTATAGTTCCTAATTATCTTTGATTTGTGATTGAAAATAGATAAGTTCGATTTTACTTTTCCGATACCGAGGAATCGATTCCAGTTCGGAATCGAAAGATTTTTTAGAATCCTTTCTAGGGTTCTAAATAATTCTGAAGGAATCGAAATGCTTTGGATTCGATACCAAAGAATCGAACCCTTAAAGGAATCGATTCCAGCAGGAATCGAATCTTAGGAATCGTACTTAATTTTCTAATTAATAGAAATAATACAGACAATATTTTTGTGGGTTATTAATTAAATTAATAATAATTACTAGTTATCCTTGATTTGTGATTAATAGGTTAGAAATAGATAAGTTCGATTCTACTTTTTCGATTCTGGCCCGAAGGAATCGATTGGAATCGAACCTCGGGAATCTAATCCAAGAATCGAAACAATCGAACCTCAGGAATCGATTCCGGAATCGAATCGAACGATTTTTTAAATCCCTAATCCTTTCCACTTCCAACCACCGCATCTTCCGACTAAAAGGATCTTAACGACTCGAATCGCCCAGTGTGAGCCCTTAAAACCGACGGAGGAAACGTGACGAAGAAGTCGGAAACGCGATCGCTCCCCCTCCAACAACACCCCCGAGTTTTTCTCTCTTTCGGTAATATAAGACGCTTTTTCCAACTTTCCGAGAAAATGATGACCTCTGTCCGGATGCGGGAAGATATTTATTCTTCTGCGGACATTCGAACTTGGCGGTCATCACTTCCCTCCCCACTTTCACCGTCGTTGGTTAGAGGGCGCTCGCTGTACGGTTAGGCGTAGGTAAGTATGATTCGTAATCATTGATGTCTTAAAATTGTATAAATTAAATTGTAAATATACACAATTTATTACATTACAATTAAACATTATTAATTAATTATTACAATAATAAATTAATAGTGTTTAATTGTAATGTAATAAATTCTGTACCTTTTATATGAATGCTGTTAGGCTAAGCGCGCACTAGAGACTTCTGTCGTGGCGACTATAAACACTAGGTCACTCGTGAGCAATGCATTTCTATGGAGATGACTCTTGGCAGTCGGCCAAGAGTCTCGTCTCTTAATGCGCGCGCTCTAGCTTCTTGCAATAGCCAGGGTGATAATTTTGTCTCAGTCTCCGTGACAAAAGTCTCTAGTGCGCGCTTAGCCTTACTATACTAGACAGCAACTTAAGTTGAATCTACTACGTCACTAACAAACAAAGTAGTAGTTCCCATCGCGGTGCCTGAATTTCGAGTGAAACAATGAACGTCAATTTTAAAACATGATTATTTCGTTAAACCCATATATAAATAATGTCTTTTTATCACAATTCGCGTATCGAAATTCCTCCTATCAACCCAACAGGCTTTGTGTTTACTCACTTTCTCCTTCCTTATTATATATTATACTAGGGAGCTACCGCCTCCTGCTCGCTATCGCTCACCAACCCCTGTAGGATGCTTACGCAGGATCTTTTGGAACGCTTCGCAATCCTCTGAAAACCTTGTTCACTGAACTTATTCAGTTTATAAAACATTCGTTAAAACAATTGACTATCCGTCTGACGTCACATTTTACCCATCATGTGACCTACTGAGCTTGCAATTGGTTACCACAGATACTAAACTAGTAGAGTTTGTTGTGAGATCGTGTTTGTAGGATCTATAATTGAAATTAAAATACCTTATAATTACATACTATATTTAAAGTCTAAAAATACTTTCAAAAATCAAGAAAAGGAACTTGTAGGGATTTTATTGAACTGTTAAAATGTGCCCCATCTACCATCTTGAACTATAAGAGTAGGGGATAGTGGGGCTCCTTGGGACATGTCAAAAGATATCCCAAACCATTCATGAATACAAAAAAAAATTTTTTTTAATTAAATAATTTAAGAATGAAGAGGATTAAAATTTTGAAATTGATGCTAAAAATTTCTGCAAGTAAAAAAAGTATCACTGGTTTGTGGCATCACAAAAATGTGGAAATCAGTGAAAAAAAAATTGAATTAAAAAATGTTGGATGGTCTTAATTTATGATTCTTAACCATTGCTTTTTCATTATTTGGTTTATTTGTGTATTTTAAAAATAAATTCATAATTTTTATACTCTTTTTGAAAGTGTCCCAAGGTGGGCCTCTAGTGGGGCACCTTTAAAGGAGGTATTTTCAATTTGTTATTATGAATTCCCTAAAAGAGATGATTGGTTCGAAATTTTTTTTTATTAGATGCACAAATTGTGAGTTACGATGAATTGTAGTTGTGTGAGTTGAACACAACTAATATTTAAATATTAGTTCTGTTGCAGGGTTAGCAAAAACCCGGGTTTTTTTGAAAAAAACCAAGTGGGTTGGGTTTTATCGGGTTTTTTTCAATAAAACCCTGAAAACACCCAAATAAAACTGGGTTTTTTCGGAAAAAGTGTGGGGTTTTTCAAAATTAAGTGGTTTTCTCCTATAAAGTAAGTGGGTTTTTTCAAGTTCTTTCTATGTTAAATGTGTTTTGTCAAAATAATGTCAGTTTTTCCACAGTTAAGTGGGTTTTTTTCAAAGTTTTTATAGTTTGAAAAAACCCACTGAAATTGTAAAAACACCCCTTATTTACTGAAACCTGGTTTAAATTCTGAAAAAAACCCTAAAATTTAATAAATATCCTAAATTTTGAAAAAAAAACCATTCAATATTGAAAGAAATCTATTCAACTTTGAAAAAAACCCACTGAAATTTTAAAAAATCTTCCTTATTTTTTATATCTAGTTTTAACTTTAAACGTCCTAAATTTTGAAAAAAACCCATTAAATAAAGAAAAAACCCACTGAATAATGAAAGAACCTGAATTTGAAAAAACACCATTTAATCTTTAAAACAGTTTAATTTTTGAAAAAAAAAACATTCAAATTTTACAAATATCCTTAACTATGAAAAAACCACATTAAATTTTGAAGGAACTACCAAAATCTTGAATTTTCTTGAAAAAACCCAAAAATGGGTCCAAAATGTGGGTTTTTTCACATGGTGTTTTAAAAAACCCATTGGGTCCAACCCAATTGGGTCCAAACCATCCAACCCTGGTTGTGTTTGAATAAATATTCTTGTATAAAAAAAATTAGAAAAATAATTTAATAAAATGTACATTCAAGAAACTTTTAAATTTAAAATAACCAATGTGTATCTTGTGAAAACAAAAAAGTTTTAAAAAGAAATCACAGATTAAATAGTTTTTAAACATCTTGGGGATCTCAGTGGCGTATTTAGAAATTGATTTCGGGAAGGGAGCCCAAATATTCTCTACTACAATTAAGTCATTATCAGGCCCAAAGCTAGACTTTTGCACCGGGCAGGAGACCTAACATTTCCCTAAGCCCCTCTTATGAATATTTAATAGGTTTAATGTAGTACCTTTTTAACACATTTTAAGGATTCTCTCTTTTTGTAAAAGAAAAAATATATGTGATTGAGTCAGAGGCGCGGATCCGGCACGGCTCCAAGGGGGGGGGGCACTTTTCCAGACAAGATCCCCTTGCGGTACCATTGGGGATTTCCTCCTCAAGAAAAAAAAGTGAAATTTGACGTGTAAAAGTAGGGTTTTAACTCATTTTTAGAAACGGTTTGAGTCTAAGGGGGGCACTTTTCAACACTATTACCTTTACATTTTGCCCCAAACTGTCAAAATTTTGGTGATTTCCTAAAAATAAACACTGAATACCCCTTTTTGATACTAATGGGGGGTATGGGGGCCCTCCCCCAGAAAATTTTTTAAAATTAGAACTGTAAAGTTCGGTTTTTACTCATTTTGAGAACCTTTTTGGGTCTCCAAGGGGGGCACTTTCCAGTGTGCCACCCCCGTGGATCAGCTACTGAATTGAGTTCACTAAGTACGTAAAGGGGATTCTGGAGGTCCTCCCTCTGAAAACGTTTGGAAATTTGAGCCTTAAGAAACGGGGTTTAACTCATTTTGGTGCCCTCTACTCTTGAATCTTTAATTTAATTGAGTTACATCACATATATCCTTTTTTTTCATTGATAGAAAGGTATTCGCGGGCCGGGGATGAGAGGGACTCGCGGGCCGTAGTTTAGAGACCCCTGCTTTAAGCAATAGAAAACTAGCGAAAAAATCTTGTGCAAATGTTGACAACTCAATTGAAAAAAAACAACGTTTATTTTACACAATTTAAAAGCAGTAAAGCTGCTTTCACAAAGCTGCTTTTTTTTTTCAAACAAAGCACATTTCACGTCACAAGCTGTTTCAGCTCAGACACAAAAGAGGCTGTTTTTAATTGAAAATAACTTAAAATTTAGGGCTTTGAAAAGCAAAGGAAAACATTTTTTGAAGGTTTTAGGCCATCCTGAACACATTAAGATTAAAAAAAAATTGACTGCAATTATCCATTGTGTAAAATAAACGTTGTTTTTTCAATTGAATAGAAAACTAGTTGATGAAACATTTTTCTTTCAAAAGCATATCTTAATGTAAATATGAATAATAATGATGGAAATAATCTTATTTTGATAACTGTCAGAAGAGATAAATAGTAAAGTGGAGGGGGAAATATAGATCTATCAGTGAAAGAGAACTTTTGGAAGATAATTTAATTTAATAGAATATTTTAATTTAATACTAGATAATTTAATAGAACAGGAAATTGAAATGTAACAAAATAAAAAACCCTCGATAAGAATATCAAAGAAATTAAAAATTGAAATTTCCTTTATATTTATTCTTTTTTTTTTCCCAGTATCATTCATGGGAATTTTATCTGCTAAACCTTAAATATCCCGCCTACCGAATTTGCCTAATTTTCACTATGCTGCTATTGATGTCATTTCAAGTGAAAACCATTGAAAAACCTTCTGTCGTTTCACGTTTAGTCACAGATTGCTTGGACTAATAAGTGTGGGAGGAGCGAAGGATGCTGTTTATTGAGTGGTCTCTCCGCTAATCATCAGAGGCACGTTTTGAAACGCTTCTCGTGTTAAACGTGACCGAAAAACAAAATAAACAAGCCATTCCATTGAAATGGATACAAATCAGATAGGGGCACATTCAAGGATACCCAGAAGCCAACGATTCGATTTGAATAGTTGACTCTTTTAATCTCGACTGAATACACTTAAGCCATTTTCTTGTGTTCTTCGAGTGAATCATGTTAATGTAAGGTAACTGACTAAATGGATTAAAATCTTCATTTTAGTCTAACTAAAAAATCGAATTTTATATGTGATTTTATTTTAAATTTAGGTGCGACTTATAAAAAGGAGAGTTTTTGGGGTTTTTTATCCTATGAAAACACTTTCTAGACAATTTTAAACTTTAAATTTACTGAGTTGACTCCTTATATTATTTTACATGTTGTCTGCTAAAATCTAAGAAAAAGTTTTGAATTAAGGTATTTTTGAAAGAGATTTTGCTTTATTTGAATGGTTTTTATTATGAATTTTTACTTTTTTGATTTCAAACGCCCGTATTACATTTCTCTTGAAAATACCAGATTTTTTTTAGTTATCAGTACCTTATTAATTAGTGTCTTATGGGAGATTTACACCGCTTCTGCAAAAGAGGCAAAAAAGACATTTTCGGTGAACGACAGAATGTCAGACAGATGGCGCTAGAATAGCAGCCGTTTTCGGTTTTCTGCCCTCTCGCGGATGTCCGTTGTTTGCGTATCCTAAGTCCTTCATGTCGAACATAATATTAAAATTTTCACTTGTTGGCTGGCTTTTCCTTCGTTATGAATGGTATGCAGGAAAAACAACATATCTATGATGGGAGCGGAGATTTTCATTAAAAAATAGCGTTTTTGTTAATCACAACGATGTTTTTGTCTTCATGGGAACATTTTGGGTGAAATTTTGATGAAAATAAGGAGACATTTTATCGGAAAATTTGGATTAAATTAATTGTGTTCTCGGGAAATATTGAGATCTGGAACATTGTTTGCGATTGCATCATTTGTTTACGACGTTTTTCAACTTTTTTTCTTCTATATCTCAGTAAATAAATTTTTGAGGAAAATTTGGATTGCAGATTTCAATTTGCCACAACTTACATTAATATACCCCAAAACCGAAAATTTAAAAAATATGCTACTTCCTCATTCTTAAATAATACGGCTCTTTGGATACATCCAAAGGAAATTTGGTATATATCCCACTGAAAATTTCCTGATCTCATCCTAAATATTATCAAAATTTTTGAATTTTACCTTGTCAAAAGGGGGTTCGGGATTTTTATAATGTTTTTCCCCCTAAAAATGACCTTAAGCAATATTTTAAATGTAATCAACGCCCCCTTTTTACTCTCTAATAACGCCCCTAAATTTTCTTTCAACTCGTCACCGCCCCCTAGAAAGCTTTAACGCCCCCTTGGGTGGTACCTCCCACTTTGGGTACCACTGTGTTAGGGGCAGGGCTCACACGCCTGCGCCATTTGCGCCAAACTGCGCCAAAACCAAATTTTGATACATTCTGATACAAATTGCTTATTTTACCAGCTCCTGCGCCAAAACTGCGCCATTTTCAGAGACTACTATTACGGATTATCCGTAGTTTCTACGGATGGCGTCGTTAAACTACGGATAACATCGAAAAAGCTACGGAAAATCGGAAATTATCATAAAAAGCACTTAGAAGCGCAAGTTTTTTCCCAATTATGCTCTATTTTTAGGATATTTTTTCTTGGACGGCCGGCGGGCGCCAAGTTGAAGTTGGCTTCTTGTGTTGTTAGTGCGATGTGGAAAAACAACTTTATAGTGGTTAGAAGCCGTCGCGTCGTTCAGTGTTTAGGATCGCATTCTGCGGAAAAGTCGAAAAATAGCAATTTTTCGCGCAAGTACCGTTTTTCCAGCACGTAGTTGAAGATGGCTTCTTTTCACAGCTGCCAAGTTTTACGGATTGTCCGTAAAATTTACGGATTTGCACCAAAATTTACGGTTTTACGGATCGAGCCGAAATTTTTACGGAATTTACGTTTTTTTGCATTTTTCCTCCGGGAAAACGTAAACAAATCTTGTTGCGCCAAATTAAAGTCTTGTCTGCCTTTTCTAAGCGTTTGGAAACTGGTAAATCGCGGAAAAAGCCGCGATTTTTCGCGAAGGTTTCGTTTTGTGCGCCGCGTGTTCCGTTCCTTCCGCGACTATTTTCGACGGCCGCGGACGCCAAGTTGAAGTCGGCTTCATCTCGTGTCAGTATTAGAATGCAGGAAAAACTACTTTAACGTGGTCAAAGCCAACATGTCCGATGGTTAGAATCACGATCTTGAAAAGCCGAAAAATAGCGATTTTTCGTGAAAGTTCCGTTTTATCCGCGATTGCTTCCTACCGGCGCCTAATTGAAGTTGGCTTCTTTCACTATTGTATTTCCATTGTAGAAAAAACAACTTAACTACGGTCAGAACTAATTACTTAGGAGGTGAATTATCACTAGACCAATAACCTCAAGTAAATAAAAATTGATAAGGTGTAAAAATTGGATAACAGCTGATAAATTAATAGAGGTTTAAGTTAAGTATTTATGAATTAAATCTATACGCATATTATTTGTTGTAATCAAAATCATGGTTTTCATGTCGTACGAAAAGTTTTACTGATGCAAGTTTAAAATGTAATGAAGGGGAAGCTTTTGTAATTTTAAATTACAAAAGCTTCCCTGCAATCAAATTGCTACAAAAGACATTTTTTTATGCTACGAAACTTGGTTTTACCTGCTACAAAAGAAATTTTTGGTGCTACAAAATTTGGTTTTACCTGCTACAAAAGGCATTTTTTGTGATACAAAACTTGGTTTTACCTGATACAAAAGACATTTTTTGTGATACAAAACTTGGTTTTACCTGATACAAAAATTGATACAAATATTTTAAAGTGAGTGTGAGCCCTGGTTAGGGGCCTTTCAAATATTACGTAAGCACCTAAGGGGGAGGGGGGTTTGCTCTTTGCTTATTTTTGCTGACAAAGGGGGAGGGGGGATATGAGTGATGCTTACATAAGATGGTGCATTTTCGAAAATCTCTTGTTTCTTGCATAAATAATTTCAAAATTCAACCAAAAATAAATGTAACAAAAAATTGAATTAGGAAATCTGACGTAAGCACTTTTTTCTGGAGATGGACCACCCTAACATTTTGAAATTGAAACCCCGAAAAGTAGTATTTCAACTCATTTTTGAACCCTTAGGGTTACACTAAATAAGTACAGCTCCTTGTACGAGTCACCTAATTTTGAAACCTTTAAAACAACAAAGGGGCCTTTCAAATATTACGTAAGCACTTTTTTGTTCATTTTTAACCCCCCTCCCCCCTTGTCAGCAAAAATAAGCAAAGAGCAAACCCCCCTCCCCCCTTAGGTGCTTACGTAATATTTGAACGGCCCCCAAAGGTTATTATACCTTCAAAAGACCGCACGTGAACCGATACAGAATGTGCTTCCTTGTATATCCGCCATCAAAAACTAAATATTATTAAAATTAGTGCCGTCATCGCAAATAGTTTTGTAAACTGGCACTAGTCAGAAAGTTGTTAGAATAGTCGTTAACTGTCCAAACATATTATCAGACTGACAAAGCTATTCACATGTCTAGCCAGCAGCTTATTGAATAATCACACATTAGAACGCGCATTTCCTAACATCAGGGAGTTATAAGAGAAAAAAAATATACATAAGAACTTGAGTTAGATAGTGCTATCTTCTTTCAAAGAAGGTACGATTATTACGGTTTTTTTGTTTATACAGGGTGTTTCAAAAGTCTGTTTCAAGGCTTTTATTTGCAACCGACGTATCCTAGGGTGGCATCGAAGTAACGTCTACCCCTAGGTAAGTGACCCTGGAGAATCCATTGAAATGACTTACAGCTCTCTTAGCGGTGAAATAAAAAGTTAAAAAATTAATTAATATACTAAAGGAGATAGAGCAAAAACCTCAAAAGATAGTATTGTTGAAAAACTCAGTGCGGAAAAAATTTCACGAACATATCGTAAATATTCGTGGAGATATTGGCATGTGAAAATAGCTCTTTTCGGAAAAACTCACAAATGTGCAAGTTTTTTTTATATTTTTTTTATGTAACTCTTAAAAAATAATACACTTTCCTTTTGACTTTAACTACTTTTGAGGGAACTATAATGAAAATCATCATGGGAATCCGATCGAAATGGAAGCTGAAAGCATTTATATCTTCAGTTTTAAATCAATTCACAATGGATAATTGCAGTCTGATTTTTTTTATCTTAATGTCTAGCTTAAATTCCCCCCAAAAAAGATTTTATTTTACCTTTCAAAGCCCTAAATTTTAAGTTATTTTCAATATAAAATACCTTCTTTTCTGTCTGAGCTGAAACAGCTTGTGACGTTAAATGTGCCTTGCTCCCGCTTGTTGTTATCATCCCGCTTTGAAAGACTGAGCTCTAAATTTTTTTACAGCCTAGTGTTTCGATGAAAACGGTGTTTCCCACATTTCCAAGAGACACATGTGACGTCACATTGTTAGGAGCTTTCTGTATTAAAATATGCCATAATTACCTTTAAAAAAGTTTGTGGGAAAAGACAAGCGTATTTTTGGAATCAGGAGAGAATTTTTAATAAATTAAAATTGAATATTTAGAATTTTAAGAGTTGCTGCATTTCTCCATTCCCGCTAAAACAGTGTTCCTGCAAAGTGTCGTCAGTATATTCGCAAGGATGGTTATTCTATGCAATTTTAAAGTTTTGGTGGTACCGTCAGTAAGAAAAAGGGTTAAAACAATGACAAAAAAAATAACTGTCGATATTTCCCTCAGTATGATCCTGATATCTATCGCATAGCAACAGATGAATATAGGTATAAAGAACGATCCCTGGACGAACCTGGGAAATAAAAACCGGGGGAAAAAGATGAGACGACGTACGAGGGCACCCTGCTGTTCGAAAGCGAATCACGCGCCTGTTTCCCGGGGGCTGTCAATCTCATCTGGGTGACGTAACCTTTGAGCGGGAAAATTTCCGGAAAAAATCTCTCCTCTGAGCATTTCCTACAGGAGTAACATAGTTCCAGTGGTGTTTCCCGGATCAAGGCATTGTTTTCTCTTGAGTAGTCGAATAATTTTTTTTGTATCGTGATCACTTAAATTTTTGGAGGTTAGAGTTTATAATTGCAGCCTGTGTTTAATTTTTTAACGAGTTACTAGTAAGCGGCGATTTTTTTGGTTGGTTGGTCTTTGGTTTCTGGTGTTGGAAAATTGAACTGTACACGTTGCTTGTAATGAAGATAGTTAAGATTCGGTTGGATTGCACGACAAGGTATTAGAGCTTTTACTTCAATATTCGATTAAGATTGCAATAATTGTAATTTTATAGAGATATTCTGGTGTTTTAATATTGTTTTTTTTTAAATTATGGATTAATTTATGTGTGATCTGTAAATTTTTGTGTTTGTGCGAATGACCAGATATTAATGGATTCGGTTCTTTTTAGCCATAATATAAACAACAAAAACTTCAATAATTTACGCATTGTGTTTTTCTTTGTGCACTCGAACCTGTTTTTGATGTGCGATTTTTAATTTGTGTGGTCTTTTTTTACCGCGATTTTTATATACCGCACAAAAAAATCGCTGTAAAAAAGACCGAGTAAATGAAAAATTGCACAAAAACATGTTTGAGTGTATGTGTAAAAAAATGTATGGACTTTTTGTTAGTAGTGCGAGAACTTTTCACTTCAATGAGAAGTTATGATCAACATACCTTAAACACTTTCTTAAACATTTTTGTTTAATGTTCAGACGACTATGCACCATTTATTTTTTACCATAATTCTTGGTTGCATAAAATGTCTTTAAACCTGAAACTCTTAAACTTACCCAGCCCAAAAAAAATTGGTCGGTAAACTATTGTACAATTTAAATGCCTACGAAATATATCCTTGGAAAATGCTGGAATTTCAAAAATTTCATTTAAGTCTTTCCTTTTGTAGGCATGGAGTGTAGCAGCGTGTGCCTTTCTGACTACTCAACTTTTGAAGCCGAGTTCAAGCAGCCCGCCTTAATCCTGATGAAGGAGTCCATGGAAAGAGAAGGCGAAACGTCGTCCAAGAAAGACGAACAGCAGCTGAACACCATGAAAAAGCTGGACGAAGCTTTCCAAAGGTAAGATTAGTATGCCTTTCAACACAGCGTGTTTATTAATATGCATGAAAAATATGTCATTTGCCACACAGAGTATAGAGCTTAACAGAGGATTCATATCCATAGTAGACGCTAATGGCAACTTTTTCAGCAGGGCTTTTCCCATAGACAAACTTCAGGCCAAACGGACCGGTCTCCTTTAATACCACGCTATTCCTGCTAATTCTGTCATTCGCCCACTGAAGCTGTCATTCAAATCCAAATCGGAACTGGAAGGGAAAAAACAACACCGATGATATTAAAATGCCGATTGATAGAAATTCCATATCCAATCAGGAATCACTTTCGCATTTCGCCTTCTCTGATTGGCTGCTAGTGAAATTAATTATAACCTGCTTGCATGAATTAAATTAAGTACCTAAAGAGGAAAACTGCCGTTTGGAATCTCAGTAAGCTCTATACTCTGTGATTTGCCACTTGTCGATCCAGTTTTTATTTTTTGGGGGACCATTTTTGTGAAAAAGAAAATATTTTTTGTGGAAAATTGAGCGGTCATAGATAGCTGATCGGTGCACAAGCAGTCAAAATCGACTCACAATTGAAAAAATTGAAATATTTTGTGTTTTTGTGACTGTTATTTCTTGCAAATAAATGGTCATCAAATCAAAGCTCATTTGAGTTTTGTGAAAAGGCCGTTTCTATGAATTTGGATTTTGTGAAGGGGCAGATTTTTAGGAGGGAGAATTTTGTAAAAGGGCGCGTGCCTCAAATTTCAGCTAGATTGCCCCTTATTGGCTAATTTGAAATTAAAGGGACCACCTTGAAAGTTTGAATGATCGAAGATTTCTCAATTATCCGTTATACCCCGTTCGCACTGGCCTTTATTTTTGCCTTTATTTTCGTTAGCACTTTGTTGTCATGGAAACACACTAATCAATTAATAAACTTTTATGTATTTTTACTTGTATTTTTGGTGATTTTATTCATTAGTTTTAAGTTGTATTGAGAAATTAAATTTTTAATTATTTTACAAACCATGCTGTTATTGTTTACACACAGTATAAAGTGCTTATTTTCGCCCCTTGTCAGTGCAAACGCCGTTTTCAAAAGATGGGGCGATTTTGCCTTTGTTTCCATGACAACAAAGTGCTAACGAAAATAAAGGCAAAAATAAAGGCCTGTGCGAACGGGATATTACCTTGAGGACCCGGAGCGCTAAAAGGGTCCGATAATCAATGAATGAAATAAAGTCATTTACAGATCTCAAAACGTTTTTAATTCATCAAAATTAAGTAAACTAATAACATTTCCAATGAAGAGAAAGGGAAAAACCTTTTTAAGTACTGAAAATTTGTTTAAATGGGATAATGTATACCACAGGTAAGCTTGGTATACCTTTCAACACCACAGCATGTTTAATATGCATTGAAAAATATCATTATATGGGGCTAGGGGTGTAGAATATCCCCGAACGGCCGAACATGGTTCGAAGGAAATTCGGGCAGTTGCGGGGAAATTTTTGCCGAAAAAAAAACTGAGAATCCAAGTTGTTAGTATAGTAACAGATATTTTGGCTGGTAACAATATCGTACCCTTCAAATTCTACGGAAATTTGTGTGGAATTACGGATGATAGTGAAACTATCTATGCCAAAATAAAACAATATTCCTTGGTGAACACTTTTTTTGTTCTAATGGCAGAGCACAACACACACTGACCGAGGTCAATATCCTAACATTCCGAAATCAGTACTTACTTCAGGTTACCCAGTGGGCACCTGTGGACCGAAGTAACGGAGGTGAAGTACTGTTACCCACGCCACACACACATTCACTCGCACACCCCTTTTTACAGGGGGGCACATTCATTCATCCCACAGCCCCCTCCAAAATTTTGCCATGTCTCGGAAGGGGAGGGAGTCTCCAGGTACCTGGACCCGTGGTAAACTGCTGTGACTGACCACAGGACTTTCGGACCCACAGATTTAATGAGCACTTACTCCGCATATACTCGGTGGGTCTTTGGTGATGTCGGGAATCGAACCCGGGACCCTCCGATCCCAAAGCCGTTATGCTTTAACCACCAGGCTCCCCACGGCCTTTGGTGAACACCTAAAAGTTGGCTTTTCATTGTGTTTTGATTGATAAGCAGGAAAAACAACGTATTGTGACGGGATTGGTGATTCTCAATAAATATTGCATTCTTTTTTAACACATGTTTTTGAACTAGTTAAAGTTGGGACATTTTTACTGTAGCTCAAATTTGAGAGTGCATAATTCATATATTTTTAGACGTTTTTTGAGCTAAGGTGGCAGGCATATAAGATATATAAAGTCCATAATAATTAAAACTTATGGAATATTTGGTAATAATTGAACCTGCAAGAAGTTGAGTTATAAGGAAAATTATATGTTATGGATAAATCAACTCTATGCACTTTAGTAGTAACCTAAATAGAAATGAAAGTATGGAGACATTTTTGGGGGAAATTTTAGGACAAATTTAATTATGTTCGGGGAAATATTGGGCCCATTTTCTGCATCCCTGATGATGGTGCCGCTTGGATAATTTGGTACGATAAAGCCCTTGTTAATTTTTTATTGAGCTCTATCACAGTACAGTATGGCTATATGCGTCCCGGAGCGCTATAAAGGTAGGATAGAGAGAAAGAACTCTAAACACTACTTAATAAAAATTAAGTAAACTTATTAAATTACATTTCCACTAATTAAGAGAGGAAAGGAAAAAAAATTTTAAGCACTGAAAATTTGTTAAAATGCGATGATGCAACTTATGTTTGACTCTTTGTTTTCGCTGAAATTAACAACCAAAATATTAACGAATTCTGGAATGCAATCGACGAGAAAATAATTTAGTGAAATATCTGCAAATAATTAAAATACTAATGCTTAACTCCCATGGAATAAAATCGAAATTGTTATTAATTTTTTTGTTTGAAATTCAAGTAACTTTACTACTTAAAACACTATAAATATTAAATTTTCACCGCAAAATAAGGAAAATTATTTTTAAAAAAATAACAGGCAGTGCATATGCATTTGCAGTTTTATTAATTTTATTTTAATGTTACAGCTTCATCTCTATGCATGCTTGGTATTTATTATTATTGGGCTGGTAATCCATTATGAAAAATTTAATTAAAAATTGTATTAATAAGTAATTCTATTGAATTACTTATTAATACAATAGCTTACCTTCGTTTGATTTTTAATGGTTAGCTGTAGTAACTGGTAAGGTAAATTAGTAACTGGCTTGTTTTTGTTACCCATCGTGGGGTAACAAGATACATTGGAGTTATGAGATTCAAGTAAAAAAATACCCATAATTTTTACTGAGCATAATATATGCATTATTTTTTCAAAGAAAGCTGATAATGATATAAACATTCTGTAAAAAAAATGAGCTTCATGAACTTAAAGAAAAATCCTGTGGAATAAGGAAGTTGCATGTGTCAGATTTTCAAAAACAAACAAGTGTTCCGTATGATTTTTTGTATGGTAAAATCAAATATCTAGTCAGTTTTTCAAAAAATGTACAGGTAATTAAATATTTGAATTTAAAAGTCGAGAAAAAACACGTGACTGAAAACGTTTATTGTTTAAACTATAAGATGACGTCAACAATGATACCATCAACTCCATTGCTTTACAACAATGTTTAATATAAGATGACGTCACATCCAAACTCTTGGCGTTTTCGCGCGCTTTTAAGAAGGGGATTTTTGTTAATTTTTTTGGCAGTCAAAAAATTTCTCGATCGGCCTCAAATTTTGGGTAGTTGCTTATTTTTGCAAGAGGAATCGATTAAAAAAATAAAAAAATCATGCAACTTCCTCATTTTGCATGGTTCTTACAACCCCTGTCCTCAGCACTATGACTAAATAATGCATTTCTCAAAAATAGTTTAAAAAAAACTACTGTATTAAAAAAAAGTAACAGTGACCGCCGCCCCGCCGCCGCTGATTTTGAAAATTTTATTTTTCACAATTGCAATTTACACATATTCTTAGATATAAGTTTTGCACTGTTTCCCTTTTTTTGAATTTCGAATTAGTTTTAGAGTAATTAAATTTTACAGTTACGAAATTTTCGACGCTTTTTCAGTTTTTTAGTAATAAAAGAAAAACTAATCACAGTTAAATTAACATTTTAAGTTTAAAAGATTCTTAATACGTAATAAGTTTTTTCTTTAAGATGGATGATGATAATTGACTTGCAGGATGTTTTTTTAAACATTTCGTTTAAGCTAAAAGGGAATATTTCAGTAACAGTATTATTTTGATATTTTCGAATGAGGTATTCTCACGTTTTGATATTAAATTTTATTAAAATAGTAGATAAAAAAAACATGAAGAATGACGTTTACATCAAGTATTTTCGTAGCCTAGTTTCTGAGACATAAATTTTTGAAATTTCGTTTTTTGTTTGGGCGAGAAAACACTTTTGAATCACAAATCATGCGCTGCGATGTCACATCCAATAGAAGCCCGTTTTCTGATAACGTGACTTTTCTGACGTTTTGGCAAAAATAAAATTGAATTTTAAATTATTTAAAACACATTTTTGAACTTAAAAATCAGAAATTTAGGAGTTTTAAGCCATAATGTATCAAAAAAGTATAAAATCAAGCAAATCCCTCACTCATGCAAATACTTCATTAGTGATACGAATTAAATTATTGATAAGCTAGATAGAGATAGGTAGTTTCAGAGTATTAAAGGAGCATTAACTATCAGACGCGCCCGGGATTGTCCTGGACTGTTGAGATGAAACAAGGCGAGCTCTGCTCGCTAAGATTGCGAAGCGATCTGAAAAGAATCGCGAAGTAGTTCCGGGGGTTGGTAAGCGATAGCGAGCAGGTGGTCACAGTTTCATAAAAGAAAAAAAGATAAAAACTAGGAAGAAGGAATCGTTCCATTCGATTTCGAAACTCCCCTCATAGGAGCTGATGGCATCAGAAGAGAATGCCTGTTGACGTCGACCGTGACGTAAAAGTGACGTTTTGCGGGAAGAGTACACCTCCAGGTAAAGGGACACTGATGACAATAAAACCGAGCCCTGGGAATTCTTTTCTATTGTGGAAACAGATCCCGCTGTGTGCCGTCTCATGTCTCTTGAGGCAATAGAGGATTGGGATGGTGTAGATTTTAAAGAGTTATTGTCCGACCCTGGATCTTTGAGGAAAATTTCTTATTGGTAGTTAAAGCATTGTATTGGAATTGTAAGTTGGATGACGTATTTCGTGAGCTAATATTTTTAGTAGGCATTAAATTTTAGCGTATTTAAAATGAATGTGCGTCACTCTCATTGGATGGTTTGACGCAAAGGGTGCATTATTAGGGTTATGATTCTCTGATACTTTTTTTGAAATATCCAAAGGCCTGATGTTGCATTCTATGAACTTTTGCCCATATGTTAATTTTATGGCATTAATTTCTTTGTGATGAGAAAAACCCTTGCGCACCCAACATCATTTCACTTTCTCACATAGCAACTACCTACACACCACCTAACCAATCATACATCGCCTAAGTTAAGTGCCCTCAGGCCTTAAAATGCTTTTGCAAATATACAAGATCCATCAAGCCATTGATGTGCCTTGATCCAGGAGGTCGAGCGGTCTGCTAAGCTGATGGAAGAACTTCGAAACATTTTTAAAAGCGATGAATTCCTGGACAGCAAGTTTATAAATTCTAATTTACAAAATAACTAATTCTTTGGCATTACAGCCCATATGTTGGACTATGGCCTCTCCAACAATTTTCCTCCAAAGCCTTCTGTCTCTTATTGCTTTCTGTTTCCAATTTTACGGACTTTTAGAATCTTAAGGTCCTTTTCAACCTCATCCAACCATCTTTTAACTGGCTTTCCTCTTTTTCTTTGTCCCTGGCCCTTGACCGTCATTTGCCACCCTTTTAAATCTGAAAGATAGAGATAAAGATATCAGTTCATACAAAAATTAGGTAAAGAATTATTTTTAAGTCAAAGCTTTTAAAGAGGTAGATCCTTAAAAAAAGGTAGAATTATTACCTAGTTATTAATAATTATTACCTAATTATTCAGGGTGTTTCATTTGGGACCAACATCTCCTAGGATCTTGGTAGTAAGGTCAACCTCTAGGTAAGGGACCCTGGAGAATCCATTGAGATGACTTACTGCGCTAATAGCGGCGAAATAAGAAAGTTATAAAATTAATTAAAAAACTAAAGAAGGTATAGCAAAAAAGGCATGTGAAAATAGCCCTTTTTCCAAGCCGCAAAAAAGAAAAAAAGTTCGAAAATTTGCAAGTTTTTCAGTGTTACTTATATGTAGGTTTGTGCTTTTTTAGTTAAATGAAGACGAAATTAATAACAAAAAAACTTGCAAATTTTCGAACTTTTTTTCTTTTTTGAGGCCTGAAAAAAGTGCTCATTTTCACATACGAATATACTTTTTGAAACTTCCTGTATAAAACTATTGTTTTTAAGTTAAAGAATTTTAGTTGGGATTAGGAAACACGGATTCAGAGATGGAACGGGATGAATATTTTTCTGGACTTTTGAAATTATCCATGATTTCTTGTTCTATTTTCTCACCATAATATACATTTTCGACGTTGACTCTTCCATGTACAGTTTATACGACTTTTCTATTTATACGTCGTTTTCGCCCAATTCATTCCTATTTATTTTAATGCAAAAATTATACGTTTATACGACGCACAATATCGGTTATACTTCGTTTTCCACTGTCTTAATGAAGGATCTTTCCAAAAAAAAGTGTAATAAATTGAAGATTTAATATTCATATACAATGCAATGTATTCGGATGTAGTGTTTCGGGTGTGCAATATAGTACTAAAGATATGAAATTTCGTGATTTATATTAATAAAACTTGACGCTTTCGGTTAATTGTAAAGTAAAAATTTTTTAATTATAATTCCAACGAAATATTATGCTGTTTTCCTCATAATTTTTTCAAAGTTCGTACTGATTTAGGTGTATACCGTGTAGGCTTTTAGATTTTTAAGGACTTACTTTCCCTTGATCGAATACCAAATTCAATTAGTTTTTAATAACAAAATGGTTAAATTTATCTTAGACTCATAGTAATAGAACACAACATAAACATTTTATTTTACAATGAAAGGTTACATCAAATATAAAAATAACACTATTTATATAGTTTTCCTGAAGCTGATATTGTACAAAATGAGTACTTACTATCAGTATAAAACGTATGAAATATCAAATAACATAATTATTAGTTATCACTTTAAAGTTAGTTATCTTTTTAAATACTACTATAATCCAAAATATCCCGTTATTATGTATTTAATATTTTAAGTAGTTTTTTTTTATTTGAGATTACTTCACATGTAAATAATAACACTCAGCATCCATTCAAAATAGTAAAGAATGTTATAGCAATGCATTAAAAGTAAAAATTTAAAAAAAATAGCTAAAATGAAAACTCGTGAAAAACCATTACCTGTAGTAAGTTATTTGAATCGTAATCCCAAAAGTGTATAAAAGGATAAAAAGGTTTCAATTGTCAAACTTAAACTTTAGGAATTTGAAAAGTCGCTATACCCCCCCACAGCTGAGTTTCAACAGTTTTGTGCAAGAGTGTGGTCTTGCAGAGAACACCCTTTTGAAAGAAAACAACACAACCCACGTGTTCTACAATAGGTATGTTATATCGACGGATCTTATACACGCAAAAACTCAGCACAAAATAGTTACTGAAATCTACAGGTTGTTTCAGATAGGTGTTTCATAACTTCTAGGCAGTGATAATTTTAACGCCTCTGAGAGCGTATTTCACGCATTGAAAATGGGAAATACGCTTTTAAAAACTAGCCAGGCGTATTTTCAAGCTTTGAATTTTGGTTTTGCTTAAAAAATGCATGGCACCCCATCGAAATAGAAAAAAAATTCTACTCAAATTTGTAATATTAAATAAATATTTCATTTAGAATGTTTAATGTAAAATAAATTATTTTATTTATAATGTTTAATATTTTCTACTTATACTAACAGTTGCTATAATTGTTTAAAACCAAAATAGCATTCTCATTTTTTTCTATTTCAGTTTGTCCATTAAAAAAAGCGTTTTTATAAGAAATGTGTCTCTTTATGTATAGTTTATGCTATTTCCGTATTTCACTCCTCATAAATGAATTTCACGCCTCCTAAAAAAGTCAAGGAGTATTTTTACTCCTCTAAAAAAAATCCTAAGAATAACACTGCTTCTAGGAGAAGTAGGACACACCTCTAGTCGACTGTGAATCACATAGGGGGGTCGGAAATGCACCCCTAATGAGCTAGGGGTTTTTATTAGTGGGCATGGGGAAGTTGTATAATATCTACAGTGGAAATTGACACGTAACCTTCCAATATCAAATAGTTTTAATTTAATCTTAAAAGGTTACGTATTAATGTCCCAAAATTATAATACAACTTCACATGCCTACTTAAAAAAAACTTGTTAAGGTTAAACATTTCCAACCCCCCTTTCCTATGTATAATTCCTGGGGATTTTTTTAACCAAGTGAATTGGGATTTTTTTTTGTTTTTTACAATAAAACCCTGAAAAAAAACGCATATAAATTTGAGTTTTGTGTTCTGTCAAAATAATGTCAGTTTTTCCATAGTTAGGTGGGGTTTTTTTTGAAAAAACCCACTTAAAAAAATCTTTCTTAATTTTTTATACCTAGTTTGAACTTTAAACGTCCTAAATTTAAAAAAAAACTTTCAATAATAAAAAAACTCACTAAATTGAAAAAAAAACATTATTTAATTTTTAAAACCTAGTTTAAATTTTAAAAACACCCATATAATTTTGAAAGAAATCTATTTAGCTGAAAAAAATATACTGAAATTTTAAAAATCCTCCTTAATTTTTTTATAACTAGAAGTTTAAACTTTGTCTTAACGTCTTAAATTTTGAAAAAACTCATTCAATAATGATAAAAACCAACTGAAATTTTTAAAATATCCTTTAAGCTTTGAAAAATAACCCATTCAATATTGCTAGAAATCTATTAAACTTTGAGAAAAAAAAAGCACTGAAATTTTTAAAAAATCCTCAATTTTTTAATAAAGTTTTAACTTTGAACTTAAAACGTCCTAAATTTTGAAAAAACTCATTCAATAATGGAAAAATCCTTAATGATTGAAACTTAGTTAAAATTAAAAAAAAACCCCACTCAACTGCAGTTCTTGGTATGTTATTTCGTTACATGTTTTTCTTTTACAAAATCTTGAAGAAAATTCAATTCAAAAATCTTGATTTTTTTCTTGAAAAAAACAAAAAATGGGTCCAATATAAGGGTGTTTTTTTTTTCACATTTTTTAAAAACCCATTGGGCCCAATCCAGCCAACCCTGACCCTCCAAGAAGTTATGAAACACTTACCTGAAACACCCTGCATAATATAGCGAACGTACGACTGGAAGTACTCGGAATTTAAGGAATCGGCAGTTCCAATTTTTTTTAGATTGGAAATTGTTTTTGCTGTTGTTTACTTTATTGAAAGTGTATCAATTCAAGATGGCGATTTATTTTCTCTAATTTTACGTCATTTATTCTACCAAAACCCGACAAAAACGTTTTTACGCGAAAACAATAATTTCTCTCCTTGTTTTTTTTTTAAATCGTAAGTTTTAGTTAATTTGTCTTGATTCACTTATCAAATTGCTTTTTCTTCTTTATATCATGAAATTTATATACAAGAGTGTCTCAAAAAGTTTGTGCCAACAAACTCAGCTTGCAGGTATGTCATGCCATGAGGAACACAATTTCCACAGGAACCCGCAAATGTAAACTGTGTCCGCTAGAGAACAATGGGAGAAAGGGACAACGTTTAACTCTTTTATTCGACAGAAAATTTCAATTATTATCACATATTTGAAAAGAGCACCCCATAAAACCCCTGTAAACCAAATTCCATAAGATTTTTCCGATAATTAGTAGAGAAAATACCAGTGGCGTATATAAGGGGGGCGAGGGGGCCCTGCCCCCCCCCAGTGGTCCGGACTTGGACCCGGTGGTCCGGACTTAGAAATCCGGACTTGGTGTACCATAACAAGCTAAAACCCTGTTTTTAGGGACAATTTCCAAAAAAATTCTGGGGAGGACCCCCCTTTCTGATTGGAATTTTATTATTCCAAATCTTTTTATAATTGGTTCATCAAAATCCTAATCCAAACTTAAAAATGTATTTCCAAAATTAGGACTAGGTGTACCAAAACCAGAAATCCTGTTTTTAGGGTCAAATTTCCAAAAAAATTTCTGAGAGAGGACCCCCCAGATTCCCTTTTCTACTTGGAACTCTATTATTTTCAACTTGTTTTTATATTAAGTTCATCCAATTGCAAATCCTATCAAAAAATATAAATAAAAAATTCGGACTATGTGTACCAAAAGTAGTTAAAAATCAGTTTTTATGAGTCAAATTTTCAAAAACTTTCTGGGGGAGGACCCCCAGACCCCCCCCTTTGGTACTAAGAACAAAATGAAATACAAAGTTATATTAGTCGTAATAAATTATCTTGGGAGGGGTGAAAAATAATTTCGGGCCCCTCCCGAAGTAAATTTCTATATACGCCACTGTTTTAAGGGGTTCTCTCTCCCATTATTTAATAATTATTGAAGTTTTCTGTAGAAAAAAAGAGCCATCTGTATAATAAAGTTCCACTTCGCCGGCGAACATCGTCCTGTGGTAACGGACACAGTTTAGATTTTCTTACAAAAATCTTGTTTGCCATGGCATGATAGACCTGCATGGTTAGACACCTTTCGAGACACCCTGTATAAATGTATAACCGTGTTATCAAATACTACTTATCAAATTCTACTTGATCAAATCAACTTATCAAATATAACTTGATTCACTTATCAAATTGATCTGCTTCTTCTTTTTTATAATATGAAATTGATTTGTATATCGTGTTATTTTTAAATAGTATCAATATTTTCAATAGGGAATCCAGACCTTTGAAGGGAAATCGAGGTTATGTAACCTTTGTGTTATCATGGAATATTTATATTTTACACTGTAACCAAAATGTCTTTATTACATTCATCAAAAGCGTTCTTTATAATCACATTTTTAGTAAATAAAAAGAAGGGTTTTTCCTAATCGGTTATCATACACATTATCTTACTTCTACATTTTTATATGAAAAATACCTGAAACAAAGGGGTGATACAATTTAATAAGGGTTTTAATGGGATGGGCTTGCCAAAATCCCAAAGGAAGAATTGTAATTTTTTAATACCTGCATTAAAAATATCAGTTGGAAATTGTCTCCTCTTCTCTGCAATTTAAAAATACCTAATTTCTAATATTCAACAGCTGTGGTAATTAAGTGTTTAATAATTATACAATCAAACAAACTATCTCTTGAAAGTATAGGATGTACAGAGCATAAATTATATATTTTTATTTTATAAATTTTGTTGTTTAATTTCTTTAACTTGTTCATTTTTGTATGAATAAGTCTTGATAGAATATAAGAACAAAGGCTTTCACGACCGGATGGGTTAGGGTGAAATGTATAAGGATAATATATTGTATAGCAGCGGTTCTCAAACTGTGGTCCGCGGACCCCTGAGGGTCCGCGGCGCCTTCCTAGGGGGTCCGCGAGTTACCCTGAGAAATTCCTGAAGTTACTTTTAGAATTCCCCAAACAGTTTCAAAATTAGATGAAACGGCGCAAGTTCAGAGGTGCGGATGCGCCAAGTTTTTAGCAGTAAACATGACTAATATGGTAACCCTAACTAATGTTAAAAGAGTCATTTGGCTTCTAAATATGGCGCCAAATAGCCAAAATTCGCCAATCATCCGCACCTCTGAACTTGCACCGATGAAACACTAGTTTTAAGAGGTAAATTTCAAAAAAAAATTCTGGGGGAGAGACCCCAGCCCTCTCGAAAATTTGACTTCAATGCATAATTTTTTCCTTTAAATTTCCAGACCCTCACCTCAGAGACTTGGAGTAATTCAGGGGCGTATATAAATGTGGGTGAAGGGGGCCCTGCCCTCCTCCTGAAATTTTAACTTGGTGTATCAAAACAAGTTAAAACCCTGTTTTTTGGATCAAATCTCCGAAAATTTTCTGGGGGAGGACCCCGAAACCCCTTTAGTACTTGGTACTTTATTATTAAATTCTTTTTAAAAATAAGTTCATCAAAATTTGAAATCCTACCTAAGAATATTGTCTGAAACTCGGACGAAGTGAAACAAAACCAAGATTAAATTCTGTGCGTTTTGAGGAATAAATTTATCTAAAACTTTTCTGAGGATGACCGCCCAGATACCTTTTTGTTCTTAAAACTCTATTATTATAAAAATTTTTTTACATTAAGTTAATCAAAATGCAAATCTTACATAAAAATTTATATTTAAAAAATTCTAACTAGGGGTATCAAAACTAATTAAAAACCTGTTTTTCTAGTTGAATTTCCAAAAATTTTCTGGGGGAGAACCCCTAGACCCCCCCTTTCGTAGGTAGAATTTAATTACCCATAACCTTTTTATATTAAATTCCCTAAGACGCAAATTCTACTTAAAAATGTACTAAAAAGCTACTTGGACCTATGAAATATATATGGGGGGCTAAGGGTTAATTTTTGTCCCCTCCCGAAATAAATGTCTATATATGCCTCTGGAGTAATTGTAAAATTTATTATAATTTATATACTATAATTTTAATTAATCTTTAACTCAAAACAAAAGTCTGGTTACGTTTTTGGTGTTTAAAATGTTGGGGGTCCGCGATGTCTGGCTACTACATAAAGGGGTCCGTGACGATAGAAAGTTTGAGAACCTCTGTTGTATAGGATTGATAGAATGTATAAGGATAATCCTCGTTTACATCATTTATTAAATGTTTTAAATGCCAAAATTCCTTTATTTTTTGGCTTACGATTATGATGGCTTTACTTTCCGTCATACAGTGTGTCCCACAAAGAGCTCCGTAATTTTAAAATTAAATATCTTTTGAACAAAAACAGATTTTTAATATAAAACCAACGATAGCATAAGGCTTGGAATATTTTGTCAAAACTTGAAAAATATAGTTACTATATTTGAAGTGATTATGAAACTGAACAGCGTAGCGAATCGATTCTCAAGATCGATTCATTGATTTAAGATTAAATTTTCAAAAAAACGAAATACTCGACGATTGGTTCAAGTTCAATTGTTATGGAAAGGGGTTAAGTGTTTTATATTTCATTAGAAATTTGTGTCATTATGTTGATGTTTAAGCGCTACACTCAGTTTTATAATCGCTTTCGAGACATTTTTATCGTGCTGCCATCTGTTAACAAATATAGTAACTATATTTTTCAAATTTTGAGTTAAAAAATTCCAAGCCTTAACTAGAATGATATCCTTGGTTTTATATTTTTGTTCAAAAGATATTTGATTTTAAAATTAGGGAGCTCTTTGTGGGACACCCTGTATTTATATTAGGGGTCATCCATAAATTACGTGAGGTCAAAAAGGGGGGGAGGGGTTTGGAAAAATCTCACCGAGGGGGGTCGATTAAAATCTCACGTTAACTTTTTAAGTTAGAAATTATACAATTTTCTTTTTTTTTTAAGTATGAGAAAGGAATATATGAGAAGGAAGGATAATAATTATTTTTAAAGGTTGTAGGTAAATCTCACGTGGGGGGATCCAGATTTTGGAAAAAACACCTCACGTAATTTATGGATGTCCCCTTAAGCATTTGTAAGTTGGAACTCTCGTGTCTGTGGGATAGTGCCCCACACATTCATGGAAATGTTTTAGTTACGCCGATTTTTTTACAGGTTGTGCCACTCAGAGAGTTTTAAAATTCCCCTAGTTTTAAAATTGAATATCTTTGGAACGAAAGTTGATAAAAAATATATAACCAACGGTATTGTTCTAGTTAAGGCTTGGAATTTTTCAACTCAAAATTTGGAAAAATATAGTTACTATATTTTTCCAAATTTTGAGTTGAAAAATTCCAAGCCTTAAATTTAACTTTAAAACTAGAGAGAGGGAGAGAGAACTCTTTTTGGGACCCTGTAAGAAATAAATTTTTAAAAATTAGCTGTGTTTTTACTTTTGCAAAAAAAAGGCCAGCGATGCCAGTGGAGGAATAGTTACATCAGATGACGAGACTATTCTAGAGTGTGAAGCTGACGGGGGAAAAGGACCACAAGAATTAAAACTGTAGCTAAATTTTTGTGAACTCTTAAAACTATAATTAAAACTATCAAAACTGAAAATATTTTATCTCTTTTTACTCTTGCGCTGTGCATTTTCATAGTGTTACCGAACGAGAAATTTTCTGTTTTTTTTAATTTGGAAACGAAATTTTTGTTATCATATTTTTTACAATATAATAATGACGAGTTACGATCACTTGTAATTTTAAAATATTTTTTTAATGAAAGTGTTAATACAATTATGTTGAGTTAAAAAAACTCGCATCAACTAATATTTCAGAAAAGAAAGTTAGATTTTTGCTAAACCTAAAAGAGTAATTAATTTAAACTTTTAAAGAGTCGCCTTGGGACATGTCAAAATATACTCCAAACTTTTTCATGAGTAAAAAAAGTAGTTTTTATTTAAAAATCAATTAATTCAAGAATGTAGTTAATTATAATTTAGAAATTGATGTGCAAGAATTTCTGTAAGGAAACAAAAAAAATCAGTAATTTATGTCATGACGGAAATGAGGAAATCAGTTTAAAAATTTGAATTTAAAATATGTTGGATGCCTAATTTTTTATTATTAAGCATATATTTTTTCATTATTTGTGTTATTTTTAGTATATTTTTCAAAATTAAATTTATAATTTTTATACTATCATTGAAAGTGTCTCAAAGTGCGACTTTGGGACATTAAAAGATGTTTTTTTAAAATTTGTTATTATGAACTCACTAAAAGATATAATTAGTTGGAAATTTTTTTATTAGATGCGCAAAGGACTGTAGTTAATATATTAGCTATGTTTGATTAAATATCGATGTATAAAAAATGGAAAAATAATTGAATAAAAAGTGTTCCAAGGTGCCCCACTCTCCCCTAAATTTAAATTCAAGAATCGACATGAGGGCCATTCCACCGTTACGTGTGTGACATTTGCACGCTGTTTTTAGTAAATATATATAAAAATTTATATGAAATTATAAAAATAACTGTTAGTGTTTATTGTTAGATATAAGAGAACATGCAGGCAAATTTTAGTAGTTAAAGTTTTATGATCTGTGATTTTTTCGAGTCACAAACTCGTTACGCGACTTTAAAAATTTATTAAAAATTATTGAACTGTCAGATCATAAAACTTTTATCAGTAAAATTTGCCTGCATGTTCCCTTATATCATAGTAAAAAACACTAATAGTTATTTTTATAATTTTATATAGATTATCAGTGATACGTATTTACTAAAAACAGCGTGCAAATGTCACACGTAACAATGGAATGGCTCATGAAAAGTTACAAAAACAATTAGTTAATTCAATATTTTAAAATCAAAATCAACAATCCCTTGTTTAGGATTAAATGACGTCAGATCTGTTTCGGTCTTATTTATTGAGAAAATCAATAATCGCTTTGAATAATAAACCATTGTTTAAAACCAATGTTTCAGATTAAATGACGTCACATGCTGTCTTCGCGCCCCTTTATAAATTAAATTAAAAAATTATTAATTATATACTATACCACACAGAAAACATATTTCAAAATTATCTGGTGATTCCAAGTTTTCCATGATAATCTGTTAAGAATTTCCCTGATATTTTATAAATATAGTACATTTTAATCATCTATTCTAGGATGGATAGGTGGAAAACAGGAGAAATAATATGAACAAGATTTAGATAAGAATATAAATAAGATTATTTTATGGAATTTTTCACATAGGAAGCTTTTTGTCAACACTTGCATTTACACTAATTGTGAGGCGGAAATCGAAAAGGGACCTCTTGTCGGCAAAGTTAATTTTGAGAAAAAGTCAAAAAACTGGAAGAAGGTCAAAACTATAGAATTTTTGTTTCTCTCGATTATCGATCCTTGGACCCTTTAGAACCGAATAGAATTGGATATTAAAGGGAATCGAATCGGAAGTAACCTAAATTAGCAAATATCGAGTTCAGGAAATAAAGAGATGGTAGCATTTTGAAAGTTTAAGGTCTTTTTTCGTGAAATCCACTTAATCTATTATAAAAGTTTTAATTACTGGAGATTCGTCATTTTTGAGCTACAAGGATGATGATGGTCTTAAAACCTTCATAAATCTTTACAGATTGAGAAAAAAATAATAACTCCATTTCGACGAACGCTGACAAGAGGTCCCTTTTCGCTTTCCGCCTCACAATTTATATGGATTGAAGATTTTATTTGTCAAGATAATGGAAATGCACATATTTAAAGACTTGGAAATCAGAAAAGTATTTAATTTGATTGTTGAAATTAGGCCTGAAATGATGTCCCTGATAATTGAATCGTCAGTTTAAAGAAGGGAATAAGTCCTAAAAATGACAAATTGACTTTTTGTGCTCAAAACAATCTCCAAGCTTTGCTCTACACAGGGGTGAAAAGAGGGGGAAAATAACCCCTATAGGGAGATATCGCCCCTTGAAGTTGTGAAATCGATGCCCATTCATTGTATTTTTCAAGTTAATTTGGAGTTAAAGTTAATTTGTCTTTCTTTTCCTATTCTTTGAGCTGTAAACGAAGTTAAAAAGAAATTTTCTTTTAATTTAAAAATTTTTCAAACTTTTTTTATGCAGGGAATGTTTAACTCCATTCATATTCACTCACTCCATTGATACAGCTTTAATAACTCAGTTTCACTATAATTTTTGATTTTATTTGTCTTATTCCTTTTATTTCACCCTTTTGTGGTGTAAACTAAGGAGAAATATAATTTAAATGTGAATTTAAGGGTTTTTAAGATTTTTTCATCAGAAAAATTTAATAAGGTTGAAGAAGGGAATAAGTCCATCTACTTATTTTGACTGTAAAATGTTTTTGAATATACTTATAATTGTTTTGATGGTTGATCTGTTTTCTAAATAGGGTTGTGAACTTCCAGTAAAAATTTGGTGGTTATACAATGAAAATTCTATTACTTATAGTTTTTTTTTTCGATTTTCTCAAAACTTGGTTTTTGGACTTATTCCCTTCTTCCAACTGACGATTCAATTATCAAATTTCCTAAAATTCCCTGAATTTTCCCTTATAATTCCAGGTTTTTTTTATTTTCCCTGACAGTTCCAGGTTTTTAAGGTTTTCCAGGTCTGTTGCCACCCTGATAATCCTATCTCCATCAAATTATGAAAATAAAAATAATGGAACTGCCGATTCCAGTTACCATAACTTAAATCTGATATTTTTCTACATACTTTCTCCCAATTGAATTAATCTTCAACTAATCCCAATCTAATAAATTAAAGCGCATTTTTTGAACAACTTAACATTTATCCACTTGTTCTTAAAAGAGCTCTAAAAATATTAATGTAAATAAATCACTGAGAAACATTTCAGGCTTATATCATTACTGCTACAGTTTAAACAAAAATTTAGCAAAGCTGCACAAGCAAGTGAAATCGCGAAGGAGTCATCACACGTTTTTTTGCTAAACAAACTCTTCAAGTGAAAGTTGCTGATTGTACATATAAATTCTTGTACAAACATCAAGCGTTTTGCGTGGGTTTGTCATCAGGAATAGAGATGTAGGTTTTCCGGAAAATTATTAAACGGAAAATTTTCCACAAGCCACTAAATTATAATAAATAAAGTACTATTGTTAAATTAAACTTCCGATCACTGGAGGCAACTAATTAACAAGACTGGAGTATTTTCATCAATAATAATATGAAAAGTTTATGACGTTAACATTATTATGAATAATATGACGTTTATTAATATTCAATTCAAATTCAAATTTTATTCAACAACACACAAACGACAGTACACAACAGGAAAGAAAATGATAAAGAAAAAAACACTGAAATACTTTCTTTTATATCCCAAAGGAGCCAGCAAGGCTCTTCCATGGGGTTGCGGATTTCCTGATGTTATTGAACATAGAAAAATAAAATGAAATAAAATTAATTTATGAACATATTATAAAATACAATAATAAAACTTATATGGAATAACAAAAAATATGTCATTCTCGATCATCTCATTTTTACAACTTTAAAACAAAAAATCATGATTAAAACTAAAAAAAGGGGGTTGGTGGGACTGGCTAGATGTTTTCTTTTCTGATATTTTATAATTCAGATGCAAGTTATCACCTGACAAAATTTAATAGGTTTTCTATACTATTTTGATTTAAAATAAATAAAGTACAAAGTTTTTTAAAACGTCTGAAGTTTGGTTCTATTTGAGTTTCATACGGCAATATATTAAATGGAATAACAGATAAATAATCAAAATGCTTTTTAAATATATCTTTATAAGGGGTTGGTATTGAAATAACTATATATTATAATGTATATGAAATGTCTCGATATTCAATTAGAAGATGCCACGTGAGGAGAAATTATTTCATTATTCATTTACTAAATTGACCTATGAATAACTGAAATGAAAACAAAATAGTATTCTAAAATTACTGGCAGGGGCATATTTCTCACAAAAAAAATTAAATTGATTTTTTTTACTATTATTTCCGAGTTCCAATACACCGCAAAGAAAGTCACTTAAGACAATTATCTCATCAATATAATGCAAAAAAATAACAATAACATTAAATGTATATCAAACTAATTTTACTTCTTTGAAAGAGAAGCAAATTGGATACAAAATTTTGCTGAAAAACATAGTGGAAAATTTTCCGACCCACATCGCTAGTCAGGAGTAAACCATAACCTTTTTTTTGTTAAAAATTGAATTTAATATTAAAGCACCATTTATTGTTAATAAACGGAATTTAGAACATGAAATGAGGAAGTTGCATGATTTTTTTTATTTTTTTAATCGATTCGTCTTGCAAAAATAAGCAACTACCCAAAATTTGAGGCCGATCGAGAAATTTTTTGATTGCCAAAAAAATTAACAAAAATCCCCTTTTTTAAAGCGCGCGAAGAAACCAAGAGTTTGGATGTGACGTCATCTTATAGTTTAAACAATCAACGTTTTCAGTCACGTGTTTTTTCTCGACTTTTAAATTACAATATTTAATTACCTGTACATTTTTTTTGAAAAACTGACTAGATATTTCATTTTACCATACAAAATACCATACGGAACACTTGTTTGTTTTTGAAAATGACACATGCAACTTCCTTATTATCTAATTTTTAATTTCAATATTTCAATTTTTTTTCAATATTTTCCTGAAATTTAAACAAATGGTGCAACTAGATTTTAGTTTCAATTAGTAAAATCAGTGGTGATAGAAAAGTATTTTTAATGAGATGAGAGAAAAATTTGGGCAATACCCCATCCATGGGCATTGTTTGAAAGAACAATTAAGTAACAACCTTATAATTATATCACAATTATTGTTTTCAAAAGAGAATAAAAAACATGCATTCAAGAAACTTTTCAATTTAAAATAAGCACGCTCACGTGGATCTATTTAATCTGAAAATAAAACTGTTTTAAATAGTAATCAGTAAATAGGTTTTTAGACATTTTGGATCTCAGTGCAGTAAGAAATTTATTTCAGGAAGGACCCAAATATCCTCTAAGAAAATTAAGTCATTATCATAACCCCAAGCTAGATTTTTCACCTGAGAGGAATGCATACAATAATATAGGTTTCATGTATACCAATACCTTTCAATATATTTTAAAGGTAGGAATCTTATTTTTATGAACTTAATATGAAAATTAATGTGATTAATTGAGTTAGTATAATAGTTCCACAAATTTTCTAAATTCGAACCTAAAACCCTACCCTAGGGTTTTTTCCCTAGTCCGAATATCAGGGGGGAGGGATGTTTTGTGTACACAACATTAACATGCTGGGTGTCCCACAAAGAGCTCCCTAGTTTTAAAATTAAATATCTTCGGAACAAAAAATAGATAAAAATATAAAATCAACGGTATCGTTCTAGTTTAGGCTTGGAGTTTTTCCGTGCCAAAATTTGAAAAATATAGTTACTATTTTTTTAACAGATGGCAGCACGATAAAAATGTCTTGAAGTGATTTTAGAACGGAAATCGATTCTACTCAAGATCGATTTATTGATTTAAGATTAAAAGGGTTAAACTATTTTAAGCTTTATGAAGGCATAATGTTTTAAGGAATAAGTTCTTCATTCCTTAAATTGTTTATTTAGTGTTTTCTTTTTTAGTTTTGATTGTAGATTAAAGAAACAAATTGAAATAATTACATTTTTCTCGTGCTGCCATCTGTTAACAAAAATAATAACTATATTTTTCAATTTTGACACCAAAAAATTCCAAGCCTCAACTAGAAAAATACCGTTGGTTTTATATATTTATTCCAAAGATATTTAATTTTAAAACTTGGGAGCTCTTTATGGGATAACCTGTTTTAGTAATAATTTGCGTGATAGAAAGGTATCCGCGGGCCGAATGAAAGGCCGTAGTTTGGAGACCCCTGTCCTACGCTAATTAACTCTTTCATATTTATAGAAAAAGAATTACCAGTAAAGTTTTTTTGCCTTTAGAGAGGATTTTCCAAAGGTCATTATGCAGCGTTAAAATGCACAATTGAACCATCAGTTTAAAAAAGGGAACCAAGTTTTGAGAAAATCTGAAAAAACTGTTTAAATAAACAGTAGAAAAAAGTTGATGGACTTGTTCCCTTTTTCAACCTTATGGATTAATTTCAACGGGGGGATCTTAAAAACCCCCTAAATTGTTATTTGAATTATATTTTAGCTTAGTTCGTAGCACAAAAGTGGGAAAGACTAGGACAAATAAAATTCAAAACTATTTTGAAGCCAAGTTATTATAGCAGCAGCATCAAGGTGTAAGTGAAGGTGAATGGAGTCAAACATTCCCTGGATAAAAAAAGTTCAAAATACTATTTAATTAAAAGCAAATTGGATTTTGGCCTATTTTACACCACAAAAAAATAGGAAAAGAATGAAAAATTTATCAAATTCCAAATTTAATCAAAAAAAAATGCAATGCATGGACATCGATTTTGCAAATTAAAGGGACGATATATCTGACGATAGAGGTAGTTATTTTTCCCTCTTTACACTCATGTGTAGAGCTAAGCATGGAGATTTTTTTTAAGCTCCTAAAGTCAATTTGTCATTACAGTCGAATCCGCTTAATGTGATCGCAATTGTCGAAGATGAAACTGATAACATTATCCCGATTTATAACAATAAGCGATTTTATATCAAAAAGCAGCAAACAGTGTAACTAGATTGTTTGCTTTAAAATCAAAATTACGTAATCGTAATTAATGTACTTAAAATAATTTCACACTATGTATTTGGCAACGTAAAATTTTTAGGGGAAATATGATAGTTCAATTAATAAAATAAAATAATCGGTTACTTTGTATTGGTATTTCTATATGCACTGCAATTATATCCTTCCAATCAAATAAACCACTTATAATACTATCTGTATAATATAGCGACAGATACTCTAGGGTGGGGCAGATATGATTACTTGTCCGAAAGCAGACGTTTTTTAGGGGATATAGAAAAATTTTGATAACATTAAGCGGCGTGTTGATCCATAGTTGATCACATTAAACAATGCATTTTACATTAAATTAAATAGGAATAATCAGGACTTTCGAAAACATTAGCCGTGATCACATAAAGCGGATTTGACTGTAGTATTTGGAATTATTCCCTTTTTTAAACTGGCGATTCAATTACTGATTTTACTGTAAAAATATTAAGCCCCTTAAAAGGAAACATTCTAACTGATGTGTTCAATTCATAGTATAACCCCCAGTTAATACGGAATTTGTTGTTTTGCTAAAACTATTATTAAAATTCAACGTGCAAAACCTATATCTCGAGTCTGCTCTAATCACGGCGTGAAATTGACCTCACGTCAGTCAATATCTCAAATAAATCAATACCTTTCGACATGGGCGTAGCCAGGGTTCCACTTAGGGGGGGGGCAAGCAGGGTCGGCTTTTTTTATGTTTGTGGAGAACAATTTTAAAGGCCCGTGAGAGAGGATCGTAGCCACAGCATTGTTTCGAGAGGGGTTTTGACCCTTAATGAAATTAATGTAAAAGTTTTGTAGGTAATGTGGAAACAAAGAGTAGGTTTTGGTTTTGAGGTAAAAGTTCTTGTAATCTGACACTAAAAAGTAGTTTTGCGACTCCTCCCTATTTGGGGACCATTTAGATTGCACTCGAGGTGGATCACTCCTTGTATAATCTTCAGAATTTTCGAGGCAAAAAACAACATAACAAGTTTCAAAGAGGGGTCTGGGGGTCCTCGGACAGACAATTTTAGGAAATTTTACCTCAAGAATATGAAAGGAGAATTTCACCATTTATTGCTGGTTAAGCGGATAATAGGTGTAAACTCACAACTCTCAAGCGTCACATCCAACCGTGGACCAGTTTCGTCCTTGTTAGGACTCATCAGCACGGTATAGGATGGTAACGCAAGAGAGAAACTTTTTTTACCTTGCCTTTCTGGAATTAAATCTGTCCTAGGAATGCCATTGTCATTCCAGCAGATGAGTGGAGGACTAATCAATGGTCACCACTTTTTCAGTTATAGTCGGATAGACTAGTACTTGCCATCCTCTCTCTTGCGTCACCATCCTATACCGTGCTGATGAGTCCTAACAAGGACGAAACCGGTCCACGGTCGGAGGTGACGCTTGAGAGTTGTGAGTTTTCACCTTAAGAACATGGTTTTAAACTGTTTTTCGGTACACGTAAACACAAATTCAGACATACATTTTTAGGTAGAATTGTGATTTTGATGAACTTTTTACTAAAAATTGTGAATACTAAAGGTTTAAATCATAAAGGGGGTCCTGGGGGCCCTCCCCCTTAAAAATTTTACCCTAAAAAACTGGGTTTTAACTTAAATAAAAGTAAATTACTCAGGGATTAGGGGGAGCAGCTGCCCCTCCCTGCCCCCCCTAGCTACGCCCATGCATTTCGATAACACGCCTGTGGTAAAAAATCACGTGTAAAAACCCATCCGACACCTAAATCTTATTGACATCTTTTGGTCCATTGCACCATCCTGTAAATGAATTGTTTTTCCTGAAAAATAAAAGAGTTCAATGACTCCTCTCGGAATCCACTGCTTGACACACGACACCCTTCGAAATGATTGGGATCCCCTGATGCCACCGTAACCCACTTTCTTTTAATCACGCGTATCATGTTCGAAAAACAAAATTCCCTACTAGACGGAAAAAGGACTCTTCTTGCTAATGGTGGGATTACATACAGTGACCGTGCGACGCGATCGTAACGTCGAAAACGGTGGAAAATCGTTCTCCTCCTCATCCCAGACCTGCCAACTCTCTTGCTTTTTTGTTGAAACTCCTGCTTTTTCATCTGCACCTGGTCAGTCTTTTAAAAAAACATCTTAGTCACTTCTATCTAAAAAAAATCTTGGTTTGTGTAAAAAATTTGTCCTAGGGGACGCGGTACCTTTCAGGTAAAAATCTTTAAATTCATTGTTATTTCATAATTTTTGTTGGTAAAATATGTAAATGCCTTAAATTAAACATAATATAAATTTGAAATTTATAAAAATTCAAATTTTATGGGTTTTTTAAAAGAAAATTTAAAATTTAAGAGGTGTTTTTAAAATGCTTCTCCTCCTACAATTACTGACTTACATTCACAAAATCACAAAATTTGGTTTTCAAATACATTGAACTATGTACAGTAAAAATTTGCATCGGTTTAGGGTTTGTAGTACTTTAAGTACTGAAAATATTTATTTTCTTGAATCCTATCTTAAAAAAGCTCTAAAAATGCTAAAATTCAGAACTCAGTGATTTTTTAAAAAACATCTACCATTGATATCCAAAAACCCATGCAAATTTTCGTTATACATACTTCCAACAATAGTCAGAAAAAAATTCAAAACATTTGGTCCAATAGATAAAAAGCCTTAGCATTTTAAACAATGAAAAAGTGGTTCTGAGTAAAAGGACTTAGAAGTTCCCATAACCCATAGGAACCATAACACTTTCACACATAAAATTAACTACAGTTTGGATATTTTTCAACGAAACGTTTTGAAAATTTGTAGGATGATAGACCAATGCAAATAGATTAGTTTAGATTAAAGAAATATTTTTCGTAATTTTGTCGAAACAGAGGTACCGCGTCCCCTTTTAAAAACTAGGTAAACTTAAATGTAAATAGGTATTGTAACCAAATGGGTTTTTTAAGGATGGTACTTATTTGTTGAACTTAATGTCAGTAAATATGTTTTTTTTTTGTTAAACATGTTTTGTGTCCTACCTGTATATTTAAAATCCTTTTCTATATTGATTGACAAATGCATATTTTCATAAATCAAATATAAAAATGGCTAAGTCCAGTTATTAACATCATGTCGATAAAAATTACTCTTGCTTTTTAAAGTTAACCGGTTGGCAGGTCTATGTAGAATCTTGCTATTTGGTTTTTTACACAGTACACCTTCTTCCCAAATTTCTACATTGAGTTTTCTACATTTCAATCCTACCACTGAATTCAATGGTAGGATTGAACCAACGAATTTTATTTGAAGAAAATTGAAGAAATAATCGTGTGGGTGCACTTGAGTGCCGCTGTTTTATGAAATCAACTTTGAGAGTTTTCAGATTTTTTCCTCAAACCTCCCACTGCTAAAAAATTCGGACAAGGTGTTAAAAATAAGCTTAAACCTTAAATTTCAGGATGAAATTTCCAATAATTTTCTGGGGGAGGACCCCCAAACCCCCTGTTTTAGTACTTGGAACTCTATTATGTAGATATTTTTTTTATATTTAGTTTATTAACATGCAAATTCTACCTAAAAATAAATTGGAAAACAATATTGGAAAATGTCGTTCACACAGGTTTTCAGACTTTTTGCTTGTTTGTCATCCCTGCGTTATGGACCTCAAGAAAAAAAATGGCATTCACGCACTGTTAAATTAAGATTTTGAACGAAAATTACTTTCCAGCAATGTTAAGTCTACGTGGCAATGGTTTTCCTCCTTTCTCCATGTTAGTCTATGGAAGTACGAATATTTAGTCTTTAAAATCGCTTAATTTTTAAAGTTATTCTTTTCTTACTGTTCTGGTACTTTTTTATCCTTTTTTTTCGGTAGATTATAATAAAGGATAACAAACGATGTTAGGGTAGTTGAATACTCAGTCGGAAGAGGGGAATAAGTCCGAAAACCAAGTTTTGAGAAAATCGAAAAAAAAAACTGTATAAGTAATGGAATTTTCATTTTATAACCACCAAATTTTTACTGGAAGTTCATAACCCTATTTAGAAAACAGAGCGATCGTCAAAACAAATATAAGTACATTCAAAAATATTTTTCAGTCAAAATAAGTTGATGGACTTATTCCCCTTTCTTCCACCTTCTGAAATTTTTCTGATGAAAAAAATCTTAAAAAAAAACCCTTAAATTCACATTTAAATTATATTTCTCCTTAGTTTACACCACAAAAGGGTGAAATAAAAAGAATAAGACAAATATAATTCAAAATTATAGTGAAACTGAGTTATTAAAGCAGTATCAATGGAGTGAGTGAATATGAATGGAGTCAAACATTCCCTGCATAAAAAAGTTTGAAAAAAATTTGAAATTAAGAGAAAATTTTATTTTAACGTAATTTACAGCACAAAGAATATGAAAAGAAAGACAAATTAACGTTAATTCCAAATTAACTTGAAAAATACAATGAATGGACATCGATTTTACAACTTCAAGGGGCGATATCTCCCTATAGGGGTTAGTTATTTTTACCCTCTTTTCACCCATGATGTGTAGAGCAAAGCTAGAGATCGTTTTAGCACAAAAAGGCAATTTGTCATTGTTTGGACTTATTCCCTTGTTCAAACTGACGATTCAATTTTTGTTTGGATTTTGCACGTGCAATTTAGTCGTAATGGGTACCTGGTGCTAATTTGTTGGGTGTATGAATACGTTCTGGACTCACTGTAAGTTGTTTGACAGTATATTATTATGTAACTGCGACCTTATCCGTAATCCAAAAAAATGGAAATATTTTAAAATTGAGAATAATTTTTTTAAAAATTTTAAAGGCATTTTGTACATCCTCAAAAGAATCCGAACAGTTTGATAGCATCAAAAATGCGGTATACAGATCAGTAATCAAAAAGTTTTTCTCAGGAAATCGCTCGCCAAAAACTTCTTTTTTAGAATACAGAGATAATTATATTTAAAAAATATTTTTCTCAATTTAATTATGTAATTAAAATTTGTTAAGAAATGCATGCAGGGGACATCAAAGTTTTCTAGTTTCTTCATTTTATCATTCTCACTTGATAATATTTTTTTAAGTTTGAACGCCGGCATATATTTTTATTATATTATTTTTTTACAATAGACAAATAAAGTAAATTTTCTTTGGGGGGGTCCGAGTAAATTGACAAATTCTACCTTCCCCCAAAGAGGCCTGGTATATTTCTGGCAAATGCAATTAAAAAGTGTACTTAATGTGAAAGTTTTGTGTAACAATGGGAGCCCGAAGAAAGAAAAATTCTAGAAAATTGCCTCCTAAAAGAAGTATTTGGCTCATTTTGTGATATTTTGGGATGAAAATAAAGAAGGCCGCTCCTGATAAGCCACAAAATTTATTAGAAAAAAAACACTTTTAATAAATATAAATCCAAATTATGGAAGGGTGCTTGGGGTCCTCCCCAATAATTTTTTAAAAATTTAACCCTTAAAAAGTAACTTCAAACTCATTAAAAAAACCCTTTGGGTTACATACCAAAAGGACCGCTCCTTATTATAGGCCGCATGCGCATAATTTTTAGTTAACAAAAAAGGAACAAATAGACCACAGACAGGGTGGCTGGGAGTCTTCCCCCTAGAGAATTTTTCCCCTTATATGTATCATTTTGAGACCCCCTTGGATTGCACTCGAAGAGGATCGCTCGTTGTAACAGAATTCCATTAGAAAATACCGAGGCATGTGAAGGTGTTTTAATTATTTAAAAACCGAAACTGATTCTGTGCTTTTACAATTTTTCTTTCGTCAAAAAAAAAAACGTAAAACTTCAAAAAAAAAATGCCTCTGGGGTCTGGGGGGCTGTCCGAACCCGTTGGACCCCCTCATGGCTGTGCCACTGTTCTTTCCTTTCGAAAAATCTACCACATGGATAAAAAGCAGCCATATAACTTTGCGGCCCGCTACTTGACTTGTATAATTTCAATTGTGGTCCGCGAGTACTACATAGAAGTTGGAAACCCCTGATCTATACGAAACTTTCAACCCATTTCGACGAAACGATCGCGTCGGCCCATTATAGTCGCTGCCCATACATATCCGCCTCTGCTTCCTTCATCAGCAAGGTTTCGAGGAGAGTCATTTGACCATCGTCTCTTGGCGACGGGGCTTGGCGCGGATCCCGGGGCGGAAAACAATCGGATCTCGTGCGGGGTTGCCGCCGTGGTCACGTTGCGTCCGGAAAACGTGAGCTTGCGGATCAGTCCACGACGGCGCGTGCTCGTCTGCTGCAGGAATTCGATGGAGGTTTTCCTCTCCTTTTTGTTCTGCTGCAGCCGGTCTTGAGGTACGATCGGCGGGAATGCGCCGTTGATAAGGTGTCGTTCACGTCTTAGCTCATTAAATTGAAAATTTCTCATTTTCGCCTCGAGAGGAGCATTTTAAGACGTAAAATCTACCTAAATTCATTCAACCTAAATGAACGTTCGTTTTAGGGTTTTTATACAAGATATTTTTTTGCTTGTTGTCTTTTTCTACTAAATCGATGCTACTCTACAACTTAGTAATTGACTATTTTAGCAAAAAAAATTATAGTTTTTAAAATAAAATTTATAACTCCTAAAATTGACTATGGGGCCGTTCAAATATAACGTAAGCACCTAAGGGGGAGGGGGGTTGCTCTTTGCTTATTTTTCCTGACAAGGGGGGAGGGGGGATATGAGTGATGCTTACGTAAGATGCTTCATTTTAAAAAATGTCTTGATTCTTGCATAAATAATTTCAAAACTCTACCAAAAATAAATTAACAAAAAATTGAATTAGGAAATCTGACTTTTGAACTTTTTTCTGAAGATGAACCACCCAAACATTTTGAAATTGTAACAACCGAAAAAAAGTGTTTCGACTCATTTTTGGAACCTTAGGGTTACACCCGAAAAGACAGCTCCTTGTTTTAGTCACCTAATTTTTAAGGAGAAACAAAATAGCACTTACTAAAAGGGATGTCAAAATTTCGGGGGGGGGGGGGGTCCGGCAGTTGTTTCTTACGTAATTATGGTGGGGGAGGTTTGAGGTTTGCTTATCTTTGCTGACAAGGGGGGAGGGGGGGTTAAAAATGACCAAAAAAGTGCTTACGTAATATTTGAACGGCCCCTATATACTATACTATACAGTTACCTTAATTGCATAGCTTTAGCTTGCTCCGTTAGCAATTTATTTCGGGGTAAAGGGACTATCCTATTCACCCTGTATATTGGGACAGATTAATTGAAAAATTAATGGCCTAGCTTAACTTTTTTGATGGGCTCGACATAGCTCCTTCGGGGCGAGGAGGGGAGGTAATAATATCCCCGATCTCTTTGTGTGGTTAGGTGAGGTCAATTAGCGAACAAAAGAGTTCCCCTCCTCTGAAGAGGGTGCTGGGTAACCGCACAAAGAGAAATAGGCATGGGCGTAGCCTGGGGGGGCAGAGATGGGCAGCTGCCCCCCCTTAGTCCTGAGAAATTTATTTTAACTTAAGTTAAAAACCAGTATTTAAGGGTCAAATTTTCAAAATTTTTCTGGAGGAGGTCCCCCCAGGCCCCCCTTTAGTATTAAAACCTTTATTATTCACACTTTTTTGTAAAAAGTTCATTAAAATCAAAATTCTATCCAAAAATGTATGTCCAAATTTGGTTTTACGTCAAAAAACAGTTGGAAACCATATTCTTAGGGGAAAATTTTCAAACACTTTCTGTGGGAGAGCAGCCAGGCCCCCTTTTAGAATTTAAACCTTTTACAAATTTTTTTTTTGTAATAAGTTCATTAAAATCAAAATTCCACCTTAAAATGTATGTCCAAATTTGGGTTTAGGTGTACCAAAAGAAAACAGTTTGAAACCCTGTTCTTAGGATCGAATTTCCAAAAATTTTCTGGGGGAGGGCTCCCATCAGATCCTCCTTTGAAACTTGAACCTTTATTACTAAAAACTTTCCTAAAAACTTACAAAATTTTTTTTGGGAAAATCGTCTCTAACTAATAGGTTTTAACGCGTTATGGTACATTTTGTAAGAATTTCGGGGGGGGGGGCTTAACTTACCTTAAAACTTTAACTTTTCTCGTGGGCCCCAAAATTATTTTAAACGGGCGGCCCGCAGGTTTGCCATTCCTGCTCTAGAAGCACGGTATGTGATATCTAGTAATTTTTTTAGGTACTAGCTGATGTACCCGACCTTGCACTGATGAAGTTATAGCAACCATCTTTAAAAATTTTAAAACTTTCTGTATACCTTATTTAATTGGGTGAGAGGTATTAAAATCCATCCAGTTCTCAAGCAATATAAATTTTTTTAACGATTTCTACATTTAAGAGATGATTCCCATAAAAAAATGGAAAAATACCCCAAAAATTACGTAAAATATGCTCATTTTAGATCCATTAGTTTATCATATTAACTCTTTCGGTGAAATTATTCAGTAATTAAAGCATATTCCAGTTTTCAATATGACGCAAAATGATCTTTTATTATTCTTGCGCCATAAAACAATAACCAAACCATTTTGCAATGAAGAAAATTTAACAACGATAATTATTTCATGAAACTTTTTATTTAAATATTAAATAAACTCGCAAATAAAATTATTTTAAACTATATTTAACAGTTTTAAAATTTAAAATTTCGGTAAATTAAATTTTTAGATTACCATAGATAATTTTGAAAAGATTTATTTTTATAAAAGAAGACTTAAATGTTTTTCCTTTTAACAATTGTTTTTTTTTCATTGTGTTTTCTTTGTAACTATGGAGTGAGCAGATCTCTTCTTGAGGAGAAATAAAACTCTTTCAGCAAAAAGACCATAAAAAGGGTCAAGAGGTCATTTATTTTTTTGAAACATAGCCTAAGTTTTTCCTTTGAATTTTTGCGTATGTGTGTGTTGGTGTAGAGTGGAAGAAAACTGGACACGCTGACACACGCACGCGGAAAGTTTCAATGGGAAAATTAAATTTATGATTAAGTTAATTCGTCATGTATGTTCATGGGCTATCTTTCAATGCGGCTTACAGATAAATTACCCAAAACGAGAAAAACAATTTTATTAAATCTAAAAATTTTAAAATGTAATTAACTACTAAAAAACACCCATGCTTGCAACACCCTTTTTTACAAAACTTTATATGCTTAACTTGCACCTAAAAATAAGGAATTTTCGTCGAAAAATCAATTATTTGAAGGGCAACAACATTTTTCTGTACAAAACTGCTTTGCTTTTTTCCCCAGATCAAATTACTAATTTAATTACGAGCTTTTAAATTGGTCTACTACAGTTTAATTCAAACCTTATACTCTTCACGAAAACATATGTACAAGAATAGACCACATAGATGAAAAACAACAATTAAAAACAAAGATTGTATTAACGCTCCAACAAATTGGATCTTTTCCCTTTTTACCATCACAATCATCATCTATCTGCAATAAACCGTTCAGATGAGGAGATCCCATGACACGTTTCGAAATGAAAGAAAGATCGAGTTATTCACCCGAACTGTTTCTTGAGTAAAAGCCACTCGAAAACAGTCTCGGATTCCCATTTTCAGGTATTTTTCAGATCGCTAAAACCTCCATTACAATAATAAACCCTTTCCAAACTTCTCCGTAATAGAGATCTATGATTCATTGACTCTGATGATGGAAGAAAATCCTGGAATCCTCCTCCGGAAACGCAACAGGAGATCCCCCCCCCCTTTAGAAAATAATGAGGGGTCTAAACTGGAGACTCGGTTCAACAGTCTCGAAAGAAAAGATCGAATTCATCATCAGCGCTATAATGTCTCTCAAGCATTACTTTGTTATGGTTTTTGGGTGGGGGGATCGGATGACCCGCGTGCTTGATGTTTTTCCCGACCTTTAGATGTGTGGGTGGGGGTCAGTTGTCTGTGTGCATAGTCCGTGCCCCTCTGTCCGACTCTTCATAGCGGTCTTTCGATGGAAGCAGCCAACACTTCTTTTAATGCACTGTCCATCCGAGATGACAGTTTGTACCTGTACCCGACAAGGCATAGAAGGTCATTGCTAATAAAGAGGAGGCAAGTCATGGAGCCAAAAAGCACGTATGTTTATTTGTGATTCAAAATTTTGGTGGTTTGTTTATTTTTACAAATGGATGTATTGTCGAGATCTGCTAAACACTTCGAAATCTACTGTTCGGCTGCTAACCCTTTTGAAAGCATGTTTTCATTCCGATCGTTAATTACAAATAAATGGGACATATCGCACCCTTGTTACTAAAGTGCCCCACAACTCAAAAAACTATGTTTTCCAGGAATTGCAAAAACTGACTAGGCACATTTTAGTATTTTTGAATTTGTCAATACGAAGAACGATACATCTCAAACTATGATCGTTAGCCATTGTTCTAGTTAGCCATTGTTTGGACGACAACTCAAGATGTGGCATTTCAGTGGAAGGAATCATAGCCATCTTGATTACAACAAAACGCCATAACTGCGATCTGGCGGCTGATTTTTCAATGCAATTTCTGGCTCTTTTGAAGATTGGTTGAGATGTGAAAACTACGCCTAATGGTGGTCATAACTCAAAAATTAAAATTTTTGAGTTGGGGCACTTTAGTAGTAAGGGTGCGATATGTTTACGAGACGACGATAAAATCCTATGATTTTTATGCTTTAATTAACCTATTCGGTTCAATTACGTTAACGTTCCCGCTAAATATCGCTAAGCTCTTTTGAACGCCTTATATTGAAATATGGACACATTTTTTTTCTGATTTTAATTGATAAACTAAACACTTATTGATCTAGCTAAACATTTTAATCTACGAGTTTGAAATTATTTAGCATTAACAATACTTTTAATTTTTGGTGTCCAAAAGAGCATGGCGGTATTTAGCGGGACCGTTAATGGAATTGTGAACCTCGATTCTTATTCTACTTTTGACACTAATAAAAAACATTGCTTTTATCTGAAAATAAATGTAATCTGTAGATTTCTGTGTGTGTGGTTGAAATCTACTATTCGACTATAATCTGGCTCTTTAGGTAACACACGTTTAGTAACATTTGTTTTATGTAAAAAAGGTTAAAATTGCAAGATATGCATTAACATTTATATTTTAATTAATCCTTCCTACTACTAAACTAAACTCATTGGCACAACAGCCCAAGTGGGCCAAGGCCTACGATGCCCATCTTCGTTTTCGTGACCGTGGGGCCCTGGGGTGCAAGTTGTTAGGCATGTGTCCCTGTTAGGTAGTCATTCTAACGCGAGACCCCCAGTGTTTAGTTCCCAAGCAAGCTTGGTCCTCATTTTATCGACCCACTGAAGGGATGAAAGGCTGAGTGGACCTTGTCCAGCCCGGGATTTTAATTAATCCTTCCAATTTAGATAATTATAAAAAACATTGATTTTATATCTATAAAGTAAAATCAAAGTGATAAAACTTTCAAAATCAATTCATTCTATATTACATTTTAACTCCCACACCCACATCCACCCACAGTATAACCATTTATTCATTCAGTACTTGATATTAGATAAATTAATTGAACACTGTAAATATTATTATATCATTAAAGATTAGTGGCAATTTGAATTTTTTCCGAACTAGGGGGCTCTGCCCCCTGCTCGCTATCGCTCACCAACCCCCGCGCTTCGCGATCATAGCGAGCGGAGCTCGCTTGTTTCATCTCAACTTCCCAGCACAATCTGTAACTTGTCTGCTTCGTTAATGACCATTTAATATTTAAATTTTTTATCTCTCTAACTTATCAATAATTTTATTCGGATCATTACCACGAAATTATCAAAATAAAACTGTTACTGAAATATTCCTTTTTAGCCTCTCAATAATTTAATAGATAAGGGGTTACCGCCCCCTGCTTACTATCGCTCACCAACCCCCGTAACTGCTGCAGCTCTTTATAGATCGCTTCGCGATCTGAGTGGGCAAAGCTCGCCAAGTTACATTTTTCCAGCTGCGAAGACAACCCTCATCCGCATAAAAAACGCTTTTCTAAAACCTTATTATACTTTAATTTCTCTTATCGCAAATTTATTTCAGAAATATTTAAGAAAACTGTCTTACAAATTCTAACAAATATTGAATACATCAACTAACCATCTTAAAATACATAATGCACCCAAGGAACCTAAAAACTATCTATAAAAGTAATGACCTAACCAGTTAGTTCAAAAAATATCGGAATATCTTTAATAGATTATTAACCAAGTTCATATTGCTATCGCTAACAATCTTAAAGAAAAAAAAATCATGCACCTACAAAACTTTAAAATTTAATATCCGTGCTCGCGACAATCTAGCCGAACAGGCAAAAATCTTATATATTAAAATAATTGGGTTTTTCTTTCGGCCGGCCGCCAGGCCGAACACCCGGACCGATTTCGACAAACTCGGTCTCTATCGAAAGATTTCCACCCCTAGATGAGCCAATAATATTTCACGTTCCTCCAAAACCTTCCATTTTAAAATTATGCTTTCTTTTCGTTTTGCTCTAATGTTAACTCCAAGGAGAGGTTCCTTTCGGCCGGCCGCCAGCCCAAACCCCCGAACCGATTTGGACAAACTGTGTCTTGATCGAAAGCTTTCCACCCCTAGATGAGCCAATAATATAACACGTTCCTCCAAAGCATTCCATTTTTAAATTAGAAATTTATTTCAATTTGCCCCATTGTTTTTAGTCAATATTTTTATCAACACAGGCAAAACGTCCTTGAAAGAGGACCTTATAACTACTAAATGTTTACTGGAAATTCAGGACCCTGTTTAGAAAACACGAAAATCGAAATCATCGAAAATATTTTACATTTGAAAAGAGGATTCTCTTTTTCAATCTTATGAAATTTTCAACTGAAAACAAATCTTAAAAACCACTTAAATTGACATATAAATTATATTTATGCTTCACAGCAGAAAAGTGAAAAATAGAAATACTAATAAAATTCAAGATTATTATGAAACTGGAGTCATCAAGTCAAGGCAGTATCAATGGAGTAAATAGATATGAATGAGTCAAATCTTTCGTGGATAAAAAAATGTTAAAAACACATTTAAATTTTTTTTGTATTTCATTTTGGCTTAGTTTGTAGCACAAAGAATAAGAACAGAAAGACAAATTATCTTTATTTCCAAATTAAATTAAAAATACAATCAATGGACATTGATTTCGCAAGTTCAAGATTACGGAGAGCAAAGCTTGGGGACATTTTTGAGCACAGAAAATCAAATTGTCATTTTTTGGACTTATTCCATGTTTTACTGGCGATTCAATTATCGTGACACATCATTTGACATACTTAGTTTTCAGCTTCTTGTCAAGGTCAACCCGAAATTCAGAGTCCTGTTTGATCATTCGAATCAAACAGGTTTGAGCAATCGAATCTATAGAAGATGTGAGGATCTGTCTGAGAAGAATCTTTAAGTCTTCTAAATTAACTTATGACGTAGTATATGTAACCAGATTTTCCAATTTCCACGATCAATCTTGTAAGATTATATCTCTAATTAATTTATTTATAGCAAGAGAGCTTGTGTTCATGGACGTAGCCAGGGTTCTGGGGGCCCTCCCCCAGAAAATTTTTGGAAATTTGACCCTAAGAACAGGGTTTTAAACTGTTTTTAGTACATCTAAACCCAAATTCAGACAAACATTTTAAGGTAGAATTTCAATTTTAATGAATTTATTACAAAAAAGTGTGAATAATAGAAATTTAAATACAAGGGGGGGCTGGCTTTCCTCCCATAGAAAATGTTTGGAAAATTTACCCAAAAAGAAAAGGGTTTCTAATTGTTTTTTTGGTTCACGTAAAACCCAAATTTGGGCATACATTTTTTGGTAGAATATTAATTTTAGTGAACTTACTATAAAAAAAAAGAGTAAGTAATAAAGGGGGGGGGTTTGGGGGCCCCCCCTAAAAATTTTGAAAATCTGACTCTTAAAAACTGGGTTTTAACTTAACTAAAAGTAAATTACTCAGGACTTAGGGGGGGCAGCTGCCCCCCTGGCTACGCCCATGCTTGTGTTGCATATAGTGAGTGTAGATATAATTGGCGACTCGTCACCATCACCATATTGCACTCTTAAAACGATTGTATCAAAATTGAGTAAAAAGTACTCAAAAAGGCTCCGATCCCATAAGTACTCAAATTTGAATACATCAATATACTCCTTTCTGAAAATGTGTATACTCAAAAATGAAACATCTTTAGCTTGAACTCAAAAATGAGCTCACGATGTATATTTTCAGCACATTTTCAGAAAGGAGTATATTGATGTATTCAAATTTGAGTACTTATTGGATCGGAGCCTTTTTGAGTACTTTTTACTCAATTTTGATACAATCATTTTAAGAGTGTGCACTGCCACGTCGTTGCCATGGTGACAAGCCGCCAATTTTATTTACACGGACTATAGTAATGGGGAAATGTCACGAATAATGCATTGAAAAAGAGTAGCACTTTTCCCGGAAAGAAAGATTTTTCCATTAAATTTTATTTTTATTCGCATGCGTTTTCCCCCTAAAAATAAGTATCATCATATTTTTGCAACTTTAAACCTAGATATTTTTTAAAAAATTCATATGAATATTATATTAAGTTATTTTTCTACCCATGTTTAAAAGGGATAAGCAAGCACCTATGACTTAATAAAATATTTTTTATCGTTAAGTAGAAAATGCATCAATTCAATGGAAGTTCTAAGAAAAAGCAAGAAAACTGAATCACAATCATTATACTTGCATGTATTACTAGTTTTAGATAATTAACATTCGTACATTCCAAAACTTTAACACGGGATTATAGCAACGGGATTATAGCAACAAGCGGGAACAAAGCACATTTCACGTCACAAGCTGTTTCAGCTCAGACACAAAAGATGCTGTTTTTAATTGAAAATAACTTAAAATTTAGGGCTTTGAAAAGCAAATGAAAACATTTTTTGGAGGTTTTAGGCCATTCTGAACACATTAAGATTTTAAAAAAAATTTGACTGCAATTATCCATTTTAATAAGTCTTGATGATATCACCAGATAATCCCTTCATTTAATGAGATATCGTTTTCTAAGAAACCCAAACTTGAGATTTAAGAAGGGAGCTCTCCCAAGCGTTTCAGTCATAGGTTTCGAAAAAAACAGCGTTTTTTTTTCTTCAAATTTTAGGCAAAATGTATGAAAAATCCAGCATTAAATAGTATGTTTGCAAGTTTTTTATAATACCTTTATCAGTCTCTTGTAAAATATAATTATTTTGAAAAGTATTGTTGAAAACATTTTAAAAACAGGTTGATGAAATGAAGTGATTTTGAATAAAATGAACAAATGATTTTGTTTCATTGTGAAACATGGCGTTACCCCAAATGAAGTTATTTTAAAATTGAGTTTTTTTTAAAGAAATTTTATAATATAACCTATTTGGAATCTTCAAAAGAATCCGAAAATTTATTTACCAAACAGGTTATACTGTTTCCCAACCTTTTTCGGTCCATGCCCCACCAAAACCTTTTTAAATTTTCTGTGCCCCCATTTAATTTTTTTTCGAAAATCCTTCTTTGAAAGTGAATAAAATCTGGCCCACCATGGCGTAATTTGGTTAAAAATTTTCAAATTGCCCCCCTAGAAAATCATATTGCCCCCCGGTGGGGCGTGCACCCCACGTTGGGAAACACTGCATATACACAGATCAGTAATTAAAAATATTTTCTTTTGAATACTTGAACCAAAAACTTTTTTATAATAAAGAGACTATTACATTCTTATTTTTTTAAATAATACTTAAAAATCATCATAAAAACAAAGCAATGCATGGAACCCTTAATAGGGTTTCAAAAATTAAAGAAAATATATAAGTGAAATTCCGTTACAACGAATACCGATACAGCGAAAAATCCCGTTATTACGAAAGTCCAGGTAGTCCAATACCGTTTTTATTTGAATTAACGAGAGTACGGTTACAACGAAGAAATTTCACGGTCCCGTGAAGTTCGTTATAACGGGATTTCAGTCTCGATAATATCACCGGATAGCCCTTCATTCTTATAAGATCTCGTTTTCTAAGCAACCAAAACTCGAGATTAAAGAAGCTTGAGCGGCGGCACACGTTTTCGAAAACAACCGAGGGAAAACGTGCGCGTCTGTTGTTTGTCGACTGCACAATAAACGCGATGCGCAGCTTCAAAAACTTTCTAAATTCGACGGCTCCAATTATGCCGCCGACAATCAGGTCGCGTGGAAAACTGTGACATAATTACTCAAGTGCGAGTTGAAACCAATTTTAATTAGTGTATAACTACCTAATCATTTAGGACAGTGTTTCACAACGTGGGGCGCACGCTCCACCGGGGGGGGCAATTGGATTTTCTAGGGGGACAATTTGAAAATTTTCAACCAAATTGCCCCTCTAGATAAGACAAATTCCAATAACTTTTTGGGGGAGGAACCCCCAGACCCCCCCCCAATTTTACTTGTTAAGTCATTTAAATCTTAAACATTGAAAATTTTGAGTCATCCCCCCCCAAAAAAAACAATTTAAAAGTCTGTTAGCGGATCTGCAAAGAACTCATTAACATTGTCATGATAATTCCGTAATTTTTAATTTTACTAAATCTTTAAACTATATGGAAAGTTATTTCATTAAAATTATTTGGTATTTCAAATTTATTATTTGTTATTTTTTATATATGGCTCCAAATTGTATATCGCCTCATTAATAATTTGCTATCAGAAAAAATTTGAAGCTATTTGTGAGCTTTTCTGAAGAGTTATGCTGTGCGCCACACTGTAAAAAAAGAACGTCTTTTGACGTATTATTTTCCGTGAATTTTTCATGGATTAATTCCGTAAACTACAAAACGGAATTTTCATCGTGAAGTTTCCGTTTTTTAATTTTCCTCTCCTCACGCATGCGTATTGTACGATTTCTCCACTAGTTCTGGTGAGACTCAAATATATAGTTGTAAATAAGTAATGGAAGTTTGTGCAAGCGTCTTCAGGCGAAACGAACCTTCAGCAAATTTATTATGGGTAAGTAAGTTAAATATATTGTTTTTATTTTTTGTATTATTGGCCGTAATCGGGAATGACTAGGCTGCCGACGGGTAACCGTTGTGCGCATGATCGGGTTAAAGGCGTGGCTTTAAAGTATTTAGGATGGAACCTAGCGGAGCTCGAATGGGGTTGTGGTAGCGCGTCAGTCTAGAGTGCACATGGTCGTAGGTTCGAACCCCAGTAATTATTTTTCAGTAAATTTAATTTTAAATTTTTATTATTCCATTAAAAATTGCAAGAAATAATTTCTCTTGTTTAACAGTCATTCCTTATTTAATTAAATTCATTGTGTTTTTTTAAATGTTTTACTTTATCTAATTTTTTTTTTAATTTTAATTATTAATTAATTAAAAATAAAATTATTTCGCTAAAATATTTTATAGAAACATCAAGAATCAAGTCCACAAGGATGCGCATTGCTAATAAAGTATAAAAATCTTGCAGGGATTGTGAAATACAGTACAAAACAGTACGTCGGCAGCCTAGCAACGGCCGTAGTAAACGTTACCATGCTTTAAAATAGAAATACTCTTGATATACTATTTTTAAACAGATATTTAAACATCGTACGATCGCTTTCTTCACCACGTAGCTGAAGTCTTAAAATATTGCATACCTAACTAGTCTTATTAGATCGCAAAAATGTGATCTAAATAGTTGTGATAACTTGTAACTTTTGATTAGACTTGTATTACTGTGATCGGTAGTGTAAATTATTTAAAAGAATCGTCTATTTGGATTTTACGGATTGTTTGTCATTTTTTTTTCAAAATTATAATCAGGAATATACTGAATCACAATAATATTAGTTATAATACGAACAATCCCTAAAATAACGGAAAGTTCCACTCCAATGACGAAAAGATATTAAACGAACGTTCTCTAAAATAACGGAAGGTTTCCCTCCTTTCACAGAAAAATACAAAACGGACATTCCCTCAAATGACGGAAAAAGAAAATACGGATACCTTTTCAAATGATGAAAATAATCCGGCAGCTGTGCTGCCGGGAAATTTACGTTTATTGAAGAAAGATTTTTTTACAGTGCATAAACTATGGAATACGTACGACAAAATTAAGGGTGCGCATTTAAAAATTTACATTTAAAAACTATGCTATTCACAACTTAAATTTTGGTGTTAAATTAATGACTAAAGATTGTTCAATGCACATGCAAATTTTCATTCAAATATATCTTTAAGTTTTGGAGAGTGGTCTCTTCGAAAAAGAGCAATTTTCGACAGTTTTATCTCATCGAAAGGGTGCCTGACCCCTTAATAATGGAAAAGTTTTAGGTGCTGTGCAGCACAAAATGCAAACGAATAGGATAGAAAATTATTTTTAAAGGTTGTAGGTAAATCTCACGTTGGGGGGAGGGGGGGTCCAGCAAAATCTCCTTAATCTCACTAAGGGGAGAAGGTGGTCCAGATTTTGGAGAAAACACCTCACGTAATTTATGGATGTCCCCTTAACACATTTGACGTAAACTTCTGATTTTATTGACGTCATGAATCAAAATAAATAAAATATTATCTTTTGTTTTAGTTCTAAGAGGTAGGTTTAGGGGCATAAAGAGCAATAAAATTATAATCTATTGTTAAAATTAGAACATTAGGGAGAAAGAAAAGGTTTTTCCAGATTTTTTGAGTGTTTTGATGAAGGTTACAAAAAACCTTGGAAGTAAACCCTTCAGGGGAAATCTAAAATAACACCTTTTGTTTTTACTGATGTACTATTACTAGTTTCTTTTTTTATCTATTTTTGATCAGACAATGGAGAATTGCACAGCATCTCTTAAAATTCTAACTATTCAATTTTAATGTGTAAAAAATTATCTCCTTATTCCTAAAATACGCCCGTATTTTCCCACAAATTTTTTTACTTAATTATGAGGTATTTTAATACAGAAAGCTCCTTACAGGGTGACGTGAAGCGTCAGGCCCGTGCTGGGCCGCCGGGACGCCGGGACGTTTCCCGGTGCGCCCTCCAGCTTGGAAATTTTTGACGCCCCCGAAACTCGCCGTCGTTGCCCGCCGCTAATGTGTAAGAAAAGAACTCTGTTGTAAAGAGGGAATATGCGGTTAAACATGATTTTAAAAGGCTCCACCATAGTTGGTAACGAAAACTAAATCAAAATTACGAAGGGCGCCCCTAGAGAACGAGTCTAAAGGAATCCCTCGGTACTGGTACTGATTTAGAAAATTTCAGAGGCGCTCATTAAAAAAGTTAAAAAGGTAACCAACTAAAAGAAAACTGCAAAAAGGCGTCTCCATAGAGCGAGTCTGATGAACCCGCCCATGCATATTTAAAAATTTCAAAGGCGCCCATTAAAAAAATTAAAAAGGTAACCAACTTAAAGAAAACTGCAAAACGCGTCCCCATAGAGCGAGTCTGATGGACCCGCCCATGCATATTTAAAAATTTCAGAGGCGCCCATTAAAAAAATTAAAAAGGTAACCAACTTAAAGAAAACTGCAAAATGCGTCCCCGTAGAGCGAGTCTGATGGAGCCGCCCATGTATATTTAAAAACTTCAAAGGCGCCCATTAAAAAAATTAAAAAGGTAACCAACTTAAAGAAAACTGCAAAAGGCGTCCCCATAGAGCGAGTCTGATGGAGCCGCCCATGTATATTTAAAAATTTCAGAGGCGCCCATTAAAAAAATTAAAAAGGTAACCAACTTAAAGAAAACTGCAAAACGCGTCCCCATAGAGCGAGTCTGATGGACCCGCCCATGCATATTTAAAAATTTCAGAGGCGCCCATTAAAAAAATTAAAAAGGTAACCAACTTAAAGAAAACTGCAAAAGGCGTCCCCATAGAGCGAGTCTGATGGAGCCGCCCATGTATATTTAAAAATTTCAGAGGCGCCCATTAAAAAAATTAAAAAGGTAACCAACTTAAAGAAAACTGCAAAAGGCGTCCCCATAGAGCGAGTCTGATGGAGCCGCCCATGTATATTTAAAAATTTCAGAGGCGCCCATTAAAAAAATTAAAAAGGTAACCAACTTAAAGAAAACTGCAAAAGGCGTCCCCATAGAGCGAGTCTGATGAACCCACTGGATGAACCCGCCCATGGATATTTAAAAAATTTCAGAGCCGCCCAGAGTTTGCAGAGTTGTACCTACATGTGTCAAAATTCAAGCGGCTGTTTCTTCCTCTCCAATTCAGGTATACGCTTGAAATTTTAATAATGTGATAACAGTAAATTTTTCTAGTCTATAAAATTTTCAGGGTCCGGGGACAAATAGGGGATCGTATACAAACTGAAAACCATTCAATATAGAAAAAAGGCGAGAAATTTTCACACGCCACATTAGTTTGATAATACGTTCAAAGCGTCACTTTGAGTTGTACAACAAATTAAAATTTCATCAAAATCGGTTGGCAAGTTTTAAACTGGATTTTTTTAAAATATTTAAATACACCGGATGTGCATGTAATTAGACAAATTAAGGGATTTTCCATTTACCTTCCTTACTTATTACTTCCTTACTTACTATTCCTTACTTATTTGGAGTAATATTTTCATTCCAAAAAAGTTTTGTAATAAGTTCATTAAAATCAAAATTCTACCTAAAAATATGTGTCCAAATTTGGGTTTACGTGTACCAAAAAACAGTTTAAAACCATGTTCTGAGGGTCAAATTTTCAAAAATTTTCTGGGGGAGGACCCCCAGACCCCCCTTTTGTATTTGCTATTATTATCACATCTTATACTCAAGTTATATCAAAATTCAAATATGTATTGTAAAGTTAAATTATTTTATCTATAAAATGTGCGGCTTGCAGAAAATTTGGGGGGGGGGGTTCTCTCCTAGCAGAAATATACTTTTGGGCTTTCTGCATAATATCTACATTTTTTAGACGATATTTGGGCTCCTCCCGAAAGAGATTTCTATAGACAACAGAAAATTAATTTTTTAGGTTAACTGATAAATATTACAACGGCGGCGCCCTTTCACCCTTTGTCCACCGCCCTCTGAAGGTACCCAGCACGGGCCTGTGAAGCGTGCCTCTTGGAAATGTGGGAAACACTGGGCTGTAAAAAAACTAGAACTCAGTCTTTCAAAGCTGAATGATAAGTAAACAAGGCTCTCGTGACGTCACAAGCTGTTTCAGCTCAGACAGAAAAAAAAAGCTATTTTTAATTGAAAACAACTTGAAATTTAGGGCTTTGAAAGGTAAATTAAAATGTTTTTCGGAGGTTTGAAGCCATTCTGAGTACATTAAGATTAAAAAAAATTGACAGCATTGTCCATTGATGTGGCGAAAGAATTGGTGTTTTTTTTTGTTGAGTATTCGTCGACGAAGCATATACTTTTAAAAGATCTCAAAGGTTTGTTATCAGTATCACACACTACTCAACAAAACTGTCTCATTGCTATCTCATCGGGGAAGACTTTTAGTTTTGCTTCATGATACTCACAACCGCAGAGTGGTAAGATACGATTTCAAAACTATTTTTTTAACTGCATTCCCCTCCCTTATAAGTGTCGTTTTATCTAAATACTAGCTGATATGCCCGGCCTTGCACGGGTAGAGTCCTTCTTTAAAAATGTTAATGCGTTCTATACATTATTTAATGGAGTGAAAGGTATTAAAATCCATCCAGTTCTCAAGCAATATAATTTTTGAACGATTTCTACATTCACGAGATGATTACTATAAAAATAGAAAAAAAATCTCCCAAAAATTACTTAAAATATGCTCTTACAGATTCCTTCATTAATCATATCTCCAGTAATTTAAATAACTTTTTTGGTGAAATTATTCAATAATTTAAGCACATTCCATTTTGCGATTTAAGAAAGAAAAATCAATATTTTCTAGTTCAACTTTTCTATTCTTAAAGAATGCGCGTGGAACATACAACACTAATAAATTTGACCAAATTCTATGATTATGTGTTCAAATTGGGATTCAAACGGGGAAAAGGGGTTTATAGGGGATTTCACCAGATTTTTGTTTACAAAAAGCGATTTATTGTATTGATCACATAAACTGATACATTTTGAGTTAAGTTAAAGAGGAGTGATCGGGACCGGTCAATTTTGATAAATTAACCGATTGGTAATATTAACCGTGATCCCAATACAATAAAAAACACACTGAAAAAAATCATGAAAGTATCGTAAATATTCGCAAAGATCGCAGATTCAACTTCAATTAAACCAGCAACTATATAAAAAGCAAAACTTTATTTTTTCCCCGAACCTATTTAGGTCATTTTATGTCACAACCTTCACTCTTATTTAGTATAGTAAGTAAGAAAAAAAAGAGTGACCTCAAAACAACTGAGTGGAAAAAAACACATAAAAAAGGTCCAGTTGGGTAAAAAAAAGAGTAACCCAACTGGTCCGAAACCATCTTTTTTTATACAGTAGCAAGTAACTTTCAGCGGAAAATAATACGAGTTTTGTCTCCGATGTTGAAGTAAATAAGATGGCGGAAACTTAAATTTGAAAAGAAATTTTTACTCAGGGATTATGAGTTGTATACAGAAAGTTGTATTTTAAAACATAAGGGAATTAAAAGAGACGTATGTTCAATTTGTACCTGAGTAAATCTTTTATATCCCTGTAAAATAATTCAGATCAAACCAAAGTTTCGTTTTGTGACTAAAATTTATTTCATTTACCGCCATCAATTCTAAAAGATATTTTCCAATATCCTCAAGATGAGTTCTAATAAACTCTCTTAAATGTAATTTGGTATTAAAATTACAAAAGGGGATAATGCAAAACTTAATACTAGTGTTATTTTAAAATATGCATCCAGATGCTTAGTTTCAACCTCCATAAAACTTATGAATATTCCAGTTTAATAAATATACCTTAATAATGTCTTTCATAATAATTAATTACTAAAACTAAAGCTGACAAAAATGAAAATATATTTTAAGTGTGTATGTAAAATAACTTTTTGGGAGATTTTATCCTCAATCCAGATTTAAAATAATGAAAAGTACAACATCATTCTCAGTGAAACTTAAGGTTCTTTAGTTTCTATATTTCAAGGGCTAAGATATTAGTATTAGTTTTGAAACTAAGCTGGTATCTTTTTTTTATTTTCTCTCTTTTGCTACACTCTTAGAACGATTGTATCAAAATTGAGTAAAAAGTACTCAAAAAGGCTCCGATCCAATAAGTACTCAAATTTGAATACATAAATATACTCATTCTGAAATGTGCATACTCAAAAATGAAATATATCGTGAGCTCATTTTTGTAGTTCAAGCTCAAGATGTTTCATTTTTGAGTATGCACATTTCAGAAATGAGTATATTCCATGTATTCAAATTTGAGTACTTATTGGATCGGAGCCTTTTTGAGTACTTTTTACTCTATTCTGATACAATCGTTTTTAAGAGTGTAACGCCTTGTCTTGTGGGTAAAGTTGAAACCTACAATACAGTATTCCCAGTTTGAAAGAGAACTTTAAATACTATCAAAACTTATTATAATAATCAATTTGATGTACCTATATCTTCTTTTTAAAATTAAAATGAGATCTTATTTTTTTTTCGGACCATTATTAAAAACTTGAGTGTGATAACAGAGGTCAATCCAGAAGAAAATTGGGGCCCTTTTGCTGCCCTTTCAAGAAATTCCCCCTCCTAAAAAATCTGCCCCTTCAAATATAATACAAACGGCCTTTTCACGAAATCCAAATTCGCAATTTTTCACGATTTTTGTTTTGTGAGTCGAGTTTACTGCTTACGAACCGATCTACTAGCTATTACCGCTTCAATTTTCCACAAAAATATTTTCTTTTTCACAAAAATGGGCCCCAAAAAATAAAACCCATGGGTAAGGCAAGGTAATTTCAATTTTTTAAGGGTATTTGTTCCAGTGGAGAATTTATTTAAAAATTTATAATAATCCAAATAGTACCACTGACACTGATTCACATTCATCACGAAATCAGAGGCTTGAAATTTGACAGAGACCTTACTCTCAGCTATTAGACGCGCACTAAGAAAGGATTTAAAAATCGAACGACTCTTTCCCTGTTTTTCAGCGCTTTTTCGACTCCTTTTTACCCATTGAAATAGCATTGCGCATTGTTGAAATGCATAAATTGCAGTGTTCTCTGTCTTAAGGTGACGTCTTGCCTCACTTAAAATGTAATTAAATGTTTTAAATGTAATTTCAAAACATTTTATAATTTACATAGAAATTTAAGACAAAAAACAGTGTAAATTTAACTAATTAACTGTTTACAACACGGTTACTGTGCTTACTTAACAATTTAATTAAGCGCAGTAACTGTTTTTAAACACTGGTTTTAAAATGATTTCAATTGGATTTTTTATTCACTTAGAATGGATAAATTGGTAGTAGTATAACAGCCAAAAGTTAAATGCGAGACGGGATGAGTTAAGTTAGGATATTTTTTCATCGTAAGGGGACCGGGATAAAAAAATACAACGGGGACGACGGGATGATACGTGACTGCTGATCCAGAAAAAAAAGACAAAACTCGATGTAACTTAAAAAAAGAACAACATAATTGAATCGTCAGTTTGAAGAAGGGAATAAGTCCAAAAAAAATGACAAATTGACTTTTGGTACTCAAAACAATCTCCAAGCTTTGCTCTAGACATGGGAGAAAAGAGGGGTAAAATAACTAATCCCTATAGGGAGATATCGCCATTTAAAGTTGTGAAATCGATGTCCATTCATTGTATTTTTTAAGTTAATTTAGAATTAAAGTTAATTTGTCTTTCTTTACATATTCTTTGTCCTGTAAACCAAGTTAAAATAACATTTTCTCTTAATTTCAATGTTTTTCAAACTTTTTTATGCAGGGAATGTTTGACTCCATTTATATTCACTCACTCCATTGAAACTGCTTTATTAACTCAGTTTCACTATAATTTTGAATCATATTTGTCTTATTCTTTTTATTTCACTCTTTTGTGGTGTAAACTAAGGAGAAATATAATTTAAATGTGAAATTAACGGTTTTTTAAAGATTTTTTCATCAGAAAAATTTCATAAGGTGGAAGAAGGGAATATAAGTCCATCAACTTATTTTGACTGTAAAATATTTTTGAATACTAATACTTATATTTGATTTGATGATTACTTTGTTTTCTAAATTGGGTTCCAAACTTCCAGTAAAAATTTGGTGGTTTTACAATGAAAATTCCATTACTTATACAGCTTTTTTCAATTTTCTCAAAACTTGGTTTTTGGACTTATTCCCTTCTTCCAACTGACGATTTAATTGTCACTAAACCCGTGCAAGGCCGGGTAAGTCAGCTAGTTCTCCATATAATAATGCCAACAAATATTCAGGCAAATAATGATGAAAAAACCGCGGAAATTTGAGACATTAACTGCAACTGCGTTCTCAGTCCCAAACGTGCTTCCGTTATTTCGTGGATAAAAAGGAACTGCTGACATAAATTTCGGAATACTCCGTCTACTGTCCCTCAACAGTAGGTGGTATCTTGTTCTTTTGAGTTGAATATTCTTCCGGCAACCTTTTTTGTAGTACCTGCATTGAAAGGACCCTTTGTGATAATATTTCTTCTTCGGGTTTCACAACGAAATATTATCCATGTGGTTCACAGCTTGTTCCCACAGGATTTTCGCACCGGAGATAGGTCTCAAACAACATTAAGATATAATGTTTCAATTTACGGTATTTTATTTAAAACTGAATAATAGGATAACGTGAACATTTTTATTATATTGTAAAGAAAATTTATTGAAAAAAAATTGTCTTTTTAACTCTTCATTTTTGAGTGATATAGGATCGCCATATTGAAACCTTTTAACTGAAAAAATGTATTGAGAAGTATGCATTTATTAACTGAATTTTTATCCGAGCCTTCTAAAATAATTTATATAGTAAAAGATCATTAACACATAAAAGATGCACCATTAAAATGGAGAATTGCAGCAAATCTTAAAATTCTAAATATTCAATTTTAATTTATTAAAAATTCTCTCCTGATTCCAAAAATACGCTTGTCTTTCCCCACAAATTTTTTTAAGGTAATTATGACATATTTTAATACAGAAAGCTCCTAACAATGTGACGTCACATGTGTCTCTTGAAAATGTGGGAAACACAGTTTTCATCGATACACTAGTCTGTAAAAAACTAGTGCTCATTGTTTCAAAGCTGGATTATAGCAACAGAAGCGGGAACAAAGCACATTTCACGTCACAAGCTGTTTCAGCTCAGACACAAAAGAGGCTGTTTTTAATTGAAAATAACTTAAAATTTAGGGCTTTGAAAAGCAAATGAAAACATTTTTTGGAGGTTTTAGGCCATTCTGAACACATTAAGATTTAAAAAAATTTGACTGCAATTATCCATTATTTATATATTAGTATGTTTGTTTAACTATCTCCTGTTCGAGTGAATACTTGAAATGTTGATTAATAATAGTTATTATAATAATTTTCTGGCGGTACATTATGCGAAAATTTGAAAGAAAAATATATGAGTCGTCTGGGGAACCCATTTCGATTACCAAAAATTTACCACTGACATTACAATGACAAAAATTAAGACATTATAAAAACATACGAAGTGATAAAGAGAAACAAGAAAACAATAATGATAAAATACAAAATAGATAGAACACAAAACGTACATTAAAAAAAGAAATTGGCACAGCTCTTTGGCATAAAAATTACTCTTTGCTTCTATAAGTTAAAAAAATCATTTAAATCATCGATTTCAAGAAGAAAATTAATAAGTTCCTAAAATTTCGCTAAAGTGTGATATTTTGTATATCAAAAGGTAAGGAATTGAATAACTTAGGAGCCAGATAATACAATTGTTTACGGAAAATTTCTTTTTTAAAACGGGGGATTTGATATTATTTCGTTTGGTCTTCTATTGGAAATTGCATTTTTATGCACACAGATATTTTTATTATTGTATAAAAAGGAGAATCATGCGAAAAAAATCGTTATGACATAAAGGTAGAAATTTTAAATCTTGAGGATTATATTATAGAAACTGTATATAACATTTCAGTAATTAATTTTAAGTTAAAGATGAAAAAATAATGTGAATATCTCTACAATTCCTTTCCACAAGGCTATTTTCCCCGCCTAGCGACGGCATACAATGTACCCTTTCCCCCCTCCCCGATCGCACCTTTTTTTTATTGCGCTGCGCTGAACCGAAACCTAAATCACGCTTTGCGGACCCCACAGGTTTCGGTTTGCCGGTAAAGGTTTTGGTTTCGTGGATCGGGGAAGTTAGGCAGTGAAGCCATCATTAAACTCCCTCGGTTCTCGATTCAAGTACTAGTGTTTCTTAACCCGGGGTACGCCAGAGAGCTTTTAAGGGGTACGCCACGAATTATTTTTTCAATGATTCTTTTCAAGTTACTTTTGTAGCGTTTTTTTTTGCTTTCATAAATTCCCAGACATTTTTTGACAAAACCGAATTTTGGCCGATCAAATAATATTTTTATCTTTAAAAAGCTCCTTCCTCCTATCGTTCAATGATTTGGCCAGAACTTTTACTAATATCGAAACTACTTTTTCGATTATACTCTGTTCATTTTGAACTGGCGCTTGAAAATATTTCCTTCCCCCACCACCGATCGGTAACCATAGCAACTATCCACGTCAAAGTGACGAAGAAGGCTTACTATTAGCTGCTCGAAGAGCGTAACTATGGTTACGCTTCTAGCGTGGGGGAAAGCACTATTTCTTAAGAGCCAATTTTAAATGAATAGAGTATAGTATATATGAGGCGTTTGCTATCAAAACCAGCTCATTCCATTTTTGGAAATTTTACAGGAGAGACAAAAATTTCTCACGTCCACAGTTCTAAAGCTAAATTTCTTTTTGAAATATTTAATTATAGGTATAACCGCCTAGAATTTGATTGGTGTTTCATTTTCATTCCAGGTGCATTACCTTGGGCGTAATGACACTAATTAGTTTGGAATGAGCTGATTTTGATGCAAAAACACGATTTTTCATGCTTTTTTCAGTTTTTTGTTCAATTTAAGTTGGATAAAAGGGCAATTCCACCGTAACTCACGCTACATTTTTTTCAAAATTGCAATTTAAAATAATTTTTAAATATAGAAATAACTATTATTTTCTTTCTAAAAAAATCATGCCTATTGAAATTTATGCTATTAATTTAAAATAAGTATTGCGAATCTTTTTAGAATTTTAGTTTTTTAAATATTAATTAAAATAGAGTCGTAACTCACGCTACAAGAAAAAAGACATGGATTTATGAGTATAAAATTCAAATTTGTTTTTCTGCTTAAATAGTGTTTCAATAATTCTATATGCTTGTCAGGTGTTTTAATATACTTCCCTTATTCTAAAATAGCAAACAGGTTTACTGGGAATACTTAAGAAAATCTGAAATAAAATAAAATATAGAAAGCTGTTCGTAACTCACGCTACAGTACTTCGTAACTCACGCTACATGTGTATAAGCGTTCAGTTATTCATGAATATAAATATAATTAAATTGATTTAAACACTTTATTTCATTTTTACTACAAAGTTTATGAGTATATTTAACAAAAAAGTTGTAAAAACTAATTAATTTATTTTTAATTTTCAAAATAAAACATATTTTTCATTAACAAATTAGCCTTTAAACAAGCAGTTCTAAATATTGATTTTTAGATGCTGACACTCCGATAAAAATAATTTTACACAAAATTTAAGCAATGCAAAACACAATTAGATCAATACTGCATAATTACTCCCTAAAATAATTAGAAAAATTTATTATTTTATTTTTTTATTTTTCATGATCATGTCCCTGTTCATATGGAATAGCCCAAAATTGTTTTTTTTCCAGTTTACCAGTTAATATTTGTGTCTTTACGAGTTTTAAATATATGACATCTACTTAACTTTTTCTAATGATCTGAAATTTCACAGTTGAGATCACAGTTTTCACCTTTTTTCTAATTTTGGGTTGGAATGAGCTGGATTTGAGCTATAACTCTTCGTCAGGTTATGAAGGACCCTCTAAACTTTCAAAATATGCAAAAAAGTTCAGAAAAATATGGAATGAGCTGGTTTTGATAACAAACGCCTCATATAGTATATTTACATAATACTATATTTAAACGAAGGGGATATTTATTTTAACTACTAGCTGCAACCACTGAACTAAACTAAACATTTATCGCCTTCATAACAGTCGAATTCTTGTTTCAACTGATTAACAGAGCAGGCCCCCCTCAGAAAAAATTGATGAATAATCTCGAGATTCTTTATTTTCTTGGCACCTTGAGTAGATGAGAAGCTGGAGATGGAGATTGACCTCTTTTCTGATAGAGATTAGTTTTAAGGGAATTCATCTATGTAAATTTGTTTAAAAGATTAGCGATAACAATATTCGTTTTAAAATTGGCTTATGAGAAAAATTCAAAAAAATATATCTTCTAATAGATTGAACTGAATAAATAAAATTTAATTTTAATTATTCTTAAATTAAATAAAATATTCACACGTTGATGACAACAAAATAATGCTAAAATTATTTTTAATTATGAAAGTTTTAAAATCAGTAGCATTGTTATTTCACATCACACTTTTGTTCCCAAACAGTTTTTTGTAATAAATCAGTGTACAAAATGTAAAACTAAATAATAATGCATCAGCGATAAAATGTTTAATTTATCCTTCAAAACAATATTTTTTATCGCACTAGATCAATTGAATCGTCAGTTTGAAGAAGGGAATAAGTCCAAAAAATGACAAATTGACTTTTTGTGCTCAAAACAATCTCCAAGCTTTGCTCTACACATGGGTGAAAAGAGGGGGGAAATATCTAATCCCTATAGGGAGATATCACCATTTGAAGTTGTGAAATCGATGTCCATTCTTTGTATTTTTTAAGTTAATTTGGAATTAAATTTAATTTGTCTTTCTTTTCATATTCTTTGTGCTTTATACTAAGTTAAAATAAAATTTTCTCTTAATTTTTAATTTTTTTTTCAAACTTTTTTATGCAGGGAATGTTTGACTCCATTCATATTCACTCACTAAATTGATACTGCTTTAATAATTCAGTTTTACCATAATTTTGAATTATATTTGTCTTATTCTTTTTATTTCACCCTTTTGTGGTGTAAATTAAGGAGAAATATAATTTAAATGTGAATTTAATAGTTTTTTAAAGATTTTTTCATCAGAAAAATTCCATAAGTTGGAAGAGGGAATAAGTCCAACTTATTTTGACTGCAAAATATTTTTGAATGTACTTATATTTGTTTTGATGATTGCTCTGATTTCTAAATAGGGTTCAGAACTTCCAGTAAAAATTTGGTGGTTATACAATGAAAATTTCATTACTTATACAGTTTTTTTTCGATTTTCTCAAAACTTGGTTTTTGGACTTTATTCCCTTCTTCCAACTGACGATTCAATTATATATCAGTTTTAGAAGGCAATAATTCATTTAATTCAAATTATGTAGCTTAATTTTCAAATTTAATACTGAGCATTTCTTGTTTTAAAATGTTGAAGTTCCAACTTTAGTACCAAACACATAAATACATTTAAAAAAATTTCTATCAGATAAAGTAGCTGATTATTCAAATGTTGAATTTTTCTCCGAAGAATTATTTTACCCATTGTTCATAGAATTTAAAATGACACCTATTGAGTGAAATTTATTTTTCACACTGCCAATCTGAGCTAATACACAACTTGTTGAATAAAACCGAAACCTAATATTATGTTTCTCCTACAAGATAACAGATGTCGTCACTGTCGCAAAAAAAAGGTTTCTGTGAATTCCAATTATAAGCTAAAAGAAATAATCAAATAGCGCAACTCGCTCAAATCTAAAATTTGCATCGTATTCGACCTTCTTCTCAGAGTCAGATGTTTTAATAAAATATCTTTAGTTCTCCGCTGTAGAAGCAAGAAAATCCCGACGAGCTCTTTTCTGTGACGACTGTGACGTACTCAAGTTGCACGAGGTACAACACAACCAATGGCAATGACTTATTAGATCTGGAAGATACCTGATCTACTACTACGTGCACCGTGTATTACGCCATAGATTGATCGTTGTCATTCTACACCGTCTGCGAACTTCTCGTGTGCTCGTATATTGTGCTATTATTCTCGAGGATTACTTCGTCGAATTTCATCTGGAATATCCTTTTTGTGTGTTGGATTGATCTCTTTAGCGAACCACTAAAGGAATCTCGTAAGTGGCTCTATTTGTTGTCATCGACTTGTTGCTTCCTTATTCTGGGTTCGATTACGTCGAGGTTTGTTGATAAAAATGGGTTGTATGTTGTTGTCAATCTTTGTCGAGCTTTTCTCATGCTTTTATTGTTAAAATGAGCTACAAAATCATCCATTTGTTTTTACACGAATTACATATTGCAGGAAATGTTACATTAAAACAGTTTTATAATTTTACTGCTTATTTTAGACTTGAAAAGTTGAGCAAAAGGTCTATAAAAATCGGAAGATTGGCTGCTACCCTTAAGATATTTATTTTGTTACATCAAAGAACGTTTTGCATGCGTTAGAATACCAGTATTATTTAAATATAATTTTGAAAACTTTCCAAGACTGATGTAGCGAGAGCGCGCCAAAGTTGGCAACCCGTTCTTCGAGCCCTGGATGACTTCAGAGCGAATTTTTTTTTATCATAGGATTTCTTGTTTCCTACTTCGATAGTGTTGTTTTCTTGGCTGATTTTCTAGCATTGGGCTACCATCAACTAATATTATATATTGAGTAAGATAGTTTAATTGATGCAAAGTCATCATTGTAATTTTATTCATGTTTGTAGCCAGCTGTTGTTATTCCTTGTTGTGAAATATTTATTGTATTCTATTTCTGGGTATGGGGTCAAAAAACAATCCTTTTGCATAGAATTCTTATTTTAAATTCCATACTTTTATTTATTTGTCTGGTTTATATTCTTGATTTTGTATTGCTAATTTTTAATTTATGATGCCGAGAAAATTGAAAATAATTTGGTTCCTCACAAAATTTTATTATAAGCTTGGAAATTTAATTAAAATTTTATTTTTAGTGTGATTAAGTAATGTACTAAAAGAGCAATGAAAAATGCTGTTTTTAAGCTACTCTAAATCGAGTAATAAATAAAAATAAATGAAATAAAAGCACGTTAGTTTATAATGGAACTTTGATGTTCTTAATCTCTGTTTTATCAGTGAGAAATTAAATATTTAGGTGGGAAATTGTAAAAAAGAATTTAAGTTCTCTGAAAACTATGAATAGAACATTGATGTCACTTTGTTATTTTCTAAAATTTTTAAAATATCTTCACGTGCCACTGATTTAACTCTGTTGTACCACCTTCTGGCATACGTTACACAGGTTGGAAATTTATTTAGGGCCCAAAATTACTCCTCAGCCTCTCCCATACATATTCAACAAACTTTTAAATACATTTTAGGTAAAATTTACGTCTTAAAGAACGAAATATACAAAAAGTGGTGATTAAATAAGTTCTAAGTATCCAAGGGGGTCCTGGGTCCAACCTCACAGAAAATTTTACTTCAAAAAACAGGTTTTTAACTAGTTTTGGTACCTCTAGCTCCAGTTTCGGATATTTTTAGGTAGGATTTGGCATTTTGATGACTAATGCAAAAGTTTTGAATACTCCAAGTGCAAAAGGGGGTCTGGGGTCCTACCCCAGAAAGTTTATGATAATTTGACCCTAAAAACAGGGTCATAAGGGGACATCCATAAATTAAGTGAGGCCAAAAGGGGGGAGGGGCAAAATCTCATCATAGGGGAAGGGGGAGTCAATTAAAATCTCACATCAATTTTTAGTTTAGAAAGTATAAGTTTTTCGTTTATATTTTTAGCACAACTTCAGGAAAAATGCGCAGATTAGTCAAAACAGTGTGCAGAGTTAAGACCATGTTTTTGATTTCAACATGCATTTGTATCAAAACTTTTGAAAGTGTAATGCCGATAAGACAAAAATGTTCACTTTAAATGGAGAAAAGAAGAGCTATGGGGGATATGATTCAACTATTTAAAATGATAAAACAAGGGGATACAGAGGGTCTGGACTTAAGTACAGATAACAGAATGAGGGGTCACAGATTCAAATTAAACAAAGCGCATCATGTTAACGGGGGAAGCAGGAAGCATTATTTTTTCAACAGGGTTGTGGATAGATGGAATGGTCTGCCAGAATCTATATATAGTAAGTTCCAATGGAGTAAAGGAATTTAAGGATAAAATTGACGAGTACTGGCAATCCGGTAGTTTCAGTTGAATAGACCAACCTAGTCAGGCTTCACGCCTGTTGTTGGCCGTCAATATTTGTATTTGTATTATACTCGTAACATGCAAAAATGTTTAAGGTTAATAATTATTCATATTACCTCCTGATTTTTTAGTAATTTACTCCTTAAAGACTCATGAATTTTACTATGTCAGTTGGAGTATGAACCCTGTGCCCTAGCCCCACCCTTGTTCCCGAGAGCATTGCATTTAAGGCAAAATTTTCTATAATTTTATTTTTTTGTTGCAGCTTATCGAGTGGCAAGAGTACTACTTCAAAGGAGGATGCAAATTGGAGTAACGTGAATAGTTCTCAACGTGTCATGAAATCTTTTATCAAGCCTCAAGATGGGAGTAACCTGACTGATATCTCTCCTATTCTGACCTGCCTCCACACTCTCAGCGGTAAGTAGTATGCCTACGGATTTCAAAAAATCATTCGATTTGATTCCTAAAGTGAGGCTTGCCATACCTCTGGGGTAACCCCAGACATTCCGGGGTTCTTAGAGCTGTTCCGGGAAATGTCCCGGGACGCAAAAATGTCCAGGATATCGTACATTTACGATTTGCCGGACATTTTTATAAAAAAAATACTGACCAAGCTCTTTAAAATTGCGTTGTTTTACAATCTCTGACATCTGTTGATTTGGCGAACTTATACGGGGTGTTTGGAAACACCATGGACAAACTTTGAGGGGGGATAGAGGGGACCTAGACTAGCATATTTCGAATAGGAAGGGGTCACAGATGCACCGTTAAAGAACTAGAACCCCTTATGTAGTGCAAGGGAGTTACAAAAGGCGGTTTTCCTAAAGCCCAATTGATTTCTTTGGGTCAGTATCGAAAAGGTAGAATCTATTTCAATCACAAATCAAAGGTAATTAGTAATTGTCATAATTTTAATTAATAATATTCCAAATATTAATTAATTATCAAAATACTATTTAAATAGTGAACACAATGGGAAAGTCCAGTATTTTTATTTTATTTTTTTTACTTGATAGAGGTTTCATCTTGTTTCTAATCCTCTATAAAGTCTGACAGAAGTCAGATGAGCTCCAAAAGGTTGTTGACAGTCAAACCAGTGTCGAAGTCAGGCAGTGGTTTCATGTTGTGTGGAAATTAACTGTTAAATAATATCCAAAAATGAAACTTTACCTTTAGACTTGAAATCGTTCTTTAATTTTTTTTCTTTATGTTCTCAATGAGAGGTTAAAGTAATATTAGTAGGTTTACCTTTTTAAGCTAACTTCTGTCCTAGATTACTTTTATTTAATTAATAACTATTTTAGAGTGTCTTTCTGAATGTTTTCAGAGTCTAACGCTTTGTGGGAGGAAGACGATCGGTCGAAATTATTGAAGAGTTTGTCTTTGGACCAGTTGAAGGGCGAGAAGGGAGTTTCTAAAGAAGTGAGTATTTGCTTCTTCTATCTGTTAAAGTAAACAATGTGGAAAATTTTACAATAAATACTATTTAAACCCAAGAATAATTTGTGACAGCCTATTTTGAAATATGTGTTAAGAAACTGTAGGAAAATCCAATTCGAGAAAGGAGCAGTCAGTGGGTATAACCAAAGTGTGTTTTTTACCTATATAAAAGAGAGCCAGGCACACAGTAATATATATATCTGGCATAATTGCAACTGGCATCTGGCGTTATTCTGGTATAATATTACAAACATATAACATCCAGTCTCCAATATGTACTCCTAGCACAGGTGAAGTAAAAGCTGTCTATGTCGTAACTCAAAACACTTACAGTTCCTTCGATATTGTTAACATATTGCAACAGAAACACACACATATTTATGAACTAAAGCTTGCTATTTTTTTTCTAAAACTTAATTAATTTTTCTTTTAATTTACTTTAACTTAATTAGATTTTTACAATTTTTACCAAAACTGGACCCTTCACAAAAAGTCTAGAATGACCCCTGATAATTATCTCCTGATTTTTTAGTAATTTACTCCTTAAAGACTGAAATTTTACTATGTTAGATAGAGTATGGACATGGGCGTAGCCAAGGGGGGGCAGGGAGGGGCAGCTGCCCCCCCCTAAGTTCCGAATATTTAACTTTTACTTTACTTTTAGTAGTTAAAACCCAGTATTTTAGGGTCAAATTTTCAAAAGTTTTCTGGGGGAGGACCCCCAATCCCCCCTTTAGTGTTTCAATCTATATATTTCACACTTTTGTTATAATAAGTTCATTAAAATCAAAATTCTACCCAAAAATTTATGTCCAAATTTGGGTTTATGTGTACCAAAAAACAGTTTACAACCCTGTTCTTAGGGGCAAATTTCCAAAAATTTTCTGGGGGAGGACCCCCAGACCCCCCCTTAAAACTTGACGGCCCTCTCTCACGGGGCTTTAAAATTGTTCTCCACAAACATAAAAAAAGTCAACCCTGCTTGCCCCCCCTGAGTTGAACCCTGGCTACGCCCATGAGTATGGACCCTGTTATCTGCTCTTTATTGCTTTTTGGAAGTTGCTCCTAGGGCTTAAGAGATGGCGTATATGATTTTTTAAAGGTTTAAAAGTAAATTTTTGAAATCAAAGGTAAAGTTAAAACACTATTTAAGTCTTCAAATATTTTTAAGAAGAACATCCCTAGGCATAAAACTAAGCATTTCCCAACAAAATTTTTAAAAAAGCCTAAGCAAAAATCTTACCAATGTCCAACAGTTTTGGAATTCATTCAGTTTTGAATCTTTGTTTTGAGAATATTTTTCATATTTTAGGTTCCTACATTTTGTAGGTAGTAATTAAATATAGTTTAATATTTGTTTTAATCGAGCAGGTTTGTATTATTTTATACACAGATTCCAGTTGTTTTAAAACAAACGACTTATGGTAGTTATTTCCTGTTAAAATCTTAAAATAATGAGATATTTATCGGGGGTTCTGTAAAACTTGAACGATGTCACAAGAAAAGGTTAGGAAACAGTGCTCTATAGAGTGCTTTTTGAAAGTTGTTGATTGGCTGTTTTGCATTGACAGGATGGATTCCTTTTCGCTGTCTCGTTGCGAGATGGCTCCTGTCTCTACACGTCAGAGGCCATCTGCAGTCATCTGGGATATCCAAAGGTAAGAATCTTTTTATTTCTATTTTATAATCTACAGTGAAATCCTGTTACAACAAATACCTAATACCAACAATTCCTGTTACTATGAAAGTCCCCATCCGTTTCCATTTGAATTTTCGAAATACCGTTACAACGAAGAAATTTTACGGTCCTGTGAAGTTTGTTATAACGGGATTTTACTGTATGTAAACTGGGCATTAACAGCTCATGCTTAATATAGTCAAACTCTCTAATTGGGAGAGAATGAGATAAAATTTGACGTACGGTAGAACTCCAGTTATCCAAATCTATTGGCCCATTTGGATAATGAAAACTCCCCTAAAGTTTTTTTGTGCTTTTTCACTTAAAGGATGAAAAATTCGTTGTACCACTCGATATAAACTATGCTGCAGTCATCCAGGCCTTGGATTGGTTTTTATTAAAGAGGAGAACCTTTTGGCATTTTTGACTGCTTTTGGGCTTTTTGACTTCCCATGACAGTGTTTGTCTTAAGTGTTTCCAAAAATATTCTGGGGGAAGACCCCCAAACCCCCCTTTTAGTGCTTGGGACTCAGTTATGCACAACTTTTTTAGGCCATTAAGTTCATCCAGTTGCAATGTAAATCAATTTAAGGATAAAATTGATAATACTGTGAATCCGGTATGAGTTGAATGGACCATCCTTGTTGGGCTTCAATTGTTGGTCATCAATAATTTTATTTGTGTATTTGTATTGATAATATAATTTTCAATTATGGTTTACAATTTAAACTTTGTCATTTGCTAAAGTGAAAAAAATGTTTTTCTTTAAGGATATGCTGGTGGGACAGTGCATCATGAACTTCCTTTTTCAAAAGGATCACATCACTTTCGCTAATCATTTGACTCAAGGACTGAATGCATGCTTCATTCAAGGGAAAAAAGGTAAGCTCTCTTCTTCAAGTTCTTTTTCGTATTTATTCCCGTTAAAAAAATTTTTTTTTGAGTATTATCAGTTTGTTACATGAATAGAAATATTAACATGCAAGTTATCTGTTAAAAATTTTGGGTTCATTAAATTATTCTGCTGACACAGTTAATTTTCTCAAAGTAGTACTGAGGGTTTAAACATACTTGAACAGGTCTCGAATTCTAGTTGTACAAGTGCCGGAATGGGAATGTTAACTTGTATTCTAAAGAAGGGTAAGGGGCCATTCATTAATTACGTAAGGATGATTTTGGCAATTTTGGACCCCCCCTACCCCCATGTAAGGGTACGTAAGATTTTCCAAACCCCTCCCCCCCCCTATTCTTACGTAAGATTCTATTTCGTTTGATCAGTTTTAACTCGAATAAAAAAGATACATCTGATATACCCTCATTTTTTTTAAATAAAAGCTTCCATAATATACCGAGATCAGCAGCATTTTTAAGTTTTTCTGGGGTTATTCAATAGTTATTTGATTGGAATTTGTTTACATTAACTTAGAAAATCTTATGTAAGAATTGATTTGACCCCCCACCCCCTAAGTAAGGGTATGTAGAGATTTTTCCAACCCCCCCTCCCCCTCGGGACCCTTACGTAATTAATGAATGGCCCCTAATTCCGTGGGTTATTCCAATTCCTAAAAAGAGGTACCAGAATGTCGATATGCCTCAAATTGAGACTTGTATTTGAGTATGAAAAACATGCACTTATCCTTTCAGTGGCCCAGAAAAAAATTTTGGAGGGGGATGTTGATATTTCGGGAGGGGATATGGGGTATTTTTAGTGGTTTTCTATGGTCAAAAAGGAAATTTCCTGAGTTTCGGGGGATATTTCCCCCAAATCCCCTCACTGACACAATGTGAGACTACTCAAAAGTATCCATTTTATTAGCTCTATACAGAGATGCCAATCATTCCGGATTTTGCAGAATCATTCCGCATTTCGGACCAGAATTCCGCAATAAAGGATAAAGCTAGAAAAATTACGGAAACTACGCTAATTATATTTTAACGACAATGTATTAAATTTCTCTTCTCAATTCTCTGTTTTTAGCTTCAATCCTTACAACACATATTTTTTTACTTAAAAATGGGAATAAAAACGATAATGCTATATATAGTAACTGATGAGATGGGCAATAAGAAGGGGGAATCAATTGGAATTCGGATTATTCTAATCTGCATGGATAATTGATTAATGGAAGAAAAAGGCCTTCTGTTCTCAAATATTTTCGTTTTCAGGACTTTTCTGAAACTTATGATTGGGTCATTTTCCTATGTGCAGAAAACGTGGCGTAGGTCGGCAAGCCGCACGCCACGCCTTTTTTTTTGGCGGACGGGGGGTTGATTATGTATGAGCGTTGTCTCAGGTTGGCAACCCTGGCTCTAGCAGATTAAATTTGCAAGAAAAATGTAGAAAATCATAATGCAATCATAATAAAGTGTTAAAATAAAAATTGTTGAATCTATTCTATAAAAATATTAGAACATCCCTGAATTTTTCTTGTTATAAATGGTACATTTTGGTTGTAAATTGCATGAATTTTAAGCATGTATTTATTTCTTTAATTAATTTCATTTCTTTTGCAGATAATTCCCACCTAGTATTAAACACATTTTTTTGCCGACTGAGGTGAGTTCTTTTCATAAGTTCAAAAAACAGAATCAAATATCGGTCTATTTGAAAAGCTTTGCATATTTCTTTCATAATTAACTTAGCAGAAATATTACTATCAGTCAGGTGAATTCTTTTTTTGTGTTCCTCAAAATTTTTAAAGTTATCTTCATAACCAGCCTAACCACCCTTTTTTCTTTTAAGTATTTGAGTTTTTTTTCTCAAATTCTTGTAAATTAATCTATGATGATCCCATAGAAGATCTTTGGGCTATTTCATTTCTTTTTCTCTTTTGTTCCTTTGTGTGGTAACAGGGGTTGATCCAGACAATAATTGGGGCCCTTTTGCTGCTCCTTCACAAAAAACATTCATAAAAACCACCCCTGTCATGAAATTCATAATTAGCTTTAGTGAGCAAGAAAACATTCACAAAATATTTGAACTTTTCACGATTTTCTTGGTTTGTGAGTCAATTTTACTTTTAATAAGCACTGATCTGATAACTATCACTGCTTCAATTTTTCACAAAAAAAATAATGAATGGGCAATACCATCATTTTTTGAAAACAAAAAAATGCATTTTTCTAGTAAAGGAAATAGATGTAAATCCAAAAATCCACATGAAAAGTTTCAAAAAAATTTAGTTAATTTAATATTTAAAATTAAAATTACCAAGCCCTTTGTCTTTGTATAGGATAGAAGTATGTCACAACTGATTTGGCCAGACTTTAACGAGAAACCCAACAATGACTTTGATTTGTTTAAACAATTAGTAAAGCATTGTTTAAATCAATGTATAGGAAGAAATAGAAGGGAAATTGGACGATTTAACGCCCTTTTTTATAGTCAAACTTTGAAATTATAAAAAAGTAATCATCGTAATTAAAAAATTATTCCGCTCTAGGGTACCTCTATCGAATAAAAAATAAATGGTGGTATTGCCCATTGGGCCCCAAAATATAAAACCTGGATCTACCCCTGGATACTTTCTGTTTTTGTTTACTTTGCGATTTTTTTTGTTGGTGTATAATATTGTAACTTTGCAATCATCATCAAGTTTAGTTTTGATCTGTTGTGTTTTCTTTCAGAATCTACCGAGGTCTCCAATATGGTTATTGTGTGTCTGAGCAGAAGAGCGTCTACAAACCCTTCAAAATCACCTTGCATATCAACGAGCTGATAGTCGATGATATGTGTGTGGAAAAGGCGTCTGGTACTCTGTGTGTCAAGGCCACTGCCACCCATGTGTCCTCAGCATACTCAGGTGAGGAACCTCAACATTTATATTTTTTAACAAAGTGGATTTTTTTTCTAGAGAAGACATTAGGGTTATGATTTTTTTTTGCAGATTTAAGAGCCTGTGGGGCAAATGTTGAGTATTGGTCCATAACTCTCGAAAATTACAACTTTAATTTTTGAAATCTTTTAAAAAAAAGCTTGCACACCTAATAAGATTTTGTATAAGGCTAAATCACTGTAAGGTGGTTATTAAAACTTTATTTAAAGCAGAATACAACACAAAATAAATCATAAAAGGTTTAAATATAATTTATAAACCTGCTTCTTAGGAATTTGCAACTTATACAAATGTTTCAAAGCTCTTCCATCAGCTTAGCAGCCCATTCGACCACCATACTGGATCGAGGCGGCATGATAGTTCCTGTATCCAGCATTAGCAAAGGCTTTTTAAGGCCTGAGGGCACTTAAGTTAGGTCATGTATGATTGAGTGGGTGTTGAGTGTGCAAGGTTTTTCTCCCATAACAAAAAAATACCATAAAATTAACATGGGTAAAAGTTCATCGCGCACAACATCAGGCTTTTGAATACTTAAAAAAAAGTCTCAGAATCATAACCCTAGTAGACAGTGATGAGATAAGATTATTGTTAATTTGAGTTAATTTTTAAATAAACTGGCACAGTATATAAGAAGAAATAGAATTGAACTATTTTGTGTTTGAATTAAGTTGTTTATTCGTATGTTAGAAATAATGAATCGAAATAGCAGTCCTACAGTATTAAGTTTTAGTTAAAAGGTTGTCTGATCTATAATTGATTGTTCAATATTATATTTTATTAAATTTAATTTTTAATTAATGGTTACTGACACCCGGGCATATTATGTTTTTTTTCATATATTTGTTCCTTTTTGTGTGTTCCTAGTTTTCAATGTAGATATTGTGAGCATACCTTTTCAATAAAATGTTACTTCTTACCATAATTATATTAGTGTTGAAAATTCGTAAATATTGTTTAAGTAACTACCAAGTCACTAAAATGTTTTTAGCTGTGTTGTATCGAGTCGTTGAAAAGCTTGGTTATCAAAATGAAACTTGTCTATCCGAAAACTTCAAGAATTTTCAAATAATTTTTGCTCCAGCAATGGTATGCCTGGCTAATGTTTATTTAAAAAATAATGCTCTATTTTCTTGTTCTTGACTTATCCGTTTAAGTTTTTCGGTGTATTAAATGTTTTTAGTTTTCTTTGATCCTTTAGCCCTCTAAAAAACAATAGCTATAGATGTTTTATTGACAATAAAGAGATCTGGAAAATACTCCAGTAATAGACGAACAATTAAAGAACTGTTTTCGGTAAAATTGTAATTTTATAACATCTGTTTTGTTTAATGTGTTAAAATGTTTCAACTAGAAATATCATCTAGTGCTCATTAGACTTAAAAATAAGTTTTTCCTTAAGATGCGAGCGTAAAAATAAATTAATTTTAAGTGGTGTTCAGGTCAGAAATTAAAATTTAATTAGACTAAAATAAGACCTGTTGACTTAAAACTTGACTTGAAGAAAACTCCATATTTTTCTCGGATAGCTAAATTTCCAATTAGATAATTTCCTCAATTAAAAAATCAGTATAAAAGTTGTTAAATAAGTTAATTTTATGTAATTTTTTTAATAAATTAAATCCTTTTTTTAAATGAAGTGTTGTTAGACTAGTGAATCAACACAATAATGTGATTACTAGTGAACAGATTTTAAATCTTAATTATTACTTTAATAGGTAATTAATTTAATTTTCTTTTTCTAAAGTTGGCAATTGTTTAAAAAGAATTTTGGATTTATTAGAAAAAAGGTTTATGTTTTGGAGTAAAAAGTTTTGGTGTAATTTGTTAGAAATAAAAATGTTAAAGATTTTTAGCTCAAGTTTAATTTGTCAGAGTCTACACTCTTAACAGGGTAATCTAACTTTGATTGTAATAAATAAAATCAATCTTAAATTTTTGCGTTCATTTTAAAATTAAGCAAATTAACTTGTATCCGTAATATCAAATATAATTATTTGATTAACTGTACTTAATAAAAGCTAGCTTGCATATTTGAAATGAGTTAATAAGTGTAAACCTATTGTTAGTAATTTAATTTTTAAAGAAATTATGCACTTATATTATTGATTATGTTGTATATTTTAGTCATATTTTTAATAATGGTATTCAAAAAATAAAAAAAGAATATAGAAGTGGATTAGAGAAATAAAAAATTCAATTATGTCTTAAAAAGTTGTTAAATAAAACTTCTGATCCTACAAAAATTTTTTGGAAGACCAGAATCATTGAGAATTTTAACCTCACGATGACAAGGTTGCTAGTCAATACCGGATAAGATTTTTGTAGGAAACCGAATAAGGTTTTTGCTTTTCCAGTAAGATTTCTCTGTTAACTGGTAAAAACCATCCTTTGTTTGCAAAACATCTATTCTTCTGTCAATTTTGGAATTTAGATCTATTTCTTGACTGAAAAAAATAATTTTATTTCTGTTTCCAAAAAAGGCTGGTATTGGCCATTTTAAAAGCGTTATGTCTGTTTTATTTACGAATATCCCTTGTTCTTCCAGTACCAGAGGAAATTCCTGCCATGTCGTCCTTTTCGACACGGCATACGGCATCGTGCCATTTCAGCCACGTGGATGCAAGTGCCATTCCATACCTTGGCTACTTACCTCAAGATATGATAGGTTATTCTGTATTCGAGTTTTACCACATTGACGACATGCCTCAGTTGAAAGACATCTATGAATTAGGTTAGTATTACAACTCTTATCAATGGAGTAAAAGTTTTGGAAATTGAACCCTAGACAGGGTTTTAACTTGCTTTTATTGTTAGTTGTTTAACACCTAGTCCAAATTTTAGACAAACATTTTAAAGTAGGATTTTGATAAACTTATAAAAAAAGTTTTGAACAGTAAAGTTCTAAGTACAAAAAGGGGGTGCAGGGGTCCTCCTCCAGGAAATTTGACAAAAAAACAGTAGGTTTGAACTTGCTTTGGTGCACCAAGTTCAAATTTTGGGGGGAGGGTAGGGTCCTATCACCCCCTTATATATATGCCCCTGATTCATGTGTGCAAAAGTGTTTGTTTTTCAAAACTTTCTTTTTTCCGTTTCAGTCGTCAAAGAGCAAGGCTCTTCCTTCCGAAGCAAGCCGTACAGATTCAAGGTTCAGAACGGATGCTTCATTTTGCTGGAAACTGAATGGTCGTGCTTCATCAACCCTTGGTCTCACAAACTGGAATTTGTTGTTGGCCAGCACAGGGTTTTAAAGTAAGTAATGGTGGTTGAAATATTAAGATAAAAAAGCCTTAAAAAGATTAGCAGTTCGTGCTCTTTAAATCTTTAAAAGTCCTGTGATTAGTCATGGTGTAGTTTACCATGGCTCCAAGTCTCTAAAGAGAATTTCCCTCCCCTTCACAGACATGGCAAAATTGTGGAGGTGGCGATAGATAGTGGGGGCATCTATCATCCGAGGCTCAAGTTGGACTCCTTCCATTTATGGGCCTCACTTTCTCAGGAGCCCTTTGCCTTAATAGATTCAGGAGAAATTTGCCGATTATAGCATAATTTCATGTAAATGAATCAAAGCTCTTAGGCATGCAAAAGAGTTTATACCCAATTTCTACAGCTTATCTGTTTTCAATTTTTATTTTCCACATTTTACGACTTGAGAAAATTGAAATCTGTCGAAAGGAAAACGGCTAATGTAGAATAAATTTTACAAAAAGCATTATTATAAACATCAAAAACTACTTGGAGATAAATTAACCTGATTTATTATTCCTTTGCAAAGTTTTTTTCCCTGGTTATTTACTGAAATGCCAAAACTGTTCCTCTTTACCAAGCAGTCATTTTCTCATGCCCTTTCAGGGGGCCTATAGATATTGATATATATGTTTAAGCAGTCATTTTCTCCACTTTCAGGGGACCCACAGATATCGATATATTTGCTTCTCCTGAAATGGGAGATGTTCCCCAGCCTGAAGAAATCCTCAAGGAGAGTCAAGTGATACAGAAAGAGATAAAAACTCTCTTGTCGCAAGTAAGGTTCTCTTTTGTTTATTGGGGATTTAGTTCTGAAATCTATCATGTCCTCGTATACCCAGGGTTGCCAACTACTCCAGAACCTCTGGAGTTTTTCCAGATAAGTACCGAAAACCCGTTAATCCACAATAAGTGTTTGATACTGGTGTTAAATCTGTTACTGCAACGATAACTGGCATTGCAGTGTTTGAGCCACAGAGTAGCTCTTTTCTTTGCTTTGGACCCCAAAATACATGCCTAATGTTTCAAGTCATACTAGATACTAGTGATAGATACTTATCATCAAAGTAATATGAAAACTGAAATATTTTTTCTGGGCTGTCTAGAAAAGGTTGGCAACCATGTATACCTACTGGTATAACTGGATTTTTTAATTCCATTTACGTGCCCGCAAAATATTACCTATCTCTTTTGAATGCTTTATAAATCAGATATAGACAAATTTTTCTGACTTTCAATGATAAACTGAACAGTTATTGATCTAATTTAATATTTTAATCAATTAGTTTGAAATAATAAGCAGGTTTTCTACTTTTTGGTGTCCAAAACAGATTGGTGATATTAAGCAGGAACGTTAACGGAATTGAACCCCTTATTTTTTCTAGAAATCGAAAAACAAATTTAAATTTAAATGCATGTTTTTTGACTTTTCATTACATTTGATTGTAACGATATGCAATTGTACTCTAACATTAAATTATGTCATTGCAGTCGATCCAGACATTTGAAGCCAAGAAATCCAAAAGATTTTGTAATAAAAGAAAAAGGGATCTGGCAGCCTTTGTGTATAACTGCATAGACGAGACCTTCAAAGAGTCTAGTCAAAAAAACACTGGTGGTAAGTTAAAAACACTTTAAGATAAATATTCTCAAAGTTTTGCTTATTCCAAACATTTATCTTTTATGTGAAAACTTGTAAAAAAACCCAACGAATTGAAAAACGCTATCAATGAAAAGGCATAGAAGTTACCTGCACCAAATTTTTTATCACATCTAATAGTAACAGAACAGCTTTAGAAAGAGTCCTCCAGTCGCCATGTTTACCCACAGCTCAAATGATGACTGACAACCATAGAGATTTAACTATTAATATTGTTATTAGATCCTAAAATAATAATAAATGGTGGATTATTATTTTAAGATCTATAATAATAGTATTAATAATAATGATCTATGGTTGACAGTCTTCATTTGAGCTGTGGGTAAACATGGCGACTGGAGATTTTTTCTAAAGCTGTACTGTATAAACTAAAACACTCTAAAATAAAGAAAATTTTTTTTAAGTTTTAGAGATTCACACTTGCTTCTTTTTTATAGATAAACAAGATTTAATGGACGATGGCAGCCATTCGGTGAGTACCTGTTTTGTTCAACTGTTTTATTTGCTCCTTTTGATTTGTTTTTTGACGATACTTTTACATGCCTTGTTTCCTCTTTTCATTCAATGTTGTGTTTCTTATCAGGATCCTGACAGTGTGGTCATGGGAGACATATCGCCGTACAGAGAAGTCAACGATTCCAGTTTGTCTTCAGAAACACCTCCAACTGTGCAACAGTTACGATACCAAGAAAACATTGAAAGGTATGCATTACTTATTGCAGTAGCTTTCTATAGAGTGCTTCAAAAGTCCGTTTCGGAGCTTTTATCGGGAACTAACGTCTCCTAGGGTCACGGAAGTTAGGTCTACCCCTAGGTAAGTGACCCTGGAGAAACCATTGAGACGTCTTACAGCTCCCTTAGCGGCGAATTAAGAAAGTTGGATTCGAAAGGAGATGGAGCAAAAATGTCTATGAGAGTATGGTTGCCAACATTATGAAAAACTTACTGGACATTTTCGAAAAAGTTTCATGAATATATGATGGATATTTGCAGAGATATTAGCTTGTGTAAATAGCACTTTTTCAGGGCTCAAAAAAAAGAAAGAAAATTTGCAAGTTTTATATTTTTTATTCGATTTTTTTCTGTAAACCCCCCCACTAAACTACTTAAAAACACTGGAAAAACTTTCAAATTTTTAAAACTGTTTCAGTTTTGAGGCCTGAAAAAGTGCTATTTTCCCAAGCTAATATCTCGGCGATTATGCACAGTATTTTCATTAAATTTTTCCAGTGAGTTTTTCATAATATTGGCAACAATACTCTCATTGAGGTTTTTGCTCTATCTCCTTTCTCCTTTAAATCCTCTATCTCCTTTAAAGTAATTTCTCTAACTTTCATTTCCTGCCAGGGGCACTTAAGTCATCTCAGTTAAATCTCCAGGATTACTTACCTTGGGTTAAGCATTGGTTCCAAATAAAAGCAGCATGTTTTTCAATGTGTCAAGACTATTAAATGTCAATGTATGTTTTAGGTTTTTTGCCAGTCAGCCCAAAACGTATTCCGATGGATCTGAGGAATACAATAAAAACGAGAAACTTCCTAATGTTGAAGACTCCCAAGGAAGCAGCAGTGGATCTGGGAAGGGATCAGGTAAGAGAGATTTGTTATTCAATTATTATTAATGATTGGTATGTAATAGGGGAGATGAATTCTCACTTTTTTTTAAGCTTGAGTTGATTGATAAATTTTATTTCATATCTTGAGACAACTGTAGACTTTATTTTAATCAGTGACTTTATTTTTATCAGGGCTTCTTAAAAACTCCTTAGGTTGCCCTAGTCCTTACAAAAATATCCTTAATTTACCCATTTGAGTCCTTACTTTTCAGAAGAACAAAGTTTTTTCTCTCTTAATGTCAACTTTTAAAAAGGGTTTTATGAAATATTTAGCGTGCCTTTCTTTAAAGTTTTGCCTTTTTTTGCTTAAAATGTACCGCTTCATCGGGAGTTTCCGAGTACAGTATAAATAAATATAAATTACATTCAAGTAGGTCCTTGAAATTTTTCAAATTGATCTTGGAAAGTCCTTCTTAAAAAGAACTTAAGTTTACTCTTCAAACTTCCGTATGAACCCCTGTGTCTGATTTAACAAAAAAGGTTTATTGAACCCTACAATGCATGATTTTTTAAATTCACTTGAAAATCATTTATGTGACTTCTATTATGGTGTAAATTAGTAAAAAAATACTTTAAAAAATTAATTTAATTTTTTTCTACTTTTTATTTGCAAAAAACTTTGTCCTTGTGAAATTAATTTGTGTCTCTTGTGAAATTTTAATTGTGAAGTGAAATAAAACCAAATGCTCTAAAAATATAAAAAAACAACTTATCTTTTCAAAACATTTTTTTGTTCAAGCTGAAAATTTTTTTTATTTTAATTTATAGGGTCCTTTTATTTTGGCGTTTTCTGTGTCTTGACTTTCGTCTCACTAGCTACTAACAAATGTCTCAAAATAGTACCCCTGCTGCGATCTAGTCTAAAGTGCTAATATACAATGAAATGTTATATTTATTGTACTTATTGCATGGTGTTGTCGTTTGGAAATGGAAGTTCGAGTAGGAAATGGGGAAAAATGTTGTGTTGCCAAATGGCAATAGTATGCACTGTAGGGTTAACAGAGATGCCAACCATTCCAGATTTTGCGGAATCATTCCCGAATTCCGCAATTACGGATGAAGCTAGAAAAACTACGGAAACTACGCTGCTTATATTTTAAAGACAATGTATTAAATTTTTCTTCTTAATTCTCTGTTTTTAGCCTTCAATCCTTACAATACATATATTTTTACTTAGAATTTCAAATAAAAACGATAACGCTAGTCACTAGTAACTGATGAGATGGGCAGTAAGAAGGGGGAATCATTCGGAATATTTTAATCTGCATGGATGATTGATTCATGGGGAGAAAAAAAAAGGAATTCTTTTCTCAAATATTGGCGTTTTCAGGACTTTTCTAAAACTTATCAAAAGATAGGGTCATTTTTCTACATGCAGAAGGCGTGGCATCTGTCGGCAAGCCACGCGTCACGCAGGAAATTTTTTTTTCGGGTGGGGGCGATTACGGATGAGCGTTGTCTTAGGTTGGCAACCCTGGGTTAAGCGTTAATTTCGTAACGATTTTTAATTCCCCCCACTAGGCAAAGCATCCGCCTCCAACAACTCCAAAGGCCAGTCCTCCCAGTCCCCCAACTACGAGACGGACAACCAGAAGTCGGGCAGCAACTCCTCAAAGTGCAACATGTCCTCGTTGGGCGACTCCGGCTACGGCAAGAGCATGGAGAAGTCGACCACCAACAATGACCCCTGCACCAGCCAGGCCGGATCCTCCAACCAGATGTGGGCCAAGCCAGACCAACAGCAACGAGAAGTCCTAGGCAACAAGTTCTCGTCCTGCCAAGCCCTCACCGAGGAGTCCCTATCCCACCACAACAAGATCAATAACAAGCATTCCTCGAAGCATCGCAAGGGCAAGGCGGCGGGGACCGTGACCTTGAAAGACGGCAACTGGTATAATAAGAAGGATCACTCGAAGCAGATGAAGATGACCCTTACGACCTCCGTCCCGACCCAGACGGAAGAGGTCGTGGCGAATGCGGCGACGGTACAGACCAAACAGGATTTCCTGCTGGCCACCCCTTCTGCTAATCAAAAGACTGTCCCGGAGTTGCCGGAAAATCCTGCTTCCAAACCACCGAGTGTGACCAACGCTTTTCCTTATCCGCAGGGAAGCTGCATTCCGACTCCGACTCCTTTTTACATACCTGGTAAGATGTGTTTGGATTGGGATGTCATACTTGCCAACTTTTACGGATTTAGCCTTTTTCTACTGAACTATCCGTGAAAACGCAAAACACTCGCGATACAGTAACGGACCCTTTATCCGCCAAGCTCAGGGCCGGCATCATCCCGGATTTCGGTATTTTCCGGATTTTGGGTCCGTTCCGGGAAAAATGCCATTTAGGCTGCAGCTGCTTTAGTAAAACCAAAATACCCGCTGAAAAGACAGTCCATTCCAATCGTAACGAATCCAGCAAAAAAAACTTCCAGCAAAGCACTTGGGTCGTCGTGGCAAAAACCGATAGCAAGGCAGCAGCCGATTTTGGAACGGCCGTTTAAGCGCAGGGACGATACGATTCGGCCGCGTCGATTCGTCCCATTCCGCACCGAGACGATGTCGAGACGAAAAGGCGCGTCGCAACCATTGCGCATCGTAACAGAATTTACTCACTAAAAATTCTTCAAAATATAAAAAAAACAAATTCTAAATTCGAGCCGGATTTCGTGTCCTTCCAGATTTTGGGTTTCCGGATAAAGGGTCCATTACTGTATAAACGATTTTATCTAATTGTATCTTTTTACATCAAAGCCAGAATCCTTACTAATCCCTTTCCAAAAGATTTCTCAATTTTGGTCTTTTTATTGAGTAAAATTTAGCTTTTTTGCAAGTTTTTTCGGATTTGCTATTTGCGCGCGCTCACCCATAAAGTTTGCTTCTTCTCGTGTTTCGTTCGCAATGCGAAAAAAACAACTTTATGTTTTTCAGGCATGCTAACGCAAAAAGCTTCAAGTTGTAGTTTTGTTATGTTACTCCAAAAGTCTTACAGGTGTAAGTTTTCAAAAGTTGGCAAGTATGGGATGTTTATAGAAATTTATGTTCTGTTGGACACAATAAAATTCCTCTAATTTTTTTAGTTCTTTTCTACGGTAAAAAATAGTTTTGGAGAGGATAAATCCCAAGGGTGGGCAACACTGCTAGACCATGATCTGCATCCGGTTATTTCCCAAGTTAATTTTGAAAATCGATAATATTTACAGGGTTCCTACAGGTCAGGGAATACCTGAAAAACCTAGAAAAATGTTAATTTTGGCTCTAGAAAGGGATAAAATACTATTTAAAATTATATGTTCAAGAAATATCCAAAAAATGCTGCAAATCGCTAGTTTTTTTTCTGAAAAATCTTCAACTGACCACAATAAGCGTAGTTGATTGTAGTATTTATTATTTTCTAACCACTTCATATGAATGTTCTTTTTCAGTAATGTACATGGGAGGAATGCCCTTTTATCCCTCTGGACCAAACGCGCCATCCCAGTGGCCCTTCGGTTCCTTTTCATTTCCATCTTCCCAATGTGAAGCTCCAGTTCCCAACTTCCAGTTCCCGTTCAACCTCACCGGGGGGCAGCCTTCATTTCCCGTTTTCACCTCCGGACCTGCCACCTCCGTTTCCACCAAATCCACCACAGTCACTTCAAACACAGTGTCCTCTTTCAAGGTAAACATCTTGCATCTATAGTCTGTGGAAATTAAATAGTCTAATCCAGTGTTTCCCAACATGGGGCGCACGCCCCACCGGGGGGCAATATCATTTTCTAGGGGGGCAATTTGAAAATTTTCAACCAAATTGCCCCCCAGGTGGAGGCCAATCTAGGGGGGAAATTAAAAAAAAACTTTCTAAAAAGAAGTTTATCAAAATCTGATCCTATTATCCGATCTGAGAATGTATGTCCGAAATCTGGACCAGTATGTATCAAAACCAAGTTGAAACCCTGTTTTTAGAGTCTAATTACCAAACCTTTTCTGGGGGATGACCCATGATCTCTTTGTTTTTAGAACGCTTATATTTGAAACTTTTTTACATTAGGTTTATCAAAATGCAAATCTTACCTAAAAATTTATTTCCAAAATTTCCCATCTAGGGGTACAAAACTAGTTAAAAACCTGCTTCCTTGAGTCAAATTTCCAAAAATTTGCTGGGGGAGGACCCCCAGACCCCCTTAGTATTTATAACTTCATTACTCATAACTTGAATTAGTTCATTAGCATGCAAATTCTACCTAAAAATTAAACTTATCTAAATGAATTAAACTTATTAAATATACATGGGGGGAGGGGCTAAGAAATAATTTTGGCTCTCTCTCAAAATAGAGGGAGGTCTCACTGAGACCGGGGGGCATGGAAAATTTAGAAAGGCTTTGGTGGGGCTTGGACCGAAAAAGGTTGGGAAACACTGGTCTAATCCAATTAGTGTCTTTGAATAGTCTCTCATTAAGAGAGACCAGTTAAAGGTTTGATCAAAAGTTGCTTTAATTCGATTGTGTTGTTTTGTTGTAGAATTCAACATCTGGATTGAAACAGTCGCCAAGAAAAGTTGTCTCCAGGGAGTCCAAGAAAGAAGTGAAGAGTGATCCCAATGAATCGGACATGAATGTGGACGAATCCCAATCGTCTTTCACTCGAAGCTCTTCCTGTCAGTCGGGCGATAAAGATGATGTAAGTTATTATTGTATATTACAAATTCACTAAGCAGTTTTGTGAGTAGTTACTCGTAGCAAGAATTTATGAAATTTGGAGTTGGTGGGGAAAATATTGGAAAATTTCGAAGGTGCAGAAAATGATCCAGGGCCCAATATTTCCCCAGAACACAATTAATTTTCTCCGAAATTTCCCAAAAAATTTCTCCATATTTTCATCAAAATTTCCCCAAAAATGTCCCTAGAAATTCAAAAATATCCTTGTTATTAAACAAGAAAGCTATTTTTAATGAAAATCCCCTCGCCCATCATAGATACATTGCTTTCCCTGCATCTCAGTCAAAATGAAGGAAAAGGCAACTTTCAGGTATTCACCAAGGAAACTCGTTTTCTTTTGGCAAAATCCGTAGGTTTTCGCTGTACATCCGTAATTTTTACCTAATTACCGTTGGATTTTGAGAATATGATATTGTCAGCAGCCAAGGTATTTTTTCTAATGAAAACTTGGAATTGTAGTTTTTTCTTTAAAAACTTAGGCAAAAATTCCCTTCAACTGCAGGAATTTCCCCCAAACATTGTTCGGACATATTCTGCACCCCTGGAAAATTCTATCTATAATCTTAGATGAATTAATTGGTTACTTCAGTGTATAAAAGGAAAACATTTCTTTTTAACTCTTAAAATAAATAATATTGTTTAACTATTATAGTTAAAATTGATAGGATTCAATTTTCTATTTGCTAAAGTTAAGCCTTAAAGATGTAAATGCTGTGCCATGGTTTTTTGATCGTGAAGTAAATGGGGAAAAAACAGGGACTTTCACATTTTAGGATTTGAATAGCTTAATGACATCAGCTTTGCTAAAAAAAGAAATTCCCATTCCCAACAGGCAATGATGGACTTGGAAGACAAGAAGACTTACGTAGGGGCCGCCTCGAACAAAGTCAAGCTGGACTCCGAAATCGCCTACCGGTACCAGATGAACGTCACGAACATCGACGAGGTGCTCAAAAAAGACCGGGAGTTCCTTCAGTCTATGCAGCAGCCCGATCTGGTCAACAAGCAGCTACTGATGCTGCAGGAAGAACGTGAAGACCAGAACGACAACAAGATGAATCCCCAGGGAGAGGACTACTGCTTGACGGAAGAAGTCATGCTGGGACTCGCGACCGAAGACGATGTCAACGAAGTGAGTTGAGGACCTTCCGGTCCCTTTTCATCATCATACACTGTAAGAAAACAACTCAGCTGCTGGTTTAAGACCGTGAAACTTACGGTTTAAGACCGTTGTCTGGTTTGATTGTGCAAAACTAAAAATTACAACGTCAGGATTCCAACGGTCCTTGAAAGTCCTTGAATTTTTTAAGGCTAAATTTAGGTACTTGAAAGTCCATGAAAAACGTTCTAGGTCCTTGAATTTTCACTCAGCCTCTAATCACACTTAATTTTTTCAGATCTTTCTTTGTTTTTTCTTGAAATTTTCTTTAAAACTACTCTAATGAACATAGCTTGCGGCCAGTTTTACAAACTGACAGTGAAGAGCGACTTCTCCTCTCGTTCCGATTGTATGCGGGAAAAATAACTTGTCTTGAAATACAACTAATTTTTAAATGTCTGCAAAAAAGGTCCTTGAAAAATTGTGTCAAGGTCCTTGAAAAGTTCTTGAAAGTCCTTGATTTTCAATGTTTTCAAAGAGTGGGAACCATGAACGTAAATCCGAAACCACACCGGGTTTTTTTGTAACAAAGTGAATGAAAATGGTAAAAAACCGTTGTGGTTATGGATGGATTTAAATTTTAATTTTTACGGTTTTAAACTGGCATACTGTATAAGGAATCCCTTAAAATTTACGGTTTTGCTCAATCAACCCAGCTGATGGTTTTAAGCCGCAAGTTTTTCTGGTTAGAGTGCTTTTACTTATTCCATATAGAATTATCATGTTTAGATAGATATATTCTTGACTTCGATTCAATAACTGTGATATAACTTTTTCATAAGCTTAGTGTAGTTCCCTTCCCCTAAAAATACTTGGCTGCACGCAGGGTTCTAAATAGTTTTGAAAGAATAGATTCCAGAATCAGATGCCTTGAAATAGATTCTAAGGAATTGAATCTTGGGAATTGTCTAAATTTCTACTTAAATTTTCTAATCAAATTTTCTGATTAATACAGATAATTATTAGCAATTTGGTTCACTAATAGATCAACAACTTTACTTTTGAATATTAGTCAATATCTGATAAATAAACAATAGTTAATGATTATCTTCGATTTGTGATAGTTTCCGCCAGGTTAAAAAACCCATAAATTGGCAGAGGAGACTTTGGCAATCGACCTTGAAGGAAATACTCCAAAAGTTAGAGTTCCAATTTGTAAAAAAAATTTTATACAGATCCTAAGGAATCAATACCAGGTCGGAATCGAAAGAATTGAACCTCGTGAAACGAATCAAATTAATTTTTTGACGTAGCGGAGGGAAAAAAAGTTTTCAAAATCGGCCATAGAACTGCTAAATGTTGCCCAAAACATGACTTAGTAGCTTTAAAGTAAACCTATGGAAAGGATTGTTTTCGTCAGGTCTAAATTCGGAACTAGAACTACAATACGATACAAAACATTAATTTTATATAGAGGGTATTTTTAAGACATTGCAATTTAATAAGTGAACTTAAGATCTAATATAGTTATTTTTGAATCCACTCATACAATTTGTATGCAAATTCTGTTTTTTTTTAATTGGAAAAAGGAGATGGGTTTTTCCCATTGTTATTTTACAGGTTATCTAATACTGAAAAAAAATTCAAAAAGTGCTTTTTAAAATTTTACATATTTTTAGCTTATTAATTTTTTATGTAGTTTGCAATGCTAGATTTATAACTACCACAAATGAGCTTGTGTATAAGCTGAACTCCAAGTCTGATATAGTGTGAGGTTTTCATTGGCGGGACATGATATAATAAATTATTAAATCAAAACGAATAAATGATGCAGGAGATACTCGTTATTTCATGGCTACCACAAAGAAAACGGGATTGAAAAAAAAACTTAATAATCTCATAATCATGTTCATAAATTAGACTCTTTCATTTACAAAGACTAAACAGCTGTTCCACATTGTTTAAGATGACTGATAATATAGCTCAGTTAAGTCTGATATTTCCTTGCAGTGCTGACAGTCTAAAACACTTTTTTAAATTATGAAATCTGGTCAATAATTATTTTATTGTTCTTAAATTTCACAGATAAGTTTTTTTTCAATGTTTCTATTAACTTTTCGAAATTGTTTTGTTTTTCGAGTTAAGCTTGGAAGTACCCCACGGAAGCGACCTTTTTTATAAATTTTTAATTGGACTTGAGTGTGCGCTTATTGAACCGTATATTTTAATTCCGCATCTGAATGTTTTCTACGTTTCTAATGAGCATTCCATTCAGGTAAGTGATTTGATATTTATTACTAGGTTGCTTAACTCTTTATCTACTGGCGGTACTTCCCACCAACTTTAAAATCACATAGATCGACCATCCTTATGAATATACTGACAATACTTTGCGGGAACACTCTTTTTGGTTTATTCTTCCAAGATAAAAAGCAGTACGGGTTCGATGATGAAAATATTTTAGCGGAAAATGAGAATAGTTTAACCCTCTCGCCACCCTGGTCCTCATATGAGGCTCCTACTTATGAGCTCAATTTTTGTATGATGTACACACGCAAATTTATTTTCTTTTCATCAGTGACTTCACCGATTCATGTAGATCACATATGAGACTTCTACATGGTTTCTGAATTCGTTCCTAAATGGCAGCAAGATTATTTCAATGTTTACATTTTAAGCTGTGATGCTTGTGAAGAGAAAATACTAGCTAGATACTAGCTTCTGCTGTAGAACATTTTTTATAGGTTGGTAGATATTTTCTAATATTATGACCATGTCTTTTAATAAGCTCTAAAATAAGTATTTTCTGTTTAAATGAAAAATATGGCCTCATATGGCTCATAAAAATAACTAGGAAGGAGTGCACACAAGAAAAAAAATTCCAGACAAATTATAGGGGCATTTTGGATGTATTGAGAAGAAGAAAAAAAAGTTTTTTCACTTTTTTGATGTTCTGGTGCCGAGAGGGTTAATTGATTGGCTCTAGTGGATTGAATTTTCCCAAAGATGTTCGTTTTGTTTATGTATATCCCTTAATTTTCCATTTAGTGACTCAAAAAAAAATATTCACACGAAAAAAAATGTCAGGAAATCCTAATGCAGTAGATAAAGGGTTAAGTTGGTGCGGGGTCAAACTTTCACAATCTTTTAATATGTGACAATAACCTACCTGATCTGCAAAAATATTTTCATTTGGTTGTCTTTTTTTAAAAAAACCTTCTATGTAATGAATTACTTTTCTTTTACCTTTCTGGTTTTGTCTGGTGAGAAGATGTCCTTTGTTTTTGGTACTACTATTGGCAACTATTCTAACTTGGTTTAGAAATTCAAAAACTCGATTCACAGTTGGCCCATCTGAAATTCCATATTTCTAAAAAAAATCTCAACTTGTTTATTTGAAAATTGTGAAAAGATTAGCGAGTATTTTAATAAAAAAACACGTTTAGAGCACACATCAGTATCTTAAGGCAGCCTCACTTGCGTCTATTTAATTTTTATTTTTATGCATCCATTTCCCCATTTACTACTTATATTATTTAGCTATAAGATCATTCAAAAAGTGACTGTTGGAAATATATAAATATTCTTGGCTTTTTATTAAATTCATTTCTTTCGGCTATTTCATCGGGCTATTTCATGCTTACATTCTTGGCTTTTGTTTTAAAAATTACCCTTATTTCGGAAATGTGTACGAGTAGTTAAATTAATCGTGGCTTACAAATCGGATATTTATTTTCGAAATTTCTTATTCTAAAAATTTGAAATCAGATTTTTTCGTGAAGTTACTGTATTGTAGGACGATCCTTTGATTTATTTCTGCAATTTGCATATTGTAGCAGAAAACGTCTTTCTTTTTCCTGCTATGTTATTCTGTTATGCATTTCAAGTATTAGTTAATTCCATAGATGTGCTTTTGTACTATTTTCATTTTAAATTTATGAAATTAAATTAATTAAATAAGTGAAATTGAGTACGGTAACTTCCTGTAACTTTGGTCCGAAAAACAAGTTAAATTTTAAGGAATTTTTTATACTACGCTTAAAATAACCGATTTAATTTAATTTTTTCTCGTAATAGATACAGAGCGAACCGAAAAATTATAACATGATTGTTACTTTCAAACAGTTACAATTTTCAAAATAAATCCATAAATATCCATAATAAGATAATTATATTTTTGACGTGTGGTACAATAGTCAAAACTGTATCAAATATTTATTTAATAGTTGAAGTAAAAGTTTTGATGAAAAGTTTTCAGTATTGGGTTTATAAAGAATGTAAAAATAATATGGAATAAAAAAAATCCAGTTAGCTTCACCCCCCATAATTGTTCAGATTGATTTAAGGCTGTAAAATCTTCTGATGAAGGTCTATGGTGTATTTTTAATGCGTTCTACTGTAATTTTACTCATATGTACATTCTAAAATTGGAAATTAAACAAAAGTTGTCATTTTAATTTTTACACTACCTATTCTAGATCAGGGGATTCCAAGTACTCAAGGGCCTAAATCAAAACCACAAGCCAAGTGGCGGGCCGCAAAATAATCTGGCTTTTTATCCATGATAATTTTTTCGGGGGGAGAATCTTTAATACGGAACTTTTTTGGCGAGGGTTATTTACATATTGTGAAGTTACTACTGTATTTTCAAAATTTCAGAGGATATATTAAATTTTTGCCCCTATACATCTTTTAGTACCAAATATAACTTAAATGTCTAACAGAGTATCAATAATACGACAGTTATAATTTTTTTTTCACTGGTGCACAATCGTTTGGACCAAAGTTAGGGGAAGCAACGGTACTAAATTACTTTGGTGTCTGTTAATAACTTATGAAAGCTAAGATAGTTTATATAATTGGAATTCTGAAGAAACTAATTGAAAATTGCAACACCAGAGAAAGGAAACGGTTTTATTGGAGTAACTTAAGAGGAACTCTACTCCCTTCATATTTTTTGCTGTGATTAAATTTTAGTCCAAAGCCATTTTAACTCCAACTATATTACCGAAAGATTGAATTAAAAATTTAATCTTCCTTTTAAATGGGGCCCCGTGTCCATTTTTAGTTAAAAAATTGAATTTAAGTATAGAAAAGAGAAGTATGAACCTGAAAATTTTTAAATTTAAATGGGAATGTTTTAGTTTTTTAAGGCTTTGGATATATGGAATAGTCGATAACTATACTCATGTATTTAATGTTAATAGGAAAATAATTTTTTTTAGTTTGTTTAGGTTTTTTTTCTCTCTGTAAATATATGAATTCCAAAAAACAAATCTTTCAATTTTTATGATATGATGTAGTTAGTACACTGAACTTTCTGTTCCCTCTTTTTAAGACACAAAATGTTTTCAACAAAACTGAAGTTTTTTTTCTTCATATTTTTTGTTAACCTTAATGTTTAAACAGTGTGAGATGTTGTGATTTTATTTTTATCTTACATGTAATTTAGAAAGTGACCCGATTTTTTAAAAGTATTACAAACAGTTCTAATGTTGTTTAGTTCCTCCAAAATCATTGGAAGCTATTTTAATTCTTAAAAAATTGGGTCATATATATAAAAATTGTTAAGAGATGGAAAACTTGATTGAAAAATAATTTGGGAATTCCAGTTATAGAGCATGTAAGTAGATTAAATTACTTGCTGTGTGTGGTTTACTTAAAAATGCTTTTATATATAGAGAATGTCATATCAGCGTTCGAAATTGTGGCAGTCTGCTGGTCTGAGACCACTGAAAAACAGATCAGACCAGTAAGATCAGAAAATCACTGGTCCGCCAGTCCAGCTCCCAAAAAATTTCCCACTCTTTAGTTCAGGCCCCTTTTTCCCCTGTAATACACCTGATTAAACGCATTTAAACGTCGCCCTTCAAACTTGGTGTTCACTGTTCACCTTAACACATACATTATCATTGATGACAGTCCAGAAAATCTGTCAACTGTGTGTGTTAGGGGGTTTGTTAATGAGGTATTCTCACGTTTTGAGATTAAATTTTATTAAAATAGTAGATAAAAAAACCATGAAGAATGACGTTTACATCAAGTATTTTCGTAGCCTAGTTTCTGATTTATAAATTTTTGTTTTTTGTTTGGGCCCGAAAACACTTTCGAATCACTAATCATGCGCTGTGAGGTCACATCCTTCCTATAGAAGCCCGTTTTCTGATCACGTGGAAACAGAAAACACAATGGTTTTCATGCGCTGTGACGTCACATCCAATAGAAGCCCGTCTTCTGATAACGTGACTTTTCTGACGTTTTGGCAAAAATAAAATTGAATTTTAAATTATTTAAAACACATTTTTGAACTTAAAAATCAGAAATTTGGGAGTTTTAGACCATAATGCAGTGGCGGATCCAGGATTTGGTTATGGGGGGGGCTATGAATTTTCATAATCCAATTGAATCTTCTTGTTAATGGTAATACGGAAAAGGTAGTGAATTATCCTACTCAAACCGCTAAAAGGGGGGTCTGTGGGTACTCCCCCAGAAAATTTTTGGAAATTTAAGTCAAAACCCCCACTTTTTCAACTCGTTTTGGTACGCATCATCCGAATTTCGAATATAGATTTTTTGCGTTTTGACAAACTTAGTAAAATATTAGACGTTTTGGGGGGGGCTTCAGCCCGAAAGCCCCCCCCGTAGATCTGCCACTGCCATAATGTAACGAAAAAGTATAAAATCAAGTAAATCCCTCACTCATGCAAATACCTCATTTGGTGGACCAGTAAGATTGGCTAAGCACTAGACCAGTGGATTTTTTCCCAATTTCTAACGCTGGTTAATATGATATGTTGTTTCTATATGCATGCTGTTTAAAGGGCAAACAGGGAATGTTCAAGCGACATTTCTTTGCACCTTTGAGCTGATGTCATTTTGAATGGATGGCTACCCCATTTTTCCCTCTTCCTTTTTTTTCTCTTTTGCAGGGCAGTTTGCTGGCACAGGATTAATTCTCTCAGCGAGTCGTCGGATTTTTATGGGGGACAGAGTGATCCAAGATTATCTTTTTATTATCTTGAACTCTTATTGCTTTCGCACACCTATAATCCAGTCTCGAAACAAACTCGGTTTAAGTTTGTTTGGTTTTTTTTCCATTTTTTTCTCTCTTTTTTGTCATTTTCTTCCATAAAGAGTTTCTGCTGATATGCAAACTGCCAAAAATAAATCTGTCGAGATCGGCGAGCGTACACATAATCAGGGATGTGGGTCGGAAAATTTTCCGCGGAAAATTTTCCAAAACGGAAAATTTTCTGGAAAATTTTCCACTATGTTTTTCCGGAAAATTTTCCGGTATTTTTTTCATTGTTATTTTTTTTCCCATCGTTCTATTTTGTTTAGAATTTGCTTCTCTTTCAAAGAAGTAAAATTAACTTGATATAAATTTAATGTTATTGTTATTTTTTTGCATTGAGGTTATTGTCTTTAGTGACTTTCTTTGTGGTATACTGGAACACGGAAATAATAATAAAAAAATTAATTTCATTTTTTTGTGAGAAATATACCCCAGCGAGTAATTTTAGAACCAAATATTGTTTTCATTTCAGTTATTCATAGGTCAATTTTGTAAATGAATAATGAAATAATTTCTCCTTATCTTTTAATTGAATATCGAGACCTTTTATGTACATTATATACAGGGCGTTTCAAAAGTCCGTTTCGCAGCTTTTATTTGAAGCAAACATGTCCTAGGGTCACGGAAGTAAGGTCTGTCCCTAGGTAAGTGACCCTGGAAAATCCATTGAGATGACTTTCAGCGCCCCTAGCGGCGAATAAAAAAGTTTAAAAAAATAATTTTAAACTATACAGCAAAAACCTCAATAAGGGTATTGTTGTCAACGTTGTGAAGAACTCATTAAAAAAAATTTCATGAAATTTCATTTCCCGGAGATACTAGCATGTGAAAATAGCACTTTTCCAGACCTCAAAAAAGAAAAAGTTCGTAAATTTGTAAATTTTTCAGTGTTTTTGGGTAGTTTTGGGTTTTTTTTTAGTTGAATAAAGGCAAAATTTAATAAAAAAAAACTTACAAATTTGCAAACTTAATCTTTTTTCAAGGCCTGAAACGATATTTTAATATGAAATTTTTTCACTGAGTTCTTCATAACGTTGGCAATAATACTCTCACTGGGGTTTTTGCTCTATCTCCTACAGTTTTTAAATTAATTTCTTAAACCTTTATTTCACCTTTAGAGACGCTGTAAGTAAATACAATATATTCTCCAGGGTCACGTCTCCATTCTAAGGGTAGACCTTACTTCCATGACCCTAGAACACGTTGGTTCCAAATAAATCCATGAAACGTACTTTTAAAACACCCTGTATTGTAATTTCAATATATATTACATTATAACATTAAGCGTGATTTAAAAATTTTAAATCATGATTTCGATGCTTTATTAATTAGTTTTTTTGATGGTGTCTTATTTTTGGATGAATCTCAAAGAAACAAAATCCAGAATTGATGAAAATACTCCAGTTTTTGTTAATTTTTTGGGTCCAGTGATCGGAAGTTTAATTTAACAATGCTTTTTTATAATTTAGTGTTTGGAAAATTTTCCGGAAAATTTACCGGAAAATTTTCCTGAAAATTTTCCGTTTCAAAATTTTCCGGAAAACCCACATCTCTACACATAATAAGTATCTTTGTAAGAATCAAAACTGATGAATTGTGAATCGCCTGTACTAGACTGCACTGTTTCTTGACCCTATGACGTAACGAGGCGGAAGGTAAAACTGGAGTTAACGGAAATCCTCTCGGGTTGCTAGGAGAAATTTCGGTATGCAAATCGTGATAAAAAAGTCTACGCTCGAACCTGGTTTTGTGCGATTTTTTTTATTTTTGAGTGAATTTCCATTTGTTCTGTCTTTTTTACTGCAATTTGTATATAAAGCACAACAAAAATCGCAGAAAATAAGAACACTCTAATAAAAAAATCGCACAAAAACAGGTTTGAGTGTATAACAATGTATGAGTCGAACAATCGTATATTTCTAAAAGGGAGTAAAAAGGAGTCTACTTCACTCTTAAAACGATTGCATCAAAATTGAGTAAAAAGTACTCAAAAAGGCTCCGATCCAATAAGTACTCAAATTTGAATACATGAATATACTCATTTCTGAAAATGTGCATACTCAAAAATGAAACATCGTGAGCTCATTTTTGAGTTAAAGCTCACGATGTTTCATTTTTGAGTATTTTCAGAAATGAGTATATTCATGTATTCAAATTTGAGTACTTTTTGGATCGGAGCCTTTTTGAGTACTTTTTACTCAATTTTGATACAATCGTTTTAAGAGTGTTCCTTTGCTTGCATTCAGCCAGTGTCAAGTAACGTTGCTGTCTGGTACAGTTATCTCTAATCTTTTGAAAAATAAAATCATTTTATTATAAGCTAAGTTACATTTAGTTTTGGATTAACTAAAAAAAAGAAGTCTTTAAGTATCTATCATTAAGTAGTGTAAAGTACTGTTTAGGGTGTTTTGTGATTCACAGTCTCGTGTCATATCTCTTATCTGTGTTCTGAAACTGGTTTCATGTGTATTTCTAGGATTTGGAATACCGTGAAGAGTGTCTCTTGCAGCTCATGTGCGGTGATTTTACCGACCCCTAAATTTATTCCACGAAAATTCGATTTTTAAAAAAAACACTTCCGTGGCTGCTTTTGGATTTGACCTGTCACCCCATCCGTTTACAGACGATTGAACTTCTGTGAACTCGAGCAGTGCGGTTTTTTCCCCACCTAACTTTATGTGCTATTACCGATGATAGCGTCGTATTTATTTGAAGACAAGACACTATGTTCATGCCTATCGTATCACCTTTTTGAAGGAAATTCCATTTGTAAACGTCTTTAAGTCTATCACCCCAAAACTTTTTTTTACTTGAATTTATTTTCACAAGCATTCGGGTAAACATTGAGATACATTACAAATTTCTGCAACAAGTGTTTCAGGGGTGTTATTTCTCTGGAAATCCGTTTTTTTAGCGGCAGGAATCCCAGAATTCCGGCTTTTAAAAGAAAGCTCAAAGTTAGGTCCAATCGAAAAAATAAGTACAGGGCTGCAGCAGTAACATCTTTTATGAAAAATCTGGTCCCACACTGTCATTTCTATACGTCATTCTGAAAAAAATTTCCGAGTCGCATCTGCGGGGGAAAAAATACCATCAAAACAAGAAATCTTTTAAACATTCCGGAATTTGGAACATTCCGGAATTTGGGATTTCTAATAAAAAGAACTCGTAACATAGTTCCCACCCTTTTGTGAGAAAAAAAAATCGGGGAATTTTCTAGGCTCAGATTATGTTTTTCATGGACTACCATAGAAGGGCAGAAAGTCGATTTATAAAAATATATCTGTGTTTAAAAGAAGCTAACTGGGGAATATTGAACTATTTGAATCAAAAATTATCTTCTCCCACATTCAAATTGAAAAGATTCAAATATTTCAAATAAAATTCAATTACTTTCCAAGGCCCTTGAAAAAAAGTAAAATTAAAGTACTTTTAAAGGTCCGAGGGAACCCTGTCTAATATTTTTCTGGGATTTCGAGATGAACTCAGGAGCACCCCTGACGTTTGTCCTATTTATTCTCTAACAAAATAAAAATGTTAGTTTTAGGACTGCACCAAAAAATTATTTATATGTTTCTCATATGTCATACGACCATCTCCAGAAATATTCACCTGCAAGATTCAGGAGTATTTGTGTTGAAAAATGATTTCTACCATCACATTGTATATATACATTACTCATTTTCACTTCAAACTTACTTTGATAAAAGTAGTCTATTAACATTGTTTAAATCGTAATCATTGAAATTGAGCGTATTGCTTCCTTTGACCCACTCTCAAAATTTACTCTTCTCCTTTTTTATATGTTGTTGTGCTTTAGAGTGTTTTTAATGCAGGTGTTTTTTTAACATAGTTTAAACTAACTTATTATACAGATGAATGTAGGTTACAGTGTATCTATTCACCCTCTATCTCTTTCATTGTATTTGTGTAAAAACATGTATAGATAATGCATATGAAAATATGCTTGATCCTCAAAAAGTGTTGAATGTTCATAAGGTATTCTGCTCAATATGCAGAAGTTCAGGGAATTTTTTTTAAATCTTCAGTTTCAGCTGTCAGAGAGAAGGAAATAACTTAAAGTAGAGTCTTATATTGTATCCAGTAATGGGCCAAAATTAATTGCCAAAAAACATTTGGGGATAATTTGTTAATTTCTATGGTAAAAAATGAAAAATATCCAACTGCCAAGGATTCACAAACTGAACCCCAAGAGCTTACATCAGCGTTACCTTTTTATCATCAGTCTACTGAAACTGGGGGATTTGGGGATATACCCCCCATACTCAGAAATTATCCTTTTTTGACCATAGTGAACCACTAAAACTACCCTATATCCCCTCCTGAAATATGAACATCCCCTTCTGAATTTTTTTTTCTGGCTTCGTCACTGACTGTGTAAATAAGAAAAAAAAACTGAAGATTCAAAATCAGCAGTTTGATTTCTTAATATAGTACAACACACTGGATCACCTTCTTGTAAAGGCGAGCTTGCCTTCTTCAAACATGTAAAAGTAACACATCTCAACTTCGCTCAGGCCTCTGCCTCTCTTAGAAATGCTTTAGTTCAATAAATTAACTGTCTAGATTGCTTAAAAACTTCATCACACTTCTGAAATGTCGTTTCCGTCCATTTAAAAATCTATTTCAAGTTGATATCAAAGGCTTAAATATTTTCCTAAGCATGTACTCAATGAGGTCTGAGTGTTGACATGTGATGCTTTCCGTTGTCAAATATATTTTCGAATTATATGATTATTAAGTTCCCCCAACACATTAAAATTTGTTTTATTATCAATTCACAAAAGTTAATGTATTTTAAAGTTTAAATAAATGAATAGGTTATAACTAACTGGATTGTGATTTTTTTGAGTATGTCAAAGGATAGTGTCATCTTCAAGAAATGTTAATGTATATGTGGTGGAGTTTGGTTATAACTTCCAAATGTTTTTATTGTTTTGTACCATAGATAAATGTTATGTGCATGTAAATACAGCAATAAAACATCATTTCATTTAAGCACATATTATATGAAATGGCATTTAAAGTTATCTTTTGGAGATTCAATTTTATTCACAGACTTTATTTCAGATTAATATTCTCATTTGAAGTTGCTGATTTGTGTTTGGCAACTAGTAGTAAAAAAATAGTTCACTACTTACTAGTCTGAAAGAATCTAGTTGCAACTAATAGTTAACTATTTTTTCCTAGGACTATACTCTGTTCATTTTGAACTGGCGCTTAAAAATATTTCTTTCCCCTACCACCGAATCAGTAACCAGGGCAACTATCAACTTCACAGTGACGAAGAAGGCTTACTATTGGCTGCTCGAAGATAGTAACTATGGTTACGCTTCTAGCGTGGGGAAAAGCACTATTTCTCAAGTGCCAATTCTAAATGAATAGAGTATAGTTGTAGTCTGTTCATTTAGAATAGGCGGCTGAGACGTAATGTATTATACTCTGTTCATTTTGAACTGGCGCCCAAAAATATTTCCTTCCTCACCACCGAATCAGTAACCATGGCAACTATCAACTTCACAGTGACGAAGAAGGCTTACTATTGGCTGCTCGAAGATAGTAACTATGGTTACGCTTCTAGCGTGGGGAAAAGCACTATTTCTCAAGTGCCAATTCTAAATGAATAGAGTATAGTTGTAGTCTGTTCATTTAGAATAGGCGGCTGAGACGTAATGTATTATACTCTGTTCATTTTGAACTGGCGCCCAAAAATATTTCCTTCCTCACCACCGAATCAGTAACCATGGCAACTATCAACTTCACAGTGACGAAGAAGGCTTTCTAATGGCTGCGCGAAGATAGTAACTATGGTTACGCTTCTAGCGTGGGGAAAAGCACTATTTCTCAAGTGCCAATTCTAAATGAATAGAGTATAGTTGTAGTCTGTTCATTTAGAATAGGCGGCTGAGACGTAATGTATTATACTCTGTTCATTTTGAACTGGCGCCCAAAAATATTTCCTTCCTCACCACCGAATCAGTAACCATGGCAACTATCAACTTCACAGTGACGAAGAAGGCTTACTATTGGCTGCTCGAAGATAGTAACTATGGTTACGCTTCTAGCGTGGGGGAAAGCACTATTTCTCAAGCGCCAATTCTAAATGAATAGAGTATAGTTGTAGTCTGTTCATTTAGAATAGGCGGCTGAGACGTAATGTATTATTCTCTGTTCATTTTCAACTGGCGCCCAAAAATATTTCTTTCCCCCACCACCGAATCAGTAACCATGGCAACTATCAACTTCACAGTGACGAAGAAGGCTTTCTAATGGCTGCGCGAAGAGCGTACCCATGGTTACGCTTCTAGCGGGGGGGGGAAAGCACTATTCTTCAGGCGCCAGTTCAAAATGAATAGAGTAGAGAAGCAGTTACTATTGTAATTATGGTCGGAAAAAATTTTCTTGTGCAATTACTAGGCAGTCTAAACAGAAGGAGTTAAAATACCATAAAATAATCGGACACTGTGATGAGCGTTTTCACTCTTGTTTCAACCGCCTATTCTAAATGAACAGACTATAACTATTTCCCTAAGTAGTTAACTATTAATTTTCTAGTCTATTTAATTTCATTACCCATTTTTTGCCCTAATTTTGATGAATCTTTTTTTTATTTGTCACTTCCTTTTTGCGCAATAAGTTTCCACCTTTGAGTTTTGTTGCGGTACGTCAATCCAGCGAAACTTAATAAAAAAAGTAAAAAAAAAGATTTTTTAAAAAACGCTTTTATTGAAGTGTTCTAAAAGGTCAAAAATAATTATTTCGGTTTGACAAATAATTTATTGGGAAGTAGAAAATACCTTTTTGGTAAGTAAATAATAACTGATTTTCTAATTACTAAAAATAAAAGCGTGGGCGCTAGTAATTTATATATATTTTTTAATTTAAAATTTTGTTTATTTATTTTTTAAAATTTGTACAAATTCACCTGAAGGTAAGGACCCGTATATGTAAATTCAAGTTCAGTAACACTAACATCTATGCCGAACGAGGGTTCGGACCCCAGACGTACGGCTTTGCAGTCAGATGCTCACCACTAGGCCAATACGTCGGCATTTATGTATAATTTTACATAGAACATAGAATAAACAAGTTAGAATAAATAGTGAATGTAGAATTACTAGCGCCCACGCTTTTATTTTTAGTAATTAGAAAATTAGTTATTATTTACTTACCAAAAAGGTATTTTCTACTTCCCAATAAATTATTTGTCAAACCGAAATAATTATTTTTGACCTTTTAGAACACTTCAATAAAAGCGTTTTTTAAAAAATCTTTTTTTTACTTTTTTTATTTTCTACTTTTTAGTCATGGTATTTTTTTTAACAAAAACTCACAAGAAAAAATTTATTTATTTCGACCATTTAATCTGATGTTAGAATGGAATTTTAGTTTTCTACAATATGATGGTGAAATATAACATCGGCTCACTCGCCGATAAAATCCGTCCATATCAAAAAGATTCACAAGAAAAAGAAAAAAAAGCATCCCATTCAGACTTTTCAGTAGTCCATAAATTATAAAAGTAGCATATTTTTCTGCTCTCGCGATGGGCACCAATTTTCGGCGATTTCTCGCTCTTCTGGTGATTTCTCGCTCTTCTGGCGATTTCTTTCTCGCGGTTATTATCTTAAATCGCTAATTATCTTAATTGTTAATTGGAAGGTAAGAAATCACGTTTTGAAGATAAAATATTGCAGTGATATACCTAATATATTATCTTACTGGTTTTGGGAGCCATTGGCTTCACGGAAGTGTCTCAAATTTGAATTAAAAGGATAACTAAAAACACTCGTTAATTACCTTAATTACGGAGGTTTTGACTAGTTGATTATTGAATATTGCATTGTCATCGAGTTTACACCATGGTGCAAAGTTTTAGAACTTTATATCGTTTGGAAGTGCCTGAAATTTTATGTACAAGATCTTGTAAAAAAAAGTGATTAATCGTCCATAAATATTGTAATTACTGGGCAATTCTCGTTTTGACTTTTGAATATGATGAAGTTATGCCTTATACAACATTGTGCACGGTTTAGGGAGAATAGCCCCTTGGGAAAGGTCTCAAAATCTGGTTTTTCTGTTAATTAAAAATACTCGTTAATTAACTTAATCCTTTGGTTGTTTGACTAGAGAATGGTTGGATATTGGAGTGTCATGAGGTTTACACCTATGTTCAAAGTTTCGGGCCCTAACATATCGGGAAGTACCCGAAAATCGAGTTTTAAAATTCCTCCCGTAAAACGCCGCCAAAAGCAAGTAGAATAAAAGCGTTTAAAAAAGAATCATAGAGACAATAATGGCGTAAATAAATAGCATCATTTTTACCTTATTCGTCGTTTAATGTTAGGATTAATGACAGTTGAAGGGCCTATGTTATATGAGGATCTTGAATAACATAACCCCTTCATCTCCCAAGCCCTTCAATTGTAAGGGATTTGTATAGATATTGTAATAGTATTTTGGAAGTAGCCGAGCATTTAAAAGTAGTTTAAGCTAGTTCTTGAAAAAAGTAGTTGAATTACTAGGTAACTAATATAGTTGATCGGTAGGTTAACTACTAGTTCCAAACACTGAGCTATAAAACAAACTGGAGTGACAACCTCCGATACTATAACAAGCGACCGATCGTGCCAGCGCGGAAGGTTAAATTGCCACGATTGCTCGCAGCAATCGGGGCATTCTGGGCTAAAAGCAATCGGGGCAATCCCCGCATGACCATCTTTTAATCCGTCCATGCCTGTTTTTTAAAATATTATGAGCAAAATTTAGAATGGTCGTTTCATTCTGTGAATACAACTGGGCTAACAGATGGGGAAAATTAAAAGAAGATTGAAATCCTTTCCGTGGTGTGATGCGGTTTCAGCACGCTCACTAGTCACTCCTGTTTGTTATATAGCTCAGTGGTTGCAAATAGTTCTAGTTAACTAGTGCCGAATACTACTAGTTTGAAAAGAAATCTTGGTCTGTATCTTCTAGGAAGGAATACACTAAAAACAAGAAGGTATACTTCACAGCAACGTTTCCTGAACCCAGCACGTCACTACGCGGAAGGAGAAAGTGGGTAAACACAAAGCCTGTTGGGTTGATAGGAGGAGTTTCGGTAGATTAAAAGACACAATATATCCATGGGTTTAACGAAATAATCGTATTTTAAAATTGACGATACGCTCGACATTCAGACACCGGGATGGGAACTATACTTTGCTAGAGACGTTGTAAGGTCAACTAACGTTGCTGTCTAGTATAATAGGAACTTCCATGCAGTTGCACTACAGGAAAACTTCGATCTCATGGGACCTACGAATAATAATTTAACAAAAAATTGCAGCAAATTAAATTATTCTGGTAATAAAGCAATCGAAACTTATACATGGTTTTCCAAAAGTCCGTTTTCGGAACCAGGGGCGGACCACCCATTTGGCTAAAACCAGGCAAAAGTCTGCGCCCTTTGCTCAGGCGCTTTGATTATATTTATTGTAAATACTGGTGAGGTTTATCTGGCTCCACGAAAACTGTAACCAATAATAATTTTAAATCTTTAACAATAACTATTAGCTCGTCAGGTCTGAAGCATGAGGGCATCTAAAATGTTTTTTTTATTAGGGAGCTCTTATTTAATCTGTCTAACTAATACATTTGAGAGTGCTAAGCCAGGGTAGTGTTTTTTTCTCCACAAGAGGCACCCTGAGCAAAAAAAGTAATACATATACCCTGATAGTGGAATACTGTGTGTGTGGGCTGTACCGTGAATTTTCCCCCTATAAATACGCTTAAATTCTGTTAAATTTTAGTGAAAAAAGTGCATTATACCCAATAAATGAACAAAGTTTCTCCTAAATATGAACACCGTTCTCCCAGTGAATGAACACTGAATTTACTCACCAGTATTTTTGAAAAGTTTATAAGATTATTCGGTTATTACTTGGTTCAATAAACCAAACAAGTCTTATGAACTTTTCCAAAAAAATAAAACTGGTGACTAATTTCAGAAGCATTTTTTTCAAAATGAAGTTTTTGTGCTATCTTTTTTTTTGATTAAATTATTGATTTGGCTACTAAGAGCAATGTAAGATGTCTCAATATATTCCTCACTATAGCAACTCTCTTTTACGCACTGTAAAAAATATGAAACGTTACTCAATGAAGTGGCGAAAAAAAATTCCCCCTTATCATTAAGAGATTCACTGTGACGACTTGGTGGGTTCCTGCGATGTGACAGTTTCTTTCCATGTTTTTAAAGGGATTTGCGTCCTTCTGATGTGTCATTTCTTAGCATTTCATTTGGGGATGTAATGTTTAAACCGATACCCTCCAATCAACCTAATTTAGGCCGTTGAAATATTAAGTAAGCATGTTTTGGGTGGGTCACTTTTGACCCCCCCCTTGTCAGCAAAGATAATCAAACTCCCTTTCAAAATTTCGTAAGAAAAACTGCCCGACCCCCCTTTGTTCTTTTTGTGCAAAATTTTTTAAGCAGTGTCCAGATTTCAGAAATTCATTGTAAACTGTGTTAAATTTATCCTTGTGATGTCAAAATCGCATTATTTGAAATGCTAGTTCTGATGAGAAATATGAATGACCTCATTCATGAAACATGTTTTGGTGAGTTCCATCAATCCCAGGAAATCATTACGCTTTTTTTGAACCTATCGTTAAAATTTTTCTTGTTAGGCCAATATATTTGAAATTTTGTTCCTAGTTTTTTCGAAAAATTTATTTTTGATTAAATTTTGAAATTATTTATCCAAGAAACAAGATATTTTCGAAAATGCAGTATTTTTGCAACATCTAACGTGAGAATCATACATGTCTCCCTTGTAAGGAAAAATAAGCAAAGAGCCCCTTAGGTGCTTAGGGGACATCCATAAATTACGTGAGGTCAAAAAGGGGGGGGAGGGGTTTGGAAAAATCTCACCAAGGGGGGAGGGGGGTCGATTAAAATCTCACTTCAACTTTTTAAGTTAGAAATTATAATTTCTGATAGACACAGATAGACACAGATAAGATACTGTGGTGATTTTTAGGCGGAATAATGTTCTTTTCCCCCACATCATTTATAATGTTAAGGTTTTAGGTGCTGTGAAGCATAAAATGCAAACGAATAGGATAGAAAATTATTTTTAAAGGTTGTAGGTAAATCTCACGTGGGGGGGAGGGGGGGTCCAGCAAAATCTCACTAAATCTCACCAAGGGGGGAGGGGGGGGTCCAGATTTTGGAAAAAACACCTCACGTAATTTATGGATGACCCCTTACGTAATATTTGAAGGATTTAGTCTCATCTAAGGGTGTCCGGAAATTTGAAAATAACACTTTGCACCCCTTTTCTCTGTGACTTTCAGCAAAACCGAAATGGTTCATCTCGTTAAACGAAGCCAATGATGAGGTTACGTGAAAACTTACGCTCAGTTGATGAGAACTCACAATCACCGCTTTAATAATTGGTAAACAGGTTTTAAGTGAACCATTCATAAGTGAGCGATTCATTTATCACTTAAAGGTACTACAGCTGTTCCGAGAACAAGATGCCTCTGTTTGTAGATTGATGAGACTATTACTACCTACCGCCAAGTGTAAAACTTTGAAAAGTTTAAATCTATATGGCAGTCACAAAGATTTGGTATAAAGCGTCCTTTTTTCTAATATTCATGAATTACTATCATCTTCAAAATTGAGTGGAAAAACCAGTTTCCAACGCCTCAAAAGTTTTTCCTCGTAGCGGTAACACTTAATATCATCAACCTGCAAACAGAGGTGTTCAGAACAGCTCAAGTAGCGTTAGGTGAATCACTTAGAAACTTTTGAAAAACTCTTAAAGCGGTGATTGTCGATTCCTTTAACAAAATAAATAATTCCAGTTATTGAGGCTTCTTTGAGTTTGTATTTTTCGTATACAGGGTGTATCTGAAATGGTGCAACAAACTTTCAGGGATGATAGTACTCATCAAGACGAACAAGAATCGGTATAGAAAGGGGGGTCCCAAACCAAATCCCAGGGAGTTAAAAATGGAGCGACACCCCAAAAAAATCATTGAAAAATTCAATTTGTAGAAGAAATACTATTGGTAAAAACTTAATTATGGTCTCAAAAATTGTGGTTTAATATGATCTTTTTAAAATTACCTCAAATGTCTTCACTTTAAAAATTTTTTTACTATGAAAAAAGTTAAAAAACACAAACAAATGTGAAAACTCTGCCAAAACCTTATTTTGTATTTCGAAATCCTTTCTTTTGATTTGATAATCTGAAAGATCATAGTTGAAGTCCAAAGTTTCACGTAAATACAGTCAATATTAAAAGCTTGAGATCCTATTAAAGTTTGTTTTTTGGGTGCGCAAGCAGTTTTGTAGAGCTGTTTCCAGAACAGATGTTTGCGCAAGCAAAAAACAAACTTTAACAGGTTCTCAAGCGTTTAATATTGATTGTATTTACATGAAACTTTGGATATAAGGGTTTTCGGGTTTTCAACTATGATCTTTCAGGTTATCAAAGCAAAAGAAAGGATTTCGAAATACAAAATAAGGTTTTGGCAGAGTTTTCACTTTTTTTTTGTGTTTTTTAACTTTAACAAATTTTAAAGTGAAGACTTTTGAGGTAATTTTAAAGATCATATTAAACCACAATTTTTGAGACCATAATCAAGTTTTTACCAATAGTAGTTCTTCTACAAATTGAATTTTTCAATAATTTTTGTCTTAAGGAATTTTTCAGTCACCAACTTAAAAACTAAGCAAAAAGTTATAAGTGGCCAAGTATATTTCCTCCATGTCTAACGTTACCTGTATTTCAGTCACCACTTTTAGAATTAGGATGAAATTATGAAGTTAAAAAGCGACGCGCAGGGTAGGTGGTTGGGGTTTGTGGATGGAATTCACTCTTGAATGCAAGTCAGTGTCCGTCGAAGACAGAAGAGTAGAGGCTTGGAATTTTCAAAAAAGTCATAAAAATCTTGGAAAAATAGTGATATTTTACAAGAATTTAACCTTCACGGTTACAGTTAAGAGTCGAAGAGAAAAACAATATAACCCCCCTTTAATAGGCAGGAATAAATTTATAAATGCGCAACTGCATTTATGTCCGAGTGCTATACCCGGGGAGAGGCTCAGACTCGAACCCAGGGAGGTTCTATCTGAAGGCCTTATGGATCCGGCATACTGGTGCACTAACACACCAAGCCATCCGTTCCTGCAACTAGGCTGGTTCTTTAATTAATTTGAAGTTGATATGTCACCATTTAAAGTTAATATAAATTCATATTAATAAAAAAATAGAATACAGTGGAAGCCGGGGTTCGATCCAGGGTCCTTCCGACCCGAAGCAACGCGCTCCAGCACACTAGGCCATCTGCTCATATGCTGCGGTGAATTTAAAGAACTACCCGAGACTCTTTAATTCTGAAATAGTAAACGATTATAAAAAAACTTAATCGATTAACTAAGATTCCGTTAATCGGAAAGGAGGAATACAAGATAAAATACAGCTCTTCAGTTTTAGCAGATTCTACTCCGATTGGTTGGTTGAAATTTATCTTGAAAAATGTTTTTTTAATAAAATAATATAACCGGGGATAGAACCCCGGAACTGCCGCATGCTAAGCAAGCGTGTTACCACTGTTCCAGAGGATATTCAGTAACTGTAAAACTTATGACATATTCTTTTCGTTGATTATTTTAGTGGTTAGAAAGTCTGAAATCATTCAGAAAAAAAATTCTTCAAAGCTTTGAGCTACAATATATTTTCATTTTATAATAGTGTTTGTGAAATATGGAATAAAGTTCTTCTTTTCAATTGACTATTGTGTTTTATTTAATGTCTCACCAGTAATTAAATTCTTTATTCTAAACCGAAATTTATAATTTCTATAAGCTTCTCAGTTGAACAATCTCTTTAAAAGTGAAGATTTTTCTCTCCTAGTGATTTTTATATATATTTTTTGAAGTTTGGGATCCACAAGTAGTTTCACCTTTTTAATCTGTATGTAGTCTTTGAGTGGTTCATGTATTGGGATGGGTAAATTTCATGCGTTAGTATGGCTTGACTAGTTTCAACTAAAAATGTTTGCTTAAGATATGAAAAAACAATTCAAGATATTTTGACATCGAATCTTTATTTGTACACTTCAACAAAACCCCTCAGTAATAGGGTTAATATAAGGATATTCTCTCTTGCACTCCCCCACTGGAACACTTTTAGATCTAGATTTCAGCCTTATTTTTACAGGATGCATTTCCAGAATTGCTTGAAGTTACTAAGATTTCCACAAAACCATGTCCCTGTTCAAAAAATAATATTGTTAGTATCACGTTAACAGATCACTGCAAAAGGTTCACACAAAAATAAACAAATTAAATAATTTTTGTAACTTTAAAAAAAGATATTTTTCGCGTTAGAAAGTCCAAGGTTAAAGGTTTTAAACGTTTTGTCCACAATTCCGGCGGACATAAATAACCAGCTGGTAAAAAATTAATTAGTCTTAATTTTTAAAGTTTTGGATTCGCAAGTCCATTTATCAGCTCCGAATTTTTTACCAGCTGACTACGTCCACTGGAGTTGTGGACAAAACGTCCAAAATTTTTAACCTTGGACTTTCTAACGCGGAAAAGATTTTTTAATAATTATGACTCCGGCCTTGTAAGCCTTTATAATCTCACCAACACTTGTTGTCTTCAAATTGACAACATGATAGTTTTGTTGTTAGGTACAACACTTTTAGTGTTGCGTTAGTGTTCTGGATATGTTTGAATAATTTTCTGAAAATGTTGTGAAGTATGTTAAAAATATGATTGGTTAATGTTATGATAAGGTTGTAGTGGTTTAGTCCAAATAATTTTTCTTTTAAGTTATGTAACATCAGTCTGATTGCATTTTCACTTAAGATTGAGCTCACGGCCAGACTTTTGAGAAAGTCAAGGAGCTTTTAAAGATGATCTCATCTTTGGATTAACTAACTTCACTTTGACTGATTTATCTGGTTTAAAATTCAAATTCGTTAGGGGGAAAAAGGTGAGGGAAAAAGAGTTCTTGAAGTAGGAACATTGTTTGGTTCTTACGTATTATCCCGTCGACCCGTGCCGCTGAATTCTATAACGCTATCAAATCACATTGACGGTTCTATAGCTGTACCGCTGAATTGAACGGCTGCTAAACGGTCGACGTCGTAATATACGTAATATGTATCCATTTTTTTAAAGAACGTTTTATTAAGTGGGTAAATGCAGTGAGCTGGGTTTTGTGAGGATTGCAAAGCGATCCGAAAGTTCCAGCGTGAGCAGTTTAGGGGGTAAGTGGCAGTAGTACGCTAATGTCAGTATTGTAAAAGCAAGCTGTTTATTAGGCTAAGCATAAATAACTAATAGACTAAGTATTAAACAATGGAATCTCACAAGAACTTTGAAATTAAGCGATATCAGCCACACACAAACTTATGACTGGGCACAAAATCAATTCAGAAATTATGAAAAAAAAATACTAATCTCAAAACGTGAAGTGACTTTTTTTGCAGCACTCTCTGTCCCTGTAGAACGGGTTCTTCAGCCGAAAGAGTGTTAAGGCAGCAAAAACAACTTCAACACGCTCACTGAAAGCAAGGAGGGAAAGCAAACATTTACGCGATGGGGTAAACAAGGAAATTCATTGATCATAGGAAATATTAAATTTGTCTTAATACTGTAAAAAACTAAACTGAAGTTTACGTAAAAAAACTGCTTTTTTAGTTGCAGAATTCCAGACTTTGAAACGAAAAATAAAGCCTAATATTCAGTCACTAAATCTGTTAAATGTCTAATTATTACCCTCAAAGTATATAACTTGTTCTACCTATTACTAACAAGTAATTCTTAAAGTTATTTTAGTAAATAAAAGCTTAATTGGATATTTTTTATTAGAAATAAAAGCTTTATGGGATATTTTTTAATTAGAAAAACTTTTTTTCTCAAAATGGCGGCCACTTATTAGAAAAATGTTGATCGCAACAATATACCTCAAATCGATTGTTGCAAGAATAACACTGGAATATAATTAATAACAATACCATTCATTTTTGCCTAATGATGCAACAAAAATGTATTTTTTCAGTTGTTGCTCGACTTTCAAGATGGTTGCATCTCCCAAAACAGTCTCCGTCAAAAACTTTTTTCTTCTAGAAAAAGAACAGTTGAGAGAGCTGGACGATATTTAGACAAAAAAGGTTCTATATATTAGTAAGTTGAATACTGCGTCAACTTAGTTTTAGTATTTGATTAATAATGTTTAAAAAGTCAGAAGTTTATTTTTGTCTAAATTCATTTACTACATCATTACACTCATTTAATTAAACGATATTTTTACCATCAGTTAGGAATATTAATTTACTGCTTAAACCACTTAACTATTAATATAAATTTAAAAATATATGAGAAAGTTCTTTAACTATGAAATCCTAAAAAATTATTCATAAACTAAAATTTAATATAATAAATTAATTAAGAAGTATAACAGGAAATATATTTCAGTTTTCTTAATCATTTCTCAGAACCATTTTTCGCTAACGGCAAAATCTTAGCCATGCCCGAAATATTGCATAAGAATATTTCTGAATTATAATTTGAAATATTGCCCTTAACAAAACGCTTAAACATTTAAAAGATGCAAATTGTAGTCCTGGAACATTACCAAATGCCTTTTGGTAATAAAAATTTTTATTTTCAGTATTTTTCATGGTTGAAGTACTGTATAATTTCAAAATGTTATATTTGAAAAGAAGATAGGGTGGGATTGGGGTAACTTAAATGTGTATTTTTATTAATGGAAATAACACCCTGAAGTGTTTAATAATTAGTGGCAAAATTTCGTTTTTATCTCTCCTGAGACTTGTAACCACCCCAGAAAGTTATTACCGATCAGAAAAATTTAATTTCAAGATGGCGACCGAATTTTAAGAAAATGCTATTTACAACAATATAAGTCCACTGTATTGTTGTAAAAAGGCATTTCACAACAATGCAATTAAGTTAGCTTTCATTACAACAAAGAGTTTTTTTTCAGTTCCGACTTGACTTTCAAGAGTGAAGCAGCTCGAAAAATCAACTCCGCAAAAAACTTATTTCTTTTTTGGAGAAGAAACATTGTGGAGAGATGGACGACCTTGAAACGAAAAGGCGATAAACAAAGTAAGTTGATTTTAATGATATATTTATGAGTTTTAATATTGGAAAAACCTCTAAGGAAATCTAGACTATACTTTTGGTTTAGTTCATTTATATCAACATGTTATTGAATTGAAAAACATTTTTACCTCTAGAGAGTTCACGATATTTATTCCTTGTATTGACTAAGTAAATCCATTAATTGTTTTTTATTATATGCTTTCCTCTCTTAATGCATTTATCGGAATTAATTTTTATTAGTTAATAAGTATTTACATTAACACCTCTATGTGTGTGTATGGGTTAAGAAATATATTTACATTTTAAATTTATAATTCTGTATTCGCGTATTCATTATTCTTTTTGCAACTAATTTGCGTTTTATTGCTTTTAATTCAAATTTTGCTGCAAACAACTGTTTATTTTTTATGAGTTTAATACCAAGTGTTTATTTTTTACCAAAATTTCCTCAATAGGAAATTTAAGTATAAAAAAATGAAAATATTCCTTATACCTATAGCTTAAGGTGAATCGGTACCAAAATTGGGTCAAAATTTATGATTATGAGATTTTGCAATAAAAATGATGATGACACACCTTTAGAATTGTTTTTACAAAGATTCATAACGATGCAAAGGTTTTAAGCCTTAATAATTTTGAGGATTTCAGAACCATAGATAGGTTTACTAAAGATACCCCGGATAGATAGATAGGTTACCCGGGGTTAACTCTCCCGGGTTAGGTTATTTTTTTCCGATAAATGTCAATAAGATTAAAATGTTCTTTTATTTTTCCGAAACCCTTATAGCCATTCAAAATATACAGGTAAAGAAATGTTTAAATTATGTTGAAAAAAATTTTCTAAGTTAGAATTTTTAAGTTAGGGTAATTTTGGGCAAATTTTCAATTTTTTTTAATAAGTTTTAGAAATTATGAAGTAAATTCTTAATTTAACACGTAAAAAGATAATAAAATCCTGTTATAACATATTTTGTTTGGAACTGAGTTATCAAAATTATATTGATAGTTCCATTGACAATGGATAACTGCAGTCAAATTTTTTTTAATCTTATTGTGTTCAGAATGGCCTAAAACCTCCAAAAAAGGTTTTCATTTGCTTTTCAAAGCCCTAAATTTTAAGTTATTTTCAATTAAAAACAGCCTCTTTTGTGTCTGAGCTGAAACAGCCTTGTGACGTGAAATGTGCTTTGTTCCCGCTTGTTGCTATAATCCCGCATTGAAACAATGAGCACTAGTTTTTTTACAGACTAGTTTATCGATAAAAACTGTGTTTCCCACATTTCCACTGGCACATGTGACGTCACATTGTTAGGACCTTTCTGTAATAAAATATGTCATAATTATCTTTAAAAAAGTTTGTGGGGAAAGACAAGCGTATTTTTGGAATCAGGAGAGAATTTTTAATAAATTAAAATTGAATATTTAAAATTTTAAGATTTGCTGCAGTTCTCAATTGTTAAGATATTAAATAGAATATTTTTGTAACAATAAGAAAATAAGCATTTAAATTTCAGAGAAATTTTAAACAAGGAGTCATAACAATGACAAAACAGTAAGAATGCAACAAAACTAAAGTTTTTGTTGCAACAATTAAAAACCACCGACAAATAATCATTTGCATCCTGAATTTGGTGGATGGTGCTAAGATTTTCCGTGTGGTAGTTAGTATAGTTTTTAAGAATTTTTCCGATATTTTACCTTCAGATCGAAAGACCAGGATGGATCAGGACCATGGATGCTGCGAATGACGGACATAACTCTGAGGCCTGCTTAAGAGGAAATGGACCAGGGAAACACCAGTAACGTGAGTTATCATTTCATCTTGATAATAAGGAAGTTGCATGTGTCAACATACGATGATCACAAACTCTTGACGTTTTCACGCGCTTTTAAAAAGTGGATTTTTGTTAATTTTTTTGTCAGTCAAAAAATTTCTCGATCGGCCTAAAATTTTGGGTAGTTGCTTATTTTTGCAAGAAGAATCGATTAAAAAATAAAAAAAATCATACAACTTCCTCATTACAGTAGTCGACAGTGTGATACTAATTCATATAGTTATTCAAATATATGCAAGTTAAAAAAGTAAAGTACAATTTAAAGAATGTTGAATGGGTTTGCTAAATTAATGAGATTAACTGTTAAAAAAATGAGTGGTTTCAACACATTTGTCCGTTTTTTACTGTACTGGTGCCCTATTTCTAACGAAAGAAGATTATGTTCCGCAGGTTTTTTACAACTATTTTCTGAATACTAAGCGATGAAATTAATTGAAAATAGCCAATCTCTTTTTTGAACGGGAAAGAGTTTAATTTTGTTGATAATTTTGTAGATTAATTTTATCACTTTTAAGTGATAAGGTGTATTTTTAGTACAAAAAATAATAACTCTTCTTATTTATCAGTTAATCAAATAAGTCAAGTATTTTAGAACATATTTTATCGCATTTTTTAGGGCACAGATCCCATTTCAGATACAAATCAATAAGAAAAGAGTGACAATAAAATATCAAGTTATGGTTTAAGAGAAAGAGGCAATATTTAAATAGATAATTAAGCTCATAGTAACATGAACCAAGGGGCTGCAGGTGACCTCGCGATCGATTCCATTCGAGTTAGGGGGTACGTGGGGACGATAGAGGGTATCGGGGTACTCGCTCACCTTCGGTTGGGTTATGTCTCCGGTCGCGAACTACTCTCTTTTCCCAAGAAGACAGGTGTCAGGAAATCTCGCGATCGCTTTCGTTCGAGTCAGGGGGCATGGGGATGAACGATAGAGAGAGGCGGGGTACTCGCTCACCTTAGGGTAGGTTATGTCTCCGGTCGCGAACTACTCTCTTTTCCCAAGAAGACAGGTGCATGGGGATGAACGATAGAGAGAGGCGGGGTACTCGCTCACCTTAAGGTGGGTTATGTCTCCGGTCGCGAACTACTCTCTTTTCCCAAGAAGACAGGTGTCAGGAAATCTCGCGATCGCTTTCGTTCGAGTCAGGAGGCATGGGGATGAACGATAGAGAGAGGCGGGGTACTCGCTCACCTTAAGGTGGGTTATGTCTCCGGTCGCGAACTACTCTCTTTTCCCAAGAAGACAGGTGTCAGGAAATCTCGCGATCGCTTTCGTTCGAGTCAGGGGGCATGGGGATGAACGATAGAGACAGGGGGGTACTCGCTCACCTTAGGGTAGGTTATGTCTCCGGTCGCGAACTACTCTCTTTTCCCAAGAAGACAGGTGTCAGGAAATCTCGCGATCGCTTTCGTTCGAGTCAGGGGGCATGGGGATGAACGATAGAGAGAGGCGGGGTACTCGCTCACCTTAGGGTAGGTTATGTCTCCGGTCGCGAACTACTCTCTTTTCCCAAGAAGACAGGTGCATGGGGATGAACGATAGAGAGAGGCGGGGTACTCGCTCACCTTAAGGTGGGTTATGTCTCCGGTCGCGAACTACTCTCTTTTCCCAAGAAGACAGGTGTCAGGAAATCTCGCGATCGCTTTCGTTCGAGTCAGGGGGCATGGGGATGAACGATAGAGAGAGGCGGGGTACTCGCTCACCTTAAGGTGGGTTATGTCTCCGGTCGCGAACTACTCTCTTTTCCCAAGAAGACAGGTGTCAGGAAATCTCGCGATCGCTTTCGTTCGAGTCAGGGGGCATGGGGATGAACGATAGAGACAGGGGGGTACTCGCTCACCTTAGGGTAGGTTATGTCTCCGGTCGCGAACTACTCTCTTTTCCCAAGAAGACAGGTGTCAGGAAATCTCGCGATCGCTTTCGTTCGAGTCAGGGGGCATGGGGATGAACGATATAGTGAGGCGGGGTACTCGCTCAATAGGGTGGGTTATGTCTCCGGTCGCGAACTACTCTCTTTTCCCAAGAAGACAGGTGTCAGGAAATCTCGCGATCGCTTTCGTTCGAGTCAGGGGGCATGGGGATGAACGATAGAGAGAGGCGGGGTACTCGCTCACCTTAAAGTGAGTTATGTCTCCGGTCGCGAGCTACTCTCTTTTCCCAAGAAGACAGGTGTCAGGAAATCTCGCGATCGCTTTCGTTCGAGTCAGGGGGCATGGGGATGAACGATAGAGAGAGGCGGGGTACTCGCTCAACTTAAGGTGGGTTATGTCTCCGGTCGCGAACTACTCTCTTTTCGAAAGAAGACAGGTGTCAGGAAATCTCGCAATCGCTTTCGTTCGAGTCAGGGGGCATGGGGATGAACGATAGAGAGAGGAGGGGTACTCGCTCACCTTAAGGTGGGTTATGTCTCCGGTCGCGAACTACTCTCTTTTCCCAAGAAGACAGGTGTCAGGAAATCTCGCGATCGCTTTCGTTCGAGTCAGGAGGCATGGGGATGAACGATAGAGAGAGGCGGGGTACTCGCTCACCTTAGGGTGGGTTATGTCTCCGGTCGCGAACTACTCTCTTTTCCCAAGAAGACAGGTGTCAGGAAATCTCGCGATCGCTTTCGTTCGAGTCAGGGGGCAGGGGATGAACGATAGAGAGAGGCGGGGTACTCGCTCACTTTAAGGTGGGTTATGTCTCCGGTCGCGAACTTCTCTCTTTCCCAAGAAGACAGGTGTCAGGAAATCTCGCGATCGCTTTCGTTCGAGTCAGGAGGCATGGGGATGAACGATAGAGAGAGGGGGGGGTACTCGCTCACCTTAGGGTGGGTTATGTCTCCGGTCGCGAACTACTCTCTTTTCCCAAGAAGACAGGTGTCAGGAAATCTCGCGATCGCTTTCGTTCGAGTCAGGGGGCATGGGGATGAACGATAGAGAGAGGCGGGGTGCTCGCTCACCTTAGGTTGGGTTATGTCTCCGGTCGCGAACTACTCTCTTTTCCCAAGAAGACAGGTGTCAGGAAATCTCGCGATCGCTCTCGTTCGAGTCAGGGGGCATGGGGATGAACGATAGAGAGAGGCGGGGTACTCGCTCACCTTAAGGTGGGTTATGTCTCCGGTCGCGAACTACTCTTTTCCCAAGAAGACAGGTGTCAGGAAATCTCGCGATCGCTTTCGTTCGAGTCAGGGGGCATGGGGATGAACGATAGAGAGAGGCGGGGTACTCGCTCACCTTAGGGTGGGTTATGTCTCCGGTCGCGAACTACTCTCTTTTCCCAAGAAGACAGGTGTCAGGAAATCTCGCGATCGCTTTCGTTCGAGTCAGGAGGCATGGGGATGAACGATAGAGAGAGGCGGGGTACTCGCTCACCTTAGGGTGGGTTATGTCTCCGGTCGCGAACTACTCTCTTTTCCCAAGAAGACAGGTGTCAGGAAATCTCGCGATCGCTCTCTTTCGAGTCAGGAGGCATGGGGATGAACGATAGAGAGAGGCGGGGTACTCGCTCATCTTAAGGTGGGTTATGTCTCCGGTCGCGAACTTATCTCTTTTCCCCAGAGGAGACAGGTGTCAGGAAATCTCACGATCGCTTTCGTTCGAGTCAGGGGGCATGGGGATGAACGATAGAGAGAGGCGGGGTACTCGCTCACCTTAGGGTAGGTTATGTCTCCGGTCGCGAACTACTCTCATTTCCCAAGAAGACAGGTGTCAGGAAATCTCGCGATCGCTTTCGTTCGAGTCAGGGGGCATGGGGATGAACGATAGAGAGAGGCGGGGTACTCGCTCACCTTAAGGTGGGTTATGTCTCCGGTCGCGAACTACTCTCTTTTCCCAAGAAGACAGGTGTCAGGAAATCTCGCGATCGCTTTCGTTCGAGTCAGGAGGCATGGGGATGAACGATAGAGAGAGGCGGGGTACTCGCTCACCTTAAGGTGGGTTATGTCTCCGGTCGCGAACTACTCTCTTTTCCCAAGAAGACAGGTGTCAGGAAATCTCGCGATCGCTTTCGTTCGAGTCAGGGGGCATGGGGATGAACGATAGAGAGAGGCGGGGTACTCGCTCACCTTAAGGTGGGTTATGTCTCCGGTCGCGAACTACTCTCTTTTCCCAAGAAGACAGGTGTCAGGAAATCTCGCGATCGCTTTCGTTCGAGTCAGGGGGCATGGGGATGAACGATAGAGACAGGGGGGTACTCGCTCACCTTAGGGTAGGTTATGTCTCCGGTCGCGAACTACTCTCTTTTCCCAAGAAGACAGGTGTCAGGAAATCTCGCGATCGCTTTCGTTCGAGTCAGGGGGCATGGGGATGAACGATATAGTGAGGCGGGGTACTCGCTCAATAGGGTGGGTTATGTCTCCGGTCGCGAACTACTCTCTTTTCCCAAGAAGACAGGTGTCAGGAAATCTCGCGATCGCTTTCGTTCGAGTCAGGGGGCATGGGGATGAACGATAGAGAGAGGCGGGGTACTCGCTCACCTTAAAGTGAGTTATGTCTCCGGTCGCGAGCTACTCTCTTTTCCCAAGAAGACAGGTGTCAGGAAATCTCGCGATCGCTTTCGTTCGAGTCAGGGGGCATGGGGATGAACGATAGAGAGAGGCGGGGTACTCGCTCACCTTAAGGTGGGTTATGTCTCCGGTCGCGAACTACTCTCTTTTCCCAAGAAGACAGGTGTCAGGAAATCTCGCAATCGCTTTCGTTCGAGTCAGGGGGCATGGGGATGAACGATAGAGAGAGGAGGGGTACTCGCTCACCTTAAGGTGGGTTATGTCTCCGGTCGCGAACTACTCTCTTTTCCCAAGAAGACAGGTGTCAGAAAATCTCGCGATCGCTTTCGTTCGAGTCAGGAGGCATGGGGATGAACGATAGAGAGAGGCGGGGTACTCGCTCACCTTAGGGTGGGTTATGTCTCCGGTCGCGAACTACTCTCTTTTCCCAAGAAGACAGGTGTCAGGAAATCTCGCGATCGCTTTCGTTCGAGTCAGGAGGCATGGGGATGAACGATAGAGAGAGGCGGGGTACTCGCTCACCTTAGGGTGGGTTATGTCTCCGGTCGCGAACTACTCTCTTTTCCCAAGAAGACAGGTGTCAGGAAATCTCGCGATCGCTTTCGTTCGAGTCAGGGGGCATGGGGATGAACGATAGAGAGAGGCGGGGTACTCGCTCACCTTAAGTTGGGTTATGTCTCCGGTCGCGAACTACTCTCTTTTCCCAAGAAGACAGGTGTCAGGAAATCTCGCGATCGCTTTCGTTCGAGTCAGGGGGCAGGGGATGAACGATAGAGAGAGGCGGGGTACTCGCTCACTTTAAGGTGGGTTATGTCTCCGGTCGCGAACTTCTCTCTTTCCCAAGAAGACAGGTGTCAGGAAATCTCGCGATCGCTTTCGTTCGAGTCAGGAGGCATGGGGATGAACGATAGAGAGAGGGGGGGGTACTCGCTCACCTTAGGGTGGGTTATGTCTTCGGTCGCGAACTACTCTCTTTTCCCAAGAAGACAGGTGTCAGGAAATCTCGCGATCGCTTTCGTTCGAGTCAGGGGGCATGGGGATGAACGATAGAGAGAGGCGGGGTGCTCGCTCACCTTAGGTTGGGTTATGTCTCCGGTCGCGAACTACTCTCTTTTCCCAAGAAGACAGGTGTCAGGAAATCTCGCGATCGCTTTCGTTCGAGTCAGGGGGCATGGGGATGAACGATAGAGAGAGGCGGGGTACTCGCTCACCTTAGGGTAGGTTATGTCTCCGGTCGCGAACTACTCTCATTTCCCAAGAAGACAGGTGTCAGGAAATCTCGCGATCGCTTTCGTTCGAGTCAGGGGGCATGGGGATGAACGATAGAGAGAGGCGGGGTACTCGCTCACCTTAAGGTGGGTTATGTCTCCGGTCGCGAACTACTCTCTTTTCCCAAGAAGACAGGTGTCAGGAAATCTCGCGATCGCTTTCGTTCGAGTCAGGAGGCATGGGGATGAACGATAGAGAGAGGCGGGGTACTCGCTCACCTTAGGGTGGGTTATGTCTCCGGTCGCGAACTACTCTCTTTTCCCAAGAAGACAGGTGTCAGGAAATCTCGCGATCGCTTTCGTTCGAGTCAGGGGGCATGGGGATGAACGATAGAGAGAGGCGGGGTACTCGCTCACCTTAAGTTGGGTTATGTCTCCGGTCGCGAACTACTCTCTTTTCCCAAGAAGACAGGTGTCAGGAAATCTCGCGATCGCTTTCGTTCGAGTCAGGGGGCAGGGGATGAACGATAGAGAGAGGCGGGGTACTCGCTCACTTTAAGGTGGGTTATGTCTCCGGTCGCGAACTTCTCTCTTTCCCAAGAAGACAGGTGTCAGGAAATCTCGCGATCGCTTTCGTTCGAGTCAGGGGGCATGGGGATGAACGATAGAGAGAGGCGGGGTGCTCGCTCACCTTAGGTTGGGTTATGTCTCCGGTCGCGAACTACTCTCTTTTCCCAAGAAGACAGGTGTCAGGAAATCTCGCGATCGCTTTCGTTCGAGTCAGGGGGCATGGGGATGAACGATAGAGAGAGGCGGGGTACTCGCTCACCTTAGGGTAGGTTATGTCTCCGGTCGCGAACTACTCTCATTTCCCAAGAAGACAGGTGTCAGGAAATCTCGCGATCGCTTTCGTTCGAGTCAGGGGGCATGGGGATGAACGATAGAGAGAGGCGGGGTACTCGCTCACCTTAAGGTGGGTTATGTCTCCGGTCGCGAACTACTCTCTTTTCCCAAGAAGACAGGTGTCAGGAAATCTCGCGATCGCTTTCGTTCGAGTCAGGAGGCATGGGGATGAACGATAGAGAGAGGCGGGGTACTCGCTCACCTTAGGGTGGGTTATGTCTCCGGTCGCGAACTACTCTCTTTTCCCAAGAAGACAGGTGTCAGGAAATCTCGCGATCGCTTTCGTTCGAGTCAGGGGGCATGGGGATGAACGATAGAGAGAGGCGGAGTACTCGCTCACCTTAAGGTGGGTTATGTCTCCGGTCGCGAACTACTATCTTTTCCCAAGAAGACAGGTGCATGGGGATGAACGATAGAGAGAGGCGGGGTACTCGCTCACCTTAAGGTGGGTTATGTCTCCGGTCGCGAACTACTCTCTTTTCCCAAGAAGACAGGTGTCAGGAAATCTCGCGATCGCTTTCGTTGGAGTCAGGGGGCATGGGGATGAACGATAGAGAGAGGCGGGGTACTCGCTCACCTTAAGGTGGGTTATGTCTCCGGTCGCGAACTACTCTCTTTTCCCAAGAAGACAGGTGTCAGGAAATCTCGCGATCGCTTTCGTTCGAGTCAGGGGGCATGGGGATGAACGATAGAGAGAGGCGGAGTACTCGCTCACCTTAAGGTGGGTTATGTCTCCGGTCGCGAACTACTATCTTTTCCCAAGAAGACAGGTGCATGGGGATGAACGATAGAGAGAGGCGGGGTACTCGCTCACCTTAAGGTGGGTTATGTCTCCGGTCGCGAACTACTCTCTTTTCCCAAGAAGACAGGTGTCAGGAAATCTCGCGATCGCTTTCGTTGGAGTCAGGGGGCATGGGGATGAACGATAGAGAGAGGCGGGGTACTCGCTCACCTTAAGGTGGGTTATGTCTCCGGTCGCGAACTACTCTCTTTTCCCAAGAAGACAGGTGTCAGGAAATCTCGCGATCGCTTTCGTTCGAGTCAGGGGGCATGGGGATGAACGATAGAGAGAGGCGGGGTACTCGCTCACCTTAAGGTGGGTTATGTCTCCGGTCGCGAACTACTCTCTTTTCCCAAGAAGACAGGTGTCAGGAAATCTCGCGATCGCTTTCGTTCGAGTCAGGGGGCATGGGGATGAACGATAGAGAGAGGCGGGGTACTCGCTCACCTTAAGGTGGGTTATGTCTCCGGTCGCGAACTACTCTCTTTCCCAAGAAGACAGGTGTCAGGAAATCTCGCGATCGCTTTCGTTGGAGTCAGGGGGCATGGGGATGAACGATAGAGAGAGGCGGGGTACTCGCTCACCTTAAGGTGGGTTATGTCTCCGGTCGCGAACTACTCTCTTTTCCCAAGAAGACAGGTGTCAGGAAATCTCGCGATCGCTTTCGTTCGAGTCAGGGGGCATGGGGATGAACGATAGAGAGAGGCGGGGTACTCGCTCACCTTAAGGTGGGTTATGTCTCCGGTCGCGAACTACTCTCTTTTCCCAAGAAGACAGGTGTCAGGAAATCTCGCGATCGCTTTCGTTGGAGTCAGGGGGCATGGGGATGAACGATAGAGAGAGGCGGGGTACTCGCTCACCTTAAGGTGGGTTATGTCTCCGGTCGCGAACTACTCTCTTTTCCCAAGAAGACAGGTGTCAGGAAATCTCGCGATCGCTTTCGTTCGAGTCAGGGGGCATGGGGATGAACGATAGAGAGAGGCGGGGTACTCGCTCACCTTAAGGTGGGTTATGTCTCCGGTCGCGAACTACTCTCTTTTCCCAAGAAGACAGGTGTCAGGAAATCTCGCGATCGCTTTCGTTCGAGTCAGGGGGCATGGGGATGAACGATAGAGAGAGGCGGGGTACTCGCTCACCTTAAGGTGGGTTATGTCTCCGGTCGCGAACTACTCTCTTTTCCCAAGAAGACAGGTGTCAGGAAATCTCGCGATCGCTTTCGTTGGAGTCAGGGGGCATGGGGATGAACGATAGAGAGAGGCGGGGTACTCGCTCACCTTAAGGTGGGTTATGTCTCCGGTCGCGAACTACTCTCTTTTCCCAAGAAGACAGGTGTCAGGAAATCTCGCGATCGCTTTCGTTCGAGTCAGGGGGCATGGGGATGAACGATAGAGAGAGGCGGGGTACTCGCTCACCTTAAGGTGGGTTATGTCTCCGGTCGCGAACTACTCTCTTTTCCCAAGAAGACAGGTGTCAGGAAATCTCGCGATCGCTTTCGTTGGAGTCAGGGGGCATGGGGATGAACGATAGAGAGAGGCGGGGTACTCGCTCACCTTAAGGTGGGTTATGTCTCCGGTCGCGAACTACTCTCTTTTCCCAAGAAGACAGGTGTCAGGAAATCTCGCGATCGCTTTCGTTGGAGTCAGGGGGCATGGGGATGAACGATAGAGAGAGGCGGGGTACTCGCTCACCTTAAGGTGGGTTATGTCTCCGGTCGCGAACTACTCTCTTTTCCCAAGAAGACAGGTGTCAGGAAATCTCGCGATCGCTTTCGTTCGAGTCAGGGGGCATGGGGATGAACGATAGAGAGAGGCGGGGTACTCGCTCACCTTAAGGTGGGTTATGTCTCCGGTCGCGAACTACTCTCTTTTCCCAAGAAGACAGGTGTCAGGAAATCTCGCGATCGCTTTCGTTGGAGTCAGGGGGCATGGGGATGAACGATAGAGAGAGGCGGGGTACTCGCTCACCTTAAGGTGGGTTATGTCTCCGGTCGCGAACTACTCTCTTTTCCCAAGAAGACAGGTGTCAGGAAATCTCGCGATCGCTTTCGTTCGAGTCAGGGGGCATGGGGATGAACGATAGAGAGAGGCGGGGTACTCGCTCACCTTAAGGTGGGTTATGTCTCCGGTCGCGAACTACTCTCTTTTCCCAAGAAGACAGGTGTCAGGAAATCTCGCGATCGCTTTCGTTCGAGTCAGGGGGCATGGGGATGAACGATAGAGAGAGGCGGGGTACTCGCTCACCTTAAGGTGGGTTATGTCTCCGGTCGCGAACTACTCTCTTTCCCAAGAAGACAGGTGTCAGGAAATCTCGCGATCGCTTTCGTTGGAGTCAGGGGGCATGGGGATGAACGATAGAGAGAGGCGGGGTACTCGCTCACCTTAAGGTGGGTTATGTCTCCGGTCGCGAACTACTCTCTTTTCCCAAGAAGACAGGTGTCAGGAAATCTCGCGATCGCTTTCGTTCGAGTCAGGGGGCATGGGGATGAACGATAGAGAGAGGCGGGGTACTCGCTCACCTTAAGGTGGGTTATGTCTCCGGTCGCGAACTACTCTCTTTTCCCAAGAAGACAGGTGTCAGGAAATCTCGCGATCGCTTTCGTTCGAGTCAGGGGGCATGGGGATGAACGATAGAGAGAGGCGGGGTACTCGCTCACCTTAAGGTGGGTTATGTCTCCGGTCGCGAACTACTCTCTTTCCCAAGAAGACAGGTGTCAGGAAATCTCGCGATCGCTTTCGTTGGAGTCAGGGGGCATGGGGATGAACGATAGAGAGAGGCGGGGTACTCGCTCACCTTAAGGTGGGTTATGTCTCCGGTCGCGAACTACTCTCTTTTCCCAAGAAGACAGGTGTCAGGAAATCTCGCGATCGCTTTCGTTCGAGTCAGGGGGCATGGGGATGAACGATAGAGAGAGGCGGGGTACTCGCTCACCTTAAGGTGGGTTATGTCTCCGGTCGCGAACTACTCTCTTTTCCCAAGAAGACAGGTGTCAGGAAATCTCGCGATCGCTTTCGTTCGAGTCAGGGGGCATGGGGATGAACGATAGAGAGAGGCGGGGTACTCGCTCACCTTAAGGTGGGTTATGTCTCCGGTCGCGAACTACTCTCTTTCCCAAGAAGACAGGTGTCAGGAAATCTCGCGATCGCTTTCGTTGGAGTCAGGGGGCATGGGGATGAACGATAGAGAGAGGCGGGGTACTCGCTCACCTTAAGGTGGGTTATGTCTCCGGTCGCGAACTACTCTCTTTTCCCAAGAAGACAGGTGTCAGGAAATCTCGCGATCGCTTTCGTTCGAGTCAGGAGGCATGGGGATGAACGATAGAGAGAGGCGGGGTACTCGCTCACCTTAGGGTGGGTTATGTCTCCGGTCGCGAACTTTTCTCTTTTCCCAAGAAGACAGGTGTTAGGAAATCTCGCGATCGCTTTCGTTCGAGTCAGGGGGCATGGGGATGAACGATAGAGAGAGACGGGGTACTCTCTCACCTTAAGGTGGGTTATGTCTCCGGTCGCGAACTACTCTCTTTTCCCAAGAAGACAGGTGTCAGGAAATCTCGCGATAGCTTTCGTTCGAGTCAGGAGGCATGGGGATGAACGATAGAGAGAGGCGGGGAACTCGCTCACCTTAGGATGGGTTATGTCTCCGGTCGCGAACTACTCTTTTCCCAAGAAGACAGGTGTCAGGAAATCTCGCGATCGCTTTCGTTCGAGTCAGGGGGCATGGGGATGAACGATAGAGAGAGGCGGGGTACCCAGCTAGAAAATGTGTGCACTTTTTATGCAAAAAAATTTGCTTTGTGCACAATTTGTGCATAAAAAGTGGATAATTTTTGAATACTTAACAAGTATTCACTTTTGCTGTGCACAATTTGTACATAAAAAGTTAATATTTTTTGAATACCTAAAAATGTATACACTTTTGCTGCAAATTATTTGTACTTTTTGTGCATACAAATAAAGTGCATTTTCTATGTTGCAAAACATTTTGCAAAAATTTTGCATACATAATTAACCATTTTATTTGTCTGCAAAAATTTAAATTTTTTTTGTACTGAAATGTAGATTACACATTTTCAAAAACAAACTTAAATTTTACCAGATATTTGGTTAATTAATTGTCTCTGCATGCAAATTCCAAATTTTGTGACTTTAAGAATTAAAATAAAAGCCTAAGCATTATTTACTATATTTTTTAAGATAGAGTATTATTTATTTTATTTATTATTTATTTATTTATTTATTTAACTGTCAAACAGAAAATATCCAATTAAATGACAGTACAAAGGACAATATAAAACAGTATAAAGGACAATACCTACAACAATACATACAACATAAAAAGACAAACATTAAATAGAACTAAGGATATTTAGAAATAATAATGGATTTAAAAAAAGAGAATTTATGAAAAAATAAATCACATTCTGGTAAAGTATTTAAAAAATTTATGAATTCTACCATGGGTTGATATTTTAAGTAATTTTTCGTAAATAGAGGAACTTTAAATACAAATTTAGTACGTGAGTTGTATATGGGGACATGAAAATTAAATTCCTGAAGTAAAACAGGACAATCAATTTTGTTATTAAAAAGGTTATAAAAAAATTTAAATATGGATATTGTTCTATTGCATTCTAAAGAGCACAAATTAAAATTCAGCCTGGCCAAAGCATTAGATGGATATTCAATATTATTAGATTTGTAATGAATATAGCGTAGAAATTTGTTTTGAATTTTTTCAATAGCATACTTCAGATTATTCGTAGAAGGATTCCAAATGACACAGTTGTATTCAAGCATAGAACGAATTAAAGTATTAAATAGACAAATAAGTACAGACACATTACAAAATTGCATTGTAGTTCTTTTGAGCAAACCTAATTTTTTGTGAGCGTTTTTGGATATTTGAAGGATATGTGTATTAAAACTGAAATCACAATCATAAATAACACCCAGATCAAAATAAATTATAAATAAAAAATATAATAAATTATATTGGATAAATTATATACTATTCATCATAAAGCAGAATATGTGAGATTGAAAGAAAAAATTTTTACATTCAAAAAACATTTATTTTAAGAAATATTTAAACCTTCATCAATTTATTTCCTTTTTAAAAAATTTTCTTTCTATTAATTTTTTTACTAGTATTAGATTTATACTTTATCTACAAGTTTTTTTAATTAAATTTTGTACCATATTGGAGAAATAAATTAAGTCTTGAATTTATGGTAGGGTTATAAAAAGTGTAACAGAATAATCTTATTAAAATTATAAATAAAAAGAACTTAATTAAAAAAGAAATTACTAAAACTGATTTTAATACTTTTGCTATCTTATTTAAGAACAAATTGTGATAAAGTGTGTAAAACAAAATCTAATTTATTGACGAGAAACAGACAAAACCGTACAAAACCGTTTGTTTTCTATTCGAATACCAGACAGTTATTTTTCTCTTTTCGTCTACAATTAATAAGTAAACAAACAACTAATGGTGATGCCACTAGAGAAATTTCAAAATTTAAAGTAATTAAAATTAAAATAAGTAATAAAATAGATGATAATTAAATAAAATATCATAAGATATATTTGATAAGATAATTAAGATATAGTTAGAAAATAAAATGATATATTATACGGCTTTTAAATAAGACAATCGGGTAATTAAAAATAAATATTTTCTTTAAAAAATATTGATAAATATCTGCACATTAGAAATTAAATTTTCCTTTTCTGGACCTGGCATCGGATAATTATTATTGTCAATTATCGTGTGATGAGCGAGAAAAGAACGTTAGGGCTAATATTTAAAGTGAAAAATGAATTTAAATAAACTTAACATACTTGTAAAGTTTGTTGAAGATGAAAAGTTTGATGTTCTTAAGCTAAAGAACTCCACTTCAATGTCATTTATTAATACAGAAAAGATACAAGAATGGGAACGTGGAAAACTTATCAATATTATTTGGAATGGAACAACTTACGGAGGATACATTATAAAGTTTGGAGGCAAGATTTAATCTGTTTTATATTAAAAGTAAATATAATTGGAATCTTTGTTTAGGATGTCATTGTTTCAGTTTTGAACTGACTATACTATCTTCTTTCAAATTTTAAATTGTGTATAGAATATTTTTAATATGTCCTTGTTTATGTGTATGTTTAATTGTCTATGTGAAAATATACATATATTGAATAGCTGAAAACAAATGTAAATATCATATTTAATTTATCGTCCTCATCCATCGAGTCCTCTCTCTCTTGTTGTCATTCAATTACTAACCCTAATACGATCTTGACCAATAAACTAGTAATACATAATTGCTAACAATCACGTGATTGGCAACTTCAGCATTGGGCCATTCTACATTTTTGACACGTTCTGTAGTAAGATAGCTTTAAATCTTTTGAATAAAACGATTTAATTAAACGCAGTTATAAAATTAGGATTGCACAAATTGTGCACAAAAAGAGAACATTTTAGCCCATCTGTTTTTGCATAAAAAGTGTAAAATAAATTGTGCACAAATAGAGTATCATTTTGGCTCATCTGTTTTTGCATAAAAAGTGTAAAATAAATTGTTCACAAAAAGAGTATCATTTTGGCCCATCCGTTTTTGTATAAAAAGTGTAAAATAAATTGTGCACAAAAAGAGTATCATTTTGGCCCATCCGTTTTTGCATAAAAAGTGTAAAATGAATTGTGCATATATTTGCATACTTTAGTTTGCAAATTTTTTGCAAATTCAGTTTACACTTTTTATGCAAAAACGGATGGGCCAAAATGATACTCTTTTTGTGCACAATTTTTTTACACTTTTTTTGTACACTTTTTCTAGCTGGGTACTCGCTCACCTTAAGGTGGGTTATGTCTCCGGTCGCGAACTACTCTCTTTTCCCAAGAAGACAGATGTCAGGAAATCTCGCGATCGCTTTCGTTCGAGTCAGGAGGCATGGGGATGAACGATAGAGAGAGGCGGGGTACTCGCTCACCTTAAGGTGGGTTATGTCTCCGGTCGCGAACTACTCTCTTTTCCCAAGAAGACAGGTGTCAGGAAATATCGCGATCGCTTTCGTTCGAGTCAGGAGGCATGGGGATGAACGATAGAGAGAGGCGGGGTACTCGCTCACCTTAGGGTGGGTTATGTCTCCGGTCGCGAACTACTCTCTTTTCCCAAGAAGACAGGTGTCAGGAAATCTCGCGATCGCTTTCGTTCGAGTCAGGGGGCATGGGGATGAACGATAGAGAGAGGCGGGGTACTCGCTCACCTTAGGGTAGGTTATGTCTCCGGTCGCGAACTACTCTCTTTTCCCAAGAAGACAGGTGTCAGGAAATCTCGCGATCGCTTTCGTTCGAGTCAGGGGGCATGGGGATGAACGATAGAGAGAGGCGGGGTACTCGCTCACCTTAAGGTGGGTTATGTCTCCGGTCGCGAACTACTCTCTTTTCCCAAGAAGACAGGTGTCAGGAAATCTCGCGATCGCTTTCGTTCGAGTCAGGGGGCATGGGGATGAACGATAGAGAGAGGCGGGGTACTCGCTCACCTTAGGGTAGGTTATGTCTCCGGTCGCGAACTACTCTCTTTTCCCAAGAAGACAGGTGTCAGGAAATCTCGCGATCGCTTTCGTTCGAGTCAGGGGGCATGGGGATGAACGATAGAGAGAGGCGGGGTACTCGCTCACCTTAAGGTGGGTTATGTCTCCGGTCGCGAACTACTCTCTTTTCCCAAGAAGACAGGTGTCAGGAAATCTCGCGATCGCTTTCGTTCGAGTCAGGGGGCATGGGGATGAACGATAGAGAGAGGCGGGGTACTCGCTCACCTTAAGTTGGGTTATGTCTCCGGTCGCGAACTACTCTCTTTTCCCAAGAAGACAGGTGTCAGGAAATCTCGCGATCGCTTTCGTTCGAGTCAGGGGGCATGGGGATGAACGATAGAGAGAGGCGGGGTACTCGCTCACTTTAAGGTGGGTTATGTCTCCGGTCGCGAACTACTCTCTTTCCCAAGAAGACAGGTGTCAGGAAATCTCGCGATCGCTTTCGTTCGAGTCAGGAGGCATGGGGATGAACGATAGAGAGAGGGGGGGTACTCGCTCACCTTAGGGTGGGTTATGTCTCCGGTCGCGAACTACTCTCTTTTCCCAAGAAGACAGGTGTCAGGAAATCTCGCGATCGCTTTCGTTCGAGTCAGGGGGCATGGGGATGAACGATAGAGAGAGGCGGGGTGCTCGCTCACCTTAGGTTGGGTTATGTCTCCGGTCGCGAACTACTCTCTTTTCCCAAGAAGACAGGTGTCAGGAAATCTCGCGATCGCTCTCGTTCGAGTCACGGGGCATGGGGATGAACGATAGAGAGAGGCGGGGTACTCGCTCACCTTAAGGTGGGTTATGTCTCCGGTCGCGAACTACTCTCTTTTCCCAAGAAGACAGGTGTCAGGAAATCTCGCGATCGCTTTCGTTCGAGTCAGGGGGCATGGGGATGAACGATAGAGAGAGGCGGGGTACTCGCTCACCTTAAGGTGGGTTATGTCTCCGGTCGCGAACTACTCTCTTTTCCCAAGAAGACAGGTGTCAGGAAATCTCGCGATCGCTTTCGTTCGAGTCAGGGGGCATGGGGATGAACGATAGAGAGAGGCGGGGTACTCGCTCACCTTAAGGTGGGTTATGTCTCCGGTCGCGAACTACTCTCTTTCCCAAGAAGACAGGTGTCAGGAAATCTCGCGATCGCTTTCGTTGGAGTCAGGGGGCATGGGGATGAACGATAGAGAGAGGCGGGGTACTCGCTCACCTTAAAGTGGGTTATGTCTCCGGTCGCGAACTACTCTCTTTTCCCAAGAAGACAGGTGTCAGGAGATCTCGCGATCGCTCTCTTTCGAGTCAGGAGGCATGGGGATGAACGATAGAGAGAGGCGGGGTACTCGCTCATCTTAAGGTGGGTTATGTCTCCGGTCGCGAACTTATCTCTTTTCCCCAGAGGAGACAGGTGTCAGGAAATCTCACGATCGCTTTCGTTCGAGTCAGGGGGCATGGGGATGAACGATAGAGAGAGGCGGGGTACTCGCTCACCTTAGGGTAGGTTATGTCTCCGGTCGCGAACTACTCTCATTTCCCAAGAAGACAGGTGTCAGGAAATCTCGCGATCGCTTTCGTTCGAGTCAGGGGGCATGGGGATGAACGATAGAGAGAGGCGGGGTACTCGCTCACCTTAAGGTGGGTTATGTCTCCGGTCGCGAACTACTCTCTTTTCCCAAGAAGACAGGTGTCAGGAAATCTCGCGATCGCTTTCGTTCGAGTCAGGAGGCATGGGGATGAACGATAGAGAGAGGCGGGGTACTCGCTCACCTTAGGGTGGGTTATGTCTCCGGTCGCGAACTACTCTCTTTTCCCAAGAAGACAGGTGTCAGGAAATCTCGCGATCGCTTTCGTTCGAGTCAGGGGGCATGGGGATGAACGATAGAGAGAGGCGGAGTACTCGCTCATCTTAAGGTGGGTTATGTCTCCGGTCGCGAACTACTATCTTTTCCCAAGAAGACAGGTGCATGGGGATGAACGATAGAGAGAGGCGGGGTACTCGCTCACCTTAAGGTGGGTTATGTCTCCGGTCGCGAACTACTCTCTTTTCCCAAGAAGACAGGTGTCAGGAAATCTCGCGATCGCTTTCGTTGGAGTCAGGGGGCATGGGGATGAACGATAGAGAGAGGCGGGGTACTCGCTCACCTTAAGGTGGGTTATGTCTCCGGTCGCGAACTACTCTCTTTTCCCAAGAAGACAGGTGTCAGGAAATCTCGCGATCGCTTTCGTTCGAGTCAGGGGGCATGGGGATGAACGATAGAGAGAGGCGGGGTACTCGCTCACCTTAAGGTGGGTTATGTCTCCGGTCGCGAACTACTCTCTTTCCCAAGAAGACAGGTGTCAGGAAATCTCGCGATCGCTTTCGTTGGAGTCAGGGGTAATGGGGATGAACGATAGAGAGAGGCGGGGTACTCGCTCACCTTAAGGTGGGTTATGTCTCCGGTCGCGAACTACTCTCTTTTCCCAAGAAGACAGGTGTCAGGAAATCTCGCGATCGCTTTCGTTCGAGTCAGGGGGCATGGGGATGAACGATAGAGAGAGGCGGGGTACTCGCTCACCTTAAGGTGGGTTATGTCTCCGGTCGCGAACTACTCTCTTTTCCCAAGAAGACAGGTGTCAGGAAATCTCGCGATCGCTTTCGTTCGAGTCAGGGGGCATGGGGATGAACGATAGAGAGAGGCGGGGTACTCGCTCACCTTAGGGTGGGTTATGTCTCCGGTCGCGAACTACTCTCTTTTTCCAAGAAGACAGGTGTCAGGAAATCTCGCGATCGCTTTCGTTCGAGTCAGGGGGCATGGGGATGAACGATAGAGAGAGGCGGGGTACTCGCTCACCTTAAGGTGGGTTATGTCTCCGGTCGCGAACTACTCTCTTTTCCCAAGAAGACAGGTGTCAGGAAATCTCGCGATCGCTTTCGTTCGAGTCAGGGGGCATGGGGATGAACGATAGAGAGAAGCGGGGTACTCGCTCACCTTAAGGTGGGTTATGTCTCCGGTCGCGAACTACTCTCTTTCCCAAGAAGACAGGTGTCAGGAAATCTCGCGATCGCTTTCGTTGGAGTCAGGGGGCATGGGGATGAACGATAGAGAGAGGCGGGGTACTCGCTCACCTTAAAGTGGGTTATGTCTCCGGTCGCGAACTACTCTCTTTTCCCAAGAAGACAGGTGTCAGGAAATCTCGCGATCGCTCTCTTCGAGTCAGGAGGCATGGGGATGAACGATAGAGAGAGGCGGGGTACTCGCTCATCTTAAGGTGGGTTATGTCTCCGGTCGCGAACTTATCTCTTTTCCCCAGAGGAGACAGGTGTCAGGAAATCTCACGATCGCTTTCGTTCGAGTCAGGGGGCATGGGGATGAACGATAGAGAGAGGCGGGGTACTCGCTCACCTTAGGGTAGGTTATGTCTCCGGTCGCGAACTACTCTCATTTCCCAAGAAGACAGGTGTCAGGAAATCTCGCGATCGCTTTCGTTCGAGTCAGGGGGCATGGGGATGAACGATAGAGAGAGGCGGGGTACTCGCTCACCTTAAGGTGGGTTATGTCTCCGGTCGCTAACTACTCTCTTTTCCCAAGAAGACAGGTGTCAGGAGATCTCGCGATCGCTCTCTTTCGAGTCAGGAGGCATGGGGATGAACGATAGAGAGAGGCGGGGTACTCGCTCATCTTAAGGTGGGTTATGTCTCCGGTCGCGAACTTATCTCTTTTCCCCAGAGGAGACAGGTGTCAGGAAATCTCACGATCGCTTTCGTTCGAGTCAGGGGGCATGGGGATGAACGATAGAGAGAGGCGGGGTACTCGCTCACCTTAGGGTAGGTTATGTCTCCGGTCGCGAACTACTCTCATTTCCCAAGAAGACAGGTGTCAGGAAATCTCGCGATCGCTTTCGTTCGAGTCAGGGGGCATGGGGATGAACGATAGAGAGAGGCGGGGTACTCGCTCACCTTAAAGTGGGTTATGTCTCCGGTCGCGAACTACTCTCTTTTCCCAAGAAGACAGGTGTCAGGAGATCTCGCGATCGCTCTCTTTCGAGTCAGGAGGCATGGGGATGAACGATAGAGAGAGGCGGGGTACTCGCTCATCTTAAGGTGGGTTATGTCTCCGGTCGCGAACTTATCTCTTTTCCCCAGAGGAGACAGGTGTCAGGAAATCTCACGATCGCTTTCGTTCGAGTCAGGGGGCATGGGGATGAACGATAGAGAGAGGCGGGGTACTCGCTCACCTTAGGGTAGGTTATGTCTCCGGTCGCGAACTACTCTCATTTCCCAAGAAGACAGGTGTCAGGAAATCTCGCGATCGCTTTCGTTTGAGTCAGGGGGCATGGGGATGAACGATAGAGAGAGGCGGGGTACTCGCTCACCTTAAGGTGGGTTATGTCTCCGGTCGCGAACTACTCTCTTTTCCCAAGAAGACAGGTGTCAGGAAATCTCGCGATCGCTTTCGTTCGAGTCAGGAGGCATGGGGATGAACGATAGAGAGAGGCGGGGTACTCGCTCACCTTAGGGTGGGTTATGTCTCCGGTCGCGAACTACTCTCTTTTCCCAAGAAGACAGGTGTCAGGAAATCTCGCGATCGCTTTCGTTCGAGTCAGGGGGCATGGGGATGAACGATAGAGAGAGGCGGAGTACTCGCTCACCTTAAGGTGGGTTATGTCTCCGGTCGCGAACTACTATCTTTTCCCAAGAAGACAGGTGCATGGGGATGAACGATAGAGAGAGGCGGGGTACTCGCTCACCTTAAGGTGGGTTATGTCTCCGGTCGCGAACTACTCTCTTTTCCCAAGAAGACAGGTGTCAGGAAATCTCGCGATCGCTTTCGTTGGAGTCAGGGGGCATGGGGATGAACGATAGAGAGAGGCGGGGTACTCGCTCACCTTAAGGTGGGTTATGTCTCCGGTCGCGAACTACTCTCTTTCCCAAGAAGACAGGTGTCAGGAAATCTCGCGATCGCTTTCGTTGGAGTCAGGGGGCATGGGGATGAACGATAGAGAGAGGCGGGGTACTCGCTCACCTTAAGGTGGGTTATGTCTCCGGTCGCGAACTACTCTCTTTTCCCAAGAAGACAGGTGTCAGGAAATCTCGCGATCGCTTTCGTTCGAGTCAGGGGGCATGGGGATGAACGATAGAGAGAGGCGGGGCACTCGCTCACCTTAAGGTGGGTTATGTCTCCGGTCGCGAACTACTCTCTTTTCCCAAGAAGACAGGTGTCAGGAAATCTCGCGATCGCTTTCGTTCGAGTCAGGGGGCATGGGGATGAACGATAGAGAGAGGCGGGGTACTCGCTCACCTTAGGGTGGGTTATGTCTCCGGTCGCGAACTACTCTCTTTTTCCAAGAAGACAGGTGTCAGGAAATCTCGCGATCGCTTTCGTTCGAGTCAGGGGGCATGGGGATGAACGATAGAGAGAGGCGGGGTACTCGCTCACCTTAAGGTGGGTTATGTCTCCGGTCGCGAACTACTCTCTTTTCCCAAGAAGACAGGTGTCAGGAAATCTCGCGATCGCTTTCGTTCGAGTCAGGGGGCATGGGGATGAACGATAGAGAGAGGCGGGGTACTCGCTCACCTTAAGGTGGGTTATGTCTCCGGTCGCGAACTTATCTCTTTTCCCCAGAGGAGACAGGTGTCAGGAAATCTCACGATCGCTTTCGTTCGAGTCAGGGGGCATGGGGATGAACGATAGAGAGAGGCGGGGTACTCGCTCACCTTAGGGTAGGTTATGTCTCCGGTCGCGAACTACTCTCTTTTCCCAAGAAGACAGGTGTCAGGAAATCTCGCGATCGCTTTCGTTCGAGTCAGGGGGCATGGGGATGAACGATAGAGAGAGGCGGGGTACTCGCTCACCTTAAGGTGGGTTATGTCTCCGGTCGCGAACTACTCTCTTTTCCCAAGAAGACAGGTGTCAGGAAATCTCGCGATCGCTTTCGTTCGAGTCAGGGGGCATGGGGATGAACGATAGAGAGAGGCGGGGTACTCGCTCACCTTAAGTTGGGTTATGTCTCCGGTCGCGAACTACTCTCTTTTCCCAAGAAGACAGGTGTCAGGAAATCTCGCGATCGCTTTCGTTCGAGTCAGGGGGCATGGGGATGAACGATAGAGAGAGGCGGGGTACTCGCTCACTTTAAGGTGGGTTATGTCTCCGGTCGCGAACTACTCTCTTTCCCAAGAAGACAGGTGTCAGGAAATCTCGCGATCGCTTTCGTTCGAGTCAGGAGGCATGGGGATGAACGATAGAGAGAGGGGGGGTACTCGCTCACCTTAGGGTGGGTTATGTCTCCGGTCGCGAACTACTCTCTTTTCCCAAGAAGACAGGTGTCAGGAAATCTCGCGATCGCTTTCGTTCGAGTCAGGGGGCATGGGGATGAACGATAGAGAGAGGCGGGGTGCTCGCTCACCTTAGGTTGGGTTATGTCTCCGGTCGCGAACTACTCTCTTTTCCCAAGAAGACAGGTGTCAGGAAATCTCGCGATCGCTCTCGTTCGAGTCACGGGGCATGGGGATGAACGATAGAGAGAGGCGGGGTACTCGCTCACCTTAAGGTGGGTTATGTCTCCGGTCGCGAACTACTCTCTTTTCCCAAGAAGACAGGTGTCAGGAAATCTCGCGATCGCTTTCGTTCGAGTCAGGGGGCATGGGGATGAACGATAGAGAGAGGCGGGGTACTCGCTCACCTTAGGGTGGGTTATGTCTCCGGTCGCGAACTACTCTCTTTTTCCAAGAAGACAGGTGTCAGGAAATCTCGCGATCGCTTTCGTTCGAGTCAGGGGGCATGGGGATGAACGATAGAGAGAGGCGGGGTACTCGCTCACCTTAAGGTGGGTTATGTCTCCGGTCGCGAACTACTCTCTTTTCCCAAGAAGACAGGTGTCAGGAAATCTCGCGATCGCTTTCGTTCGAGTCAGGGGGCATGGGGATGAACGATAGAGAGAGGCGGGGTACTCGCTCACCTTAAGGTGGGTTATGTCTCCGGTCGCGAACTACTCTCTTTCCCAAGAAGACAGGTGTCAGGAAATCTCGCGATCGCTTTCGTTGGAGTCAGGGGGCATGGGGATGAACGATAGAGAGAGGCGGGGTACTCGCTCACCTTAAAGTGGGTTATGTCTCCGGTCGCGAACTACTCTCTTTTCCCAAGAAGACAGGTGTCAGGAGATCTCGCGATCGCTCTCTTTCGAGTCAGGAGGCATGGGGATGAACGATAGAGAGAGGCGGGGTACTCGCTCATCTTAAGGTGGGTTATGTCTCCGGTCGCGAACTTATCTCTTTTCCCCAGAGGAGACAGGTGTCAGGAAATCTCACGATCGCTTTCGTTCGAGTCAGGGGGCATGGGGATGAACGATAGAGAGAGGCGGGGTACTCGCTCACCTTAGGGTAGGTTATGTCTCCGGTCGCGAACTACTCTCATTTCCCAAGAAGACAGGTGTCAGGAAATCTCGCGATCGCTTTCGTTCGAGTCAGGGGGCATGGGGATGAACGATAGAGAGAGGCGGGGTACTCGCTCACCTTAAGGTGGGTTATGTCTCCGGTCGCGAACTACTCTCTTTTCCCAAGAAGACAGGTGTCAGGAAATCTCGCGATCGCTTTCGTTCGAGTCAGGAGGCATGGGGATGAACGATAGAGAGAGGCGGGGTACTCGCTCACCTTAGGGTGGGTTATGTCTCCGGTCGCGAACTACTCTCTTTTCCCAAGAAGACAGGTGTCAGGAAATCTCGCGATCGCTTTCGTTCGAGTCAGGGGGCATGGGGATGAACGATAGAGAGAGGCGGAGTACTCGCTCATCTTAAGGTGGGTTATGTCTCCGGTCGCGAACTACTATCTTTTCCCAAGAAGACAGGTGCATGGGGATGAACGATAGAGAGAGGCGGGGTACTCGCTCACCTTAAGGTGGGTTATGTCTCCGGTCGCGAACTACTCTCTTTTCCCAAGAAGACAGGTGTCAGGAAATCTCGCGATCGCTTTCGTTGGAGTCAGGGGGCATGGGGATGAACGATAGAGAGAGGCGGGGTACTCGCTCACCTTAAGGTGGGTTATGTCTCCGGTCGCGAACTACTCTCTTTTCCCAAGAAGACAGGTGTCAGGAAATCTCGCGATCGCTTTCGTTCGAGTCAGGGGGCATGGGGATGAACGATAGAGAGAGGCGGGGTACTCGCTCACCTTAAGGTGGGTTATGTCTCCGGTCGCGAACTACTCTCTTTCCCAAGAAGACAGGTGTCAGGAAATCTCGCGATCGCTTTCGTTGGAGTCAGGGGTAATGGGGATGAACGATAGAGAGAGGCGGGGTACTCGCTCACCTTAAGGTGGGTTATGTCTCCGGTCGCGAACTACTCTCTTTTCCCAAGAAGACAGGTGTCAGGAAATCTCGCGATCGCTTTCGTTCGAGTCAGGGGGCATGGGGATGAACGATAGAGAGAGGCGGGGTACTCGCTCACCTTAAGGTGGGTTATGTCTCCGGTCGCGAACTACTCTCTTTTCCCAAGAAGACAGGTGTCAGGAAATCTCGCGATCGCTTTCGTTCGAGTCAGGGGGCATGGGGATGAACGATAGAGAGAGGCGGGGTACTCGCTCACCTTAGGGTGGGTTATGTCTCCGGTCGCGAACTACTCTCTTTTTCCAAGAAGACAGGTGTCAGGAAATCTCGCGATCGCTTTCGTTCGAGTCAGGGGGCATGGGGATGAACGATAGAGAGAGGCGGGGTACTCGCTCACCTTAAGGTGGGTTATGTCTCCGGTCGCGAACTACTCTCTTTTCCCAAGAAGACAGGTGTCAGGAAATCTCGCGATCGCTTTCGTTCGAGTCAGGGGGCATGGGGATGAACGATAGAGAGAAGCGGGGTACTCGCTCACCTTAAGGTGGGTTATGTCTCCGGTCGCGAACTACTCTCTTTCCCAAGAAGACAGGTGTCAGGAAATCTCGCGATCGCTTTCGTTGGAGTCAGGGGGCATGGGGATGAACGATAGAGAGAGGCGGGGTACTCGCTCACCTTAAAGTGGGTTATGTCTCCGGTCGCGAACTACTCTCTTTTCCCAAGAAGACAGGTGTCAGGAAATCTCGCGATCGCTCTCTTCGAGTCAGGAGGCATGGGGATGAACGATAGAGAGAGGCGGGGTACTCGCTCATCTTAAGGTGGGTTATGTCTCCGGTCGCGAACTTATCTCTTTTCCCCAGAGGAGACAGGTGTCAGGAAATCTCACGATCGCTTTCGTTCGAGTCAGGGGGCATGGGGATGAACGATAGAGAGAGGCGGGGTACTCGCTCACCTTAGGGTAGGTTATGTCTCCGGTCGCGAACTACTCTCATTTCCCAAGAAGACAGGTGTCAGGAAATCTCGCGATCGCTTTCGTTCGAGTCAGGGGGCATGGGGATGAACGATAGAGAGAGGCGGGGTACTCGCTCACCTTAAGGTGGGTTATGTCTCCGGTCGCTAACTACTCTCTTTTCCCAAGAAGACAGGTGTCAGGAGATCTCGCGATCGCTCTCTTTCGAGTCAGGAGGCATGGGGATGAACGATAGAGAGAGGCGGGGTACTCGCTCATCTTAAGGTGGGTTATGTCTCCGGTCGCGAACTTATCTCTTTTCCCCAGAGGAGACAGGTGTCAGGAAATCTCACGATCGCTTTCGTTCGAGTCAGGGGGCATGGGGATGAACGATAGAGAGAGGCGGGGTACTCGCTCACCTTAGGGTAGGTTATGTCTCCGGTCGCGAACTACTCTCATTTCCCAAGAAGACAGGTGTCAGGAAATCTCGCGATCGCTTTCGTTCGAGTCAGGGGGCATGGGGATGAACGATAGAGAGAGGCGGGGTACTCGCTCACCTTAAAGTGGGTTATGTCTCCGGTCGCGAACTACTCTCTTTTCCCAAGAAGACAGGTGTCAGGAGATCTCGCGATCGCTCTCTTTCGAGTCAGGAGGCATGGGGATGAACGATAGAGAGAGGCGGGGTACTCGCTCATCTTAAGGTGGGTTATGTCTCCGGTCGCGAACTTATCTCTTTTCCCCAGAGGAGACAGGTGTCAGGAAATCTCACGATCGCTTTCGTTCGAGTCAGGGGGCATGGGGATGAACGATAGAGAGAGGCGGGGTACTCGCTCACCTTAGGGTAGGTTATGTCTCCGGTCGCGAACTACTCTCATTTCCCAAGAAGACAGGTGTCAGGAAATCTCGCGATCGCTTTCGTTTGAGTCAGGGGGCATGGGGATGAACGATAGAGAGAGGCGGGGTACTCGCTCACCTTAAGGTGGGTTATGTCTCCGGTCGCGAACTACTCTCTTTTCCCAAGAAGACAGGTGTCAGGAAATCTCGCGATCGCTTTCGTTCGAGTCAGGAGGCATGGGGATGAACGATAGAGAGAGGCGGGGTACTCGCTCACCTTAGGGTGGGTTATGTCTCCGGTCGCGAACTACTCTCTTTTCCCAAGAAGACAGGTGTCAGGAAATCTCGCGATCGCTTTCGTTCGAGTCAGGGGGCATGGGGATGAACGATAGAGAGAGGCGGAGTACTCGCTCACCTTAAGGTGGGTTATGTCTCCGGTCGCGAACTACTATCTTTTCCCAAGAAGACAGGTGCATGGGGATGAACGATAGAGAGAGGCGGGGTACTCGCTCACCTTAAGGTGGGTTATGTCTCCGGTCGCGAACTACTCTCTTTTCCCAAGAAGACAGGTGTCAGGAAATCTCGCGATCGCTTTCGTTGGAGTCAGGGGGCATGGGGATGAACGATAGAGAGAGGCGGGGTACTCGCTCACCTTAAGGTGGGTTATGTCTCCGGTCGCGAACTACTCTCTTTCCCAAGAAGACAGGTGTCAGGAAATCTCGCGATCGCTTTCGTTGGAGTCAGGGGGCATGGGGATGAACGATAGAGAGAGGCGGGGTACTCGCTCACCTTAAGGTGGGTTATGTCTCCGGTCGCGAACTACTCTCTTTTCCCAAGAAGACAGGTGTCAGGAAATCTCGCGATCGCTTTCGTTCGAGTCAGGGGGCATGGGGATGAACGATAGAGAGAGGCGGGGCACTCGCTCACCTTAAGGTGGGTTATGTCTCCGGTCGCGAACTACTCTCTTTTCCCAAGAAGACAGGTGTCAGGAAATCTCGCGATCGCTTTCGTTCGAGTCAGGGGGCATGGGGATGAACGATAGAGAGAGGCGGGGTACTCGCTCACCTTAGGGTGGGTTATGTCTCCGGTCGCGAACTACTCTCTTTTTCCAAGAAGACAGGTGTCAGGAAATCTCGCGATCGCTTTCGTTCGAGTCAGGGGGCATGGGGATGAACGATAGAGAGAGGCGGGGTACTCGCTCACCTTAAGGTGGGTTATGTCTCCGGTCGCGAACTACTCTCTTTTCCCAAGAAGACAGGTGTCAGGAAATCTCGCGATCGCTTTCGTTCGAGTCAGGGGGCATGGGGATGAACGATAGAGAGAGGCGGGGTACTCGCTCACCTTAAGGTGGGTTATGTCTCCGGTCGCGAACTTATCTCTTTTCCCCAGAGGAGACAGGTGTCAGGAAATCTCACGATCGCTTTCGTTCGAGTCAGGGGGCATGGGGATGAACGATAGAGAGAGGCGGGGTACTCGCTCACCTTAGGGTAGGTTATGTCTCCGGTCGCGAACTACTCTCATTTCCCAAGAAGACAGGTGTCAGGAAATCTCGCGATCGCTTTCGTTCGAGTCAGGGGGCATGGGGATGAACGATAGAGAGAGGCGGGGTACTCGCTCACCTTAAGGTGGGTTATGTCTCCGGTCGCGAACTACTCTCTTTTCCCAAGAAGACAGGTGTCAGGAAATCTCGCGATCGCTTTCGTTCGAGTCAGGAGGCATGGGGATGAACGATAGAGAGAGGCGGGGTACTCGCTCACCTTAGGGTGGGTTATGTCTCCGGTCGCGAACTACTCTCTTTTCCCAAGAAGACAGGTGTCAGGAAATCTCGCGATCGCTTTCGTTTGAGTCAGGGGGCATGGGGATGAACGATAGAGAGAGGCGGAGTACTCGCTCACCTTAAGGTGGGTTATGTCTCCGGTCGCGAACTACTATCTTTTCCCAAGAAGACAGGTGCATGGGGATGAACGATAGAGAGAGGCGGGGTACTCGCTCACCTTATGGTGGGTTATGTCTCCGGTCGCGAACTACTCTCTTTTCCCAAGAAGACAGGTGTCAGGAAATCTCGCGATCGCTTTCGTTCGAGTCAGGGGGCATGGGGATGAACGATAGAGAGAGGCGGGGTACTCGCTCACCTTAAGGTGGGTTATGTCTCCGGTCGCGAACTACTCTCTTTTCCCAAGAAGACAGGTGTCAGGAAATCTCGCGATCGCTTTCGTTCGAGTCAGGGGGCATGGGGATGAACGATAGAGAGAGGCGGGGTACTCGCTCACCTTAAGGTGGGTTATGTCTCCGGTCGCGAACTACTCTCTTTCCCAAGAAGACAGGTGTCAGGAAATCTCGCGATCGCTTTCGTTGGAGTCAGGGGGCATGGGGATGAACGATAGAGAGAGGCGGGGTACTCGCTCACCTTAAGGTGGGTTATGTCTCCGGTCGCGAACTACTCTCTTTTCCCAAGAAGACAGGTGTCAGGAAATCTCGCGATCGCTTTCGTTCGAGTCAGGGGGCATGGGGATGAACGATAGAGAGAGGCGGGGTACTCGCTCACCTTAAGGTGGGTTATGTCTCCGGTCGCGAACTACTCTCTTTTCCCAAGAAGACAGGTGTCAGGAAATCTCGCGATCGCTTTCGTTCGAGTCAGGGGGCATGGGGATGAACGATAGAGAGAGGCGGGGTACTCGCTCACCTTAAGGTGGGTTATGTCTCCGGTCGCGAACTACTCTCTTTCCCAAGAAGACAGGTGTCAGGAAATCTCGCGATCGCTTTCGTTGGAGTCAGGGGGCATGGGGATGAACGATAGAGAGAGGCGGGGTACTCGCTCACCTTAAGGTGGGTTATGTCTCCGGTCGCGAACTACTCTCTTTTCCCAAGAAGACAGGTGTCAGGAAATCTCGCGATCGCTTTCGTTCGAGTCAGGGGGCATGGGGATGAACGATAGAGAGAGGCGGGGTACTCGCTCACCTTAAGGTGGGTTATGTCTCCGGTCGCGAACTACTCTCTTTTCCCAAGAAGACAGGTGTCAGGAAATCTCGCGATCGCTTTCGTTCGAGTCAGGGGGCATGGGGATGAACGATAGAGAGAGGCGGGGTACTCGCTCACCTTAAGGTGGGTTATGTCTCCGGTCGCGAACTACTCTCTTTCCCAAGAAGACAGGTGTCAGGAAATCTCGCGATCGCTTTCGTTGGAGTCAGGGGGCATGGGGATGAACGATAGAGAGAGGCGGGGTACTCGCTCACCTTAAGGTGGGTTATGTCTCCGGTCGCGAACTACTCTCTTTTCCCAAGAAGACAGGTGTCAGGAAATCTCGCGATCGCTTTCGTTCGAGTCAGGAGGCATGGGGATGAACGATAGAGAGAGGCGGGGTACTCGCTCACCTTAGGGTGGGTTATGTCTCCGGTCGCGAACTTTTCTCTTTTCCCAAGAAGACAGGTGTTAGGAAATCTCGCGATCGCTTTCGTTCGAGTCAGGGGGCATGGGGATGAACGATAGAGAGAGACGGGGTACTCTCTCACCTTAAGGTGGGTTATGTCTCCGGTCGCGAACTACTCTCTTTTCCCAAGAAGACAGGTGTCAGGAAATCTCGCGATAGCTTTCGTTCGAGTCAGGAGGCATGGGGATGAACGATAGAGAGAGGCGGGGAACTCGCTCACCTTAGGATGGGTTATGTCTCCGGTCGCGAACTACTCTTTTCCCAAGAAGACAGGTGTCAGGAAATCTCGCGATCGCTTTCGTTCGAGTCAGGGGGCATGGGGATGAACGATAGAGAGAGGCGGGGTACCCAGCTAGAAAATGTGTGCACTTTTTATGCAAAAAAATTTGCTTTGTGCACAATTTGTGCATAAAAAGTGGATAATTTTTGAATACTTAACAAGTATTCACTTTTGCTGTGCACAATTTGTACATAAAAAGTTAATATTTTTTGAATACCTAAAAATGTATACACTTTTGCTGCAAATTATTTGTACTTTTTGTGCATACAAATAAAGTGCATTTTCTATGTTGCAAAACATTTTGCAAAAATTTTGCATACATAATTAACCATTTTATTTGTCTGCAAAAATTTAAATTTTTTTTGTACTGAAATGTAGATTACACATTTTCAAAAACAAACTTAAATTTTACCAGATATTTGGTTAATTAATTGTCTCTGCATGCAAATTCCAAATTTTGTGACTTTAAGAATTAAAATAAAAGCCTAAGCATTATTTACTATATTTTTTAAGATAGAGTATTATATACTATTCATCATAAAGCAGAATATGTGAGATTGAAAGAAAAAATTTTTACATTCAAAAAACATTTATTTTAAGAAATATTTAAACCTTCATCAATTTATTTCCTTTTTAAAAAATTTTCTTTCTATTAATTTTTTTACTAGTATTAGATTTATACTTTATCTACAAGTTTTTTTAATTAAATTTTGTACCATATTGGAGAAATAAATTAAGTCTTGAATTTATGGTAGGGTTATAAAAAGTGTAACAGAATAATCTTATTAAAATTATAAATAAAAAGAACTTAATTAAAAAAGAAATTACTAAAACTGATTTTAATACTTTTGCTATCTTATTTAAGAACAAATTGTGATAAAGTGTGTAAAACAAAATCTAATTTATTGACGAGAAACAGACAAAACCGTACAAAACCGTTTGTTTTCTATTCGAATACCAGACAGTTATTTTTCTCTTTTCGTCTACAATTAATAAGTAAACAAACAACTAATGGTGATGCAACTAGAGAAATTTCAAAATTTAAAGTAATTAAAATTAAAATAAGTAATAAAATAGATGATAATTAAATAAAATATCATAAGATATATTTGATAAGATAATTAAGATATAGTTAGAAAATAAAATGATATATTATACGGCTTTTAAATAAGACAATCGGGTAATTAAAAATAAATATTTTCTTTAAAAAATATTGATAAATATCTGCACATTAGAAATTAAATTTTCCTTTTCTGGACCTGGCATCGGATAATTATTATTGTCAATTATCGTGTGATGAGCGAGAAAAGAACGTTAGGGCTAATATTTAAAGTGAAAAATGAATTTAAATAAACTTAACATACTTGTAAAGTTTGTTGAAGATGAAAAGTTTGATGTTCTTAAGCTAAAGAACTCCACTTCAATGTCATTTATTAATACAGAAAAGATACAAGAATGGGAACGTGGAAAACTTATCAATATTATTTGGAATGGAACAACTTACGGAGGATACATTATAAAGTTTGGAGGCAAGATTTAATCTGTTTTATATTAAAAGTAAATATAATTGGAATCTTTGTTTAGGATGTCATTGTTTCAGTTTTGAACTGACTATACTATCTTCTTTCAAATTTTAAATTGTGTATAGAATATTTTTAATATGTCCTTGTTTATGTGTATGTTTAATTGTCTATGTGAAAATATACATATATTGAATAGCTGAAAACAAATGTAAATATCATATTTAATTTATCGTCCTCATCCATCGAGTCCTCTCTCTCTTGTTGTCATTCAATTACTAACCCTAATACGATCTTGACCAATAAACTAGTAATACATAATTGCTAACAATCACGTGATTGGCAACTTCAGCATTGGGCCATTCTACATTTTTGACACGTTCTGTAGTAAGATAGCTTTAAATCTTTTGAATAAAACGATTTAATTAAACGCAGTTATAAAATTAGGATTGCACAAATTGTGCACAAAAAGAGAACATTTTAGCCCATCTGTTTTTGCATAAAAAGTGTAAAATAAATTGTGCACAAATAGAGTATCATTTTGGCTCATCTGTTTTTGCATAAAAAGTGTAAAATAAATTGTTCACAAAAAGAGTATCATTTTGGCCCATCCGTTTTTGTATAAAAAGTGTAAAATAAATTGTGCACAAAAAGAGTATCATTTTGGCCCATCCGTTTTTGCATAAAAAGTGTAAAATGAATTGTGCATATATTTGCATACTTTAGTTTGCAAATTTTTTGCAAATTCAGTTTACACTTTTTATGCAAAAACGGATGGGCCAAAATGATACTCTTTTTGTGCACAATTTTTTTACACTTTTTTTGTACACTTTTTCTAGCTGGGTATGTTTAATTGTCTATGTGAAAATATACATATATTGAATAGCTGAAAACAAATGTAAATATCATATTTAATTTATCGTCCTCATCCATCGAGTCCTCTCTCTCTTGTTGTCATTCAATTACTAACCCTAATACGATCTTGACCAATAAACTAGTAATACATAATTGCTAACAATCACGTGATTGGCAACTTCAGCATTGGGCCATTCTACATTTTTGACACGTTCTGTAGTAAGATAGCTTTAAATCTTTTGAATAAAACGATTTAATTAAACGCAGTTATAAAATTAGGATTGCACAAATTGTGCACAAAAAGAGAACATTTTAGCCCATCTGTTTTTGCATAAAAAGTGTAAAATAAATTGTGCACAAATAGAGTATCATTTTGGCTCATCTGTTTTTGCATAAAAAGTGTAAAATAAATTGTTCACAAAAAGAGTATCATTTTGGCCCATCCGTTTTTGTATAAAAAGTGTAAAATAAATTGTGCACAACAAGAGTATCATTTTGGCCCATCCGTTTTTGCATAAAAAGTGTAAAATGAATTGTGCATATATTTGCATACTTTAGTTTGCAAATTTTTTGCAAATTCAGTTTACACTTTTTATGCAAAAACGGATGGGCCAAAATGATACTCTTTTTGTGCACAATTTTTTTACACTTTTTTTGTACACTTTTTCTAGCTGGGTACTCGCTCACCTTAAGGTGGGTTATGTCTCCGGTCGCGAACTACTCTCTTTTCCCAAGAAGACAGATGTCAGGAAATCTCGCGATCGCTTTCGTTCGAGTCAGGAGGCATGGGGATGAACGATAGAGAGAGGCGGGGTACTCGCTCACCTTAAGGTGGGTTATGTCTCCGGTCGCGAACTACTCTCTTTTCCCAAGAAGACAGGTGTCAGGAAATCTCGCGATCGCTTTCGTTCGAGTCAGGGGGCATGGGGATGAACGATAGAGAGAGGCGGGGTGCTCGCTCACCTTAGGTTGGGTTATGTCTCCGGTCGCGAACTACTCTCTTTTCCCAAGAAGACAGGTGTCAGGAAATCTCGCGATCGCTCTCGTTCGAGTCAGGAGGCATGGGGATGAACGATAGAGAGAGGCGGGGTACTCGCTCACCTTAAGGTGGGTTATGTCTCCGGTCGCGAACTACTCTCTTTTCCCAAGAAGACAGGTGTCAGGAAATCTCGCGATCGCTCTCGTTCGAGTCAGGGGGCATGGGGATGAACGATAGAGAGAGGCGGGGTACTCGCTCACTTTAAGGTGGGTTATGTCTCCGGTCGCGAACTACTCTCTTTCCCAAGAAGACAGGTGTCAGGAAATCTCGCGATCGCTTTCGTTCGAGTCAGGAGGCATGGGGATGAACGATAGAGAGAGGCGGGGTACTCGCTCACCTTAGGGTGGGTTATGTCTCCGGTCGCGAACTACTCTCTTTTCCCAAGAAGACAGGTGTCAGGAAATCTCGCGATCGCTTTCGTTCGAGTCAGGGGGCATGGGGATGAACGATAGAGAGAGGCGGGGTACTCGCTCACCTTAAGGTGGGTTATGTCTCCGGTCGCGAACTACTCTCTTTTCCCAAGAAGACAGGTGTCAGGAAATCTCGCGATCGCTTTCGTTCGAGTCAGGAGGCATGGGGATTAACGATAGAGTGAGGCGGGGTACTCGCTCAATAGGGTGGGTTATGTCTCCGGTCGCGAACTACTCTCTTTTCCCAAGAAGACAGATGTCAGGAAATCTCGCGATCGCTTTCGTTCGAGTCAGGAGGCATGGGGATGAACGATAGAGAGAGGCGGGGTACTCGCTCACCTTAAGGTGGGTTATGTCTCCGGTCGCGAACTACTCTCTTTTCCCAAGAAGACAGGTGTCAGGAAATCTCGCGATCGCTTTCGTTCGAGTCAGGGGGCATGGGGATGAACGATAGAGAGAGGCGGGGTGCTCGCTCACCTTAGGTTGGGTTATGTCTCCGGTCGCGAACTATTCTCTTTTCCCAAGAAGACAGGTGTCAGGAAATCTCGCGATCGCTCTCGTTCGAGTCAGGAGGCATGGGGATGAACGATAGAGAGAGGCGGGGTACTCGCTCACCTTAAGGTGGGTTATGTCTCCGGTCGCGAACTACTCTCTTTTCCCAAGAAGACAGGTGTCAGGAAATCTCGCGATCGCTCTCGTTCGAGTCAGGGGGCATGGGGATGAACGATAGAGAGAGGCGGGGTACTCGCTCACTTTAAGGTGGGTTATGTCTCCGGTCGCGAACTACTCTCTTTCCCAAGAAGACAGGTGTCAGGAAATCTCGCGATCGCTTTCGTTCGAGTCAGGAGGCATGGGGATGAACGATAGAGAGAGGCGGGGTACTCGCTCACCTTAGGGTGGGTTATGTCTCCGGTCGCGAACTACTCTCTTTTCCCAAGAAGACAGGTGTCAGGAAATCTCGCGATCGCTTTCGTTCGAGTCAGGGGGCATGGGGATGAACGATAGAGAGAGGCGGGGTACTCGCTCACCTTAAGGTGGGTTATGTCTCCGGTCGCGAACTACTCTCTTTTCCCAAGAAGACAGGTGTCAGGAAATCTCGCGATCGCTTTCGTTCGAGTCAGGAGGCATGGGGATGAACGATAGAGTGAGGCGGGGTACTCGCTCAATAGGGTGGGTTATGTCTCCGGTCGCGAACTACTCTCTTTTCCCAAGAAGACAGGTGTCAGGAAATCTCGCGATCGCTTTCGTTCGAGTCAGGGGGCATGGGGATGAACGATAGAGAGAGGCGGGGTACTCGCTCACCTTAAAGTGAGTTATGTCTCCGGTCGCGAGCTACTCTCTTTTCCCAAGAAGACAGGTGTCAGGAAATCTCGCGATCGCTTTCGTTCGAGTCAGGGGGCATGGGGATGAACGATAGAGAGAGGCGGGGTACTCGCTCACCTTAAGGTGGGTTATGTCTCCGGTCGCGAACTACTCTCTTTCCCAAGAAGACAGGTGTCAGGAAATCTCGCGATCGCTTTCGTTGGAGTCAGGGGGCATGGGGATGAACGATAGAGAGAGGCGGGGTACTCGCTCACCTTAAAGTGGGTTATGTCTCCGGTCGCGAACTACTCTCTTTTCCCAAGAAGACAGGTGTCAGGAAATCTCGCGATCGCTCTCGTTCGAGTCAGGAGGCATGGGGATGAACGATAGAGAGAGGCGGGGTACTCGCTCACCTTAGGGTGGGTTATGTCTCCGGTCGCGAACTACTCTCTTTTCCCAAGAAGACAGGTGTCAGGAAATCTCGCGATCGCTTTCGTTCGAGTCAGGAGGCATGGGGATGAACGATAGAGAGAGGCGGGGTACTCGCTCACCTTAGGGTGGGTTATGTCTCCGGTCGCGAACTACTCTCTTTTCCCAAGAAGACAGGTGTCAGGAAATCTCGCGATCGCTTTCGTTGGAGTCAGGGGGCATGGGGATGAACGATAGAGAGAGGCGGAGTACTCGCTCACCTTAAGGTGGGTTATGTCTCCGGTCGCGAACTACTATCTTTTCCCAAGAAGACAGGTGCATGGGGATGAACGATAGAGAGAGGCGGGGTACTCGCTCACCTTAAGGTGGGTTATGTCTCCGGTCGCGAACTACTCTCTTTTCCCAAGAAGACAGGTGTCAGGAAATCTCGCGATCGCTTTCGTTCGAGTCAGGGGGCATGGGGATAAAAGATAGAGAGAGGCGGGGTACTCGCTCACCTTAGGGTAGGTTATGTCTCCGGTCGCGAACTACTCTCTTTTCCCAAGAAGACAGGTGTCAGGAAATCTCGCGATCGCTTTCGTTCGAGTCAGGGGGCATGGGGATGAACGATAGAGAGAGGCGGGGTACTCGCTCACCTTAAGGTGGGTTATGTCTCCGGTCGCGAACTACTCTCTTTTCCCAAGAAGACAGGTGTCAGGAAATCTCGCGATCGCTTTCGTTCGAGTCAGGGGGCATGGGGATGAACGATAGAGAGAGGCGGGGTACTCGCTCACCTTAAGGTGGGTTATGTCTCCGGTCGCGAACTACTCTCTTTTCCCAAGAAGACAGGTATCAGGAAATCTCGCGATCGCTTTCGTTCGAGTCAGGGGGCATGGGGATGAACGATAGAGAGAGGCGAGGTACTCGCTCACCTTAGGGTGGGTTATGTCTCCGGTCGCGAACTACTCTCTTTTCCCAAGAAGACAGGTGTCAGGAAATCTCGCGATCGCTTTCGTTCGAGTCAGGAGGCATGGGGATGAACGATAGAGAGAGGCGGGGTACTCGCTCACCTTAGGGTGGGTTATGTCTCCGGTCGCGAACTACTCTCTTTTCCCAAGAAGACAGGAGTCAGGAAATCTCGCGATCGCTTTCGTTCGAGTCAGGGGGCATGGGGATGAACGATAGAGAGAGGCGGGGTACTCGCTCACCTTAAGGTGGGTTATGTCTCCGGTCGCGAACTACTCTCTTTTCCCAAGAAGACAGGTGTCAGGAAATCTCGCGATCGCTTTCGTTCGAGTCAGGGGGCATGGGGATGAACGATAGAGAGAGGCGGGGTACTCGCTCACCTTAGGGTAGGTTATGTCTCCGGTCGCGAACTACTCTCTTTTCCCAAGAAGACAGGTGTCAGGAAATCTCGCGATCGCTTTCGTTCGAGTCAGGGGGTATGGGGATGAACGATAGAGTGAGGCGGGGTACTCGCTCAATAGGGTGGGTTATGTCTCCGGTCGCGAACTACTCTTTTCCCAAGAAGACAGGAGTCAGGAAATCTCGCGATCGCTTTCGTTCGAGTCAGGGGGCATGGGGATGAACGATAGAGAGAGGCGGGGTACTCGCTCACCTTAAGGTGGGTTATGTCTCCGGTCGCGAACTACTCTCTTTTCCCAAGAAGACAGGTGTCAGGAAATCTCGCGATCGCTTTCGTTCGAGTCAGGGGGCATGGGGATGAACGATAGAGAGAGGCGGGGTACTCGCTCACCTTAGGGTAGGTTATGTCTCCGGTCGCGAACTACTCTCTTTTCCCAAGAAGACAGGTGTCAGGAAATCTCGCGATCGCTTTCGTTCGAGTCAGGGGGCATGGGGATGAACGATAGAGTGAGGCGGGGTACTCGCTCAATAGGGTGGGTTATGTCTCCGGTCGCGAACTACTCTTTTCCCAAGAAGACAGGTGTCAGGAAATCTCGCGATCGCTTTCGTTCGAGTCAGGAGGCATGGGGATGAACGATAGAGTGAGGCGGGGTACTCGCTCAATAGGGTGGGTTATGTCTCCGGTCGCGAGCTACTCTCTTTTCCCAAGAAGACAGGTGTCAGGAAATCTCGCGATCGCTTTCGTTCGAGTCAGGGGGCATGGGGATGAACGATAGAGAGAGGCGGGGTACTCGCCCACCTTAAGGTGGGTTATGTCTCCGGTCGCGAACTACTCTCTTTTCCCAAGAAGACAGGTGTCAGGAAATCTCGCGATCGCTTTCGTTCGAGTCAGGGGGCATGGGGATGAACGATAGAGAGAGGCGGGGTACTCGCTCACCTTAAGGTGGGTTATGTCTCCGGTCGCGAACTACTCTCTTTTCCCAAGAAGACAGGTGTCAGGAAATCTCGCGATCGCTTTCGTTCGAGTCAGGGGGCATGGGGATAAAAGATAGAGAGAGGCGGGGCACTCGCTCACCTTAAGGTGGGTTATGTCTCCGGTCGCGAACTACTCTCTTTTCCCAAGAAGACAGGTGTCAGGAAATCTCGCGATCGCTTTCGTTCGAGTCAGGGGGCATGGGGATGAACGATAGAGAGAGGCGGGGTACTCGCTCACCTTAGGGTGGGTTATGTCTCCGGTCGCGAACTACTCTCTTTTTCCAAGAAGACAGGTGTCAGGAAATCTCGCGATCGCTTTCGTTCGAGTCAGGGGGCATGGGGATGAACGATAGAGAGAGGCGGGGTACTCGCTCACCTTAAGGTGGGTTATGTCTCCGGTCGCGAACTACTCTCTTTTCCCAAGAAGACAGGTGTCAGGAAATCTCGCGATCGCTTTCGTTCGAGTCAGGGGGCATGGGGATGAACGATAGAGAGAGGCGGGGTACTCGCTCACCTTAAGGTGGGTTATGTCTCCGGTCGCGAACTTATCTCTTTTCCCCAGAGGAGACAGGTGTCAGGAAATCTCACGATCGCTTTCGTTCGAGTCAGGGGGCATGGGGATGAACGATAGAGAGAGGCGGGGTACTCGCTCACCTTAGGGTAGGTTATGTCTCCGGTCGCGAACTACTCTCATTTCCCAAGAAGACAGGTGTCAGGAAATCTCGCGATCGCTTTCGTTCGAGTCAGGGGGCATGGGGATGAACGATAGAGAGAGGCGGGGTACTCGCTCACCTTAAGGTGGGTTATGTCTCCGGTCGCGAACTACTCTCTTTTCCCAAGAAGACAGGTGTCAGGAAATCTCGCGATCGCTTTCGTTCGAGTCAGGAGGCATGGGGATGAACGATAGAGAGAGGCGGGGTACTCGCTCACCTTAGGGTGGGTTATGTCTCCGGTCGCGAACTACTCTCTTTTCCCAAGAAGACAGGTGTCAGGAAATCTCGCGATCGCTTTCGTTCGAGTCAGGGGGCATGGGGATGAACGATAGAGAGAGGCGGAGTACTCGCTCACCTTAAGGTGGGTTATGTCTCCGGTCGCGAACTACTATCTTTTCCCAAGAAGACAGGTGCATGGGGATGAACGATAGAGAGAGGCGGGGTACTCGCTCACCTTATGGTGGGTTATGTCTCCGGTCGCGAACTACTCTCTTTTCCCAAGAAGACAGGTGTCAGGAAATCTCGCGATCGCTTTCGTTGGAGTCAGGGGGCATGGGGATGAACGATAGAGAGAGGCGGGGTACTCGCTCACCTTAAGGTGGGTTATGTCTCCGGTCGCGAACTACTCTCTTTTCCCAAGAAGACAGGTGTCAGGAAATCTCGCGATCGCTTTCGTTCGAGTCAGGGGGCATGGGGATGAACGATAGAGAGAGGCGGGGTACTCGCTCACCTTAAGGTGGGTTATGTCTCCGGTCGCGAACTACTCTCTTTTCCCAAGAAGACAGGTGTCAGGAAATCTCGCGATCGCTTTCGTTCGAGTCAGGGGGCATGGGGATGAACGATAGAGAGAGGCGGGGTACTCGCTCACCTTAAGGTGGGTTATGTCTCCGGTCGCGAACTACTCTCTTTCCCAAGAAGACAGGTGTCAGGAAATCTCGCGATCGCTTTCGTTGGAGTCAGGGGGCATGGGGATGAACGATAGAGAGAGGCGGGGTACTCGCTCACCTTAAGGTGGGTTATGTCTCCGGTCGCGAACTACTCTCTTTTCCCAAGAAGACAGGTGTCAGGAAATCTCGCGATCGCTTTCGTTCGAGTCAGGGGGCATGGGGATGAACGATAGAGAGAGGCGGGGTACTCGCTCACCTTAAGGTGGGTTATGTCTCCGGTCGCGAACTACTCTCTTTTCCCAAGAAGACAGGTGTCAGGAAATCTCGCGATCGCTTTCGTTCGAGTCAGGGGGCATGGGGATGAACGATAGAGAGAGGCGGGGTACTCGCTCACCTTAAGGTGGGTTATGTCTCCGGTCGCGAACTACTCTCTTTCCCAAGAAGACAGGTGTCAGGAAATCTCGCGATCGCTTTCGTTGGAGTCAGGGGGCATGGGGATGAACGATAGAGAGAGGCGGGGTACTCGCTCACCTTAAGGTGGGTTATGTCTCCGGTCGCGAACTACTCTCTTTTCCCAAGAAGACAGGTGTCAGGAAATCTCGCGATCGCTTTCGTTCGAGTCAGGGGGCATGGGGATGAACGATAGAGAGAGGCGGGGTACTCGCTCACCTTAAGGTGGGTTATGTCTCCGGTCGCGAACTACTCTCTTTTCCCAAGAAGACAGGTGTCAGGAAATCTCGCGATCGCTTTCGTTCGAGTCAGGGGGCATGGGGATGAACGATAGAGAGAGGCGGGGTACTCGCTCACCTTAAGGTGGGTTATGTCTCCGGTCGCGAACTACTCTCTTTCCCAAGAAGACAGGTGTCAGGAAATCTCGCGATCGCTTTCGTTGGAGTCAGGGGGCATGGGGATGAACGATAGAGAGAGGCGGGGTACTCGCTCACCTTAAGGTGGGTTATGTCTCCCGTCGCGAACTACTCTCTTTTCCCAAGAAGACAGGTGTCAGGAAATCTCGCGATCGCTTTCGTTCGAGTCAGGAGGCATGGGGATGAACGATAGAGAGAGGCGGGGTACTCGCTCACCTTAGGGTGGGTTATGTCTCCGGTCGCGAACTTTTCTCTTTTCCCAAGAAGACAGGTGTTAGGAAATCTCGCGATCGCTTTCGTTCGAGTCAGGGGGCATGGGGATGAACGATAGAGAGAGACGGGGTACTCTCTCACCTTAAGGTGGGTTATGTCTCCGGTCGCGAACTACTCTCTTTTCCCAAGAAGACAGGTGTCAGGAAATCTCGCGATAGCTTTCGTTCGAGTCAGGAGGCATGGGGATGAACGATAGAGAGAGGCGGGGAACTCGCTCACCTTAGGATGGGTTATGTCTCCGGTCGCGAACTACTCTTTTCCCAAGAAGACAGGTGTCAGGAAATCTCGCGATCGCTTTCGTTCGAGTCAGGGGGCATGGGGATGAACGATAGAGAGAGGCGGGGTACCCAGCTAGAAAATGTGTGCACTTTTTATGCAAAAAAATTTGCTTTGTGCACAATTTGTGCATAAAAAGTGGATAATTTTTGAATACTTAACAAGTATTCACTTTTGCTGTGCACAATTTGTACATAAAAAGTTAATATTTTTTGAATACCTAAAAATGTATACACTTTTGCTGCAAATTATTTGTACTTTTTGTGCATACAAATAAAGTGCATTTTCTATGTTGCAAAACATTTTGCAAAAATTTTGCATACATAATTAACCATTTTATTTGTCTGCAAAAATTTAAATTTTTTTTGTACTGAAATGTAGATTACACATTTTCAAAAACAAACTTAAATTTTACCAGATATTTGGTTAATTAATTGTCTCTGCATGCAAATTCCAAATTTTGTGACTTTAAGAATTAAAATAAAAGCCTAAGCATTATTTACTATATTTTTTAAGATAGAGTATTATATACTATTCATCATAAAGCAGAATATGTGAGATTGAAAGAAAAAATTTTTACATTCAAAAAACATTTATTTTAAGAAATATTTAAACCTTCATCAATTTATTTCCTTTTTAAAAAATTTTCTTTCTATTAATTTTTTTACTAGTATTAGATTTATACTTTATCTACAAGTTTTTTTAATTAAATTTTGTACCATATTGGAGAAATAAATTAAGTCTTGAATTTATGGTAGGGTTATAAAAAGTGTAACAGAATAATCTTATTAAAATTATAAATAAAAAGAACTTAATTAAAAAAGAAATTACTAAAACTGATTTTAATACTTTTGCTATCTTATTTAAGAACAAATTGTGATAAAGTGTGTAAAACAAAATCTAATTTATTGACGAGAAACAGACAAAACCGTACAAAACCGTTTGTTTTCTATTCGAATACCAGACAGTTATTTTTCTCTTTTCGTCTACAATTAATAAGTAAACAAACAACTAATGGTGATGCAACTAGAGAAATTTCAAAATTTAAAGTAATTAAAATTAAAATAAGTAATAAAATAGATGATAATTAAATAAAATATCATAAGATATATTTGATAAGATAATTAAGATATAGTTAGAAAATAAAATGATATATTATACGGCTTTTAAATAAGACAATCGGGTAATTAAAAATAAATATTTTCTTTAAAAAATATTGATAAATATCTGCACATTAGAAATTAAATTTTCCTTTTCTGGACCTGGCATCGGATAATTATTATTGTCAATTATCGTGTGATGAGCGAGAAAAGAACGTTAGGGCTAATATTTAAAGTGAAAAATGAATTTAAATAAACTTAACATACTTGTAAAGTTTGTTGAAGATGAAAAGTTTGATGTTCTTAAGCTAAAGAACTCCACTTCAATGTCATTTATTAATACAGAAAAGATACAAGAATGGGAACGTGGAAAACTTATCAATATTATTTGGAATGGAACAACTTACGGAGGATACATTATAAAGTTTGGAGGCAAGATTTAATCTGTTTTATATTAAAAGTAAATATAATTGGAATCTTTGTTTAGGATGTCATTGTTTCAGTTTTGAACTGACTATACTATCTTCTTTCAAATTTTAAATTGTGTATAGAATATTTTTAATATGTCCTTGTTTATGTGTATGTTTAATTGTCTATGTGAAAATATACATATATTGAATAGCTGAAAACAAATGTAAATATCATATTTAATTTATCGTCCTCATCCATCGAGTCCTCTCTCTCTTGTTGTCATTCAATTACTAACCCTAATACGATCTTGACCAATAAACTAGTAATACATAATTGCTAACAATCACGTGATTGGCAACTTCAGCATTGGGCCATTCTACATTTTTGACACGTTCTGTAGTAAGATAGCTTTAAATCTTTTGAATAAAACGATTTAATTAAACGCAGTTATAAAATTAGGATTGCACAAATTGTGCACAAAAAGAGAACATTTTAGCCCATCTGTTTTTGCATAAAAAGTGTAAAATAAATTGTGCACAAATAGAGTATCATTTTGGCTCATCTGTTTTTGCATAAAAAGTGTAAAATAAATTGTTCACAAAAAGAGTATCATTTTGGCCCATCCGTTTTTGTATAAAAAGTGTAAAATAAATTGTGCACAAAAAGAGTATCATTTTGGCCCATCCGTTTTTGCATAAAAAGTGTAAAATGAATTGTGCATATATTTGCATACTTTAGTTTGCAAATTTTTTGCAAATTCAGTTTACACTTTTTATGCAAAAACGGATGGGCCAAAATGATACTCTTTTTGTGCACAATTTTTTTACACTTTTTTTGTACACTTTTTCTAGCTGGGTATGTTTAATTGTCTATGTGAAAATATACATATATTGAATAGCTGAAAACAAATGTAAATATCATATTTAATTTATCGTCCTCATCCATCGAGTCCTCTCTCTCTTGTTGTCATTCAATTACTAACCCTAATACGATCTTGACCAATAAACTAGTAATACATAATTGCTAACAATCACGTGATTGGCAACTTCAGCATTGGGCCATTCTACATTTTTGACACGTTCTGTAGTAAGATAGCTTTAAATCTTTTGAATAAAACGATTTAATTAAACGCAGTTATAAAATTAGGATTGCACAAATTGTGCACAAAAAGAGAACATTTTAGCCCATCTGTTTTTGCATAAAAAGTGTAAAATAAATTGTGCACAAATAGAGTATCATTTTGGCTCATCTGTTTTTGCATAAAAAGTGTAAAATAAATTGTTCACAAAAAGAGTATCATTTTGGCCCATCCGTTTTTGTATAAAAAGTGTAAAATAAATTGTGCACAACAAGAGTATCATTTTGGCCCATCCGTTTTTGCATAAAAAGTGTAAAATGAATTGTGCATATATTTGCATACTTTAGTTTGCAAATTTTTTGCAAATTCAGTTTACACTTTTTATGCAAAAACGGATGGGCCAAAATGATACTCTTTTTGTGCACAATTTTTTTACACTTTTTTTGTACACTTTTTCTAGCTGGGTACTCGCTCACCTTAAGGTGGGTTATGTCTCCGGTCGCGAACTACTCTCTTTTCCCAAGAAGACAGATGTCAGGAAATCTCGCGATCGCTTTCGTTCGAGTCAGGAGGCATGGGGATGAACGATAGAGAGAGGCGGGGTACTCGCTCACCTTAAGGTGGGTTATGTCTCCGGTCGCGAACTACTCTCTTTTCCCAAGAAGACAGGTGTCAGGAAATCTCGCGATCGCTTTCGTTCGAGTCAGGGGGCATGGGGATGAACGATAGAGAGAGGCGGGGTGCTCGCTCACCTTAGGTTGGGTTATGTCTCCGGTCGCGAACTACTCTCTTTTCCCAAGAAGACAGGTGTCAGGAAATCTCGCGATCGCTCTCGTTCGAGTCAGGAGGCATGGGGATGAACGATAGAGAGAGGCGGGGTACTCGCTCACCTTAAGGTGGGTTATGTCTCCGGTCGCGAACTACTCTCTTTTCCCAAGAAGACAGGTGTCAGGAAATCTCGCGATCGCTCTCGTTCGAGTCAGGGGGCATGGGGATGAACGATAGAGAGAGGCGGGGTACTCGCTCACTTTAAGGTGGGTTATGTCTCCGGTCGCGAACTACTCTCTTTCCCAAGAAGACAGGTGTCAGGAAATCTCGCGATCGCTTTCGTTCGAGTCAGGAGGCATGGGGATGAACGATAGAGAGAGGCGGGGTACTCGCTCACCTTAGGGTGGGTTATGTCTCCGGTCGCGAACTACTCTCTTTTCCCAAGAAGACAGGTGTCAGGAAATCTCGCGATCGCTTTCGTTCGAGTCAGGGGGCATGGGGATGAACGATAGAGAGAGGCGGGGTACTCGCTCACCTTAAGGTGGGTTATGTCTCCGGTCGCGAACTACTCTCTTTTCCCAAGAAGACAGGTGTCAGGAAATCTCGCGATCGCTTTCGTTCGAGTCAGGAGGCATGGGGATTAACGATAGAGTGAGGCGGGGTACTCGCTCAATAGGGTGGGTTATGTCTCCGGTCGCGAACTACTCTCTTTTCCCAAGAAGACAGATGTCAGGAAATCTCGCGATCGCTTTCGTTCGAGTCAGGAGGCATGGGGATGAACGATAGAGAGAGGCGGGGTACTCGCTCACCTTAAGGTGGGTTATGTCTCCGGTCGCGAACTACTCTCTTTTCCCAAGAAGACAGGTGTCAGGAAATCTCGCGATCGCTTTCGTTCGAGTCAGGGGGCATGGGGATGAACGATAGAGAGAGGCGGGGTGCTCGCTCACCTTAGGTTGGGTTATGTCTCCGGTCGCGAACTATTCTCTTTTCCCAAGAAGACAGGTGTCAGGAAATCTCGCGATCGCTCTCGTTCGAGTCAGGAGGCATGGGGATGAACGATAGAGAGAGGCGGGGTACTCGCTCACCTTAAGGTGGGTTATGTCTCCGGTCGCGAACTACTCTCTTTTCCCAAGAAGACAGGTGTCAGGAAATCTCGCGATCGCTCTCGTTCGAGTCAGGGGGCATGGGGATGAACGATAGAGAGAGGCGGGGTACTCGCTCACTTTAAGGTGGGTTATGTCTCCGGTCGCGAACTACTCTCTTTCCCAAGAAGACAGGTGTCAGGAAATCTCGCGATCGCTTTCGTTCGAGTCAGGAGGCATGGGGATGAACGATAGAGAGAGGCGGGGTACTCGCTCACCTTAGGGTGGGTTATGTCTCCGGTCGCGAACTACTCTCTTTTCCCAAGAAGACAGGTGTCAGGAAATCTCGCGATCGCTTTCGTTCGAGTCAGGGGGCATGGGGATGAACGATAGAGAGAGGCGGGGTACTCGCTCACCTTAAGGTGGGTTATGTCTCCGGTCGCGAACTACTCTCTTTTCCCAAGAAGACAGGTGTCAGGAAATCTCGCGATCGCTTTCGTTCGAGTCAGGAGGCATGGGGATGAACGATAGAGTGAGGCGGGGTACTCGCTCAATAGGGTGGGTTATGTCTCCGGTCGCGAACTACTCTCTTTTCCCAAGAAGACAGGTGTCAGGAAATCTCGCGATCGCTTTCGTTCGAGTCAGGGGGCATGGGGATGAACGATAGAGAGAGGCGGGGTACTCGCTCACCTTAAAGTGAGTTATGTCTCCGGTCGCGAGCTACTCTCTTTTCCCAAGAAGACAGGTGTCAGGAAATCTCGCGATCGCTTTCGTTCGAGTCAGGGGGCATGGGGATGAACGATAGAGAGAGGCGGGGTACTCGCTCACCTTAAGGTGGGTTATGTCTCCGGTCGCGAACTACTCTCTTTCCCAAGAAGACAGGTGTCAGGAAATCTCGCGATCGCTTTCGTTGGAGTCAGGGGGCATGGGGATGAACGATAGAGAGAGGCGGGGTACTCGCTCACCTTAAAGTGGGTTATGTCTCCGGTCGCGAACTACTCTCTTTTCCCAAGAAGACAGGTGTCAGGAAATCTCGCGATCGCTCTCGTTCGAGTCAGGAGGCATGGGGATGAACGATAGAGAGAGGCGGGGTACTCGCTCACCTTAGGGTGGGTTATGTCTCCGGTCGCGAACTACTCTCTTTTCCCAAGAAGACAGGTGTCAGGAAATCTCGCGATCGCTTTCGTTCGAGTCAGGAGGCATGGGGATGAACGATAGAGAGAGGCGGGGTACTCGCTCACCTTAGGGTGGGTTATGTCTCCGGTCGCGAACTACTCTCTTTTCCCAAGAAGACAGGTGTCAGGAAATCTCGCGATCGCTTTCGTTGGAGTCAGGGGGCATGGGGATGAACGATAGAGAGAGGCGGAGTACTCGCTCACCTTAAGGTGGGTTATGTCTCCGGTCGCGAACTACTATCTTTTCCCAAGAAGACAGGTGCATGGGGATGAACGATAGAGAGAGGCGGGGTACTCGCTCACCTTAAGGTGGGTTATGTCTCCGGTCGCGAACTACTCTCTTTTCCCAAGAAGACAGGTGTCAGGAAATCTCGCGATCGCTTTCGTTCGAGTCAGGGGGCATGGGGATAAAAGATAGAGAGAGGCGGGGTACTCGCTCACCTTAGGGTAGGTTATGTCTCCGGTCGCGAACTACTCTCTTTTCCCAAGAAGACAGGTGTCAGGAAATCTCGCGATCGCTTTCGTTCGAGTCAGGGGGCATGGGGATGAACGATAGAGAGAGGCGGGGTACTCGCTCACCTTAAGGTGGGTTATGTCTCCGGTCGCGAACTACTCTCTTTTCCCAAGAAGACAGGTGTCAGGAAATCTCGCGATCGCTTTCGTTCGAGTCAGGGGGCATGGGGATGAACGATAGAGAGAGGCGGGGTACTCGCTCACCTTAAGGTGGGTTATGTCTCCGGTCGCGAACTACTCTCTTTTCCCAAGAAGACAGGTATCAGGAAATCTCGCGATCGCTTTCGTTCGAGTCAGGGGGCATGGGGATGAACGATAGAGAGAGGCGAGGTACTCGCTCACCTTAGGGTGGGTTATGTCTCCGGTCGCGAACTACTCTCTTTTCCCAAGAAGACAGGTGTCAGGAAATCTCGCGATCGCTTTCGTTCGAGTCAGGAGGCATGGGGATGAACGATAGAGAGAGGCGGGGTACTCGCTCACCTTAGGGTGGGTTATGTCTCCGGTCGCGAACTACTCTCTTTTCCCAAGAAGACAGGAGTCAGGAAATCTCGCGATCGCTTTCGTTCGAGTCAGGGGGCATGGGGATGAACGATAGAGAGAGGCGGGGTACTCGCTCACCTTAAGGTGGGTTATGTCTCCGGTCGCGAACTACTCTCTTTTCCCAAGAAGACAGGTGTCAGGAAATCTCGCGATCGCTTTCGTTCGAGTCAGGGGGCATGGGGATGAACGATAGAGAGAGGCGGGGTACTCGCTCACCTTAGGGTAGGTTATGTCTCCGGTCGCGAACTACTCTCTTTTCCCAAGAAGACAGGTGTCAGGAAATCTCGCGATCGCTTTCGTTCGAGTCAGGGGGTATGGGGATGAACGATAGAGTGAGGCGGGGTACTCGCTCAATAGGGTGGGTTATGTCTCCGGTCGCGAACTACTCTTTTCCCAAGAAGACAGGAGTCAGGAAATCTCGCGATCGCTTTCGTTCGAGTCAGGGGGCATGGGGATGAACGATAGAGAGAGGCGGGGTACTCGCTCACCTTAAGGTGGGTTATGTCTCCGGTCGCGAACTACTCTCTTTTCCCAAGAAGACAGGTGTCAGGAAATCTCGCGATCGCTTTCGTTCGAGTCAGGGGGCATGGGGATGAACGATAGAGAGAGGCGGGGTACTCGCTCACCTTAGGGTAGGTTATGTCTCCGGTCGCGAACTACTCTCTTTTCCCAAGAAGACAGGTGTCAGGAAATCTCGCGATCGCTTTCGTTCGAGTCAGGGGGCATGGGGATGAACGATAGAGTGAGGCGGGGTACTCGCTCAATAGGGTGGGTTATGTCTCCGGTCGCGAACTACTCTTTTCCCAAGAAGACAGGTGTCAGGAAATCTCGCGATCGCTTTCGTTCGAGTCAGGAGGCATGGGGATGAACGATAGAGTGAGGCGGGGTACTCGCTCAATAGGGTGGGTTATGTCTCCGGTCGCGAGCTACTCTCTTTTCCCAAGAAGACAGGTGTCAGGAAATCTCGCGATCGCTTTCGTTCGAGTCAGGGGGCATGGGGATGAACGATAGAGAGAGGCGGGGTACTCGCCCACCTTAAGGTGGGTTATGTCTCCGGTCGCGAACTACTCTCTTTTCCCAAGAAGACAGGTGTCAGGAAATCTCGCGATCGCTTTCGTTCGAGTCAGGGGGCATGGGGATGAACGATAGAGAGAGGCGGGGTACTCGCTCACCTTAAGGTGGGTTATGTCTCCGGTCGCGAACTACTCTCTTTTCCCAAGAAGACAGGTGTCAGGAAATCTCGCGATCGCTTTCGTTCGAGTCAGGGGGCATGGGGATAAAAGATAGAGAGAGGCGGGGCACTCGCTCACCTTAAGGTGGGTTATGTCTCCGGTCGCGAACTACTCTCTTTTCCCAAGAAGACAGGTGTCAGGAAATCTCGCGATCGCTTTCGTTCGAGTCAGGGGGCATGGGGATGAACGATAGAGAGAGGCGGGGTACTCGCTCACCTTAGGGTGGGTTATGTCTCCGGTCGCGAACTACTCTCTTTTTCCAAGAAGACAGGTGTCAGGAAATCTCGCGATCGCTTTCGTTCGAGTCAGGGGGCATGGGGATGAACGATAGAGAGAGGCGGGGTACTCGCTCACCTTAAGGTGGGTTATGTCTCCGGTCGCGAACTACTCTCTTTTCCCAAGAAGACAGGTGTCAGGAAATCTCGCGATCGCTTTCGTTCGAGTCAGGGGGCATGGGGATGAACGATAGAGAGAGGCGGGGTACTCGCTCACCTTAAGGTGGGTTATGTCTCCGGTCGCGAACTTATCTCTTTTCCCCAGAGGAGACAGGTGTCAGGAAATCTCACGATCGCTTTCGTTCGAGTCAGGGGGCATGGGGATGAACGATAGAGAGAGGCGGGGTACTCGCTCACCTTAGGGTAGGTTATGTCTCCGGTCGCGAACTACTCTCATTTCCCAAGAAGACAGGTGTCAGGAAATCTCGCGATCGCTTTCGTTCGAGTCAGGGGGCATGGGGATGAACGATAGAGAGAGGCGGGGTACTCGCTCACCTTAAGGTGGGTTATGTCTCCGGTCGCGAACTACTCTCTTTTCCCAAGAAGACAGGTGTCAGGAAATCTCGCGATCGCTTTCGTTCGAGTCAGGAGGCATGGGGATGAACGATAGAGAGAGGCGGGGTACTCGCTCACCTTAGGGTGGGTTATGTCTCCGGTCGCGAACTACTCTCTTTTCCCAAGAAGACAGGTGTCAGGAAATCTCGCGATCGCTTTCGTTCGAGTCAGGGGGCATGGGGATGAACGATAGAGAGAGGCGGAGTACTCGCTCACCTTAAGGTGGGTTATGTCTCCGGTCGCGAACTACTATCTTTTCCCAAGAAGACAGGTGCATGGGGATGAACGATAGAGAGAGGCGGGGTACTCGCTCACCTTATGGTGGGTTATGTCTCCGGTCGCGAACTACTCTCTTTTCCCAAGAAGACAGGTGTCAGGAAATCTCGCGATCGCTTTCGTTGGAGTCAGGGGGCATGGGGATGAACGATAGAGAGAGGCGGGGTACTCGCTCACCTTAAGGTGGGTTATGTCTCCGGTCGCGAACTACTCTCTTTTCCCAAGAAGACAGGTGTCAGGAAATCTCGCGATCGCTTTCGTTCGAGTCAGGGGGCATGGGGATGAACGATAGAGAGAGGCGGGGTACTCGCTCACCTTAAGGTGGGTTATGTCTCCGGTCGCGAACTACTCTCTTTTCCCAAGAAGACAGGTGTCAGGAAATCTCGCGATCGCTTTCGTTCGAGTCAGGGGGCATGGGGATGAACGATAGAGAGAGGCGGGGTACTCGCTCACCTTAAGGTGGGTTATGTCTCCGGTCGCGAACTACTCTCTTTCCCAAGAAGACAGGTGTCAGGAAATCTCGCGATCGCTTTCGTTGGAGTCAGGGGGCATGGGGATGAACGATAGAGAGAGGCGGGGTACTCGCTCACCTTAAGGTGGGTTATGTCTCCGGTCGCGAACTACTCTCTTTTCCCAAGAAGACAGGTGTCAGGAAATCTCGCGATCGCTTTCGTTCGAGTCAGGGGGCATGGGGATGAACGATAGAGAGAGGCGGGGTACTCGCTCACCTTAAGGTGGGTTATGTCTCCGGTCGCGAACTACTCTCTTTTCCCAAGAAGACAGGTGTCAGGAAATCTCGCGATCGCTTTCGTTCGAGTCAGGGGGCATGGGGATGAACGATAGAGAGAGGCGGGGTACTCGCTCACCTTAAGGTGGGTTATGTCTCCGGTCGCGAACTACTCTCTTTCCCAAGAAGACAGGTGTCAGGAAATCTCGCGATCGCTTTCGTTGGAGTCAGGGGGCATGGGGATGAACGATAGAGAGAGGCGGGGTACTCGCTCACCTTAAGGTGGGTTATGTCTCCGGTCGCGAACTACTCTCTTTTCCCAAGAAGACAGGTGTCAGGAAATCTCGCGATCGCTTTCGTTCGAGTCAGGGGGCATGGGGATGAACGATAGAGAGAGGCGGGGTACTCGCTCACCTTAAGGTGGGTTATGTCTCCGGTCGCGAACTACTCTCTTTTCCCAAGAAGACAGGTGTCAGGAAATCTCGCGATCGCTTTCGTTCGAGTCAGGGGGCATGGGGATGAACGATAGAGAGAGGCGGGGTACTCGCTCACCTTAAGGTGGGTTATGTCTCCGGTCGCGAACTACTCTCTTTCCCAAGAAGACAGGTGTCAGGAAATCTCGCGATCGCTTTCGTTGGAGTCAGGGGGCATGGGGATGAACGATAGAGAGAGGCGGGGTACTCGCTCACCTTAAGGTGGGTTATGTCTCCCGTCGCGAACTACTCTCTTTTCCCAAGAAGACAGGTGTCAGGAAATCTCGCGATCGCTTTCGTTCGAGTCAGGAGGCATGGGGATGAACGATAGAGAGAGGCGGGGTACTCGCTCACCTTAGGGTGGGTTATGTCTCCGGTCGCGAACTTTTCTCTTTTCCCAAGAAGACAGGTGTTAGGAAATCTCGCGATCGCTTTCGTTCGAGTCAGGGGGCATGGGGATGAACGATAGAGAGAGACGGGGTACTCTCTCACCTTAAGGTGGGTTATGTCTCCGGTCGCGAACTACTCTCTTTTCCCAAGAAGACAGGTGTCAGGAAATCTCGCGATAGCTTTCGTTCGAGTCAGGAGGCATGGGGATGAACGATAGAGAGAGGCGGGGAACTCGCTCACCTTAGGATGGGTTATGTCTCCGGTCGCGAACTACTCTTTTCCCAAGAAGACAGGTGTCAGGAAATCTCGCGATCGCTTTCGTTCGAGTCAGGGGGCATGGGGATGAACGATAGAGAGAGGCGGGGTACCCAGCTAGAAAATGTGTGCACTTTTTATGCAAAAAAATTTGCTTTGTGCACAATTTGTGCATAAAAAGTGGATAATTTTTGAATACTTAACAAGTATTCACTTTTGCTGTGCACAATTTGTACATAAAAAGTTAATATTTTTTGAATACCTAAAAATGTATACACTTTTGCTGCAAATTATTTGTACTTTTTGTGCATACAAATAAAGTGCATTTTCTATGTTGCAAAACATTTTGCAAAAATTTTGCATACATAATTAACCATTTTATTTGTCTGCAAAAATTTAAATTTTTTTTGTACTGAAATGTAGATTACACATTTTCAAAAACAAACTTAAATTTTACCAGATATTTGGTTAATTAATTGTCTCTGCATGCAAATTCCAAATTTTGTGACTTTAAGAATTAAAATAAAAGCCTAAGCATTATTTACTATATTTTTTAAGATAGAGTATTATATACTATTCATCATAAAGCAGAATATGTGAGATTGAAAGAAAAAATTTTTACATTCAAAAAACATTTATTTTAAGAAATATTTAAACCTTCATCAATTTATTTCCTTTTTAAAAAATTTTCTTTCTATTAATTTTTTTACTAGTATTAGATTTATACTTTATCTACAAGTTTTTTTAATTAAATTTTGTACCATATTGGAGAAATAAATTAAGTCTTGAATTTATGGTAGGGTTATAAAAAGTGTAACAGAATAATCTTATTAAAATTATAAATAAAAAGAACTTAATTAAAAAAGAAATTACTAAAACTGATTTTAATACTTTTGCTATCTTATTTAAGAACAAATTGTGATAAAGTGTGTAAAACAAAATCTAATTTATTGACGAGAAACAGACAAAACCGTACAAAACCGTTTGTTTTCTATTCGAATACCAGACAGTTATTTTTCTCTTTTCGTCTACAATTAATAAGTAAACAAACAACTAATGGTGATGCCACTAGAGAAATTTCAAAATTTAAAGTAATTAAAATTAAAATAAGTAATAAAATAGATGATAATTAAATAAAATATCATAAGATATATTTGATAAGATAATTAAGATATAGTTAGAAAATAAAATGATATATTATACGGCTTTTAAATAAGACAATCGGGTAATTAAAAATAAATATTTTCTTTAAAAAATATTGATAAATATCTGCACATTAGAAATTAAATTTTCCTTTTCTGGACCTGGCATCGGATAATTATTATTGTCAATTATCGTGTGATGAGCGAGAAAAGAACGTTAGGGCTAATATTTAAAGTGAAAAATGAATTTAAATAAACTTAACATACTTGTAAAGTTTGTTGAAGATGAAAAGTTTGATGTTCTTAAGCTAAAGAACTCCACTTCAATGTCATTTATTAATACAGAAAAGATACAAGAATGGGAACGTGGAAAACTTATCAATATTATTTGGAATGGAACAACTTACGGAGGATACATTATAAAGTTTGGAGGCAAGATTTAATCTGTTTTATATTAAAAGTAAATATAATTGGAATCTTTGTTTAGGATGTCATTGTTTCAGTTTTGAACTGACTATACTATCTTCTTTCAAATTTTAAATTGTGTATAGAATATTTTTAATATGTCCTTGTTTATGTGTATGTTTAATTGTCTATGTGAAAATATACATATATTGAATAGCTGAAAACAAATGTAAATATCATATTTAATTTATCGTCCTCATCCATCGAGTCCTCTCTCTCTTGTTGTCATTCAATTACTAACCCTAATACGATCTTGACCAATAAACTAGTAATACATAATTGCTAACAATCACGTGATTGGCAACTTCAGCATTGGGCCATTCTACATTTTTGACACGTTCTGTAGTAAGATAGCTTTAAATCTTTTGAATAAAACGATTTAATTAAACGCAGTTATAAAATTAGGATTGCACAAATTGTGCACAAAAAGAGAACATTTTAGCCCATCTGTTTTTGCATAAAAAGTGTAAAATAAATTGTGCACAAATAGAGTATCATTTTGGCTCATCTGTTTTTGCATAAAAAGTGTAAAATAAATTGTTCACAAAAAGAGTATCATTTTGGCCCATCCGTTTTTGTATAAAAAGTGTAAAATAAATTGTGCACAAAAAGAGTATCATTTTGGCCCATCCGTTTTTGCATAAAAAGTGTAAAATGAATTGTGCATATATTTGCATACTTTAGTTTGCAAATTTTTTGCAAATTCAGTTTACACTTTTTATGCAAAAACGGATGGGCCAAAATGATACTCTTTTTGTGCACAATTTTTTTACACTTTTTTTGTACACTTTTTCTAGCTGGGTACTCGCTCACCTTAAGGTGGGTTATGTCTCCGGTCGCGAACTACTCTCTTTTCCCAAGAAGACAGATGTCAGGAAATCTCGCGATCGCTTTCGTTCGAGTCAGGAGGCATGGGGATGAACGATAGAGAGAGGCGGGGTACTCGCTCACCTTAAGGTGGGTTATGTCTCCGGTCGCGAACTACTCTCTTTTCCCAAGAAGACAGGTGTCAGGAAATATCGCGATCGCTTTCGTTCGAGTCAGGAGGCATGGGGATGAACGATAGAGAGAGGCGGGGTACTCGCTCACCTTAGGGTGGGTTATGTCTCCGGTCGCGAACTACTCTCTTTTCCCAAGAAGACAGGTGTCAGGAAATCTCGCGATCGCTTTCGTTCGAGTCAGGGGGCATGGGGATGAACGATAGAGAGAGGCGGGGTACTCGCTCACCTTAGGGTAGGTTATGTCTCCGGTCGCGAACTACTCTCTTTTCCCAAGAAGACAGGTGTCAGGAAATCTCGCGATCGCTTTCGTTCGAGTCAGGGGGCATGGGGATGAACGATAGAGAGAGGCGGGGTACTCGCTCACCTTAAGGTGGGTTATGTCTCCGGTCGCGAACTACTCTCTTTTCCCAAGAAGACAGGTGTCAGGAAATCTCGCGATCGCTTTCGTTCGAGTCAGGGGGCATGGGGATGAACGATAGAGAGAGGCGGGGTACTCGCTCACCTTAGGGTAGGTTATGTCTCCGGTCGCGAACTACTCTCTTTTCCCAAGAAGACAGGTGTCAGGAAATCTCGCGATCGCTTTCGTTCGAGTCAGGGGGCATGGGGATGAACGATAGAGAGAGGCGGGGTACTCGCTCACCTTAAGGTGGGTTATGTCTCCGGTCGCGAACTACTCTCTTTTCCCAAGAAGACAGGTGTCAGGAAATCTCGCGATCGCTTTCGTTCGAGTCAGGGGGCATGGGGATGAACGATAGAGAGAGGCGGGGTACTCGCTCACCTTAAGTTGGGTTATGTCTCCGGTCGCGAACTACTCTCTTTTCCCAAGAAGACAGGTGTCAGGAAATCTCGCGATCGCTTTCGTTCGAGTCAGGGGGCATGGGGATGAACGATAGAGAGAGGCGGGGTACTCGCTCACTTTAAGGTGGGTTATGTCTCCGGTCGCGAACTACTCTCTTTCCCAAGAAGACAGGTGTCAGGAAATCTCGCGATCGCTTTCGTTCGAGTCAGGAGGCATGGGGATGAACGATAGAGAGAGGGGGGGTACTCGCTCACCTTAGGGTGGGTTATGTCTCCGGTCGCGAACTACTCTCTTTTCCCAAGAAGACAGGTGTCAGGAAATCTCGCGATCGCTTTCGTTCGAGTCAGGGGGCATGGGGATGAACGATAGAGAGAGGCGGGGTACTCGCTCACCTTAAGGTGGGTTATGTCTCCGGTCGCGAACTACTCTCTTTTCCCAAGAAGACAGGTGTCAGGAAATCTCGCGATCGCTTTCGTTCGAGTCAGGGGGCATGGGGATGAACGATAGAGAGAGGCGGGGTACTCGCTCACCTTAAGGTGGGTTATGTCTCCGGTCGCGAACTACTCTCTTTTCCCAAGAAGACAGGTGTCAGGAAATCTCGCGATCGCTTTCGTTCGAGTCAGGGGGCATGGGGATGAACGATAGAGAGAGGCGGAGTACTCGCTCACCTTAAGGTGGGTTATGTCTCCGGTCGCGAACTACTCTCTTTTCCCAAGAAGACAGGTGTCAGGAAATCTCGCGATCGCTTTCGTTCGAGTCAGGGGGCATGGGGATGAACGATAGAGAGAGGCGGGGTACTCGCTCACCTTAAGGTGGGTTATGTCTCCGGTCGCGAACTACTCTCTTTTCCCAAGAAGACAGGTGTCAGGAAATCTCGCGATCGCTTTCGTTCGAGTCAGGAGGCATGGGGATGAACGATAGAGAGAGGCGGGGTACTCGCTCACCTTAGGGTGGGTTATGTCTCCGGTCGCGAACTACTCTCTTTTCCCAAGAAGACAGGTGTCAGGAAATCTCGCGATCGCTTTCGTTCGAGTCAGGGGGCATGGGGATGAACGATAGAGAGAGGCGGGGTACTCGCTCACCTTAAGGTGGGTTATGTCTCCGGTCGCGAACTACTCTCTTTTCCCAAGAAGACAGGTGTCAGGAAATCTCGCGATCGCTTTCGTTCGAGTCAGGGGGCATGGGGATGAACGATAGAGAGAGGCGGAGTACTCGCTCACCTTAAGGTGGGTTATGTCTCCGGTCGCGAACTACTCTCTTTTCCCAAGAAGACAGGTGTCAGGAAATCTCGCGATCGCTTTCGTTCGAGTCAGGGGGCATGGGGATGAACGATAGAGAGAGGCGGGGTACTCGCTCACCTTAAGGTGGGTTATGTCTCCGGTCGCGAACTACTCTCTTTTCCCAAGAAGACAGGTGTCAGGAAATCTCGCGATCGCTTTCGTTCGAGTCAGGAGGCATGGGGATGAACGATAGAGAGAGGCGGGGTACTCGCTCACCTTAGGGTGGGTTATGTCTCCGGTCGCGAACTACTCTCTTTTCCCAAGAAGACAGGTGTCAGGAAATCTCGCGATCGCTTTCGTTCGAGTCAGGGGGCATGGGGATGAACGATAGAGAGAGGCGGAGTACTCGCTCACCTTAAGGTGGGTTATGTCTCCGGTCGCGAACTACTATCTTTTCCCAAGAAGACAGGTGCATGGGGATGAACGATAGAGAGAGGCGGGTACTCGCTCACCTTAAGGTGGGTTATGTCTCCGGTCGCGAACTACTCTCTTTTCCCAAGAAGACAGGTGTCAGGAAATCTCGCGATCGCTTTCGTTCGAGTCAGGGGGCATGGGGATAAAAGATAGAGAGAGGCGGGGTACTCGCTCACCTTAGGGTAGGTTATGTCTCCGGTCGCGAACTACTCTCTTTTCCCAAGAAGGCAGGTGTCAGGAAATCTCGCGATCGCTTTCGTTCGAGTCAGGGGGCATGGGGATGAACGATAGAGAGAGGCGGGGTACTCGCTCACCTTAAGGTGGGTTATGTCTCCGGTCGCGAACTACTCTCTTTTCCCAAGAAGACAGGTGTCAGGAAATCTCGCGATCGCTTTCGTTCGAGTCAGGAGGCATGGGGATGAACGATAGAGAGAGGCGGGGTACTCGCTCACCTTAGGGTGGGTTATGTCTCCGGTCGCGAACTACTCTTTTCCCAAGAAGACAGGTGTCAGGAAATCTCGCGATCGCTTTCGTTCGAGTCAGGGGGCATGGGGATGAACGATAGAGAGAGGCGGGGTACTCGCTCACCTTAAGGTGGGTTATGTCTCCGGTCGCGAACTACTCTCTTTTCCCAAGAAGACAGGTATCAGGAAATCTCGCGATCGCTTTCGTTCGAGTCAGGGGGCATGGGGATGAACGATAGAGAGAGGCGGGGTACTCGCTCACCTTAAGGTGGGTTATGTCTCCGGTCGCGAACTACTCTCTTTTCCCAAGAAGACAGGTATCAGGAAATCTCGCGATCGCTTTCGTTCGAGTCAGGGGGCATGGGGATGAACGATAGAGAGAGGCGGAGTACTCGCTCACCTTAAGGTGGGTTATGTCTCCGGTCGCGAACTACTATCTTTTCCCAAGAAGACAGGTGCATGGGGATGAACGATAGAGAGAGGCGGGGTACTCGCTCACCTTAAGGTGGGTTATGTCTCCGGTCGCGAACTACTCTCATTTCCCAAGAAGACAGGAGTCAGGGGGCATGGGGATGAACGATAGAGAGAGGCGGAGTACTCGCTCACCTTAAGGTGGGTTATGTCTCCGGTCGCGAACTACTATCTTTTCCCAAGAAGACAGGTGCATGGGGATGAACGATAGAGAGAGGCGGGGTACTCGCTCACCTTAAGGTGGGTTATGTCTCCGGTCGCGAACTACTCTCTTTTCCCAAGAAGACAGGTGTCAGGAAATCTCGCGATCGCTTTCGTTCGAGTCAGGGGGCATGGGGATAAAAGATAGAGAGAGGCGGGGTACTCGCTCACCTTAGGGTAGGTTATGTCTCCGGTCGCGAACTACTCTCTTTTCCCAAGAAGACAGGTGTCAGGATATCTCGCGATCGCTTTCGTTCGAGTCAGGGGGCATGGGGATGAACGATAGAGAGAGGCGGGGTACTCGCTCACCTTAAGGTGGGTTATGTCTCCGGTCGCGAACTACTCTCTTTTCCCAAGAAGACAGGTGTCAGGAAATCTCGCGATCGCTTTCGTTCGAGTCAGGGGGCATGGGGATGAACGATAGAGAGAGGCGGGGTACTCGCTCACCTTAAGGTGGGTTATGTCTCCGGTCGCGAACTACTCTCTTTTCCCAAGAAGACAGGTATCAGGAAATCTCGCGATCGCTTTCGTTCGAGTCAGGGGGCATGGGGATGAACGATAGAGAGAGGCGAGGTACTCGCTCACCTTAGGGTGGGTTATGTCTCCGGTCGCGAACTACTCTCTTTTCCCAAGAAGACAGGTGTCAGGAAATCTCGCGATCGCTTTCGTTCGAGTCAGGAGGCATGGGGATGAACGATAGAGAGAGGCGGGGTACTCGCTCACCTTAGGGTGGGTTATGTCTCCGGTCGCGAACTACTCTCTTTTCCCAAGAAGACAGGTGTCAGGAAATCTCGCGATCGCTTTCGTTCGAGTCAGGGGGCATGGGGATGAACGATAGAGAGAGGCGGGGTACTCGCTCACCTTAAGGTGGGTTATGTCTCCGGTCGCGAACTACTCTCTTTTCCCAAGAAGACAGGTGTCAGGAAATCTCGCGATCGCTTTCGTTCGAGTCAGGGGGCATGGGGATGAACGATAGAGAGAGGCGGGGTACTCGCTCACCTTAGGGTAGGTTATGTCTCCGGTCGCGAACTACTCTCTTTTCCCAAGAAGACAGGTGTCAGGAAATCTCGCGATCGCTTTCGTTCGAGTCAGGGGGCATGGGGATGAACGATAGAGTGAGGCGGGGTACTCGCTCAATAGGGTGGGTTATGTCTCCGGTCGCGAACTACTCTTTTCCCAAGAAGACAGGTGTCAGGAAATCTCGCGATCGCTTTCGTTCGAGTCAGGAGGCATGGGGATGAACGATAGAGTGAGGCGGGGTACTCGCTCAATAGGGTGGGTTATGTCTCCGGTCGCGAGCTACTCTCTTTTCCCAAGAAGACAGGTATCAGGAAATCTCGCGATCGCTTTCGTTCGAGTCAGGGGGCATGGGGATGAACGATAGAGAGAGGCGGGGTACTCGCTCACCTTAAGGTGGGTTATGTCTCCGGTCGCGAACTACTCTCTTTTCCCAAGAAGACAGGTATCAGGAAATCTCGCGATCGCTTTCGTTCGAGTCAGGGGGCATGGGGATGAACGATAGAGAGAGGCGGAGTACTCGCTCACCTTAAGGTGGGTTATGTCTCCGGTCGCGAACTACTATCTTTTCCCAAGAAGACAGGTGCATGGGGATGAACGATAGAGAGAGGCGGGGTACTCGCTCACCTTAAGGTGGGTTATGTCTCCGGTCGCGAACTACTCTCTTTTCCCAAGAAGACAGGAGTCAGGGGGCATGGGGATGAACGATAGAGAGAGGCGGAGTACTCGCTCACCTTAAGGTGGGTTATGTCTCCGGTCGCGAACTACTATCTTTTCCCAAGAAGACAGGTGCATGGGGATGAACGATAGAGAGAGGCGAGGTACTCGCTCACCTTAGGGTGGGTTATGTCTCCGGTCGCGAACTACTCTCTTTTCCCAAGAAGACAGGTGTCAGGAAATCTCGCGATCGCTTTCGTTCGAGTCAGGAGGCATGGGGATGAACGATAGAGAGAGGCGGGGTACTCGCTCACCTTAGGGTGGGTTATGTCTCCGGTCGCGAACTACTCTCTTTTCCCAAGAAGACAGGTGTCAGGAAATCTCGCGATCGCTTTCGTTCGAGTCAGGGGGCATGGGGATGAACGATAGAGAGAGGCGGGGTACTCGCTCACCTTAAGGTGGGTTATGTCTCCGGTCGCGAACTACTCTCTTTTCCCAAGAAGACAGGTGTCAGGAAATCTCGCGATCGCTTTCGTTCGAGTCAGGGGGCATGGGGATGAACGATAGAGAGAGGCGGGGTACTCGCTCACCTTAGGGTAGGTTATGTCTCCGGTCGCGAACTACTCTCTTTTCCCAAGAAGACAGGTGTCAGGAAATCTCGCGATCGCTTTCGTTCGAGTCAGGGGGCATGGGGATGAACGATAGAGTGAGGCGGGGTACTCGCTCAATAGGGTGGGTTATGTCTCCGGTCGCGAACTACTCTTTTCCCAAGAAGACAGGTGTCAGGAAATCTCGCGATCGCTTTCGTTCGAGTCAGGAGGCATGGGGATGAACGATAGAGTGAGGCGGGGTACTCGCTCAATAGGGTGGGTTATGTCTCCGGTCGCGAGCTACTCTCTTTTCCCAAGAAGACAGGTGTCAGGAAATCTCGCGATCGCTTTCGTTCGAGTCAGGGGGCATGGGGATGAACGATAGAGAGAGGCGGGGTACTCGCTCACCTTAAGGTGGGTTATGTCTCAGGTCGCGAACTACTCTCTTTTCCCAAGAAGACAGGTGTCAGGAAATCTCGCGATCGCTTTCGTTCGAGTCAGGGGGCATGGGGATGAACGATAGAGAGAGGCGGGGTACTCGCTCACCTTAAGGTGGGTTATGTCTCCGGTCGCGAACTACTCTCTTTTCCCAAGAAGACAGGTGTCAGGAAATCTCGCGATCGCTTTCGTTCGAGTCAGGAGGCATGGGGATGAACGATAGAGAGAGGCGGGGTACTCGCTCACCTTAGGGTGGGTTATGTCTCCGGTCGCGAACTACTCTCTTTTCCCAAGAAGACAGGTGTCAGGAAATCTCGCGATCGCTTTCGTTCGAGTCAGGGGGCATGGGGATGAACGATAGAGAGAGGCGGAGTACTCGCTCACCTTAAGGTGGGTTATGTCTCCGGTCGCGAACTACTATCTTTTCCCAAGAAGACAGGTGCATGGGGATGAACGATAGAGAGAGGCGGGGTACTCGCTCACCTTAAGGTGGGTTATGTCTCCGGTCGCGAACTACTCTCTTTTCCCAAGAAGACAGGTGTCAGGAAATCTCGCGATCGCTTTCGTTCGAGTCAGGAGGCATGGGGATGAACGATAGAGAGAGGCGGGGTACTCGCTCACCTTAGGGTGGGTTATGTCTCCGGTCGCGAACTACTCTTTTCCCAAGAAGACAGGTGTCAGGAAATCTCGCGATCGCTTTCGTTCGAGTCAGGGGGCATGGGGATGAACGATAGAGAGAGGCGGGGTACTCGCTCACCTTAAGGTGTGTTATGTCTCCGGTCGCGAACTACTCTCTTTTCCCAAGAAGACAGGTATCAGGAAATCTCGCGATCGCTTTCGTTCGAGTCAGGGGGCATGGGGATGAACGATAGAGAGAGGCGGGGTACTCGCTCACCTTAAGGTGGGTTATGTCTCCGGTCGCGAACTACTCTCTTTTCCCAAGAAGACAGGTGTCAGGAAATCTCGCGATCGCTTTCGTTCGAGTCAGGGGGCATGGGGATGAACGATAGAGAGAGGCGGGGTACTCGCTCACCTTAAGGTGGGTTATGTCTCCGGTCGCGAACTACTCTCTTTTCCCAAGAAGACAGGTATCAGGAAATCTCGCGATCGCTTTCGTTCGAGTCAGGGGGCATGGGGATGAACGATAGAGAGAGGCGAGGTACTCGCTCACCTTAGGGTGGGTTATGTCTCCGGTCGCGAACTACTCTCTTTTCCCAAGAAGACAGGTGTCAGGAAATCTCGCGATCGCTTTCGTTCGAGTCAGGAGGCATGGGGATGAACGATAGAGAGAGGCGGGGTACTCGCTCACCTTAGGGTTGGTTATGTGTCCGGTCGCGAACTACTCTCTTTTCCCAAGAAGACAGGTGTCAGGAAATCTCGCGATCGCTTTCGTTCGAGTCAGGGGGCATGGGGATGAACGATAGAGAGAGGCGGGGTACTCGCTCACCTTAAGGTGGGTTATGTCTCCGGTCGCGAACTACTCTCTTTTCCCAAGAAGACAGGTGTCAGGAAATCTCGCGATCGCTTTCGTTCGAGTCAGGGGGCATGGGGATGAACGATAGAGAGAGGCGGGGTACTCGCTCACCTTAGGGTAGGTTATGTCTCCGGTCGCGAACTACTCTCTTTTCCCAAGAAGACAGGTGTCAGGAAATCTCGCGATCGCTTTCGTTCGAGTCAGGGGGCATGGGGATGAACGATAGAGTGAGGCGGGGTACTCGCTCAATAGGGTGGGTTATGTCTCCGGTCGCGAACTACTCTTTTCCCAAGAAGACAGGTGTCAGGAAATCTCGCGATCGCTTTCGTTCGAGTCAGGAGGCATGGGGATGAACGATAGAGTGAGGCGGGGTACTCGCTCAATAGGGTGGGTTATGTCTCCGGTCGCGAGCTACTCTCTTTTCCCAAGAAGACAGGTGTCAGGAAATCTCGCGATCGCTTTCGTTCGAGTCAGGGGGCATGGGGATGAACGATAGAGAGAGGCGGGGTACTCGCTCACCTTAAGGTGGGTTATGTCTCCGGTCGCGAACTACTCTCTTTTCCCAAGAAGACAGGTGTCAGGAAATCTCGCGATCGCTTTCGTTCGAGTCAGGGGGCATGGGGATGAACGATAGAGAGAGGCGGGGTACTCGCTCACCTTAAGATGGGTTATGTCTCCGGTCGCGAACTACTCTCTTTTCACAAGAAGACAGGTGTCAGGAAATATCGCGATCGCTTTCGTTCGAGTCAGGAGGCATGGGGATGAACGATAGAGAGAGGCGGGGTACTCGCTCACCTTAGGTTGGGTTATGTCTCCGGTCGCGAACTACTCTCTTTTCCCAAGAAGACAGGTGTCAGGAAATCTCGCGATCGCTTTCGTTCGAGTCAGGGGGCATGGGGATGAACGATAGAGAGAGGCGGGGTACTCGCTCACCTTAAAGTGGGTTATGTCTCCGGTCGCGAACTACTCTCTTTTCCCAAGAAGACAGGTGTCAGGAAATCTCGCGATCGCTTTCGTTCGAGTCAGGGGGCATGGGGATGAACGATAGAGAGAGGCGGGGTACTCGCTCACCTTAAGGTGGGTTATGTCTCCGGTCGCGAACTACTCTCTTTTCCCAAGAAGACAGGTGTCAGGAAATCTCGCGATCGCTTTCGTTCGAGTCAGGGGGCATGGGGATGAACGATAGAGAGAGGCGGGGTACTCGCTCACTTTAAGGTGGGTTATGTCTCCGGTCGCGAACTACTCTCTTTCCCAAGAAGACAGGTGTCAGGAAATCTCGCGATCGCTTTCGTTCGAGTCAGGAGGCATGGGGATGAACGATAGAGAGAGGCGGGGTACTCGCTCACCTTAGGGTGGGTTATGTCTCCGGTCGCGAACTACTCTCTTTTCCCAAGAAGACAGGTGTCAGGAAATCTCGCGATCGCTTTCGTTCGAGTCAGGAGGCATGGGGATGAACGATAGAGTGAGGCGGGGTACTCGCTCAATAGGGTGGGTTATGTCTCCGGTCGCGAACTACTCTCTTTTCCCAAGAAGACAGGTGTCAGGAAATCTCGCGATCGCTTTCGTTCGAGTCAGGGGGCATGGGGATGAACGATAGAGAGAGGCGGGGTACTCGCTCACCTTAAAGTGAGTTATGTCTCCGGTCGCGAGCTACTCTCTTTTCCCAAGAAGACAGGTGTCAGGAAATCTCGCGATCGCTTTCGTTCGAGTCAGGGGGCATGGGGATGAACGATAGAGAGAGGCGGGGTACTCGCTCACCTTAAGGTGGGTTATGTCTCCGGTCGCGAACTACTCTCTTTCCCAAGAAGACAGGTGTCAGGAAATCTCGCGATCGCTTTCGTTGGAGTCAGGGGGCATGGGGATGAACGATAGAGAGAGGCGGGGTACTCGCTCACCTTAAAGTGGGTTATGTCTCCGGTCGCGAACTACTCTCTTTTCCCAAGAAGACAGGTGTCAGGAAATCTCGCGATCGCTCTCGTTCGAGTCAGGAGGCATGGGGATGAACGATAGAGAGAGGCGGGGTACTCGCTCACCTTAGGGTGGGTTATGTCTCCGGTCGCGAACTACTCTCTTTTCCCAAGAAGACAGGTGTCAGGAAATCTCGCGATCGCTTTCGTTCGAGTCAGGAGGCATGGGGATGAACGATAGAGAGAGGCGGGGTACTCGCTCACCTTAGGGTGGGTTATGTCTCCGGTCGCGAACTACTCTCTTTTCCCAAGAAGACAGGTGTCAGGAAATCTCGCGATCGCTTTCGTTGGAGTCAGGGGGCATGGGGATGAACGATAGAGAGAGGCGGAGTACTCGCTCACCTTAAGGTGGGTTATGTCTCCGGTCGCGAACTACTATCTTTTCCCAAGAAGACAGGTGCATGGGGATGAACGATAGAGAGAGGCGGGGTACTCGCTCACCTTAAGGTGGGTTATGTCTCCGGTCGCGAACTACTCTCTTTTCCCAAGAAGACAGGTGTCAGGAAATCTCGCGATCGCTTTCGTTCGAGTCAGGGGGCATGGGGATAAAAGATAGAGAGAGGCGGGGTACTCGCTCACCTTAGGGTAGGTTATGTCTCCGGTCGCGAACTACTCTCTTTTCCCAAGAAGACAGGTGTCAGGAAATCTCGCGATCGCTTTCGTTCGAGTCAGGGGGCATGGGGATGAACGATAGAGAGAGGCGGGGTACTCGCTCACCTTAAGGTGGGTTATGTCTCCGGTCGCGAACTACTCTCTTTTCCCAAGAAGACAGGTGTCAGGAAATCTCGCGATCGCTTTCGTTCGAGTCAGGGGGCATGGGGATGAACGATAGAGAGAGGCGGGGTACTCGCTCACCTTAAGGTGGGTTATGTCTCCGGTCGCGAACTACTCTCTTTTCCCAAGAAGACAGGTATCAGGAAATCTCGCGATCGCTTTCGTTCGAGTCAGGGGGCATGGGGATGAACGATAGAGAGAGGCGAGGTACTCGCTCACCTTAGGGTGGGTTATGTCTCCGGTCGCGAACTACTCTCTTTTCCCAAGAAGACAGGTGTCAGGAAATCTCGCGATCGCTTTCGTTCGAGTCAGGGGGCATGGGGATGAACGATAGAGAGAGGCGGGGTACTCGCTCACCTTAGGGTAGGTTATGTCTCCGGTCGCGAACTACTCTCTTTTCCCAAGAAGACAGGTGTCAGGAAATCTCGCGATCGCTTTCGTTCGAGTCAGGGGGCATGGGGATGAACGATAGAGTGAGGCGGGGTACTCGCTCAATAGGGTGGGTTATGTCTCCGGTCGCGAACTACTCTTTTCCCAAGAAGACAGGAGTCAGGAAATCTCGCGATCGCTTTCGTTCGAGTCAGGGGGCATGGGGATGAACGATAGAGAAAGGCGGGGTACTCGCTCACCTTAAGGTGGGTTATGTCTCCGGTCGCGAACTACTCTCTTTTCCCAAGAAGACAGGTGTCAGGAAATCTCGCGATCGCTTTCGTTCGAGTCAGGGGGCATGGGGATGAACGATAGAGAGAGGCGGGGTACTCGCTCACCTTAGGGTAGGTTATGTCTCCGGTCGCGAACTACTCTCTTTTCCCAAGAAGACAGGTGTCAGGAAATCTCGCGATCGCTTTCGTTCGAGTCAGGGGGCATGGGGATGAACGATAGAGTGAGGCGGGGTACTCGCTCAATAGGGTGGGTTATGTCTCCGGTCGCGAACTACTCTTTTCCCAAGAAGACAGGTGTCAGGAAATCTCGCGATCGCTTTCGTTCGAGTCAGGAGGCATGGGGATGAACGATAGAGTGAGGCGGGGTACTCGCTCAATAGGGTGGGTTATGTCTCCGGTCGCGAGCTACTCTCTTTTCCCAAGAAGACAGGTGTCAGGAAATCTCGCGATCGCTTTCGTTCGAGTCAGGGGGCATGGGGATGAACGATAGAGAGAGGCGGGGTACTCGCTCACCTTAAGGTGGGTTATGTCTCCGGTCGCGAACTACTCTCTTTTCCCAAGAAGACAGGTGTCAGGAAATCTCGCGATCGCTTTCGTTCGAGTCAGGGGGCATGGGGATGAACGATAGAGAGAGGCGGGGTACTCGCTCACCTTAAGGTGGGTTATGTCTCCGGTCGCGAACTACTCTCTTTTCCCAAGAAGACAGGTGTCAGGAAATCTCGCGATCGCTTTCGTTCGAGTCAGGGGGCATGGGGATAAAAGATAGAGAGAGGCGGGGTACTCGCTCACCTTAGGGTAGGTTATGTCTCCGGTCGCGAACTACTCTCTTTTCCCAAGAAGACAGGTGTCAGGAAATCTCGCGATCGCTTTCGTTCGAGTCAGGGGGCATGGGGATGAACGATAGAGAGAGGCGGGGTACTCGCTCACCTTAAGGTGGGTTATGTCTCCGGTCGCGAACTACTCTCTTTTCCCAAGAAGACAGGTGTCAGGAAATCTCGCGATCGCTTTCGTTCGAGTCAGGAGGCATGGGGATGAACGATAGAGAGAGGCGGGGTACTCGCTCACCTTAGGGTGGGTTATGTCTCCGGTCGCGAACTACTCTTTTCCCAAGAAGACAGGTGTCAGGAAATCTCGCGATCGCTTTTGTTCGAGTCAGGGGGCATGGGGATGAACGATAGAGAGAGGCGGGGTACTCGCTCACCTTAAGGTGGGTTATGTCTCCGGTCGCGAACTACTCTCTTTTCCCAAGAAGACAGGTATCAGGAAATCTCGCGATCGCTTTCGTTCGAGTCAGGGGGCATGGGGATGAACGATAGAGAGAGGCGGGGTACTCGCTCACCTTAAGGTGGGTTATGTCTCCGGTCGCGAACTACTCTCTTTTCCCAAGAAGACAGGTATCAGGAAATCTCGCGATCGCTTTCGTTCGAGTCAGGGGGCATGGGGATGAACGATAGAGAGAGGCGGAGTACTCGCTCACCTTAAGGTGGGTTATGTCTCCGGTCGCGAACTACTATCTTTTCCCAAGAAGACAGGTGCATGGGGATGAACGATAGAGAGAGGCGGGGTACTCGCTCACCTTAAGGTGGGTTATGTCTCCGGTCGCGAACTACTCTCTTTTCCCAAGAAGACAGGAGTCAGGGGGCATGGAGATGAACGATAGAGAGAGGCGGAGTACTCGCTCACCTTAAGGTGGGTTATGTCTCCGGTCGCGAACTACTATCTTTTCCCAAGAAGACAGGTGCATGGGGATGAACGATAGAGAGAGGCGGGGTACTCGCTCACCTTAAGGTGGGTTATGTCTCCGGTCGCGAACTACTCTCTTTTCCCAAGAAGACAGGTGTCAGGAAATCTCGCGATCGCTTTCGTTCGAGTCAGGGGGCATGGGGATGAACGATAGAGAGAGGCGGGGTACTCGCTCACCTTAGGGTAGGTTATGTCTCCGGTCGCGAACTACTCTCTTTTCCCAAGAAGACAGGTGTCAGGAAATCTCGCGATCGCTTTCGTTCGAGTCAGGGGGCATGGGGATGAACGATAGAGAGAGGCGGGGTACTCGCTCACCTTAAGGTGGGTTATGTCTCCGGTCGCGAACTACTCTCTTTTCCCAAGAAGACAGGTGTCAGGAAATCTCGCGATCGCTTTCGTTCGAGTCAGGGGGCATGGGGATGAACGATAGAGAGAGGCGGGGTACTCGCTCACCTTAAGGTGGGTTATGTCTCCGGTCGCGAACTACTCTCTTTTCCCAAGAAGACAGGTGTCAGGAAATCTCGCGATCGCTTTCGTTCGAGTCAGGGGGCATGGGGATGAACGATAGAGTGAGGCGGGGTACTCGCTCAATAGGGTGGGTTATGTCTCCGGTCGCGAACTACTCTTTTCCCAAGAAGACAGGTGTCAGGAAATCTCGCGATCGCTTTCGTTCGAGTCAGGGGGCATGGGGATGAACGATAGAGAGAGGCGGGGTACTCGCTCACCTTAAGGTGGGTTATGTCTCCGGTCGCGAACTACTCTCTTTTCCCAAGAAGACAGGTGTCAGGAAATCTCGCGATCGCTTTCGTTCGAGTCAGGGGGCATGGGGATGAACGATAGAGAGAGGCGGGGTACTCGCTCACCTTAAGGTGGGTTATGTCTCCGGTCGCGAACTACTCTCTTTTCCCAAGAAGACAGGTGTCAGGAAATCTCGCGATCGCTTTCGTTCGAGTCAGGAGGCATGGGGATGAACGATAGAGAGAGGCGGGGTACTCGCTCACCTTAGGGTGGGTTATGTCTCCGGTCGCGAACTACTCTCTTTTCCCAAGAAGACAGGTGTCAGGAAATCTCGCGATCGCTTTCGTTCGAGTCAGGGGGCATGGGGATGAACGATAGAGAGAGGCGGAGTACTCGCTCACCTTAAGGTGGGTTATGTCTCCGGTCGCGAACTACTATCTTTTCCCAAGAAGACAGGTGCATGGGGATGAACGATAGAGAGAGGCGGGTACTCGCTCACCTTAAGGTGGGTTATGTCTCCGGTCGCGAACTACTCTCTTTTCCCAAGAAGACAGGTGTCAGGAAATCTCGCGATCGCTTTCGTTCGAGTCAGGGGGCATGGGGATAAAAGATAGAGAGAGGCGGGGTACTCGCTCACCTTAGGGTAGGTTATGTCTCCGGTCGCGAACTACTCTCTTTTCCCAAGAAGGCAGGTGTCAGGAAATCTCGCGATCGCTTTCGTTCGAGTCAGGGGGCATGGGGATGAACGATAGAGAGAGGCGGGGTACTCGCTCACCTTAAGGTGGGTTATGTCTCTGGTCGCGAACTACTCTCTTTTCCCAAGAAGACAGGTGTCAGGAAATCTCGCGATCGCTTTCGTTCGAGTCAGGAGGCATGGGGATGAACGATAGAGAGAGGCGGGGTACTCGCTCACCTTAGGGTGGGTTATGTCTCCGGTCGCGAACTACTCTTTTCCCAAGAAGACAGGTGTCAGGAAATCTCGCGATCGCTTTCGTTCGAGTCAGGGGGCATGGGGATGAACGATAGAGAGAGGCGGGGTACTCGCTCACCTTAAGGTGGGTTATGTCTCCGGTCGCGAACTACTCTCTTTTCCCAAGAAGACAGGTATCAGGAAATCTCGCGATCGCTTTCGTTCGAGTCAGGGGGCATGGGGATGAACGATAGAGAGAGGCGGGGTACTCGCTCACCTTAAGGTGGGTTATGTCTCCGGTCGCGAACTACTCTCTTTTCCCAAGAAGACAGGTATCAGGAAATCTCGCGATCGCTTTCGTTCGAGTCAGGGGGCATGGGGATGAACGATAGAGAGAGGCGGAGTACTCGCTCACCTTAAGGTGGGTTATGTCTCCGGTCGCGAACTACTATCTTTTCCCAAGAAGACAGGTGCATGGGGATGAACGATAGAGAGAGGCGGGGTACTCGCTCACCTTAAGGTGGGTTATGTCTCCGGTCGCGAACTACTCTCATTTCCCAAGAAGACAGGAGTCAGGGGGCATGGGGATGAACGATAGAGAGAGGCGGAGTACTCGCTCACCTTAAGGTGGGTTATGTCTCCGGTCGCGAACTACTATCTTTTCCCAAGAAGACAGGTGCATGGGGATGAACGATAGAGAGAGGCGGGGTACTCGCTCACCTTAAGGTGGGTTATGTCTCCGGTCGCGAACTACTCTCTTTTCCCAAGAAGACAGGTGTCAGGAAATCTCGCGATCGCTTTCGTTCGAGTCAGGGGGCATGGGGATAAAAGATAGAGAGAGGCGGGGTACTCGCTCACCTTAGGGTAGGTTATGTCTCCGGTCGCGAACTACTCTCTTTTCCCAAGAAGACAGGTGTCAGGATATCTCGCGATCGCTTTCGTTCGAGTCAGGGGGCATGGGGATGAACGATAGAGAGAGGCGGGGTACTCGCTCACCTTAAGGTGGGTTATGTCTCCGGTCGCGAACTACTCTCTTTTCCCAAGAAGACAGGTGTCAGGAAATCTCGCGATCGCTTTCGTTCGAGTCAGGGGGCATGGGGATGAACGATAGAGAGAGGCGGGGTACTCGCTCACCTTAAGGTGGGTTATGTCTCCGGTCGCGAACTACTCTCTTTTCCCAAGAAGACAGGTATCAGGAAATCTCGCGATCGCTTTCGTTCGAGTCAGGGGGCATGGGGATGAACGATAGAGAGAGGCGAGGTACTCGCTCACCTTAGGGTGGGTTATGTCTCCGGTCGCGAACTACTCTCTTTTCCCAAGAAGACAGGTGTCAGGAAATCTCGCGATCGCTTTCGTTCGAGTCAGGAGGCATGGGGATGAACGATAGAGAGAGGCGGGGTACTCGCTCACCTTAGGGTGGGTTATGTCTCCGGTCGCGAACTACTCTCTTTTCCCAAGAAGACAGGTGTCAGGAAATCTCGCGATCGCTTTCGTTCGAGTCAGGGGGCATGGGGATGAACGATAGAGAGAGGCGGGGTACTCGCTCACCTTAAGGTGGGTTATGTCTCCGGTCGCGAACTACTCTCTTTTCCCAAGAAGACAGGTGTCAGGAAATCTCGCGATCGCTTTCGTTCGAGTCAGGGGGCATGGGGATGAACGATAGAGAGAGGCGGGGTACTCGCTCACCTTAGGGTAGGTTATGTCTCCGGTCGCGAACTACTCTCTTTTCCCAAGAAGACAGGTGTCAGGAAATCTCGCGATCGCTTTCGTTCGAGTCAGGGGGCATGGGGATGAACGATAGAGTGAGGCGGGGTACTCGCTCAATAGGGTGGGTTATGTCTCCGGTCGCGAACTACTCTTTTCCCAAGAAGACAGGTGTCAGGAAATCTCGCGATCGCTTTCGTTCGAGTCAGGAGGCATGGGGATGAACGATAGAGTGAGGCGGGGTACTCGCTCAATAGGGTGGGTTATGTCTCCGGTCGCGAGCTACTCTCTTTTCCCAAGAAGACAGGTATCAGGAAATCTCGCGATCGCTTTCGTTCGAGTCAGGGGGCATGGGGATGAACGATAGAGAGAGGCGGGGTACTCGCTCACCTTAAGGTGGGTTATGTCTCCGGTCGCGAACTACTCTCTTTTCCCAAGAAGACAGGTATCAGGAAATCTCGCGATCGCTTTCGTTCGAGTCAGGGGGCATGGGGATGAACGATAGAGAGAGGCGGAGTACTCGCTCACCTTAAGGTGGGTTATGTCTCCGGTCGCGAACTACTATCTTTTCCCAAGAAGACAGGTGCATGGGGATGAACGATAGAGAGAGGCGGGGTACTCGCTCACCTTAAGGTGGGTTATGTCTCCGGTCGCGAACTACTCTCTTTTCCCAAGAAGACAGGAGTCAGGGGGCATGGGGATGAACGATAGAGAGAGGCGGAGTACTCGCTCACCTTAAGGTGGGTTATGTCTCCGGTCGCGAACTACTATCTTTTCCCAAGAAGACAGGTGCATGGGGATGAACGATAGAGAGAGGCGAGGTACTCGCTCACCTTAGGGTGGGTTATGTCTCCGGTCGCGAACTACTCTCTTTTCCCAAGAAGACAGGTGTCAGGAAATCTCGCGATCGCTTTCGTTCGAGTCAGGAGGCATGGGGATGAACGATAGAGAGAGGCGGGGTACTCGCTCACCTTAGGGTGGGTTATGTCTCCGGTCGCGAACTACTCTCTTTTCCCAAGAAGACAGGTGTCAGGAAATCTCGCGATCGCTTTCGTTCGAGTCAGGGGGCATGGGGATGAACGATAGAGAGAGGCGGGGTACTCGCTCACCTTAAGGTGGGTTATGTCTCCGGTCGCGAACTACTCTCTTTTCCCAAGAAGACAGGTGTCAGGAAATCTCGCGATCGCTTTCGTTCGAGTCAGGGGGCATGGGGATGAACGATAGAGAGAGGCGGGGTACTCGCTCACCTTAGGGTAGGTTATGTCTCCGGTCGCGAACTACTCTCTTTTCCCAAGAAGACAGGTGTCAGGAAATCTCGCGATCGCTTTCGTTCGAGTCAGGGGGCATGGGGATGAACGATAGAGTGAGGCGGGGTACTCGCTCAATAGGGTGGGTTATGTCTCCGGTCGCGAACTACTCTTTTCCCAAGAAGACAGGTGTCAGGAAATCTCGCGATCGCTTTCGTTCGAGTCAGGAGGCATGGGGATGAACGATAGAGTGAGGCGGGGTACTCGCTCAATAGGGTGGGTTATGTCTCCGGTCGCGAGCTACTCTCTTTTCCCAAGAAGACAGGTGTCAGGAAATCTCGCGATCGCTTTCGTTCGAGTCAGGGGGCATGGGGATGAACGATAGAGAGAGGCGGGGTACTCGCTCACCTTAAGGTGGGTTATGTCTCAGGTCGCGAACTACTCTCTTTTCCCAAGAAGACAGGTGTCAGGAAATCTCGCGATCGCTTTCGTTCGAGTCAGGGGGCATGGGGATGAACGATAGAGAGAGGCGGGGTACTCGCTCACCTTAAGGTGGGTTATGTCTCCGGTCGCGAACTACTCTCTTTTCCCAAGAAGACAGGTGTCAGGAAATCTCGCGATCGCTTTCGTTCGAGTCAGGAGGCATGGGGATGAACGATAGAGAGAGGCGGGGTACTCGCTCACCTTAGGGTGGGTTATGTCTCCGGTCGCGAACTACTCTCTTTTCCCAAGAAGACAGGTGTCAGGAAATCTCGCGATCGCTTTCGTTCGAGTCAGGGGGCATGGGGATGAACGATAGAGAGAGGCGGAGTACTCGCTCACCTTAAGGTGGGTTATGTCTCCGGTCGCGAACTACTATCTTTTCCCAAGAAGACAGGTGCATGGGGATGAACGATAGAGAGAGGCGGGGTACTCGCTCACCTTAAGGTGGGTTATGTCTCCGGTCGCGAACTACTCTCTTTTCCCAAGAAGACAGGTGTCAGGAAATCTCGCGATCGCTTTCGTTCGAGTCAGGAGGCATGGGGATGAACGATAGAGAGAGGCGGGGTACTCGCTCACCTTAGGGTGGGTTATGTCTCCGGTCGCGAACTACTCTTTTCCCAAGAAGACAGGTGTCAGGAAATCTCGCGATCGCTTTCGTTCGAGTCAGGGGGCATGGGGATGAACGATAGAGAGAGGCGGGGTACTCGCTCACCTTAAGGTGGGTTATGTCTCCGGTCGCGAACTACTCTCTTTTCCCAAGAAGACAGGTATCAGGAAATCTCGCGATCGCTTTCGTTCGAGTCAGGGGGCATGGGGATGAACGATAGAGAGAGGCGGGGTACTCGCTCACCTTAAGGTGGGTTATGTCTCCGGTCGCGAACTACTCTCTTTTCCCAAGAAGACAGGTGTCAGGAAATCTCGCGATCGCTTTCGTTCGAGTCAGGGGGCATGGGGATGAACGATAGAGAGAGGCGGGGTACTCGCTCACCTTAAGGTGGGTTATGTCTCCGGTCGCGAACTACTCTCTTTTCCCAAGAAGACAGGTATCAGGAAATCTCGCGATCGCTTTCGTTCGAGTCAGGGGGCATGGGGATGAACGATAGAGAGAGGCGAGGTACTCGCTCACCTTAGGGTGGGTTATGTCTCCGGTCGCGAACTACTCTCTTTTCCCAAGAAGACAGGTGTCAGGAAATCTCGCGATCGCTTTCGTTCGAGTCAGGAGGCATGGGGATGAACGATAGAGAGAGGCGGGGTACTCGCTCACCTTAGGGTGGGTTATGTCTCCGGTCGCGAACTACTCTCTTTTCCCAAGAAGACAGGTGTCAGGAAATCTCGCGATCGCTTTCGTTCGAGTCAGGGGGCATGGGGATGAACGATAGAGAGAGGCGGGGTACTCGCTCACCTTAAGGTGGGTTATGTCTCCGGTCGCGAACTACTCTCTTTTCCCAAGAAGACAGGTGTCAGGAAATCTCGCGATCGCTTTCGTTCGAGTCAGGGGGCATGGGGATGAACGATAGAGAGAGGCGGGGTACTCGCTCACCTTAGGGTAGGTTATGTCTCCGGTCGCGAACTACTCTCTTTTCCCAAGAAGACAGGTGTCAGGAAATCTCGCGATCGCTTTCGTTCGAGTCAGGGGGCATGGGGATGAACGATAGAGTGAGGCGGGGTACTCGCTCAATAGGGTGGGTTATGTCTCCGGTCGCGAACTACTCTTTTCCCAAGAAGACAGGTGTCAGGAAATCTCGCGATCGCTTTCGTTCGAGTCAGGAGGCATGGGGATGAACGATAGAGTGAGGCGGGGTACTCGCTCAATAGGGTGGGTTATGTCTCCGGTCGCGAGCTACTCTCTTTTCCCAAGAAGACAGGTGTCAGGAAATCTCGCGATCGCTTTCGTTCGAGTCAGGGGGCATGGGGATGAACGATAGAGAGAGGCGGGGTACTCGCTCACCTTAAGGTGGGTTATGTCTCCGGTCGCGAACTACTCTCTTTTCCCAAGAAGACAGGTGTCAGGAAATCTCGCGATCGCTTTCGTTCGAGTCAGGGGGCATGGGGATGAACGATAGAGAGAGGCGGGGTACTCGCTCACCTTAAGATGGGTTATGTCTCCGGTCGCGAACTACTCTCTTTTCACAAGAAGACAGGTGTCAGGAAATATCGCGATCGCTTTCGTTCGAGTCAGGAGGCATGGGGATGAACGATAGAGAGAGGCGGGGTACTCGCTCACCTTAGGTTGGGTTATGTCTCCGGTCGCGAACTACTCTCTTTTCCCAAGAAGACAGGTGTCAGGAAATCTCGCGATCGCTTTCGTTCGAGTCAGGGGGCATGGGGATGAACGATAGAGAGAGGCGGGGTACTCGCTCACCTTAAAGTGGGTTATGTCTCCGGTCGCGAACTACTCTCTTTTCCCAAGAAGACAGGTGTCAGGAAATCTCGCGATCGCTTTCGTTCGAGTCAGGGGGCATGGGGATGAACGATAGAGAGAGGCGGGGTACTCGCTCACCTTAAGGTGGGTTATGTCTCCGGTCGCGAACTACTCTCTTTTCCCAAGAAGACAGGTGTCAGGAAATCTCGCGATCGCTTTCGTTCGAGTCAGGGGGCATGGGGATGAACGATAGAGAGAGGCGGGGTACTCGCTCACTTTAAGGTGGGTTATGTCTCCGGTCGCGAACTACTCTCTTTCCCAAGAAGACAGGTGTCAGGAAATCTCGCGATCGCTTTCGTTCGAGTCAGGAGGCATGGGGATGAACGATAGAGAGAGGCGGGGTACTCGCTCACCTTAGGGTGGGTTATGTCTCCGGTCGCGAACTACTCTCTTTTCCCAAGAAGACAGGTGTCAGGAAATCTCGCGATCGCTTTCGTTCGAGTCAGGGGGCATGGGGATGAACGATAGAGAGAGGCGGGGTACTCGCTCACCTTAAGGTGGGTTATGTCTCCGGTCGCGAACTACTCTCTTTTCCCAAGAAGACAGGTGTCAGGAAATCTCGCGATCGCTTTCGTTCGAGTCAGGAGGCATGGGGATGAACGATAGAGTGAGGCGGGGTACTCGCTCAATAGGGTGGGTCTCCGGTCGCGAACTACTCTCTTTTCCCAAGAAGACAGGTGTCAGGAAATCTCGCGATCGCTTTCGTTCGAGTCAGGGGGCATGGGGATGAACGATAGAGAGAGGCGGGGTACTCGCTCACCTTAAAGTGGGTTATGTCTCCGGTCGCGAACTACTCTCTTTTCCCAAGAAGACAGGTGTCAGGAAATCTCGCGATCGCTCTCGTTCGAGTCAGGAGGCATGGGGATGAACGATAGAGAGAGGCGGGGTACTCGCTCACCTTAGGGTGGGTTATGTCTCCGGTCGCGAACTACTCTCTTTTCCCAAGAAGACAGGTGTCAGGAAATCTCGCGATCGCTTTCGTTCGAGTCAGGAGGCATGGGGATGAACGATAGAGAGAGGCGGAGTACTCGCTCACCTTAAGGTGGGTTATGTCTCCGGTCGCGAACTACTATCTTTTCCCAAGAAGACAGGTGCATGGGGATGAACGAAAGAGAGAGGCGGGGTACTCGCTCACCTTAAGGTGGGTTATGTCTCCGGTCGCGAACTACTCTCTTTTCCCAAGAAGACAGGTGTCAGGAAATATCGCGATCGCTTTCGTTCGAGTCAGGAGGCATGGGGATGAACGATAGAGAGAGGCGGGGTACTCGCTCACCTTAGGGTGGGTTATGTCTCCGGTCGCGAACTACTCTCTTTTCCCAAGAAGACAGGTGTCAGGAAATCTCGCGATCGCTCTCGTTCGAGTCAGGGGGCATGGGGATGAACGATAGAGAGAGGCGGGGTACTCGCTCACTTTAAGGTGGGTTATGTCTCCGGTCGCGAACTACTCTCTTTCCCAAGAAGACAGGTGTCAGGAAATCTCGCGATCGCTTTCGTTCGAGTCAGGAGGCATGGGGATGAACGATAGAGAGAGGCGGGGTACTCGCTCACCTTAGGGTGGGTTATGTCTCCGGTCGCGAACTACTCTCTTTTCCCAAGAAGACAGGTGTCAGGAAATCTCGCGATCGCTTTCGTTCGAGTCAGGGGGCATGGGGATGAACGATAGAGAGAGGCGGGGTGCTCGCTCACCTTAGGTTGGGTTATGTCTCCGGTCGCGAACTACTCTCTTTTCCCAAGAAGACAGGTGTCAGGAAATCTCGCGATCGCTCTCGTTCGAGTCAGGAGGCATGGGGATGAACGATAGAGAGAGGCGGGGTACTCGCTCACCTTAAGGTGGGTTATGTCTCCGGTCGCGAACTACTCTCTTTTCCCAAGAAGACAGGTGTCAGGAAATCTCGCGATCGCTCTCGTTCGAGTCAGGAGGCATGGGGATGAACGATAGAGAGAGGCGGGGTACTCGCTCACCTTAGGGTGGGTTATGTCTCCGGTCGCGAACTACTCTCTTTTCCCAAGAAGACAGGTGTCAGGAAATCTCGCGATCGCTTTCGTTCGAGTCAGGGGGCATGGGGATGAACGATAGAGAGAGGCGGGGTGCTCGCTCACCTTAGGTTGGGTTATGTCTCCGGTCGCGAACTACTCTCTTTTCCCAAGAAGACAGGTGTCAGGAAATCTCGCGATCGCTCTCGTTCGAGTCAGGAGGCATGGGGATGAACGATAGAGAGAGGCGGGGTACTCGCTCACCTTAAGGTGGGTTATGTCTCCGGTCGCGAACTACTCTCTTTTCCCAAGAAGACAGGTGTCAGGAAATCTCGCGATCGCTCTCGTTCGAGTCAGGAGGCATGGGGATGAACGATAGAGAGAGGCGGGGTACTCGCTCACCTTAGGGTGGGTTATGTCTCCGGTCGCGAACTACTCTCTTTTCCCAAGAAGACAGGTGTCAGGAAATCTCGCGATCGCTTTCGTTCGAGTCAGGGGGCATGGGGATGAACGATAGAGAGAGGCGGGGTACTCGCTCACCTTAAGGTGGGTTATGTCTCCGGTCGCGAACTACTCTCTTTTCCCAAGAAGACAGGTGTCAGGAAATCTCGCGATCGCTTTCGTTCGAGTCAGGGGGCATGGGGATGAACGATAGAGAGAGGCGGGGTACTCGCTCACCTTAAGGTGGGTTATGTCTCCGGTCGCGAACTACTCTCTTTTCCCAAGAAGACAGGTGTCAGGAAATCTCGCGATCGCTTTCGTTCGAGTCAGGGGGCATGGGGATGAACGATAGAGAGAGGCGGGGTACTCGCTCACCTTAAGGTGGGTTATGTCTCCGGTCGCGAACTACTCTCTTTTCCCAAGAAGACAGGTGTCAGGAAATCTCGCGATCGCTTTCGTTCGAGTCAGGGGGCATGGGGATGAACGATAGAGAGAGGCGGGGTACTCGCTCACCTTAGGGTGGGTTATGTCTCCGGTCGCGAACTACTCTCTGTCCCCAAGAAGACAGGTGTCAGGAAATCTCGCGATCGCTTTCGTTCGAGTCAGGGGGTACGTGGGGACGATAGAGAGAGGCGGCCACTATTAGACCTAGGCGTGTTGAGATTGACCCTTTTTTAAACTCTTCCTTACATAAAATAGTAAAATAGAAACTCTTGGAACTCTTACATAAAATAGTAGTAGAAGTAGTTATAGTTTGGATCACTTGTTCTGCCTCGTAGGTTCGGCAAACATTGCTTCTCCTGTACCCGGTATCGAAAAATTTTGAGGGAAGATTTCTATCCATATTTACTAGTGAATTAACCCTCCCATATTTTACATTTACCTTAGAAAATTTAACACGTTTTTTATTTCATGAATATCTTCCGAGAGCCTCTACCTGATAATTAGTCCTCACAAAACCCGAAGAGCGGCAATCTTTCGGAATATTATATCGGATGAAAGGAAACTGAGGGAGAAGGATCATGATAAAAGACAACAGACCTCGAAGTTGGGTCCCTCCCCGATCGTAAGTAGTACTACGGTATTTTCCTGAATTCTCTTAACCATTGTTTTACATTTGATGTCTTGTTTTCCTTTTTATTCTTTCAGGGGGCTTAGAAGACTCCTGAGAAATTTGAGGATCTCTCTTATGTTCAACGACTGAGACTTATTCCTCGATCTAAAGATTCCTTACATCCTTCGAAGGGGATTGCCCTCTCATTGGCTAGGACAGGAAAGGAGACAACCCCGAAGTTAGGGGCATCCCTCTTCCGAAAATAAGTAAAGGTAAATTTTATTATGGATATTTTTGATGATACGATTTAAGTGTATATTGAAGTTTTATTTGTTTTACATGTACCGTTTTATTTTGGGTATCAAAGCGATATTTTTACCTCGGTAAATATTGTGATTTGAATAAAAATTGTGTTGAGATATTTCTTAAGACTTAAGTGGAGAAATCTAACATATTGCTAGTACAGAACTTCAAAAGCTTAGTCTTATAATTATTATATACCATTATATTAGTAATTTATACTGAAAGTTAATATTCTAATATTAATATTTTATCTCTCTTTGAGAATTCTTCAATTATTTACTAGTGATTTAGAAAAACGATATTTATTTCAGTGGTTTGAAGTAAATTTTCTTAATTTTTTTAAACTTATCTTTAAAAACTTACATACGTAAATTTAAAAAAAATTGTCACATATTCTTCCACTGTTTTTGATTGCTGTAAATATAGATATTCGATTTACCCATGGACGAGCAGTAGCTCCTTCGGGATAGACATTATCTCTTTTTTTTCTCTTTTGTATGTATTAAACTTGTTAAATTGTATTTGTAATTGTATTATTTGTATTTTGTTTTCGTTTTGTAATAAATTTGAATTTGAAAAAAAAAATTAAATTTTATTTTGGTTAGCGTCTTATAAAAATGTGTAAAAATAAGGTATTTTAAAATTTCATACAGCTTGGTGTGTTGAAGATATTTAAGTCCTATCATAACAGGGAATTAATTCCTTTTTTTTTCGATCCAGGTTATCAAGTTCAAGATAGAATAGAAAAGAATTGCATATTGAGCATTATAAATTGTAAGAAAATGAATCAACACCAAGCTGCTACATTCAAAATATCTTTGTACTGAAACCCCTCATGAAGTGAATTTACATTGGTTTAAACAAGTTTGATGCTGTTGTATACATTTGAAAATGCTTTCCAAATAAAATGGATTCGTTTCAAAGTATATGTCTTTTAGAGTTAAAAATGAATAGTTGAAAATGAATCAACACCAAGCTGCTACATTCAAAATATCTTTGTACTGAAACCCCTCATGAAGTGAATTTACATTGGTTTAAACAAGTTTGATGCTGTTGTATACATTTGAAAATGCTTTCCAAATAAAATGGATTCGTTTCAAAGTATATGTCTTTTAGAGTTAAGTCTGTTTCATTTTACACATTCTAGAAGCTAAAAAATCCCTTTTTTATCCAGTAATTGTTTGATTCTCTTCTGAACACGTTATTTTCATGTGTTTGACCCTCTGGATTGGGTTTATTTTATTAATTTCAACTAAATAAACTGCAGAAATCCATTTAACTGCTTCAAGGACTGACTTCAGAACTTCAGAAAACTATTGCAGTAGCGAACTTTATATCTGTCCCAATTCCCTGAACGCACAAAAATCCGGAACCTTGATTAATGAGATGATAAAATATATTTATAATTCTGATGGTATTTTTCCCAAATTTCTCTCATGTTAATTTAAATTCCTGTATCAAAGAGTTAAATTACATTTGGGATTAATGTTACCTTAAAAATTATTAAATCATATATTGAAGCAAATTTTTGCTCGTCCGGAAGTAGGTTACCTTCAAGGAAAAAATAAATCAACATCCAAAATTGAAGTACTACAGCACCAGAACATGAAATATAAAGAAAAAAAATCATTTGAGTGTAAAAGACGCCCTCGGGTTTGATTTAAGCTGGGCTTAAAGTTAACCTGCAGTCTGCCGAGCAAGCGGGTTTACCTTTATGACACTCTGAAATCCCAGTCAATTGGCATGTCCACAAAAACGTCACGTGTCACTGCTGCATCCATAGATTCAAGTAATTTACTTGTTGAATTCATTCGCAATAATTAAGCCTACAATAAATGCTTCCACATGGAGTCAGTCCAAGTGATTACCTTCTGAGCAAAGCCAACCAATTCAAGGTCAATGCTCAAAAGGATCTCACTAGGCAATAGGTTTTCTTTATGGATTACTCTTTTTGGACAGTTTAAACTTGGCTGAGTCTTCAAGGAATGAATAGTGAATTAAGAAATAGTTATGCAAGGATTTAATTTCATAATTTTGTAAATAAACTTTTTTATAATATTGTAAATAAATTTTAAAAAATTAAAAGTAAAGAAATTCAACTATTAAATCATCTCTAAAATTTTTAATACTATTTAACATAAATTTAAGGTGCCTGCCTACCTAAAAATGCCTTTTCGGACCAAAATTTCCAAAAAAATTTTTTTCTTATTTCGAAACACACATCTTTAGCTTTCCAAATCAGTTTAAATTTTGTCTTTACCTTTCCTAGAACCAAAGTTACAGAAATTTTACTAAAAACTAAACAGGCATTTTATTAAGGAAAAAATAAAGAAATTTGTGTTTTTCTCAGAATCACGTTTTTGCTATTTTCCTTCTCCGCAAAACTGCATAGCTTAAAATATTATATTTTTTTCCAATTTTAGGGCTTGAAAGCTCGAGAGGAGCTTCTCCTGTTTTACTGATCTTTATCATGTGAAATTCAGTTTTACATCAAAGGACATCTTACAAGGGGAGGATACCAACGTGTCATCACCGATTCGGTTCATTTTTGGAGTGCAAGTAGTGCATGACTAGGACATCAATTTGTGAAAATATTAAGAAGCAACTCTCAAAAGTTTAGGAGAAAATCGCGATTAAAAATTTTAACACGTACTTATATATATCTAAAAAGGGATCGAGCCTAGTTGATGGGTACGGGTTGGCGATAGATGACGTAGTCAGAGATAGATTGCCAAGACTGGCAATCGCGAGTTGAATGACGAATGCTGTGCGCGATTCATCCAAATTGACGTAAGAATGCGCTCTTGTGTTCTGCGTTGTATTGTAACATTCCGAAATGGCCAATTGAGAAGTGATGACGCAAATGACTCGGAAAACCAATCAGCTGTCATGTTGTGCTTAGGGATCTAAAAAATCGTTTCATTCGATTCCGGAATTGATTCCTGGGGCTTGATTCCAACCTAGAATCGATTCCTTAGGGCCAGTATCGAAAAAGTAGGAATGATAATTAGTAAAATCAAGGATAATTAGTTAATACGGATATTATACTAAAAAATACGGATATTATAAGAGATAAAAATAATATATAATAATATAAATATATAATAGTAATATAATAATAATATAAATAGTAATATAATAATATAAATATAAAATAGTAATAATAATATAAATATAAAATAGTAATAATAATAATATAAAATAGTAATATAATAATAATATAAAATAGTAATAAACATAATAACAATATAAATATAAAATAGTAATAATAAAAATATATAATTATAGAAAAATATATAATTATAATATATTATTATTTCTAAATTAATACAGATAATTATTAGCAAATTTGTTAAGTACGATTCCTAAGATTCAATTTCTGCTGGAATCGATTCCTTCAAGGGTTCGATTCCGGAATCCCTTCAGAAAATATTAAGAACTTAGTTGTGGCAATCGCGTTGAATATGCGCGGATTTCAAATATTACGATGTCTCTGCGCATTTCAAAACAGTTCTTTTGTTTTGAAAGGCAGATATGTGTAAGTTTCAGTACGGGAATATGGTATGTTATTTGTGTTTTTTATTACTTAAAATGCATTAATGAAGAGTTATTAAGTTGAATTAGGATATTTGTATAAGTATTTTACTATATTAAGAATATTCGCCGGAACCTTAATGTTCAGTAAAGCGTATTGAAATACATGCGTAATTATGCGTATCTTATAAGGGTAATTAATCTTTGAAATTATATGTCATTTCTTAATTTATCGGACGAGAAACAAGACGTCATAGTTAGATTAATATTGCATCATAGTATATTTAAGTCTTGAAAATTCGTCAATCAAGTGATAAATACTTTAAATTATGTTATAATATGTATAAATTGTTTCCTTATTACGCTTTAAGCAGTTTAGACTATGTTTTTAGCTGTCTGCAGCTTGGAATTTGGCGCCTTTCGATTTTGGCGACAAAAAAAAACTTAGCGCCAAAAAACGCGCCAAGGCGTACCCATGAAATAGGATTTTACCTCTAAAAAGATTCGTATCGTGCAAGCAGATCGTGGTAAAGAAGTAAGAGCTGCGACTCCCAATCCAAAGGTTCCGGGTTCGGTCCTCGGTGGGTGTCATAATTTTTATTTTCCATACAATTAAGAGTACAGATACGAAATAAAATTAGAATAATATTTAATTACTAATTTTAAATTTTTTTTCTTGTTTATAAATAATTTTTTGGTAAATATATAATATTTACAATACGATCATAAAAAATTGGATTTAATTATTATTTTTTGGGGAACAAGGAATGAAAATATTTTTTCAAAACAAAAAAAATAGTTTTCATTTTTATAGTTGAAGTTTAACCTTAATTTATCCCCAACTATTCAAAAGAAAGTACGCAATTTTGTTATGCTAAAAGGGTTTGTTATGTGTCTGATTTGATTGTTAAAATAAATCCAAGGGGAAAATAAGGCAAGTTAATTAGCCAGCTAATATTTTGTAAATATTTAAAAAATGTTTTAAAATTGATAATTATAAATATGTATGTACTAAACTTCGTATCTGTGCTCTTAATTGTGTGGAAAATTTAAATAAAAATTATGGTACCCACCGAGGCTCGAACCAGGGACCTTTGGAATGAGAGTCGCAGCTTTTACCTCTTTGCCACGATCTGCTTGCAAGACACGAATTTTCTCAGATATAAAACTACGTGTTAAAATTTTTAATCGCGATTTTCTCCTAAACTTTTGAGAGTTGCTTCTTAATATTTTCACAAATTGATGTCCTAGTCATGCACTACTTACACACCAAAAATGAACCGAATCGGCGATGACGCGTTGGGATCCTCCCCTTGTTAGATAAATACTGATAAAGCGTAAGCAAAAAAAAACTTTTAAAACTGAGTTTACGGCAAAGCAATTAAAAATTTCATGATAAAAATAAACCTTTTTAGGAAAGCACCTTTTTTTTTCATGTGACATTTTAAAAACTTTAGATTAAGATGAAATTTTAGATCTAGTTAACTGAGTAAATACTACTGATGAAGCAAGCAAAAGGGCCTTTGTCAAGCATTGCATTCCGAAAATAAGTTAAAAGCTAAAGGGAACATCCTGATTCACTGATTACTCTAAAATTATGTTTATTTGGAATTTGAACAATCTTAACCTTTAAAAGTTTTAAATAAACAAAACTAATAATATAACATCTGAAGGAAAAGTTAAACCTAAAACTACACTCTTAAAACGATTGTATCAAAACTGAGTATAAAAGTACTCAAAAAGGCTCCGATCCAATAAGTACTCAAATTCGAATACATGAATATACTCAAAAATGAAACATCGTGAGCTCATTTTTGAGTTCAAGCTCAAGATGTTTCATTTTTGAGTATATTCATGTAATCAAATTTGAGTACTTATTGGATCGGGGCCTTTTTGAGTACTTTTATACTCAGTTTTGATACAATCGTTTTAAGAGTGATACCAACGACTTTACTAGGATTACTATATCAAAAAAAATTACTTCAACACTGAAAAGTCTTAAACATGAACATGTAAAGGAAAACCTAAAACAAAATACTAATGATTTCAAAGGAGATGATTTTACAACTAAAAAAAGCAATAAAAAGGTCTGAAAACTTCATACTCACAAGTTCTTCATCGGAGTCTCCATCATCCAAAAGGTCCATAAAGACTTCCGATTCCTCCTTTTGGATCTCTTCGTTGAGTCTGGCCAGGGTCCGGCGAAGGATGGCTTCAGATCTCAGGGTCAGCGTCCTCTCGAGATGAAGTTTCATTCTGGAACGGATCTCCTCAAGTTCTCGAAGTCGAGCGTCATCTCGTACCTGGATCAACAGCTGCTAAAGAAAAAACAGACATTGTCGAAATATTAAAGCATGAAAATAGAAACATTCATTTTGCATAATACAGGGTTATAACCATAAGTTCATATTAGAAACCAGTCGAGAACAAACTTTCACTATTCCTTTTCTGCAAAATTACGTTTTTAATTTAAAATCAAGTAATTGAATATTAAATTTTATTTGAAACTTAAAAAAAATCGTTTGAAAAAATATACAATATTTAAGTTTTTAATGAAATTATATTTCAAATAAGAGATCCTTCCAATAAAATAACGATCCTAGCTTAAAAGAAAAAGCATTAAAATACAAATTCAATCGGAAACCACTAGAAGAAAGGATTGAAAGTATAAACCGAATTATTTAACTTACATGCATGCTAGAATAAGATATTGAACGTGAAAGGACAGAGTGGGAAAAAAATAACGCAACGCTACAGCCTATCAGGAGCAAAGTGAGCGTCGAGTAACTATAACGCACGGTTACGTCCGTAGATCGCAGTTAATACGACATTCGGTCAAAATTTAAATTCACAGAGGGGTCACTCCCCGGGATGCGCTGATTGCACGAGACCGGCACGAGCGTTCTCTAAAGGCCACAGTTTCCCATCTGCACAAATCCATCATCGACCATCTTTTTCATGGTGACATCATCTGTCAATATCATATTGCCCCACTATCGACGAAACAGGGGGAGTTCCCACTTATAAAATAATTTCTTTTATAAAAAGTTTTTAAAAGAAATTTCTTTGATTTTTGCAGGTTAATTTTTAAAATTTTTCCTTCAAAACAATAGTCATCTACAGCTTTTTTTACTTTTTTTTAACACAATTTCAAGAATAGCATTTTTTACTAATCCTGGCCTATAAAGTGTGTGCCATACATTAAGCATTTTTCAGGTTTTCTGCATGATTATCAAAGCGTTTTAGGCAAAAATACCAGATTTCTTTCCAAATTTCTCTCACTTTTAAGGTCAAATTAGAATTCCCTGGGCAAGGAAATCGGGATGAAAAAAATATCAAGACATTTGAGTGAATTTTTTTCTATAATTTAAATAATTTTCATTTATTTTATGTCAAGTTTCACTTTAAAGTGTGAATACGAAATAATTTATTTTTTACCTCAAAATAAATTATCTGTCAATTGTTAGTTAAGAACACATATAAAATTAAGATCTTTCGTTTTTATCTTAGTATTTTTATAACTAAAGGAAATAAACTAGAATAAAATCGAAATTTGCTGAAAAAAACCCCTTAATGTTATATTGAATCGTCCGTTTGTTAGGGAATAAGTCCAAAAACCAAGTTTTGAGAAAATCGGGGAAAAAAGTAGTAGTAATGGTATTTTCGTAGCATACCCACCAAAATATTACTGAAAACTTAGGACCCTATTTAGAAAACATAGCAACCGTCTAAAAAAATATTCGAGCATTCAAAAATATTTTACAGTTGAAAAAAGTTGATGGACTTTTTCAACCGTATGAAACTTAACTGAAGAAAAATCATTAAAACCACTTAAATTGACACTAAATTATATTTACCCTTAGTTGATACCACAAAAGTAAAAAATAGAAAGACCGAGACAGACAAAATATAATATCATAACGAAATAAAGTCATTAAGAAACTTTGAATGGAGTAAGTAAAAGTCAATGCAGTCATATATTCACTGAATAAAAAAGAGTTAATAACACTTTTAAATTAAAAGCAAATCTTATTTTGGCTTAGTTTACGGTACAAAGTATAAGAAAGGAAAGACAAGTTAACTTTATTTCCAAATTAAATTGAAAAAAAAAATACAATGATGGGACATTCATTTTGCAAAGAGGCTATACCTGCCTAGTCAGAGGGTAGATTCAGGGGGGGGGAACATAATTATAAGATCCCTTAAAAAAATAAAGCAAATTTCAGGAATTTTTTGGGGTTAGGCGTACGAACTCAAGGGCAGGTGTCGAGAATGTTGTTCTGTACTTTCCCAGTAGTCCACTGAAAATAGAGTTGAACCTCAAACAAATTGCAATAGAAGGTTTCTCAACGGTTTTCACTTAGAAATGACCTCAATAATAACATACTAAAAATCGGCCGGGGGGAAGTTTAATTTTTTTCAAATTTTTAAAAAATGGCCGAAAAAAAATTAAAAAAAAACCAAAACAATAATATAGACATGTGATACATGTTTATAGGTTATTTTTGAGTGCTGAAACCGAATATTGCGTTTAGTTTGGAAAAAAAATTGAAATTTCAATTTTTAAAATTAATTTGAATAATTAGCTATATATGAAAAAATTAAAAAACCCCTAAAAACCTAACAAAAACATCCAAAGAGATAAATCCAACGGTTTTCATTTAGAAATGACCTAAATATTAACATACTAAAATTTAAAATTTTTACGAGTTAAAGAAGTTAAATTTTTTTCAAATTTCCATTTTTTTTTGCGAAAAATGCATTTTTTTTTCAAATTTGTGCGAAAAACTTTAGAGGCTTTTGAAAAGGTCATTTTTCGGTGGATATTGTCCACAGATAGTTATATAATGGAAAACCGGTGGAATTGACCCTCAATGAATTAGTTAATTATTTTATTTAAAATTTTGAAATTGGTAAAATGTAGTAAAAAGTGAAAAAAAGGTAATACTTTGGCATATTTACACAAGAATTTAAAATAATTAACTAATTCATTGAGGGTCAATACCACCGGTTTTCCATTATATAACTATCTGTGGACAATATCCACCGAAAAATGACCTTTTCAAAAGCCTCTAAAGTTTTTTGCACTAATTTGAAAAAAAAATGAATTTTTCGCAAAAAAAAATGGAAATTTGAAAAAAAATTTAACTTCTTTAACTCGTAAAAATTTTAAATTTTAGTATGTTAATATTTAGGTCATTTCTAAATGAAAACCGTTGGATTTATCACTTTGGATGTTTTTGTTAGGTTTTTAGGGGTTTTTTAATTTTTTCATATAGCTAATTATTCAAATTAATTTTAAAAATTGAAATTTCAATTTTTTTTCCAAACTAAATGCAATATTCGGTTTCAGCACTCAAAAATAACCTATAAACATGTATCACATCTCTATATTATTGTTTTTTTTTTAATTTTTTTTCGGCCATTTTTTAAAAATTTGAAAAAAATTAAACTTCCCCCGGCCGATTTTTAGTATGTTATTATTGAGGTCATTTCTAAGTGAAAACCGTTGAGAAACCTTCTATTGCAATTTGTTTGAGGTTCGGCCCTATTTTTCGCTATTTTCAGTGGACTACAGGAGGTATTCCCAGCTGACCCATGGGAAATATTTCCGTAGTTGCCACCAGGTGAAAGGAGCACCTGTGCACGACCAACAGGACACAAGACATTCACCCCCGGAGACATGAGAGGTATCAAAAATGATTGGACACCAACCAAACAAAGCAACACTCCTTTTTCTTACACATGAGGAGAAGGACATAAAGGAACCTGTTGTTGTTGTTGTCGTGTGCCACTTGGTACTACCCAAGCTCCACAAGGATTCAAGGCAAAGGGGGTGCGGCTCCTGAGAAAGTGAGGCCCATAAATGGCATGAGTCCGACTTTTGCCTCATGAGATGATAGATGCTGCCACTCTCTATCACCACCTCTACAATTTTGCCATGCACCTGAAGGGGAGGGAATTAGTCTCCAGACACCTGGACCCGTGGTAAACTGCGCCATGACGGACCACAGGACTTTCCGACCCACAGATTTAACGAGCACCTACTCCGCATATACTCGGTGGGTCTTTAGCGGTGTCGGGAATCGAACCCGGGACCCTCCGATCCCGAAGCCTTAACCACTAGGCTCCCCACAGCCACATAAAGGAACCTTCGGCCAAGGAAAGGACAGGATGTAGGAAAACGGGATCCGGCAGTGTGGCTGGTTCGTAGAAGTGAACGTAAGTTAAGTTCGTACGTCAGGGGGGCCGAAAAATCAACCAGGAAACAACACCTCAGGTGTTAAGCAAGCGGGGAAAGTCAATGATTTACAAGGATCTGAAGTTAAATAGGGATAAATAATGAGGTATTCTCACGTTTTGAGATTACATTTTATTAAAATAGTAGATAAAAAACCATGAAGAATGACGTTTACATCAACTATTTCCGTGGCCTAGTTTCTGAGATATAAATTTTTGAAATTTCAATTTTTTGTTTTGGCGGGAATACACTTTCGAATCACAAATCATGCGCTGTGAGGTCACATCCAATAGAAGCCCGTTTTCTGATCACGTGAAAACAGAAAACACAATGGTTTTCATGCGCTGTGACGTCACATCCAATAGAAACCCGTTTTCTGACAGCGTGACTTTTCTGACGTTTTGGCAAAAATAAAATTGAATTTTATATTATTTAAAACACATTTTTGAACTTAAAAATCAGAAATTTGGGAGTTTTAGACCATAATGTATCGAAAAAGTATAAAATCAAGCAAATCCCTCACTTGTGCAAATACCTCATTCGAGCAGTTGCTCTTTGGGATTAGTATAATGATCAATGTATATTTTTTCTTTCTTTTGTTTGCTTTTTGACCAGAGAACTCCAAAAGTGTAAAACTGCTAACTCCCGGCAGCAAGCACCTCAATAACAGTGAGTTGGGATTAAGGACTAAAGGAAATCTAGTTGCCAGAAGTCATTCTTGCTCTGTTTAGCTTTGTTTTCCGTTGCAAGAAACGCGCCTCCTGAAAAAGAACGCGCTTTGCGGAACAACCGAAAACTCCGTTCGCGGCGCCATCTAGTCACCGAAGCCAGAAACAATCGCTCGTTCATTGTGTTTAGGGTCGTAACCAGGCTTTTGTTTCGGGGGGGGGGTTACTCGACATTTTTTCTAAGGTATTTCTCTTTAGGAATCAGTGGCGGCTCGTCCATAGGAGCACGTGAACACCCACCGAAAAAGTAGAACAAAAATCGAACGTAAAGATAAATAAATATCAAAGGAAATATATTCTCAATTTCTTTTTTATGCTCGGAATTATATGTTTCTCTCCCCCATCTCTACTCAATAAGAAAAATTTACTACCGGAAACGCGAAAGAAATCGAAAAAAGACTGAACTCTTATTTTTCTTTCCCTTTTTGCACGTGTGAGCGAAAAAAATATGATAATCCGAAGAAACCCCGACTGCTTGCCGGAGATCATTTGAGCTTATACGGCAACCTGCAGGAGATCTCCGTTAGCACAGATTTAGTGTGCCGAGGCTTTCACTTTTGAGGTACAGCTTTCTTTTTTTATGTCTGATAGAAGTGATTTTATCGGCTAATTGGAAAGTATGAGTAAGAGCACTCTTTAAATAGAATTTAAATCTTTTCATCAAAATATTTTAATACTTTTGTTATTAATTAGGATGTTTTTTAAATGATGGCTTTAAGTAAAATGTCAGTGTTTGAGTTAAAGCATCTGTATTTTTCTCAATTGCCGCTGGAAAAAAAGTTGAAATAAAGAACTTGAGACCAACTCCTCATCTGACCATTGTCCAAGTTACAGATGGAAAAGATAGGAACTTTAAAAGAGAATTTAAAGATGACATTTATGGCATAAACGGATTAAATTAATGGAAATTTAAATTTTTATATACTTGGTGTGACCACCCTATTAATTAACTCACGAGCCGCCACTGGTCCTTTTCCTTCTGAAATAACGCCATAGCAAATAGTAGTATGAATCAAGAATAAAGACGAAAACTAATTAATAGGCCACAAAAAGGGGGTGTATGTCTCGTGATAGGTGTCCTTTTGGCGCTGGGATCGCATTGTTTTCGCGCCTCGGCGGAAAAACAGAACCCCAACTGTCGAATCCTCTAAATACCCTTTCGAGGGGCTTATTCACAAATCCCGCAAGGTTTTTATGCTTTGATATAATGCGCATGCGTCACAAAAAAATAACATCCTAATAGCTAATAAGTTTTAAAGTTATTGAATCCCGCTGGAGCAGTGGTAAGATGCCAGCGTAGCATGCGGCGGTTCGTAGGTTCTATCCCCAGATAATATTTTATTAAAATTTCCAAAAAACAGCAAAAATAAAGTCCATGCGCATTGTTATCAAAGTATAAAAACCTTGCGGGATCTGTGAATATGCTTTCGAGGGTGACAGATTGAATGAACGTGTAAGAGCCAATCACAGCTGTCACAGTACCGCCTCTGTCATTGATTGAGTAGTCAGTGCTGCCATACGAAGGCATTTGAAAACAGCGCTTCGGACTAGGAATCTAAAACATCTTTCGATTCGATTCCGGAATCGATTCCTGAGGTTTTATTCTTTCGATCTTTGGATTCGATTCCGACCTGGAATCGATTCCTAATATGGCCAGTATCGAAAAAGAAGAATCGAACTTATCTATTTCAATAACGGATCAAAGATAATTAGGAATTATTACAAATAATCAGCAAAATACTAATAAATTATCAAAATACTAATTAATTTGGAAGCAATAATGTTAATAATCTCTATTAATTAGAAAATTAAGTAAGATTCCTAAGATTCGATTCCTGTTGGAATCGATTCCTTTGCCGGAACACATTTTAGTACCAGAACAAGTTAAAACCCTGTTTTTTAACCCTACAATGCATACTGATGCCATTTGGCAACTCGACATTTTTCCCCATTTCCTACTCGATCTTCCATTTTCAAATGGCAAAACCATGCAATAAGTACAATAGATATAACATTTCATGGTATTAGCAATTTAGACTGCCAGTAGATTGCAGCAGGGGTACTATTTTGAGACATTTGTTAGTAGTGAAACGAAAGTCAAGAGACAGAAAACGCCAAAATAAAAGGACCTTATAAATTAAAATAAAAAACATTTTCAGCTTGAAACAAAATTGTTTTGAAAAGATAAGTTGTTTTTTTATATTTTTAGAGCATTTGGTTTTATTTCACTTCACAATTAATTTCACAAGAGACACAAATTAATTTCTCAAGGACAAAGTTTTTTGCCAATAAAAAGTAGAAAAAAATTAAATTAATTTTTTTAGTATTTTTTTACTGATTTACACCATAATAGGAGTCACATAAATGATTTTCAAGTGAATTTAAAAAATCATGCATTGTAGGGTTAAGGTATAATTTCCAAAACATTTCTGGGGGATCCCCCAACCCCCCTTAGGACTTGGAATTTAATAATTCAAAACTCTTTTGCAATAAGTTAATCCAAATCCTACCCCAAAATTCAAATCTACAACATTCGAACTAGGTCAGGGGTCGGCAACCTTTTGAAACGGAAGAGCAAAAAGTAACAGAAGAGCCACAATTTTTTTTGCTTCAATATTATAGTATATGCTTAGTATATATTTTATTTTAGATTGGGAGAGTGATTTTAGTTGGGGAGCATTTTTACCCAACGTTTTTTCTGTTGGGTAAAAAATGCTCCCCAACTAAAATCACGATTTCCTCCTTTCGGGTAGGGTACTTTTTTACATCAAGTTTTATATGACTTACGTACACATTGAAATTAATTTTAGTGAACTTAATTTAAAAATTTTGTATAAACGATGTGAATTCCTGGAAAAATAAGAAATTTTTTGAAATTTCCCCTTCAAAATCGCGTTTTAGCTCATTTTTGCCTTTTTCGATTGCACACTAAGAGCACTTCTTATTATTTAAGTGGCAGAATTTTCAAGGAAAAATTGTATAGTTATAATAAACAGCAAGATTTCGAGGGGGTGTGGATCCCACTTCAGAAAAGTTTGGAAATTTGCCCCTAAAAATAGTGTTTTAATTAGTTTTTAGAACTTTTATAACGACTAAATAAGGATCACTTCTCATAAGTCACAGAATTTTCAAGGAAAATCAGCACACATTCCAATATTTTTAGGAGTGTTAAGGAGTTCTCCCCCAGAAGTTATATGGAATTCTTATCCTTGAAAGTAGAGTTTTGATTTTGACTCATCTTGGAACTTAAAAATATATTTTCTGACTTTTTAAAAGTTTTGATTAATAAATTATTAATTTTTTAGTATGGAACTGGAGAGCCGCAACTTTACATCGAAAGAGCCGCATGCGGCTCGCGAGCCGCAGGTTGCCGACCCCTGAACTAGGTGAACAAAATCTAGTTAAAAACCTGTTATTTTAAATCAAAAATTTTAGGGGAAGGGCCCTCAGACCCCCTTTTGGTAGTTGGAGCTTTATTTCCAAGTTCTTTAAGACGCAAATTCTACCCAAAAATTTACTGTGTGTATTGCTACAGTAAATAATAAATTTAATTAAATAAATATTTTTATTTACACCCCTGAGATTAATGTAACTCAGCCATTATACTTATAATAATGCTCAATCAAGATAACATAATTCTAGTCTAGATTTAATGTTTAACTTTAGTACTATAACTTTTCCATTTTTAAAAACTCGCCTTTTTTTCAAAATTACCTATTACACTGTTCAACAATGAAAAAATTTCCTTGATGAAAATAGTCATATCTTATAGATTTTGGGTCGCTGAATACGAAAATCAGCATTAAAATTCTCAATTGACTCAGGATTTTCGGGGAACAGCCCCTCCCCCTTTTTACGTTTTTTACGTTTAAACTCGATTTTTAGGGTCAAAAAGCATTGCTTTAATCTTCAAATGGCTCCCCAGGGAACAAGAAAGGTTCAAATTAATAAAATATGAAAAATTTATATTAAATGGATAGGTTTAAGGCAGTGTTTCCCAACGTGGGGCAATATCATTTTCTAGGGGGGCAATTTGAAAATTTTCAACCACATTGACATTGCCCCCAACCAGTTGCCCAATTGTGGGGCCGATCCAGGGGGAAAATAAAAAAAACTTTTAAGAAAGAAGTTTATCAAAATCTGATCCTATTTTATCCTATCTGAGAATGTATGTCTGAAATCTGGACCAGTATGTAACAAAACAAAGTTTAAACCCTGTTTTTAGAGTCTAATTTCCAAACCTTTTCTGGGGGATGACCCAAGATATCTTTGTTTTTAGAACACTTATATTTGGAACTTTTTTTACATTTGGTTCATCAAAATGAAAATCTTACCTAAATATTAATATCCAGAATTTCAAAACTAGGGGTACCAAACTAGTTAAAAACCTGCTTCCTAGAGTCAAATTTCCGAAAATTTGCTGGGGCAGGACCCCCAGACCCCATGGGCGTAGCCAGGGGGGGCAGGGAGGGGCAGCTGCCCCCCCCCTAAGTCCTGAGTAATTTACTTTTAGTTAAGTTAAAACCCAGTTTTTTAGGGTCAAATTTTCAAAATTTTTCTGGGGGAGGACCCCCAGGCCCCCCTTTAGTATTAAAACATTTATTATCCACACTTTTTATGATAAGTTCATTAACATCGAAATTCTATCTAAAAAATGTATACCCAAATTTGCGTTTACATGTTTGAAACCTTGTTCTAAGGGTTAAATTTCCAAAAACATTTTCTGTGGGTGGAAAGCCAGCCCCCCTTTAGTATTTAAACCTTTATCATTCACACTTTTTTATAAGTTCATTAAAATCAAAATTCTACCTAAAAATGTTAATCCAAATTTGGGTTTACGTGTAATATAAAACAGTTTAAAACCCTGTTATTAGGGTCAAATTTCCACAAATTTTCTGGGGGAGAACCTCCAGACCCCCCTTTGAAACCTGAACCTTTATTACTAAAAACCTTTCTTATATCAATTTTTCTTGGACGCAAATTCTCCCTTAAAAAGTTTTGAAAAACTACATTAAACCTATTAATATGGATGAAAGAGACCTCATTGATTCTACACTTCCCACAAAACTGTTTCATTGAAGGTCAAAAGCCCCTCGAAAAACAATACTGGGGCTACGGCCCTCTCTCACGGGGCTTTAAAATTGTTCTCCATAAACATAAAAAAAGTCGACCCTGCTTGCCCCCCCCTAAGTGGAACCCTGGCTACGCCCATGCCAGACCCCTCTTGGTACTTAGAACGTAATTACTAAAACTTTATTTAGTTCTTTAGCATGCAAAAATTCTACCTAAAAGTGTTCTGAAAAGCTTCATTAGACTTATTAAATATACATAGGAGGGAGGGGCTAAGAAATAAATTTGCCCCCTCTCAAAATATATTTCTATAAATGCCACTGAGACCGGGGGGGCATGGACCGAAAAAGGTTGGGAAACACCGGTTTAAGGGGTAATTACCCCCCTTTAAAATGCAAAAAATAGCTAAAAATTATAGAGGTTTTAATACGCTATTTTTTCCTCTTATTTTTTACGCAATTCACGTTTGAAGGGTCCTAACCCTTCCCCAAGAACACAAATTTGATGGAAATATGCAGCAATGGTTTTTACTAAAAGCGGTTGAGGTGAGAGCGCCCCCAAAGCACCCACGGAAGGGTTCAATGTCGCACTACTGAATTTCAGCTGATTCTTGTGTAAAATGATCTGCTGAATTCAAATATGACACCCTCAGTTTTTAAGGGGATGCCCCCTAATTGTTAGGGAACGTACCCATACTACGTGACCCATTTTTTACCATTTTTGACCTCCCTCCCCCCCTTGGTGACCATCCGTAGTATATGCCAAGACCTCCCCTCCCCCTCTAGTTTTCACGTAGTAATTCATAAATACGGTTTGCCATCATTTTTTGTAAACAAAGTTTTAAAAAATTAATTTTGCTTAATTTGTCCAATTTTAATAATTAATTTGGCTTAATTAGTCTTAATTTGGCAAATTTGAATAACTAATTTGGCTTAATTTTGTCGTATTGATTAGAAGAAATTGACTAATTAATTGAAAATAACTTCAAATTTAGAGATTGTAGGCCATTCTGAACACATTAAGATTTAAAAAAAATGTTACTGCATTTCCATTATTTTCCTCATCCTCATCCAAAATACGTCAAGTTTACGTGTGCAACTATAAGTAAACTAAATTTGGCCTAACATGACGAAAATTGGACGAATTTGGTACATTGGAAAGTGGTACTTATACAAATAGAAAGCCTAAAGTAGAAGAGAGGTGACATCAAGATCTATCAAATTTCGATTGCGCCGTCTCTCTGGACAAATCGAACTTTGGATCGAACCTGTTGTCGCCTCTCTTCTAACTCTAGGATCTCTACTTATACAGGGTGTCCAGAAAAGAACTCCGGGTTTTTAAAATTGAATATCTCTTGAACAAAAATAGATAAAAATATGAAACTAACGGCATTGTTCTTGTAGGAGCATGGAATTTTTTGTGTTTAAATTTAAAAATTTTAGTTACTTTTAAAGTTAGCAGATGGCAGCCCGTTGAAAATGTCGCAAAATCGTTCAAACTGAATGCAGGATATCGATTATTCGATTATTGTCAAGATCGATTCGTTTTATTGAGATTGAAATTTTTAAAAAGAAATATTTCATGTTCTCGGAGTCAAATCAAGTTTCAATCTCTTTAAAAAGAATCGATCTTGACAATGATCGAAGAATCGATATCCTGCATTCAGTTTTGCGACATTTTCAACGGGCTGCCATCTGCTAACTTTAAAAGTAACTAAAAATTTTTTAATTTTAACACAAAAAATTCCATGCTCCTACAAGAACAATGCCGTTAGTTTTATATTTTTATCTATTTTTGTTCAAGAGATATTCAATTTTAAAACCCGGAGTTCCTTTCTGGACACCCTGTACAAGTACCGTCGGTAAATAAAGGGTTAAGGGTTCGACTTCGATTCTTTGGTGTCGATTCCAAGGTATTCGATTCTAGAATCGATTCCTTTAGAAATACAGTAGAGCCCCGATTATCCGCGCAATTGGGTGGCAAGGGTACCGCGGATAGCGAAAATCGCGGATAACCCGAAAAAAGACTAAAAATGATGTGAAAACACGAACAAAATATTTCAGTATAAAAACTATTATTATATGTTTTATTGTACTTAAACATGATATGTAAAACTTTTAAAATAGGTGCAGTACAGCAGAAACCTTTGCTCTACATTTAAAGCGTCTCTAATCTCATCTAAAATTTGCTCTCATCATTAAAAACTTTTTTTCCTGATCCGCTCGCGGATAATCGGGGTTCTACTGTATTTAAAACCCTACTTCGGCGGACCCTCTGTCAGGCTTTTTCTGTGTGTAAGAGTAACAAGGAAATTCACACGCGACACCACACCACGTGCGTGTTGCAAGATTCGTAAACAATCATCGCATGCGCTTTGTCAAGACATTTGAAATCATAAGTAAGTATCTATTTTAAATTTCTTTATCGTTAATATAATTGAAGGGCTTGCTGGATGAAGAAGGGGCTATGATGATGTTACAAGGCCATAAGTAACGCCGCGAGACTTAATTCCCTCATCATTCGGACTGATGGAATTCAATCTCGTTGTTTTTGGGCCTTGTGTAACATCTTCAATTAAAAGATCAGAATCGTAAAATAAAAATCTTGCAATAAAAGTATTTGCAAATACTTATGCGATAAGTGGAACGATATAAGCGCGGAATTCGCGTATGAAAGTCAGAGTGCATTCTTGTATAGAAATACACACTAATTATATTCAATTCAGGCGCGGATCCAGCAAGTCCCAAGGTGGGTTTCAGACCATCCCTTTACATTTAGACACAAAAAAAATCAAAATGTCTTATTTTCTAAAAAGTATCCCTCAAGATACCCTTGTGTGTGGTCTTTTCTTGCCCCTCTCTATGCATATCATGTAATTTAAAAGTTATCATAAATTATCATAGCAATCACAAAAAAATACTATCTTTGAAGAATATAAAACATTTTGGAGGCAATATTTTAGGGGGTCTGGGGTAATGGGCGGATTTAAGGGGGTGCATGGAGCACCCACAACTCTTTGAGAAAATTCCATTTTTATAAGGGAAAACCCTGTTTTCAAAGTCATCAGGGACAGCTTGCACCCCCAGGGTTCACAACCTAAATCCGTCCCTGTCTGGGGGGTCTACCCCCCTAGAAAATTTGTGGGAAATAGACCCTAAATAACTAATTTTTGATAAGTCTATGTGCTTAATTAATACAAAACTAAAGTCAAAACAATTCAGTCAAAGTTAAGCAGCAGAATTTTCTCGAGAAGAAGGAGTTAATATAAATAGACTTAAAAATACAAAAGGTGGAGGGGGTTTAAGGATCTTCCCCTTAGGAAATTTTACAAACTTGTGTTTTAACTCCTTTTGGGAGGGTGGGTCCTCCCCCAAAATTTTTTTTTGAAACCTACATAGCCCTGGTTTATACACCAGATGAACTTAGACTAGCTTATACCACCTTTATTAAAAGTGAAATTTCATTCCCTATTGTAGTGCCTCTTAAAATATTGTTAATATAAACATGGGTAAATATTTTTATTTTTATCCTTCAATATCTTTTGGTTATTATTTCATATTTTTAAAAATAATTACCAAAAGAAATTCAAACTGAATCTAATTTCCAATATCGGATGCTTTTAAAACAGTGGCGGCTCGAAGGTAAAATTATAAGGGGTGCTGCTCCGGTGGTACCAAGTTGGCAACGTATTTCAAGCGATATAATGCCAAATTATACTTCTATAAAACAAAAACGTGGAAAAAATCAAATAGAAAAGATGGGAACAACATAAAATTTCGATTTCACACTAATAAGCATTCAAAAACTGTCACCTATATTTAGCTGATTATTACGAATATGAAGAATCTAAGATGTCTATTTCATTCAGTATCTCAAAAGCAAATGAAACTAAAATTAACATTTCGAATTCAATTTGTTCATTATAAAAAGAAATAAAAACTTGGCTACAAAAAAGTTAACATAAATCTTTATTGACTTGCGGAAACATCAGAAAATATTTTGTTCTCTCTCTGTTGAAAAGAAAAAAAGAAGCTATAAATAAAAAATTAAAACAGCGTTGGAGTGAGAAAAAAAGCTAAAAAGCCAATGTGATTTATTAGTAGTAGAAATCGTTTATTTTTCTTCTTCCTCACAGCTCTCTCAATAGAAAAAGCTATTATTCTTTTGGTCGGGGCTGCTGAAAAGCAGCCCCTTTTCTTCTAACAGATTCGCATGCTAAATTCTTTATATTTTGATTTGATATGATAGAGCTAGGGTTTTATACCACGAATGGTATATCTGCGGGGGCTGATCGACCCAGAAAATCTGTTGGCGAGACGGCATAGCAGATAATTATTAATTGAAAAAGGATTATAAGGGGCAAAGATTAATGGGAAAATATGTATTTTTTAATATTGTAAAGCAAAATAAGAATTGGAATTTCGGGAAATTTTGGTTGGGGGTGCTGCAGCCCCGCAGCCCCTATGGACGAGCCGCCACTGTTTTAAAAACTTTGCGCTGCCTTTATTCTAGACCAAAATAATGTCCAAACACTATTTTAATTTTTGTCGGGTTTATACTCAATTTGTTTAATTCTCATCTCTCTCTTAATATACAAAATTGCCATTCTCGTTTTTCCTTGTCTTTTTTTAACGTGAATTAATTTTTCTCCTATTTATCCACTATTTCTGATCAGACATTTATTTTTAAAAATTCCTGTAACTCATGGACGAGCAGTTGCTCCTTTGTTCGGATAAAGTATTACGATCAATGTATTTTTTGTATGCTTTTTTTGACATTGTGTTTTGTATTGTTTTCTGCTTATTATAATTAATAAAATTTGATTTGAATTACTAATTTTTTGCTTTGTCTAGGATATTGACGTCACTTTCTATTTGTTGACCCGTGAATCATTGAAGAAGATTTCAACTTGACACATTCCCGCTCTTCGTGAAGAGAGAAAACGAACCTCCACAAAATTCCGGATCGGACTTTGGGAAACTCGTAAAACAAACGAATCGTTGGGGAAGGAATCTTCTTGTCTGAATAACAACGAAGCAGAAACTCAGCGCAGGAATGGACGTGCTACTCCTGGCTAATGGCCATGTTCGCATTCCAGTCCCAATGGCCAACCAGATTATAGAAACAAGTCTTCGGCGGGCAGTAGAGACACTGATAGTTTTGCTACACGCTTGCCGCTGCATAGAAGAGGACAAATTGAATCCCAACAGAAACTGCAGACTGCCTTGTTGTGATGAATTCAAGCAAGTCCTTGGTCACATGGTCAGTTGTGAAGACGTTCTGAACTGCAGGGTCATTAACTGCAGATTATCAACGTTTCTTTTGGATCATTGGAACCATTGTGGTAGATACCAGTGTACTATCTGCAGATATGCATTACCGACGCCTGCCGCATAGTTACAGAAAAATCAATTTAGGAGCTGAAATCTCGGCTCTTATGTTCGTTTTGTCGAGAAATACCTGAATCGACGGTTCAAGATTGATTTTAAAAGGTTTCCACAGAGAATTTTTTGCCTGCTTATAAAAAACCCATTTACGACTTTCTATGAGATTGTGTCGTTTGGGTGTGATCTACCCTTCGAAAAGTTTGTTCCATTGACAGATAATGATACACCATGTATGATCAAATACGATTGTTTCCAATGTGTATATGCTGTAATTCAACATTGTAAATAATAAAGATTATTTTCAAGTTTTATTAATAAAGTACATTCATAAAAAATTCTTATCTTTTCACTGTAATCTTTGTTTTGCGATAATTAATTTTACCTTAAGAAACAAATAGGATTGTTAGGTTTAATCATTTTTCAAACAGCTGTTTTGAACGCCATTTATTCAAATACAGAAAAATCCCATTGTAACGAACTTCACGGGACAATAAAATTTCTTCGTTGTAACAGTATTTTGATAATAAAATATGGCTTTTATTGATAAACCTAAACATTTTAATCAACAAGTTTGAAATTATTTAGCAATATCTCTAATTTTTGGCATCCGAAAAAGCTTGACAGTATTTAGCGAGACTTAACAGAATAAGGAAGTTGCATGTGTCAGATTTTCAAAAACAAACAAGTGTTCCGTATGGTTTTTTGTATGGCAAAATGAAATATCTAGTCAGTTTTTCAAAAAAATGTACAGGTAATTAAATATTTTAATTTAAAAGTCGAGAAAAAAACACGTGACTGAAAACGTTGATTGTTTAAACTATAAGATGACGTCAACAATAATACCATCAACTCCATTGCTTTTCAACAATGCCTATTTAATTGTAAGATGACGTCACATCCAAACTCGTAGCGTTTTCGCGCGCTTTTAAAAAGGGGATTTTCGTTAATTTTTTTGGCAATCAAAAAATTTCTCGATCGGCCTCAAATTTTGGGTAGTTGCTTATTTTTGCAAGAAGAATCGATTAAAAAATTCATGCAACTTCCTCATTGAACCAATATTAATTATGACAGCTAAGAGAAACTCAATTTATGAAACCATTAAAAAAGTTTTTCAATATTGTTTGTAATAACACCAATATTAAGTAATGGATTGCTGGGTCTCAATAAATCAGGCAGGAACTTTAAATTGGGTCAGTTTTCTTATCACACAGAAAGAAGATGCTCTATTGACTACTGGCGGATCCAGGGGGCTTTAACCCCCCAAAATAAAGAAACGAGAATTATTAGGGAGAAATAGGGGAGGTTGAAACTATAGTCGACTGTAAATGTACCAAAACGAGTTAAAACCCTCTTTTTAGGGTTTTTTGGGGATGGACCCCATTACTTCGGTACTAAGAACTCTATTATTTACAACTTTTTAGAATACGTTCGTCAAAATGCAAATGAGGCGTTGCTATCAAAACCAGCTCATTCCATATTTTTCTGAAATCTACTTTTTTGCATATTATGAAAGTTTAGAGGGTCCTTCATAAACTGAAGAAGGGATATAACTCATTCCAACCCAAAATTAGATGAAAAAGTGAAAACTGTGATCTCAACTGTGAAATTTCAGATCATTTGAAAAAGTCAAGTGGATGTCATTTATTTAAAACTCGTAAAAACACAAATATTTACTGGTAAACTGGAAAAAAACAATTTCACACAACTTAATTGAACAAAAAAAAAACTGAAAAAAAAGCATGAAAAATCGTGTTTTCGCATCAAAATCAGCTCATTCCAACCTAATTAGTGTAATTCCGCCCAAGGAAATGCACCTGGAATGAAAATGAAAAACTAATCAAATTCTAGGCGGTTATACCTACAATTAAAAATTAAAAAAAAAACAAATTTAGCTTTAGAACCGTGGACGTGAGAAGTTTTTTGTCTCTCCTGTAAAATTTCCAAAAATGGAATGAGCTGGTTTTGATAGCAAACGCCTCAAATATTCTATCGGGCACATGGGTGCCGCCACTCTTCCGTTCTGGGGACGGAATTCCGTCTTTTTAAAAGTTCTGTGAACAGAATTCCGTCCTGGGTATATTTATTGAAACTCAAAGTAAGCTGATCAATTGGCAGCTATTTGTACGAAATATCAGTACTTACATAGCTCATTTTAGTCACGAATACGCAGGTTTTACTCAGATACACCTTTAGCTTAAAATTTAAGGAACTAGTACTACTTAATTGTTCATGTGATAATTTTTTATTTTTTCTTCAATTTGAAAAAAAAAATTGCTAGACTGGAAGAAAATGATAGCTTCAAGTTCAGTCTTGCAATTTTTGGAAGAGTGGCACACATGATCAACCATTATATTAAATTCTTGAAAATGTATGCCCTAATTAGGAATAGGTTTACCAAAACGAGTTGAAAACTGCTTTTTAGACTTTAATTACCAAATACTTCCTGGGGAGGGACCCCAGACCCCCTTTAGGTAGTTAGAGAACAATTATTCATGACCTTTTAATCAAAATCCAGGAACTGCCACTGCTATAAGTGAACGGAGGCCAATTTATGGGAATTTAGATGAATGGTATTAATTTAATTTAAACAGACTTTTATACTTACTCAATAGCTTGAAGTTCGTTCATAAAGATGCTCTGGAGGAAATTAAGTTTGAAGATTGTTCTTATAAAAATTAATCTAAAAGGAAAGTGAAAGCCAAGAGTAAATATCTAAAGTGAAAAGCACCCATTCCTTATCTAATCATGTTCTTTACATTGGAATATTGAAAACCCACAATTTTTAACTATATTATTATAAATGCTTGAATCAAGAAAATTTTAAAAACAAATGGAACAAAGAAAGACACAGGGGGTGTGATTTAAAATAAAGAACCTTTTATTTTTAACCATGCTGCAACCAAAAGGCTTCTTCTTAAAATGTTTTAATTACAACAATGCAAAGTGATCAACACCTAATTATGAATATATAACAATGAATTAGCTTGGAGAAAGCAAACGATCTTGCAAAGAGAACAAATTTTACATCTTGGGAAATTCGACACTCTCACCAACTCTCATAGCTTAGCTGTGTTATGACTGTTCATCATAAATGGGCATTTATTTCTTTATTAATTCAGATTTTAAATACTTCCATACCATATTCAAACTTTACCTACACTTATTACCTTCTGTTACTATTCCCAAGTATTTTTGAGTTAATACATACTCTCAAAATTTCTTCCCTGGGCAGAAGTGTACAAATAAAATCGTAGAAAAAATTGAATAGAAAAGAAGAAACAAGGAAAAAAACATTTAATGTATAATATTCTGGTTAAAAAAGATTAATCAAACAAGTAATATATTATTTCCAGTAATTTAATAACGATCAGAACAGTAAGAAAAAATCTTTACAAGTTTCTTATCTTACAAGAAAATTTTAAAAAATGAAGCAATTTTGAAGACCTATCAAGCATTGGTACTTCCATAGAATAACATGGGAAACGGAGGTAAAACATCATCATAGACTTAACATCGAGGGATAGTAATTTTCGCTCAAAATCCTAATTTAAAAGCACAGGAAAGCCATTATTTTTCTCGAGGTTCATAAAGACATCAAAAAGAAGTAGATTCCATCAAAAAAGCGGCGGCACTCAAGTCAACCTTCTTCTTTCTTTCTTCAAATTTCTACATTTCAATCCTACCATTGAATTCAATGGTAAGGATTGAACCAAAGAATTTGATTTGAAGAAAAACATCATGTGGGTACACTTGAGTGCCACTTACTTGAACCCCTAGTGATCTAGTGAGAACCCCTGCACTAGAATTAAGTGATTAAGAAGAATCAACGCCCTTAAGTAAACTACCTCAAAAATCAAAAGGAGGAGACCTCACTGGAACAGCTTCTTCATGGCACTGGCATAATACTGGTTGAGCTTCTGCACCTGAACTCTCAGTAACTGCAACTGCTTGGCAACAGCCTGGTTCTTGGGTTCCAGCAGCTGTGCGGCGGTCAAGTCCTCCTTCGCCTTCTCGTACTCCTGCAGCTGTACGTAGGCCGCGCCCCGCCGGTACAGCGCCTTGGCGTTGTTGGGGTGGAGCTCAAGGGCCTTGGAGGCGTTGATCACGACGGACTCGAAGTTGTAGTGTCGCATCTGGCAAGCAGCCACGTTGAGGTAGCACGAGAGTTTGAGACCCTTGATGTCCATCCCTTCCTCCTGCCCTGAGGGGATGTCGTGCTCCAGGGATATCACGTACTTGAGGGTGAGTCCGAAACGGCGGAAGGCGTACTGGTACGCCCCGCGGGAGTACAGCTCCAGACCTAGGGATGAAAAAAAATCAATGAGATAACTATCCTTTTGATTTTTAAAATATTGAAATTGATTTTTTGCTCAAAAATATCTCCATGATTTGCTCTAACCTCCTATTGGCAGATATAGCCCTATGAAATTAACGAAATCAATGCATTTTTTGTTTTCATCATTTTTTATTTTACTTTGGAATTAAAATTAACTTGTGTTTTTTTTTCTTATTCTTTGTTCTGCAAAAACTAAGCCATCATAAAATTTAGTTTTAATTAAAAAGTGTTTCCAACTTTTTTTTATCAAGGGAATGTTTGGCTTCATTCGTATTCACTTACTCCATTGATACTACTGCCTAAACGACTTAGTTTTTAAAAAAATATTTAGAATTTTATTTGTCAATTTAGTGGTTTTCAAAATTTTTCGCTCATTAGGTTGGAAAATGGAATAAGTCAATCAGCTGCAAAATATTTTTGAATGTACTTATACTTGTTTCAATGATTGCTGTTTGTTAAATAGGGTCCTGAATTTCTAGTAAAATTTTGGTGTTTATCCAAGGAAAATTCTATTACTGATAGGGTTTTTTTTTCAATTTTCTCAAAGCTCGTTTTTTGGATTTTTCCCTTTTTCTCAACTGGCGATTCATTTCATCCAACAAACCTTTCTGCTTGTGGTAGCTGGCTCTCCTCCACTTCTCTGTGACACTCATCTCCCATATCTCCGGCTCACGAGTGTAAGAAACCAGCTGGAACTGGATCTCCACCAGTTCTTCCACCACTTTGGAGGCCTTCTCTTCTTCTTCCTGGCTAGCTGAATCGATTTCCACGGAAGAGCTCTGCTCGGTCGTCCCCTCATTGTCATGCTCTATCTGAAATAGCAAAATTCAGGAGTCGTAAAGAAGTTTTCTGGAGTAAATTACTAAAAAATCCATTGCCAATGTGAATAGGGTTCAATTCCGTTAATGTTCCCGCTAAATACTACCACGCTCTTTTGAACCCAATACATTGAAATATCAACAAAATTTTAAAATTTTTATTGATAAACTGAGCGGTTACAGATATAACTAAACATTTCAATCTACAATTAACATTTTGATTGGCCATCAAAGGGGGATTTCATTTTCCGAGGGTTCAAAGATGATTTTTTTTGATAAATGGGTAGTAGAATGCCTCACTAACAAACTCAAAACTATTATACAAAAATTTGGTAAATTTGGTATGGATACGAGCAAAACATTTTGAGTGAAGTGGCTTTGCAGAAACCCCAAACGCCAGAAATCTGATAAGAAGGAAAAGTTAAATTCCAGCATGCTTCTACCCCTAAATCCCCACCCACACGAAAATAAACAAAAATTTCTGTTATTCTGCTTATGGGTATGATAGAAACAAAATTTAAACAGATTTGGAAAGATTAAGTTAACGGCTACTAAATAGTCAACAAAAACATATATAATTTACCATATTATGCATTTTAAAGGTAGGTCTTACGGGCTCTTAGAAAAATAAAGCAAATTTCAGGAGTTTTTCAGGGGAGGCGTACGAACCCTGTCGGGTGGAACGTCATCCCCTTTTTCTTCAGCAACAGGAACTTGGCTCCCCTTGTCCAGTCCCGAGGAGGGTATGATGGTGTCTGAACAGAGGAGGAGGTTTGGGTTTTCAAACTTGAGCAGGCACTCTTCCTCTTCCTTCATCGTCCGGATGCAGTCTTCCACGATGCGGTCGACGGGTTCGTCCACGTCCCCCACGACAAACTCTTTCTCGCCGGACTCGTCCAGATCGGCCTTCAGGAGGTTCTGCTCGTCCGCCGTCACTCGGATTCTGCAGACAGAGCCGTCTTGAGGGGTGTTGAAGCCGTAGCCTTTTGCCACCACCTCCTTTCGGAAGGAGGGAGGGCAGCTGCTTCGGAAGTTGGGCATTATTTCGGAGAAGCGGGGGGACTGTATCTATGTTCTTTCTTGACTGGAACAGAAAATGGTTTTTAGCTTTTTAGTTATGGAGAAAGTCAGGGTTCCCACTCAATTTCAGAAATAAAATTACCCGACTTTTCCAGATCAATTTTTAAGATTAACATAACAATTGTTCATGCATTGGGTTACTCCAACATAGTGAAGGCACAATTAATGTCTTTATAATGTATAACTAGCCGAATTAACTAAATTTTAAAAAATGAGAAAATATTTTAGAAAGACTGGAAGAGTGAAAGAAAATAAAGACTTACTATTTTACTCTAAGCGAGAATGGGCAATATTATGTGAAGTCAAACTTTTAAAAGATAACTTTCCCTATTTAAACATTAGTTCCAACTAAAATGTACCTCCTATTTTTCATTTAACTAACAGCAAATAAAACTTATTTTCATTTCAAGTTCCTAATAGCAGAAATAGTATTTTTGTTTGTTTGGAATTTGGAACGAAATATTTGAGCTGAGTTGTTCTGGTGATGGCAAATGACGCATTGCCGTATTTAAAGTGAGGCTTAGAAATTGGATTCTCATTAATTTGCGATTTTTATTTCTTTAAAATTACAGGCACGTTGAAGTAATTAGATTATTGTAGAAAGTGTGTATGTAATTTTCATAAGTTAAATACTCATCATTTTCTATTTTGTCTTAAAAAAGTTGAGTTGTTGCTTTTCATTAAGTAGACACGAACAGCTCAACTTTTAGATTTATTTGTTTACATCGGACGGAGTTATTTTTGCAAAAAATTTTCATATTTTAGGCAGCTAAATAATCTTATTTGGATTGGTTTATGATCTTAAATAAATAAGAAGGGAATAAGGAAAAATCAAATTATTTGAATACAGGGCGTTCAATTGAGTATGGCGGTATTTAGCGGGAACGGTAACTAAATTGGTCTTTTAATTAATCTTTCAGGATCATTTACCTTAGTTAGGTATTTTTTAATTTAAAATATTTATTGTAATTATCTGACAATGACCATTATTTACTATTAGTTTTTCTGATTTTTTTGCTTTTAATCAAGACCTAAATCTAAAGTGTGTTTAAATACATATTGTTATCAAATAAATGCTGTTCTTGCAGTTTTCAGACTTTTTTAAATCTCATCCCTGTGCATTAATTCCATTCATTGAACCTTTTATTTATATTATTTCCCAATAACCAACCATCTAACTTGAATTATTTGCCTTTGCAATATGGGGAACTATAAATGAATGGAAGTATACTTGTTGCTAAATAGATTTAAGTTTAAAGTTTGTACAATTTTCAAAACTATTGTTGGAAAATGTTTATTTACTTTCTTAGAATGTGTTGGTTAACTGGCATGTTTCGATTAAAATGATGCTTAAATTATAATAGTAGAGGACTGTATATGTTCTTACATTTATCTTCTTTTATAGGGGTAAAAAAAGTACACCAATCCATATATTGTAGTGATATTTAAAAAATTCATTACCTATAAAAAATAACAGTTGATAAGTTTACATTACTTGTTGTCGAAAATATACAATTTCTAAGATTTTGTTAGTGAATTTGGATTGAGTAATAAAATTTGTTAAATCGTATCTGATTTTGTTTGTTTGTGTTTTCAATCAAATTTTTGAATACATATCCTATTTTACCCTTGAATATCCAGGGACCAATCCAGAATTTTAAACTTAACCCTGATTTTGCTGAAAAAATTAAACAGCATTTAAATTTTTGTGAAAAATTGGGAGATCTGTTTAATTTGTGAAATTTTCATTACTATATTTAATGAAAACTATAAAATTAATGAATGCAGCATTATATTACTTATTCCTTCAGTTAAGCAATTAAGACATCAAAAATAATTTTTGTGAAAGTGCCAATAAATGATACCAAAATTGGCCTGTATTGATCCCTGATATCACAAGAAACCCTTCTAAGTCAAATGCACTTTGTAGTTTTTTTTATTATACAACTACTTGTATATTTAATTTTATTAGAATTAGTGCTTGTAGGTACTAGTAACTCTTCTCAGTTCATACTCGGACATCACTTACTACAGGGTTCATACTCTATCTAACAGTATAACATTTAGGAGTCTTTAAGGAGTAAATGACTGAAAAATCAGGAGGTATAATGTGAATTTAATTATTAACCTGAAACAACTTGCATGTGATGAGTAGGGATTGTTTCCCGGGATCCCGTAGAATTTTAAGGCCGGGAAACGTCCCGGGATTTCTCAGTCCGTCCCGGGATCCCCTCAAAATTTTAAATTTCTTTACCGCTGCTACAAACGCTTAAAAATCGTTCCTGATAGCATGAACAAATATTTCCTTTCTTTGGAAGAAAATTAGTGGAAGTGAGGTGGTTTAAGTCAATCATCTGCTGAATTAAATTATCTCCCAGTTCTAAAATTTTGTTGCTCGCATGTTGACATAAATGGTGAAACTTGGTTACTCATTAACGATTTTTATTCTTTAGTATGTTAGTGATAAGAGATAGAAATCGTAATAACTCCCAGCACGAGGCCATTTTCAACCGCAAAGCATTGATAGTTTTTCTAACAGATATGTTAGAAACTCATAACTTTTATTTTTGTGATGAATAATTATTTATGAGGATAGTTTGAACCTTTATTTCTGAATGAATACTCGTGATCTCAATAAGTTGTCAGCTTTAATAGATATGTATTGCAAGGCTCGGCTCCTCAATGGAATGTATGTTTTTTAAATGTCGGAGCAAACCACTCGTGTGGAATCTCCTTTACACTTAATTATCAAAGAACACTTAACAGGAATTTTGCTTCAGAGTTCGGTCTTATTATGAAGTGCTCCCATGCAAATGTACTAGCTTTTTCTGCCATAATACAAAATCAGAATATTCTCACCGATCTTCAAAACGTATAATCTCTTTAAGGGAATGCAAAAGCATTTTAGGGTAAGTACATTTTTAACTTGAGTATTTTTAAAACAAATTTAAAATATTAAGTTCGTGTCATTTCATAAGGTTTTATGGGATATATGCGTGTATTATTATAATGAATGAATATAATATTACAAAAAATAGTTTAATATCATTTAAGTAATTTTGAAGCCTAGAAATGAAAAATTATAGCATTAAAAATTTATAATTTCTCCCCATATTTTTTTTTATAATTTCATCTTTATGCAAGTTTTGGTTTTACAGCAAAAAAAAATATTTTTTTTTCTTGAAATTCTGGCATCAATTAAGTTTTCGGGATTTCCCGGGATGATGTCGAATTTTATCCCAAAATCCCGGGATGACCAAAATGCCCTAAAACGACAATCCCTAGTGATGAGTAGTATTAGTTCAGAATGGAGCAAGGAACTGCAAAAGTGGTTAGAATTTCACATTTCAACAGAATTTTATCGATTTAAAAAATATTTCTCCCAAATCGATAATAAAACTTCGTTTTGCTGTTAGACACATGTTTTTCAAGAGTCAGACGGTAAATTCAGGAGAAAAAAAAAACAATTTTCTGGATGGAAAGAAAAAGCAACGGTTACCAACCATTGGTTTAGGGGTAACCAATGGTTACACAAAATACATTTTTGGAAGAAAGTTCTTTAGGAAGCTATAATCTCTTAATAGTTAACTTTTTAGCCATTCAAGACAGAATTTTCGTTTGTTTTTTATTTTAAAAAATTATTTACGTGCGATTTTGAGCTTAAATATTCACAAATTAGCACTAAATTTTCACAAAACAGGTACCTCTTAAAAAACCTTGACAGACCCCTGGCTAATTTTTTTATGGTCCCTATTAACCATATTATACAAAAGTTTGAGTGTACAGTTCAATTAGAGCACTGCTTTGGGGGAAAAAAATAATTTTAATAGAACAACTTTTTACAATGTGATGTTTACAAAACTGAATGAGATGTAATCGCTCGTAAAATTCACATGAAGACAAAGATGCCGTTTCAAGTCTTACTATAGTCCGTGTAGATAAAATTGGCGGTTCGACACCATGGCAACGATGTGGCAGTGCAATACATGGTTCCCACTCTTTGAAAACATTGAAAATCAAGGACTTTCAAGGACCTTGACAAAATTTTTCAAGGAACTTTTTCGCAGACATTTAAAAATTAGTCGTATTTCAAGACAAGTTATTTTTCCCGCATACAATCGGAACCAGAGGAGAAGTCGCTCTTCACTGTCAGTTTGTAAAACTGTCCGCAAGTTATGTTCATTAGAGTAGTTTTAAAGAAAATTTCAAGAAGAAAAACAAAGAAAGATCTGAAAAAATTAAGTTTGATTAGTGGCTGATTGAAAACTCAAGGACCTAAGTCATTTTTCCAGGACCTAGAATGTTTTTTAAGGACTTTCAAGTACCTAAATTTAGCCTTAAAAACTTCAAGGACCTTGGGAACCCTGCACGTCGTTGCCATGGTGACAAACCGCGAATTTTATTTGCCAGGACTATAAAACAAACTATGTCCTGACTATGTCTTTGTAGTCTTCTGTTTCTTTTTAGATTTGAGCTTCTGCTTTTTGCTCAGCTTCGCTTTCTGGGACAATTTCTTCTTTTTGTTTTTCTGCTTTTTGCTCTGAGGGGGGCTCTTTGCCGGAGTTTCACTCTTGGAGTCACTCTCCTGAGCGGCGGTGTCGGACTTGTTTTCGACAGGTTCTGACGATTTCTGCTCCTCTTCGCCATCTTTCACGTCGGCATCAACTTTTTTCGGAGGTTCTGTAAGACACAGGGATGAGTACATTCTAAGGATGAGTTTGTCCCAAGATGAAAAATTTTCCTTCATTTAAAATAGAGGGGGTCCATTGGCTTCTACTTCTCGAGATCTACGATTCGAGATGCTAGCGTCATATTTTTAAGTTTAAATATTAACTGCTTTTCATATAATTTCAAGAATTTTTTCGATTTTACTTTAAATTTATTACTAGGCAACCTTAGCAGCCACAGTTTTCAGTAAAAAAAGGAATTGGAAAATCAGAAAGTGGAATTTGAGTTTTGCAAATCGAATTCTCGACTTTAATTTTGCAAGCAAATTGCCGGATTTCCTCCAATTGGCAGAAGAATCACATGTATGGATAATTTTAACAATGAACAAATTTTAATTTACCTTGGTTATATTTTGGGGGATTTTTAATAATTTTAAACTCGCATAAAATTAGTCGTTAATATAGGCCAGATTAATATCTCTATACATAGAATGCATTTTTCTTATAAATTAAACTTGTAACAGATTATTATTATTATTGATAGGTAACTTAACACATGTAAACAGTGAAGCATTGGTTAAAGGTAACTCAATGCCTTAACTTTGTGGTTTTTGAAGTCTGGGTCAAAGTTACCCCAATTCAGGGAAATTTTGGCCCAAAATTTTAAAATTTAAATTCATGCTTTGAAAGTGGTTTACATTACACTTGAACACGTTAAAAGTATTATATAAGACACTGACTTTGTCAAATTTCTTTTGTTTGCTTTAAACATGAAAAAAATCTCCATTTGTGCCAAAGTTAACCCATTTTACGGTACTTTAATTTCAGTGATTTTCTTTCACAAATTTTTGAGAAATACTGCTTTCAAGAATAAGTATACTTTAAGGTATTGAAAAAAAAAACAAAAGAATTACCTTGTCCTGGAATTATGTTGCTGAACTTTTTCAATTTGCAGACAAAGAATCCATCCATGTTGTGAGTATGGGGGTAAAACCTCTTGGCAAGTCTCAGAGACGGGTGAAATCTGTATTCTCGATACCTAAACAGTTCAAAATGCACAAATAAGGGAAAATAAAAGTTGCAAAGATGCTAGTTTTCATACGATTGTAATGATTCACAAAATGTTAAAAACACTGAATGGAAATTACTTTCTTTGTTAAAACTCATACAGGATGTGGCCACACAAAACCCTGATTATCTGGCATGATATTTTATAAATATAGTAAATTATAATCTTCTAGGAAAACGGGAAAATAATTGTATAAAGGGGTAGAAAGAAAAATAAAAACAAGATTATTTTCGAGATTTTTCCACAAAGGAACCCTCTGAAGCCTTTTTAATGTGAACATTTGCAACCACACTAAATTTATACATACTACTTAACCAACGATAGTAAAAGGGTCACATGATTTTGAAAACGCTGGAACTAGTATTTCAGAGGGGAGACAGGTGGAAAATGAGGGTCAGTTGATCGAAAGAGACATTTGCTTGCATTGGTGTCGGCGGCTCCTGAATATTGGGGGGACGCCTCAAGGATTCGGGATCCTCTCCAAATGTTTTTTCAAACTACTGGTTAACCACCCCAAAATAATCTTTTTCTTTTTTGCTCTCGTTTAAGAATTTTAAGGTGGTTTTGAATCAACTAATTAACTTCTGTTAAAATTTTTTATAAACCGTTTGTAACTTTGCACTATTATAAAGGGGGGTCTGGGGGTCTTCCCCCAGAAAAATTTTAGAAATTTGACTTTTAAAATACAGGTTTAAACTCATTTTAAGTGTTATAAGATTACAGTTTTAAAATTAAATTTTTTACGCTTTAACCAGTGCTGTAGCTGGATTTTTTTGAGGGGTCTCATTGAATTATTATTTTTTTTAGCTAGATACAGAATTTTTTGTTGTGTTTCCAAATCTCTCACTTGCTTAAACCTACTCTAAATAAAATCGTGTTCTAAAAACGAGGTGTCCGTCTCCTTTTATACGCCTATTAAATTAGGTGCCATTGGTATATTGGCACCATCCTTTATGATTCAAAGCCAGAGAAACACACATTTAGTAAATTTTTGGTGGCCTTGAAAAGTTAAAAACATAGTTTTTTACATAATTTTCCAAATTATTGGAGGGGACGACGCCCGTGTTTGCTTGTATATAGAAGCAAGACCCCTTATATAAGAAGAGAGAAGAAGCTTGTATATAGAAGCACCGGTTACCCAACTATCGGCCGTGCAATGTCTGTAAAAATCATGCGACTATTTTAACATGGCTAACAACCAATCCTTTATGAACTAGAAGCTCTGAAGATGTGTCGGACGGGTCAACTCTGCCTCACATATATGGGTCGCAGGTTGCATCTAATGGCCCGTGAGATGGAGCGCAGTTTGATACCCATAAGCTCATCTCGTAGTTTTCCTCTCAAACAAGGGACTCAAATGATGGGAATAAAACCTGCTCGTTTGAAAGACCGGGTAGAGAGTATATTACTGTTTCGGTCGGGAATAATTTTAGTGACACTGAGTCAAATTGTAATTCTGTGTCTGGTTCTTTGGGGACCTTTCAGGAGTCTGCGGACAGGGACTGTATTCAGTCAGGAGGTTGGCACAATGGACCTTTGGTCGAGGTGCCTGCCTTTTAATTATTTGCCCCTCCTTGTATATTATTATTTTTATTACTATCGTTGGCTGAGCAGTATTTAAAATTATATTTTGTTGGAAGGAAAACATAAATGCACATTTAAAGATTTGAAAACTAGAAGAATGTCAAATTAATTTTTAATATACTTTCAAAATTTCACCCTAATGGTTTTTAAATTTTCCCTGACAGTACCAAGTTTTGTGGCCATCCTGTCATAATTTAAACAAAAGCTTCAATAACTCCTGACAGAAATGGTTAAAATTTTTTTGGATCAAGCAGTTGATTAATTTTATAAATGAACAAACAATATCCTACTTATTTAGACCCTCTTTGCCAAAGTCTATTCCAGTGGGTACAAGTTTTACACTCCTCTTCTTTAGTACATAGTCAATTACGCACTCATTTTCCTCAGGCTATATAAAGAAACAACACAAAATTAAAACACAATCCTTAAAACATTCATAAGTATAATTGATATTTTAGTGGTCAATCCAGCCAAACATTATGGCAAACCCCTACACAAAATTCTCCCCCTCCTAAAATCTGCCCCTACACAAAATTCAAATTAGCTTCGATAGTTATTTGCAAGAAACAGATGGGTGCCATTCCAAAAATTGCAAGACTGAACCTTGAACTTTTAATCATTTTCTCACTTTTATTTCAAATTGCGGAAGAACTTGCAAAATATCAAATGTGAACAATTAAAAAAAGTCCTTAAGTTTTAAGTTAAAGTATATTTTTGCAAATCAGACACATTTTTTGGCAAAATGTACTGAAATTCAGTAATAAGTACGTAAGGGGCCATTCATTAATTACGTAAGGATGATTTTGGCAATTTTTGACCCCCCCTCCCCCCATGTAAGGGTACGTAAGATTTTTCAAACCCCTCCCCCCTATTCTTACGTAAGATTCCACATCGTTTTTCAAAATAATAAATGTTAGAAAACTCTCCGTTTGACGTAAATAAAAGATTTTTATTTTTCAACACATAAGTAATATTCTTGCTGTCAACTACATATTACTATTATATTATTATCTCTTAATTAGAATAATTGGAATTTGTTTAGGAAAATCTTACGTATGAATTGGTTTGACCCCCCCCACCCCCCAAGTAAGGGTATGTAGAGATTTTTCCAACCCCCCCTCCCCCTCGGGACCCTTACGTAATTAATGAATGGCCCCTAAGCACTTTTTTGGTCATTTTTAACCCCCCTCCCCCCCTTGTCAGCAAAGATAGGCAAACATTTCACATTTCGCTCACTCCTTTCAATCTCAAAAATCAACGATATTTAGTTATGACTGTTTTCGGAAAGCTCTGAAGGAGTACTACAACCCTGCGAAACCCTCATATTTTTAAACTGAATAGTAAATAAATTAACCAGATTCTTATTATTTATTTTCAATGCAATTCTTGACTTTCAAATGCCTCTCCTGAAAATTTAGGTTTTTTGAGACATGACGTTCATGAAAGGAGTGAGCGATTTCATTTCAGATTAAACATTTCATACTGAACCTAGGACGGAATTCCGTCCACAGAATTTCTAAGAAGAGATGATAAACTTTCTAGGTTTGCGAATTGATTTTTACTACTTGCGCATTGATCTGCTATCTATCGCTGCTTAAATTTTTCACAGAAATGGGCCCCAAAAATAAAACCTGGATCAACCCCCGTAATCCTGTATTATAAAAAAGCTGCATCGGTTTTATCGTTACTCACAAGAATAGAGCAAGTCGAGTACACTATGAATCCTCCGGTGCTCGAATGGGCGTTTGTGCAATCTATCGCCGCCATCAAAAGCTGTCTTTGGATAGTTGCACACCGCTTAATGTCCTTGTCATCCTAAATATAAAATAACATTATTATTTTAAAAAAACACCTAATATTTTTCTACTTTTAAACAAAGTGATGTTTACAAAGAGCACATTTTATGATAACTAAAAGTGTTGCTTTAACTGTTCACCTCAATTGTGACTATGTATCTATTTATTTTGATATTTTGATTGCTTGTTTGACTAAGGTAATGTTTGAGGTTATGAGTTCATGTTTTGTATTCTAAGGTTATGTGTTGTTGTAGGGTTAAAGTCTGTTTAAATTTAGACAGTTAGTATCTGACTTTGTAACTGAAGTGAGTTGAGTATGTGATGTCATCACCTCTGATTGGCTTAAGTTGGTATGACATCAAATGGTATTTCAGATAAAAGCCCAGTGTGAGGCTGGCTGTCTCTCACTTTTGCACTGATTATAGAATGTATATCTAGTCTTTCTGTTTGTGTCTTTTTTCCTGCTAGTCAGGATGACACATTTAATCATGATATTAAGTGTTTAGATATTATAGGGGTTTCTTGATAACCAGATGTTTTTCTTAGTTTGGCCACATGTCAGATTTGTTTATGTTTTTGAAAATTAGGTTTGTTTATAGCTGTTAGTAATGTTTACAATTGTGTTAATAAATTAATCTTTGTTATTTTAAAGCTTTGCCATTATTTTTAGTCTACCTTTACTTCACTGTTTAGAGTTTAAGGGTAACATTTTACCACCTTAGAATCAAAAACTAGTCGAAATGTGCATACACTCAAAAATGAAACATCAATGAGCTCATTTTTGAGTTGAAGCTCAAGATGTATCGTTTTTGAGTACTAGGGAGCTACCGCCCCCTGCTCGCTATCGCTCGCCAACCCCCGTAAACTGCTGACGCAGGACCTTTTGGAATTGCTTCGCAATTCCGACAAATTCCAACTCGCTGAACTTATACATTTTATAAAAAAAATTTAATTTACAGTAAAAACGTCAACCAACTTTCCAAAAATTCTTCACCAAATCCCCTCCATGAATAAATCTCCCTTAAAAGTTTGAATATATATCAACTCGAACTTATCAAAAACTTACACGAAATGTTTTTAAAAATATTCATCTTAATTATTTTTAATATATGATTATAAAAATAACTAATTCTAATTGTTTATCAATATTCGGACAGTACAAAAACCATTATTTTAAAGTAACTCGTTAGTATAATATGCCTAGTGTTTATCATTCACATATTTTTTTAAACCCAGACTTGTTAAACAATACCGTTTAAGCAATAGAAAATAATAAGAGACAAAACATCACTATGTTTAAAATTAATTTCGATAAAATCAGACTGAAAATTATAAATATTGGACAAAAAGTGTGAAATTTAAGCATAAAAGGGCGTTCATGTAAGTTTTTATAATATGTTTATATCAGTCTTTAAGTGATATTTTATCAAGAAAGTAATTTTTTTAAAAGGTGAAAAAACATGTTTCATCTTAAAATATAGCGTCGATCGGTCGTTGTGATTGGATGCATAATAATTTGAATGGCAGTACTTGCTTTGTAACTGCGACCTTATCCGTTATCTAAAAAAATGGAAATATTTTAAAATTGAGAATTTTTTTGAAAAATCGAAGGGCCTACTCGGAAATCCGGAAAAAATCCGGACATTTTGATACCATATATGTGTCATTCGGTTCAGTAATTAAAAAGCCTTTCTCTGGAAACGGTTCACTAAAAACTTTTTTTTAGAATAGAGAGATATGCACATTTTCAGGAATGAGTATATTCATGTTTTCAAATTTGAGTACATTTGGATTGGAGCCAGTTTGAGTACTTTTTTTACTCAGTTTTGAGACTGTTGTTTTAAGAGTGTAGTGTTTTTAGCTTACCTTATTAGTTTTAACTGATGGATCTTTGCAGACAACTCCAGTGCCAGTGCAAGGAGCATCACACAAAACCCTGTCGAAACCAGTGATCATCTAAAAAATAAACAGGCATGACATAAGGACACATTCGTGTGACAGTTTTTTCCTTATTTTTGGCTTAAAATAATTTAATTTTTCAGGGATGAGATTGACAAAAAAGCAACAAGTCAGAAAAACTGTGTGAACGACGTTTCCAACATATTTTTAGGTAGAATTTGCTTGTTTATGAACTTAAAATAAAAAAGATTTGATACTCCCCCAGAAAATTTTTTGTAAATTTGATTCTATAATCCAAGGTTTTAGCTTATTAACACCTTGTCTGAATTTTGCAGTGGGATATTTGAGGAAAAAATCGGGAAAATTCTCAGAAAAATCTGAAGAATCTCATGCTTGATTTTTTTAACTGTGGGTTAAACACCATTTTAATATTTATTCATCCAGTTGCATTGTTGAAAAAACTCACTTTAGGGTACTTGCGTCCGTCTTGAACACTGATGACTGTGTTGGTTATGCCCAAACGATGAAGGTTTCCAGCTATAGCTTTGGCTCTGTCTTTGCCAGCATCGTTGGCAAATAGAACACCAGTGTTTTTCATAAGGGCAGCTAAAATAGAAAAAATCAGTTTGAAAAAGGGGATCTTGTCTCCCCAAACCAAGTTTTGAGCAAATAAAAAAAAACTGTATAAGTAATGGAATTTTTATTGCATAACCACCACATTTTTACTGCATACCTGCCAACATTGCGATTGTAAAAAAAGGAAGATTTTAAAAATCAAGGTACCCATGGCATTTTTTTCTTAATCAAAGTCCAGACTATCTACCATAGTTACTATACCTAAGTTAATAGGTAGCATGAATGGATTTCTTTCAGTTCAAAAATCGAAGAAAAACAAATTTAATTTCAAATGAACACACTAACCTACCTAATTTTACACACAAGTTGAAAAAATAATTTCAGATCCATACAAATCTATTTCTTTTTAAATATTATTATTAATGTTATTTTTTGAGGACTGATGCACAAGGTTTTGCCTTTTTTTTAGAAAATTTTTATCTGTCCTTTGCAAAAATAGGCTGCTTAAATTATTTGGACAAAAAAACGGAAGAAATTGATTGAAAAACGGATGACGGAAGATTCTCTTAAAAAACGGATATCTTCCGGCTAAAACGGAAGAGTTGGCAGCTATGTTACTGGAAGTTCTGAACCCTGTTTAGAAAACAGAGAAATCATCGAAAGAAATATAAGTATATTCAAAAATATTTTACAGTCAAAATAAGTTAAAGAACTTATTACCTTCTTCCACCTTATGAAATTTTTATGATGAAAAAATCTTTAAAAAAAAACCCTTAAATTCACAATTAAATTATATTTCTACTTAGTTTACACCTCAAAAGTGAGAAATAGAACGATTAAGACAAATAAATTTTAAAAATTATATTGATGGAATATATTATATTATATTATTATATGAATTATTATTATTATTATTATTATTATATTATATGAATGAGAATGGAATCAAACATTCCCTGGATAAAAAAAAGTTAAAAAACTTTTAAATTTTATGTTGGCTTAGTTTACACCTCAAAAAATGAGATCAGGAAGACTAATTCTAAGAGAAAAATAGAGGCTTTTAGAGAAAAAAGCGCCCTGCTAGGATCGCTGAGTTTTGTAAAAACTAAGCCTTAACTACTCACCTATATGTGTTGTTTTTCCACCAGGGGCAGCACACAAGTCGAGAATCCTTTCATTTTCCTTAGGTGCGAGAGCCATCACTGGTAACAGAGACGCCGCACCTTGGAGCATGTAGTGTCCAGCAAGGTATTCTGGCGTTGCTCCTAAAGTGACATTCAAAAAACAAAACATTCATAAGTAACATTCATTGTAAAGCAGGGGTTCCCAACCGGTGGTACGCGGGAACGTTTCAAGTGGTACGCGTGAGTCAAAACGATATATGAAGATAGTTCCATGAAAGATTATTTTATAGAGAAATCTTTAATTAACTTCTGGATCGGATGTAAAACCGAGTACCCTTTTGATCTTCCGGCAATCTCTGCTATTTTTGATGCCATTTATTACGAGTTACTTGTGTAAGAGTGGATTTTCTGAACTCTTGTACATAAAAAAAACATAGAAGCAGAATAAGAATAGTTGAAGAGGACTTAAGAATGAAGATAAGTTCCATTACTCCTTAATGTTGATATTTTAATCACAGGCAAACAACACATTTCGCACTAAAGACTATAAAAGTATATTTTGTATGATGATTAATTTTTTATTTGTATGTTTTTAGACCTATGGGTATAATAAATAAAACTGTAAATTAATACCATTGTAAAACTGTAAATTAAAGTATTAAGCAGCGGTTCTTAAACTGGTCCGCAAACCCCTGGGGGTCTGCAGCGCCTTTCTAGGGGGTCCACGAGTAATCTTAGGGAACACTCAAGTAACATTTGAGTGTTTCCCAAAGATTTTCTGAATGAGACAAAACAGTAGTTTAAAAGGGGACATTTTCAAAAAAAAATTCTGTGGGAGAAATTTCAACTGCTAATAAGGAAGTTGCATGTGTCAGGTTTTCAAAAACAAACAAGTGTTCCGTATGGTTTTTTGTATGGTAAAATCAAATATCTAGTCAGTTTTTCAATGTACAGGTAATTAAATATTTTAATTTAAAAGTCGAGAAAAAAACACGTGACTGAAAACGTTTATTGTTTAAACTATAAGATGACGTCAACAATAATACCAACAACTCCATTGCTTTACAACAATGCCTAGTATAAGATGACGTCACATCCAAACTCTTGGCGTTTTCGCGCGCTTTTAAAAAGGGGATTTCAGTTAATTTTTTTTGCTATCAAAAAATTTCTCGATCGGCCTTAAATTTTGGGTAGTTGCTTATTTTTGCAAGAGGAATCGATTAAAAAAATTTAAAAAATCATGCAACTTCCTCATTACAATTTTTTTCCCTTGAAAATTCTCCGGTTTACAAGGAGCTGGTGTAACCAAAAATGTCTGAAACACCATTATTAGAGGCAAATTTTCAACATTTTCCTGGGGGTGACCCGGACCTGGAAGAAGTGTCCGAACCTACGAACCTGGTTCGGGGGAAGCCCCTGCCAGCTCCATAGGAGCAATACATAAGGTTTGGGGAAATTTTATTAGGTTCAGGGGAAGGTTACAACTTTTTCCAGGTCCGGGGAGACCTCCAAACCCCCTTTTAGAACTTGAAGTAATTGTGAAATTTTAACACAATGTGGAAAATTTGGGGGTACCTTAGGAATAAGATTGAGTCAACCCCCCTTGAAAATAGTACTGCTCTGATGGGTGTTCAAAATCTTGGCCCGCGGGAATCAAAAGTTTAAAAACGGCTGTATTACAGGGTTCGTACGGAAGTTTGAAGAGTGAAATTAAGTACTTTTTTATAGAACTTTCTAAAGACATGTTGAAAAACTTTAAGGACCTTCTTGAATGCAATTTTTAAACTGAAAATAAATATTAATAGGAATAATCACATCCCTGGCATTCGGTTCATTGAGATGCAAGAAAAACAGCTTACCTACGGGGACCTGGGAGTCGTAGATAATCAAGCCCACTTTGGACCACTTGCCCACAGGGTCCAAGTTTACACCGCGGTTAATCAATGCCTAAAAACATGAAGAAAAATATTAAAACTTTGGCACAGAATAAAAAGTCTTACATTGGGGGAAATTATTCCTATATCTGAACTATACTCTGTTCATTTTGAACTGGCGCTTGAAATATTTCCTTCCCCCACCACCGATTGGTAACCACAGCAACTATCCTCGTCAAAGTGACGAAGAAGGCTTACTATTGGCTGCTCGAAGAGCGTAACTATGGTTACCCTTCTAGCGTGGGGGAAAGCACTATTTCCCAAGCCCCAATTCTAAATGAATAGAGTATAGAATCAGCTGTATATAGCAATATTTAAAAAAGCCCGCCTTTCCAACAAATTTTTAAATTTAGCACATCAATACTCAGTATAATTGGCAGTACCGTAAAACGTAAATTAAACATTCATTAAAATTCATAATTATCACTCATTTAATTAATAATAATAAATATTAAATTTTAATAACTAGTTTCATTTAAACAGCACCAAGGGTTACTATTTTCAAAAAAATTTTAAAGCAATTTTTATTTTCATCTGAAAATGTACCTGCTTCTTAATATTTCCTTGTGCTGTCTTGTACAAATATTCTTTTTTACATTGTACATGTCTTTTGACTTTCCAGGTCTTTCTTTTTTTAGTAATTTTGGGTGTTTAGTTATGTACAACTGACACCTTTGCCAATCTGTAATTCTAATTTTATTTCCTGTATTTTCTTGAATTTCGTTTTTGTTTCCTATCCATATGTATATTTAAATATTTTTTCACATTAATGGGATGTTTAATCCCCATCCCCAAAGTGTAATACTAATAGCCTCAATCGTAAGTAATGAATGTATACAAATAAAATTGAATTGAATAAAAAAAATTTTGATTGTAAAGAAATCCTAGCAAGAGTATAACAAAGGAGGCCCCAAAAATTGAGGATTTTTTTTCGGGGGGTAAAATTGGTGTAACAGAGCCAAGTTTTTGTGGCCTTTTTTGTATTTAACTTCAAAGCCTTGCCATACCCAAGATATGACCGTAAAATATTGATTCATGGCTGAAACAACTTCTAAAGAATGTGTAGGATCAATCAATTTTTATCCCGATTCTATAACTTTAACACAACAGAAGTTATGATGGTTTAAAAAACTTTTCCCGCCACAGCTTTGATAATAAGAGTCTACCAGCTGCCATTTTTACCCACAGTTCAAATGATGACACACGCCAACCATATTGGATCTAACTTTTAATATCATTATTACTAGGATCTTAATATAATACTTAGTAGATTATTATTTTAGGATCTTTAAATGATGATATTAATAGTTAAATCTCTAAGGTTGTCAGTCATCATTTGAGCTGTGGGTAAACATGGCGGCTGGTAGACTCTTATCGAAGCTGTGCCCTTTCTCCAACAGTGTGATCCGATTTACCTCGTTTTAAGGTAAATGAAAAAGAGAAAACTGAAGGTAGGTTTTACAAACACAAAGTTTTAATTTTTCAAACATTTCCAATATCTTTCCTTTATATTTTTTAATAAATTACCAAGGGATATTCAAAATGAAAAAAGTATTGGAATCTTTAAAAAATCAAGCATTTCTTTTATCCGAGACAAATATAACATTGAGGAACTATTTAAATCAGTCAGGTGAAACCAGAGTGATATTGTATAATAAAGTAGTAATAAAGTTCATTCCTTTGTCAACCTTGCCAATCCCCTTTTTTTTCTTTATTTATGTATTTTCCCTATGGTTTTTTTCTCATTTATTCTGGAATTCCATTTTCCAATGGACGAGCTTTGGCTCCTTTGGGATTAACATGTAAAATTTTTATTTTCTTTTATTATTATTTTCCACTTTAATTTGTGTTCAATATGTTATCTTTTTGAAAAAATATATTTTGTGGATTATTGTTTTGTTTGTTTAAATAAATTTTGATATTTGAATTTTTTGAAATTTCTAATAGCTAGTTATAAAACTTACAATACAAATGCCTTAAGATTCTCAGTTTTTCTAATGGCACTTTTGAAGGGCTTGAATAAAATTTAAAAAAAAAATTGTAACAGAAACTCTGCGACAAAAACCCGAGCTACTCACCTGAGCTAAATCTCCTCTCCTCGTCTTTAGTGTATTTGTGCGAATGGTGACCGGTCTCTGAACTTCGTTGGCTTCCAGTAATTCCACCAACTGCAACAATAAGAAAGACGATCAAGGTCAAAGAATATTATTTTGCCACTATACAGAGGCCTCATCTAGAATATGCTGTTCAATTTTGGTCTCCATACTTGAAAAAGATATTGATTTGATTGGGAGAGTATAGCATTTGGCTACTAAAATGGCAAAAAATTTTTACAAATAATTATACAAACCTCCGATGGCGAAAACAGCTGCATCAGTTTTTCCATCAAAAACTCGTTATAACTGTAATATAGGCACAGATCCGACTGCAGTTGTTTCATGTAATCTTCTCGAGATCTAAAAATTATTTCAAGATTAATTATCAAAGATTTAAAGGCAATTGTCAATTGTTGTAAAAAATACAAGTTAAAACTTTCCGTTTTAATGTTTGTTGTTTACTTTCTTTGGTTAAGCACAAGTCAGTTGTTTAAAGAATACAGTTTATTGAATTGAATACGAAAAGTGAATCTAAAAATAAATATACCCATTTTTGGGTAGGCATCACAGCTGAATTATATACTTTAATTCAGTGTGGTCCAACCCTCTAAAAAATTTTCATGGTACTCAGCCACAACATGTAATGCTTAAAAATAAAACTAAATTGAAGGTAACTAGCAATGTGTTAAAAACCAGTTTTCTCGTTCAAATTTTGAAAACTTTTTAAGGGGAGAACCCCCTGAAACCTTCATTGAACTGTTTTTGACTTGATTTAAAATTCAAAAGGTTTATCAAAAGTGCATCAATAGAAGATGTAGTTATCAAGGCAGTATAAGCGTTGTGTCTATGCATTTAGAACTTAATTTTGATAACTAAAAGTTCATAAGTTCTTTAGAAAATTGGAACTATTTAAGAAATGACACTTTTACCTGTAAATCACTTAAGTAAAACCTTAAGCATTTCTTTCACTTTCATTATGGGGGGTGATGTCAGTCGCCTACGCTTTGGTGCCCCCTGTTCTCGCTAAACGACTGACTACTTGTCGCCTCGAAACTAGCCCAGTTTTTAATGTGGCATTCTGGAATGCTGGTGGTTTTACCAATGACAAGTTCATTGAATTAAGGGTTTTTATTGCTAATAATAATATCGACATCATGGGCATTGTGGAGAGTGGTGCTGCAACAAATAAACTTGACTATTTTGGAATTCCGGGATCAGATATTTTCTCTAGAACGATCAAGACAAATAGCATCTGGTATAATAGTATATGTCAAGTGTAATCTTACTGCAAACGTCCTGTTTCGTAGATCAATGACAACGAATGACAAATTGGAGGCAATTCGACTCCAGGTGTGGCTTGAAGCTACTAGTTACTTTATTACCTTTGTATACAACCCACCTTTAAACAAACCTAAGCTCGAAGACCTCTTGTATGACTGGAACAAGAATTCCATCATTATGGGCGACTTCAATGCCCATTCCCGTAGATGGGGCTATGCTGATAACAACACTGTTGGAGATATTGTTGAGGACTTTATAGACTCTAATCCTGTGGTTTTTATTGATAACTTAAATAATGGCCCTACATTCCTATCGTATGGAGGGTATACCTCCCACCCAGATTTGTTGTTCTCCCACCCTGGTCTGGAGAGGAATGTTAAACATGTGTTGAGGAATGCTCCTGGTGGAGCTGGACACCAAATTCTATTAACATCCATACAAAGATCTCATTCAATATACCGTTCACCTCGTGATATTCGGTGGAACCTTAAGAAGGCAAACTGGAACAGCTTTGCTGATCTGTCAGACATTCATGTTAAAGACCTTCCTTTTGATTCAAGCGTTGATAAAGCTACAAATGCCTTTTGCAGAGCACTGCTTAAATGTGCCTCCCTGTGTATCCCAAGAGGATGGGTGAGGAAATTTTCTCCTTTCTGGAACTCTTGTTTACAGGATTTGAAGGAGAGGAGAGATGATGCTAAAAGGAAGGCAAGGAAAACTGGACGAGTGGAGGACTGTATTGACCTCAGAAAATGCCAGGCTGAATTAAAAAGGGCCATTGTTGAGTCCAAACGAACCACCTACCGGTCATTTCTCGAAAAGTTGGATTTCAGAAGAGACGGTATCAGAGCTCATCATTTCTTATCCCGTTTAAATAATCAAAAGGAACCTAAAAATGAACCTCTTAGAGTTGGTTCAAAATGTCATGCTACTGCCAATGAAAAAGCTAGAGCCTTCTGCAAACACTATGCAAAAATTTCCAACTATCGTCCGCGACGTAAAATTAAAAATAGTGAACTCATTCCACCTGAAATACCAAGGACATCGGAGTACTATTCCCTTTTTTATGATGACTTCACATATAGTGAACTAGATGCGGGTTTGAATAGCTTGGTCAAGGGTAGGAGCCCGGGACCGGATGGTATTCTCCCAGAGTTCCTTCTCTTCCTCGGGCCGTTGGCCAAAAACACTCTACTGAGACTTATAAATCTTACCTGGAAGAAGGGGTTCCCAAGCTCTTGGAGAATGGCTGAGGTGATCCCAATTTTAAAACCTAAAAAGGACCCTCAATGCCTGAGTAGCTACCGACCGATCTCATTGACGAGTGTACTATGCAAGTTAACAGAAAGACTAATTTCAAACCGCCTTGACTTCATACTGGAGGGGAAGAAGGTTCTGTCCGAAAGTCAGGCAGGGTTTAGAAAACACAGGAATACTTCTGAACAGATTGTTCGTCTTTCACAGGAAATAAAGGATGGATTTCAGCGAAAGCTGAGCACAATCGCAGTTTTTGTGGACTTTAAAACAGCCTTCGACATGGTGTGGAGAAAGAGGCTTCTAACAAAACTCGTCGCTTATGGTATAGGTGGAAACATTTATAGATGGATTAAATCTTTCTTGGACCAGCGTTTTTTACGTGTTAAGTGCGAAAATAAAACTTCCGGATATAGACAGATTAGACAGGGCTTACCCCAGGGTTCCGTTTTGAGCCCAATGCTTTTTAACCTAATGATAAATGACTTCGCGGATACGCTTCGCCAACATGTACCTGGAGTTCAGGCCCTGCTCTTTGCAGATGACATAGTAATTTGGACAACAGGCCGTGAGTTTGGGTCCATGGAAAGAATTATACAATCAGCATTGACATTTTTGGAGGGGTGGTCAGGTGAAAATGAGATGATAGTAAACCCTGATAAAACAACTTTTCTCGCTCAGTACAAAATACCATGACATCAACCTTCGTTATGGGGACCAAGCGTTAGTTAGAACGGAAAAAACTACCTACTTAGGCCTAGATCTGGATTCAAAATTGAACTGGAATAATCAAGTAAATAAAGCTGTTGAGCGTGGTGATAAAAGGGCTGGACTTCTGAAACGTTTGGCTGGTACAACTTGGGGTGCTACCCAGGATGTCCTTTGTACCGCCTATAAAACCTATGTGAGACCTGCAGTCGAATACGGTAATGAGGCTCTCATAACAATATCAGAGACAAATGCCAAGAAACTGGATATTTTCCAAAACCGTATCCTTAGATTTTTAACTGGTGGTACAAAATCTACACCGATTACTTCTATGGAATTACAAACCGGTTTGGAACCTCTGAGAGATAGGCGTTGTCGATCGGCATTGAACCTTGTCGAAACAATCTTGAGAAAAAGGGACAATTTTCTTGCCCTCTACTGGCCTGCTGATGAGAGGTTAAAGACACAGAGAACCTTTTTGTCCTTTATAAAAGATCTTCATGACACACTTGATTTTCCTTCTTCTGACCGCTTCCCCTTCCCGGATCCTTGGTGTCCACTGGCGAACTATAAGCTTGCTACTGGTCATTTGGAGCTGGTATACGAAGTCGGTAAGAAATATTCCCCTGACTTTGAGTTAAAACATGTAGCGTTAGCTACCATACACGAACGGTACCCAGAGGACTATTGGTTCCACATCTATACTGATAGTTCGGCTGAGGGGGCTACCAGGAATGCCGGAGCCGGTGCTTACTCTGCAGACTTTGCTCTGTCCTCCCCCGTTGGTAAGTTTGCTGACAACTTTGATGGTGAAATGGCCGCTGTTTCCTTGGCCCTTGATGAAATAGGACACTTTGAGGGGAGGAGAATTGTCATTTTCATAGATTCCAGAGCAACAATCTTAACACTCACAACCTATGGCCACTGTGAATGTGGAATTGCTAAAAATTGCATAGAAAAGATCGATAGTTTGCTAAGTTCCGGGAACAGTGTTGCCCTCCAGTGGATCCCAAGCCATTGTGGGATACATGGAAACGAACGTGCTGATGAACTGGCTAAGATTGGTTCCCAGATGTCACAGCCGGATCCCCCACTGCCTTTGCGACACATAAGGAGACTTATTTCTCATTCTATTAAGTCTAATCGTCTCCGCCAGTACAAGGAGGATGCTTCCCAAAAAATGTGGAATTCTCTATTATCTGCAAGAATTCCTAGTTCCTTGCCAAGAGCAGTTGGTGTGGCCTGTTTCAGACTTGCCACTGGCCATGACTATCTACAAAAACATCTACACAGGATCGGGCTGGCAGTAACAGATGCGTGCCCTCTCTGTGACACTGATGATCCAATGACTGGAGCCCACCTCTACATTTGCCCTGCTGTTTTTAATTGTGTTTCTTTTTCTGTTGGTGAAAGTGATTTTGGTGTCTATTTTAATCGTTCTTTGCTGTACTGGGCTGCTCGTCGACTAATGACCGAAAGGTCGGAGACGGGCATAGGTTAAAAAAAAACTTTCATTATTAAAACGTTGCGAATCGCTTATTTCCTAACAGCTTTCTCTTCACTAATAGACTAATTTTCCTTTTAAGAACAGTTTAAAAACAAGGAGTTATTTGTTTTAAATTTTAATTTTGGGCAACTCCACGGGTAACTGACTGACATTTTTAAAGAAAAACACTTAGTATTTTGTAATTTTCTTCCCGAAAATAAATTATGGGTACAAGTATGACATGGTAACTGATTTATGTCAGTCAGTTACCATGGTGTTTAAAATTTTTCAAAAATAAAAACATATTTTGAAATTTTAATTGTTCCATTAGATTTAGCTAACAAGAAAGCAATAAACTGGGTGGAAAGTATTTTTTATCATTTATTTTTGGGAAGAAAATTACAAAATATTAAGTGTTTTTCTTTAAAAATGTCAGTAAGTCACCCGTGGAGTTGCCCTTTTATAAATATGAAAATTGAGTGAAATAGTATTTAAATTGTGGAACTGCTTGTTTGAATATAGTAAAATGCAATTTTTACTGTCTCTGATTACTGTAATTTTACTGTCTGTAAAAAATTTTAATTGTCACTCGGGTAGCTAAAGGTTGGACCACTCTGCTTTATAATTCATAGCAGAATATAAAAAACCCTTTTGCTTACTTTTCAGGATCTCTCCTATTTTTGAATTCCGCCAAAGCATGAACAATGTCCTTAATCCTTTGACTAATGATAACTATATCAGGGGGAGCAACACGTATTAGTAGTTAAGGAAACACAAAAAATCCACCTGCATTGTTACTTTTTTTAAAAGGTTCCTTACAAAGTTATTTAAGAGAGAACAGGGGGTGGCTACAGACACAAATTCCCCGATTTCCAGGATTAAACTAACACAGCTTTTACAGAAACTAACTTTCTGTCTCTCTCTGAACTAAGAACCATTATGTAAGATAATTAAAAAAAATCACTACTTGTTATTTAAAATGAAAAAATACATATAAAATATTAAAATTAAATTTTGAGTTATGCTTAAGTCCAAGCATAGTATGAGCAGGGGTAGATCCAGGTTTTATATTTCGGGGCCCATTTCATTATTATTTGTGAAAAATGAAATGCTTTTTTTTGTGAAAAATTGAAGCAGTGATAGTTATTAGATCAGTGTTTGAAAGTAAAAGTGACTCACAAACCAAAAAAAAAATCGTGAAAAATTCAAATATTTTGTGAATGTTTTCTTGCAAATTATCACTTAAGCTAATTTGAATTTCATGAAAGGGGCATTTTTATGAATTTGTTTTTGTGAAGGGGCAGATTTTAACAGGGGGGAATTTTTGTGAAGGGGCAGCAAAAGGGCCCCAATTTTTGTCTGGATACACCCCTGATGAGATGCAGAATATGTTTCACATTGAGCTAAGAAAAGTAAAAAAATAATTCACAAGGTTTCGGAGGAAGAAAAATTGTAGCACAAAATGAGCTCATCGATAAATTTCCCTGAATTTAACAGATTTTTGAGAAATTCCCGGGCTTTTCCAGATTAATAAAATTCCGACTTTTCCCCGAAATCCCTGATTTCTAGGTTCTGTCCACCCTGTAACATACTTATATGAAAAGTTAGTAAGCACTTTTAAGGTCCTGATAAACTGAAAATTAAAAGTAAGCAGTTTTTACTTATATCTTACATATAATTAATTTATACATATAAGGGATATTTATAAAATATCGTGTTGTCTCAAAAGTTAAATTTTCAACTTGGATATCTATATTTTTTTTAAATAATATTTTGAAATTAGGATTTAAGATTTCAAACAGAATAAAAGGATATTTTCTTTTTCGATTTCTTGTCCACTGGGAAGAGTATATATTTCTTTCTGCGATATGTTCGTTAACATATCTGGCTCAGCTCTATTTCTGAAACAAAACAAAGTTACAATGCCACTAGTGTAACGCAATTGACAAATAGTCGAGAAGAAATCGATAAATCTTGAATCAAAACGACGTATTTAATAGTGAAAGACATTTACTTGGATTTCGCTTCCTTTTTCTTCATTCGTTTCGCAGCTTTTTCAATGGGCAACAGCTGAAAGAATTAATTGGAAAAGTCAAGAATTTTAAAAAAGAATACAAGACAGTCTGGTCACCTTGTTTGTAAGAAATAATCAGGGTTGGAAAAAAACATGTTTTTACCCAACTACGTGCATACATGTGATCACTTTTACAATAAATTGGCGGAAAATATTTAAAAAAATTCGATGACACCTAAATTTCCCTTCATTTTAAGAGGGGGTCAATTGGCTTCTACTTCCCGAGATCTACGATTCGATATGCTAGTCGTATTTTTTAGCTTAAATCAACTAGTTTTCATATTATTTTGATTTTACATAAAACTTATTACAACACTCGCGGCTTGAGTTTTCAGTAAAAACACGATTGGAAAATAAGAAAGTGGAACTTCAATTTTGCAAATCGAATTGTTGGATTTTAATTTTGCTAAGCAAATTGGCGGATTTCCGCCAATTGGCGGAAGAATCACATGTATGTACGTGACCCATTTTTGACCCCCTCCCCCCCCTTGGTGACCATCCGTAGTATATGCCAAGACCCCCCCCTCTAGTTTTCATGTAGTAATTCATAAATACGGTTTTCAATCATTTTTTGAAAAAATGATTGAAAACCGAAGAAAGTTTAAAAAAATTAATTTGGCTTAATTTTGTTGTATTAACTAGAGGAAATTGACTATGTGACGAAACCCTAAGCCCCCCCTTCCCCCTGTGGCCGAGCGTGGTATTTAGAAGACCCCCCTCCCTCCCCTGAACGGGTCACGTAGTTTGGGTACGTTCCCTTACCTTGTTTGTAAGAAATAATTATGAAATGAGTTAAATTAGACAGAAGCTAAAAAATAAACTTAGGTTAAAACTAAGAACTAATGAAAACACAGAAATTTTGTCATTCAAGAAAAAAAGCTAAAACTCACATCTTCATCTCCTTCCTCTTCACCCGATTCGTCCTCATCAGAATCAAAATCATCTTTCAAAATTCCATCATCTGAATCCTGTCGAAAAAATTTCATATTAATTTCATTTCAATATACCATACATGTGATTACACAGACAAAAAATTGGCGGAAAATATTTAAAAAAAATTCCATGGCGCCTAAATTTTTCTTCATTTTAACTAGAGGGGGTCCATCGGCTTCTACTTCTCGAGATCTAGGTTGGTTGGGTTTTTATGGAGCATGACCCAAGACAGGGTAGAGCCCGAGATTTAGGCTTCGATATGCTAGATTCATATTTTTTAGCTTAAATCTTTAATTTTCATATTAGTACTTCGATATTTTTAATTTTTTTTTTTCATTTCTCTTAAAATTTAGTACTAGGCTACACTAGCGGTCAGAGTTTTCCATATAAAACGATTGGAAAATCAGAAAGTGGAATTTTTGTTTTGCAAATTGAATTGTCGGATTTTAATTTTGCTAAGCTAATTGGCGGATTTCCGCCAATTGGCGGAAGAATCACATGTATGATATACCAGTGGTCTCCAACCCCCGGTCCGCGGACCGGTGCCGGTCTGTGGATCAAATAGTACCGGGCCGCGGGCCGACCATTTCATTGAAAATGAACTTAAATTTTAGGTTTATACTCCTAATTAATGAATGAAATTATTTATAAATCACTTCATATTTATTTTTTGGGGTAACTGTATTTTATTTTGAAGGCATGTTTAAATACAATTAAATTGCCCAGCGGGCCGCGGTAAAATTATCGAATGTTTACCGGTCCGTGGTGGTAAAAAGGTTGGGGACCACTGTGATATACTACATGCATTAGACCAGTGTTTCCTAACGTGGGGGCAATTTGAAAATTCTCAACCAAATTGCCCTTCTAAGTAAGAAAAATTCAAAAATTTTCTAGGGGAGAAATCCCCAGACTCCCCAATTTTACTTGTCATTTAAAATTTATTCAAAACTTAAGTAATTTAAAACTTGACCTATAATAAAAGTACTCTAAAGGTTGTACCTCAAAAACTTTTTAGTCACCCCCCCAAAAAAAACAACTTTTAAGTCTGTTAGCGGATCTGCAAAGAACTCATTAACATTGTCATGATAACTCCGTCAGTATTAATTACTAAATCTTTAAATTATATGGAAAGTTACTTCATTGAAATTATTTGGTATTTCAAATTTATTTTGTGTTGGGAAATTTAACTCGCTAGTTTTCTGAACATGTCTGTCTTTTTTTTTTCTTCAAAAATCAACCAAATAAGTTTTAAATTGAAAATTACCATTTGAGTGTAAAAATTCATGTGTAACCTTATATGGGGGGTCATGGGAATTTTTGAAAGGGTTTGGTGGGACCAAAAAAGGTTGGGAAGAACTGCATTAGACAAAATTACACAAAAACATTTTCAATAACAATATCATGCCTACAAATATTTCTGAAGGACTTGAACCCCATGGAATCTATACCAAAGAATCGACTCCAGCAGGGAATGAATCTTAAAAACCGCACTTTAATTTTTAATTAACACATAGTCATTTGTCTTTTGATTTGCGATTTTAATGTATAGTAGCCTTGGATTTACCCCCTTCCTTTATGAGAGGTTAAAAAACCCATAAATTGGGAGATTTCTAGGTAGGTTGGTTGGTTGGATAGCTTTTTATGGCCCAAGAGCCAGATTATTCTATGCCAAGAAAGATTAAGTCTAACACGTTAAAGGGAGTCTTCAAGGATCCCCCTTGAAGAATGACGGACGTCAAAAATTTAAAAAAGAAAATTTTAAGATTATACTCTTTCAGTATTGACCTTAATACTACGTTCACACATGAAATGTTAATCTAGTTTAACTTAAGAGAGAATTTAAGATAGCTTAACTTAATCTGTCTTATTTTTAAGTGTTCACACTACATCTCAAACCATATGGTGCTACGAGTAAAAAGTGGCGGCCCGTCTCTTCGCCTAAAACACTCCACTCTTAACTTTTTTACTTTGGACTTATATTTGCCAATACCAATTTTTCCTCTTGTGTTGTCCAGTTTATCAAAATATATTTAATTTAATAATAATTGTGCCAATGTAATATCAAATAAAAAAGATTGGTAGTTTGTAGTAGTTTTTTCTTCTTCTTAGTATGGCACCAGGGTAACTTAAATTAGTCTAAAGACTTAAGATAGTTTGGGGAACTATCTTAAAGTTAAGACAGTTTATCTTCTCTAAACTGGTTTAAATCTAAGACAGTTCGTTTAACTTTTAATGTGTGAACGTAGTACTATAAGGAATTGATGATTTTTAAGATCCCTAATCATGCCCAAAAAGATGAAATTATATTTACCTCTTTTTCTTCTTCATCATCTTCATATTCATCTTCCTCATCCGAAGCTTCCTGGCCCTTTTTCGGCTTCAACCAGTCGGTGTTTTGGTCGGAGAAGAGGTCCGGCGGCGCTTCGTTATCTTCATCATCAAAGAGCTTGTTCTTCTTGGTGGGAACCTCATCACCTGAATCAAAACTCTCATCTATGGTAAAAATGAAAGTTTAAAAAGGGCAAATAAAAGAACAGCTTTAGAAAGAAAGAGTCCTCCAGTTGCCATGTTTACCCACAGCTCAAATTATGACTGACAACTGTAGAAATCCAACAGGGATCTGTCCAGACTTTTTGTGAAGGGTCCGGTTTTCGTAAAAATTGTGAAAATCTACTCAATTTGTGAATTTCAGTTAGCATTAAATTAGTTTTTTTCGGCCATGAGCCTGTTTTTGTGAAAATAAGCTCACAAATTTGCAGTATTATGAAAAATAGTGTCCATTTAAAGGCTTAAACACTTTGTGAGGGTCCGTTTTTAAGGTAAATATTTTGTGAAAGGTCTGTTTTCACAATGAAAAATTTTGTGAAGGGTCCAAAAACAGGACCAAATTTCTTCTAAACAGACCCCTGTCCAATAATTAATATTGTTGTTATTAGATCCTAAAATAAAAATCTACTAATTATTATTATTACTTAAAGATGTTCATACAGTTTTTGAGAGAAAAAAAATCAAGGACTTTCAAGGCTCTCAAATGTGAAATTGAAGACTAGGATTATGCCCCAAATGCAATCGGGACCGGGAACAAAATCCCTTATTATTACTCACCAACTAATATAATTTTCATAAACTTATATATTGCATTAGTAACTACGAAAATATCTTTATCTACATATATTTCTTTATTTTACATTGTACAAAATTTAAAAGTTAAGGTAGTCAATCAGGTGCATAGTTACTAGAATTTGCATTTTGTTACAAGCATTTAACATTTAAGGTTGTTATGCAAAAAAAAGTTTTTGTGTTAGAGAAGGGGGCAACAGTATCCAATCTCATAGTCCAGGGTTCATACTCTATCTAACAGAGTAAAATTCAGGAGTCTTTAAGGAGTTTTTCAGGAATAAATTACTAAAAAATCAGGAGGTTATGTGAATAATTATTAACCTTAAACGACTTTGCATGTTACAAGTAGAATGAGTTCAGAATGAAGTGTGGAGCAAGGAAGTACAAAAGTGGTTAGAATTTCAAATTTCAATGGAATTTTATAGATTCAAAAACAATTATTTCAACTAAATCCATAATAAAACTTCGATATGCTCTAGGAGAGATGTTTTTCAGGAGTCAGAGGGTAAATTCAGGAAAAAAATATAATTATCAGGAGTTATAAGGGCCCTTAGAAAAATAAAGCAAATTTCAGGAGGCGTACGAACCCTGATAGTCTCTAGATCCAAAAAAAATACAGGGTCAGTTAAAATTCAAGGATTCTTAAGGCTAAAAAGTAAAATACGCTTTTTTAAGGCCTTGAAAATAAAATTCAAGGTTTTCAAGGCCGCGTATGAACCCTGGGATCTATTAATAATACTATTAGGAATTGGAGATCTATGGTTGCCAGTCATCGTTTGAGCTGTGGGTAAACATGGCGGCTGGAGGACTCTTTCTAAAGCTGTACCGATTAAGGATGTGAACAACAGTCATCTAAAATTATTAATTTTCTTTTCAGTATAAATTGCAATAAACTTCACTACCAATATTTTTCATTTGCTACTTATTAAGTATTAGAAGTTAAATAAATTTTTAGGAACCACATAACATCAAATAATGATACGTCTAACATCTAAATCTTCAAAAAAAATACAAAAAAAACTTACCAAGTGATTCAAGAGATGCTGCGCGTTTGCTTTTCTTGAGGTTTGGGGTCTTAACTTTTTCAGCTTGTTTTTTTGCCCTAAATAAAAAACAAAAATGTCAAGGCAATTTTGCAGTAGTAGCATTTTTCATTTATAAGAATTAGCTACGCAATTTACCAAGTGTACCAGATGTAATATAATTCCTCTTTGACGATTTTCAATTTTTGTCAAATGAATTGCCAAATTCAAACTTTTACAGTTTAAATGCTGGACTGACACCGCCAAAAAAAGTTTACAGAGTAGTTTAGGCAGGGCCGTGCGGTAGATTTGTCCGGTATGAAGCAAATCCTAGAAATGCCGCCCCTTATGTATTTTCCTTTAAGTAATTAATACTTCGAATTGATTACGATTAATTAATATAAACATTAATTAACATTAACCATAAATAGTTAATTAGTAATTATGATATATAATTAATTAGTAATTAAATAATAAGTATAAATACGTAATAACTCCCCCAATACTTATCTAATCATGGGATAATTGCATAAAGTGAACGCGTTGTAGCTTGGGGGAAAACTAACCAATTTTTGGTAATATAATTAAATTACCATTTATTAGTTTCAAAAATGGAAATTGTTTGTTACACCAGTGGTAGAAGTGGGTGAACTAAAAGTGGGGGGATGGCCTAGCCCAAGTCCCCCCCAGCATTTTCTTTTTACTCTGTTACCTCTATTTATATTTTTTTGCATGGTATGCGTATATTTTTTGAAAGTATTAAACCCTAAATAGTTCAATAAATATTTTGAGCATTTTTTCTGAATTTTGATTGATTTTAATGATGCCTAAGTTTTACTTATACTGCTGTTACTTGCTTTCTAATTATTTTTTAAAGAAGAATTTAGAAATTTCGTTTGTGAACCTTTATTTAATTATTGGATTTTAGATTAACGCCTGTTAAACACAAATACATCAAATGCCCCCTGAGTGAATAAATATCAGGCATATAATCTTCAAATGCTATCATTATTATACAACACACAATATACATCAATTATAATTCAGCATAATAAACATATTTTCCCGTTTCATTACTTCATAAATTTACATTACCACACAAAATGTCTTTCCTTCGCTTACTTCATGACAAATGTTTGTCTATACGTCTCAGCACGAAAAATAGAGGGGTCTGGGGGTTCTCCCCCAGAAAATTTTTGAAATTTTGATCTTAAAAAGTAGTATTTTAACTAATTTTTGGACATTTTAGACCCCTTTTTTTTACACACAAAGGGTCCATATACTCCTTGTACCCTCCAGAATTTTCAAGAGGGAACAATACATATTTTATAAAAAGCCAAATTTTAGAGGAGATTGAACCCCTAACAACCTCTTTGAATAGAGCCCAAATTAAGTAAAACTTAAAAAATTTTAAATAAAATTTAGGTAGTAGTGTAGTTTTGAATTCGCATATTTTCATATAAATTTAAAGAAAACTAATTTTTAAAAATGTAGAATGAAGTGCTACATTTAATAACAAATGTTGAAAATTTTTAAAAGTTTATTTAGTATAAAAGTTGTAGTAAATAGTTGTAAATAAAGTGCTTTTAAGAAATACACTTAAATTCAAGTGTTTATAAGCCCAGAATTTTAAATATTTAAAGAAATAAAAACCACACCTGAACACTGTTATCGTTCATTTGATTCTCCACATGATCTTTTTTAACTTGATGTAAATATTCCACTTCTCTGTCCTCGCATCTGTATTCCGTATCGGATGTTTTTATCTTGAAACCATCCACTCAAATTAATTTAGAATTTAGGATCTAAATTAAGTATTAAATAACTGACCAGAACTATAAGCGCACGAACAGCAACCGCGGAGAATGATAATGTTTTGAGCCACTCACATCATCTCCCCACTCACAAATATTCCCGCCTTTTTTGTTTTTACGTTTTTACTTTTTCTGGAAAAGAGATTATGTGCTCTTGGTAACTTTGTTTATACTTTGAGGGGGTCGAAGCAGCTCTCTCTGCAATTTGTTTACACGTTTTTGTAATGCGAGGACAGTCTCCCGTGTACGTATTTTCTAAAAAAAAACCACCCCGACTCATTCTAATAAACCTGTCAAACATTCCTCGGAAGATGAGAACAGAGGGACCTGCACGTTACGTGTGTTGAGAGAAGTTCGGAGGACGGGACGGTTTCTCAAAATGAACGCAATGGGCTACACGTTGACGAGGGTTTTGTAATTTTTCAAAAAGCGGTGAGGAGAATTTCAGTTGTTTTAGAAGTTGGGTGATGATTTTTAATAATTAAGAAGTGGGGTTTGAGTTTTTGCTTTCAATAGAGTAAAAAAAAGGAAAAAAATCAAAACTTCAGGCGGATTTTGCCGCCCTTAGAAAAATGCCGCCTGAGGCGGCCGCCTCTTTGCCTCATACCACCACACGGCCCTGAGTTTAGGCTAAACCCCCCACCAGGGATTTCCCCAGAACACCATCGGAACGAAGAAAATCATAGTCATAGGAAAGAGCATAGGCGTTTTACTAGTTAGATACAGTTTTGTGGAAATAGAGAAATTTTTGGAGAAAAGGTCGTGATAAGGTTTGTTAACAACTGGACACTGTATATACTTGTCCAGCCCTGGTTTCTATTCAGAATTGGCAAGACTATCCTTAAATATTAGTTAGGATTTTCAGTACATACTTCTTAATTTTCTACCAAAATATGAAAAAGTGATTACCTTTTCTGGGATCTTTTGCTCACAAACGATGGATCTTTTTCTGTATAAAGAAATATTATTAGTGAAAACATGGTAAATTGCAATACAAAAATTAAAATTTTATTTCAAATTAGGTTTAAGATCATATTAGAATAAGTCAAGATCAAGATAACTTTTTCCAATGTAAACTTGAACAGTTAATCCAGTTTTAAGAGGTTAAGTCAATGAATTCCCAGAATGGTCACCTACAATTCATTTTTGAAGTAAAAAGATACAATTAAGGCTAATTCCCATGGGATGCGGTTTCAAATCCACAAGCAGGGTTGCCAACCTTTTCCAGAAAGCTTCAGGGGCCCAGGAAAAAAAATTCCGGATTTCTTATGCAACTTCAGGAGTAGTGCGAAACTGCTATCTCCGGAACCACCAAAACGGTACAAATATTGCAGAAAGCATGACCGCTAAATTTTTTCAATCGTTTAAAGCCAACCATGGTTTGTAACCCGACTTGGAAACACTAGCCATGTCTTTTGCGGTCAATTTTATCGAAGAAAGGAAAGAACTCAATACTATTTTGAGCCTCAACCATTGCAATGCCATTTAGCGTTCCAGTAGGGCTTACCATCGTAACAGATTATAAAGCATTAAACATGGAAAGGGTATTTCCGGAGTATTTAACACTTATTGCGGATTCGCGGATTTTCAGGACTCTAACGGAAAAACTCCAGGAGTTTCGGAGTAGTTGGCAACCCTGCAAAAGCCAAAAACACTTCCCTACGTTTTCTGAAGAGCAAAATCCTTTCTTTTAAAACTAGACTCGCAGGAGCACAAGTCAAGAAAGGGCCAATCCCAGGCCCATACTTGTATAAAATGAAAACCTTTCTACGAACATAAATTTTTTCCAAAAAAATTTTCTGCAAGAATTTACACATTTTTAAATCCCCCTCTCTCTCTCAAAAAAAAACAACCCCATTATTACTGAAATACCCAAATTGGGACCATAATCATTTTTATCTGTGCTTATATATTGATACTAATTTTTCATACTAGTGATTTTAAAACTTTTAAATAATATACATCATTGTATTTTTTATTATAATTGGAGATTCCTAATTACTGCTTTATCTAAAAGTGTTCTTTAGAAGTTTTTCTGCAGACAAATTTCTAAAAAAAATGTTCATATTTTTTCTGCAGAGAAATTTCTGAAAAAAAAATTTTTTTAAGTTTTTCTGCAGAGGGCAAAATTTTCTGCGAACACTGTTCGTGCGTTCGTGTATATTATACAAGTATGCCCAGGCCTAGAAAAAAAAACGCTCTGCTCAAAATATGCTTGCATTTTTTCTTAGTTTCAATTCAAGCAAAACCACTTACTGATTTCGGTCACATGATTGCCTCCGACCAATAAGAAAGCTATATCAAACAATAACAGCATCCATTTTATTTGGATACTTCATGAAGCTGTGTATAAGTAAATGGTTAAATTTTATTTGACATCTTCTAATTTTGAAGAAATATAAATGTTTAAATACAACTTTGTTGTTAAAAGTTTTAAAGTTACTATATAATGAATAAAATTGTGAATGATTTGTGAAAAAAGTTAACCTTCCAGTGGGCGTGCGTATGTGAGAGATACTTAGGTTGGATTTGATCATCGAATATTTCAAACATATTTAAATGAAACGTAATCATTTTAACCATAAAACGGATCACACAGCTGTTTTAAAACTTGTTATGGTTGAAAATATACATTTCCGATTGTTTATATAGGACATACAAGCGTCCTTTTCTTTCTCTATAAAAAGCGCGCCTGCTGGAAGGTTAAAAATAAGAGCAGCCTCTAGTGAGCGGTTTAAGAAACAGATCAGGCAACAAAGCTAGGGGGAAATCCTTGAAAATCGCGAGCGGTTTTACAAAAACAGCATCTCATGGGAATTGGGCTTAAGAAAATCGCTAACATTGTGAGTGTTTTGCGTTTTCATGGATAGTTAAGTGGACGAAAATGCAAAATCCGTAATATTTTTCAATCACTCCGTTAATATTATGAACAATCTCTATAAGTTGGCAAATGTGATATATGGTAGATAGGGGATATTTAGTGGGAACGTTAACAGAGTTGAACTAAATATAAATATTGATTTGAAAGGCACAGCTTCGATAAGAGTCGACCAGCCACCATGTTTACCCACAGCTCAAATTAGATCTATGTGGTTGTGTGTCATCATTTGAACTGTGGGTAAACATGGCGGCTGGTTGACTCTTATCAAAGCTGTTCCAATTGAAATTCCAAAGTAAGTTGACCCTGCCCCACTTTAACTTGGGAATATTTTAAAATTTCAGATTATATGCAATGCTTTAGAGCTGGTATGCCTCGGATACATCAGTTAGTTAGGGTTGGATCCTAGCAGAGCCCACACCCTGCCAAAAATGGCGATAATTCCGCCATCTTGGTAACCCTACTTTAACACACTAGATGGCGCTTGGCGCCATCTTGTTCTGGTTTGGCGGTTTATTTTGGTATATCGCCAAGGGTGTGGGCTCTCCTAGGATTTTACCGTTAGTTAGATGTTCTCCATCTTTCCGTTCTCCTATGCAAGATTAATAAATGTTTTAAATCACACTGAGCACCACCACATTTAGACATTTTATTTAAGCAGAGAAGAGGTGATATTTCTAATAAATAATTGAAAATTTGACAAACTTATTAGTACTATAAATAAGAGCAGGGATCGGCACAGCTTGGATATACGTCGACCAGCCGCCATGTTTACCCACAGCTCAAATGATGACACACAACAATATAGATCTAATTTGAGCTGTGAGTAAACATGGCGGCTGGTCGACGTATATCCCAGCTGCGCCCAGGGATCTTTGGGATTACCTCAGTTAAGCAAAGCGAATTCATAGGTTGATATTGGCACCAGTGTTATTAAATGATCAAACATAATAATATTTATCATTATCTAGTTTTGGTTTTTGTTAATTAATAAATAATGTAAAGTTCCATGTTTAGGAAGTTTTAAGTGAAGTTTTACCAACTTAGCACCCCGTGAATGAATCTTACGGGAATTTCTCGTATATTTAATTAAGCAATTAAAGTGATAGGTGTTTCATTTTACTGATGCATTACAAAAATTAAGATAGACATACTTAAATAATAAAAAGTAAACGAATTTGTGGTAGTAGGTGACCAAACGTAAAGCAGCTATTAAAATACCTTGTAAATGGGTCGGTAATGTTGGTTCTCCTTGCTTTCTAGCTTTTCTTCCAGGTCCTGACTTTGGTCTTTCCCAATCTGCTTTCCTCCCCATGTTTTAATTAATTTACACCGGTGAAAATTTTTTTAATATTCTATATCAAACACGTGTGAGAATTCCGCTCCAAGACCAAGAGAAGAAAATATTTAGGAAACAAACTGAGTTCAGTTCAGTTCTAGAAGCTAATTTCAAAGTTTCGTAAAGGATTTTTATCTATCAAAAATAAGAAGAAAATTTTTCATTTCTATGATAATAAAATGTCCAAATTGAAAATCATTAAATGGGGTGCATTTAATTGAATTCCCATCAACTAACTTTCCAAATAAAATGTTTAATCGAGTTTATAATTAAAAAATATTATTATACTATCAAAAAGTTTTGGGTTCATGGTAAACAAAAAACATCTCAACTCTTGATATCCCTTGTTATTGTTTACTTGAAAATTCTGAATGGTTTTTGCATGGAACCACGTTTACTCTGGAATATTCACTACCGTCTGCGGGCAACTTTTTCCTCCGATGGAAGGGACCACTGCGCATGCTCGAGCACTTAGCCATCCGGAGAACTTTTTCTCAGGGAATTGGGGGATGTGTATGAATTGCGAAGTGAGCTTTGGCCAACAGAGGTCGCTTATGGAATCGATTATCCTGTATCAAGGGTTCTAAATGGCCATATTTTAAGAAATTTTGGGAGATTTATCTCTGAATTTTTTTTATGGGGATCATGAGGTAAAATATACAAATTGTTCAAATATTAAAATGCTTGACAACTATGGATGGATTTTAATACCTTTCACCTGGTAAAATAAGGTATAAAATATATGTAAGTTTTAAAAAGGAAATCCTAAAGCTATAGCTCCACCCGTGCAAGGCCGGGAATATCAGCTAACCTGACATTTAGCTAATTTTGATATAACTTTGTAAAATTAGAAGAATATTTTTAAAAGAAAGGGGATATCACACATTAGAATTATCTTTTGGAAAAAATATTTGTATTAATTTTTACATTTATTTTACAAAGAATAATTTATCGTGAGAATATTCTCAAAGAACTCTGAAGTACTAGTATTATAGGATGCAGCTTAATTTACTTTCTACTTAAAAATTATTTCTGAAAGAATAAGATCTCTAAATATTTTGTTTGCATAAATTTAAATTATAATTTATTAATATGAACATTCATATTCATGATATTATTCTCAATAAAAATTCCACAAAAACAGCTACCAGTACCAGTATGTATTTTTAACTTTCTTCAAAACTACAAAATTTCAATAAATAAAATGCTAATTTATAATTTATTACCTATTTAGATTATTACCGAAAATTTTACATCACTAAATATACTTACATAATTTAAATATCAAACCACTTGTGTTGAGTGTTTTTGTTAACAATAATTAGCAACTGAAAGAAATAAAAATTAAATATTATGCAGAAAATTGTGTTCGTCAATAAATACTTACGCGAACGCTACTGTACGTGTACATCGTAGTTCTCATTAGAGTTCTCTCCGACACTTAAGCTTTGAGTTGAGTTGAGTTGGGTAGTCTTGTGTCTTTTGCTACAGAAAACGACTGGCTTTGACACAATTGTTCCTTTTAATAATCTACAAGAGTTCAAGATTTCCTATATTTCTCACATTAAGATTTTATGTAGACTACGGCAATTTATTGATCTGATAAAACGCTAAAAACATAGCAGGTGTTTTGAAAGAGACGGCCAACTACTAGAAATTACATCTCTTTCATTCCGGATGGTAAAGTTTTTTTTTAATGGATATTCAATTGATTTATGATTTTCCTTTGAATAAATTTATCTTAATGTTTATTCTATTTTTTCTTTGTTTATATCAAGATCAATGACACTTTTAATCTTGATCCTCTGTTTCACTTTCGGAGTCGTTTTCACTTTCGGAGTCGTTAGATGCTTTTTCTGCGCGTCTTAAGAAATATTCCAATTTATAATGAAAATTTGAAAAGGTTTGTGCTATTTTTTTGCTTAAATCTTCTTTGAATGAGTCATATTCTCCGCTTAAAATCTCTAGGTCTTTCTTTCTTTCCTCTCTTATTCTTTCGGATTCTCTCTCTTCTACCCTTTCACTCCAATCGCGATGAACACCTTCACCCAGAACCTTCTCCAAGGATTGAACCATATGATGAGTGGCTTCAGTAAGGCGATTCAGTGGATCTTCGACCTTGATTTTAATTAATTCAGTGACCTTTGTTTCTATGTCTTCACAGACCTTCTTTGAGTTTCTTTGGTCTTCGATTAGATTTGGTGTCTGTCTAGATAATTCCTTTGTGATGATGTTGGTTAGATTTACAACAGCATTTTCCAGACGTTCTATTCTAGCGTCTAAAGACGCGTTTGACATTTTAGTATCTTTATCTTGATTTTTTTCTTTTCCTATTGATCTTTGTATATTCTTGTTTCCCTGTATTACTTCTGAATAAAGTTTTTTTGAATTCGACTCTTTATGAGCAACTGAAAATGATCTATTTTCTGCCTTAACTCTATTCTCGATCTTGCATTCTTTTTTCACAAACGGACATTTGATATCGAGAGCAGTGTGATTTTTACTTTTACATCTAAAACACTCCGTATTTATTTTACTGCATTCGGTTGTTTCGTGATTATCTCCACAATTTTTGCATTTGGGATCTTGAGCGTTGCAGTCTGCTCTGAAGTGGCCGAAGTCTAAACATCTATGGCAGATTTTTACCTTGTCAATAAATTGGTAGACTTTATGTGATGCATAATCAAACTTGAGTTTTTGTCTGTTTACGAATCCTAATTCTCTAATAAGAACAGTTGTTGATGGTTTTGTTTCTCCTTTTTTCGTGAATCTGGTTATTTTTTTCACAAAAATATTCTGTTCTTGAAGTACTTCCGCTAATTCGCTTACAGGCGTTTCAGGATCAACATCTTTTAATATATATTGTGTTGTGTAAGTCTTCTCGAAGATTTTTCTTTCAATTTCTTTGTGGTTAATTTTTCTTATATTTAATACATTAATAGCTGAATTTAAACTCTTTGCAGTTATTAGCACGCACTTGTTCTTGGTTAAAACTACTTCGTCTTCGTGGTTCAAAATTCCTTTAAACTCAGCTTTTAATTCTGAGTATTTGATTATATTTTCCTCTGGTATAATACCTCTGAATCCAAACTTGATTTGGCTTACTCCATTATCAAATGCCTTCCTTATTTGCATCTCCTCTGATTCTTTGCTATCAAAAATAAAGTCCTGCCTAAATTTTTTATCTCGAAAGTTATTTTCGTCATCTTCCAAACCTCGTTTTACACCAGTCCCAGTTTTTTCAAATTCCATCTGCTGCTTTTCAATTTTTCCTCCAAAAACTAGAATAATATATTTTTGGCTGCTTCTTGCTCCATTTAAATCTCAAATTATCGACGAAAAAAACCAAACGCAAATATTTCAGAACTTACTTTCTTACAGATCCACAATTTTTGTTCTGATAAATCGACACTTAAGCTTTCGAGCTGCGATAATAAATAAATATTGTGACGGTCCCTAAAAAATTCAGAAAAGAAGCTAGAGGAGGCGAAGTGCTCGAGCATGCGCAGTAATCTCTTCCATTGGAGGAAAAAGTGGCCCGCAGACGGTAGTGGAATATTCTTCGTAAGGTCGCGTGTGATATATTTCTAACTAAAAAGATAGGTGTTTTTAACTGTTTTTTATGCAGATTGTGAAAATTATTCAGGTATGTAATGGTATACATAGTATAAATCTTTAATTCAATTAATATGCACTAATATTCCATCATGTGTGTTTTGTGAACATAGGCATAACATCTGTGTCGTATACTATCTGAATTAAGACCAGGTGTGGTTTTATGCATATTGTTAAAATTATTCACGTATGTGATGGTATACATAGTGTAGTTCTTCAATTCTATTAAAATACACTAATGTTCCATCATGTGTGTTTTATGAAAATAGGCCTAAAATCTGTGTCGTCTACTCTCTGAACTAAGACCAGGTGTGTTTTTATGCAGATTGTGAAAATTATCCAGGTATGTAATGTATACATAGTGTAGTTCTTTAATTTAATTAAATATTCCATTGTGTGTGTTTTGTGAACATTCTTCAAACTGCTAATGTGTGTGTTTTTGAATCTTACATAGATGCTTTTAATTATAGGCATAAAATCTGTGTCGTGTACTCCTTGAATTAAGACCAGGCATGTTTTTATGTAGATTGAAAATTATTGGGCGAAATTAAGATTACAGAATCAAAAAGTTTTTGCTAAAAAGGCAAAAAAAAACTTTGGAAAAGGACATATTCATACTTTAGACACTTTAACTTATCTTAATTAAGGTAAAAAGGGAGAGCATGAACAGTCTTTCTGCAAATAAATAAATTATTGCACACAATAATTTTTTTCATCATATTGCGCCTCTGTTTGGGGAGCTTATCTAGGGCGAGCAACCGGGTGGTCACTGAGTTTCCCCCTCTGGGTTCGGGGGTTGGCAATAAGTAGTCGTGGTCAAGCAAGTGTATGTGGTCGAGAAGTGTTTTTCGAGCATCAAATTAAATTTTTAAACATACTTTTGTGTATCTTTCTCCAGCACTGCAGGTATGACGCACAACATCATTGTTTTTATGTATTGTATGTGCATGTATCCTAGTTTTTTTAGAAAATTTGTAACACTAGGCCCAACATTCAGGAAGGGGCCCCCATGTTACACGATACCTATGTGTTATCACAACCCTAAGCAGGAGTTGGGTAATTTGGATTGTACTAATACAAGTAAAACTATAGAAGTTTACGTGCATTAAATGTATGTAGTAATATACTCACATGTTTGCATTACATTAAGATTTATTTGGTCAACAAGTAATGGAAAAACATTCTAGGAAGTATGAAAAGTTATTTCTACTATAAATTTTAATTTACTTTTCAAAATTAGGGGGCCTAGTAGGCCTAATGGTAAATCAGGCCCTGCTTACAAGGTAAAGTTCTCTTTTGGTTTAGTGCTATTTGGAAGAGAACAACCCCTTCCATCTTGTTTTTCCCTGGTGTTTTAATTTCAATGTCTATTTTATGCCTTAAGTATTTTACTGTGTGGTTAACACTTGCAGCTTCTTATTTTTGAAAGTTAAGTTAGAAGAACTGAGAAAATATGCGAAAATAATTTTGTAAATTGTGTCAAACCTTGAATAGGAGGATGTTTTAAATTTTTTCAATGGGGATTTGATAAAATTATTCTAAAAGGTTGTGGTTTGCAGACCTGTATGTAATCAAAGCATTTCTGTCTGGAAAATAATCTTGAAAAGTGATACAAATTAAAATATTATCCTATTTTTACGTTACTATTGTCTAAGGGGGTGTGAGAGATAATTATGACATCCTTATTCAAGAACTAGCAAAGATTTGAGTATGGGAGGTCCAATGGAAAAAAATATTATTGAATATCAATCAATGGATCTAGAACACTCAACTGATGTGTTCAATGTGAGTCCCAAGTCAAGGTATAGGTGTGCTCCCTCAGAAAATTTATGGAAATTGGAATTATGAGTGCTAAACTCATTTTGAGACCGTTTGTCTGCTCCTTGAGGTGGGGGCGATTTTTCGATGTTTTATTATATTGTTTAGTTTATGTTATGCATGTCTTTACCGGACGGCTTTCATAACAAAATTGCAATTGGGATGTATCAACCTATGATCATAACTCCAACATAAAAAATGGCTTAGTTTGTTTGAGAACAAATATAGTAATTTTTGTAACAATCGTCTCCCCTACTTTATTTTTAAATGTCTTTTTCATATAGACTTTGTGTAAACTTGTTCATAACGGAAGGTAGTTGGAATTTCATTAATTAAACAATGGTCAGAAATATCTTAAACATCCTACTCATAGAATGTTCAGGTTTAATAAACCTAACACACAACTTTATGTTTAATGTATCAAATTTATTTTATAGCTTTCAAAGGTGTGGTGTTGTCTTCATCTACAATATGAATGATTCGAAGTATTCCAATATTGACTACGAGCTTAGTCGGAAAATGTTAACTTTGTTAAAGGTAAATTCATCTCAATTTTAAATGTTTTTCATTAAATACACTGAAGTTCAAAAAAAAAAACCTTGAATGCCTGTTAAATATTGTGTACTCAATTATTGTCGTAAAGGTAGGGAGAAAACTCCCATTAAATCCCCCATAGGGAAGATAAAAATCCATAAGAGGTCATCCATAAATTACGTGAGGTTTTTTTTCCAAAATCTGGACCCCCCCTCCCCCCTTGGTGAGATTTTGCTGGACCCCCCCTCCCCCCCAAGTGAGATTTACCTACAACCTTTAAAAATAATTTTCTATCCAATTTGTTTGCTTTTTGAGGAAAAGAACATTATTCCGCCTAAAAAATCACCACAGTATCTTATCTGTGGGTATTATTCCTTTCTCAAACTTAAAAAAAATCGTTTAATTTCGAACTTAAAAAGTTGATGTGAGTTTTTCACCGACCCCCCTCTCCCCTTGGTGAGATTTTTCCTAACCCCTCCCCCCCTTTTTGACCTCACGTAATTTATGGATGCCCCCTAAGGTAAATGGTATGAATAAGAGAGGGAAAATAGCATTGCAGCATTAGCATTTGAAAATAGCATTGAAATAAATTGCATTTGAAATTTGAATTTTCTATGAATCCAGTAAAACATCTAATCTAGTGACCTGCGAACTTTTTTGGATTTTTCCTGTTAATCCCTAGCTTCTTTCCATATTACAGGCATGTGATTTTTAAGCTAATTAGTGGATATCCGGTAGTTTTAGAGGTAATGATTATCGGAATTCCAATTTTTTGAAATTTCCTTCCAGTTTTTATGGGATGTTGGAGATTCACAGCAGCGGTTCTTAACCTGTGGTCCCCCGGGGGTCCACAGGGTCTTTTACCTTGGAGAACACTCGAATTACTGTTTCAAAATAAGATAAAACAGTTGGTTAAAGAGGTAAATTTCAAAAAAAAAATTCTCCCCTCGAAATTTTTACTTCAATTGATTTGTTTTCTTGGGGTGTAACCAAAAATGTCTCAAAATGAGCTAACACACTACTTTTAAAATTAAATTGTCAAAAACATTTTTGGAAAATAATTTAAATACAACTTTTAAGTCATCTAAAACTCAACTCATATGTGAGGGGGTTCCATGTTGAGACAACCGAAACGTCCACGGCTCTGGATATTTGACATTTTGGGGGGTCGTGATGTCTGGCTGTTATATAAAGGAGGCGGTCGAAAGTTTAAGGACTGCTGTTTTACAGGATTCACCATATTCATCTCTTGAAATGGCCATATGTGAAAATTCACATTTTATCCCTATAGGCAGTGTTATTCTTAGGATTTTTTTAGAGGAGTAAAAATACTCCTTGACTTTTTTAGGAGGCGTGAAATTCATTTAAGAGGAGTGAAATACCAGAGAAATTGCATAAACTATATATATACGCTTTCTTTTTTTATGGACAAAATGAAATAGAAAAAATGAGGATGCTATTTTGGTTTTAAACAATTATAGCATCTGTTAATAAAAGTAGAAAGTATAGAACATTTTAAATAAAATAATTTATTTTACATTAAACATTATAAATGAAATATTTATTCATTACAAATTTGAGTAGAAAAATTTTTTGATTTCGATGATTTTTTCATTTTTTAAGCAAAACGTTTATTAAAAATTCAAAGCGTGAAAATACGCCTGGCTAGTTTTTAAAAGCGTATTTTCAAAGCGTGAAATACGCTCTCAGAGGCGTTAAAATTATCACTGACTAGTGACTATAGGATATAATTTCCATGTCATATTCCCTGTGGATTTGTACCTTCCTGTAGGATTTATGCTGTGGTTTCCTCCAGCATACATTATACTCTGTTCATTTTTGTTGTTCGAGTCAGTAACCATGGCAACTATCAACTTCACAGCGACGGCTTACTATTGGCCGCGCGAAGAGAGTAGCCATGGTTACGCTTCCAGCGAGGGGGAAGCACTATTCTTCAGGCGCCAGTTCAAAATGAATAGAGTATAGTTGAGTCCATCAATCTGCATGCTTGCTAGATTTACATGTTGTATTCATGTCAGGGTTGGCTGGATTGGACCCAATGGGTCAATCAATTTCAATAAAACCCATGTGAAAAAACCCACATTTTGGACCCATTTTTGGGGTTTTTTTTAAATCAAGATTTTGGCAGTTCCCTCAAAATTTAATGTGGTTTTTTTCAAAGTTTAGGATATTTTTAAAATTTTAACGGGTTTTTCAAAATTTAAACTAGGTTTTAAAAATTAAATGTTTTTTTTTTCAATTTCAGGGAGTTTTTTTTTCAAGTTAAATAGGTTTTTTCATTATTCAGTGCAGTGGGTTTTTTCATTATTGAATGGGGTTTTTTCAAAGTTTAGGATATTTTTAAAATTTTAATGGGTTTTTTCAAAATTTAAACCAGGTTTCAGTAAATAAATGGGGATTTTACAATTTCAGTGGGTTTTTTCAAAGTATAAAAACTTTTAAAAAACCCACTTATCTGTGGAAAAACTGACATTATTTTGACAGAACACATTTAACATAGAAAGAACTCACTAAAGTTCGAAAAAACCCTTTTAATTTCTAGGAGAAAACCACTTAATTTTGAAAAAACCCAGTTTTACATGGCTGTTTTCAGGGTTTTATTGGAAAAACCCATAACCCAAAAAAAACCCTGGTTTTTGCCAACCCTGATTCATGTACTAGTTTTTTTTCTCTTGAGTGTTCTGTATTATGTGGTTTATGTATTATTAGTTTGTGTATTATGTATTATTGTGTTTTCAGGGTGGCTATCCTGCAAGATTAAAAAAAGCTTTAATCGTTACTGCTCCACTGTGGTTTAAAGCTCCCTTCAACATTCTGAGATTGTTTGCAAGAGGAAAGTTGAGGGATCGAGTGAGTTAAAAATTTTGTGTATAACATTCGCTTTACTGTTTTCAATTATTATTATTGATATGATGATGATATTTTTCTTCTAAAATGATTAAGTTGCAAAATAGGAAAATCGATTCAATTACCTCAATATTGATTATACACAGTCGTAATTTTAATGCAAACACCCCACCCCTTTCTAGTTTAGAACCTCTCTTATTATTATGAACCGGATATTGTGTTATCATTTTGGTCAAATGCGATCACATTAAGCAACTGTATTAACAAAGTTTCTTCCTAATCTCCAGTGTTTCCCAACCAGGGTTCGCATTCTCAAGGGCAATATCACAAGTTCCCACTCAATTTTGGAAATAAAATGCCAGGTTCATTTTGAAGTTTTTCCAGTCAAAAAACTAGCAATCGACTTGGATATTTCTTGCTTTTTCAAACATATTCTCACCATTATTCCCTTTCCAGATCCAAAAATGAGATGCAGAAATTGATAATTTTTCCAAATGTTTTTGTATGATTTTCCAGGGTTTAATCAAAAATTGGCAATTTTTCCCTGACTATTGTGAAATTAAAATTCCCTGAATTTTCCAGGTCTTTCCTGACCCAAGGGTGACCAATAGGATCCCCCACAAAAAGCACCGTAATACTTTTTGGTTTTACTACTTATGATAGTTATTTCCTGTTATTAAAATCTAAGGGGTTCCAATATCATGATTCCCGACACCGCTGAAGACCCATCGAGTATAGTGCTCGTTAAATCTGTGGGTCCGAAAGTCCTGAGATCGGTCATGGCGCAGTTTACCTTGGGTCCAGGTGTCTGGAGACTATTTCCCTCCCCTTCAGATGCATGTCAAAATTGCAGAGGTGACGATAGATGGTGGCGGCATCTATCATCCGAGGCTTAAGTCGGAGTCCTGCCATTTATGGGCCTCACTTTCTCAGGATGCCTTAAATCCTGTACGCTCTGCGGATGGAGCTTGAGTGGCATTAGAAACAACAACAATTTTATTGTCGGTTATACAGTGTTTTTCCCTTTAGAATTATTCCACTTACAAGAAGCTTTTCCCTTTAGGAGGTCCCAAAAAGTTTGAAAAAAGAGATAAAACTCTAGTTTAAAGGGGGAATATGGGGTATTTTTAGTGGTTTTCTATGGTCAAAAGGGAAATTTTCTGAGGCCCAAGCAATTTCAACGTTAAGGGCTTCAGCGTCTTGAAAGTTAACCATATCTTGCCTTGTCATTCTATGGTTAGTCTTTAACTGAAGGCACTCTAGAAATTCTTTAAGAAACTAGACGTTAACCTTTTACAGGCCGAATTAAGATCCAGGTATATTTTAATTATTTTTTTTACATAAAATACCTTCTAATGGTTCAATTAAGAGAAATTATTAATTAGAAGGCGGTAAAAAATTTTTTAAGTGTGATTTTCACCATGTTCCCAATTGGGAACATAGGCCACTTCCGACTACTTCGACCGGGGAAACAAGCGTAGACTCAAATGATAAACAAATCATATAAATCCCAAATTTTGGGGAATAACTAACAAAATCAACCTTAATTATAGTTTATCTTTGTGTTTAAGCTGTAATTCTATAGAAATTGCAGAAATTTGAAAATAATTTAATGGCAATTTCATGTGACACATAAGCAAAATACCAAAATTTTATATCTTATGTAAATTTTATACACTAGCCTTAAAAATACAATGTTAAGTTTCGTATATCTAAAACAACTAAAATATATATGAGGTAGTAATTAATTTTAATTTTCCTATCATTGAAGGATAAGTTTTTATTTTATTACACACAAGAAAAATATTGAAATTATTGTACTCTTATAAATAGGATTTAAAATGGATTATAATAATTTGTACAAAAATAATGATCAAACATTTGAGTAATGAATGAAATAATTGGTTTTTGAATGTAGCACTAATACATTTATAAGAAAATTTCACTGTCATTTCTAAATAAAGTCTGAAACATTGCATCCTTATAATCTTATACAAAACGCATTTTGGATCCCATATTTTCGAAATTTATTTCTTATGGATAATAAATAACACAATACCAGACTGTGAAACTACTAACCTATCTTTTTTACTGGCATAAATTCTCTGCGATAAGTTATTAACTTTAGAAGCCGACTTATTCAATGTTTATACACATTCATCATTTCTCTGAACAAATTATCGTAGATTCAAATTATTCAAACGAAAAAAAATATAATCAAAACAAAAAACAAACCAGCTACTTCCTTTCTGAAAGGGAATTCCCCTTTAAGCAATTATATAACCTTTTTATTATTTACGAAAAAGAAATACTCCCGTTCTACTGAGTTCTATAATACAACGCCATACTACAAACTCGGGTTTCCCGTGTATAGCGGCGACAGGCCAATGTTCCCAATTGGGAACATGCATGTTTCGCAAGCTACTACAAGCGTGTTTTTCATAGTTATAAATTAAACTGAGGATATCTATTTAAGGTAAGTCTTTTCCAATATCCTTACCAAATTTTGGAAACTTAGGAAAATATTTCGATTTTTCATGAATTATTTTGTGTACCTCTATCAAAAAGTGTAAAAATGGCCTATTTTAAGATTTTTTGTATTTTTTTCTCTTAAAGATAGCAACTTTGTTTGAATTTTAAAAAATCAAGTCATCTTTCAACTTTACGTGGTAAAATTTTCAACAGTACACTGATAGTAGTTATTTTTTTATGAATTTTCAAACACGATGTTCCCAATTGGGAACATTGGCCTGTAAAAGGTTAAGATAAAATGGTGATAAATGATGATCAAGATCTAAGACTGAATTAGAGACTAATTGAATCATTATTGGTTATTATTGAAAAGGAGACGTTTCGAAGCACAGATAAAAAATATAAGAAAAGTCTCTTAAAAGGGTGCTTGAACAAAGGGGAGATACGTCCCCCCAGCACGGGCCTGATTTGTTTTGTTTCCGACTGTGTTTTGCTAAGCATTCCTCTCTATCCCCATCCAGGCAATCTCTTATCACCAGGGGCCTAACCGCGATCGTATCGCCTAGTAGAGGATACCAGTCTAGGCGAACTCGTGACGTCACATAACGACAGTTAGGCAAATGGTCGTACCGCGAAGCATTCGCTTGGTTAGAGAACTATCGCCTACTGCCGATTCGCCTTCCCCTACGAAGGGATACCTCGGGAGCTATCCCCAAGCTCTTGTCCATAGTGTCCTTTACGTTATGTTTTGTTTTTTTTCGCTACTATTTCATTCCATTATGGCGTTATTTTTAAGTTTTTAACCTTATCATACTTTATAGTATACTTAAAAATCTTCTATTGTACTTTTCAGGGTTGGCCGGTTTAAACCATTTGGTTTAAACCATGGTTTTTTTATGGTGGTTTTTTTACCAAAAAAACCACTTGGTTTTTTTAGAAATTATAAAATATTTTCAGGATTTTTTAAAGAAAGTGTTATTAAGTATAATCTTTTGCACAAAATTAAAAGGTCAGATTTATCAAAAATTTGACATTTTAAGGTGATTAAAAATCAGAAATCTTTTAATTTAATGGTTTTAATTATTGAATTCTCTCTAATCTTAACCTTAAATGCTTAAGTTAAACTTATTATATGTTGCAAGAGATAGTTCATTTATTAATTTCCTTTAAAATGAAGCATTATTTCAAAGAGTAACTAAAGATACACAAAAGTTATCTGTTTTCACTGATAAAATATGGCTTGGATTTTAATTAATTGATAAAACCAATTTGTCTTATTTGTCAGTCATAAAAACCAGTTGGTTTTTTTTACTAAATTAATAAAAACCGTTGATTTCTTTAATGATAAAAACTAAAAACCAGTTGGTTTGTTTATAAACAGATAAAAACCAGTTGGTTTTTTTACTAAATTAATAAAAAACCGTTAATTTCCCTAATCGGATTAATTATCTCAATCATTTATCCAATTTCAATTAACATTAGTTGCTTTTTATTACCCTTTTATTTATTTAAAAAATAAAATTTTCTCTTTCTAAAGTAAGTTCATAAATTAATCCATATATAATTAAGATAAATAATTTGATTATTTCAGTCATTTATCCAAGATAAATTAACACTGATTTTTATTCACTACAATAATATTAGATATTCAAATTGGAATATTTTAAAAACAAAAATTATTTTAAAACAAATTAATTTAATTTTAATTAATTAATTGAAATATACAAATCATTTATCAATTATAAGCAACCCCTGAAATAAATGTCTCATTTACAACTCAATTTCAAACATCACTGCTAAAATAACTTATTCTGAAAAAAAATTCTAAAAAAACCTGGTTTAAACCAAAAAAACCAAATAAACCCGGTTTTTTTGGTTTTTTTAAAAAAACCCGGTTTTTTGCCAACCCTGGTACTTTTTAAAGTATTTTGTGTGAGAACTATTTATCTATGTATGCGCACGGTTTACTTTGGGTAGAGGAGTGATGCGGTGTAGTGTTTTGTTTACCTCAAGGCGTCTGGTCGATAATAGTTGGATAGTTAATGTGAAGTCTCTTTTTCATTAATCATTATGCCTGGAACCTACACGAAACGCAAACGATTAAATCTCATGAGCCGCTCATTCAATCGTTTCCACATAGCTTCCTTTGTGCTGCCATCTGTTAAGAAACACGACAAGTAATTACTTGTAACACAAGTAGTACAAGTAAGGCACTAGATGTCCTTTACTTTCGTAATATATTAATGTCTGAGGACTTATTTTGGTAATAAATAGCTGTTTTAGATCTTTTAAACTATTAAAACGGGCCCCAAAAAGTGTAAAAGCAATCGGATCGCGCGGATGGCTACACTGTTTTCGAATAAGCTGCTCTCTTTTGATTGGCCAGCTCCCTTCTCCCCACGAAAGCGAAGTGCGCCAGAAATTCCTTGTGGATAACCGGTTCGCGGTCGGGCCAAATGCACGTATCGCCTAAGAAAAGAGATGTTTTTCGCCTACTCCGTATCGCCTATTGTGGATAGGAACTATAGGCGACACGATCGCGGTTAGGCCCAAGGGCTCCATGCAGGGGGTGGCACTCTGGACAGTGCCCCCCCCCTTTGGAAGCCCAAAAAAGTTCTCAAAATGAGTAAAAACTCTACTTTTGCAGGTTTAATTTCAAAATTTTTTGTGGGGTAGGACCCCTATACCCCCATTAGTATAATACCACAAGGGGATCTTCAGTGTTAATTTTTACGAAATCCCCAATATTTTGATATTTTGGGGCAAAGGTAATAGTGTTGGAAAGTAGACTCAAAACATTTCTGAAAATGAGTTAAAACCCTACTTTTACTGGTCAAATTTCCATTTTTTTCTGGGGAAGACCCCCATACTCCCAATAGTAGCACAAAGGGATCTTATCTGAAAAAGTGCCCCCCCCTTGGCTGGATCCATGATGGTGAAAAGGTTGGGATACAATCTACATTATATGGGTATGGGATACTGTTCTAATCTTTCATTTTGTTTCCAACTAATCATTCCTCTCTCTCCCAATCCAGGCGTACAACGTACCGCCCCACCACAGCCAACCGTACAACGTACACCACATCCAGGGCAACCTGAGTTCCTGGCTGCTCAAGTTCTCCTCCCCCATCCTCCCCCCGCACATGAGGGACAACAGCGAGGAGGGGAACTCTTCATCCGGGGATGATAACTCTTCTGTGAACTCTTCATCCGGGGATGATGGGGGTGATTGGTTGCACAGTGATCGGAGCGGTGGCGAGACAATAGAGGAGTTCAACAGGAACCTCCAGAGAAAGGGAACGAGGGGCCTGTATGAGGAGTATGCCGAGATCCGGAGAAGGAGACCTGAGGGGACTTTCATATCATCCAGGTCTGTTATTTCTCAAAGAACCAAGGGGTCGTTACATAAATGATGTCACGACATGAGGGAGGGGAACTCTTCATCTGGGGATGGGTGGGGGAGATTGGTTGGATCGGAGCGGTGGCCAGACGATAGAGGAGTTCAACAGGAACCTCCAGAGAAAGGGGAAGAGGGGCCTGTATGAGGAGTATGCCGAGATCCGGGCCAGGAGACCTGAGGGGACTTTCATATCATCCAGGTCTGTTATTTCTCAAAGAACCAAGGGGTCGTTACATAAATGATGTCACGACATGAGGGAGGGGAACTCTTCATCTGGGGATGGGTGGGGGAGATTGGTTGGATCGGAGCGGTGGCCAGACGATAGAGGAGTTCAACAGGAACCTCCAGAGAAAGGGGAAGAGGGGCCTGTATGAGGAGTATGCCGAGATCCGGGCCAGGAGACCTGAGGGGACTTTCATATCATCCAGGTCTGTTATTTCTCAAAGAACCAAGGGGTCGTTACATAAATGATGTCACGACATGAGGGAGGGGAACTCTTCATCTGGGGATGGGTGGGGGAGATTGGTTGGATCGGAGCGGTGGCCAGACGATAGAGGAGTTCAACAGGAACCTCCAGAGAAAGGGGAAGAGGGGCCTGTATGAGGAGTATGCCGAGATCCGGGCCAGGAGACCTGAGGGGACTTTCATATCATCCAGGTCTGTTATTTCTCAAAGAACCAAGGGGTCGTTACATAAATGATGTCACGACATGAGGGAGGGGAACTCTTCATCTGGGGATGGGTGGGGGAGATTGGTTGGATCGGAGCGGTGGCCAGACGATAGAGGAGTTCAACAGGAACCTCCAGAGAAAGGGGAAGAGGGGCCTGTATGAGGAGTATGCCGAGATCCGGGCCAGGAGACCTGAGGGGACTTTCATATCATCCAGGTCTGTTATTTCTCAAAGAACCAAGGGGTCGTTACATAAATGATGTCACGACATGAGGGAGGGGAACTCTTCATCTGGGGATGGGTGGGGGAGATTGGTTGGATCGGAGCGGTGGCCAGACGATAGAGGAGTTCAACAGGAACCTCCAGAGAAAGGGGAAGAGGGGCCTGTATGAGGAGTATGCCGAGATCCGGGCCAGGAGACCTGAGGGGACTTTCATATCATCCAGGTCTGTTATTTCTCAAAGAACCAAGGGGTCGTTACATAAATGATGTCACGACATGAGGGAGGGGAACTCTTCATCTGGGGATGGGTGGGGGAGATTGGTTGGATCGGAGCGGTGGCCAGACGATAGAGGAGTTCAACAGGAACCTCCAGAGAAAGGGGAAGAGGGGCCTGTATGAGGAGTATGCCGAGATCCGGGCCAGGAGACCTGAGGGGACTTTCATATCATCCAGGTCTGTTATTTCTCAAAGAACCAAGGGGTCGTTACATAAATGATGTCACGACATGAGGGAGGGGAACTCTTCATCTGGGGATGGGTGGGGGAGATTGGTTGGATCGGAGCGGTGGCCAGACGATAGAGGAGTTCAACAGGAACCTCCAGAGAAAGGGGAAGAGGGGCCTGTATGAGGAGTATGCCGAGATCCGGGCCAGGAGACCTGAGGGGACTTTCATATCATCCAGGTCTGTTATTTCTCAAAGAACCAAGGGGTCGTTACATAAATGATGTCACGACATGAGGGAGGGGAACTCTTCATCTGGGGATGGGTGGGGGAGATTGGTTGGATCGGAGCGGTGGCCAGACGATAGAGGAGTTCAACAGGAACCTCCAGAGAAAGGGGAAGAGGGGCCTGTATGAGGAGTATGCCGAGATCCGGGCCAGGAGACCTGAGGGGACTTTCATATCATCCAGGTCTGTTATTTCTCAAAGAACCAAGGGGTCGTTACATAAATGATGTCACGACATGAGGGAGGGGAACTCTTCATCTGGGGATGGGTGGGGGAGATTGGTTGGATCGGAGCGGTGGCGAGACAATAGAGGAGTTCAACAGGAACCTCCAGAGAAAGGGAACGAGGGGCCTGTATGAGGAGTATGCCGAGATCCGGAGAAGGAGACCTGAGGGGACTTTCATATCATCCAGGTCTGTTATTTCTCAAAGAACCAAGGGGTCGTTACATAAATGATGTCACGACATGAGGGAGGGGAACTCTTCATCTGGGGATGGGTGGGGGAGATTGGTTGGATCGGAGCGGTGGCCAGACGATAGAGGAGTTCAACAGGAACCTCCAGAGAAAGGGGAAGAGGGGCCTGTATGAGGAGTATGCCGAGATCCGGGCCAGGAGACCTGAGGGGACTTTCATATCATCCAGGTCTGTTATTTCTCAAAGAACCAAGGGGTCGTTACATAAATGATGTCACGACATGAGGGAGGGGAACTCTTCATCTGGGGATGGGTGGGGGAGATTGGTTGGATCGGAGCGGTGGCCAGACGATAGAGGAGTTCAACAGGAACCTCCAGAGAAAGGGGAAGAGGGGCCTGTATGAGGAGTATGCCGAGATCCGGGCCAGGAGACCTGAGGGGACTTTCATATCATCCAGGTCTGTTATTTCTCAAAGAACCAAGGGGTCGTTACATAAATGATGTCACGACATGAGGGAGGGGAACTCTTCATCTGGGGATGGGTGGGGGAGATTGGTTGGATCGGAGCGGTGGCCAGACGATAGAGGAGTTCAACAGGAACCTCCAGAGAAAGGGGAAGAGGGGCCTGTACGAGGAGTATGCCGAGATCCGGGCCAGGAGACCTGAGGGGACTTTCATATCGTCCAGGTCTGTTATTTCTCAAAGAACCAAGGGGTCGTTACATAAATGATGTCACGACCCCCCTTTGTCACTCTTTCCCATACATCCAGGATTACCCCGGACAGTCCAGGGTTTCTAAAGCTGTCCGGGGAAATGTCCTGGGATGCTAAAATGTCCGGGTTTTCATGTATTTAAGATTTGCCAGACATTTTTACCAAAAAAAATCAACCACACACACACAAGCTATTTAAAATTGCTTTTCTTTACATTTTGTAACGACTGTATTACTTGTTAAATTTAATTTTTCAAATGTTTGATGCCACACATTTTTCTAAATAATTTCAATTTCGACTGGTGCATTTAACTCAAACGACTCAACTCAAGTAAATGTTTTTTTTTCAATAACTAGGGAGCTACCACCCGCATATTCGCACATCCCAACGGTTTGGTCCTGACGAGCTTAGTGCGCATGCTCGGGGAGAAAAAAAGGATCTTCTTCGGATAATTGCTCTCATTAATGAATCCCCGCTGGTGCAGTGGTAGAGTGCGTGCTCCCCGATTTATTGTTTTATTAAAATTTCTTAAAAAAACAGCTAAATTAAGTCCACACGCATGCGCACTAAGCTCGTCAGGACCAAACCGTTGGGATGTGTGAAAATGCCTACCACCCCCTGCTCGCTATCTCTCGCCAACCCCGGTAAACTGCTAACGCAGAAACTTTTGGATCGTTTGGCAATCCTCGCAACCCTCACAAAACCCAGCTCACTGTCCTATTACTCCCTTTATAAAACATTCTTAAAACAAAAGTACTACTTCTCCGGGATATCCTTTCAAAAATGGCGAGTACTCATTCAGTGGCGGAATTTTAGCAGTTCCTTTATGGCAGGCTTGTCTAAAGTGCGGCCCACGGGCCGCATGCGGCCCAAAAGCCTTTAAAATGCGGCCCAAACCCAAATTATGAAAATATTTAAATTTTTATTTTTAAAAATAAATGTTTGCAATAATTTTCATATAAATCGATTCGAACTGAAATAAAAATATTTATGGAAACAACCCCTGTGACTGAATTTAAAGGCGAAGATTGGGTTTTAGATTCAGCTTTTTTAGTAGACTTAAAAGAGCATTTGAATGGTTTAAATTTGAGATTTCAAGGGAAAAAGATCAATTTATTATTTATTTGTTCCAGAATCCAGACAATAACAGCGTTTGAAAGAAAGTTAACATTTTGGCACAGTCAAATATATTAAAATATTTGACACATTTCAGTACTTTGGCTGCACATAAGCCTGTGAATTGCACAAAATATATGCTGCATTAATTTGTGATTTAATTCAAGAGTTTGAAAGCAGATTTCAAGATTTTCGAAAAAATGAAGATCATTTCAACATATTTTTACCCCGTTTTCTCTAAAAGTAAATAAATTACCTTCAAATAGAATGCATTGAACTGCAAAGCGACATTCAACTGAAAGAAAAATTTGCGAATGTTTCTTTACTGGAGTCTTACAAAGATTACCTACCCCGCGATAAATATCCTAATTTTCACCTACCAGCTTTATTAAAGTCTTCAGCTTTTGGCAGTTTAGTACCTGTGTTAGTTTAGTACTTTAGTTTGTGAACAAATACCTTGAAAATGCATTAAGAATTGCAACCTAGTCTATTGAACCCTATATCAATATGCTTGTTCAACAAAAGCAAATTTATCCATCTTATTAATTTGAATTATTTCTTTATAGAATCCAAACTTAATGAAACGAAACTTTTACAAATTTAAATTAAATATGTACCTATACATATCTAATTAAAATTTTAAAAAATTATAATAAAAAGAAGTTAATTTATTTTAATAAAACTACATAGTTAATTTTTATTTTCAATTTGTTGAAAAAATATTATTGTATGTTCGGCCCAGCAAATTTTTTTTCATTGCAATGTGGCCCTCAAACGGTCATAGTTTAGACACCTATGCTTTATGGCAACATGAATTGGCGGATCACCCTTTAATTCCAAGAAAATTAACAGCAGATCAATGTAAACAGTCTTTTACCATTTCCCCAAGGTGATGTTTTTTCACAGATCCATTAAAAAAGCACTGAAACATCTCCGGAATAAATTTTACTTTCCTAAAATTTGATAAAATTTAACCTCTATCGATTGTCTGTGAAAAGTTTAATTATCGTAAACATCACGAAAATTTAGAATTTTATCTTCATGAGGACAAACAAACGTCGAAGTTGTGTCAGCTTCATAGGAATGACACAAAAGTATAGACTTCAAACATTTTCGATTTTTATCTTTATTTCTAAAGCATTTACCCGATATATCTGGTTTTTAGCGTTTTGGCATTATGAAATAAAAAGTTAAATTATCTTACCTTAAAAACATACTTTCAAAAGGATATAAAAAATAACTATTGTAATAAATAAATACAAAAGTTCAAAATTTTCGAAACCGAGTTTGTATTAAATTGAAAATATAGTAATTAGGTTGCCACAACGACAAAGATGAATATAAAAATATCAATTTATAATTTAAAAAATAAAAGATAAATTAATTTATTTTATTATTTTATTTATTTATTAGTTTAATTAAAATCGTTTGAACAACAAAAATATAAATATTGTTAAAAATAATTCAATATAATTTTTAATTCGTGTTATAAATAGAAAGATTATTTAATGTATTTGAATATTAAAAAAAAGTGGAATATATTTTCAATTGTTTTAAAATTCATAGTTTCTTACTTTGTAACTGCGAATTTATCCGAAATCTAAAAAAATGGAAATATTTTAAAATTGAGATTTTTTTTTGAAAAATCCACAATAGCTTACTCGGAAATCCGGAAAGAATCTGGACATTTTGATACCAGATATGTGTCATTCAGTTCAGTAATTAAAAAGTTTTTCTCTGGAAACCATTTACCAAAAACTTTTTTTTAGAATAAAGAGATTTATGGATTGAAAAAAGAGTTTTTTTGCAGTCATTTCAGGGGACACTATTTTTCAAAATACTGCAAATTTGTGAGCTTATTTTCACAAAAACAGGCTCCTGGCTGAAAAAAACTAATTTAACGCTAGCTAAAATTCACAAAATTAGGAATTGATTTTCACAAAAACCGGACCCTTCACAAAATGTCTGGCAGACCCTTGCATATATTATACAATGTTAATATCTAATATATTTTTTGAGGGACAAAAATAAACTCTAATATTCTTGAAAACTGACCCATTAAAAAAAATTTATTTGCCGTTTGAAATGTGTCCTTAGAACTTCTCAAAAATCCTAAATTTTACTCTTCTGTACAAACCATGATTATAGAACATGGCTACTTTAATTTCTCCTGTGTGTGACACTCATAAAACAAGTTAATTTTAGTAATATGTTTGAAATTGTTAAATATATTAATAGTAAATATAATGTAGTCTTTTGCTATGTCTTGCAGATTTTTGTTATTCCTGCCCACAGTTAAATTACGCAAATGATTTATTTTGTATGTAATTGTAAGTGGAAAGTAATTCTCAAGTTTTCTCAATAACCACAGACCATCATTTTTAAAATTCAAAATAGACTTAGTTATAAATTTTATGATGTAAATTAGTTACTGGAACAGTTTAAATGAGTTTTGTATTTTGGCAAAGTATTTTTTATAAGACAGTTTGAAAAAAAAATTTATGTTGTTACCACCATGGCCAATAAGTTTTTTTTGTCATTTTTTTATCATTCCATTTTCTTTTGCAGATTAAGATGCAATCGATCCAAAAACAGATTTTATGATGTTCTATGCTACGATCATTCACGTGTAAAGCTTTCTCGTAATGATTCTGATCCACGCTCAGACTATATACATGCTAATTTCGTTGATGGATACTGTCAGAAAAATGCTTTTATTTCAACACAAGGTAATATTTTGATTATTTTAGTTGTGTTTTTCTACACATCAGGGGCTCATCTAGATTTTATATTAGAGAAAATTTAACCTTAAAATAACAGGATTTTAACTCATTTTGGTGCATAAAATTCCATATTATACAGGGTGTTTCAGTTTCAAAATTGCGTTGCACGGCTTTTATTCGGAACCAACGCCTCCTAGGGTCATGGAAGTAAGGTCTACCCCTACTTAAGTGAGCCTGGAGAATGCACTGAAATGACTTACAGCGCCCCTAGCGGCAAAATTAAAAAGTTAAAAAAATTAATTTAAAAACTAAAAGAGATAGAGCAAAAACCCCAGTGAGAGTTTTGTTGGCAACGTTATGAAGAACTCATTGAAAAAAATTTGATCAAAATATCTTGAATATTCGCGGAGTTATTAGCATGTGAAAATAGCACTTTTTCAGGGGTCAAAAAAGAAAAAGTTCGCATATTTGCAAATTTTTTTGATTAAATTTTGTGTTCTTTAAACTAAAAAAACACAAAACTACTGAAAAATTTGCAAATATGCAAACTTTTTCTTTTTTGACCCCTGAAAAAGTGCTATTTTCACATGCTAATATCTCCACGAATATTCAAGATATTTTGATCAAATTTTTTTCAATGAGTTCTTCATAACGTTGCCAACAAAACTCTCACTGGGGTTTTTGCTCTATCTCTTTTAGTTTTTAAATTAATTTTTTTAACTTTTTAATTTTGCCGCTAGGGGCGCTGTAAGTCATTTCAGTGCATTCTCCAGGCTCACTTAAGTAGGGGTAGACCTTACTTCCATGACCCTAGGAGGCGTTGGTTCCGAATAAAAGGCGTGCAACGCAATTTTGAAACACCCTGTGTATAGTGTAAAACTTTTCATTTTTTAAGGGGGGATCCGCTAGTGTCATCTAGATAGAAAAGGGGTTCAATTAAGGACCCTTCACAAAATTATCAAAATCGGGCTCTTCAAAAAAAGTCCAATGATCCAAAAGTAAACAAACTGGACCAAACTAAAAATTCATCAGAAACCCCTAAGCATGGGTGCCACTCTTCAGTCCTGAGCAGCGTTAGAAATTGGGAAAAAAATCCACTGGTCCGCAACAAAAATTACTGGTCCGACAAATTAAAAAGGACCAGTTTAAATAATACTATTATTAAGTAACTATTGCACTGAATGTGAGTACCAAATAGCAGTGGCGTAGCCAGGATTTTCCCATGGGGGGGGGTCCAGTGCGAAAAATTTACCATTCGATATCAAAAAGTTTCTACAATTAGTGAAATAAAGTTATAATTTTCACATCACTTTTAATTTCTTCTCTGTGTTAATTAATAAATTAGTGTAATAATTCAGATTAAGTATTAATTTGATTGAAAGTTCTGATCCACATAATTTTTTATTAAGTACATAGACCGTTAAGAAACAGATTAAGAGTTTTCAGTAGCTCCATATTAAAAAGGGGGGTTGGGGGGACTACCCCCAGAAAATTTTTGGAAATTTGATTTTGAAAAGGAGTTTATTTTACTTCATTTATGAGGTAATAACCGAGGAGCACCGCTCCTTGTAAGCCAGATAATTTTTAAGGAAAAAATAGAAAATCTGACATTTCTGAGGCAGTAGTTGATCCAGGATCCGGTTTTGGGGAGGGCTAAAAATTATGAAAATTAAATTGAATCTTCTCAACGAATATAATATTAAAAAGGTTGAAAATAATTGTGTCCGAATTACCTTAAGGGGGGTTTGGGGGACCTCCCCCAGAAATTTTTTGGAAATTCAAGTCTAAAAAGCAGGTCTTCAACTCGTTTTGATACACCTAATCCGAATTTCAAACATTATATTTTCAGAAATATATTATTTGCTAGGAGAATCATCATAAAAAATGTCATCATAAAAAATGTGTTTATAATAAAGTTCCAAGTCCCAAAGGGGGTCTGGGGGTACTCCCCCGAAATTTGTTGGAAATTTGACCCTAAAAACAGGGTTTGGTTTACTCGTTTAGTACCCTTTATCGCCCCCTCCCCTTATATCGTCCCTCAATTAATACGTTTGTTATGGGGAAACCGGGGGTTCCCCCGGAAAATTTACGATTTTAACATGCAAAAAAGGTAGTTTTTAGACACTTTTAAGGGACATAGACGCCCTCTTTTGAGTAGGCACTGGAATATTTAACGCATAAAAAGGGTAAAAAATTTTGGGTCGGGCCCATGGGGGGGGTCCGGACCCGGGGACCCCCCCTTCGCTACGCCCCTGCCAAATAGGGGGGTAATGTTAATAATTAATACACATTCAATAATAAGTTACCAGCTGTAAATATGAGATTTATATAAAATAAGTAATAAAATAAATTTATAAGAAATAAGCAATAGCTCCAAATAATCAATTATTTAAAAAATATCTTATTAATTAAATAACATTTTTGATTAATTAATATTTCCACTAACTGACATACAAATACAATAATCTTCTTGATTAAATAAAATTTCTCTAATTGACATACAAATTGGATACAATTGCACTAATTGGCAAAAAATAGGAACTTTTCTTGAATAAATGATGTTGCACACAAATTAATACATAACTTCGAATTGGTTTTACATTGATAGTTGACAAACTGGTTGTAATCTGGTTAAGTTAATGAAACTTATTTTTTTGCCTTTCTTGCGATTTCAAGCAAAGAGAAATTGCAGGCTTAAACTGGAGGGTGGGATATTTTTTCACCACTGGTCCAGCGGACCAGTGATTTTCTGATTCCACTGGTCCGAGCCGTTTTTTGGTTTTCCCAGACCAGCAATCCAGTACAATTTCGAACGCTGGTCCTGAGGACTTGTCTTTTTAAAAGTCTGAAAAATTAAAAAAATTAATAATATCTCCCTATAATTTTTTTCTAATTTCATCTTTATGCAAGTTTTGATTGCCAAAAAATATTTTTTGTTCTTCTGGCATTAATTAAATTTGCCCAACGACCATTTCCAATATATGTTTTTTTCTAGGACCATGGCCCGAGATATTTCCAGACTTTTGGCAAATGGTATGGGAATCCCAAGTTGGTGTGATTGTCATGATAACCCGTACCGTAGAAGCGGATAAATGGGACACATCCTGGGGTAAATGTGGCCAATACTGGCCATGGAGAAGAAAAACGAAGAAAACATTTGGTCACTACGTTGTCTCCAATGACGGAGTGGATACCTTCAGTGACTACATCATCACAAATCTAAATGTCACTGATACTAGGGTCAGTAATTCTTTCTTACTATTGGGTTTGTTAAAGTAGAACATGATGTTTCACAAATTTCTAAAACCATTATTTGTCATTTTGATGAAACAGCTTTATTTCTCCTAAAATAAACTCTCTGAAAAATACCAGATTGAAGACTATTTAAAAATTATAATATTTTAAGAACATAAATCGTAGCAATTTTTAAATATATTTGGATGAGTATGAACTCTCGCCTCCAGACAGAGTTTACACTTATTGTCCAGCGATAATGGTGAAATACTCCCTTCATAATTGGATGATTTTATTTAATTTTAAAAGAAAGTTTTGTGTACATAGTTTTTTTAAGACTGTTGGGTTAACAAACCAAAGACCATTGACAAAATTTTTTTGTCTCTTCAATTTGAATAACTGGATTATTTTCTTAAATTGCACAAGAATTATCTAAATATTGAATAATTTTACTTAAAAAAAATTGATTAAACCCTGATGATTCATCCCAACTCTAAATGTTTTAACTAGTTTTTGGGAGAGAGTATTTTTTTCTTTAAGGGATTATTGAAGAAACTGCTTTATATGGTGCCTCCGATTCAACAAAACAAACATGAAATATATTCAAGGGACATATGAATAATATATGGCAATTTGTTGCTTTTTTTACAAAATACAGCAACTTTTTCTGTCTTCCACTTGTGGAGAGACAAACCTTCCGCTAAATTTTAGTTTCCCGCGGAGTGTCGGTAAAGATCAAAGAAAGTTGACAACTAAAAGTGGAAGATTTGTTGCTGCGCAACTTGTTGTGGAAACCAGTGGACACTACTGCCTATACTCTGTTCATTTTGAACTGGAGCTTGAAAATATGTCATTCCCCCACGACCGATCGGTAACCATAGCAACTATCCACGTCAAAGTGACGAGAAGGCTTAGGTACTATTGGCTGCTCGAAGAGCGTAACTATGGTTACGCTTCTAGCGTGGGGAAAAGCACTATTTCTCAAGCGCCAATTCTAAATGAATAGAGTATAATTCATGACACTACCGCCTTTCGCGCCAATTCTTTGGCAACAAGTTTTCCACTTGTTGCTATAAGCAACTTTAGTTTTCTACAAACAATGTTTTCAACAAAAGTTGACAACTTTTAGTTGTCAACTTAGGTGTAAACGCGACTTTAGGAAGGCTTCTAAAAGATATAAAAAAGTAATGAGTAATTAAGTTCTAACTACAAAAGGGGGTTCTCCCACAGAATTATTGTGCCAAAAAAACAGGTTTTTAACACCAAGTCAGAATCTTCTTTTGCTCATCAGATATATTCTCTTCTTGCAGACCAACCAAACGAAGAAAGTGTCCCACATACAGTTTAAAGTTTGGCCCAGCTACGGTGTTCCCCATTCTGCAGTGGCCATGCTGGGCTTGAGAGACAAAGTAAGGGAGATACAGAAGGAATACGTGCTGGCTAACCGGTGGAAAACCGGTGATGGACCCCCCATCCTCTTGCAATGCAGCCAAGGGTGTGGACGAACAGGTAGCTCCACAGGGAAAATAAGGGCATAAAAACAAGTGTTCTGTATGGTTTTTTGTATGGTAAAATCAGCGATAGAAATTGGGGAAAAAAATCCACTGGTCCTGCGGACCAGTGCTTTATCAATCTTAACTTGTCCGCAACAAAAATTACTGGTCCGACAAATTAAAAAGGATCAATTTAAATATTATTATAAAGTAACCATTGCACAGAATCCGAGTACCAAATAGTAATGCTAAAAATTAATACATATTCAATTATAAGTTACCAGCTGCAAATATGAAATTTATATAAAGTAAGTACTAATAAAATAAATGTATGAGAAATAAGCAATAGCTCCAAAAAATTAATTACTTTAAAAATATCTTATTAATTAAATACCTTTCTTAATTAAATAATATTTCACAAACTGACATACAAATAAAATAATCTTCTTGATTAAATAACATTTCTCTAATTTACATAAAAATTGGATACAATTGCACTAATTGGCAAAAATAAAAACTATTCTTGAACAAATGATATTGCTCACAAGTTAATACATAAATTAGAATTAGTTTTACATTGTTAGTTGACAAACCGGTTGTAATCTGGTTTATAGGGCTGGGCGATATACAGGGTGTATCTGAAATGGTGCAACAAACTTTCAGGGATGATAGTACTCATCAAGACGAACAAGAATCGGTATAGAAAAGGGGTCCCAGACAAAATCCCAGGGAGTTAAAAATGGAGCGACACCCCAAAAAATCATTGAAAAATTCAATTTGTAGAAGAACTACTATTGGTAAAAACTTAATTATGGTCTCAAAAATTGTAGTTTAATATGATCTTTAAAATTACCTCAAAAGTCTTTACTTTAAAATTTTTTTCATTGTGAAAAAGTTAAAAAACACAAAAGATGTGAAAACTCTGCCAAAACCTTATTTTGTATTTCAAGATCCTTTCTTTTGATTTGATAATCTGAAAGATTATAGTTGAAAACCCTTAAGTCCAAAGATTCACATAAATACAATCAATATTAAACGCTTGAGATTCTGTTAAAGTTTGTTTTTTGGGTGCGCAATAGGGTGGGTCAAAAATATTTTTTTCACATTTTCCCAGGGGCACAGCGACAAAAGGGTGCCAAATGGTCTCAAACTAACATGTGTAAAATATTATTCGATTATAATAACTCTTTTTGCCTCCGGATTGGCCTCAAAGTTTCGATTAATATAGTAATTTCATGCAAAAATGGACGAACGAAAATCAAGCTTTTACCTTGATTGCACATTAGGGTGGATCGAAAAAATTTTTTTTTGGAAATCTCTCGGGCCTGGGGTGGCAAAAGTTGTGTATTGGTATCAATATGACGTGTGCAAAATTTGGAGGAAATCAAACAACTTCTAGAGGTTGCGCATTGAGCTAGAAGTATAGAAATATTAGGAAAATACGCATTTTGTCTAAGAAACAAGTTGAGGATAGCAAACATTTTTACCGATGAAATCTTGCTTAAATATATCTTAAAAGATGCTCAGAAGGTAAAAATAGCTCGTAGCTTTTTTCTACTATAGCCACTGTTATAGTTTGAAACCTTTAAAAAGTATTAGTTAATGGCGCAACTCGTAAAAGTAGGGAAAAATAGCTCAAAATAGAGCCAAACGCGGATAATACTCAGACACAAGATTTTTCATAATTTTTCAACTCTATCAAATTAACTTAGTGACAGGAAAAAATTTTATCATTATGTGATGAACGGAAGGTTGTTTTTTTCCAAGATGGCGGCCAATACTTATGAAAATCATAATATCGTTCACATTTTGATTTAAAAGCAAAAATAGCAGTAAATTTTCGTAATTAAATTGCTTTATAGGTAGTATCAGTACTTTCTGTGGATATTTATCCATATTTAACTAGACTTTAAATCTATAAAACCGAAAATTGTGTGTTTTCCAAAATAGCGGATAATAAAAACATGAAGGGTTTATAATATGTGTTAATAAAAAAATTCAATATTTTTTTAGTTGTAATATTTGCTTTTAGCATGCTGATACATTCAATATATTGTAAACATTTCGCTAAGTTTCATTTTGGGAAGGAAAAGCCTATTTTAAGCTTTTAATGTGTTAATTTCTTACTATATGTTATTCTAATCGATTTCCATCTTGGAATATCACACTTCGGATCATCAGATTCAAGTAGACTCCTTGATATGTCCATGTTTATATTTCATTGAATAAAAATCAGTTCTCAAAACCCCCTTTTTTATTTTTGAAATCGTTTAAACCGAAAATCGGTTACATGATCTTGCCAGCTAATACGCCAATGCCCGTGCACTTTTAAGGTTCTTTGTTTGCAATCATATTTATGTGATAAACAACATTTTAAAGTGTAAGGAATTCTGGTGTTTTACAAGGAGTTTAACATTCAGAAATGACCACATTACTTTGGGGAAACTCATAAGCTATATCCCTTCATATTTTTATTATCCGCTATTTTGGAAAACACAATTTTCGGTTTTATAGATTTAAAGTCTAGTTAAATATGTATAAATATCCACAGCAAGAACTGATACAACCTAGAAAACAATTTAATTACGAAAAGTTACTGCTAATTTTGCTTTTAAATCAAAATGTGAACGATATTATGATTTTCAGAAGTATTGGCCGCCATCTTGGAAAAAAACACCCTTCCGTTCATCACATAATGATAAAATTTTTTCCTGTCACTAAGTTAATTTGATAGAGTTGAAAAATTATGAAAAATCTTGTGTCTGAGTATTATCCGCGTTTGGCTCTATTTTGAGCTATTTTTTCACTACTTTTACGAGTTGCGTCATTAACTAATACTTTTTAAAGGTTTCAAACTATAACAGTGGCTATAGTAGAAAAAAGCTACGAGCTATTTTTACCTTCTGAGCATCTTTTAAGATATATTTAAGCAAGATTTCATCGGTAAAAATGTTTGCTATCCTCAACTTGTTTCTTAGACAAAATGCGTATTTTCCTAATATTTCTATACTTCTAGCTCAATGCGCAACCTCTAGAAGTTGTTTGATTTCCTCTAAATTTTGCACACGTCATATTGATACCAATACACAACTTTTGCCACCCCAGGCCCAAGAGATTTCCAAAAAAAATTTTTTTCGATCCACCCTATTGCACATATTTGTCATGAATATAAAAGTGCACAATGGTATAAAAATCATCATTGAAGACTATAAAATAATTATAAATGAAACCAAAGTTGAAATACTTGACTTGTAATACAACATATTTTGAAATATCTCAATGGTTAGAACTGGCAATCAAAAATTTCTTGCTGGAATTATAAAGTTATGCGAAACCTTTATTGTCAGTTGAGTAGGATGGTAAAAACATTAAATTTTTAATAAAAATGGATACATCAGAGGGTGGATACCTTTTTGGGTTATAGGTTTCAACCCCATGGAAAACATTTGGATAATAGTTTAATAGTTGGGATTGCCTTGAAATGTTTTGGTATATTAGGAATAGTCCATCCTAAGTGTCCCCATGTGATTCCCTAATGTCCAAAAATAAATTAAAACCACATTTTAAGAGTCAAATTTTGAAATATTTTCTTAAGAAGAGCGGTAGATCCCCGTTTTCAGCATAAAGCTCAGTATTATCCCTTAAGTTTTTAAATAAGCTACATTACTTTTCAAAACTTACTTGTAATTATCCTTAACAGTTAAATTTGATATATTTTAACTTTTATAAACACATAAGGGAATGTTAAGAAGCTATTTTGAGTCAATCCTCAAAGAAGTATAATTTCATGGGCCTAGGTTTCAGTCAATTGCTATAGTAAAAAATTAGGTAAATCATGACTGAGCGAATCATAACTGAAATTGCCCATGAACGAACTATCCATTTGACAATTGTTTCAACATATTTTTGCGATCATATTTGGATCCCAAGACCAGCCAGTGAAATAACTGTCCGCTGAATTTCGAAAGCGCGGCATATTGATGAAAAACACAACTGTTTCTATTTTGAAAAATTAAAAATACCGTTTGATACTGACCAAACTTGAGGGAGAATGTATATGAACTAACAATATTTAAAATCTGTACCACTGAAAATCCACTATAAAAAGATATTCATATTCTACGGCTCTTGTTAATATGATACTATATTATATTGCCACTTTGGCAGTTATTTTTGTATTAATAATGCATGAAGGTGACTAATGTGATTAAAATTGCTTTTAAATACCCTTATTTGTGAACTTTAATAAGTTTTCGACAAAAAAATTTAAATCATAAAATTTTAAAAAAAAATTAAAAATTACATATTTTTGTTCTATTTGAGGCCAATCCGGAGGCAAAAAGAGTTATTATAACCGAATAATATTTTACACATGTTAGTTTGAGACCGTTTGGCACCCTTTTCTTGCTGTGCCCGATAGAATTTGCAAAATTTTTTTTTCGCCATAGGGAAATGACCCACCCTAGTGCGCAAGCTGTTTTCTAGAGCTGTTTCCAAAACAGCTATTAGCGCACGCAAAAAACGAACTTTAACAGGATCTCAAGCGTTTAATATTGATTGTATTTACGTGAAACTTTGGACTTAAAAGTTTTCAACAATGATCTTTCAGATTATCAAATCAAAAGAAAGGATTTCGAAGTATAAAATAAGGTTTTGGCAGATTTTTCACATTTTTTTGTGTTTTTCAACTTTTTTCATAATAAAACAAATTTTAAAGCGAAAACTTTTGAGGTAATTTTAAAGATCACATTAAACCACAATTTTTGAGACCATAACGAAGTTTTTACCAATAGTAGTTCTTCTACAAATTGAATTTTTCAATGATTATTTTGGAGTGTCGCTCCATTTTTAACTCCCTGGGATTTGGTCTGGGACCCCCCTTTCTATACCGATTCTTGTTCGTCTTGATGAGTACTTTCATCCCTGAAAGTTTGTTGCACCATTTCAGATACACCCTGTATAAATTTCTTAAATCGATTTATAGTTCATCTTAAAATCTGATTTAGTTATAAATCGATTTAATTCGGGTAATATTAATCCAAATTTTAATTATTAAATTTATTAATTATTTCTTAATTTCTTAATTATTTCTTGGATCAGCTGTAATGCAAGTGAATGAAAAACTAAAACGAAACTGATTCAATGAAATTACTAATAGTTCTAATAAAAATTGCGCCATATAGATGGCGCAGTAGCATACCTGTCAACCGTTCCGATTAAATCGTATTTGTTCCGATTTTTCATTGTTGTTCCGAAAATACGATTTCAGTACCAAATGTTCCGTTTTTACTTCCCCCTGTCCCGCCATTTTCGACCTACTCGAATTGTGCAATAATAAGGCGTTTTTTGTAATGAAAGGGTGTTAAGTTTAGTTCGTAAGAACAAGACTGACTCTCAGTGCTCCATGGACTCTGATACTCTACAGGCATTGCTAGCTGCAAAAATAGTAATTCTGATCCATGCGTTAGTAAATCTTTCAGTGATGACCTATTAAAAAGGGCAAAATCAGCTACTTTTGTAGCACTTAATAAAGATTAATTTTTCTATTTTCCAAACAATGTTTGCTTATTTCACTGTTTCATTTTATTAGTACTTACCAAGTATTTTTAAATCTTTCTGAGTTATTATTGAAATTCCCAGTGTTTAACATCTTGAGTCATTTTTGTTATTCTATTTGCAGAAATTTAAACCCAAATAAAAAGAAAAAAAATTAACTTTATTATATCCTAGTATAAATGTAGATAATTATTAGTCAGAATATAAAGGTATATAAAACACTTAGTCCTCTTAATAACCATAACATACCTTAGATAAGAGATAAAAGTTATGAATCACAAGCTCTTTTTTAATAATACCCCTTTAACACATTCAAAATGTGTCGTGCGGGTTGTTCCTATTTCTGTTTCTGAAATGTTGGCAGGTATGCAGTAGTTTCGATTCTCAAAGTCAGTTGAAAAGAAAACATACTTTTTCAATCCAATTCAATCTTCTCATTAATTTTGTAAAACAATTACAAATCATTAAAATGATAATCTACACAGCAATCCCTTTGCTCAAGATGAAGTATTTTTTTAACAACAAGTATTAAAATAATAAAAAGGTGCCGTCAGAAATAAATGCATGTCTATCAGTAATCGCAGCTCGTTTAACGAAATTCTTCTTTTCGCAATCCTTTTTAATCGTCGAAACTTTTAATGGAGTACCTAAATATTAAAGGATTATTAGAACCTAAGAATAGTAAGAATATGAAAACACAAATATTTTTCAATTATGTACAATAAATTTTGTTAATAATCATCATAAACATAGGGATTAAGACAATTCCGGAATTCGGTTATCGCAGCCGATCTACGAGTATCATCAGAAAACAGAAATATCGGTTTAAGGAAAATTCAAATAATAATCAAGTTTAATCAAATTTCTGATTCCGGAATTACATATCGGTATTCGATTTTAGAGATTCGATATTCGCGCTAAACCGGTATTCTGAAAAACCGATTTATCTTTCGAATTCCGGAATTATATATCGGTTCTGATATAAGGAATCCGATTTAAGCGTGAAACCGGTATTCCGATGTTGGGGTTAAATCGATTTATCTTTATATATCGATTTAAGGCCTACTGGTTTATTTAATGAAATTAATTTTTTTGCCTTTCTCCCTAATTCAAGCAAAGAGAAATTGCTGGCGAGATTAATGAGTTAAGAATACTTTCATTCATTTATTTAAGACATTAAATTGAAAATTTCTCATTTTTGCCTCGTGAGAAGTGTTTTAGGACGTAAATTCAATCTAATTGAGCTTTAAGGGTTCTCTATTCAAGATATTTTTTTTGCTGCTTAAGGTGTCTTTTCCTACTAAATCGATGCTGCTCTTGCACAACTTTGTAATTGACCATTTTAGAAAATTCCTAATAGTTTTTAAAATAAAATTTATAACTCCTAAAATTTCCGCTACAGGGTCGGTCGCATTCGATTGTCACTTTACTATACCGTTACCTTAACTGCATAGCTTTAGCTCGCTCCGTTAGCAATTTATTACAGGGTAAAGGGACTTTCCTTTACACCCTGTATAATAATAAATTGAATTGAAATCCGTTTTCTTTCAACAGGTACCTACATCGCTCTGGACATAAGTATTTGTCGTTTGGAAGCAACTGGCCTCATCGATGTGCGTTCGACTGTGGAGAAGATTCGATCCCAAAGGGCCCACAGTGTACAGACAGCTAACCAGTATGTCATCTGCCACCTGGGCATGTTGGAATACGCTTTGAGTAGAGGACTTCTGAAAGACGTAGACCTGTCCGGGTTCCGAGTCAGTGAACACTGGACTTACGATAGGAAAGAAGGAGACCCAGAATTTCTAGTTTGCGATCTCCAAGAAACCGATTCTGATTATGAACGCTGGCTCGATGAGCGGTCAAATGTAAAGTCTGTACCAAAGGGCCTCCGTGGCTCAGAAAGAACATTCACAATAAAAATCAGATAAAAATCAAATTTTTATCTTTATATAAGGGTTCTTTTTTAGTGTCCCAATTTAATATTTTTCACAAAATAATAAAAAATTAGTGTTTTTCTTTATTGGTACTTGAGCGTCAACAAAATGGCCGACTTCGTGTTCAGCGTTTGTGAGGAAAATAGTATAATTTCAAAGGAATATAAAATGTTTTATCGAAATCCACTAATTTTTGGTTTTAGGGAAAAAAAGACCTATGCATTACAAACATTTGAAAAACCATAAAAAATGACTTTTTTTAGCTTATAAAATTATGAGTATGAAATGTGACGGAAAGTGTCCCTAACCCAGGAGTATACCTCCCTAGATTGAAAAAACTGAAGCAAAATCTCCTACAAACTGTCAATAAATATCGTGCTAAGTTTTCCAAGATAAGAGTTTTCAGAAAAGACTACTTTAGCTCAAGAATTTTAAAATTATAATGAAGCATAAACATAGAAAGTGGGTATTTTAGTGCAATAAAAGGCTGTGACATATTAAAGGCATGTATTGTATGTATTGTATTATCTCTATCCAAACAGTCTAAAAATTGTATAAAAAAGGTAAGCAAAAGCAAGTAAGGTAATAGGTCGCGTTATGTAGTAAAACTAGTGCTGCAGCCTAGACCAGGCTTTTCTCGTAACTTCTACCGCTTTGAGGCAATAGTTTGGGTTGTAGTACCACAAATTTAAAAATTTCAGGGAAGTTTATTGGTGCCAAAAGGAAACATTTTGGGCCCGATAAGATTTCCAAAGTTCAAAAAAAGGAGACACCCCTGTCCCGTAAGTGATGCAACTTTACCCACCTTTTAAAGGGTTAAATTAATGGAATTGAAATTTGAAAAAGTGCTCAAAAATCAAGCCCAAGGTATATTTAGACATCCATAAATTTGTTTTCTGAAATTATTTTTTGTAGAGAATTTACAGCTTAAACTTTCGGAAAAAAATAGTTGAAATGTCGTGACATGGACACGATACTAACGGTATCTTTTCTTAGATCTTCTTCAATGTGGTATTTGCGCGTTTTGAGATTAAATTTTATTAAAATAGTAGAAAAAAAATCACGAAGAATGACGTTTACATCAAGTATTTTCATAGCCTAGTTTCTGAGAGAGATATAAATTTTTGAAATTTCGTTTTTTGTTTGGACGCGAAAACACTTCTGAATCACAAATCATGCGCTGTGATGTCACATCCAATAGAAGCCCGTTTTCTTATAGCGTGACTTTTCTGGCGTTTTGGCAAAATTAAAATTGAATTTTAAATTATTTAAAACACATTTTTGAACTTAAAATAAGAAATTTGAGAGTTTTAAACCATAATGCTTCAAAAAAGTATAAAATCAAGCAAATCCCTCACTCATGCAAATACCTCATTGTACAATAGGGTGGAACGAAAAAGGGCCAAAAAAACTTTTTTTGAATATTCAATTAGTGATAGTGCGGAAAAGTTGCCTTAATATATCAGTGTCAATATGTGAAAATCTGAAATTGATCAAAAAATATCTTGAGGTGCCTCAAGAGCCTTGAAGTTTCAAAAAATTGTCACTTTTTCTACAAAACAACAAAAAAAACAAAGATTAAACACTTAAATTTTTTTCATGATTTTTTTATGTGAAACTACTACTATCAGAGATATAATGGCATAAGGTTCGTTTTTTTATCGCCCTTCATTTGGGAGAAATATTTTTTTTTTAGAATTACGCAAATATTGTAAAGTTGTTTTTCTTGCATTACTAGGAGACATAACTCTGGAACTATTCAGTTTAAAAACAAGAAATGGAGCCCATTTTGTTCATAATTTTATTCTCTTTGTTTCCTTTCTTCTTGTTACCTTTCTTCAATTTTTTTTCACAATTTCCAAAAAAATATTTAAAAAAAGTTTTAACCGAAAAAAGTTATTAACCTGTAAAAATTTAATACCAATCAAGAAATGCTTTGAGATTATCACAAATTTAAATTACTAAAAAATTGTATAATTCTAGTTAATTTCAGCTATAAGTGCTTCATTAATAAACATTTTCAGTTAAAAGTTTTCTTTTAAAAGCATTAAATACTTTCACTAAATACTGATCAAAATTACTTATAGATTGTAGTTTAAGTTAAGTGATTCTCAGGGGTCTGCCAACTATATACTAAATATGAATTATTAACAATTACGGTAAAGCTTTTACTGTTTTTGTCTTGTTATACCTTAGGAATTTTATACGTAGTTATGGTTCTGCTACAATAATTCAACCAATAATTTTTGACCTTCAAAATTTTTTCCTTGATGAAAATAGTCAGTTCTTATAGATTTTCGGTCGCTGAATACGAAAATTACCATTAAAATTCTCAATTGACTCAGGATTTTCGGGGAACAGCCCCTCCCCCTTTTTACGTTTTTGACGACTTTATAACTTTAAACTCGATTTTCAGGGTCAAAAAGCATTGTTTTAGTCTTCAAATTGCTCCCCAGGTAACAAGAAATGTTCAAATTAATGAAATATGATACATTTATAACAAATGGATAGGTTTAAGGGGTAGCTACCCCCTAAAAATACAAAAATAGCTAAAAATTACAGAGGTTCCTATACACTATTTTTTCGTCTTATTTTTTACGCAATTCCCGTTTGAAGGGTCCTAACCCTTCCCCAAGGACCCAAATTTGATGACAATATGCAGCAATAATTTTTACTAAAAGCGGTTGAGGTGTTAGCCTCCCAGAAGTCCCCGCGGAAGAGTTCAGAAGACTTCCAGAATCGCGAAGGCGCTCGCGAGTTCAGGAATTAATATCGATGATTTTGAAAAGATTACAAATGACGTTTTTCTTATATTTTGGGTGTATCCTAAGTAGAAACTCTTCAGTTCTTTAAAAACTGACCGGTTTTCGGGAGTGAGGATTCCATGTTTCAAGATGTTAATAGATGCACGGCTGTGGATAAAAATTAGGGGGCATCCCCTTAAAAACTGAGGGTGATGGAGGAAAATGGGTGTCATCATATTTGAATTCAGCAGATCATTTTACACAAGAATCAGCTGAAATTCAGTTAGTGGCTTCAAATTTTTTTTTGTACAGCACAGTTAAACTCTAAGTGCGGCATTTGAACCCTTCCGTGGGTGCTCTGGGGGCGCTCTCACCTCAACTGCTTTTAGTAAAAATAATTGCTGCATATTGCCATCAAATTTGGGTCCTTGGGGAAGGGTTAGGACCCTTCAAACGTGAATTGCGTATAAAATAAGAAGAAAAAATAGCGTATAAAAACCTCTATAATTTTTAGCTAATTTTTTGCATTCTTAGGGGGTTAACTACCCCTTAAACCTATCCATTTGTTATAAATTTATCATATTTTATTAATTTGAACATTTCTTGTCCCCTGGGGGCAGTTTGAAGATTAAAGCAATGCTTTTTGACCCTGAAAATCGAGTTCAAAGTTATAAAGTCGTTAAAAAACGTGAAAAGGGGGAGGGACTGTTCCCCGAAAATCCTGAGTCAATTGAGAATTTTTATGGTGATTTTCGTATTCAGCGACCCAAAATCTATAAGAAATGACTATTTTCATCAAGGAAATTTTTTCAGTGTAGTTCCCTAAACTCTCTTAAGTCTTTAGACTAGTTTAAGTTACCGTGGTGCCATACTAACTAAGAAGAAGAAAAAAAAACTACTACAAACTACCAACCTTTTTTATTTGATATTACATTGGCACAATCGTTATTAAATTAAATATGTTTCGATAAACAAACTGGACAACACAAGAAGAAAAGTTGGTATTCTGCAAGTTTAAGTCGAAAGTAAAAAAGTTTGGAGTGGAGTGTTTTAGGCTAAGAGACGAGTTCTTGGACGGCCGCCATTTTTTACTTGTAGCACCAAATGGTTTGAGATAGTTCTAGTGTGAACACTTAAAAATAAGACAGATTAAGTTAAGCTATCTTAACTTCTCTCTTAAGTTAAACTAGATTAACTTTTCATGTGTGAACGTAGTCTTAAGGTCAATATTGAAAGAGTATAATCTTAAAATTTTCTTTTTTAAATTTTTGCCATCCATCATTCTTCAAGGGGGATCCTTGAAGTCTCCCTTTAACGTGGTAGACGGACTTTGGAGGTTCTCGTTAATGTAGTAGAATGTGTGATTAATTAAAATATGATTAATTAGTAAGCACTGTTTTTATTAGTATTTAGCGTTTTATTTCTGAAGGTATATTAGTAAGTACTTTTTTTCCATTTATACTTAGTTTTTTGTTTCTAAAATACATTAATATTGCCGTATTATAAAATAACGTAATTTCGAACTAATAGCCCGCGGACTATCCGGTGGTGCGGACTATCTGACGATTTTTGAAATTTTTTTTACATAAAATCGTGTCTGCGGACTATACGATGGTGCAGACTATATGCGCGAAGTTACGGTACTTATATTTGTTTTGATGATTGCTCTGTTTTCTAAACAGGATTCAGAACTTCCAGTAAAAATGTGGTGGTTATATGCAATAAAAATTCCATTACTTATAGTTTTTTTTCTCAAAACTTGGTTTGGGGAGACGAGATCCCTTTTTCAAACTGATTTTTTCTATTTTAGCTGCCCTCATGAAAAACACTGGTGTTCTATTTGCTAACGATGCTGGCAAGGACAGAGCCAAAGCTATAGCTGGAAACCTTCATCGTTTGGGCATAACCAACACAGTCATCAGTGTTCAAGACGGACGCAAGTACCCTAAAGTGAGTTTTTCCAACAATGCAACTGGATGAGTGAAAACTAAATGGGTGTTTAACCTACTTTTATATCTTTAGGTTTGTGATTATTTGTGAAAGAGATAAGATGTAAATAGAACAAAACAAAACATCTTTATTTACAACAACACGTAGAGGTGGTGAGAGTGGAAGTAGAAGTTAAAGTGAAAAGAACAAGGGAATTATTAGTGATGCCACTCCTATAATTATATTAGATTAACAACATTTACAAATACATAACACCTACTCCAACTCCTACAGTTAAAAAATCAGGCATGAGATTGTTCAGATTTTTTTCGTATTGTTCTGAGAATTTTCAGATTTTTTCCTCAAACCTCCCACCGCGAAATTCAGACAAGGTGTTAAAAATAAGCTAAAACCTCGAATGTTAGGATCAAACAGGGTTGAAAAAAAAACATGTTTTTTAAATGAAAAACTAAAAACATGTTTCATTTGTTTTAAACGTGTTTTTTTTTTCGTTTAAAACGTTTTATTTGTTTTTTTTTCTCTCTATAAAGAAATGCTAAGAAAACTCATGATTTTTAAAAATTTTAATTTGACTTTTCAAATCGAAATTAGATTAATAAAGCTATACTTTTAAATATACCACAAACAGTTTGTTCATTTAAATGATTTTTGTAAGTTTTTCTTAACAGCATCGTGCTTTTTATCAGGTAATGTACTGCCTATGTCATGGCGATTTGGTGGTTTGTACCCAAGCCTTATACTTGGCACCATCTTTTTAGGCTCTGGGTGTTCCATACATGAAAATAGTGAGTTTATTGCCTAAATAAAGGGAGCAAGTTATTAAAAATACACGTGTTTTAAACAATGTTTTTTTCCTTTGTTTTAAACATGTTTAAAACAAAGTGTTTTAAACCCTGGGATCAAATTTCCAAAAAAATTTCTGGGGAAGTATCAAGTCCTTTTTATGTTAAGTTTATTAACGTGCAAATTGTAGCTAAATATATATTGGAAAACAATATTGAAAATGCCGTTCACACAGTTTTTCTGACTTGTTGCTTTTTTGTCAATCTCATCCCTGAAAAATTAAATTATTTTAAGCCAAAAATCAGGAAAAAATTGTGACACGAATGTGTCCTTATGTCATGCCTGTTTATTTTTTAGATGATCACTGGTTTCGACAGGGTTTTGTGTGATGCTCCTTGCACTGGCACTGGAGTTGTCTGCAAAGATCCATCAGTTAAAACTAATAAGGTAAGCAATATCAAACACTACACTCTTATCTCAAAACTGAGTAAAAAGTACTCAAAGTTTGAGTACTTTGAGTCTCTAACTGGCTCCAATCCAAATGTACTCAAATTTGAAAAAACATGAAATACTCATTTCTGAAAATACTCAAAAATGAAACATATTGAGCTTGAACTCAAAAATGAGCTCATCATGATCTTTCATTTTTGAGCATGTACATTTTGACTAGTTTTTGATTCTAAGTAAGGTGTGTGAAATGTGTGCTCTTTGTAAACATCACTTTGTTTAAAAGTAGAAAAATATTCAATGTTTATTTTTCAAACCATAATGCATAGCTGCCAACTCTCTTCCGTTTTAGCCGGAAGATTTCTGTTTTTTAAGATGATCTTCCGACGTCCGTTTTTTAATCGATTTCTTCCGTTTTTTGTCTAAATAATTTTAGCAGCCTATTTTTGCAAAGCTCAGAAAGGTTTTGAAATGGTGTTTGATAACAATTTTCTAAAAAAAAAGGCTGAATCTTGCACATATCAGGCCTAAAAAAATTAACATTAAGAATAATATTTAAAAAGTAATAAATTTCTATTGATCTGAGATTAGTTTTTTTAATGTGTGTTTAAAGTTAGGTAGGTTAGAGTGTGCTCATCTGATATTAAATTTGTTTTTATTTGATTTATGAACTGAAACATTTTCATTCTTGCTACCTATATTAACTTACGTGTAGTAACTATGGTAGATAGTCTTGACTTAGATTAAGAAAAAAATTCCTTGGGTACCTTGATTTTTAAAATCTTCCTTTTTTTATAATCCCTATGTTGGCAGGTATGATAATGCATACCTGCCAACCGTTCCGATTTTTCACTGTTGTTCCGAAAATACGATTTCAGTACAAAATGTTCCGTTTTTACGTCCTCCTAGAGATTAATTTTTCTATTTTCCAAACAATGTTTGTTTATTTCACTGTTTCATTTTATTAGTACTTACTAAGTATTTTGAAATGTTTCAGAGTTATTATGTATGAAATTCCCAGTGTTTAACATCTTGAGTCATTTTTGTTATTCTATTTGCAGAAATTTAAACCCAGATAAAAGGAAAAAAATTTTAACTTTATTATATCCTTGTATAAATGTAGATACGTAATTATTAGTCAGAATATAAAGGTATATAAAACACTTAGTCCTCTTAATAACCATAACATACCTTAGATAAGAGATAAAAGTTATGAAATACAAGCTCTCTTTTTTAATAATACCCCTTTAACACATTCAAAATGTGTCGTGCGGGTTGTTCCTATTTCTGTTTCTGAAATGTTGGCAGGTATGTAATTATTCTGGTTTAAATTCAATGATAAAAACAAAAAATGTTTGCAAGTGTCCATATTAGGAACCACCTGTCCCTAGTATTATGGACAGGTGGCTACTTATTGACCTTCTACCCAGGGTGTATGGAAGAACCACTCTTCCAATTTAGAGGAGAGCGGATAAAAAAAAATTTCTTAAAGTATTGCGGGGGAGAGGGGGCACAGTAAATATCTTCAGAACATGCACTTCGTAATGTTATGTACGGATACTATAATTAAAATTAAAAATACATATAAACATTAATTTATTATGAATTAGCTAAATAAAATATTCCATATTGAGAGCCCTGTCCATATTGGGTACAAGTACCTGATAAGATGTTCAGGTGGTGTATAATCACTTTTGAAGCTCATCAAAAATAAATTGGTTCTTGTCATTTGTACCTCTTATCTTCTTTATCTATCATTTGTACCTCTTATGGTTCTTATTATTTGTGAACCTCTCATTTCAAAATTCACTTAGCTAAGACAATACAGACATTAATAGGGGAGAAGGGGGCACAGATTAGATTAGAACAACCCACATTTTCTTTGTTAAATTTGATAGAAAAATCTGAAAGAAGCATATCATAGAACCATTTTTTGCCTGAATTTTCAGAGCAGTGCTTTGGAAGGTACTATGTAAATATTTCTTTTTATTGTTTTTGTGTGAAAATCCAATCAAGAAAATTTTCCTTAGTTTGCATTGCCTTTGTTCTATTGTGGCATCAATTAAGTCAAAAAGTTTTGTTTCCCAATTTAATTTTTTCCCTCTCAAAGTTTGAGATGGTGTACCTTCAAATGTGCCTTCTAATTCAGTTCCTTGATTTCTCTTTTAGGTATTAAACGTAGTATTTTCATCTGTGTTATAAATTTAATCAGTTAAATTATTTCAACTTTAATATCAAAGCTTTTTTTATTTCTCTTGTTTTAACTTGCGTGATAAAAAGTTATTTAAAAATAACATTTTTAAAAAAAATCTGTTTTTTTTTAAGGAGCCCTTTTAAAACCAGGTGAAAAGTATTTTGTTTAATAGTATTAGAGGAGAATTTTACACCAAGTTTTTTTTTTGAGATTTAAGAAATTTATTAGTGATTATTTAGCTATATAAATTTTCACAAATCTACTGAAAAACATAAATTGATTCATTTTCTAAAAAGGTAATTTAAACCTTTGCAGTAAACATGTTACTAAATGAATATTTTTACAGGTTAGGATTTTAAAAGTATGGCTTGAACAAGTAAAATAGGCTGAAAGGAAATCCTTACAATACATTCTTTATCCATTTGCCATGATATCCTTTGTTATGAATTGTGTGTATTTTTAAAAACTCACTTTATTGTCCACTTATTAATGCTTTTTTAAGACCTGAGAGTAGTAAAAAACACCTTTATAAAGCAGGAGGTTATCTCACTTCAGTCTTTATTTGATTTCTAAAATTTATATTATATTAATAGTCCAAGATCCCAGAGCCCCCAGACATTTCTTATTTTCTCACAAATAAAATATATGGGATAATGTAGTGTTTAGGGGCCGTTCAAATATTACGTAACCACCTAAGGGGGAGGGGGGTTTGCACTTTGCTTATTTTTGCTGACAAGGGGGGAGGGGGTATATGTGAGTGATGCTTACGTAAGATGGTGCATTTTCGAAAATTTCTTGTTTCTTGCATAAGTAATTTCAAAATTCAACCAAAAATAAATGTAACACAAAATTGAATTGGGAAATCAGAAGTAAGCACTTTCTTCTGGAGATGGACCACCCTAACATTTTGAAATTGTAACCCCGAAAAGTAGTATTTCGACTCATTTTTGAACCCTTAGGGTTATTGTACACCCAATAAGTACAGCTCCTTGTACGAGTCGGCTAATTTTCAAGGAAAAAACAGTACTTACTACAAGGGATGTCAAAATTTCGGGGGGGGGGGGTCCGGCAGTGTCTTTGTAATTAAGGTGGGGGTTTGAGGTTTGCTTATCTTTGCTGACAAGGGGGGAAGGGGGGTTAAAAATGACCAAAAAAGTGCTTACGTAATATTTGAACGGCCCCTTAGTATAAACTTTGAGTGTGTGCATACCCGCTAACTTGGCCCACCGACCAACCCTAACAATCACATAAAGCTGTATAAGTGCATTGTAACTAGTGAGAAATGACTAGTAGTGAACCGACAATTTTGTTTGCAGCTTTATGCGATCGCAAGGGTTGGTGGGATTGGCTGCATTTCTCGCTATTCAACACTATTAGTGCGTCTGGGGGGATGTTTGGCCCATCCGATTGGTCTGGCTGCTTACAAAAAATATTGAAATAGTTCACCGAGTATCATATGTAAAAATCATCCTTGAGAAAATTAGAAATGTGAGCACTGTTTTTACCTACCTTTAGCACCTGGTACCTGTCAATTGGCCGGTGGGCCAAGTTCTCAAAGTTTCACACTCAAAGTTTATACTAACACTACATTATCCCATATATTTTATTTGTGAGAAAATAAGAAATGTCTGGGATTTATATTATGTTAATTTATATTATTTGATTTAGGTGTTGAAATTCCCTTGACTGGATGGTGTTTATTCTTGTATGATCATTAATGACATCAACTATAAACACTTTTCGGTCGTTCTGAATCACCGATGTTCCCAAAATACCCAATTTTGCATTTTTTTGGATTAGAGTAAGTGTTTTCTCTTAGCTTTATTACCAGCAGACATTAGGGTGTTTCAAAAGTCTATGGGGAAATTTTTCTTTCGAATTTCCCAGATGCAAGTTGTTACAAATACTGAATCATTATTACCTGCAAATTTTCAAGTCTCTAGTACAATTTTTGACCCCAGCTTTTAACCCCCATGGAACTTCCCCAGTATGTGTCATTGAATGTTTTTCCTATAGGATCTGAGGCAATGATATCCCAAGGATGATGCATAGGTTTTAATTCGATACTGACTGCGTTCAAGCTCATAAAATTGAAAAGAACCAAAAAGGACGTATTTTCAATATTTTCCCTATACTTTCACATGGGAAACCTACTTTTGAAGGGGTCAAAAATTGGCCTAGAAACCTGAAAATTTGCAGGTAATGATTTAGTATTTGTTACAACTTAAGAGGGGGCATCTGGGGAATTCCAAAAAAACAAATTTGAAACACCCTAGCAGACATATATCTGTAGTAAAATGTTTGTTTTTATCTAAGGTAGATTTAATTTTGCCTTTCTTTTTTTAAAGTTAGTCTTATGTGCGGAAGAACTTTGCTTGACTTGGAGAAAATAACTGGTCCACTACTAATACAAACTTTTTGTTCTGCCATTCATAGTAAGTGTTGGTAAAAACATTTTAAATTCATTATTTTATTAAAAAAATGCTTCATGGTTTGTGGTAATGTTTTATAAATGATATACGCTATTTAGTAATTAAAGCGGTTACAATGTCTTATTTCTTTTCTATTTTGTTGATTACTTTTGTTTTTAATATGACCAGGGGCCTTTTCTCCAAATGTACTCTTTTAGTGCAGTTTTTTTTTAAATTTTATTTTCAAATGAATGGTGGAATTATGCTGTAAAAATATAACAGTAAAGTACAGTTAAGTAGTACATCATATAAGCTTTGATGAGTGCTACGTCTCTAAGTAATACCTTTTACTACCTTTTTTTTAAATTATAGGCACTATAGGTACAGTTAATAATATTAAATAAATATAAACCATCTAAAACCGCCTAAATTACACATATTTGAACAAGTTTTACAACAATATGTACGTATATCTAAAAATATTTTTAATTATGAAAATTGGTAATTTTTCCATTTTTTTTTCAAACCCTAGAGTTAATTTAGGTGGATAAAACTTCACACTATCTTTTGGGACCAAAAGGAATAGGAAAATCCCTGGGGAGAGAGGTTTTTTGTAAAAAAAAGTTTTTTCTGAGACGCCCTAGTTATTGCTAGATGAGAAAATGAAATGATGTTGGGCGCGTAAGGTTTTTTCTCAATACAAAGAACATAAATTAACATACGGGCAAAAGTTCATCGAACGCAATATCAGGCGTTTAGATATTTCAAAAAAAAGTCTCAGAATCATAGGGGCCGTTCAAATATTACGTAAGCACCTAAGGGGGGAGGGGGTTTGCCCTTCGCTAATTTTTCCTGACAAGGGGGGAGGGGGACATGAGTAATGCTTACGTAAGACACTGCATTTTCGAAAATCTCTTGTTTCTTGCATAAATAACTTCAAAACTCAAACAGAAATAAATTTAACAAAAAATATTGAATTCGGAAATCTGACGTAAGCACTTTTTCCTGGGGATGGACCTCCGAAACATTTTGAAGTTTTAACCCCGAAAAGTAGTTTTTCGACTCAATTTTTAATCCTTAGGGATACACCCAAAAAAGACAGCTCCTTGTATAAATCATCTAATATTCAAGGAGAATAAAAACAGTACTTACTCTTACTGTAAATGATGTCAAAATTTAGGGGGGGGGGGTCCGGCAGTTTCTTACATAATTATGGTGGGGGGGGTTGAGGTTTGCTTATCTTTGCTGACAAAGGGGGAGGGGGGTTGAAAATGACCAAAAAAGGTGCTTACGTAATATTTGAACGGCCCCATAACCCTAATCCTAATGTACAGGGTGTCCCTAAAAAGACTGACACATTTTATAAATCAAATACTTATAACTCGAAAACTAAGAAAGATAAAAATACGCGGTTTTTTAAATCCTAAACTTTAGACTCCCAGGAATATGATCTAACAAACCGCGTATTTTTATCTTTTTTTAGTTTTCGAGTTATAAGTATTATAAAATGTCAGTCTTTTTAGATACACCCTGTATATACAGTGTCTTTTTATCACCTAAACTTCTCCTAGCAACCCAACAGGCTTTGTGTTTACCTAGGATCTCTATGTTTACCCACTTTCTCCTTCCGTGTACTATTATGTTGTCTATACTATTATGCTGCTTTTTGCCTTGAAAATTCTGAAGATTATTATACAAGGAGTGATCCACCTCGAGTAATCCTAAATGGTCCAATTAGTGGTCACAAATTCTACTTTTTAGGGTAAAAAAACTTTTGGGGAGGACCCAGTGTTGGACGATGGGTTTTTTCCCCACATGTTTCATTTTTTAAAAAAACCCTCAATTTGGACTAATTTTTGGGTTTTTCAAGAAAAATCAGGATTTTGGATGTTTTAATATTGAAGAAAAGCATTTAACAAAATAACATACACATAGAATAAATTTGGAATAGAACACATTTAACATAGAATAACCTCACTAAAATTTGAAAAAAAAAACTTACTACTATTCAGGTGAAAACTACTTAACTTTTAAAAAACCCCACACTTTTTCCGAAAAAAAAAACTGATTTTTTATGGGTTTTTTCAGAATTTTATTGATAAACTCAACCCACTTGGGTTTTAGCCAACCCTGGGAGGATCCCTCTTTGTTTCCATGCTGTGCACAAAACTTTGAAATCGGTTTGGGGGCTCCAGAAACATAAAAAAGTCGACCCGGCTTGCCCCCCCCCCATTTAAGTGGAACCCTGGCCACGCCCATATTCAGAAGAATGATTTTTCAGATTTACTTTCTCATCGCTTTTGAAGCACAAGCAAAGAACGCGTGATTGGTTCTTCCGACGACCGACAGATGGCGCTATAAGCCAAGGTTTCGGTTTCTCCGCAAAAAAGCGCGTTCGTTTCAAGTTCTTCTTTGCTTCAACTGTACTTCACGCTTCACTGCGTGGCTCCACGTTGTGCAGAAAAAACAACCCACCGATCACGTCCAATGAGGAAGTTGCATGATTTTGTTTTTATTTTTTTAATTGATTCCTCTTGCAAAAATAAGAAACTACCCAAAATTTGAGGCCGATCGAGAAATTTTTTGATTGTCAAAAAAATTAACAAAAATCCCCTTTTTAAAAGCGCGCGAAAACGTCAAGAGTTTGGATGTGACGTCATCTTATACTAAATATTGTTGTGAAGCAATGGAGTTGATGGTACTATTGTTGACGTCATCTTATAGTTTAAACAATAAACGTTTTCAGTCACGTTTTTTTCTCGACTTTTAAATTAAAATATTTAATTACCTGTACATTGAAAAACTGACTAGATATTTGATTTTACCATACAAAAAACCATACGAAACACTTGTTTGTTTTTGAAAATCTGACACATGCAACTTCCTTATTGTACCGTTTAGGGCAGGGATGGCGAACCTTTTTCGATTAGTGTGCCATTTATGTAACGGTTTATGATTTTCAGTTGTCAAGTGTGCCACTTGTTATTTTTTTAATAAATTATCTTTAAACCCTTGTAAAATGAAATCCGCCTTTGAGGGTCGATAGTTTAGAACAGGAGTTTCCAACTTACAAGTACTCAAGGGCCCCAATCGAAGGCACAAGTCTAGTGGTGGGCCGTAAAGTCAGTGGTGTGTATAGAAATTTATTTCGGAAGGGTCCCAACAGTTATTCTTCAGTCTTCCCATGCCTCTTTAATAGAGCTTTTTAATACATTTTTGGTAGAATTTGCATTTTCTAGAATTTAATCTAAAAAAAGTTGTCAATAATGAAGTTCCAAGTGAAGAAGGTTTAGGAGGTCCTCCCCAGACAATTTTTGACGATTTGATCCTAAAAAAAGGGGGGTTTTGAACTAGTTTTGTGTGCATCTATTCGGAATTTTGGACATACATTTTTAGATAGGTTTTGATTTTCATGACCATTATAAAAAAGTTGTGAATAATAAAGTAAAAAAGGGGGGTTGGGGGCACGCCCCCAGAAATTTTTTGAAAATTTCACCCCCGTTTTAACTTGTTTTTAATACCTTGTCCGAATTTCGGAGGGAGGCATGGCCTCTTCACCCCACCCCCTTTTATACGCGTCAGGCTTTGCATCAGTTATTTTGTTTTCTAACGGCCTAATGTCAAATTACTTTATAAGGGTGGTTGTGATTTGCTTACCTTTGTTGACATAAGAGGAAGAGGGGCCCAAAATGACCAAGAAAATATGATTACATAATCCTTTATGGCCCAAATATTTTTTTAATTTCAGCAAGCTAAAAAATTTTTTTAAGCTGGTTTTGATGAGTTTTCAGTCATTAGGAAATCTCTGGTCTAGAACTAAAGTTTTTTGTGTCATTTTTAGCGAATGTCGCGTGCCACCGAAATACCGGTCGTGTGCCACCCAGTGGCACGCGTGCCATAGGTTCGCCATCCCTGGTTTAGGGGCTGTCGAGATAACGTCAATTAAATTCCCTTAGTATTATTTTCGTTACCACTTGTAAACATTTATTTTTTGATAGTGTTCGGCAACTAATGGTCAAAAAGTAGTTAACTACCAACTAGTCTGGGCAAAAGTAGTTGTAACATACTAGTTAACTACTTTTTCTTGGAAGTAGTTGTAACTAGTAGTTGATTATTTCCCAAAGTAGTTAACTAGTCTATTTAATTTCATAAGATATTTTTCCCAAATTTTCGATTACTTTTTCTTACCTATAGCAAAAAAAATCATGCCTAAATATATTTCAAGGTTGCCAAATATGAAAATGTATCACGAAAAATGGCATTGTTAGTTGATGTAACATAATTTTTAAAATTTTGATCTTTCAATATTTTTGGAAGTAGTTGAACTTTTTGAAAGTAGTTGAAACTAGTAGTTGGTGAAAAAAGTAGTTAAACTACTCTAAACCAAAAGTAGTTGAACTACTAGTTAACTAGTAGTTGCAACTAGTAGTTAACTACTTTTCAACTACTTTTAGTTAACTAGTGCCGAACATTATTTTTTGATACCTTCTCCTTCTATTTTAGTCGTGTCGGCATTAAACCCTCATTAAAACCCTCATTTTAGACCAATTTTTGGGTTTTTTTTCCCGAGAAAAGTCAAGATTTGGGCAGTTTATTGTTGAAGAAAAACATTTAACAAACCAAGAACTGCAAGTGAGTGTGTTTTTTAAATATTTTAACCTGTTTTCAATAATTAAGGGAGTGTTTTTCATAAAATTCAGTGGTTTTTTTCAAAGTTAAACAGATTTCTTTCAATATTGAGTGGGTTTTTTTTTCAGAGTTTAGGATATTTTTTAAATTTTAGTGGTTTTTTTTTTCAAAATGTAAACCAGGTTTCAATTATGTTACATCATAAGAAAAGTTCGAAAACAAATTACTACAAAGATTATTTTTACATTCTATCTCATGGCATTAGTAAATGAACACATAAAAAACAAATTTCTAAGAAAACTGACCTCTTTGAAACTTTGACGAACTTTGAAAAAACCCACTTAAAAAAACTGACACTATTTTGACAGAACACATTTAACGTAGAAAAGCTCAAAATTTGAAAAAACCCAGTTATCTATATATATAAAATCAATATCTGTTTGTCTGTATTTCCTTTATAGTTTTAATCTTTTCGAACCTACATTAACTATTAAACTAAACCACGTTGATCTACTCGCTCCAGGGAAGGTTTCTGAATAAAAAAAAATTTAAAATCGAAGCGTCCTAACAACTTTTTTTGATCAATTTTATGCTTAAAAACCCATATTTCATGCCTAACTTCATGGAAACCCCCCCATTGTGGTAAATATCATAAGAGAAGGTGTAACTTTGATATTGTTGTAAGGCTGTAGTACTCTCGATTGTTGCAGTTTAAAATCCAGTGTTGTAGCATGAACATAAAAGTGGCTCCTTTATTTAACTATTTCCACATTTGGACTAGCGAAGCCCATCTGTAACACACCAGATGATATTTATTAAAAAACTGAAACCCGGGCGAAGCGCCCGGGTCTAGCGCGTCAGCGCTAGTACTATCTGAGCGAGTAGATCAACGTGGTTTAGTTTAATAGTTAATATAAGAGAAATCCACTTTTTCAGAAAAAACCCAGTTTTATATGTTTTTTTTCAGGGTTTCTTGAGAAAAAAACCCCGGGTTTTTGCCAACCCTGCCACCAGAGATAATTTTAACGCCTTTAAGAGCGTATTTCACGCACTGAAAATCGGAAATACGCTTTAAGAAACTTGCCAGGAGTATTTTCACGCTTTGAATTTTCAACAAAGGTTTAGCTTAAAAAATGCATGGAACCCTACCGAAAACAACTAATATTTTTTGTCTACTCAAAACAACAACTTTTACATTTTCTACTAAATTGTTTGTTTAGATTGTTTTCTATTTGTTTTAATTTTTTCTAATTTGTTTAACATTTTCTACAAATACTTAACATATTCATTGTTAAAAACTAAATAGCACGTCTACTCATTTTTTTCTATTTCATTGTCCATTAAAAAAAAAGTAAATATTTTTTAGAGAAAATTTGTATCTGCAGTTGTAGTTTATGTTATTTCCGTATTTCACTCCTCCTAAAAAAGACAAGGAGTATTTTTACTACTCCAAAAAAATCCTAGGAATAACACTGCCTGCCACTAAGATCCTTTTACTTTTACCTTCATAAATTTTTCCTAATTTTTTGAGAGGTGACTAAAGGAGGAGACAGAACTCTAAAATCTGTTTATTCTATAATTTACAGAATCGACCTAAGTGAAAGTTTTGAGCAATGCGGTACTACTTCAGTCACCACTTTGGAAAAATATTTAAACAGTGATGGAATGGAAGGGTGCTTTATTAATTCAATCAAAGTTAAGTTCAAAAATGAATTTTTCTTCTTAAACACTCCATCAGAGCTTAAGTTCTAAATTTAGTTGCAGAAGGAATACAGAATAAACATAAGTCTTAAAAATGGTTATATTATGGTTAGGAGTTAGACCAAAATAAGATACGTTTATACCAGGGTTGGCAAAAACCCGGGGTTTTTTTTAAAACCCAAGTGAGTTGGGTTTTTTCGGGTTTTTTCAATAAAACCCTGAAAAAAACCATATAAAACTGGGTTTTTTCGGAAAAAGTGTGGGTTTTATTCAAAATTAAGTGGTTTTCTCCTATAAAGTAAGTGGGTTTTTTCCAATTTTAGTGAGTTCTTTCTATGTTAAATGTGTTCTGTCGAAATAATGTCAGTTTTTCTACAGTTTAAGGGGGGTTTTTTCAAAGTTTTTATACTTGAAAAAACCCACTGAAATTGTAAAAACGCCCCTTATTTACTCTGAAACCTGATTTAAATTTTGAAAAACCCACTAAATTTTGAAAAATATCCTAAACTTTGAAAAAACCCAGTCAATATTGAAAGAAATCTATACAACTTTGAAAAAACCCACTGAAATTTAAAAAATCTTCTGTATTTTTTTATATCTAGTTTGAACTTTAAACGTCGTAAATTTTGAAAAAACCCCTTTCAGTAATGAAAAAACCCACTGAATAATGCAAGAACCTATTTAACTTTAAAAAAACTCCCTTAAATTGAAAAAACACCGTTTAATTTTTAAAAACCTAGTTTAAATTTTGAAAAAACCCATTAAAATTGTAAAAATATCCTAAACTTTGAAAAAAAACACATTAAATTTTGAAGGAACTGCCGAAATCTTGATTTTTCTTGAAAAAACCCAAAAATGGGTCCAAAATGTGGGTTTTTTCACATGGATTTTTTTGAAAAAACCTATTGGGTCCAATCCAGCCAACCCTGGTTTATACACTCCTTGATAAAGACTGGAATCAAATTTAAAAATTTAGACAATTAACCGAATGATTAAGAAAAAATTGGTTAATAATCATATATGTCACAAAGGTAAGTCACCCTTCAAAGGATTCCAAGTGAAACAAGGACATTACATGAATAAAAATCGACGACATGGTTTTATAAGAATTTCCTGGTCATCGATTTTAGGTCTATCAGGAAAAATATGCCAAGGTAAGCAAGAAAATCTACCCCTGGGTTTGCTTTTACCTTCAAAAAAATTGTCCTAATTTTATGAGAGGTGACTAAAGCCGCAGATATCGTAACTTAAAAATCGAACGTATATATGCTTGTTCAATTTTATTTAACGGCACCTGCGGCTTTAGTCACCTCTCAGAGAATTAGGAAAAAATCTTGAAGGTAAAAGCGAAGCCAGGGGTTGGTCGGTCGGGGTTTGGGACGGTAACTTAATATATTTCTTTAGGTTCTTATTATATTTCTTTGATTCTTATTAAGATTCTTTAGTGTCCGCCGAAGGCAGAAAGGGTAGAATCTTTGGTTTTTTCACAAAATAAAGAGAAAAGTCTTCAAAAATAATAGGATTTTTGAAGAAATTGACTGGTACGGTTACAGTTAACTTTAAAAAATGAGAAAAATTATGTCCCCCCGTTAGATACGCAGGAACAAATTGGTGCTATACCCGGGGAGAGGCTCAGACTCGAACCGAGGGAGGTTCGACCTGAGGGCCTATGAGATGGATGATGGTACGTGCGCAAGCACACCAAGCCATCGGTTCCTGCAAACAGACTGATCTTCTAATTAATTTAAAGTTGACACTTCATCATGTAAACTAATAAATGTATATACAAGTAGTATGTATACATTTTAGGATACGTATAGTATAGTATATTCAATGAATACCAACAAATGCTCTATATATTAGTATATAATTGAGGAGTGACCAAAAATATTCAACATGTCGTAGCCGGGTTTCGATCCGAGAACCTTTGGAATCGAAACTTGACGATCTTGCACACACGGCCATTCGGTCGCATGCTCCTTTGAATTAAGAGAACTTTACACTTTCAATTTTGACATTGTAATATCATTATGGAAAAGCCTAATAGTAATAAAAGACTTAAGTCCCCGAGTTCATCGAGGACTTATTTAACCTTAATTAAATTTCCAAGCAATTCAACCAAGTCAAATATCGCATATCCCAGCCTTTCCGAGTCTGATTGGTTGGTTGATATTTCTCTTGGAAAGTTTTTTTTTTTTTAAATAAAATAACAACCGAGGATAGAACCCAGGAACTGCCGCACGCTAAGCGAGCATCTTACCTCTGCTCCAGAGGAGATTCATAGTATCATTAAAACTTATCATAACATCTTCCTTATAGGGTTAACTTTATGACGCATCAGTGTTGCGCCAAAACTGCTGCCAGCTTGAGAAAATATAGGCTTAGTAAGCAAATTTTGAATTCAAAATTTTAGGTTTCATAAATTACTTAATTTTGGTTGGTTTAGGTTTTAATGGCACTAGGTCCTCTTAAGAACATATAGCTCCAAATAGTTTGCATTAACTCCTGATGTAAAAACGGTTGGAATATATCAAATACTCCACATCGAAGCGTCATTTTACTAAGTTTTAAAAAATTCCTTTGTCCTTGATAAAGGATCATCCTTATTTTAGATTTGTTCGTTATATTTTTATCAACCGAGTGTATATTATTTTCATCAGGCATTTATCACAGTTAGAAGCTGTCATATATTGGGGAATCATCATCACATATAGCTGAAATATTAAAAGCTTTAAATAAAGAAACTATAACTTTTAGTATAAATATTTTATTTTAGCATATCAAAACATGGAGAGAAGTAAGCTTTCTTAAAACGATTGTATCAAAACTGAGTAAAAAAGTACTCAAAAAGACTCCGATCCAATAAGTACTCAAATTTGAATACATGAATATACTCATTCTGAAAATGTGCATACTCAAAAATGAAACATCTTGAGCTTGAACTCAAAAATGAGCTCATAATGTTTCATTTTTGAGTATGCACATTTTCAGATATGAGTATATTCATGTATTCAAATTTGAGTATTTTTGGATCGGAGCCTTTTTGAGTACTTTTTTTACTCAGTTTTGATACAATCGTTTTAAGAGTGATGGACACAGGTATATAGGCATACGAAAAAAAAAGGGTGCTCCAACTTTCTTTCTAAGTCCCCTCCTGATGATACAAAAAACAAAAATAGCGACAGAGAAAAATAAATTCTACAACTGAATATAAAAATTAACACCAGAAATAAAGGGATAAAACAATTCAGGACTTAAATTGAATCGTCAGTTTGAAGAAGGGAATAATAAGTCCAAAAATCAAGTTTTGAGAAAATCGAAAAAAAGAAATGGGATTTTCATTGTATGGATAGCGATTTCACAACTTCAAGGGGCGATATCTCCCTATAGGGGTTAGTTACTATTTCCCCCCTCTTTTCACCCATGTGTAGGGCAAAGCTTAGAGATTGTTTTGAGCACAAAAAGTCAATTTGTCATTTTTTGGACTTATTCCCTTCTTCAAACTGACGATTCAATTGATGGTTGCGATTCTGCGGACATTTTGGAGCTAATACGCTGAAAGTCTTATTTTGATAAAGAGTTCTTTTAAAGCACCTTAACATTTGCTGTTCCTGAAAATTCCTTGGCAGTCAACTGATTCCTCGGACAGATCCTGTGAACACAAAAATAGATATTCGTGATGATCGTTTTAATAAAACAGGGTTTAAATTTGATGATCATTCATTAAAACGCCCCTTTCATGAAATTCAAATTAGCTTTAGTGATAATTTGCATGAAAACATTCACAAAATATATTTGAATTTTTCATGATTTCCTTGGTTTGTGACTCAATTTTACTTTAACGCCCTGATCTGCTAACTACAGGCTGTCCCAAAAAAGACTGGCACATTACATTTTAAAAATCAATAACTGAAAAAGATAAAAATAAGCGGTTTTTTGCATTCTACTCTAAAGACCAAATAATTTTGTGACATATGTTTTCGTAAATCATAGTTCAAAAATACCCCGTCAGGTGAGAGCACTATTTTCCATTATGTCCTATGGGGAGATTGATACTTTTATGCCCTGTCGGGGGAATTGGTAACAATGATTTACGAAAATTTGTGTCATAAAATTCTTAGGTCTTGTGAGTAGGATGCAATAAACCGCGTATTTTTATCCTTTTTAGTTTTTTAATTAAACATTTTTCAAGTGTGTCAGTCTTTTTTGGGACACCCTGTATATCACTGCTTCAATTTTTCACAAATAAAAATTTCATTTTTCACAAAAAATACTGAAATGGGCCCCAAAATATAAAACCTGGATCTATCCCTGAGATCAGATTTTGATTGAAAAATCAATATAATAAATGTCCAAATTTTGATTGATTTGATCTCGAGTTCTATTGATTGGTTTAAATTTCTAATAGGATTCGATGCGTTTTAGTCAGATAATATATTTTCTTTTGATGCACTTTTGAATTTTAAGTCAAGTCAAAAACATCTAATCAGGGGATTTCCCCTTGAAATTTTAAAGAAAGTAATCAAGAATAATTGAATGAAAATTATTCTAATTTTTAATTCAAAAACTCGAGATTTAATTACTCTTATTTTCCAAATCAATAAGAAGTATGAAAATACAGGGTGTACTACAAAGAGCTCCCTAGTTTTTAAATCAAATATCTTTGGAACAAACATAGATGAAAATAAATAAAACCAACGATATAGTTCTAGTTGAGGCTTGGAATTTTTTTGCGTCAAAACTTAAAAAATATAGTTATTATTTTCGTTAGCAGATGGCAGCACAGTAAAAATGTAATTTTTCCCCCAAAATCTAAAATTTAAAAACAAAACCCACTAAATTAACACTTAAAGGAATGAATAACTTATTCCTTTTAAAAACTTTAAGTATTTCTTCATAAAGCTTAAAATAGTTAACCTAGCCCCTTTTTATACTTAAATCAATGAATCAGTTCTCATTCAGTTCTAAAATAACTTCAAGACATTTTTATCGTGCTGCCATCTGTTAACAAAAATAGTCATTATATTAAATATTCATTAGGATATTTGCAAGATATTTCAGTGAAACAATATTTTAATTCAATTGTTCTGGAGTAAGTTGTTCTTTTAATTATTTCTAAGCATTTTAAAATTAAATTTTGTTTTATAAAAGTAGTAGTACTAATAAGATTTCGAATTGTTAAATGAAGTAATATTCATTCAATTATTTTTAATTACTATTCTTTAAATCAAGTATATCCTAAATTTAATTAGGAAATCGAAAAACACATGGAATTAAAAAAAATATTTGCCGTGGTACCATCTACCCTAAATCCTACTAACTAAGCTGATTAGATCGCCCTTTTCTCTATCCTAATTCCACAAAAACCGTAAATTCCCATTCTACCCCCAATCAGCAAAATAAAAAAACCTCCACCCCTTTAGGTAAAAAATTAAACCGCCCCTAATCTAAAAAATCCCATTATAACACCGATCCCACCGTAGACAGAGCGAAAGATACCAAGATCCCACTTCAGCGAAAACAAGAGAACGAGCCCCAGGTTTGGCAGCCAATCGCTCTTTTGGCGATCAACGATTCCGCCGCTCGCCTAGAACATCCACAGCCTTTTGGGAAATCCGCAGAGCAAGCGTTCGCCAAGCTAAAATCGCCAACCTTCTTTTCTCGACATCTGTCACTAAAACGACGATTTCTAGCCTAAATAATGGTCGAAATGGATCGCGAATGGCTCGAATCGAATGAGAAGGCTTCATACTAGACAGTGCAAAGTGATTTTTCTAGAAATTTTCTCGATAACAGTACGAAATTTCAATTTAAAGTCGATCCTGCCCGAATAGAGCCGATTCAAAATCAACCGTTTCCCTCACAAATGGCGCTTTCTGATTCGCCGATCGCGGCTGTCAGTCACTGAGAACACGCCCCTTAAAATAGGCAGGCTTGACCTGGTTGGTGGAGAGCTCGACGAATGACGATCTCGGGCGAATGAAGCGAGGCGCTTTCTGTTCGGAAGTCTCCCATAAATTATTTAAATGAATGATTATGAATTTATTTTCGCCTTTTTCTTCTCTTGCTTTGTTAAGATAATGAGCGGGTGTCTGAGATGAATAAAAACGCTTGTAAAACGTAGAAAGTAATGTGATCATGGTGTTTTTTTGATGAAATTATTGTTTTCATCATTCATTTTTAGGTAATACAGGGTGATTATTAAATAAGTAACCCGATTTAAGGGCCTCTAAAAGCCAAACCGTTCATCGGATTTGAATGAAATTTTGGTGGAAGACGTTTTGAGGGATGGGGACGAGAATGGTATGCGGCGGGGCAGTTAAACTTTATCAGTTACGGTTAAAGCAAAAAATTTTCTTGAAAATTCTCAATGTAAAACCCATTTTTTATTCGCGCTACATGATCCCTGATGACTTAAAAACATAAATAGCGTTTAAACGGTAACTCTATAAGTTGTAAACTCGCTCCTTTACAAACACAAATGTAAACATCAGATATGAAACTGTTATTTCTGTGGAAGCAAGACTAGTGTGAATGAATGGTTACGAAAATATGACTAGTGAATCAGTAAATAACAATAAAAACAAGTGAACTTACATGAGTACTTTGATTTTATACTATAGTTTTTATTGTTATTTACTGATTCACTAGTCATGTATTATTAACCATTCAGTAGTCTAGCTTCTACAGAAATAACAGTTTCATAGCTGTTTTCTTTTGTCTCTCTAGGAACGAGTTTACAACTTGGAGGTACCGTTCAAAACAGCGGCGGGGCTAGGCGTCGGCGACCGCCTCGCGCCCAAGAGAGGCCTCGCGCGGAGCCTCGTAACAATTTTTTCTGTCAAATTGATTTGTCTCCAAGTTAAAAATTTCCACCTTTCCCCCCAAGAATCACCAACATCAGAGGAAACAAAACCTACACCACAAGCAGGGCTGTATCCAAGGGGTTTGGGGGTTCAACCCCCCCCCCAATTTCAACGTCAATTTTTTACTGTTTTTCTTTAAAAATTCTTCTTAAAATGCATAAAACTCCTACTTTTAAGGTTCAAATTCAAAATTTGTCTTGGGGAGAACCACCAACCCCCTTGAAATTTTAAAATCTTTAATTGCACTCGTTTTTTAAAAATTTTGGGACTTACAGGGAGTGGTCCTCTTTGGGTTGTTATATTTGTTCCCTTAGCGTATTTTATGGAAGTTGGTTTAAAAAATACCATTATACTAAGAGAAAAAATATTGCACGTTTATAACTCTCCCCACGGGTTTACAAGTGGTCCAATTTGTTCTAGCAATTCACGGCATTTTTCGGACACTTGTTACATTTTGGAACACATAATTTTCAATAAATTGACTTTTTTCACTTACTAAAGCCAAAAAAAGACACTCAAATAATAAAAATTTTCACTTCCAGGTATTTTTTATCGTTTTCCAGATTTTGGGGCAAAATTAGCAATTTTTCCTGATGACTTTTTAAGGGAAATTTAAATTCCCTGACCCGTGGGAACCCTGTAAAAAAATTTCATCGGAGACTGGCATTAACACTTGGGGTTCTTAATAATGCTTTTAATCTTATATTGTCATTGAATCTTATGGAAAATTTGGGGCGGCTAAAAAAGTTGAACAAAACAGAAATATGTACCACCGCACCAAAAACAGGATTTTTTACAAATTATGAAAAGAATTCATTCTGAATATATGTTTCCTCCAGGTATATGAAACAGGTTGTTTTTAGAACTCAAAACATATTTTAGGAATTATGACATAGCCAGTTATAATATGATGTGTAGACTCATTAAATCTTCAAAAATAACTGAAATTGCTAAAAAAAAAGTTTGAAAAGTTAAAAGATCAAGATATTTTAAGTACTCCACACAAATAGTTAACCCATATTTTTAAAAGGCGTTGATATTATGTGGCAACATAACAAAAGTATTTTTATTGGGCTAAGATAAATTTTTTATGGCACATATCAGGGCATAAAATTGCACCAACAATGCTAAATTATTAAGTAAACACATAGATTACTAGAAATTATTTGTATTTTAACATATTACTAATTTACAACCATGTCCCCAGTAGTTCTTATGTAGAAGCTCACACATATAATACATTTGAACGGGTGCAAATGATAACTTCTGGGTGAAAAGTGAATTTTAAGAAATGGTTTTTATCACATGTGTCCTTGATAATGTTTCACCATGGAATATTCACTTTTATAAATCAAACCCAAACCTATATCTAAACCCAAAAATATGTTAAGCTTTCCCTGTTTATAATTTTATCCTACTTTAAATTTCTCATACATAGTTCCACTTGACTTGTCATATCACTATAATATCACTGCTGTTTTATTATGACTCAAATAAAAGTTAGAATTTCTTTTTGACAAGCAATATGCTCCGATCCATAATATAGGTCTTTTAAAAAGAATTTTCTTAATTAAATGGATGTTTTACTTTTCTCAAGTGCTTAATTATAAATTGTGTGTTGGACAGAAAAAAATTTACTTATTTTCATTATTCTGAGAAATTGCTTAGACTTAATCGCCAATTTAGAAAAACTAACCAAATAACTTCTGGGGAACTAACTTACAGAAGTTAGATATCCAATGCTATCTAATAAAATGTATAGCAAAACATTTATATAGCAGGATGGATAGGCTTACCATATTTTCTCGGGTCCGACCCAGGACATATTTTTGAAATTTCTTAATAATTGCTATATAAAACTACCAAAGATTAAAAAAAACTATTCAAACTAATAAACCTTAAACAGAAATATAAAATTTTATATTTTCATTTAACAATACTTTTTCAAAAATTGTTTGATTTACTTAATTTTTATCACAGAATTCACTGAAATTAAGTTTTCTGAAGCAATACAGACGTTGGAAAATGTAAAAAAGCGCAATTTTAAACAGCTTGGTTTGGATTTTTTTCCTTAAAATGCCTGGGAAATCCTAAATGTATGAAACCCTGGACGTATGGTAAGCCTAATCATGGAAGGACAGCTTGTTAAATATAATAATTTTATGTGCAGTCTCATATGAAAAAATTTTAAGTTCTGTTCTTTCAGAATAAAATTACAATTTTATAAGTGCAGTTGTCAACCTTAAACAAATAAAAACTTTTCATAACAATAAATTCAAATATGAACCTAATAGAAAGCAGGGGTGCAGAAAATGTTTCAGGGTCCAAAATTTCCCCAGAACACATTTTTTTCTCCAAAATTTCCCCCATAATGAGATTTCATTAAAAAAGTTTTTTTTAATTAATTAACTTCTTTCCGATTCAATAATTTTCACATAATCCATAGATTTAAATGCTAATGATTTTTAGACTCTCCTTTTTAGTCTTTCTTACTCACTTATAATCTTATAAATCAGAAGTGCTTCTTTTCTTGAAATATGAAAAATTGTCTACTTTTCTCGAATTGCTAAATTTAAACTCCTCCTCAATTGACTCAACTTTTTAGAAAAGAACATCGGTGTGATTAAACAAGAACGTAATTATCGTAAAAATTACCCATCTTACCACGAATACGTTGTTTTTTCTGCATACCAATCGGAAAGCAAGGAAAAGCCAACTTTCAAGTATTCACCCATAGAAAACTAAGATTTGTAGTGCAGAGAACCGTAGTTTTCCCACTTAACATCCGTAGTATTCCCCTGATTTCTGTTGAAATTGGAGGTTATGATGCAGTCACTACCCAAAATATTTGTTTGTCAGCTAAATGATTGGATTTTTTTAGTTTTTCTATCTTAAGGGCAAAAATTTCCCCAGAGCTGCTTGAATTTCCCCCGAACCTCGTTCGGACATATTCTGCACCCCTGACTTTTTGTAATCTAAAATTTTGTTTAAGCACGTCTTTTTGGGATCGCTCTTGCCTCACAATCTGATAATCACAATCAATAACTGAGATTGTGAGATCTACAGTTAGGAGCATGTCTGAATGGGCAATACCGGCATTTTTTGAAAACAGAAAAAAAATTCATGTTTCCAGTAAAGGAAATAGATCTAAATCCACATGAAAAGTTTCAAAAAAAAATTTTGTTAATCAAATATTTAAAATTAAAATCGCCAAGCCCTTTGTCTTTGTTTAGGATATTGAAGTACGTCACAACTGATTCGGCCTTACTTTAAAGTGAAACCCAACAATGACTTTGACTTGTTTAAACAATTAAAGCATTTATTTATTTATTTATTTAATATATTTTTATATTTTAATTTAAATTAAAGCATTGTTTAAAATCAATGTATAGGATGCTAGTATGTCACATTTAGAAATTTGTCGTTTTAAAGCCCTTTTTTAAAGTCAAACTTTGAAATTACATAAAAAAAATAAATAATCATCGTAATTAAAAAATTTTTGAGCATACATTCCGCACTAGGGTACCTTTATTGAATAAAAAAATAAATGCTGGAATTGCCCATTGTGCCCAGGGGTGCAGAAAATGTTTCAGGGCCAAAATTTCCCCAGAACACAATTTTTTTTCAACAAAATTTCCCCCAAAATGAAATGTCATTAAAAGAAGTCGTTTTCTCAATTATTAAACTTCTTTCAGATTCAATAATTTTCACATAAACTATAAACTTAAATTTTACTGATCTTTCTAATCCTTTTGTTTAGTCTTTCTTACACACTTATTATCTTAGCTCAGAAGTGCCTCTTTTCTTAAAATATGAAAAATTGCCTATTTTATCTCAAATTTAAGCTACCTATAAATTTCTCCTTAATTTACTCAACGTTTCAGTGAAGAACATGAATGTGAGAAAACAAGAACGTTATTTATATATCGTAGAAATTACTCATCCTAACACGAATACGTTGTTTTTCCTGCATACCAAACAAAAAGCAAGGAAAAGCCAACTTTCAGGTATTCACCCTGAAAACTAGGATTTTTTGCGCATATCCGTAGTTTTCCCAATTTACATCCGTAATTCCGCAGTTTTCACCTGATTTCAGTTTAAATTGGAGATTATGATGCAGTCACTACCCAAAATATTTGTTTTTCAGATTGATTAATGAATTTTTTAAGGTTTTTTTTCTATCTGGGGCAAAAATTTCCCCAGAGCTGCTTGAATCTCCCTCGAACATCGTTCGGGCGTTGGGACATATTCTGCACCCCTGATTGTGCCCACATATTCTTACATGAATCCTGCTTGTTATCATATATCTAGTTTTCAAAAGATTATTTGTTTACCTATACTTTCAAACCTCACAGCATTTTCCATCACTTTACATTCTTCAAAGCAAAATCCACCATTCCTGAAAAAAATGTTTGTTTTTAGTAATACGAATGTTCAGGAATTTTTTTTTCAATAACCCTATTCCTTCAAAATTTCCTAAAACCCACAAAAATTTTTAAGCGGAATTAAAATTGATGCGATTCACAAAACTGCAAGAATGACATTGATTTAGGCCTTAATTAAAAACAAGAAAACTAATAGTAAATAATGACCAATGTTAAATAGTTAAAACATTTTAATTTAGAAAAATAAGTTCTAAAAGATCATTTAAGGAATTAAAAGATTGAGAAGTTATAAAATAACTAAAAGATTATTAAATTTAAGACATTAAAAGACCAATTTACAAAATATTCTGAAATCACTGATAAAATGAAGATTGTCTTGTTCGTGTAGTAAAGATTTTGTCAAGATATTTGGCTGAACTTATAGAATCTTTGAATATGGTGGCAAAAATTAGGGACTAAATTAAACTTCCATCTTATTTATTTGAGATGGTAAACCAAATTAGCCGTAAGAAATAGCCTCTTATGTTCAATCCTGCACTTATTACAATAATACTTAATACTTATTAGCAATCCTGCACTGTTTTACTAATTTTGTGCATCCCGCACTATTTATCTTTTGGTTCGTGCAATCCTGCACTGTTTTTATGGATTTTATGTGCAATCCTGCACTGTTTAGTTGATATTTTTTGTGCATCCTACACAGTTCATTTTTTCTGTGCAATCCTGCACTGATTTATTCTGTTTTCTGTGCAATCCTACACTGATTTATTCTTTTTTTTTGTGCAATCCTGCACTGATTTATTTTGTTTTCTGTGCAATCCTACACTGATTTATTTTGTTTTCTGTGCAATCCTACACTGATTTATTTTGTTTTCGGTGCACACCTACACTGATTTATTTTGTTTTCGGTGCAATTCCTTTTGTGCAATCCTGCACTGTGTATGAAATTTTCTATTCATACCTTGATTTTAGAGTGTATTTTGGGTTTTTATACACAAACAAAAGACACACTACCTATTTGTTGTATAACTTATACCTTGATTTTTTTTGGATTTTTTTTTTGCTTTGCTTTTGTACTCAAAACACTTAATTCTGAGGGTATAGGTTCAGAAATAGCTTTCCATCTTACATAATGGATTTCTTTGGAAAAGCCAGGAAACCTGACTTACTCAGGTTGGGTCAGGAGCTAAATGTTAATATTAATGAGGAAATGTCAATTTGCTCCATCATGGATGCGATAACTAGTGCTACTCAGTACAATGAGGGTTTTACTAGGGACCTCCTTGAAACTATCATTGAGGAACGTAAAGAAGTCACTAGGCAACTTAAGCAGGAATCTGTCTAAACCAATTTAGAGAAGGAAAGGCAGTTTGAATTGGAAAAATTAAGGCTCAGTCTGGCGTCTCAGGGAAACACTAGTGAGGCTTCATCCGTGGCCTCAACTGAAAACGAGGTCCACAGATTTGAGTTAAAAAATCTTCTTCCATTATATAATCCTAAAGAAGATGATATGGGGATATATTTGAATCTCTTTGAAAGGCAGATGCGGTTTCTCAAGGTATCCCAAGATCACTGGGTGTCTTACCTCATCGGGATACTCCCTACGGACATAGCCAAAATAATTGCCCGAGAACCAGAAGAAGAGGCCAAACAATACATGTACATAAAAGACCTTCTCCTCAAAAGGTTCAAACTAGGAGCCGAACAATTCCGTCAGTTATTTTCTCAACACAGGAAGAACCTTGAGGGTACGTGGAGAGATTTCTTCTTCGAGCTCACCACGTATTTTGAAGGCTGGCTCTCGGAGTTGGGCATTGACACCTTTCAACAACTGAAGTCCCTCATCATTTCCGATCAGATGAAGAAGAGGGCTGGCCCGGAATACAGGGAGCACTTCCTGGATGACTGGGGAAACTTAAACATTCCCAGCGAGCTGGCAGACAAGCTTGATGCTTACGACAGTATGAGATCCCAACACAAAACCAAGGCTGATGGTAAAAAGAAGACCGACCCTAGTTCTGAAATTCCCAGACTTGCTGCCATCCCGCAGAGGCAAGATGCAAAAGGAGAACGACTACCAGTGTACTGCTATGGATGTGGAGCGCCTGGTGTAGTCAAAACGAAATGCAGCACCTGTAATCCTGCAGTAAAATCCGCTGCAAGATTTGGTTCTCTGATGCTCCACTCTTGTAAAGCATCCACCCACGTTGCCACCTTAAGTGTGAAGATAAATGGAGTCGAGGGCACAGCCTGTGCTGATACCGGAGCAACCCATTCCATTGCTGGAGAAACCCTATATAAGATTTTGCTGGACCAGAAGGCCATCTTTAAGAAGTCTTCCCTCACCATGAGCCTAGCTGATGGATACACCTCAGACGTGGAGGTACTTATACCACCACTGTGAACCTGCAGCTGGAAGGAAGGAGCTTCAAGATTCCACTGATGGCCTTACCTACTGCCAGAGAGAACAGAACCTTGTTGGGTGCTGATTTCCTGAGAGAAAGTGGGGTAGTTTTGAACCTGAAAGACCAGAAATGGTTCTTTGGAGATTCCCCGCACCAGATCTATAATTTTGTCCAAGAGACGTTCCTTCAAGCATGCATAACTAGTCAACCTGACCATGATGCTGAGCACCCTTTTATGCTACGAGCTGAAGAGGGTAAAGATCTTGCTCCACATCAAAGAAAAGAGTTAAATGACTTGCTGAGGAAACATGAAACCGTCTTCACTCAAGGGGGAGAGACCACTCCTTTTGTGGAGCATAGGATCAACACTGGAGGCCATCCCCCTGTGGAAGTACCTCCTTACCGAATGCCTTTTGGATTGAAGACTGCTCCAGCCACTTTCCAGAGGCTGATTGATAGATTTCGAGGTGGATTAAGGGATATCTTGATACTTTCATATCTCGATGATCTTATAATCTCATCAAGACCAATGGCACCCTTAAGAAAAAGGGGACGCCTCAAGAAAGTGCTGGTCCCTCAATCATAGCATTTCAGGACCAGAGGGGGAGGATGTAGCAGTCCTCTCTCCGAACCCCTCTTTAGAGGACGCCCGAAGTAGCTAGGGGCGAGCCTCATGCTTTTGCCTCTGGCTAACGGTACCTTTAACGGGGAAAAAGGACGCCACAACAACACCGGAAATGGAGCTCGACGGCGTCTCGTTCCCCCCTCTCTCTGTTTGTAAATATATTTTTGTCTTTTTAAAACTTGTAACCAAGATTTCGGCTGAATAAAGCTGGATTTCTCTAACTTTTGCCTTTTCCTTTTGGTGGTTAAAGTAGATGAGTTAAAACTTATGGTTTCAAAAACTGTTTATTTTTCAACATTGACTTCTTTTAGGCTGCCTCACTTCTTGGAACGACAGTCCACTTTAAAACTCTTATGGGGGTGTTCTAGAATTTCCGTCATAAAAACCTACTTATCTCACAGTTACTTCTTAATTCGAAGTAAAACGGTGACCAGAGGGGGAAATTTTCACTTTGGGGGATAGAAGGAAGTTTGGAGATACCAAATCTGGGTAATAGGATGGGCAATTTTTAATCGATATCCCTCAAATTTTCCAACACCAAAACATTGTTAACATGAGCACTATTCTGATCAGAAATGTCATTTTAATCTGCTTAATTAATTTTTTTACTCGGATATTCTCATCAACAGTTTAAATTAGTATTCTCAAATTATATTCATACCCTTTTCCCGATAATTTATTGATAAAATTTCCTTGAAATCCTCAGAATTCTTACGCCATGAATTTGCCAGCCGATAGAACCTTTTGGTGCTGAAAAATTGACTTTTATCCAGTGCATTGATTATTATTTCACTAACAGGTTCTAAGGTATGTTCATTTGTGCCTATAGATAGTTCAAAAATAGTCAATGCTTCCTTTTACTCCAATAACGCCCCCAATCTCCCATTTACATCATATAAATCGTGACCAACTTATCTCTTGAGAACTCTTGAATTAGAGTTTTTAAATCTATAGTTAGAGAAGATGAATGTGAATCTGAGAATGAAAAATAAAGGAATACAGAAAAAAGAAAGAAACAAGATCAATTTATTTAATTAAGTGTTTCCTTTATTATTTTAATATAAGAAGAAAATTAAGTACAAGCAAAGATACAAGTACAAAGTACAAGCAACCATAAAAAAATTCATGAAAAAAAAAGAGCATTTTAATCTCATTTGTTTTTTTTGGCAGGGAAAATTCTACAGGGGATAATTAATAAATGTTTCAAGTTACAGAAATACAAGAAAAAGAAAACAAGAACAGAAATAGAGAAAAAGTTTTAGTGAATTAAGTAGTATAACATTGCTTATTTCAGAAATACAACTTTTAAGTTATTGAAAAATATTAATACAATATATATAAAAATTTAATTTTGAAACCAAGTCATTTAACTTTTTTTTGCATATCAACTATTTTTATTTTGTGAACTTTTAATCATGAAAACGATCTGTAGTCCACGCAACAAAAGTAGACAAAGCCAGCTTTGTTAAAGCATCAGAAACGGCTTTTTCTGGCATGAAACCGAAAAACAGTTTATCAGTTAAATTCCAATTTATAAAATATTTTAAGAAATAAATAAACACACATTTATATGTAATAAATTCACATACTAAAAAAACAGTTGGCAACCAGTAAAGGCCAAGAGATAAAGATTCCAAGCAGTGACAAATCGTGCACATTTACGAGGGAAATATAGTTTTGGAATTCAAGGCAAAGGGCCCCTGGGAAAGTGACTCATAAATGGCAGCAGGCATAGAGTTAGTACTAATATAGAGACAGCTTAAACATTTGCTCTGCTGTTCTAAGTGTGACCGGTCTCCTGGTTTCGCTCTGCCACTCACACTTGACTTTTTGAACCAACTTGGCCACTTAATCCCTCTTTTGGCGTTTTCGGTTTTTCGCGTGGCTTCACTCTTAAAGAAACTACGTCAAAAACGCCCGCCAAGCGCCAAGCTTTGCCAACTTCCAGTTCCTACCTCGACCACTATTTTGGCAATTTTCTCCCTTAAATACATGTCTAAACGAATCGGAAATGACTCGTATCGAATCAGGAGGGTTCATATTATATAGTGTGAAGCTTTTTTTAAAGAAATTCCCCCCGCAACATTATAAAGATAGTTTAAAATTTGTTTTTCCGAAACCATGGAATTTAAAAAAATTACAGGTAAAAAACTAATTGAGATAGAGAAATTTTTTCTTCACCGAACGATTGATCATTGCTTTTTCTCGAGTTTCAAATTGTCGGTTTCTTTTTTTCATTATTTTTCTGGGAAGAAGAGCAGTTTTTATACCTCAAATTCCACCCGCCTACAGGAGCTCCCATGTTAAAAATTTACTTCCGCCACTCACACAGGTCCGACTCTTTTCGACATGCAGGGTTGCCTTACCGAGAAGAGTAAGCTGTCTCTATATTTGTACTAACTCTATGAGCTGCTCTCTCTCTCTCTCTTCAAAAATGTTCTCTTTAATCTTTAACGTATATTCGCAGTTTTCGACACTGAAGGAGAGAGAGAGAGGATCAGGTGATAACGCAAAGAAATAATAAAATAACTCTAATCGCAGAGTGGGCCACAATCCAAACAAAGACCCCAGTTAATCTAAAATAACATTGGGTTCTTGCGTATTATCCCGTCAACCGTGCCGCTGAATTCTGAAACGTTATCGAAATCCATTGTGTTGTATAGCTGTGACGCTTAATTTAAGGGTACAAAGTACCTAACATTGAATCTGAGCATAATGATGGCAACTTAATACAAAAGCATGGAGGAGGGGGTGTAAACTTTAAAATTATTGCATCGCATTAAGAACACAGATACCCAAATTTTTCAGGACTTACAAAAAACCGGATCAATTGAGACGATCTAAACTGGCTGACTGAATAAAAACTGATCAGATTTTAATTTTTATAGAAAAAAAGATCGTTTCTGCAATACCGATCGAAGATAGCCGAAACCTTCTTACAGTTCAATCAAAACTAGATCGGATCCAAGGATCAAATACATTGAATTGAGTGAATTTGAACCCTGATTTCATTTGTACATGGATATACGAGTGGACATCATGCAGTGGGAGCTCTTATGAAAACCAGCTGTATCACCTCTTTTCAAAAGAATCAAATTCGGCGAAAGCCAAGTTGGCCCTATTTTACAGCCGATCTTGTTGTTTAAAAAAAACGAATATCGAATCTCAATCGGTAACTTCACTGCATTTAATCTATTCACTTGAACAAATAGGCCGATTGATACCAAACACATTTTGGGAAATAAACTCCATTTCAAAACCAGGTTTTAGATGGACTAATATTCTCGAAATCGCTACAGGTCTCATCGGAACAGCTTTAGAATGAGTCCTCCAGTCGCCATCATAACAACATGATGTTAAAAGTGTTGTCAGCATAGATCAATCAGATTCCTAATAACAATCTACTATAGTTATTACTATAGGATCTTATAACAATGATATATTAATAGTTAGATTATATGGTTGTCAACCATCATTTGAGCTGAAGGGAAACATGGAGGACTCTTTCTAAAGCTGTACCGTCTTAGAAAAAATGTTACCCAATACAATTAAAGTTGATTTTAAGGATCTCTAAGAATATAAACAATAGTGGAAATCCAAACTTGCCTGAAATATTCTTGGAGAAGCGTTTCTAGCAGTCTCCCACCTTCTAGCAGATCTTGGGCATCACAGCCGCCACAAGAATATTCTCACCACAGTTACTAAGGAGGTCTACAGGTGGCGCTCTTTACATTTGATTGGCTGATTGACCAAAAGGTTTAAAGAATCTTTCTAAAGAACGCTAACTAATGTTTCTAAAGAACTAAGGCAGAAGTTGAATGAAAAAAGAATCAAGGATGCTAATTTTAAAATTTTTATGGGATGTGAAAAGCAATCCATATTTTTCTCTTACTTACTAAAACTTCATAATCCTTTTTTTAATTTTTACGCTATCTCTTTTATATTTAAACTAGAACTAAATGTATTTTTTCTTAAACAATAACCCATTCTCTCTGACACTTTTCAGATATCTTCCGTGTAACAAGTCATAGGATGTTGTATGAGACTCAGTGGAAAATGACACTAAGCTTTAAAAATTTGATTCAAACCAGCGTTCGATTCCAGCATTTATTACATACAAACCAGTTTAACCCCTCAAATGCTCATGGTAAGCTGCGATAGCTCTAGTACCACAGCTCATACCATCAGATATGCAAAGTTTGCTTTCATTGCAACTAGAAGTAGACGAAATTTGGCCGACAAAAATTGGACGAATCTTTGTGGACGAACGTTTGTGGTGTCTGGGATAAGTTTAGTTTTGATTTTCAGCTTAAAGCAGCAATGCATGTTTTTAAGTTATTGCAGCAATAATTGCACCTTCCAGGTGATACAATTTATAAAATTCAGTCCCCAGTTTCTAATTTTTTTTAAAGTTTGAAATAAAAATTTAAAAAAAAATTCTTTTTGGGCAATTTTATTTTATTTAACCCCAAACTACACTAATAAGGCAATAATTTTTTTCCTTAGTTATTTCTTTTTCCACAAAATAATGGAATTGTAAATCCATCCGGAATAAGGACACTTGTTAACAAAAAGGATAATTTTAAGAAGAAGACGAAGCGACCAACTCGTGGTCAGAAAATGTCTCAAACAAAATCAACTATGTAAACCTCACGTGGTAAGGGGGGGGGGTGGCAATAAAATCTTTTGAAGTACACTTTCGTTAGAGATCATTTGTAGTCATACACCCCCCTCCATGCACTAAACATCCGATAGTGGAATGAGTGTTTCAGAAGTGAATTTGAACGGTTGGAACGAATTTATTGAATAGGAATTCCTTTCTTTAAAACCTCTGGAACAAAGATTTAAGATTTCTATTGTAATTGGGAAAACCGGCCTCTGGGAGAGGTTTTATGTGTTAGATATCCATTTTATGATTAGGCGGGAAAATCGGTGCCTTCAAAAACTCGTTAAAAGAGGTGGTAACTCAGTGAGGTTTTACTGCAAATATGGCGGGTTACTGACAGGAAAGTCATCTAGTACAGTTACCTTTTCCCTGACGAACTAAATAATTAAAGGTTTAAGTCCACTAATACTAAAACGGGATTTATCTTAAATTAGTTAAAAGTAACGAATTAGTTTAAGAAGGTACAGATAGATTAGGATATGATGTACGAAATAGTTGCATTGGACATTAGAGCCGCCTTTTCCCTGACCCGGCCCCTAGCTGACCGGGAAAGGTTACGCCCAGGACTTTTAGGCACCCTCCTCTTTTCTCATCCGGGCTTGGCAACGGCAGAGTTACAAATTTAGTAACAGTGGTTCGGCTTTCCCAGGAATTTTCTCCGTTTCATCCGGGAGAGGCGAACAAAAGTTATTCATGGGCCGAAACGTGTCCAACGCGACAATAAATATAATAATATACACACCATTTACTAAAAAAGTTGAAGCACATAAATATACACTGAATAAATATATAACTCCCTACATGTTCGTTAAAATTTGGTAACAGTGGTTCTGCTTTCCCAGGAATTTTCTCCTCCGGGAGAGGCGAACAAAAGTTATTGAGTTGTTTGCCGAAAGATGGTGTGTGATCACTCAACTCAACATTTAACGTGAGTGATTTTTTTCCCTTGAGGGAAATGATGCTTGATGGCATCAATCGATCATCATTTAGCAAAGAAGGCAACAGGTGTTGGGTCGCCATGGCAACTGGTTTTTCCTGAGGGGTGTCCTCTCCTTTGACTCCAGCTCGAGGCTTATTTTGGAAGCAAACGATAACATCGAAATCAACGACGATTGCAGAACCAACCTATGCTTTGTGAGAAATTTGATGGTTTCTTCTATTCCAATGGAATTCATTTCTTATTTTTAGAAATTTATTTCAAAAGTTTTCTTTACAAAGATTTTTCCCTCCTCACACAACCCTGACTCATCCTTTCCACTTCATCTATTCTCTTTCATCTACTTTAATCTCTCCTCATCCCTAACTAGTGTTCGGCAACTACTGGCCTAAAAGTAGTTAACTACCAACTACCAACTAGTCTGGGCAAAAGTAGTTGCAACTATTAGTTAACTACTTTTTATTGGAAGTAGTTGTAACTAGTAGTTGATTATTCCCAAAGTAGTTAACTACTAGTTAACTAGTCTATTTAATTTCACAAGAGAGTTTTCCCCAAATTTTCGATTACTTTTTCTTACCTGTAGCAAAAATATCATGGCTAAAGATTTGCCAATTTTTCATAGGTATACATGTTTTTGGTGTCATAAAGTTTTCTAAGTTGTATTTATATAATGCAACATATTTTTTAAAATTTTGATCTTTCAATATTTTTTGAAGTAGTTGAACTTTTTGAAAGTAGTTGGAACTAGTAGTTGGTGAAAAAGTAGTTAAACTACTCTAAACCAAAAGTAGTTGAACTACTAGTTAACTAGTAGTTAACTACTTTTGAACTACTTAAGTTAACTAGTGCCGAACATTATCCCTAACATCCCTCTTTCTATCCCCCACTCTCATCCTTTTCTGTCATGAAAGTCTTCTCGGTCTCAAAACTTATAAAATGAGTACCATGATGTTTACTTGGGGAAATGAAGAGGGTGTTAGCATCAAGCTATAGCTCACTCAGCTGACGTTCTGTAACAGCTCTACTCATGGCCTCACCCAGTGAGGCTAAGTTATATTTTATTCTCTATTATTAAGGAGGGAAGTATCCCCCTCCTTGATTCCCTCGTTTTACCTCTCCTTTTATCCATAACTTTCCTCTTAATCATTCTTTTCAAAAATTTATTTTCAAAACAAGTCAGTTAAAAAACTATTCGAAACTGTGGCCAGATTCTTCCTGTGTTTTTGGCAGCTAAATAATATTCAAAGATGATGGATATAGAACGTTTTCCTTAGGGAAAACGTAGGGGGGAACCCTATAAGAGGAAGCTTAGTTAAGCTCATAAAAAAGAACAGTTATCTATCTTGTTAGAAGATCGACTATTACATTTTTTTAGTTTAACAGTTTTAACTTTTTGAATTGAAATATCATTTTTAACAAGTAGACAGCACGCTCATCGGTAACTACAGTTTTAAAGGTAAATTGAGGATTGGAATCATAGACTTACTGTTTTGCCGCCCTCTGTTGTTCGTACGAGAAGTGGATGGAGGAAAGGTAGTCCTGGAGTACAGGGTCCTTGGGAGCAATCAGGTCTGAAATAGACGAGGGGAATTAACTCATTTACGTTACTATATTTAGGCTATAGGTTGCTCAATTATTAAGGCTAAGCATGGCTAAAGAAATTAGGACTAAGATTTTTTTTTAAATTTCTGATGTTGGTGCGAAACTAAATGTAAACTAAAATGTTTAACTTTTTAGATAGTAATATAGTATTTATAGTATAGAATAAAATAGATATTATTAAGAATATTTGTGTATTGCTTTAGATTATTTTTTCAATCTTGTTATGTTGTTTCATCGACATCTTTTAATGAAATCTTGATTTTGCTTTTAGCCAACTTATAACTTACTCATAATTTTAACGAAATCGTCAAAATTAAAAAAAAAAGAAAGCATCAATGGTTTAGTTGATAAGAGATTATTATACCCTCACTTGATCACTTATTTATGATGTTATAAAAGATTAAGTGTTTCTTACGGAATTTTCCAGTTTGGAGGTATTCCACGACGGCCACGTTGTGTTCAAGCCCATCATCAGGATCGCTGAGATCGTACAAGTACCCTATAGAAGAAAATATGATTCAGAAAATTGTAACTTTACCAAAACCAGACTTGCGTCATTTCTTACGTGACTTCGAGTTATAAAATCGGGGAAAACATTGTTTTGTTTTCTGTTTGATGGTTTTGACCACGGTTTATGGTTTGAACGGTTTCAAGCTTTAGACATCAGTTAATTAATGATATTGGACTCTCCTGATTGATTAAATTTGGATTAATTTTAGGGTGGAAGTGTAACTAATGCACATTCTGCGATATGCTAGAATTTAGATCTATCTGCTAGAATTTTACATCATTCCAGACGAAACGTCCATAGATTTTAATTCTAAATCACTGTATTTTACCCCAACAGTTAGAAGTAGATATTGTTTGTTCGCTTACGGATGTGTGGTACGCATCTGGGTCCGTATGATTCCTCCCAGTGCTTGAGGGCTATTTCCAAAGAACCTTCTTGGACAGCTTACGGAACCACTGGCGGCTCTTCCATCCCAGCTTCTGAAAATCAGAGTAGATTAATTAATCAAGAGTTTACGATAAAGGTTTTAAAGGAGAGAATAAAAAGATTATTAGTCTGAGAAAGATATATAATAAAGACAAATAGAGAAATAGAACTGGAGATTAAAGGCAAGATTAAAGAGCCAAAATCTGGATTTTCTTCGAATTTTCAAAAAAATTAAAGAAAAGTGGATAAAATAAAAAAAACTATCATAGGAGAGAACAAATTTCATTAAATTCCGAGATGTTTTTTTTTGGAATGAACCAGATGCAGAGCATGATGAAATGTTTTCTGGTTTTTATCGATAACTTTACTGAACAGTTATTGATCTAACACTAAACAGCCTGTATTTAAATCGGTTGGATTGCAATATTCGACTATTCTTGGGATCTGAAACCACTTGTATGGTTAATGGAAAAGTACCCATACAGGTATAGAAATATACCTTTGACAATTTTAGTAGATGGACCTTTTGAATTAAATCAATATCTTACATCAATATATTTTCAAGCAGGATTAAAGAGTTAAAAAACTGGATTTTCTTCGCATTTTCAAAAACAATTATTAAAAAAAAATTAAAGAAATTGTACAAAATAAAATTTTTTCATTTATATCATAGGAGAGAACAATTCCTGAAAGTAAATCCCAGAGGGTTAGGTCGAGAATTGATATTTTTTGGCTGGTTGGACAAGGAATGACCCAGGTACTAAATAGGAAAAAAATATGTTGTCTTCAATACAAAACTGTATTTTAATCTGACGGATTGCGATTTTTGGGACCTGAAACCACTTATGTAGTTAATGGAAAAGTACCCATACAGATTTCACTAAAAAAAAATACTTACCCTCCATGTGTTGGTGAGTCTGATGATGGGTCCGGAGTAGAGACCTTCCACGATGGCATTTGCAGAGTGCAGGTTGTTCAGTTCCACCAGACAATGCGCCAACAGGATTAAGCGCGCCAACACTTGGCATCGGAGCTTCGGGGAAATGGTGGACAGCACGAGATCACGAACCCAGGTCTTCAGCTGAGGAAAAAAAGGGATAAACTGAAAACTCTGTTACGGATGGAATATATCTTAAAATTGAAATATTTTCCGAAGCTTTTAAGTGTTTCTGAACATTCGAAATGAATCAATCGTTTATTGATATATTTTTTTATTTAAAACCCAAATAAAGTGAGAATCTGTAAGCTAAAGGTAAATCTGTGGGTGTTGGGAATGTTTACTACACTTTGCTTTCTTCTACGAAAGAGCTGATAATACTACATGAAAATATCGTTACTATACAAGACTATGTTTCAAATGCGTTTTTTGTTAACTAAAATACAAAATAAATTTAAAACGATTAAAGGATATTTAAGAATGCTAAAGAAGAAAAAAGGTTTCAATTCGCTGTGGAAGCGAGTGACCTAAAAAATACCCACGTGTTCCGAGCGTTGCATCATGTGTACCACGTGGGGGGCTCCGGCAGAATTGTGCTCCAGGTAGGCTTTGGACTCCTGATGGAGAGAATATAGAATCATATTTTAAGAGAGACAAGAAGAAACACATTAACGGTCGTATTCACCGGCGGTTAAACATCAGTCAGACTTTTGATCGGCAGTTAAACCTAGTTTTCAGCCAATCAGAGGATTTACTCCTGGTTAACCACCGGTCAAGTTACCGTTGAATACCGTGAGTTAATATGGCGGTTAGCGAATTCAATGACTTATTACCTCAGGCCTTGAAGAGTTCTCCGTCCACCACTGTCATTTGTTCCTGTAAACGAGAGTATGATTCAAAAATGCACTAACTACAACTATGTGTAACTATGTTTTACTATGTGTAAAATACATGTACTAACTGCAGTCGATTAAGGTAATCATTCGGATTGATGTAATCATTTTATCGAAATTGATTGGTCCCCCATCACTCCTGTATAACTCAACGAAAATCTATAGTTTAATGTCATAAAAATTTCCTGAAAACGCCCTTTTTTTCTGTTAGAAGGCCAACTTACGAATTTCTTTAAGCAATTCTTTAAGTCCCAAAACACATGAATCACGAACATCACGAGTGAAACGAAAGACTTATGTGATCAATTTAATACATACGATACGAGTCATGAATTTAGTAGTGTGATGCGGACCCTTATATTTTTCTTTTTAAGAAACTCCCAGAACACATAGTAAGGAATCGTACTGAGTATTTCAATATTAGTACAACATAGTTGGGATTTTAGTAGTCAAAATTTTTACAGTCAGCATTATAGGTTAAATTCATGCTGATCAATATAACTTCATTATAAGTGAAGAAATTTTCTACTCACTGCCATCTGTTGTGCATCGAAGCCGAGGAACATGCCCACGGATTCAGGAACATCCTAAATATTAAAGAAATTGAAAAATAAGCCTCCGAAAACTTCTTAAGATGGAGGAAAAACACGTACTAGTTTCAGTGTAGATTATATTCTATCCAAAGTACTGAAATTTTTCCTGGAGAATTGCTTCAAGGGGACACTAGGGGAAGAGAATCTTTTCAGAGTTAAAAAAATTTTTTTTTTCCACTTGTAGAATATTTATTTTCATTCTAAACACTTAAAAAGTTACAATTGCTAAAAAATACAAAAAAGTTAAGCAAAATAAATTTTTAGATATTGAATGAACTTTAGTCTTTGGCTTATTGTTTTTAGAATATTATACGTAGCATCCTGTTTGATTAAAGAACTATTTAGAGTGCCAGTTCAATTAATTTCTTCGAAAAGTAATACTATTTTCATTAAAATACAAAACATTTTTAAATCAAATGTTTCAAAACCAAAGCTTGCAGCCTAATATTTTTAGGATATGAAACTTGAATTATTTAGAAATTTAATTTAATTATTAGTTTCAATCAATTCTGAAATACGATTACAAAAAAATTGATTCTGAATGACCAGAAATAAATTCAAACTTATCTTTATCAGTAGGTTATTAATTTTATGCAGAGTGAAGTATCATTGTGTTTACTTCAGTTATAAATACAAATATCTGCCTAAAAGAACTTAAAAGTAGGAAATTTTTTGTGACTTAACAAGAATAACTTGAACATATTTGGAAGTCTATACTTTTGTTGCTTTTACTCCTATACTATATCAATCGTGTTTTTCTTTACATTCTTATATACATATAAATAATCCTTCTTACCTGTTCAGTTTTAAGATGGTTTTGGGGTTGCCTTTCCGGTTGATTCACATGTTCCTCAGGTACTTCCGGTTCTGGATATAACGTTCCTGAGGGATTCCATCCTCTTTGGCTACCTCGGGTCGGTTCACCACGTAAGTCTTCTTCGTGGGAAAACTGAGAGAAAAATACGAATAATATAGTTTTTTATTGATTTAAATATTCGTTTAAAAGATTTGATGAGATTTTAGGGGAATAAAATTTTCCTCTGCAGGGTTTTAGGGAACTTGTTTAAATTATCATTGTGTGTTGTAATGTATTTTGACTATTGATGTGTTTTCTAAAAATTAAGAAAATGCGAATTATCTTCCTTAAGTCTTTTTTCTAAGTCATAAATGCTCGTAAAATAAAAAAATAAAGATAATTCCAAATAAAGAAAGTCGTCAAATTTTTTTAAAGCGGCCTTAAAGTAATTTACAAGTTTTTTCCCCGATAAAGTTTTTAAATCCATTTTCTCAACAGTTTTGTCAACAACAACATCAAGTTTAGTACTTGTGTCCCTTATTAGTACCTTATGGGAAAACCTAGCCCAATTGTCAACACTAAAAGAATCAATTTGAGACATTAAAACTTAAAACTCATTTCAAGAAGATATGGGTATATAACTTAAAGCGACTTTTTCCGTTTAAAAAGGCTGGGTACTCACAAATTCCTCAAAAATTGGAGAAGCATTGGAGCCATGGCTGAATTGGCCTTTAAAATACAGTTTAAAGAGCAGATGACTTTGCAGAGAAAATATCTTCTCAATTGAAGAAAACGAAAACGCTCTAAAATAGTTTAAATTCAAAAGATTGACTTTTGTAGTTTATAACTCAAATACTTTTTTTTGTATTTTGTTCAACTGTAGTAAAGAGATAGAGTTGGCAACGATTATTGTTGTAACGAACCATTGTTGCGAGATCCATTGTTGTGTTTAGATTTCTGCATGCTCAATAATGTTCAGGGAACTTACATTTCTCTTAATCACAGTTTTGATAAAGTTAAAACTTTTCTACTAATTATTACTTGGGTATACTTCTTAAACCAAATAGCAGCGAAATACTTCTAAATAATTAAATAAATTTTTAGAGAACATTTTCTAGCTCAGTTTTAAAAAAGTTAAAACTTAGAATACAGGACTGGGGTAGTGGGGTATCAAAATAAGTTAAAACCCTGTATCCTTACTTGCTGATCCAATATTTGAATATCTTGAATTTTTTTTATAGTTTCTTCATCTTTGAATTATCCTAGTTGCACTGTGTTATACAGCAACACTTGATCAGAAGGGTTCTTATCATATATGCCCTTCAATAATCCAATGAAAACTATTATAGTCCAATTATATGGAATAGGCAGGTGAAACAGGAGCAAAAACGTTTATCATGAAACTAAGTGACCGATTATTTTAAGTACTTTTGTTTAGGCTGCCTAGTAGTTGCACAAGAAATTTATTTCCAATGATAATTATAATACAAACTATAGTATTAAATACTAAAAGACAAATTATAGTAATATATAATTATAGTATTGAGAAACCTCAGTCTAACCTCATCATAACTTTAATGTCTCAAAAAATATTTCCCTTATGAAATTAAGTACTTCTCCATTTTTCTTTGTCAAGATAAAAACTCACTATAATAAAATTTATAGGGTCTTCGATTATGAGATACTGTGGTTATATTCAAATTGGTAATTTTTTTTATTAAACAATGGAAATTTTTAAATATCATTCACTTGGAATTAATATAATGTATGTACTTGAGAATGAAATATTAACTCTATTAATATAAAAATTAATTCATTTGATGTTTGATAGTGATTCATAAATTAAATACTACAACCACTGACATCTGAACTATTCTTTTTTTCCTCGAGGTTGTGTTCTTGCTATTTCCCCCTTTAAATAAAAGGTGCTTTTAAGCCACTTATTAAATCTAACTATACCTAAAAATCAAATGTCATGTTGCAGCAGCCAATGAAAACAGAAAATTGTCTAAAAGGTAAGTAAGCAGGATACTGCACAACACAAACTCTCCAGAACTTTGTTTCACCTCCATATTTTATGATGAAGCAAGTTTTATTCAAGTTTAAAAATCTACTTTAAGATACTTTCCACGTTAAATATAATTCAAACACTGATAAAAGTATTCTAAAATCTTACAAATATTCTATTTCACACTAAACTGTCAAATGTTTTGTCTAAAACTTACAACTTTAAGTCTGACAATCGAAATTAATTGTAAACATTGAGTGGCATAGTTGGTTGTAATTTATTTTAAAAGGTATTGTTTTAGATCTGAGTTGCAATGAAAATAAGCGTTAAAACACTAAGTTTACTAATGAGTTACTAGATACAATATTGAATTTAAGCTTCATTGGTGCCTATTCTCTTTCAGAATGATAATTAACTATTGATATTAATAAACGTGCTAAATGTTTTAAGGAAAATTTTTAAAATTAAATTATTGACAAGTTAGAAAAAATAAATATTCAAACTTTTAAAAGACCATATGGAGAGGACCTGACATAATATTTGAAAAGTTTGTTGATGTTTCTTTTGCCTATTGTTTCATAAGACGAGTTAAGTTCAGCGAGCTGGGTAAGCAATTCAAAGGGTTCTGCGTAAGCAGTTCATTTGAGTTAGTGAGAAATATTGAGAAAGGAACAGTAGTCCCCCTAGAAAGAAAATTAATATATTATACTGTGGTTTTAATTGTAAATCAACTTTTGTCTAATATGCCAACATGTTCTTTTTCATGTTAGAAAGGAATGTTAATTCACTGTCAAAGGGTTTCCAACTTTAAATATTATGTAAAACTAGTATATTGTTTTTGGATAAAAATTAACATGAACATAAAAATTTAACATTACGTAAACATGGTCACAAGAGTTCTGCGAGGGTAAAAAGGTTTGGAAACTGATCAAATGCTGAATATTGCAATGATAATACAATTATATTTACAAACAAGTTAAATTTTTATCATACTGTTGAACCTTCTTATAACAATCTAGGGCAGGGGTTCTCAAACTTTTTAACATCGCGACCCACTTTTGAGAAACAAAATCTAACGCGACCCACCAACTTCAGTGGATTATCTCAGTTCAGTTAATTATAGTAATATCGCCCCCCACAGAATTTTAACTTCTCTGTTTGGGGGTGTTCACCAACTGTTTAATTTTAGAACAATAAATTATTACATGCACATATTGGAAAAGAAATTAACTTTTTAGAAAATTAAAAGTAAATATGTGAAGTTGAGCGTATGAAATAGTTTAATTGTGGGCTAACGATCATCACAATAAAAAGGGGGGTCCTCCCCCAGAGAAAATTTTAAAATTTGACCCTTAAAAACAAGGTTTTAACTTGTTTTTTAACAATATGGATAAATTGCAGTTGCATCATTTCCTAAGAAACTTCTTCCTATGAAATTTGCATTGCTCCCTCCGGTGTGGATGGGGAGAAACACTGAATATTTTTTCAAATCGTATTTGAATAACCGACTAGATTTGCATTATTGGCACATTAAAGTGACAGTGACACACATAGTACGTATTTACATTAATTTCCTCTTCCGTTTGACACCTAGTAGTGTAGTTTTTCCTCAAATTCTTATTCTTTTTACAATCAAGAGTTCAAATAATAATTTGATAATTCAAAAGTCAATAACACGTTTTTAAAAATTGCAAAAAGTTACTTCATATTCAGAAAAATTAAAAATCTTCTCGCGACCCACCAAAAACTTACTGACGACCCACCAGTGGGTCGCGACCCACAGTTTGAGAAACTCTGATCTAGGGTATCATGAGACCAGTGTTTCTTTGAGTGGTTATTAATTATTCAGCAGTACAAAGATAAAAATTTATTTACTGACCACTTTTACCAATTGTACTCAACTGTGCAAAATATTTTTTCAAAACTGGAAGGAAGTGTATTTGAATTTTATCAGGTCTTGATACTGTCAACTTAATATTAAATATATCTAAAACAAATTCATTCATTTGGTAAAGTAAAATCGACTCCCAGGCATCGCTCCCTTGGAGGAAAAGTAACTTACTTTTCAAGACCAAGATAAATATTTCAGGTGAATAAATCGTACATTTATAAGTTTTGTAATTTCTTTAATTAGAACAAGAACAGTCTTTCAGGTTGTAGGGCCATGGTCTTGGTGTTTATAAACTACAGCCTGGAAGATTCCTCTTTTAAGTATTCCAGACTAGTGAGCCTTCGTCGTTCTATTATTATAGTTCTACGAATATCATCAGCAGGCCCCGTTTTAACCATAAAACCTAGGCCAAGGACCCCCAAAATCTTATCAGTATCATAAAACTATAACAAAACTAAGTGTATAAATAAACTGACTTTTCATATTTTTGGAATTCATTTCAATATTTTTTTCTTCAAATTGGTAAGTAAGAACCCAAACTAAATGGTTTTAAAGGACATCTCAGAAACGTTAATTTGAAACATTACGCATTTACTTATTGTGTTGTGAATTCTGTTTCCATAAAAAATATAACATGGGAGCTCCTTGCTGCACAGGGTGCCTTTTATTTTGAAAATTTTCTAAATCAGGCCCTAAATACCAGATCTTGATATTGGATAAATTTAATAATTGAATCTGTATCTAAAACAATAATCATCATCACTATAAAAGCAAGTTCTTTTATATATATCACTCTTTCGGGGAAACATCACTTAAATTCTTGTATTTTTGTTTGCTGTCTATGTATATTTTATTAGATTTTGAAATTAATATTACATACAACAAGTAACATATTCGCAGCATAACACAACTTAATATACCACAACATAAAAAAAGTGAGGAATAAATAAATGATTATAAGTTTTTGTATCTAATCACCCCACCCCTGGTAGTACAACGATAAGATATTTTTAGGGAAAGTATTTTAAGTGTTTTGTTGGTATGAACTTGCAGTAGGGTATTTTAATATACTTAGTTCACTTTAAAGTAATTGTACTTTAAGAATTTTACTTCTATAACTATAAAACTATATTCAAAACATATATAAAGCAATGAACAGAATCAGATACACTATGCTAGTAAAATGACTTTTTCATACAATTCTACAAAACCTTTTGCGATTCGATAATACCCCAACGCGTTTTTATCGCTTTAACTCTATTACTTTGAATAATAATTAATAAATTAAGCTTAATTTTACGTAAAAAAGTTTCTAAACATCACATAGTAATGGACGACGATTGATTGATTGATTGATTGATGTGACATTTGCTACAGCTTGAGAGCCGGCTTAGACACAAATGATTTATGTGAGCATTAGGTGATTGGGATTTGTTGTTTGCAAAAACAGCACGATGTTCTCTTCCGTTTAATTGGTGGATTTCAATCACGTGACCCATTCGTTCTTTCGGCCCCGAAAAAAAGTCCAACCGAGCCGAGCCGAAAACCGGCTTCGGCATGCCGGGTGAATACGCCTAGCCATTGGTCCGTAGGACTCACGTGACCACAAAAAAGAGTCAACCAAATCGGCTCGTCTTCGGCTTTCGGCTTAGGGATTTTTTCTCGCGCCAAGCCATCGCCAAGAGGTCGCCAGGCCGAAAAGAAGTGTCGGCAAGGCTGAAAACCGGCTCCATGTAAAAGCAGCTTAATGCTTTTCCTGTCACTGAAGGAAACTCAAACTGTATTCGTACGCGATGAAATTCTTGATTCGTGAGAAGTAAGAAAATAATTCCTTCTCTTTGAAGGTATAACAATTTTTTAATAACTGGAAAACCTACGGTGAACTTAAAACACTCTAAGGAAAACTCATGTAAAATTTGATATGTTTGGAAACGCGTGTATATAATTCTAGTACTTATCGGTACTCAAAATCGAGATCGGGACATGCTCATTTTCAACACGAAATTGCTCGAATAAAATGAGCACATGCATGTTCTTATTTTAGAGAATATATTTTTTAACAGTGTAATACTACTTTAAACTCTTTTCTTCAAATACACATATATTTTTACAAATATGTAATTTGAATACGCTACCTTCTTAATATATTGTTAAATTTTAATATTACTAGAAGTTCTTACATTAAAAATGGGGCTATAGGAGTTTCTACAGGAATTTTTTTGAAATTTAAACTTTTAAAGGCGGGTCAAACCAGTTTCTGTAGTGTAAAAAAACATAATAATGATTACACTGTTCTACACTGAAAAAATTTCCTTGATGAAAATAGTCATTTCTTATAGATTTTGGGTCGCTGAATACGAAAATCACCATTAAAATTCTCAATTGACTCAGGATTTTCGGGGAACAGCCCCTACCCCTTTTCACGTTTTTTAACGACTTTATAACTTTGAACTCGATTTTCAGGGTCAAAAAGCATTGCTTTAATCTTCAAATTGCCCCCCAGGGGACAAGAAATGTTTAAATTAATAAAATATGATAAATTTATAACAAATGGATAGGTTTAAGGGGTAGTTAACCCCCTAAGAATGCAAAAAATTAGCTAAAATTTATAGAGGTTTTTATACGCTATTTTTTCCTCCTATTTTTTACGCAATTCCCGTTTGAAGGGTCCTAACCCTTCCCCAAGGACCCAAATTTGATGGCAATATGCAGCAATGATTTTTGCTAAAAGCGGTTGAGGTGAGAGCGCCCCCAGAGCACCCACGGAAGGGTTCAATGCCGCACTTAGAGTTTAACTGTGCTGTACAAAAAAACATTTGAAGCCACTTACTGAATTTCAGCTGATTCTTGTGTAAAATGATCTGCTGAATTCAAATATGACACCCATTTTCCTCCATCACCCTCAGTTTTTAAGGGGATGCCCCCTAATTGTTATCCACAGCCGTGTATCTATTAACATCTTGAAACATGGAATCCTCACTCCCGAAAACCGGTCAGTTTTTAAAGAACTGAAGAGTTTCTACTTAGGATACACCCAAAATATAAGAAAAACGTCATTTGTAATCTTTTCAAAATCATCGATATTAATTCCTGAACTCGCGAGCGCCTTCGCGATTCTGGAAGTCTTCCGAACTCTTCCGCGGGGACTTCTGGGAGGCTAACACCTCAACCGCTTTTAGTAAAAATTATTGCTGCATATTGTCATCAAATTTGGGTCCTTGGGGAAGGGTTAGGACCCTTCAAACGGGATTTGCGTAAAAAATAAGAGGAAAAAATAGCGTATAGAAACCTCTATAATTTTTAGCTATTTTTTGTATTTTTAGGGGGGTAATTACCCCTTAACCCTATCCATTTGTTATAACTGTATCATATTTTATTAATTTGAACATTTCTTGTTAACTGGGGAGCAATTTGAAGACTAAAATAATGCTTTTTGACCCTGAAAATCGAGTTTAAAGTTATAAGGTCGTTGAAAAACGTAAAAAGGGGGAGGGGCTGTTCCCCGAAAATCCTGAGTCAATTGAGAATTTTAATGGTGATTTTCGTATTCAGCGACCCAAAATCTATAAGAATTGACTATTTTCATCAAGGAAAAAATTTTGAAGGTCAAATTTGTAGAACAGTGTTATCAAAGCGTTTTGGCGGTCCGGGAAATAACCTCGTGCGGTCCGGATGTGGACCGCGGTCCGCCAGTTGCCGACCCCTGGTTTAAAACATGCTGAATCCAAAATCGACCAGAATCACTCTGGCGGAAGTGCCATTTGGGACTTCCGGTCAAATACAAAATGGCCGCCCGCAGGCCTATTTTCGGTAAGACATTTTTTGGGGGCAAATATTATGTTTTAAGGGTGAAAAAACATGATTGTGATTGCAAAATGTGTAATTTGTTTTAAAAAGTAACTAAAATTCAATAAAAGCTCAAAATAGTAATACAGTCCTATGACAGGCAGTTGCTTAAAAATTTTTTTTTAAAAGTTATTTTTTTCGACGGTTTTATATGTTTTTTGAGGTGCTGATTCCGAATATCTAGTTCACTTTTACATGGAAGGTCGGCTTCATATAAAAAAACGCAAAAATATGTGAAAAAATTGCAAAATTTTCACTCTGCCTTCGGATTTTTTCTTATATTTCAAAATATATTAGTTTCACGAAAATTACTTGAATTACAAAGTTGAAGTAAACAAAATTTTCCTTCAAAATGCACTATTCAACTTTAATTTTTCATAGAATAGTTTTGCCGTTATAACGCACTGAAAAACAGAATTTTAACGCAGATGATTTTAAGGCATTTTTGCAGATCCGGAGAAAATTTTTGATAAATAACAAAATTAAACTAAATACAATATAATCAGGCATATTAACGCTTAGAAACATCAGGTTTTACAACAAAAACTGCTTTTTATCCACGTGATGTCTAAAAGCAAATCCATAGAATTTTAAAAAGTGTCAAAATGAAGGGTCATTGAGCACCCCCTAAAAATAGGAATAGAAAGCTAAAATTAAAGGAGGATGATACTATTGGTAAATGTAAAAAAATTAGGGGGCGACGTTTGGGCTGGCTTGAAAAAAGTTTTTTTGGACCACCCTAATGTACGCACCTTCACTACGTTCCTTTTGTTTGTCCTGTCGACCTGTCGTAACCAGATCGTGACACTGAATTCATCAACAAAACGGAGAAATGTCGTTTTGAGCTTTGAAAAGGCGCGGTTCAAGGTTCTTCGAGGTCGATTAAGAAATAATAAAGGTTCGCCTCCTTTAAGAAATAAACGCATTTGCGAGTTAGTAGTTCTCCTTGGAGGAAGAATGGATTTTAATTTATGTCGAGTGGAGAAGAAAGAACACTAGGGAATGATTACCACGTGAGTGCATCCTTTAAAATAGAACAAAGGCTGGGCTGCGGTGGACCATAAACAAACACGTGTTGGAAAGATGCCTGGTCTGTTGTATTCATAGTTATTTTCACTGAAGACTGTAATCTCGGGATGTATAAATTCTGAATACCTTTCCTCCATTAGGTTTCGGGATGGAGTGATTTTCTAGAAGCCTGATGGATTATGTACTGCACAGAGCTTAAAGTATTTCTTTGGAATGGCTATTTTCTGTCTAGTCCTTTTATGACAATTTTACTTGACCTTAAAACAAATAGTAAAAAAAGGCTTCCTTATGAATGTCTGATGCTTAAATTCCTTAATACAACCATTGATAAAGTTGAGTTAGAATTAGAAAGCAATATGTTTTGGTTTTTCATGTATCGTTCGAAAAAAAAATCGTTAGAAAAAAAATACCAGCATGCTGGACACTAGCATTTGTATCAAATGTTATGTGATGTGTCATATATTTATTTTCTCATAAATTATTATTTTCTCATTCAAACAATATAATTAATAATAGGGTTACCAGGTCTCAGTTAATTCTAACTATATATAAGTATTACAACTTCCAGCTATAAAATAAGTGGATTTTATGTTCAAATTTAATTATAATAAATAATAATAAAAAAGGATAATGATTAAGGAAAAAAGGATTTTCTATTATAATGCTTTAAATACAAGTAAGTTTACTGAAAAGCACATATTTGGTACAGTGGGTTGGTTTATATCACTACGTGTATCTGGTCAATTTACTTTTCTTTCTCATGCTTGACAGAACAATAGAACTCCGACGTACCTTTTTAGTTGATCGGAGATAGGAATCACGTACCAAGCTTTGTTTAAAGTGAAATAATGGTTTATATGTGATCTCAAATAGTTGATGTCTGCTTTCTCATCCAGAAGTAAAATTGTGAAACGTATAATTTCTTTGTGCTTTTGGTCTGAAGAAATTTGCCATGCTTAAAATCTGAAATTTCTTCTGACGTCACTGGTGGAATTCCTCGCAGAGCAACTTTATTGTGAGAATTAAAGATTTTTTGCAGGATGAAACTGAATTAATTGGGTAAAGAAACACATGTACGTAAAAAAGTCCAAACAATATAAATGAACCTTAAAAATAATAGTGTTTTAATTGATTATAAACGTAAAAAATTATTCATAAAAGTATGATGTCTAAATTCTAAAATTTAGTGTACTCTAAACACATTTTTAGTTGAAATAAAAAAAATCTAGGGTATAATTCCTCCATTTAAAATGACCCGATATATCCTAATAAATTGCACTTATTTTAGCCCCTGAAAAATATAATTTAAAATGAAATAGCGTAGAGTCATAGTGAACTTGAGGCCGGTTTATAGTCTTTTGGAAGGTTAGGTGTCTATTGATTGATCGAACAGTAGCATTTCGTGACAAAGTAAATTGGCCGGCTGTCCATTGAAGAGAGGGACGGTGCGACCACTTGTGTGCGACTATTTGCATGTGGCATCTGTAAATAAATAAATTATCTGCAGTGAATTATCCAGTGCATTTGATATAAAGTTGCTTTAGACTAATGGGGAAAGAAAAGTTTAACTGTTATTTAGTGGTGTGAAGCAGTGCGATTTTACCTAAAATATTCAGGATTCTCCTTCTTATTCTCATATTCCATTTTTTGTTCTCTCTATCCCATTTTCTTTTATTGTCTCTTTAAATTTTTATTATTATCTTATTGTTTCTCCAAACCTCTTCTCATTGTCTATCAATCTCTTTCTCAATACCTCAATCCTTTTTCTTCCTCTTATTATAATTATTTCTAAAATTTAATCGATCCTCTTTTCAATCATCTCTTTCCATCTCATACTTTGTCCAATCCATCATTATCTTTCCTCCTTTCGTTCTTTTCTCACTTCTTCAATCTCATGTATCTTCTTCTCTCAGGGTATCAAACAACAAAGTTGAGAAAGACAAAATTAATAAAAAGAACTAGATAAAATCTGTATAATTAATGTAGCCTTTCGATGCCCTCTAGGAAACCTATGAACCAAATCCAAATGATTGCGATATTAAAACTAACGAAATTCCGGTTTAATCTTATTATCTCTCTCCCAAATGTAACCATTTCCCTATAGAATATATTACCACCAACGCTGTGATGAAAAATAACCAATTTCTAAATAAAAGTTTGCTCACCCACTGTGATGAGAGCCGCATTGTATCTTATCGTATCACACGAGAGAGGGGGATTTGCATGTGAATGCGCTGAAAACGCTGAATGAGTGTCAAATCGATGCCACGGAGCGAGGGAGGCCCGATCGATGGGTTCCTCCTACGGGGTTCTCCGCCCGCCTTGACTCACCACGTGTTGATGGCCCACCCCTTTGACTCCCAGATTGTGGGAGGAGGGCCGTGTCACTTTCGATTAGTTGGGGTATTCGAGCGGCGGGAATGGGAGTGTTTTCACTGATTGCAAATGATTGGGGGAAGATAGGGGGATGATGGATGGCTGTTGATGTCACCGAAAAGTTGCGAGACAAAGTGATTTTAAAAAAAAAACGGTTTTGATGTGGTTTTGTTGCATTTGAAAGTTCAGTGCATCATGGGTAATTCATAATTGAAAGGGCCACTAAAAAAATTGAATAATCTGATATTTAAAATTGTAAAAAGTAAAACTAATTGGATAGTAAGGGGGCTCAGTACCAAAATTTTGTCAAAGTATCGAATTTGAGATTTTGCATTAAAAATAAAGATAATACCCTTAGAAATATTCCTACCAAGTTTCATAATGATACGGGGATTCTAAGTGTAAAAATTTGTAGATTTATGAAGCCTAGATAGTGTTAAGAAGCCTAGTTTTCTATCTTTAAACGGCTTTTTCTCAAAACAAGGTTTTTAATGTTTAAAATCACAAGGCTTTTTTTCTAATCATCCAAACCACTTCAAACTTCGTAGTCATTATTAGTAACACCTGTTTAACATCTTCAGGCATGGATTTTATAATATATTTATTAGAATTTTTTTTACGAAACAGTAAAGTGGAAACTTAGGATATTTTTCGAAAAAAAATGCCTAATTTCAGAGTTTTTTTAATTTTTCAGAAACTTTTATAGATAATCAAATTTCCATGCCTACAAGTGACTATATATGTTTGATCTATGTTAAGACAAAAAATCAAATCAAAAGAACATATATTCAGGGAGGAGTATCAATTTAAATTTAGGGTAATTTTAGGCATTTTTGTGAGGTTTTTTGTAATTTTTTTAAAAAATAAATTTTTTAACCGACTTTTTGGGATAAATATGAATTAGTATGAAGTAAATACATAATTTAACACCTTAAAAGATAATAAAATCCTGTTATTAGAGAAAAAAATATTTTTGGTACTGAGCCCCCAGGGACATTGAGTAATCTTCGAAATATCTTCTAATTCTTTCAAAGACGTTTTGTAGTTATCCAAGTTTTCTCTCTATATTAAAAAAAAGTAACAGTGACCGCCGCCGCCGCTGATTTTGAAAATTTTATTTTTGAACATTTTGAACTCTAATTACGCAAAAACTATTCAAAGGAATATTATGAAATTTTGACCATTGGTAGACAAATGCAAGATAATCATTTTCGTTCCAAAACCTAATTAATTAGATAATTAGTTCTGGAGTTATTTAATGTCAAAGTCGAAAATTATTTTTTTCTGCTGCGATCTATTTACAGCAGAAACGTGATTTTTTGCATACACATACTCTTAGGCATGAAGTTTTGCACCTCATCGCTCTTTTTTTCGAATTTCGAATTAGTTTTTGAGTAATTCAATTTTAAAGTTTCGAAATTTTTGACAATTTTTCGATTTTTTCGTTATAAAATAAAAACTAATCATGATAGAGGTACAATATTTTAGACACATATACAGTTATTTTTTATAAAAATATTGGCGTTTCGTTTTTTAAAAAATTCGAATCAGTTTTAGAATTATTGAGATTCAAAGTTTCAATTTTTCTTCTCTTTCTGGTCTTTCACTAGGGAAACAGTTTATTTTTATGAGTCTTATTTCTTTAATTTCCGACGATTCACTAGACGTTTACGTGCATATTAAAAATTTAAAGTTTCTTAAAGGCTTGTTTTTACTCTAAGTTGGTTGATGATAATTGGTAGACTTGCTTGATAATTTTTTAAAAACATTACTATTCAATAATTGAAGAAAGAAGAATTGAAGTTAAGAGATGAATATTTTAGAAACAGTTTTATTTTGATATCTTCGAGGGAATGAATGATTCGAATTAAATCATTGATAAACTAGAGAGATGAGTAGCTTTGGTATCAAAGGAGCATTAACTAAGCCGACGAGCCTGGATTGTTGAGATGAAACAAGCGAGCTCTGCTCGCTAAGATCGCGAAGCGATCTTCAAAGAACTGCGAAGCAGTTCCGGGGGTTGGTGAGCGATAGCGAGCAGGGGGCAGAGCCCCCTAGTCATTTAAAAATTAATGAAGGAATTTCGGACGATTGATGTTAGCTACCATGAGAAACTGTGAAAGAATTTTTTCCATCTTAAGATTAGTCCATATTTCAGTAATTTTCCCATTTATTTCCTTTGATACTTTTATCAAGAAAAAGACCAACTTTATAGAATATTTAACCTTTTCGTTTTACAAGGTTCAAGAAAGTTATTTATTGGTAAAAAGTAAAGATTATATTTTTATGACATACGTTACGCTGAAACTAGCCTGCGATGAGTATAGAGTAGAGAAGAGATTCTCCCGAACGCGATATTCCACAATGACTAACTCCCCAGCGCTAGCGCCGCCAAGGGTGCCAAACGAGTCGCTTTTCCAAATACGCCAAACCTTGCGGTTCTCGCGTCTCGCAATTTCTTTCGTTTAACGAGATTTGCTGTAATATTTTTTTCGCTGCGTCTCATTTAAAGGAGTGCGAGTGTTGTGTCCAGTGATTTTAACCCTGAGGAATAGAATACTTAATTTTCGTTTTGAATAAATTTCTAATATAATTATTGTTGTTATTCCAAATAAATATTGTCGTATAAATGTGTTTTAAGTTTTATTTACAAATTTTCGTGTAAGCAGTTACATTTTTTTTGTGCATTATCTTATATGTAATCAATTTATTAACCGCCTATAAAATGATACCTTCTAACTGACCATTCATAAATGGCTGGGTAAAAAAATTCTTTTGGGCCTGAAAGAATAGCTAGAATGAAAAAAATTTAGTATTGAAGAATAGTTCCCTCAATGAGACTTTGTAAAACAATTGTGGTAGTAATTTTAAATATATTTTGTTAGAAATTCTAAACAGTATTATTAATATAAAAAATTTTATCAATTCGAAATGCATTCCCAAATGTGAATAAGCAATTCAAAAGGGGTCTTTTTGAAAAATATATTGAATTGAGGAAAATTTCAACTTTGTACGCAACTCTGTAAATTAATATATTTACCTGATATGTTGAAGATTAACCTGCAGTACTATAAATTGAATATTAATACAAGATATTATGATATTTTCATTCGCAGATAAACTTGTATAATTTAACCCTGATGACTTTCCATATTTATGCTTATTAGGTATTTATGTACTATACTTCTTAATCATTAGGTAATTAGCTGTCTGAGAAGTTGAGATATCCAATTAAATTTAAGTAACTAAAAAGTGGTAGGCCACATATTACGTCAATACCCTATTTTTGTGTAGAATCACTAAAATTTTATTCTAAGGGTATTAATTCACAGATAAATTTCTTTAAGTATATGTATTGTCTTTTCAGAAATCTGCTCTCAAATCCTGCATTTCAATTTAGTTACATATTTTAGCTATAAATACATGCCTTTTCTATGTATTATTTTATTTTTGGGTATTTTATGAATAATTACTAATTTTGCCCAAAATGTAGTATATTATGTAGTTGCACATCTAACTTTGCTGGTTAAATCTAAAAACTCAATGCTAAATTTTGCTATAGTAAGTTGTGTATTCAGGAATGTCAATTGGAAAGGCTCCATTTCACGCTTCCCATTTCAGTCGAACTTTTACCTAATAGGTGTTTTTCAGTACTTTTTCAGTTAGTTGGAAAAGTTGATAGAGAGAAATCACAAATATATTACTCAAAAAACTTCCTATAAAAACTTGAAAATTTAGAATTTTTAATGTAAAATTAATATTACATTATCTTCTTATTTTCCCTAATTTAAAGTACATACTTTGTAATGTATTGCATATATATACCTACAATAAGTACATAATATAATTATATACCTTTTTTAATTACATCGACTCACAGCCCTAATAAAAAATAAATTTCAAATGAATATTTTACATGATGACAATATTCCTTCAATTATATATATGTGTAAAATTTATTTAATTATTCTTTAATGTTTTTATAATTTATTAAATAAAAAAATTAATATTACATTATCTTCTTATTTTCCCTAATTTAAAATACATACTTTGTAATGTTTAATTGCATATGTACATATTACAAGTACCTTCTTTTTTAATTATATAGACTCACAGCCCTAATCAAAAATAAATTTCAATTGAATATTTTACATGATGGCAATATTACCTTGAGCTATATATGTGTGTACCAATTTATTTAATTATTCTTATTCCATAGGATTTTGTTAAAAAGACACTGGAGGTATCTAATGTTACTTAAAAGTAATATTATTAACATGCTCTGAAAAAAATGCGTGAAGAATAAATATAGTAAAGTAGAAAAATTTATTAAGTTATATTAATTATCTTGTATAATGTATACAGTTTTCTTTAAAACTGTTTAAATCTATCACACGAATTCACGATCAAAGACGAGCTAACAAGTACAAAACAACGCACGTGACGTACTCTTGCTGTGTGTGGAATCGGTGGAATGCGGGTTGCCGCATTGGGCGAGAGAGGGTTGCCAAAAGCGACCGGGCGAGTAACTCGTTTGGCACCCTTGGCGGCGCTAGCGCTGGGGAGTTAGTCATTGTGGAATATCGCCTCCCGAACACCTGTTCAAGCATATTTCTTTAAGACAATCCGCCTTCGAAATATTGAAGGTCGTTCGTTTACTCATCGGGGTCAACCTTTGTCACACTTCCGTACCAGCTCTCGAAGTTGACATGTCTTGCAAATATTGTTTCATTCTCTGTTGTAAAAGGTTATTCCACATAATGTTGTGCTACTTTAATGAATTTAAGTTTGAAATCTCACTTGCGTTCTTACTCTATAGAAGTATTTTTAAAAGTTTTAACTATTTAAAAAAATGTATTCACCTATTGTGTGTAAATTATTAAGTTGCCTTGTCATTGGGGTTAAATTGGGGAACTCATTTGATATACTGAGGGATTATCGGTGCATTTTTTTGGTTTATAATTAAATTTTTTAAAGGTATCTAGGTTTCACTGGAAAATGTATTCACATGAGCGATAACATTTAGTATGATTCAGCGATTGAAATTAAAAGTGCGGCGTTAACCCTACAGTGCATACTGATGCCATTTGGCAACACGACATTTTTTCCCATTTCCTACTCGAACTTTCATTTCCAAACGCCAAAACCATGCAATAAGTACAATAGATATAACATTTCATTGTATTAGCACTTTAGACTGCCAGTAGATCACAGCAGGGGTACTATTTTGAGACATTTGTTAGTAGCTAGTGAGACGAAAGTCAAGACACTGAAAACGCCAAAATAAAAGGACCATATAAATTAAAATAAAAAAAAATTTCAGCTTGAAAAAAAAATTGTTTTGAAAAGATAAAGTTGTTTTTTTATATTTTTAGAGCATTTGGTTTTATTTCACTTTACAATTAATTTCACAAGAGACACAAATTAATTTCACAAGGACAAAGTTTTTTGCCAATAAAAAGTAGAAAAAAATTAAATTGTAACGCGCATACGACCCCTCTGGTGCCCGCCACCTGGCGACAGAACTGAGAGACTATAGGAAAAGGGGACTTGAGGAGAGCATGATGGCGACAAGCCGCTCAAATCAATCTAACAATGTTTTATCCGTGTGTTGTTCCAGTTTATGTTTAGTGTTGTGTCTTCCGTCCATGTCCCGTGTGTCTGTATCCTGTGTGTTCAAAATAAATGCCAATGTTTATTCAGAGCTAGCCGTATTTTTCCATGAATCTACGAGCACCAGGGTATAAAATAAAATTTTTTTAGTATTTTTTTACTAATTTACACCATAATAGAAGTCACATAAATGATTTTCAAGTGAATTTAAAAAATCATGCATTGTAGGATTAAGTTTCTTTCAAAATGCAAAATAGATTCTTCGATTACGAAAAGGAAAGCTAAATGCTTACTCCACTTCTATTTCTCTTGTATGGTCACGAGCATGCAGCTGCAATTTTTGATCACATTGAAAGGAATGAGTTATATACGGGATCTACTCTTCCTTAAGGGTCTTATAACCACCTGTTTCTGACTGTCTTCTCTCTCTCTCTTCTTGCAGAAGCAGGATGCAGCAGCTAGGATGGAGTCCTCCAAGGTCCCCCGCGTGTCCCGAGGGACAACAGTGATGGGCAGCGAGTGGCGCCCCCAGCTAGGGGAGCGCGTCTGCATCGGAGGGGTGACTTCGGACTGACGGCCTTCGCGCAGGGGTGCTGGACGAGCCAGTCGGAAAGAACAACGGAACGGTCAACGGGGTCGTCTACTTTGAGTGCAGGTGGGTCTTCTTTCTGCATACCTTCTTTGTTGTGGCATGCCCTTCAATGTTCATATCTGCTAGACCAAGTCCATGATATTGTGCCATGCTTGGGAAATCCAAAACCAACAATAGATTTTCAGAAAGGTCTGTGAATGGCAAATTCTTTTGTACCAAAGGCAAGGCAGACTTTGGCTGAGTATTGTAGCCTTCACGTCTTGGAAGGTCCTACCAGGAATAAAAAATCCAGGTGTACTTCACAACCCATTCTTCCTTCCCTAGCCGCTATGAGGTGACCTTTTTTTGTTGCTTGTTAAGGGTGTGATCTTCCTTAGTACTCAATAGGTCTACCAATAAGACAATTTATGAACATATTGAAGGATTAGGTGGCATCCATCTGTATAACATGCATGTATGCATGACCTAATGTCTGATTAAAGTACTTCTTGTACAAAAATCAGCTATAATGAGAGACTTTCTCTTAATACGGGATACTTTCAAAAAAGAAATGAGAGTTTGTGGCTAAATACCTTTTTTTAGTTTAAATTTAAACTTCTTTAAAAAAAGCTATTTTTTTATTTATCTACGTGAAGGAATCGACGCAGTTTGTGATTGCTTTTTCTTTTGTGCCAGTTATAAATTATGAATTTTCGTATTGTTAATAAAGTTTTCCTCATTTAGGCCAAATCATGGTATCTTTGCTCCAGTCTCCAAAGTGTCGAAACTTAACGATCTACATGACTGGCCCAACTCTATTGAAAGCCCGTCCTTGAAACCCCCTTCAGACTCGCCCAATATAACCCACCTCGAATACAGCAGCTTTTTAAAGAGCAGCCACAGCGAGCCCGCCTTTGCGAGGACGTCTGCCCCTTCCAAAATTCAGCACTTCCCATTGGACCGAAGTAGAGATCCCTCCCCTTTCAACAACAACTACGCCCACCGAGAAATAGAGAAGCAGATCCACTCCATCAAGAGCAGCCACAGTGAACCCGCGTTTGCCAGGGCTCCTCCCACTGCCAGAGAAACTCCCTATTACAGCAGAGACCACTCCCCTTTCAATAATAACCACGCCCACAGGGAAGAGAAGATTGTCGAGAGGCAGTCCTCGACCAGGACTATCAAATGCTCGTCTTCGAGCCGTAGCCTCAGCAAGTACGGATACAGCTATGGAAAGAAGTCCAGTTGCAACGGCTCTTCGAGCGAATCGTCGAACTATTTCCACCAACAGGGTGGGGGACAGAAATGGCCCGCGCACCCCGCCAACACTTAAAAAGCGTTTATGGCTTATAATGGGTGCGGGGAAGTTTATCTTCCACCATCAAACGAGCCCACGGACAGGGGAACAGACCAGCAAAGGCCAGACGACATTTATTTTTAATTCTTAATTTTACAGACATATAAAACAAACTGGGGGAGGACAATTATCCTCCCCCTTAAAAAAAAACATATATGAAAAGAAGCAAACACAGCAATCACAAGAAACACAAGAAATATAAAAGAAAGAAAGATGCCATTAAAACACTTCAAATGGCCCTTTATGAAATCATAATTTGGTTCATCCATTCTATGGATTTTAATTATAATTTTCTATTGTTTAAGATCTTTAGGCCTTAATTAATCCCCATCCTCCATTAAATTAATTTTAACTGTAGTTTACTTAATTCAAATTTTTCCAAAAGTCGGGCTCGAACTCGAGCTCACCGACTTGCCATGAAAGCTAGTGTACTCTAGTCAGTGGCTATATGCCCCAGGCTAGCTGGGACAGTATTCCGAGAGGTCAGTTGTGTTTTGGATTTTATTTTCCAATTAAATTATAATTTTAACATTAATAAAATGCGAGACCAGAACGTGGGATAGAACCCACGACTGGTCTCTGTCCACCTTTCTTATGTGGCCATCTTAGCCTCTCGGCCATCTACACTTAAAATTTAGAACAATATTTTAGATAATCAAGGACGGGGAAGGTCCGAAAGCCTCAATTAAAAGAATTATGTGTTGATTTAAAACACAAATAAATCACATATAATAATTAATCCCCATCCTTCATTAAATTAATTGGAACAGCTTTAGAATAGGTCAACTTTTGGCGACTGTTTCCAGCCGGCGCCAAGTTGGCGCCGGCTGGAAACAGTCACTAGAAACATTGCAACCCGAACTTCCAGAAATACGGCAACCTTGCAAACCAGCCGCCATCTTGTTTACACTGGCTCAAAGCCCAAATAAATAACAGAAACAATAAATACAACCGATAACATGGAGTTTAATAACTACCAAAATAGACATTTACTCTAAATTACCAGCACTAATAGCTAGAATGAACAATCTTACCTTATTATTCAACAGAAATTTGAATGGAATTAATCAAATCTAACGAGATCCTACGGAAATAACACGCTGCGGATTCATCGTATACTGTCATGCATGGCCGCCGCAAATGGCAAATGAATGACAAGACCGCAGATTAAACTCAAAGCTGATGGAACAACCAAAAAGAGTAATGAATTATTTCACCTAGAAATTATAAAATAAAAATGAGAATTCATTTAATTTTTATTTTTCTACCGTTTCGATCTCTATAACTAGCGTATATTATTTTCCAACTAAAAATAAATTTGCATAAACATGGCTGCCGGTTTGAGCAATCTACTTGACATGAGCAACCGATGAGCTGACTCGCTGACGTAAGCAACCGATAACCCAGCCGGCGCAACCGATCGGCAATGAAATACCGCCAACTTGGCGACAGCAAAAAAGTTGACCTATTCTAAAGCTGTACCAATTAATTTTAACTGTAATTTACTTAATTCAAATTTTTTTTTTTTCAAAAGTCGGGCTCGAACTCGAGCTCACCGACTTGCCATGAAAGCTAGTGTAAAGGTGGGTTTCCATGCATACGTTTTTTCAAGTTCAAGTTACAAGTTTGGTTGCTCCAGAAATTGGTTGCCATAAAATATCTCTTTTTGGTTGGCATCGAAAACAAGGAAGAGGTGGCGCTGCGGTCGACCGAAAAAAAAGTTAGCAACCAAATCTCGTACGGAAAACTTCAACTTAAAAACAAACATGGCGGCTATGCAAGGGTGAGTTAAATTTTCGTTTCTCTTAGTTTGAACGTTTGAAGTGTATTTCTATTGATAATGATTGTAAAATGTTTTCTTATTTAAAACAAAGAAAGCACTTGCTCTCGCGATTGATTTCATTCGAAAAATTGGCGTGTTTCTGTATTAAATTTGCATTACAAGTCTCATGTACAGTTTAATGTTCATGCTAAAAAAGAAATAACGAAACTGATTCCCCTCCTGAAGGTACGAAACTTAAGTTTTTTATCCCCCTCCACAATTTTTTATGTACCACCGGGTGACCCTCTTAAATTTCCAATTTGGGTCCTTATAGTAGTTAATTATATATGGGCTGGTTTTGGCTCGTCCTGATTTTGGATCCAGCCTGCGGGACATTTTAAATCCTGCTATAAATAAGCTAAACTGTATATTTCCAGTGTGGGTTTTCAGGATTTACAAACCGAGCTTGGTATTGAAATAAATTATGTGTTTCTGCTTCTACTACATATTTTAGAAGGGGCGTTGGTCTACCACTGACCCTTATTTGTTTTAATCTTTTTAGGAATCACTTCTACCTAACCCAGCATATGCATGTTTTAAAAATAGCGAACACTGTTTTAAAAGCATTTTTACCTTACTTAAATAATACGTTTATAGCCTCGGTATATCCCTAACGACTAATTAAACATTTACTTTTAGGTGATATTAGCATACAATTTTAGATTCATACTAAAAAGTAAAACTTAAATAAAACAATATAGTAAGCATTATCTTTAAAAAAGGTTAAATAGCTTGCTTGTACTCCCTCATTTCCTTGCCTCAATCAGGACGAAACTGATATAAAAAATTAACTTAACTTGAGCTATTGGCTATTAAACGTTTACTACAGTTTCAATTGGTAATCCATTTTTCCCCCTCCGTTGGTTATGCCACCGGTACGCATTGTTCAATTCCTGTATACATAATATTTCTACTCAACAGGTCAAGAATTAGTCATTTGAGGACAAGGAAAAGGCCAAGCAAATGATGTTCTGTTAATAAAAAAAATATTTTGATGTGTGAAATAAAAAAACCTTACATATTTAAACAAGTGTGTGTATTTTTTCTTTTTTATTTTAAAATATCTGTGAATTACATGTAATTTAAAACTCAAAATGTGTACTTGTAAATTTTTATTCAAAATTTTAAAATCTGAACTTTTCCACCATTCCTATTGTTAGTAAGAATGGGATTGTGACTTTAAAAAGGCTGAAGGGTTCACAAAAGTATGGTGTACTATAAAATTTTTTTACAACATTGTCATTTTAGCTGTTGTTTTCTCTAATTGTTCAGTGGAGGGTTTTTACTGTGAGTTCATTGCTCAATTCATACTGTGTTTAGAGATTAAACTGCAAATCTGAAAACGTAGGGAATGACTTTGCTACTTGTTTTCTTAAACCTAAAAAAGTTGTCCGAGTACTTTTGCTGTGCTGAAATTTTTAAAGAAAATGTAAATGGATAAGTGTAATTTTTATTTAAACCTTATATATTAAAAATTTAATTTATTGCAATTAAATTATTTTTTCCAAAAACATTATTAGTTACAATAAATTACAGTAAAGCACTGTTTATACGTCTTTCAAGGGACCGACGTAAAACGGCGTATAAATGAAAAGACGTATAATTGAAAACAATTTTGATTATTTGAATAAATTGGGACTTGGGGAAAACGACATATAAATGTAAAAGACATATAAATGAGAGACGTATAAACGGTGCTTTACTGTACTTTCAATATTTTTAATAAATAGGGGTTTATAATAAGGGTTAATTTATTAAAAATAATTATGGTTAGGTAATTTATCAGTATAGCAGTGTTTTATGTGCATTTCTTTTAAAATATTCTCTAAAACATGAATTTTTCATTACTTTTATACTATTTTGATAAATTTTTCATCGGATGTTTCACACAGTTAAGAGTTAGAGAGGTCATTTTAAGAAGCATAAATCTGGGCTGAAAATGGTATTAAGTTACCTACTTGAAAATTCAAAGCAAAATAAAGCATCTTCATTTAAATACCAGGGGTTGATCCAGACAAAACTTGGGGCCCTTTTTCTACCCCTTCACAAAAATTTCCCCTTTAAATCTGCCCCTTTCATGAAATTCAAATAAGGTTTAGTGATAATTTGCAAGAAAACATTCACAAAATATTTGAATTTTTCCTCGGTTTGTGAGTCAATTTTACTTTTATGCACTCATCTGCTAACTATCACTGCTTCAATTTGTCACAAAAAGTAATGAACTGGGCTCCAAAATAAAAAAACCTGGATCTACCCTAGTACATTGACACTTTTGGCACAGCTTCGATAAGAGTCAACTAGCTGCCATGTTTACTCACAGCTCAAATAGATCTATGTGGTTGTGTGTAATCATTTGAACAGTGGGTAAACATGGCGGCTGGTCGACTCTTATAGCTGTTCCACACTTTTAAGAGTTTAATATTATTCACAACTAAGTTAAGTTGATGTATAACTCAGGGCTACAATGGATTTGATGTAGCTGGTAAACACTCCAGGAAAAAATCATCTAGGTTTATTGCTCCACTTTAAGACAGCTAACTAAAAAACTCTTTTAAATGATGCCACGTAATGTAAGTGGTCACCACTCAAAAGAATTATTTAGTAATTCTAGAACTTCAGAAGAATCCTGCAACAAAAATTTAAGTAAGACAGCTGAATGTTTTAACAAAAATACTAAAAAGAACTGTTAGGTTTTCCAGATAAACTTATCTTCACATGTATGGTTCATTTCTTGATAATTGTATACTTTAATAAATTTTCATGGGATTTTTCTCCAATAGTTTAAAGTAGTATATAAGATTATTTCAACAGTGAATTTCAGAAGCATTAAATCTGAGAATATGAAAATTATACCAATTACTATTAAAATTCTAAACAAACACAAAGAAGAAAACATTTTCATTTAAATTAATTTGACCTTTTAAAGTAAAAATTGTTAGTAACAAAAAATTACGTTGATATCAAATCTTATGTATTGAGAAAGATAATTTCACCAACTACTTATAACTCAAGGCTACAATGAGTTTAATGTATCTGGTAACCCCTTCAAAAAATTCATCTGGGTATTTTTCTCCACTTAAGTTGAGCTGAATTCTGAACTAAAAAACTCTTTTAAATGGTGCCACATTGGGTAAGTGGTCATCACACAAAAGAGTTATTTAGTAATTCTAGACCTTCAGAGGAATCCTGTAAGGAAAATGAAGACATTCTTTATATATAAAATGTGGCCAAGCTTTTGTGGCTCCTGATCCACTCGGGAGAGGCTTCTTTCTTTTATTGTGACAGTAATCATGCTGGCTCATCCATTACTTATAAGAAATATGAGCATATAATAATGGTAACAAAAAGAGCAGTCTTACTAAAATAATACAACATAAATTTGGATTTTTGACTACTCATTAGCTGAAATATTTTTAAAACATACCACCGAGTGGTGACGGCTACTCGTTCTCTTAAAGCCCACGAGCGAGAGTATCCCCACAGAATAATAGGTACTAATGTATTATACCGTCGACTGTTCAGCAGCCGTTAAATTCAGCGGTACCACTATAGAACAGTGAATGGGATTTTAAACCTTTTTGGATTCAGCAACACGGTTGATGGCATAATACGTAAGAACCAATAACAATTTAAGTTCTGTTATATATTAACAAAATTTTATAAACTCAAAGTTATTTAAAATATGGACAAATTTCTATTGCAGTCAAAAATTTAATTTGTAGGTGGCATTCGGGAATGGTTAGCATTCTGCCTTTATTTTTTTTCCACAAAGGAACCACAGCACTGGTGTATCGATGGTAGATAAATTTTTAAAAATGAAATAAAATTTTTTTTGCATATATTCCTCTCTTGGATATCTATTTAATAAAAGTAAAATAAGTACGCAGGAATTGTTCTTTGTACCAAATAATAAATAAGCATATCAATAAAAAATAGATAAATAACAATATAAGTTTACTTTGTACCCCAATCGGGTTTTGTTTAATTTCCACCCTCTAATATGATCAATATATATATAAATGTAAATTACACCTATTTGCAAATGCAACCCACTTGTGTGACCAAATAAAAGCATTCCTCGAGTCTAGTGTCGAGAATGCTAAAGATTGGCTTCAAGAATTTGGATGAAAAGAGTAACGTGGGACGTGAAGTGAATATTATCGATGACAGATAACATAGAAAGTAGGGAACACCGGAAAGCGCAGCACTCAAAGAAACTTTTGGAATTGATTATTCATTACTTATAGACAAACCCTTGCTACTGAATAAAACTGAATTCTTTAATTGAAGCAATAAGCAAAACCGACAACAATTAGAATTGATGCCGCAATCAGTTGGACAAATGAGTTTGCATTTATCTAGAATCCTATATAGTTAGTTGGTTAGCTTTATGATTATTAATTGGTAAGGCAAACAACCTTGCAACTCTCTGAGAAGTTCTACACTTTTGTATGATAACAAATACACAAAACAAAAGTAATCAAGCACATTGATGCTAAGATTAAGACAACAATTTAGATCTTTACTGTGCATCCCAGCACCTTATACTTGGGAAGTACAAAAGGGATGAGATAAATAAAACTATAACGATTATACAAATTTATAAATACATAATTTATAAAATCTAATACTTACTAGCTGTACTGCCTAGTTCACGTCCTACCTCCTTCTAAGCATTTTTCTTGATCTCGGTGTTCGTTTATCCTTTGTACGATGCATCGCAGATGATCTTCCTCTCTTCGACTTCCTTAATTAATTTAATTATGTTGGAAGGCAAACTTTAATCCATTTTGAAACGCTTTGGAAATTTCAAATCGCAAATGCTCGAAGACCAGAGATGATGAAATACAAATACAACACTATGTTCCCTTCGTTTCTATTGGTGCATTTCTATCACGTGACCAACTTTTTTTCAGGTACGTGCAAAAAAGTCCATGCTGTCTGGACCGAAAGCAAGTTCAAGGAGCAAGGACGAGATAGGCCAGCCCATTGGTCCATAGCGCTCACGTGAACAAGTCGACTTTTCAAGTTTGGTTGGTACTTTTTCAGGAGTGGCGAAAGGGAATTTTTATCGCGCCAACACGCGAACTTGTAACTTAAACTTGAAAAAACGTATGCATGGAAACCCAGCTTAATCTCTAGTCAGTGGCTATATGCCCCAGGCTAGCTGGGACAGTATTCCGAGAGGTCAGTTGTGTATTGGATTTTATTTTCCAATTAAATTATAATTTTAACATTAATAAAATGCGAGACCAGAACGTGGGTTAGAACCCACGACTGGTTTCTGTCCACCTTTCTTATGTGGCCATCTTAGCCTCTCGGCCATCTACACTTAAAACTTTAGAACAATATTTTAGATTATCAAGGACGGGGAAGGTCCGAAAGCTTCAATTAAAAGAACTATATGTTACTTTGAAACACAAATAAATTACATATAATAAATACAAAAACAGATTCTCACCTCGATCGAAAATTCTCTTTTTTTTTTTGAATTTAACAATTGGTTTATTAAAAATTACTATATTTATTATTGATGAGCTCCTGAAAATAAAACTGTACCATTGAGCCTCGCGAGCTCTTATTTTAAAGAACAAAAAAGAAATTTTCAAAGCTCACCCAAACTTCAAATAAAATAAAAGCATGATCAAAAATGTGAGAATGAATTCTAAAAACTATGAAAGGGATATTTCAAATATGCCCAGTTCACAATAACAAAAGATAACCATTTGTTATCGCTTTAAATAAAACATAATTGAAGAGACGGAAAAGGCAGTCTTTATTTTTTAACTATTATAATTAAAATCTTAAAATTATTTTAATACCCCCCAAGGGTACTGGGGAGCATCAGGGAGCTTAGTTAATTTTGTGAGATTTTTCCGAGCAAACGCTGAGGCGAGGACCGAACCCATGAAGGCCCAGGCCCACCGACCCAGCGTGCCGAAACTTCACCCTGACCTCTCGGCTACCGCTCAGAGAACGATGGTTCCCTTCTGCAAGTCTGCCGAGACGGCCCATGCGCTGTAGATCATCTCCTGTAATTAAAGCCTCCCAATTAAGCTCGGGGGGTGATCAGAGAGTTAAATTTACTGCTGATATTTTTATTTTATTGAGAAGGGAATTTTGAATAGTCATATATGTCGCCGGGTGATGTTATTATCATTTTAATTTCTTTCTTCACTCAGCAGAGTGTTTGTAAACTACGCAGTTGTTACTAGAGTGCCTGTATGAGACAGAGTGGCGACAACTCAGTCCCGCGCAGGCGCGGAAGCACGGATGGGTTGCCAAGGGGAGCAAACTACTTAGCCATGCTGGCATCTTTATCGCTCCTCTGGCATACCAGGTCGAGTTTTACTTATACTTCGGGATTTTTCTTCGTCGTTTCGTTTTCATTTGTGAATTTTTTTAAACAATATACTATAGTTTCAATTCGCACTTTGGGATTAATTTAAGGAGTTAAATCTTCTGGAAAAGTATAAAAGTTTTTGATAACTTGAGAACTTAAACCAAAATCATTACTTAGATCAGAATTTAATGTTTTTAATAGTTGAAATTAAGTGCAACTTTTCTTCCAAAATCTTTGCTATAAATGCTGAAACATAACAAAATAGGGTCAAGATTTTTTAACCTACTTAGAGCTTAAGGCCATTTAGAGCAATTTTATTTCCTTTAATTTTCGTGTCATAAATTATACTTCAGGAAACTCAAGATTCTGTTATTTAAATAAATAATATTTACTTATTTTTAAACATATGAAATTTTCCTGTTGAAAAGCAGTAGGTTAATCAACAAACTAGACTTAAACATAATAAGTAAAATTTCAATTCATTAAAGTAGTAGTAAAAATACAAGTCATCTAAATTTTATAAATCAGTATTTTATTAAAAAAGTCTTGATTTACACAATTATATCAAATCGGAGTAATCAGTAATTCTTTCAGGATCTTTGGGGAATTTTTTTACAGCAAAACCCTGCTCTGATCGGTTTGTGCTGTTAAATGCCGAACAACCAGGCATCTATAAAAAGTAAAACAGATATTATAATACTTAAAACATAATAAGAAGGGCAGTTTTATTATTGTAATTTTTTTTTGAAAAAAAGAATTGCAAAAGTGGTACTTGTGTATTCTAGTGGTACTTGTGTGTGCAAGCATTTTTGTTTACTGCAAACATGATAAATCAGGGCTTGATTTTAAGTTGTATTTCCTTCAAAAAAATTCTGAGATGGCTAACATCAACTTTCAGAAATTTTTCAATGGTTTAAGAATATGCGAATAATAAAACCTAAAATAGTTTCAGAAAAAATAATGTTGAAAAGAGCAATAGAATATTTTGTATACTTTTAACAATAAATGATAATACACGTAAAAGAATTGAAAGTATAATATAATCATAAAACATAAGTAATTAAAACAATAGTCTCCATTAAGTTCCCAAGTTGTTTACCATGTTAGCAATAGTTAAGATAATACACAAATACTGTGGTGTGAAGTATAATCTTATCATTACATTTTTGAATTTGAGGTGTTATTAAATTACTTTAGCTCCTCTCCTCAAAGCTATAGTACTAATATTGATAATCTGATAAAGTAGTTTATATAAAAAAATCAATGTGTCTGAAAACAATATACCTTTATGAAATTAAATATGCGTCTAAACAAATATACAAGAGATGAAGCAATTAAAGAATACTATTAACATTGTAAAATAAAGCTTTAAAGAGCTGGAAATCTAATCAATCTACCTAAGACAAATGAACAATTCAGAAGTCAATTATAAATTTAGGAAAAACATTTCAAATCTCAAGTATTTCTCACAAAATAATAACTACGAACGTAAACATGAACAGTACACATTGGCGAAATGGCGATAAAAAGCAACGCCAAACCTTCTGCCAAGGGGCCATTGTTAACAACTTTCACAAAATGCATTTATTACGCATTGATGATATTAAACCAACAAAAAAACACAATGTATTGTTTAGATTACTAAAAGTGAAAGTATTTCAGACATTTTACTGCAGTAATTTCTCTTTAAAAACGTTACGAATTATTAATTAACGACTACTAAATAGCCATGCGGAGTAAAATAATGGAAAAAGCATAAAAAGCCGACACTTTTGGAGAATTTTTTAGGACAATCACAAACTTTAAACATTTTTCAATGAAAATTTCAAGGGTGCCAAATGATACATACCTTTATTTGAAGAATTTCGGCTATTTTTGAAGAGCTTCTCGCATCTCCCGTGTTAAGTCTACGGGAGCGGGTTCCAAATAGCCTCAGGCGGCACCCGACCAATCAGCGTTCGTCTCTCGGTTGTCGCCACTCTTGTCACTATCTAGGCACTCTAGTTGTTACTAGTGTTGAAGGTTGGTGAAGTGTGATCTTTGAAGTTGGAATTTGTGCTATTTTATCCTGTTTTCTTGAAATTACGAGTGCTCCGATGTGAATTTGTGTCGATTTCAATCTGCTTTTGGATGTGGTAGCTGAAGTTTATCTTGACTTAGTGTTTTGTTTACTTACTGCGAACTTTGACTCCAGCGTTAAGCCTAAGCTTTCTCTTGTGTTATCAGTCATTTTAGGTTAGTTTTGTTCATCTTTTATGTCTTTTTTACTTATGTTTTGTTCTTTCCATATTGTTTTGCTTACTATATCCATTTTATTTTGTTTTTTTATAGCCTTTCTTGTACTTTACGCCTAGTATGCTGAACATATCTCTCGGTTAGTTCCCTTTATTACTTTTATATCTTCTTTGATATTTCTATATTCTGTAAACTGCGTTTTTATTTGTTTCTTTTTAGATTTTACTGACTGATATTCTTTGCTGTCTCAGAGGTTCTGCTTATGTTACCCATATTTCGGAAAACTGCTATCCAGATGTATCCTTTTATTGTTTACATGTTTACTTTGTTTTGTTTGCTTATTATTGCATTAGTTTTGCTTTTGTTTTTGTCTTTTATTTTCAGATATTACCGAGATTCTTGCTTAGTTACCAGTCATTCTGCCATTGTTTCCCAGCATATTTGTCTTCTTGTATTGCATCTTATTTGAGTCACTGATCTCTACATTGATTACAGGTGTTGATTTTGATGTCTATTAGATTTATTTCACTCTTTTTATATGTTTTACAGTATTTCTGTTATTTTCAGATATCTTGATTAGGAAGTACCCAGCCTTGTTGATTTGTGATGATCTGATGATAGATGCATTAACTGCTTCGTTGAACTGCTTGTAAGTTGTTTCTTTACTATTTTTATAGTTATTTCAGTTTTTTTATGTTCTTTCATATTTTTATCTACTGTTTTTCAGGAGATCTGATCTGGTTGTTGAATCATTTATAGCATCTGGGACTTGCTGGATCTTTCAGGTGCTTGCTTTCTGAGTTTATTTGATATGTTATTTTAAGATTTTCTGTTACTTCATCTGTTATTTTTGTTTCTTTCAGGTTATTCAGGTCTTCATTTTATTTCTAGGTTCGTCATTTTCCTGTTTGTATTTAGTAGATTTTCAGGTTACATGAGGAATTCAGAAGATGTTTGAAGACTGGTAACTTTGTTATCTGATTTTATGTGCTAGTTTATTGGATAGGTTATTTCTTTGATATTTATTTAGTTTTTTTTTTTTCTCTACTTCACCTTAGTTTTATTTTGTTTTATGAGTCTGTTCTCCAGGAATCCCCTCCAACTCTCTTCAGGACCACAGAGGATCATGGATTAGCTCCCTGTCGTGGAGTGGTGGGCGATCCAATGGTTGGGTCAGCCATGAGTTCAGACTCTTTTCTTTTCCCTATTTATTTTATTCCATTAAAATTCTTATCTTTCTGTTAGATTAGTTAGTATTTTTTTTATTTGTTTTATTTTACTTTTTTGCTTTTTCTTATCTTATTTTCGTATTAGTTTTTATTTCTTTTTTTAGGGACAGGGTGGGGGACAGTTTGAACACTTCCAACGTACCCCTACAAACTCTACAACTACAACAAAAAAAACGAAGGGGCGAAGCGCTTTAGCAGGGACGTCGCGGACGAGTACAAGATGGCCGAGAGCAACACCACCAGCGGCTACTCGACTGGTCTGAGCGACTCTTGTTGCGGTAATGACCTGTCCGGGAAGGAGATCCCTGTGGACTCTGAGGATGCGTTCTCTATGCAGGAGAGCACCAGCCTGAGTCGCGACCTGACTGCCGTCTGCCAAAACGACAGCGCCAGCGACGCCCTGTGTGAGACCATGGTGGAAGACTCAACCCTCACCGAGATCCACTGGCTGATGCTGTCACCCGAAGAGGGGCCGGTCACCCCTCAATCTGCCACCCCGGAGAGAGGAGCCTCCAAACCCATCAAGCCCGAAGACCGCAAGAAGGCCCTGGTGGCCACCGCCAAGTCGCCCAAGATGAACGTCACGTCCAAGATCAAGGCGATGATAGAGTCGAAAACGACGCCGAAGGCGTCGAAAGAAGACCCGCCGCCGCCGCAGCCCAGGCGTTCTGCCGGGCCGCCTAAAAAGAGCCGTTGGGAGGGAGTGACTTCGAAGATCGCGGCCAGCCTGGCTGAAGAGAAGACCAAGCCGAAAGCCAAGCGGGATGTCCGCAGTCGGGTGGATACCAACCTGGTGACGGCCAGACTGACCGGTGGGAGTTGCAGATCGCCACGGTTGGACTCTTCCAGGATGTCTGCTGACGGCAGCATGTCCCCCGTGTCTGCTTGTTCCAGGGCCGCCTAAAAAGAGCCGTTGGGAGGGAGTGACTTCGAAGATCGCGGCCAGCCTGGCTGAAGAGAAGACCAAGCCGAAAGCCAAGCGGGATGTCCGCAGTCGGGTGGATACCAACCTGGTGACGGCCAGACTGACCGGTGGGAGTTGCAGATCGCCACGGTTGGACTCTTCCAGGATGTCTGCTGACGGCAGCATGTCCCCCGTGTCTGCTTGTTCCAGGGCCGCCTAAAAAGAGCCGTTGGGAGGGAGTGACTTCGAAGATCGCGGCCAGCCTGGCTGAATAGAAGACCAAGCCGAAAGCCAAGCGGGATGTCCGCAGTCGGGTGGATACCAACCTGGTGACGGCCAGACTGACCGGTGGGAGTTGCAGATCGCCACGGTTGGACTCTTCCAGGATGTCTGCTGACGGCAGCATGTCCCCCGTGTCTGCTTGTTCCAGGGCCGCCTAAAAAGAGCCGTTGGGAGGGAGTGACTTCGAAGATCGCGGCCAGCCTGGCTGAAGAGAAGACCAAGCCGAAAGCCAAGCGGGATGTCCGCAGTCGGGTGGATACCAACCTGGTGACGGCCAGACTGACCGGTGGGAGTTGCAGATCGCCACGGTTGGACTCTTCCAGGATGTCTGCTGACGGGTCCCCCGTGTCTGCTTGTTCCAGGGCCGCCTAAAAAGAGCCGTTGGGAGGGAGTGACTTCGAAGATCGCGGCCAGCCTGGCTGAAGAGAAGACCAAGCCGAAAGCCAAGCGGGATGTCCGCAGTCGGGTGGATACCAACCTGGTGACGGCCAGACTGACCGGTGGGAGTTGCAGATCGCCACGGTTGGACTCTTCCAGGATGTCTGCTGACGGCAGCATGTCCCCCGTGTCTGCTTGTTCCAGGGCCGCCTAAAAAGAGCCGTTGGGAGGGAGTGACTTCGAAGATCGCGGCCAGCCTGGCTGAAGAGAAGACCAAGCCGAAAGCCAAGCGGGATGTCCGCAGTCGGGTGGATACCAACCTGGTGACGGCCAGACTGACCGGTGGGAGTTGCAGATCGCCACGGTTGGACTCTTCCAGGATGTCTGCTGACGGCAGCATGTCCCCCGTGTCTGCTTGTTCCAGGGCCGCCTAAAAAGAGCCGTTGGGAGGGAGTGACTTCGAAGATCGCGGCCAGCCTGGCTGAAGAGAAGACCAAGCCGAAAGCCAAGCGGGATGTCCGCAGTCGGGTGGATACCAACCTGGTGACGGCCAGACTGACCGGTGGGAGTTGCAGATCGCCACGGTTGGACTCTTCCAGGATGTCTGCTGACGGCAGCATGTCCCCCGTGTCTGCTTGTTCCAGGGCCGCCTAAAAAGAGCCGTTGGGAGGGAGTGACTTCGAAGATCGCGGCCAGCCTGGCTGAAGAGAAGACCAAGCCGAAAGCCAAGCGGGATGTCCGCAGTCGGGTGGATACCAACCTGGTGACGGCCAGACTGACCGGTGGGAGTTGCAGATCGCCACGGTTGGACTCTTCCAGGATGTCTGCTGACGGGTCCCCCGTGTCTGCTTGTTCCAGGGCCGCCTAAAAAGAGCCGTTGGGAGGGAGTGACTTCGAAGATCGCGGCCAGCCTGGCTGAAGAGAAGACTAAGCCGAAAGCCAAGCGGGATGTCCGCAGTCGGGTGGATACCAACCTGGTGACGGCCAGACTGACCGGTGGGAGTTGCAGATCGCCACGGTTGGACTCTTCCAGGATGTCTGCTGACGGGTCCCCCGTGTCTGCTTGTTCCAGGGCCGCCTAAAAAGAGCCGTTGGGAGGGAGTGACTTCGAAGATCGCGGCCAGCCTGGCTGAAGAGAAGACCAAGCCGAAAGCCAAGCGGGATGTCCGCAGTCGGGTGGATACCAACCTGGTGACGGCCAGACTGACCGGTGGGAGTTGCAGATCGCCACGGTTGGACTCTTCCAGGATGTCTGCTGACGGCAGCATGTCCCCCGTGTCTGCTTGTTCCAGGGCCGCCTAAAAAGAGCCGTTGGGAGGGAGTGACTTCGAAGATCGCGGCCAGCCTGGCTGAAGAGAAGACCAAGCCGAAAGCCAAGCGGGATGTCCGCAGTCGGGTGGATACCAACCTGGTGACGGCCAGACTGACCGGTGGGAGTTGCAGATCGCCACGGTTGGACTCTTCCAGGATGTCTGCTGACGGCAGCATGTCCCCCGTGTCTGCTTGTTCCAGGGCCGCCTAAAAAGAGCCGTTGGGAGGGAGTGACTTCGAAGATCGCGGCCAGCCTGGCTGAAGAGAAGACCAAGCCGAAAGCCAAGCGGGATGTCCGCAGTCGGGTGGATACCAACCTGGTGACGGCCAGACTGACCGGTGGGAGTTGCAGATCGCCACGGTTGGACTCTTCCAGGATGTCTGCTGACGGCAGCATGTCCCCCGTGTCTGCTTGTTCCAGGGCCGCCTAAAAAGAGCCGTTGGGAGGGAGTGACTTCGAAGATCGCGGTCAGCCTGGCTGAAGAGAAGACCAAGCCGAAAGCCAAGCGGGATGTCCGCAGTCGGGTGGATACCAACCTGGTGACGGCCAGACTGACCGGTGGGAGTTGCAGATCGCCACGGTTGGACTCTTCCAGGATGTCTGCTGACGGCAGCATGTCCCCCGTGTCTGCTTGTTCCAGGGCCGCCTAAAAAGAGCCGTTGGGAGGGAGTGACTTCGAAGATCGCGGCCAGCCTGGCTGAATAGAAGACCAAGCCGAAAGCCAAGCGGGATGTCCGCAGTCGGGTGGATACCAACCTGGTGACGGCCAGACTGACCGGTGGGAGTTGCAGATCGCCACGGTTGGACTCTTCCAGGATGTCTGCTGACGGGTCCCCCGTGTCTGCTTGTTCCAGGGCCGCCTAAAAAGAGCCGTTGGGAGGGAGTGACTTCGAAGATCGCGGCCAGCCTGGCTGAAGAGAAGACCAAGCCGAAAGCCAAGCGGGATGTCCGCAGTCGGGTGGATACCAACCTGGTGACGGCCAGACTGACCGGTGGGAGTTGCAGATCGCCACGGTTGGACTCTTCCAGGATGTCTGCTGACGGGTCCCCCGTGTCTGCTTGTTCCAGGGCCGCCTAAAAAGAGCCGTTGGGAGGGAGTGACTTCGAAGATCGCGGCCAGCCTGGCTGAAGAGAAGACCAAGCCGAAAGCCAAGCGGGATGTCCGCAGTCGGGTGGATACCAACCTGGTGACGGCCAGACTGACCGGTGGGAGTTGCAGATCGCCACGGTTGGACTCTTCCAGGATGTCTGCTGACGGGTCCCCCGTGTCTGCTTGTTCCAGGGCCGCCTAAAAAGAGCCGTTGGGAGGGAGTGACTTCGAAGATCGCGGCCAGCCTGGCTGAAGAGAAGACCAAGCCGAAAGCCAAGCGGGATGTCCGCAGTCGGGTGGATACCAACCTGGTGACGGCCAGACTGACCGGTGGGAGTTGCAGATCGCCACGGTTGGACTCTTCCAGGATGTCTGCTGACGGCAGCATGTCCCCCGTGTCTGCTTGTTCCAGGGCCGCCTAAAAAGAGCCGTTGGGAGGGAGTGACTTCGAAGATCGCGGCCAGCCTGGCTGAAGAGAAGACCAAGCCGAAAGCCAAGCGGGATGTCCGCAGTCGGGTGGATACCAACCTGGTGACGGCCAGACTGACCGGTGGGAGTTGCAGATCGCCACGGTTGGACTCTTCCAGGATGTCTGCTGACGGGTCCCCCGTGTCTGCTTGTTCCAGGGCCGCCTAAAAAGAGCCGTTGGGAGGGAGTGACTTCGAAGATCGCGGCCAGCCTGGCTGAAGAGAAGACCAAGCCGAAAGCCAAGCGGGATGTCCGCAGTCGGGTGGATACCAACCTGGTGACGGCCAGACTGACCGGTGCACAGTGGAGTATTTGTGTGCCAAAAAGGCTTAACAAAAAGTTTATTGAACATTAATAAAAATTATATTTTCTGAAAGCTGAATAAATTGTGCATTCATCAGTATACTTGTTTTGGCCATTGGTTTTTTAGTTTTGTTGCTAGCCTCAGTTAAAGTTGAGATTTCGTTGTTATTAAAGGCAATTTTTCATTGATTTTTGGCTTTTTAAGAGGTTTACGTAATAATTTTTCGTGAATGGAAAAATAAACTAATTGAAACGGAATAAAAAGTGTCTGATTACGAATTGCATGAGCTTTATTTACGTATTTTTTAAATTTTAAATAGTTATATTTTTCCTTTTATAAAAAGCGATTAAAATCAAGAATCGGCCAATTTGTTGCCTTTACAACTGCATTTTTTATATTTAGAAAGGTTTTTGAAAGGGTTCCCCGCTTTGGCCCGCCCAAATCAAAGTTTACTGATTAAGTTCACACTATTAGAGAACACTTCCAGTTAAATTTAGGGTGCGCAAACCTGCGTTTTTTTTACAATTATTTTTTTAAAAACTTACCTTGATTAAACGTTTGCATTGTTTTCTTTGTTATGATGAAAGTTTGCACCTGGCTTCGCGAGTCTTTCGTCCACATTCGCTGGGAGTATGGTTTTTAATTAGTACTTTATTAATATCAACTACGCTTTTGTTTTTCTTTTTCTGCTCTTATTTTTATATTGCAAACGATATTTATCCATTTATACTTAATTAAAAACCAAAGTACGGCAACATATTTAACATTTTATTTATTTATGTTCTTGAATTGGTTTACACTTTTTGACAGATGAATTATGGTTTATCTTTATGGTATTTAAAATAAAGAAAAAGATACACAGTAAGGACAAATTTATTTTCTACTATATTTAATTGCTTTTTATTTCTGTTATTATTCTTGTACACTTTAGGAAAATAATTTAGATCAGTAATTAAATACTATCTAAATTAGATTCTTAAGATAAGCATTTGTATAAAATATATTTTCTTCGGAACACGATATATACTACCAGCCGTTATAAATAAATGGATTTGCACTTTAATTTAGTAAAAAGATGTTTAAATTCTAAAACATACTGATAAATTAGTGTATATTAGGGTGTATCGAAAAAAACTTTTTTTCGATTTTGATGACGTAATAGTGCGGAAAAGTTGTCTAAGGTGCCAGAGAGTACCTGTGAATTTTTTCAGAATTTTTGGATAATTTCTTAATGTGCCACATTGGCCCTGAAGTTCCCCATGTTAATCCAATGGGGCGCGCCGCCAAAAAGGCCGAAAATCGGTTTTTCGCCCCTCATTTCTACCCTAATCACACGACGAATGTCTCGTCTCGAGTTATGGACTCTATATGATGTATGCTATCCGATAAAACTTGAATAATAGCCTAAATATCTATATTACGTTTTTTTGTATGCTCAAATTTCGTCGAAAATTGCGTATTTCCTCGTTCAAATCAGAGCCCACAATCAACATAATATAGTGATTTAAGTTATTATTCAAGTTTTTTCGGGTAGCATACATCATATAGAGTCCATAACTCGAGACGAGACATTCGTCGTGTGATTAGGGTAGAAATGAGGGGCGAAAAACCGATTTTCGGCCTTTTTGGCGGCGCGCCCCATTGGATTAACATGGGGAACTTCAGGGCCAATGTGGCACATTAAGAAATTATCCAAAAATTCTGAAAAAATTCACAGGTACTCTCTGGCACCTTAGACAACTTTTCCGCACTATTACGTCATCAAAATCGAAAAAAAGTTTTTTTCGATACACCCTAGTGTATATACTCATGAAATAAATATTTTAAGTCAAATTTGTGGTTTTTATAATCACAAAATTAGAAAAATAATTTTGACACGGATTTTGGGTGAAATACTCCACTGTGCGGTGGGAGTTGCAGATCGCCACGGTTGGACTCTTCCAGGATGTCTGCTGACGGCAGCATGTCCCCCGTGTCTGCTTGTTCCAGGGCCGCCTAAAAAGAGCCGTTGGGAGGGAGTGACTTCGAAGATCGCGGCCAGCCTGGCTGAAGAGAAGACCAAGCCGAAAGCCAAGCGGGATGTCCGCAGTCGGGTGGATACCAACCTGGTGACGGCCAGACTGACCGGTGGGAGTTGCAGATCGCCACGGTTGGACTCTTCCAGGATGTCTGCTGACGGGTCCCCCGTGTCTGCTTGTTCCAGGGCCGCCTAAAAAGAGCCGTTGGGAGGGAGTGACTTCGAAGATCGCGGCCAGCCTGGCTGAAGAGAAGACCAAGCCGAAAGCCAAGCGGGATGTCCGCAGTCGGGTGGATACCAACCTGGTGACGGCCAGACTGACCGGTGGGAGTTGCAGATCGCCACGGTTGGACTCTTCCAGGATGTCTGCTGACGGCAGCATGTCCCCCGTGTCTGCTTGTTCCAGGGCCGCCTAAAAAGAGCCGTTGGGAGGGAGTGACTTCGAAGATCGCGGCCAGCCTGGCTGAAGAGAAGACCAAGCCGAAAGCCAAGCGGGATGTCCGCAGTCGGGTGGATACCAACCTGGTGACGGCCAGACTGACCGGTGGGAGTTGCAGATCGCCACGGTTGGACTCTTCCAGGATGTCTGCTGACGGGTCCCCCGTGTCTGCTTGTTCCAGGGCCGCCTAAAAAGAGCCGTTGGGAGGGAGTGACTTCGAAGATCGCGGCCAGCCTGGCTGAAGAGAAGACCAAGCCGAAAGCCAAGCGGGATGTCCGCAGTCGGGTGGATACCAACCTGGTGACGGCCAGACTGACCGGTGGGAGTTGCAGATCGCCACGGTTGGACTCTTCCAGGATGTCTGCTGACGGCAGCATGTCCCCCGTGTCTGCTTGTTCCAGGGCCGCCTAAAAAGAGCCGTTGGGAGGGAGTGACTTCGAAGATCGCGGCCAGCCTGGCTGAAGAGAAGACCAAGCCGAAAGCCAAGCGGGATGTCCGCAGTCGGGTGGATACCAACCTGGTGACGGCCAGACTGACCGGTGGGAGTTGCAGATCGCCACGGTTGGACTCTTCCAGGATGTCTGCTGACGGCAGCATGTCCCCCGTGTCTGCTTGTTCCAGGGAGAGGAGGGTTGCTACTACGACGAGGTGAGACATCTTCTATTTGTCGATTCTTCACGATATCATTGGGGTTCTTGCAGCAACGAGAGATCTGTCCCGTTTAAAAAACTGTTTGTTAGCTCGTTGTTGCTGCAAGAATCGTGACATTGTTTCATGCTAGCTTGAAATCCTTTTTGGCCTTCCTTATGAATGTTTATTACCTTTAATAGCCGTTGCCTAAGAAATTACACTTGAATATAATTTTTTTACCCTACTAGCCCATTAAATAGACTTGTGACATTTTCAGTTTTTTGTTTACTTTCAAAAATAACGGTTATGTTCGTTTGTTTTTATAGTGTTTCACTGAGAGAAGGACGCTCGAAAGATACTAAAAGACCAAAGAGCCCAAGTAAGTTAAATCGATAATTTAAATATGCCTGTTCCACCTGTGTTTAAATGTGTCTTTATGGTATTTTTCCACTAAACGTTAATTTCATTAATTTAAATATCTGTATAAGTGTGTTCATTAGGTGCTTTTATGATGTTTAAACTCACTAAGTTTCTAAGTAGTGTTGCTATCTCAGAAAACTGCGTATTAAGGTTCAAACTCTTAATGAATCGGGACAATCTGAGGCAGCAGGGGGTAGGGCTGACTACTCAATCAAAGATCAAGTTTTAGGCGGTAAAGTTTTCTAAAGCCTTGATTTATTGAAAATTAATAAATAAGATAGATTCCCTTACTGTGCCGTGATGTTTACATAGGATAAATATACCTTAATTGGGTAAGGGTGCCTTGAAAAAAGTTATTCCAAAACATATTATGTATTTGGAAGACACTGGATGGCATGCAGAATTATCTGGGGAGCATGCTGTCTCTAAAGGTTTTTAAACATACCAATAAAAAATTAAATGAAATGAAAATAAATGGCCTGAGGTTAGCAGTTGCGTCAAGTTGAACATGAGTTTTAAATTACACATGCGCTGTGCTACCATGTTTCTAATTACCATGTTTGAGGTTGACTGAAGTAACGCAAAAGGTCTATCATCGACAAGCATCTGTTAATCTGAACTTTTCCTACTTAAATTTCTATGAAACTAGGACATGGAGATGTTTTTAAAAGTTAGCTTTTTGACTCCTATTAATTTAACCCTTACCTTTGTCCCCTTGGTTTGGCCTCTCCTTGCTTGACACCCAAGTGGAGTTGTTGTGTGTGTTATGTTAATATGCCTCTGCTGTTTGCTCTCCCTCGTGGCGCCCCCGTTTGCAGGATGAGCTATGTCATAGACACGCCCCCAGGTAAGCCGCCCTCTGGCGATCGCTAGCAAAAGCTCGCTCGCTTGCCTCTGTGCAAAGCGCATTTCTTTTGTCACTCATCGGAGGTCCCATTTACCCGGAAAATCACGTCCGATCTTAAGTTGGGACACACCAAATGATATCTTGTGTCTCCTACGGTTGTTTTATCAAGACTACACTGGTTGGGGGTTCCCTTGAATTTAAGTCCATTGGGGTAACTCTTGATGTCCAGAGAGCCACGTTGAATACAGGACCACATTTAACTTTCCTACAAGCCCGTAGGACCAAATTGGGATTTCAGTAGAAAACTATAGAACCACTGGAATTTCGTTTGATGAAATCCATAGAAGCATTTTACTTTCTCTTGAAGTTTTAAAGACCTCATTGGACTTTCCCTCTTAGTCCAAAAGACCACATTGAACTTTCTCTTGAAGTCCACAGGATCTCCTTCCTTTTAAAGTTCTAATGAACTTTAAAAGGAAAACAAGGGAAAATTTTCTCTTTTAGTCCTCAGGTGAAAACTGTACTTACACTTGAAGTCCTTCATGACCACATTGAGCTTTCCTTTAAAGTGCGTAGGATTCATAGTGTAGGGCCTCACTGGAATTTCTATTGAGATCCATAGGGTCTATAATAGGAATTCCCTCAAGGCCTAAAAGGCCACATTAGACTTTCCATTGAAGTTCATAGAGCCACACTGATTTAGAATGAAGTCTCATAAACCAAGATCAAGCTAGCTCATCATATAAAGATTGTGTTGTGAATTTTGAGCAATTTCTTTTTTTAAAATTTCAATCAAATTTATCGACATTTTAAGTGTTTTATTCTATTATCTTTTTTTTCTGTAATTAATTATAACTTCACTAGTTGGAGTCTGAATAAGAACGACTATAGAAGTGAAATGAATTCCTCCACCGTGAGTCTGTTTTAGGGCGCTAGTCAATGGTCAGGTCATACATTGGAGACCCCTCGACTAAGTAATGAGAGTAGTTTTAGATAATTCGGAGGGGGCATTTCTATGAAGTATAGGGGAAAGTGGGGCACATTCGCACAAAAAGTGCATTTCGGCATATTTATCTGGATCTAGATGAGATATTGAAACAAACTCGGATTCAAATGAAAGTTAAGACCTTAAGATTGTAGACGATGCATATTGAGAATTTACACACATGAAGACGTTGGTTTTTGATCTGTTCGAAATTTGAGATAAATGTGATTCAGAAAAATCTTCAACTTATGAACTTATAGATATGTCTAGAAAAATCAAGATTCGATCTAACTGATTGTTTCCTCACAGAGGGCAACGTTTAAAGTTAACTTAAGTTCAACTCGCTTATTTAGAAGAGCTTGAATTACTTTTCCCTAATTCACTTTGATCCATTCCAAGAGAGCAATCTCATAAATTTCACACATCATCCGCACTATGATAGAAGCCGTGGATCACTAGAGAAAGTCCCATCTGAGCAGCAAATGGATGTCTAGACAATATTGCATCATAGTTCAGTACAAATCAACATGCGTTAGAATACTGAACGGGATATTTTCATGTCACTTCTGTGAATCAAGAACTGTCCTGATCAAACAATCCAGTATTCATAAAAGAAAACCCTCAATAAAGCCAGTCAATTTCCCTGCTCGATCGAAAAAACTCACACTCATCAGCACCTTTTAAGCAGCTGGATGATATGAACCACCACATTACAACAGCTGAGAACATCTTCCAATCACAGTCTCAATGTCCAAAAGACAATAATAGCCTTTCCTCAAGAAGCGAGCACATGGAGCGAGCTGAGCATCGGCAGCGCTGTGGTGCGAGCGAGCGGTCGGAAGGTAAACAGAGCGAGAGTTGAAGAGAAGGCGGGGAAGGGTGTGGGCGAGGGCAGCGCCAATCACAGCCGCCTCCGAGAGAAAGTGCCTGTTGGAGAAGCGTCCAAAAACTAGATATTTACAAATCAGACTTCGGAATATCCTTTTGTATATTTTCACCTGAAAATTGTTCAATAATTTAATTTCCCGAAATTTTGACGTTAGGGGACGTCTATAAAAACCTCTCGTCAACTTTAAGTTTAGAAAATATACGTTTTTTAAATATATTTTTAGCACACGTTTAGGCAAAATATGCTGATTAGTCAAAACAGTGAATTTTTAGGCATCATGGTCATATGCGTGGCCCTTATTTTCAAACTTTCGAAATGTTTAGCTCCCACCTCAATGGACAAAAAATGAAAATTACAAAATTTTAGCCAAATCGGATAATATTAACCCGACCCACAAACGCCTTAAAGTTTAGAGTTTTTGGCCCATTTTTTGAAAAACAGGCAAAAATCCCCACTCTCAATTTTTTATGAACTTCTATTGTTAGAGATATCATGTCACAGGTTTCGTTTTTTTATCGCCCCTCATTTTGAGTAGTAATTTGTTTAGTGTTACGCAAATATTGTAAAGTTGTTTTTCCTGCATATGGATGTTGTTTTTCCTGCAACTGATACTCTACAACCGCTTGAACTTAAACACTTGAAATTGGGCTAATTTAGTTCGTAAATTTATTCTCTTTAAAGTGATGGGCATTAAGATGAAATTCCTTCACAAAAAAATTTTTTTTAAATGTTAAGAAAAAGTGTGAAAAAAATTAAAATTATTATTTTAACAAAATATTAATTCATTAATTAACAAAAAAATTATTGTTCTTTACCTTCTAAAATGTACATGTTTTTCAAATATCAAGTCTGAAATTGGATTTCATCACATTCAGAAAAAATGAAATTCACCGTATACATTTGCTAGGTCCCTTATTAACCCCCTAATATGTATTAAAAGAATTATAAACTCAAGAATAGTCCGTACGATCCTTTGAAAGGGTTCATATGATTCAAATACATGGAGAATTTTTAACACAAATAAGATGCAAAACGTTTTTAAACTAATTTTCTTTTAAAATCGCAAAGCTTCCAGACTCGAGATGGAAGCTTATATTAAATTATAACTACTATAGCGAGTGCGCAATCAGTAACGTCTACCGTTTGAGCTCTCATTTGTTTACATTCGTCGTGTGTTTGTGTCGCTGCTTCTTTGCTTTTCAAGTGAAATTTTAACGTTTGTGGAGTTACAAGACGCCTAACATCAAATAAGTACATATTTCTTTAAGCACCATGAAGAAATTTTCTCTTTGGCTGACCTCTGTGGCTTTGTTGTTGGCGGTACCTTATGCAGAACCTTTCCTTTTGCCGTTACGTATCTTTCCTTGCCTTCCATCTGGTGTGGTGGCGGATTATTCTTTAGACGTTTATATCTGCCTAAATGCCTCAATAGTTGTGATCTTGTGTGTTCACGCAGCTGGTCTGATTGGTAATTTGCTATTATTATGCGGTGACATTGAAACTAATCCTGGTCCTGGATCTCCGGCTCGTTGTAAATCTGATACGGAATCATCTTTGGAGTCGATAAAAAAGAATCAAACTGAAATCCTTAGGATGTTGCAGCAGATCGACGATAAGCAATCTAAATTTGATGATTCCTTGAAAGACTTATCCTCGAAACTCACTGCCATGGAATCCGGCTTCAGTTCATTGAAAGCTGATGTTTCGCTTCTTTCAACCACAGTGGATCGTTTAGACCAGCGGTTCTCAAACTGTGCTCCGCGGAGCCCTTAGGGCTCCGCCAAGCATTTCCAGGGGCTCCGCGAAGAAATTTGAAATAAATACATTTTTTGATAACTTCTAATTTGCTTTCTCTGAAATGTTATATATAAATAACTTTCTGTAAGGTGTCGGTAAGGTCTGCTGGTTTTTGCCTTTTTCAGGTCTTTTTTGGTTTACCAAAACAAGTTAAAAACCTGTTTTTTTGGGTCAAATTTCCAAAACTTTTTTGGTGGAGGAACCCCCAGGATGGGACGGTTTGGCGCTGGCCGTTTGGGCGCCAACCCGTTTCGGCACCAAATTTTTCTTCCAATTTTTAGAAGAATTTTGAGAGTTCTATTTACTTTCATTTTATTTCTGCCGCTGAAACGGCCGCGCCAAATAGTAGCACACAAAGGAACCCCATTCCCCCACTTCTCAAATTGATTACTCAGCACCTTTTTTAATAAAGTTCAGCAAAATCACAATCCTACTTAAAAATGTATGTCCAAAATTCGGAGTAGATGTACCAAAACCAAGAGAAAACCTGTTTTTAGTAGAGTCAAATTTCCACCCCCCTTTATAGCATTTGGAATTTAATTACACAAAACGTTTCTTATATTAAGATCTTTAAGATGCAAATTCTGCCAAAAAATATATAAAAAGCTAACATTGATTCTATGGCATGGGAGGGGATAAGGAATGATTTTGGGCCCATGTGTAAATAAATTTCGATATGTACCTCTGACGTATGGTTAGGGTGTCTCAAAAAAAACTTTTTTCCGAAAAGCCTCGGTCCCCAGGGCTTTTCCCATTCCTTTTGGTCCCAAAAGATTGTGTGTGAAGTTTTAGCCCCCTAGGTTAACTCTAGGGTTTGCCTGTAGAACCCCAAAGTTTGAAAAAAGTGGAAAAAATGACCAATTTTCAGAATTTTTAGAAATTATATTTTAAGATTGATACATTGGAGATGACCGAAAGATACAGGTTTTATAAAAGATTGCAACGAGAAGGTGAGTCAATAGCTACCTATTGTGCAGAAATTCAAAATTTATCAATTAACTGCAATTTTGGCACTAATCTGAATACTATGCTAAGAGATAAACTAGTAATGGGTTTAAAAGATGAAGGGATTCAAAAGAAACTTTTATCTGAAAATAAATTAACGTACGCTAAAGCTAAGGAAATTGCTTTTGCTATGGAATCAGCTCAAAGAGATGTGCAAGAAATGCAAAGCAAAACTTTTTCTATTAATAAAGTCCATAGTTCAAACGGTGTTGACAAAATGAGGAAACAAACAGTGCCTAGGAAAGAATCTCAACCTCTCAGGTGTTATCGATGCGACAGTACAAGGCATTTAGCACACGAGTGTCCGTTTAAAGATACAGAATGTCGCTGTTGTAGGAAAAAAGGGCATTTGGCGAGGCTCTGTCGGTCTAAGGGGAAGCAAAATAAAATGAATCAAAATAGACCGGTGAGACAAATTGAATCTGAGACTGAAGAATCTTCGATGCTCAAAGTGAAATCGAATTCAAAAGCAAGGGATCGCATTATGATTGACATACTTCTAGAGAACCAGAAATGTCAGTTTGAGTTAGACACGGGAGCGGCAATCACGTGCATGAATCTTGAGGATTTTAAGAAACTATGTCCTAAAGTTTTAATTAATCCTACAACTATGATTCTGCGAAATTTTGATAATTCTGCCATTATACCTGCTGGGGAGGCGGATGTCAAAATTCAGTATAAGAACCAAAGGAGTCGAGGAACCATCTACTTAGTGAAGGAAAGAGTAAGTGCAGTGTTTGGGCGAGAATGGTTGAGGATGTTCACTCTGGATTGGAAAGAAATTAAAGCCATTCACTCGGATCAACAACAGTCCCGAACCAGGGTCTTGCAAGCAGTTCTGCAGAAGTATGAGAAAATTTTCACATCTGGAATTGGTAAATTAGAAAATTTTTCATGCCGATTACAAATGAAACCAGGGTATACGCCAGTATTTTTCAAACCCAGACCAGTACCATTTGCTATTAAGGAGCGAATAGAAGCAGAACTGGAGAGACTGGTGTCTGAAGATATAATAGAACCAGTTAAATTCAGTGAGTGGGCCACACCGATTGTACCAGTTTTGAAAAGAAACGGTAAGTTGAGGATATGCGGAGACTATAAGGTAACAATAAATCCAGGACTGAACATAGAGCAGTATCCTCTACCAAGAATTGAAGATATCTTTGCGGATTTAGCTGGAGGAGAAACTTTCACCAAAATTGACCTAACTGAGGCTTATCTACAAATGATGGTAGAAGAACAAGATCGTCATTTGTTAACGATTAATACGCATAAAGGTCTATTTAGGTACAAAAGAATGAATTTTGGAATAGCGTTAGCTCCGGCAGTTTGGCAGCGCAGTATCGAACAGGTGTTATCCGGAATACCGGGAGTACATGTATTTCTAGACGATATCACTATAACTGGCTGTAATGATGAAGAACACTTAGGAAGATTAGAGTTGGTGTTGCAAAGGTTAGCAAACCATGGATTAAAAGTTAACAAGAATAAAAGCGAATTTTTCAAAGAATCTGTAAATTACTGTGGTCATCGAATCGACCGATTTGGGCTCCATAAAACTCAAGAAAAGATTGAAGCAGTTTTGAAAGCACCAGTTCCGAAAAATGTGTCAGAGCTAAAGAGTTTCTTAGGAATAGTTAATTATTATGGAAAATTCATACCAAATTTAGCAACTTTAACTGCACCAATAAATAATTTACTCAAAAAGGGAAACAAGTTTATTTGGAACAAAGGTTGTCAAAATGCATTTCAAAAGTTGAAGCAAGAAATAGCATCTGAAAGAGTCCTGTGCCATTACGATCCAAAGTTACCCTTGGTTCTTCAAACAGATGCATCACCAGTTGGTATTGGAGCGGTTCTGAGCCATATAATGCCTGATGGGTCTGAAAAACCAATACTGTTTGCTTCAAGATCGTTGACAACCACAGAAAGGAATTATTCGCAAATTGATAAAGAGGCTTTAAGCATTGTATGGGGAGTGAAAAAATTTTACCAGTATCTATTTGGCCGTCATTTTCATCTTGTAACTGATCACAAGCCATTAGTATCAATTTTCGCTCCGAATAAGAGTTTACCCTCTCTTTCTGCAACAAGAATGGTACACTATGCCTTATTTCTAGAAGCGTTTAGTTACACCATCAAGTATCGGAATACCAAAAAGCATGCGAATGCCGATGCTTTATCCAGATTGCCACTAGAATCAGACGAAGGGGAAAGAGTAACTGATGCAGATATCGCAAACATCGACAGAATAGAAATGATGCCAGTAACTTCCAAGGAAATTGCACAAGCTACCAAGACTGATAGTAAGCTGGTGGAACTTTATGAAGCTTTACGTACAGGATCTGACTTACCGGTTCCATGGAAAGGAAGAGAATCGGAGTTATCTTTGCAGCAAGGTTGCGTCATGTATGGCCATAGGGTGTATATTCCAGAGAAGTATCAAAAGTTAATTTTAGAAGAACTACATGCAGGACACCAAGGAATCGTAAAAATGAAAGCTCTAGCAAGGAGTTACTGCTATTGGCCAGGAATCGATGCAAGCATCACGAACTTTGTGCAAAATTGTTCTGCCTGCGTTTCAACGAGAAATGAACCACCAAAAATCAAAAGACACCCATGGGAATGGCCAAATGGTCCATGGAAACGGATCCATATTGACTTCGCAGGACCATTCATGGGGAAAATGTTTTTTGTCGTAGTTGATGCCTATTCAAAATGGGTAGAAGTTATTCCCGTAAAAAATATGACATCCAGTTTGACGGTGGAACATTTACGTCATCTATTTGCACAGTATGGATTACCACTGACTGTGGTGAGCGATAATGGTGCTAGCTTTACAAGCCATGAATTCACACAATTTTTGAGAATGAATGGTATTAAGCACATTACATCAGCACCTTATCATCCTGCTACTAATGGACAAGCAGAAAGGCTAGTTCAAGGTTTTAAGGCATCTCTAAGAGCGAGCCAAAAGGATTCCGGAGATATCAACGCGAAACTTCAAAGGTATCTACTGCAGTACCGAATCACCCCACATTCCCTCACAGGTGAAACCCCGAGTTTCCTATTCTTAAAGAGATGTATCAGAACCAGGCTAGATTTATTGAAACCTAATCTAAGAGAGCACGTTATGCAGAAACAGGGAGGAAGAGAAGATAATGAATCATCTAAACGTGAATTTAAAGAGGGGGAAAAGGTGGCGGTAAGAAATTATGTGGGATCAACAAAGTGGAAAATTGGCACCATCTTGAACCGCGAAGGAATGCTCTATTACAGCGTGCGAGTGGGAGAAGAAATTTGGAAACGACATGCCGATCAGATAAGGAAGTGTGGACAATCCGTTGATGAAAGCTTCAAAAACAATGAGGATTCCATGGAGGTTAGTACATCTGCTGCACTAACTCCAGAAGTGAACTCTGATCCGGATCCAAGCTGCGAGATACCAACTAATACATCCACACCTAGACGCTCTTCCCGTTTGCGAAAAACATCTACGCCATCTCGGAACTCAACATCTTAGACGGGGAGGAGTGTTATGTACTAGTGCTCAAGATATTCAAGATTATGGCACGTGATTTGCTATGGTGTCTCGCGACGAAAAACAAATTGAACTTCAGTTTAGGAATGTATCTAAATTCATTGCTTATCTATTTTGTTATGTTTAAATAAATATCTTACTTTCAACAACTTAACACTGCTGACGGCAGCATGTCCCCCGTGTCTGCTTGTTCCAGGGAGAGGAGGGTTGCTACTACGACGAGGTGAGACATCTTCTATTTGTCGATTCTTCACGATATCATTGGGGCTCTTGCAGCAACGAGAGATCTGTCCCGTTTAAAAAACTGTTTGTTAGCTCGTTGTTGCTGCAAGAATCGTGACATTGTTTCATTGTCTCGCAGGTCCGCTCCCCGGTCTTCGGCCCCTGTCACCAAGCCCCCTCTCCAGACCGGCCGCACCAGATTGGTCACCAATAAAAAGCCACCTACCACCACCGGTGAGTGTACCCTACCAGCATGTCATATTATATATTCGTATCCCCCCCTTCTTATATTACAGGGGTTGTGAGACAAACTCATTGGATTCATTACGAGTTATGTGAAATCGGGACTGGGAAAAATTTATTTTTAAAATTGAGGATAGTTCTCTTTTAACTCGGTCTAAGGTTTAAAATACGGACCGAGACTAACTCTGGGTTATTTTCAAGGGTAATTTTACATATACGGCCGTATTCACCACTAACCTCTGACCGGCGATTAACCGACAGTCAAATTTCTAATTGGCAGTTTCAGGAGGACAGACAGACAGATTAAAAGTATTTTGCGCAAGAGCCTTTTCAGGCTATATCACGCAATACAAGTATAAATCGTTTTCTTTTGCAGTTTAAAATCCTACTCTTTTAAATTGTATTATCTGTGTTTATTGATAAAACCTATATGTTATTGTAAATTCCGCATAATTTTAAAAACAGTATTATATTTGGATGTGGTCCACCGAGCAGAACCCGCAGGTCCGCCCCGGCCTCCCCAAAGCAAAAAAGTCTCTCTCTTGAGTATATCACGCATTTGGTCAGGATGTGTTCTACTGTGATCAACACTCCACATGCATGGCATGTGGGCGGAGGCTCCCCTTTCAGCAAGTATTCTTGTGTCAGTCTGGCATGGCCAATCCTCAGTCTGGTTATTTTTACGTCATCTTTCCTGAACAAGGCCCTTCGGGGTTTGTTTTTTATCTCCGGATCAATTTCTCTCAACTTGTTGGTATTGTTTAGCTTCCAATATTCCCTCCATTTATTGCATATTTGCTCGTATATATATCCTCGGACATCTACTTTGGGTACATTTATGTTTTTAAAAATACTTGCAGTTTTAGCACATTTGTCTGCTTTTTCATTTCCGGCTATCCCCTTATGCCCAGGGACCCAGCACAAGGCAATATAAAAACCCCTATTCATAAGGGAAGATAGCAGATCCTTATTTTTTTTAATAAGATGATCTTGAGTATAAGGATCTTTTAAAGATTGGATTGCACTCTGAGAGTCGGAATAAATAATCCATAGTTTATGTTTTTTCTTCCTTATCTCATTTAGGGCTAAAAATATTGCATACATTTCTGCCGTAAAAATTGAGGTATATTGTGGTAGTTGAAAAGATATAGTAGTGTTTTCAAAAACAGCAGCACAGCCTACGTAGTTTAAAAACTTTGATCCGTCAGTATATACGGTGTTAAATTTTGAAAACCTCGATCTGTGTTCCAAAAACACCTTCTGGAAAACTAGGTCCGAGTCTTCTGATTTCTTAAAATTTGAAAAAATGTCAATAGTTTTAAAAGCAATATTAACCCAAGGGGGTCCTATCTTATTTTGATACACCCCAACGTCTTCAACATTAAAAACATCAAAAAGTTCTTTAACTCTAAAACCAAAAGTTTTTATGCAGGATGGCCGTGCATCATAGAAAAAACGATGTGATGGGTTTTTTACAATGCTCATACATGGATGATTATCTGTTGATTTAATATTAAAATGCATGTTTAGTGCCAAGATGGCTCGTCTATTTTCCAATGACATCTCGTAGGCTTCTACATAAAGGCTCTCAACAGGAGATGTTCTGAAGGCACCAAGGCATATTCGAATTCCTTGGTGGTGGATGGTGTCAAGTTTTTTCAGAGCCGATTGTCTAGCTGAGCCATAAATAGCCGCAGCGTAGTCTAGTTTTGATCGTATCATTGCTCGATAAACTCTTAGCATTGAGATTCGATCTGCTCCCCATTGTGTATTGGATAAAATTTTCAAGATACCTAAAGCTTTAAAACCGCTATTTCTCAGATACTCTATATGTTTTAAAAAATTTAATTTATTGTCAAATATGACTCCTAAATATTTCACCTCTGAAGTCATTGGAATCTTGTTTCCATCTAGAAACAATTCTGGATCCAAATGTAACCGTGGGATGTTACAAAAATGTATACAAACAGTCTTTTGAGGCGATATGACAAATCCATTTTGTAAAGACCACAGAGAAATGCTATCTATTGCGGTTTGCAACTGCTTCTCCAATCGGTTCATGTCAGTTGAAGAACAGTGAATCATTAAATCATCCACATATAGTGAACCCTTAACTCCTGATGGCAATTGTTTTAAAATGTTATTGATTTTAATACTGAATAGGGTTACACTTAAAACACTTCCCTGTGGGACTCCTTCGCTTTGTATGAAGTAGTCTGATAGGATGTCTTTCATTTTAATTCGGAAAATTCTTTTTTTCAGAAAATTTTCTATAAATATTGGTAGGTTGCCTCTCAGACCGATTTCATGTAAATCTCTTAAGATTCCATATCTCCAGGTTCGGTCATAGGCTTTATCCATGTCAAAGAAAATGGATGCTCTTTTTTAACGAAAGCATCTCTTATCGATGTTTCTAATAGTAGGATGTTATCAAGTGTTCCGCGGTGTTTTCTAAAGCCACTTTGTTTTTGTGGTATAAGGTCGTTCGATTCCAAGTAGTAGACAAGACGAGCATTTACTATTTTTTCTAGGAGTTTACACAAACAACTGGTCAAAGCTATTGGTCTATAATTTTTGGGGTCTTTTGTATCTTTCCCTGGTTTTTCTATTGGTATAACTATGGCTTCACGCCAGGTTGACGGAAATACTCCGTTTTTCCAGATGCGATTAAAAAATTTAAGCAGGTTTAGTTTCGATGATGTTGACAAGTTTTTTAACATTTTATTGTGGATACCATCTGGGCCAACCGCTGTTATCTATCACACGAATTCACGATCAAAGACGAGCTAACAAGTACAAAACAACGCACGTGACGTACTCTTGCTGTGTGTGGAATCGGTGGAATGCGGGTTGCCGCATTGGGCGAGAGAGGGTTGCCAAAAGCGACCGGGCGAGTAACTCGTTTGGCACCCTTGGCGGCGCTAGCGCTGGGGAGTTAGTCATTGTGGAATATCGCCTCCCGAACACCTGTTCAAGCATATTTCTTTAAGACAATCCGCCTTCGAAATATTGAAGGTCGTTCGTTTACTCATCGGGGTCAACCTTTGTCACACTTCCGTACCAGCTCTCGAAGTTGACATGTCTTGCAAATATTGTTTCATTCTCTGTTGTAAAAGGTTATTCCACATAATGTTGTGCTACTTTAATGAATTTAAGTTTGAAATCTCACTTGCGTTCTTACTCTATAGAAGTATTTTTAAAAGTTTTAACTATTTAAAAAAATGTATTCACCTATTGTGTGTAAATTATTAAGTTGCCTTGTCATTGGGGTTAAATTGGGGAACTCATTTGATATACTGAGGGATTATCGGTGCATTTTTTTGGTTTATAATTAAATTTTTTAAAGGTATCTAGGTTTCACTGGAAAATGTATTCACATGAGCGATAACATTTAGTATGATTCAGCGATTGAAATTAAAAGTGCGGCGTTAACCCTACAGTGCATACTGATGCCATTTGGCAACACGACATTTTTTCCCATTTCCTACTCGAACTTTCATTTCCAAACGCCAAAACCATGCAATAAGTACAATAGATATAACATTTCATTGTATTAGCACTTTAGACTGCCAGTAGATCACAGCAGGGGTACTATTTTGAGATATTTGTTAGTAGCTAGTGAGACGAAAGTCAAGACACTGAAAACGCCAAAATAAAAGGACCATATAAATTAAAATAAAAAAAATTTTCAGCTTGAAAAAAAAATTGTTTTGAAAAGATAAAGTTGTTTTTTTATATTTTTAGAGCATTTGGTTTTATTTCACTTTACAATTAATTTCACAAGAGACACAAATTAATTTCACAAGGACAAAGTTTTTTGCCAATAAAAAGTAGAAAAAAATTAAATTGTAACGCGCATACGACCCCTCTGGTGCCCGCCACCTGGCGACAGAACTGAGAGACTATAGGAAAAGGGGACTTGAGGAGAGCATGATGGCGACAAGCCGCTCAAATCAATCTAACAATGTTTTATCCGTGTGTTGTTCCAGTTTATGTTTAGTGTTGTGTCTTCCGTCCATGTCCCGTGTGTCTGTATCCTGTGTGTTCAAAATAAATGCCAATGTTTATTCAGAGCTAGCCGTATTTTTCCATGAATCTACGAGCACCAGGGTATAAAATAAAATTTTTTTAGTATTTTTTTACTAATTTACACCATAATAGAAGTCACATAAATGATTTTCAAGTGAATTTAAAAAATCATGCATTGTAGGATTAAGTTTCTTTCAAAATGCAAAATAGATTCTTCGATTACGAAAAGGAAAGCTAAATGCTTACTCCACTTCTATTTCTCTTGTATGGTCACGAGCATGCAGCTGCAATTTTTGATCACATTGAAAGGAATGAGTTATATACGGGATCTACTCTTCCTTAAGGGTCTTATAACCACCTGTTTCTGACTGTCTTCTCTCTCTCTCTTCTTGCAGAAGCAGGATGCAGCAGCTAGGATGGAGTCCTCCAAGGTCCCCCGCGTGTCCCGAGGGACAACAGTGATGGGCAGCGAGTGGCGCCCCCAGCTAGGGGAGCGCGTCTGCATCGGAGGGGTGACTTCGGACTGACGGCCTTCGCGCAGGGGTGCTGGACGAGCCAGTCGGAAAGAACAACGGAACGGTCAACGGGGTCGTCTACTTTGAGTGCAGGTGGGTCTTCTTTCTGCATACCTTCTTTGTTGTGGCATGCCCTTCAATGTTCATATCTGCTAGACCAAGTCCATGATATTGTGCCATGCTTGGGAAATCCAAAACCAACAATAGATTTTCAGAAAGGTCTGTGAATGGCAAATTCTTTTGTACCAAAGGCAAGGCAGACTTTGGCTGAGTATTGTAGCCTTCACGTCTTGGAAGGTCCTACCAGGAATAAAAAATCCAGGTGTACTTCACAACCCATTCTTCCTTCCCTAGCCGCTATGAGGTGACCTTTTTTTGTTGCTTGTTAAGGGTGTGATCTTCCTTAGTACTCAATAGGTCTACCAATAAGACAATTTATGAACATATTGAAGGATTAGGTGGCATCCATCTGTATAACATGCATGTATGCATGACCTAATGTCTGATTAAAGTACTTCTTGTACAAAAATCAGCTATAATGAGAGACTTTCTCTTAATACGGGATACTTTCAAAAAAGAAATGAGAGTTTGTGGCTAAATACCTTTTTTTAGTTTAAATTTAAACTTCTTTAAAAAAAGCTATTTTTTTATTTATCTACGTGAAGGAATCGACGCAGTTTGTGATTGCTTTTTCTTTTGTGCCAGTTATAAATTATGAATTTTCGTATTGTTAATAAAGTTTTCCTCATTTAGGCCAAATCATGGTATCTTTGCTCCAGTCTCCAAAGTGTCGAAACTTAACGATCTACATGACTGGCCCAACTCTATTGAAAGCCCGTCCTTGAAACCCCCTTCAGACTCGCCCAATATAACCCACCTCGAATACAGCAGCTTTTTAAAGAGCAGCCACAGCGAGCCCGCCTTTGCGAGGACGTCTGCCCCTTCCAAAATTCAGCACTTCCCATTGGACCGAAGTAGAGATCCCTCCCCTTTCAACAACAACTACGCCCACCGAGAAATAGAGAAGCACTCCATCAAGAGCAGCCACAGTGAACCCGCGTTTGCCAGGGCTCCTCCCACTGCCAGAGAAACTCCCTATTACAGCAGAGACCACTCCCCTTTCAATAATAACCACGCCCACAGGGAAGAGAAGATTGTCGAGAGGCAGTCCTCGACCAGGACTATCAAATGCTCGTCTTCGAGCCGTAGCCTCAGCAAGTACGGATACAGCTATGGAAAGAAGTCCAGTTGCAACGGCTCTTCGAGCGAATCGTCGAACTATTTCCACCAACAGGGTGGGGGACAGTTCGAACACTTCCAACGTACCCCTACAAACTCTACAACTACAACAAAAAAAACCGAAGGGACGAAGCACTTTAGCAGGGACGTCGCGGACGAGTACAAGATGGCCGAGAGCAACACCACCAGCGGCTACTCGACTGGTCTGAGCGACTCTTGTTGCGGTAATGACCTGTCCGGGAAGGAGATCCCTGTGGACTCTGAGGATGCGTTCTCTATGCAGGAGAGCACCAGCCTGAGTCGCGACCTGACTGCCGTCTGCCAAAACGACAGCGCCAGCGACGCCCTGTGTGAGACCATGGTGGAAGACTCAACCCTCACCGAGATCCACTGGCTGATGCTGTCACCCGAAGAGGGGCCGGTCACCCCTCAATCTGCCACCCCGGAGAGAGGAGCCTCCAAACCCATCAAGCCCGAAGACCGCAAGAAGGCCCTGGTGGCCACCGCCAAGTCGCCCAAGATGAACGTCACGTCCAAGATCAAGGCGATGATAGAGTCGAAAACGGCGCCGAAGGCGTCGAAAGAAGACCCGCCGCCGCCGCAGCCCAGGCGTTCTGCCGGGCCGCCTAAAAAGAGCCGTTGGGAGGGAGTGACTTCGAAGATCGCGGCCAGCCTGGCTGAAGAGAAGACCAAGCCGAAAGCCAAGCGGGATGTCCGCAGTCGGGTGGATACCAACCTGGTGACGGCCAGACTGACCGGTGGGAGTTGCAGATCGCCACGGTTGGACTCTTCCAGGATGTCTGCTGACGGCAGCATGTCCCCCGTGTCTGCTTGTTCCAGGGCCGCCTAAAAAGAGCCGTTGGGAGGGAGTGACTTCGAAGATCGCGGCCAGCCTGGCTGAAGAGAAGACCAAGCCGAAAGCCAAGCGGGATGTCCGCAGTCGGGTGGATACCAACCTGGTGACGGCCAGACTGACCGGTGGGAGTTGCAGATCGCCACGGTTGGACTCTTCCAGGATGTCTGCTGACGGCAGCATGTCCCCCGTGTCTGCTTGTTCCAGGGCCGCCTAAAAAGAGCCGTTGGGAGGGAGTGACTTCGAAGATCGCGGCCAGCCTGGCTGAAGAGAAGACCAAGCCGAAAGCCAAGCGGGATGTCCGCAGTCGGGTGGATACCAACCTGGTGACGGCCAGACTGACCGGTGGGAGTTGCAGTGAGTTTTAATGAGTGTAGTTTTAGATAATTCGGAGGGGGCATTTCTATGAAGTATAGGGGAAAGTGGGGCACATTCGCACAAAAAGTGCATTTCGGCATATTTATCTGGATCTAGATGAGATATTGAAACAAACTCGGATTCAAATGAAAGTTAAGACCTTAAGATTGTAGACGATGCATATTGAGAATTTACACACATGAAGACGTTGGTTTTTGATCTGTTCGAAATTTGAGATAAATGTGATTCAGAAAAATCTTCAACTTATGAACTTATAGATATGTCTAGAAAAATCAAGATTCGATCTAACTGATTGTTTCCTCACAGAGGGCAACGTTTAAAGTTAACTTAAGTTCAACTCGCTTATTTAGAAGAGCTTGAATTACTTTTCCCTAATTCACTTTGATCCATTCCAAGAGAGCAATCTCATAAATTTCACACATCATCCGCACTATGATAGAAGCCGTGGATCACTAGAGAAAGTCCCATCTGAGCAGCAAATGGATGTCTAGACAATATTGCGTTCAGTACAAATCAACATGCGTTAGAATACTGAACGGGATATTTTCATGTCACTTCTGTGAATCAAGAACTGTCCTGATCAAACAATCCAGTATTCATAAAAGAAAACCCTCAATAAAGCCAGTCAATTTCCCTGCTCGATCGAAAAAACTCACACTCATCAGCACCTTTTAAGCAGCTGGATGATATGAACCACCACATTACAACAGCTGAGAACATCTTCCAATCACAGTCTCAATGTCCAAAAGACAATAATAGCCTTTCCTCAAGAAGCGAGCACATGGAGCGAGCTGAGCATCGGCAGCGCTGTGGTGCGAGCGAGCGGTCGGAAGGTAAACAGAGCGAGAGTTGAAGAGAAGGCGGGGAAGGGTGTGGGCGAGGGCAGCGCCAATCACAGCCGCCTCCGAGAGAAAGTGCCTGTTGGAGAAGCGTCCAAAAACTAGATATTTACAAATCAGACTTCGGAATATCCTTTTGTATATTTTCACCTGAAAATTGTTCAATAATTTAATTTCCCGAAATTTTGACGTTAGGGGACGTCTATAAAAACCTCTCGTCAACTTTAAGTTTAGAAAATATACGTTTTTTAAATATATTTTTAGCACACGTTTAGGCAAAATATGCTGATTAGTCAAAACAGTGAATTTTTAGGCATCATGGTCATATGCGTGGCCCTTATTTTCAAACTTTCGAAATGTTTAGCTCCCACCTCAATGGACAAAAAATGAAAATTACAAAATTTTAGCCAAATCGGATAATATTAACCCGACCCACAAACGCCTTAAAGTTTAGAGTTTTTGGCCCATTTTTTGAAAAACAGGCAAAAATCCCCACTCTCAATTTTTTATGAACTTCTATTGTTAGAGATATCATGTCACAGGTTTCGTTTTTTTATCGCCCCTCATTTTGAGTAGTAATTTGTTTAGTGTTACGCAAATATTGTAAAGTTGTTTTTCCTGCATATGGATGTTGTTTTTCCTGCAACTGATACTCTACAACCGCTTGAACTTAAACACTTGAAATTGGGCTAATTTAGTTCGTAAATTTATTCTCTTTAAAGTGATGGGCATTAAGATGAAATTCCTTCGCAAAAAATTTTTTTTTAAATGTTAAGAAAAAGTGTGAAAAAAATTAAAATTATTATTTTAACAAAATATTAATTCATTAATTAACAAAAAAATTATTGTTCTTTACCTTCTAAAATGTACATGTTTTTCAAATATCAAGTCTGAAATTGGATTTCATCACATTCAGAAAAAATGAAATTCACCGTATACATTTGCTAGGTCCCTTATTAACCCCCTAATATGTATTAAAAGAATTATAAACTCAAGAATAGTCCGTACGATCCTTTGAAAGGGTTCATATGATTCAAATACATGGAGAATTTTTAACACAAATAAGATGCAAAACGTTTTTAAACTAATTTTCTTTTAAAATCGCAAAGCTTCCAGACTCGAGATGGAAGCTTATATTAAATTATAACTACTATAGCGAGTGCGCAATCAGTAGCGTCTACCTTTTGAGCTCTCGTTTGTTTACATTCGTCGTGTGTTTGTGTCGCTGCTTCTTTGCTTTTCAAGTGAAATTTTAACGTTTGTGGAGTTACAAGACGCCTAACATCAAATAAGTACATATTTCTTTAAGCACCATGAAGAAATTTTCTCTTTGGCTGACCTCTGTGGCTTTGTTGTTGGCGGTACCTTATGCAGAACCTTTCCTTTTGCCGTTACGTATCTTTCCTTGCCTTCCATCTGGTGTGGTGGCGGATTATTCTTTAGACGTTTATATCTGCCTAAATGCCTCAATAGTTGTGATCTTGTGTGTTCACGCAGCTGGTCTGATTGGTAATTTGCTATTATTATGCGGCGACATTGAAACTAATCCTGGTCCTGGATCTCCGGCTCGTTGTAAATCTGATACGGAATCATCTTTGGAGTCGATAAAAAAGAATCAAACTGAAATCCTTAGGATGTTGCAGCAGATCGACGATAAGCAATCTAAATTTGATGATTCCTTGAAAGACTTATCCTCGAAACTCACTGCCATGGAATCCGGCTTCAGTTCATTGAAAGCTGATGTTTCGCTTCTTTCAACCACAGTGGATCGTTTAGACCAGCGGTTCTCAAACTGTGCTCCGCGGAGCCCTTAGGGCTCCGCCAAGCATTTCCAGGGGCTCCGCGAAGAAATTTGAAATAAATACATTTTTTGATAACTTCTAATTTGCTTTCTCTGAAATGTTATATATAAATAACTTTCTGTAAGGTGTCGGTAAGGTCTGCTGGTTTTTGCCTTTTTCAGGTCTTTTTTGGTTTACCAAAACAAGTTAAAAACCTGTTTTTTTGGGTCAAATTTCCAAAACTTTTTTGGTGGAGGAACCCCCAGGATGGGACGGTTTGGCGCTGGCCGTTTGGGCGCCAACCCGTTTCGGCACCAAATTTTTCTTCCAATTTTTAGAAGAATTTTGAGAGTTCTATTTACTTTCATTTTATTTCTGCCGCTGAAACGGCCGCGCCAAATAGTAGCACACAAAGGAACCCCATTCCCCCACTTCTCAAATTGATTACTCAGCACCTTTTTTAATAAAGTTCAGCAAAATCACAATCCTACTTAAAAATGTATGTCCAAAATTCGGAGTAGATGTACCAAAACCAAGAGAAAACCTGTTTTTAGTAGAGTCAAATTTCCACCCCCCTTTATAGCATTTGGAATTTAATTACACAAAACGTTTCTTATATTAAGATCTTTAAGATGCAAATTCTGCCAAAAAATATATAAAAAGCTAACATTGATTCTATGGCATGGGAGGGGATAAGGAATGATTTTGGGCCCATGTGTAAATAAATTTCGATATGTACCTCTGACGTATGGTTAGGGTGTCTCAAAAAAAACTTTTTTCCGAAAAGCCTCGGTCCCCAGGGCTTTTCCCATTCCTTTTGGTCCCAAAAGATTGTGTGTGAAGTTTTAGCCCCCTAGGTTAACTCTAGGGTTTGCCTGTAGAACCCCAAAGTTTGAAAAAAGTGGAAAAAATGACCAATTTTCAGAATTTTTAGAAATTATATTTTAAGATTGATACTGCGATAAAACCGGTTCAAATGTGTCATTTAGGACTTATTTTGGTGGAATATATTTATTTATGTGTATTAACTGTACCCTATAGCACCTATAATTTAAGATTAAAACGTACTACTTACGGACGTTGCACACGCCAAAGCTTATAATGCACTACCGGTGGACGAAATGAATTAAATCCTAATTTCTTCGAAGGAACTCCCTCAAATGATGCCATTTGGAGCTAAAATTATATTATAAATTATAAAAACCAGTGAAATAATACTTTTTGGCCCTTCCACTGAGCTTTTAATGTAAAAAGTGTTTTTCTTCAAAATTTCTCGTTTCCAGCTGATAAAACCCAAAATTCAAACTAAAAAAGGGGGTTGTTGTACTTTTTAGATACCAAACTTTGAAATCTTTATGGGGGTTTCATTTTTAATAAGTAGAATTAAATTTTGTAGCGCACAGATCGGAAATGACATGGATATTTCCTATACCAGACGTGAAAATCTATTTTCTTTTTTTAAGTTTGGAAAATTACTTCCTTTTAACGTATTAGGGGAAGTTTTAATTAGAAACTTCTTCTTTGACATTTTAACTAAGATTCACAAGTACTAAACTATTTTCCTAACTTTGAAAAAAGAAAATAGATTTTCACGTCAGGTATAGGAAATATTCATGTCATTTCTGATCAGTGTTGTTTAAAATGTAATTCTACTTGAAAAAATGAAACCCCTATAAAGGTTCCAATGTTTGGTATCTAAAAAAGTTCAACAAACCCCTTTTTTAGTATAAGGTTTGGGTTTCATCAGCTGGGAACGAGAAATTTTAAAGAAAAGCACTTTTTACATTAAAAGCTCAGTAGAAGGGCTCAAAACTGTTATTTCACTGGTTTTTATAATTTATAATATCAGTTTAGCCCAAAAAGCCTTCATTTGAGGCAGTTCCTTCGAAGAAATTCGGATTTAATTAATTTCGTCCACCGGTAGTGCATTATGAGCTTTGGCGTGTGCAATGTCCCGAAGTAGTACGTTTTACTCTTAAATTATAGGGGCTATAGGGTACAGTTAATACACATAAATAATTATATTCCATCTAAATAAGTCCCATGAACGTATTTGAACCAGTTTTGTTAGCATTATCAATCTTAAACATAATTTTTAAAAATTCTGAAAATTGGTCATTTTTTCCACTTTTTTCAAACTTTGGGGCTCTACAGGCTAACCATAGAGTTAACTTAGGGGGCTAAAACTTCCCACACTATCTTTTGGGACCAAAAGGAATGGGAAAAGCCCTGGGGAGCGAGGTTTTTTGAAAAAAGGCTTTTTTTGAGACACCCTAACGTATGGTCTAACAGCCCACCAAAACAGCTCTCGATTTCAAAAGAAGTAACTTATAGGAAAACAAAATTTACAGATGTACAGATTTCTGTATGAATCCTTTGTTCATGCATCTCCGGCATAATGATTAAAAGGTGATAGCTTTTTAATATTCAGAAATTTAAAATAAAGATTTACATTGTATCCAATGATAAAATATAAACAAAATATTCCATATATCCCGGGGTGTATATTAAAGGGGCGAGGGGGCCCTGCCTCTCCCCCGGAAAATTGGACAACGTAAAACAAAACAAGTTAAAACCATGTTATTTAAGGTCAAATTTCCGAAATTCTTTTGGGGGAGGACCCCCAAAACCCCTATTGTACTTGAAACTTTATTATTGTCAATTTTTATAGTAGGTTCGTTAAAATTAAAATCCTACCTAAAAATGAATGTCCAAAATTTGGACAATGATGTACCTAAAACGAGTTAAAAAACTGTTTTTAAGGATCACATTTCACAAAATCTTCTGGGGAGGAAGGACCCCCAGACCCTTCTATTGTACTTGGATCTTAATTCGTCACAATTTTTCTTACAAATAAATTATCTTAGATGCAAATTATACCTAAAAATGTTTTTTTAAAAGCTACGTTAAACTGTTAAATATGCATGGGAGGGGCTGAGGAATAATTTTGGACCCCTCCCGAAATAAATTTCTATTGTGCTTTTATTTCCAGAAGCAATGGGTTTTATATAATTTGCTTTTATACCTTGAAAAATTTATTTCGGAAAAGGGCTCCGCGAAGAATTTGTCTCTTGAAAAGGGCTCCGCGACATAAAAAGTTTGAGAACCCCTGGTTTAGACAAGTCGGTTGACATCTTGTTTGATCGAATTGACTCTAGTGAAGACCGAGACAGGAGGAATAATCTTATCTTATTTGGTATTGATGACAGTCAGAATGAATCATGGGATGAAAGTGAACGTAAATCGATTGGCTTCTTCAGGGATTTTTTGAAACTTGATGTCAATTCTATGGATATTGAACGTGCCCATAGGCTGGGGAGGTTTTCAACTGAAAAACCTAGAGGCATAGTGGTGAAGTTCTTGAATTTCAAAGTTCGATCTTCAGTTCTCTCTAAAGCAGGTATGGGCAACCTTTTCGAAACCGCGGGCCGGATTCGATTATTATAATGACGTGGAGGGCCATAGAGTAGATAATAGGTAATATTTTTTTAAGTAAAAAATGAGTAGTTTTATTATATATACTTACGAAGTTTAATACTTAAGTTAAAATTTAATCTGGACGTATACAATATATTGATTGCATACAATAATTATAATGAAGTTACATTAATCTGGGGACTAAAATAATATTATATACAATAATTATAAAGTTAGTTGTATTAATAGGACTAAAATAATATCTTGATTACATACAATAATTATAATGTTTAAGTTACATTAATATGAGCTAAAAATAATATTCAGGGCTCATATAGTAAAATATTTCAGGACAGATTTTAACAATTATCATTACACGATGCAAGATAATTAATGGAGGAGGAATTAATGTTCAGGAGGACAAATTAACTTAAGAAGCATTGTGAAAGGCAGAGAATGAATATAGTCCGTATGGGTAGAGCCGAAAACAGTCGGATTTTTTGGGGGAGAACCGACTTCTGAACCCGAATTGCTATGATGACAACGGCTGGGATTCGGTTACAAGCCTTTTCTATACTGCCAAGTTAGGGTGAAACGAGAGGGGAATATAAACCGTCGTGAAGTAACAACTCTCCCACGCTTATAGACGCCTCCCAAGAACGAAATATAGTTGTAAAACACGTTTAACTGCTAAAATTAAGTTAATTTTTGGGAAAGTTCTGTATCCCCTCTTTCGCTCTTGTTGACGAAAACCAGAGTGATTTTTTGGTACAATTTTTAAAATGTTCTGCGGGCCGGATAAAATGACGAGGCGGGCCGGATCCGGCCCGCGGGCCGTAGGTTGCCCATCGTTGCTCTAAAGCAAGCCTCTTAAAGGGTTTAAATTACTCAATTTCGGAGGACTTTTGCCCTTCTACAAGGTTTATCAGGAAAAAATTGCTTGATCTTTCCAAGGACCATAAAGCCGCCGGAAAGAAAGTTAAACTGAGTTACAAAAAAGTTTTAATTGACGGTTTTCCCTACATCTTAGATCCTGCTCACGAAAATTTGCTCCCTTTGTCTGTTACTAAATCACCTAAAACTTCACCTACTGCTCAAGCAAGATCCTGAAGTACACCTAAATTAAGAATTGTTTATTTTAATGCACGCAGCATTGTTAACAAGAAATTTCTAATTGAAAATATATTACTTTCTGAAAATCCTGACCTTGTTTTCATTACAGAAACATGGTTACATAGTGCAATCGATGACTCAGAAATTACTCAGCATAATTATAATGTTTTTCGCAAGGATAGATGCTCTGGAGCAGGTGGTGGGGTTTGTGTTTTTTATAAAAATAATATTCATTTATCTCGTATATCTTCTAGCTTGATCAATCACGATATCATCTTCCTAAGACTGAACAATATGTCCAAAAATATTTACTTTGGTTTAGTTTATCGCCCGCCTCTTGATAATGGCGAAACTCTGGATGAGCTTTTTAATGTTTTCAATGATTTAAATCTTCATAGTAAACATTTATTTTTATTTGGTGATTTTAATTTACCACATATTAATTGGTCAAGTTATGTCTCCTTGGGTGGTAATTCCTCCCTTAATAATAAATTTCTAAATTGGGTTTTTGTTAACAACTTAATTCAAATTGTTGAAGGAAACACTAGAGTGGAATATGTTTAAGTCTATATCTAAACTCAACGCATATTTTCAAACGTGTGTGCTAACTTTAAATGGCTTTTTTAAGGTTTTATTGGGAGATATTGGTATAATCATCATTTTTGGCATGTTTTAGCCTCTGGGTCATTTTTGGCAAGTGGTATCAGACCGTCAACTATGTTATTTAGTAGCTCTTACATGTGCTTGAAGGTGTTTAGGTCTGGGTACCCAGAAAGTACCCTTATTCTTTGAATATCGTTACTTATAAAAATCTTTAAGGTAGCCAAATTGTGATTTTTTGCAGCTTTTTCACTCTTAAAGATAAATCCTTGACCCAAAATGTCTTCTAAAAGGAGTAAATGGGACATGAGAACACATGTATACAATTGTAGACATTAGTGAAAAACTCCGTAGCATATAGGGGGTGTTGAAGCGGCACAAAAAATTGCATAGTTTTACAGGGATGGCATCTGTTCTTAACGTTAAAAAAAGGAACAATTTTTAGTGTTTATGGACGTATACATGTCTGAAAAGAAAGAAATATCTAAAAATATCTCGATTACTTTTTTTTAAATGAGTTTTTAAGAGATCGAATTTCTTCTCTGAAACTATTGCCGTTTCAACACCCCCTATATGCCGCAGAGCTTTTCACTGATGTCTGAAATTGTTTACATGAGTTCTCATGTCCCATTTGCTCTTTTTAGAACACATATCGGGTCGAGGATTTATCTTTAAGAGTGAAAAAGTTGCAAAAAACCACAATTTGGCTACCTTAAAGATTTTTATAAGTAACGATATTCAAAGAATAAGGGTACTTTCTGGGTCCTCAGACCTAAACACTTTAAAGCACATGTAAGAGCTACTAAATAACATAGTTGACGGTCTGATACCACTTGCCAAAAATGACCCAGAGGCTAAAACGTGTCAAAAATGATGATTAGACCAATATCTCCCAATAAAACCTTAAAAAAAGTCATTTAAAGTTAGCACACACGTTTGAAAACATGCGTTGAGTTTAGGAATAACAATATTCTTTAGAAAAAACATAAAATTTTCCGTTAAATACCTCTCACATCGACGTTTCTGTCACTGCTCCAAATGTGTAATGGAACTCCATTATCAATGGAGGGCCCATTAACCCCCTTAAATTATTGGTAGGGAAAATTTGTTCGCGGGCCCTATATTCCCACAAGTAGAACAACTTGTGGTATGATTTTCATGTATGAAAAACAATTCTACTTTGAGTTAGGTTGAAAAAACAGCTCCGTGCTTAACTTTTGGAAGTGAGTGTAAATTTTAAATACAACTTAAATAATTGCCAAATCATCGATAGAGTAGATTCTGTTAAGTATTTGGGGTTCACGAAAGATTTTCGTTTTAACTTACATATCCAAAACATAATAAATAAATCTACCTCTAAGCTCTTTTTTCTATCTCGAAATTTGAAATTAGTAGACAAAGATATTAGATTATTGGCTTATAACACTTATATAAAACCACTCCTCGAGTATGCTGTACAAGTTTGGGACCCACATACTGCTCTGTGGATAAATAACCTTCAAAGCATTCAGTCAAAGGCCATAAGATTTATTAATAACGATTGGCGCTGGTCAGCTTCTCCATCCGCAATGCTTCGTGAGATTGGATGGAAACCTCTTACAATAATTCGTAAAATTATTCGTCTTAAGTTCTTTTTTCAACTAATTCATGGCAAATATCATATTTCCCATGATTATTTCCTGACTAAAATTAACATTAGGCGTTTAAGACAAACAAATGATTTTCAGTTTCAGCCATATTTTTGTAGGACCGATATATTTAAATTTTCATTTTTTCCACGTACAATTGAAGAGTGGAATAAGCTACCAAATGTGATTGTCCTTTCCGAGTCTGTGGGTTCTTTTGTTTCCAAACTTAAAGATTATTTATAATTTGTATCTTTGCTCTTTTGGTGTGTTTATTGGCCTTGTTTTCTTGTATAGATTTTCTTTGAATTGTTTTTTCTTGTTTTGTAACCCCCTGCTTGGCCCTTCGATGGGCTGCAGTATTGCAAAATAAATAACTATTGGTCTCTGCCTCTGCAGAAATGGGTGTAAAACTGATTTAGAAGTTTAATAACATTCTTACAAAAAGTGAAATTGATGAATAACAGTTTGTTTTGCGATTTGTTTCTTGAGACCAAAAAAATATCCATATCTTCGCCGCTTCACCATCCGCTATGAGATTTTTAAAGGAACAAAAATATTTTCAAAAAAATCATTTGAATTTAGGAATTTAAAGGTGAGCCACACTAACGCCTTGATGTTAGAAAAAGTCCTTAAAACTAAAAAGTTGGAATTCGAATCACCTTCTTTCAATAGCAACACAATTTTTGGAAATAAAAATTTTTATTCAATATTATAAGTATCAAAATAAGTATTCTACATAAAAATAATTTATTTTTTAACATAATTTAATAAGTAAGATTAAGGTTTTAAATTATAAAAATCGTTAAATTATTTAATTTATAATTTAGAATTTATATAAGAAAATTATTCTAAGGAATTTCATACAGAATTAATTAATTTAATAAGCTTCTACCTCGATCCTGGAAACTTTAAGATTTTAAAAGAAATTTAGTTTAAAAACTTTTTTAATCTAATTTGTGTTAAAGGTTCTGCATGTCTTTGAATCATTATATGAACCCTTTCAAAGGATCGTACGAACTATTCTTGAGTTTATTATTCTTTTACAATAGATTTTAGGGGGTTAGTAAGGGATCTAGTAAATGTACGGTGAAATTCATTAATCCGAATGTGATGAAATCCAATTTCTGACTTGATATTTAGTAAACATGTACATTTTAGAAGGTAAAGAACAATAAAATTTTTTCTTTCAATTATTTCTTAAAAATTATAATTAAAATTTTTTTTTTTCACTTTTTCTGAAAATTTTTTAAATTTTTTTGTGAGGGAATATCTTCTTAATGCACATCAATTTCAAGAGAATAAATTTACGAACAAAATTAGCCCAATTTCAAGTGTTTTAGTTCAAGCGGTTGTAGTAGAGTATCAGTTGCCTCCCATAGGCAGGAAAAACAACCTTACAATATTTGTATAGCACCAAAAAAAATTACTCCTCAAAAGTGAGGGGCGATAAAAAAACGAAACCTGTGACATTACATCTCTAACAATAGTAGTTCATTATAAAAAAATTGAGAAAAATTGTGGGGATTTTATCTTTGGTGTTTTTTTGCAATAAGGAAGTTGCATGTGTCAGATTTTCAAAAACAAACAAGTGTTCAACAAAATGAAATATCTAGTCAGTTTTTCAAAAAAATGTACAGGTAATTAAATATTTTAATTTAAAAGTCGAGAAAAAAACACGTGACTGAAAACGTTTATTGTTTAAACTGTAGGATGACTTCAACAATAATACCATCAACTCCATTGCTTTTCAACAATGCCTGTTGTAAGATGACGTCACATCCAAACTCTTGGCATTTTCGCGCGCTTTTAAAAAGGGGATTTTTGTTAATTTTTTTGGCAATCAAAAAATTTCTCGATCGGCCTCAAATTTTGGGTAGTTGCTTATTTTTGTAAGAAGAATCGATTAAAAAATATAAAAAAATCATGCAACTTCCTCATTATAATTATTTTGTCCATTGGAACAAACTTAGGGGGTGGGAGCAGCATATTTTTAGCTTTTGAAAAATCCCATACTGTTAGGGGCCACCCTAGTCGTTAACTTGTAATTATTAATGTGTTTTTTATTTCATCATGTATTTGTATTAAAACTTTTGAAATGTGCCTGGTAAATGTAATTACGACAAGACGAAAATATAACATTAAAGAAATTATTTTAAAAGTGATTGAGGAAATCTCACGTGATAATTTGAGGGTGGTCCACCAAAATCTCACTTTCTCAACAACGGGGAGGGTAGGGGTCCAAAACTTGGGAAAAAACACCTCACTTAATTTATGGATGTCACTCATTTATGTGCAGATCTTTCAAGGATTTTTTGCTCTGAATATTTCTCTACAAAATACTATATTTTTCTTAAATAATCTTGTAGGTGGTTGTGTATTTGAAACTAACCGAAAATTTTTCTACATCTGGGAAGTAGTATACAACTTCATTTATTCAATATTCCCCCTCCATCTTCTAACATTCTATTTGGAGATTCTCCTCTAGTGCATCTAATGCTAAAATGACTATCAACCTCTTCTAAACTTTCGTTGACCCCCTATCAACCCCTACCTCTTTTACTCCTTAAAAAACATAATTGACAACTTTGAGATTCCCTGTTGTAATAATGTTTGATTTCTTACCATTACTTGAGTTATGTTCAGTCTAAATTTATTCTGAATAGTAAATAGCGAAATGGCATCATATTGGACTCGGGAAAGTGAATGTCATTAGTGTTGCCAATGAGAGGTTAACAAATATCTTCACGAGGGTCATAAAAATCGTCCTTTAGACGATATGATTGAGTGCGATCTACCCCCACCTCTCCAAAAAGAAGCGCCTTTCATCAACTGCTTCAATCCTGGACCGCCCGAGATATCCGTTATATGCCACAGAAAATTACGGGCGACCAGGATAGAGAAAGATTCTCGAAACGGGTGCAGAGGGGGGAGCAAATGATTTGCGTGTTCGAACGATCGAAAGCGTGGAAATGGAAAAAGAGAGCGGCGAAAATAACCCCTTACGGCGGGAACACATTTCTCAGATATTTTCGAACAGCCAAGAACGCCTGATCGCCCGAAGATTTTCGCCTCGTTGTTTTAAACATTCGCCACTCGAGCGCACGTGACCAACTTGCAAACGATACTCGAGGGGTGGCGGCTGCAGAAAAAAAAAGACCGCCGAATAATAAAGTTCCAAGATGGAACGAAGCAGGGAAACCTCATTTCCATGTTAATTCGAAATAAAGGAAAAGGCACACACTCTCCTCTCCTAATGAATTCTTTACACTGGTCTCCTCGACGTAATGTGTTTTGGCTGATTGGATTAGGGCGAGTTTTTTTCTCCGCAGGGTGAGGAGGGAAAAGCGGCATACAGAGCGGATCAGAAATGATGTTTTATCGCTGTCTCGATTTCTCAAATTGAATTGTGTTGTTTGGAATGGGACGATTCTTTTGAGGGTTTTTCCGTTATGTCACATAAAGTTAACTGTATTAGAGGTTCGTTTTAAAAGGCAGTGAAATGTCTTGGCGGGGAACAGGTTTTTTTTCGCTCTATTAGGCACACACTCTCCTCTCCTAATGAATTCTTTACACTGGTCTCCTCGACGTAATGTGTTTTGGCTGATTGGATTAGGGCGAGTTTTTTTCTCCGCAGGGTGAGGAGGGAAAAGCGGCATACAGAGCGGATCAGAAATGATGTTTTATCGCTGTCACGATTTCTCAAATTGAATTGTGTTGTTTGGAATGGGACGATTCTTTTGAGGGTTTTTCCGTTATGTCACATAAAGTTAACTGTATTAGAGGTTCGTTTTAAAAGGCAGTGAAATGTCTTGGCGGGGAACAGGTTTTTTTTTGCTCTATTAGGCACACACTCTCCTCTCCTAATGAATTCTTTACACTGGTCTCCTCGACGTAATGTGTTTTGGCTGATTGGATTAGGGCGAGTTTTTTTCTCCGCAGGGTGAGGAGGGAAAAGCGGCATACAGAGCGGATCAGAAATGATGTTTTATCGCTGTCACGATTTCTCAAATTGAATTGTGTTGTTTGGAATGGGACGATTCTTTTGAGGGTTTTTCCGTTATGTCACATAAAGTTAACTGTATTAGAGGTTCGTTTTAAAAGGCAGTGAAATGTCTTGGCGGGGAACAGGTTTTTTTTCGCTCTATTAGGCACACACTCTCCTCTCCTAATGAATTCTTTACACTGGTCTCCTCGACGTAATGTGTTTTGGCTGATTGGATTAGGGCGAGTTTTTTTCTCCGCAGGGTGAGGAGGGAAAAGCGGCATACAGAGCGGATCAGAAATGATGTTTTATCGCTGTCACGATTTCTCAAATTGAATTGTGTTGTTTGGAATGGGACGATTCTTTTGAGGGTTTTTCCGTTATGTCACATAAAGTTAACTGTATTAGAGGTTCGTTTTAAAAGGCAGTGAAATGTCTTGGCGGGGAACAGGTTTTTTTTTGCTCTATTAGGCACACACTCTCCTCTCCTAATGAATTCTTTACACTGGTCTCCTCGACGTAATGTGTTTTGGCTGATTGGATTAGGGCGAGTTTTTTTCTCCGCAGGGTGAGGAGGGAAAAGCGGCATACAGAGCGGATCAGAAATGATGTTTTATCGCTGTCACGATTTCTCAAATTGAATTGTGTTGTTTGGAATGGGACGATTCTTTTGAGGGTTTTTCCGTTATGTCACATAAAGTTAACTGTATTAGAGGTTCGTTTTAAAAGGCAGTGAAATGTCTTGGCGGGGAACAGGTTTTTTTTCGCTCTATTAGGCACACACTCTCCTCTCCTAATGAATTCTTTACACTGGTCTCCTCGACGTAATGTGTTTTGGCTGATTGGATTAGGGCGAGTTTTTTTCTCCGCAGGGTGAGGAGGGAAAAGCGGCATACAGAGCGGATCAGAAATGATGTTTTATCGCTGTCACGATTTCTCAAATTGAATTGTGTTGTTTGGAATGGGACGATTCTTTTGAGGGTTTTTCCGTTATGTCACATAAAGTTAACTGTATTAGAGGTTCGTTTTAAAAGGCAGTGAAATGTCTTGGCGGGGAACAGGTTTTTTTTCGCTCTATTAGGCACACACTCTCCTCTCCTAATGAATTCTTTACACTGGTCTCCTCGACGTAATGTGTTTTGGCTGATTGGATTAGGGCGAGTTTTTTTCTCCGCAGGGTGAGGAGGGAAAAGCGGCATACAGAGCGGATCAGAAATGATGTTTTATCGCTGTCACGATTTCTCAAATTGAATTGTGTTGTTTGGAATGGGACGATTCTTTTGAGGGTTTTTCCGTTATGTCACATAAAGTTAACTGTATTAGAGGTTCGTTTTAAAAGGCAGTGAAATGTCTTGGCGGGGAACAGGTTTTTTTTTGCTCTATTAGGCACACACTCTCCTCTCCTAATGAATTCTTTACACTGGTCTCCTCGACGTAATGTGTTTTGGCTGATTGGATTAGGGCGAGTTTTTTTCTCCGCAGGGTGAGGAGGGAAAAGCGGCATACAGAGCGGATCAGAAATGATGTTTTATCGCTGTCACGATTTCTCAAATTGAATTGTGTTGTTTGGAATGGGACGATTCTTTTGAGGGTTTTTCCGTTATGTCACATAAAGTTAACTGTATTAGAGGTTCGTTTTAAAAGGCAGTGAAATGTCTTGGCGGGGAACAGGTTTTTTTTCGCTCTATTAGGCACACACTCTCCTCTCCTAATGAATTCTTTACACTGGTCTCCTCGACGTAATGTGTTTTGGCTGATTGGATTAGGGCGAGTTTTTTTCTCCGCAGGATCTTCGGGTGAGGAGGGAAAAGCGGCATACAGAGCGGTTATCGGATCAGAAATGATGTTTTATCGCTGTCTCGATTTCTCAAATTGAATTGTGTTGTTTGGAATGGGACGATTCTTTTGAGGGTTTTTCCGTTATGTCACATAAAGTTAACTGTATTAGAGGTTCGTTTTAAAAGGCAGTGAAATGTCTTGGCGGGGAACAGGTTTTTTTTCGCTCTATTAGGCACACACTCTCCTCTCCTAATGAATTCTTTACACTGGTCTCCTCGACGTAATGTGTTTTGACTATTGGATTAGGGCGAGTTTTTTTCTCCGCAGGATCTTCGGGTGAGGAGGGAAAAGCGGCATACAGAGCGGATCAGAAATGATGTTTTATCGCTGTCTCGATTTCTCAAATTGAATTGTGTTGTTTGGAATGGGACGATTCTTTTGAGGGTTTTTCCGTTATGTCACATAAAGTTAACTGTATTAGAGGTTCGTTTTAAAAGGCAGTGAAATGTCTTGGCGGGGAACAGGTTTTTTTTCGCTCTATTAGGCACACACTCTCCTCTCCTAATGAATTCTTTACACTGGTCTCCTCGACGTAATGTGTTTTGGCTGATTGGATTAGGGCGAGTTTTTTTCTCCGCAGGGTGAGGAGGGAAAAGCGGCATACAGAGCGGATCAGAAATGATGTTTTATCGCTGTCACGATTTCTCAAATTGAATTGTGTTGTTTGGAATGGGACGATTCTTTTGAGGGTTTTTCCGTTATGTCACATAAAGTTAACTGTATTAGAGGTTCGTTTTAAAAGGCAGTGAAATGTCTTGGCGGGGAACAGGTTTTTTTTCGCTCTATTAGGCACACACTCTCCTCTCCTAATGAATTCTTTACACTGGTCTCCTCGACGTAATGTGTTTTGGCTGATTGGATTAGGGCGAGTTTTTTTCTCCGCAGGATCTTCGGGTGAGGAGGGAAAAGCGGCATACAGAGCGGTTATCGGATCAGAAATGATGTTTTATCGCTGTCTCGATTTCTCAAATTGAATTGTGTTGTTTGGAATGGGACGATTCTTTTGAGGGTTTTTCCGTTATGTCACATAAAGTTAACTGTATTAGAGGTTCGTTTTAAAAGGCAGTGAAATGTCTTGGCGGGGAACAGGTTTTTTTTCGCTCTATTAGGCACACACTCTCCTCTCCTAATGAATTCTTTACACTGGTCTCCTCGACGTAATGTGTTTTGGCTGATTGGATTAGGGCGAGTTTTTTTCTCCGCAGGGTGAGGAGGGAAAAGCGGCATACAGAGCGGATCAGAAATGATGTTTTATCGCTGTCACGATTTCTCAAATTGAATTGTGTTGTTTGGAATGGGACGATTCTTTTGAGGGTTTTTCCGTTATGTCACATAAAGTTAACTGTATTAGAGGTTCGTTTTAAAAGGCAGTGCTTGGCGGGGAACAGGTTTTTTTTCGCTCTATTAGGCACACACTCTCCTCTCCTAATGAATTCTTTACACTGGTCTCCTCGACGTAATGTGTTTTGACTATTGGATTAGGGCGAGTTTTTTTCTCCGCAGGATCTTCGGGTGAGGAGGGAAAAGCGGCATACAGAGCGGTTATCGGATCAGAAATGATGTTTTATCGCTGTCTCGATTTCTCAAATTGAATTGTGTTGTTTGGAATGGGACGATTCTTTTGAGGGTTTTTCCGTTATGTCACATAAAGTTAACTGTATTAGAGGTTCGTTTTAAAAGGCAGTGAAATGTCTTGGCGGGGAACAGGTTTTTTTTCGCTCTATTAGGCACACACTCTCCTCTCCTAATGAATTCTTTACACTGGTCTCCTCGACGTAATGTGTTTTGGCTGATTGGATTAGGGCGAGTTTTTTTCTCCGCAGGATCTTCGGGTGAGGAGGGAAAAGCGGCATACAGAGCGGTTATCGGATCAGAAATGATGTTTTATCGCTGTCACGATTTCTCAAATTGAATTGTGTTGTTTGGAATGGGACGATTCTTTTGAGGGTTTTTCCGTTATGTCACATAAAGTTAACTGTATTAGAGGTTCGTTTTAAAAGGCAGTGCTTGGCGGGGAACAGGTTTTTTTTCGCTCTATTAGGCACACACTCTCCTCTCCTAATGAATTCTTTACACTGGTCTCCTCGACGTAATGTGTTTTGACTATTGGATTAGGGCGAGTTTTTTTCTCCGCAGGATCTTCGGGTGAGGAGGGAAAAGCGGCATACAGAGCGGTTATCGGATCAGAAATGATGTTTTATCGCTGTCTCGATTTCTCAAATTGAATTGTGTTGTTTGGAATGGGACGATTCTTTTGAGGGTTTTTCCGTTATGTCACATAAAGTTAACTGTATTAGAGGTTCGTTTTAAAAGGCAGTGAAATGTCTTGGCGGGGAACAGGTTTTTTTTCGCTCTATTAGGCACACACTCTCCTCTCCTAATGAATTCTTTACACTGGTCTCCTCGACGTAATGTGTTTTGGCTGATTGGATTAGGGCGAGTTTTTTTCTCCGCAGGATCTTCGGGTGAGGAGGGAAAAGCGGCATACAGAGCGGTTATCGGATCAGAAATGATGTTTTATCGCTGTCACGATTTCTCAAATTGAATTGTGTTGTTTGGAATGGGACGATTCTTTTGAGGGTTTTTCCGTTATGTCACATAAAGTTAACTGTATTAGAGGTTCGTTTTAAAAGGCAGTGAAATGTCTTGGCGGGGAACAGGTTTTTTTTTGCTCTATTAGGCACACACTCTCCTCTCCTAATGAATTCTTTACACTGGTCTCCTCGACGTAATGTGTTTTGGCTGATTGGATTAGGGCGAGTTTTTTTCTCCGCAGGGTGAGGAGGGAAAAGCGGCATACAGAGCGGATCAGAAATGATGTTTTATCGCTGTCACGATTTCTCAAATTGAATTGTGTTGTTTGGAATGGGACGATTCTTTTGAGGGTTTTTCCGTTATGTCACATAAAGTTAACTGTATTAGAGGTTCGTTTTAAAAGGCAGTGCTTGGCGGGGAACAGGTTTTTTTTCGCTCTATTAGGATCAGTCGTTAACTTAAAAGTATCTGAAATCTTTACGGGTCACGTTTCGTTTTAAACCCTTCGAATAAAAAATGCAGTCACCCAGAACCAAAAAGTGCGTTTTTTTGTATCAATTGTACAAATAAAAAACAGATTCTTAGCCTTCTTAACCAGAAAGTTGGTCTCTACTTGGGGAGTGTTAGCATTGGAACAGTGGTTCTCAAAATAGCCAATACTTTGATAATAACTTAGATGCCCTTCAGAATTAATGGCTTAATTTTTAAATACCAAGGAAAATATTAATGAATATTTACAAAGCTAATTGCATGTCAAAGTGATATGTATTGATTCTTTTGAACACCTTCAGTATATTAATAAATATTTTTTTGTTCTTTCTTTCTTAATTAATTAATTACTAATTTTCTTTCTTTACGTGTAGTATTTTAAAAATGGGTTAATATGATTACTCACAAAGTTAAACAAGGCAGAAATTATGAATAATGATGCACCTTATCGAAAATTAAACAATGTTCTCTTGTTACTGACTATTAATTGAAACACAGACTATTAAATAGAAAATGTTTTTAAAATACTTTTTTCATATGGTTTCATGACACGAACAAAATTATAAACCCTAATCCTAAAGAAATTAATCAGTATAAAATCAACGTTGTTATTCTAATGCTTTTCCTTTTTTTTCTAAATTTTCTAAAACGATAAAAAAGCTCCCTCTCACCCCCCAAAAAAACAACTTTAAGGGTTATTGGGCTTTTTCTAAAATTATAAGAGTTAACCTCAATAGGTAATCAAAGAAAATTTCTTTTAAATGACCAAACAGATGACCCCATGGCTCAGCTTGTATACTTTCGGCCCAAATTTTTTGAGTGTCTCTAAATTACTTATTAAAAGAAAACCCTTCAAATTTTTGTTTACATAAGATTTTGTGGGAGTCACTTAATAGATTTTTATTCCTGATGCCAACTGAAGGTAATACTTTGAAAACAATTATATTTCCAACAGTATAGAGGAATTCCAGCAGGTGTGCGCTCCACCAGGCAGTCAGTCGTTTTTACTCGATATAATTGACACCGATTCTCGATTTCTATAATAACAGCCTTTTCCATCTTCAGTTGATCATCGAATCGCGAACCTTTTGTACAACAACCCGTTTATCCAAACTGCCAAAGCGAGCGGAAAAAGAAACAGTTCTCCTCCGACCAACCAGACGAGGATTCATTCATCAATCGGAAAGCGGCATTGTCAGTATTATTATACACCATATATCCAATGGGAGAGAGGTTACGGATGACAAATTGGCTTTGAAAAGGGATGGAAACCTTAATTTTACGAATGGATCCCAAATCGAATTGAATTGTTCGAAGTCTACCTTAACGTATAATTTTTACGTTCGGCCAGTTATCTCCAGATCTATTAACCTATTGGTAGAACAGTTACAAACTTTTGTGATCTTGTATCACATATACCATGCCATCGTGCTTCAATTAACGTTTTGCAGTCACTCGTTTGATTACATGAATAGAGGTACTACAAAAAATGCACTTTTTAAATTGTTCTACGTGAATACTTTTATTGCTGCCAAACTTTAGTTTCAACCACCTCGAAATAAATACCTTGGTATTTCTATTACCGTCTTGATAATGATAGTAGTTCGGGGCCCTTCCAGTGGTGAAAGTAGAAATATATTTCGGGAGGGTCCAAGTATCATCCAAAAAAATTTAGTCATTATCAGGCCCATCGTAAGATTTACACTCTTAAAACGACCGATACAAATGTACTCAAATTTGAAAACATGAATATACTCATTTCTGTGCATACTCAAAAATGAAACATCTTGAGCTTGCACTCAAAAATGAGCTCATGATGATTCATTCAAATTTGAGTATATTTGGATCGGAACCAGTTTGAGTACTTTTTTACTCAGTTTTGAGACTGTCGTTTTAAGAGTGTATGCACCGGAGAAGAGTATTCAAAATTATTCTTACACCCCATGCATGTTTAGTACATTTAGTGTAGCATTTTAACATTCTTTTAGGGAGAACTTTCGTACTTATGAGCTTAACATAAAAAATTGAGAGTAAAAGAGTTCCAAGTACAAAAGAGAGTATATGGGTCCCCCATCCCCAAGAAAAATTTTGGAAATTGAATCCTAAAAAACAAGGTTTTGATTCCTTTTCGCGCATCAATTCCTAATTTCGGGGGAGATTCCCTTGGCCACCCCTTTTATCCATCAGGGCCGGACTGGGAAGAAATTTCGGCATTTTAAGTCTGAATTGGCCCACCGCATAATTTTCATGGAAAATGTAACTTCATAGAATTTATAATTTCAGAGAGGGGTCATGGTACCGAGCTTCTATGAAAATTGACCCCTAAGAAATAGAAAAATCCACCTCGAAGCCCCTAATTGGAAATTGGATACGTAATAAACTCAATATAGACTTTTTTCAGTAAGTAGAAAGAATTTCCATCTTGACGAACTTAATATATTAATAGAAATTGTGAAAGTGAAGCTTAAAATAAAAAGGGGGGTTTGGGGGTCCTCCCCCAGAAAATTTTTGGAAATTTTACTCTTAAAAGTACTGTTTTAACTCATTTGGGACCCTTTTGGGTGACATCCGAAAAGGTTCACTCCTTTCATGTCGTAGAATTTTTGAAGATGAAACCAGGAAAATTCGTTCATAAAAAGATTTTAAATAATATAATATGTTTTTGAATTCAGTTATTTATTTTATGCCATCATTAATGAATGTAGTTTTGTATGTGAAATATGGAAAACTGACAATGGGGTTTCCAACTTCCAACTCGAAGGCCACAACTATCCTTCCTCTATGACCGCAATCGAAAGAACAAATCTAGTAGCAGGCCGCAGACCGCAGAGACATCAAACTGATGATCGAAGGTCATTAACATGGTATTCTGCTATATTTCAAAAATTTCTGAAGATATATAGATTTGTAGCGTCGTGACACATCGACGACTCCATAAGTGCCGTTTACATGAACCCGGGCGAGTTCAACCCAATTGAATACCTTTCAATAAAATCTCATTATTTTCAAGAAGTGCTCACCTCACTCAGAGGGGGGGTTGAAGTGTAGGGCGTTGATGCAGAATCGCCGTCGTCAAACACCAAGTGGGCCGGAACAACTCACCTCGGTCCGCACCATGTCTGCGTTCATAGTAAGGAGAAGACAACTCACTGCAAAAGACCACCCAGCACACTCAACGCCAACACAAACTCTAACTACATGGAAATTTATTTTGCCCAAACAGTGGCGAATCCAGGATTTTGGTCTGGGGAGTTTCACAAATAACCTTATTATGGGCTGTTCAAATACGTAAGCAACTGAAAGGGGGTCTGCCAGTGCCATAACCAGATTTTTGTTTAGGAACATCGTTTCTGGGGTCTAATCTTAGGAATACTAAGTTTTAAGTGAGATGACTTCGTAAGGTTTTAATTTTGGTGCACAAAGTTTCAAAATTGTGTAAAAATGTCAACTCCAAGTAAAAGGGGGGTCCTCCCCCAGAAAATGTTTGAAAATTTGCCCCTCCAAATAGTGTTTCAGCTCATTTTGAAGCCTTTCAGATTCCACCCAAAGAGCACAACTCATTGAAAGCGGCAAAATTTTCAAGGAAAAAAGTTTATAGTATTATGAATTGGAAAATTTCCAGGGGTTTAGGGGTTTCTATACCAGAAAAATTTTAGAAATTTGCCCCTAAAAGTGGCATTTTAACTCATATTGTGACACTTTAGGTTACATCAAAGAGGATCACTCCTTGTAATTCCCTAAAGTTTCAAGTAAAAACCGTACTTATTAGGTTCCAAAATTTCGAGGGGGTTTGAGGGTCTTCCCCCAGAAAAATTTTGGAATTTTTACTCTTAAAAGTAGGGTTCCGATTCGTTTTGAGACCCTTTGGGTAACACCACCGAATGTCCGCAACGTAGTGAAATTTATTATTTGCTTTATTGCTATTACCAAAACTTGAATGTCTTATTCCTGGGGGGGGCTGCAGCCCCACAGCCCCCCCTACTGGATTCGCCACTGCGCCCAAAGTTATTTTTCACCCCCTCTCAAGCATAGGCTTACCATACGTCCAGGTTTACACCGGAACAAGAGAAACGCTCCTCACAAGGCAAAAATGAAAATTTTTCAATTTAATGACTTAATTAAATGACTAAAAGTATTCTTAGCTTATTAAATTGACAATTTCTCATTTCCGCCTCGTGAGGAGCGTTTTAAGACGTAAAATCGACGTAAATTCAACCTAATTGAGCGAGCGTTTTAGGGGTTCTATTCAAGATATTTTTTTGCTTAAGGTGTCTTTTCCTACTATATCGATGCTGCTCTACAACTTTGTAATTGACTATTTTTGCATACCTCTAATAGTTTATAAAATAAAATTTTTAACTCGCATTCGATTGCGCATAGTCACTTTACTATACCGTTACCTTAACTGCATAGCTTTAGCTTGCTCCGTTAGCAATTTATTACAGGGTAAAGGGACTTTCCTTTACACCCTGTATATTAACTCTGCTGCCTTCAAATCCCACTCACCATGTGACAAATCATTCTTGAGAATACTAGCTAGATACTAGCTTCTGTAGAACATTTTTTATAGGTTGGTAGATAGTTTCTTATTTCGTACCCTTCTAATATTATAACCATGTCTTTTAACAAGTTCTAACCCAAGTATTTTCTGTTAAAATGAAAAAAAAAATATGGTTTCATATGAGGCTGATAAAAATAACTGGGAACGAGTGCACACAAGGAAAAAATTTTTCCAGACAAATTATAGGGGCATTTTGGATGTACAGTAGAGCCCCGATTATCCGCAGAATTGGGTGGCAAGGGTACCACGGATAGTGAAAATCGCGGATAACCCGAAAAAAGACTAAAAATGAGAGGTGAAAACCTGAAAAAATATTTCAGCGCATAATAACTATGTTTTATTGTACAAAAAAACATGACATGTAAAACTTTTAAAATATGTACAGTAAACAGCAGAAACCGTTGCTCTACATCTAAAATCTCTCTAATCTCATCTAAAATTTGCTCTCATCATTAAAAATGTTTTTCTTGGCACTCGCGGATAATCCTCACCGCGGATCATCCGCTTGCTGATAATCGGGGTTCTACTGTATTGAGAAGAAGAAAAAAAGTTTTTTTTCACTTTTTTGATGTGCCGAGAGGGTTAAATCCAGAGATGACTCACCATGTGACAAATCATTCTTGAGAGTGACACACTTGGCATCCACGACGTCGGAAAAAGCCGGCCACCCACATTTCGAGTCGAACTTGGCTTCAGACGAGAACAAGCTCTGGTTGCACACGATGCAATAACTGTAGGTCCCTTTCTCGAAATGGTTGCAGAACTTCCCACTGAAGGCTCTGAAAGCAACAAAATCCTAACTATCTCCAATTTGCCCCTAAAAGTAATGTTCGGCACTCAGGGGCGCCCATATGTTAAAACTCAGGGGGGCCCAAGAAAAATTTTAGGTTTTCAGGTTTTGTTTCGAGGGGAGGAGGGTTTGGTTCAAAGTTATAGAAGTTTTTGTTTCACTCATGTATTGTGCGTAGTATTTTTTAACACCCTCTAATTATAGTTTTTAATCTTAATGTAGAAATCTACTTGTTCCCAATATATCTAGTCTATACTAAAAAGAGGGGGGTCTGGGGGTCCTCCCCCAGAAAATTTTTAAATTTTACTTTTAAGAGTAGAGATTTAACTCATTTGGAACACTTTTGAGCAACAACCTAATAGGATTGTTACCCATGATATGAGTAGAATTCAGGATTCCTAGATTTTGTTACTGGAGTGGTGGACATGGCTTCAGTGTATGAAATAGTTGGAAACAATTTTCATATTGCTTTTGAATTAGCTTAAAATCATAATAAAGTATTGATGTAGTAGAAAATATAAAATAGAATCTTGAATAAAAATTATTTATTATGGTTAAATGAAGATTTCATGTAAATTTTTCAGATTCCAGGGGGGGCCAGGGCCCCCCTCTGCCCTTATGTATGGGCGCCCATGTCGGCACTAGTTAACTAAAAGTAGTTAACTACTAGTTGCAACTACTAGTTAACTAGTAGTTGCAACTAGAATATTGAAATTGAAGATCAAATATTGAATCAAAATTATAAAAAATATATTACATCTACTAACAATGCAATTTTTCGTGATACATTTTTACATTATTTATTACATACAAGAAAAATTGGCGTAGAAAGAACTCACTAAAATTTGAAAAAAAACCCACTTACTTTCTAGGAGAAAACCACTTAATTTTGAAAAAACCCAGTTTTACATGGGTTTTTTCAGGGTTTTATTGAAAAAATCCGAAAAAAAAACTTGTGTTTTTGCCAACTCTGGTTGGCCATGCCTGATCTAGATGCACATATTTTGAAAAGCAAAAGAACTATAGAAAAGCACTATAGTTGAAATTGAAATTAATGAATAGAAATTTGTAACATCACACATTTGATAGTAGTACAAGAAAATTTGAGCGTTTCTGGCCACAAAAAAGGACTTTTTAATGACTCATGTTTTGAGATAAAAAACTAAGAATCCAAGTAAAAAAAGTAATTTTTTTCTGTTAAAAAATTTTTACAAGCATTCACCCGTTTTCTAGAGGATTAAAATTTACTATATTTATAAAATATCAGGGAACATCATATCCGATTAAATTTAAAAGACAATGGTTTCATTTTTGCACGCTAAATATGATAAAAATTTGTGCAATTTTTTCGGAGATAACTAGATCTCTTTCGTCAGCAATAATTTCTGACGAAGGAGATCTAGTTATCTCCGAAACAATTGTACAAATTTTTTATCAGGGTTGGCCATGCCTAGGCTTACCATATTTTCTCGGGTCCAACCCAGGACATAGTTTTGAAATTTCTTAATAAGTGCTATATAAAACTACCAAAGATTAAAAACTAAGAAAAAAACTATTCAAACTTTAACTCTTAAATAGAAATATCAGATTTTATATTTTCCTTTAACATTACTTTTTCAAAAATTGCTTCATTTACTTAATTTTATCACAAAATTAAAAGAAAGTAAGTTTCTGAAGTAAAACAGACGTTAAAAAATGTAAAAAAGCGCAATTTTAAACAGCTTGGTTGGGATTTTTACCTAAAAATGACTGGGAAATCCTAAATGCTTGAAACCCCGGACATTTTTCAACCCAGGACATTTCCCCGGACAGCTCTAAAAACCCCGGACGTATGGTAAGCCTAGCCATGCCTGATCTAGATGCAGATATTTTGAAAAGCAAAAGAAACCTTTCAGTGTCCTTTTCTTGTGTCACTTGGTACTGCATGGAGGTCAGCCTCTTCTTGAGAGCTTCTTTGGAGAGATCGCCACAACCGGTGCAAGACATGTTCCTCCTCGCTGCTAATAAGAAAAAAACATTTTTTAAGTAGGAAATTCAGTGGACTTTGGTTAGTACATCAGTTGGTATAATCACTATGATTCACTTGTTTGGGGCACCAGTGGCGTAAGGAGGGGGGCGAAGGGGCCCTGGACCCCCCCCCCCGAAATTCTGACTTGGTGTACCAAACCAAGTAAAAACCCTGTTTTTTACGGTCAAATTTTGAAAAATTTTCTGGGGGAGGACCCCCCTTTAGAGTGTTTGAAATTTTATAATTCAAAACTTTTTCACAATAAGTTCAAAATCCTACCTGAGAATGTATGTCTGAAATTCGGAAAGTGTATCAAAACCAAGTTGAACTCCTGTTTTTAGGATCTAATCTCCAAAATTTTTCTGGGGATGACCCCCATATATCCCCTTCTGTACTTAAAACTATATTATTTATAACTTTTTCATTAAATTCATCAAATTTTACATGATAATTTATATCCAAAATTCTAACTAGGGGTACCAAAACTAGTTTAAAACCTGGTTTTTAGAGTCTAATTTCCAAACATTTTCTGGGGAGGACCCCCAGAACCCCCTTATGTAATTGCAACTTAATACATCATAACTTTTTAATATTAAGTTCTTTAAGTTGCAAATTCTACCTAAGAATATACTGAAAAAAATTAAATATACATGAGAAGGGCTGGGAAACAATTTTGGGCCCCTCCTGAAATAAATTTCTATATACGCCAGTGCAGTGGACTTTCGTTAGACCATCAGTTAGTATAATCACTATGATTCACTTTTCACACTATAATGAAAAAAAGTAGTCAAACCTGTTTTTGTGCGAGGAAATAATTTTGTGCATAAAAAAATTTTCACCAAACTTCACTAGCTTAAAAATATAGTATTTGCAACACAATTAGAAAATCCTTTTTTTATGCGGTGAATAGGGATATACAGTGAAGCTAGACTAGGGGTGCAAAAAATATTTCAGGACCCAAAATTTCCCCAGAACACAATTTGTTTTCTCCAAAATTTCCCCCAAAATGAAAATTCATTAAAAAAACAGTTCATTCAATTATTAAACTTCTTTCAGATTCAATACTTTTCACAGAATCCAAAAATTTGAATTTTAATGATCTATATACCCTTTTTGTAATCAACTTTTTGTTACTTTATCAGTTGGTATAATCACTATGATTCACTTGTTTCGAGGAGTCGGTACCTTGTATACCAACAATGTTAAATTTACAAACTTTATAGTCTTCAAACAAACCAGAGCTTTTATTAATATAATGTTTAGATATTGTTTTAAAAAATAATGAGTGAACCTCACTTTAAAACTGAAAAAACATCATTTTTGTCTACAAAAACTGCTCTAAAACATGTTTAACTAAAAATATTGAAAAAAGCTCATGTTAAAACTACATGTCAAAAACATATGGTGCAAATATGAGCTCAATACATACAGTAGATGCCGAGAAAAGGTACACGCAGTTTTAAAAAGTTCATTTTGAGAAAAACGCATTTTAATGTTAAAATCTTCCCAGTAGAAAAGAGTTATTTTGTTTTAAAAGGCAATTCAATACACTTCTACTTTGAATTTTTGCATAAATAAGGCATCGTGGTCATGAAATTTAGAATCTGAAACATTCAAAATCAAGTTTTTGAAGGTATCAAAGGTACCGACTCTCCTTAAGAGAAGTCACACAGAAAAATTAAAAGAAAGTCACACAGAAAAATTAAAAGAAAGTCACACAGAAAAATTAAAAGAAAGTCACACAGAAAAATTAAAAGAAAGTCACACAGAAAAAAAAGTACATTCAAACCTGTTTTTGTGCAAGGAAATAATTTTGTGCATAAAAAATTCTCCCCAAACTTCACTAGCTTTAAAATATAGTATTTGCAACGCAATTAAAAAATCCTTTTTTATGCGGTGATAGGGACCACATAAAAAAGTTATCACGTAGAAAACAACTCAAAACCTTAGGAATTGCTTTTTTGTAAATTTTTATTCATTTCAACAATAGATCTTTATAAAAAGTTGGTCTATTTATTTTAGAACACAGAGATTTAACGAGACACGCAATCCGTTTCAGGAAAACCCGAACTTATCTTGTTGATACTGATAGAAACTCGTACTAGAAAAAATAGCCACTTTGTCTTCTTCATTCACACGGCTAGACTGGATTAACTGTGTTTATATACGGCTTGCGCAATTACGCGAAAAGGTAGGTTCAAGAAACTGGGATGTACGATGTTAGCGCCATCTATCTGTCATTCATGGCATTCCACTGGAAAATAATTATTGGTTGGTTGATTTCATACGATTCAAAGATAAATATGCTTAAAAGGAGTCACAGACGAGCAACTTGGTCATCAACCGGGTTGATTATTTTTCGTGGCTAGTTCACAGGGTTGGTAGTATGGTGAAGAATAAAAAAATCATAAATTTCATGATCACGATAATGAATCACAATCATGAAAAATCATAAATTTGTATTTTTATGACTTAGGTAAATGACTAAAAGTGTTCTTAGAACGTAAAAACAAAAATTATACGACAAAAAATATATATAATATAATTATATATTATAAAAAAAATAATACGCCCTCCAATCCTTCCAGAATTTGAAAATATCGTTTTGGAACCTGTGTTAGGATTTTTCTGTGTACTGCGTATTTTGAAGAGCCGAAGCAAACCAACCAACCAACCCTAACGAGCCATTACGCGCGGTACCCCCTCAAGCGGTAAAAACTGGAAACTTCCGGCGCCGTCGGCCGTGCGTCGGCTCTTTTGATCTTTTGGAAAGTGGATAAGCCGTATAACCTACGGTCGCGATCAAGTTTAGCCGTGTCATTCATAACTAAATGACATTTGACCATTGACAAAACCATTGAAAAGCCATTTGACAACCACAAATTGTTCCCCATTTTCTACTCGAACTTCCATTTCCAAACGACAACCAGGGCCTGATTTACCAATAGGCTTACTAGGCCCGGGCCTAGGGGCCCCACAATTTGGGGGCCCCTTAATTTTGAAAAGTAAATTAAAATTTATAGTTGAAATATCTTTTTAATCTTCCTAGAAGGTTTTATCATTACTTGTTGACCAAATAAAGCCTAATGTAATGCAAACATGTGATTATATTACCACATGCATTTAATGCACGTTAACTTTTATATTTTTACTTGTATTAATACAATCCAAATTACCCAACTCCTATACGGGGTGTGATAACACATAGGTACCGCGTAATGTGGGGGCCCCTTCTGGAATGTTGGGCTTAGTGTTACAAGTATCATGACTCACGTTTGAGTTGAAAACTGTTGATGAGGTGTCTTCTCACCAAAGAGATGCAATTCACGAGCACCCTCTTGCTTGGAAGGAAAAGCGTCAATGCGTCTGGAGCAGCCTGAAACACAAATCTTCTTCACTATCTTGGTTCATGGGAGAGACCCCCTTTTCAATATACTAAAGGTATTAACAATAATTTACAATTACAAGGACACAAAAGTTAATTCAAAGCATGGGCGTAGCTAGGGGGGCAGCTGCCCCCCCAAGTCTCTAGTAATTGACTTTTCTGCGGGAGGACCCCCAGATCCCCCTTAAAACTTGAATCTTTATTACTAAATCTTACCTTTTCTTGGACGCAAACTCTACCTAGTTGACCCCCATTCCAATATTATTGTCACAAAACTACTTTTTAGTGTCAGATCAGATTACAAAAACTTTTACCTCTAAATAATGCTCTAGATTAGAAATTTGGTTTGGTAGCCAGTGGCTCCTGGGACCCTAAATTTTGGTCGCCAACTCTACACTTTTGGGAGCCAAAATAAAATAGCAACTTTTGTTAAACCGCATTCACAAGTTAGGTTAATTGGAAGAATTGTACTTAATAAGTTACTGTAAAATCCGACTGCTGAAACAAAATTTAGCATAAATATTCAAAAATCTTCACTAAAAGACATTAATTGAGTAGTAATATAACCAAAAAAATTGCAAATAAATACTGAAATGAATTATTATTTATTTTTATAGTTACAATACTTTAAACTACCAATTAATTGCACGAAATTATAAGATCAATAATGTAATTTTTACACTACAATGAAAAAATGTAAAATTAATCTTGAAAGTCTTGGCGACGAAGGCTCCCGTTTTCTAAAGAGTTTTCCACCACATATTAACTGATTTACAAAAATCTTTTTCCTTGATATCACATCCGTTTCTTTTTATCCTTAACCTAGATTGTAGTGTCTCTTTTTTTAAAGAGACACTTTTCATTCCCATAATATCCTTCATATCGGAAAGTCAGTTTTTTCTTTAAAGTGGGATTTAATGACAGGTTTAAGTTCCTGAAATTCCAGAACAGCTCCTCATCCATCACCTCAAAACAAGTTACCAAAATTTTTGCTGAATCTGATGACACTTTCAGGCGGTTACCCAAATTTTTGCAAAAATTTTCAAAGAATTCTTTTCCTTGCTCCCAAGGGTTTGAAAGAAAGTTTCCTTTGTTGGATAGCTTTAAATCATGGCTCTTAAAGCTCCATTTACAGGGTTCATACACATTTTCAGAAATCAAAATCAAGGAGTTTTCAAGGAGTGTTTTTAAAAAATTCAAGGAGTGCCTTTTAACCTAACTTAAGGTGTACGTACACACTACGAAATCCCAAAAATAGACCTCAACAATGGATACCTTTTCCTATATTTTAAAGGGTATTTTAAATCTGCAGATTCGGAATAACTTATGATTTTGTAGATAACTATCTAATTTGTATTTTTAAGCATTCAAATTTTATCGAAATAAGTTTTTAATATATTTTAATGGAACTTTAAAAATTTTAATTTTTTTCATGGTTTTTCAAATTTAAACAGTGATAATTTCAGAAATATTTAGTTTATCTTGACAAAACTTGTGTTCATACAATCTTTAGAGTTATAGGAAGGGTCTGAACCTCCAAATTAAGCATGGTTATTAGTCGTTTATTTTAAGCAAATTTTTAAGTATTTATATCTCTGAAAAATATCGTGATTTTTTCGGCTATCTTCAAAAACATAATTGTTACAGAAAAACTATTCAACGCAGATCCTTTTTTTCGAGGTTCGGACCCTTAAGCACAGTTAAAGGAACGGTTTACAACCAGAATTGAGTATAAGATAATTTGAATGTGATTAAGCACTGCTTAAAAATGATGCTAATTAGGACATAATTTCCTAATTAACTAATTACTAATTAATATTTTATAAGTTTTTTTCAGGAAAATGTTTTTAACAACAAGTCACTAACCTACAGTGAAAAAATTAAATTTTTAAAGCCAAAAATAAGAAAAAAGTTGTCTAGGGTGTACGTACACCTTAAGAAAGACAAATTTTTTTACACAGCTTCAAACACACACAAGTCAAAATGTAACTAAAATAAAAATAAAGGAAATTAGTTAATGGAATAGTTATTTAAGTAATAATTAAATTGCAAAAACAATATTGTCAAAAACTTTAAATTAAATAAAAAAAGTAAGAAATTAGTATTTTTGAAGGTTTTTTTAGAATCGGAAATCAGATCAGATACCTAAAACCTGTTATAATCTTACAAGATTTAAAAAAAGCAACATTGTATTATCATCTTATTGAGTTGATATAAAGCGACCTTTTAGTAAAAATTTACAACTTAGAAAATCATCTTAAGGTGAAAATACTGACTAAAATAGAGAAAAAAATAATCTTATCAGACTTATTTATTGAGTTGAGTCTAAAAATTCTAATCTTATTAGACTTATTTATTGAGTTGATATAAAGCGACCTTTTAGTAAAAATTTACAACTTAGAAAATCATCTTAAGGTGAAAATACTGACTAAAATAGAGAAAAAAATAATACTATTAAACTTATCAGGCTGCTCTAACCAAAGTAAAGTTGTTTTTTCTGCACCGCCGTTGAACCTAACTTCAAAAAGATGTCCGTAGGAAAAGCAGTCGCGGGAAAAACGGAACTGTCGCGAAAAATCGTTATTTTCCCGATTTCCAGAACATCGGACCTGTGGGCTTCTAACCACGGTTAAGATGTTTTTTTACATCGCAATAATGACGCAAGAAGAAGCCAACTTGAATCGGCACCCGCGACCGTCCACGAAAGTCGCGGGAAGAACGGAATACTCCCGCAAAAAAACGAAACTTTCGCGAAAAATCGCGATTTTTCCAGACTTTTTAACGGACTAAAAGGAAATGGCTAGTCGCCACAGTGGCGACTGCATCTAGAAATTTTGATCGCCAAAACTTTTTGTTGGTCGCCTACTGGCGACTGGCGACCGTTAATCTCGACCTCTACCTCTAAAACCCTCATTGTTTCCACGCTACCCACAAAACTTTTACATTAATTTTATTAAAGGTCAAAACCCCTCTCTTACGGGGCTTTAAAATTATTCTCTACAAACATAACAAAAGGTCGACCCTGCTTGCCCCCCCCTAAGTGGAACCCTGGCTACGCCCATGATTCAAAGGTTTCAATCTTATAATCAGACTCCAACCTCCAACTAATTTTTTCCGTAGTACGCAATGAACCCTTTATCCAGAATTCTAAAAACCAGAATATGCCTCGCCCAATTGGCAAATTTTTGGATTTATTAACAACTTTATTGTCTTAAAGATATTTTCGCCCCAAATTTCGAAAATGGGAGTTAATAATAGGGAGAGAAATATCTTATTTTTGTTACAGTAAAACATTTGCAGGATTAAAAGCCAGCACAAGACCTTCAATTAGCAATGATGTGGTAGCTTTTTCTATGCAATGCAATTAGATTTACACTCCAGTCTGTCCCGTAATACCACTGTTGCTACATCAATATCAGCTGAATTTTCTGAAATGAACCCCACCAGAACATTGGGAGACTTTCCGTAGCTTCCTGCGTGATTTCCGTAATCCATAGTATCAGAACAACAACCGTAGAAACTAGTACTTGGAGTACTAATTTAGTACTTGGAGTACTAGTTGTAGAAAAAAGTACTTGGAGTCTCTGAAGGTATTAAAAATAATTTACAAGCACACAAAAGTTAATTCAAAGGTTTCAATCTTATAATTAAAGAGGAATGCTCAATAATAAAAAGGGAACAGCTTTAAAAAGAGTCTTCCAGTTGCCACCCACAGCTCAAATGATGACCAACAACAATATAGATCCAATGATTAATATTATTATCAGATCCTAAAGTAATAATCTACTAATTATTTCTTTAAGATCTTATTATAATAAAAATATTAATAGTTAGATCTCTTATGGTTACCAGTCATTATTTGAGCTGTGAGTAAACATGGCAGCTGGGGGACTCTTACTAAAGCTGTACCGTAAAAAGTACACTATCTTTATTCTTAATAATAGTTCTTTGTAGTCTTTTGGGGCCATATAGAGTAAATTTATACTTTTAATAAACAAAATATGAATATTTTTTTATTTTCTAAGGGATATACCCCCAAATCCCCCCTTTGGCTACACCCCTGACTGACCTCCTAGAGGAGGTCAGTCAGCTAGCTGGCTAGTCAGCTTATTCCAAAGTGATTCAGTTTCATTAGATATTCCGTTTAAAATCCCCAACCTGCTTGAATGCAAAATATTAAACTATTGTCAAGACGTATTAATATTATATCACGGGGCAGTTAGCGGAATTGAACCCTAAAGCTAAGTTCGTGGAAAACGAGATTCTAAACAGAAACCAAACCTTTATGAGTGGTAAAAAAGTTTGTTGGTGAAAAAAGCAGACCTGTATATGGAGGGCTCAGAATTAAAGACGACCAAGTCCACTTTTTGTCATTTTTGAGTTAGAAACGCTATAAAATGCACCAACCATGTAAAATTTCAGTGCAATAATGAACCAAGTCCTAGTTCTGATAGTATCCGCTTGGTAGCAGAAAGTTCTGTTGCGTTAACATGTAATTTTGCTATGAAGCTTTAACTTTAAACGTCTGTAGCTCAAAAGTAGCTAAGGTGGACTTGGTCCATTTCTATTCTGACCCTCCATATGTAGAACAGATACGAACGAGAAAACTACACCAGACAGTAACAGAATTATAGGTCAATAGCTAACTATATTTTCCGAACCATGCACAGTAAACTTCGAAATACTTATGCTTGCAGATGGCGGCCGAACATGAAGCCAAGACCATTGATAAAGGAAATAAAAAAGAGAACTATTTGATACACTAAACCAGAGAGAAACATAGAAATGTCCTCACCCTACCCTCTTGTGTTTCAAGTTTCCAATTACAGCCAAAACGTCTGTTCCGTTTTATTTACTTGTTTACTTTTAGAACCGTTGCCATTTTTTATTAGAGGCGATTTTGTTGTTTGGCTTCCTGCTCAACAGTTTTATTTTAATTATGACTAAAAAACCAACTCAAAATATTTATATCGCACAAATTTTTATTTTAAGATTTAGCCATACTTTCTAAAAAGTATGAAAAACTGTTTGAAATAAAAAAATAGTACATTAAAAAATCAAGAAAATCATTGGTTGGTTGGTTGGTTGGTTGGTATACTGCTCCATGCTTTTGTTGTAAAATTCTGTGAAGTGAAAAGAACTCATTCTTTATTTATTTATTCGTGATTTGACTCGCGACTTCACATAAAATGTACTTTCACAGAACTAAATATCAATTTGATGATGAAATATTAAGGGATTTAGCTCGTTGCTTTGAGATTAATAATCTGCTACTTCAATAACCAACATTCTTTCCATTATATTCTATTCTGCTTTATTAAGCAGTGTGAACCGGGATTGACTTGAGCACATATAGAATTTCTAGAAATGAATATCATGATTAAAAGAAGGTCGCTTTTTGGTTTCAAATCTATTCGCTTCAAGTCGCAGTCCGCTGCTTCTTCGGAACTCAAGAGCAATAAGGACGTGTTGCATATTCGAACGTCGAAATTGGCCGAATTGTTGGACTGCACCCATTACACAGCGCGTGAGATGATTTCGCGCAATAAAAACCTGTTGTCCATCAGTTCTTTCGAATTCGTCCAGAATGCCAAGTTTTGCGGCGAGTTCCTCAAACTCAGTGATGTAGTCGAGTTCCCTTGCTTGCTGACCTTGAATCCAAGTTTGCTGCAGCACCGCTACTTTTCGTTGCAGGAGCTGGGCTGCTCCTACATTTCCGGGAATAGCATCTTGAGGTGAGGCTCCAAGCAATAGTAATGATGATATTAATAGTTAGGGAACAGCGGCACAGCTTTAGGATAAGTCCGCTTTTTGAATGGTCGCCAAATTGGCGGTATTTCACGGCAGTGAAATCGTAGGTAAACATGGCGGTCGGGTTTCAAATACGGCGGCTGGCGCCAAGGTCGCCAAAAGCGGACTTATTCTAAAGCTCTGCCGGAACAGCTTTGATAAGTCGACCAGCCGCCATGTTTACCCGCAGTTCACACCACTGCATATATCTAATTTGAGCTGTGGGTAAACATGGCAGCTGGTCAATTCTTATCGAAGCTGTGCCATAGTTAGATCTACATGGTTCATCATCACTTGAGATGTGGGTTAACGTGGTGGCTGTTAGACTTATCGAAGCTGTGCCGAAAAATCAGTTATTTTCTTAAATTACACGCTAATAGAATCCTAAAGGTTGTAATTTAGGTAATTTTATTATCAGGGGTTCATCCAGGTTTTTCTGCCAGTCTTATTATAGGAATTTAGTGAAAAATCAAAGAAAAATTTTGTTGAAATGAAGGGCCCATAGTGTACAACCAAAGCTTTCATAATATATATGAAATTTGCTCAAAATTTTGCCCCTTCCAAAACGATGAAAACAATTTTCAAACCACTTTTGATCTTTGGAAGTTTGTGAAAGATCGTTTTTGGGAATTGGGATAGTCCTAAACCGGACCCAATTTCTTTCTAGATGAACCCCTGAAATTTGAAATAAAATTACAAATTTGTTGCATTTATTACTGATTTTGTTATTATGTCAATTCTTACAAAGTAAATAAAACAATTATACAGGGATGCAAGTGCTGCACCAATCATGGAATCGTGCGCCATCCTGCACCAAATGGCAGTTTTGAGCTGAAATTTGAGTTAAACTGTGCCAAAACACGAATTTTATGGCAAATTTCGCCAAAAATTCCCATTTGACACTCAACAGCCGAAATTTGGCAATTCATAGCAACCCTTGAGGAACTAGTTAGGTTTAAAATAAAACCTCCCGCAACTCAACTCTAGCTCCACCTCCCCTTGTTCGGTCTCTGTTACCTTCTGCAAATGTAATTTTTAAGGATTTTAAAAAGTTATAAATATCTTAGGCTTTAAAATAGCTTCTGAAATAAAAGGGTAAATACTGTATTTCTCTATCTTATTTTTGACCACTAAAATAAAGCTGCTCTAAAAGTTCAGTTTTGCTGCTCCAAAATGGTATTTTAGCTCCTAAAATAGTATTTTCCTGCTCCAAAAATGGCATTTTTCCTGCTCCAAAAATGGCATTTTTTCTGCTCGTAAATTTGGTTTTACTGCTTTAAAAATTGTATTTTTCCTGCTCCAAAATTTGGTTACTGCTCCAAAAATGGCATTTTTTCTGCTCCAAAATTTTGGTTTTACTGATCTAAAAATTGCATTTAGCCTGCTCTAAAATTTGGTTACTGCTCCAAAAATGACATTTTTCCTGCTCCAAAACTTAATTTTGCTGCTCTTAAATAGTATTTTACCTGCTCTAATATTAGGTTCTCCCAAAATTGCATTTTCTTGCTCCAAAATTTGGTTTTCCTGCTCTGAAATTAGTTACTGCTCCAAAAATTACATTTTTCCTGCTCCAAAACTTAATTTTGCTGCTCTGAAATAGTATTTTATTTCTTGCTCCAAAATTAGGTTACTTCTCCAAAAATGGCATTTTTCCTGCTCCAAAACTTAATTTTGCTGCTCTGATATAGTATTTTACCTGCTCCTAAGTTTAGTTTTCCTGCTCCAAAACCCCACTTAGGCATCCCTGAATAATTTTGAATAATTGAATGAAATTTTTCCTGCTCCAAAACTTAATTTGGCTGCTCTAGAAAGGCATTTTTACTGCTCCAAAAATGGCATTTTTCCTGCTCCAAAACTGAATTTTGCTGCTCTTAAAAATTACATTTTTCCTGCTCCGAAACTTAATTTTGCTGCTCTAAAATGGCCAAAATAGTATTTTTCCTGCTCCAAAATTTGAACCATCCGTCTTTTCCAGGTATCCGCAGCTGGTAAAGAAATCCCCGAAAGAGCTCGAGCGCGAAGGGCTCCACTTCTCGCTGGAGTCGAGCCTCGAGACGCTCGCTCGCTTCCTGCGAGACGACCGAGACGACTTCGTGGGGCGGCTGCGGCAGATCCACAGAGACGGCCACTCCCTCTGGAGGCTGAAGGAGGCGGCCAACGCCGAGCTCTTTGCTGCCGAGCTCGGCTGTTCGGTGGCTGTGACGCACCGCATGTTCCGCAGCTACCCTCCCCTGCGGATACAGAGCACGGCCAACACCCTCAAGGTGTTCAGGGTGTTGCTCGAGAGGTTCCGCTTTCCCGCCTCCAAAGTGAGTTTGGCGGACTAGACTTGATATTAACTGACTAGATATTTCCATACAAAAAACCATACAGAACACTTGTTTGTTTTTGAAAATCTGACACATGCAACTTCCTTATTGCCTCTGTTCCAGGTGTGCTTCTCTCCACGCTTGCTGTCTGTACACCACGATGCACTGGGGCAGTTCCTTGACCAACTGCCTTCCATGCTCGGGGTAGACTCGGCCGAACTGGCCCTCAGATTCCCCCTCCTGCTACGACGACCCTGCCACACCCTCAAGCAGGTATTCTTTGGATTTTTTTAGCTCATTTTTAACCAGGGTTGGGCCCAATGGGTTTTTTCAAAAAAACCCATGTGAAAAAACCCACATTTTGGACCCATTTTTGGGTTTTTTCAAGAAAAATCAAGATTTTGGCAGTTCTTTCAAAAATTTAATGTGTTTTTTTTTCAAAGTTTAGGATATTTTAAAAAAATTTAATGGGTTTTTGCAAAATTTAAACTAGGTTTTTAAAATTAAATGGTGTTTTTTCAATTTCAGGGAGTTTTTTAAAAAAAGTTAAATAGGTTCTTTCCTTATTCAATGGGTTTTTTCATTTTTGGATGGGGTTTTTTTCAAAAATTAGGACGTTTAAAGTTCAAACTAGATATAAAAAATGAAGATTTTTTTTTTAAATTTCAGTGGGTTTTTTCAAAGTATAAAAAGTTTGAAAAAACCCACTTAATTGTGGAAAAACTGACACTATTTTGGCAGAACATATTTAACATAGAAAGAACCCACTAAAATTTAAAAAAAAACCACTTAATTTTGAAAAAAACCACACTTTTTCCGAAAAAAACCCATATAAAATGGGTTTTTTCAGGGTTTTATTGAAAAAACCCAACCCACTTGGGTTTTTTCAAAAAAACCCGGGTTTTTGCCAACCCTGTTTTTAACCCCCTCTTGTCAGCAAACCTCCAACCACCCCCCCTGAAATTTTGACATACCTTTTAGTAAGTACTGTTTTTTTTTCTCCTTGAAAATTAGGTGACTTTACACAAGGAGCTGTGCTTTTTGGGTGCAACCCTAAGGGTTCAAAAAATGAGTCGAAACACTACTCTTCGGGGTTAAAATTTCAAAATGTTTGGGGGGGGTCCATCCCCAGAAAAAAAGTGCGCTTACGTCAGATTTCCTAATTCAATTTATGATAAATTTATTTTTGGTTGAGTTTTGAAATTATTTATGCAAGAAACAAGAGATTTTCGAAAATGCTGTATATTACTTAAACATCACTCATATCTAGAGATGTAAACTTTTTTTTTTGGAGGCGGGAAAAAACCCGGGATATTTGGGAACAAACCGGGAATATTGGGAATTTTGAAAGTACACAACGATATTTCATCATCAGTTTTCATTTTCTAGGTACTCCTTTGAGGAGTTTGACAATTTTTTATATAAATTGACTGAAAGACCATTCTGCAATTGAAATTGTTATTAATAATGAAGTAATTTAGCAAATTAGTTAAAAAGAACATCTAAATTCCCCTTCTAAATACAATTTTTCTCTGCAAGTTGAAAAGCGTAACCAAGGATGATATTTTAAACATGATCGCAAACAATAGTAATTGATAGTTCTTTCTTTAAACCAGCGTTTCTCAACCGGGGTTCCGCGAGGCTTTCTCAAGGGTTCCGCGAGGGATCCGAAAATATTTTTTTGTTGTTCTGGTTTACATGTTAGAATAACCCTCTAAATAAATTAGGCATCAACCAGCCAAATATGAGCAAGTGTTTTTCCGTTGAACATCTTCTTCTGTAGCCTTTTGGTGTTCTACACGAAGAGTTTGATAAGAAGATTAACACTAGCTTGAAGGGGAATTTTAAAATTAATTTTAGAGGAAGGTCCCCTGCCCCCTTGAAATTTTGGCACTAATTATATTTTTCCCTTTGAAAATTTTGTATTTTACAAGGAACTGATCTTTTCAGATGTAACCCAAAGGTTCTTAAAATACACTGAAACTCTACTTTAAGTGGCAAATTTCGAAAAATTTCTATGGAGAACTCCCTAACTTCTATCTAAAATTTTGACGTCTGTTATACATCGTTTTTCCCTTGAACATTCTGCTGTCTCAAGAATCATTTCTCCTTTAGGTTTTCTACAAAAAGTTTAAAAAAAGGAGATAAAACACTAGTTTAAAGGGTAATTTTACAAATAAATTCTGAGGGAGGACAAAATAGCCAGAAAAAATATTGTTGCATGACAATGGCGATATAAACCCGAAACTCGGACAAGGCATATCAAAACACGTTAAAACTCTGTTTTTTAGGGTCAATTTCTTAAAAATTTTCTGGGGGAGGGCCCCCAAACCCCCCTTTAGTACATGAAATTGTATTATTTTTAATTTCTTAAAATACTTTCATGATAATTGAAATCCTACCTAAAAATGCAAATCCAAAATTTGGACTAAATGTATCAAAAACGAGTTAAAACTTGTTTTTAGGGTGGGATTTCTAAAAATTTTCTGGGGCACTACCCCCAAACCCCCTTCCTACTCGGAACTTTATTAATCACTCATTATTATATTAAGTTCTCATGGATGCAAATTTCCCATAAAAATGCATTAAAAAGCTACGTTAAACCTATTTTAAATATACTTTTGAGGTGTTGAGTAATAATTTTGGGCCCCTCCCGAAATAAATTTCTATATACGCCACTGTTGTATGGACGCTAGGGTTCCCCTGAGCTTGATCATTATCAAAAGGGTTCCGTGAGAGTAAAAAGGTTGAGAAACGCTGCTTTAAACTATTTATATTATTTCAGGAGCTTTAAAATTTTATATTGCTTACTTCTGTTTTTAGCTTAACCTGAAATCCAAGTTTTTGAATTAAAATTAACCTTAAAATTTTTAAAATTTCAATGTAAATCAGGAGTTGAGTTGTTCTTTTCTGAAAATTTCCGGGAATATTCAAAATTCCCATCCCAAAAAACTGGGTTTATTCCCGGGAATAAACCCAGTTTTTCCAGCCTTTACATCTATACTCATATCCTCCTTGTCAGGAAAAATAAGCACAGAGCAAACCCCCCTTAGGTGCTTACGTAATACTGTCGAACCAACGATAGTAAAAGGGTCACGTGATTTTGGGAGTTGATCTGGTGGGAGTTTTTTCGTTTTTCTCTTTTTATCACGATTTCTTAGAACGCTTTCTTGAGAAATATGACCATCTTCATTGTTGATTAACTATTCAATATATTGCTTGCATATATTTCACAAAAAAGTTCTAATTTATGCGAACTTTTTAGATGAGAATCCAATTTATAGAATCAAAATCGGTCAATATTTCTTGATTCTATACGGGTTTAAAGTTAATGAACTTTTTGTTGTACTTCGAGATGTCTAAACAACTCGTTGAACGCTCACAAACGAAATGATTTCCTGAGCCACAGAGACTTCCCAGCCATTTACCAATGGTGCAAATAGGTGCTAGATATATCCCTACAACTATCCAAAGTTCCAAAAGTTCCGAAAAAAACCCTTTTTTTTTCGACTTTTGGCCAGCTTTTTGGGATTTGGAACCACTGTGCGCCCCATAGATCAATCTCATCCCTGTAATACAGTGGTTCCCAACTCAAATATCTCCGCGGACCACTTCACTTAAATTTGAACCTTGGCGGACCATCCCTATTCCCAACTTTATCTTAAAAAATTAAACTTTTTTCAATGCACCCATTCCTCACAGAAGTTGTCAAGTTTGATTTTTTTTCTTAATAGTACAGGAAAACATAGTGTTAATAGGCATCTTAATGGAACTGCAAATCAAATAAAATCTATTAAATTTTAAAGAAAAATTATCATGACATTATTTTAAATCCAATTATTAAAGATAAACCTTTTATAAAAGACATTAAAGATGAGGATACTTTACAAATGACAATAATTGTTCAGGTCCGTTCGTTGATCTATTAGCCCTAGAAAGGTTCCTGATCATACCTACACCCAAGTTACCCCAGGTTTAAATAACAACAGTATCAAAGAGTCATTTTTTTTTCATATCCAACAACAGTATTTATTAGTCAATTTAAATTTGAAACAAATCTCGGGATTTAAACTACAGGAAAAATGAGATGACCAGGAATTCTTTATCACAAAACAGTAAACTGCACATGCACTGACTGAGAGCTGTAGCCGCAAAAATTATACAGGCGAGGCTAACTGATATTCTTTCAAAAGAGACCACGTCGAAAGATCGAAAGTCAATAAATAGTTATTTCAAAGGAGCAATTTAAAAGGAAAATGATTTATCCGTTCAAAGACTAGCATTTTTTACAATAAATTTTTCTTGGATCTTCGAACAAACCTATTTCGCTTGCGTCAGAAATTTCCTCGTCCTATTAGCATGTAATTTGTAGTATCTTTCAACACTTACAAGCTTCGCTTCGTTTCAAACCATGTAAAAGTCCGAACATTCGATATTTTATTTGCCCCACCCTGACCATTATTTGCCCCATCTGAGTTTCAATCAATTTTATTCGCACGCAACATAATCACATTTCGGTTCTAAATAAACATCATTTGAATAACTTGAGTGAAATGAACAAATGAATCATAGGAGAGAACCTAACAATTTTTATTTATGAGACGAATGATTTTTGGGTTTTCATTTATGGTTTTTTACTTCTTCATGGGATATGTGATAAGAAAAACTATTTTTAAAAAAAATTTCAACACATTTTTGGATATGTTTAAAAATCCTCTCGCGGACCGATGGCCTCACGGACCACCAGTTGGGAACCACTGCTGTAATACAAATCTCGTAAGTTTTACAACACCGTACCACTTTCCGAGCAGTAGCTCCTTTGGGATAGACATTATCTCTCTTTTGTATGTATTAAACTTGTTAAATTGTATTTTGTTTTCTCTTTGTAATAATGCATTTTTGCAGGTGGAGCAGGTGCTTTGTGAGGGTGGCGTGCAGGGGGCGCAGCTGCTGTGCTGCCCGAAGGCGGCGGGGCTGTGCCCGCGCACGCTGCGGCAACGCCTGCGGGCGCTGGACGAGAGGGCGGAGCTTGCGAAGCTCCGCCCCCACCGTCGCTTCCTGTGGCTCGCCTACTACTTCGGGCGGCTGGAGGCGCGGCTGAGGGCGCTCAGGGAGGTCGACGCCCCGCCCTCCATAGCCGCCTTCACCGCCTCCAACGACAAGTTTGAGCGGTACCTACTGTTCGGTACGTACGCTCTGATGAACTATTCTTTGCTATACATTTCGTCAGGGTTAGAAACATGTTTAATAAAAAAAAACAAAAAACATGTTTTATTTGTTTTAAACGTGTTTTTTGTTTAAAACGTTTTATTTGTGTTTTTTTTTTACCCTCGACATAGCAATGATAAAAAAAATGCATGATTTTAAAAAATTTAAATTTGACTTTTCAAATCGAAATTAGATTAATAAAGCTTTACTTTTAAATACAACACAAACAGTTTGTTCTTTTAAATGATTTTTGTAAGTTTTCTTCACAGCATCGTGCTCTTTATCAAGCAATGTAATGCCTATGTCATGGCGATTTTGGTGGTTAGCGCCCAAGCCTTATACTTGGCACCATCTTTTCAGGCTCTGGGTGATCCATACATGAAAATAGTGAGTTTGTTGCCTAAATAAAGGGAGCAACTTGCTAAAAACTACATGTGTTTTAAACAATGTTTTTTTTTGCTTTGTTTTAAACGTAACAACTCTGCTTTCATCCCTGCTAACACAGCAAAACCCTTAATTTCAGGGATCACACATAACCCATTTTAATACAACAATTAAACTTACTAATTAAAATATGCCACAATAATACGAGAAAAACCCTTTTCCCAGGGCGTATGCGGGTGTGCAACTGGCAGAGGTAGTGAGCGAGGTGCAGCTCACTTTAATGGGGGTGGAAAGAAATAGCCACCATATCAATGAGAAACGTTACATCGCAACACAAAGAGTAAAAGACTACTCACAACCTCCAATAACTTAATTGTGTAATGTTCCCATTTTTCTCACAGTGTAACCTCTAATAACTTGTATAACTGTCCCTATTTTCCTTACAGTGTTACCTCCAATAACTTTATTGAGTAACATTCCATATTTTTCTTGCAGTGTTACCTCCAATAACTTTATTGTGTAACGTTCCATATTTTCGCAGGGCATACAGGGGGGGTGCAGCCGGCGGGTGGAAGAGTTCCTGCAGGGGTGGAACGTTACACAATAAAGTGGTGGAAAGAAATAGCCACCATCATTGAGACTACTGGCATTTCCTTAACCTCCAATAACTTTATTGTGTAATGTTCCCTATTTTCCTTACAGTGTTACCTCCAATAACTTTTTTGTGTAAGGGGCCATTCATTAATTACGTAAGGATGATTTTGCCAATTTTTGACCCCCCCCACCCCCATGTTAGGGTAAGTAAGATTTTTCAAACCCCTCCCCCCCTATTCTTACGTAAGATTCCATTTCGTTCAATCAGTTTAAACTCCAATAAAGAAGATACATCTGATATACCTTCATTTTTTTTTTAAATTAAAGCTTCGATAATATACCGAGATCATCAACATTTTTAAGTTTTTCTGGGGTAATTCAATAGTTATTTGATTGAAATTTGTTTACATTAACTTGGAAAATCTTACATAAGAATTGGTTTGATCCCCCCAACCCCCAAGTAAGGGTATGTAGAGATTTTTCCAACCCCCCCTCCCCCTCGGGACCCTTACGTAATTAATGAATGTCCCCTAACTGTCCCTATTTTCCTTACAGTGTTACCTCCAATAACTTTATTGTGTAACCTCCAATACCTTTATTGTGTAATGCTAATAACTTCCTTGTGTAATGGTCCCTACTTTCCTTGCAGTGTTACCTCCAATAACTTTATTGTGTAATGTTCCCTATTTTTCTTGCAGTGTTACCTCCAATAACTTTCTTGTGTAATGTTAATAACTTCCTTGTGTAATGTTCCCTATTTTTCTTGCAGTGCAACCTCCAATAACTTTATTGTGTAACTGTCCCTATTTTTCTTGCAGTGTAACCTCCAATAACTTTATTGTGTAATGTTCCATATTTTTCTTGCAGTGTAACCTCCAATAACTTTATTGTGTAATGTTCCATATTTTCCTTGCAGTGTAACCTCCGATAACTTTATTGTGTAACCTCCAATAACTTTATTGTGTAACCTCCAATAACTTTATTGTGTAACCTCCAATAACTTTATTGTGTAACCTCCAATAACTTTCTTGTGTAACGTTCCCTATTTTTGTCAGGGCATACGCGTGTGTGCAGCTGGCGTGTGGAGGAGTTCCTGCGTTCGGAGGGACTGAGCGAGGAGCAACTGCGTCACGGGCTGGACACGATGGCGCTGTACGACGAGGCGACCGTCCGCCATCACTGGGCGGAGCTGCAGACGCGTCCCGACTACTGGACGGAGTGGGCATCGCACAACAACCTGCTGCAGCTGCTCGCCTACAACATCGAGAGGAGCAAAGGAATACCTTTCCAAGCCCTCGTAAAGTATGTAACGAGGTGAAAAGTGCGAGTGTTCTTAATAATAAAAAATCCAGAATAAAACTAACAGTTTATTAAGATACAACAATAACATTAGTAAAAATAAAAATCATTAACAAATAACCTCGTTAACAAAACTCATTAGGAGTTGGTAGGGAAACTGGTGCCGCATGTAAACAATAATAATACAGGTGAATAAAAAGGTTAGTAGAAAAAGAGTCGTGAGACAACATCAGCAATCCTTAAAATAGCCTTGCCGGCGAACTAGTGTTGCCAATAGCAAAAAGGGAAACAGCTGAATGTCCTCAATCCAGTTATGAATCGGCACCACAGTACTCCCCCACCAGTCTAAAAGACGACAAAAAACACATGAAAATGCAATCAAAACCTAAATCTAACCTTACGACCGGACCGGGTGACATAAGTTTTAGGGACATCAGAAACACTGTTATCTAAAAAGAATGCAGGTTTTAACCTGTCTATGCTTACATTTACTCCCTTATTTTTGATTAGCAATGTAAAAAAATTAGCTGAACGTTTAAGCACTTCGAAAGGTCCCTTGTATGGTTGGGACAGGGGTTTACGAACACAGTCCTGACGAACAAAGACGTGAGTAGACGTCGGCAAGTCCTTGTGGACAAAAACTGTGTGCTGTCCGTGCCGGGACATTGGAGTAGGCTTGAGTTCGGCCATCTTTACTCGTAATCGGCGAAGGAACTCCTCTTCTAGGATGGGGGGTTTCTCGTCGCGGAAAAATTGTCCAGGGAGACGCAAGGCAGTGCCGTATACCATTTCGGCCGGCGAGGCAGATATATCCTCTTTTACAGCCGCTCTGATGCCAAGAAGGATGGTCGGAAGGGTTTCGGTCCATTTCTCCGAGGCATGGGCTCGAATGGCCGCTTTTAGCTGCCGGTGGAACCTTTCCACCGCACCATTAGCTTGAGGGTGGTAAGCTGTCGTGCGAGTTCTGTGGGATCCGAGGAACTGGGTAAGGGCTTTGAATAGATTACCATCGAAGTTCCGTCCTTGGTCCGTAGTGACGTACTCGGGTGTTCCGTACCGGGAGATCCATCCATTGTAGAATGTCCAGGCGACTGTCTCCGCTTTCTGGTCGGGCATCGGGAAAGCCTCCGGCCAACGCGAGAATCTGTCGACGACTGTAAGCAGATACTGACACCCATTGGAAGGTGGAAGCGGACCCACTACGTCGCAATTGACATGCGCGAACCTTGCTCCGGGGAGAGGAAATGCTCCCAGATTACTCCTCGTGTGCTTGTGCACCTTGGATCTTTGACAGTCGGCGCAGGCTCGAACCCAAGCAGTGACGTCTCTCCGCAGATCCTTCCAAACGAAGCGTTGACGGACAAGGTCCACACTAGCCTTGATTCCTGGATGACTAAGCTGATGCAAAGTCCTGAAAATAGGCTCGCGAAAAACCTTGGGTATATAAGGACGGAGAGTTCCTGTGGAAACATCACAAAACAATTTAGGACCTTTAGGGTCAAGTTGCATTAATCTAAATTCAAAATTACCTTTTGACTTTAAATCACCCAATTCGTCATCATCGGTCTGGGCAAGTGCTATGCTATGGTAATCGATAGTACAGGGAACCTCAATAGCATTTATCCTAGACAACGCGTCAGCCACAGAATTACTCCCCCCGCTCACGTAACGAATGTCAGTAGTGAACTGGGAGATAAATTCGAGGTGACGTCGTTGTCTAGGGGAACTATTATCACTAACTTTACTGAATGCAAAAATAAGGGGCTTGTGGTCGGTATAGACAGAGAACTTTCTACCTTCCACGAACCAACGAAAATGCTTAATAGAGCTATAAATTGAAAGAAGCTCCCTATCATAAGTAGAATACCGTTTTTCGGTCTCTGTCAACTTTCTTGAAAAGAAAGATAGCGGCTCAGTTACAGTGCCTGACGTTTGCTGCAAAACTGAACCGATTGCGAAATCAGATGCGTCCACTACTATTGAAATATCAGCATCCAACTTGGGATGGGCCAAAACTGTTGCCTGAACAATAGCTTGTTTGCATCTTTCAAAAGCAGCGGCAGCTTCGTCTGACCAAGTTATCAACGATTTATCATTTTTACGCTTACTTTTGCATAAATCGTGAAGCGGCGCCTGATGATCAGCCGTGTTTTTTAAGAACCTATGGTAGAAATTTAGGATGGCTAAGAACCTACGAAGCTCACTAACAGTTGTAGGCTTTGGATATTTAGTAAGAGTTTCGACTTTTTCAGGCAGGGGGGAGATACCTTTGCTCGAAACTAAGTGCCCCAAAAACTCAATCTCACTTAGCCCAAAAACACATTTTTCGGGATTGAGAATAATGCCGAAACTGTTAAGACGTTCGAAAACCTCTTCAAGGTCCTTTAAATGCTGATCCTCAGACTCTGAGGCCACCAATACGTCGTCTAAATAGGCATAGCAGTTTAGCCCTCTTAAAACGTTATCGATAAAGCGCTGAAAACTCTGAGCCGCATTTGACAATCCGAAACACATTCGGAGGTATTCAAAAGAACCGAAGGGAGTAACTATTGCGGTTTTCTTGATAGAATCCTCGTCAAGAGGCAACTGATGGTAAGCTTTCACCAAATCCAATTTAGACATTATGGTTTTCCCCTCTAGACCAAATGCAAAATCGTGCAGGTGAGGCAACGGGTACCGATCAGGGATGGTAATAGCGTTTAAGCGCCGATAGTCCCCGCACAAACGGTATTCCCCGCTCTTCTTCAACACCATATGGATCGGTGAGGACCATGGGCTGCTTGAAGGACGGATTATACCCTTATCCAATAAGGATTGTATCTCCTTTTTAGCTGCTAGTAGTTTTTCTGGAGAAAGGCGACGAGCCTTTGCAAAAACAGGGGGGCCTTTGGTAAGGATACAATGCTTAACATCGTGTTTCACTTGATTGATCCCAAGGAAAGCCGGATTTGTCAAGTTCGGGAATCGGCTCAGCAACCTATGGTACGGGGTAGATCCATTCAGCGTTTTAATTCCCAAAGACTGTCCCTGAGCATTTGTTCCTTTTATTGATAGAGACGTCAGTCGATCTATCAACCGCTGGTTTTTCAGGTCAATGAGCAGACCGAAATGCTGCAGAAAATCTGCGCCAAGAATAGGCTTCTGGACATCAGCTATGAAAAAGGTCCAGGGGAATACGCGACGCAACCCAAAATCCAGACCTAGCTCCTTAGTACCATAAGTTGGTATACGCGTGCCGTTTGCTGCATATAGGGTATAGTTGGGATCGGCAACTTTGTGGACGGATTTATTGCAAGGAAAAACGCTAACGCAAGCACCAGTATCCACAAGATATTTTAAGCCGGTCCTGCGATCGTTAATAAACAGGCGAGCAAACCTTTGTACTTCCCCCGTCGCCGCCATAACCGGGGAATCTACTAGTTTTCCTGAAAGGAGCAGGGTGGGACGCATTTTAAGGCCTTGATGCCAAAACGCGCATGGTACCAGCACATTTTACTAGACTGAGAATTTGATCGCGCCCTATTCCTATTCCATGAACTGGCTCGGGAATTTCTTCTGGTTCTACGATCATCCTGCCTCAAGGTCATCTGCTGGATAGTTTCCTGAAGAGTGGAAATCTGGCTCTGTAAGGAGTCCAAAGTGACAGATGACCCTGTACATTCCAGTACCTCTAAGGGAGATTCTGAAACCTCAGCGATTTTATCGGCAGTTTCAGCCAACGACTCCAGAGGCTCACGACTGACTGTTAGTATTTGTTGCGTTCGGACAGGCAAGCGTTGAATCCACAAGGACTTAAGAACGTCACCGTTTACTCGGGTCCCTGCCAGAACTCGCATTTCCTGCAAGAGTTGTGATGGGCGTCAAAGCGTTATATAGTTAAGCGAAGACAATCCAATGGGACGACCAGTCGCTTTTTTTGTAGTGGCGTCCCCTAGCGATCGTGCGAGGAGTTACAGAAATCTCAGAGCTCAAAATTTGCCGCCATTTTTTCCCCATGTCGTCACTCAATTGAATCGACAGAGGCGAGTATTGTTTTGATTAATCATTAGTTTCAGATCAACATAAAAAATTATAGACTAGCTCAGGTCAATTCAAGATTGGAATTACGAAGGTTAATATTTTGAATATTTAATATTTTTTAGATCCCAGTGAAAGTTATCTTACTCGACAAATTATATATATTTATTAGCAGCTATTGTTTACTTTGTTTTAAATGGAGCTTTTTATTGATTTCAGTTGTAAAATAATAAGAGATGTTTTTTTTTAATTTTGTGTAAGATATTTTTTGCCATAGTTATAAATTACGTATTACTTGTAATTCTTAATTGAAACAGGGATAAAAATATTTATTATTTTGACTGTTTTTCTCGTTCTTATTTAGCTAAATTACGCATTTTTCTAGAATTAGGAAATCCCATATTTTAAGAATTCTTATTCGCTTGTTTTTTGTTCAACTAGAAGTACTGTATTAATTTCTTTCGCATGAAAGTTTTTATCTTTAGGAGATTAAATATAGAAATTTACACCAAGATAAAATAAATATTATTGATTGCAAATAAGTAAACCTTTCATACTTCAATGAGTCATTTAATATAGCAATCAGTAAATTAGTATAATGTTAATTTTTTTTCCTGTAATTACTATTTCGATGTTGTAATCGCTTCCTATAATAATTGTTTTTTTAATTTCATATAAAATGCTGTTCTTTGTAAATCCATGAAACGAATATTGAAAAGGGCAGATTGTGAAGAATTTAAAAATGATGTATTTTAACAAAATGTCATGTATTTCAAGAATTAGTGTCGATTAATGTAGTCAAATAAACATTTTTCCTTTTGATAAATTCTCTTCATTTCTGAGTTATCTTTTGATGACAATAACCATTCTGATAGTGAAAAACCGATTACTGTATTTAGTAATTTTAAAAAATATTTTTCCTTAGAATTGTGACCATCAAATAGTGACAATTCAACTATATTTAAGCATTGAATAAACATTGAATAATTGATAAATTGTTGTAGTGCTAACTTTCTTGCAGTTCAGAACCTTCTTGTAATTAGAAGAGTTTTTTTTCAAGATTTAGTTTATATTACAGATTATGCTTTTAAAGTTTTACAAGCTACTCCAGGTGGCATTTTCGCCGATCCCAACCGTTTCGTCCAATGAAGACTCAGGCGCATGCGTTCGGACTTTGAAATTTCCACAATTCTCCGTGGTCTTGAATAGGGTTGCCAAGTTTTGGCATAATTCGCGTTTTTGGAGAGTTTTGAGAATATGTTTAGGAATACTTAAGAGTTCTGAATGTTCTGTTTTACAATTTTTACTTTCATGAATTTTCCTAACGTAAGCATTTTTTTCACAGTTTAGCAAAGTTTAAGCAAAGGTTTTTTTAAACCTTTCTTTTAATCATCAATATATATATTTCTGTTACATGTTGCTCAAATTTGGCTGTATTTCTTATCCTTGGTTTGCAACAATCAGTTTATTTTTATTTAGATTTACAAAATATGTGGATTTTTTAAATAAAAAATTATTTCTACAGGGGCCGTTCAAATATTATGTAAGCACCTATGGGGGGACGAGTTTGCTCTTTGCTTATTTTTCCAGACAACATGGGAAGTCAGTGACGCTTACATAAAATCTTACTAACACTGCATTTTTGAAAATCTCTCGTTTACTGCATAAATTCAAATTTCAACCAAAAATAAATTTTACTTTAAAATTTGTTTACACAAAAAAGGGGATCGGGCAGTTTTCTTACGTAATAATGAGGAAGGTTTGTGGTTTGCTTATCTTTGCAGACAAGGGGGGTTTCAAATGTTATCAAAATATACTTGGATATCTCTATACTTGGATTGGCTCTTTTTCAGCCCTCAAAAATGAAAAAGTTAGCAACTACACAAGTTTCCAGTGTCCTTATGTAGTTTTGTGTTTTTTTAGTTAAATAAAGACACAATTTAATCAAACATTTAAAAAAACTGAAAAGTGTTGTTTTTACATGCCACATATTTATCTCCACGAATAATCACGACATTTTCATTAATTTTTTCAGTGCGTTTTTAATTCCAATGACAAAAATACTCTCATTATGGTTTTGGGTCTATCTCCTCCATTTTTAATTAATTTTTTAAACTTTTTTATTTTGCCTTTAGAGGCACTGTAAGTCTTCTCAGTGGATTTTTAGGGTCACTTACATAGGGGTAGACCATATTGCCATGAGCCTATAGGAGGCGTTGATTCCAAATAAAAGCAGTGAAACTGACTTTTGAAACACCAGTATATTTTTACTTAACCCTTTTAAATTTTTGGTCTATATACTCTGATTTCGTTTCATAAAAAAACTTACACACAATTGGGGAGTAAGTCTGAATTCAGAGAATTCATTTCTGTAAAAGTTAAATTTCTGTTCACAAAAAACCCTTCAGTTATAATTCTTTTAAACTTTGGATTAACATACTTTTAAAACATTATATTACATAAGCATAATTAAAACATAATTATATTATATTAGTAAAAATGCTTACAAAACATAATATTTATTAAAGAATCAATAATATTAGAAAATATCCATATTTATAAATTTCACACATTTTCAAGTAAAAATGACTTTATTACTGTATATTTAATACAGTCTCATTAGAATAGTTTTTTATTACATACCAAAGGTTAGATAGGTGGACCAGATCAAAAAATTTATTATGTACCTAACTGTCTATTACAAACAAAAGTAGATTAAAACTTTTAAATTATTATTTAAAACTTTTATGTGGGATTGGAACACTTGACTCAACTGTGGGATTCGAGCATTTGACTCTTTCTCTTGCGAAGAGGTGCCGCGTGGGAGAGTAACCAGGTTTCGGAAGAAGACTACAACTTAGCTATAGACTGAAAGCTATAAAAGAGAGGACTGCGGAAGGAGTTCAGAGCTGAGCGCCTGAGACTGCCGATCCAGAGAGAAGCCAGAGCTTGAGACGGTAGATTCGGAGAGAGGATCCGGAATTGAGCTGCGGTGGAATTGGAGATCCAGGCTGGAAGTTGAACCAGAGAGGTGACTGAGAATCATCGTGGGTAGAGGCGGCGCATCGGCGAAGATCATTTTCATTTTAATCACCTTTGTTCGATTTTTATTCAGAAGTTCATCAGTTTTCAACGTATTTGTTACTTTTAATAAACCATTGTTTGGATTTATTCCGTAGTTCTCATTTAAGGCGCCCCAACGGCCACTACATCTGGGGGCTCGGCAAGAGGAACCTGTGGCCAACTGGACTGGATCGCCGACCCATTGGATAAGAACTTAGGGTACCGTAAAGGCAAGTGTGTGAGTTGCACTGTGAAACTTTCGTCCTGTTGGTGTAAGTACTTTTTTTTATGAAAATGTCCTTCCTGATGAGGCAACGCAAATGTGACTTGCTGACGTTGGGGACCGATTTAGGGCTTGAGGTAAAGGAGTCCAGCACTAAAAATACACTGGCTGATGCTATTGCGGCTCAAAAGAAATACGCTGACGATGTTCTAAGGGACATGATCAAGGAAATTATAGTGGAGAGGGAGGAAAGGGAGCAGCGGGAAGAGGAACAACGCGAAAAATTAGAACAACGGGAACATGAACTGGCTAAGCTGAAATTGGAGGCTCAGACAAGACAGAGTGTAACCCCTACAGAACGCACTAAAGACCTAGCCAAATTGATAGCGCGTTTCGAAAGTAACAATGATATATCCCTGTATCTGGCTCTATTTGAAAAACAAGTGCAAAGAGTTGGGATCCCCAAGAAAGATTGGGTTATGCACCTTGTAGGTTTGCTTCCCTTAGAGATTATTAACTTTATTAGCCGCGAACCAGATGAAAAATCAAATGATTATGATCATATTAAAGATATGCTGCTGAAGCGTTTTAAACTTACCTCAGAACAGTTTAGGCATAACTTTTTGAACTCCCACAAAGATGACAGTACATCCTGGAGAGATTTCGCGTTCAAATTAAAGATTTACTTCGAGGAGTGGGTGGAGGGTGTTGGTATTGAAAAATTTGAAGACCTTAAAGAATTCATGATAGTTGATCATATCAGGAGGCGATTACCTCAAGAGGCTCGAAACCGATTAGCAGATGTTTTGCCCTCCGTCAGGAAAGTTGAAGAACTGGTAGATAAACTGGACGAATGCGAGTTAACATACCGTTTCCTAGGCAAAAATAGAGGAGGAACCAATTCAGGGTTAAATCGGCAACAATACCAAAGTAGGAGAGAAAATAATGGGGAAAGAAGGGAAACGTTCTTTCAGAGCCGGGATTCCGATAGATGTTACAAGTGTTTAGAAAGGGGTCACAAAGCAATTCAATGTAACAACAAAAGTGAAGGAGTGCGTTGTTGGAGATGTAGGCAATTCGGGCACAAGGAGAGTGGCTGTCCAAACAGACAAGTTAATGTCAATAGGTGTGATAGAGCGGGTAAGATTTACAAAACTGTACGGGTTCTGGGTAAAGGAATAAAAGCTTTGGTAGACACGGGTAGTGATCTTACTTTGATCACGAAAAGTGTTCATGAAACTTTGAATTCTCCGGCGTTAGCAAATAACGATGTAACTTTAACAGGAGTTGGAGATGAGGAGGTTAAGCCTTTAGGACATTTTTACTCTGATATTTTTATTGATGAGATAGGGATTCCATCTAAAATACATGTTTTGAGGAATGGGTGTGCTGATATGATACTGGGTATAGACGTTCTTTCGCAATTGGATATCTCGTTGGTGGGTGGCCAGTGCCATATTAAGCAGGTAGCTAATGTGGGCATTCTGCAGGTCAAGTCTGTTTGTAAAAGTCCAAACCAAACCCCAGGGATTACCACTGTAGAGAAGGGAGGACCTATCGAGGCAGAACAGGGTACCTTTGTTTTTGCTCATTTGGCTGAAGTAACTAATCCTTGGGAACAGGAGATTAATGAGGTACCGATTGAATATCGAGGACAATTACGAAGCCTAGTTCAGAATTACACACCGCGAGGGACTAAGAACACTGATCTGAGGTTGGCGGTTGTTCTCTCAGATGACATTCCGGTCTCATCACATCCACGACGTTTTTCCTTAAGTGAAAAGAAGGTGATAGAAGGGGAAATAGAGAAATGGTTGAAGGAGGGGATCATAAGGCCAAGTTGCTCGGACTACGCAGCTCCGGTAGTCCTTTGCAAGAAAAAAGACGGTAAACATAGGCTATGCATCGATTTTAGGAAGCTAAACAAAAAAGTTGTGAAAGACAGATTCCCACTACCATTAATAGAGGATGTTTTAGACCAACTTGAGGGAGCAAGAGTTTTCACCTCACTCGATTTAAAAAACGCTTATTTTCACGTCAGGGTAGATGAAAATTCATCTAAATACCTAGCTTTTGTAACACATGAGGGACATTATGAATTTCTGAGAACGCCATTTGGGTTGTGCACGAGTGCAAACGTATTTCAAAGGTATATTAATACGGTGTTTAGGGGTCTACTTAGAGAAAAAGTTGTAGTGATTTACATGGATGACATAATAATACCATCAAAAAATGAGGAAGAGGGTCTGGGGAAAATGAAGAGAGTTTTGGAAGTAGCTGCGGAATATGGGCTTGAGATCAATTTCCAAAAATGTAAGTTTCTGAAAAGAAAAATAGAGTTCCTGGGATTTATAATTGAGGAGGGAAGGATACAACCATCGGAGAATAAAACGGCAGCAGTTGCTAATTTCCCTGAGCCGAAATCGGAAAAACAACTACAAAGCTTTTTGGGTTTGGCGGGATATTTTCGAAGATTTATCCCAGGCTATGCAAAAATAGCAAAACCTTTGAGTGACCTCCTGAGGGGTGGTGCGGTTTTTGAATTTGGGCCAGAGCAAAGAAATGCATTCGAACAACTGAGGAAGATGTTGTCTAGAAATCCAGTCTTACATATGTATAGGCAGGGGGCAAGGTTAGAACTGCATACAGATGCCAGTAGCCAGGGTTTCGGGGCAGTACTTCTCCAAGAGTCAGAGGAAGGAGATTTGCATCCCATAAGTTACATGAGTAGAAAAACTACGGCAACACAAGAGAAGCTGGGTAGTTATGAGTTAGAGGCACTAGCAGTAGTGGAAGCAGTTAAAAAATTTAGGCATTACCTATTGGGAGCAAAATTTAAAGTTGTAACTGATTGTCAGGCACTACAGAGAACTTTGGATGAGAAAGACGTTACACCCAAAATCGCTAGGTGGGCTTTGGCACTAGAGGAGTTTGATTTTGAGGTAGTCCACAGAACCGGTCAACAAATGAGACATGCAGATGCATTGAGTCGAAATGCGGTTTTGCCAGTCACGGAGGTTAACAGCTGCAATAATGAACTAACAGACAGAATAGCTTTAGAGCAGGAAAAAGACGAGCAAGTAAAACTTCTAAAAGCACTCCTGGAAAAGGGTGAGAAAAATGAATATTTTGTTAAAAATAGGATTTTGTACAAAATCGAAAGGGATAGGGAACTGGTTGTTGTTCCGGAAGATTTACAAGTGGAGGTTATAAGAAAAATACATGAGAGGGGTCATTTTGCGGTAACAAAAACGGTGCAAATAATAGAACAGGAGTTTTCTATTCCAAAGCTAAAATCAAAGGTAGAGAAGGTTATAGGTAACTGCGTGATGTGTATCTTGTACAATAAGAAGAACGGTAAGGGAGAGGGTTGGTTAAATCCAATACCAAAGGAAAATGCACCCTTAGGAACTTATCACTTAGACTTTGTGGGACCCATGCCATCTACAAATAAAAAATACCAGCACATATTCACTGTAGTGGACGCGTTTACGAAGTTCGTATGGTTTCACCCTGTTAAAACCCCATCAGCGCAGGAAGCACTGCAAAAACTGAGATTACAACAGACAGTCTTTGGGAATCCAGCTCGTATAGTCACGGATTGGGGATCAGCATTTACAAGTAAGGAATTCAGGGAGTTTTGTGAAACTGAAGGAATAGAGCACGTTCTTATAACAACAGGGATACCGAGAGGAAATGGTCAGGTGGAAAGGATGCATAAAACTTTAATCCCCGTACTTTCCAAGTTATCCCACGAAGACCCGACTAAGTGGTTTAGGTTTGTGGGAGATGTGCAGAGGATCATAAATAGTACCCAGGCCAGGAGCACTAGTTTTAGCCCGTTTGAGCTCATGATGGGGACGAAGATGAGGAATAGGGAAGACATTCGGGTAAGGGAGGTTCTACAGGAAGAGTACTTTAATCAGATTCTTATCGAGAGGAATGATATGAGAGAGGAGGCGAAGAAGAATATTTTAAAAATTCAAGAGGAAAACAGTAAACAATACAACAAGCGGAGGAAAGTCGCTAGAAAATACGAAGTCGGAGACCTAGTGGCAATAAAAAGGACACAGTTTGGGGCGGGTATGAAACTGAGACAGAAATTTTTTGGGCCTTATAAAATTGTGACAGTCAAACAAAAAGACCGCTACGATGTCGAACGGATGGGAAATACAGAGGGTCCACGAGTTACATCAACGGCAGCAGACTTTATGAAACCATGGACGACAAGTGTTTAAGTTTTCCCATGATGATGTGTGTTTCTCTTTTAGTTTCAAGTTAAATTTAAGCGTTACCAGCCGAGGACGACTGATGCGCAGGACGGCCGAGCTGTGGGATTGGAACACTTGACTCAACTGTGGGATTCGAGCATTTGACTCTTTCTCTTGCGAAGAGGTGCCGCGTGGGAGAGTAACCAGGTTTCGGAAGAAGACTACAACTTAGCTATAGACTGAAAGCTATAAAAGAGAGGACTGCGGAAGGAGTTCAGAGCTGAGCGCCTGAGACTGCCGATCCAGAGAGAAGCCAGAGCTTGAGACGGTAGATTCGGAGAGAGGATCCGGAATTGAGCTGCGGTGGAATTGGAGATCCAGGCTGGAAGTTGAACCAGAGAGGTGACTGAGAATCATCGTGGGTAGAGGCGGCGCATCGGCGAAGATCATTTTCATTTTAATCACCTTTGTTCGATTTTTATTCAGAAGTTCATCAGTTTTCAACGTATTTGTTACTTTTAATAAACCATTGTTTGGATTTATTCCGTAGTTCTCATTTAAGGCGCCCCAACGGCCACTACATTTATATGATATTTTACTTCAACAAGTAAGATAAGTACTATGGCTTTACAAAAATTGGCTGACATCTAAAATATCCCATCCCCCAATTCCGCTAAAAATGTATAAACTTGTAAACGAAAAAAAAAACAAAATATATCCAAGTAATTTTATCGCCAATCAGAACAAGCCCAATTTTACCGCCAAGCAAAATGTAACAACTAGAACAACCTCAGACTTCGACGCATGCGCCTGAGTCTTCGATGGACGAAACGGTTGGGATCGGCGAAAATGCCTCCAGGTGCCTGTTCAAGGAAAATTTACTACATTTTATTGGTACCTTCACAAAATAAATTTCTATAATGAAAGTTCTCTGATATAAGCTGTTTTATCCTATTTTTAAACTTAATAAGTCATTCTAAACAAAATTCTTATTATTTTTTGATCTTTTGAAGATTATGTATATGTGCATGTTAATTTATACACTATCATTTTAATTTTTTTCCAAGTTGATTTAAATTTTCCCAAAATATGTAGTTTTAAAAAAATCCTAGACAGACTCACTCTTTTCTTATTTCAAAACTGGAGTATTAAGAATGTGTTTGTAAAATCTGCCCCATCACCTTACATATTGTAAATAACTTTCCAGTTTTCTTTAAAGGGACATTTTAAATTTCTTTGCAAGGATTTAGGTTTTGATTATAGAATTATTTCTATTAGAAGTAAGAGATGGAATATTTTGATATTGTCAACCAACCAAAAATTTGCAAATGCAACACTATCAATCTTGCTTTAAGCTAGCTAAATTCGAGAAAAAAATACCTATATCTAATTAATAATAATTGAAGAAAATGTCCACTTAAAAGATAAGCTTTAAGTACGAAAGGAAGACTAAAATATGGTATAATTTTATTAAAATTTTTATCCATGAATTATGTGAAAATTGTTGAAACTTAAAGAATTTCAGTAACTGAATCAACTTGGTATTATTTTCTCTCTATATTAAAAAAAAGTAACAGTGACCGTCACCGCCGTCACCGCCGCCGCCGTCACCGCCGCCGCCGCTGATTTTGAAAATTTTATTTTTTAACACTTTGAACTATCACTACGCAAAAACTATTTGAAGGAATATTATGAAATTTTGACCATTGGTAGACAAATGTATGAGGGTCATTTCAGTTTCCAGACCTAATTAATTAGATAATTAGTTCTGGAGTTATTTAATGTCAAAGTCGAAAATTATTTTTTTCGGCTGCGAGTTCGCCCGCAGAAAAATCTATTTACAGCAGAAACATGATTTTTTGCAGACACATACTCTTAGGTATGAAGTTTTGCACCTCGTCGCCCTTTTTTCGAATTTCGAATTATTTTTGGAGTAATTAAATTCTTAAGTTTCGAAATTTTTTACTCTTTTTCGGTTTTTTCGTTTTAATACAAAAACTAATCACAGTAGAAATATGATATTTTAAACACGCATAAAATAATTTTTTATAGAAAGATTGGCGTTTCCTTTTTTAAAAAATTCGAATTATTTTTAGAATTATTAAGATTCAAAGTTTCAATTTTTTCATGTCTTTCTGGTCGTTCACTAGAGAAACAGCCGATTTTTATGTGAGTCTGATTTCTTTTATTTCCAACGATTCACTAGATACACGTGCATCACTAGATACACGTGAGCGATAGCGAGCAGGGGGCATACTATAAAATCTTCTTTTGGAGGAAACAATTATGTTCCTGCACCAATGAAATATCCTATTAAGAATATTTGGATTCATAAAAATGTACAATAATAATAATTTTTTAATTTTAAATATCATTAACGATTTTATGTATTCTGTGAAAACAGAATAAAGTTGCTAAACAAAACCATATACTATTGCAGTTTTAGTTTTTTTTAATTAAAAAAATTAACATTTTATGTCTTTACTTAAAGGCTAGATTTTATTGTTTTTAATGATTTAATGTGATGAAATTAAAAAAAATGGTTTCAAATTAAAATGTTTTCTCATATATGTTTCAATATTTATTATATTTTATAATCAGCAATGATACGTTAATAAAAAATGATCAAATTTATGGGAACCCCAATTTATTTTATTTCTTCAACAAGACTAAACAAAATAAATTTTAAGGAATGGCAAACAATCCTAAGGAAGGTATTACCACGCATGCGCGGGCAGCCCTCCGTCACCGGCTAACTCCTCGCACGTTCGCCAGAAGGAAAATTGGCGCTGCGATCGCTCAGAAAGTTGCGACCCCTGTTACCATGGGAGCGTCGTTGCTTAAGTGTTGATAGCTTTGATGGGCGTTTATCCCCTAAAGCAATGTCTTGCAAAAGAGTTTTTAGGATTGCACTTTCAGACATGGCGTACCTTGCCAGTATTCTGTCCTTTAATTTCGCATAGGAATTTTCATCGACTGGTGATCGTATGATGTCCGCTACACAGGACAAAACTTCGGCATCGAAAACCGTGACCACACAATGAAATTTGGTCTTTGCATCCGATATGCCAGAAACTTGAAAACCCGATTCAATTTGTAAAAACCACAAATCCACCTCCGATTTCCAAAGAGGAGGGGCTCTAAAGGCAATCCGCGAAATCTCATCCGCCATAACTAACCCAAAATACAGTAGAAGCCAATTTAAACTTAACTTGCACTTACAGACCCAAACCGATGATGAAGAATAACGAAGTAAAATACTTACAAGGTCCGGTCGCAGATCTAAGACACCAGGATCCCTAACATCAGAAGAGTAAAACTCAATATCTAAGGAAGACAATTTTGAATTTTGATTGAAACCTAAGCTCACTATTTAAGTGAGAATCCGGGTCACCAATGTAACGAGGTGAACTAAGTGCCGAGTGTTCTTAATAATAAAAAATCCGGAATAAAAACAAAACTAACAATTTATTAAGATATCAACAAAAACATTAGTAAAAATAAAAAGCACTAACATACATCCTCATTATCAAAGCTCATTAGGAGCTGGTAGGGAAACTGGCGCCGAGAGTAAATAATAATACAGGTAAATAAAAAGGTTAGTACAAAAGAGTCTGGTGAGAAAACATCAGCAATCCTTAAATAGCTTTGCCGGTGAACTAGCGTTGCCAATAGCAAAAAAAGAAAACTACAAACGTTCTCAATTCAGTTATGAAGCGGCACCACAGGCCGTTCAAATATTACGTAACAACATTTTCTTGGTCATTCTGAACTCCCTCCTCCCCTTTTGTCAGCAAGGTAAGCAAATCCCAACTGACCTTATAATAATTACGTAAGGAAACTGACATTAGCTGTTAGAAAACAAAATCATGGATGCAAAAGGAGCCTGATTACTTTACGCAAAAGGGGGCATATAAGGGGGGGGGCGAAGGGGCCCTGTCCCCCTCCGAAATTCGGACAAGGTATACCAAAACAAGTTAAAACCAAATTTCTTCGGGTTAAATTTTTAAATATTTTTTGGGGGAGTACCCCCAAACCCCCCTTTTCTACTTCAAACTTTTTTTTATAATACTCATGAAAATCAAAATCCTACCTAAAAATGTCCGAAATTCGGACTTAGATGCACCAAAAACTTGTTCAAAACCCTGTTTTTAGATTCAAATTTCCAAAAATTATCAGGGGAGGACCCCCAGACCCCCTTTACTTGGAACTTCATTATTAACATTTTTTCTTAGATTAAATTCTAAAAAATGCAAATTCTACCAAAAATTTATTAAAAATCTGCATTAAACCTATTAAAGATGCATGGGAGGGACTGAGGAATAATTTTTGGCCCCTCCCGAAATAAATTTCTATATATACACCTCAGACTTTACGGCCCACCACTTACCACTTAAGCACTTTAAGTTAGAAACTCCTGTTCTAAACTATTGACCTTCAAAGGAGGATTTCATTTTCCAAGGGTTTAAAGATAATTTATTAAAAAAATAACAAGTGGCACACTTGACACTTGAAAATCATAAACTGTAATATAAATGGCACACTGATCGAAAAAGGTTCGCCATCCCTGCCCTAGTAGGATAATTTTGGATATAAATTTTTAGTTAAGATTTGCATTTTGATGAACCTAATGCAAAAAAAGTTTCGAATATAGCTAAGCGTTCTAAAAACAAAGATCTTGGGTCATCCCCCAGAAAAGGTTGGAAATTAGACTCTAAAAACAGGGTTTCAACTTGGTTTTGATACATACTGGTCCAGATTTCAGACATAAACATTCTCAGATAGGAACACAGGATCAGAATTCGATAAACTTCTTTTTAAAAAGTTTTCTTTTAATTTCCCCCTGGATTGGCCCCACCTAAGGGGCAATTTGGTTGAAAATTTTTAAATTGCCCCCCCTAAAATATGATATTGCCCCCCGGTGGGAAACACTGATTTAGGCAGTGGTTAGTCATTAAAGCTTTTCCCATTTGCCAAAAATATTATTCATTTTAGTTAAAGTCAGTAAAATCTCTGCAGATTGGTTCCCGAATTAATTAAGCCCGTGACGGAATTCCGTTTACAGAATTTTTCAGACATAATTCTGTCCTCAGGGGTCATCCATAAATTACGCGAGGTAAAAAAAAAGGGGGGGAGGGGTTTGGAAAAATCTCATCAAATCTCACCAAGGGGGGAGGGGGGGGGGTCGATTAAAATCTCACGTCAACTTTTTAAGTTAAAAATTATACGATTTTCTTTCTTTTTTTAAGTAAAATGCAAACGAATAGGATAGAAAATTATTTTTAAAGGTTGTAGGTAAATCTCACGTGGGGGGGAGGGGGGATCCAGCAAAATCTCACCAAGGGGGGAGGGGGGTCCAGATTTTGGAAAAAACACCTCACGTAATTTATGGATGTCCCCTCAAGACGGAAAAAAAAGGCACCCATGCGACCAGAAGTGTGTTTCACTGCAGAGCATATCAGCGCCTGTAGAACCCGTTTCACTGTGATAGGAGTGTTTCGGCAAAAAAGCCAACTTAAAGGAACTCAGACCGAACTTCGGACATGTGAATTAATTCTACTACTATGTACTATGTGCAGTGAACTAAACAAAAGTACAGTAGAGCCCCGATTATCCGCGGAATTGGGTGGCAAGGGTACCTCGGATAGTGAAATTTGCGGATAACCCGAAAAAAGACTAAAAATGAGGTGGAAACACGAAAAAAATATTTCAGCATAAAAACTATGTTCTATTGCACAAAAAACATGATATGTAAAACTTTTAAAATATTTACAGTGCATCAGAAACCTTTGCTCTACATCTATAATCCCTCTTTTCTCATCTAAAATTTGCTCTCATCAATAAAAAAAATTTCTTGGCCCTCGCGGATAATCGGGGTTCTACTGTATAGGGTTACTTGGGGTAAGTGGGACACCCCCTAAAACTATAATATGTACTAGAAATTTCACACTTACTTGCATTGATTATGATACAGCTTGTCACACCGATGAGTTTTGCATATATTTGAGATTTGTTTATTTATTTTTAAGATTTTATAGAACTAATTTAAAACAGATTCCCAGAATGGATTCTTTGGAGGATGCATTTTTAAAAGAAGTATTTCCAGGTAAGTTTTCATTACATTTTAATGTTTGTTGCAGGTTTGACCTAAAATACATACTGCAATTTGAAAATTTTCAAAATGTTAAATTTTGAAGTGTTTAAGAGGGGGTTCCACTGACCCCATAGTTTTAGCATAGTTGGGGTAAGTTCTTTCTAGTTTTTCAAACAAAAGAAAAAAATTATGCGAAAGTCATCGTTTGCGGGTTTTTTTTTCAAACCGCCATTTTGAAAAGAAATAAGTATAATATCACCAGAACTGCCAAAATAATACATTATGTTCATAAATGTACCTAAATCAAAATCCCTTTTGTTTGAAATATCCACCTATTACCAGTTTTTCATAAAAAAATTTTCAAACACGAAACTTTGTAAAAAGTAACAGAACTTATGGGACAACCAAAAAAATCATCAATAGTGTTCTTTCTCATTTAGTGTGTCAGATTTCTTTTCTATCTTACAATGTTTACTAATGTGCCAAAACAATTCTTTATCAACCTTATTATGTTTTTTCAACATTATTTTATATGTTAAAGTAAAACATATCCTTTTGGCCTTTCAAAACATTCTTTAAAATACTTATTTTGTTTTTCATTCTATTCTTACCATGTCATATTGATTTTAATGTGAGTAGATTTCTCACTCATGGTTACAGAACAGTTACAATAAAGTATTTTGTGGTGAAAATTAAAGACCAATGAAAGAAAGAAAAATAAAGACCAATTAAGAAAAATGTAAAGCTTTATTTTAGAAACTACTAATGAATTTTTGTTTATGAATAGGGTCTTTAATGAAATTATATATTCAATAGGTTCCAATTTAAACCCGTTCAAAATTCTTCTTTTGAGCTCCAAAAATGCACTAGGCCAAAATGGGGTCCCACTTACCCTAAGTGACCCTAATTTGAATGATAATTTAAGAGTGGTTTTTAAGAGTTCTCTTTATTTGAAATTCCCTCCATAAGGTTCAAACTTTTCATTAACTTTTTTCAACTGTAAAATTAAATATTTTTGAATGTACTTATATACTTGGTTCAATGAGGACTCAGTTTTCTAAGTAATGCACTGAATTTCCAGTAAAAATTTGGTAGTTAATTAACGAAAATTCCTTTCCTTATTCAGTTTTTTTATATATTCCCTTTTTCAAACGGTCGTATTTCAAAATGTTCCATAAAAAATCATCCCAATCACTAGCGGATCCAGGGGGCTCAAGCCCCCCCCAAAATGAAAAGTTTTACTCTATATTATATGACATTTTATGCACCAAAATGAGTTAAAACCCTATTATTTTAAGGTCAAATTTTTAAAAAATTTTCTGGGGGAAGACCCCCTTGGCACTTGTAACTCTGTTATTATTACAACTACATTTTACTAAGTTTGTATCAAAACGCAAAAAATCTATATCCGAAATTCGGATGAAGCGTACCAAAAGGAGTTGAAAAAGTGGGTTTTTCGACTTAAATTTCCAAAAATTTTCTGGGGGGGGGACCCCCAGACCCCCCTTTTGGAAGTTGGAGCAGGATATTTCACTACCTTTTCCGTATTAACATTAACAAGAAGATTCGATTGGATAAGGAAAATTCTTAGCCCCCCCCCAAAACCAAATCCTGGAACCGCCACTGATCCCAATTATTGAAAACAATTGCTAATAATAATTACTAAAAAATATTATGATTGTATCAAGATTTTTATACGCGATATTAAAATTTCATTTCTGTTTTAAAATTTCAACAACAAAAACTTAAGAATAACATGAATTTTTGAATTTATAATATTTTAAAAACTGATAGCAAACTTCAAGGCCTTCACCTTGGTGTTACAATGAGAAGTGATTTTCAAAGTAATTCACGGCGATGTAAAATATAAAAACTTTATTAGAATCCTTGTTGCATTACAACACACTTTGTAAGCATAAAATAAGATACTTTTTTAAAAAAGTTTTTAAGTCTGATAAACGTTACCACATAGTCGTTTTTGTTTTGTTTTGTATAACAGGTAGGTTCAACTTAGTGACTACAAAACCTCATGTGGCATTCATGGGTTCAATTTCGTTAACTGTCTCGTTAAATATCGCCAAGCTGTTTTAAACCAAAAACATTCATATATCGCCAAAATTTTATGGTTTTCATTGTGATTGTAACTGTAAATATTTTAAGTTTGCAATTTTTTGGCGATATTTCTAATATATTTGGCGTCTAAAACAGCTTGGCGATATCAAGTGGGTCAAGCAAGATAAAGGGATTGAACCCATTTATGAACAGTTGCATGCACTTTACATAAGATTTCTGAAAAAAGTGGGGCTGAACCGGTTTAAACCAGTTTTCAGTAAACACATCTAGCAATTTCGAAGGCCTCAACTAGCAAAAACAGTCATCTGCACAAAACCAGTCAAAGGGGTCGTTCAAATATCACGCAAGCACCTATATCCCATTTGCTCATTTTTGCTGACAAAGGATGCTTAAATAAGCAAACAAAACATTTAATTTTCGCAAAAAAAAAGGCAATACTATACAGTTGTGGTTGCTAAAGTGAGTACAAAACTAATGTTAACTGTTTTAGAGTCAAGACGAGTGCAGGTAGGTATTTTTAGAGAGTGCCAATAAAAAGATGTGATGAATATTGGAAAAACCTTGGACAGTTTCCAATAGGAGCAAATATTAAATCTTCTTTAGTCAGTCAGTCATGAAAATAATAAAAATCTACAGGGTGGGCTAAAAGTCAGTACACTTTTGAAAATTCCATGAAAACCGGAAAAAAAATCGGAAAAATAAACGTCTTCACTCTCAGCATCCTGAGGTCACAGGATTTTTTTTAAGCCAATAAAAAATTAGTTCGAAAAAACTCTTATAGATGCCACCACGAGAAGCAATTTGGTATTTAGAACCTTCCGGATTCGAACATTTAACTACTATAGCAAGATAGACATGATAGTCAAGTTAATGTAATGAAGTGTAAAACTTTCAGGAAAAATTTTAGGAATCCAATTTTAACGATTTACAACGATGATTTCGTTGTGGATAAGGATTACTTGTTCTTATAACCTTCCCATTTGCATGTTTCCACCAATGTCGCTTATATGCGCTAGATCTTGGGTGCACATTTTCCCAAATGTTTTATACTTTACTACACTAACTTGACTATCTTATCTTTCCTGCTAGTAGCTAAGCGTTTTTTTAACTACTTTTTTATTTGCTTAAAAAAATCCCGTGACCTCAGGATGCTGAGAGTGAAGACCGTTTATTTTTCCGATTTCCCCCCCGTTTTTTTTGGAATTTTTAAAAGTGTACTGACTTTTGGCCCACCCTGTATAAGGTAAAAGGAGACATTTTTAATTTCAACATAGATAATAGCATAACCAAAAATCTAGAAGCTTTCTAGATTTTGGGTCATTCTGGATACTGCAGCGCGATGTCAGAGTGCTTTTGAAATCAGAAAAATTCAGAACCCTAAAATCTAAAACGATCAACCAAATAAAAAATTAGTAACAAGAAGTGCTTTTTTAAAGTTTGGTGGGAAAATACCTTTCAAACAACTGAATAAGAAAGCCAAACTCAGGAATGTTCCAAAATCCAGAAGCTTTCGGGATTTTGGGTTATCAAATTAAAAATTACAGCAACAAGAAGTTTTAAACTTTCTTAGCACAAGTTTAAGAAATACGAGCATATTAGTCAAAACAGGGAATCATCAGCCAGTTATAGTCATGATAATTGTAAGACTCAGTTTTTGACTTCAACATGTATTTGTATAAAAATTTTTGCAATGTGTATGTTAATTGTGATGCTGAAATGACAAAAAAAAATGTGGCTAAATAAAAATCAAAGAAATTCATTTACTAAAAAGGTCTCTCGGAGAAATTCTCATGTGAGAATTTGAGGGGGGTCTAGATTATTGCAAAATCTTACCAAGGGATAGGAAGGGGTAAACATTTTTTTGAAAAAATACCTTACATAATTTATAGACGTACCCTAAAGAAATAAGAAAGGTGAACTCAGAAATGTCAGGTTCCAGAGTGACTCAAAATCCAGAAGTTTTCTGGATTTTGGGTTTCCAAGAAAAAGATTACAGGGGCTGTTCAAATATTACGTAAGCACTTTTTTGGTCATTTTTAACCCTCTCCCCCCTTATCAGCAAATATAAGCAAACCTTAAACCTTGAGAAAACTCCAGCTCTCAAGCATCGCCTCCAACCGTGGTCCGGTTTCGTCCTTGTTAGGGCTCATCAGCACGGTATAGGAAGGTAACGCAAGAGAGCGGAGGGAGAGCTTTTAGTCTAGCCGACTAACGGAAAAAGTGGTGACTATTGACTAGTCCTCCACTATCTGCCGGAATGAACTGCGCATTCCCATAGAACAGATTAAATTCCCAAAAGGACACAGGTATGAACCTTTGTATGAAGTACCTTTGTTTTTAATTAGAAATTTTTATCATTCTAATGGTGACTAATTTTGAATTCCTATTTGATTGAAATTTGTGTAACATTTCAATCTTTTATTGGTTCCAGTTTCAGAACTTTTTTTAATTGTTTTTAGAATCAAAGTATTAAATGTCAAGTTGTACTTTCTAGGAAAGAAAAACAATTCTGTTTATTTTTTTTCTTTATTTTGCCTTTCCCTGCTTTGTGTTTGCAGCAGAATGTACAGAATGGCAGGGGATTGTACAAACTTGTATTTTGTGTAATATAAGTACAGAGTGCCAGACTGGGGGGTAACTTTAAGCATTTCCAAGCTTCTTCTTTGTTCCATATGAACTTTTGGATTACTAAGGCACACTTTGCTTTGAGAAACGATGTATCCTGGAAAGAATCTAATTAGAATCATGTTTGAAAACATACTTTGAGATAGAAAGTCTGAGTTTTACCATATCTTGAAATTCTCCGACCAGTCTTAGGGGCCATTCATTAATTACGTAAGGGTCCCGAGGGGGAGGGGGGGGTTAGAAATATCTCTACATACCCTTACCTGGGGGGTGGGGGGGTCAAACCCATTCTTACGTAAGATTTTCCAAGTTAATGTAAACAAATTCCAATTATTCTAATCAAATTACGATTGGATAACCCCCGAAAAACTTCAAAATGCCGACGATCTCGGTATATTATCGAAGCTTTAATTTAAAAAAAAATGAAGGTATATCAGATGGTTTATCTTTTTTATTGGAGTAGCATTCATAGAGTTAGGGTAGCATTAAGTTAAGATGAAAAATAAAACTGTTGAATCCATCTTCCAGTTGTCAAAAGTCGAAAATAAGAAAAAGCAAAAAGAGAGAGAAATCTTTATTAGTTTTATATTCAACTTTTTAACTTTGAAATCTTACGTAAGAATAGGGGGGGAGGGGTTTGAAAAATCTTACGAACCCTTACATGGGGGTAGGGGGGTCAAAAATTGCCAAAATCATCCTTACGTATTTAATGAATGGTCCCTTATGAAGTCACTCAGAAAGGGATTGAAGGAAAAACGTAATGAATGGTAATTAATGAATGGCCCCTTAGGTGTTCAAACACATCCACCTCTTTGTAGACGATTTTTCTCTGGTCCCTCTAGAGCCAAAAAAATACAGGGTCAGTTAAAATTCGAGGATTCTTAAGGCTAAAAAGTAAAATACGCTTTTTCAAGGCCTTGAAAATGAAATTTTGAAATTCAAGGTTTTCAAGGCCGCGTATGAACCCTGGGATTCATTAATAATACTATTAGGAATTAGAGATATATGGCTTCCAGTCATCGTTTGAGCTGTGGGTAAACATGGCGGCTTGAGGACTCTTCTAAAGCTGTACCGATTAAGGTTGTGAACAACAGTCATCAAAAATTATAAATTTTCTTTCCAGTATTAACTGCAATAAACTTCACTACCAATATTTTTCATTTGCTACTTTTTAAGTAATAGAAGTTAAATAAATTTCTAGGAACCATATAACATCAAATAATGATATGTCTGATATCTAAATCTTAAAAAAAAAATACAAAAAACTTACCAAGTGATTCAAGAGATGCTGCGCGTTTGCTTTTCTTGAGGTTTGTGGTCTTGACTTTTTCAGCTTGTTTTGCCCTAAATAAAAAAACAAAAATGTCAAGGCAATTTTGCAGTAGTAGCATTTGTCACTTATAAGAATTAGCTACGCAATTTACCAAGTGTAACAGATGTAATATAATTCCTCTTTGACGATTTTCAATTGGTGTCAAATGAATTGCCAAATTCAAACTTTTACAGTTTAAATGCTGGACTGAAACCGCCAAAAAAAGTTGACAGAGTAGTTTAGGCTATTTAAAAGTATAGCTTTATTAATCTAATTTCAGTTTGAAAAATAAAATTTAAATTTTAAAAAAATCATGGGTTTTCTTAGCATTTCTTTGTTGAGGGTAAAAAAACAAATTAAACACGTTTTAAACAAAAAAAAGGTTAAAACAAATACAACATGTTTAAAACAAAAAAAAGGTTAAAACAAATAAAACATTTTTTTTTGTTTCTTATTTTAAAAACATGTTTTTTTCCAACCCTGATTTTAGTACACACTTCTTAGAACTATCAAAATATGAAAAAGTGATTACCTTTTCTGGGATCTTTTGCTCACAAACGATGGATCTTTTTCTGTATAAAGAAATATTATTAGTGAAACAAGGTAAATAGTAATATAAAAAATTAACATTTTGTCATTTCAAATTAGGATTAAGATCATACTAGAATAAGTCAAGATCAAGATAACTTTTCCCAATGAAAACTTGAACAGTTAATCCAGCTATATGAGGTAAAGTCAATGAATTCCCAGAATGGTCACCTACAATTCATTTTTGAAGTAAAAAGATACAATTAAGCTCAATTCCCAAGGGATGCAGTTTTAAATCTGCAAGCCAAAAACGATTCCCAACGTTTTAGAGGTCGAGATTAACGGTCGCCAGTCGCCAGTAGGCGACCAACAAAAAGTTTTGGCGATCAAAATTTCTAGATGCAGTCGCCACTGTGGCGACTAGCCATTTCCTTTTAGTCCGTTAAAAAGTCGTGAAAAATTGCAATTTTTCGCGAAAGTTTCGTTTTTTTTTGCGGGAGTGTTCAGTTCTTCCCCGCGACTTTCGTGGACGGCCGCGGGTGCCGATTCCAGGGGTGGAAAATCTGCGCCAACTGCACCAAAAATGGCAAAATTTCCCATATTTGCGCCAAAAACGCGATAATCCGTTCAATCTGAATCAGTAACCCTGAAAATCCAACTGATAAGAAAAGAACCAATCCTCAGCCACTATGATCGATTCTCTTCCCGCTAGGATCGCTATAAAACGGGGTGGAAATAGGACGATTATTAATTTGTCTACCGTTGCTTGGCGGAGAAAAACCGGTTTCTCTGCATTGTGGAAGGCAGAGAAAACCGGTTTTCGTCCACCTTTCCGACGGTAGACAAGTGCTTTGAAAACGTTGAACGTTTTCTCAAGAAGTGCATCCTCTTTTAAAACTAGACTCGCAGGAGCACATGTCACGAAAGGGCCAATCACAGGCCTAGAAAAAAAACGCTCTGCTCAAAATTTGCTCGCGTTTTTTCTTAGTTTCAATTCAAGGAGTTTGCAAAACCGCTCACTGATTTTGGTCACATGATTCCCTCCAACTAATAAGAAAGCCCTATCAAACAATAACAGCATACATTTTATTTGGATACTTCGTGAAGCTGTGTTAAGTAAATGGTTTAATTTTATTTGACATCTACTAATTTTGAAGAAATATAAATGTTTAAATACAACTGTTGCTAAAAGCTTTAAAGTTACTATAATTTTGGGTCGTGGCTAGTTCTCCAAATGAAAAATAATAAATTTCGTGATCAATATTATAAATTTGTATTTTTATGACTACTCAGGTAAATTAAAAAAGTGTTCTTAGATCATATTCCAATATTTGTTCCCTGAGTGTAATGGTATTTTTTAAACCAACTTCCATACAAAATACCATTACACTAAGAAAACAAATATTGCACGTTTTATAACTCACCCCATGGTTTAACAAGTGGTATAATTTTGTTCAAATTTATGGTGGAAGTAGTATGGATACTGCTGTACCTCATGCAATAATTTTTACCATTTTTTGTTTTGTTTCATACAACGTTCCTTGGGAGCGGCCTTTTGTAACGCCCTCACACTACATTAGTGTTTCTAGCTCTTTAACGGTGCATATGCGGGTACATTCGTATTAGCTCGTCCATTCGCCAACAGGGGCGATAAGTCGCCAAGTCTGGTAAACCCCGCAACACTACCGTTGATTCTGGTAACCCTGGAAAACGTAGCGAAATCGCTCTAGTTCCGATCGCTGCGCAATCGCGCGCAATTTGAATCGGAACGCCCATGGGTGAAATAATGTGTGCGCACCACGCAAGTTGTTTTGAACGTAAATTCAACAGTGTTTACAAGGTAAGAACGAAGACTGCATCTGAAAGGTAGGAGTCTAAATGCTTTCGTGTCGTTCCACGGTGAACTTTGTTGCGCCATTTTGCCGAGCCCCTGAGTCTTTCAATGTTTTGCGTGTGCACGCCGGTCGACACAGAATCGCCACAGAATCGCCGGTAGAAGGATCGCCAGTTTTGAATCGCCGGTGGTAAGATCGACCATTTTGCAAGTAAGTTAGTGTCTTACCGAGTGATATCCGTAGTTTTGGTACATCCAAGAATACCGATTCCCTTTTATCTGAATCCTTACTGTTTCTGATACCCCCACAACGAGTTTGGTTATAGATAGGGCAGGGGGGGTTTGGGGGGGGCGGCAGCCCCCCCCAACCACATGAAACTTTTATTTTTATTTTCTGATGTTATAAAGATGTTTCTGATGTTAAAAAATTTGTTTTTCGGCGATTCTGATGAAATCCCGTATTTTGGCGCGTTTTGGCGAAGTTGGCGAAAACGATGGGCGGGCTAATACGAAAGTACCCATATGCGACCCCCATTCCTATTCAAAATATGCTAGTCTAGGTTCCCTCTACCCCCTCAAAGTTTGTCTATGATGTTTACGAACACCCTGTATGTAATGCTCTAGAGCTGGTATGCCCAGTTAGACTAGTTAGTTTGATGTTCTCCATCTTTCCAATCTCCTATGCAAGATTAATAAATGTTGGAACAGCTTTAGAATAAGTCCACTTCGCCGGCTGCCGTATTTGAAACCCTGCTGCCATGTTTACATACGATTTCACTGCCTTTCGGCCATGAAATACCGCCAACTTGGCGACAGTTCAAAAAGTGGACTTATTCTAAAGCTGTACCTAAATGTTAAAATCACACTGGGCTACCACCCCATTTAGTCATTGTTTTATAAGCAGAAAAGAGGTGATATTTTTAATAAATGTATGAAAATTTGATAAACTTATTATAAATAAGAGCAGGAATCTTTAGGATTACTTCAGTTAAGCGGGGTTCATAGTTTGATATTTGCACCTGTGTTATTAAATGATCAAATATAATAATATTTATCAGTATCTTGTTTTGGCTTTTGTTTATAAATAATGTGAAGTTCCATGTTCAGGCAGTTTTAAGTGAAGTTTTACCCAAGGCTAGACTGGATCTGGCAGCGCTCTCTCTTGCATACCAGGCTGTAACATTTCAATCGAGAACAATAGCAAATAGGTTCCCTCGCTAGAGAAAATTCTCGCCGCTAGATGTCGCTGAGTCCCGACTGTTATTTACTCATATTTACTATTGGTTTCAGTTAGAACAGTTGATTGTTTTTGTAATTTCTATTAAAATTTTCATTCTTTCGATGATGTTTTTTTTGTAAATTGAAAGCAGGGACTTCCTTCACCATGCCGTATTGTTGTGTGCCGTTTTGTAAATCAGATAGGAAGAGGGAAAAGATTTCATATCATGAGTTTCCTTTTGACACATCTCTGTCAGCCTTATGGTTGAAAGCAATTTATCTATGAGCAGTATAGAACCGCTGGATTTAAATAAGAACTAATAATATTTTAGTGGATTTTTTCCCTCCATATAGTTTTTATAGCATTTTATTACAATTTTCAACTTTTTATTTTACAGAAATTTCTGAAAATCTAGCCCTGTTCACTTCTAAATATTTGGGTTCCATCACATTAGATATAAATGATCTTATAGCATTATATCTTAAATAAGGTGTTTGATCTTTCTAAAAAGAATCCTTGCTATTTGGTTATAGTCAATTCAAAATACTCTTCTAGTGATTACAGGCTTGTGTGGTGGGAATGAATTAGTCTTTACAATGTAGATCACAGTCTCAAAGATTTAAACAGTACTTTATTTTTATTGAGTATATTTATATTATCAGGCAAGAGAAATTTTTCCAATTTTTATCGGATTTTCCGACTTTTTCAGCTTTCTTAGAATTTTCACTTATTCTGATTTTTCCATAAATTTCTGATTTTTTTTACCGAAAAAGAAATGCAGACGAAGTGTTCAAAAATAAGCTAAAACCTTGATTTTTAGGATAAAATTTGCAAAAATTTTCTGGGAGACCCCAAGACCCTTTTTAAGTTCTTGGAGCTCTATTTTTCAAATCTTGTTTTATATTAAGTTTATTAAGATGCAAATTCTACCCATTAGAAAGTACATTGAACCTACTCATGGGCATATACAGGGCTCGATTATATTACAAAAATATAAAACAGGAACGTTAAACATGTAAACACGCATAAAAGGGCTTAGAGGGAATTCCAAGTCTCCTCCCCCTGTGCAAATATATAACTTTGGGCCTGATAATTATCTATTTTCTAAATTTAAATTTGAAAATAAATACTTTTTATATTAAAAAGAATTTGCTTTTTCAGTTTTGAGACCCCTTAGCCCAAAGTAACAAATTTTTTAAGCTGAATACCCATATTTTCAAATCTCGAGCACAGGTGTCTGCACTAAATAAAAGGTTAAAATATGCAGAAAAATCTAATTCCGGCATCATTAATTATTTACAAGAAGCTTTTCCCTTTTAGTGTGAATGAAGGTGTGAAATGTTTCTATGAACTTCTTTAGACTGTTATGACCGTTGATTAAGACTGTTTAACAATTAATTTCCTTAAAAAAGCTTACCCTGTTTTTAACACATTTATAAAAATTTATTTTTGAACCGTTTTATTTAAAAACATTGTTATTTTGTTATCTTATTTTTAAAAATGTATAAAACTTGAACATGTTTAAGAAAAATTAAAAGTTATACTAAAATGTTTGAAAAACATTTCAGTGTGTGAAATAGTCCTTTTTTCATTACATAATGTCTGTTATGTGTATATAAGATTCAATAAAATTTTATTTCACAGAGTACCTCCTATCTTGAGATTTATAGTCATTATTTTAATTTTCTTTCAATATTTAACTATAAAATATAATTTTACGGTTCTAAAACTTTCAGTTGTGTATGAAGTTAATGTCTTTCAGAAACACTCAAATAGTTATTAAATGAGGTTAAATCCTTATTGCCTGTGAGACTAAAAACACGAACAGTCGTTTCGATCTTGTTAAAGGTAAAATATATCCTAAATTAGCTCTTTTCAGGATTTATTTTTATAAAAAATTAATATCTTATCTAAGAATAAAATTACTTATATTTCCGATAATTTTAAAAACATTTATTTAACAAAAATAGTTAAAATACAAAAAATAGCAATGATGAATGTAAACTGTTATGATAATGCGCTCTAATAGGTTTTAAAAATATTATTTACACATTTGAAAATAAAAAATTTCATATTTTTAATTGAATAGGTTAAAATATTTTAATAAAATTAAACAATTTCAGTGAAATTGTAATCGTTTTAACTCATAATTTAAATCCGATTCTATCTAAAAATGGTTCTGTTATATTTATTTTGAGAGAAAAAATGCCCTCTGATAAGAAAACTTTCAAGCCTCATTTTCCAAAGCAGACGCAGCACGGAGATAAAAAACGAAACTACTTTTAATTCTCGCTTCCACCACAGGGAGGCGCTGAGTGCCGACGGTTTTCGAACCGATTCTCAGGTCCCAACTTTTGAAGCAAGTGTTATAGCCTGTTCCCCACGCGCACCCCACAGCGCGCAGGATCCAGTTGAGCCTTGGTTTTACCAACTCGGCATCCCGTGAATACCTCTTACGGGAATTTCTCGAATTTTTAACTATGCAGTTAAAGTGATAGGTGTTACATTTTGCTGATGCATTAAAAAAATTAAGATAGAAATACTTGTATGATAAAAAGTAAACGAATTCGTGGTAGGTGACCAAACGTAAAGCAGCTATTAAAATACCTTGCAAATGGGTCGTTAATGTTGGTTCTCCTTGCTTTCAAGCTTTTCTTCCAGGTCCTGACTTTGGTCTTTCCCAATCTGCTTTCCTCCCCATGTTTTAATTAATTTTCACCGCTGAAGAAATTATAATAATCTGTATCCATGGAACACGTATGACGATTGCGCTGTGCGCTCCAAGAGAAGAAAATGTTTAGTAAACAAACTGAGTTCAGTTCAGTTCTAGAAGCTTATTTCAAAGTATTTCATCAATCAAAAGAAATAAAAAGAAAAAATTTTCATCTCTATGATCATTTAATAATTTACAATGTTTAAAATTATGATCCTTATTTAATAACAAAAGAAAACTAATTTTGTGGTATTAAAAAAATATCTGATAGAAAAGTATGATTTTGATTTTATTAGAGCAAAGGTGGCTACGCAAGGTGGCTACGTTACATAAGCGAAAACCAAAACGCCGAAATATTAGAATGATGAAATTTTAAAAATACACCTGTGGTAAACAGTAAACACGTGTGTTTCATTAACTTTAATTTATACAGACTCTTGCCTTAAACACATGGTTATAAATTTAATTTTTGTTCTGAGCTGTGTTGAAAAACTCGAGCAATTTTAGTAATTCATTATTGTTCCTCAATAATGTATCGAATTTTCAAAATATCCTCTGTGCCTTTGGGAGGAACAACCTTTTTCACTCAACGTTCTAGATCACTTCTATCTTTCAACAAAAAAAGTGAGTACACGTTCCTTAAAGCGGCTATTATAATGAATAAGTGTGTGGATTATAGGATTTTATCGAATTGTATTCTCATGATTTCTCCCTGGGTGACCTTTACTTTTATTTACACTTCCATGCAATTGTTGTTGTTGTCTTGTCCAGGCGGTTCCATTCACACATTTTTACTTTTTGCATTACAGATTATATTAACTATGATTTTACTGAAGGTATTTTGGAACAGCTTTAGAATGAGTCCGCTTTTATCGCCGGCCGCCGTATTTGAAACCCGGCCGCCTTGTTTACCTACGATTTCACGGCCTGTCGGCCATGAAATACCGCCAACTTGGCGACCGCTCAAAAAGTGGACTTATTCTAAAGCTGTACTGGTATTTTTTTTAATTAAATGCATTATATTTGGGTACTTTTCCACTTGCTCTAAGGTTGTCAATAATGATGCAACGCCAATGGAAGTTGCTTCAGATGAATCCTTACGGTGACTGTGGGCTGTCGCCAAAAAGTCTGCCTGGCGAGATATGCGCCTGCATAATGGAAAAGTACTGTTTTCAAAGTTCATTTGTTTGAAAATTCATGAAATATTTAGTTGCAATACAGTTTCTCATATTCTAGCCAATTTTTGTAGTCTAGTTCAAGTAAATTTGTGGTTGTAAACCTAAATACAAAACACCTAAAACTGATGCTGAAGTGAAGAAAAGTCAATGGGTTTTTTATGATGTTTTTGATTAAGCGGTACGGTCAATGGTATAGTATGTACAGGGGTGAATCTAGAAAGAAATTGGGGCTGAAAACGGCCTCTCTTCACAAAATTCTGATCCTAAAAAACAGCCCCTTCACAAAATTCCGGTTCCCAAAAACTGACTTTAATCAAGCTATATATGCACTCGCTAAGTGAAATTTTATTAAAAAAATTATATATTTATAGAAACACAGGACCTTACAATTTAGAATGAAAAATTATTTTCACAAAATTCAATTCAGTTTTTCACAAAATTCCCAGAAACGGCCCCTGGCCAAATATCCTGGATGCACCCCTGATGTAAGAACCAAGAGGAGTTGTAACCTTCCCCGAACCTAATAAAATTTACCCAAACCTTATGCATTGATCCTATGGAGCTGGCAGGGGGCTTCTCCCGAACCGGGTTCATAGGTTTGAGCACTTTTACCAGGTGTCCAGATAGGGTGCTCCCGCTCCTAGACCACTCAGAATAATTTAGGAATGGGGGTCCAAAATGCACCCCTTACAAACTAGGGGTTTTTATGAGCAGGCATCGGAAGTTGTATAATTCTCAGTGGAAATTGACACATCCTTTTTTAAGATCGAAATAAATACAGCAATTCAGGCATTTATTCCGTTAAGCTAATTAAAGAGCTGAAATTTCAGCTCTAAAATTAGTTTTATGTATCATTAATACCGGAAATAAAAAATTTTTCTGGTTTAATCCGATTTTAAAAGGTTACATGTCAGTTTCCTCTGTGGATTATACAACTTCCCGTTTATTAAAACCCTAGTTTGTTAGGGGGGCATTTCCGACCCCCAATCAAAGATTATTCTGAGTTGTCTAGGTGTGCTCTGGTCCCTCCCCTTAGTTAACACGAAACAACTTGTTTGGACCATTACCATTACGGAAAATATTTTCGGTACTTTTCCGTTAGCCAGGCGCAAGCGAAAAATTCCCAAATAAAGTAGAATTCAGCGAAATTTTTTGTTAGTCATTCACTTCGCTTGGCGACTTCGCTCACATTTGGTTGTTCACAATGAGGAAGTTTCATATTTTTTAAATTTTCGATTTTGGGGTATATTAATACAATATAAGATGTGAAAAATCCAAATCTGCAATCCAAATTTTCCTCAAAAATTTATTTACTGAGATATAGAAGAAATAAAAGTTGAAAAAAGTCGTAAACAAATGATGCAATCGCAAACGCTCAAAAATCAAATTTGACGTCACTCGACACTAAACATAAGACATTGTTGATGTTAATTCATTATTAACATAAAAGGTCTTTATGACCTCATGGATCTGGTCTAGTTTCATTAGACCAGATGGGGATTAGTCCCACTTAATAAAAAATATTTAATAATACATTTTCCATAAATATTTGAATTTTAAGGCGGAAAAATCTTAAAATATAAGAATGTAATGTTTTGAAAATTAATTATTTGATTTTATTTTGGTGTTTTCATATCTGATTTAACTTTTAAATTGGCAATTATAGAGCTTTTCTTATTAAAAATATTTAATCCTGAGGCTTTCATATTTAAAATAGTGAGTCAAGCAGATCCACTCTAGTAGAGAAATGGAGAAATAAGCGTTTTTAGCCATAAAATCGTTTATTACTTGTAAATATTCGATTTTTGAACTTGGAAAACTTGGTAGTGATCGTCCTCGCCTCGAGATACGTCTATGTACCGAGTTTTGTCAACGCCGGCTGCATAGTTTAGGAGGAGATGCGAGTTGTAGTCGTTTTGACATGCCGAGTGACATCACGAATCTGAAATCGCTGTTTTTCCCGCCTTTTCCAGAGGGCAAACTTTAAGCCTCAGTAAAAAAATAAATAATTATCAGAATTAAAAAAAATATCTCGGTTTTAGGGTTTTCTCGTAAAGTAGGATCGATTTAAAAAATAAAAAAAAAATATGAAACTTCCTCATTGGCGACATTTGAATTAATGTTACTTTTACTGGTAAAAGTTATATTAATGGATACTACCTATAAAATTAGCTACCAAATAGCTATTTCTTCATCTGAATCCATGCACTACTTTTGTGTTAGTAAAATTCTTAAAACATCTTGATGCTGAATTAAAATCCATAGATAAAAGTAAAAGCATTTTGAGATAATAGTCAAATTTCTAAGCAATAATCAAATCCCTATCACAAATACTTATAAAAATTCCTATAAAAGTTCTTCCTATTCGTCATTTATTTTTTTATCAAACAGTTATTTATTTTAATATGCATCGTAATAGTAATGAAATAAGAAACATAACTTGCATTCAAAAATAATTACCCAATACCCAAAACACGGAAAGAAATTTTTCACAAAATTTATGCTTACTTATCCCCAACATATCTCCATTAAAATTTAAAAAATTATTAAAATTGTTTATATACTCCATAGATAATATCGAGGATCATTTTTGATTATATTCTCTAGCACTTTATCCCTGAAGCTCACCCAACAGCATTTTCACTTGCCATATTTTTCAGTATTTTTTTCATCTATTCATGTGTATTTTTTTTTGTTGTTCTTGTATTTTATTTTCTATGGTAATTTTTTGTTGTATATTGTGTTTTTTTTATGTTTTTCATTTTATATAAAATATATTATTTCACCTGTATGAGGTTATCTCACCTCCTTGGTGATTCAAAAGAAAATGTCTCCCCTTTTTTGTGTTCTTTTTGTATTCTTTTATTCTTTGTTTAAATTGTAATAAAGTTGTTTGTTATTATTTTTATATAATTTAGTTTGATTTTTAAAGCTTTCTTATTTTGTTTTTTCTGTTGCTTTCTTTCAGTTTTTAATGCTAAAAAGTCTGAGAAGCCTGCCCACTATTCAACTGTTCTAGGCCACAAAATTCTGGAACATCCGACCCTTTCTAAGAAAAAAAGTCAAATCAAGTTAAGAGCAAAACCTTATGAAGAGTTACTAAAAGGTAACATTTTAGTTGAGAAGTATAAAAATGCATTTGCAAGTAGTGTTTTTAAATGCATAATCGTTGAAATAGCCCTCGAAATTTAACTTTTCATCTTATTAATACAATTTAGATAATTAAGAAAATATTTTTGGTGTTTGAAATCTGTTAAATCCTAACATTTCAGGCCTTAGCAACATTTTGGTGAAGTTTTGTTTTTCCAATGCTGTTCATTGATGATAATTCAATTCAACTGCTGGTGGGTTACCAGAATCTGCTATCTTATCATCTTTTTTGATGCTGGGCCTGAATTTTTTTTAAAAATTAATTAAAATCCTTTCTCCATATAATTTGCAACAGTATTTAATTCTAAAAATATTTTTAAACTCCACTTGGAGGACGGAGAAAAACTTGTCAAGCCCAGAATCTTATTTACTTAAATGTACTCTACTTGTCAAGAGAAAAATAATTTACCTAATTATTAATTAATAATGCCCAGAGTGGAAGCAGGCAAAGTGATAAATTTCGTTCATAAATTTTGTTGAATTGGCACAGCTTCGATAAGCTTCGACCAGTCTCCATGTTTACTTACTGTCGATTTCTTGTAGATTCCCTGTAGACTGGTTAGGGAAAATCCTAACCAGATTATAAGGGAAAACCTGGAATTATCAGGGAATTTTCAAACAAAAATAAGTTTTTTGTGGCCACCTGGTAGTTTATTCAAATAGACCCTTTTTTCGGGAAAAATACAATTATCCGAGTTTTTGATTATCCGAACAGGGTCCGAATCTTGGGCGGATTTAGATGGTGAACCCTGGGGTACAAGCTGTCCCTGATGACTTCAAAAACATGATTTTCCCCTATAATAATAGAATTTTCTCAAGAAGTTGGGGGTGCGTTGCACCCCCATGCACCCCTTTAAATCCGCCCCCATGGTCCCAATTGATTCGGATGATTGGAGTTTTACTGTATCTTTATCGATAACATCTATAATAAATAGTGTTCGGCAACTACAGGTCAAAAAGTAGTTAACTACTAACTAGTCTGGGCAAAAGTAGTTGTAACTACTAGTTAACTACTTTTTCTTTGAAGTAGTTTTAACTAGTAGTTGATTATTTCCCAAAGTAGTTAACTGCTAGTTAACTAGTCTATTTAATTTCATAAGATATTTTCCCCCAAATTTTCGATTACTTTTTCTTACTTATAGCAAAAACATCATGGCTAAATATATTTCAAGGTTGCTAAATATGAAAATGTATCACGAAAAATGGCATTGTTAGTAGATTTAACATATTTTTTAAAAATTTTGATCTTTCAATATTTTTTGAAGTAGTTGGAACTAGTAGTTTGAAAAGAGTAGTTAAACTACTAGTTCAACTACTCTAAACCAAAAGTAGTTTAACTAGTAGTTGCAACTAGTTGTTAACTACTTTTCAACTACTTTTAGTTAACTAGTGCCGAACATTAATAATAAACCCCGATAACATCTATGGTTTGTTTTTAGTTTTAGAATCTAGGGAAAAGTCTTTGAAATCAAAACACAAACTAACGAAAGACAAAGAGACAAACTCAAGCCCAGAAGAAGTTAAGAAGAGCTTTGCCAAACCCAAGAAGAAAACGAGCTCGCCTAAAACCCAACCTGCCGCTGGAAAGGAGGAGAAAAATGTTTTATCCGAAAGGCCAGAGGAGTTTGGGAGAAGCCCGTTGAACATATCTCTTCATGCAGATGGTAAGATTTAAGTTTCTGTTTTATCTAAATATTCTTTTCTTAATTGTTATCTATACTCTGTCTCACCTTAACTTGTCAGTGGAGAAAAGGCTACGGCGACCGAATTACAGCCAGGAAACCGGTTCCCAGCCGGAATAGCCTGCCCGTCCCTCGCCGTTCTACCCGGCTCTAACCCTACAGACTATTCATTTGCTTGGATTTAAAGACTTTTAACGCATAATTAAATTAAGTTATATGATAAAAATCCCAATAAACTATAATGTATGACACAGTTTTACAAACGTATTTGCATATTCTTTATTTTAAATTGCAATACAACCTTGAACTATTTTTTCGGGCGGATTGGTACATTCTCTGCCTTTCCCAGTGCTGACAAGTTAAGGTGAAACAGAGTATAGAGTCTTAAAACTTTTACCTCTCGGTGAATTTAAAGTTATTATCTGGAAAAATGTAAATAAAATATAGTTAAACCCTTTTCGGAGTGTCCTATATTTGTCTTTTATATTTTTTGTACAGAATATCCTATATTTGTCCAAAGATATTTTTTGTATAGAATGTCCTATATTTAAAGAAGTAGTTGCTTGGCTACAACATCTACTGCTAAACCAACGATAGTAAAAGGGTCGCGTGATTTTGACAACGCTGGAACTAGTATTTCGGAGGGGAGACAGGTGGAAGTTGAGGGGCAGTTGATCGAAAGAGGAAGAGACATTTGCTTGTATGTAAAAGCAAGACCCCAACTATCACCGGTTACCCAACTATCGGCCGTGCAAAGTCTGTAAAAATCACGTGACCCTTTTACTATCGTTGGCTGAGCATTATATATATTTCCATCTATCCTTTGTTTTAGTGTTAAAAGCCAGAGATAAAGCTTTGAAAGCGAAAAACAAGCTGACTGAAGACAAAGATAGTGCTTCCGAGACAAACAACTCAACAAACCCATCGGGGGAAGGGATTTTCGCCATGAACTGGAGCTTTGCCAAACCCAAGAAGAAGAAAAAAAGCTCGCCCAAAACTCAAGAGAAAGCTGCCGATGAGCCCGACAAGGCTGCAAAGAAGAAGAAGAAGTTGTCGAAAAAGGATTTATCCGAACGGCAGGAGGAGTTCAAGAAGAGCCTCAAACTCAAACACGCCCTGAGTGCCTTGAAATCCTATGTAGAAGTCAGCATCAATGCAAATGAGGTGAAGTATATTTGTCAAAATATTTTTCCTTTCTCCGTCCACTGGGTGTTTCAAATAGAGCTTTTTGAAGCCCCCTTAACCCTATGACTGAGCATCCCGCGATTTCCCATTTGTTTTGTTTTCTTTATTGAGGATCGCATCAGATATAATAGCGAATTAGTGATGAATCTGATCATCTATATATGAGGAGAAAACAATCAAACCGTGTTTTCGCCAAAAAAAATAAAAAATGAGTTACTGCTATTTTCATAATCTCCACATTAAACTACACAAAATAATGCTATTATCTTCACAGAGATGCCAACCATTCCGGATTTTGCGGAATCATTCCGCATTTTGGCCCCGAATTCCGCAATTACGGATAAAGCTAGAAAAACTGCAGAAACTACGCTGCTTTTATTTTAAAGACAATGTATTAAATTTTTCTTCTTAATTCTCTGTTTTTAGACTTCAATCCTTATAATGCATATTTTTTTTATTTAGAACTGCGAATAAAAACAATAACGCTAGTCGCTAGTAACTGATGAGATGGGCAATAAGAAGGGGGAATCAATCGGAATTCGGAATATTCTAATCTGCACGGATGATTGATTCATGGGGAGAAAAAATGCCTTATTTTCTCAAATATTTGCGTTTTCAGGACTTTTCTAAAACTTATCAAAAGATGGGGCATTATTCTACATGCAGATGGCGTGGCATCGGTAGGCAAGCCACGCGTCACGCCGGGATTTTTTTTGCGGGTGGGGCGGTGGGGGGGATTACGGATGAGCGTTGTCTCAGGTTGGCAACCCTGTCTTCAACTGAAACAAGTTTTAACCTATTCTAAAACTACTTAGAAAATTGATGTTTCCATCAAAAAGTGTTTTCTCTAGAGCCTGTTTTCAGTCAAACAGTGATTCCTCCAGTCACAGCCAATCATAGCTGTTCTTACTCGTCACGTGACCCACTCATTTGTCAAAGTAAAGTTGGTGATGTAAAAATATTGGTGGGGACTCTTTGATACGAAATCATTGAATGTTTATTTTAAAAATTTACATTGTATATCAGAAATAAAAAGAATAGTTTTTGAGAAGAGTAGGATTAAAATTTTGTTCATTAAAAAAGTGTTTTGTCCATGTTGGAAACATTCAAACCATGTTTCCTCCTACATGTTCGATCCAAATGTGATTTCTCCAAAATTCAAATGCATTTTTTAATAATTAATTTTAAGTTTTTAGGTAAATTATGACTACAAATCTTTTCAGTTACTCGTTATAGAACTAAACAAACAATAATTAGGTTTTTAAATTAGTTATTTTTTAAGTTATTAGTTTTTGTTTCCTAAAAATTTTATTTGAAGCATGGTTTGATTGTTTGCTCCTCATATATAAAAAGGAATGTCTGTATGTGTTTATGTCCTTTATAGTTTTAAAGTTTTCCCACCTACATTAATTATTAATCTTTACCATGTATATCTACTCGCTCCAGGGTAGGTTTTAAAAATAATTCAAGATCAAAACATCCTAACAACTTTTTTGGTCAATTTTATGCGCAAAAACCCATATTTCATACCTAACTACATGGCAAACCCACATTGTTGAAAACATAATAAGATATGTACCTTTAATTGTTGTAGGCATATTATCGATTGTTGTAGATTGAAATCGATTGTTGTAGTTTAAAATCCATTGTTGTAGCATAACATAAAAATGGATCCTTTATTTAACTTTTTCCCCATTTGGACTGGCGAATCTGTAGCACTCCTGAATAATTTTCTTTAAAAATGGATTGGGGAAGCCCATCCGTAATGCATCAGATGATATTAATATGAACTAATTAGAAATTAACTATAATTCAATTGAAATTTATTTTTTTAAAATTTTTTATTGATAGCATCTGAAATTAGTTTTTCTGGCAACTTCTATTCAAATCTATATAAAAAAATCTTTTACAGAAAGAAAAAATGCATCTTTCAATTGCCCAATATCTATATAGATTAGATTTAAAATATGCAATAAAAAATTACACTATTTTTGAAGCAAAATTTAGGCAAAAATTTTCCTAAATTTCCCCCGAACCATGTTCAGACATATTCTCTGCTTCTCTCTTCTTCCATCTGATTTTAAACTTGGTTGTCTTACAATATATTGATAGTTCTTGTAATCAATTTCCCGATGTTTTAGGTGGATAAAGCTCAACAGTTTTTCTATTGGCGTCTGGAAAAACTGAAAAAGAAGTTTGAATTGGATTCTATTGATGTTAATCAATACAATGTCTTAATATCCGGTTGGTCTCAAAAGGTATGTGTAAAGCACTTAATTATAGTTTATAAAATTTACTTAGAAATTATAGATTTTTTTCTTAAGATTTCATGTTTTACAAAAAATTTTCTGTATTTACACATGATCAGGGCCCTAGACTAACTTACAATCATCTAAATGTAATATTTTTAGGTCATTCACTAGAATACACTATCAAAAATATTCGTACCAAACATCATAACAGTACAAGCAATAGATATTGAGAAATCATGCACACCGTAACTAAATTTATTTAAAAAACTGTTCTGAGAAAAACGAATTTGAAGTGACATTTTGTGTGCATGTGATATTCTTTCTTTAACTTGCTATAACTTTTTTTCTATTGGCTATAAAGTCAAAAGTGAGATAGTTTAAGAAAGCTACAAAGCTGTACTAAATTATAGAATCAAAAACAAAAATTAGCCAAAATTGTGGTTTATATGAATGTGGCACAAAAAGTTTTTACTGATGCAAGTTTTCTAAAGTTCTATTGTATTTTAGATGATATTGATTTTCTTTTGCAGGGGAAGTTAGAGCGAGTCAAGCAGCTGATGAGTATGATGGAAAAAGACGGCGTTTCTCCCAATCTCCAAACTTATGCGCATTATTTCGAGTGCTTGTCCCGAGGAAAGTTTCTCGATGTCACTGAAATTCAGAATGCGGCCAGTGAAATGAAGTCTAAGGTTCGTCGTTTCTGAGATTTTTCCATTTGCAACAATTTATGTGTTCAGTACAGAATATGGGGCTTTAAAGAATGATGTTGATGTCAAATTTTATGAGACCTCCGTCCCCCTTTTCTAGCATAAAGTTTTCCACCGCATCTTTCTTAACACATTTTTGCCTCTAATTTGCTTATATTTCATAGAATTTTCTACAAACATTTTGTAATAAAAAGACTAATTTATAATCAAATGAATTAAAAAAAAGTGGCCAAGCGCAGTTTTTAAAACATTATGTGGATAAAAATGTCTCCTGCTTTTTGTTAAAACTCCTGCCTCCTGCTTTTTGGTGATTTCTCCTGCTTTATCATCTGCACCTTGTCAGTCTTTAAAAAAACACCATCTTAATCACTTCTATCTAAAAAAAAACTTGGTTGCGTAAAAAATCCCTTGTCCTTTAAAACCTAGGTGATAAACTGTTACTTTTTAAAAGAATAGGCTATTGTAACCAAGTGTTTTGTTAAAGTATGGTACTTTGTTGAACCTCATTTCAGTAAATGATTTTTTTTGTTAAACATTCAAAAATGTCTTTTATATTGATTGGCAAATGCATATTTTCACAAATATAAAAATGGCCAAGTGCAGTTATTAACATTATGTCGATAAAAATGTCTCCTGCTTTTTTAAGTTGGCAGGTCTGCAATTATGAATGAACTGAAATCTGGATGAATAGATTTCTTTCAATATTGAATGGGTTTTTTCAAAGTTTGGGATATTTTTAAAATTTTAGTGGGTTTTTTTTCAAAATTTAAACCAGGTTTCAATAAATAAGAGGTGTTTTTACAATTTCAGTGGGTTTTTTCAAAGTATAAAAAGTTTTAACTTTGTTAAAACCCACTTAACTATGGAAAAACTGACATTATTTTGATAGAACACATTTAACATAGAAGAAATAACTCACTAAAATTTGAAAAAACCCACTTATTATATAGGAGAAAACTACTTAATTTTGAAAAAACCCACACTTTTTCCAAAAAAATCTCAGTTTTATGTGGGTTTTTTCAGGGTTTTATTGAAAAACCCCAACCCACTTGGGTTTTTAAAAAAAACGGGTTTTTGCAAACTTAGCCTAGAATTCTCCAACGCCCCCCCAAGGAAACCCACTGCCACTTTGGGGACCCCTGATTTAGCCAGGCCGTATTTAGGGATTTTGCCGCCCTGTGCATATCGATTTATTGCCACCTCCCTATTTCATTTTTTGTTTCAAGAAAATATCCCCCTTGTTTCTTTTAAAAGTCTACTGCTTAATGGTGGGGTGAAATTAGCATTTAATCATATTAGGGTTTTCTACGGATTACTAATCGGGGGGTTTAAAACATCAACATCTCTTTAAATGTAAATTGCAGAATAATTTTTAATCAAGAAAAGAAAATCTCCCTGTTTCTCTATTCGTTATCTGTGATGCACATGGAACTCAAATGGTAACTGTGCTTTTTATTGCCTATCTATGTATTTGTTTTTCTAGCTTGGAATTGTTATAATCTGCCGCCCTGTGCTACAGCACATGTTGCACGTGCCTAAATACAACCCTGGGTATAACTATAACTCGGGTTGTTAAATATTGTTGTTAATTTTTGTCTTTTGTTGTAGGGGTTGTCTCATCAAGACATTCTGAGTTCTTGTATTTTTGTTGGTAATCAGAGAGAAAAAGTCATTGAGGTGAGACTATTATGTTATGGTTATTCTTTCATCAGAGATCTGTCCAGGACAAATTTACTACCGTTTTACGGTAGCTTCACAAATTCGCCGATCGTTAAAACGGTAGCTTCACAAATTTAAAATTTCTAATTTCACAATTTATTGCTAATTTTTCACAATTTATAACTGAATTTTCACAAATTATTACTAAACTAACAATTTACTAATATTTGAAAACTATATTGAACTCCCCTTAAAATGTATATGTAAAGTGATTTTTAAAAACATTTTTCAATTCATTTTATGACGCGTTTTATTTTCACAAATTATTTTTAAATTTTCACAAAATAGGTAGTTGGCAAAAAATCCTAGACAGATCCCTGTTCATTATCAAGTTGAATTTGGCTAAATGTTAATTATTTTCGTTTCATCCAGGCTCTGGGGTATGTGGACAGGAATTTTTCTCCTGCGCCGTCTTCTCCCTCTCCTTCTTATTCTTGCAAACTTCTTGAAAGACTGAACGACCCTTCCCATGAGGTAAAGTCAGTTTTATTGCATATTATGACTTTAGCTGATATGCACAGGTGGAGTTATAGCTTTAGGATTTCTTTTTTTTTAATTTTCAAATGAATAAATAGCAAGTTTTTAAAAATATTTTCGATACATTAATTTATAATATTCTAGCTGATATACCTGGCCTTGCACGGGTGAAATTATAGCTTTCTTTTTTAAATTTTCAATACATTTTAATACACCTTATTTTGCCAGATGAAAGGTATTCAAATCCATCTACTTGTCAAGCATTATAATTTTTGAATAAATTCTATATTTAACCGCTTGGTTCCCATAAATACAATATTGGAAACAAATCTCCTAAAATTACTGAAAATATGCCCATTTAGAACCCTTGATTAATCATACAGGATTTTAATTAACTTTTTCTGTGAAATTATTCAATAACTAAAACGTATTCCATTTTGCAATTTATGAAAAAAAATCAATCTTTCTTGTTGAAAGAGCTTTAACATTTTCAATAGGTGTTTTGTAAACCAACTTAAAGCTAAAATATGATCATCTTTTGAAAATCATTTTCGTTTCCACGGAGACTGTTTTAACAACAATGTGCCAAGTGGGCTGATAGAAGAGCTTCGAAACATTTGTAAAAGTAGCAAATTCCTAAACAGCAAGTTTAAAAACTATAATTTATAAACTTAAACCCCTTTTTATGATTTCATTTGTGTTATATTCCACTTCAAATAAAATTTTATTAACTGCCGCTCAAGCCTTATGCAAAATCTTATTAGGTGCTTGTTTCACAGTTTTCATAAATAAAGGTTATTTTCGAGAGTCATCATTTACCCCACCTCAGCCTTTTAAATCTGAAAAAAAAAATCATAACCCTTATGTCCATTTACCCTCACTTTTACACTAATTTACTTTTTATTTAAATGTTTCAGAGAGGAACTAGTCAGCCCGATTTCTGTTTCGAAGCAGGAGATATCCCCACCCTTGCAGAAAGTCAGCTGCTTATGGAAAATCATTTCAGTCAAAGAATTAAGTCGGTATCGGGCATCAAATCTACGAAGAATACACCAAGATTGGTAAGTTTTGTTTTTTGAACCGTTTAACTTGGGGGTTCTCAAACTTTTGACCATGGCGACCCACTTTTTGTGAACATAATCTAACCCGGCCCACCAGTTGAAATTTTTTCGGGATATTAACTTTGACTTGGGCAGACAATTCAAATAATTAATGTCTTTAAACCTTTTCCATTATTGCTCACTTTCACACCCCCAAGGCCACAAAACGGGACATAATTAGGTTTGGTCCACGACTGTTGTACTATAAAATGTTATTTTTTTTTGTTTATTTTTGTTAAATAAGTATTTAAAATCTTGATTTTTCACCTAAAAGTGCATTAAGTTCTTAAAAAGTGCATCCTTTTTTAGTAATTCTATCCTAACTACAGTTTAACTCCCTATTTTATGTAGAAGAAAGATAAGTCTTTCCGATTTTGTTAGCAGAGCAAAATTTTCAATCTACTGATTTCATCAATACATTGTATTATGTTCCAGCGCAAGTATTTACAAGAATGTGAAGAAAGTTGGAAAGAAAAGCTGACCCATTCCATCAATCTCCTAAAGAGAGGCGATACGACACTCCGAGTAAAAGGTACATAGCTGCCAACTCTTCCATTTTAGCCGGAAGATTTCCGGGTTTTTTTTCAGAGAAACTTCCGTTTTTTACCCAGGTTAATGAATTTTTTCTCATCAGTTATTTGACTTGATAAAAGTTAAAACAGTTAAACAACTTAAAAAGCAGTTGTTCTGCAGTTGAAAATAATGAAAAGCTAGATTTCTTGGTAAAGTAATTAATTGCATGAGAAATTGGTTACCAATGCAGAATGTATATTCATAGCTTTCGTAATTTTCCATTCCACTCAGCTGTGCTGTTTTAGTTGGACAATTATTTTTAAAAATGTTTTTTAGGTAATTTCTAGGTAAAGTAATTAATTGCATGAGAAATTGGTTACCAATGCAGAATGTATATTCATAGCTTTCGTAATTTTCCATTCCACTCAGCTGTGCTGTTTTAGTTGGACAATTATTTTTAAAAATGTTTTTTAGGTAATTTCTAGGTAAAGTAATTAATTGCATGAGAAATTGGTTACCAATGCAGAATGTATATTCATAGCTTTCGTAATTTTCCATTCCACTCAGCTGTGCTGTTTTAGTTGGACAATTATTTTTAAAAATGTTTTTTAGGTAATTTCTAGGTAAAGTAATTAATTGCATGAGAAATTGGTTACCAATGCAGAATGTATATTCATAGCTTTTGTAATTTTCCATTCCACTCAGCTGTGCTGTTTTAGTTGGACAATTATTTTTAAAAATGTTTTTTAGGTAATTTCTAGGTAAAGTAATTAATTGCATGAGAAATTGGTTACCAATGCAGAATGTATATTCATAGCTTTCGTAATTTTCCATTCCACTCAGCTGTGCTGTTTTAGTTGGACAATTATTTTTAAAAATGTTTTTTAGGTAATTTCTAGGTAAAGTAATTAATTGCATGAGAAATTGGTTACCAATGCAGAATGTATATTCATAGCTTTCGTAATTTTCCATTCCACTCAGCTGTGCTGTTTTAGTTGGACAATTATTTTTAAAAATGTTTTTTAGGTAATTTCTAGGTAAAGTAATTAATTGCATGAGAAATTGGTTACCAATGCAGAATGTATATTCATAGCTTTCGTAATTTTCCATTCCACTCAGCTGTGCTGTTTTAGTTGGACAATTATTTTTAAAAATGTTTTTTAGGTAATTTCTAGGTAAAGTAATTAATTGCATGAGAAATTGGTTACCAATGCAGAATGTATATTCATAGCTTTCGTAATTTTCCATTCCACTCAGCTGTGCTGTTTTAGTTGGACAATTATTTTTAAAAATGTTTTTTAGGTAATTTCTAGGTAAAGTAATTAATTGCATGAGAAATTGGTTACCAATGCAGAATGTATATTCATAGCTTTCGTAATTTTCCATTCCACTCAGCTGTGCTGTTTTAGTTGGACAATTATTTTTAAAAATGTTTTTTAGGTAATTTCTAGGTAAAGTAATTAATTGCATGAGAAATTGGTTACCAATGCAGAATGTATATTCATAGCTTTCGTAATTTTCCATTCCACTCAGCTGTGCTGTTTTAGTTGGACAATTATTTTTAAAAATGTTTTTTAGGTAATTTCTAGGTAAAGTAATTAATTGCATGAGAAATTGGTTACCAATGCAGAATGTATATTCATAGCTTTCGTAATTTTCCATTCCACTCAGCTGTGCTGTTTTAGTTGGACAATTATTTTTAAAAATGTTTCCAGACTCCGAAATTGTCAACAGTTAGAGATGGGCAAGGACTAAAAATATATATTCTGTTAAAAATTCATGTTTTTCTTCAGGTTTTTTTTACTGAAAGATATCCATTTAGGGTACCTAATGTATTTGGGTAGAGCATGGCAGGTAAATACGAATAAGTTAATAAGGCTAAAAAATGTGCTGTGGGTATTTTGAGTTTCAAAATCTTCCTATTTTATAATCCCAATGTTGGCAGGTATGAAGGTAGATTTTAATTTTCAATGAGCAGGAGTGCATCCAGGATTTTTTGCCAGGGGCCGTTTTTGGGAATTTTGTAAAAAACGGAATTGAATTTTGTGAAAATAATTTTTCAATCTAAAATAAAGTCCCATTTTTGTAAAGATATTATTTTTTAAAATAAAATTACACTTAGCGAGTGCATATAGCTTGATTAAAGTCCGTTTTTGGGAACCGGAATTTTGTGAAGGGGCTGTTTTTGAGGATCGGAATTTTGTGAAGCCCCAATTTCTTTCTAGATGCACCCCTGATGAGTTAGGTGGTGCTGAGCATTTTTAAAAAGACACCTTTTTTACTTTTTAGGGTCCTATATGGACGAATCGACCCATCCATACTTGGCCGTGTTGGATACCGGAGTTCTAGTCAACATACTGCTGCAGGTAATGTACACTTTTAAATATCGCTACCAGCTTTGCTTCTTTTAGATTAGGTTTAAACATTGGTGCTACTTCTTCTGTTCTGGGGAAGGAATTCCGTCTTTTTAAAGAGATCTGTCTTGTTTATTATTCTTTTATAAGATTCTTAAATAATTTATTTGATTGTCCTGACATTTTGTGGTAAATTCGGTTTTCTATAAGGAATTGTAATTTACGCAATAATTATCTTTTCATTAGTCCATTTTCTAGATTTAATTATGTAGCCAATTTTCCTATTAATAGATTTTATATGATTTTTCACATGCATTGTAATGAAATGGATATTTTTTCGGTGTCTCTTTGTTTTTTAAAAAGTTATGTGAAAGTGTTTTATGCAAATAACTTTTCTTTTTTCTTTCACCACTGTAAGGGGACATTCATAAATTATGTGAGGTGTTTTTTCCAAAATCTGGACCCCCCTCCCCCAAGTGAGATTTACCTACAACCTTTAAAAATAATTTTCTATCCAATTCGTTTGCATTTTGTGCTTCACAGCACTTAAAACTTTTCCCTTATTAATGATGTGAGGAAGAGGACATTATTCTGCCTAAAAATCGCCACAGTATCTTATCTGTGGTTATTATTCCTTTCTCAAACTTAAACAAATCCTTAAATTTCTAACTTAAAAAGTTAACGTGAGATTTTAATCGATTCACCCTCCCCTCTTGGTGAGATTTTTCCAAACCCCTCCCCTTTTTGACCTCACGTAATTTATGGATGTCCCCTAATTGGATTTATCTGCTGTGTGTGTAAATAAATAAAAATAAAACATGTGAAAATAATCTTGTTCTTGCAAGTTTCGTGCTTTTTGTTGTAAAGAATTGCCGCTGAATTGTTTTAATACCTTTTCTAGGAAGTAAGAATGCTGACGGTAGAATCAGGGGAGTCCTACGGCCAAGGAGAAAAATATCTCTGGAAAAGATTGGGCACCAAAGTCATGAATCACTATTTCATTTGGTTGAACAGAAGAAATGAAATCACAGATAAGGTATTCCACATGTTTACATCATTGGGGCCGTTCAAATATTACGTAAGCACTTTATTGGTCATTTTTAACCCCCCTCCCCCCTTGTCAGCAAAGATAAGCAAACCTCAAACCCCCCCCCACCATAATTACGTAAGAAACTGCCGGACCCCCCCCCCCTGAAATTAATCCCTTTTAGTAGGTACTGGATTTTTTCTCCTTGCAAATTAGGTGACTTATACAAGGAGCTGTTATTTTTGGGTGCAACCATAAGGGTTTAAAAATGAGTCGGAACGAAACATTACTTTTCGGGGTTAAAATTTCAAAATGTTTGGGGGGTCCATCCCCAGAAAAAGTGCTTACATCAGATTTCCTAATTACATTTTTTGTAAAATTTATTTTTGGTTGAGTTTTGAAATTATTTATGCAAGAAACAAGAGATTTTCGAAAGGCAGCATCTTACGTAAGCATCACCCAAATCCCCCTCCCCCCTTGTCAGGAAAAATAAGCGAAGAGCAAACCCCCTCCCCCCTAAGATGCTTACGTAATATTTGAACGGCCCCATTGCTATGATAACGAAATATTTAATAGCAACTGGTTGATGAAAATATATTTTTTTAACAACTTAATTGTGGTGCTGACCTTGTGCTTCAATTTTAAGCTTACACTAACGGCCGTATTCACCATAAACTTAACCTGACTTAAAAAAAATTTAGGTTTGGGAACTGGAACTTAGGTTAACTGAACACCTGAGTTCAATTTCCATTTCACCAATGTTTTTCAACTCTGGCCAAAACCTTTTACTTGCATAAAACTTGATAAATAACAAAAGAAAATTGTCTAAAATCTGTATTCTATTACCTACAGCTTGTAAAGAGCAGGGTTCCCACTGTCCTTAAAAGTCCTTGAATTTTTTAAGGCTAAATTTAGGTACTTGAAAGTCCTTGAAAAACGTTCTAGGTCCTGGAAAAATGACTTAGGTCCTTGAATTTTCACTCAGCCTCTAATCGAACTTAATTTTTTCAGATCTTTGTTTTTTTCTTGAAATTTTCTTTAAAACTACTCTTATGAACAAGACTTGCGCCAGTTTTACAAACTGACAGTGAAGAGCGACTTCTCCTCTCGTTCCGATCGTATGCGGGAAAAATAACTTGTCTTGAAATACGACTAATTTTTAAATGTCTGCGAAAAAGGTCCCTGAAAAGTTCTTGAAAGTCCTTGATTTTCAATGTTTTCAAAGAAATGAAACCATGAAAGAAATAAAATCTTCCAATAGTAAGGCTAGAAATAAAACTTATCATTTAGGTCGATTCAGACAATAGACAATATCTTGTCTATGACTTCCTTTCTGTCAACGGATTCCTGGACTTCGTCAGATAATGTAAGAGATAAGAAACAACAACAACAACGTAAACCTGAGTTCAGAGGATGAATCTGTGGTTACTTTTCGATGGTGAAATGGAATTTTAACTTTGACCCGAGAAAAACAGGCACCCCTGGAATTTTTTTAGTTAATATTTATTCTGGGTTTTTTCTCTTAACCAATTAATCGGGACTGTTAAGTTTTCAGTTATTCTCTTGTTTTGATTTCCTATTTTTGTCCGTTTGATTAACGTTAATCTCATTTTGTAACCATTTGTTCTTTGGAAAGGTGCATTTGGTCTATCAAAAGTACCTTGCATACCTGTTGGATCCAGAGCTTTTATCTAAATATTCCCCGCGAGAATATTGGGAACATTTGAAAACAGTTCACTCTTCTGGCCCTACTATAGTAAGTACTTTATCAAAAATGTTCATTTGCTTGCAGGGTTGCTGATTTTTTTTGTTTAAATGAATAACTAGCTCTGAACTTCCTTAAAATGGTTAATAATATACTGAGATATTGTAATTTCAATGTGATATACTAGTTTATTACTTAATAACCCAATTTTGATCTGTTTTAATTTTATTCATAAATTAATTGAATTAATTAAGGGAACCAGTTAGCTGCCATTTCATGGTGAAATGCCCAAGCCCATCCTAAAATGGTGAATGAACAATTATACTTTCAGTTACTAAAATTTTTATTCTTTCTATAACTATTTTTGCCCAATTGTGAAATCAATAATAGCTTTAAAAGATATTGTGACAACGATTTCTAAAAAAATCTATGCCTCATTTTTGTGTAAAAACTTTAATCAATCTTTGAACTATAATAATTCAGTTAAATTAATTTTACTAAATGTATTATGTATACTTGTTTATTTTATTTTTATTACTAATTATATTTTAAAGAAATAACTTATTGACAGTCATGTACATAGAGAATAGAGCTCTATTCGTTGTAGTTATGTAAAAGAAAACAATAGTTTGGAAAAAAAATACTAACTATAAAAGCAACCTTACAGCCCTGTTTGCTTGTGCACTTTTAACATTAGTTTATTTTATTGTAATCAAAATATTATTTCAGGATATTGCTGAAACTCCTTGGCCCCATAGTGTTTTATGGAAAGTAAGTTTTTTAAAATTTATGACTAGTTATTTTGTTTCAATATTCAGGGTGTCCCATAAATAATGGGTCACACTTCTAGGGGGGATAGTAGACACCTAGACGAGTCAGAATCACATAGGATTTGGAGGTCACAGACACAATCCCAGGGAGTTAAAAATGGAGCGACTCCCCAAAAAAATCATTGAAATATTCAATTTGTAGAAGAACTTCGAACTCAGCCAACACCTTATTTTGTATTTCGAAATCCTTTCTTTTGATTTGATAATCTAAAAGAACATAGTTGAAAACCCTTAAGTCCAAAGTTTCACGAAATACAATCACTATTAAATGCTTGAGATCCTGTTAAAGTTTGCTTTTTACGTGCGCAAACAGTTTTCTAGAGCTGTTTCCTGAACAGGTGGTTAGGTCGAATCCTGTCGGGATCGAGAAAACGTTGCTGGGGCAACGAAGAAGCAGGTCGGAACTTTTGCCACCTCGCTTTTCGAGTAGTTTCAATACCCCCTAGCGCCTTAGGATGAAGTCAGGGACCATGGGTTCCTCTAATAGACGCGGAGATGTCTTACTGGCCCGATTTAGAACAGACACCCTTATTACCAAAAGTCTCTTATTCTGTTATAACAATTCAATCTCCTAATTGCATCTGTGGAGGACAGGAAACACGTCCTATGCCTCTGCCCAGTATACTATGCAGCTCGACTAGACCTGATAAAATCTATTTTCCCAACACCTCATTCCGAAAATACCTTTTTAGAATTTAATCCACCAAATATCAAGAAAATAAAGGCTCTAGAAAAATTCCTTCTACTGGCGGACTACATAAGCTCATAAGCAACTGGAATTAGAACCTAGAACTACATATCAAGGAAGAAGACAAAGCGGCCAACGTTAGGCAAGCAAAGGTCTCAAGCAACCAACCAACCAACCAACCATGGGTTCCATTCTGAATCCGTATGATGTACAAAATAGGGGTTGTTTTTCATTATTTAAAGTATTCTTTTACCAAAAAAATTTTTGAGTCCTTAGGGGGTCGTCTTTATGTTAAACGTAACACCAACTTTTTTTTCCAATGGGGACCCCCAATTATTATTAGTTTTTCTGAAAGGCCGTCCCCCCAAACCCTTAAATACCCAGTTTCATCCAGATTTCGTAAATCTGACGTAAGCACTTTTTTCTGGAGATGGACCCCCAAACATTTTGAAATTTTAACCCCGAAAGTAGTGTTTTACTCATTTTTGAACCCTTAGGGTTACACCCAAAAAGGACAGCTCCTTGCACGAGTCGCCTAATTTTCAAGGTAAAAAACCAGTACTTTCTAAAAGGTATGACAAAATTTCCGCGGGGGGGTGCGGCAGTTTCTTACGTAATTATGGTGGGGGTTAGAGGTTTGCTTATCTTTGCTGGGGGAGGGGGGTTAAAAATGACCAAAAAAGTGCTTACCTAATATTTGAACGGACCCTAATTTATATTGTTAACTTGTTTTATAGATAGGCGCCGAACTGTACGAGTTACTTCAAATGAATATCGCAATTGATAAAAAGATCATCGAAAATCAGGCTCCTGGCGGGTGAGTTCAACACACATTAGTTGTTGCATGCTTTTAATTTTCATTACTAAACCTCCCATTATTATTTGTATCTGTAAATTTCTTGCTGTTAATCTATGATCAGGCATGAGATTCTGAAAAAAATTTGGACAAGGCGTTCCAAAATAAGCTAAAACATTGATTTTATTCCAAAAATTTTTTGGGGTATAGGACCCCCAGAACCCCCTTTTAGTACTTGGAACACCATTTTTTCAAATCTTCTTTTTGATGTTAAGTTTATTAAGATGCAGATTTTCTACCTAAAAATGTATTGGAAAACTACATTGAACCTAATTTATATACATGGGGACTCAGGATAATTGAATCGTCAGTTTGAAGAAGGGAATAAGTCCAAAAATCAAGTTTTGAGAAAATCGAAAAAAAGAAATGGAATTTTCATTGTATGGATAGCGATTTCACAACTTCAAAGGGCGACATCTCCCTATAGGAGATGGTTATTGTTTCCCCTCTTTTTACCCATGTGTAGAGCAAAGCTTGGAGATTGTTTTGAGCACAAAAAGTCAATTTGTCATTTTTTGGACCCTTCTTCAAACTGACGATTCAATTTTGAGTCCTCTCTAATCTTCCCAAAATTCAGGTACCACAAAGATTAAAATTCTGGTTTTTAGGTCAAATCTGAAAAAGTCCTCAGAGAAGGAACCTTCCCTTATGAACTAGGAACTTTATTATACCCGATTTTTTATATTACTGTCATCTATATGCCCAAAATCAAACTAAAAATTTATTTATGGTCGTTCAAGCAGATTTTCAGACTTTGGTTTTTTGTCAATCTTATCCCACTGTTCAACAAATTTGACATTCAAAATTTTTTCCTTGATGAAAATAGTCATTTCTTATAGATTTTGAATACGAAAATCGCCATTAAAATTCTCAATTGACTCAGGATTTTCGGGGAACAGCCCCTCCCCATTTTTACGTTTTTCAACGACTTTATAACTTTAAACTCGTTTTTCAGGATCAAAAAGCATTGCTTTAGTCTTCAAATTGCGTCCCAAGGGACAAGAAAGGTTAAAATTAATTATGTATGATAAATTTATAACAAATGGATAGGTTTAAGAGGTAATTACCCCCTAAAAATACAAAAAAATAGCTAAAAATTATAGAGGTTTCTATACGCAATTTTGTCTTATTTTTAACGCAATTCGCGTTTGAAGGGTCCTAACCCTTCCCCAAGGACCCAAATTTGATGGCAATATGCAGCAATGATTTTTCCCCTCCAATGGCAATATGCAATTTGATGGCAATATGCAGCAATGAGCCTCCCAGAAGCCCCAGCGGAAGAGTTCGGAAGACTTCCAGAATCGTGAAGGCGCTCGCGAGCTCAGGAATTAATATTGATGATTTTGAAAAGATTAAAAATGACGTTTTTCTTATATTTTGGGTCTATCCTAGGTAAAAACTCTTCAGTTCTTTAAAAACTGACCGGTTTTAGGGAGTGAGGAATCCATGTTTCAAGATGTTAATAGATGCATGGCTGTGGATAAGAATTAGGGGGCATCCCCTTAAAAACTGAGAGTGATGGAGGAAAATGGGTGTCATATTTGAATTCAGCAGATCATTTTACACTAGAATCAGCTGAAATTCAGTTAGTGGTTTCAAATTTTTTTTGTACAGGACGGTTTAACTCTTAAGTGCGGCATTGAACCCTTCCGTGGGTGCTTGGGGGGCGCTCTCACCTCAACCGCTTTTAGTAAAAGTCATTGCTGCATATTGCATCCAATTTGGGTCCTTGGGAAAGGGTCAGGACCCTTCGAACGTGAATTGCGTAAAAATAAAAGGAAAAAATAGCGTATAAAAACCTCTGTAATTTTTAGCTATTTTTTTTCATTTTTAGGGGGTAATTACCCCTTAAAACTATCCATTTGTTATAAATTTATCATATTTTATTAATTTGAACTTTTCTTGTCCCCTGGGGACAATTTGAAGACTAAAGCAATGCTTTTTGACCCTGAAAATCGAGTTTTAAGTTATCAAGTCGTCGAAAAACGTAAAAAGGGGGAGGGGCTGTTCCCCGAAAATCCTGAGTCAATTGAGAATTTTAATGGTAATTTTCGTATTCAGCGACCCAAAATCTATAAGACATGAATATTTTCATCAAGGAAATTTTTCCATTGTTGAACAGTGTAATTTACTATCCATTCTGTTCAATGTAATTTCTAAAAAGTATTGTTAAAAAATGGTTTTACTGAATATATGCCTACTATGTTTTCAGCTGCTCAAATCTTTTCAATTTAATTCCAGGTTGACTCAGGCTATTTATCAGGATCAAGAGGAACATCAAAATCTCAAAAAGAAAAATACTATTAAGGTATGCACTTATAGAGATATTTTAGTTTATTGATTTTGTATTGAGAGATTTAGTTAGTTTGTTGAACTTTAATACACTGTGCTTGTGGCCGCGGTGGTGAAGTGGTTAGCGTGTCTGGCTACGAGCATTACCGACCCAGGTTCGATGCCTCGCGGCTCCTGCTTGGGTAGCTGGTCATGGGTCAACTCAGCCCTTCATCCTTCCGGGGTCGATAAATGAGGACCAAGCTTGCTTGGGGAATCAACTGGGGGTCCAGCGTCGGGCTAGCCACTCGGCCTGGACACACGCTAGTAATTAGCACCCCAGGCCCAAAAGGCTACAGAAACGGAGATGGGCACCGCCTGATGGGTCACTAGGCCCGGGCAGACTTTGATTTGATTTTGATTTGAATACACTGTGCTTAATTTGACTTTATATAGTTCCACCTCCAATTATAACAGTACAAACTGGTTTATTTTGAAATTAGGTTAAATTCTGGTCCTGCTAAGTACCGCCATGCTCTTTTGAAGACCAAAAAGTGGAAATATTACTGAATAATTTCAAACTCATAGATTAAAATGTTTAGTTTGATCAATATCTGTTTAGTTAATCATAAAAATAAGAAAAATTTGTTGATATTTTAAAATATGGCGTTAAAAAGAGCTTGGCAATATTTAGCGGTGATTGAACCTGCGATTTTCATAGTTTTTATTTGTAAGAAACTAATTCCTCTATACATTCAAACCTGTTTTCGTGCGAAATTTTTTTGTGCAATTTTTTATGTGTGCGAATCTTTTTGTGCTGTATATGAAAATTTTAATCAAATTGAAACATAATTGAGATGGCGTAAAAATTTTTGTACTTTACAAATTGCAAATTAATAAAAAATTTATAGCGAATAATTTGAGTATAGACAAGCATTTTTTCTATTATACTGTTCAGTTTTTATTTTCTTTGAATGATGTATTACCTGTTATTACAGTGGCGGATCCAGGATTTGAATTTTCAAGATCTAATTTAATCTTCTGAACGGACAAATTATTAAATGGTCATAAGTAATTGTGTTCTAATTTCCTAAAGGGGGTCTTGGGGTTCTCCCCCCAAATTTTTTTGGAAATTTAAGTCTAAAAAGCGGGTTTTCAACTTGTTTTGGTACACCTAATCCGAATTTGAGACATTCATTTTCAAAAAATTAATATAGTTTTTGATAGGATTTTTGCATTTTGACAAACTTATTATGAAAAATAGATGTAAATAATAGTTTCAAGTACTAAAAAGAGATATTTCTGGAAAATTGACCCTAAAAAAACAGCATCTTAGCTCGTTTTGCTACAATTTTAGTAGCCTCCCCCCCTTACATTCGCCCTTATTTCTCACTATCAGTTCCTTTTGGGATCTGTCAGTGTGTTGTTACATGCCTATTTATAATTTTTGAAGAAAAAATATAGCTGATGAAAGTTATGACAGTTTTAATTTTCTCTTTGTAGTGTATTGCTCCTCTATGTAAGCTGTACCGCGAGGCGCAACTCGATTATCTGGAGTTCGATGCTACATTCCTTCCTATGTTGTCACCACCCAAACCATGGATCAAGCATGACTCTGGAGGCCTCTTAATCACCAGAAGTAAATAAAAAATGCGTTGAAAATTTAATGATCAGTTAATATTTGTTTGTACAGTAAAACATCGTTTATATGTTTCTCGTTTTTACGACTTTTCCGTTTATAGGTCATTTTCCCAATTTATTCATTTTAATGCAAAAATTCTTTGTTTATACGACACGCAATATCGGTTATATGTCATTTCCCCCTGTCTTAATGAAGGATTATTTTCAAAAGATAATGTAATAAATTGAAGATTTGATATTCATATAAAATGTAATGTATTTGGATGTAGTGTTTGGGATGTGCAATAGAGTACTCAAGATATCAAAAATAAAATACACAAAGATATGTTTTTTATTAATTTTTATGCTAAATGTTTTAATATTTTAAAATTTAATAATTATTTTCAGTTTAAAAATTGTATTGAAGTAACCTTTTCTTTAGAAAAACCCTAAATATATTGTATTTACGTAAATCAGCTTTAGGAGCATTAGAAACTTAATAAATCAAAGATGTTTTCAATTGTACGTCTTTTCATTTATACCTTGTTTTACGTCGGTCCCTTGAAAGACGTATAAATGGTGCTTTACTGTAAAAAATATCAAACTTTGTTTATGATTTTATTTTCATTTAATTTGAGGTCCAAGAATGTGAAACATAACATAAACAGGAGAATTTTAGTGTCATTTTCATCCTATAGACAATTTAACTTAGACAATTTAAAACTTCAATTTTTTTTAAAGAATTTTTGAAATGAGATAATTTTGGATCATGGTAAGCTTTTAATATTCTTATGAAAAGTTCTTAAATATTCCTATGAAATTTTATGAGTTTAAGTATTTTTTATTTAAAAGGTATTTTTAATAGTGATTTTACTTGAATTGAATGGTTTTTCTTATGAAATTTTACTTTTAATTTTTTGAAAACCTGTATTTCATTTCTATTTTTAAAAATTCCAGATTTTTTTTAGTTAGTAAGCACATAGTCTTGAATTTGAAATCATGCAAAGTTTATTTGTATCTATAAAAGAACATTTTCTGTAGTTGTTGGCAGAAGTTCCAATTTTGGCCTTATTTTTATTCAAATTTCTCAATGTGCAAAAAAATAATTTTTAATGAATACCATTTTGTAGGAATTTCATTGTTTTGGAGTACTAGGGAGCTACCTCCCCCTGCTCGCTATCGCTCGCCAACCCCCGTTAACTGCTGACGCAGGACCTTTTGGAATTGCTTCACAATTCCCACAAATTCCAATTCGCTGACTTAATACACTTTATAAAACAATTAAAAAATTTACAGAAAAATGTCAACCAACTTTCCAAAAATACTTCCCCAAATCCCCTCCATGAATAAATCTCCCTTAAAAGTCTGAATGTATATTAACTCGAACTTATCAAAAATTTAAACGAAATGTTTTTAAAAATATTCATCTTAATTATTTTAAATCTATGATAATTATCGTTCAAGTAAAAATAACTTTTCCTTATTTTTTATAAATATTCGGACCAATTAAAAACCATTATTCCAAAGTAACTCGTTAGTATAATATGCCTAGTGTTTATCATTCATATTTTTGTTTAAACTCAGACTTTTGTCAAACAATACCGTTTTGTAGGAATTTCATTGTTTTGGAGTATTAGCTCACGGGTAATTGTTTAGTTCACATATTTTTAAAAAATGCCTCCAAAACCTAGTTGATTACCTTAAAGATGATACTTTGAAATAAGTTGGTATAAAATCAGTAAAATTGCATTTCCACCTCCTATTGCTCTTAAGTGATCATTTTGAACAACATTGAAAATCACTAAAGATGAGAACATTGAAAATCACTAAAGATGAGTCTTTCTTTGAAACCAGCTCCGTTCATGCGAGTCAGCGACCACGCGGTGTATCAGTCCAACTTTTACGGAACCATCCCCCAGCAACAACTCAACCCCTGCTTCGATTCCTTGAACAGCCTCTCCCTTTGCCCCTGGATCATCAACAAACCGGTGAGTCTTTCATTTCTTCCGATTTTTGGAGGACTTTTTCAGATTTTTCCAAGATTTTAAGATATTTTTTTGTATTACATCAAACTTGAAAACGTAAAATTTCACAGGGGTGCAGAAAATGTTTCAGGGGCCAAAATTTCCCCAGAACACAATTTGTTTTCTCCAAAATTTCCCCAAAAATGAGATTTTTTTATAAAAAGTTCTTCAATAACTGAACTTCTTTCAGGTTTGATAATTTTCACGTAATCCATAAATTTAAATTTTAGTAAGCTCAAAAGTGCCTCTATTTTTTCTGTATAATTTGAGTTACCTGCCTGTAAATATATCTTTAATTAACTAAACTTTTAACTAATAAAGGACATCGATGGATGTGATTAAACAAGAACGCAATTTATTGTAAAAATTACCCATCCTACCACGGATACGTTGTTTTTCTGTATACCAATCAAAAAGCAAAGAAAAGCCAACTTTCAGGTACTCAACTAGAAAAACTAGGTTTTTTAGCGCAGATCCGTATTTTCCCACTCTACATACGAAACTCCGCAGTTTTCACTTTATTTATGTTGATATCGGAGGTTATGATGCAGTCACTACACAAAATATTTTATGTCAGCTAATGATATGATTGGATTTTTTTAGTTTTCTTTCTATCTTGTGCAAAAATTTCCCCAGAGTTGCTTGAATTTCCCCCGAACCTCGTTCGGGCGTTCGGACATATTCTGCACCCCTGAAATTTCATTGTTCTTATATAATTTAATACTTGAAAAAGAGTTTTTAACCAAATTAATAAGCCTTTCCATTCCTCAATTTAATTGACTCTGGAAAAAAAAACCTGAAACTTCGAAGTTTGGAATTAAAAAATGTTTTTAGAAATGTAGTATAGTTACATTACAATGCTTTTTCTTTAGATATTTTTGTACTTAATATCATGCATGAACATATTAAACTTTGAAAATGTAAGCTAAAAATATAATTTCACTGTACATCAAAACATTATTTGCTATTTTAACTAATCTAATCTAATTTTTGTCTAATTCTATTAATTTCTATTTATTTTAACATTGTCATATTTTAATATTATTTGCTATTTAAGATACATGCAAAATTACATTTGAGAATTTACAATGAATTGTTGTTTAATTTCCAATCAATATGTATACAAAAACAGCTCTTTCACATGCAAAAAAGTAATTTTTCGGGGGAAAACTTTTTTTTTTGGTTAATTTCTGCTTTCCCAAAATTTGTGGAAATTTTCCCACCTCTAATCCTCTCAAAAAGTGTATTTTTCTTATTAATTTTGGTTGTTATTTATCTCCTTTAGCTGTTGGATTTAATCATAGGTGTTTTCCGAAAAGGAGGGAACGAGGAGTTAGAAATACCCTTGGATCCAAACTCCTTTCCTCCATCACCCAAGGTCAAACTGTAAGTTTTTAACGAAACAAAAAGTAGATTAAGTACTTTTTTTGTAGTGTGAGGATTGTATACAGCAGGGGTTCCCAACCTTTTTACCCCTGCGTACCACTTGACTTTTTGAGAAATTTTGGCTTACCACCAGACCTAAATATTGAACGTATAATATTTACTCTTCTAAAAGTGTTCAAAGGCCTTTTGAATTAAATTCCTGAGAAAACTTCATATTTAATGGTTAAATATTTGTTTATTTATAATATGCTTATAATAAAGGAGAAATAAAAAGATGAAAATGGAATTAATTTACAGTTTTATTTATTATACCCATAGGTCTAAAAACATACAAATAAAAAATTAGTTCAGACTCAGCAAAAAATTAATCAAATCAAATATACTTTTATAGTCTTTAGTGCGAAATTTGTTGTTGTTTGCCTGTGATTAAAATATCAACATTAGGAGTAATGGAACTTATCTTCACTCTCAAATCCTCTTAAACACTTACTCTGCTTCTATATGTTTATTTTTTATGTACAAGAATTCAGAAAATCCATTCTCAAACAAGTAACTCGTAACAAATGGCATCAAAAATAGCAGAGCTTGCTGGAAGATCAAAGGGTACTCGGTTTTACATCCGATCCAGAAGTTAATTAAAATAATCTTTCATGGAACTATCTTTTGTAAGATCGATAAAACTTTCTTTTAGTTCCTTTCTTTTAGTGCTTTGACTCACGCGTACCACCTGAAACGTTCCCGCGTACCACCGGTTGGGAACCCCTGGTTCTTACTTCTCTTACTGGTTCTTTACTGGTTCTTAAGGTTCAAAACTTCTTGAAGACAAACAAGATTATGGTATAGGTTAGGGGTCGCAAGTGGGTTCCAAGGAGGGAAATTAACAAAAAAAACCTTGCATATATCTGGGCAGATACAATTGTTTGATTCCAGCATTTATTAAATAAAATCAATTCAAATGGTTTATGTAAAATCATGTGTAAATGTTTATTCCATTCAAAAACAGACCAATAAATGCTACAGGCATGCATTGTAGGTAGATTAAAGTTACAACTGTCCCTTGGTCAGACTCGAGTATTAAGACGTTTTCCTCGTGACTATTTCTATTGCAGTCTATCTACCTACAACACGTGCTGTTGCCTCTATTGGTTTTTTTTTTTAGTAGAATAAACTCTTGGATTAGATGCGAGGGTTTTCTTCTAAGTTCCCCCTGTGATTTTTACCCCTTGAACCCTACCCGCGACCCCCTAACCTACACCCATTCTTATTTGTCTTGATGTACCCTTCCTCCCCTAAAAGTTCAGAAGTACTTATCTGAAACACCCTGTATGTTCTGTGATTTTTTACAATGGTTTAACTTATTTTTTTTTAATTCTTAAAATTATGCTTTATACCGGGCTCAAAGTTGTCCTATATTTCCTATACTTTTCCAAAAACCTTAAAAACGTCCTGTAGTGTCCTATATTTTTGTAAATGTCCTATATTTCTCATCTCTAGTGTGGACAAAAGTAAGTGAAAAATAAAAATCCAGTGTCAATATTACAGTCGAATCCGCTTAATGTGATCACGGTTAATGTTATCAATCGGATAATGTTATCGAAATTGACAGGTCCCGATCATTCCTATTTAATTTAATGTAAAATACTTCGTTTAATGGGATCAACTATGAATCATCACTCCGCTTAATATTATCAAAATTTGTCCATATCCCCTTTAAAACGACCGCTTTTGAGTTCAAGTTTCATTTTGAAGGTCAATTTTAACATCTGCCCATGAGAGCATCTGGGGCTTCTTTTTTCTGAAACTCAGTATGAGTAAGAAAAAGAAAACATTCCGCATATATTGAAAGAAAACAGTTTTAAGGAGGGGGTCCGAATCCATGCATGTGATAGGTTAAAGAAAACACCAAGATCGAAGGTTTGCAAATGTCTGATAAGAGATTTGAACTTTCTCTTGTTACTGGAATTCAGATTATGTAATAAATTAAGTGGTTTATTGGAGTGGAAGGATATAATGGAGTGTAAAAAAGAGAGATCTTTCTATACCAAGGTCTATGTTATATACAAATAAAAATACAAAGTAAGCGATTATTTTACTTTTATTAATTGAACTACTCTTATATTTTCCTCATAAAATTTTACCTAGTTTAAAAATAGTGTTTTGAATACATTTATTAAGATTATATGATTTTGATTTTAAAGAAAACAATCTAGTTACACTGTTTGATGCTTTTTGATATGAGATCGCTTATTGTTATCGATCGGATAATGTTATCAGTTTAGTCTCGGACAATTGCGATCACATTAAGCGGACTCGACTGTATCACGATTGAACTTATTTATAAAAATCGTGTAAAGTTCTTATCCTAAAGTTTTTGTCTTTTCTTGATCCCCCTGTGTTATGTTTCAATCTGCTCTTTAGAACATTTAATGGTAATCATTTTTCACATTTAATTAAACATTTTACAATCTTTAAAATTATATTTTAAAAAAATCCTTTCTTTATTGTTTATTCCATCTAAAAGGGGTCGTTCAAATATTACTCGCACTTTTTTGGTCATTTTTAACCCCCCTCCCCCCTTGTCAGCAAAGATAAGCAAACCTCAAACCCTCCCACCATAATTACGTAAGAAACTGCCGAACCCCCCCCCCAAATTTTGACTTTCTTTTTTTAGTAAGTACTGTTTTTTTCTCCTTGAAAATTAGGTGACTTATACAAGGAGCTGTCCTTTTTGGGTGTAACCTAAGGGTTCAAAAATGAGTCGAAACACTACTTTTCAGGGTTTCAATTTCAAAATGCTAGGGTGGTCCATCTCCAGAAAAAAGTGCTTACGTCAGATTTCCTAATTCAATTTTTTGTTAAATTTATTTTTGGTTGAGTTTTGAAATTATTTATGCAAGAAACAAGATATTTTCGAAAATGCAGTATCTAAACGTAAGCATCACTCATATCCCCCCTCCCCCTTGTCAGCAAAAATAAGCAAACCCCCTCCCCCCTTTAGGTGCTTACGTAATATTTGAATGGCCCCAAAACTGTCATCTCTCGGTTAATTTCAAGTTATAATCTAGGAAATGTAAATAAAAAAACGGCTAAACCCTTTTCGGAATGTTCTATATTTAATGAAGTAGTTGCTGTTTATAGCTCTATGTCCAAGGAAGAGAAAAATAAAGCTTGGAAACAGCGGGAAGAATTAAATAAGAAGAAGAAGGAAATGGCGAGTTTGTGGTTCGATTGCTTGTACAAACTGAGCATTGCCAATCACGTGAGTTGGAACAAATTTGGTTTATTTAAATTTTTAAAACATTATCAGGGTGGCTACAGAACCTTTAAGATTTCGGGGAAATTCTTGAAAATATGTTCAAATCAGGGAAATTTCCTGGTTAGATCATTGTTTCATAGCTGCCAACTCTTCCGTTTTAGCCGGAAGATTTCCGTTTTTTAAGAGAATCTTCCGTCATCCGTTTTGCTATCAATATCTTCTGTTTTTTGTCCAAATAATTCAAGTAACCTATTTTGGCAAAGGGCAGAAATGTTTTGAGAAATTGTTTGATAACAATTTTCTAAAAAAGGTTAAATCTTGCACATATAAGGCCTTAAAAAATTCACATTAAGAATATTTGAAAGGAAATAAATTTGAATTGATCTGAAATTAGTTTTTTAATGTGTGTGTAAAGTTAGGTGTGTTCATTTGATATTAAATCTGTTTTTTGTACTGAAAGATATCCATTCATGCTACTTAGGTGTAGTAACTATCGTAGGTATCCTTGACTTCGATTAAGAAAAAAATTCCATGGGTACCTTGATTTTTAAAATCTTCCGTTTTTTACAATCCCAATGTTGGCAGGTATGTTGTTTGCAACAATTTTTCTGCCTCTGAGACCTTGTGATTATTTTTTTTACTTTTCTTAGCTCAATGAGAAACATATTCTGCATTTCATACTATGCTTGGACTCAAGCATCACTCTAAGTCAAAATTAAGTTTTAATATGAAATAATGTAGGCTTACACGGTCAGCTTCATAGTTATTTATTAAAAGTTCTTCCGGGTGTAAGGACCGTGGTCTATGAGTAAAAACGGACACTGTCAGCTTTGGCGTTTCTTCTTTAACTTTTTCATTTCAGTCTCGCTGAAGATGTCTACCGCAGATGTAGACGAAACGTCCGTTTTTACTCATAGACCACGGTCCTTACACCCGGAAGAACTTTTAATAAATAAGTTTTAATATTTTATATGGATCTTTTCATTTAAAGCAGGGGTTCCCAAATTTTTTTGGCCCGTGGACCCCCTGTCTAAGGGACCGTTCAAAAAGTAGCTAAAAAAATTTTTTTATATAATTTCTTAACCAAGTATAAAGTTTGTAATTTTTTCAAGTGGTTTTTGTGCATTGATAAGCATTTGATTTCACACTTTTTACATATTTTAAAAACTTTTTTTTTTGAAATTTTTAAACTTATCAAAGTTTTCCATTTTAATGAAATTTTTCCTGTGGACCTCTGAAAGTTCACCCCCAATTTTCATTTTCATGCCCGTGGACCACTGGGGGTTCATATGGACCACTTTGGGAACCGCTGATTTAAAGTAACAAGTAGTGATTTTTTTTTAAAATTATCTTGTATGCACATAATGTTTTTAAGTACAGAGAAGGCCAGAAAACTACTAAAATTAGTTCCCGTAAATCAGGGGAAAGCTGTAAGTTTATTCCTGGAAATCGGAGAAAAGTCTGAAAATTTGTTTTCTCCGTTTCTGTAGCAACCCTGGTTAATCTTATTGCAAAACCACTTTAAACCAGAGAATTGTTACATTTAAAAACATTGTTTAAACACATATAAAACAAAGCAAAAAACACTTTAAAATATGTACTTTTTAGCAAATTGCTTAATTCAAACTCTCCATTTTCGTGTGTGGATCACCTAGAGTTAAAAAGTCATCAGTCAAGTACAAGGCTTGGGTACAAATCACCATGCCATAAGCATACACTCCAACTTCTACGGAATTTCCTTAGTTGCTACGGAAATGGAGTGGAAACTACGGAGTTACAGATACATATCGAAAACTACGGATCCAGCTGTTTTAATGATGCAATATTTTCAATTCATAGTTTTTAATGTTAAAAGTGTTAATTTGCATAAAATTACCTTTTTTCTTCAGGAATTAGTTTCATTTTATCAATTTAATTTTTAATTCTTAACACATTTGTTTTTATTTACTAATTTATGGTTATCTAACTGTGCTTTATTTAAAATAAGTTATAGAATACATAAAAAGTGAATTAAGGGCTTGTTATTCAATGCTTTAAAATGGACATTTTTTAATAAAGTTAATTATAATCTGCAAAATTGCATTTTGTGTTGTTTTTAAAAAGTAAAAGTTGTTTTAAGTTAATTTTTTAGTTATATGATAACTTTAATATGATATTGAGAATATTTTTAAACATATTATTAATGACTAATTCTTTGCCGTTAATGCATTATGTCGGTAAAGACTACTGATTGAAGGGTTGCCAATGTTGGAGTGTATGCATAAGTCAGTGGTGCCTAACCTACGGCCCGCGGGCCAAATGTGGCCCGCGGACTCGTTAAATCTTAAAAACAAAAGCCACTTTCAGATATCTTCCAAGAAAACCACGAAATCATGCGAGACATTATGGCACTTCTATCTAAAAAAAAGATAATAAAAAAGGAATTCTTCAACATCCAGTAAAATTTTTTTCTTTACTTCTCTGTTTTGGTATTTTCTAGATATGGGGAATTTGCCATTGGATAAATATTTTTTAGTATCAGTTAGCCATTTGAATTCAGTTTATAAGGATCTTTTTAGAACCAAATTTCAAAAAGTTGTCCGATCGTAAAAAGTTGAAGATTCACTCGGATTGCCAAAACTTTCAAGAAAAGCAGACAAATTCATATTTCTTCATTCAGCAAGAAAATAAACCATTGTGTCTTATATGTAAGGAGACTGAACAAACTGCGTTTGGGAACAAACATTATCTGTTCTGAAAAGAACAAAAACTAGTGCTCGATCTCGACTTATAGATAATCATCTTAATTCAGTTTTAAGGATAAGTATTACAAATTTGGAGCAGAATTTACAAGAACCAGTATCCTCCAAACAGATGCAAACTTATTGAAAACGGGTAATTTTTCTTTATGTTTAGAAAAATCCTTAAAAGTGTCTTTTATGTGGTCTGCGAGATAAATTTTCATAAGCAAATTGGCCCTCGTGAGAAAAAAGGTTGGGCACCACTGCCATAAGTGATACATTGATCAATAAAGGGCATGATTTCAGGGGTAGATCCTGTTTTCATTTTTTGGGCCAATTTTTGTGAAAAAGAAATTGTTTTTGTGAAAAATGGAAGCAGTGATAGTTAGCAGATCAGTGCATGTCCTAATAATATAATTAATAATAATATAAATTGTATAATCGACTCCCACACACTAAGAAAATCGTGAAAAATTCAAGTATTTTGTTTAAATTGCTTATTTTCATGTTTTGGGAACTGCCTGATAGTCCACTGGCAGAATTTGATTGATTATTTTAATGTCTATGAAATTTTAATTTGATTTCTTCTTTCTTTAGTTCCGGGATAAGGTCTTTTGGTTTCCCCATAACTTGGACTTCAGAGGCCGTGTTTACCCCACTCCTCCGCATTTCAACCATTTAGGCAAGTTTCTAAATGTCATAAACTATCCCTTCTTAAGCAATTTTGGGGACAGCTTTAGAAAGAGTCTACTACCAGCCACAGCTCAAAGGATGACTAAACAACCATAGAGATTTAATTATTAATATCATTATTATTAAATCCTAAAATGATAATAATTAGTAGATTATTATTTTAGGGTGTAAAATTTATGATATTAACAGTGGCGGCTCGATGGTGAAATTATAAGGGGTGCTGCTCCGGCGGTACCAAGTTGGCAACGTATTTTAAGCGATATAATGCCAAATGATTCTTCACAAAAACATGAAAAGATGGGAACAATATAAAATTTTGATTTCACACTTAATAAGCATTCAAAAACTGTCACTTACCTATATTTAGCTGATTATTACGAATATGAAGAATCAAATATAAGGTCTATTTCATTTAGTAGATCTCAAAAGCAAATGAAACTAAATCAACATTTTGAATTCAATCTGTTCATTGTAAAAAGAAATAAAAACTTGGCTACAAAAAATTAAACATAAATCTTTGTTGACTTGCAAACATCAGAAAAGATTCTGTTCTCTCTCCATGTTGAAAAGAAAAAAAAGAAGCTATAAATAAAAAATTAAAACAGCGTTGGAGTTGGAGTAATGAAAGCTAAAAAGCCAATGTGATTTATTAGTAGTAGAAATCGTTTATTTTTATTTTCCCCTCAGTTTGTTTTTCACAGCTCTCTCAAGAGAAAAGGCTGTCATTCTGTTGGTCGGGGCTGCTGAAAAGCAGCCCCTTTTCTCCTTCACAGATTCGCATGCTAAATTCTTGATATTTTCATTTGATATGATAGAGCTAGTGTTTTATACTACGATTGGTACATCTGCGGGGGCTGACCGACCCGGAAGGAAATCTGTTGTCGAGACGACATAGCAGAGAATTATTAATTGAAAAGGGATACTAATTTTAACATGATAAAAAGGGATTTTAATCTACTTATACCTGTTTTTTTAAATACTTTTACCCATAAAAATGAGACATTAAGCAATAGTAAATGGTTTAAAAGCAGTCAACAATCCCTTTTACTCTATTAACACCCCCTAATTTCATTTCAACTCATCACCCCCCTAGAATTCTTCAATGCCTCCAGGTACCACCCACTTTGGGAACCAGTGTGTTATTAAAAAGGTTTATTTCCTCATGAACTTGCTGTTTTATTATGATTGTATTGATTTATTATTATGATTGTAGGGAGCGACATGGCCCGTAGCATTTTGCTATTTGCCGAAGGAAAACCTCTCGGAAAGGAGGGACTCGATTGGTTGAAAATTCACTTGATCAATCTGACTGGGTTTAAGAAGCGGTAAGCTGTTTACAGTTTTTCATCATCGGGATAATCTCTCAATGCTTAAATTTAATAACAATGACTGAGTTTTTATGTTATCTTTCATATTAAAGTTTCATATTAACGTTAAGATCGTCTGAAAAACTATGGAAACATGGAATTGTCAATGGAAAAACATGGAATTGTCAGGGAAAATTAAAAAACCTGGAATTATCAGGGAAAAATCGGGGAATGTTAGAAAATTTGATAATATCGGGGAAATTTTGGGAATTTGCCTAGTTTCAACAAAAAATTCAATATTTGTCTGATTTCCAAGTCTTAAAATATGTGCCTTTCCATTCTCTTACAATATGAAATCTCCAATCTATATAAATTAGTGCAATTGCAGTTGTTGAAAAAAGGCTTCCTAAGGTTCCATGTGAAAAAAAGTCTGAAAATAATCTTATTTTCTTATCTAAATCTTGTTTATATTATTTCTCCTGCTTTCCGCGAGTCGTTCTCCGGTTTTCTAAATGAGTAAATTGTACTATATTTATAAAATATAAGTTAATATCAATATTCTCAAAATTGACCTGGAAAAGTCACTGAATTTCATTTTTAAAGTTGAGCCCGGGACTTTTTAGGATTTTTTAATTAATTTCAAAAGGAGGATGCAGTTTATTTTAGTAAATAAAAAAATGGGAGTTATAAAAGCTTTCAACTTTTTTATTTCAGTACAAAAATTTTATAATGTCTTGTGCTTTATAACTTTTGATATATACTTCATTATATATACTTACTTCATTATATAACAATTGTGCTACTAAAAGCTTTTTTTTAAAAAGCCAATATTTTCAATTGCATGTCTTCTGGTTTCAGAGATCCGCATTCTGTTCGTTTGGAATTTGCAAACGAAATGATTCCGGAGATACTGGATTCTGCTGATCGTCCTTTTGAGGTACAATTTTATATATTTTTTCTCATCATAATTTTGACTTTTTTTTAAGTACAGACGCGCAGAAACTTTTAAAAATGTGTCATTTTTAAATGTTTACCTACCTGCCTTTTGCCCCTCGTCCTCAATTGTGATACAGCCTAAAGATTTTAAAGTAATAATAATTTACTTACAAAAAAAAACAAAAGAAACAAATACAAATGTTGTCCACTAAAAGGCTGAAGCCCTTCCAAGTAAAACAATAAATTAACACTTAATTATTTACACCATAAACAAAATAATCGAAAAACACAAAATCATAAGCAAAATAAAAATACATACTCGCAAATCAAATCAAATTTATTGGATGAGACAAGGACAGAAAAACAAAAGACACAAAGAACATCAAAATGTACAAAAATAATGAATTCACTAAGAAACAACAAAGAAAATTAGATATGTGGTACCATATGAGCCTAAGGCTTGTCCTTGATACCTATAGAAATACACTAAAAAAATTGCAACAATATTCTGTCTTGTTGCAATTTTAAAATAAGAAGGAATAAAGAAAGGCTAATAAAGAAAGAAAATCGAATACAGAGCACAAAATACAGTCAATATCAGTATCAATCAATTTTATTTTAACGTGACCATTATGAATATGTGTCTTTAAGTTGAATAAATATGTAGACAGACCCTTTTTAAATTAATATTTATTTGAGTTGGATAAGTTGGCAGTTTGTCCAAAAAGAACGGACCCTGATGAATAAAACTTGTACCCAGAATCTCTTTGTAAGGATATTTAATACAGATCTGAGATTTTAAGAATAGATATTTTATACAGTAAGGAACCTCTTATCCGGCAAGCTCGGGACCGGCATCATCCCGGATAACCGGATTTTACGGATTTCTGAATTTTCCCCGAAAAAACGCCCTCAAAGACCGCATTAACAGAACTGTGTATGTATCATAACGAAAATACGCGCATGTGCGAAGCCGCGAGGATGGAATGAAGAAAAACAATCTGTCAAACTGGCGCGGCGCTGGCATGCCCCTCCCTCACGCACATTTCCCGTTCTCAAAAGCTGAGGAGAAATAAAAAATGCTCCCAATCGTCTGGTTCCTCGTAGATTACACGTTAACATCGCTGAAAATTAAAAATGAGGTAACAATTTAGGTAAATGGAAAAGGTTAAATTTAATCGTATTGCAACGGGAACAAAACTAATACGCTCTCAAAAATCAATAGCTCTAACTACTGCATAAAACGAAAACGATACATTCGGTACTGGCTTTCCCTCCTTTCACACGCAATATTCCTAGAACTATTGCACCCCGCAAAAAAATGCATCTGATTGGTCCCTTGCTGTCTCTTCCCTCCCACTGATAAGAAACAATCGTCCGAATTCCGAGTCCGACTCCGCGTTTCTCCTCGGGCAAGGGGGAGGTCGCGGAAACGCGGGGATAGCGAAGCGGACCGATGACACGGAGTACATTGGAACATGCTGAATCCTTTCAGAGCGCGGATTCGGAACTAAAAAAAAATTTAATTTCGAAAAACATTACGGATTTCTGGGAGCCGGATAAGAGGTTCCTTACTGTAATTACAAATATTAAATTTATATTGAAAATTCTTCTCTGTACCAGGCAGTGGCGAATCCAGAGGGGGGGGCTGTGGGGCTGCAGCCCCCCCCAGGAATAAGACATTCAGGTTTTGGTAATAGCAATAAAGCCAAGAAAGGAAATTTCAACACGTTGCGGACATTCGGTGGTGTTACCCAAAGGGTCTCAAAATGAATTGGAACCCTACTTTTAAGGGTAAAAATTCCAAAATTTTTCTGGGCGAAGACCCCCAAACCCCCTCGAAATTTTGGAATCTAATAAGTAAGGTTTTTCCTTGAAACTTAAGGGAATTGCAAGGAGTGATCCTCTTTGATATAACCTAAAGTGTCTCAACATGAGTTAAAATGCCAATTTAAGGGGCAAAATTAAAAAAAATTTCTGGAATAGGAACCCCTAAACCCCCTAGAAATTTTCCAATTCATAATACTACAAACTTTTTTCCTTGAAAATTCTGCCGCTTACAATGAGTGGTGCTCTTTGGGTGGAATCTAAAACGCTTCATAATGAGCTAAAACCCTATTTTGAAGGACAAATTTTTAAAATTTTTCTGGGGGAGGACCCCCAGACCCCCCTTTTACTTGTACTTAAAATTTTTACTCAATTTTGAAATTTAGTGCATCAAATTAAAACCATACGAAGTCATCTCACCTAAAACTTAGTATTTTTAAGATCAGACCTCAGAAAAGATGTTGAGTACCCCCCTAAACAAAAATCTGGCTACGGCACTGGCCACCCCCCCCTCCCCCTTTCAGTTTCTTACATTAATATTTAAACAGCCCATAATAGCAATTAAGTTATTTATGAAACTCAGCCCCCCCCAGACAAAAATCCTGGATTCGCCACTGGTACCAGGGCATAAAGCTTCTAAATACCAAAATAGAAATCAATCGAGTACAAACGTTAAAACATTTAGTTTAAAAATAAGTTAGTTTCTGACAAGGGGAGGATACCAACGTGTCATCACCGATTCGGTTCATTTTTGGTGTGCAAGTAGTGCATGACTAGGACATCAATTTGTGAAAATATTAAGAAGCAACTCTCAAAAGTTTAGGAGAAAATCGCGATTAAAAATTTTAACATGTAATTTATATCTAAAAAGCAGGGTTGGCCGGTTTAAACCATTTGGTTTAAACCATTGGTTTAAACCATGGTTTTTTTACCATGGTTTTTTTACCAAAAAAACCACTTGGTTTTTTTGGTTTTTTTAGAAATTATAAAATATTTTCAGGATTTTTTAAAGTAAGTGTTATTAAGTATAATCTTTTGCACAAAATTAAAAGGTCAGATTAATAAAAAAAATTGACATTTTAAGGTGATTAAAAATCAGAAATCTTTTAATTTAATGGTTTTAATTATTGAATTCTCTCTAAACTTAACCTTAAATGCTTAAGTTAAACTTATTATATTTTGCAAGAGATAGTTCATTTATTAATTTCCTTTAAAATGAAGCATTATTTCAAAGAGTAACTAAACATACACAAAAGTTATCTGTTTTTCACTGATAAAATATGGCTTGGATTTTAATTAATTAATAAAACCAATTTGTCTTATTTGTCAGTCATAAAAACCAGTTGGTTTTTTTAGTAAATTAATAAAAACCGTTGATTTCTTTAATGATAAAAACTAAAAACCAGTTGGTTTGTTTATAAACAGATAAAAACCAGTTGGGTTTTTTTACTAAATTAATAAAAACCGTTAATTTCCTTAATCGGATTAATTATCTCAATCATTTATCCAATTTCAATTAACATTAGTTGCTTACATTTCCCTTTTATTTATTAAAAAAGTTAAATTTTCTCTTTCTAAAGAAATTTCTTAAGTTCATAAATTAATCCATATAATTAATTTGATTATTTTGCCATTTAATAATTAATCAAATTAATTATCTTTATCAATTATCCAACTTCAATTTACATTAGTTGTTCATATTTCACTTTTACTTCTCATTTAAAAATAAAGAAATTTCTTTAGATCAAAAATTAATCCATATATAATTAAGATAAATAATTTGATTATTTCAACCATTTATCCAAGATAAATTAACACTGATTTTTATTCACTACAATAATATTAGATATTCAAATTGGAATATTTTAGAAACAAAAATTATTTTTAAAACAAATTAATTTAATTTTAATTAATTAATTGAAATATACAAATCATTTATCAATTATAAACAACTCCTGAAATAAATGTCTCATTTACAACTCAATTTCAAACATCAATGCTAAAATAACTTATTCTGATAAAAAAAAATTCTAAAAAAACTTGGTTTAAACCAAAAAAACCTGGTTTAAACCAAAAAAAACCAAATAAACCCGGTTTTTTTGGTTTTTTTAAAAAAACCCGGTTTTTTGCCAACCCTGCTAAAAAGATTCGTATCGTGCAAGCAGATCGTGGCAAAGAAGTAAGAGCTGCGACTCCCAATCCAAAGGTTCCGGGTTCGGTCCTCGGTGGGTGTCATAATTTTTATTTTTATTTTCCATACAATTAAGAGTACAGATACGAAATAAAATTAGAATAATATTTAATTACTAATTTTAAAATTTTTTTCTTGTTTATAAATAATTTTTTGGTAAATATATAATACAGTAAACTCCCGTTAGTACGCCGTTCAAGGGGATTTGTGAAAACGTCGTAATAAGCGGTACGACGCTATATGCGGAATTCCATAAAACACCGTTTCGGGAATATACCTAAAACACGTTATACCTAATCTCACCTAGAAACCTTTTTAAGCAGGATTTTATCACTAAATAGAAGACACCCCTGTTCATTTGCAAAGTTCTGCTTATTCATAACACCTTTCCGTCATAAAGCTTGATTATCTTCAATTTATCATCGAAACTCAAAGCTTTCCTTTTACTTCCAGAAGAACTTGGCATTTTAAACTTTTGCCGAGGAAGAATAGATACTTGAACTTTACATAACTTCAGTGGACTGAACACTGAGCTATGGAATACGGAAGTCGAATTTGAGGAGAGGGGGAGAATTTCCCAAAAATATAGGGAGTGTTCTGATTCATCACAGGACAACCCACTTGCCATGCCAGACACTGGTCATCGTTGAGGACCCAACGGGGGGCCATTCGGGGAAAAAGGGGAGTGGTTGGGAAAAACCAGAGGAAAAACTACAGTAAACTCCCGTTAGTACGACGTTCAAGGGGATTTGTGAAAACGTCGTTATAAGCGGTACGACGCTATATGCGGAATTCCATAAAACACCGTTTCGGCGATATACCTAAAACCCGTAATACCTAATCTTACCTAGAAACCTTTTTAAGCAAGATTTTATCACTAAAATAGAAACGAAAAAAAAACTACATATGTCTAAAAACAGAATAAACATTCTTACCTTTACATCTTTAATTGATACTATATATCTACAATCTTTACACTTTGTACACGCAATCTCGTATTTTTAATTTTCTATCTGATTAAACAATTTTCCATAAGAAGTTGCTTCAGTTTTTCTTTTAAATAATTCAGAATTAGGAAGGTTTCCATTCTTCCTAAGTTTGTTATAGCATATCCTCAGCATTATCAATAACTGAGAGGGACTGCCTCAATACGGCTATCGAATCGCAGGCTATGGAATGCGGATGTCGAATTGGAGTAGAGGGGATCATTTCCAAGAAATTCAGGGAGTTTTCTGATTTGTCACAGCACAGGACAACCCCATGTGCCCTGCAAGGCACTGGTTCTCCTTGTTTTTGAAGGCTCAACGGTGGGCTATTCGGGGAAAAAGGGGAGCGGTTGGGAAAAACCAGTTCTACCATATTGTTCTACGTTCTACTCGCGTTTTCAACGGTTCTGTAGCTCATACATTATTTGAAAGGAACTCAACGACGCAATAACCGGGATTTTTCTCCGGGGGACTGGAGAAAAGCGTCGTTATATGCGGGAAGTCGTAATAAGCGGGGGCGCTATAAGCGGATAGTTTTTAATGATAAAAGGCCTATTGGTACCAGGGACCGGAGAAAAACGTCGTAATATGCGGGACGTCGCACTAAGCGGGGGCGTACTAACGAGAGTTTACTGTATTTACAATACGATCATAAAAAATTGGATTTAATTATTATTTTTTGGGGAAACAAGGAATGAAAATTTTTTTCAAAAAAAAAAAAATAGTTTTCATTTTTATAGTTGAAGTTTAACCTTAATTTATCGGCGCAAGTTTAGAACTGCTGATGCGCCAAGTTTTTAGCGATAAAAATCAATATATGGTAACCCCCAACTAATGTTAAATGAATTATGTGGCTTCTAAATATGGCGCCAAATAGCCAAAACTCGCCAACCATCAGCAGTTCTAAATTTGCGCCAATTTATCTCCAACTATTCAAAAGAAAGTACGCAATTTTGTTATGCTAAAAGGGTTTGTTATGTGTCTGATTTGATTGTTAAAATAAATCCAAGGGAAAAATAAGGCAAGTTAATTAGCCAGCTAATATTTTGTAAACATTTAAAATATTTAAAAAATGTTTTAAAATTGATAATTATAACTACTTAACTTCGTATCTGTGCTCTTAATTGTGTGGAAAATTTAAATAAAAATTATGGTACCCACCGAGGCTCGAACCAGGGACCTTTAGAATGAGAGTCGCGGCTTTTACCTCTTTGCCACGATCTGCTTGCAAGACACGAATTTTCTCAGATATATAACTACGTGTTAAAATTTTTAATTGCGATTTTCTCCTAAACTTTTGAGAGTTGCTTCTTAATATTTTCACAAATTGATGTCCTAGTCATGCACTATTTACACACCAAAAATGAACCGAATCGGTGATGACACGTTGGGATCCTCCCCTTGTGAGACTACAATGAATATTTGTACTACCCATAGAGTTAGTACAAATATAGAGACAGCTTACTCTTCTCGGTAAGGCAACCCTGCATGTCGAAAAGAGTCGGACCTGTGTGAGTGGTGGAAGTAAATTTTTAACATGGGAGCTCCCGTAGGCGGGTGGAATTTGAGGCATAAAATCTGCTCTTCTTCCCAGAAAAATGATGAAAAAAAGAAACCGACAATTTGAAACCCGAGAAAAAGCAATGACGAATCGTTCAGTGAAGAAAAAATTTCTCTATCTCAATTAGTTTTTTACCTGTAGTTTTTTTAAATTCCGTGGATTCGGAAAAAACAATTTTAAACTGTATTTTTATAATGTTGCGGGGTGAACTTCTTTAAAAAAAGCTTCACACTATATAATATGAACCCTCCTGATTCGACACGAGTCATTTCCGATTCGTTTAAACAAGTATTTAAGGGAGAAAATTGCTGATTTAGTGGTCAAGGTAAGAACTGGAAGTTGGCAAAGCTTGGCGCTTGGCGGTATGAGTTTGGCGGGCGTTTTTGCCGTAGTTTCTTTATAAGTGAAGCCACGCGAAAAAGCAAAAACACCAAAAGAGGGATTTAGTGACCAATTGGTTCAAAAAGTCAAGTGTGAGTGGCAGATCGAAACCGGGAGACCGGTCACACTTAGAACAGCGGAGCAGATGTTTAAGCTGTCTCTATATTAGTACTAACTCTATGGTACTACCAAAATATCTGACCCAAATATATGTGTTTTCAGGGAAACCAGTGGTGGCGAACTTCCGACAAGCCTTGGCAAACACTGGCCTGCTGCAAAGAGCTTGCGAACGCACTGAGACATCCCAGTAACCCCGAAGAGTATGTCTCTCACTTCCCGATCCACCAGGACGGCTCCTGCAACGGACTGCAGCATTATGCAGCTCTGGGCAGGGACGCGCTGGGGGCCGTAGAGGTCAACCTACACCCCTCCGATGCTCCCCAAGACGTCTACAGTGGTGTTTCGGCGTTGGTGAGTCCGTTTCTTTTGCTGTTGTGTTTTGCCCAGGGTTGGCTGGATTGAACCCAATGGGTTTTTTCAAGAAAACCCATGTGAAAAAACCCACATTTTGGACCCATTTTTGGGTTTTTTCAAGAAAAATCAAGATTTTGGCAGTTCCTTCAAAATTTAATGTGTTTTTTTTTTCAAAGTTTGGGATATTTTTAAAATTTTAATGGGTTTTTTCAAAATTTAAACTAGTTTTTAAAAATTGAATGGTGTTTTTTTCAATTTCAGGGAGTTTTTAAGAAAAGTTAAATAGGTTCTTTCATTATTCAGTGGTTTTTTCATTATTGAATGGGGTTTTTCCAAATTTAGGACATTTAAAGTTCAAACTAGTTATAAAAAATAAATATTTTTTAAACTTCAGTGGGTTTTTTCAAAGTTGAATAGATTTCTTTCAATATTGAATGAGTTTTTTTCAAAGTTTAGGATATTTTTTAAATTTTAGTGGTTTTTTTCAAAATTTACATCAGGTTTCAGTAAATAAGGGGTGTTTTTACAATTTCAGTGGGTTTTTTCAAAATAAAAAACTTTGAAAAAAAAACACTTAACTAAGGAAATACTGACATTATTTTGACAAAACACATTTAACATAGAAAGAACTCACTGAAATTTGAAAAAAACCCACTTTCTTTCTAGTAGAAAACCACTTAATTTTGAAAAAACCCACATTTTTTCTGAAAAAACCCAGTTTTATATGGGTTTTTTCAGGGTTTTATTGAAAAAACCCAACCCACTTGGGTTTTTTCAAAAAAACCTGGGTTTTTGCCAACCCTGATGGGCAGGGTTGCCAACTACTTCAGAACTTCCACTTTCTTGCATAAATAATTTCAAAACTCAACCAAAAATGAGGTACTATTTGCATGAGTGAGGGATTTGCTTGATTTTATACTTTTTCGATGCATAATGGTTTAAAACTCCCGAATTTCTGATTTTTAAGTCCAAAAATGTGTTTTAAATAATTTAAAATTCAATTTTAATTTTGCCAAAACTCCAGAAAAGTCACGTGATCAGAAAATGGGCTCCTGTTGGATGTGACGCCACAGCGCACGATTTGTGATTCGAAAGTGTTTTCGCGCCCAAACAAAAAACGAAATTTCAAAATTTTATATCTCAGAAACAAGGCTACGAAAATACTTGATGTAAACGTCATTCTTCGTGGTTTTTGGTCTATTATTTTAATAGAATTTAATCTCAAAATGTGCAAATACCTCATTGAATTGGGAAATCTGACGTAAGCACTTTTTTCTGGGGATAGCCCCCCGCCCCAAACATTTCGAAATTTTAACCCCGAAAAGTAGTGTTTCGACTCATTTTTGCATACATGTGATTCCTCAGTCAATTGGCGGAAATCCGCCAATTTGCTAAAGCAAAAATAAAATCCGACAATTCGATTTGCAAAACTAATTCCACTTTCTTATTTTCCAAGAATTTTTTACTGAAACCTCTGGCCGCAAGTGTCGCCTAGTAATAAAATGGACTTAGAAAACACCCTGTAGCAGTGGCCGATCCAGGATTTGGTTTTGGGGGGGCTAAGAATTTTCATGACCCAATTGAATCTTCTTGTTAATGGAAATACGGAAAAGGAAGTGAATTATCCTACTCAAACCACTGAAAGGGGTGGTCTGGGGGCCTCCCTCAGAAAATTTTTGGAAATTTTAAGTAAAAAACCCCACTTTCTCAACTCGTTTTGGTACGCCTCATCCGAATTTCGGATATAGATTTTTTGCGTTTTGACAAACTTAGTAAAATATTAGACTTTTTGGGGGGACTTCAGCCCAAAAGCCCCCCGTAGATCCGCCACTGCCCTGTAGATATGCTTTGTACTTAAATATGTCAATTTGAATAATTTTTCGATAGGTGGAAAGAGAAAGGCAAAGTGATGCTGCCGCCGGTGACGAAGATGCCAAAGCTTTGGAGGGTTTTGTGAGGAGAAAGGTAAACCCCACTTGTTGGATTCTTCACTCATTACAATCATCAGTTCAAAAAAGTATTTCTTTGTGGCTTTCAACAATTCAAGAGTATTTTTTTTTAAATTTCCCATTTACAGTGAATTCAAAGTCATGAGTAGTTCAAAATTTAATCACTTGAAAATGAATATTTTGTTAGATTGATGTTAAAAAAAATTAGTCATGCAAATGTATAATTTAATCTGAAAATTATTGTGTATTCTTGTGTATATTAATTGTTAATTGTTTAATTATTGTGTATAAAAAAAGAGATTTACAAGTTTTTAAACATTGTATATTGTACTACATCCCTAATTACATCTATGATTTAGGTCTACTCTTCCAATTGGTCCTAGATTAATTTTAAGATTTAATTAGCTTAAGCTTTGTAATGATTTTTCTTTGTTCAAGCAACCTTTTTTTAACCTTCCAGCAGGTGCGTGTATTTTGGAGATACTTAGGTTGGATTTGATCATATAATCTATATCTAAATAATCCAAATACCACTGACTGACTGACTCACTGTCTGACATACACTCATCACGAAATCTCCAAAACTGCCGGACCGATAGGCTTGAAATTTGAAAGAGACCTTCCACTCAGCCATTAGACTCGCACTAAGAAACGATTTTAAAATCTAACAACTCCTTCCCTGTTTTTCGACGCTTTTTCGACTCCGTTTTACCCATTGAAATAACATTACACATTGTTGAAATGCATAAAATGCAGGGTTTACTTCTCTATCTTAAGGCGACGCCTTGCCTCACTTGATAAAATATAATTTGAAAACAATTTATAATTTACAACGAAATTTAAAAAGAAAAACGGTGTGAATATCTGTAATTAAATAATTCTGTTTGGTTTAGTTTACTTACCGATTCTTGCTTTTTTGTCAGTCTCATCTCTAGCTCTGTATTTATTTGATTTCTGTAGGTGGTGAAACAGACCGTTATGACATATGTGTACGGGGTAACTAGGTACGGCGCGAAACTACAAATTCTGAAGCAGTTGAAAGACATACCCGAGTTTCCGGAAAATTTGCCCTGCAAATCAGCTTCGTTATACTTGACGAATAAAATATTTCTGAGTATAAAAGAAATGTTTACGGCTACCCAAGAAATCCAGGTGATTGATTTTTTTCTTCTCAAATTTTCCCTACAACTAGCACCTGTTATTAAAAATTCAATACTTAAGTTCTGCAAAAATTTTGTAATTTTTTAGCTAAGTATTATGTGGCTAAATTAAGGGGTCATAGGACTCTTAAATCATCAAAAAAATCGATTTTTTAAAAAAATATATGATAGCCTAGATATTTCTTAACAATTAAAAAAAACGCGAAAATTCGTATTATTTCAGAAGTTATGGCTAAAATTCTGAAACAAGAAACCCAAGGAGATTACTAACTTTAGAACTTTGAGGTCATTTTTCTCAAAATGTGATTTTTTTGTGTTCCATGCATGATAAAATTTGAAGTAATAAGAATATATCCTTGGAACTTTGAGAGCATCAATATTTAGTAGTGACAATAAAGCCCTAGCTCTTTTTTAGAGTTTTGAACCTATATTTCATTATTTTTTGAGATTGTGAACTTATAATTTTTTTTGCGTTTTTGACACCTAAGTTCAAATTATAATAAAAAATATTAATTGACTGTCAAACTCAAAATATCTGCTAGGGCTTCAATGTGGTGGCGTGTGTTTGTTTGTCTTTTATACAAATCCACAGTTTTCTTCCGATCTGCACCAAACTTGGTATACCTACGTTAAAAAACTCAGGAAAAACATAGGCTATGTTTCGAAAACTTTTAATGACCCCTTGACCCTCTTTCGACCCTTTTTATGGTCATTTTGACGAAATAGCTTTATTTCTATTCAAAAAGATATCTGTGCTAACTCCATTGTTACAAAGAAAATTTAATGCTAAACAACAAGTTTTCAATAGAAACACTAGGTACAAGTCTATTTAAAAATTATATTACTAATTTAAAAATCTATTTCAATGAAATTTAAAAGTTTAAGTATAGTTAACCATATTTTTATTTGAGATTTTATCTAATTTTTATACTTTAAAAGCTTTATGGAATACCATTGTTGTTAAAATAGTCTCCATGAAAACGAGGATGTAAAATTAAAAGGTGATAATATTTTAGCTTTTAAGAAAGTTGGTTAACAAACAAAAAACTATTAAAACTCCCTTTCAACTAGAGAAGATTGATTTTTTTTCTTAATTTGCAAAATGAAATAAGCTTTAATTATTGACTAATTTCACCGAAAACGTTAATTCCTGAAGATATGATTAATCAAGGGATCTAAGCAATTTTTAATACTTTTTAGATTAATTTTTCCATGTAAATGTGGAAATCATTCAAAAATTATATTGCTTGAGAACTGAAGGAGTTTTAATCCATCCGGGGGACAATGGGATAAGAAAAATTACTAGGAAGAACGGGATAGGAAAAGTTACCGGGAACACACCAGAATATGAAAAAGACGCCTGGGATACCGGGATAATTGGTAAATGCTGATGATACAAAATTAGAAATGTATTTGGGAAAACTTAAAAATAATAAATTTACACTCTCCACCCGTGCAAGGCCGGGCATATCAGCTAGTATAGTATATATGTGAATTGTTATTTTGAATTTTCATTTAATAGTTAGTTAATTATCTTACATGAAAGCCCTACACTAACTGTCAACTTTGACACTAACTGTCAAAGTTGCTTTTTTTTGACTCAATGTATAAGCTTAACTATGTCTATTAAGTATTCAATTATTTTTTTACATAAAGTTTAGGAAATGAGGTTTAAAAATATGTTAAAACCGAGTCTTTTCATAAATTAGAAATAAAGTTATTAATATTTTTGTAAAATGTAAAGTTTTTTTCACTGCACTGAGTTTTAACAGTCCTATGACCCCTTAAGAACCCACGGGTCAGGAAATACCTGGAAAGGTCAGGGAATTAGAATTTCACCTAAACAGTCACGGCTGGAAGCGATGCTTGAGAGTTTACACCTATTGTCCGTTAACCAGAAAGGTAGTGATGGTGAAATACTCCCTTAATACAATATTTAAAATTTTTTCTAGGACTGGTTCACGAATTGCGCCGAGCACATTACCAGAAATTCTGACGAAACTTTGGAGTGGGTCACACCTCTAGGGTTGCCAGTTATCCAACCTTATCACAAAGAAACTCGACTGAGTGCTCCGAATGTTCTTTTCAGTCATGTACGGCCTTTTTCTACATTTGAAGTTAGAGCTAGTTGAATATTGCTTTGGACTAATTCTCACCTGTTTCCTTTGTAGGGTTCTTCATCAACTTTACAGTATTATAGTCACTGCGAGCCCTATCAGTAAGTACTAAAAAAATTTTCTAAGGAGATCCTTTTAAGGGCCATTCATTAATTACGTAAGGGTCCCGAGGGGGAGGGGGGGTTGGAAAAATCTCTACATACCCTTACCTGGGGGTGGAGGGGGGTCAAATCCATTCTTACGTAAGATTTTCCAAGTTAATGTAAACAAATTCCAATTATTCTAATCAAATTACGATTGAATAACCCCCGAAAAACTTAAAAATGCCAACGATCTCGGTATATATCGTAGCTTTAATTTAAAAAAATTAAGGTATATCAGATGTATCTTTTATTGGAGTAGCATTAAGTTAAGATCAAAAATAAACTGTTAAATCCATCTTCCAGTTGTCAAAAGTCGAAACAAAACAAAAGCAAAAAGAGAGAGAAATCTTTATTAGTTTTTGTTTCAACTTTTTAACTTTGAAATCTCACGTAAGAATAGGGGGAGGGGTTTGAAAAATCTTACGAACCCTTTCATAGGGGTGGGGGGGGGTCAAAAATTGCCAAAATCATCCTTACGTAATTAATGAATAGCCCCTTACTACACTACCTTACAATAATGAACTGGACACCACAGTGTGATGCTTCAACTAAAAAAATACATAATTTAATTTGAATTGATTGACTTCTACTTGCTGCAATATCATTATTGACCTTTCTAGGCATACTATCAACAATAGGGTGTATCGAAAAAAACTTTTTTTTGATTTCGATGATGCCTTAGTGCGGAAAAGTTGTCTAAGGTGTCAGAGAGCACCTGTGAATTTTTTCAGAATTTTCGGATAATATCTTGAGGTGCCGCCAAGGCCCTGAAGTTCCCTATGTTAATTCAATGGAGCGCGCAAGCCAAGAAGGCTGAAAATTGGTTTTTCGCCCCTCATTTGTACACTAATCACACGACGAATGTCTTCACTCGAGTTATGGACCCTATATGATCTAGGCTATCCGACAAAACTTGAATAATAGCCTAAATCTCTATATTACGTTTTTTTGTATGCTCCAATTTCGTCGAAAATTGCGCATTTTCTCGTTCAAATCAGAGCCCACAATCAACATAATATAGAGATTTAGGCTATTATTCAAGTTTTGTCGGATAACCTAGATCATATAGGGTCCATAACTCGAGTGAAGACATTCGTCGTGTGATTAAGGTAGAAATGAGGGGCGAAAAACCAATTTTCGGCCTTCTTGGCTTGCGCGCTCCATTGGATTAACATAGGGACCTTCAGGGCCTTGGCGGCACCTCAAGATATTATCCGAAAATTCTGAAAAAATTCAAGGGTTCTCTCTGACACCTTAGACAACTTTTCCGCACTAAGGCATCATCAAAATCAAAAAAAAGTTTTTTTCGATACACCCTAATCAACAATATTATATATTAGTCCAGTCAATCCGTGGTTTTTTCAAAACATTTGTATAGAAGTTTTTTTTTCGACGGTTTTATATGTTTTCGAGGTCGCTGATTACGAATATGAAGTTTGCTGCCATGTGAGAGGTCGGCTTCATATCGAAAATCGCAAAAAATCGTAAAAGTTTCTAGTTTTTTTCAGATTTTTGCTTATATTTCAAAAATTATAGGTTTCACGAAGAAAACCTCAATTACAAAATTAAAGTTGATAAAATTTCCTATAAAAAGCACTAATCAACTTTGATTTTGCGATGAGTGGTTCTACCGCTAGAGCACGCTGAAAAACAGCTATTTTTTGGGCGTTCTACAAAAAATTTAAAAACGCTCGCTTCAAGCTTCTATAAAACAAAAAGTACGAATTTTATAGGAAAAAAAATTATACCTCGTAAAAGATAATTTCATTTTGTACAGAAAACGTCTATAACTTTCAAATTTTGTCGTGATGGAAAAGGGCGGGAAACGAAAACGGGGAGTAATGCCGTGTGTGAAATTGAACCATCTTACAAGTCTAACTCCGATCAGCGCTTTATCTTTGGTATATTACCAATGAAAAAGGAATTTTATAATATTTTATAATGAATTGATGATTAAGAATGATAAATAAAGTAAAAAAAAATTATTTTACAATTTTATTGGTACATTTCACGGAAAATCAAGCAAAATATGAAATTCGTGTATTAAATTGTAAAAAAAATTTAATGATAGTTTTTATGTGTATTTTGGAGTGCTGAATCTGAATTTCAAGTTTTCATTTCCGTAAAAGATCATCTCCCCATCAAAAACTGCAAAAAACCGGAAAATTTGTATACTTTCTGCTGTTATTTTAACTGTATCTAAAAAAAATTAATTTTTCGAAAGTGCACACTACACCAAATTAAAGTACATAAAATTTCCTATAAGATGCATTGTCTCATTTTGTTTTTCGGACGAGAGGTTCTGCTGCTAGAGCGCTCTGAAAACCAGCAATTATTCGTACTTGCTGCGGAAAACCGGAAAACGTGCTCTTCCACCTCAAATAAAACTTAACAAACGCTTGTAACTTACTAAAGGTTTATATCACCTAAAAGTTCATTAAATTTTCTACAAAATTCACTAGTTGACTATGTTTTCTGACAAAAACAAAATTCGTTAGAGCGCGTTAAAAAAAAGTGAAACTTTGTCATTCTGCAAAAAAGTAAAAAGTGCCCACGCTTACCTCTTAAAAAACACAAGGAATAACCATTTTATCAAAAAAAATTTATACCACATGAAAGAGCTTTAAATTTTCTACCAAAGCTGGTTCTTTACATATTTTTGTTTTCGTAAGAAGGGGGGATGCGAAGCGAAAATGTCGAGAAATCCCCCTTTTCGCTCTACTCTCCAGACGTCGCTCGCTGAATCGATCCATAAGCTGAATCGATCTCTGTTTTTGAGCTGCCCGGGACACTGAACTAACCGGTAAGGTGGGTTCCTTGGAGTACGGAGGAGAGAGATCGAATCACCGAGGGATCGATTCAGCGGGCTAGTAGGCATTCTTAAATTTTTCGCCTCGCTCTCTCCCCCCTTTTAAGGAAACTAAATATTAAGAATTGTTTTGAGTAGAGAATTAAATGCTCTTTCATGTTATGCAATTTTTTTTAGTTAACATGCTTATTTTTCCATTTTATAAAGGGCTGAAGTGGACACTTCTCACATTTTTCCAGAATGGCAAAAATCGCTTTTTTTTCAGCGCGCTCTAGAGTAAACAGTTTTTGACAGAAAATCAAAACTTTTCAGTGCATTTTATGCAAACTTAAATTATCTTTCACTTGATATAAGCTTTTTTCCAATAAAATGCACACTTTTTTATTTTACAGACGTTTGAAGCGCGCGTTTTTCACTTTTTTGCATAAAAGCGAAAAAATATATGTTTTTCAGCGCGCTCTAGCGGTAGAACCACTCATCACAAAATCAAAGTTGAATAGTGTTTTTTATAGGAAATTTTATCACCTTTAATTTTGTAATTGAGGTTTTCTTCGTGAAACTTATAGTTTTAGAAATATAGGCAAAAATCTAAAAAAAACTTGAAAATTTTACGATTTTTTGCGATTTTCGATATGAAGCCGACCTCTCACGTGGCAGCAAACTTCATATTCGTAATCAGCGCCCTCGAAAACATATAAAACCGTCGAAAAAAAAACTTCTATACAAATGTTTTGAAAACGTCACTTTTGAGCACGGATTGACTGGACTATATACTGCTGAAGCAACGATAGTAAAAGGGTCACGGGGTTTTTACAGACTTTGCACAGCTGATAGTTGGGTAACCGGTGATAGTTGGGGTCTTGCTTCTATATACAAAAGCAAATGTCTCTTCCTCTTTCGATCAACTGCCCCTAAACTTCCACCTGTCTCCCCTCCAAAATACTGGTTCCAGCTTTGTCAAAATCACGTGACCCTTTTACTATCATTGGTTCATCAGTATATATATCCCCATTCCTTAAATGTCGTGTTATGTTGCCCCAAAAAGGTTTCCTAGGGTTCGTTTTGGGTCTCTGAAGGGGCCAGAGAAAAAATATTTCACATCTATATATTGATCCATAGCTGCCAACTCTTCCGGTTTAGCCGGAAGATTAAAGTTTTTTTCATTGATTTTTTTACTAAAAAAGATATCCATTCCTGCCATGTATTAACCTACTTGACGTAACTATGATAGGTAACCAAATTGGCTTACTCAGATTAAGAAAAAAATGCGTCTGGTCTTGATTTTTTAAAATAATTCTAATGTTGGCAGGTATGTTGATCCCTCTGCATGACAGAGGCTCAAGCATGGCAGGAAGCATTGCCTTCTGAGAAGTAACTTTGTCCATTTTATGAAATCAAGGGTCTGTTTAGAAGAAATTTGGGTCTGTTTTGGGACCCTTCACAAAATGTTTCATTGTGAAAACGGACCCTTCACAAAGTATTTTAGCCTTTAAATGAACACTATTTTTCACAATATACTGCAAATTTGTGAGCTTATTTTCACAACAACGGGATCCTGGCTGAAAAAAACTAATTAACACTTAACTAAAATTCACTAATTATATGTAGATTTTCACAATTTTTACAAAAACCAGACCCTTCACAAAAAGTCTGGACAGACCCCTTGTAATTGAAAGTGGGTGGGAAGAATATAACTGTCCAAAATGTTCATCCTGGCATCAGTATTTAATTTACCATTAACAAAAGTTAAGGGTTCCACGAAAAACACCCCCAAAAGACTTGCCTCTAAAGTGACTACTTGCCAGGGTTGGCTGGATTGGACCCAATGGGTTTTTTCAAAAAAAAACATGTGAAAAAACCCACATTTTGGACCCATTTTTGGGTTTTTTCAAGAAAAATCAAGATTTTGGCAGTTCCTTAAAAATTTAGGATAGTTTTAAAATTTTAATGTTTTTTTTTCAAAATTTAAACTAAGTTTTAAAAATTAAATGGTGTTTTTTCAATTTCAGGGAGCTTTTTTAAAGTTAAAGTTAAATAGGTTCTTTCATTATTCAGTGGGTTTTTTAATTATTGAATGGGGTTTTTTCAAAATTTAGGAGGTTTAAAGTTCAAACTAGATATAAAAATAAAGAAAATTTTTTTTAAAAATTTCAGTGGGTTTTTTCAAAGTTGAATAGATTTCTTTCAACATTGAATGGTTTTTTTCAAAATTTAAACCAGGTTTCATTTCAATAAATAAGGGGTGTTATACAATTCAGTGGGTTTTTTCAAAGTATAAAAACTTTGAAAAAACCCACTTAACTGTGGAAAAACTGACATCATTTTGACAGAACACATTTAACATAGAAAGAACTCATTAAAATTTGAAAAACCCACTTACTTTAAAAGGATAAAACCACTTAATTTTGAAAAACCCCACACTTTTTCCGAAAAAAAACCCAGTTTTATATGGGTTTTTTCAGGGTTTTATTGAAAAAAAAACCCAAAAAAACTCAACCCACTTGGGTTTTTTCAAAAAAAACCTGGGTTTTTGACAACCCTGCAATTTGCTTCATCACTTCTTTCTAAGTCCCCAAGTTTATTTCTTTTCGAAATATCATCACAATTTCCCTCAGAACTAAAGTAGGAACCTCACCAGGTCACGTGTAAGCATAGAAATGAAAAAAAAAATCGGATTTCATGCAAATTGTCTGGTGTCCGGTCCATTTATGTAGGGTATATTATAAATGTCAAGAATTTTAAAAATTAAAGTTTCCCTTGAAAAAAAATATTGCTTATTTAAGATGCTGTTTTTTCAATTTTAACAGGTCACCAAATGTGAGGAAGCAAAAGAATGGCTTCGCTCCCAATTTCATCCATTCCTTAGATGCCAGCCATATGATGTTGACTTCGTTATACTGTCAAAGGTAGTTGTGTATCAATTTTCTTTTTTTTGTTCAAAGACAAATGAAAACTGAGGGCCAGGGACCCACCCACAATCCCCCCCCAAAAAAAAACAGGTGGTTTTTTAATAAAACCCACTTAAGAAACGATAAAACCCAGCCCTAAGTGTTTTTTTAATTGGGTAAAATTTCATTAAAAACAGCATGATCGAGTTTTAATGATGTAAATTTCTCAAACTAATACTACAGTAAAATCCTGTTATAACGGACTTCACGGGACCAAGAAATTTTTCGTTGAAACGGAAATTTCATTGTAACCAAACTATCGTTAATTCAAATAAAAGCAGATGGGGGCTTTCGTAATAACGGGATTTTTTGTTGTATCAGTACTATTCGTTGTAATGGGATTTCACTGTACTTGAGTATAAATATGTATAAAACTATTATCATTGAAAATTAACGTTGGGCAAGTTTAATGAAAAGCAATAAAACTCGCACCAAAGTGTTTTTTTAAGTATCAAATTTTCGATACACTTTAAATCTTTATAGTACTTGGAACTTTATTTTTCAAATCTTCTGTTTATATTATAAGTTCATTAACACGCATATTCCACCTAAAAATATATTGGAAAACGATATTGAAAATGTCGTTCACGCAGTTGCTTTTTTTCAATCTGATCCCTGAACTGCTTAAGCCTGTAGTTGTCCGGCTTAATTTGAATATAGGGGAGAGTGGGGCACCTTGGGACACTTTTTACTAAATAATTTTTATACAAGGATCTTTATTCAAACACAGCTAATATATCAAATATAGTCCTTTGCACATTTAATAAAAAAAATTCCAACCAATTATCTCTTTTAGCGAGTTCACAGTAAGAAATTTAAAAAAAATCTCTTAATGTCCCAAGGTGCCCCACCTTGGAACACTGTTAATAACAGTACAAGAGTTTTAATTTTTATTTTGAAAAATACAAAAATTCCAAAATAATGAAAAAGCTATGTTTAATAATTATAAATATAGGCATCCAATATATTTATAATTATAAATTTTTCTCCGATTTCTTCATTTTTGCCATGGCATAAATCACTGATTTTTTGCTTACTTCTAGAAAAATTTTTGCATCAATTTCTACGTTACAATCCTCTTTATTCTTAAATTGTTTAATGTTTTTAGTAAAAAACAATTTTTTAACACTCATGAGAGATTTGGGATGATTTCTTTTAGCATGTCCCAAGGTGCCCCACCTTGAGACTTTGGATATTAAACTTACTTTAAACTACTCTTTTAGGTTTAGCAATAATATTTCTTTTTCTTTTCTAAAATATAAATGGATGCATGTACTTTACTCTGAATAAAATTATAACGACATGGATACATTTATTTTACTTCAAAAATTCTTTTGAAACTACGAGTGTTTAAGATTCATATCATCTTATAAGTAATTATTTAGTTCACTGATCCGCCGCTAGATGGCATTGTATTTATTGTATATATCAATGTATTTATATTTTACTCTTTAATAAATAGTCTAGCTTAAACCTTCGAAGAGTGTGGTTGTGTGTGGCAGGGGCGGATCCAGACCAAATTTTTGGGGGGGGGGCCATTTGAAAATTTTTGGAAATTTAAGTCAAAAACCCCACTTTTTCAACTCTTTTTGGTATGCTTCATCAGAATTTCGGATATAGATTGTTGGCTTAAATCTAGAAGTGGTTTCAAACGCCAAGTGAAGTAGTAGCGCCAAAAGTATCAAAGTAAAGTTGTCGACTAAAAATTCGCCAAGAGGCGCCAACCCGAACACACTTCTAGATTTTTACCAAATTTTTTGCGTTTTGACACAAACTTAGCAAATTATAGCTGTAATAACAGGATTACAATGGGCAGGGGGGTCTGGGGGTCCCCCCCCAGAAAATTTTCAAAAATTTGACCTTAAAAAAACAGGATTAACTCATTTTGGTGCATAAAATGTCCTATTATATAGAGTAAAACTTTTCTTTTTTTGGGGGGGAGCTTGAGCCCCCTAGCCCGAGCCCCCCTGAATTCACTAGTGGAGGGGGCTAATGCTGAGTTTAAGATAAAGCTCATTGAATTTTGAACAGGCTAATTTTTTATAGGGGCTAAAACTGAGAGGCCCCTTTAAATTGTGAATCGAATCTGCAAAAACTAAAGTAGGGGACTATAAATCGGTAACGAGCTAAAGCTTTTTAAATTAAAAACGCAAGAAGGCTAAAGCTCATTGTTCCATTGAAATTGTGAATCGAATCTATAAAAATGCAGGGAAGCTAAAGATTTTGTAGTGGTTAAAGCACATTACAACTTTTTTTCTTTTAAGTTATGAATTACATCTTTATAAAAGAGCAGAGAGGGCTAAAGCTCATCTATCTTGGAGTGGGCTAAAAGCTCATCAAGTTGATGTGAACCAAATATATAAAAATACAAGGGGACTAATGCTTTATAGGAGCTAAAGATCATGAAATAGGCTAATGTTTTGTAGGGGGCTTAAGATCATGAAATGGGCTAATATATATTTCGAAGGGGCTCACTGAATCCTTTAAATTGCAAATTAATTCTACAAACATGCAGAGGACTAAATGCTTTGTAGGGGCTAAAACTCTTAAACTCCTTAAATATTAGTGAATTAATAGTCTTAGTCTACAAAAATGTAAAGTGCAAAAACCCACTTTCCCTATAATTGTGCATTGATTCTACAAATTTTCAGGGGCCTAAGATCTTAGAAGGGGCTAATGATTATGAAATAAAGCTCTTTGGGCCGTTTGAAATGTAAAAGAGCTACAAAAAATTTTTGAAAAGGTTTAAAATTTTTCAAAAATTTGTTTGAAAAACTTCAATTTTATGTCATCTTTTATCATCAGGAGTTATCTACTATATCGCCCCCTCGAGTCCACTCCGATCGCCCCTCCTCCTGGTATTATCTTAATCGTTTTTTAATGGTGATGGATCGATGTCACGTCTTATGAACGCCAGGTATGACGCGAGCCTTAAGCTCGTTAACCCCCTCTACTTATCACTTCGCGATCTTAGCAAACAATGTTGCAAAAACCGAAAAGGCACCGAAAAGCTTGAAACTTCAAAATTTAAATACCCAAAAACTAATAGGAAAAGAGTGACGGTAATCTTCATTCATAAGAGTATGTGGCTTCAAAATAATATTTTTCTGAAAATAGGGGGGTCTTATGCCATAAAACCCCAACCAACCAATCTGCTGATTACAGTTTTTTTAATGGCAAACTCGCAACTGAAAAAATATTTTCGAATTAAACATTTGATGGCTTTTGAACTAGTAAATTAAATTAATAAGATTACATTCTACTGATTAGGTTTTGTGTTATGAAATTTCAAGGGTATCAAAGCGAAATTTTTTTAAACAGCCCCAGTGATGGAGACATTAATTATTATTACATTATTTTATTGAGGTATTAAAATTCTAAAAGAAGTACCCAAATCTTGTACAAATATCCATAATAATATTAACAATATTGTTACAAAAATTACATAAATGTAAATATTGGTAACTTATTTTGATACATTTAGCATTAATGTAGCAGCAATCTAAAAATAGTCTTTACAATATGGCAAAAAAAATCCACAGAAACTTTAAAAAATCACAATTATTTAGAAACTGCATCTCAATAATTGGAATATGCATTCTGCATTTATATTATTCCTTAATAATTATTGGAAATTATTTTCTTGAATTCTTGAGAAGGAGGCAAAATAAAAAATAATAACGCGCTAAAATTAAACCCGCACCAACACAAAACAAGTGCCAAGCTCGATCGCCAACGGCCGCCAAAGCTCATTTCAGGACTTAACTTCGTAAAAAACAATTTTCAACCAGAAATATTGATTTGAATGACTCAAAAACACATCCAATCTAATCACAAATCTTCATTTTATAATACTAGAAGTAATTTAACTGAAATTCTGTCAAATTTAATCGAATATAGCTCGTGAAAGTCGAACGAACTCGGCGCGAAGTTTTTTAAAATCCCATTCATAAAAATGTTTCGGAGATATTTTAAATTTTTAAGCTCAGAATAATTAGTCTTTTCCTTCTACATCATAAACAGGTGTTTTTTTCTTTTTCCGATCATTTTTCTATGAGTTATTACCAGTGGCGGCTCGTCCATAGGGGCTGCGGGGCTGCAGCACCCCCAACCAAAATTTCCCAAAATTCCAATTTTTATTTGCTTTACAATATTTAAAAAATTATCTATTTCCCCCTTTAATTTTTGTCCTTTATAATCCTTTTTCAATTAATGATTCACTGCTATGCCGTCTCGCCCACAGATTTCTTTCCGGGTCGATCAGCCCCCGCAGATATACCTATCGTGGTATAAAACACTATCTCAATCATATCAAATCAAAATATCAAGAATTTAGCATGCGAATCTGTTAGGAGAAAAGGGGCTGCTTTTCAGCAGCCCCGACCAAAAGAATGATAGCATTTCTCTTGAGAGAGCTGTGAAAAAAAACTGAGGGAAGAAGAAAAATATGCGATTTCTTCTACTAATAAATCACATTGGCTTTTTAGCTTTTCTTACTCCAACACTGTTTTAATTTTTATTTATAGCTTCTTTTTTTTTTTCTTTTCAACAGAGAGAAAAAAAATCTATTCTGATGTTTCGGCAAGTCAATAAAGATTTATGTTTACTTTTTTGTAGCCACGTTTTTATTTCTTTTTATAATGAACAAATTGAATTTGAAATGTAGATTTTAGTTTATATTCGCTTGATAATCTTCAACTTCGTAATAATCAGATATACACAGGAATATAGGTCAGTGACAGTTTTTGAATACTTAATTATTAAGTGGGAAATCGAAATTTTATATTGTTCCCATATCTTCTACTTGATTTTTTCCACGTTTTTGTTTAAAAGAAATATTATTTGGCATTATATCGCTTAAAACACAGGTCTGCAATGAAAAAGCTGTTTGAATCATTTTAGCGATTTCCTATGTATTTTGATGTGCTGATTACGAAAAAAATATTGAAAAAAATCCCATACGTCAGGATTTTTCACAAATTGCAAAATTATATTCGAATTTGCCCATTTTTCATAGTTTTTGTGCATTTCTAGCTCCTTTAGTTTTAAAAATTAGGAGCTGTGAATGGTGCATATAGTAAATTATCTCATCAGGACATTTTAGAGATGAAAAGAAAATATTAGGGAAGATTTAATCGGGGAATAATGAAGGATTTTTGTTGTATAGTTCAAAGAAACGTTCTTTTTGCTACTCACAAGGGTAAAGGTACAAAGGGGAGTTTCATGAGGAGGAAAAATTGGCTTTAGATTGTGTAAATAAGTTTATTTTAGTTATATAATGATTTTCATGAAGAATATGTAACAATAATTTTATTTTATGAACCTATTTTCATGAAAATTGAAATAATGACTTATTTTACATTTTTACCTAAATTGTCAGGAAACATGACATTCTATGGCAAAACAGAGACCATTTTTGAACTCGGGGCACAAAAAAACCTTGGAAGTAACAACCTTAAATATAAATTTTCATTAAAAAATCTACTTCTTAAGTATACTTACATTTTATGTGAAATGTTGCTATATTTGCTCAATTTGTTACAAAATGTGGTGTCTTAAAAATCAAAAGAGGTATTTTTTGGATTCAGCTCACCAAAAATCATAAAAGATTGTTTTCAAATAAAGTTTGAGTCGAAAAATAATTTTTTTAAATATTTACTTTTATTTTCTTAAAAAATTGACATATTTACTCAAATTGTGAAAAAAGGTGAAGTCCTATGACAAAACGGAGGTCAGTTTTAGATTCAGCACATCAAAAAACATAAAAAAAGATTTGGTGAAAAAAATTTGAATAAAAAATTTAGTATTTAAAGTTAATTTAACAAAATTTTAAGGCATTTCCCAATAAAACCTAAAAATCTGAATTGTCAAAAAACGTGACGTCCCAGGAAAAAATGGAGGTCATTTTTGGATTCAGCGCACCAAAAATAACAAAGTTCAGGTGAAATATCCAAAACAGCTCGAAAAAAGTTTTTTTTTGCAGACCTGTGAAATACGTTGCCAACTTGGTACCGCCGGAGCAGCACCCCTTATAATTTTACCTTCGAGCCGCCACTGGTTATTACGATTTTTCACCTTCGAAATCGACGCGTCTATGGGAGCTCCAATGTTAAAGAATTCTTTTTGCCTAGCATTGATCTTTGGAACACAGGGTTGCCGTCCATGCCGTCTCTATTATTCTTATACCTCTATGGTTTTACCGGCTTGTGGGGTTAGAGTTCAAAACGCGAGAGGTTCTAAATATGAAAACGTTTTGATGTTGTATGATTCTGCTTCTAGTTGTTCTTGGATTACTAGGGACATAGCTGATAAATTAGGGTTGCCAATTGTAAGAACAGAAGTGCTAGAAATGTATACTTTTGGCAATCAGCCAGAGAAAAGGAAATTTGATGTTACATCTTTGACTTTGTGTCATAGGGATGATCTGAGCAGGCGTGCTAAGATAGAGGCTTATGTAACGGATACAATTTCTCACGTTCAGTTTAAGATGCCAAAAAGGGAAATTGAGTCATTGTTGTTAAAGTCTAGTGTACCGTTGAGTGAGGTTTATCTAACTGGACAGAGGGAAAGTATTTCATTGTTGCTAGGTTGTGGTTCCATGTGGAAGTTCTTCTCAGGGAATAAAATAGAATTGTCTAAAGATTTGTTTTGCATGGAGACGCTCTTTGGGCATGTCATTAGTGGTAGTTTGCAATCCGATAGAATGAAGGTATCGTCAGTCAATCTGTGTTTTTCTGAGAGGGAGTTAGATGGGGACTACAAGAATGTTTTAGAGGATGTACCCATGAGTGAGGTAAACTTGACCCTTAAGACAATGTGGGACTTAGATAACATGTTCATAAAACCTTTAGTGGTTGAGAAATCTGAGTCTGTAGTTAACTCTATGATTTTGAAAAACTTTGAGGAGGGAATTAAGTATAAGAATGGAACGTATGAGGTAAATTTACCCTTTAAGTCTGAAGTCAATCTAAGTGATAACTTTTCTCTTTGTAAACGAAGGTTAATGGGTTTAGTTGCGCGTTTCGCAAAAGACTCTTCATTGTATGACCGTTACTGTTCAGTGATCGAGGAACAAGTGAGGTTAGGTATAGTTGAGGAAGTGTTTAGTGATACTGAGCAGGGAAGCTTAAAACACTATCTACCGCACCATCCTGTAATTAAAAGTAGTAAAGATGCCAATCGTACACGTTTTAGAATAGTCTTCGACGCTTCAGCTCGTGAAAGGGACAGTCTTTCGTTAAATGATAATTTGAACGCAGGTCCCAATTTGAATCCCAACTTGCTATTGCTTCTTCTTAAGTTTCGGGAAGGCGAAATAGGGATAATAGCTGACATAGAAAAGGCATTTTTGCGAGTATTGTTGTCAACTGAGGATAGAGACTGTCAAAGGTTCCTTTGGATCGATAAAATGCCTCCTTGTAAGCTAAGGGTGTTTCGTAATAAAACAGTTTGTTTTGGGGTAAAACCATCTCCGTTTCTTTTGGGTGCAACAATCAAACACCATATTAGAAAGTATGAGAGATCCAATCCTTTAGCCTTTGCAGTACTGAACAATTGCCTGTATGTAGACGACTTGATAGTCAGCCAAAAAACGTTGCAGACTCCAAATGGAGTATTGGTTAGGCCAATAGTGAAACTTTCACCACTGCCATCAAATGATGAGTGATTAGTATGTGTGTTTTCATCTATTTGTATTTAATCGGTATTGTATTTGTGCATAGTGTTTGATAAAGTTAACTTTAGTATTGTATTGTATTCAGTACTGTTATTGTCTAATAAGTATTTCAGTTATGATGAACCAAATTGGTTCATGGTCCCGCAGGATGTTTAAGATTCATATCATCTTATAAGTAATTATTTAGTTCACTGATCCGCCGCTAGATGGCATTGTATTTATTGTATATATCAATGTATTTATATTTTACTCTTTAATAAATAGTCTAGCTTAAACCTTCGAAGAGTGTGGTTGTGTGTGGCAATAATCTCCCGAGCTAGCCAGTAAAACAACGAGTGATTGTAAATTTGCACAACAAAAAAAGAAAATTAAAATAAATAATTATCAAAACGTACTAAATATTCCACAACACAGTGAAGAGTAGATTTTAATCTAATTTAGTAGTACCTACAAGCAAGAGTTCATAACTATAAAATTGCATCTGAAAAATCGAGTGTCCCAAGGTGCCCCACTCTCCTCTATAAATAAAATAATTAAAATATTGAAATAAATTTTTTTTATTGTGATTTCAGGAAGGGCATCACCTTTGTATCCGTCCATGATTGTTTCTGGACTCATGCTTCCTCTGTTGCCATTATGAACAAGGTATGTTCCTACATTCTAATCAGGGTTGGACCCAATGGGTTTAAAAAAACATGTAAAAAACCCACATTTTGGACCCATTTTGGGTCTTTTTCAAGAAAAATCAAGATTTTGGTGCAATTTTAATGAAGAAAAACATTTAACGAAATAACATACCAAGAACTGCAGTTGAGTGGGTTTTTTCTAAAATCTAAGATTTCTTTCAATATTGTGAATGAGTTTTTCAAAGCTTAGGATATCTTTAAAATTTAAGTTGTTTTTTTTAAATTTAGGGTTTTTTTCTTAATATTGAATGGGGTTTTTCAAAATTTAAGACGTTTAAAGTTCAAACTAGATATAAAAAATTAAGGAGGATTTTTTTAAAATTTCAGTGGGTTTTTTCAAAATTTAAACCAAGTTTAATAAATAAGGGTTGTTTTTACAATTTCAGTGTTTTTTTTTTTTTTTTTCAAAGTATAAAAAGTCCCATCTTTGAAAAAACCCACTTAACTATGGAAAAACTGTCATTATTTTGACAGAACACATTTAAAATAGAAAGAACTCACTAAAATAGAAAGAACTCACTAAAATTTGAAAAAACCCCACTTACTTTCTAGGAGGAAACCACTTAATTTTGAAAAAACCCACACTTTTTCCAAAAAAACCCAGTTTTATATGGTTTTTTTTCAGGGTTTTAACCTGGATTTTTGCCAACCCTGATGAAAGTACTCCTATTTTTCCCCCATCAGGTTGGCAGCTATGTAATTGTTTTTATCATGCATGATTCTAATTATTCTGATTCTTTTTATAGGTGTGTCGAGAGCAGTTCGTGTCGCTCCACAGCCAACCAATTTTAGAAGATTTGTCCTCATTCTTTATGGAGAAGTATGCAAGAGTACTTGAAGAGTAAGAGGTTTTTTTTTTGAAATTCACGAGTATGTTAAAAATTATTTCACATGAAATTGAATTCTGATTCCGAACTATTCACATGCAGACCAGCCAACTCTATGGCTTTTGGCCGGAGTTTCTGGCTTTTATTTTGAATCGCTAGTCTCTATTTTGATTGGGAGTTTTATTAGGCTGTTTTTCGGAGTATTATCAGCATAGCTGCCAAGTACTCCGATTTTATCGGAGTTACACCTATTTTTGGTTTCTTCTCCGATAATCCGATTTTCCCCTAAAAACCCCGATTTTCCAATTATTTTAAAATACTTATGTTGCAATCGTAAAAGACAAATGAAATAAAAGAATAGTGCCATTTTAAGAACAAGGTTATTAAAAGTAAGATGAGTAAAATATATAAATTCAATGTTACATTATTTTTTCTTAAGTCTAATTTTTCCAGAAAAAGCATTACTTTCTGTTGTGGTAAATATTTAAATGGTTTTGAACACCCATAGTTGTATTTTATGATGTTTTTTTAAACCCTGATTTAAACTTTTCTGCTGTTATGTGAATAAATAAACTCTTTACAATACAATAATATTTACATAGAACTTTAGAATTCATTCAAGTGTTGGCAATTCTTTGCAATTAGCTTAAACAAATTTAATGTTAAGACTTTCTTTCCAGAAAAATAATAATGAACAAAAACAAAGACAATCCAGTGAGTTTGAAACTCAAAGACCTTCTTTGCAGAGTTCCTAAAAAAGGTAGGTATCAAGTGATGACTGTTTAAAAACAATGTTTTCATGCTGCATATTTTCAGCTTTTTTTTTTAAATACGAGGGTTGTTTTTTTAATATTCCAGGGGTATATCCTGATTTTTTTGGGGGCCCATATTTGTGAAAAATGTTTTTTTGTGGGAAAAATTGAAGCATTGAAAGTTAGCAGATCAGTGCGTGAAAAAGTAAAAATCGTGAAAAAATTAAAATATTTTGTTAATTGCAAATATTCGTTAAAGCTAATTTGAATTTTGTGATACCTCTTAGTTATTACCGATTGGCAATGGGAAAAATGAGAAGAATATCTTTGTTTGACAGTTTTTCTATAATTAAATTAGTTGGGTTATTAAAAGAGAATAGGTTGAAAGTTATAGAAACTTTTAGAAAAATCCAAGTTTAAATTCTCAAGTTTGGCCGAAAAACTAGTATACCTTAACAGATGTTCTTCTTAGGAATTTAGTGTTCGAGTAAAAAAACTATGTAATTTTTGTCTATTTATTATAAAGGCCTAATATGCAACAAAAGAAAAAATTTTAAAATTCATTAATTCTTTAAAAAGTGGTTCTTAGGATTGGAAAGAACTTCAGTAGGTTTTTTGACTCTCCACGCTATATGATTTTCGAACTTTTTTTTTCAGGAACATTCGACCTGAAGAAAGTGCTGGAATCAGAGTACTTCTTCAGTTGATATGACGGACCTTGTGATAATCAAGATTGTAAATAATTTGTACATGTGTGTAAATAAATCTTAGTGTACCAGATCAAAATATCATTGTAATAGTGTGAAAGTTTTGATGAGGCCCTTATAAAGTGCTTTAAGTGTTGTTGCTATAAAGTGTTTTTTTTTACTATGGTTCTTTGTTTTTTTTGCATGAGTCATTTAAAGCAGGGGTCGGCAAGTAATTTTACTTGGGGTCCAAATAATTCTGAAAATTTTTCAATGGGGTTCGTAGAAAAAATAGGCTACTATTACTAGTTTAAATTGTTGTCTTCAGTTGCACACAAATTTTTACAAAGATGTAATTTGAGTATGCTACCTGCTAAATAAAATTGTTAAATTTAATATGATTAGAAGTTTTAACATTAAAATGGAGGTCTGGGGAAATTTTTTCAAATTAGACCTTTAAAAAGCATGTCAAAGCTAATATTTGTTCCGTAAATGTACAAATAAATTATTTTCAAAATGGTGTGACGGTCCAAGAAATCACTTCACGCGGTCCGGATGCGGACCGCGGTCCGCCAGTTGCCGACCCCTGGTTTAAAGATTATTATTTGTTGGCAGAAACAGTCAAATTTTCTTGTGAAAAAAAATTCATCAAATGTTAAAAGATTTTTCTTCAATAATTTCAACTAGTGCATTCACTCAAGGAACTAAATTAGTAAATGTGTTCTCTCAACCCTTTTTTTTAAATTGAAAGTGAAAATTATAAAAATTGGATTTCTGAAAATGCAAAAAGTAAAGAAAAAATTTTTAACATTAGTCATCTTTAACCAATTTAAAAACTTTTTTTTGTAGTAATTAATTTAACTTTGTAGTAAGTAATTTATTAACAAAGTAAGTTAATATGTAAGCTCATTAATGTGATTCCTATTTGTGAGACAAAAATATGCTGAAATATTCATTAGAACCCTATACACTTTTTTTGGGAAGGATCCAATTATTTGAGTTTTTGATTATCCGAATGGGGTCAGGACCCAATTAACCAATTCAGATAATTGGAGTTCTACTGTAGTTTGAAAAATGTTTTGATTAAGTTGTAAAGCAACCTGTTTCAATTTTTAAGGTGACCCCTTCTAACTTGCGAGGAGTTTTACAAACTGACCGTGAAGAGCGACTTCTCCTCTCGTTCCGATTGTATGCGGGAAAAATGACTTGTCTTGAAATACGACTAGTTTTTTAAATGTCTGCGAAAAAGGTCCTTGAAAAATTTTGTTAAAGTCCTTGATTTTCAATGTTTTCAAAGAGTGGGAACCATGTGACCCCTTCTAAGCGACCACCCCTCTTAACGGCCGATTTTTCGTGGAACGGAGGATGGTCGCTCAATAGAAGTATTACTGTATTGACATAGCTGCCAACTCTTCCGTTTTAGCCGGAAGATTTCCGTTTTTTAAGATAATCTTCCGTTTTTTGATCAATTTCTTCCGTTTTTTGTTCAAATAATTCAAGCAGCCTATTTTTGCAAAGGATAAAAACGTTTTGAAATGGTGTTTGAGGCCGTTCAAATATTACGTAGTAAGCATCTAAGGGTGGATGGGGGTTTGCTCTTTGCTTATTTTTGCTGACAAGGGGGAGGGGGGATATGAGTGATGCTTACGTAAGATGGTGCATTTTCGAAAATCTCTTGTTTCTTGCATAAATAATTTCAAAATTCAACCAAAAATAAATGTAACAAAAAATTGAATTAAAAAATATGACGTAAGCACTTTTTTCTGGGGATGGACCAACCTAACATTTTGAAATTGTAACTCCGAAAAGTAGTATTTCGACTCATTTTTGAACCCTTAGGGTTACACCAAATCAGGGGCGGATCCAGACCAAATTTTCGGGGGGGGGACATTTGAAAATTCCCCCCCCCAGAAAATTTTTGGAAATTTAAGTCAAAAACCCCACTTTTTCAACTCGTTTTGGTACGCCTCATCAGAATTTCGGATATAGATTTTTGGCTTAAATCTAGAAGTGGTTTGAAACGCCAAGCGAAGTAGTTGTGCCAAAAGTATAAAAGTGAAGTTGGCGATTAAAAGTTCGCCAAGAGGTTCCAACCCGAACACACTTCTAGATTTTTACCAAATTTTTTGCGCTTTGACACAAAATTAGTAAATAGACATAGACATGGACAAGACTTTATTGTAATGGGCTCGTGCCCGTTTACAAAGTAGCAAAAATAAAGGAACAAAAAGTACAAATAAGTAAATAAATTAACACTTAATTATCATTTAACAATAAAACTATGAAAGATAAACGTAAATATACACAAATATATATTAAAGGTTGTTGGAACATTGGGCTAACTCGATTCATCTGATAAATTTTTACGGACTTTTAAAATAGAAATTGTAAAATAAAAAATTCTTACGTATTGAATTTGAGTTAATATTAACGGAAAAGGTTTTAAACCGGTCAAGTATTTGTTTCTGTATTGATTATAAAGAGGACAAGTGTTGAATATATGGTTCCAAGTCTCATTCTCTTCATAATTACATAAAGTGCAAGGGTTAGAAGGAAAAATTTCAAAAATTTCGTTTTTGTAAAAAATTCGGCTTTGTTTAAGACGTAGTTGAAAGATTAATCCAAAATTAGTAAATTATAGTTGTAATAACAGGGTTACGAGGGCCAGGGGGGTTTGGGGGTCCTCCCCCAGAAAATTTTCAAAAATTTGACCTTAAAATAACAGGCTTAACTCATTTTGGTGCATAAAATGTCATATTGTAAAGAGAAACTTTTCATTTTTTTGGGGGGGGGGCCTTGAGCCCCCTAGCCCGAGCCCCCCCTGAATCCACTAGTGGAGGGGGCTAATGCTGAGTTTAAGATAAAGCTCATTGAATTGTGAACAGGCTAATTTTTTATAGGGGCTAAAACTCAGAGGTCCCTTTAAATTGTGAATCGAATCAGCAAAAACTAAAGTAGGGGACTATAAATCCGTAATGAGCTAAAGCTTTTTAAATTAAAAACGCAAGAAGGCTAAAGCTCATTGTTCCATTTAAATTGTGAATCGAATGTATAAAAATGCAGGGAAGTTAAAGATTTTGTAGTGGTTAAAGCACCTTACAACCTTTTTTTTTGAAGTTATGAATTCCATCTTTATAAAAGAGCAGAGAGGGCTAAAGCTCATCTATCTTGGAGGGGGCTAAAAGCTCATCAAGTTGATGTGAACCAAATATATAAAAATACAAGGGGACTAATGCTTTATAGAGGCTAAAGATTATGAAATAGGCTAATGTTTTGTAGGGGGCTTAAGATCATGAAATGGGCTAATATTTCGAAGGGGCTCACTGAATCCTTTAAATTGCAAATTAATTCTACAAACATGCAGGGGACTAAATGCTTTGTATGGGGTAAAACTCTTGAACTCCTTAAATATTAGTGAATTAATAGTCTACAAAAATGTAAAGAGCAAAAACCCACTTTCCCTATAATTGTGCATTGATTCTACAAATTTTCAGGGACTTAAGATCTTAGAAGGGGCTAATGATTATGAAATAAAGCTCTGTGCCGTTTGAAATGTAAAAGAGCTACAAAAAAATTTTGAAAAGGTTTTAAATTTTTCAAAAATTTGTTTGAAAAACTTCAATTTTATCTAGTCTGAACTTAAGTCCCCTAGGGGGCCATGGCCCCTCTAGCCCCCCATAGATCCGCCACTGGCTATATGAGCAACGTACCATTACCTAAGAACTAAGACTTCGCATGAATTATAAGGGAAACATTTTTTGAGTTTTAGCTCTAGAAAGGGGTTTTAACCAGGGGGGGCCCATCAGCTCTCATTTTGCGTTCAGTTTTGTGACGTCACTGGTTTAAAAGTTCTCCGCCTACCGAACTGAGTGGCCAATCAGGATTGTTAAGGAAAATCACGGAGATTTTTCTGAAGTAGAAAGGGAGAAAAGTAAAACTCAGGGAAAATATAAACAAGTAGTTTTCTTCTTCTTATGGAAATAAATGCTGAAATTAAAGCAATATTTGTTGTCGCTAGCAGCCTATGCGCTGTGTTGTCGTCGGTTCGATTCCGGCCTTACCCTTTCCCTGGATTGGGTGTATTTTCTCTCTCTCTCTGTGTCAGTAAAACAATTATGTTTGTGCCTTGACGAAGGATTATAAGCGGATCCTTGGGATCAAGCACACAAACCGGAAAATATATGTAACACCAATCCATGTTATCGCTATGGAAACATAGTTTTACTGTATTTTTTCTTATTAAATACTTGTAAAATTTATAATCTACATAATATGATGATTATTTTGTTTCCTTTTTGTTAGGATCAAAATATTTTAGATTAAATATTGTTATGGAACTAGTGTTTGAGACTTGTAATGAGATTACAAAGATACTCTTGACGGTGATTTGAGATTATGTATAGAAAAATTTAAGTATGAATTCAGTGAACACTTCCTATTAATTACAGAGTATTGTGCAATTTAGTACTTTATAGTTAATACTTTATATAGTTAATAAAAGTTTGATTTCTTTGAAATATTTTTAGATCCCTAAAAATGTGCGCATGACCAAACTCTTTATGTTTGGACTGTAACGCAATCCCCACCCTACAGCTGAATTGAGAAACCGTAATAGCCTGCGGCGGTAAAAATTACCTCTCGGCCAATCAGAAACTACTAGTGCGTTGTCGCCTCTCTTCCTACTCTAGCTACTCTAGGATCTCTAGTTTTAAGAATTAAAGGTATAGTATTAGATTGGATTGGAGTTACATATATTTTCCGGATTGTTTGCTTGATCGCAAGGATCCGCTTATTCGTAAAGAAGACACAAGCATAACTTTTATTGACAGAGAGAGAGAGAGAGAGAGAGAGAGAGAGAGAGAGAGAGAGAGAGAGAGAGAGAGAGAGAGAGAGAGAGAGAGAGAGAGAGAAAATACACCCAGGGCAAGGCCGGAATCGAACCGACGACAGGTACAGAGCGCAGACTGCTAGCGTATGTATCGCATCATTAAAGAGAGAACTCCTAACATAGAAAAGTCGTACAACTAAACCTGTTGAACCGAAGATGAAATATCCCTCTCTGAAACAAAAAGTCCCTAAAACATAGTGCCTCTATTTCAGTCCCACCCAAGTGAATGGGATTGGTTAATAAGATGAAAACCACTGACGTCACTGGTTTAAATCTTACACGCCCCTTGAATTTTTCGTTTCTATGAGAAGAGCCAACCTAGTATTCTACTAACCTTGGGTTTTAACTATATTTTGGAATTTTTCTTGGGATGAGAGAGCATGGCCCCCCTTGCGTTGTTTTTATTCTTGTCAGACATATTGCATGAATCACAATGAATTTTTTTTTCAAATTTTAGCTCTGAAAAGGGGTTTTTAACTATTTTTGAAATTTTCTCGGGGGGGGCCATGGCCCCCCGCTGGATCCGCCACTGCACCAAATAGGTACAGCTCCTTGTACGAGTCACCTAATTTTCAAGGAAAAAACAGTACTTACTGCAAGGGATGTCGAAATTTCGGGGGGTCCAGCAGTGTCTTACGTAATTATGGTGGGGGGGTTGAGGTATGCTTATCTTTGCTGACAAGGGGGGAGGGGGGGGGTTAAAAATGACCAAAAAAGTGCTTGCGTAATATTTGAACGGCCCCTTTGATAAAAGTTTTCTAAAAAAAAAAGGCTGAATCTTGCACATAGGCCTTAAAAAATCAACATTAAGAATAATATTTAAAAGGATAAAATTTTTATTGATCTGAAACTAGTTTTTTAATGTCTGTCGTAAAGTTAGGTAGTTAGTGTGCTCATCTGATATTAAATTTGTTTTCTTTGATTTTTTGAACTGAAAGATATCCATTCATGCTACCTATTAACTTAGGTGTAGTAACTATAGGTACAGGTAGGTAGCCTTGACTTAGATTAAGAAAAAAATGCCATGGGCTCCTTGATTTTTAAAATCTTCCTTTTTTACAATCCCAATGTTGGCAGGTATATGTATTAACAATTGTGGTTACTAATTAAATAGTATTTTGATTATTAATATTTTGAGCGGCCCCTTAAGACAAATATAATATAGGAAACGACGTATAGTATAACCAATGATATTACGCGTCGTATAAAAACGTGAATTTTTGCATTAAATCACGAAATTTCCTAAAAAAAAACAAACAAACCATTTCACCCGGTGTAATCAACTTCCGGAATGTCTGCTCTCCGATTACTAGTTGTGACTCAGCTCATTTAATATCTTAAATAAAAGTAATATTTCGAATTAATAGTAATTTATTTTCTGATAACATTTATTACTTAATAAATGAAAATTTATTATGTCTTTTGCCTTAAATTTCGTTGTAAATTTAATATGTTTTGAAATAAAATTTATCCGTCATTTTCAAGATGGAAAAATGAATGGGAGAAGCAGACATTCCGGAAGTTAAATTAACTTGGTAACCTGGTGAAATGTTTTTTTAATGGAATTTCGTGAAAAACGGTGCTTTTTACTGTACAAAGTTGTAGAACAGCTTCGATTTCGTACGTAAAAGACACCTCGTGCCAGAAAATTCCTAGAATAAAACAAAACGCATGCTCAATTGGGTAGAATTTAATTAGTTTTTACGATTTATATAAAACGCTCTCCTCGTCATGAGGGGCCGTTCAAATATAACGTAAGCACTTTTTTGGTCATTTTTAACCCCCCCTTCCCCCTTGTCAGCAAAGATAAGCAAACCTCAAACCCCCCCACCAAATTACGTAAGAAACTGCCGGACCCCCCCCGAAGTTTTGACATCCTATTAGTAAGTACTGTTTTTTTCCTTGAAAATTAGGTGACTCGTACAAGGAGCTGTCCTTTTTGGGTGTAACCCTAAGGGTTCAAAAATGAGTCGAAACACTACTTTTCGGGGTTACAATTTCAAAATGTTAGGGTGGTCCATCTCCAGAAAAAAGTGCTTACGTCAGAATTCCTAATTCAATTTTTGTTACATTTATTTTTGGTTGAATTTTGAAATTATTTTTGCAAGAAATGAGAGATTTTCGAAAATGCACCATCTTACGTAAACATCACTCATATCCCCCCTCCCCCCTTGTCAGCAAAAATAAGCAAAGAGCAAACCCCCCCTCCCCCCTTAGGGTCATGTCATACGTGGCGTTCTTAAGACGTGACATCGATCCATCACCATTAAAAAACGATTAAGATAGTACCAGGAGGAGGGGCGATCGGAGTGGACTCGAGGGGGCGATATAGTAGATAACTCCTGATGATAAAAGATGACACCTGTTTTCCTCCGCTGCAGGAATAATCTACTACATCGTCCCTCGAGTCCCCTCCTCTCCTCCCCTTATCGCTCCTCCCTTTGACAGTTTGAGTTATTGGAGCGACTGCTATAAGAAGTCCGATGTGGCGCGGCCCTTAGGTGCTTACGTAATATTTGAACGGCCCCCTAGAATAAAACCCCCAAAACTAAACGCATGCTCAATTGGGTAGAATTTAATTAGTTTTTACGATTTATATGAAACGCTCTCCTCATAATAAGCAAAAATGATAATTTTTCATCTTTATACAACAGGTATGAGGAAAATAACCAGAATCATTCTCCAATTGCGTTCGTTCCACTGTTTAAATCCGTTTGGTAACGCCTGCTTTTTATCTCAAAGAGCAGGAAAAAGGCAAAATATTATTAATTCATAATAATTAACTCGTGAAGAGAAGGCCCCTCGCTTCATTCGCCCGAGATCGTCATTTGTCGAGCTTTGCACTAATGATGTGCGACTCCGCCCATTTTTTAGGGCGTGTTCTTAGTGATCGACAGCTGCGATCGGCGAATCGGAGAGCGCCATTTGCGACGGAAAGCGGTTGATCTCGAATCGGCCGGGTTCAGGAAGGAACGACTTTGAACTGGAATTTCGCACTGTTATCGGAAAAAATTGCTAGGAAAACATTCTGCATTACTTAATATGAACCCTTCTAATTCGATTTGAGCCATTCGCGATTCGTTTGAACCAGTATTAAGGCGAGAAATCGTCGTTTTAGTGAGTGATGTCGGGAAAAGAAGGTTGGCGGTTTGGGCTTGGCGAACGGTCGCTTCGCTGATTTCCCAAAATCCTTCGGATGTGCCAGGCGAGCGGCGAAATCTCCGGACGCCAAAACAGCGATTGTTTACCAAACCTAGCGCTTATATCTGTTTTCCTCGCCCGCTCGTTTTGCTGCAGTGGGATCGGCGTTATAAAGGGATAGTTATAATTAGGGGCGGTTTAATTATTCTCCGGTGGGGGTGGAGGGTTTGTTACTTTTGCTGATTGGGAGGAGGGGAATTTAGGGTTTATGTAGGATAGAGAAAAGATGGTTTCTTGATGATTTTCTTGCTTTGTAAGAAGATAATAAAGGGCCATTCATTAATTACGTTACGCTCCCTACCCCTACGGTGGGATCGGTGTTATAAAGATTATTAGGGGCGGTTTAATATTCACCTGGGGGGGTGGAGGGTTAGTTTGTTTCTTATTTTTGCTGATTAGGGGCGATGGGAATTTATGGTAGGAGAAGAATAGAGAATATTTTATCGCCTTCATAATTAAGAATATTTGATTAAAAGAAATGGCAGTGAAGAGTAGCTTTTAAGATTTGAATAAATGTGAGAATTATTCTCCATAAACTAATCAAACAAAGATTATTAGGGACATTTATTTAAGATTATTAGGGGCGGTTTAATATTCACCTCCTAAAGGGGTGGAGGGTTAGTTTGCTTCTTATTTTTGCTGATTAAGGGGAATGGAAATTTAAGGTTGGGGGCCGTCCGTCCATAAATGACGTCATGCTCTGAGGGGTGAGGGGGTTAATCAATTTGTGACAAGGGGGAGGGAGGGGGTTTAAAAGTTGTAACTACTATTAAAACTTAAAGTAAAAAATTAATTAATTAGGATTTTTTTATTTGCTCGTTTGTCAACTTCTACACCTTAGGGGCCGTTCAAATATTACGTAAGCACCTAAGGGGGGAGGGGGGTTTGCTCTTTGCTTATTTTTGCTGACAAGGGGGGGGGATATGAGTGATGCTTACGTAAGATGGTGCATACTCGAAAATCTCTTGTTTCTTGCATAAATAATTTCAAAATTCAACCAAAAATAAATGTAACAAAAAATTTAATTAGAAAATCTGACGTAAGCACTTTTTCTGGAGATGGACCACCCTAACATTTTGAAATTGTAACCCCGAAAAGTAGTGTTTCGACTCATTTTTGAACCCTTAGGGTTACACCCAAAATGGAAAGCTCCTTGTATGAGTCACCTAATTTTCAAGGGAAAAAAACAGTACTTATGTTAAAGGGTAACAATGATGTCAAAATTTCGGGGGGGTCCGGCAGTGTCTTACGTAATTATGGTGGGGGGTTTGAGGTTTGCTTATATTTGCTGACAAGGAGGGAGGGGGGTTAAAAATGACCAAAAAAGTGCTTACCTAATATTTGAACGGCCCCTTATAAATTTATCAAGCAGAGCTATAAAAATTAACTTATGTATTTTATCTTAATTTATTTTACGATAGTTAAAAAATTAACAGATATTATGTTCAGAATATTTTATTTCTTTTTAAATATCTTAAATTTTATATCTATGCTGTCTACAAAAACCATTATTTAAATGGAAATTGAATCATTTTACGCTAAGTGGACAATTTTATAGAAATTTCCGTATATACGCCTTAAACAATTGATGTTGTAGGGGTTAGTGAAACTGTTCGATCTACTGTAAATTTTACGAGCGAGTTTCTAGGATAAAAGCTGGAGCTATAATCTACAAAATAATAAAAATAATCTACAAAATGAGTCCCACTCTGTATTTTTACATAATATAATTCGGATTTATAAAAGTTTTTCTCGCCCAATCAAGCTTTTTCCCCGCCTCTCGTGACGTAGATGCGATCCCAGCGCTGAAAGATCCCAACATCCATCCAACTTTTCGATTTCCAATAGCGCCTATGCAGAGCCTGATTTCTGGGAGGGCATTCGGGGCACTTGCCCTGGGCCGCCATTTTTAAGGGGCCCCCAAAATGCTTAAAAGCTAAGCAAATGTGAGAGAATGTAAAATAAATTTATTAACTCATGGAATTTAAAATCAATTAATTTGATGAAGTTTTCAAATAAAGAATTTTTACGAAGAGTTTATACATAAGAATTAAAGGTCATTGATTTTGCCCTTTTAAGTCAAATAAATTTAAATTTCACTTTCAAACATGTCGAGGGTCCCAGCCCCAAGCGAGTCTTTTGCCCTGGGCCCCCAAACTTGTAAGTAGGGTTTTAAATACTTCTGAAAGAATCGATTCCGGAATCGAATTGGAATCGATACCAAGGAATCGAACCCTTGATGGAATCGATTCCGGAATCGAATCAAAACATAGGAATCGTACTTAATTTTCCAATTAATACAGATAATTATAAACAATTTGTTCACTAATTAGTAATTAGTATTTTGATAATTAATTAGTATCATACAGCAGGAATCAAATATTAGGAATCATACTTTGTTTTCTGAATAATACAGATAATTATTAACAATTTTGTTCACTAATTAATTAGTATTTTGATTATAAATTAATGTTTTCCTGGTTATTAATTAAATTAATAATAACTACAAATTATCCTTGATTTGTGATTGAAATAGATAAGTTCGATACTACTTTTTCGATACTGACCATAAGGAATCGATACCAGGTTGGAATCGAACCTCAGGAATCGAATCCAAGAATCGAAAGAATCGAACCTCAGGAATCGATTCCGGAATCGAATCGAAATATTTTTTAGATCCCTACTTGTAAGTCGGGCCCTGCGCCTGTGGACACAAATTGGAGCCGAGCGGCGTAGCGAACAGCCACGAACACGCTCTGCGCAAGCGCCGCTCTTAGAGCCTCCGAGTTGCGCGTGCGCAAAGCGTGTTCGTGGCTGTTCGCCTTCGCCGCTCGGCTCCAATTTGTGTCCACCTTATGGCCACATAATCTGTTGTGCACTCGGGCATGCGTACGGGAGCGAGCGCAGGAGGAGGGACACATACAACCCCCGAAAGAACGATAAGGGGTCTGAAACTGACTTGACTGCATTCCAGTCACCACTAGTCACCACGAGAAACGTGTAGAAACGTGCAGTTCCATCGATTACCACGTTGCTCCATTTACTCCATAGTATCTCTTCCCGGTAAGCCCCTTTTAATATTCCTAACTCTGCATTGATTATCCTCTCCTCATCAGTATTTTTATCTTGATTAATTTACTACATATTAATTAATATGTAGTAAATTAATCAAGATAAAAATTGATTGTAAAGCTTGTGTCTAAGGCTTTCTTTCGTAATAAACATCTGATTCATAATGAAAATAATCTGAAATAGCATCGGTTCATCTGGTGATGCCAATTCGATCACTGATTATAGGGGCCGTTCAAATATTACGTAAGCACCTAAGGGGGGAGGTTAAAGGGCGAAATTAAAAAGTTTAAAAAATAATTTAAAAACTAAAAGAGGAAAAACCTCAGTAAGAGCATTGTTCCCAACTTTATGAAAAACTTACTGAAAAACAATTCATGAAAATATCTTGAATATTCGTGGAGATATTAGCATGTGAAAATAGCACTTTTTCAGGGGTCAAAAAATAAAAAAATAAAGGAACACAAAACTACCCAATAACACTGAAAAATTTGCAAATATGTGAACTCTTTATTTTTTGACCCCTGAAAAAATGCTATTTTCACATGCTAATATCTCCACGAATATTCAAGATATTTTGATCAAATTTTTTTTCAGCGAGTTCTTCATGTTGGCGACAATACCCTCACTGAGGTTTTTGCTCCTTTAGTTTTAAATTAATTTTTTAAACTTTTTTATTTCGCCGCTAGGGGTGCTGTAAGTCATCTCAATGGATTTCCACAGGGTCACTTACCTAGGGGTAGACCTTACTTCCGTGACCCTAGGACGCGTTGGTTCCAAATAAAAGCCGTGCAACGCAATTTTGAAACACCCTGTATAATGTATATATAAGTTGAACCTACTAGTACGTCGTCACTAAACAAACAAAGTAGTTCCCATCGCGGTGTCTTAATTTCGAGTGAAACGAAGAAAGTCAATTTCAAAATTTTATTATTTCTTTTTACCTGTGTATACAAAATAGTGTCTTTTTATCGCAATTCGCGTATCGAACTTCCTCCTATCAACCCAGCAGGCTTTGTGTTTACTCACTTTCTCCTTCAGCGTCTGTGAAGTGAAGTATAGTATTTATTTCCGAATAATAGTAAAAAAGATGCCGCCTTAATGTATCAATGTCGCCATGTTAACCCGTAACAGGAACAGGGGAGGTGAATATACAGGGTGGTCCTAAACTCGTGGTACAAATTGGGTAGGGTAGGTAGAGTACATCAAGACGAACAAGAATTGGTATAGAAAGGGGGGTCGCAGTTACACCGTTAAAGAGCTAGGTCCTAATGTAGTGCGAGAGCGTTACAAAAGGACGTTTTGCCAAGGCCCGTTTAACAAAAAAAAACATAATGAAATGAAAAAATTTATTGCATGAGGTACAGCAGTATCCGTACTACTTACATCAGAAATTTAATAGAAATTGGACCAATTGCTAAACCGTAGAGTGTGTTTTAAAACATGCAATATTAATCTTTTAGCCAAAGAATGGAGTTCCTTTACATTAGTGTAATGCTATTTAGAAAAATGAAGATCGGGGAAGGAATTTTCAAAGTTCATACAGTTTCAATAATCAATGTATGATCATTGAAAATTCCTTCCCCGATCATCAGTTTTCTATAAATACCATTAAGGGAACTCCATTCTTTGGCTAAAAGATTATTACTGCGCGTTTTAAAACTCACCCCACGGTTTAGCAAGTGGTCCAATTTCTATCAAATTTATGGTGTAAGTAGAAAATACAACAAATTTTTAACAGTGCCTGAAATATCAGTTTTTTACCATTGTTTTGATGGAAGCAAACAATTTGGAAATTTTCACAGAAATCTTCTTCACAAGTCATCTTCCCCACTGAAATCACTCATATATATATATATATATATATATATATATATATATATATATATATATATATATATATATATATATATATATATATATATATATATATATATATATATATATATATATATATATATATATATATATATATATATATATATATATATATATATATATATATATATATATATAATATTACATTCTAAATTATTTTTAAAGAATTAGAAAATGAACACAACATGCCGGCGCCATGCAGCCATGCAAATCAGTTCCCTTAATAAGTAAAAAATTCATCGATTACTAATCTTTACTAATCTCGATTACTAAAATACTTTTTAAAATTTTCCTATGTAATATTGATTCTTTCTGCCTTAAAGCAGCTTTGAAATACAATTTGCCACTAGAAGCCTTCTCAGAATGGAAATGGAAGTTGTTTAACATTTTTAGATCTTTTATAAATAACAACCTTAAAAAACGTAAAGATCTTATTGATTACAAGGGAATAACAAATGCTATAAATGATCTACAACAGAAATTTATTATAACTCCGGTTGATAAAGCTAGTAATAATTATGCCATAATCTGCAAAGCATTTTATCTAGAACTCTTAGATCAAGAATTAGTTGAAAACTCTAACTATAAAAAAACCAGCAATTATAACATTACCTGTAAAAAAAATACTAGCTCTACTTAAAAGACAAAAGATTAAATGCAATAAAATCAAAATACCTTATTTAACCATCTACCCCAAATTTCATAAAACTCCAACTGCTTTCAGATTTATCACATGTGGTAATAATTTAAATTAATAATAATTTAAAAGTAATTGAATATCTTAATAAAAATACCATACAGTCCATCATGACTTTTGACTTTAAAGATTTATTCACGAGTCTACCTCTACAAAAAATTAAAGATACTCTAATTCACTACTTTCATAACTATAAACATATAATAAATATAAATTTTGAAGATTGGGAAACTTTAATAAATTGTTGTATTTTTAACAACTATATTTATAATGGAGAGAATTGTTATGTACAGATTAAAGGTATTCCACAGGGTTCTATTTTTTCTTCAATCTTGGCTAATCTGTTTTTACATTACTTTGAGCAAAACTATTTTAATCCAAAAGTTGGCATTTTTCGATATATAGACGACATTATAGTAATTAATTGTGAAAACTTCATCAATCAGCAACATGATATATACCCTGAAGAATTAATCTTAAATAGAACTAACCAAAACAACTTAAAAGCAGATTTTTTGGATCTAGATATTTCAGTAGATAACAATAAAGCAACTATAGATGTTTTTGATAAAAGAAACCTTTTTAATTTTAAAGTTCTAAAACTAATATATTGGGAATCGAACATCTCTAAAAAAGTGTATTACAACACAATAAATAGCCAAATTGCAAGATTTAAGAAAATTTGTTCAAATCGTGATTTATTAAGAAGACAGATAAAAGAACTCTTCAACATATTAAAATCTAATGATTTTCCTGATAAATTGATTGACAGCCTATATCGTAATATTTTAAATACGATTTCTTAAGATTTATGGTATTTTTTCTGGAGTTTTTCCGTGTACAACACATTTTTTTAAATCCGCCTTACACAACAAAGTGGGTTTGTTAGCGGTCTTACCCTGAAGACTTTGTTTTATGCACATACACCCTTAAAGAACAACAACACAGTGACGCAATTCATCTGCATTAGCATCTGGTTTTTTTGTGGTATATCTGGCAGCAATCTTTTTTCGGGTTTTTTGAATTCTTTGGCAACATCTTGCCTTGTTTTTCATTACTTCGAATATAAATTCGTCTTGAAACCATCGTAAGTTTTACTTTCTCCTCTGTTTTTTTCCCACGGTTCGGACCCCGATGGCCGATATCTATTCCTTGGCGTATATCGCCCTATCGGCCATCACAGAAAACCGTGGTTCGCTGGCACCCGGGGTTCCTGATGAAGTGGGTGCCGGCTAATTCTTTGTTTTTTAATTTTTGTTGTCTGGGTCTGCTTCTCAGGGTAATTATGCCAATTTTGATTAGTAATCGATGAATTTTTTACTTATATATATATATATATATATATATATATATATATATATATATATATATATATATATATATATATATATATATATATATATATATATATATATATATATATATATATATATATATATATATATATATATATATATATATATATGGTATACCTTATTTGTATGGTAAAATTTTTTTTTGGGAATTCCGGTGGTGACGCCCCCTAGTTTTGTGTCACTATATAAAATAATAATGTATGCAAAATATCAGCTCATTCGAATAATAAACACCCGTGCGCAGTTGCCTTGAAGTTTCAAAAAAATACTGATTTTTTCACAAAACATCCCAAAAACCATAGATTAAACCCTCCCATCTTCTTCTTGATTTTTTAATGAGAATCTAATACAATTATTGTTATAATGTTCCAGATTCCATTCTTCTATCACCCCTATTTCGGTAGTAAAAATTTTTTAAAGTTAAAATAACTCCTGTAAAGTTGTTTTTCCTGCATTTTAAAAAAGCTAATAACTCCAGAACCATACAACTTAAAAACCTGAAATTTGTGTCATTTTGTTTGTAATTTTATTACCTTTCATTTGATGTGCAACATAACTGCCTTTCTTTAAAAAATTTTCTTCAAAATAAAAAAATGGAGAAAAAATTAAATAAAAAAAATTTTTGAAAAAAAATTTTATTAAATAAATTTTAAGTTTTTCCACTCCCAAAATGAACATATCTGCCAAATTTCAAGTTGAAATTAAAATTTGATCATGTAGAAAAAAATAAAAATTTCCGAAATTTTGGCAGGTCCCTAAACGTTTCATGTAATTTAACAAAAAAAGGTGTTTCACTCATGGGGATTCCAAAAACTCCCTTGAGGGTGTTCATACGATTTTTACCATGCAAAAAAATTCACTTAAATATCAGAAAATACAACTACTAGCCGATTCGGTACAAAATCTTACAGAGCCCTGTCGGGTACCAAATGGTAGACTGCGTTGTGCGTAGTCATCGGGGTATGATTTTATTTTATTCTTTTATCATTAAACACTTTTAATTTAATTTGATTTGACATGTTGGAAGTGAAAAAATAACGTAAAAATTTAATTCTAAGGGAAATTCAGGTAAAATATAGGCACATTGAATTAGGTTGGAAACTAGCTCTGTAGGATTTTGTACCGAATCGGCTAATAGCTGTATTTTCTGATATTTAAGTAAATTTTTTTGCATGGTACAAATCGTATGAACACCCTCAAGGGAGTTTTTGGAATCCCCTTGAGTAAAACACCTTTTTTTGTTAAATTACATGGAATGTTTAGGGACTTGCCAAAATTTCGCAAACTTTTATTTTTTTCTACATGATCAAATTTTAATTTCAACTTGAAATTTGGCAGATATGTTCATTTTGGGAGTGGAAAAACTTAAAATTTATTTAATAAAATTTTTTTTCAAAAATTTTTTTTATTTAATTTTTTCTCCATTTTTTTTATTTTGAAGAAAATTTTTTTTAAAAAGGCAGTTATGTTGCACATCAAATGAAAGGTAATAAAATTACAAACAAAATGACACAAATTTCAGGTTTTTAAGTTGTATGGTTCTGGAGTTATTAGCTTTTTTAAAATGCAGGAAAAACAACTTTACAAGAGTTATTTTGACTTTAAAACATTTTTACTACCGAAAGAGGGGTGATAGAAGAATGGAATCTGGAACATTATAACTATAACTATATTAGATTCTCATTAAAAAATCAAGAAGAAGTTGGGAGGGTTTAATCTATGGTTTTTGGGATGTTTTGTGAAAAAATCAGTATTTTTTTGAAACTTCAAGGCAACTGCGCACGGGTGTTTATTATTCGAATGAACTGATATTTTGCAAAAACTATTTATTTGTATGATGGAACAATTTGGGGGGGCGTCGCGTTAAGGTTTCCAAACTTAAAAAATAAGGACCACCCTAATATATATATATATATATATATATATATATATATATATATATATATATATATATATATATATATATATATATATATATATATATATATATATATATATATATATATTAGGGTGTATCGAAAAAAACTTTTTTTCGATTTTGATAACGTAATAGTGCGGAAAAGTTGTCTAAGGTGCCAGAGAGTACCTGTGAATTTTTTCAGAATTTTTGGATAATTTCTTAATGTGCCACATTGGCCCTGAAGTTCCCCATGTTAATCCAATGGGGCGCGCCGCCAAAAAGGCTGAAAATCGGTTTTTCGCCCCTCATTTCTACCCTAATCACACGACGAATGTCTCGTCTCGAGTTATGGACTCTATATGATGTATGCTACCCGAAAAAACTTGAATAATAACTTAAATCTCTATATTATGTTGATTATGGGCTCTGATTTGAACGAGGAAATACGCAATTTTCGACGAAATTTGAGCATACAAAAAAACGTAATATAGATATTTAGGCTATTATTCAAGTTTTATCGGATAGCATACATCATATAGAGTCCATAACTCGAGACGAGACATTCGTCGTGTGATTAGGGTAGAAATGAGGGGCGAAAAACCGATTTTCGGCCTTTTTGGCGGTGCGCCCCATTGGATTAACATGGGGAACTTCAGGGCCAATGTGGCACATTAAGAAATTATCCAAAAACTTTGAAAAAATTCACAGGTACTCTCTGGCACCTTAGACAACTTTTCCGCACTATTACGTCATCAAAATCGAAAAAAAGTTTTTTTCGATACACCCTAATATATATATATATATATATATATATATATATATATATATATATATATATATCAGGGCTCGATTTCAGCCGGAACGGCGTTCCGGAACCTCTTTTTCGATTAAAAAAAAATATTTTTGTTCAGGGGTCTCCTATAACTACAGCCCGCGAAACCCTTTCATCAGGCCCTAAAAAACCTTTCTATCTGTACGAATAAAAGTCCTAAAATGAATTAATTAAAACCCTGTTTTTAGGGTCAAATTTCCAAAATTTTTATGGGGGAGGACCCCCAGACCCCCCTTTTTGTATTTAGAACTCAATTAATCACGTTTTTCTTCAGATTAAGTTCCTGGCGTAAAAAAAGGGTTTTGAGGGAATTTCGCGTTTCTTCCCCCCCCTGTGCAAAAATTTAACTTGGGGCCTGATACTGATTTGATTTTATGAAAGGATATTTGGGCCCCTCCCGAAATAAATTTCTACATAATCCACTATGATCCTAGATGTGTAAAAAAATTTCTGTTGTTACTTTTTAAACTTTTGTTCAACGATTCACTTGTGCATATTTTAAATTTAAAAAAAAAATTAATGCATTTTTATCTTTCTTGCAAATAACAATAATTTTGTGTTCTAAAATTAAGGATATTACTAGATTGTGTTCTTTTAAAACATAATTGTAAACCCCAATTTGAACTACCCACACAATCCGCTCCGGGTGTTGATTCTTGAATCAGATTTGCCAGATTGCTGGTCAAATTTGCCAAGAAAATTTGCGACATCTTAAATTCTACGGTTTAAGGACTTTAACTACGCATTATATTCCTTAAACTGGCAAAATATACAACACTATTGGTTCATTGATGATACACAGTCCCGTCTTCTAGAAGAGGCGCCCTGTTGGAAAAAAAATTTGCCTAAATAGTTCATCGCCTTGTACAATAATTAAGTTAGAAAATTCTTCCTAATCTTGTTCAACACATTTGAATTTTTTAAAATTTAAATTTAAAAATAAATTCTTAAGTTTTTGCATTAAAAAGTATTCGCTTTTCTTCAGTTTTTGAGACCAATAATTTTACCGTTCCGGTACCTCTTTTTTTAGAAATAGAGCCCTGTATATATATTAGGGTGTATCGAAAAAAACTTTTTTTCGATTTTGATGACGTAATAGTGCGGAAAAGTTGTCTAAGGTGCCAGAGAGTACCTGTGAATTTTTTCAGAATTTTTGGATAATTTCTTAAGGTGCCACATTGGCCCTGAAGTTCCCCATGTTAATCCAATGGGGCGCGCAGCCAAAAAGGCCGAAAATCGGTTTTTCGCCCCTCATTTCTACCCTAATCACACGACGAATGTCTCGTCTCGAGTTATGGACTCTATATGATGTATGCTACCCGAAAAAACTTGAATAAGAACTTAAATCTCTATATTATGTTGATTGTGGGCTCTGATTTGAACGAGGAAATACGCGATTTTCGACGAAATTTGAGCATACAAAAAAAAGTAATATAGATATTTAGGCTATTATTCAAGTTTTGTCGGATAGCCTAGATCATATAGAGTCCATAACTCGAGACGAGACATTCGTCGTGTGATTAGGGTAGAAATGAGGGGCGAAAAACCGATTTTCGGCCTTTTTGGCGGTGCGCCCCATTGGATTAACATGGGGAACTTCAGGGCCAATGTGGCACCTTAAGAAATTATCCAAAAATTCTGAAAAAATTCACAGGTACTCTCTGGCACCTTAGACAACTTTTCCGCGCTATTACGTCATCAAAATCGAAAAAAAATTTTTTTCGATACACCCTAATATATATATATATATATATATATATATATATATATATATATATATATATATATATATATATATATATTAGGGTGTATCGAAAAAAACTTTTTTATATATATATATATATATATATATATACAGTAAAATCCCGTTATAACGAACTTCACGGGACCGTAAAATGTCTTCGTTGTACCAGAAATTTCGTTGTAAACGTACTATCGTTAATTCAAATAAAAACGGTTGGGGACTATCAGGACTTTCGTAATAACGGAATTTTTCGTTGTATCGGTATTCGTTGTAACGGGATTTCACTGTATATATATATGTAGACGAAGAAGAGCACCTCAAAGTATAAAAACCCCTTTATTGAGAAGATCAGATTAAGAAAATTAAGCAGATTCAAAAAAAATGTAAAGATGTCAATCGTTTTTTAAAAATTTGAACGGGTGAAAGCATAGAGGTTGATGGGTCCGTTATCGTGAGGCCGCTTTGCTCTGTCTTGTTCTGTTGAATGTTACAATCCCACACGGCCATACTGACTGATAGGCGTCCTCGCCGTAGCGACGTCTCTGAAAATACACGAAAAGACAAAGGAAACTATTTGAAAAATGTTTGAAATTAAATCCACTTTTTCATATGATCAGCTGCAGTCGACGTTGAATTTGGGCCTTCATGTTGTCCTATTTTCTTAACTTCATACCTATCGTTTGGCAAAATTTTAGTAATTTCATATGGTCCGAAAAATTTAGATTTTAATTTCAAGCCAGTGCCAAATTGCGTTCTTTGTATAGCAACTCTTTCATTTAACCTGTACTTATATGGTGGTTTTCTTTTCTTATTATAAGTATGAACGTTCTCTTCTTGCAATTTTAAGATGTTTTTCTTGGCCTCGTCACGCAACCTCTGTCTATCATCTATGGTTGACTGAAAGTGCTCCTCTTCTAGTATAGATTTGATCTTTAGGTCATCTTTATTTTTCATTTTTATGCCAAACATTATCTCAAAAGGTGTAAATTTTGTACTTCGAGTTACTGTATTATTTAAAATTCTCTGTAAGCTGTCAACATGTTTGTACCATTTATCGGGTTCATAAGGGAAAGTTTAGCTAAAACTGGAACAATTATACCGTGTATGCGCTCTATTCTGGCCATTGCCACGTGGTACACCGGTTGTTATTTTGATATGATTAATGGAGTTTTCCTGGCAATAATTTTCAAATTCTGAAGACGTGAAACCTGAACCTTTATCCGAAATTAATGTTGAAGGACTCCCAAAAGTTGTTTGCTGTAATTTTAATCTGTCTAAAGCGTCTTTTGAAGATGTTGATTTAACAGGGTAAATCCAAAGAAATTTAGAAAAAGCGTCAACAACTGTAAACAAATATTTGTAATTCTTATAGTGGAAGGCAAAGGACCCAAAAAATCACAGTGGTAGCACTCCAAGGGTTTGTCTCCTTTTGGGATGGGGTGAAGAAATCCTTCGGCCCTTCCTGACTTTCGATTGGATAAAATGCATGGAATACAGCTCGATATAACTTCTTCGACTATTTTCTTTAGATCAGGAATGTAATAATCATTAGAAACCAAAGATTCTGTTTTTGCACACGCAAAATGACCTTGAGAGTGGGCATGTTGGACTACTTCTCTCTGCATAGACTGTGGAATAACCAAAAGTTCCCTATCATTCTTTAGTTTATACAAAATTCCATTTTTAAGAAAAAAGTCATCTGACGTTGTCGTTTCAAGCATCTTTTTAATTTGAATTATAAATTCATCCTTGTTTTGGGCATCTTTAATTTTAGGGGTAACATCACTAGAGTTAATGACAAGAACTGGGATGCGACTGAGGGCATCGACGTGTTTCATTTGCACAGCAGGACGGTGAACAACCTCATAATCGTATTCCTGCAGTAACATAGCCCATCTTGCAATTTTGGCGGGAAGATCTTTTTTGAGCATGGTCTTTGTAAAAGCGTCGCAGTCTGTTACAATTTTAAATTTTGAGCCTATTAAATAATTTCTAAATTTTTTGAGTGCCTCAACTATGGCAAGGATCTCCAACTCATAACTTGAATATTTTTCTAGTGTCACTGAAGTCTTCCGACTAAAATAATGAACCGGATGAAAAGCTTCATCATCAGCCTTCTGTAAAAGAATAGCACCAAATCCTAATGAACTAGCATCTGTATGAAGTTCAATCGGATACCCTTGTTGAAAAATGTGGAGTACGGGTGTACTAGAAAGAATGTTTTTCAACTCCAAAAAGGCAGCTATTTGTGTAGGACCAAAATTAAAATCAGTATTAGCTCTAAGAATGTCACTCAATGGTCTAGCAATAATTGCATAATTTTTAATAAACTTGCGAAAATATCCAGTTAATCCGAGAAAACTTTGCAACTGTTTAAAGTTAGTTGGTTGGGGGAAAATTCTGAACTGCTCGAGTTTTCAACGATGAAGGTGTAATTTTACCGTCCTCAATTACGTAACCAAGAAATTCAATTTTACGCAGTAAGAACCGACATTTCTTTAGATTCAACTCCAACCCGTAATCTGCCGCTGTTTTCAAAACTAGACGCAATTTATTAAGTCCTTCGATATCGTCTTGGGATGGAATTATTAGGTCGTCCATGTAGATTAAAAGAGTATTGTTACGGATTAGGTCTCTAAATACTGTATTGACAAACCGTTGAAACACGCTGGGACTATTGGATAAACCAAAAGGTACCTTCAAAAACTCGTATTGTCCCTCATGTGTGACAAATCCAGTATATTTAGTGCTTTTAGGATCTATGGGAACGTGAAAAAATGCGTTTTTTAAGTCGAGAGTTGTAAAAACTTTATTACTTTCTAATCTATCGAGGACATCTTCAATTAAGGGCAATGGAAATTTATCTTTAATCATTTTTTTGTTTATTTGGCGATAATCAACACAAAGTCTGTAATCTCCATTTTTCTTTTTGCATAAAACTATGGGGGACGCATAATCCGAACAACTGGTTTTAATTATTCCATCCTTTAACCACTCTTGAACTTGGTTTTCTACAACTTTTTGTTCCGTAAAAGGAAGACGCCGAGATCGTTGACTAACCGGAATGTCATCCGTTAGTAGTATAGTCATTTTAAGTTCCGTGTCCTTAACTTTTTGGGGTTTGTACGACATAACAAGGTCTTTAACATCTTCACGAACATTATGGTTCAAAATATGGGACAAATCAAGTGGACATGGGTCATCCAATACATCTGCAACGTTAACTAAAGTGTCATCCTCAACGGCTTTAGTGAAGTGAATACCATCCTTTCCAAACGTGAATTGGGCTTGTTGCAAAATATCAGTACCAATAATTGCATCAAGGGGAATCAAGTCATCTTTAAAAACATGAATCTTAGTCAAAAAGCTAGAACCCTGAATCTTTACAAATTCCTGAAAAACCCCAATTGATTGTATCTTGTTTTTTCCTATGCCGGAGAAAGTAAGTTGGGATGGAGACAACGGTGGCGAACCGATCTTTTTGTACGTACTCTCGTTAATCATTGTGGCCTGTGCTCCAGTATCACAGAGGGCAGTCATCCTAATCTCTAAAATATCTACAGGGATATGCATCAGGTTAGCAGAAGGAGAAGACTGAGAAATAGGATTAACAGTTCTATTTGCAGTAGGATTTTGTTGGGTTGTTCTTGAATCAGAAAGATTCCTGGGGCATTCAGAATGAATATGACCGAAAGATTTACAACCATAACATTGTTTTCCGCGTGCCTTATTTTTGCATTGGTCACTTCTGTGTCCTTTCAACCCACAAGAGTAGCAAGTTATCTGTGTACCCAATGAAGGTCTATGATCGTTCTGACTTCCCGAAGGATATCCTCGAAATCTTCTCTCACTATAATCCCTAGTATTTTGAGTATTGAACAGCTTTTCGAAAGTCTTTAATTTTTCCTTGAATTCTGGTAAATTTTTACATCCGTACAGAATAACTTTATTTGGAGATTCCGGCAACCCATTTATGACATATTCCATGAGAGAAAAGTTATCGAGAGCCCCCCTTGCAGCGATTTCTCGCATGGCTACAAAATATTCTTGAATAGTTTCATTACGTTTTAAGTGTCTTGATTTCATATTATTGTGTAATTCGAAACTGCTAACTGTATCAGCGAATTCATCCAAAAGGTGGTGTTTCATTTTTTCCCAATTATTTATCCCACGGATAACTTTCATCAGCGTTAAAGCTGGGCCCTTCAAACACTTTTTTGCAAAAATTACACGATGAACGGAATTATTAATTTCATAAAGTTCAAAAACATCCTCAACGTCTGAAATAAAAGTTTCAACTCTGTAGTTATCTTGTGATGAAAACGGTTTGACTAGCTCCACTATATCTTTTAAGCTGAAAGATGGAAAGGAAAAATTGCCCAATTGATTCCGAGAGGGTGATTCATGTTGGGGTTGAGTAAAGAGATACGAATTTTCTTCATTTTGGATAATTTTACCTTCGGATATAGAACTGTCAGTTACCTCATCTCTTGTCAACGCATGTTTCCCAAATTCCTCTTCATCATCTCCCTCATCCTCACTTTCATCAGAGGGGTCTATGTTTAGTAAGGAAAAATTACTTAGGGCATCCAAAATTAGGTCACAACACTTCCCCAGATCGGTCGAAAATTGAATGTGCAGAAGATTGCAAATAATTATTAGGTCATTTAAGGTAAACTCTTTAAGTACTCTTTCTTTCTTACTAATCAAATTTTCAGTAAAACCCCTGAATTCTCGTAATCTACTCCTGTTTTGGCGATCACCAAGTTCATCGAAGATAAATTTGTGTAAAATTTGTATGTGACTCTTAGGTGCACTTTTAAGGGATTTAAAAATTCGAGGAAAATCTTTTAAGCAAGCCATCACTATCAGTTAAATTTAAGTTTCGAAAAATTATAAAACTTCAATATTCAACTTCAATAATTCGGTAGAAATCAATCGCAGGGAAGACAACCAAGACTTAAAATTTCATCAAACAATTGAAATCTTCAAAAATATCATCAACATCAATTTTCATCAAATATACTTCAAGTCTTCAAAATCCTCAGTTTAGTCTTCTTCTATGCGATTTAAAGAAAAAAACAACTCACTTCAAGGCTTCCCTGAATCAATAATCTTCAAGACTTTACGGAATTTCATCAATTGTTGATTCTTGAATTATTATTATTATTATTATTATTTTGAATTATTGAATTACTGATTGATTAATTATAGGTTCTTGATAGGCCTGAGCCCCCATGTAGACGAAGAAGAGCACCTCAAAGTATAAAAACCCCTTTATTGAGAAGATCAGATTAAGAAAATTAAGCAGATTCAAAAAAAATGTAAAGATGTCAATCGTTTTTTAAAAATTTGAACAGGTGAAAGCATAGAGGTTGATGGGTCCGTTATCGTGAGGCCGCTTTGCTCTGTCTTGTTCTGTTGAATGTTACAATCCCACATATATATATATATATATATATATATATATATATATATATATATATATATATATATATATATATATATATATATATATATATATATATATATATATATACAGGGTGTAAAGAAAAGTCCCTTTACCCTGAAATAAATAGCTAACGGAGAAAGCTAAAGCTATGCAGTTAAGGCAACGGTATAGTAAAGTGACTATGCGCAACCGAATGCGAACGACCGCAGCGCGCTCAGTGGCGGACTTTGGAAGTTAGCCATTGCAGATAAAAAACTAAAATAGATAGAGAAAAATTTTCAGTTAGAAAGTTGTAGAAAATCTAATAATTAGTAGGAAACCACGTTTGGTTCATAAAAATCGGATAATTTGTCGCCTGTATAACTAAAAATTTCCGAAATCTATGCACTCCATTTTGTATTGTTGTTTCTCATCTTCTTTTTGTATTATTGTACAATTTATTGCATAAATGCATAACAATAATAATAATATTAATAATAGTAATAATCAGGGTTGGCAAAAAACCGGGTTTTTTTAAAAAAACCAAAAAAAACCGGGTTTATTTGGTTTTTTTTGGTTTAAACCAGGTTTTTTTGGTTTAAACCAAGTTTTTTTAGAATTTTTTTTCAGAATAAGTTATTTTAGCAGTGATGTTTGAAATTGAGTTGTAACTGAGACATTTATTTCAGGGGTTGTTTATAATTGATAAATGATTTGTATATTTCAATTAATTAATTAAAATTAAATTAATTTGTTTTAAAAATAATTTTTGTTTTTAAAATATTCCAATTTGAATGTGTAATATTATTGTAGTGAATAAAAATCAGTGTTAATTTATCTTGGATAAATGACTGAAATAATCAAATTATTTATCATATATGGATTAATTTATGAACTTAAGAAATTTCTTTAGAAAGAGAAAATTTTATTTTTTAAATAAATAAAAGGGAAATGTAAGCAACTAATGTTAATTGAAATTGGATAAATGATTGAGATAATTAATCCGATTAGGGAAATTAACGGTTTTTTATTAATTTAGTAAAAAAACCAACTGGTTTTTATGACTGACAAATAAGACAAATTTGTTTTATTAATTAATTAAAATCCAAGCCCTATTTTATCAGTGAAAAACAGATAACTTTTGTGTATCTTTAGTTACTCTTTGAAATAATGCTTCATTTTAAAGGAAATTAATAAATGAACTATCTCTTGCAACATATAATAAGTTTAACTTAAGCATTTAAGGTTAAGATTAGAGAGAATTCAATAATTAAAACCATTAAATTAAAAGATTTCTGATTTTTAATCACCTTAAAATGTCAATTTTTTGATAAATCTGACCTTTTAATTTTGTGCAAAAGATTATACTTAATAACACTTTCTTTAAAAAATCCTGAAAATATTTTATAATTTCTAAAAAAACCAAAAAAAACCAAGTGGTTTTTTTGGTAAAAAAACCACCATAAAAAAACCATAGTTTAAACCAATGGTTTAAACCAAATGGTTTAAACCGGCCAACCCTGGTAATAATAATAATAATAAAAATAAATATCCCTCATTTTAGCCCAATTTTTTAAAGTAAAAATCAACAATCGCTTTGAATCCTTTAGCCTTAACCATATAGCATTTGCAATGACGTGACGCTGCACCTGGAAACCGTCCTAGCAACAGCCCCAAGGTTTCGGCACATGCTTTTCCCGCTCTTTTTTAAAAGTGAAACTTGGAAATTTAAAAATTGCAATTAAAAAAAATTGCGCGTATATTCCTCTCTTGACTATATCGAATTGACTATACTATTGTTAATATTATTATTATTGTTCTTATTATTAATGTTATTATTATCATCAAAATTTGCTAACGTAAGGATGTATTTATGCAATAAGTTGTACAATAATACAAAAAGAAGATGAGAAACAACAATACAAAATGGAGTGCATAGATTTCGGAAATTTTTAGTTATACAGGCGAAAAATTATCCGATTTTTATAAACCAAATGTGGTTTCCTACTAATTATTAGATTGTCTACAACTTTCTAATTGGAAATTTTTCTCTATCTATTTTAGTTTTTTATTTGCAATGGCTAACTTCCAAAGTCCACCACTGAGCGCGCTGCGGTCGTTCGCATTCGGTTGCGCATAGTCACTTTACTATACCGTTACCTTAACTGCATAGCTTTAGCTTTCTCCGTTAGCTATTTATTTCAGGGTAAAGGGACTTTTCTTTACACCCTGTATATATATATATATATATATATATATATATTATATATATATATATATATATATATATATATATATATATATATATATATATATATATATATATATATATATATATATATATATATATATATATATATATATATATATATATATATATATATATATATATACAGGGTGTAAAGAAAAGTATATATATATATATATATATATATATATATATATATATAATATATATATATATATATATATATATATATATATATATATATATATATATATATATATATATATATATATATATATATATATATATATATATATATATATATATATATATATATATTAGGGTGTATCGAAAAAAACTTTTTTTCGATTTTGATAACGTAATAGTGCGGAAAAGTTGTCTAAGGTGCCAGAGAGTACCTGTGAATTTTTTCAGAATTTTTGGATAATTTCTTAATGTGCCACATTGGCCCTGAAGTTCCCCATGTTAATCCAATGGGGCGCGCCGCCAAAAAGGCTGAAAATCGGTTTTTCGCCCCTCATTTCTACCCTAATCACACGACGAATGTCTCGTCTCGAGTTATGGACTCTATATGATGTATGCTACCCGAAAAAACTTGAATAATAACTTAAATCTCTATATTATGTTGATTATGGGCTCTGATTTGAACGAGGAAATACGCAATTTTCGACGAAATTTGAGCATACAAAAAAACGTAATATAGATATTTAGGCTATTATTCAAGTTTTATCGGATAGCATACATCATATAGAGTCCATAACTCGAGACGAGACATTCGTCGTGTGATTAGGGTAGAAATGAGGGGCGAAAAACCGATTTTCGGCCTTTTTGGCGGTGCGCCCCATTGGATTAACATGGGGAACTTCAGGGCCAATGTGGCACATTAAGAAATTATCCAAAAACTTTGAAAAAATTCACAGGTACTCTCTGGCACCTTAGACAACTTTTCCGCACTATTACGTCATCAAAATCGAAAAAAAGTTTTTTTCGATACACCCTAATATATATACAGGGTGTTTCAAAATTGCGTTGCACGGCTTTTATTCGGAACCAGTGCCTCCTAGGGTCATGGAAGTAAGGTCCACCCCTAGGTAAGTGACCCTGGAGAATCCATTGAGATGACTTACAGCGCCCCTAGTGGCGAAACTAGAAAGTTAAAAAAATTAATTTAAAAACTAAAGGAGATAGAGCAAAAACCCCAATGAGAGTATTGTTGCCATCGTCAAGAAGAACTCACTGAAAAAAATTTGATCAAAATATCTTGAATATTCGTGGAGATATTAGCATGTGAAAATAGCACTTTTTCAGGGGTCAAAATGTAAAAAGTTCGCATATTTGCCAATTTTTCAGTGTTATTGTGTAGTTTTGTGTTTTTTAGTTGAAAGAACACAAAATTTAATCAAAAAATCAAAAAAATTTGCAAATATGCGAACTTTTTACTTTTTGACCCCTGAAAAAGTGCTATTTTCACATGCTAATTACTCCGCGAATATTCAAGATATTTTGATAAAAATTTTTTCAGTGAGTTATTCTTGAGGCAACAATACTCTCACTGGGGTTTTTGCTCTATCTCCTTTAGTTTTTAAATTAATTTTTTTAACTTTTTAATTTCGCCACTAGGGGCGCTGTAAGTCGCAATGGATTCTCCAGGGTCACTTACCTAGGGGTAGACCTTACTTCCATGACCCTAGGAGTCGCTGGTTCCGAATAAAAGCCGTGCAACGCAATTTTGAAACACCCTGTATATATATATATATATATATATATATTAGGGTGGTCCACATTCCTATGGGAAAAAATCAACTTCGTCCTAGACACAACGTCGCCCCCTCATTTTTTTACATCTACCTATAGTATTATTCTGGTAAAGTTTCAACTTCCTACATCAGTTTTAGGAGGGTGCTCAATGGCCCTAAAAAAACTGCACTTTTTAATTTTTTTCGAAATTTTGGCTAAATTGGCTAAAAAATAAGTAAAAGATAAATTATTTTGACACCTATTTTATTTATACACTTAATATATGATAATAAATTGAAAATAAAATAGTTAAAAGCATCATTTTTTGAAGTATGAATGTTTAGAAACAATATTGACGAGTTGACTAGGAAGCAACAATAGCAGAGCTGTTGAAGGGAATAATTGTTCAGATTGCGCAAGAGGCACCAAAATTGGTGGAAATATAGTTTAAAACATGCTGAATCCAAAATCGACCAGAAGCACTCTGGCGGAAGTGCCGTTCGGGACTTCCGGTCAAAACCAAAATGGCCGCCCGCGAGCCTATTTTCGGTTCTTTTAATAATAGAAAGACATTTTTGGGGGTCAAATATTATGCTTTAAGGGTCAAAAAACATGATTCTGGTTACAAAATATGCAATTTGTTTTAAAAAGTAACAAAAATTCAATGAAAGCTCAAAATAGTAATAAAGTCCTATGACAAGCAGTTGCTTCAAAAAAAATTTTTTTATTTATTTTCTTCGACGGTTTTATATGTTTTTTGAGGTGCTGATTCCAAATATCTGGTTCACTTTCACGTGGAAGGTCGGCTTCATATCAAAAAACGCAAAAATATGTGAAAAAATTGCAAAATTTTCACTTTATCTTCGGATTTTTTCGTATATTTAAAAAAATATTAGTTTCTGGAAAATTACTTGAGCTACAAAGTTAAAGTAAACAAATTTTCCAACAAAATGCACTATTCAACTTTAATTTTTCAAAGAATAGTTTTGCTGTTATAACGCACTGAAAAACATTATTTTAACACAGATGATTTTAACGCATTTTTGCGGATCCAGAGAAAAGTTTTTATAAATATAAAAATTAAACTAAATACAGTATAACAAGGCATATTGACGCTAAGAAACATCACCCTTTACGAAAAAAAAATTGTTTTTAAAGCACGGGATGTCTAAAAGCAAATCCATAAAATTTTTAAAGTGTCAAAAAGAAGGGTCATTGAGCACCCCCTAAAAATAGGAGTAGAATGCTAAAATTAAAGGAGGATGATACTATTGGTAAATGTAAAAAAATTAGGGGGCGACGTTTGGGCTAGCTTGAAAATTGACAAAAATCCTTTTTCAGACCTCACCTCGGTGTAACAATTTTCGGCCAGAGTTAGTGCTCATGGTATTGAAGCAATAATAGCCCCGCAGAGATTCAAATTTATGATTCTCTCTGATTGTGTGGAAGAGTTTAAAAAAATAGACGAAGTTATATATATATATATATATATATATATATATATATATATATATATATATATATATATATATATACATACATACATACATACATATATATATATATATATATATATATATATATATATATATATATATATATATATATATATATATATATATATATATATATATATATATATATATATATATATATATATATATATATATGTATGTATGTATGTATGTATGTATGTATATATATATATATATATATATATATATATATATATATATATATATATATATATATATATATATATATATATATATATATATATATAACAACTTCGTCTATTTTTTTAAACTCTTCCACACAATCAGAGAGAATCATAAATTTGAATCTCTGCGGGGCTATTATTGCTTCAATACCATGAGCACTAACTCTGGCCGAAAATTGTTACACCGAGGTGAGGTCTGAAAAAGGATTTTTGTCAATTCCATTTTGTGACAAACATGACATCGGACAGCATTTTGGCTTCAAATAAATAAGTACTTAATATTAACTTATATTAATTTTTTTTGGTGTGCTGGAGCATAAACATGAAAGGTTCCTAAATGGAAAAAAATAATTATTCTGAATGAAAACACTTTTAGTTTATGAGAGAAAAATACGCCGTGACAGACATGACACGAAACACACAACGAGTTTGAGAGACCCTTAATTATTTCTCAATTGCTCTGATTTGGCATGTATTTCATGTCCAAAGAATTTTTCACAACTTTATATAAAGGTGAAGTTCAGTAAAATACACTGAAATTTCCAAATTTTATGGAAGATTTTTCTATAATAATTTTTAAAATTGTGACAGGCATGACAAAGTGACGTATATATCGATATTTCATTTTCAATTTTAGTCAAAGTAATTAACTATAAAAACTATATGAACTCAAAATATTTAATTTATTTTATTATTTTTTTAAAATTTGGTCAGTGTATCGGTTAGAACCAAAAAAAAACATTTATTTAAATGAAATTTTAAAAGTATTCTCATGTCCATCTTCGTGTGGAATTTGACCTTTTGTGGAATTTCGTACAGTCGCACTAACTTGTCAAAACATGCTGATAAGACGGGGTCAGAGCCAAGGTCACGAAAGGTGAAGCTAGCAGAAGAATCCATTCAATTTGACCGGGGGGAGGGGGGGAATGCTGCGCGTTATGTCGGCTCTGAGGAAGCAGGGCCGTGCGGTAGATTTGCCCAGTATAAAGCAAGTCCTAGAAATGCCGCCCCATATGCATTTTCCTTTAGATGATTAATACCACAGAGTATAGAGCTTAACAGAGTGTTCATCTCCATAGACGCTAATGGCAACTTTTTTAACAGGCTTTTCCCATAGACAAATCTCCGGTCACAAGACCCGCCTCCTTTAATACCACGCTATTCCTGCTAATTCTGTCATTCGCCCACTGAAGCTGTCACTCAAATCCAAATAGCCTATAAGGTAAATGTGGGTATAGTGGACACTTTAAGGAAAATTTTTGCTTAAATTCTTAATAAATACCAATCTATTTGCTTCGAAAAGGTTATCATCCTATTTTTAGGTTAATTGGATCTTCTTCTTTCGATTTTACCATTAAAAACTTTAATTAGATTGGGCAAAGTATTTTTAATTTTTTTTTAAAAGTACTCCAAATTGCATCTATAGTGGCCACATAGATGAAGCTGTTGCCTCTATGGTGGACACCTCTTGCATCAATAGTGGACACCTGTCTTTTTCTGCCTATATGAGGGGTTTATGCATGGAATTGAGGGGTTTTCCTTGGTATAGTCGTCTAGTTCAAATTAAATCTTCCTTCCCAACGAAATGTATTTCAGATTCAATCAAATTAGCTTTATTTTAAAAAAATTGATAGTTTTCGGCCCAAAGTCTACGCTGTAGCTGATTTGAGAGGTATTTAGCATGTAATTCAATGCCTTAGAAACATTGGTTCCCGAAGCCAGAATAAAGCCAAATTTATTTAACACTCATTTTAAAGCACAGTCAACAGTTTATGAAGAAAAACTGATTCGAATTAAGTATTATTTATGTTTCTATTAGAAGCCATTGCAGTGGCCACTATTGGAAAATCTAAGATTTTGTGTTGGTAAAGTGGACACCCCCATAAATCCTTGAAAAGTCAACATTTTCAAATAAATTTTATTCAGTATTATTTTATACACTCTTATTTATCTTGATACAAATTTAAAGGTCAATCTAGTGGTAATAAATACAAAAAAATCAGTTCCGACTTACCCGTTTCCTTACGCGATTCAATAAGCAAAATCAAATTTCAGTCACTCGGCCGATGTTGTTATTTTCAAATATTTAAATATCCTTCCCATGCTGATCTGTGGTATCGGTGGTAATTTATCAGCTAACCTGATTGCACAATCTACTATGCCTATGAATTTTGACGCTGTTCGATGCCTCTAACTCGTTCTATTTAAAATTAATCAGCTATGTGGCCACTATTGGTACAGTGTCCACTATACCCACATTTACCTTAATCAGTGTTAAAATCAAATCAAATACATTTCGCGTTCTCTGATTGGCTGTTAGTGAACTGAATTATAATATGCGTGCTGAATTTAATTAATGACCTAAAGAGTAAAACGGCGATTTGGCATCTCTGTTAAGCTCTCTACTCTGTGATTAATACTTCAAATTAATTATGATTAATTGATTTCAAAAATTAATAAACATTAGTCACATTTAATGAATTAGTAATTAAGTATAGATAATTAATTATACATAATAAATTAGTTTTTTAATAATATAATTAACTGGCAGTAATAATAAGTGTAATGCCCGGGCCGAAATTTCTTCACTTCCAATGAATTCTAGTGAATGGTTAAGAAAATATGACTAGTGTATCATGAAATAACAATAAAAACTGGTAAAATCAAAGTATGCTTGTAAGTTCACTAGTTTTTATTGCTATTTCCTGATACACTAGTCATATTTTCTTAACCATTCACTAGTCCAGCTTGAACAGAAATAACAGTTTCATTGCTGTTTTAATTTGTCTCTCTAGGAGCGATTTTTCAACTTAGAGGTACCGTTTCAATGCTATTTGTGTTTTTCCACATCTGGGATCACATAGCGCGAATAAAAAAGGGGGGTTCCCCACTAAAAATAATCTGAAGATTTTCTTCAGAAAAAGCCACTTTTTACAGAAATTCTACAAAAATTTTAAGATATTTTGCAGATTTTGCTTTGTCTTTAAACTATCTTCAGAATTTTTGAAGACAACTAACAGATATTTCGCAGACATAGATTTACCTTTAAATTGTCTTCAGAATTTTTGCAGACAATTTGCAGATGTTTTAAAGACGATGTATCTTCAGAAATTTTGAAGACAAGGAATGCAGACATTTTTCAGATGGAGCAGAATCTTCAAATTGTCTTCAAAATATATTAAACTTAAACAAATTTTATCATTTTACGTACGGAATGAAAAAAAACTGATATCGAATGCCTTGTAATCGATTTCAAAAGAATTTAAATCGTAAAAGAATCGATTCCTAGAACTCGATCAAAGTTTTCTTATTTGTACTGTTGATTTAAAATTTTAATCACTTTAAGATCGTATTTGTGATGTTAATATTTCATAGCGGGAAAACTACTTTCTCGAGAATTAGGTAATCAAATCTTCGGGAACCGAATCGATATCAGAGATCAAACGAATCGAATCTAACCTAGAGAATCGATTGCAGAATCGAATCGATAGAACAATGTTTACGTTTTGTTTTCAACACTAGTTGCGTGCCTGAATGAATGCTGATTGGAATTATGAATTTTCCTGATAATTGTGGGACTACCTAACAATATGGTATGATTTAATTTACCGAATGTCCTTTATTTATATTGTGGTTTAAAATTTCATTTGTTCAAAGATGCAAGACAACTGCAAAGTGCAAGCATATATGTTAGATGGTTGCATGGGGGAAGTAGGCTTAAGCCTTAGGCTTAACATTGAGTAATCTTAAGATTTTCTTCAGAAAAAAATCTGCAGATTATCTGCAGTTATATTTGGGCCCTTCTTTCTGAAGAAATTCTTTAGAAACCATAATCTAAAGATTTTCTTAACGTTATCTAAAGATTTTCTTCAGAATGAAGGGGCCAAATAACTGCAGATGGCCTGCAGATTTTTTTTATAGAAAAACTGCAGAATTTTTTTAGTGGGGTTACATTGGGAATTTTCAAAATTGTTTCACTTTAACCGTAACTGATAAAGTTAAACTGTCCCACCCCATACCATTCTTGTCCCCATCCCTCAAAACGTCTTCCACCAAAATTTCATTTAATTCCGATGAACGGTTTGGCTTTTAGAGGCCCTTAAATCGGGTTACTTATTTTATGGACACCCTGTATTTATTTTATTACTAGCTGATTTGCCCGGCCTTGCACGGGTGGAGGGTATTAATTCCTTTTTTAACGTTCTATTAAGTAACGTGTCTGATTTTTCGTATCAGCAATCACCAATCACTCCGGTGTGTCCCCAGTATTTTTTTTCATACCCCCGTGTTCCCGATAATTTTCCTATCCCGGTGTTTCCTGTAATTTTCATATCCCGGTGTTTCCGGTAATTTTCCTATCCCGGTGTTCCCGGTAATTTTCATATCGTGTTCCCCGTAATTTTCTTACCCGGTATTTCCGGTAATTTTCCTATCCCGGTGTTCCTGGTAATTTCCATATCCCGGTGTTCCCGGTAACTCATATCCCAGTGTTTCCGGTAACTTTCATATCCAGGTGTTCCCGGTAATTTTCATACCCCAGTGTTTCTGGTAAATTTTCATCCCGGTATTCTCAATGCTTTTTTTTTATCTGGGTTCCAACTGTGATATCTACCCAAACCCAATAAGTTCCGATGTTGCACACTTATCTATTATCCATTCAATAAATACAGCATTATAATAAATAAAACTTATAACAAAACAAATTATTTACCACCTCAGACAATTTCAAAAATCTTCTAACCATCCGAAAACAATCCCGATGAGTAATTCAGGGGGAATTTTATTATAACCAACTTCTTTAAAAGCTACTTTGAAAAAGTAAAAACGAATGAGGAAGTTGCATGATTTTTTTATATTTTTTTAATCGATTCCTCTTGCAAAAATAAGCAACTACCCAAAATTTGAGGCCGATCGAGAAATTTTTTGATTGTCAAAAAAATTAACAAAAATCCCCTTTTTAAAAGCGCGCGAAAACGCCAAGAGTTTGGATGTGACGTCATCTTATACTAAACATTGTTGTAAAGCAATGGAGTTGATGGCATTATTGTTGACGTCATCTTATAGTTTAAACAATAAACGTTTTCAGTCACGTGTTTTTTTCTAGACTTTTAAATTAAAATATTTAATTACCTGTACATTTTTTTGAAAAACTGACTAGATATTTCATTTTACCATACAAAAAACCATACGGAACACTTGTTTTTTTTTGAAAATCTGACACATGCAACTTCCTTATTGCTAACAATAATAAAAATATCTAGTGAATGTATAAGTCTAGTAAACCATACCCTAAAAATGAACACGATCTATATTTATTTTTGAGAATATTAAAATAATGTAATTAATGTTTCAAAATTAATTATTTCAATTTATTTTAGTTTTCTAATCACTGTTATAACTTTTAATTAGAAATTTAAGCTGTTTTTCGTCTTGAACTCAGTTATAAATTTAAAATTATTTCAAATAACATTTTATCAAGTGAGGCAAGACGTCGCCTTTAGATAGAGAAGTAAACCCTGCATTTTAAGCATTTCAACAATGTATAATGTTATTTCAATGGGTAAAACGGAGTCGAAAAAGCGCCGAAAAGCAGGGAAGGTGTCGTTCGATTTTAAAATCGTTTCTTAGTGCGCGTCTAATGGCTGAGAGGAAGGTCTCTGTCAAATTTCAAGCCTATCGGTCCGGCAGTTTTGGAGATTTCGTGATGAGTGTTAGTGAGTCAGTCAGTCAGTCAGTCAGTCAGTCAGTGGTATTTGGATTTTATAGATATAGATTATGCTGTAAACTAAATAACAGTCAAGTAGAGAGCCCCTTTACCGGGTAAAGGGACTCTCTACCTGACCATCGATTGTAAAAATTATTTTTCTACAATAGTTCTGATATTTTTTGTATAATTTTTTCTTCGTTTACATTGCAGGTATATGTATTCCATCATGTCATGTAAAGAAGAGATCCCGAGGCCTCTCAAAACCTTAGCTTTTAATGTGAAAGATTCCAATGGAAACAACTTGCTACATCGGTTTGTTGTGTTGAAAAACTACTGTACCACAAAAATCAGTAAAAACTACATTAACGCTGTGCTTAGAAGTCTCTATGGTGTCCCAGTAAATGAAGAGAACTCTGAGGGCTACACTGCGCTTCAATTGGCTGTGAGAAAGATCAGTTATCCAATGGTGAGCAATTTACTATCATGTGTTCCAGCCATTGATGTGAACTTGAAAAGTTCAGATGGTGGGAAAACTGCCCTGCATCTGGCAGCTGCATTAAGATCTGGAGGAGAAGATGTTGCCACAGTTGTTAAATGTTTGATAAGAAGTGGAGCAGATTTGAATGCTAGAGACGAGGAATGCAACACCCCACTCCTTGCTTCTGTGGAAAAGAAGAACTTGAAAACTGTGAAAGTTTTAATAAAATGTGGAGCCGGATTGAATCGCTGGAATAAATACGGTGATACGCCACTTCATGTAGCTGCGAGAAAAGGATGTTTCAAAATAGCCAAAGCTTTGATAGAAGCTGGTGCAGTTGTAGATATCCGGAATAAAGATCAAAACACTCCACTGCTTGTAGCTGTAAAAGGAGGCTATTTCCAAATAGTTAAGGCTCTGATACAAGCTCGAGCATGGGTAGATATCCGGAATAAAGATCAAAACACTCCACTGCTCGTAGCTGTAAAAGAAGACTATTTTGAAATAGTTAAGGGTTTGATAGAAGCTGGTGCAGATGCAGATATCTGGAATACATATCGTGATACTCCACTTCATGTAGCTGCGAGAAAAGGATGTTTCAAAATAGTCAAAGCTTTGATAGAAGCTCGTGCAGATGTAAATATCCGTAATGTGCATCAGGAAACTCCACTTCATGTATCTCTGAGAAAAGGATGTTTCGAAATAGCTAAGGTTTTGATAGAAGCTGGTGCAGATGTACATATCCGTAATGAAGATTATAATACTCCACTTCATGTAGCTGTGAGAAAAGGATGTTTCGAAATAGTAAAAGCTTTGATAGAAGCTGGTGCAAATTTAAATATAAGGAATAGATACAATGATACTCCACTTCATGTAGCTGTGAGAAAAGGATGTTTGAAAATAGTCAAAGCTTTGCTAGAAGCTGGTGCAGATGTACATATCCGTAATGAAGATGATAATACTCCACTTCATGTAGCTGTAAAAGGAGGATGTTTAAAAATAGTTAAGGCTTTGATAGAATATAATGCAGATGTATATATCAGGAATGAATATCTTGAAACTCCACTTCATGTAGCTGCGAGAAAAGGATGTTTCGAAATAGTTATCGCTTTGATGGAAGCTCGCGCATATGTAGATTACAGGAATAGAGATTGGGATACTCCACTTCATGTAGCTGTAAAAGGAGGGTATTTGGAAATAGTAAACGCTTTTATAGAAGCTGGTGCAAATGTAAATATCCGTAATGAAAATGGTGATACTCCACTTCATGTAGCTGTAAAAGGAGGATGTTTAAAAATAGTTAAGGCTCTGACAGAAGCTGGTAAAAATGTATGTATCAAGAATAAAGATGGTGATACTTCAATTCATTTAGCTTCCGAAGGGGATTCGGTAAAGGAAGAAAAGTATTTAGAAATAGTAAAAATTTTGAATAAAATAATGAATTAATAAGAAATGGAAACTTTTGAGTGAAATTCTTTCTCTTGCATTTCAGGTAGCACGAAATAAGGGGACATCCATAAATTACGTGAGGTCAAAAAGGGGGAAGGGGTTTTGAAAAATCAGCACAAAATGCAAACGAATAGGTATTATTTTTAAAGGTTGTAGGGTAAATCTCACGTGGGGGAGGGGGGTCCAGCGAAATCCCACTAAGGGGGGGGTCCAGATTTTGGAAAAAACACCTCACGTAATTTATAGATGTCCCCTAACCTGTTTTCACAAAATGAATCTACATTATTATCAAAGCTTTATTCTGTTCAGTTTTAAGACAATAGGGCTAGGTGGGGTAATTGGGGACAAAAATCGCTACTTTAACTTCTAACTATCACTTTAACCCACAGACTGTTTTCTTTGCATACACTTGTTATTTCAAATCTCGTTTACCTTCCAAATAAAAATTTCGAGTTTTTTAAAGGCCTAGTTTTTCACAATTACCCCATAGATTCCCTATTACCCCACAAGGTAGGGGGTAATTAATTGGGAATGGCTAAAATTTTTCCCTGGGTCTATTAAATGATATTTAGCACTCAGTAACGATTATTTTCAATGCCTTTTACGGCTCTTACACTTTGAGAATTCTAGCGTCGTGTTCCCAATTACCACTATCTATGTTCTTCATTAGTCCATTTATGTTCTTATTTACTCAAACTGACAGGGCCGCCGAGAGCCAAGTTGGACCCCGGGGACAAGGTTGGGCCCCGAGTGTCTCGAGGAGAGAGTTCCATCGAGGTCTAGTGGTAAGTCCGTCTTATCCGGCACGAGGGAGAAACAGTATTTTTTTACCCTCATCTCCCCTCACATTGTAAGCATTTCGAGAATTGCTTCTGCCCTAGCGTGGTTTACTGTATTTCAGATCTTGTTATGTCGTCATTTAAATTTTTCACCTGTAAGCAATCCGGATTTTGCTTTCCATGATTTGCAGAGCCATCTATAGGTTGATCTAGTTAACGTGAAACGATTTCTTGCTTTATTTTATAGATTCTTTAAAAAATGTGTCTTTCAGTCAAATACTAAATTGCCATTCATTTATTTTTCAAACCATTAAAATGTCATTCGATATTTCACACGTCAGTTGGAACAGGCGGTAGGCAAGGGGGCCTGCCATTATAATTAAAACTCCCCATGAGAAACGAGCATGTTGACCTCCTCGTGGTGTTATTCTCGGGTAACGCCAACAATCGTGCGAAAAAAAATTTCAATTTTACAAAAAAAAATATTCCCGATTGCTTGCCGTAGGAAAAATGCCACTGCGGCAACCATTTGACAGCTACTTTCGTAGCGACATCTGGTTTTCAAAATAGTGCGAATCGGAGTTGCCTTTTTAGGGAGGAGGACTCTTAAGCATCGATTTATTGGTATCGATTCCAAGGTATTCGATTCCGGAATAGATTATTTCAGAAATACTATCTAGAATAGTGATGGGCGATTTTTTGAGGAGTTAACTCAGTGAACTAACTCCTTAAACTGAGGGAAGGATCAAGGAGTGGGGAAAAAAGAGTGGTAGCTCAGTTGTACTTTTTAAAATGCACCTTTTTAAGATTTAATTTGCGATATTAACTTGAAATCCTTGTGATGTTACCTCCAAAAAACACTAGATGGCAGCACATCATCATGTATGAGCGAGCCCTTTACGTAATCCGTTGCCATAACAACCCACTTTGATCCGAAAAACTACACGAGGAGTTACGTCTTCCTTAAAGGAGTTGAAAGGAGCTGACAGAGTTATCAGAGTTGCTTGCTTCTGGTCTCCCCTCTTTGGGAGTTATCTGTTGTGTGCTCTCAACTCCTTCGATCCCGGGGAGTTGGGATGGGGAGCAAGTGACTTCAGATCGGTCTTCCCGCTCCCACGATCCCACTCCCAGGGATCAGAGAGGTTATAGAGTTATTCCTTACTCCCACTATCCCACTCCCAGGGATCAGAGACTTAACGAGTTAGTTCCTCCCTCCCAACGGTTTCTTAAGTTCGATGGAGGCCATGATTGTTTATTATACACATCTTCTGTACGGCACTGAACGAGATTCTACATTGTCTTAATCACTATGTTTAGGATGATTATTAACAACATTTACTGCGCGCAATTAAAAAAATAATTATGGTTTTATGTTTCCCCTATTCTCAGTTTCTAATAATCATTTAATATTAAGATACTTCATTAAAAATGTCTACGATTAAAAAAGATTGCGAGAAGAAGAATTTCGTGAAACGAAAGCTGCCATTATGGAAAAGCATGCATTTATTTCTGACGGAGCATTATCATTATTTGAATACTTGTTGATAATAAAAAATACTTGATCTTGAGCAAAAGGCTTGCTGTATAGATTAATATTTTAATGGTTGAGCAATGTTTTAGTTGATTAATGAGGCGATTGATTTGGATTTAAAAATTAAATTTTCAACTGATTTTGAGAATTGAAACACGAGCTATGCTTGTCTACCTCTACCAGCTATGATGGTGGCTCCGAAGGGCGGGAAGCGAGATCGTTGGCGTCTTGCCAAAACCTTTTGCTCTTATGTTAGTAGCGTGTTTTTTGTTTCAAACCCGCCATTTTTTAGATGAATGAGTGATTAAAACTAGATTACTTATTAGAAAAATTGTATTGATTTTTCATTCTGGTGACCATTACTTTCCAGTAAATTTAGAATACTTAAAGTTTGCAGTAGAATGGTCGCGGATTAAATTGGATTGGATGCCTGAATTGTAAGATATGTGGTTATTTTTGAAGTGAGTATTTTTTCTTTTGAAATATACCTAGTACTGCTGATTAATATATTTAAAAAATACTGAAATATGTCCCAATGTGCAGAGATTAATATTTTAATGGCTGTTTTGTTATTGCTTGATGTGTTAGTGTCTGAATATTTGGTTCGACGGTCGTTCCCCTACTGGGGATTTTCCTTTCCCCCTTTCTTCTTTTTTGTAGGTAGGTTTTTGTTAGTAAATTGTTAAAAAATTTTCCAGTAGGCGAAATATTGAAGGTTTATTTCAGTTTTCGTTTACAGTTCAATATAAAAACTTTTTATCGTTTGAATGACTTTTCCGGCATACTTTTTAGTTGATGTATGTAGGTAGTTAAGATTAAGAAGTTATATAATACTAGCGCTGACGCGCTAGACACCGGCTTCGCCAGTCCAAATGTAAAAAAGAGCATTTTTTATGTTTATACTACAACAATCGATGTTATACCTTCAACAATTAATATTATATATTACCTTTAATTACAACAATTGGTGGTTTTGCCATGATATCATGGTTTTAGGAATGAAATACGGGTTTTTTTTAGCCGAAAATAGACCAAAAAAGTTATTGGGATGCTTCAATTTTAAATTATTATTCTTCAGGAGCCTTTCTGATTGGTATAGTTTAAAAGTGAATGTAGGTTCGAAAAGTTTAAAACTATAACGGACATACATTCAGACGAACATTCATTTATGTATATAGATTTTGGGAGTTACTGAGTTACATTAAAGAGTTAACTCCTTAAGGTGAGTGAGTTACTCAGATCTGATCTTGTAAAAGAGTTGAATCGCCCATCACTAATCTAGAACCTGAATCGCATCATTGTCGAGGCGGACAGTATTTGAATGGGGAGAGTTCTTTTCAATTGGTCAAGGGCAGGGGCGTCATTTAGGGGGGGCAGGGGGGGGCAACCGCCCCCCCCAAGGTTTCCACTCTAATGTGAAAAATAGCTGCAAGTCCCTTGAAAATTCTGTAACTTCCACAAGAAGCTTTGGGTGCAACTCAAAATGTCTCAAAAGGAGTTAAAACACTACTTTTGATTGTCCAATTTCAAAAAATTTCTGCGGGAGGACCCCCAGCCCCCCTCCAAAATTTTCATGTCTCTTATTTAGTGTTTCCCCCTTGAAAACTATTCCTCTAACAAGAAGCTTTTCTGTTAAGAAGCTCTCCAAAGAGTTTGCAAAAGAGATAAAACACTAGTTTAAAGGGGAATTATAATTCCTGGGAGAGGACCCCTAGCCCACCTTAAAACTTGGATGTTTATTTACAACTCTTTTCCCTAGAAAATTATGTGGTTTACAAGAAACTGTTCTCTTTGGATGCAGCCCAAAGGGTCTCAAAACAAGCTAAAACACTACTTTAAGAGCCATATTTTCAAAATTTTCCTGGGGTTGAACCCCCAGACCCCCCATTTTTCCTTAGAGTTCACGTTGTCAAATTTTGACATGATATTACCTTATTAAATTTAGTGAAGTTGAGGCAACCTCCGCCAAGAAAAACCTAGTTACAGCAAGGTCCAGACCCATTTAAAAAAATTCCTTGCCCCCCCCCCAACCAAAAACTGAAATGACGCCCCTGGTCAAGGGGGAGGGACCACCCCTTTCATGGAGCAAGGGGGCAGTGCCTGTCCCTATAAAACCACGCGATACTGCTCGCTTGGCCGTCATTTTTGCTTATTCCTCTTTGCAGACAGAGCTTCACGTGTCTCCTGGATTTAATTTTTCTGGGTGAATTACAGAAAAGTTTTGTGATCTCTTTTCGTTATCATCAGCAATAATATAGTGTTTTTTGTGTGAGGTCCAACGAGTAGAACTGCCGTGTTCGCGTTAACTACTGTTTCGTCAAAGTCACGTGGATGTATTAAAACTGTTTTGCGAACTCTGGAAAATTTACTAAAAACGTGTCGTCAAGAACAACAGATAACTTGCTATTGCGTGATAAAGAATAAGATTCACTCAACGATGGAAAAAGGAATTATTGAAAGTGGTAAGTAATGAATACCTATATTTCCTTATTCTCTATTACACATCCATTCATTTTCGTAGCGTGTTCTGTTAGGCTTAACCATTTGCGTCGGCGGCTCCTGAATATTGGGGGGGGGACGCCTCAAGGATTCGGGATCCTCCAAAAAATGTTTTCACAAACTACTGGTTAACTACCCCAAAATAATCGTTTTTCTTTTTTTTCCTTCGTTTAAGAATTTTAAGGTGATTTTGAATTAACTTCTGTTCAAATTGTTTATAAACAGTTTGTAACTTTGCACTAAAAAGGGGGTCTGGGGGTCCTCCCCCATAAAAATTTTAGAAATTTGACCTTTTTAAATACAGGTTTAAACTCATTTTAAGTGTTATAAGATTGCAGTTTCAAAATTTAATTTTTTTATGCTTTAACCAGTGCTGTAGCTGGATTTTTTCGAGGTGTCTCAGTAAATTATTTTTTTTAGCTAGAAACAGAATTTTTTTGTTGTGATAATGTTTTCCAATCACTCACTTGCTTCAACCTATTCTAAATGAAATCGTGTTCTAAAAATGAGGTGTCCGTCTTCTTCTTGTATATACGCCTCTTAAATTAGGTGCTATTGGTAAATTGGCACCATACTTTATGATTAAAAGTCAGAGAAACACACATTCAGTAAATTTTTGGTCGCCCTGAACAGTTAAAAACATAGTTTTTTAAACAATGTTCCCGATTATTGGGTGGGACACGTCCCCCCCGGCGACGACGGCTGTGGGCTTAAGGGGTCATAGGACTGTTAAATCATCAAAAAAATAGATTTTTTGAAAAAAAAATATATGTGATAGCCTAGATATTTCTTAACAATTTAAAAAAACCGCATGTGAAAATTCGTATTATTTCAGAAGTTATGGCTAAAATTCTGGTACAAGAAACCCAAGGAGATTACTAACTTTAGAACTTTGAGGTCATTTTTCTCAAAATGTGATTTTTTTGTGTTCCATGCATGATAAAATTTGAAGTAATAAGAATATATCCTTGAAACTTTGAGAGCATCAATATTTAGTAGTGACAATAAAGCCCTAGCTCTTTTTTAGAGTTTTGAACCTATATTTCATTATTTTTTGAGATTGTGAACTTATAATTTTTTTGCGTTTTTGACACCTAAGTTCAAATTATAAGAAAAAATATTAATTGACTGTCAAACTCAAAATATCTACTAGGGGTTGATTGTATACTCATATAGTATATATGTGAATTGAAATTTTGAATTTTCATTTAATAGTTAGTTAATTATCTTACATGAAAGCCACTGCATACAAACATTTAACCGTCAAAGTTGCTTTTTTTCGACTCAATGTATAAACTTAACTATGGCTATTAAGTATTCAATTATTTTTTTACATAAAGTTTAGGAAATGAGGTTTTAAAATATGTTTAAACCGAGTCTTTTCATAAATTAGAAAAAAAGTTATTAATATTTTTGGAAAATGTAAAGTTTTTTTCACTGCACTGAGTTTTAACAGTCCTATGACCCCTAACCAGCACAAAATCCAAATTTTTTTCTAAACAATTTCAAAATGCTTATAACTTATTTCAGTGATGTAGACAGAGGGGGTGCAACAGGTGTTTTGCACCCCCCAAGCCCCACAATTTTTTCTTTGTGTTGTGAAATTAAATATTTCAGAATTTCTTTCATTTCTATATCATCAAATCATCATGCACCCTTCCTAAAATAACACTGTTGAACAAATTTGACCTTCAAAATTTTTTCCTTGATGAAAATAGTCATTTTTTATGGATTTTGGGTCGCTGAATACGAAAATCACCATCAAAATTTTCAATTGACTCAGGATTTTCGGGGAACAGCCCCTCCCCCTTTTACGTTTTTCGACGACTTTTTAACTTTAAACTCGATTTTCAGGGTCAAAAAGCATTTTTTTAGTCTTCAAATTGCCCCCCAGGGAACATGAAAGGTTCAAATTAATAAAATATGATAAATTTATAACAAATGAATAGGTTTAAGGGGAAACCCCCCTAAAAATGTAAAAAATTAGCTAAAAATTATAGATGTTTCTATACGCCATTTTTTCCTCTTATTTTTTACGACATTCCCGTTTGAAGGTCCCTAACCCTTCCCCAAGGACCCAAATTTGATGACAATATGCAGCAATATTTTTTACTAAAAGCGGCTGAGGTGTTAGCCTCCCAGAAGCCCCCGCGGAAGAGTTCGGAAGACTTCCAGAATCACGAAGGCGCTCGCGAGCTCAGGAATTAATATTTGAAAAAATTACAAATGACGTTTTTCTTATGTTTTGGGTCTATCCTAAGTAGAAACTCTTCAGATCTTTAACTGACTGGTTTTAAAGAGTGAGGAAGTGGGGCATTGAACCCTTCCGTGGGTGCTTTGGGAAAGCTCTCACCTCAACCGCTTTTAGTAAAAATCATTGCTGGGCAATTCCACGGGTAACTGACTGACATTTTTCAAGAAAAACGCTTAGTATTTTGTAATTTTCTTCCCAAAAATAAATGATAAAAAATACTTTCCACCCAGTTTATTGCTTTCTTGTTAGCTTAATCTAATGGCACAATTAAATTTTCAAAATATGTTTTTATTGATTTTTAAAAAATTTTAAACAACAAGGTAACTGACTGACATAAATGTTTCACAAATGTCAGTCAGTTACCATGTCGTTTAAATGTTTTTAAAAATCAATAAAAACATATTTTGAAAATTTAATTGTGCCATTAGATTAAGCTAACAAGAAAGCAATAAACTGGGTGGAAAGTATTTTTTATCATTTATTTTTGGGAAGAAAATTACAAAATACTAAGCGTTTTTCTTGAAAAATGTCAGTCAGTTACCCGTGGAATTGCCCTGCTGCATATTGCCATCAAATTTGGGTCCTTGGGGAAGGGTTAGGTCCCTTCAAACGTGAATTGCGTAAAAAATAAGCGTATAAAAATCTCTATAGTTTTTTGCATTTTTAGGGGGGCAATTACCCCTTAAACCTATCCATTTGTTATAAATTTATCATATTTTATTAATTTGAACCTTTTTTGTCCCCTGGGGAACAATTTTAAGACTAAAGCAATGCTTTTTGACCCTGAAAATCGAGTTTAAAGTTATAAAGTAGTCGAAAAACGTAAAAAGAGGGAGGGGCTGTTCCCCGAAAATCCTGAGTCAATTGATAATTTTAATGGTGATTTTCGTATTCAGCGACCCTGTAAGAAATGGCTATTTTCATCAAGGGAATTTTTTCAATGTTGAACAGTGTAATTTGACAGACGATTGATTGAATTATTTTGGAGGGTAGATGTGAGAAAGGTTTTCTTTATTTTATTTTTTCTCTCTTTTTACTTCCCCACTTTTCTCTTTTGATCTTTTCCTAATAACAGGGTAAAGTGATAATTTTAATTTTTTAATTGAAATTTTAAATGAGTCCAAAATGGCATCATTAAGAGTTAATGGGGTACACGTGTCGTATGAATATAAGGCTGTATTTAATCTTAGATAGATTTCATAATTGATAATGTAGGTGAATATGTTATAAGACTATTTGAAACATTTTTAACCCATGTTTTAAGTGACTCAAAAATAATTTTTCGATTTAACGAAGTTTTCGGGATAAGGAATTTTGAAATATCGATGTTATACTGTAAATAGATATGTTGTGTTTTTTAAATACACTGGTGTTCAAAATTAAGAGAATTTGCTCATTTTTTCGATTTCTCCAGATCTACTGGATAGATTTTGATGAAATTTGATATGAACATAGGTTGATATTATAATACCAAATAAATAGTCGTTCAAAATATGTAATACACACGCATGCGCAGAAGTAATAACCGCCAGAGTTGAAAGGTATAAAATAGCGGTTCTAGAACAAAGCAAAATAGTGGGTTTATAGGGGGTATGACACCCTCCCGCTATCATGCATGCCTCCTTGAGTGATTTTATAGCGTGAATAAGGCAGATTATAAAATTTCCTGTTCATTAAGCCTACTTTCTCAGAAACGCCGTTTCGGGGCTCTGAAGGGTATGTGGAAGGGGTAGCAAGATGCAATTGCCTTATATAGAGTCCTTCATACCTCCTCTAAAGGGGCGAAGTCTTTGAATCTGGCTGCCTATTTCATATGGCGAGTATATCTTCCGTTTTAATGAAAATTGATAACCTGAGGAGCTCCATTAAGTGAAGGATTTCTATCGATTGAATAGAAATTAAGACCGATAGAAGCCACTAAAAAGTGAATAAAGGTCTCCAAGATATCAACACAATACCTTCAACCATGATTTTCTCCTTTTGAAAGATCTAGGGAGTTTGACATAGATTTAACAACATTTCTACAGCACTATATCTCCAATTCCAAAATTATCAGTTTCTCCTTACATAAAAGGACCGACAGAGCATTCTGGTTCTTTCCACATGAGATTGCATCGAGAATCAATAGTTTAATTCATTTGAGACCTAACAGAGAGAAAAATATTCACCCTTTGAATATTACCTTATTAAAGAAAATTTTTTGCATATTTTTGACAAGATGCAGATTCCTCCATGCCTTTAAAAGAGGAACCCTGACAGTTTCAGGTAATGTGTTAATATCTTGGAGACCTTTGTTCACCTTTTGGGGGTTCTTTCGGTCGTAATTTCTTTTCAATCGATAGAAATCCTTAACTTAATGGAGCTCATCAGGTTAGAAATTTTCATTAAAATGGAAGATATTCGCCGTATGGAATTGGCAGCCAGATTCAAAGACTTCGCCCCTTTAGGGGAGGTATGAGGGACTCTATATAAGGCAATTGCATCTCCCTACCCCCTCCACATACCTTTCAAAGTCCCAAAATGGGGTTTTTGAGAAAGTAGGCTTAGTGACCAGGAAATTTTATAATCTGCCTTATTAACGCTATAAAATCACTCAAGGAGGCATGCATGATAGTGAGAGGATGTCATACCCCTTATAAACCCACTATTTTCCTCTATTCTGGAACCCCTATTTCATACCTTTCAACTCTAGCGGTTATTACTTCTGCGCATACGTGTGTATTATAATTTTTGAATGACTATTTATTTGGTATTATGTCAACCTATGTTCATACCAAATTTCATCAAAATCTATCCAGTATATCTGGAGAAATCGAAAAAATGAGCAAATTCTCTTAATTTTGAACACCAGTGTATAAACAAACAGCCATGATCTGTATCATTTGTTTTTTGGGGTAAAGTATTTTTAAGTTACGGCCGTTTTATAAGCATTAATAAATGAATAAATTCTAATTCCAATTCACAATATACTAATGAGGAAGTTGCATGATTTTTTATATTTTTTTCAATCGATTCTTCTTGCACAAATAAGCAACTACCCAAAATTTGAGGCCGATCGAGAAATTTTTTGATTGCCAAAAAAATTAACAAAAATCCAATTTTTTAAAAGCGCGCGAAAACGCCAAGAGGTCGGATGTGACGTCATCTTACAGTAGGCATTATTGAAAAGTAATGGAGTTGATGGTATCATTGTTGACGTCATCCTACGAATTAAACAATAAACGTTTTCAGTCACGTGTTTTTTCTCAACTTTTGAATTAAAATATTTAATTACCCGTACATTTTTTTTGAAAAATTCACTAGATATTTCATTTTACCATACAAAAAAAACCATACGGAACACTTGTTTGTTTTTGAAAATATGACGCATGCAACTTCCTTATTAGTTAAATTTTTATAGCTGTAAATTTTTAAAGAAAAAAAAACATTCATATTTAATCATATTTGTTAGTAGTTTTTTATTTATTTGTCGTATATGAAAAATATTACATCTTTATAATTAATGTTTTACATTATTAATATTTTTAAAAGTTAAAATTTTTATTTTAAACATAAAAACTATTTGATAGAAGTATTAGGTCATCCCGAAAGTTTTGTCGCTTCAGGGGCAGTCTGTATACAATGTATTTTTTGGTACTTTTCCATTACGGTAAACCAGTAAAGTACTTCTACTTCTATCTAAAAAAAATTTGGCGAGTTTTGGCTCTTTTTTTGTAAGCTCACGTTTCTAGCTTTCCTAGTTTCTACGATTAATAAGATAAGATTTTGTTTACTTCAAGTTGCCATTAATTGAAAGCTTTCAAAATTAAAATTCAAAGGAATTTAACTTTAATTTTAAGTCATATTAAGATTTTACGGAAGATCTTATTTATTTCAAAAATTGGAACTCATTTTATACTACTTTTGAAGAGCGGCGGTAGAATTTCCAGCTATCTAGTTTCCTGCAAATGATTGTCCGGATCTTTCCTAATAGAGGGTTAGATGCCTCAGAAAAATTTAAATCCAAGTTAAATTTTCCGTACTTGTTAAACATACTCAAAACTTTAATTCGTTTAAGGAAGTAGCCAGTTAATTTTAATTTAAAAATCTTAACTTTAGGAAAAATGCTAAATTTTGAGAAGAATAGAAATGAATAAGTAACAAGTTATCATAGATTTAAGGAAAGCTAAGGTATCGATCAGTCCCAAAATCAAGCCAAAATGCCAGGTTGACTGTAGATAAAGTTACAGTAAAGTTTACATAAAGTTACAGTTAATAATTACAAGGTCGCTAATTTTAATAATGATAGTCAACAGTCAAGGGATAGTGTTCATACATTTTTGGAGTCCTATGACAGGATGGCTACAGAATCTGAGAAACAAATTTCCCTGACTAACTAACTAACTCCTTGGCATTACAGCCCATGTTGGACTATGGCCTCTCCAACAACTTTCCTCCAAAGCCTTCTGTCCCTTGCTTTTTGTTTCCAATTACGGACTTTTAGAATTTTAAGGTCCTTTTCAACCTCATCCAACCATCTTTTGACTGGCCTTCCTCTTTTTCGTTGTCCCTGGCACTGGCCCTTGAAGATCTTTCTAGTGCCCCTATCTTCCTCCATTCTCTCGAGGTGTCCCAACCATTGTATTCTTTTGGTCTTTGTATAATTGATTATGTCTTTCTCTTTAAATAGTCTTGCAATTTCAAAATTAAATCTCTTCCTCCAAAGGTCACCCTCCTTCAAAGGTCCAAAAACTGCTCTTAGAATCTTTCTCTCCCAGGTGATTAGCATCTTTTCTTGTTTTTGAGTTAGAACCCAGGTCTCTGCTCCATAGGTAACTGCTGGTCTGATTATAGTTTTATAAACCTGAAGCTTTGTTTTTCTTGTTACTATTTTAGATGTTAATATTTTCCTAAGTGCAAAAAAGCTGCGATTTCCAGCATTTAATCTTTGTTTAATCTCTGGCATAATATTATTGTTTTCAGAGACAATTGTACCCAAGTAGTACTTGAATTCTGTAACTCTTTCAAATCTTTCCTCTTCATTTATCTTTAGTTCTGTGCTCTTATCAGTTCCCCTACAATCCATTGTCATGTATTTGGTCTTTTTTACATTTACTTCTAAACCAAAAAGACTGGCCTCTCTGGTCATTTCTTTAAAGAGGTCGACAAGTGCATCTTTACTTCTTGCCATCAATACAACATCGTCGGCGAAAGCCAGAACCTGCTTTGTTCTATTAAAAATAGTTCCACCTCTACTTGATATGGTGTTACGCATCACTTTTTCAAGGCAAACATTAAACAACAAGGTCGATAGAACATCGCCCTGTCTCAATCCAGTTACAATTTCAAATTCCCTGGAAAAATTGTTTTGTATCCTTACCTTTGCTTTTGTTGATGTAGTTGTCATTTTTATCAACCTGATTAATTTATGGGGAATACTAAATTCGTGTAAAGTTTTTAACATCAATTCTCTATTTATAGAATCATAGGCTTGTTTAAAGTCAACATACAGCTGATAGACATTAACATTCATTTCATTGAACTTTTCCAGAATATTTCTTATGCTGAATATCTGGTCTATCGTGGATCTATTCTGCCTAAAACCGCATTGATAATCTCCAATTTCCCTCTCAATCAATGGTTTAAGTCTGTTTGCTAAGACTTTAGTAAGGACTTTATAAGTCAAGTTAAGCAGAGAGATCCCTCGATAATTGTTGCAGTCTAGAATATCTCCCTTTTTTAAAATTGGGCAGATTATTGCTCTGCTCCATTCATTTGGCATAACTTCTTTTTCCCAAACTTCATTAACCAAATCATATACCATTCTGTATAACTTCTCACTACCGTACTTAAGTAGTTCTGGAGAAATCAAATAGAAGACAATTTTGAATACATTCCACGGATGTCCCCTATCGCAGATAGGTCCTCCACTTCCTGTATCTTTTCTTTTTCCAGGGTTCTTTTCTTACCACGAATAATTCTCCTTACTTGTTTCCTCTTTTCTTTGTAGACTTTTTCATTATTTCTTGTGTTGTGGGCAAGCAGTTTTTCCCTTGCTTTTATCTTTTCTTGAACTAATATTTCACACTCTTCATCAAACCATTCTTTTTCTTTCTTCCTCTCTTCTCTTCCTAGAGTTTCATCAGCAGAGTTTACAATTATATTTTTGTATGTTTCCCACTTCTCTTCTACTGAAAGGTCTTCTGTGTTCTTAAGATGAACATCAATCTTTGCATCTAAATTTTTCCCATACCTATCTCTAATATCTGTATTTTTTAGCTTCTTCACATTAAATTTCTTTTGTCTTTTACCCTTGGTATTACGGGTTTTTGATATTCTCTGTCTATATTTCACAACTACCAAAAAATGATCACTGTCGCAATCTGCTCCCCTGTAACTTCTGACATCCATTACATCAGAGGCATGTCTTTTATCAATTAAAACATGATCGATTTGGTTTTTCGTTTTTCCATCAGGGGAAGTCCACGTTTCTTTATGAATCCTCTTATGGTCAAAACATGTACTACTAATGATCATGTTGTTATATGTTGCAAAATCCACTACTCTCCCTCCATTTTCGTTGCTAGTTTCATGCAGACTGAATCGACTCGTTGTTGGTCTAAACCAGGGCTCTTTTCCAATTTTTGCATTTAGGTCTCCTAATACTATCTTTACATCATGTCTTGGTATTTTTGAAATTTCACTATTGAGATCCTCATAGAAGTCATTCTTCTGGTCTTCCTCAGCATCTTCAATAGGAGCATGTACACTCAACAAAGTTATATTGAAAAATTTAGCCCGTATCCTTAAAATACATATCCGTTCGTTTACTGCTCGAAAATCAATCACCTCGCTCTTTATCTCTTTCCTCACCATGAATCATGTTCCATGAGTATTTCTACTAGAGCTGGCACTGTTAAAAACAGTATAATGCCCAAGATCAGCAATATTGCTTTCCTTCCATCTGGCCTCCTGAATCGCCAAAACATCCAATTTGTATCGATCACATTGTCTCTGTAGTTGTTTCACTGCACCTGATCGGTATAAACTCAAAACATTCGAAGTTCCGAATTTCAAATCTCTGGTCCGTTTTCGCAGTCCGCTTCCGTCATCCTTTAGAGCAGTCCGGCTTTTTGGGTTTGTTTGTAGTTTCTGAACAGTGGTTTTTTTACGAGGTCGGGTTGTCAGCCCAGCGCTCAACCCCCAACCTGGAGGACCAGGCCTCCATATTTATAAACCCCCTGGAGACAGGGGTGCCCAGCTATACCCCCGGACACTGGGTTCCCATTTTAGGTCGCCTCTTACGCCATGCATGGGATACAGTGGGACTATTCTACCCCGGTCCCACACGGAGAATTCCCTGACTATCATTTTAAAATTTCCCTGGTATACATCTAAAGGGTTTTCGGCTTTTCCTAATAGTAATTTAAACACTTTAGGCTAGTTGCTTTTCACACAAAGATATATTAGGTCATCCCGAAAGTTTTTTCGCTCTTGGGAGCATCTGTGTGTGTTTATAAGATATTTTTGATACTTTTCCATTATGTGATACCAAAATAAGTATCAAAAATATCTTATAAACAGATGCTCCCAAGAGCGAAAAAACTTTCGGGATGACCTAATATATCTTTGTGTGAAAAGCAACTAGCCTAAAGTGTTTAATATTAAGAAAAGCCGAAAACCCTTTAGATCAGTGGTTCCCAACAGGTGGTCCGCGGACCACTGGTGGTCCGTGAGGCCATCGCAGGTGGTCCGTGAGAGGATTTATAAACATATCCAAAAATGTGTTGTAAAAAAGTTTTCTTCATCACATATCCCATGAAGTAGTAAAAAACCATAAATGAAAACCCTAAAAAATCATATTCGTCTCATAAATAAAAATTGTTAGGTTCTCTTTCTCTCCTATGATTCATTTGTTCATTTCACTCACGTTATTCAACTGATGTTTATTACAAAGTAGAAACGAAAGGGGATTATGATGCGAATAAAATTAATTGAAACTCAGAGGCACCAGGGTGGGGCAAATAAAGAATCGAATGGTCGGACTTTTACGTTTGATACGAAGCGAAGGGTGTAAATGTTGAAAGATACTACAAATTGCATGCTAATACGGAGAGGATATTTCTGATACAAGCGAAGTAGGTTTGTTTGAAGATCTAAGAAAATTTATTGTCAAAAATGCTAGTCTTTGAACATATAAATCATTTTCTTTTTAAATTGCTCCTTTGAAATAATTATTTATTGACTTTCGATCTTTCGACGCGGTCTTTTTCCGAAGAACATCAGTTAGCCTCGCCTGTATAATTTCTGCTGCTACAATTCTCAGTCAGTGCATGGTGTAGTTTACTGTTTTGTGATAAAGAAAAAGAATTCCTGGTCCTCTTTTTTCTTTTTCTCTCTCTTCTTTCTCTCTCTCTCTCTTTCTCTTTTTTTTCTTTTTTTTTTGTCCTGTAGTTTAAATTCCAAGATAAGTAAGTACTTTGTTTCAGATAGAAATCTATTAATAATATAATAATACTGTTGTTGAGTATGAAAAAAGAAAAACATAACTCTTTGATACTGATGTGATGTGATTTAAACCTGGGGTAACTTGGGTGTAGGTATGATCAAGATCATGAATCTTTCACCTTTCCAGGGCTAATAGATCACCCACATGAGATCAACGAGCGGACATTTCCACTCACCTGAACAATTATTGTCATTTGTAAAGTATCCTCGTCTTTAATGTCTTTTATAAAAGGTTTATTTTTAATATAATTTGATTTAAAATTATGTCATGATAATTTTTCTTCAAAGTGCAATAGATAATTTGATTTACAGTTACATTAATATGCTCATTTAAGACTGATTTTTTTATGAATAGTAAAGGAAACAAACTTGACACCCTCTGCGAGGAATGAGTGCATTGAAAAAAGGTTAAATTTTTTAAGATAAAGTTGGGAACAGGGATGGTCCGCCAAGGTTCAATTATAAGTGAAGTGGTCCGCGGACATATTTGAGTTGGGAACCACTGCTTTAGATGTATACCAGGGAAATTTTAAAATGATAGTCAGGGAAATTTTTTCCTCAGATTCTGTAGCCATCCTGTCATAGGACTCCAAAAATGTATGAACACTATCCCTTGACTGTTGACTATCATTATTAAAATTAGCGACCTTGTAATTATTCTAGTTTAATTGCAATGAAATTTAATGCCCATATAAGGAACCACCTGTTCCTATTATGGACATGCATGTCCATATTAGGGACAGGTGACTCCTTTTTGACCTTTTACACAGGGTGTATGGAAGATCCACACTTCCAAGGGATTTTTGAGTAGAGGGGATAAAAAAAAATACATCTTTAAGTATTGTGGGGTAGGGGGGCACAGTTAATATCTTCAGATCATACACTTTATAATGTTATGTACTGATACTATAATTAAGGTTAAAAATACATATAAACATTAATTTCTTATGAATTAGCTAAAAAAATATCATCAAACAGATAATTATTTTACAAATTTCTAAATCTGAAGATTCACTTACTGTTACTTCCACTGTGAACTTAAGGTGTCCATAATGGGAATAATAGGGCGTAGTTTTACTAAATCTTGTAACAAATAAACAAAGAAAACATTTTCAAGCAGTATACGCAATAGCAAACGAAAATAACGAAATAGCCTTACCGTTTAAGAGCTAGGACCTAATGCAGTGCTAGCGCGTTTCAAAAGGCCGTTTTTAGAAGGCCCGTGTGACTAAACAAAATATAATAAAATGAAAAACATTATTGCATGAGGTAAGGAAGCATCTCTACTACTTACACCATGAATTCGATAGAATTTGAACCACTTTCTAAACCGTGGAGTGAGTTTCTAAAATGCAATATATTAATCTTTTTGTCAAAGAATGGAGTTCCCTTAATGGTTTTACAAAAATGATAATCGGGGAAGGAATTTTCAATGATCGTAACATTGATCATTGAAACTGTTTGATCAGTGAAAATTCCTTCCCCTATCATCATTTTTCTAAATACCATTAAGGGAACTCCATTGTTTGACTAAGAGATTAATACATTTCATTACATTTATACTAACTTAGTAATTATAAGCTTATTTATATTAAAGGTATTTCAAAGTGTCAGTTGCAGGACATGCCAGTTATTGGTATTTGATTATTTATTAACATTTGATTACGTATCCTAATTATTATTACAATAAATTATGATTATGCATCCTTTGATTATCCTAAGAAAACCCATGATTTTTAAAAGATTTAAATTTGATTTTTCAAATTTAAATTCAATGGAGTAATGAAAGGAAACACATAGGCATTGGCGTCGGCGGCTCTTGAATATTGGGGGGGATGCCTCAAGGATTCGGGATCCGTCCCAAATGTTTTTACAAACCACTGGTTAACTACCCCAAAATAATCGTTTTTCTTTTTTGCCCTCTTAAGAATTTTAAGGTGGTTTTAAATCAACTAATTAGCTTCTGTTAAAATGTTTAATAAACCGTTTGTAACTTTGCACTATAAAGGGAGGTCAGGGGGTTCTCCCCCAGAAAAATTTTAGAAATTTGACCTTTAAAATACAGGTTAAAATTCATTTTAAGTGTTATAAGACTACAGTTTCAAAAATTAAATTTTTTATGCTTTAACCAGTGCTGTAGATGGATTTTTTGAGGGGTCTCATTAAATTATGATTTTTTAGCTAGTTTTTAGCTAACTTGGTTCAACCTACTCTAAATGAAATCGTGTTCTAAAAATGAGGTGTCCGTCTCCTTCTTGTATACGCCTCTTAATTACACACATTCTGTAAATTTTTGGTCGCCCTGAAAAGTGAAAAGCATTGTTTTTTAAACAATGTTCTCATTTATTGGGGGGACACGTCCCCCCCGGCGACGACGCCCGTGGACATAGGTGCCGACTTTTATGAAATATTGGGGGGCCCAGTACAAGACATTGAAGATAAATATGAAGTAATTTTTTCTTCGTTTTCATTGCAGGTATGGATTACATGTCTTGTAAAAAGGAGTCGCCGAGGTCTCTCAAATCCTTAGCTTTTGATGTGAAAGACTCCAATGGAAACAACTTGCTACATCGGTTTGTGCTGAACAACTGTACAAACGATGGAAACTCAATTAACGCTGTGTTTAGAAGTCTCTGTGGTGTCCCATCAGTGAATGACACGAACTCAAAGGGCTTCACTGCGCTTCAATTGGCTGTGAGAGCGATCAGCTATCCAATGGTGAATAAGTTACTATCGTGTGTTCCAACCATTGACGTGAACTTGCAACGTTTACGGGATGGAAAAACTGCCCTGCATATGGCAGCTGCGTTAAGATCTGGTGGAGAAGATGTTGCCGCAATTGTTAAATGTTTGATAAGAAGTGGAGCAGATTTGAATGCTAGAGACTGTATAGGCAACAGCCCACTCGCTACTTCTGTGGAAAACATGAACTTGAAAACTGTAAAAGTTTTCATAGAATGTGGTGGATCCTCTTTGAATAGCTTGAACAGAGACGGTGATACGCCTCTTCACGAAGCTGTGAATGTAGGCTGTTTCGAGATAGTCAAGACTTTGTTAGAAGCTGGTGCAGCTGTAGATATCAGGAATGGAGATTGGGATACACCTCTTCATGTAGCTGTGAATGGAGGCTGTTTCGAAATAGTAAACGCTTTTATAGAAGCTGGTGCAGCTGTAGATATCCGCAATGGGCAATTTGAAACTCCACTTTGCGTAGCTGTGAGAGGAGGGTGTTACAAAATAGTGAACGCTTTGATACGAGCTGGTGCATATGTGAATGTATGTAGGATTGATTATAATACTCCACTTCATGTAGCTGCGAGAGAAGGACGTTTAGAAGTAGTTAACGCTTTGATGGAAGCTGGTGCAATTGTAGATATCATGAATAGAGATTGGGATACTCCACTTCATTTAGCTGCAGCAGGAGGCTATTCTGAAATAGTAAACGCTTTTATAGAAGCTGGTGCAAATGTAAATATCAGGAATAGTTATCGTGATACTCCACTTGATATTGCTGCGAAAGTAGGATGTTTCGAATCAGTTAAGGCTTTGAAAGAAGCTGCTGCAAATGTAGATAGGAATAAAGGATAAAGGTGGTGATACTTAATTTATTTTAGCTTCCAAAGGGGATTCGGTAGAGGCAGAAATGTATATTTAAATCTCTTGTGCAGGAATGAAAAGGATGATACGTTACTAAATATCACTGATAGTTTTGAAATAGAGGGATTTCTTAAGGAAAGAAATGGTGTTTTTTCTAAGTGACAACTCTGATGAAAGCCTTCTGCCGAGGAAAAGAGTGGTTTAAGTTGAGACATTTGAATATAAAACATACATTTGAATAAATGACATATGAAACTGACTGTTTAGCCGCTCTGCCTTCTTTCTAAAAATTTTTTTTGATAGGCTGATTTAGTTATTTCTTTTAACTCACAAAGTTTGCAACAGGAGGTTTCATCGCTTGTTTTTTTATGATACTTATAATTTAATGAAATGTTTTTAGACCTTCTTTTCTTAAGAAGAATTTGTCAAGTACATAGAAGCTTTCTTTTAAATGGTTCTGTTCAAAACGATGTTACTTGTATAAAAAGTTCTCAATAAAATTACGCTTCTCAAAATTTTGTTCTAGTAGTACTACAAATTTCATTTAAGCTGTAATATTACAGGGTTTTTATTAACTAGTGATTGGCAAAACCGATACTTTTAGGTATCGAGTATTTTCAGGTATCGAATACTTTTTAGGATGCTTTGGAAATCAACCCTACAATGCATGATTTTTTAAATTCACTTGAAAATCATTTATTTGACTTCTATTATGGTGTAAATTAGTAAAAAAATACTAAAAAAATTTATTAAATTTTTTTCTACAGTTAATTAACATAATCTTTGTCCTTGTAAAATTAATTTGTGTCTCTTGTAAAATTAATTGTGAAGTGAAATAAAACCAAATGCTCTAAAAATATAAAAAAACAACTTTTCTTTTCAAAACAATTTTTTTTCAAGCTGAAAATTTTTTTTATTTTAATTCATATGGTCCTTTTATTTCGGCATTTTCTGTGTATTGACTTTCTTCTCACTAGCTACTAACAAATGTCTCAAAATAGTACTCCTGCTGCGATCTATACTGGCAGTCTAAAGTGCTAATACAATGAAATGTTATATTGATTGTATTGAATATTGCATGGTGTTGCCGTTTGGAAATGGAAGTTCGAGTAGGAAATGGGGGAAATGTCATGTTGCCAAATGGCAACAGTATGCACTGTAGGGTTAAGTATACAAATAGGGGGGCAATAGTAACACGGGTCAATTGTAGCTTTCTGTATTCTTCGAAAAGTATGGATGCTAAAAGTTTCTACAAAGATGACAGCATGTGGGGTGCAAGCTGTCCCTGATGACTTTGAAAACATGATTTTCCCCTATAAAAATGGAATTTTTTCAAAGAGTTGGGGTTTGCGTTGCACCCCCATGCACCCCATTAAATCCGCCCATGGTGCCATAGTAAATTTCTATTTTTGAGTGGAATTCTTTCGCCTGTGCACTTCAGATATGTAGCACGAAATAACCTCTGTTTTCACAAAATGAATCTACATTACTATCATACTACATTAGTAATACACAGTGACTTTAAAATGGGTCACCAATGTTCTGCTGCGGGTAAAAAGGCAAATAGGTTATTGGGGTATATCAAAAAGACTGTAACTTCAAGGGATAAGAATATAATGTTGCCATTATATAAGGGCTTGGTAAGACCTCACCTAGAATATGCTGTACAATTCTGGGCTCCATATATGAGAAAGGATATAGAAGTAATTGAAAGGGTTCAGCATAGAGCTACAAAAATAATTAAGGGAATGGCTCACCTAGATTACAATGAGCGTTTGAGTAGGCTCAACATGTATATGTATATGTTACCGTTAAAGTATATAATGCAGTTATTTCCTAGAATACCTAGTTATTCCATGAAATAACTGATCGTGTCCGTTAAAGTGTGTAATATGTTATTAATTTCACATTTTAACTAGTTATTCTATGAAATAACTAGGTATTCTATAAATTAACTAATGATAGACAGTTAAAGTGTAAAATAAACAATTTATCTAATTTATTGCAGCGTATAAATGGTATTTATCGAAACGTACCATAAAATCCTTTTTTACAACAAGGATTAATAAAATTACATTTGGAATTACAATTAATTAATTCCCTGTGGCCTGGAATAGTTCATAAATGCAGTAGGGGGTGGAAGGTAAATGTACTAGTCGTGCGAGATATATTATATAAATTATTTTGCTTCTACCCGTAAATCCCAACACCCCCAAATCCCGACAGGGTCGAAAACCCGACATCCCAAAATCCTTACAGGGTCGAAATCCCAACACCCCAAAATCCCGACAGGTCAAAATCCTGACAATCAATTGCCCGGCATGTAAGTTGCCAGATAATTGATCTCTAATTTTAAATAAGGGCATTCTATTTAAGTTTCATGTTGCTTGACCACAGGTCAAGGTTGCTCTTTTTGGCTAAAAATCAGTGTAAAATAATGTTGAAGTTGCTAATTGATATTTTGTATTTCCTATACAGGGTGTCCCACGAGAAGTGGCCCACCCCTTTAACTTTTGAACCCCTACAGATAGAGTCATAAAAGTGGGGTCTAGGTATAGTAAAGTGACCATGTTCCATCCGATGAGATAAGTTTCAACGCCCTCTAGTGGAAACTTTAGGAGTTATAATTTTTATTTTGAAAACTATGTGAGGTATGTGAAAAAAGTCAATGACTAAGTTGTAGAGCAGCATCGATTCAGTAGGAAAAGACACCTTAAGCAGAAAAATATCTAGAATAAAACCCCTTAAACGCACGTTCAATTAGCTTGAATTTACGTAGATTTTACGTTTTAAAACGCTCCTCACGAGGCAAAATGAGAAATTTTCAATTTAATGAATTAATAATACTTTTAGTCATTGACTTAAGTCTTAAAATAAAAATTTCTCATTTTCGCCTTGTGAGGAGCGTTTTAAGAAGTAAAATTTACGTAATTTCCACCTAATTGAGCGTGCGTTTAAGGGGTTTTATTCAAGATATTTTTCTGCTTAAGGTGTCTTTTCCTACTGAATCGATGCTGCTCTACAACTTAGTCGTTGACTTTTTTCACATACCTGCATACCTCACATAGTTTTTAAAATAAAAATTATAACTTCTAAATTCTCCGCTAGAGGGCGTTGAAAGTTATTTCATCGGATAGAGCATGGTCACTTCAGTGCTTTACCATACCTAAACCCCACTTTCATGACTATATCTGTAGGGGTTCAAAAGTTAAAGGGGTTGGGCCACTTCTCGTGGGACACCCTGTATTTATAGCATGTATTTTTGGTTCGGGCTGACCATTGGTCAATCCAGTTAGCTTTTTGGTACTGCTATTCTTTGGCAGTGAAGTAGGTCATGTGGGGGCTCAAACATTTTGGTCTTGACCACTGATCAATATATCTTGACCAGTGGTCAATCCAGTTTTTATCGCTGTTTTCAGCTTTTCCAACCTTCTCTTTTTGTCTCACTGTTATTTTTTACGGGAGGTTCCTATCCTTGTGTTACTCCCATTTAACCATTGGTAACTTCTGAATTTTTCGACTTAATAACTATTATTTATCTGGGAGCCTCTCTAACGACATAATTATAGCTGGTCAACAGTCATAGGAACATTTTTCGCTTAAACACAAATTAAAAATTTGGTGTCCTATTATATTGTCAGGTTTGGTTAAAATATAAAGTCAAAAAATTCAACAGTTACCAACGGTCCAATGGGAATAACACAAGGTCAGGGACCCTGCCCCCTAAAAAACAGCGAGGCAGAAAGAGAAGGTAAGAAAAGCTGATAACAGCGAGAAAAACTGGATTGACCACTGGTAAAGATATATTGAACAGTGGTCAAGACCAAAATGATACTCGTCTCAAGGCATTTGGTTTGAGCCCCCACATGACCTACTTCACTGCCAAAGCATAGCAGTAGCAAAAAGTTAACTGGATTGACCAATGGTCAGCGCGAACCAAAAATACATGCTATAAAATTATAGGAAATACAAAATATCAATTAGCAACTTCATCATTATTTTACACTGATTTTTAGCCAAAAAGAGCAATCTTGACCTGTGGTCAAGCAACATAAAACTTAAATAGAATGCCCTTATTTAAAATTAGAGACCAATATGAGTTATCTGGCAACTTACATGCCGGGCAATTGATTGTCAGGATTTTGACCTGTCGGGCAAGTGGCTTGTCGGGATTTTGACCTGTCGGGAAAATGGCTTATCGGGATTTCGACTTGTCGGGAAAGTGGGTTGACGGGATTTCGACCTGTCGGGATGTCGGGATTTCGGGGTGTCGGGATATCGGCTCTGTCGGGATTACAGTCGTCGGGCAAGTGGATTGTCGGGATTCTGACCGGATACCGATTATTTTACACTTTAACGGGCTGCAGATCGTTATTCTATGAAATAACTAGTTAAACCATGAAATACAAGAGAGTTATACACTTTAACGGACACGATCAGTTATTCCATGGAATAACTAGGTATTCTATGAAATAACGGATTTCATACTTTAACGGTAACATATACACTGGAGAGAAGAAGAATGAGGGAGGATTTGATTCAGCTCTTCAAGTTCGTAAAGCAAGGGGATACAGAAGGTTTAGACTTTAATAGGGATAACAGAACAAGGGGCCATGGGTAAAAATTGAATAAGACTCATTTCAATCGGGATTTAAGAAAATACTACTTCTTCAATAGGGTAATAGATATATGGAACGCATTGCCAGAACATATAGTAAATTCGAAGGGTGTATATGAGTTTAAGCTAAAACTAGACAGTCAGTGGGAATGGGTGAATTAATAAAACATGGACCAGCCTTGTTGGGCTTCGAGCCTGTAGCTGGTCGACAAAATTTGTATTTGTATTTGTATAGTTTTATTCCGTTCAGTTTTAAGACAATACTGATGTTAGTTTCTTTGAAAACGAGGGTGAAATTTAAAAATGAAGACGAGGGGTCGATTGTAACATGGGACAAAACTGCCCTAAATGAGTTAAGGGGACTCAGTACTTAAAACATTTTTTACTCAATTAACAGGATTTTATTATATTTTTAGGTGTTTAATTATGTATTTACTTCATACTAATTCATATTTAGCACAAAAAGAAAATTCAAAAATTGATTTATTTCAAAAATTTTAAAAAAGTGGCCAAAATTACCTTATTTCAAAATGCTACTACTTCTTCTTTAATATACACTCTTTTCTTAAAAACCTCATATCATTATAAGTTCTAAGGGTAGTACCTTCATTTTTATGGCAAAATCTCAAATTCGAAATTTTGACTTAATATTTGGTACTGAGTCCCCTTAAATAGCAAGTTTAAATTTTTTTTCGATACATTGATTTATATAATTTATACTAGCTGATATGACTGATTTCATGGGTGTAATCTGTATTATACGCCAATATCCTATTCTTGACGTATGATACTATTCTTATATTCTCTGTGTTTTGAATTTAACGTTTCGATGTCTCTGGAAGAATTATTGCAGCCTGATTACTTCTATCTATAGATCCATTGGAAAATATAGCATACAAATTTTAAAGATCATAAGAATAGTAAATAATAAAGTTAATCAAATTTTTGTAAAAATTGTTATAAAAAATTGTTTCCTTTTTCTTTTCAAGGAGAATTTTTTTGTACGTTTCTGTGAAAGACATTAACTTCAAATTACTTAACTTTCAAGGTTTCTAAGCTTTTAGAACTGTAAAATTGGTTTTACAGTTTTATATTGAAAGAAAATTAAAATAAATATTTATTCAAAGTGTCATCGTGTACTTAATATAATGGAGTAAGCTTAATTTCACTAAAATAAAATTTTTTTCATTCGCTCGGAAACTTAAAAATTAAACCTTTTTTTTCTCTACTGGATGACATTCTGCGACATCCGGTTCGCGACAAAAAAATGACCCGCTTCCCTCAATTGAACAGCGCCATCTTTCGAGAGGTCGCTGAGTTACTGCGGCTGTCGAAATTCCCGAAAACCGCGGAATCGCTGTCGCAAACCGGGTGGTCTAAAGCCGCCTTAACAAAAAGGCACGCAACAACTCCATTGGTTTCATACAATCGTATCCGAGAAAGGAGCCACATATAGTACCGGTTGTGCTTGGCGACTCTCAACTTCATTCTCTCCGCCGAACAGGGTTGCTCTACTTGACCAGAGCCTCCTGCCCGACAGGCTAGTTTAAGCTTGGCGTCGTAAATGTTACCTCCTTCGGAACGGGTTTGTTTTGGGGTTGCTGGTACATTCGTCACGCATGCACGACCGCGTTCATTCGAATTCGAGGAGGAAACACAACAGGGGGTCCTGCAAATGAAAACTTCATCTATCCCAGCTCAACGATAGACCGGTTTTTTTGGTTATCACGACGGTTCGGCAAACTAACTTAAAACATTTAAAAGTTAATTATCTATTCATAACTCCTATAAATTGATTTACTTTTAATTGATATAACTGATTTCAAGATGACCTTGTTGTTTTCATGGAAAGATTTTTTTGGTTAAGAAGTTTGAATAAATAAATGCTTGCTGTATTTGAATATAACAATTTTATCCATGTTAAGTAATTAAGAACATTAATTACAGATATTTCAATTAAACTCCGCTAAATTTGTTTAATATTATGATCTAGGACAGTGGTCCCCAACCTTTTTACCACCACGGACCGGTCAACGCTAGATAAATTTACCACGGCCCACTGAGGGGGCCTTGATTGTTTACATTATAGATTTTCTTATTTATTAATTTTAATTAAATTGTCTTTAAACATGCTTTCAAAATAAAACACAGTTACACCAAAAAATAAATATAAAGTGATTTATAATTCATTTCATTCATTAATTTGAAGTAGTATAAAACTAGGAATTTAAATTCATTTTCAATGAAATGATCGGCCCGCGGCCCGGTACCATTTGATACACGGACCGGCACCGGTCCGCGGACCGGGGGTTGGAGACCACTGATCTAGGATATAGATTTGACATCCCTTTTAAATAAAGTGATTCATAGATCCAAAATCTCAATCACATATATGTATAATAAATGACCACACCGCATGGAAATTTTAAATATATAGCTACCACAACGTCCTTAGTCTTGAGAGTGAGATTCGTACAAAAACTTTAAAAATATGGTTTTTACTATGACATGACTCTAAAGAATGATTTTTCCAATCGCATATACTATTTTTATGCGCTTAAATAAAAAACTACAGTCTTAAAAAAGCTGCAGATGAGAGTGAATTAACGAAATCCCCCGCAGTTCAAGTGCAGAAACCCAGTCAAGCTACGTCGTTTAACTTCGTTTCCACATTCCACACTAAACTAAAGCTGAAATATAACATGCCAGATAACTATTTTAGAATCACGTTATTTTTATTATTTTTACACTAAAATGTGCGTTTACCACTACAGTTACAGAATCCCATGACACTTATAACTCATTTTTGAAAAAAAGTGCCGTTTGACTTGTTTCGTAAATAGGTGATACAATTTTAATAGTTTATTTTCATTAATACCTGTTTTTAGATTTTTTTAATTATAAAAGTGGTACATTTGAGAGAAAATAAACTGTTAATTATTTTTGTGAAATATATTACTTTTTCAAAATATCATAGTATGTATAATTACCAAAAAATATTGTTAAATAATTAATCATTAATTTTTTGACTGATTTTTTTATGGATATGCGAAAAATGGTCATGGTCAGCGAAAACCGTTCATTAATATTATTATTATTATCTCGAAAACTTAAGATAGAGAGAAACTGACAACTGCACATCGTAGAGTAGGTGCTAAATTGTATAGAAAAATTATTTTATTAAAACTAATGGTTTAATAAAAATAGCCACCAAAGCAGGCTTCAGACAAATTTAAAAGAACGATACGTCGATACATGAAAATTAATTATGACAAGCCATGGTCGATTCTTTTAAAAGACAGGGGTGGATTGTACCGCCTATAGACTGAACCAAAATTTGCCGCCTATATATGCTATACATCATACTAAACTAAACCGAGGCATCATTTCAGTTTTTAGGTTGGGGGCAAAGATTGACTTGACTTTTGGTTTCTTATTTTTTATTGGGCGGCGGGACGGTCTGACTGAACGTCATTTTAAGGTCCCGAGTGTATTTATATCTGAAGTGTTAGATCACTTTGAAGTTTTTTTTAACACGAAATGTTACAATTTTACAATGTGATGTCGAAGTAAAAATGGGGGGTCTGGGGGTCACCCCCATAAAAATTTTTAAAACTTGCTTCTTAAAGTAATCTTTCAGCTCATTTTGAGACCCTTTGGGTAACAAAGAGAACAGTTCCTTTAAACAACATCATTGTGCTTTTTTGAAAGGACGTTCTGCTTTTTCCAGAGCTTATGTTAAGTGTTTCCTATTTCTCTTCTCCTTTTATATTCAGAAAAAATTCGGCAGTCAAAAATTTGCCACCTACTTAAATTTTCCACCGTAGGCTATAGCCTAGCTAGCCTATTTAGAAATCCGCTACTGATAAAAGAATTAAATTCCCTTCAAAGGAAATCTTAGTTGATTAAAACACCGCTGAAAGCGGCGTCAGACAAAACGTTAAACAGATGATAATTAAGAGTGATCCAAGGCAATATTTCTTCACTCTACATCTACAAAATACTGAAATTTCAGAAAAATCGAACGAGAACAACGCATTCCAGTTTTAATTCCAGTTTTTGCATAGCAACAAAGACAATGGGGATTCGTACGTCGTTGGACAACACGTGTCAAGATTCAAACGCTTGTTTCTTCGTTTTTAAGACAGCTGGCACCTTGAAATTTTAATATATCGTTCCAACGAATTTTCCAGAGAATCTATTAAATTTTCAGGGGGCGAGGTCAGTTAGGGGGTCGTGTACTAATAAAAACCCGTTTTAAAGTAAAAAAAATGGAGAGAAAATGTATCAGCCCGGGTTAGTGCGATACGCCGTTCGAAAGCTCTTTCAAAGTTTCACAACATACTAAAATTTCAAATAAATCGAGCGGGAATTTTTCAAACTGGAATTTTTTAAATACAGTAGATTCTCCTATAACGCTCATTCCGACAGCGCGAATTCCTATAACGCGAGAGAAATTTCGCTACCTTTTTTCCTATAGCGCGAAAAAATTCGCGTTATACGAAACCACGCCATCCAGTTATTCAAAAGTTAAACATGAAAACTATACGTGAGAATCGAACTGTTACCGCCACAGCCGGGCATTTGTATAAGATCTTTAAGAATCGTGAAAACAACTGTTCTGGGGCTGTTTTTAGGGATCTAAAATATCTCATGGGTGCCTTGACTTGATTCAGGGTTATAAAAAACAGGTTATTTTAAAACAAGTAGATTGCTTGTTATTTTTTAATAAAACCTTGAAAAAACCCATGGAAAACTGTTTGATTTTTCAGAAATAGTGTGGATTTTTTTCAAAATTTAGGGAAATTTTCTCAGCGGTATTTTTTTTTCAAAATTAAGGGAATTTATTCTAAGAAAAGAGGTTTTATACAAGTTTATGCAATTTCTTTCAAATAAAATATTTCCTTTTAAAAACAAATTGTGCGTTAGTGTTTTTTTTAATTTCCTGGTGTTTTTCTTACCAGCTTTAACTGGATTTTTTTAAGGGATTCTTTTTAGTAAAATGATTTGCTTGAATCTCCATGAGTTGTCTAAATATTAATGTCACCAGCCAAACCATTAGGGACTGCTTTTCCCCCAGAGTTCTCCACATAAATCCGCCCATGGTTGTATATCATGATGACTATAGGTATATAAGTATACTACCCCGTTCACGACGAATTTTATTGCGATTGTAGGGATTGTGTGGAATTAAGATGATCCACTTGGAATTAATTTATTTCGAAACTGATGAATTCAGCTTTGCTTTATTTTATTTTTCAAGCTGTTCATCAGAATCATAGGCGGATTTAAGGGGGTGCATGGGGTGAAACGCACCCCCAACGTTTTGAGAAAATTCCATTTTTATAGGGTAAAATCATTTTTTCAAAGCCACTAGGGACAACTTGCACCCCCAAGTTTTCCAGTATGCACCCCCAGGGTTCACCATCTAAATCCGCCCATGATCAGAATCGTTTTGCCCCCGCAACTGTACGTATATATGTGTTATAATATTTATTTATTCATGGTAAAAAACGCTCTCCTACAAGCATGATGAATGTTTCTGGAATATTTTAAAATTTATTACTTGCAACGTATGAATTAAAATTTGGGATCGAATTAGAAGAAAAATGAAATATATTTATAAAAAACCTACACTAAATTGATCCAATCATCAAACTACAAAAAGAAACTAAAATGATAATGGCTTTTGCACAAAAATATTTACTAAATTTGAAAAAAAAACCCTACACGAATAAAAAATCTCCTATAATGTCAAACATTTGTTGGAGAATTGTAATAAAAAAGGTTATCCCAGTATAGAACAAGATCAAACAAAAAGCTTTTAAATACAATATAAAACAATACATAATTTATTATCATTTAATATTTATACACATAATAGAAATATATTGATTTTAATACATATTTTTCCAATATCTTACTTTAGAAGACGATACAATTTCTCATGGTTATAATTATTCTAGCCCTTAACCCTAAGAAACTGCGACTGTGTAAGAATTAAACGGAAGTTTTTTAAATGTAAAAAGGTCGTACTCGAACACTTGCGTTGCTTTAGTAGTGTACTTGAGGGTAATAATTTTTACCTAGAATTCGCGTTGTAGGAGAGCTTTTTCATACAACGCGAATTCCTATAACACGATTTTCCTACTACGCGGAACCAAACAATCGCGTTATAGGAGAACTTACTGTATCTCCTAGTGACCGGAAATCGACTTTGCAAGGCTTATTGAACAACTTAATATTAATTTATAAACTCGAAATTTGGATATATTGTACATGGAGTAGATGTCTGCAACCTATTAAAGTTTCGAAGGGGTGTTGTAATTAGGGGGCCGTATACAAATTTAATAAGATATAAAGTCGGAAAAATTATTATTCAAATTCTATGGGACTGATTACTTAGTGCGACACGTACTTTTACTTGTGTATGGGTCAGCTACAACACATAATTTTTTTCAAAAATGTACCTATACATTTGGGAAAAAATTTGAGCTTTTTCGAAATTTCTTTAAACCCCCAATGTAGAACGCAATTTTTACATGTTCCCCTAAAAATTTCAAATTCCTAGTACCGTTTTTTATAAGCTTTCCGAATATGTAAAGCATAAGAATGTAAATTAAGAAATAACCAAATCGAGATCTCAAATCTGGCCAATATTCGAGAGTCAATCTCGTTTAGGACAAATAAGCTCCATTCTGCTTTCAAAAATCCTGGATGACGTCAAAATCACCATGGAAACCCGTAATTCTGGAAAAACTTTGCCATAACGGTCCCTTACTCATAAGTAAAATCAAAAAATTTTTTTAAATAATAATTATCGATTTATTAAGGATTTGCGGACTTGTGTTTTTTGAGGGTAGTATCGACTTTTTTTCTAACTCTAATAACTACCTAAATTATTTTTCGATTGGTATAAAAATCGGATATGATGGACATCTAGAGGTCAACGTTAAGTTTCATTGGCCGAAAAAACGATATTTTAATATCTATATTGTGCTCAAAACCGACATAGGAATGGGGGGCGCAGCCGCACCGTTAAAGAGCTAGGACCTAATGTAGTGCGAGAGCGTTACAAAAGAACGTTTTGCTAAGGCCCGTTTAACGAAACAAAACATAATAATTAACGAAAAAACCTTTTTTAAAAACAACGTTTTTAAAATGCACTAAAAAGTATAAAATAATTTTTTGTAACTCCTTGTAAAACGAAAAACGTGGGGATCATGCATTAGATATTTAATTCATCAAATTCATTTAACCAACTTTCATCATTCATTAAAATAATTTTAAACTTTAAATAGAGTGCCAAGAGTAGTAGCTGTAAATATTACTGTATGATCCCCAGTCCCCACGTTTTTCGTTTTACAAGGAGTTACAAAAAATTATTTTATACTTTTTAGTGCATTTTAAAAACGTTGTTTTTTAAAGAAAAGGTTTTTTCGTTTATTATTATGTTTTGTTTCGTTAAACGGGCCTTAGCAAAACGTTCTTTTGTAACGCTCTCGCACTACATTAGGTCCTAGCTCTTTAACGGTGCGGCTGCGCCCCCCATTCCTATTCGAAGTATGCTTGTCTAGGTCCCCTCTACCTCCCCCGAAATATTGATGATCATTTCTGAATCACCCTGTAGATTTTATCAAAATCATTAAAATCGTACCGCTTAGATAGACTATTAATTACTAAAAGTTTAGTTACAATGCCGACAAAGAATTCGTCACACATTCCTTGTCCATTTTTCTAAATATAGAAGTGGCACCATCAGTCCTTGTTAGTTTACGTGTGTTTAGATAAGAAAATCGCCCGTCCTTGAACAACAAAAGACAGGAAACAGAAATTTCCCTTCAAATAATAATTTTTTTGTAGAGTTAACCCTTTCATCAGACCCATAGCCCTCCAGTAGGGTGTCTCAAAAAAAACTTTTTTTCGAAAAACCTCGCTCCCCAGGGATTTTCCCATTCCATTTGATCCCAAAAGATAGTGGATGAAGTTTCAGCCCCCTAAGTTAACTCTAGGGGTTGCCTGTAGGGCTCCAAAGTTTGAAAAAAGTGGAAAAAATGACTAAATTTCAGAATTTTCAAAAAATTTATTTTATGAGTGAAACTGGATAAAAATGATTCAAATGTGTTACTTAGGACTTATTTAGAAGGGTTATATTTATTTATGTGTAATAATTGTACCCTATAGCCCCTGCAATTTAAAATTAAAACGTACTGCTTAGGGACGTTGTGCTCACCAAAGCTTATAATGCACTACCGGTGGACGAATTGAATTGAATCCGAATTTATTTGCAGGAACTCCCTCAAATGATGCCATTTGGTGCTAAATTGATATTATAAACTGTAAAAGCTAGTGAAATAACAATAATGATGCCCTCCACTGAGCTTATAATATAAAAAGTGATTTTCTTCAAAATTGCTCATTTCCAGCTGATCAAACCCAAAATATGTACTAAAAAAGGGGTCTGTTGTACTTTTTTAGATACCAAACTTTGAAACCTTTATAGGGGCATCATTTTTTATAAGTAGAAGTTAATTTTAAACCCAACAGATCGAAAATAATACGGATATCCAGAAGTTAAAATAGAACCAATAGTTAGAACCAATACCAGAAGTTAAAATCGATTTTCTTTTTTTAAATTTAGGAAAATAGTTTAATACGTGTGAATCTAGGTTGAAATGTTAAGAAAGAAGTTTTATAATAAAACTTACCACTAATACGTTAAAAGGGAGTAATTTTCCTAACTTTAAAAAAAGAAAATCGATTTTAACTTCTGGTATTGGAGATATCCGTATTATTTTCGATCTGTAGGGTTTAAAATTAACTTCTACTTATAAAAAATGAAGCCCCTATAAAGGTTTCAAAGTTTGGTACCTAAAAAAGTACAACAGACCCCTTTTTTAGTACATATTTTGGGTTTGATCAGCTGGAAATGAGCAATTTTGAAGAAAATCACTTTTTATATTATAAGCTCAGTGGAGGGCATCATTATTGTTATTTCACTAGCTTTTACAGTTTATAATATCAATTTAGCACCAAATGGCATCATTTGAGGGAGTTCCTGCAAATAAATTCGGATTCAATTCAATTCGTCCACCGGTAGTGCATTATAAGCTTTGGTGAGCGCAACGTCCCTAAGTAGTACGTTTTAATTTTAAATTGCAGGGGCTATAGGGTACAATTATTACACATAAATAAATATAACCCTTCTAAATAAGTCCTAAGTAACACATTTGAACCATTTTTATCCAGTTTCACTCATAAAATAAATTTTTTGAAAATTCTGAAATTTAGTCATTTTTTCCACTTTTTTCAAACTTTGGAGCCCTACAGGCAACCCCTAGAGTTAACTTAGGGGGCTGAAACTTCATCCACTATCTTTTGGGATCAAATGGAATGGGAAAAGCCCTGGGGAGCGAGGTTTTTCGAAAAAAAGTTTTTTTTGAGACACCCTACCCTCCAGTCATGCAGCTAGATCGTAGAGCCTGAGCTAAAATCCCCTGTCATTTTTAAGAATAGACTCGTCCAGGCTGCTCTGTTTACCTTATTGTCACTTAGTGATGACCGCGGGTGGTGGGGAAAGTGTCCGAAAGATATATGACCGGGGAGGGGGCTTGAGGGGAAAATAAGCGGGAGCATTTCCGGTGTCTTGGGTGAAGTGCACTTAAAAACCACAGAAAATTTCAGCATAACTTTATGCGTAATTCGTGATAAAACTCTGGGTAGTTTGGGAAATAATAGTAGTATACTTAGAATTGAAGGTTCTTTTCCAGAAATAAATAAAACGCCACATTTTAAAAAATGAGTTAGGGGGTCAGAGTCATGGGATTCTTAAGTTCACATTTGCAAAAACAAGAAAAATTTTTTGTTTTCAAAATTAGTAGGTAGTAGGTTAATATTTTGCTTTTACTACTGGAAATTTTATTTACGACGGCATATACATCAGCGGCTTGATTGTAATCATAGTAGTACAATTAATTGACAGTAAAAGTTCTTTAACTAAAATTTAAAATTATCCGACCAATTTATAGGAGTGTACCGTTGAAAGGGTTTATGAAAACTGCCCACTAACCAAACCAGAAAGTAATAAAGCTATAAAAAAATTTTATCGGTTTGTAATTGAAATTGATGAGAAATTGTTATTCTTAACTGACATTCTGATTTTTATTTCCAAATCCTTAAAAAAGTTGGGGATATATATGAAAAAGGGTTTCAACTCTACGTTTATTGCAGAAACCGGTCAAGTACAAAAGTTTTAAATTTTCTTTTAAGAAGAAAATAGTTGTAGGTAAGGCACCCCAATTATTATGATATGGTCGGACTCAAGACCTCAGAAAATTTATACTTAAATTTTATTAAATTAATAACCACATTAAATTATTCTGACTGGCAACCTTTTTTTCGGTCCCTACCATAACAGAAATATCTAATTATTCAAATTCAAATTTATTCAACAACAACAACACAACACTGAAAGATTTTTTATATCCCAAAGGAGCTAAATATGCTCTCAATTATATGTCTTCAACTAGACAGAAAACACAAAATTTAACCTATTATTGGGAACAATAGAGTATTAGTTTTTTTTAACAAAAAATAACAATTAACTGCCTGATTTTAAGTATTTTATTTGTAAAAGTTTAAAGTATCAAAATGTTTTTGAAATGTTTACTGAGCATCAATTCAATTAAACCTAAAAATGATATTTACATTATTATAATTATTGATATCCTACAGGAAATAAAAGATATACACCTTACTAGTTACCCTAGACCAGTGTTTCCCAACCTTTTTCGGTCCATGCCCCACCAAAGCCTTTCTAAATTTTCCATGCCCCCCCGGTCTTAGTGGCATATATAGAAATATATTTCGAGAGGGAGAGAAAATTATTTCTTTGCTCCTCCTCCCTCCTATGTATATTTAATAAGTCTAATGAAGCTTTTCAAAATTTTTAGGTAGAATTTGCATGCCAAAGAACTAAATCAAGTTATGAGTAATTAAGTTGTAAGTACCAGGGGGGGTCTGGGGGTCCTCCCCCAGCAAATTTTCAGAAATTTGACTCTAGGAAGCAGGTTTTTAGCTAGTTTGGTACCCCTAGTTGGGAAATTTTGGATATAAATTTTTAGGTAAAATTTGTATTTTGATGAACCTATTGTAAAAAAGTTTTAAATATAAGCGTTCTAAAAACAAAGAGATCTTGGGTCATCCCCCTGAAAAGATTTGGAAATTAGACTCTAAAAACAGGGTTTCAACTTGGGTTTGATACATATTGGTCCAGATTTCAGACATACATTCTCAGATAGGATAATAGGATCAGGTTATGATAAACTTCTTTTTAAAAAGTTTTTTTAAATTTTCCCAGTGTATTGGCCCCATTTGGGGGGCAATTTGGTTGAAAATTTTCAAATTGCCCCCCTAGAAAATGATATTGCCCCCCGGTGGGGCGTGCGCCCCACGTTGGGAAACACTGCCCTAGACTAAGTCTGCAATATTTTATATTTTTAAAAGCTTGCAAAAACGGAAAAAGTTTTTATTAAATTTTAACGAAATTTTTTAAGAACAGTAATTGCAATCGCAAATGAAAATAAATATTATGAATGTAAGAGTTAGTTGTGATAGAGTCACCGCCGAGGACACGTCCCCCCAATAATGATAATAAGGGACAGTTTAGAAATACTGTATTTTAAACTTTTGAGGAAAAACCGAAAATTTTCTGAATGTGTTTTCCAACCTTAATCATAAAGTATGCCCCCAATTTACCAACGGCATCTAACATAAGAGGCCCATATAAGAGGGGGACGGATCCCCATGATTTTCCATACGAAAAACGAAAGTTGGTGCTTCATTTAATATGTAGACGGCCCCTCAAAGACTTAAATTAAAGCTTGTTTTAAAATAGACGTTACATCAAGAAAATTAGCGTTTTACAGTATCTTTCTAACCCCAACCAATCGCTCACAATCGTTTCTGTTCCAATTTTTTTGCGGCCGACTGACTGTTTATTAAATCCTAGTTAGTGAAGGGATTTTTATTGAAATCTAAGACATTGTGAGGTGCAACATTAGGGGGAGTGTAAACAAACATAATCCTCTTTCCCCTAGACTCCTTTCTGAATCTAGCATCTAATATTAATTTGCGTCCAAGCTTTTCTTTGACATAACATTTAGAAAATATTCAAAAGAAGCGCTATGACACAAATCAACTCTAAGTTAGGGACCTATTTTTACCTACAAATCCAAAAACATTTTCTTGAATACTGTAACCCAGCGTTTCCCAACCTTTTTACTCTCACGGAACTCTTTCGATAATGCCCACGTTCCGGGGAACCCTAGCGTCCATACAACAGTGGCGTATATAGAAATTTATTTCGGGAGGGGCCCAAAAGTATTACTCAACCCCTCCAATGCATATTTAAAATAGGTTTAACGTAGCTTTTTAATGCATTTTTATGTGAAATTTGCTTCTAAGAAAACTTAATGTAATAAAAATTGTAATTACTAAACCTCAACCAGAATTACCTCAACCAGAAAATTTTTAGAAATTTGACCCTTAAAACTAGGTTTAACTCGTTTTTGGTACATTTAGTTCAAATTTCGGACATGCATTTTTAGGTAGGATTTAAATTTTCTTGAAAGTATTAGAAAAAATTGAAAATAATACAAGTTCAGGTACTAAAGGGGGGGTTTGGGGGCTCACCCCCTGAAAAATTTTGAAAACTTGACCCTAAATAAGATGGTTTTAACGTGTTTTAGTATGCCTAGTCCAAATTTCGGGGAAGGCCCCCTCGGCCCCCCTTATATACGCCACTTTTTCGAAATTTGCCCCCAAAGTAGAGTTTCAGTGTATTTTAAGACCCTTTGAGTTACATCTGAAAAGAACAGTTCCTTGTAAAACACAGAAGGGAAAAATATAATTAGCGCCAAAAATTTCGAGGGGGACAGGGGTCCTCCGTCAGAAATTTATTTTGAAATTCCAATTTAAACTAGTGTTTATCTTCTTTTCAAACTCTTCGTAGAACACCCAAGGGTTACAGAAGAAGATGTTCAATGGAAAAACACTAGCTCACATTCGGCTGGCTGATGGCTAATTTGTTTAGGGTTATTCTAAAATGTAAACCAGAACAAAAAAAAGATTTTCGGATCCCTCGCGGAACCCTTGAGGAAGCCTCGCGGAACCCCAGGGTTCCGCGGAACCCCGGTTGAGAAACGCTGCTGTAACCAACTGGATTATAAAACACTTTTCCTTTCAATTTATTGTTTTTGTGTAAACATTTAAAATTTGGGTTAAAAAAGGAAATTAAAAAAATGTACCATTCACAGATTACACCGTACAATTTCAAAGGTAATTTTACCCTTATTATTTTTTATTGCAGACACATTTTATGACTGAAAGTATTTTATACTCCATGTTTCATTTTTAAACTTTCGTGCATAAATTCAGAAAGAAATTTTTAAATATCTTTATCGAATTTTACCTCTAATTTACACTGTAAAAACTAAACGAAAAAAACTCAAAACTCGTTCAACGGGTCATTTGGAAGAAATAATTATTTCTATTGGTAAATAAAAGAATAAATAACTAGAAATTTAGTTAAATTAAATAGTTTAGTTAAATTAAAATAAATTTCATTACGTAATAAAATATCTAAATCTTTATATTTGAAATGTGATAAAAAAAACAGTAATTTTGAAGTTTGTTTTGAGTACACTACACACCAAGCAGTTCTCAACATCAAGCATGTTTATCTCAGGCTCATACATCACCCTTGACAGGAGAGTCCTCCCCCAATTTAGACACCCTTGAAAGGACATTCCATACCCCAAATAGTCTTAAATCAACTCCGGCTACTTATCGCACTTGTAATTTGCCAATAGTTAGCAACCGCGCCAAGATACCAAACGAGCAACCGAATTCTGGCAGTGTAGCGCCCGTTCTGGCGCAAACAGGTTGTACTAGAGGCGGCGGGTTTTCCAGATACGATTGTATGAAACCAATGGAGCGCACGGCTTGCTGTGTAGGAAATCACCTGAACGTTAACTTACATTAAAAATTAAATAAAAGGCATCAAAATTTTTAAAAGAAATTAAAGAAATCTACGTTCTTTTCAGCTGAAACCAATAGTGAACTACCTTCGGCAGTCAGAGCCATCTAGCGGCGAGAATTTTTCCTAGGGAGGGAACCTAGTTGCTATTAGGCCGTCTATCCGAAGGCACTTACCAACCTAGAGGACCGTTCCATTTTATTCGCGGGTGGGGAAGGTAGATACATAGTATCTTAATTTGATCAGATGAGTCTCTTTCAGTGCGCGTGCCCTGGCAGATGCACTATTTTTTATGGTAGATTTTCTTGATGTATTTAAATGAAGTATTTGAATTAAAAAAAATTTAATGGAAGTAATAACTTTTCATTTTAAAATGAAATAAAATATCAAATCAAAAATTGTTATAAACCTTAAAAATTAAAATTATTTAGATTTTGTATAACAATATAATAACTCTTTAATAAATAATCTTTTAGGGGCAACTCTGATGTTATAATGTATTTACTATTCTATACTTTTGGAAATAAACTTAAAACAAGTTAAAGTTATTTTTTCTAAGTTATATAATATAAGAACAATAGATAAAAAAACAAGCAGTGTTTTTAATTATAAATAATCCAACCAATTTTACATACGGCATACAACTAACTTATTAATTTCCATGAATTTTATTTTTTTAATAATTTTGATATAAATTAATGATTTTATTCGTTATTAAAATCACAATTTAAATCAAAGTGATTTAAATCAAGCAACTCTGAATGCATTTTTATTGTTCTCGATTGAAATGATCCAGACTGTATGATGCAAGAGACAGCACTGCCAAAACCTGGTCAACCTTGCTCGGACATGCTTACGGACGGGAGCATGCGCAGAAATGAATTTGGAGGAGGGAAATATCTCCGAAAGAACGAAAAGGGGTCGGGAGTCATTCCAGTCACCCACTACACTACACTCCTCGAGAAGCGTGCAGTTCCGGCAATAGAATTTCCACGTTGCTCCATTCCATAGTCTTTCGGTAAGCCCTTTTTTATATTCCTAATAACTCTGCATTGATTATCCTCAGTGTCTTTTTAATATGTAGTAGTAAATTAATCAAGATGAAAATTTATTGTAAAGCTTGTCCAAGGCTTTCTTTGGTAATAAACATCTGAAATAGCATTCATAATGAATGACAACAATCTGAAATAGCATCGGTTCATCTGATGATGCCGATCACTGATTATAGAAAATTAAGATAGAGTTGAGAGAATCGTGTCACGTGTAGTAAATGGCAGGCGATAACAAAGGCACGTGGACGGATTTAAGGGGTTTTGAGGCATTCCACACACAGCAAGTACGTCACGTGAGTTGCTTTGTACTTGTTAGCTCGTCTTTGATCGTGAATTCGCGTGGTAGATTTAAACAGTTTTAAAGAAAACTGTATACAAGATAGTTAATAACTTAATAAATTTTCTGCTTTACTATATATTTATTCTTCATGCATTTTTTTCACAGCATGTTAATAATATTACCCATTGAATCCATTGTCTTTTTAACAAAATCCTTTGGAATAAGAATAATTAAATAAATTGGTACACACATGTATAGCTCAAGGTAATAATGTAATCTTGTAAAATATTCATTTGAAATTTATTTTTGATTAGGGCTGTGAGTCTATGTAATTAAAAAAAGAAGGTACTTGTAATATGTACAAATGCAATTAAACGTTACAAAGTATGTATTTTAAATTAGGGAAAATAAGAAGATAATGTAATATTAATTTTTTTATTTAATTAATTATAAAAACATTAAAGAATGATTAAATAAATTGTCCACATATATATGGCCATGGCTGAAGGAATATTGTCATCATGTAAAATATTCATTTGAAATTTATTTTTAATTAGGGCTGTGAGTCTATGTATTTAAAAAAGGTATATACTTATAATATGTACTTATTGTAGGTATATATGCAATACATTACAAATTATGTACTTTAAATTAGGAAAAATAAGAAGATAATGTAATATTAATTTTTTTTATTTCATTAATTCTAAAAACATTAAAAATCCTAAATTTTCAAGTTTTTATAGGAAGTTATTTGAGTAATATATTTGTGATTTCTCACTATCAACTTTTCCAATTAACTGAAAAAGTACTGGAAAAACACCTATTAGGTAAAAGTTCGACTGAAATGGGAAACGTGAAATGGAGCCTTTCCAATTGTCATTCCTGAATATACAACTTACTATAGCTAAATTTAGCATTGAGTTTTTGATTTAACCAGCATATTTAGATGTGCAAATACATAATATATTACATTTTGGGCAAAATTTGTAATTATTCATAAAATACCCAAAAATAAAATTTTAGTGATTCTACACAAAAATAAGGTATTGACGTAATATGTGGCTTACCACTTTTTAGTTACTTAAAGTTAATTGGCTATCTCAACTTCTTAGACAGCTAATTACCTAATGATTAATTAAGAAGTATAGTACATAAATACCTTATAAGCATAAATATGGAAAGTCATCAGGGCAGTGGTAGAAGTGGGTGAACTAAAAGTGGGGGGATGGCCTATCCCAAGTCCCCCCCCAGAATTTTTTTTTACTCTGTTACCTCCCTTAATATTTTTTGCATGGTATGCATATATTTTTTCAAAGTATTAAACCCTAAATAGTTCAATATATATTATTTTGAGCATTTTTTCTGAATTTTGATTGATTATAATGATGCCTAAGTTTTACTTATGCTGCTCTTACTTCTTTCTAATTATTTTTTAAAGAATAATAAAGAAATTTCGTTTGTGAACCTTTATTTTATTATAGGATTTTAGATTAACCCCTGTTAAACACAAATATATCAAATACCCCCTGAGTGTATAAATATCATGCATATAATTTTCAAAAGCTATCATTATTATACACAAAACATATCAATTATAACTCAGCATAATAAACATAGTTTCCCGTTTCATTAATTCATAAATTTACATTGCCACGCAAAATGTCTCTCCTTCACGTACTTCATGTCAAATGTTTGTTTGTACCCCTCAGCACCAAATATAGAGGGGGTCTAGGGGTCCTCCCCCATAAATTGTTTGAAATTTTGATCTTAAAAAGTAGTGTTTCAACTCATTTTTGGACATTTTGGACCCTTTTTTTACACACATAGGGACCACTCCTTGTACCCTCCAGAATTTTCAAGAGGGGACAATACACATTTTATAAAAAGCCGAATTTTAGGTGAGATTGAACCCCTAACAACCTCTTTGGATAGAGCCCAAATTAAGTAAGTAATTTAAATTAAAATTTAGTTAGTAGTAGTAGTTTTGAATTCGCATATTTTCATATAACCTCTTCACACCCCAGTTCCACCGTGGTGGACCTTTGCTTACCCCCTCAAAAACAAACTTTTTACTGAAATTTATCAGCTAAAAGCTGAAATATGTATTATTTGATGTTTTTACTTTCTATTTTAATCGAGAGATGGCGCTTTAAAACAATATTTTGCGCACAGAACATATTTAAAAAGAGGATTTTGGAAAAAATGGCGTCCTATCTAAAACTTGGGAATATTAATTAATTTAAACCTAAATTAATTTATTTATGAGACTTAATTTGACTAGTTTTATTAATTAGTATCCTTTCAAGTAGAATAAAACAGTTTGTAAAGAAATCCAACAAATTTTGAGTTTTGGAGAGCAAGATATAGAGAGGTCCACCAGGGTGGAACTCGGTTCTTAACGGTGGTAATTGTGTAGGAGTAAAAATTAATAAAAAACGGGAAAATAAACTATTTTGAGAATTTAAAACACTTATTTTATAATTTAAATGATAATTATTATTTTTGTCATTTAAAAATTTGAATTTCGTATAGAAAAAACAAATTTAAAAATTTGTTTTTTCAAAATTTTTTTAATTTTTCAAAATTTTTAAAAATAAATTCTGTAAAACTCAAAATGAGTACTATTTTCTACAGTATAAATGTACATTTACTTTGATTATTGCATAAAAATGTTAAAAACATGCACAAAAAGTTTTCTATGCCAATAAAAATGAATTTTTGAATTTTTAAAAAATTAAATTTTCTAAAAAATTCTTTATTTTAAAAAGAAAATTAAGTTACAACCTTCAAATAACCTACTATGACAAAAAAATTATAAATAATTCATATATTTAAATTATAATTATAGAAAGTAACAATTTTATACCATAGGAATTGTGTCATGTTTTACTACGTTGAGAACTGAGGTCCACCAGGGTGGACCTTAAATTGTAAGCCCCCTGAAAAACATTTTCTTGAAATGAAGATTTTTATGAACTTTGTGAAGCATTTTAATACTATTTTAAGAAAAAAATTTGAGTTGAAAGAATTTTTTTATACCTCGGGTCTGAAGAGGATAAACTTAAAGAAAACTAATTTTCAAAAATGTAGAATGAAATGCTACATTTAATAACAGATATTGAAACTTATTAAAGTTTACCTAGTATAAAAGTAGTTGTAAATAAAGTGCTTTAGATAAAACACTTAAATTCAAGTGCTAATAAGCCCAGTATTTAAAGAATTAAAAACCACACCTGAACACCGTAATCGTTCATTTGATTCTCCACGTAATCCTTTTTAACTTGATGTAAATATTCCACTTCTCTGTCATCGCATCCGTATTCCGTATAGGATGTTTTTATCTTGAAACCAACTACTTAAATTAATTTAGAATTTAGGATCTAAATTAAGTATTAAATAACAGAAGAGAACCATAGGCGAGCGAACAGCAACCACTGAGTATGATAATTGTTTTGAGCCACACACATCATCTCCCCTCTCACAAAATCCCCGCCTTTTTTGTTTTTACATTTTTACTCTTTCTGGAAAGGAGATTATGTGCTCTGGGTAATCTGTGGCATACCTTTTCTGTAACAGGGGGAGACGATTGTTTATACTTTTAGGGGTCGAAGCAGCTCTCTCTGCAATTTGTTTACACGTTTTTGTAATGTGAGGACAGTCTCCCGTGTAAAACGTATTTTCTAAAAAAAAACACCCCGACTCATTCTAATAAACCTGTCAAACAATCCTCGGAAAATGAGAAGAGGGACCTCCACGTTACGTGGGTTGAGAGAAGTTAGGAGGACGGTATCTCAATACGAACACAGTGGGCTACAACGTTGATGAGGGTTTTGTAATTTTTCAAAAAGCGGCGGGAAGAATTTCAGTGGTTTTAGAAGTGGGGTGATGATTTTTAGTGGAATTAAGAAGTGGGGGGATGGATTTCAGTGGAAATAAAAGTGAGGGGACGGATGGGTATTTTTACGAAAAGTGGGGGGACGCGTCACCCCGCGTCCCCCCGCACTTCTAGCACTGCATCAGGGTTAACTTATACAAGTTTAACTGCGAATGAAAATATCATAATTTCTTGTATTAATATTCAATTTATAGTACTGCAAGTTAACCTTCAACTTATCAGGTAAATATATTAATTTACAGAGTTGCGTACAAAGTTGAAATTTTCCTCAATTCAATATATTTTTCAAAAAGACCCCTTTTGAATTGCTTATTCACATTTGAGAATGTATTTCGAATTGATAAATTTTTTATATTACTACTACTGTTTAGAATTTCGAACAAAATATATTTTAAATTACTACCACAATTGTTTTACAAAGTCTCATTGAGGGAACTATTCTTCAACACTAATTTTTTTTATTCTGGCTATTCTTTCAGGCCCAAAAGGATTTTTTACCCAACCATTTATGAATGGTCAGTAAGAAGGTATCATTTTATAGGCGGTTAATAAATTGATTACATATAAGATAATGCACAAAAAATGTAACTGCATACACGAAAATTTGTAAATAAAACTTAAAACACATTTATGCGACAATATTTACTTGGAATAATAACAATTCAATTTATTCAAAACGAAAATTAAGTACTCTATTCCTCAATAAAGAGGGTTAAAATCACTGAACACAAACTTTAAACGAGACACAGCGAAAAAAATACAGCTCGTTTCTCTCGAATCAAAGTTGAAAATTCATTTCACCATCGAAAAGTAACCACAGATTCTTCCACTGAACTCAGGTTCAAGTTAAAAAACCTAACCATGCTCAAAGCTAGGTTATACTTCAGTTAAAGACATCCGCCATCTTGAATCTATTAGTATCGAAAGGGATGAATATTCTACTCATATAAATATATGCCATTTGGTACTTGTTATATGATGTGATAATTTTTCTTTCATTGTGAAAAGGTATTTTTACAAGATTTAGAGTTTATATTAATATTGTAAGACAGTAAAGAGTTTCAATAACCAAAAGTCAATTCATTTAGCCTACTGCTTATAGATGGCAGCACGACTGCCTGTTGAAATAATTGGAATTTTGATTTTTTTAACGTAGACTTTATTTTATTTAAACTGTTTTTTTATTGTTAAAAGAGTTTTTAAGTTCAGGAAATTTATCAATTTTTAAAACTGCTCATAATTATCAGGTTATTTATTTCTGCTATGTTTCTATTCTGTCAGAACCAGAACACGATTTTGTCACCATCTTGAATCTATTAGTATGGAAAGGGATGAATATTCTATTCATAAAAATATACTTCATTTGGTACTTGTTATATGATAATTTTTCTTTCATTGTAAAAAGGTATTTTTACAAGATTTAGAGTTTATATTAATATCGTAAGAAAGTCAAGGAGTTTCAATAACCAAAAGTCATTTCATTTAGCCTACCGCTTATAGATGGCAGCACGACGGCTGGTTGAAGTAATTGGCATTGTGATATTTTTTAAAGTAGATTTATTTTATTTATACTGTTTTTTTATTGTTATAAGAGTTTTAAGGGTCAGAAAATAATTCGGAATTTTTAAAACTGCCCATAATTATCAGGTTATTTATTTCTGCTAAGAAGGCAAATATGGCGGCCCAACTACCCAGTTCGGAAGGATCGCTCTTTTCTCACGGTTGAGGTCACGTGGTGTTAGTTTCGACCAATGAGGATCAATCAGCAATTTTGTGGTCAAGTAACTTAGATTTAAGTAACCGGAGTGGAAAAAATATTGGTGAAATGGAAATTGAACTCCGTTTTTCAGTTAACCTAACTTCCAGTTCCCAAACCTCAGTTTTTAAAGTCAGGTTAGGTTTATGGTGAATACGGCCGTTAGTCATTGTGGAATATCGCCTCCGGGACAGCTAGACCCCTTAACTAAATCCAGTGGCGGATCTATGGGGGGGGCTATAGGGGCTATAGCCCCCCCCCCTTAGGACTTAAGTTCACACTAGATAAAATGGAAATGTTTTGAAAAATTCAAAAAAAGTTGAAGTTTTTTTACATTTCAAACTGTCCAAAGAGCTTTCTTTATCTCCTAAACATTAGCTCCTTCTAAGATTTTTCTTAGGACATTTTTCTAGCACCTGTGTTTTTGAAGAATCAATGCACATATTTGGGGAAAGTGGGTTTTTGCTCCTTGCATTTTTATAGAATCAATTCACTAATATTTAAGGAGTTCAAGAGTTTTAGCATTTATTAGCCCCCTGCATGTTTGTAGATTTGAGTTGCAATTTAAAGTATTCAATGATCTTTAGCCCCTTGAGAAACATTAGCCCATTTCATGATCTTCATCCCCCTACTAAATATTAGCCCCTGCAAAACTTTCATCACCTGCGTTTTTGTACATTAAATTAAGAATTTAGAGAGGCCAATGAGCTTTAGCCCCTACAAAGCATTAGTTCCCTTAAATTTTTATATATTTCGTTCAAAACTTGGTGAGCTTGATTTAGCCCCCTCCAAGATAGATGAGTTTTAGCCCTCTCTGCTCTTTTATAAAAATGGAATTCATAACTTCAAAAAAGGTTCCAATAAGCTTTAACTACAAAATATTTAGCCCCCCCTTCATTTTTATAGATTCGATTCACAGTTTTAAGGGCCCAATGAGCTTTAGCGTTCTTGCGTTTATGTATTTTAATTTAAAAATCTTTAGCCCGTTAATGATTTATAGCCTCTACTTATATTTTGCATATTTGTTCACAATTTAAAGAGGCCTCTGAGACCCCTTATAAAGAATTAGCCCGTTCACAATTTAATGAGCTTTAGCCCAAACACCAGCACTAACCCCCTCAAAAATTTTTAGCCTCTGAGCTTTTTATATACAGTGTGATTCTGAAATGGTCCGCCAAACTTTGAGGGGTGATAGTACTCATCAAGACGAACAAGAATTGATGCGGAAAGGGGGGTCGCAGTTACACCGTTAAAGAGCTAGGTCCTAATGTAGTGCGAGAGCGTTACAAAAGGACGTTTTGCCAAGGCCCGTTTAACGAAAAAAAACATAATGAAATGAAAAAATTTATTGCATGATGTACAGCAGTATCCGTACTACTTACATCATAAATTTGATAGAAATTGGACCACTTACTAAACCGTAGAGTGAGTTTTAAAACATGCAACTTCATTCTTTGGCTAGAAGATTAATACTGCGCGTTTTAAAACTCACCCCACGGTTTAGCAAGTGGTCCAATTTCTATCAAATTTATGATGTAAGTAGTACGGATACTGCTGTACCTCATGCAATAAATTTTTTCATTTCATTATGTTTTTTTTTCGTTAAACGGGCCTTGGCAAAACGTCCTTTTGTAACGCTCTCGCACTACATTAGGATCTAGCTCTTTAACGGTGTAACTGCGACCCCCCTTTCCGCATCAATTCTTGTTCGTCTTGATGAGTACTATCACCCCTCAAAGTTTGGCGGACCATTTCAGAATCACCCTGTATAGATGCTTTTCACAACATAAAGATTCCAATGAGTATTAACCACTATAAAGAGCATAAGCCCCCTCCAAAATCTTTAGCCCTTTACATTTTTATTTAAAGGGGCCAATGAGATTTAGTCCAAAACAGTGGCGGATCTACGGGGGGGGGCTTTCGGGCTGAAGCCCCCCCAAAACGTCTAATATTTCACTAAGTTTGTCAAAACGCAAAAATCTATATCCGAAATTCGGATGAGGCGTACCAAAACGAGTTGAAAAAGTGGGGTTTTTGACTTAAATTTCCAAAAATTTTCTGGGGGAGGACCCCCAAGATTCTTTGTTGTTTAAAGGGTTTTTTATTTTTAAAAGTGTTATTAGGTTGAGGAAATATATCGGATTATTGAAACTGTTCATAATCGTCAGGTTATTTATTTTTGCTAAGAAGGAAATATGGCTACCCAGTTCGGAAGGGCCGCTCTTTTCTGATTGGCCGAACGCTTCACGATACCTTCTTGAATGAGAAAGCTAGATATCTTTCTGTAGAAACTTTAAATTTTTACCGCATAATAACTATGTATGTCAAAACATAAATACCCAAAATTTCAAAACGTTTTGATGGGTTTTATAGGAGTAATCAAATAAGGAAAAAATTTCACACTGTGCTAGATTTTTCAAAAACTATTCAAGTTATAAACATGAAATTGGGTACAAATAATTATCTTCGGGTACTTAATAAGTTAGAATTACTATTTTAAAAAAAATACTGTTAAAAGTATTTTTATTCACAGTTTTTTTAAAAATAAATTTTTCAGAAAAACGTTTTTTTAACTCATGAGAAAGGCAATTAAAAAAAAACTGTGATTAAAAATACTTTAAACAGTATCTTTTTGAATAATTTTTGAAAAATCTAGCGCAGAGTGAAATTTTTTTTCCTTTTTTGATTACTCCTATAAAAAAAAGTCAAAACATTTTGAAATTTTGAGTATTTTTGTATTGATATATAGTTATTATGTGGTAAAAATTTACAGTTTCTACAGAAATTAGTTTTTGTGTAATACTACTTCGACCCTTTGCATAGCTAGGGGACATCCATAAATTACGTGAGACCAAAAAGGGGGAAGGGGTTTGGAAAAATCTCACCAAGGAGGGGTCGATTAAAATCTCACGTCAACTTTTTAAGTTACTAATTTTACGATTTTCTTTGTTTTTTTAAGTATGATTCTTATAATTAAGAAAACCTGATGATAACATTATGTCCTTTTCCCTCACATCATTAACAATGCAATAGTTTTAGATGCTGTGGAGCACAAAATGCAAACGAATAGGATGGAAAATTATTTTTAAAGGTTGTAGGTAAATCTCACGCGGGGGGAGGGGGGGGGGGTCCAGCAAAATCTGACCAAAGGGGGAGGGAGGTCCAGATTTTGGAAAAAACACCTCACGTAATTTATGGATGTCCCCTTAAGACACGAAACGCAAACGATGAAAAATTTCACGCTTCGTACTCGAAACGATTATTTTGGAAACGTTCGTCCCGGAGCTCCCGTCTCCTCAAAAACGTATCGTCCGCCATCTTGTTTTGAGATTCCGAAGCGCATTCCGATTGCTTTTACACTTTTTGTGGTCCGTTTTAATAGTTTTAAAAAATCTAAAACATCTATTGATTACCAAAATAAGTCCTCAGACGTTAATATATTACGAAAGTAATGGACATCTAGTGCCTTACTTGTACTACTTGTGTTACTAGTAATTACTTGTGGTGTTTCTTAACAGATGGCAGCACAAAGGAAGCGATGTGGAAACGGTTGTTTGAGTCGGCTCGTTAGATTTCCTCGTGTGCGTTTCGAATGCGTTTCGTGTCTCTCTCAAGTTCGTGAATACGGCCCAAGAGTCTTGAGACCCCTTAACATGGTTTTAGTCCACTGAAAATAGCGAAAAAAAGGGCCGAACCTCGGACAAATTGCAATAAAAGGTTTCTCAACGGTTTTCACTTAGGAATGACCTCAATAATAACATACTAAAAATCGGCCAAAATCGGCAGGGGGGAAGTTTAATTTTTTTTAATTTTTAAAAAATGGCCGAAAAAATATTTCAAAAAATCAAATTATAAAAATAGAGACTTATGATACATGTTTATAGGCTATTTTTCAGTGCTGAATACGAATATACCATTTAAATGTTAAAAAATTTAAAATTTCAATTTTTAAAAATTAATTCAAAATTTGGAAAGTCGAAAAAATTAAAACATCGCTCAAAACCACAAAATAATTGCAAAAGAAATAATTTAAACGGTTTTCAATTAGAAATGACTTAAATAATAACATACTAAAAATGGAAGAAAATCGGACCATAAAAAGTTTAATTTTTTTCAAATTTTCAATTTTTTTGGCCTCAAAAATCGACCTTTTTAAAAATTCTTGTTAAAAACGTTTGAGGCATTTACCAAGGTCATTTTTCCATGGATGTTGTAGGTATATACCTCTATAACATAAAAAAACCACAATTGGTGATTAAATCATGAGTTAATTAATTAATTTATAAAAATTAACGTTGAAAATACAGGTAGAATCTTTCAATCAAGTAATAAGGAAAATATTTAGACAATATTTGGTAATAAATCATTTTAAAAATAATTAAATTGAAAAAGGACAAAATATCTTTCAAAAAATTAAAATTTTAAATTAATTTAAAAAATTTAAATTTTTTAAAATTTTTAAATTTTGTAGTATATGCATGTGATACATGTCTCTAGGCTATATTTTAGTGCTGTTTACGAATATCGCGCCAACTTTTCAATAAAATTTAAATTAACTGTGGAAAAATTGAAGCATTTTTCTCAATAATTTTGTTTTTTATGCTTCAATTTTTCCACAGTTAATTTAAATTTTATTGAAAAGTTGGCGTGATATTCGTAAACAGCACTAAAATATAGCCTAGAGACATGTATCACATGCATATACTACAAAATTTAAAAATTTTAAAAAATTTAAATTTTTTAAATTAATTTAAAATTTTAATTTTTTGAAAGATATTTTGTCCTTTTTCAATTTAATTATTTTTAAAATGATTTATTACCAAATATTGTCTAAATATTTTCCTTATTACTTGATTGAAAGATTTTACCTGTATTTTCAACGTTAATTTTTATAAATTAATTAATTAACTAATGATTTAATCACCAATTGTGGTTTTTTTATGTTATAAAGGTATATACCTACAACATCCATGGAAAAATGACCTTGGTAAATGCCTCAAACGTTCTTAACAAGAGTTTTTAAAAAGGTCGATTTTTGAGGCCAAAAAAATTGAAAATTTGAAAAAAATTAAACTTTTTATTGTTCGATTTTCTTCCATTTTTAGTATGTTATTATTTAAGTCATTTCTAATTGAAAACCGTTTAAATTATTTCTTTTGCAATTATTTTGTGGTTTTGAGCGATGTTTTAATTTTTTCGACTTTCCAAATTTTGAATTAATTTTTAAAAATTGAAATTTTAAATTTTTTAAAATTTAAATGGTATATTCGTATTCAGCACTGAAAAATAGCCTATAAACATGTATCATAAGTCTCTATTTTTATAATTTAATTTTTTGAAATATTTTTTCGGCCATTTTTTAAAAATTAAAAAAAAATTAAACTTCCCCCCTGCCGATTTTGGCCGATTTTTAGTATGTTATTATTGAGGTCATTCCTAAGTGAAAACCGTTGAGAAACCTTTTATTGCAATTTGTCCGAGGTTCAACTCTATTTTCAGTGGACTATTTTTAGAAAAGGGTTTTAAGAGTTTTAAGGGTTTTTAGGGTTGACTAGAAAAAACGATCCAAGTAGATATTCGTAATTCATATAGTACAAATTTTAGAGAATTTCAGTTGAATACCTTAAAAGTTACCCAAAATGAAAAGAATTAGTTAAAATAATAAAACCTTATTGGTGGAGTCCTCTTTGACCTCTAACTAAGCGAAAACAAAAGGATTGGAGAGTTTTTCAATCAGAAAAGTTCGGTGAACCAATGTTTGATTTTAAATTATTTTAAAGCCGATTCTGTGTTTTTGCAATTTTTATTCCAAAAAACCTTAATTTATAGCTTTTTTTTAAAGTAGACGTTAAATCTTAAAAATTGGCGTTTAAAGTATCCTTCTAACCCCAACCAATTGCTCACAGTCGTCTCTGTAGCGATTTTTTGCGGCCGATTGTACATCAGAAAGATGTTGGGTCAACCCCCCCTCGAAAGAAAAGTCAAATAAAGGCCCTGATTGATTTATTTTATGAACAAAAGTCCAACTTACATTAAACAACTAAATGCTGGCCTAATGCTAAATGGCTAAAACTGATGCTAAATTTTGGAATACGTGGATAAAAAAAAAGGTAAAATACTGTTTTTAAGGGCGAAATTTGTAAAATATTTCCTGGGGGGAGGACCCACAAACTCATTTTTTGTACTAGGATTTCTTAATCAACCACAAACATTTTTATTCAGCAAATAGATAAAAAATTAACGTTTAAACAAAAATGACCAACATTTTGAAACATTTGACCAAATATGAATGCATGGAGGGGGATTTAGGGTTGTCCTGGTCATCTCCCCAGCAGGAACAAAATGCCTGACAATATACAGGGTGATTCAGAAATAATCATCTATAATTAGGGGGGAGGTAGAGGGGCCCTAGACAAGCATATTTCGAATAGGGATGGTGGGGCTCGGCCTTACCGTTAAAGAGCTAGGAACTAATGTAGTGCTAGCACGTTTCAAAAGGCCGATTTTAGAAAGCCCGTGTGACGAATCAAAACATAATAAAATGAAAAACATTATTGCATGAGATACAGGAGTATCCGTACTACTTACACCATGAATTTGATAGAATTTGAACCACTTTCTAAACCAAGGAGTGAGTTTCAAAAGTGCAATATTAATCTTTTAGTCAAAGAATGGAGTTCCCTGGTATTTAGAAAAATGATGATAGGGGAAGCAATTTTCAATGATCGTAACATTGATCATTGAAACTATTTGATCATTGAAAATTCCATTCCATTCTAAATACCATGAAGGGAACTCCATTGTTTGACTAAGAGATTAATATTGCACGTTTTAAAACTCACCCCACGGTTTAGCAAGTAGTCCAATTTCTATCACATTGAGGATTTAAGTGGTACGGATACTCCTGTACCTCATGCAATAATTTTTTTTCATTTTATTATGTTGGTTTCGTCACACGGGCCTTCTAAAATCGGCCTTTTGAAACGCGCTCGCACTACATTAGGTCCTAGCACTTTAACGGTAAGGCTGCGCCCCACCATCCCTATTCGAAATATGCTTGTCTAGGGCCCCTCTACCTCCCCCTAATTATTGATGATTATATCTGAATCAACCTGTACAAAGCTTTCCCGAAAAAAAATTCTACTTACGTCAAAACTCGAAAGTAATTTGGAATTGGAATATTCCAAACCTTTACAAATTTATCCTTACAGTACTTCTCATTCGAACCCACAACTTATTTATATTTATAATACGAACCTTGAAATAGGTAAAGAGCTTATAAAGAATAATTAATTTCATGTTTAAATAAGTATCTCCGATGTAATAAAAATTATTTTAATATTTTCTAGCTAGAATAGTTCTGATTTTTGTATTGTAATTTTTTTCTTCGCTTACATTGCAGGTATGGATTCCATGTCATGTAAAGAGGAGTTACCGAGGCCTCTCAAATCCTTAGCTTTTGATGTGAAAGACTCCAATGGAAACAACTTGCTACATCGGTTTGTGCTGAACAGCTGTGCCACTGAAAACAGTGAACGCTATGTAAACGGTGTGCTTAGAAGTGTCTGTGGTGTCTCATCAGTTAATGACACGAACTCAGAGGGCTTCACTTCTCTTCATTTGGCTGTGAGAGCGTACAATTGCCTCATGGTGAGCAAGTTACTATCATGTTTTCCAACCATTGATGTGAACTTCAAAAGTTTATTTGGTAGAAAAACTGCCTTGCATATGGCAGCTGAATTATGCCCTGGTGAAGAAGATGTTGACGCAATTGTTAAATGTTTGATAAGAAGTGGAGCAGATTTGAATGCTAGAGACTGTATAGGCAACAGCCCACTCGCTACCTCTGTGGAAATCATGAACTTGAAAACTGTAAAAGTTTTCATAGAATGTGGTGGATCCTTTTTGAATAGCCAGAATATAGACGGTGATACACCTCTTCATGTAGCTGCTAGAGAAGGATGTTTCGAAATAGCTAAGGCTTTGATGGAAGCTGGTGCAGCTGTAGATATCAGTAATATAGATTGCGATACTCCACTTCATTTCGCTGTAAAAAGAGGATGTTTAAGAATTGTTAAGGCTTTGATAGAACATAATGCAGATGTACGTATCAGGAATAAATATCTTGAAACTCCACTTCATGTAGCTGCGAGAGGAGGATGTTTAGAAGTAGTTAGCGCTTTGATGGAAGCTCGTGCATATGTAGATTTCAGGAATAAATATTGGGATACTCCACTTCATTTAGCTGCAAAAGGAGGCTATTCTAAAATAATATTCACTTTTATAAAAGCTGGTGCGAATGTAAATATCCGTAATGAAAATGGTGATACTCCACTGGATATTGCTGCGAAAGTAGGATGTTTCGAATCAGTTAAGGCTTTGAAAGTAGCTGCTGCAAATGTAGATAGGTATAAAGGATAAAGGTGGTGATACTTTACTTATTTTAGTTTCCAAAGGAGATTCGGTAGAGGAAGAAAAGTATATTTAAATCTCTTGTGCAGGAATGAAAAGGATGATACGTTTTACTAAATATCTTAAGGAAAGGAATGTAAGTGACAATTCTGATGAAAGCCTTCTGCCGAGGAAAATATTGGTTTAAGTGTAGACATTTGAATAGAAAACATAAATTTGAATAAATGACATATGAAACTGACTGTTTAGCCGCTCTGCCTTCTTCCTAAAAATTTTTTTGATAGGCTGATTTAGTTATGTGTGTAACTCACAAAGTTTGCAAAAGGAGGTTTCACCTCTTGTTTTTTATGATAATTTAATGAAATGTTTTTAGACCTTCTTTTCTTAAGAAGAATTTGTAAAGTACATTGAAGCTTTCTTTTAAATGGTCATGTTCAAAACGATGTTACTCGTGTAAAAAATTCTCAATAAAATTATACTTCTCAAAATTTTGTTCCAGAAGTACTACAAATTTCATTTAAGCTGTAATATTACAGGGTGATTACAACTTGTGATTGGCAAAACCGATACTTTCAGGTATCGAGTATTTTCAGGTATCGAATACTTTTTAGCATGTTTTTGAAATTTAAGACTACAGTGGACACTAAAAACTTTTTATTTTATTTTTTGAAATAAATGTATGAAATTTTGTCTGCTTATATAGGTGGTCAAATTACGCTTAGAAAAAAAGTTTGTTAAAAAAATATTTTAAAGTTTTTGAAAAAATTAAATTTAAAAAAAATTTAAGTACTATTTCAAAATGTTCCAGGTGTTCCAATTTTTTTACTATCTTGAATTTTTTTACTTTATTTGTTATCCTCAAATACTCATTAACAAATATTGGATAGCAATGATGATTTAATAGCAATAGGCAAACGTGTTCCCAAAAACAGAAATTTTTCAAAAACTCTTTTTCTAAGCTTAATTTGACCATCTATATAAGCAGACCAAATTTCATACATTTATTTGAAAAAATAAAAAGTGTCCACTGTGCTTTTAGTGTCCACTGTAGCCTTAAGTATACAAATGGGGGGGGGCAAAAATTACACGGGTCAATTGTAACTCTCTGTATTCTTCGAAAAGTATGGATGCCAAAATCTGCTACAAAGATGGCAGCATGTGCAGGGCAACAAATAAGGGCCGAGAGCGCCAATACTGGCAGTTGAACTGTGATGGCAGTGTATTTGAGAAAAGAGTGTTTTTCGAGTGCCATTAGTAAATTTCTACTTTAGAGTGAAATTCTTTCGCCTGTGCACTTCAGATATGTAGCACGAAATAACCTCTGTTTTCACAAAATGAATCTACATTACTATCATAGTTCTATTCTGTTTAGTTTTGAGATAATACTGATGTTAGTTTATGAAAAAGGGGATGGAATTTAAAAATGAAGACGAGGGGTCGATTGTATCAAGTCGGTCGGGGAAGATTGTAACATTGGGACAAAACTGCCCCAAATGAGTTAAATAGCAAGTTTAATTTTTTTTGATACATTATTAATTTATACTAGCTGATATGGCTGATTTTATGGGTGGCTTAGCTGATTTTATGGGTGTAATCGGTATTATACGCCAATATCCTATTCTTGACGTATGATACTATTCTTATATTCTCTGTGTTTTGAATTTAACGTTTCGATGTCTCTGGAAGAATTATCGCAGCCTGATTACGTCTATCTATAGATCCATAGGAAAATATAGCATACAAATTTTAAAGATCATAAGAATAGTAAATAATAAAGTAAATCAAATTTTTGTAAAAATTGTTTTAAAAGTATTATTGTTAAGAAATATTTTAAAATTAAACTTTTTATAGTCTGATTAAAACTTAATTTTTAAAGTCATTTCTAAAGGAAAACCATTTGAGTTTCTTTTTTTTTCGCAGTTAATTTTTTAGTTTTGAGCGATGTTTAATTTTTTCTATATAAAACTTTTTAAATTAATTTTAATTTATATTTAATTTTTTTTTATAAAAATTTAAATGGAATCGAATGTTTCTTATTTAGCACTGAAAGTAGCTTTCGATCGATATATCGAAAATAGATATCGATTACTTTTTCATTTTTCCAGTTCCATCCTTTTACTGGCCTGAAATATATAATTTACTGTTTAATATTCCTTTTTTCTTTTCATGGAGAATTTTTTTGTACGTTTCTGTGAAAAACATTAACTTCAAATAACATAATTTTCAAGGTTTCCAAGCTTTTAGAACTGTGAAATTATTTTTTACAGTTTTATATTAAGAAATAACAAGAATTAAGAAAGGAAATTAAAATAAATATTTATTTAAAGTCTCATGGTGTACTTTATATAATGGAGTAAACATAATTGCAATAAAATAAAATTTTATTCATTCTATCAAATGATAGTGATGGAAACTTAAATAAGGAAGTTGCATGCGTCAGATTTTCAAAAACAAACAAGTGTTCTGAAATATTTTCCTTTGTCCTTTTTTCCTTTGAACACCTCTTTTGTTTTCCTAACCGAAGTGGTTCGCTGGAAATCGCAATGGAGTCGCGTTTTCCCCAACTGTACATTGGTTAAATTATTCTGTTCAAAACGATGTTCCTAGTGTAATAAATTTCCGATAAAACTACACATGTCTAAATTTTGTTCTAGCACTACAAATTTCATTTATGCTGTAATATTGAAGGGTGGTTATAGCTAGTGATTGGAAAAACCGATACTTTTAAGCATCAAGTAATTTCAGGTATCGAATATTTTTTAACACTCTTTTGAAATTAAGTAAATTCAAAATTTTCTGGGGGAGGACCCCCAGACCACCTTGATACTTGTAATTCTATTATTACAAATCTATTTTATATTAAGTTCGTCAAGACGCAAAAGTTCTACCATAAAATCTATATCCGAAATTACGTAAGAGGTGTACAAAACGAATTGAAAAATTGGAGTTTTTTTTACTTACATTAAATTTCCAAAAATTTTCCAGGGGAGGACCCCCAGATCCCCCTTTCAAAAAATTTATGTTTGAAAGGGAAGGGTAAGAAAAGGGCAACGGAAGTACATTGCCTTGTGGCCCCGTCACGGTTAATCCAGCCCTACCCCCTAAGCCAGAATGTTAGCTCCATAAAAAGCGCCTCCTGCGAAGAACGCATTTTGCGGAGAAACCGAAACCTACAAAACCTCCGCCTGCAGCGCCATCTACGGACCGTTGCAAGAAACAATCGCGCGTTCGACGTTAGTGTTTCAAAAGGCCTGAAAGGTTGCCTGAAAAATCATTCTTCTTCTTCTGGTTCTAAAGAACGTTTTTTTTATACAAAAAAAGCTGTCATTGTGAGTAATAAAGACGTCGGTTAATGTTCCATTAGCCGGCCACAAACGTCGCCAATTCATTTGTGAACCAAAGCGAGCAAGTCGTCAAGCGAAATGAATGACAAAATATTAGTCAAAGACCGTCGCTTCTGTATTATTTGGCGATTTTTAGACCGCGCCCGGCCAACGGAAAAGTACCGACTGTAATTATTTTTCAACAAAAAAAATTCTCGTTGAAAGGGCTTTGACATTTTGTGAACCAACTTTTCTAAAAGCTACAATATGATTATTTTGATTTTACATCCTCGTTTCCAAGGAAACTATTTTAACAGAATAATGTTATACCACGAAACTACTGGTAACAACTCGTTTTATTTTTTTTCTAAATTACCGTTGCATTTAGGAGCTTGAAAATTTGGACTTGAGCAGTAAAAAATGTTCTTTCTTGGGAAAAATTCTTAATGTGAGAAAAATGCATATAAGGCTGGGTATTGCTTTTAAACTTTGATTTTACATTAACAATATTGCATTAGATTTATACTTTGCTAATGGAAAAATGCAACATCTCTTAAAATTCTAAATATTATTCAATTTTAATTTATTAAAAATTCTCTCCTGATTCCAAAAATAAGTTTGTCTTTTCCCACAAACTTTTTTAAAGGTAATTATGACATATTTTTATACAGAAAGCTTCTATCAATGTGACGTCACATGTGTCTCTTGGAAATGTGGGAAACACCGTTTTCATCGAAACTAGGCTGTAAAAAAACTAGAGCTCAGCCTTTCCAGTCTTTCTAAGCGGGATGAAAACAACAGGCGGGAACAAGGCACATTTAACGTCACAAGCTGTTTCAGCTCAGACAGAAAAGAAGCTATTTTTAATTGAAAATTAGGGCTTTAGGGAAAATAAGGGAAGCGGAAAATTAGGGCTTTGAATGATTAATTAAAATGTTTTTTGGAGGTTTTAAGCCATTCTGAACACATTAAGATTAAAAAAAATTGTCTGTAATCATCAATTCTATGATACAGATGTCAAAATTTGTGTTGTTTGATTAGTGGAATCCAGACAGTATTATGATCTTACTATCATAAGAGATATTTGAAGAGAGGACATAATAGATAAATAGATTAAGGTGTTGTGTTTATATAAAACGCATGATTTAGAAGTGTACATGCAAATGGCAACGTTTTTAGCATACCAGAACACTGTTTTTTCGATTATTGTGGATTCGATGTTTGAGAGGAATAAATAAACAAATGCTTTTTTTATATTTTTGAATCTGAATATAAAAAAATGATTTACAATGAAAAAAATAATATACTGCGCTTCTTGCTATCTTCAATTATAATTGAATTTTAAAAAACTAAACTGATTCAAACTTCTAAAAGTTGTAAAAAAGAAGCTTGATAAAAATTCTATCCTAAGAATTCAGCAGTTTCAGATTGAGAAATAAAAACATAACTCAAAACATAACTTTTTTTCTGCCGAATTAATAATTAATTTTATTTATTAAAAAAATACAAGAATGCAATTCTGAAAGTAATTTGATTAAATTATTTAAAAAAGAGGAATAAATGTGAATAAAAACGTTCAAAACTGTGATTAAAATCCTAAATTATTTTTGTTTAAATGTCTTTATAACGTAAAATGCAAAAATACACAAACAAATTTTTGATGGTAAGAAGGAATAAAAATCTTACAAAGATGGAAAACACTTTGGAAAAGCATTATTTTATTTTGACCAGTAGCTGGATGCGAAACGTGCAGATGGGTCAGTTGGTAGGGTCATGGTGCTGGTGTAAAGAAGGTGCTGGGTTCAAACCCCACTAACATAAATTTTAGTGAATTTTACTGTTAAATCAAATATAAACAACTGACAATAACACTATCTAATATGATAATTAGCTGGGTGAAAAACGAGCTTACTGGCTCAGTTGCTAGAGTCACGGTGCTGGTGTACGGATGGTGCTGGGTTCAAACCCCACTAACAAAACTATTAGTGAATTTTACTGTTAAATTAAATATAAAAAACCGGACAATTCCCCTATCTAATATGACAATTAGCTGGTTGTAAAACGTCCTTACTGGTTCAGTTGGTACAGTCAAGGTTCTGGTGTACGGAAGGTGCTGGGTTCAAACCCCACTTACATAACTTTTAGTGAATTTTACTGTTAAATTAAATATAAAAAACTGACAATTCCACCATCTAATAAGACAATTAGCTGGTTGAAAAACGTCCTTACTGGCTCAGTTGGTACAGTCAAGGTTCTGGTGTGTGGAAGGTGCTGGGTTCAAACCCCACTAACAAAACTTTCAGACTTAGTGAATTTTGCTATTAAATTAAATATAAAAAACTGACAATTCCACTATCTAATATGACAAATAGCTGGTTGAAATACGACCTTACTGGCTCAGGTACTAGAGTCACGGTGCTGGTCTACGGATGGTGCTGGGTTCAAACCCCACTAACATAACTTTTAGTGAATTTTACTGTTAAATCAAATATAAAAAACTGACAATTCCACTATCTAATATGACAATTAGCTGGTTGAAATACGACCTTATTGGCTCAGGTACTAGAGTCACGGTGCTGGTGTGAGGAAGGTGCTGGGATCAAACCCCACTAACGTAACTTCCACTTTTAGTGAATTTTACTGTTAAATTAAATATAAAAAACTGACAATTCCACTATCTAATATGACAATTAGCTGGTTGAAATACGACTTTACTGGCTCAGGTACTAGAGTCACGGTGCAGGTCTACGGATGGTGCTGGGTTCAAACCCCACTAACATAACTTTTAGTGAATTTTACTGTTAAATCAAATATAAAAAACTGACAATTCCACTATCTAATAAGACAATTAGCTGGGTGAAAAACGTCCTTACTGGCTCAGTTGGTACAGTCAAGGTTATGGTGTGTGGAAGGTGCTGGGTTGAAACCCCACTAACGTAACTCTTAGTGAATTTTACTGTTAAATTAAATATAAAAAACTGACAATTCCACTATCTAATATGACAATTAGCTGGTTGAAGAACGACCTTATTGGCTCAGTTGCTAGAGTCACGGTGCTGGTGTACGAATGGTGCTGGGTTCAAACCCCACTTCGATAACGTTCAGTTTTAGTGAATTTTACTGTTAAATTAAATATAAAAAACTGACAATTCCACTATCTAATATGACAATTAGCTGGTTGAAGAATGACCTTATTGGCTCAGTTGCTAGAGTCACGGTGCTGGTGTACGAATGGTGCTGGGTTCAAACCCCACTTCCATAACGTTCAGTTTTAGTGAATTTTACTGTTAAATTAAATATAAAAAACTGACAATTCCATTATCTAATATGACAATTAGCTGGTTGAAGAACGACCTTATTGGCTCAGTTGCTAGAGTCCCGGTGCTGGGTTCAAACCCCACTTCCATAGCGTTCAGTTTTAGTGAATTTTACTGTTAAATTAAATATAAAAAACTGACAATTCCACTATCTAATATGACAATTAGCTGGTTGAAGAACGACCTTATTGGCTCAGTTGCTAGAGTCACGGTGCTGGTGTGTGGGAGGTGCTGGGTTCAAACCCACTAACGTACCTTTTAGTGAATTTTACTGTTAAATTAAATATAAAAAACTGACAATTCCACTATCCAATATGACAATTGTGGTTCAGTTGCTAGAGTCGCGGTGCTGGTGTACGGATGGTGCTGGGTTCAAACCCCACTTCCATAACGTTCAGTTTTAAAGAATTTTACTGTTAAATTAAAAAATTGACAGTGCCACTATCCAATATAACAATTAGCAGGTTGATGAACGTCCTTACTGGTTCACTTGGTAGAGTCGTGGTCCTGCTGTGCGGTATCTCCTCTGTTACCCTACTAACTGAACTTCCCGTTTTAGTTAATTTAAATTTAAAAAAACTGACAATTCCACTGTACACTAAGACAATAAGATGGCTACAACAATTCCTTACAGACTCAGTTGGTAGAGTCGTGGTCCTGCTGTGCAGTAGGTGCTCGGTTCAAACCCCATTAACCTATCTTATCGTGTTAGTGCATTTTACAGTTAATTTAAATTTAAAAAAAGCTGACAATTCCACTATACACTGTGACAATTAGCTGGCTACAAAACGTCATTACTGGTTCAGTTGGTAGACTCGTGGGCTTGCTGTGCAGAAGGTATACGGTTCAAACCCCACTAACTGAACTTCCTGTTTTAGTGCATTTTACAGTTAATTTAAATTTAAAAAAACTGACAATTCCACTATACACTATGACAATAAGATGGCTACAAAACGTCCATGCTGGCTCAGTTGGTAGAGTCGTAGTCCTGCTGTGCAGACGGTGCCCGGTTCAAACCCCTCTAACTGAACTTTTTGTTTTAGTGCATTTTACAGTTAATTTAAATTTAAAAAACTGACAATTCCACTATACACTATGACAATTAGCTGGCTACGACACGTCCTTACTGGCTCAGTTGGTAGAGTCGTGGTCCTGTTGTGCAGAAGGTCCCCGGTTCAAACCCTACTAACTGAACTTCCCGTTTAAGTGCATTTTACAGTTAATTCAGTTTAAAAAAACTGACAATTCCCTATTGACAGTATGACAATAAGACGGCTACAAAACGTCCATACTGGCTCAGTTGGTAGAGTCGTGTTCCTGCTGTGCAGAAGGTCCCCGGTTCAAACCCCACTAACTGAACTTCCTGTTTTAGTACATTTTACAGTTAATTTAAATTTTAAAGAACTGACAATTCTACTATGCACTATGACAATTAGCTGGCTACGAAACGTCCATACTGGCTCAGTTGGTAGAGTCGTGGTTCTGCTGTGCGCTAGGTCCTCGGTTCAAACACTACTAACTGAACTTCCTGTTTTAGTGCATTTTACAGTTAATTTAAATTTAAAAAAACTGACAGTTCTACTATGCACTATGACAATTAGCTGGCTACGAAACGTCCTTACTGGCTCAGTTGGTAGAGTCGTGGTCCTGCTGTGCGGAAGGTCCCCGGTTCAAACCCTACTAACTGAACTTTCCGTTTAAGTGCATTTTACAGTTAATTCAATTTTAAAATAACTGACAATTCCCTATTGACACTATGACAATAAGACGGCTACAAAACGTCCATACTGGCTCAGTTGGTAGAGTCGTGGTCCTGCTGTGCAGAAGGTCCCCGGTTCAAACCCCACTAACGGAACTTCCTGTTTTAGTACATTTTACAGTTAATTTAAATTTTAAAGAACTGACAATTCTATGCACTATGACAATTAGCTGGCTACAAAATGTCCTTACTGGCTCAGTTGGTAGAGTCGTGGTCCTGCTGTGCAGAAGGTTCTCAGTTCAAACCTTACCTACCTATATACCTATCCTCTCCCTCTATCACTCTCTCTCTCTGTACCTAATGTCACAGCTGACCTGTTGAGAAACTGGTGACCGAGTCGAGTCCGTTCACCCGTCGAAGATGTCGGGGCTCGGACGAGAGGAGGTCGTCCTGTCGGACCTGATCTGCTCCCCGGGGGGTCGCGGGCCTAGGGGGTTCTTCGGATAACCCCCGAAAGCCCCTTCGCCCTGGGGGCCAGCGGAGAAAGGTCCGTCAGGAAGCCAGTTTTGCCAAATTTTTTTTAATCCCAGTGTACAATTCGCAATTTGTGTCTGGTCCCCTAACAGATTGCACTGTGGAGACGGCCCCCAAAGTTATCAGGTTGCAAAATTTTGACTCCATTACCCGTCTTTAAGCACCGTTGTAAAACTGCCTTTTACAGCTCACATGGTTAACTGTGACTGTAATTGTAGCAGGTAACTGTGACCGTAACGTTATCAGTTAAAATATTATAAAATAGTAGCCCTTATTTCTTCCTTAGAGACTTGTCGTTGAGGATCGAACCTCCAACCATTGAGCCCATAGGATCGTACCATACCACTAGGCTACCAGCTCCACGTCTGTAGGAAGCCAATAGTTGAAGTGGATTTTATTTTGAAGTTTTCTTCAAAGTAGAAAACTAAAGATATTTTATTAAAAATCTCAATATTCGCTTGGTTTTACCTAACGAGGATCGAACCTCCAACCATTGAGCCCATAGGACCATACCATACCACTAGGCTACCAGCTCCACGTCTGCAGGAAGCCAATAGTTGAAGTGGATTTTATTTTAAAGTTTTCTTCAAAGTAAAAAACTAAAGATATTTTATTAAAAATCTCAATATTCGCTGGCTTTTACCTAACGAGGATCGAACCTCTAACCATTGAGCCCATAGCACCATACCATACCACTAGGCTACCAGCTCCACGTCTGCAGGAAGCCAATAGTTGAAGTGGATTTTATTTTGAAGTTTTCTTCAAAGTAGAAAACTTGAGATATTTTATTAAAAATCCCAATATTCGTTGGCTTTTTACCCAACGAGGATCGAACCTGCAACCATTGAGCCCATAGTAGCATATCATACCACTAGGCTACCAGCTCCACGTCTGTAGGAAGCCAATAGTTGAAGTTGATTTTATTTTGAAGTTTTCTTCAAAGTAGAAAACTAAAGATATTTTATTAAAAATCTCAATATCCGCTGAGAAGCTTCTGTACGGAAGACAGGCATTTACCCAACGAGGATCGAACCTCCAACCATTGAGCCCATAGAAGCATATCATACCACTAGGCTACCAGCTCCACGTCTGTAGGAAGCCAATAGTTGAAGTGGATTTTATTTTGAAGTTTTCTTCAAAGTAGAAAACTAAAGATATTTTATTAAAAATCTCAATATCCGCCGAAAAGCTTCTGTACGGAAGACAGGCATTTACCCAACGAGGATCGAACCTCCAACCATTGAGCCCATAGAAGCATATCATACCACTAGGCTACCAGCTCCACGTTTGAAGGAAGCCAATAGTTGAAGTGGATTTTGTTTTTAAGTTTTCTTTAATGTAGAAAAAATTAAACATATTTTACAAAGAAGCCTAATTACCCAGTGGGGGTCGATCCAGTAACGTTCTGCACTGAAGGCAGGCATATTCTCAACTAGGCTAGGACGAGGATCGAACCCCCGAACTTTTGATCCATTAGGAGCATACCATACCACTATGCTACCTGCTCCACATTTCGAAGTTGTCAATTTGTGAAATGTATTTTGTTTTGAAACTTTCTTCTAAGTAGAAAAAAACTTGAGATATTTTGAAAAAAATGCCAATAAACCGGTAGGGTGTTATTCAAGAATGGTTGTTTGTTGTTTTTTCTCTTACAATTTTTAGGTTGATAAATCGTTTTAGAAATGAGAAAAAAATACTTCCGAAATATAGAGATAAATTCCATTTAGGACACCTTTTATTCAGCTCTCAGAATGTTTGTTGATGTTCCGCCATCAATTTTGTTTACATCGAAAACTTACAAAATTTTTAAATTTTATTGCAATTGAATTTCAAGAAACAATTCATAGTCATTACTTTAAAAACTAAGAAGAAATTTATTATCTTTACTTTTTACCTAACGGTACTTACCACCTTCTGTCGATGATAAACACTTGCAGTGTTCTATCCTTTATCATGCGATGACATTTTGAAAATAGCATATTGTACTCCCTAAAGTTAGTCGTTTTCTCTGTGGTACCTATGCAATTTGGGGACAACCTGTAACCCTTGATGTGGACTAACAAAGTGTTTAAAAAGTAGAAAAACACTTAAAAATGAAAAAAATATTTATTTTACAGACAACTATCTACAGAAGTACAATTTATAAAAACAAAAAACATTGATTATACGGAAAGAACGTAGTTTCTTTTCCACATTTAATTTAAGAACATGAACAAACAAACAAATGGTTCAAGGATACTTGGATCCGCTTTTGCAGTGTATAAAGATGGAAGCATGACCATAGGTAAATATACAGGGTGTGTCAAAAGTTCGTTTCGCGGCTTTTATTTGGAACCAACGTGTCCTAAAGTTACGAAAGTAAGGTCTACCCCTAGGTAAGTGACCCTTGAGAATGAGGTATTTGCATGAGTGAGGTATTTGCTTAATTTTATACTTTTTCTATATATTATGGTCTAAAACTCCCAAATTTCTGATTTTTAAGTTCAAAAATGCGTTTTAAATAATTTAAAATTCAATTTTATTTTTGCCAAAACGTCAGAAAAGTCACGTGATCAGAAAACGGGCTTCTATTGGATGTGACGTCACAGCGCATGAAAACCATTGTGTTTTCTGTTATCACGTGATCAGAAAACGGGCTCCTATTGGATGTGACCTCACAGCGCATGATTTGGGATTCGGAAGCGTTTTCGCGCCCAAACAAAAAACGAAATTTCAAAAATTTATATCTCAGAAACTAGGCTACAGAAATACTTGCTGTAAACGTCATTCTTCATGGATTTTTATCTACTATTTTAATTAAATTTAATCTCAAAACGTAAGAATACCTCATTGATTGAGATGACTTACAGCACCCCTAGCGTCAAATTAAAAAGTTTAAAAAAATTAATTTAAAAACTAAAGGAGATACTAAAATCTAAAATATTCCGCGGGCCGGGACAAATGGCATGATGGCGGGCCGGATGTTGCCCATACGTGATTTAAAAATTAAATGTTGCTCACTCCTTTCAAAAACGTCATATCTCAAAAAAAACAACTTATTTTTCATGAGAGTGATTGTGAGTGATTGAAACTAGATTGAAAGGCATCTAGGGATATATGGCGATTTTGCAGGTCCATACTACTTTTTCAGGGCTTTCTAAAATCAGTCAAAACTAAAAATCGTTGATTTTTGAGACATGACGTTGTTGAAAGGAGTGTTGCACAGTTTTTTTGCCTTTACCACAATAAAAACATCGATTGTCGATTCATCATCCTTAAAAAATCTATAAAATTTGGATGTCTTCCCCCCCCCCCCTATATTTTTTCAATACCCCTTTTTCCTGTGGTTCACTGTAACTTTGCTTCCTGATGATGGGTCATGTTTTCGTCTTTAAACTGACGAAGGGTATCCTCGAAACGTTATGTTTGTTTTGAAATTAAATGTGCGAAATAAACCACGTTGTTTCCGCATATTTTTTGCTCATTTTCTCAGTTTTTTGCATTTACTACATCATCGATTAACATGGATTGTTAATCCATCGATTAACAACGATTGTTAATCCATCGATTAACATTGACGGTTAATCCATCGATTAACAACGATTGTTAATCCATCGATTAACATTGACGGTTAATCCATCGATTAACATCGTTTGTTAATCCATCGATTAACATCTACGGTTAATCCATCGATTAACATCGCTTGTTAATCCATCGATTAACATCGACGGTTAATCCATGGATTAACATCGATTCCTTATCCTCCAACTCTCTTCTTGCATTCCTCTTCCCAATCGTCTGGCACCACTTTCTGCAGATGCTCCCTGACGTAGCTCAGGGGACAGAACTCGGAGCAGCCGGGCAGAGTGAGGGGGAAGATGGGGTAGGGCAGGCGCTTGGGGGAGGTGGAGTTGAGATGCAGGAAGCGGACGAAGGGGTCCCCTTCGTGCCGATACAGCTCCACAAGGAGGGTGGAACACGGGTCGGGATGTTTCTGGTCCCAAACGTCCATGGCGTTCATGAGGGCGGCTAGGTGGGAGCCGTGCTGAAAAATATCAGGATGTCATCATCAGCGTTTTTCATAACGCTAGTAGCGGATTCAGGGGGAGGCTAGAGGGGTTATTTATAGTGTCGAAACACAGTTAGCTAAAATAGATGAGCGACCCATTTAGATCCTTATCAAACTGTGGGAGGAAAGAAGGGGACTTGATGTAGTAGACTACTTTTCGTGAGACGAGAGCAACCGGCCATTGCCAGGCTTTTCAGCGAGGCGAGGAGTGCTCAGCTACAGGAGTAGTCTACTACATCTCATATCGTGTCCTCATCAAACTGGGGGAAGAAAGAAAGGGACTCGATGTAGTAGACTACTTTTCATGAGATGAGAGCAACCGGCCATTGCCAGGCTTGTCAGTGAGGTGAGAAGTGCTCTGCTGCAGGAGTAGTCTACTACATCTCTTCTCCAGTCCCCTTCTTTCTCTCCTCCGCTTTTTTATCTTTTATCTTAACCCCCCTAAAATAAAAGGATCGAGAACAAACAGTGAGAATAGGGAGATGTTGGAACTCAGGGGCGCATATAAAGGGGGAGGCAACCAAGTGTACTAAAACAAAAATCCTGGTTTTCATGGTCAAATTTCAAGAAATTTTCTAGGGGAGGACCCCCCAGACCTCCCCACGGTACTTGGAATCTCCCTTATTATTTACTATTTGTTTATGATAAGTTTGTCAAAGTGCGAAAATCCCATAAAAAATGTACTTAATTCTTGAAAAGGTATGTCGGAAATTGTGATAAAGTGTACTAAAACGATCCTGGTTTTTACACTTAAATTTCCACAAATTTTCTGGGGGTAATTTAGGTTAATTAACCTCCTTTAGGTAATTTGAACCCAATTATTCACAACCTTTTTTTTTTTAATATTTTTTATGTTATTTTAAAAAGTGTTTGAGGGGCACAGCTCATAGGCGAAAATGTTGTAGCAAGAAACATTTTAATTTGAGGTTTTTGTTTAAGCCTAAAAATATAAAAAAATCCCAGATTATCTCTAAAACATATACTTTATATTCCAGAAAAACTTCATTATGTTAGAATAATTGTATCAGTGAAAAATTCCCGCTTTAAGTTGATGCGATAACTAAAATCATAAGCGTTAAGTCAGGCCTTTTCAACCATTTCAATTTATCTACTAAATTTTTAGAATATTTTTAGAGAACTTTTTAAGAGGTTAAAGGGGCTCTTTAATTTACTTTTTCAATTTAGGGTTGTGGATCATTCTTAACACTACAGTGCATACTGTTGCTATTTGGCACCACAACATTTTTCTCCATTTCCTACTCGAACTTCCATTTCCAAACGGCAATAACATGCTATAAGTACAATAGATATAACATTTCATTGTATTAGCACTTTAGACTGCCAGTAGATCACAGCAGGGGTACTATTTTGAGACATTTGTTAGTAGCTAGTGAGACGAAAGTCAAGACACAGAAAACGCCAAAATAAAAGGACCATATAAATTAGAATAAAAAATGTTTTCAGCTTGAACAAAAAATGCTCTGAAAAGATAAGTTGTTTTTTTTTATATTTTTTAGATCATTTGGTTTTATTTCACTTCACAATTAATTTCAAAAGGGACACAAATAAATTTCACAAGGACAACGTTTTTTGCCAATAAAAAGTAGAAAAAAATTAAATTAAATTTTTTTAGTATTTTTTTACTAATGTACAGTACTGGAAAAAAAAATCGACTCAGACCCTATATCTCCGGAACGGCTTGTGATATAAAGACAAATAAGGTATCATTTTTCATGATTTGAAGTATTCTATATACAGAAAATTTTTCAAGTTCTTAGGGGGTCGTCTTCATATTAAACGAAGTACCAACTTTCGTTTTTCCTATGGGCGACATCAAAGATTAATCCAGATTCTGAAAGAGCACCCTCTAAAACCCCCCAAAACCAGTTTTCATGTCATTTGGTCCCCAAATGAAGCCAGGAGTGGGGGTTGAAGTTCGTTGAATTTACGTTGAAATCTCGTTTTTCATAGATTTTGATCCTTACAACCATTAACCCCACGCACACTGTAGGAAATTTCAATTAGAAAAATTTGCGCCAATCTCATATCGCCAAAGACATACAACTTATGAAAATTACAGTAACCTTACGGTAACCATAATCTACTAACTGAAATCAACACATTTATTGTTTAAACCTTGATGTTGAACGTAGCCGTGTGGCTTAACGGCTAGTGTGCCTGGTCGCAAATCTTTAAAGCCAAGTTCGAACCGCATAGCTCCCGTGTTCTTGTTTTGCTTTTGGAAGTTTGTGTATGCCTCGAACTTAAACTACCGATAGAGTTAGAATTAATAAGTTCTTATTTTTTACTCTATTAATTTCAGTAAAAGGAAAATTAACCTATTTTTTTGTGCATGTAATATTTTTTATTTGTTTTTAAATTTTGATGATATTTTTAAATAAAAGTTTACAAATTAAAAATCTTTAAAATACAATTTTTTCAGATGAAAAATTTTTGAAACAATACTTAATTATTCGACTAAAAATTTCACCTGAATTAAATTTGAAATGTTTTTGAATTACGCGAATAAAGTTTCAAAAAAAGTATTCGATATAAAGATTCGAATTCATGCAGATATTTGTGGTTTTAAATATAAATCTAAGGTCAAGAAAAGTCGTCGCTTAATAAGGACGGTCTCTTCTTAAATGCATTGTTTATTAAAAGAAATTCAACGTTTTATCTTTGATATTAAATGTTATCAAGACATGAATTAATTTAACCATGACACAAATATCATCGTTTTGCTGAATTTTGGATCATACATCTTTCCCATATGATGCACCCCAGGGTTAACAGGTTCTCTTTGCCTATAAGGGAAGGTACCCATACTACGTGACCCATTTAGGGGAGGGAGGGGGTCTTCAAATTACCACGCTCGGTCACAGGGGGGAGGGGGGGTTTAAGGGGTTGTCCTGTAGTCAATTTCTTCTAGTCAATACGACAAAATTAAGGCAAATTAATTATTGAAATTTGCCAACTTAAGACTAATAAGGCAAAATTAATTATTAAAATTTGACAAATTAAGCAAAATTAATTTTTTCAACTTTCTGTTTGCAAAAAACGATGCCAAACCGTATTAATGAATTACTACGTGAAAACTAGAGGGGGAGGGGGGTCTTGGCATATACTACGGATGGTAACCAAGCGGGGAGGAGGGTAAAAATGGGTCATGTAGTATGGGTACGTTCCCTAACTGGCATATCCAAGGGTTGCGCCAGCCGCCTACCCCTACAGTAGTTTTCAGGGGTAAGGCAAGCAGCATATTAAATTTACCCTACACAGCCAGAGGGCTCAATGTTTGGAATAAAAGTTGACTTACATAATTAACTAATAATAAATAAAATAGTGGTGACTACAAAATAAAAAATTAACACTATAATAAAAATTTAGCTACCACTTTTTAATTTAATGGTTTTTTTATACGTATAGTCAAAGTCATTCATTTCTTGCATTCAACCTGGAATTGGGACAACAGTAAATCCATCCGCTATTGTCACCAAATATGGATGATATCGTTGGTTCTTACCGGTATCGAATTTGGAAACTAATTTTGAAAACGTTAAACTTGTTTAAGTGGATGAGGTTAAATAGAAATAGGGACTGAACAGGTTGAGTTTGAAAAATTTAACATTAATTAATATGCTGATTTTTATTGAGGCTCAAGAAAAATCAGCATGCCAATTAACGTTCAAATTTAAAAACACAAACAGAAAAAAATATCCAACCCCTAAAATAAAACTCCAATATCCCTTTCCAATCACCCCCCCCATATTTTCGGCAGTAAAAAACGCGTTCCCAACTCCCCTCCCCCCTAAAAAATATTATCTCTCTCTCTCTTTCTCCCTCACTCACTCACTTTATGGTAATTATTAAAAACTTTACAAAGATGAATAAAATAAACTTTTTGCCTTTGATGTGATGATGCATTTTTCATTTTTTCCTTAACACCCCAATTGTCTAAAATATCAAGAAGCTCCAAATCGTCAATATGATTAAAGTTAATTAATTTTAATTTATCAAGATTATTAACTTTCAAATTTAATGATTGACTAGTCAACATGTTTCATATTTATATTTTGGTATCTTATTCACCAACCACATAGGTTCAGAAACTTCAATGTTTATCCTTAAAAATTAATAAACTCTGTATCCAACCTAATGAAACATAACTCGTAATTAATTACTAAAAAATGACTGCAGAATCATTAAAATCAGTATTTGAAAATTTTTCTACTCCTATATGTAAAAGCAAATTTTAAACTTTGTAATTGCCTTAATTTTTCAAGATAAGTTAGTTTTCGTAAGTGAAAATTGAAAATTATTAGAAACGTCGATTAAATGCTAAAAATACATCAAAAAATCAATCTAACTATCTGTATTTAAGTATTTTTATAGGAATTTTTGAGCCGCAAAAGCCTGATTTATTGTTAAATTTCTAGCTCTTATCAACAAAACCACTTTCATAATTTAGTGTGATTATTTAATATCTTTATTTAAATTTTTATTCCCTTTTTTCCAGAATTAAAAAAATTTTGATTTTAAATAACTCTCAATTAATTATTATTATTTGTAAACGAACGGCAATAAAAACTGTATAAATTTTTTTTACAGGCTTTAGATTTTAAAAAAAGTATTCAACATCTATTCATCTTTATGTTTGCCTGTATCCCTATAGGTTAACCTTGAACAATGAGACATGCGGAAGTGCGGGGCAGAACCTGCAACCTAGTGATCACGAGCTTGTTACTCTACCAAGTGGGCTACCACTTAAGGGTATTCTAATTGGAAGACGAAATTGCGCCAAAATATAGATAAATAGCCAAATCTGCTTTAACTTTTGTAGGAATTGTGCCAAAACACAGATAAGTAGCCAAATCTGTTCTAACTTTACTACAGAATTTTAAACAATTGTCGCCAATCTTTCCTCTTTGAAGTTAAGTTACCAAAGTTTTCAAACCCCCTTCCTGGCTTTGTTTGACCCCCAAACAACACGAAACTTGGTTTTTGTAGGTTTTAGAGGGTGCTCTTTCAGAATCTGGAAAAATCTTTGATGTCGCCCATAGGAAAAACGAAAGTTGGTGCTTCGTTTAATATGAAGACGACCCCCTAAGAACTTGAAAAATTTTCTGTATATAGAATACTTCAAGTCATGAAAAATGATACCTTATTTGTCTTTATATCACAAGCCGTTCCGGAGATATAGGGTCTGAGTCGATTTTTTTTTCCAGTACTGTACACCTACACCATAATAGAAGTCACATATTTGATTTTCAAGTGAATTTAAAAAATTATGGATTGTAGGGTTAAAAGTGCCCTATTTCTTATAACCCCATTTAAACAAAACCAGAGATGGGCAAAATGTAATCAGATTAATGATTAACGATTACGATTACAAATGTAATCTGATTACATTTGTAATCTGATTACTTTTGCACAAATGTAATCTGATTACATTTGTAATCTGATTACTTCTGTACAAATGTAATCTGATTACTTTTGTACAAATGTAATCTGATTACAGATTACATTTTGTAATCGTTAATCTGATTACAGATTACAATTGTAATCTAATATAACATATCTTGATTACTTTTTCTGATTGATAATGGTAGGGTGCGAATAGGGTGTATTGTTGTTCCGCCACATACAGGAAGTGGTCCACAACTGACAGGAAATGGTCCAAAATTGACCGGAAGTGCTCCAAAATTGACCGGAAGTGGTCCAAAACTGACTGGAAGTGGTCAACAACTCACCGGAAGTGCTCCGAAACTTCCCGGAAGTAGTCCACAACTTGCCGGAAACGGTCCGCAACTTAAAAATAGAGGTTCGTAACTTCCCGGAAGTGCTCCGAAACTTTCCGGAAATGGTTCCCAACTTACCGGAAACGGTCCGCAACTTAATAGAAGTGGTTTCGTAACTCCCCGAAAGTTGTCCGCGACTCCCCGGAAGTGGTCCAAAACTGATCGGAAGTGGTCCGAAACTTACCGGAAGTGGTCCACAACTTACCAGAAGTGGTCCACAACTGACCGGATGTGGTCCACATTTTACTGGAAATGGTCCGCAACTTAAAAGAAGTGGTTTGTAACTTCCCGGAAGTTGTCCACGGCTCACCGGAAGTGGTCCACAACTTACCGGAAGTAGTCAACAACTGATCGGAAGTGGTTCACAATTGTCCAGTAGTGGCCCGCAACTGACCGAAAAGGGTCCTCAACTGACCGGAAGTGGTTCACATCTGACCGGAAGTGGTTCACAATTGACCGGAAGTGCTCTGAAACTTACCGGAAACGGTACGCAACTTAATAGACATAGTTCTTATCTTCCCGGAAGTTGTCCGCGGCTTACCGGAAGTGGTCCAAAACTGATCGGAAGTGGTCCGAAACTTACCGGAAGTGGCCCACAACTGACCAGAATTGGTCTGAAACTTACCGGAACTGGTCTACAACTGACCGAAAGTGGTACACAACTGACCGGAAGTGGTCCACTTCTGGTAGGTTACGGACCACTTCCGGTTCGTAACAGATCCCTTCCGGCAAGTTGTGGACCTCTTCCGGTAAGTCATTGACCACTTCCGGTAGGTTACGGACCACTTCCGGTAAGTAACAGACCACTTCCGGCAAGTTGTGGACCACTTCCGGTAAGTCATGGACCACTTCCGGTAGGTTACGGACCACTTCCAGTAAGTAACAGGCTACTTCCGGCAAGTTGGGGTCCACTTCCGGTAAGTTGTGGTCCACTTCCGGTAAGTCATGGACCACTTCCGGTAAGTAACAGACCACTTCCGGCAAGTTGTGGACCACTTCCGGTAAGTAACAGACTACTTCTGGCAAGTTGGGGTCCACTTCCGGTAAGTTATGGACCACTTCCGGTAAGTAACAGACCATTTCCGGTAAGTCACGTACCACTTCCGGTAAGTTGTGGACCACTTTTGATAAGTCACGGACCACTTCCGGTAAGTAACGGACCACTTCCGGCAAGTTGTGGACCACTTCCGGTAAGTTATGGACCACTTCCGTAGGTTACGGACCACTTCCGGTAAGAAACAGACCACTTCCGGCAAGTTGTAGACCATTTCCGGTAAGTTGTGGACCACTTCCTGTAAGTCATGGACCACTTCCGGCAAGTTGTGGACCACTTCCGGTAAAGGTACCAGAGTAATTGGATTGAAGATTACAAATGTATTTAGACTAAAAATGTAATCAAACTAAAAATGTAATCAAACTACAAATGTAATCAAACTACAAAAGTAATCAGATTACATTCACATTTAGATTACAAAATGTAATCTAACTTGAAAGGTAATCAGATTACATTCATTCAGATTACAGATGTAGTTGGATTGAAAATTTCAAAATGTAATCAGATTACAAATGTAATGATTACAAATGTAGTTAGATTAAAAACTGCAAAAAGTAATCAGATTACAAATGTAATGATTACAAATGTAATGATTACAAATGTAATCAGATTATTAATCTGATTACAAAAGTAGTTTGATTGCGCCCATCTCTGAACAAAACTATAGGGTAATAAAAAACACTAGCATTTTATCTATAAAAAATTATTTATCGAATTTTTCTCTATAATATGCTAATATTTTTTTCATTTATGAAGCTAAAATTTTAAATAAGTTTATTTTTACTACATTTTCCTGAAAACAGTGGGTAGTAAGACAACTTTTACTCACAACTTTAATGTTTATTATAAGAAATTATAAGTAGTTCTATTAAAATTGTATAATAAATTTTTGGTTTAAAGTTATGATGAATAAAGAGTAAAATATTAAGTTGGGTTTTTATTTTCATTTTTCCAAGAAATTAAGTAAAAACAATATTGAAACACCAATGGGGCGGGAGGATAGTTTATTTCGGTTACAGTTAGGACACAAGTTACAGTTTTCATTTCTGTAGTCTATTACTGAGTTACTACTTCGTTTTATTTAGTAGCCTACTGCTCTGTGAAAATGTTATGGATTTTTCGCATGCTCTCTAGATTAGAATTTTACGAAATCGTTGAGTGCACTCTCTGACTGAAAAAAAAATTGAGCTATTTTTGGAGAAGGTAAGAGTTTTCCAAGATGTCACGATAGAACAACTATGAGATTGACAAGCATGGAGCTTTAAATCTACATACAACCTTGAACGTCTGAGAAAAGCGATTGCACGGACATTTTCCCTTTAGAACGTAAAACAGTGCTTGCAAGTGTTCACAAAGTTGAGAAGCGGCCCCCCAGTCACATGCACTTATTTCGGGAGAGAGGGGGGGATTTTCTGAAGTACCTCCCCCTATGCATATAGGCTTTATGTAGTTTTTAGCTAAAATATTTCTAGGCAAGATTTGAATTTAGACGAACTTAATTGTTCACAGGTGTAATCTCACAACTCTCAAGCGTCATTTCCAACCGTGGACCGGTTTCGTCCTTGTTAGGACTCATCAGCACGGTATAGGATGGTACCGCAAGAGAGAGGAGGGCAAGTACTAGTCTAGCCGACTATAACTGAAAAAGTGGTGACCATTGATTAGTCTTTTTCAGTCTTTTTAGACTTTAACAGTTATAGTCGGCTAGACTAGTACTTGCCCTCCGCTCTCTTGCGTTACCATCCTATACCGTGCTGATGAGTCCTAATAAGGACGAAACCGGTCCACGGTTGGAGGTGACGCTTGAGAGTTGTGAGATTACACCTATCCTATTAAATTCTCCTTTCATTTAATTGTTCACAGTTGAGTGGCACCCGGGGGATATGCTTCTTTTCTGAAATGCAGTTAACCCCCCCCCCTTTAATGATGATTTATCTTATGCATGAAATTTTAGTGAATTGTTATCTCCTTCTCGTACTGAATTCTTTAGGGGTCTGGGGGTATCCCTCAGAAAATTTTTGAAAATATGCCCTTAGAAAACTGGGAATTTACTCATTTTTGTCTTTCCAGGTTAACATATTTGAGGAGCAAACAATTAAACCATGCTTTCTCCTTCAAATACTAATTTTCAGGAAACACAAAAAACTAATAACTTAAAAAATAACTAATTTAAAAACCTAATTATCGTTTGTTTAGTTCTATAACGAGTAACTGAGAAGATTTGTAGTCATAATTTACCTAAAAACTTAAAATTAATTATTAAAAAATGCATTTGAAATTTGGAGAAATCACGTTTTGATCGAACACATAGGAAGAAACATGGTTTGAATGTTTCCAACATGGACAAAACAATTTTTTAATGAAAAAAATTAATCCTACTCTTCTCAAAAACTATTCTTTTTATTTCTGATATACAATGTAAATTTTTAAAACAAACATTAGGTGATTTCGTATCAAAAAGTCCCCACCAATATATTTACATCACCAACTTTACGCTGACCAATGAGTGGGTCACGTGACGAGTAAGAACAGCTATGATTGGCTGTGACTGGAGAAATCACTGTTTGACTGAAAACGGGCTCTAGAGAAAACACTTTTTGACATCAATTTTCTAAGTAGTTTTAGAATAGGTTAAAACTTGTTTTAGTTGAAGATAATAGCATTATTTTGTGCAGTTTAATGTGGAGATCATTAAAATAGCAGTAACTCAAATTTTATTATTTTTTTTGGAGAAAACACGGTTTGATTGTTTGCTCCTCATTTGTTTCCAAAATATTCAAAATGATATCCCTGTAAGTTCTCAATATCAAAATCTATGGGTCCCGGGCATCCTTCGGGCCAGGGGGATCTTACCCCCTGAACTCCCCGTTTAGTCAGGCCGGCGTGAATTCCATCTAGAGTAATGCATTATTAAATAACCAATATTTTGAAAAGAAAAAATACTTTTACTGGTGAGTATAACTTTGTTCCATGAAATTTCTTATTTCAGATTAAAATATAAAATTACCATAAACTAAGTTTCCTAATAAAATAAATGCATCCCTTATGAATTATTGTCCTAGAATCCATCTTACTTATTCAGAGGTAAGAGGTCTATAAACATGCAAAAGTTTCCTGAATCATGAAGTTAGTCACCAGTTTTAGGAGAAAAGTTGGTAAGTTTGATCTTCAATGCATTACTCAAGATGGCTGCCAGTCATTAACACTGTTAGGATTTTTTTTGGCTTCGGCGATTTCAGACCATGTTCCCTCCACCTATTCCTCTCCATGATTCATGCTGAATTCACGTAGTTTTTACGTCCTAAAACGCTTTTCTTAACGCGAAAATTTAAAGTTTCCATTTTCATGACCTAAGGCAGTGGTTCCCACAGTGGGTTCCGCGGACGAAAAAATTTAGGGGTTCCATGGGACAAATTTTATTAAAAAAAATTAGAATGGTGTAAAAAAATAAGAATGGACAGCTCCACCCCCCTTGGACCCAAAAATGTTCTCAAAATGAGTTAAAAGATTACTTTTACCAGTCGAATTTCAGCATTTTTTTGGGGGGAGGACCCCCAGACACCCCACGGTGTAACAAGGGAATCTTGCGGGATATTTTTTGAAAATACCCAACATTTTTTTGTCAAAAGATAAAGATGGAAAATTCCCATCTTGGCCCCAAAAAGCGTCCTAAAATGAGCTAAAACTCTACTTTTACAAGTCAAATTTCAAAATTTTTCTGGGGGAGGACCCCCATACCCCCCAGCGGTACCAGAAGGAGATCTTGCGTGATGCTTTTAGAAAATCCCCAAGAATTTTATATTTTTGCCAAAAGGTAAAGGTGATTGTCTGGAAAAGTGCCCCCTCTAGATCCGCGCCTGGTTTCATTTAATATCAATATCATATATTAAATTTAGAAAAATCGTTGATTAAAAAATATTCAGGGTTCCGCAATCATTGGTAACAAATTTGGGGGTTCCACAACCAAAATAGTTTGGGAACCACTGACCTAAGGGATTATATATATGACTAAAAGTATTCTTAGATATAAAAATGAAAATTTCATAAAAATGAGCGTTTTAGAACGTAAAAACTACGTTAATTTTTTCATCAATTATTTCTGGTTCCCTAAGACCCAAGGAAGTATTTCGCACCTTCTAGGGAAAATTGTTATATTCATTTTGAGTTTTATTTTTTTCTACTTCTAAAGGTAATAAAAGTCAGTCAATCATAGATTTTCAGCTTTTGAAAAAGTTAAAACTGAATCACTTACCGTAGTGTATGTAATCACTTTAGTTTTATTCAACTCGCCCGAAGTCTTTTTTTCCATTGCCGTGATAATGGTGTCCACAAAGACACCTAAGGGGAAAATATATTTGTTAAAAATTTTATATACATTTCTTTAATAAGTTTCATGTCCATGATTTTTAATGAACCTAACAATGCATGATATATAGTGCCTAAAACCACGCAGAAGTTAATGATTGTTTTAAAAAAGCTACCCATACATTAAAAAATAAATAGGATTAGATTTTTCAATTTTCAGTGTTAACAATTTTGTTTCATAAAAGAGTTAATTAACTCTTTAGCGGTACAAACTTATATTTTTTTTCTAATGTTAATATAAATGCAAGAAATTTTCAGTAGGATATACCTAATTTCCTTTAGACGTAGATAAAGATTTCAGTTAATTCAGAATTAGGTTAAGAATTATTTTTAAATTAAAGCTTTTAAAAAGGTAGTCTTATAAAAGGTAGAATTATTATCTAATTACTTAAAATGAAATTTTAAGGTGTATAGAAAACTTCACTTTCTTCACTTTTGAATATTGACTATAAACTAGCTTTTATTTTTCAAAATTTGTTTGGTTATAAATTAAAAGTAATTTTAAAAAAATGTTTTCGTATACAATTCTATAAAATAAATAGAAATTAGAAGCAAAAATTTGTAAGAGAGCGGTGGAAAATTTTCTTCTTAAAAAGGGGTTCCCAAAAAACTTTGGGAACCTGTGTAATAGACGGGTCTTACCAGCTTTTAGCCTTTTCAAAAGATCCGAATCTAATTTCGATCTAAATGCCGCATCATGAAAGTACTTGAGTTGCTCAAAGGTGGTCTCCGCCCACGGAGGTATCGTTAGGTTGTACAAAGCCTGAAATCAAAAGGAAATTGTTTTAGCAGTACTATCGTTATGGTAAGGGAACGTACTCATACTACGTGACCTATTTTTTCCCTCATTTTTGAACCCCCTCCAACTCTTGGTGACCATCCGTAGTATGCCAAGACCCCCCTCCCCCTAACATTAATTTGGCTTAATTTGTCTAATTTTAATAATTAATTTGGCTTAATTTGGCAAATTTCAATAATTACTTTGGTTTAATTTTGTCATATTGACTAGAGCTAGAGGAAATTGACTACGTGACGAAACCCTAAGCCCCCCTGTGACCGAGCGTGGTATTTTGAAGACCCCCATCCCCCCTAAACGGGTCACGTAGTATGGGTACGTTCCCCTTGGCAGTAGGGCGTATCACAAAAACTTAATTTAATTCACAAATTTATTTTAACCTGCTTGCTATCGCTCACCAACCCCCGAAACAGCTTCTCAGTTCTTTACAGATCGCTTCGCGATCTTAGCGAGCAGAGCTCGCTTGTTTCATCTCAACAATCCAGCACAACCCAGGCAGAAAAGAAAACAATTCCTAAATTTGCACATTTTTCAGTGTTATTGTGTTTTTTAGTTGAATAAAGATAAAATTTAATAAAAAAATAAAAAGAACTTAAACACGTTGAACATGACCCTAGAACAGGCGTTGGTTTGAAATGTAAGCCGCTTCTTTTTGAATCAAACACAGTTTTCTCACTTACATACCTCTGTGTTGACACAGTTGTAGAGATTTTCAACGTCTGCTACGGTGTCCAGCTTTTTTCCGCTGTTTTCTTCCCAGTAGTCGATCAGCTCCTGAAAAAATTTCAAAAAAATTTCCATACTTCATCGGAGAGAAAAATCTAGTAAAAAAACGAATAACAGTGGCGTACCCTTACGCCACTGTTACAGGGTGTCCCAAAAAAGACTGACACATTTTAAAAATTCTTAATTAAAAAACTAAAAAAGATCAAAATATGCGGTTTATTGCATCCTACTCATAAGACCTAAGAATTTTATGACACAAATTTTCGTAAATCATTGTTCCCAAATCTAGTGTTCGGCAACTAATGGTCAAAAAGTAGTTAACTACCAACTACCAACTAGTCTGGGTAAAAGTAGTTGTAACTACTAGTTAACTACTTTTTCTTGGAAGTAGTTATTGTAACTAGTTGATTATTTCCCAAAGTAGTTAACTAGTTAATTTAATTTCATAAGATATTTTCCCCCAAATTTTCGATTACTTTTTCTTACCTATAGCAAAAATATCATGGCTAAAGATTCGCCAATTTTTGATAGGTATACAGGTTTTTGGTGTCTTAAAGTTTTTTAAGTTGTATTATTATTAGTCAGTACAGTGTCGTATAAGGGGGGTTATAAGGGTTCTAAACCCCCTTAGCCTGAACAACAATATTTTAAGCATAAAATTGGGTTGTTAACTTTAAGTATTGCCTTACTAATTTTTAATGCAGGAAAAATATCTAGAATCCTCGTAAACTTAGCCTAAAATCGCTTTTCAAAGTGCTGGAATTTCCAGGAGAGAAAACCCTGAACTGCCTAATTTCTAGAGAAGATTTCACTTTGCTTCCCCGCCATAGGCGAAGCCAGGGGGGAAAGGGAGGGGCAGCTGCCCCCCCCAAGTCCTGAGTAATTTACTTTTACTTTACTTTTAGTTAAGCTAAAACCCAGTTTTTTAAGGTCAAATTTTCAAAAAATTTCTGGGGGTAGACCCCCAGGCCCCCCTTTAGTATTAAAACCTTTATTATTCACACTTTTTTTTATAAAAAAAAGTACATTAAAATCAAAATTCTACCTAAACATGTATGTCCGGGGATCAGGCACCCCTTTATTATTTAAACCTTTATTATTCACATTTTTTTGTAATAGGTTCATTAAAATCGAAATTCTACCTAAAAAATGTATGTCCAAATTTGCGTTTAAGTGTTTGAAACCCTTTTGTTCTTATATAGGGTCAAATTTCCAAGCATTTTCTGGGGGAGAAAAGTCAGGCCCCCTTTAGTATTTAAACCTTTTTTATTCACACTTTTTTATAATTTCATTAAAATCAAAATTCTACCTAAAAATGTTTGTCCAAATTTGGGTTTTCATGTACTAAAAAACCGTTTAAAACCCTTTTCTTAAGGTCAAATTTCCAAACTTTTCTGAGGGAGAAACCACAGACCCCCTTTTGAAACTTGAACCTTTATAACTAAAAAACTTTCTCATATAAACTTTTCTTGGACGCAAATTCTACCTAAAAGTGTTGAAAAACTACATAAAATCTATTAATATGGATGAAAGAGACCTCATTGTTTCCCCGCTACCCACAAAACTGTTTAATTTCATTAAAGGTAAAAAAAACTCCTCGAAACAACACTGTGGCTACGGCCCTCTCTCATGGGGGCTTTAAAACTGTTCTCCATAAACATAAGAAAAAGTCAACCGAACCCTTTTTTAAGCATGTTAAACTTGTAACTTTTCTCAGGGAAGAACACTTGGACCCCTTCTAAGCATTTGGAAGACAGATTATTTCTGTAACGAAAATTGGCGGATGAAAATTAGTGAAATTTTTCACTTCCATACGTAACTTCTATAGTAAAGATGAAAAATTCACTAGTGTTCATCCGTTACACTGACTATAGTTTTAGTTAAACTTTTTGAAAGTGCATACCCTACCCACCCGATATTGCTTTAAGAAAAAAACTACCTGTGTTAATTGGAAAATTTTTCCTCTCCTCCCTCCTCCTTCTATGATATGACGCATTGATGCTATGATTTACTTAAACAGAGCACAAGATAAAAAAAATAAAAAGGAAACCACAACTTAAAGGGTTGCATTTATGTGTCAATTGCTGGGATGAAATATATTTCAAGGATGCTAAATATGAAAATGTATCACGAAAAATAGCATTGTTAGTAGATGTAACATATTTTTTAAAATTTTAATCTTTCAATATTTTTTGAAGTAGTTGAACTTTTTGAAAGTAGTTGGAACTGGTAGTTGGTGAAAAAAGTAGTTAAACTACTAGTTCAACTACTCTAAACCAAAAGTAGTTGAACTACTAGTTAACTAGTAGTTAACTTTCTTTTCAACTACTTTTAGTTAACTAGTGCCGAACATTACCCAAATCCCCCGACAGGGCATAAAAGTATCAATCTCCCCATAGGATATAATGGAAAATAGTGCTCCCACCTGTCGGGGGATTTTTGAACTAAGATTTACGAAAATATGTGTCATTAAATTATTTGGTCTTTAGAGTAGAATTCAAAAAACCGCTTATTTTTGTCTTTTTTTAGTTTTTGAGTTATTGATTTTTAAAATGTAATGTGTCAGTCTTTTTTGGGACACCCTGTATATTCCACTGTTAAGGCCAAAGAGGCCCTGACTCCTCTCCCCGAAATTATGACTTGGTGTACCAAAACAAGTTAAAACCCTCTTTTTTAGGGTATTATTTCAAAAAATTTCTTACCCCCTTAAGTAATAGGAACTTTATTATTCACAACTTTTTATGATAAGTTCATCAAAATCCAAATTCTACCTAAGAATGTATGTGCCTGAAATTCGGACTAAGTGTACCAAAACCAAGTTGAAACCTTGTTTCTAGGGTCAAATTTCCGAAATTTTTAATGGAGATGACCCAAAAAAAGAACTCATTTTGTGCATTGAACTCCATTATTTATAATTTTTTATTAAGTTCATAAAAATGCAAATGTTACCTAAAACGTGGAAGGGGGGAGATATATTTTTGAGCCCCTCCCGAAATAAATTTCTATATAAGCCACTGACGAATAATGAGGAAGTTGCATGATTTTTTAAAATTTTTTTAATCGATTCCTCTTGCAAAAATAAGCAACTACCCAAAATTTGAGGCCAATCGAGAAATTTTTTGATTGTCAAAAAAATTAACAAAAATCCCCTCTTTAAAAGCGCGCGAAAACGCCAAGAGTTTGGATGTGACGTCATCTTATACTAAACATTGTTGTAAAGCAATGGAGTTGATGGTATTATTGTTGACGTCATCTTATAGTTTAAACAATAAACGTTTTCAGTCACGTGTTTTTTCTCGACTTTTAAATAAAAATATTTAATTACCTGTACATTTTTTTTGAAAAACTGACTAGATATTTCATTTTACCATGCAAAAAACCATACGGAACTTGTTTGTTTTTGAAAATCTGACACAAGCAACTTCCTTATTGTCTTTGTGTGCTCTTCTACAACCTTAAGCTCTTTTACCCATGATCTTTGTATCACCCTGTAGAATTTCACACTTACCTCATAAGTAGAAAAAAGGCTGTCTGTTTCCTTTCTCAGTAGATTTTGATATTCTTCTTCAGCTGCTGCACAATCTACCAATGCAAGGTACTAAAAAAGAAGATGAATTTTACAAGCTCTTTTTGTAGTAAATATTGTGAATATATTTTTGGGGTACCAGAAAGGAATACTTCTAAATAAATATGACTTGTTGATTACTTACTTTTGACCATATCTATCTATCTTATATAATTTTTTCTTACCTTATCTATATGACTTCCCGTGTTAATGTAAATTGGCTGGTAAGGAAAGTCCTGTACGATTTCCCAGTTAGAGTTGGGGGAATACAAGGCTGTTATGAACGCTTGAGTGCTCTTGAAACAGTCTTTTTCTGTAGAACTAAAAACTTCCAACTAAAATTAGATATTGAAAAAACATTAAATGAATTGATCAAATGAAATTACTTACTTGAGAAATCTTAAAGGATTTCTTTGGAATCTTTACACTTTGGTTATTAATTTTTCCACAAAAAATGTTTTTATTCAGTTTTTTTTAAATTTTGATAAAATGTTTTGGAAAAAGGTTGTTATGATGCACACCAAATGAAAGAGAATAAAATTACTAAACGAAATGATCCTGATGTTATGTTTTTAAGTTAAGGTCACTTGGGGTAAGTGGGACCCCTTTTTGGCCTAGTACATTTTTGGAGCTTTATAGAAAAAATTTGAAAGGGTTTATTTTGTACTTGTTGACTAATTTCGTTAAAGAGTCTATCCATAAACAAATATTTATCATTAGTTTCTAAAATAAAGCTTTACCTTTTTCTTAACAGGTCTTTTTATCAAAAATGAGATGGGTGACCCACTTACCCCAAGAGATGGGGTAAGTGGGTCACCCCCTCTTTATTTTTATTTAAAGCAAGCAAAACTTAAAGGGAAGTAAGTGGGTCTTTCTAAAAATAAGCTTTACCTTTTTCTTAACAGGTCTTTTTATCAAAAATGAGATGGGTGACCCACTTACCCCAAGAGATGGGGTAAGTGGGTCACCCCCTCTTTATTTTTATTTAAAGCAAGCAAAACTTAAAGGGAAGTAAGTGGGTCTTACTTGATAAAGTACAGTAAATTTCAATATAAAATATTTTATTGCAACTGTGTCCATGAGTGAGAAATATACTCAGTACTCACATCAAAATCAATGTGACAAGGTAAGAATAGAATGAAAAGCAAAATAAGTATTTTAAAGTATGTTTTGAAAGGCCAAAGGGATATGTTTTACTTTAGCATATAAAATAGTGTTGAAAAAACATAATGAGGTTGATTAAGATTTATTTTGACACTTTAATACACATTGTAAGATAAAAAAAGAAATCATACACACTATATGAGAATGAACACTATTGATGAGGTATTTCACTTAACTCACCATAACTTAAATTAAAACGCAAATTTGATAATAGATGTCGATCAAACTATTTATAAATTTTAATGAATTTTGAAGTGGTGAGTAAAAGGTCTTGATACTTGCTACTATAAATCGAAATTTCCTGAAAATATTGGGTTGAAATTGTCCCTATGACCCCCATAAAATCCGCCCATGTCTTCAGTAGTAGTTCCTATATCATAGGGAATTATCTGGAACCACTTATATCATAATAAAGGGTCCCACTTACCCCACACTGAGGGGTCCCACTTACCCCAACCATGCTAAAACTATGGGGTAAGTGGGACCCCCCTGTTAAACACTTCAAAATTAAAAATTTTGAAAAATTTCAAATTGCCGTATGTAATTTAGGTCAAACTCTGCAAAACAGTTCAATAAACATTAAAATGTAATAAAAACTTAACTGGAAATACTTCTTTGAAAAATACGTCTTGAACTCTCCAAAAAATCCATTCTGGGAATCTATTTTAAATTAGTTCTATAATCTTAAAAATAAATTAAACAAATCTCAAATATATGCAAAACTCATCGGTGTGACAAGCTGTAACATAATCAATGCGAGTAAGTGTGAAATTTTCTGTACATATTATAGCTTTAGGGGGGTGACCCACTTACCCCAGTGACCCACTTACCCCAAGTAACTCTATATAGTTCTAGAGTTATTAGCTATTAAAAAAAATACAGGAAAAACAACTTAACTAATTTCTTTGATATTAAAAACAATATCCCTTACCAAAAGAGGGATGATAAAAAAAATAAAACCTGGAACAATGTATAATAACATTTTTAGTAGTTCTTCATAAAAAAAGTCACGAACAAAATGTGAGGGTTTAATCTGTGTTTTTTTTGTGTAGTTTTGTATAAAAATCAGCATTTTTTCAAAACTTCAAGGCCTTTGCGGCACGTCAAGATTAGTGATGGGCAAAATCGATAATTTTAGGTATCGAATACTTTGGTATCGAATACTTATCGGTATCGAATACTTTGGTATCGAATACTTCTAGGTATCGAGTACTTTTTTTCAATGTCGGGAAATGAACCTGAAGGGACAATTTTTTTAGGGCCTATCCATAATCAGACTAATATTCAAAAAACTGAAAGCGCTCCATCAAAAAGCCCCGTAGCTACGGGCCTGGAGGTGGATAGAGGCGAAGGATTTGGCGGGGGAAAAACCTAGCCGCGTCAAATTTCTCTCGCGGATGATAACGACTTGGGTTTGAGCGTTGCAAAATGAAAACGGAAACAGGCTGCGTTTGATCTACAGTACGTTTTTTTAAGATTACTTCATTGAAAAATTTAAAACGAAATATGTCAATATAAAGTATCGATACTTTTGTGGGTATCGAATACACTCGATACCTATAGGTATCGAGTACTTAAGTATTTGGTATCGATACCTGCCCATCACTACTCAAGATATTTTTTTTTATCCGTTTCCGGTATTTATACAGGGTGTTTCAGATAAGCGTTTCATAACTTCTAGGGGAGGTAGGGTACATCAAGACGAGTCAGAATCACATAGGATTAGGGGGTACCAGACCAGTGGCGGATCTACGGGGGGGGCTTTCGGGCTGAAGCCCCCCCAAAACGTCTAATATTTTACTAAGTTTGTCAAAACGCAAAAATCTATATCCGAAATTTGGACGAGGCGTACCAAAACGAGTTGAAAAAGTGGGATTTTTGACTTAAATTTCCATAAATTTTTTCCCAGACCCCCCTTTTAGTGTTTTGAGTTGGATAATTTGCTACTTTTTCCGTATTTCCTTTAACAAGAAGATTAAATTGGATTAGGAAAATTCTTAGCCCCCCCCCAAAACCCAATCCTGGATCCGCCACTGTACCAGACCAAGTCCCAGGGAGTTAAAAATGGAGCGACACTCCAAAAATTTTTTTTGAAAAATTCAATTTGTAGAAGAACTACTATTGGTTGTTGTTGTTGTCGTGTGCCACTTGGTACAACCCAAGCTCCACAAGGATTCAAGGCAAAGGGGCTCCTGAGAAAGTGAGGCCCATAAATGGCAGGAGTCCGACTTCTGCCTCATGAGATATGATAGATGCTGCCACTATCTATCGCCACCTCCACAATTTTGCCATGTATCTGAAGGGGAGGGAAATAGTCTCCAGACACCTGGACCCGTGGTAAACTGCGCCATGACGGACCATAGGACTTTCGGACCCACAGATTTAACGAGCACGTACTCCGCATATACTCGGTGGGTCTTTAGCGGTGTCGGGAATCGAAACCGGGACCCTCCGATCCCGAAGCCGATGCCTTAACCACTAGGCTCCCCACAGCCTACTATTGGTAAACATTTAATTATGGTCTCAAATTTTATGGTTTAATACGATCTATGAAATAATCTTAAAAGTTTTCCCTTTAAAATTTGTTTTATTATGAAAAAGTTAAAAAACCACAAAAAATGTGAAAAGTCTGCCAAAACCTTATTTTGTATTTCCAAATCCTTTCTTTTGATTTGATAATCTGAAAGATCATAGTTGAAAACCCTTAAGGCCAAAGTTTCATATAAATACAATCAATGTTAAACGCTTGAGATCCTGTTAAAGTTTGTTTTTTGCGTGCGCAAACAGCTGTTCTGGAAACAGCTCTAGAAAACTGTTTGCGCACGCAAAAAACAAACTTTAACAGGATCTCAAGCTCTCATCTCTCAGTTTTACATTAGTTTAAATTCTCTAAGCTTATTAAGTGTTCTCATCCCTAATGACATTGAAAAAAAACAGAATTCTTTTAAGAAAAACTTACCTCTGAAGGATCTGAAGTTATGAAATTCTCATAAAATAATCTCATTGCATATCCCAAGGTGTAGGACTGAAACTTCCCTAGCTGGAAAAAAAATATGACAGACATTAATTGTTTCAACAGAAGGAGAACCTGATAGAAAACTTAATCCTAAAATATCTTTTTTGGTTGGGGAAAAGTTTGAAAATTATACGCAGTCCTTTTCAAAAATTTAGCCTCACCTTTGGTTAAAAATTTATCTTTTTATTACAAAACGGTGGTATAAAATTTATAAACAAATTAGGTGCAAAAATTTATATGGGGGCTGTGGAAAATTTTCTTCCTAAAAAGGGGCAGTGGTTCCAAAAATTTTTAAAACCTGTATGTCCTTATGTCTAAGCTCTGTTCATTTAGAATAGGCATCTGAGGCGTAAAGTATTAGAAGCAGTTACTAGGGGACATCCAAAAAATACGTGAGGTCAAAAAGGGGGGGAGGGGTTTGGAAAAATCTCACCAAATCTCACCAAGGGGGGAGGGGGGTCGATTAAAATCTCACGTCAACTTTTTAAATTAGAAATTAAACGGTTTGAGAAAGGAATAATACCCACAGATAACATACTGTGGTGATTTTTTGGCGGAATAATGTCCTTTTCCCCCACATCATTAATAATGGAAAGTTTTAAGTGCTGTGAAGCACAAAATGCAAACGAACTGGATAGAAAATTATTTTTAAAGGTTGTAGGTAAATCTCACTTGGGGGGGAGAGGGGGTCCAGCAAAATCTCACTAAATCTCACCAAGGGGGAGGGGGGGTCCAGATTTTGGAAAAAACACCTCACGTAATTTATGGATGTCCCCCTATTGTAATCATCATGGAAAAATTGTAGCCTAAACAAAAGTAGCTAAAATACTGTAAAAGAATCGGTCACTGAATTTGCGTGATGAGCGTTATTAGGCGTTTTTGATCCAATTTTAGGCGCCTATTCTAAATAAGTAGACTATAAAATAGGGGGGGTTAAAGTTTTACAGTGTTTTTGACTTAAATGTATAATTAGAAATATTTAAAAATTCCTCACCATTGTCAAGTCGTTTAGTCCTTCACTCCACAGCCGCTCTGGGTTGGGATCCTTCGGGTAGGTCATCAATGGGGAAATGTCCCCGTGTCGCGTTATCTAAAATATGTTTTTAAATTAAAAAGAAAAAATTAAGAATTAAACTCATAAATACAAGTATAACTATACCGCAAAATAAAAACATACAGGCCATTAATACGAAAGAAGAAAGTGAAAAAAATTTAAGAATGTCTAATTATCAATATATTTTCACAATACAAAAAAAAGTACTTAACTCAACCTTCACGAATAATAAAAAAACTAATGGTGCTATATGACTAGTATAAAGGAGGGAATCAGGGTGATTAGCAATTTTTCAATAAAGGATTTGATTATAAAGATAGTTGATGATTGGTTGACTGCTTGAAGATAAAGTGAATTATCCACTGTTAAAAAAAATTCGGGACTTTACTCAAAGAACTGTTTGTGTTAGACTTTTTGGCAACTTGTTTATGAATGGATTATGCTAAATGATTTGAATTTAGTTTGTTTTGAAATATTAGTATGGTTTTGAAATTAATGTAGAAATAAATTGAATTGGTAGTGAGTAATGTAAGACGGTAGGAAATTATTTTGATGTGTGTGGTAATTGAGAGTAATTTTGGCTGCAACTTTATTCAAAATTAACACGAATGATTTTGTCGATGATGGGACAGCTCTTAGAAAATCGACAAACTTAATTTACTGTTATGCCTGTATTCTACTCAATTGAGTTAATCGCGTGGTAAGTGAAACCGTGTTTCAGAGTGTGTTGAAAATCGGTATTCTACTGCCTATGATGACACTGCCCATGTTAACTGGCTTTCCAAAACTCAATCTTGAGATGAGAACCATTTTGTCCGTCCCAACAGAAATAACTAATCTGACTATTATAAAGTAGTTTCAATAATTAAAATATATTTCATGGACCTAAAAACTCTTCAAACAATACAAAAAACTGATTAAACTACCTACATTATTGGTTAAAAATGAAAATATCATATACTTCATTCAAGTCTGTGCTGCCATCTATGAATCAGAAAGCTAAATGAAACCACTTCAGGTTAGTGTAACTCCAGCAGACTATTTTGAGTACATTAATTTATATATAACCTTTAATCTTGTAAAAACACTTTTTACAATGAAAGAAAAATATTCCATCATAAGAAGAACCCAATGACGAATATTTTAATGAACTAGGGGGCTCTGCCCCCTGCTCGCTATCGCTCACCAACCCCCGGAACTGCTTCGCAGTTCTTTGAAGATCGCTTCGCGATCTTAGCGAGCAGAGCTCGCTTGTTTCATCTCAACTATCTAGTACAACCTGGAACTTGTCTGCTTATAGTCTGTTTATTTAGAATAGGCGCCTGAAAAAGGATCAAAAACGCTCAACAATGCTTAATAACGCTCATCAGACAACTTCAATGACCGATTGTTTCTACAGTATTTTAACTACTTCTGCTTAGGCTGACTTGTCATTGCAGAAGAAAATTTTTTCGACGATAATTAGAATAATATATGCTTCTAATACATTACCTCTCAGGCGCTAATTCTAAATGAACAGAGCAGTGGCGTATATAAGGGGGGGCCGAGGGGGCCCTGGCCCCCCCCCCGAAATCCGGACTTGGTGTAAAAAAACAAGCTAAAACCCTGTTTGTATGGAGAAATTTTCAAAAAAATTTCTGGGGGAGGGCCCCCAAACCCCCCTTTCTGATTGAAATTTTATTATTCCAAATACTTTTTATAATAGGTTCATCAAAATCCTAATCCCACTTAAAAATATGTCTAAAATTAGGACTAGATGTACCAAAACTGAGTAAAATCCTGTTTTTAGGATCAAATTTCCAAAAACATTCTGGGGGAGGACCCCCAGGCCCAGACCCCCCTTTGCTTCTTTGCAACAAAATTACTCAGAACTTTTATATATAATATAAAAAGTTACATTGGACGTAATAAATTTGCTTGGGAAGGGGGTGAAAAAAAATTTGGGCCCTCCCGAAATAAATTTCTATATACGCCACTGGAACAGAGTGTAGTTGATGATCATTTAATATCGAAACTTCTTATCTCTCAAACTTTTCTATAACTTAATTCGGATCATTACCACGAAAATATCAAAATAAAACTATTACTGAAATATTCCTTTTTAATAAATTATCAATAATTAAATGGATAGGGGGCTACCGCCCCCTGCTCGCTTACGCTCCCAACCCCCGTAACTGCTATGCAGCTCTTTATAGATCGTTTCGCGATCTGTAATATCTGCAATCGATCTTTAGCAGAGTAAAGCAAACTTCTCGAAAATCCTCTTCCTTTCATCGGCACAAATAACACTCTAAATAGTTAAATTATTTATTTCTCTGGTAGTTCAAAAAATATCGTAGTATCTTTAAAAGATTATGAAACAAGTCTATATATACTATATCGCTTGCAAACTTAGAGCAAAAATGTGCACTTTAAAACTTCAAATTTAAATATCCGTGCTCGCGACAATCTAGTGAACAGGCAAATATAAAATATAAAAAAATTAAACACGTCTGATAAAGACCTACTAAAACTATGAAAAAAATGAAACTTTGATGCTTAATAATTCCAAAACTAATTAGAATTTTTTAACGAATTAAAAGCCAATCTCTTTCTAAAAAATAAGAATATAAGTGTTTAAAAAATCATATTGATACCGTGATTAGTTTTCATTTTAGATAGAAAAAACCGAAAAAGTGTCAAAAATTTCGAAAATTAAAAAATTAATTACTCTAAACCAAATTCGAAATTCGAAAAATACATCTTCATACTTCAGAGTATTAGGCTGCAAAAAATCATAGTTCTGCTGCTAATAGATTTTGCTGAACTGGATTACGCGGCGAAAAAAAAAAACTTCAACTTTGACCTTAAAAATACCCCAGTTATAATTATCACATCAGTTAGCTTTTTGTTCTAGAATGTGCCCCAAATATTCCTTTACAAACGTTTCAAATTTCATAAATTTCTATCAAGTAGTTTTTGCGATATGAGAGTTCAAAGAGTTGAAAAATTAAATTTTCTGAAACAGCGGCAGCGGCAGCGGTGACAGTAACTTTTTTTTAATATAGAGAGATAAAATATTAATCCAAAATCGTAGTAAGTAATAGATTTAAGATGGCAGCGAACTGCCTGTTTGCAGTGCAGTTACCTACGCACAGAAAACATAGTTCCTTCGCAAAATAAAGATGTTGTTTCATCTAGATGTTGAATATTAATTTCTAAGAACGCTTTTTGATGTACAAGAGCTATTAATCTGAAAATAATGTATTTATTTCATGAAAAGACATTGTAAACTTTGTCGATACTCACGGTAATTCAACTTACCGCCCAAATTTACCGGATTACAATTAACCACGAATAAACGTGGTTTAAAGAGGAGTAGAATACGAAAAATCCAAAAAACAATGTAAATCGCATGATAATGAGTTACCACGTTTGAGTAGAATACGGCCGTTAGTGTAACCTCACAACTCTCAAGCGTCACCTCCAAACGTGGACCGGTTTCGTCCTTGTTAGGACTCATCAGCAATGTATAGGAAGGTAACACAAGAGAGCGGAGGGCAAGTACTAGTCTAGCCGACTATAACTGAAAAAGTGGTGATCATTGATTAGTGCTCCACTCATATGCTGGAATGACATTGGCATTCCTCTAACAGATTTAATTCCAGTAAGGCAAGGTACATGAAAGGAGTAATTCACCAATTATTGCTGGTTAAGCGGACAATTATTGTAAACTCACAACTCTCAAGCGTCACCTCCAACCGTGGACCGGTTTCGTCCTTTTTCAGTTAGAGTCGGCGAGACTAGTACTTGCCCTCCGCTCTCTTGCGTTACCTTCCTATACCGTGCTGATGAGTCCTAACAAGGACGAAACCGATCCACGGTTGGAGGTGACTCTTGAGAGTTGTGAGTTTTCACTTATTGTCCGCTTAACCAGCAATAGTTGGTGAATTACTCCTTTCATTTATTTACTGTATTGTCAGAAAACTCGTACTTACCATCTGCACCATTTCCATTTCCTCTCTTTTACAAGAATCCGCGTTTGGCATCAGCACGAACATGACGATGAGGAATAATATCTTCGCCTGCAGCTCTGTCCCCATATTCTCTGATGCACCTAAGAGAAGGACCTTTTATTACCGCCACTCTCACAAAAGAGAGAAAATCGAAGAAATAGTTTTCTTTATATACCCAAAACCACGCGAAACATTCTCAAGTTTCGTATTTACGCGAGAATAAATCTTGCCGTTGACTTCTTTTCTGGCCATAAATTTCTTCATCCCGGCTATGCGAACGATCACAACACTGAACGCGGCCTTCATCTATACGCGTTTTCGACCGAGAAAAAGATGCTGTGATGGAAAAATGTAAAAATTGTTTTACTGTGGGAGTGTTTGGTAACGTCAGTTGGAAATTCGTTTTGCGAAAACGGTTTCTCAACAATGGGCAATACCATCATTTTTTGAAAACAGAAAAAAATGCAGTTTTCCAGTAAAGGAAATATAGATCTAAATCCAAAAATCCACATGAAAAGTTTCAAAAAAATTTAGTTAATTAAATACTTAAAATTAAAATCGCCAATACATTTGTCTTTGTTTAGGATAGAAGTACGTCACAACTGATTCATACAGACTTTAACGAGAAACCCAACAATGACTTTGATTTGTTTAAACAACTAGGGGGCTCTGCCCCCTACTCGCTATCGCCACGGCTAAACTTGATCGCGACCGTAGGTTATACGGCTTATCCACTTTCCAAAAGATCAAAAGAGCCGACGCACGGCCGACGGCGCCGGAAGTTTCCAGTTTTTACCGCTTGAGGGGGTACCGCGCGTAATGGCTCGTTAGGGTTGGTTGGTTGGTTTGCTTCGGCTCTTCAAAATACGCAGTACACAGAAAAATCCTAACACAGGTTCCAAAACGATATTTTCAAATTCTGGAAGGATTGGAGGGCGTATTATTTTTTTTATAATATATAATTATATTATATATATATTTTGTCGTATAATTTTTGTTTTTACGTTCTAAGAACACTTTTAGTCATTTACCTAAGTCATAAAAATACAAATTTATGATTTTTCATGATTGTGATTCATTATCGTGATCATGAAATTTATGATTTGTTTTATTCTTCACCATACTACCAACCCTGTGAACTAGCCACGAAAAATAATCAACCCGGTTGATGACCAAGTTGCTCGTCTGTGACTCCTTTTAAGCATATTTATCTTTGAATCGTATGAAATCAACCAACCAATAATTATTTTCCAGTGGAATGCCATGAATGACAGATAGATGGCGCTAACATCGTACATCCCAGTTTCTTGAACCTACCTTTTCGCGTAATTGCGCAAGCCGTATATAAACACAGTTAATCCAGTCTAGCCGTGCTATCGCTCACCAACCCTAGGAACTGCTTCGCAGTTCTTTGAAGATCGCTTCGCGATCTTAGCGGGCTGAGCTCGCTTGGTACATCTCAACTATCCAGTACAACCTGGAACTTGTCTGCTTAGTTAATTATTATCATTTATTATCGAAACTTTTTATCTCTCAAACTTTTCAATACTTTCATTCGGATCATTACCACGAAAATATCAAAATAAAACTGTTACTGGAATATTCCTTTTTAACTTATCAATAACTTAATGGATAGGGGGCTACCACCCCCTGCTCGCTTACGCTCACCAACCCCCGTAACTACTATGCAGCTCTTTACAGATCGCTTCGCGATTTGTAATCTCTGCAATCGATCTTTAGCAGAGTAAAACCAACTTACCGAAAATCCTCTACCTTTCATCGGCACAAATAGCACTAAAAAAAGCTAAATTATTTATTTCTCTAGTAGTTCAAAAAATATCGAAGTATCTTAAAAGATTATTAACCAAGTCTATACTATATCGCTAGTAAACTTAGAGCAAAAATGTACAACTATAAAACTTTTAAATTTAATATCCGTGCTCGTGAAGATCTAGTGAACAGGCAAAAATAAAATTTAAAACATTCAATAAACATTAAACACGTCTGATAAAGACCTACTAAAACTATAAAAAAATGAAACTTTGATGCTTAATAATTCCAAAACTAATCAGAATTTTTTAAAGAATTAAACGCCAATTTCTTTCTAAAATATAATAGTAAAAGTGTTTAAAAAATCATATTGATACCTTGATTAGTTTTCATTTTAGATAGAAAAAAATGAAAAAGTGTCAAAAATTTCGAAAATTAAAAAATTAATTACTTCTTCAACTTTGACCTTAAAAATACCCCACAACTAATTATCACATCAGTTAGCTTTTTGTTTGAGAATTTTCCCAAATATTCCTCTACAAAAGTCTCAAATTTCATAAATTTCTATCAAGTAGTTTTTGCGATATGAGAGTTCAAAGAGTTGAAAAATTAAATTTTCTGAAACAGTGGCGGCGGCGGTGACAGTAACTATTTTTTAATATAGAGAGATTAAAGCATTGTTTAAAATCAATGTATAGGATAGAAGTACGCCTAATTGGGAAATTTGACGATTAAACGCCCTTTTTTAAAGTAAAACTTTGAAATTACATAAAAAAAATAATCATCGTAATTAAAAAATTTTTGAGCGTATATTCCGGTCTAGGGTACTTCTATCGAATAAAAAAATAAATGGTGGTATTGCCCATTCTCAAGTCACAATATCGTGAAATATTGATTTCGGTTTCGGAATGATTATATTTCTCATTCGTATAAATAAAGTGTTTCAAAAAGATCACCCAAACTACTACAACACTCATTAATTAACCAGTTTTACGTCACTAATGCCTCAATCATGATTGGAACGACTCAGTCCTGTCGTCAATCAATTATTTTTGTCACCACCACTTATAGAATTGCTGTCATCAATGGATATTTGACCTTCAGCTATCAATCAGATGTATATAGGTCAGGGTTGGCTGGATTCGGTTTTTTTTTAATAAACCCATTGGCTGGAACCCCAATATGTTTATTACAACAACAAAAACGTGAAAAACCCCTCATTTTTTGGACCCATTTTTGGATTTTTCAAGAAAAATCAGGATTTTGGCAGTTTTAATATTGAAGAAAAACATTTAACGCGAAATAACATACCAAGAACTGCAGTTGGGTGGGTTTTTTTTTTCTAAATTTTAGCCAGGTTTCAATAATTAAGGGGGTCCGGGACACAATTTTGTAAAAAATTTACTAATTAACTTAGAATTTTGAAATTTTTTATACTAATCAACCAACTAACAACTAAGCAAAATCACATAAGAAAAGTATTCAAAAAGTTTTTAAAAAATTGAAAATTGAAATTTCATTAAAAAAAATGGGGTCTTTTAAAATTGATATAACTCAAAATATTATTGATCCATTTTCAAAATTTTTTCTCTAAATCAAACAGAAACATATTATCTTTATTTTGGTCAGGGCATTTTAAGAAATATTAATTTTTTGAAAAAATATGAATAATTAAGTAAAAAATTCTTGAAATTTTCATGCAACTCTTTTTTAACCCTTCACTGCACGGTGTGCCGAATTCGGCACATACCAATAAAACTCCTCAATTTTCCCACATGTGTTAAATGTAAGTTATCTGAGTTTTGTGCCACATCTAGAACATAAATATATATAATATTAACGACTCAGTGTGGATCTAGATGGGCAGCTTCTCACTGATTATTAGGTTTTTATGTCTCCAAAACAGTTGCATCCATTTTGTATGCAATCAAAGATTTTGATTGATCTTTTTTTACCAGTAAGTCTTGAAACTATCTCTTGGTAAATTACAGTGACATTTATACTCAACATGTACTTCCTATTTAAATTGATTTTTCGTAAAAAGAATTATTACACCAGCTGTAAATCATGTTTTTAGGTTTGTGCCATACCATAAAAAACCCCTATATCTAAATGAAAAATTAAGTCTGGAATTTTTTAAATATTTTTCCTGTATTCGTGGCTGTTAGAAGATATTAAATTATTTTTTTCAAAAGAAACAAAAAAATCGTGCAGTGAAGGGTTAAATATTCATATTTTAAGAAGTAAACTAGCTGTTACAACCCGGCAAAGCCGGGGAACTTAACGTCCTTTAAGGGAACGATAACGTCCTTAAGGGAACTTAACGTCGGATTTCTTCGAAACCCGCGCTAATTGCCCCTTTGGCGCAATTAGCAACCGTTCCCACCGACCGCGTTTTCCTACTCCTGGTGGTTCCTAAGATCTTTAATAAGGAGGGAACTTACCGTCGGATTTCTTCGAAACCCTTGCTAATTGCCCCTTTGGCGCAATTAGCAACCTATACCACCAATCGCGTCTTCCTCCTCCTGGTGGTTCCTAAGATATTTAATTAGGAGGAAATTTACCGTAAGAAAATGAGGAAAGTGAGCACTGTTTTTACCTACCTTTAGCACCTATCAATTGGCCGGCGGGCCAAGTTAGTGGGTACGCATACACTATAAGTTGAAATACTAAGAAGAATAGATATCATTTTGCAAATATTGTCGATTAAATTTGAAAATTTTGAAATTCCACTCTGTACTAGCGCTTTAAAGCCACTGAATACTAAAATAGAAATCATTCAAGTACAAAAATATAAATTTTAATTAATTAAAGTAATTAAAGCATGCAACCACTGAATGACTTCATCAGGGGTGCAGCATTTAGTAGCCGCACACTGGGCAACCTTTCTGTATGGAGTGGATCCGCTAATGCAGAACCACCCCATCTGCACCCTAGGTTACCAATTAATTAAATTTTATATTTTTGTACTTGAAATAATAACACTACATTATTCCATATATTTTATTTGTGAGAAAATAAGAAATGTCTGGGGGCTCTGGGATATTCATCTATTAGCATTTGGATTTGCTAATTTTTTCATGGCTTTTTCTCGGTGAATTTTAAAAAATAAGGTATAATACGTATGTTTCCATACAGGCTTTTTTTCAGCAATATGATCAAAGTATTTCCAGATCTCAGAAATTAATGCGTAGTTTTGAAGGAAAAACGGGACACGCTTCTCAATAGAGGAAGAAAAACACATATGCACGCGGAAATATGATCAGATTTTGTTACACTTGAGTTGATTCGCGGGATGATCAATCAGATGGTTAAATTCATCTAAAGCAGTGTTTCCCAACCTTTTTCGGTCCATGCCCCACCAAAGCCTTTCTAAATTTTCCATGCCCCCCGGTCCAGTGGCGGATCCAGGATTTGATTTTGGGGGGGGGCTAAGAATTTTCATAATCCAATTGAATCTTCTTGTTAATGGTAATACGGAAAAAGTAGCGAATTATCCAACTAAAACCATTAAAAGGGGGGTCTGGGGGTCCTTCCCCAGAAAATTTTTGGAAATTTTGGCCAAAAAACCCACTTTTTCAACCCGTTTTGGTACGCATCATCCGAATTTCGGATATAGATTTTTTGCGTTCTGACAAACTTAGTAAAATGTTAGACGTTTTGGGGGGGCTTCAGCCCGAAAGCCCCCCCCCCGTAGATCCGCCACTGCCCCGCTTTCAGTGGCATATATAGAAATATATTTTGAGAGGGAGCCAAAATTATTTCTTAGCCACTCCCTCCTATGTATATTTAATAAGTTTAATGAAGCTTTTCAGAAAATTTTTTGGTAGAATTTGCATGTTACAAAGAAGTAAATAAAGTTATTTGTAATGAAGTTTTAAGTACCAAGGGGGTCTGGGGGTCCTCCCCCAGCAAATTTTTGGAAATTTGACTCTAGGAAGCAGGTTTTTAAATAGTTTGGTACCCCTAGTTGGGAAATTTTGGATATAAATTTTTAGGTAAGATTTGCATTTTGATGAACCTAATGTAAAAAAAGTTTCAAATATAAGCGTTCTAAAAACAAAGAGATCTTGGGTCACATCCCCCAGAAAAGGTTTGGAAATTAGACTCTAAAAACAGGGTTTCAACTTGGTTTTGATATCATACTGGTCCAGACTTCAGACATACATTCTCAGATATGATAAATAGGATCAGATTTTGATAAACTTTTTTAAAAAGTATCTTTTTTTAATTTTCCCCCTGGATTGGCCCCACCTGGGAGGCAATTTGGTTGAAAATTTTCAAATTGCTCCCCTAAAAAATGATATTGCCCCCCGGTGGGGCGTGCACCCCACGTTGGGAAACACTGATCTGAAGAGTATATCTTATATTTAATATTGTCCACCTACCTTGTATTAGATCAGTGGTTCCCAACCTGGGAGCGATCGCCCCCAGGTGGGCGATTTGTGTTATCAAAGCCCACCTGGTTTTGTGTTTTATAGTTAAAAACCTGTTTTTTGGAGTCATTTCCAAAAAATTTCTGAGGGAGGACCCCGGACATAAAATTGCATTATTATTTAACTTTACTTTAAATTAAAATTAGGCATACAATAAGAGTACCCCCAGACCCCCCTTTTTACTGTAGGGATCATTGTTAACCATAAACTATTTCATACCCTTGTAACTAAATAGTTGGTGAACACCCCCAGTCAGAGAAATTAAAATTCTGTGGGGAGGGGCATGAGATAATTATCTCAGTTCAGTTAATTATAAATAACTGAAGTCGGTGGGTCGCGTTAGATTTTGTTTCTCAAAAGTGGGTCGCGATGTTACAAAGTTTGAGAACCCCTGATCTAAAGAGTATATCCTATATTTAACATTGTCCACCTCACCTACCTTGTATTAGATGAAACACTGTGTGACGGTTTCCTTCCACTAAGGATGACCTCCGAATTCGAGGGTGAAGAGTCTTGTCCGCATTCTATAAACAAGGGTTTTGGCCCAAGATACTCCATCAGTGTAACCAACCTTTTAACGCAGATTTCAAATCTGCAATCAGAATTTTCCTATCAACCAATTTTTTTTTGCACAATCCGATCTTTCAAATATTGCTTCGTAGTAACTCTTCTTAACCCTTTATATCCTGAATTAACTTACCATCAACTTTTTAATTGAAATTCTGCATCATTAGATAAACAAAAAATCGCTATAATGCAAAGAAGAAAGATATCTGTGATTAGTTCTGCCATCTCCATCAACCAGTTCTCAAAACTACACTCTTCAAGTCATTTTGAGTACCGTCAGGAAAAGCGGTCAGATTACCAGGGGTGCCACTTCTTCTTCTTCTTCTCTTTTTTGTAAAAAATTACACGGTTTAGCGTTATTTCAAAAAATTCTCAATAATTGTACGTATATATACTGTTCCATCAAATTATTATCTCTTTTAATGTTTAAACATTTCACATTATTTGTTTAATAATATTAAATAATTAAAAATATATTTGATACTTAGAAAATTTTCTTTTTAAATAAAAAATCTGCAGTACTTGTACTTTCTCTCTCATTCTGAATACAGAGTCAGACCCTTTATCCGAAAAACCCGAAATCCGGCTCGCGTTCAGAATTATTATTTTTTATTTTGAAGAATTTTTAGTGAGAAAATGCTGCTACGACGCGCAATGGTTGCGCCGCTCCTTTTGTGACATCGTCTCTGTGCGGAATTTGACGATTTAGCGCAGGCCGACGCAGCCGAATCGTCTACGCGCCGAAACGGTCGTGCCAAAATCGGCTGCTTCTTGGCAATCGGTTCTTGCCGCGACGATCCACTCGCTTCGCCGGAATTTTTTGCTGAATCCGCTACTATTATTATTGTTCCAGTTTCAGCGGGTATTTATGTTTTATTAAAGCAGTTGCGCCTTAAAAGGTGTTTTTTTTCGGAGCAGACCCGAAATTCGGGAGGATGTCCGATGTCGGCCCCGAGTTTGCTAAAATCCTCCTGTGTGGTTACTTGGCAAGTAACCACACTTGATTAACTAAATACCATTGATAATAATGGCGCCGGGATACACGGAACTCTTCTGTGAAGGAAGAGGGGAATTCCCTCTTCCTGAAGAGAGAGACACAGAGATAGAGGCCCGGAGATGCAAGTGACATCGGCGTTCGGGATGTAATTAGCCTATTTCAGTCATAACAGACCAAAAAATATTCTTCTAGAAAAATCAAAAAATAAATTTTTTTTCCCGAAATTCGGCGGACGGAGAATTCTTCAAAAGACGGAATTCCGTCCTCACTACTGAAAAGTGGCACCCCTGCAGATTACGAATCTATTGGTGTTTGAACAAAGCGGTACTTAGGGGCCATCCATAAATGATGTCACACTTTTTTTGCCCATTTTTAACCCCCTCCCCCCCTTTGTCATAAACTGTCACACTTCCCCATACCCCCTCCCCCCCTTTGTCATAAACTGTCACACTTCCCCATACCCCCTCCCCCCTCTGTCACATGTCACACTCTTAAACCAACAATATGCTTAATACACTACTTTGAAAGTGCCCGGAACCAAGGTTTTTTTGGTTGAATTTCAGCTACAGGATGTGATGTCACATTTTTCAAACCCCCCTCCCTCCCCCTTGTCACAAATTGATTAACCCCCTCCCCCCCTCTGAGCGTGACGTCATTTATGGACGGCCCCTTATGAGTACCGTCAGGATAAAAAGGGTTAGCTAATAGATACAAAGTAAAATTTCAGATTGATCATTACGATTATTTTTATTGATACATGCTATGATAAACCCGATTTCTTCGTTCACCACCAGCTTTTAGAACGTAATTTTAGTCCGTTTTTCCTCTCCGAAAGGTGCTGCGACAATCGTACTGTGATGGCTTTTTTGAGAGTCAAAATAATGAATGGGTGAAAAATTATCATACTACTTACATTCAATCAATATGAGACCTAAAAATACAATTATCATCCACCAGAAGCCCTAAAAATCTCATTCAAAACAGAATCCGCAATGTAAGGCATTTGTGGAAAAATTCACAAATCCTTTTATTTTTTTGTGAAAAAATAAAACATCTTTTTAATTTATGTAAAATTTTTATAGCTACTCTTTTTAATGGGAATTACATAATTAATGAAAGCATCATTAAATTAATTTATCTTCAGTTTTAGATCAATATAAATACTTTACCCAGCTTCATAATACAGGGGGCCTTCGCATATTCCCGGATTTTGATCTCACAGTTTTTTTAGCAGTGAAACTTGCATATATTTGGCCCCAGAAAAGATATAATTGTTCGATTCCGGTATTTATTATGTAAAACCATTTTGAAACAATGCAACTTCTTCTACTGAGCAAGTTTTCTAACTACTCCCTGGTATCCCTTTTGGTATTTATTACCATTTACAGTTAAAACTATTTTTTGCATGAACCTGTTTTATTTTATGTAATAAATAAGATGGAATCGAACCATTATATCATCACATATGCACGTTTTAAAACTGGTAGTTTCGTTATTCGCGGTATATTTTGGAACGTAACTACCGCAAATAACGAGGGTATTTATAAGCGAATACATTTTAGTAAACAACTTCTTATAGAAAAAATAGACGAGATTAGTGTGACGTTTTTTGTTTTGTTTGGAAACGTAAATTCAGTCTGTGATTGGTTCCGTGAACTGTACGGACAGTACGGATCCGTATGTAACCAATCACGGATCGAATCAACGTTTCCAAACAAAACAAGAAACCGGAAGTGACGTTTTCACTAATCTCCTCTATTACTACGGAGCCGCCAATTGTCGGCAATGTATATTACTGAAAAGATGTCGATTTTTTAGAATTTCTGTGAATGTGCCGATAAACGGAACCAAAATGAACGGAACCCTGCATAAGTATCTGAATGAATTGCATTAAAATCACAATAATACCAGCTTATATAATAACAATTGTCTTGAAAAGTTTATTTACAAATTGGTATTTACAAAATCTTGAAAAGTCGTATAGAAAATGATACAAAGGCTTCATCTTCTCCTATGCCAAGAATTGAAACTTGGCCTGTATCGTCTCGGAGAACGCGATCTGCTTCTTGATCTATAAGGAAATTAAAAATATAATTATAACCAACCTCAAAGAAAAAAATAGTTTTCAATTGAAGCTTAATTTTGAGAGAAGCATTGGTAAATTATGTTCAACCCTTTATCTATTGCATTATGATTTTCTGCGATCACACTATAACTATAATTTTTTAAACACACATCAGAATACCAAAATTTCCCCGATACTTATCAGATTTCCTGAAATTCCCCGATTTTTCCCCCTGATAATTCTAGGGTTTTTTTATTTTCCCTGAAAATTGGGTAGTAAACACTACTTTTAAGAAAAAACTCCCTGAAATTGAAAAAACCTCATTTAATTTTTAAAACCTAGTTTAAATTTTGAAAAAAAAACATTAAAATTTTTAAAAATATCCTTAACTTTGAAAAAATCCATTAAATTTTGAAAGAAATCTATTTAACGTTGAAAAAAATACTGAAATAACAAAATCCTCTTTAATCCCCCTACCCCCTCATTAGTATCAAAATGTGGTATTCAGGGTTTATTTTTAGGAAATTTCTAAAATTTTAACATTTTGGGTCAAAAAGTAAAGGTAATAGTGTTGAAAAGAGCCCTCCTTAGACTCAAAACGTTTCTAAAAATGAGTTAAAACCCTGCTTTCACACGTCAACAGGGTTGCCAACCTGAGACAACGCTCATCCGTAATTGCCCCCATCCGCAAAAAAAAAATTCCGGCGTGACGTGTGGCTTGCCAATCGATGCCATGCCTTCTGCATGTAGAGAAATGCCCCAATCTTTTTATAAGTTTTAGAAAAGTCCTGAAAACGCAAATATTTGAGAAAAAGTATTTTTTTCTCCCCATAAATCATCCATGCAGATTATTAGAATATTCCGAATTCCGATTGATTCCCCCTTCTTATTGCCCATCTCATCAGTTACTAGCGACTAGCGTTATCGTTTTTATTCGCAATTCTAAGTAAAAAATATGTATTGTAAGGATTGAAGCTAAAAAGAGAGAATTGAAAAGAAAAATTTAATACATTGTCGTAAAAATATAGTTAGCGTAGTTTCCGTAGTTTTTCTAGCTTTATCCGTAATTGCGGAATTCCGGGCCGAAATGCGGAATGATTCCGCAAAATCCGGAATGGTTGGCATCTCTGTATAACTAAATATCGTTGATTTTTGAGGTATGACGTTCTTGAAAGGAGTGAGCGATGTGTGTTTTTTCACATGTTTTTTTTTAAAAAAACCCATTCCAGTCAGCCACCCTGGAGTAAAAAGGATAACAGGAGAGGACATATTACCTGGGTGTGAGGGCATAAGCTGCAGGAAGTTGCTTCTCCTTTTTCTCCTTCCTCCTGGACGAAGGGGACCTGTCGTGCCTGTCGCGTTTCTTGATGGATCGCTCCCTACTCTTGGACCTCCTCCTCCTGATCACCTTCTTCTTCATCTTCTTGTCCTCCTCCTCGGGCTTCTCCTGGGGTCCGAACGTCTCGGGGTCGCTGCTCAACTTCTCCCCGAACACGGAGATCGGTTCTTCCTCTCCCGACTGCTCGGACGAGTCGGAGGACTTCCCTCGCTTCGGGCTGAAAAAAGGAGGAAATTGAAATAAGGGAATTATATAGTCCAAAACATGACAAATTGACTTTTTGTGCTTGAAACAATCTCATACTTGCCAACTTTTGAAAACTTATATCCGTAAGGGGTCATTCATTAATTACGTAAGGATGATTTTGGCACTTTTTGACCACCCCCCTACCCCCATGTAAGGGTACGTAAGATTTTTCAAACCCCTCCCCCTATTCTTACGCAAGATTCCATTTCGTTTTTCGAAATAATAAAATGTTAGTAAAGGATCAGTTTTAAACAGTCGACTTCTGACAACTGGAAGATGGATTCAACAGTTTTATATTTTATCTTAACTTAATGCTACTCCAATAAAAGATACATCTGATATACCTTCATTTTTTATAAATTAAAGCTTCAATAATATACCGAGATCGTCAGCATTTTTAAATTTTTCTGGGGCTATTCAACAGTAATTTGATTAGAATAATTGCAATTTGTTTACATTAACTTGGAAAATCTTACGTAAGAATGGGTTTGACCCCCCCCACTCCCCAAGTAAGGGTATGTAGAGATTTTTCTACTCCCCAAACACAGATATTGGTTCTTCCTCCCCCGACTGCTCGGACGAGTCGGAGGACTTCCCTCGCTTCGGGCTGAAAAAAGGAGCAGTCGGAAATTGAAATAAGGGAATATTATATAGTCCAAAACATGAAAAATTGACTTTTTGTGCTTGAAGCAATCTCATACTTGCCAACTTATGAAAACTTATATCCGTCAGGGTTCGTACTCTTAAGGTGAAAAAAAATTCCATGACTTTTCCATGACTTAAGGATTGAAATAAGCTGCTTTACCGAAGTATGAACTCACGTATGAATCAGTCTTTCAGAACCAATGAGATTTTCCAAGTTAATTGTAAACAAATTCCAATTAGTATTCAAATCAAATTACTATTATAACCCCAGAAAAATTTTAAAATGCTGACGATCTCGGTATATTATCGAATCTTTAATTTTAAAAAAAATGAAGGTATACCATATGTATCTTTTTTATTGGAGTAGCATCAAGTTAAGATAAAAAATAAAACTGCTGAATCCATCTTCCAGTTGTCATAAGTCGAAACAAAATAAAAGCAAAAAGAGAGAGAGAGAGAGAGAAATCTTTATTAGTTTTGGTTTAAACTTTTTTTTGTTCTAACATTTTATTATTTTGAAAAACGAAGTGGAATCTCACGTAAGAATAGAGGGGGAGGGGTTTGAAAAATCTTACGTACCCTTACATGGGGTAGGGGGGGTCAAAAATTGCCAAAATCATCCTTATGTAATTAATGAATGGCCCCTAAGTACTTTTTATTTTAAGAACTTAAACGCATCGGAATTGCGAGTGTTTGTTTATTATCCCGCTGCCACAGTGGCGAGTTGAGTTAGCAAAAGCCTGATTTCATTAGACTTCGCAAGGAAATTTTGTTTCGCGTTTGTACGAAGGCTTCTGAAGCGAATTTCAGCTGTAGTGCCAAGTTTGACGATGCTTTTTACAGATTTTTCATGACTTTCATTAAAAATTTTTTAAATTCCATGACTTTCAGGATTTCCATGACCTGTACGAACCCTGAACATTCGTAAATGTTACGGACAATCCGTTGGCAAGTACTGCTGTTGTTGTACAAGTTGGCAAGTACTGCTTAACCAACGATAGTAAAAGGGTCACATGATTTTGACAGACTGGGAGGGGAGAAAGGAAGAAGCTGAGGGGCAGTTGATCTGAAAGAGGAAGATACATTTACTCCCTCTCACTGGCGTATATAGTAATTTATTTCGGGAGGGGCCCAAAACTGTTTCCCAGCCCCTTTCATGTATATTTAATTTCTTTTTCAGTATATTCTTAGGCAGAATTTGCAACTTAAAGAACTTAATATTAAAAAATTATGATGTATTAAGTTTCAATTACAAAAGGGGGGTCTGGGTGTCCTCCCCCATAAAATTTTTGGAAATTAGACTCTAAAAACCAGGTATTTAACTAGTTTTGGTACCCCTGTTAGAATTTTGGATATAAATTTTCAGGTAAAATTTGATGAATTTAATGAAAAAGTTATAAATAATATAGTTTTAAGTACAGAAGGGGATATATGGGGGTCATCCCCCACAAACGTTTTGGAGATTAGATCCTAAAAACAGGATTTCAACTTGGTTTGGATACACTTTCCGAATTTCAGACATACATTCTCAGGTAGGATTTTGAACTTATTGTAAAAAAGTGTTGAATAATAAAATTCCAAGCACTCTAAAGGGGGGTTTGGAGGGTCCTCCCCCACAAAAATTTTCAAAATTTGACCCTAAAAAACAGGGTTTTAACTTGTTTTTGTACACCAAGTCAGAATTTCGGGGGGGGGCAGGGCCCCTAAATACTAAAGCAAATAAAATAAAATAAGAATACTAAAGCAAAAAATCACCCTTTCACTATCGTTGGCTAAGCAGTAGTATGATGTGATTGCTAAAGAAGAGAGACTACTCACCGCTTGGTGGTGGGTGGTAGCAGCGGGGGGTCGTCCTTTCGCTTGAGCATGCGCAGGAAGAGCTCCGCCTTGCGCCTGCGTTCCGCCTGCAGCTGCTTCTCCCGCCGTCCCTGCTCCAGCTGCCGCAGCTTCTCCTTCACCAGCCGCTCCTCCCTCTTCTGCGCCTCCTCCACCGCCTGCTTCTCCTTGCGCTGAGCCGCCAGACGCTCACGCACCGTCCCCAGCAGACGGTCACGGATACGCTCCTCCGCTACAACAAAACAAAACGTTATTAGAGATCGCCGTAAAAAAATAACCAGCTGGCTCATTCCATGCCAAATCGACCAAATAAAAATAATTGCTGTGCCTTTATGGCAGCGTTCGAAATTGTACTGGATTGCTGGTCCGGGACAACCAAAACATGGCTCGGACCAGTGGAATCAGAAAATCACTGGTCCGCTGGACCAACTAACAATGTAAAACTAATTCGAAGTTATGTATTAATTTTTGTTTGCAATATCATTTATTCAAGAAAAGTTCTTATTTTTTGCCAACTAGAGCAATTGTATCCAATTTGTATGTCAATGAGAGAAATTTTATTTAATCAAGAAAAGTATTTAATTAATAAGATATTTTTAAATTATTCGGAGCTATTGCTTATTTCTCATAAATTTATTTTATTACTTATTTTATATAAATTTCATATTTACAGCTGTTCTCTTATTATTGAATATGTAATAATTTTTAACATTACTATTTGGTACTCACATTGAGTGCAATAGTTACTTTAAAATAATATTTAAACTAGTCCTTTTTAATTTGTCGGACCAGTAATTTTTGTTGCGGACCAGTAAGATTGGTAAAGCACTGGTCCGCAGGACCACTGGATTTTTTTCCCAATTTCTAACGCTGCTTTATGGTCATGGATTTTTTTCAAAATTTTTCTATAGATAGATCTCTATGAGAAATATCACCACATTTTTTTTTTCAGAATTATTACTCCAAAAGGAACCACAGGAAAAATTTCTCAAAATTGGACATTTTCCGCCATTTTTTGATTGATGCGTTACAAAAAGTGTTGTTTCTAAACTAATTCTCAAGCAAATGAGCCGATTCTGGTGCCAAATTAAAGCTTACACTCTACTCTTTCTAGTAAAATATAAAAATTTCACAATTATTTAATTATAATAACATTCTTTTCAAAAAATCGCTATTTTGGAAAAATTTGAATAACTCCAAGTTATCTTAAAACATATACACTTCAAAATTTTACCCAAGAATCATCTTGGCGTATACTTTCCACAGTATAAAAATTGGGATGGTGTTTTGGGTTAATGAAAAATAAATAATTTTTTTCTAAAATTCGTTAAGTGGTCAATGCAGCTTTGAAAAAGTCCACAGAATTTCCTTATATTACGAAACTTAAACTTTAGCACTCATATATAAATAATTAATAAATATTTATTGAACTTTATATTAATCGGCGGCTATGCCGCCAGACGCTCCCTAACCGTCCCCAGCAGACGGTCACTGATACGCTCCTCCGCTACAACAAAACGTGTTGTTATTAGAGATCGCCGTAAAAAAAACAGCTGCCAGGTTAAAACCACAAAACTTATTGTTTTATACTATCAGCTGGGTTGGTTGTGCAAAACTGTAAAATTTTACGGGATTTTTGTGTTTACAGTGTGCCAGTTTAAGGGCCGTATTCAGAAACTTTAACACGAGATGGAAACGAGAACGGGACCTAAACGAGATTTTAAATGAAAAATATTTTGAACTCTACAGCTCTCTTCCGCCATACTGATCTGAGATTCGAAACATTCTGATTGCTATTAGGGGCCATTCATTAATTACGTAATGATCCTGAGGGGGAGGGGGGGAGTTTGAAAAATCTCTACATACCCTTACTTGGGGGTGGGGGATCTAACCCATTCTTATGTAAGATTTTCCAAGTTAATGAAAAGATATTCCAATTATTCTAATCAAATTACTATTGAATAACCCCAGAAAAACTTAAAAATGCTGACGATCTCAGTATATTATCAAAGCTGTAATTTAAAAAAAATGAAGGTATATCAGATGTATCTTTTTTATTGGAGTAGCATTAAGTGAAGATAAAAAATAAAACTGTTGAATCCATCTTCCAGTTGTCAAAAGTCGAAACAAAACAAAAGCAAAAAGAGAAATCTTAATTAGTTTGGGTTTCAACTTTTTTGGTTAATCATTTGGTGCGCTGATGGTGGACCATAGGTTTTCTAACATTTTGTTATTTTGAAAAACGAAATGGGATCTTGTGTAAAAATAGGGGGGGGGGGTGAAAAATCTTACGTACCCTTACATGGGGGTAGGGGGGTCAAAAATTGCCAAAATCATCCTTATGTAATTAATGAACGGCCCCTTAGTGTAAACAACTTAATTTGCTCTAACTCACCTTGTTTGGCCTCCAGTTCTTCACTATTAGGTTTGGAAGCATTCGGTTTAGCTGGCTCTGGGCTGCACCGCTCGTGATTGGAACTTTTCTTCTTCCCTGAATCCTCGTTGTTCCCTTCTCCGTTTTCTTCCTCCTCAGAATCTCCACCCAGCAACAAGGGAGTCAATTTGGTCTTTTCAGAAGGTTGGTCTGCTTTCAGGGAAAAGCTGATAGGACCTATAAAAGGTTCAGAGATACTTAATAAAAACCGAAAAATTGTCTACATATTTTTTTAAGCTTAAAGAGAGCATTCATTTTTCCTACTCAGGCACAGATCCAGGGGGTGGCACTCACTCTGGAAAGTGCCCCCCTTGGCAGACCTAGAGAAAGTGCCCGAACCTACGAACCTGGTGCGGGGGAACCCCCTGCCAGCTCCATAGGAGCAATACATAAGGTTTGAGCAAATTTTATTAGGTTCGGGGGAAGGTTACAACTTTTTCCAAGTCCGCCCCCTAGGAGACCCAAGAAGGTTCTCAATATTAGTAAAAACCTAACTTTTACAGGTCTAATTTCAAAATTTTTTCTTGGGGAGGACCCCCATACCCCCCATTAGTATCAAAATGGGATTTCCCATGTTAATTTTTGGGAAATTCCTAAAATTTTGACATTTAGGGTCAACAAGTAAAGGTAATAAATAGTGTTGAAAAGTGCTTCCCTTAGACTCAAAACATTTCTAAAAATGAGTTAAAACCCTACTTTTACACGTCAAATTTAAATTTTTTTGCTGGGGGAGGACTCCCATACCCCCAATGGTACCACAAGGATATCTTGTCTGAAAAAATGCACCCCCTTGGAGCCGTGCTGGATCCACGCCTGGTTAAACTACAGTTACAAAAAAAAATTCCTCACATGTTATTGAATTTTAAGTTAATGCATTACTGAAGTGTCGAATTGATAACTTTCAAGCTATTTACTTGCTCCTTTCATTCAAATTTTAAAAAAAATTGAATTTTGAAGCTTTTAAACACAAAACAATATCAAGTTAGTAATTAATGATAAAAAAAATCTAATAATTTTAGGGTTGGAAAAAAACATGTTTATTTAAATAAAAAACTAAAAACATGTTTTAATTTTTTTTTGCTTAAAACATGTTTTATGTTTTTTTACCCTCGGCATAGAAATGCTAAAAGAACACAATTTCTAAAAATTGACATTAGATTAATAAAGCTACGCTTTTAAATACTCCACAAAACAATTCATTCTTTTAAATGATTTTTGCAAGTTTTCTTCTCAGCATCATGCTCTTTATCAAGCAATGTACTGCCTATGTCATGGTGATTTGGTGTTTTCTACCAAAGCCTTATACTTGAAAAATGGTGAGTTTGTGGCCTAAATATAGGTAGCAACTTGCTAAAAAATACATGTGTTTTAAACTGTTTTTTTTTGCTTCATTTTAAACATCTCTCTATTCTAAAAAAAAGTTTTTGGTGAACGGTTTCCAGAGAAAGGCTTTTTAATTACTGAACCAAATGACACATATATGGTATCAAAATGTCCGAATTCTTTCCGGATTTCCGAGAAAGCCCTTCGATTTTTCAAAAAAATTCTCAACTTTAAAATATTTCCATTTTTTTAGATTTCGGATAAGGGCCATTCCATGAAAAAGTGGACATGAGGGTTGAAATTTCAAATGGGTGTTATAACTATAAATTATACATCAAATTAAAGGTAAAGATATGAACCAGAAGAAATTACAGAGAGCTAAGCTTTAAAAAATTTTCTTGTATACTTTTTGAGGGCTCAAAGTTAGAAAAATTTAAAAACTTTTCAAGTAAGTAAAATAGGGTATTTTCATCTTGACCTAAACAATACTAAAAGCAGCTAAATTTTCATTAAAGATGCATAATATCATTATTTGTGACCTTGTTTATCTTATAAAACCTTTAATTTTCAAAAAATATTTTTAAAACTTGATTTTTGGTGCCTTTGAATTTATGTTGTCCTTCTGTCACACCCGTCACAAAAAAGATAGAAAAGTTATTCTACAAGATTCAATTTTCAGCATAAATCCTTTAAACTTTCAGATGTTCTGATTGTTGCAGTTCTGAACACATGTGATGTAGTAAAAAATTTTAAAATTTTTATTTTGTGTGATTTTTAGTGTGACGAAATTCCTGTGACGGGTGTGACAACATTTAAAATTTTTTAAAAAATAGTTGAATGATTTCTAGAAGAAATAAAAAATTGTATCATTATAATTTTTAAACATATTAAGACAGTCATGGCTAGCAAAAAAATTAATTATTAAACAATAAATAATTTTATTAATTATTTTTTAAAATGTGAGTTAATCAAAATTTTATTAAACTTTTTGTAGATTTTTAAAGAAAAGACATTAGTTAACATGACATTTAATGTACATAAAAAATAAAAATTAATAAAAAATAAACTACTTTAAAATTTTTTTAACTAATCATTAATTGAAAAAAAATTTTTAGAAAAGAGTTTTATGATTGACTTATTATTCATAATTTATTAACACTATTAGATTGTCCAGTACTTACTAATACTAGACTCATTCTCAAATCATTATGATTCCCATTTTTATATGTTGTAGTAATCAGTGATAAATTGGAGCAAATTTTGCATTTTAAATATCCTTACAGCTAGTCGGAAAAGTTTTCTCAACTTTAAAATAACTTGTTATTTGTGGGTTGAGCATCAAAGTTTAAAAACAAATATCATACTTAAAGTATATGTTACTTTCTCATTGGTTTTAATTTAGAATGAAATTTTACACTTTTTTACACATACCAAGCATCTTATGAAATTAAGGTATTCCTAAGTCTAGACGTGCAATGTTGGAAAATTACGGAAAGCAACACTAAAATTTGATATGGAAGGATTTATATGAACCCAGGAAATAAGGGAAGTATAAACATTGCTTTTTACACCACATTAAATGCTAGAAAATAAACTTATGCTGATATAAATAGATGGAAAACTCATCAAACCCAACAAAAAAAATAATCAACACTAAAAGTTTTAAAACATTATAAAATGTGGTCAGTTTTATAAATTTATGTTTGTATAGTACAGGCCCGTGCTGGCCCGGGGGGACAGGGGGACGTGTCCCCCTGCGCCCTTTGCAAGTTGAAAGTCAAAGCGCCCTTTTGAAACAAACTGATACTCTGCAATTTGTAGTATCAATATTTTCGTAACTAGAGAAAAAGTGTAAAAGGTTTCCTTTTCTTTACAATTTCAATGAAACCATTTCCCAAGGGCGGTCTACTACTATTCGGCGCGAGAAATAAAATGAATGAAAGTAAATAGAACTCTTTCATAATTCTTCTAAAATTTAGAAAAAATTTTGTTTCGCGCCGAATCGTTCCATTCCGTCCCAAGGGGCGCCCTTGTAACCTGATCTGGAGCCCCTTCACTCTTAACGATTTATTAAAGTTAAAAAAAGAGCCTTGTTATTCTGGCGCCCTTACTGTATCATAATTTTGTAATACCCGCTTTGTAAAAAACTCACCAGCGCCTTTGTCATTTCTACCTGCCCTGGGGTTTTACAAAAATTTATCAGGGCGCCTTTTTTTTTCGATGTAGCCTTATCTAAGGGCGCCCTTTTAGTCCGCAGACGCCACAAAAAGTTTTATGGGCGCCCCCTGTTAAACGGTATCAAGGTATCATTGAAATTGTAAAGAAAAAGGGAATCTTTTACACTGTTTCTCAAGTTACGAAAATACTTATACTACAAAAGCGCCCCAAGTTAAGGCTACATCGAAAAAAAAGGCGCTCCGGTAAATTTTTGTGAAAACAATTATTTGATACACTGAAGGCGCCAGAATGGCAAGGCTCTTTCTTTAGCTTTAAAAATTATTATGGGTGAAGGGGCCAGGATAATATTACATGGGCGCCCCCTTTTTATAAACCGTTTCAGCTGAAATAGTAAAGAAAAGGGAATATTTTAAAATCCAGCCCCATATCCCTCTGTACTTCTTTACTATACACCCCTAACTTAAGATTATATCATGGAGATTAATTTTAACCCCGCTGGTTCTGTTCGCACTTACACCACGCACGTAGTGTTCGGGTCAATATGAGCCGATACAAAAAATATCACTTCTAGCAGTAAATGAATGGGGAAATTTAAGAATTAGGTATAACAACAGTAAAATAACTATAAATACAAGTAACTAGAATGAAATACTAATTGTGTTAAGATATAAAATACGAATAAAATTAACTTAAAATCATTTGAAATTTAGAATGGAAGTTTTTTACAATTATAACGTTTTACATGTTTGCAAATGTGTTTTTAACAATTGTGGCACAATAAATTAATAATTTTAAATTATTTTTTTTCGTTTGAGGGATCATTTTATATATTTTTTCTTTGTTCTATTACTTCCTTCATGACAGGTTTTAATCTTCTCTAATCTATGAAAATAAAAGAGGGATTTCAAATTTTTAATTGGATAATTTTTTTGTACTGAATTCCATAGAAACGGATTGCAGAATTTGCAAAAATTACTCATTACTTTGATATCATAAATTTTCTCTGTCTCTGTTATTACAACTATATTTTACTAAGTTTGTGTCAAGACGCAAAAAATCTACATCCGAAATTCGGATGAGGCGTACCCCTAAACTTAAGGGTGCTCTTATTTAAACAGGTATAGTGCTGTCCTTTAAAAAAAACCCACTCCAAATTGTACCCTAAAAAAAACCCATCGAGATATTTTAAATAAATAATTGAAATAATTTTAAATTCTCAAGTGCCCTGTCATTGTATGCCATTAAGAGTGGCAGGAACGTAAAAGCAAGTCAAAGAACCGTTTATTTACTTAGTTTTTTGAATAAATAGAAAATGTCGATTTTGGGCTAAAAATATGATTTTGTTATGCAGATTTTGATGCTGTAAAAATATATGTTATAAAGACTTTAAAGCATTTTTCACGTGATTTTGTGTTATCCCGTTATTATGAGAATAAAATGCTAAAATTTCAGCTCTGTCCGACAATTAGGGACCTTACAGCAGTCTTTGAAATGAGGGGTGAAAAAAACCCATAGGGTGCCTAAAAAAAACCCACTTTTCCTTTTGTAATAAATGATAAAATAAATAAAAAATTATGCAAAATATTTAATATTATTCATGATATACAACTAATTACTCAAATAGAATAGTTGTTTCAGTAATTCTTGATGTTTTTTTTTTAGTATTTTTGATAAAAACTCAATGATACCAAAAACAGCCATTTTCCATAAAAGTATAGCATTTTTCCGAGTTTTACTCGAAAATTGGTTTTGAAAGTTTATAGTTGGGGGTTTAAAACAAAATATTAGTGCCAGTTACTGTTTTTAAGCTTTTTTTTATCAAAATTTTATTAATTATTTGTATTTAATAGGTCGTTTTTATTAAAATCCAACAATAAAAACGCTATTGTCGTTGTGTTTTGAAATAAAAATTCTTGAGTAGAAAAACTTATCACAAATTTAATTTTAGAAATAAATTGAAATAAATTTGGTTTTAATTATCTTAATTATTATCTTTTCTATCAAAATAAACCTTTCAATCATATTTTTCTTAATTTGTTGAGTATTTTCAAGCGTGGGTTTTTTTTAGGGTACATGGGTTTTTTTTAGGAAAATTGGGTTTTTTTTGGATTCTTACTTAATTGTTTGCCAATTTGTAACGGAGCGTTGGAATTAAAAATACTAAGCACTAAAATGTAGTGGAGGGTGAGCCGTTACAACACAATTTTGTTCGATTTAATTATCATATTTTTTAAGCTTTTAATGAAAGAAATATGAAAAAGTGGGTTTTTTTTAAAGGACAGCACTATATAGTTTTTTTCTCTAATGGGTGCCCTTAATAAAAAACGTTGCACCTTTGAGAGTGTTAAGTCGGAATGGTGTTTTTTTTGCACTAATACAGACTTGAACTTAATGATGATGATAATTTTAGGGCGCCCTTCTTTATACAAGCTACCGAAATTTTAAAAAGCTCCACTTTAATTTAAGGACCGACAATGTGTATCGCACCATGGGTCTGTGGTGATTTTTCATGGTGCCCAGGTGCCCTATGTTTAACACCTACATTTTTGTGAGGGCGGGGTGGTATTTTTCAGATGCTCCTCATCATGCACGCACCAGAAAATTTCTAGGGTACAACAGTGATTTTTCATCTTTAGTGATCTTTACGTCTTTAGTGATCGTTTAGTGCTTTGTTTAGTGAAGTCTTTATATAGTGTTCGAAACACATTGAAATCGCTAGGGTGGAGCGTTTAATTTTTAGGATGCTTTTAATTCAACAGGTAATTAATTCCTTGACACTGACTACCTTAAGTCACCTTTGGTCAAAAATTTTATACCTTTGAAAGAACTAAAAAATCCAATTCATCTATAATTTTTGCATTAATTATAGAGGTTTTTAATGTTATCTCCATACCATTACAATAGTCTCAATTAAATTCTAATATCAAAAAATGTTAAATAAAAAAACAATCAAAATACCTCAACTCACAGTATTGCTTTGAAATTTTTTTTCTATTGAGAAAATTTATTAGTAAAACGTCACCAATAAAGTCTGAACTAAAATCAGGGGCATATATAAAGTGGATAAAGGGGGCCCCGGCCCTCCCCGACATTTGAACTGTAGTTGTAACTAAATCGTGTTAAAACCCTGTTTTTAAGCTCAAATTTCAAAAATTTTCTGGGGGAGAACCCCCAGACCCCCCCTTTTGTATTTCCTATTTTTATCACGTCTTATAGTCAAGTTATATCAAGATTCAAATATGAATTGAAAAGTTACATTAATTTATCTATAAAATGTGCGGCTTAGAAAAACTTGGTGGCTTCTCTCCTAGGAAAAATATACTTTTGGGCTTTCTGCATAATATCTACATTTTTTAGACGATATTTGGGCTCCTCCCTAAATAAATTTCTATAGACGCCACAGCAGAAAATTAATTTTTTAGGTTAACTAATAAATATTACAGCGGCGGCGCCCTTTCACCCTTTGTCCACCGCCCTCTGAAGATACCCAGCACGGGCCTGGTATAGTAGCTTTAATCAAGTTAACTGCCTATATTGATCATAGTTTATTTAGTAAATAGCCTTAAAATAGCATAATTCACACTGTGTCACACCCGTCACAAATCCTGTCACACCCGTCACAGCAGAAAAAAAAATTCTTATAAATTAAATTACATAAATATTTTAATAAATTTTATGTATTATTCTTTATTTGAATCTCCTTTATAAGAAAAAAATGTTTCAGTCATCTAACATTCATAAATTCACAGGAATTTTAACAAATGTGTAGGTAAGTGAAAACTCTTGTCCCGGGAGCGTCACACCCGTCACAGCGTTTTAAAATTTTTTTAAAAAAAATTTTAAGTTGTTGAAGTTTTACTTTTGCTTCTAAAATTAAGTATAAGCATAGGACAACATACTAAAAATACTTTTTAGAGATTTAATGTTTAATATATACCCCCAAATTTAGATACAACCTCGAAAATTTTCTCTGATTGTCACACCCGTCACCATGGAATGGCCCATAAGGTCGCAGTTACAAAGCAAGAAACTATGAATTTTAAAGCAATTGAAAATATATTTTACTGGTTTTTTAACATTCAAATACATTAAATAATTATCTTTCTATTTATCACACTAATTTAAAAAATATATATTGGATTCTTTTTAACAATATTTATATTTTTGCTGTTCAAACGATTTTAATTATATTTAAAACTAATGTATAATTAATTTATCTTTTATTTTTAAATAATTAATTCATATTTATATATTTATCTTTGTCGTTGTGGCAACCTAATCATTACTATATTTACAATAAAATATAAACTCGCTTTCAGAAATTTTGAACTTTTGCATTTATTTATTACAATAATAATTATTTTTATATCCTTTTGCAAGTTATATTATTTAAGGTAGTAAAACGTAACTTTTTTATAATGCCAAAACTCAAAACTAGATATGGCGGGGGAATGTTTTAGAAATAAAGATAAAAATCGAAAGTCAGAACATTCGTGTCATTGCTATAAAACTGACACAATTTCGATGTTTATTTGTTCTCATGAAGCAAAATTCTAAATTTTCGTGATGTTTACGATAATTACTACATTTTTCACAGACAACCAATGAAAATCATTAAAAATTTTAAGAAAGTAAAATTTATTCCAGAGATGTTTCAGTGCTTCTGAATGGATCTGTGTGAGAAAAACATTACCTTGGGGAAATGGTAAAAGAAAGTTTACACTGCTTTATTACTAATTTTCTTGGAATTAAATGGCGATCCGCCAATTCATATTGCCATAAAGGAACTGTTAAAATTTCGCCGCTGAATGAATATTCCCCTTTTTTGAAAGAATACCCCAGAGAAGTAGTTCCCCTGTTTTAAGAATGTTTTATAAAATGAGTAAGTGCTGTGAGCTGTGTTTTGTGAGGATGGCAAAGAGATCCTTAAGTATCAGCGTCAGCAGTTAACGGGGGTTGGCGAGCGATAGCGAGCAGGGGGCGGTAGCTCCCTAGTGTTTAAAACAAAGTGTTTTAAACATAACAACCTTGAACAATTTTATTTAAAAAAAATTACATGAATGAAAATATAGAAGGTAAACCAGCACTCACCCTTCAAACATTTCAGAGGCTTCTTCAATTCCACCAAGTTCTCGCTGATCGAATCGAACCCGAGGGAATCGGAATCTTCATTTCTCAGAGAAGGAAATTCAGGCAGCGAACTGTGCGAGTCTTGCGAATTCAGAGGAGAGTCCGTCGTTTCCTTCTTTTTCGTTGGCGGCCTGGGTTTCGTGGGAGGAGGGGGTTTGGGTTTCGTCTTGACTTGTGGCTGAGCTGGACCGGAATTCGTACTCGAATACAAAACGGGCCCGCTTTCTCGTACTACGACGGGATTCTGTTGGTTGCCGGTTCCGTCGCCGAACAACTCTATCCTCAGGCTGTTCCTCTTGTGGATGTAATAGTGGTGGTGCTCGTGCCACGTGTGGAGGAAGTCAAAACGGTGATCGTCTGAAATGGATAATCGAGTTTAAAATAAGGATTTGATCAGAGGTGCAGAATATGTATTATTCCTTTCTCAAACTTAAAAAAAATCGTTTAATTTTGAACTTAAAAAGTTGATGTGAGTTTTTAATCGACCCCCTCTCCCCCCTTGATGAGATTTGGTGAGATTTTTCCAAACCCCTCCCCCCTTTTTGACCTCACGTAATTTATGGATGTCCCCTTAGCTGAAAAAAAGATATTTTCTGCTGTGACTGCATCATAACCTCCAATTTCAACGTGAAAACAGCGGAGTTGCTGATGTAGAGTGGGAAAAACTACGGATCTGCGCTTAAAATCCTAATTTTCAAAGTTCTTTACCTGGATGTTGGCTTTTCCTTACTTTCTGATTGGTATACAGGAAAAACAATTTATCCGTGGTAGAATGGGTAATTTTCACTATCAATAGCGTTCTTGTTTAATCACATCAATGTTCTTAATTAAAATGTTGAGTTCATTAAGGAGAAATTTACAGGTAGCTCAAATTTGAGAAAAGTAGAAAAATTTTCATATTTTAGGGAAAGAGGCATTTTTTTTAGCAAAGATTATAAGTGTGTAAGAAAGACTAAAAAAGAGTATAAAGATAATTTAAATTTATGGATTATGTGAAAATTATTGAATCTGAAAGAAGTTTAAGAACTGAATAAATTATTTTTTTAATGAAATTTCATTTTGAGGGAAATTTTAGAGAAAAAAATTGTGCTGTGGGGAAGTTGTTGATCCTGGAAGTTGTGGATTTGAGTAGATTGAGGATTTTTGTTTTGATTTGATTTTTAGGATTTGAGTTTAGGATGAGTACAGCCACTTGAAAAAAGTAACAGCAGACATAGCAGTGGTCTGTGCAAGGCAATTTTACTACCGTTTTGCGGTACCTTCACAATTTCAACATTTGATAAATCGATACTTTTACAAATTCAGTTTTAGTAAAAAGATACCTTCACAAATAAAAATTTTCAAAGAAAGTAATATAGGAAGCTACATTCTCTTAATAATTATCTTTTTAGCCATTCTAGACGGAAATTTCCTGTGTTTTTAATGTTTAAAAATTATTGACATGAGATTTTGAACATATTTTCACAAATTTACTGAAAATTTTTCACAAATTAGCACTACATTTTCATAAAAGTGAACATATCATAGTCATTTCATGTCTACATTTTCATAGCAAGTGAATGGCTGAAGTAAGAATTAATTTTTTTTGGAGACCTTATAGAATGTGAAACAAGTATTGGGGGCTACAAAAAAGAGATAATCATATGGTGTTGTATTTCCTTTGTTGTATTACTTATAAAGAAGGTCTATTATAGATTTTTGTTTATGAATTTCTTCAAAATAGCACACAATTTTCTAAAGGTTTAGGCAAATTAAATTTTTAATTTGTTTGGTAAAGAAGCAGGATCCTGCATTTCTTCAGGATTGATTGAGTATTTTGATAAGGTCGGTATTTCATACTTTCAACTGCAAATACCTAATAACCAAATGTAAGGGCATAGCGATTTTAACATTTATAAACATAAATTAGGGAGATTTTTACAACTTCTAACTTTGTCAGAAACATGGTACTTTTCTAAGGTTAAAGAGTAAAAACAAGTATAAAGGCAAGTATTTTAATTGGAAGAAACGGTCAGTTTTAAATATCATGATTCTTTCTGGCTCAGGGGCGTCAATTCAGTTTTTCGTTGGGGGGGGCAAGGATTTTTTTTAAATGGGTCTGGACCTTGCTGTAACTAGTTTTTTTTGGCGGGTGTTGCCTCAACTTCATTTTCAAGGTAATATCATGTCAAAATTTGACAACGTGAACTCCAAGGAAAAATGGGGGGTCTGGGGGTTCACCCCCAAGAAAATTTTGAAAATTTGTCTCTTAAAGTAGTGTTTTAGCTCGTTTTGAGACCCTTTGGGCTGCATCCAAAGAGAGCAGTTTCTTGTAAACCACATAATTTTCTAGGGAAAAGAGTTGTAAATAAATGTCAAAGTTTTAAGGGGCTAGGGGTCCTCCTCCAGGAATTTTAATTCCCCTTTAAACTAGTGTTTTATATCTTTTTCACAAATCTTTCAAAAAACACTAAATAAGAGACGTTGAAATTTTAGAGGGGGGCTGGGGGTCCTCCCCCAGAAATTTTTTGAATTTGAACCCTCAAAAGTAATGTTTTAACTCCTTTTGAGACATTTTGAGTTGCACCCAAAGCTCCTTGTGAAAGTTACAGAATTTTCAAGGAACTTGCAGCTATTTTTCCTATTACAGTAGAAACCTTGGCGGGGGCGGTTGCCCCCCCCTGCCCCCCCTAAATGACGCCCCTGTTCTGGCTGTATATAACTAATAGTAGTTTAAATAGAATGTTATCAAAATAATATAAGATCAAAGATAATAATATAAGATATCAAGATATAATATAATATCTTGTATAATATAATATAGTATAATCAAAATATAGGATTAAAACTTAACAGCAGAAATGATGAAGTTTTTACAGATAAGTTTGTAGCAGGAAAACATAGCAAGCATGTAAGGAAATGTTTAAATAGACCACAACGGGTGATAGCAGAAAACATCGGGAGTCTCCCGAAAAAATCGGGAGTTAGCCGCTATGTAAGGGTTACCTACTTTTTGCTTTAACAATCGTTTCAAAGTCCTCTCCGTTTTTCGCAACGTACTCGGCCATCTTGTCTATAATGGGCTGAATATCGGGAGGTGGAGGAACCTGAGCTTCGACACTTGCGGACGTATTTGCTTGATCAGAACTGTCTTGAGCTGAAAGAAGAGAAATCACATGAAATTTAATCTAATTGAATAAGGGATGGATTTCATGAAAAACTTTCCCAAACATTTTGGGACCACTGCCCCTTTTTTAAGAAAATTTTCCACTGCCCCCTCACGAATGTTTGTCTCTAATTCCCTTTTGTTTTATAGAATTTTATACATACGTTTTGTAATAAAAATAATATATGACCAAAGAAAATGTAAAGCTAGTATATAGACAATATTCAAAAGTTGTTCTCTATGCACCTTAAATTTAATTTTAAATTAGGTAACAATTATACTTTTTACATTCCTTTTAAAACAGAGCAAGCATCACACAATATGTTTCTTGTTGAAATAAGAAAAGTAAAAAAACCTTCACAAGGTGTCTAAGAAAGAAAAATAGTACCACAAAATGATATCATCGGGAAATTTCCCTGATTTTGATATATTTTTAAGAATTTTCCCAACTTTTCCCCGATTCTTCCAGATTAATAAAATTCCCTGACTTTTCCTTGAAATCCCCAATTTCCAGGTTCTGTAGCCATCCTGTTTAACACTTTCTGCATCCATGACAACCGTAACATTTAAAAGAAAACTTACTTTGAGATTCAGGGGAATTTTGCGAAGGCGAGTTTGCAGCCTCTTCTGCAGCCCGATGCTGCTGCAAGTTCCTGACCAGAACAGAGTAGCTGTCGTCAGAACTGCGGCGGAAGTTGATGTTGGGAACTGTGAACTGCAAAGAAAACACACACTTGAGATGTCACCAACAGTTACTGTTAAACACTGTTCCACCTAAACTTGTCAGAGGAGAAAAGGCTTTGACGACCGAATTACAGCCAGGAAACCGGTTCTCAGCCATCAGCTGGTATGGATTGCCCGTTCAATGCGGTTCTACCCTACGGACTATATTCATTTGCTTGGATGTAAAGACTTGTAACATATGATTAAATTAAGCTATATACAGTCGAGTCCGCTTTATGTGATCGCAATTGTCCGAGACTAAACTGATAACATTATCCGATCGATAACAATAAGCGATCTATTTATCGAGAAGCAGCTAACAGTGTAACTAGATTGTTTGCTTTAAAATCAAAATCATGAAATCGTAATAAATGTGTTCTAAACACTATTTTTACACTAGGTAAAATTTTAAGGGGGAAATGTAAGACTAGTTCAATTAATAAAAATAAAATAATCGCTTACTTTGTATATTTGTATAGAAAGGTCTATCTTTCTTCCGCTCCAATAAAATACTTATTTATTACATAATCTGAATTCGAGTAAACAAGGGAAAATCAAAATCTCTTATCAAAAACATTTGCAAAGCGTCGATCTTGGTGGTTTCTTTAACCAATCACTAGCATGGATTCGGACCCCCCCACAACAGTTTTCTTTCGATTTAATCGGAATGTTTTCTTTTTCTAACTCGTACTGAGTTTCAGAAAAAAGAAACTTCAAATGCTGGGTGGGGCAGATGTTTGTAAAAATTGACCTTCATTAAGCGGCTTGTTGATCCATAGTTGATCACATTAAACGATGTATTTTACATTAAACTAAATAGGAATGATCGGGACCTGTCGATTTCGATAACATAATCCGATTGATGACATTAACCTCACATTAAGGGGATTCGACAGTAATAAAACTCCCAATAAACTATAATTTATGACACATTTCTACAAATGTGCCTGCATATTCTTCATTTTAAATTGCAATGCAACCTTGTACTATTTTTTCGGGCAGGTTGGTACATTATCTGCCTAAAAAGTTTTAGTTCATGTTTTTATATAATTTAGTTACTACTTAAAAATGAAGTTTTAACCATAGAATGAGCATTCCCCCCCAAAGAAATTTTATACCTCTGATACTCAGAACAAATGGAAATTTTGAAGTTTGGAATTAAAAAGTAATGTTTTCAAAAATGTATTATAAATACATTACAATGCTTTTCGTTCAGATATTATTTTTATGTTTTGTATCACACATGAAAATGCTCAACATGGAAAATGTAAGCTGCAAATAAAAGGTTAATTTTACTATTATACATCTAATAGTATTTTAACATGTTTTTTCAACTTAAAACAAAAATTTACATGCAAAATTATATTAAGAGAAATAAAATCGAATGGTTATTAAGTTTTTAAAAAACATGTATACAAAAATCGCTCTTTAACATGCAAAAAAGGTCTTACTTGAGGTACTGGTTCTTGCCTTCCAGCCATCAGACTTGGGTGTAAATAATGATCATCATCATCTTCATCCTCGCTTTTACTCACTACATAATAAATAGAGTTACAACATACATAATCCAACAATACAGAACATCAGTTTCAGTATAGTAAGTTTTTGAACATAAATTTTTTTAAGATAATTTAATTTTTGCGGGATTTTAAGGGGACATGTACAGTTGGGGAAAAAACCCACTCAGTTGCGATTTCTGGCGAACCACTTGGGTTAGGAAGACGAATGAGGTGTCATTTTTCATTGTTTAAAGTATTCTTTAACTAAAAAAAATTTTCGGGTCCTTAGGGGGTCATCTTCATATTAAACGAAACACTAACTTTTTTTTTCCAATGGGGACCCCCAATTATTATTAGTTTTTCTGAAAGGCCATCCCCCCAAACCCTTAAATACCAAGTTTCATACAGATTGTTTTAAAAAAATTTATGTTTCAAAAATAAACTTAAAAATATTTCAATCGATTTTATCCAATAGTTTTTTATAAAAACGACCTAATATCTTAAGGGGCCGTATACCGTTGCCGCTTGCATACCGCAAATGCTCTTTCTATAGTTCGTTTTATCAAAAACTATTGGATAAAATCGATTGAAATTTTGGTTTCCTACATAAAATTACTAAAAGAATCGACAACCATAAAAAATTTCATGATTTAAAATTTTTTTAAAAGTTTATTTTTGAAAAATAAAATTTTTTTTAATCAATCTGGATGAAACTTGGTATTTATGGGTTTGAGGAGATAGCCTTTCAGAAAAACTAATAATAATTGGGGGTCCCCATTGGAAAAAAAAAGTTAGTGTTTCGTTTAATATGAAGACGACCCCCTAAGGATTCGAAAATTTTATTTTGTTAAAGAATCTCTCTATATTAAAAAAAAGTTACTGTCACCGCTGCCGCCGCCGCTGCCGCTGTTTCAGAAAATTTTATTTTTCAACTCTTTGAACCCTCATAACGCAAAAACTACTTGATAGATATTTATGAAATTTGAATAGTTTGTAGAGGAATATTTGGGGTACACTCTCGAACAAAAAGCTAACTGATGTGATAATTAGTTCTGGGGTATTTTTAAGGTCAAAGTTGAAGTTTTTCTTTTTTCGCCGCGTAATCCAGTTCAGCCAAATCTATTAGTAGCAGAACTATGTTTTTTTGCAGCCTAATTCTCTGAAGTATGAAGATGTGCACTACGTCGCCCTTTTTTCGAATTTGGTTTAGAGTAATTAATTTTTTAATTTTCGAAATTTTTTACACTTTTTCGGTTTTTTCTATCTGAAATGAAAACTAATCACGGTATCAATATAATTTTTTAAACACTTATATTCTTAGTTTTTAGAAAGAGATTGGCGTTTGATTCATTAAAAAATTCTAATTAGTTTTGGAATTATTAAGCATCAAAGTTTTATTTTTTTCATAGTTTTAGTAGGTTTTTATCAGACGTGTTAACGTTTTTAAATTTTTTATTTGCCTGTTCACTAGATTGTCGCGAGCACGGATATTTAAATTTAAAAGTTTTGAGGTGCACATTTTTGCTCTAAGTTTGCTAGCGATATTGTATAGACTTGGTTAATATAATCTTTTAAAGATACTTAGATATTTTTTGAACTACTAGAGAAATTGTGGATAATTGTAAATAATTTAGCTCTTTTTAGTGTTATTTGTGCCGATGAAAGGAAGAGGATTTTCGGGAAGTTTGTTTTACTCTGCTAAAGATCGATTGCAGATATTGCAGTTCGCGAAGCTATCTGTAAAGAGCTGCATAGCAGTTACGGGAGTTGGTGAGCGTAAGCGAGCAGGGGGCGGTAGCCCCCTATCCATTAAATTATTGATAATTTAAAAAGGAATACTTCAGTAAGAGTTTTATTTTGATAGTTTCGTGGTAATGATACGAATTAAATTATTGAAAAGTTTGAGAGATAAAAAGTTTCGATATTAAATTATCATTATCTATACTCTGTTCATTTAAAATTAGCGCCTGAGACGTTATGTATTAGAAGAAGTTATTATTCTAATTATCATCGAAAAAAATTTCTTCTGCAATGGCAAGGCAGCCTAAGCAGAAGTAGTCAAAATACTGTAAAACAAATCGGTCACTGAAGTTGTCTGATGAGCGTTATTAAGCATTATTGAGCGTTTTTGATCATGTTTCAGGCGCCTATTCTAAAGGAACAGGCTATAAGCAGACAAGTTCCAGGTTGTACTTGATAGTTGAGATGAAACAAGCGAGCTCTGCTCGCTAAGATCGCGAAGCGATCTTCAAAGAACTGCGAAGCAGTTCCGGGGGTTGGTGAGCGATAGCGAGCAGGGGGCAGAGCCCCCTAGTACTTTAAACAATGAAAAATGACACCTCATTTAGGTTTTAACTAAATTTTCCCTGATTGTACACTATTAAATGCAGGGGTAGAAGTGACCAAATAAAAAAATATAGGATTTTTCAAAAAAATATATAGGACAAAATTAAATTTTTAATAGTTTGGTAACGGGACTAATGACACTTTTGTATCAGTTTTAAGTGTTTAGTATTTAGGCTTAAAACCACAAATTTACTTGTACTTGGCTCCAAAAATTGGCTAGAATAAGAGTCCAACTATATTGCAACTAAATACTTTCATGAATTTTCTAAAAAATGAACTTTGAAAACAAAATTAACTATTGAATAATACTATATTCCCCAATACAACTATTGAATAACACTGTTCAACACTGAAAAAATTTCGTTGATGAAAATAGTCATTTCTTATAGATTAGGGGTGCCCAACCTTTTTTGGAGGAGGGCCACTCAGGGTATTTGATGAGGTATGGAGGGCTAGAAGTGAAATTACAGTAGAAAAGCATAAGCGCTAACTGATGCTTAATTACAACAATATATTTTATAACTTTTTGTTTACAGTATTTTTGCAAAAATAATTGCATAAAATAAGTTCAAAGAATAGGAGAATAGGTTTGAAGGCAGGTCCGGAAATATGTGGTAATACTTTGTGAGTGAGGTAAATTTTTTCAGCAAAAAAAACCCAGGAAAATAAAGTAATAAAAGGTGTTGCTCTAATTTCGTTCGCGGGCCGGATTAAGAGGGCTCGGGCGCTCGGGGCCGGATCTGGCCCGCGGGCCGGAGGTTGGGCAGCCCTATTATAGATTTTGGGTCGCTGAATACGAAAATCACCATTATAATTCTCAATTGACTCAGGATTTTGGGGGGAACAGCCCCTCCCCTTTTTACGCTTTTTAACGACTTTATAACTTTAAACTCGATTTTCAGGGTTAAAAAGCATTGCTTCAATCTTCAAATTGCCCCCCAGGGACAAGAAAGGTTCAAATTAATAAAATATGATAAATTAATAACAAATGGATAGGTTCAAAGGGTAGTTAACCCCCTAAAAATGCAAAAAATTAGCTAAAAATTATAGAGGTTTTTATACGCTATTTTTTCCTCTTATTTTAAACGCAATTCACGTTTGAAGGGTCCTAACCCCTCCCCAAGGACCCAAATTTGATGGCAATATGCAGCAATGATTTTTACTAAAAGCGGTTGAGGTGAGAGCGCCCCCAGAGCACCCACGGAAGGGTTCAATGCCGCACTTAGAGTTAAACTGTGCTGTACAAAAAAAATTTGAAGCCACTAACTGAATTTCAGCTGATTCTTTTGTAAAATTATCTGCTGAATTCAAATATGACACCCATTTTCCTCCATCACCTCCATTTTTTAAGGGGATGCCCCCTAATTGTTATCCACAGCCGTGCATCTATTAACATCTTGAAACATGGAATCCTCACTCCCTAAAACCGGTCAGTTTTTAAAGAACTGAAGAGTTTCTACTTAGGATACACCCAAAATATAAGAAAAACGTCATTTGTAATCTTTTCAAAATCATCGATATTAATTCCTGAGCTTGCGAGCGCCTTCGCGATTCCGGAAGTCTTCCGAACTCTTCCGCGGGGGCTTCTGGGAGGCTAACACCTCAACCGCTTGCAGTAAAAATTATTGCTGCATATTGTCATCAAATTTGGGTCCTTGGGGAAGGGTTAGGACCCTTCAAACGGGAATTGCGTAAAAAATAAGAGGAAAAAATAGCGTATAGAAACCTCTATAATTTTTAGCTATTTTTTTGTATTTTTAGGGGGTAATTACCCCTTAACCCTATCCATTTGTTATAAATTTATCATATTTTATTAATTTGAACATTTCTTGTTACCTGGGGAGCAATTTGAAGACTAAAACAATGCTTTTTGACCCTGAAAATCGAGTTTAAAGTTATAAGGTCGTCGAAAACGTAAAAAGGGGGAGGGGCTGTTCCCCAAAAATCCTGAATCAATTGAGAATTTTAATGGTGATTTTCGTATTCAGCGACATAAAATCTATAAGAAATGACTATTTTCATCAAGAAAAAAATTTTGAAGGTCAAATTTGTTGAACAGTGTAATACTTTATATAAGATCAAACTACTTTGCTTTCTTACATAATAGCAAGCAATTTAAGTGTGGTTGATCTTCTAATATATTCATATTTTGGACGTAAACACTTCTTCCAAAACCAAGTTTTGAAGTCAAGAATATCGATATGATACCAAGGGCAGATTTAGGTGGTGAACCCTGGGGGGCATACTGGAAAACTTGGCAAGCTGTGCCTGATGGCTTTGGAAACATGATTTTCCCCTATAAAAAAGGTTAATTTTCTCAAAAAGTTGGGGGGGCATTATTGCACTCCCTTAAATTCACCCATGCACGAGACACGAAAATCGCTATCATGAGAGAATTAAGTTGTTTTTTCTGCCCTCATTGAACCTGAAAAACCAACTTTATAGGCAGAAGCCCAAAGATTAATTAAAAACTCGTTAGCTTTCAGAAGAAATCCGGACCATGATATGATTTTAGGACTCCTTCCTAAGCTCGTGAATAGGATCAGTTTTCTGAATGATCAGTATCAAGGATTCATTCAAGACATTAAATATAAATTTTGAATACTTGAACTCGAAAGTAGGGTCGTTTGATGGAATATAGGATTATTTTTTGAAATATAGGATATATAGGACGCTTTTTCCATGTTTTTTGAAAATATAGGATTTATAGGAAATATAGGACGACTTCTACCCCTGTAAATGCTATAATCTTTATCACAGAACAAAGAACTACAAAAACGTTACTTTATACAATTTATAATTTTGTTAAAATAGTTTTTTAAAATTCAATTTGAAATATCAATAAATTTATAATTAACTTTGAAACCCAGATATAGTCCCCTTAAAAAATAGTTATAATCTTATAGTAAAATAAATAAATGTTGTAAAAATTGAAATTTTTAATAGATAATCTTTAGATTTAACTGCAAATAATACAAATTAATTGCACTAACAAACCTAATTTGTCCAGAAATACTATGAAAATAAAATAATAATAGTCCTGTCCTTAAAATTCAGAGATTCATTTTAGAAAGATGAGATGATTTTACACAAAGCTTGTCGCTTGTATGGCGATGCGGGAACTTTTCCTCCAAAATGTTAGCACTCCTTTTTCCGCTGCACTGTCGGCAAACCTTCGCTTTTGAAAACGAAAGTGAATTCAGATTTATTTATTCATCCCCCTTTAAAAATATAAAAAAATACGCGATTCAACCAACGGATTGGTAACTAATTTTGTATGTCAGGAAAATACTAGAGATTTCCCTGATTTTCTTCAAAATTCCCTGATATTTCCCTGACTTTTCCAGAAGTTTCAAATTCCCTGATAATTCCATATTTTCCATATTGGTGGCCACCCTGTCTTCCTAACCCAAGTGGTTCGCCAGAAATCGCAACTGAGTCGTTTTTTATTTCCCCAACTGTACCTTCTTGGTGAAAATCTTTTTCAAATTTCGGAATTGCAAATATTCTGATTACATGTGTTATGTTTATTTTGTTTCATTTGCATTCTTCTAGTTTCATATTATTTCATTAAAAATAATTGACTTTCCTATCAAATTCATCAAGCAAAACGATCTCAACCAATCACGATTGAGCTTTTTTTATCACCAGCGGTTTCGCTTGTTCGCCAGCTCTGGTGTTTCTGATTCACTTTAATCAGTTGATCAAGGTGCTCAGACTATCAAATACTATAACAGATCCGGGCTTGGCTAATATTTGTGAATCAGTTGATCGTGTGTTCAAGTGATTTAAATTCAAAAGCACAGACTACGGCCGTTAGAGAAGTGAATACAATCAAACATGAAATTAGCCATAACTTGGATTTTTCAATAAAATTTTTTTAAATTTTGTAGGATGATAGACAAATGCATATAGATTAGTTTGAATGAAATTTTTTTTTAAATTTTTGTCAAAGAAAGGTACCATGTTCCCTTAAGACTTTCTTAGCTGGTAAACAAAATAAATGTTAACCTCCAGAATGGATTGAACAAGTTTCTAAAAATTAAGGTAAGGTGATTTTCACATAATTAAAAACTTAAAATGTGTAAAGATAATTTGTATTTATTTCATTTTAATACATGATAAAAAAGGTGCAATATATGGTCTTCAAAATAGGGGAAATAGAAGATATTGTGTAATTTTAAATTATTTTTTCAGGTGAATTCTCAAAACATTAAAAACTATGAGCTTTTAACTTCTTATAAGAAGTTATTTCAGTGATTTTTGGAATTTTAACCCCCACTTAAGTTAAAAGTAATGGGGGAAAAACACCCGTAAAGTTTAAAGCACACAGGAAATACAAAATGGGGTACATTCCAATTGAGTACAAAACTTACAATAGCTAAATTTATCATTGAGTTCACTAAATTTCTACAACAATTTTACAAGTGTAACTTCTTAAAATATAATAGTTTTTAAAAAAAAACTGGACAAAACCTGTGCTTATTTTTGAAAAACCTAAAAATGGATGAATTGAATATGCTGGAAAATATGTATTTATAGCTTACATGAAAATCTCAGCCCTGGTTATAACTACTATTTTTGTTTAAAAAATATAATAGAAGGATAAAGAATCCACTATTAAACTGAAAATGAAAACTAACTTGCTTAGTAAGCAAGTATTCAGAAACGTATGTTACTTATATGAACTATGCCTGAAATAACATAAGAGATTACAAACCTTGTTAATTGAATAGCGGTAAAATTTGTTCAATAGTTCCATTAATTAACTTTAAAGTAGGTTCAGTATTTCTCTACTTCAAAAAATTTTGAAGTTCTGTTATTTACTTAATTTCTACTGAAGATTCAACTATTTGTACTTAAATATCAACAGGATTTATATGATTTTGAACAAATATGAAAAAAGTGTTGAACATCAACTAAAATCAACAAAAAAAATACTAAAAATTAAAATAAACTTTTTTTTTCAAATAGTGGATGTAAATGAATGGCCACAGCAAATTTTCAGTCATATGTTCATAGCTGAATCAAAAATTACAACAAAATAAATAGGGTTAAAAGAATTAAAAATCGTTTAAATTAAAGAACTTAACTTTAAATTAAACTTAACTGAATTAAATTTGAAAAGAAAGACATTCGTAAAATCCAAGAACCTGAAAGCAGTTGGCACTTTTTGGAGAATAATAATTTTAATTACTTAATACTTTTTGGCACTTTTTAATAAAGAACTTTAGATGGAAACTAATTACTCTGCTCAGTGGCGTAATAGAGATTTATTTCCATTTCGGGAGGGGCCCAAAATTATTTCTCACCCCCTACCAAGCAAATTTATTACGTCTAATGTAACTTTTTATATATCTTTTGTTAAAATTTACATCTAAAAGAACTTATTATATAAAAAAAGTTGGGAGTAATTTTGTTCCAAGGGGGTCCCAATTTTGGTTCCCAATGGAGTCTAGGGGTCCTCCCCCAGAAAATTTGACTCTTAAAAACTGGTTTTAAACTACAGAAGAGCCCCGATTATCCGCGGAATTGGGTGGCAAGGGTACCGCGGATAGCGAAAATTGCGGATAATCTGACAAAAGACTAAAAATGAGGTGAAAACAAGAAACAAATATTTCAGCATAAAAACTATGTTTCATTGTACAAAAAACATGATGTGCGAAACTTTTAAAATATGCACAGTACAGCAGAAACCTTTGTTCTACATCTAAAATGTCTCTAATCTCATCTAAAATTTGCTCTCATCGTTAAAAAAAATTTTTCGTGCCACTCGTGGATAATCAAGGTTCTACTGTAGTTTTGGCACCTAGTCCGAATTTTTGATACATATTTTTAGATAGGATTTGCATTTGGATGAACTTAATATGAAAACAAGTAGAAAATAACAGAGTACCAAGTAGAAAAGGGGATCTGGGGACCTCCCTCAGAAAATTTTTGGAAATTTGTCCCTAAAATACAGGGTTTTAGCTTGTTTTCGTACACCAAGTCTGGATTTCGGGGGAGGGGGGAGGCCCTCTTATATACACCACCGACTCTTCTAGGCATTTAATTAAAAATTTAGGATCAATACCTATCACATTAATACATGTGATTACTCTGACAATAAATTGGCGGAAAATATCAAAAAAATTCTAGTGCACCTAAATTTCCCAAGATCTACGATTCGATTTGCTAGAGTCATATTTTTCACCTTAAATATTAACTAGTTTTCATATTACTTCGATATCTTTTTCGGTTTTACTTAAAATTTATTACTAGGCAACACTTGCGGCCAGAGGTTTCAGTAAAAAATGATTGGAAAATAAGAAAGTGGAATTATAGTTTTGCAAATCGAATCACGGAGGAATCACATGTACGCACATTTCACTTATGGGTTTTACCTCTCATAAGTGATAGTTTTAACCAAAAAATTCTCTTTGTTTAAAACTACTCAAAGAAGACACATGCTATACCTTTTTCTTTCTCGACAGGCTTGTAGGCCCCAGACTTGATCTGCTTCACCAAGTGCTTGTAGTAGGGGTAGAGTGGGTTGTCGAGATGCATGAAGGCGAACTGGGGATTGGCGTGCTGCTTCATTTTGATGATGATCTCCATCTGGCCCCCTTGCTCGCTCACGAACATGGCAGTTTTTTCAATGATGGCGTGGATTTTCATGGTGAATGGCTAGGGAGAGAAGTAGCATGAAAAAAGAACTAGCAAAACATACATTGTACCATAGTCAAACCACAGAGAAAAATCCTAACAGAGGGTCCAAAACGACATTTTCAAAAGTTGGATGGATATGAGGGTGCCACGAGGAACTATAAATGATTGACAGATGGATCGGCATTACATTTTGGTGTCCGAACCATTGATTGGCTGTCACTCAATCTGCTAAGGGAACGTACCTATACTACGTGACCCGTTTTTTGCCATTTTTGACCCCCCTCCCCCCCCTTGGTGACCATCTGTAGTATATGCCAAGACCCCCCCCCTCCCCCTCTAGTTGTCACGTAGTAATTCATAAATACGGTTTGCCATTATTTTTTGCAAACAGAAAGTTTAAAAAAATTAATTTTGCTTAATCTGAAAAGAAGAGTTCTTCACCAGTAACCTCTGGTTAGAGGAATGTGTGAGAAAACTCCAGCTCTCAAGCGCCGCCTCCAACCGTGGACCGGTTTCGCCCTTGTTAGGGCTCATCAGCACGGTATAGGAAGGTAACGCAAGAGAGCGGAGGGAGAGCTTTTAGTCTAGCCGACTATAACGGAAAAAGTGGTGACCATTGATCAGTCCTCCACTATCTGCCGGAATGAACTGCGCATTCCCTAGAACAGATTTAATTCCCGTAAGGCAAGGTATGAAAAGAAGAGTTCTTCACCAGTAATATCTGGTTAGAGGAATGTGTGAGAAAATTAATCTGTCTAATTTTAATAATTAATTTGGCTTAATTAGTCTTAATTTGGCAAATTTCGATAATTAATTTGGCTTAATTTTGTAGTATTGACTAGAAGAAATTGACTACGTGACGAAACCCTAACCCACCCCCTCCCCCCTGTGACCGAGCGTGGTATTTTGAAGACCCCCCTCCCTCCCCTGAATGGGTCACGTAGTATGGGTACGTTCCCTAATTTCGAAGGAGAAGGAAAAAGTTTTTCTTGCCCAATCAGGCTTTTTCTTCCCGCCTTCCGTGACGTAGGTGTGATCACAGCGCCAAAAAAACCCACATCTATCCAACTTTTCAATTTCCATTAGCGCCTATGGCCACGGACTCTCTGTTCTAGTACTTTGTGAGTCAAACCCTGTAATAGTGATTCAGGTCCCTGATTCATTCCTAATTAATTTTAATGCAAAATTCTTTGTTTATACAACATCCATATCAATTGTTTCCCAGTGTCTTAATTAAGGTTTTTGTTTTTTTAATGTAATAAATTGAAGATTTGATATTCACATACAATACTATGTATTCATATGTAATGTTTGGGTTGTGCAGCATAGTACTCAAGATATGAAAAATAAAATATATATTTAGGATAATCTATAAAGGTATAAGTGTAAACTCTCAAGCCAAGTGTCGCCTCCAGCCATGGACCGGTTTCGTCCTTGTTAGGACTCATCAGCACGGCATAGGAAGGCAACACAAGAGAGCGGAGGGCAAGTACTAGTCAAGCCGACTATTCTTTCGGGAATTAAATATGTTCCAGGAATGCCAAGTCATTCCAGCAGATGAGTGGAGGACTTATCAACAGTCACCACTTTTTCCGTTATAGTCAGCTAGACTAGTAGGTCCATGGCTGGAAGCGATGCTTGAGAGTTGCGAGTTTACACTTATTGTCCGCAAACCAGCAATAATGGTGAAATACTCCTTTCACTTGTAAAGTTTATTTCTTTTTTATGGTAAATGTTTAATAGTATTTTAAAATTTAATTAGTATTTTCAGTTTAAAACTGTTTTAAAGTAAAATTTCCTTCAGAAAAACCTCAAATTTATTGCTTTTACTGCATCAAGAGCATTAGAAGCCTAATAATCAAAGATGTTTTCAGTAATACATAGGTCCCTTGAAAGACGTACAAACACTGCTTTACTGTACAAAATAAAGTTATACTCACCACTTCCATTCCTTTTGGAGCATCCAAACCCTCAGGCATTTCATAAGGCTCATCCTCAATTTCCTCCACTAGAAAATCAAAAACACAGCACGTTTATGGTCATGGTAATTACTCTTTCCTCTACTAACAGAAAACAACATGGATTCGCTCCAATGATGCTCCCAACCAGGTTTCTTTAGGAAAACATCTATAAGTAAACAAATGAGATTCTTTTTTATATCGATCGAGATAATAAGGTATCATTCAGAAAACAAAAGGACCCCACCAATCGGTCTTTGTCTGTAATTGAGAAAAAATAAGAATGTTTTACAGAAGTCTAAAATTCACCATTTAAAAAAGCTTTGCATTGCATTTATCTTGGATAATAACAACATCAAGTCTCTATTTTAATTTGTCAGGTTTAACATACTCTATATTTTATTTTGAACTAGTACTTAATTGCCACACACACACACACACAGCCAAGCCATTACTTTTATTACTTATTTTATATTTATTATTTTTCTTATTTATTTATGGTTTTAGTTTCTCTTTTCTCATCCAGTATCTTTTTTGTCCCATATTATATTTTATTATAGATATTCTGTGACCCTATGGTTGGGTGTTTGCCCTTTTGGGATATGTCATCTGATAATATAATTTGGGATATATATTTGTATATTCTATCTGTTGTGTGTTCTATTGTTCTTGTTTAATAAATTTGAATTATAAATTAACTTTCAACTTTACAGATCCCTATATTTAAAGCATGGATTTCACTCAAAACAGGAAGCGCGATATTGTTTAACAGTTGAAAAACCTTTCTAGCAGACTATATCGTACGAAAAAAAACTAAACAATATATTTTTTTTAAAAATTACTGTGCATGTAACTACTAACTTTTCATCCCCTTGTTTTAATTTTCAGAAGGAAAGTAAATTTACAACTTCTGAAAATACAGCAGAAGAAAAATTGCTTTCCAATACCTTCACATAGACTTCGGAACATCAGTTTGATAGAATTATTGAAATTTGATATTTCAATTTAAATTACAACACAAAACTGCAAGTATAGGTTTTAAATAACATGATTAGGCAATTTCTAAGTAATTTAATTACTATTAGTTGAACAGTAGTAGTAGGATAAAAACCTTTTTTATAGCACAATCAAACAAAATTAATCTTCAGAAAATTTAGGTTTGATAATTTGTTTAAACTACAGAACAAAATATTTACTACTTAAACCACTTAATTTATAGTTGAAGAAAATAAATATTGTATGAAAACAATACTACTGTCAAATTTTATACATAAGTATGGAAAAAAATTAATTTTAAGTCTTCAGCTCCGAAAGCTTCCTAGCAAGAACTTCTTTAGTTTTTTTTTCACCGCATTTGATAAACAAAAATGATTTACTTACCCAACTTTCTAGTTTTACCTCTTATCATTTTGGATACTGATAAATACGTACAAGAGTTCTTTGTCAGTCTCAAACTAACTGTTGATAAGTATCCAATATGAGCAGGGCTGAAATCTTGCATGTAATAACACTCCTTTTAACTCAGATTGACTGAGTCTCAACAAGACTGCATACAATACTTCTCAGAGCAATAAATTAAAACAGTGTTGTCCAACCCACAGCCCTCAAAGATATTTTTAATTAAAAGCTTTTTCAAAGTACATAGAATATTACTGTTTTTATGACAGAAATGGGCTTAAAAACACTTTTTTCAGATCTAATTTTAAAATGTTTTTAATGGAGAACACCTTAAAAGTGTTTTTGATTCAATAGGGGGTCCTTAAAACAACATCAGTAGAAATTAGTTGTGGAAAATACAATTTAAATTTTATCACCACTCATGACTTCATTGTTTCAGCTTAATGCTTTGAAAAAGTGTTGAAATAAACTTGACTTACGTGGTATTAAAATTTATTAATTTATAACTATTTTCCTTTTACTATCTTTGGCACACGCCTCCTTTTAAACACTTTAAGTGACACTCGAGTGTCTAAAGGTTGGACCACACTGAATTAAAAGGTAGAATTACAACACAACTCTAGTGTAATAACTTGCGATTGATTTTTTATCAGTCAGAAATAGCTTTTTGACCACACCAATGTTGATGTACATACTTGTATAATATACACGAACGCGCGAACGGCGTTCGCAGAAAATTTCGCCCTCTGCAGAAAATTTTCTGCAGAAAAACTACAAAAAAAATTTTTTTTTCAGAAATTTTTCTGCAGAATTTATTTTTGATCGATAAATTTTTCTCATATTTTTCGCCAAATGCTTCCATCCGCGGAATCGCGATTTTAGAAAGAATCGGAATCGCGAAAGTCGGGAAATCGCAACTTTTCCCGTAAGTTCCGTTTTTGCTCGCGGAGTTTACCGTTTCTTCCGCGATGCTTTCTCGGCCCGGGACGTTAAGGTGAAGTCGGCTTCGTATCGCGTTGTTGTTGCGATGTAGAAAAAACAACTTTTCCGTAGTTAGAAGCCAACGAGTCCGGAAGTAAAAAAAATAGCGATTTTTCGCGAAAGTTCCGTTTTTCTGGCTTATGAGGTTTTCTAAGTTGCAAAATTTTTGAAAGGCTACTTTGAGAAGCAACTTAAGAAAATAAATTCAAGTTTTTTTAATCGTGTTAGATTATAACCTGTATTACATATCTGATATGATTTGAGATTCTAATAATTCTTTTAAAAATTCATTTGACTTTTTTCTTCACTTAGCAAAAATTTTATTGGTAAAAAATTAAGTTATTTTTTTTTAAATTTAAAGTAATCAATAAATTATCCTTGTATTTAACTGATTTCTTAAATTTTCATCTGATTTTAGTTGCATTTTGGTTATTTTCATGCAAATGAAGATAACGTGAAATATGTATATATTTCTTTGTTTTAAGATATTTTTATCTAGACTATCAATATTAATGACTAGTTAAATACCAGTTTAAAGTTCTTAAAATCCTCCCGAGTATAACCCAGTTAAATTAAAATTTTCTTGTTAAAATTATTTGTTTCACACATTAAATAAAATTATACATAACTAAGCTCACATGCTTTTTCCTCTTTTTTCATCTTTAGAAAAACTCCCCTGCAATTTGGGTATTTCAGTAATAATGTTTTTTTTAGAGAGATTTAAAAATGTGTAAATTCTTGCAGAAAATCTTTTGGAAAAAATTTAAGTTCGCAGAAAGGTTTTTATTTTATACAAGTATGGTTGATGATTCTTTTTAACTTACATAACTAGCTAAAAAATATCAGTGTTTACACAAACCTACAAATACTAATAAACCATTACCAAAAACTAGTAGTATCACAGATTTTTTTTACTCTAACTTCTTTAAAGGCTACTTTAGATAAATTAAATTCATACAGGTATTCTAAGTTTTTAAAAATTAATAATTTACAAAGAAAATTAGAAAACAATTATTTCCGGAAAAAAACGATGAATGCAGAAATTTTCAGATGCATATACAAAATTAAATAACAACAAATTACTAAGATCTTCAGGATCAGTTTTGATATGGAAGTAAAAATATTCAAAATAGTTAAGTTTGGCAAAAGGCCCAGATTTTTATTATGTAGCATCAGATTTCTGTAGTTTTAAAGGTATTTTGGCTAAAATGGTTAACCACTGAGGATAGAGTAATTGAAAAAGGCCCTACTATTAAAACATTTTCATTTATTTCATACATTGGGTTCAGCTTTTATGAAAACTGTGAAAATATCCACATAATTTTGTGAATTACAGTTTGCATTAAATTAAGTTTTTTTCAGCCATGAGCCTGTTTTTGTGAAAATAGGGTCTAATATACACTATCTACCAATAAGTATTTGGACACCTATGCACACACAAATGACTATATCAGCGGTCCTGAGATTGGGACCCTTGGTCCCCATTCATGATTATCTCAACGCTGATGCATACTGCACTATTTTGGATGACTTCCTACGTTGTGGCAGTTTTACGGGGTGGACCAGTCAGGACAATAATGCCAGCTGTCATGGGTCACCAAGGCTTGGTATGGTGCCAATGGGGTTAATCGAATGGACTGGCCTGCACGGACCTGAACCCTATTGAGAACCTCTGGAACGAGTTGGATCGCCAAATTAGGGGGTGCACTACCCGTCTATAATCGGTGAAAGAACTTGCATGTCTTCTCCAAGCCGAGTGGAAGAAAATACCGTCACACAAGAACTTGTGGAAAGTTTGCCCCGGAGGGTTTACGCAGTAATTGCCTCTCGTCGAGGCTCTACCAACTATTGATTATAAATAAAGTTTGTTTTTCTTTTCTATCACAGGTGTCCAAATACTTATTGGTAGATAGTTTATGTAGTATTGTGAAAAGTAGTCTGTTTAAAGGCTAAATTACAATGCACAGGGTCCGTTTTAGGGGTAAAATATTTTGTGAAAACTTGTTTTAAAATATCGTGCTTTCACAATGAAACATTTTGTGAAGGGTATGAAAACAGACCCCTGTATTTAAAGCTCAGTACTATTGAGTACTATCTCCAACATATTAAGACCAGTATGTTCAAATAAAAATGTAGTATAATAAATCATCATTACACAAAAGATAAGAATCTAATAAATGAGTAGTTATACCTTTAGGTGGCTCAGGTTCAACATATTTATCTTCAGCATTATCATATGAAAAAGCGATTTCGTGGTAAGCCCCATCCCCTGCTATAGCAGCTCTTAGCCTCTTCAACTCCTCCTCTGAAACAATAAAAATTTTGCTCAAAAAGTTATACTAGAACGCAAAATGAAATAAATTTACAGCCACTATTTAAAATAATTAAATGAGGTAGCCAAGTTCTATCAATTTGACCTGTACATAAAGAAGAGGAGGCATTTCTAATTAATCAGTTACTACACCATAAAATTCAGTTAAGTAAAAATGTCAAACAAACAAATTAATTTATCATCATCTCAAGCTAGCACCAAGTAGAAAATATACAGGGTGTTCGGAAACACCGTGGACAAAATTTGAGGGGTGGTAGAGGGGACCTAGACAAGCATATTTTGAATAGGAATGGGGGGTTGCAGATGCACCGTTAAAGAGCTAGAACCCCTAATGTGGTGTAAGGGCGTTACAAAAGGCGGTTTTCCTAAGGCCCGTTTAACGAAACAAAACATAATAGAATGAAAAAAAATTATTGCATGAGGTACAGCAGTGTATCCATATTACTCCCACCATAAATTTAAACAAAATGGGATCACTTGTTAACCCGCGGGGTGAGTTATAAAACATGCAATATTTGTTCCCTTAGCGTAATGGTATTTTTCACATTAGGGGTTTTAGCACTTTAATGTTGCATCTGCGACCCCCATTCCTATTGAAATATGCTTGTCTAGGTCCCCTCTACCAACCCTCAAAGTTTGTCCAGGGTTTTTCCGAACACCCTGTATAAACATTTAAAAGAGAATCTTTTTTTCGCTAAATTTACAATCAAAGATAAAAATCTTGAAAAATTTAGTGGTGTTATACAAGTAAATTATTTTTAAGACACATGATACTACACAAATAATAGTTATTTCATAATAATGTTAAGATACCTTGGAAGATGATTATTTTTCAAATGTAATAATGAGTTTATAATTTCAGAACATATTAAAACACTAAGATTTAAGTACTCAATCAAAGTCTATGGGTTTAAGGTAAAATAATTCACGTTTCATTTACACACAATACATGAAAAAATAGAATAAGCTTTTGTATGAAGAAACTTTAGCAATATACATACAAACCCATTTTGTACCAAGTTTTCCAAACACTTCACAGACTGCGCAATATAAACAGAAGATTAGTAATAGTTAAATCACACACACAAGAGACAATATATCTCAGTCAACCTTCATTCATTCAAAATTGTCCAGTTTTAGAAACATTTGCTATCTTTATCAAATGTGAATAAAAAAGAAATGTGATTAAACTATTCATTATTTATAAAAAATGAAGGGTTCTCGCGTATTATCCCGTCAACAGTGCCGCTCAATTCGAAAACGTTATCCAAGTCTATTTATTGATAGTTATAAAGCTGTGATGTTGAATTTAACGGCTGCTGAGTGGTCGACGGTATAATACTATGTAAGTATCAAATGAAGTTTGACTGTTCATTGTGATTATACAGTCAAATTGATTCCTATGCTTTTGAAATGCTGTTTTTGGTCAGGCATTTTTTAGAAACCATTATACTTCTTTGAAAAACTTCTTATTTTATGGGGGAATTAACTTGAAAGGCAACATCTTGTGAATTGCCCTTTTCTAAAATTTTTTGATAAAAATTAACTAAACTTTTTTTTAAAAAGCAGTTGTTTTATTACTTCCTGTAGAAAATCTAAAGCATAAAAATAAATTTGACTGTAATTTAGGACGCTGGGGCAAGAACCAGTATCTCCACTTTCAAACCATAGGTTTGCCAATTTAGCGATACACTCCCAATCATTGTTTCTTTAAAATGCCAATATTTGCCAGGTATGGGAGCTTAAACTGTGAGTCCAGAGTATAGAGTTTACAGAGATTCCAAACAGCTGTTTTCCTTTTTTAGGTACTTAATTTAATTCACGCTCGCAGATTATAATTAATTTCACTAGCAGTCAATCAGAGAAGGCGGAATGAGAAAGTTATTCCTGATTGGATGAAACTTTTATCAAGCAGCATTTTAATTTCATTGGTTCTGCTCTTTTTCCTCCACTTCCGATTTTGATTTGAGTGACAGAGAGATTTGAGCTTTAGTGGGTGAATGACACTTTAGGAAGAACGTTGAGTCAATCTGTTGAAACAAAAGTCTGTTTACGGCTTTGGGTGTTCAAATTCTTAGGTTCTGCCATGACTGGCTGTTAGATAAAGGGGGCCGCGGCGGTTGAAAGTTTAAGAACCACTGATCTAAAGTAAATTTGAATTGAAAGTGGAGATGCGTGGTTCTTGCACCACAACCTCAATTGGTCACTCAAAAAACTGAATATAAAGAAAAGGAAGGAAAGTAATTTATATATCTTGCATTGAAACAGCATATTACATGTAAGTGATTTCCATTGACTGATTACAACATTTCCGAAATGACGAACGAATCCATACAACCAGGCATCATTGGCTGAATGCCGCCATTCTCTTAGTCGATCCCTTCGAGGCCAAATATTATTTCTGCACAGAAAAAACTGAGACACATTATTGCAAAAAGTGAAACAAGCAGATTATGACACTATAAGAAATGAGAACTCTCGTTATACATAATAAAACTTTTGAGTAACCGTTTGAAGAAACTGAAAATGAAGGTTTTAAAAAATGACACCACATAAACCTTGCTTATTTACCTTGGTAAAGCTGTTCCTCGGACATATCGGAACGCAGTGAGCGATAGCGCTCTTCATCGCACAGTTTCTCTTCTTCAGAGATTGGATCTTCATACTCGTTGGAAGTTGGCTCGTATTGACTCAAGTCGTGGAGATATCCCCTTACGTCATACCTGCAAAGGTATTGGAAACACAATTCAAACATAAAAATAATGAGTGATGATAAATTAATTTGTTATGCCTTACTTCAAGATTATAATACTTTAATTTGAACAGCTAGAGTAAAACTCGGATTTGACATAATTTTGTCATAGAAGGGAGTTAAGGAAAAAATGAAATAATAGTTATATTGAACTAAATATTTTAACCTGTTAGTTCACAATTTTTAACATTTAAAATAAATTTACAATATTTAACGAGACAGATAACAGAATTGATCCCAGGTAGTAAATATTAAATCAGATCAGACAAAAACATAAACAACTATGGAAACAATTCATTTATCTTTCCCAATAAATAACCCTAAGCGATTTCATTCCATTATCTGTCTTGCATACTTGTATAAAATGAAAACCTTTCTGTGAACTTAAATTTTTCCAAAAAATTTTCTGCAAGAATTTACACATTTTTAAATCTCTCATAAAAAAACATTACTGAAATACTCAAATTGGGGCCATAATATTTTTTGTTCGTGTTTATATTGATAGTAATTTTTCATACTTTAGTGATTTTAAAACTTTTAAATAATATACATCATTGTATCTTTTATTATAATTGGAGATTCCTAATTACTGCTCTATATAAAAATGAAAGAGGTAATATCTTTGATACATCGGCAGGATTGAAAAATATAATCAACTAGCTGATATGCTCGGCCTTGCACGGGTGGAGTTATGGCTTTAGGATTTCTTTTTTAAATTTTTCAATATATTTTATACCTTATTTTACTCAGTGAAAGGTATTAAAATCCATCCCGTTCTGCAGAAAAATTTCTTAAAAAATTTTTTTTAATATTTTTTCTGCAGAAAAATTTCTTAAAAAAATTTTTTTAATATTTTTTCTGCAGAAAAATTTCTGAAAAAATTTTTTTTGTAGTTTTTCTGCAGAGGGCAAAATTTTCTGCGAACATCGTTCGCGCGTTCGTGTATATTATACAAGTATCCTGTCTTGTTTAATAATGCAAAGCAATTGTTTTCATTAAACACTCCAAATTTCAATGGTTGTCACTGCAGGATCTATAAGATTTATTTTGGATGCAAATTTTACAATATTTTTAATCATTGGCTACCAAAACAGGATAGGAATAGGTTCAATTCCGTTAACACAACAGTCCCGCTAAATACCACCAAGCTCCGGACTCCAGAAATTAGAAATTTTGATAAATAATTTTAAACTAATTGAATGAAATGCTTGGAACAGCTTTCTTCTACGCGTACAGCGATTTTTTAACGTCGCCAAGGGCGATAACCCCTTAGATACATGGTCACATGGCGTCTTCTAAAAGCGCCAAGTAGATTGAAAGCCGCCGTACCCGAAGACGAAAACTGTTCCAAATGCTCAGTTATGCCAATAATTATTATTCAGTTGCAATAGAACTCCAACTATCCAAATCGATTGGGACCGGACCCCATTTGGATAATTGGATTTTTTCAAGAAAAAAAAGGGTATTTTTGAGAAAATTACTGTATGTTTGTTTAAAATGGGGGCTAAAATTCCGTAATCAGGGAGGTCGCCAAGTTGGCGCCATTTTTTGATAATCGCGCTAATGTGGCAACCCAGGCGCAAGAATTTTTCTCCCCGACCTCGAAACCACGGCAACCCTAAAGTTGCGGTCAGAGGATCACCACAACGCCGCGGAAGCTGTTGAGTTGTAGCGTGGCTGCTTTCAACCAGCGGAACGAGTTTCGCGGACACTCGGCGTATGCTCCGCCTACTGGGTTTTATTTTCGACCAATGATAATTTTTATCGCGCAGTTAAAGGTTTTTCGTAACCGAAGGGATAGGTTTATGAAGTGGGTTTTGGCAACGGGGTGAAGCGTTCTTTTTCGTCGAGGCGGCAGGTTCGAGTGTGACAATTTCGAGGCTCCGTGGACCACGTGCAATATTTTAACGGATATACTTTTAAGAAAATTTCGATTATTTGTATAGCTAAGGATTCATCATCAAATGTAAGTAATTCTTAGTTTAAATAACTGCATTTATACTCTTTTTAAAATTTCTGTAAAATTATCGATCTCTTGTACCTTTAATGCTCTTTATGTTCTCTTTCTTGAATCCTTAAATTCATTTTTTAATCCTCCAATTATCGGATGTTTTCCGTATATCCTCAATTCCGCTTTTAATGCATATCTCTTCCATTACTATTTTTCTCTTTAACCCAACCCCCCTGTTTTTAATCCTTTTAAAATCCTGATCTTTTTTTAATACTCTGTTTTAAATCCGTTTAAAATCCCTATCTTTTCTAATATTTCCGTTGGCGGTCATTCCGTTGCAACTTATTGCGGACGTCAAAATTTGGCGACCAACTTGGCGACCTCCCCGATTATGGAACAATCCCCAAAATGGGAGAAAAAGCTATATTTCCGAGAGTTTTGGTGCTTTTTCACATCAGGGATGAAAATTCTTTGTCACTCGATAAACAATGATGCAGTCAAAATAATGTGGTTTCGGTACCAAATGAGCAAACTAACAAAGGGGGGTCACCCCTCAAAAAAAAATATTTTTCCAACTACCGCACCGCTGGTAGCACCTAATTAGCAGGTTATAGCTGGAACAAAGACCAACACACGGCAAGGTAAATAGTGCATAAAGATATGGAATTAGAAGCTCCCCTACCCAAAATGATTAACTATAACACGAATGCAGCACTGTCTGATGTTATATAATAATTGTAATCCATAACTGTTCGTGAATGACTGTTTGTATACAAAATATCAAGTATTACGAACCGGTCTATCATTAATGTTTTGTCTCCCATCCATGGTATTAAATGATTTCCTTGATCAATGTAAGCAGATTTTTCATCATCTCTAAATATTTTACAGGAATAACCAAACACAAATAGTTTCTCATTGGGGTCGATTGGTCCAGTTTTAGAATTTAGTAGCCAACCTTCACAAGGAGTCGCCATTTTATGTTCACACAACACCAAGAACAAGAAATAACAAATAAAAAAGTTCTTTTTATTGTTTTTATTTTGGAAATTTCCAATGCCATCCATCGAAACGAAAAGTGTTGTATACAGATTCAAATGTGGAAATGGAGATTGTGTTAGAAACAGACACAGCGTCACCAACCATGGTGAGCATGAACTAATCAAATCCCTATGGAGTTCATGGAGTTTCGCACGAGGGTTTTGAGTTATTTTTTAAATATTTTTTCTCATCTGTTAACCAAGGTTGTTAAAGTTACTTTGAAATAGTATTTGAGTACAAATACAAGTATTTCAGAAAAAGTAACTAAGTATTAAGTACAAATACCCGAAAAAAGTAACTAAATAGAGTACAAATAGAGTATATGAAAAGTATTTAAGACTACCTTCCCTTCAGTTACTTTACCCGCAAAATTTAAATTTAAAAAATTTAAAATAAAAATTTTTTAAAAAATAAAATTTAATAAAACAAATTAAAAATTTAAATAAAATTTAAACTAATACTACTTAATAAAATGAATTCATTTTAAAAATAATTTTCAAAATTAATTTTAATTAATAAAATTTATTTTAATTATTTTTAAAAAATTGAAATATAATTTTAATAATAAAATGAAATTTTAATATTTGAACTAAAACTTAATTGAGAGAACGATGTCTATTCAACAGGAAGAAGGTGGACGCAATCGATACTCCAAATTTTTGAATTTTCGACTACATAATAAGTTAATAATTTAAACCATAATATTTAAAATTAAAGGAAATTTAATTATAGATTGCTAACGTAAGTTTCTACAGTAAATTGCTGAAGTTTTTTAAACAAGAAGTTGCATTTAACTCAAAAAAATTTAAGGTTACTTTTACTTTACTTTAAACACTTGAAAGTTTGTAAAGATAATGGTATCCTCCTTACCTTTCATTATTATCCAATTTTTAATAAAATAAAATTATTTTCATAAGCTAGTAAAAAAGTTTTTCATTTTCTTTCCCCACTCTTTCTTTGGAAATTTAATTTAATTTAAAAATTGTGAAGCATTTATATTATTAATACTTTATATTATTATTGTCTTAAATGCTTTAGCGATGTTTTAATTTCTTAGGTTATCAAATTTTTGAAATTAATCTTTTAATTGATATTTTGCCTTTTTTTCAATTCAAATGGAATATTCATATTAAGCAGAAAATTATTTCGGTCATTTTTAAAAAATTAAAAAAAGTTAAATTTAAGTCAGTAACTCTTTTATTACTTTTAGTTTTTCTTCAAGAAAGTGAGAAAGAAAGAATGTTATAATAAACTTTTACTTTTAAGTGAATTTTTTATAGAATCTTGTAAGAATATACTACATAAAGGCTTGAATTAGATTAAAAAGTTTTTAAAAAACGGCTTTTAACCCTTTTGGGCAAAAGTGGGCGAAGTTTTAAGCTACATATCATACAAATATCAAAACATAAAAATCAATTGTAATTATCTAGATCTAGATAAAAATACAAAGCGAATATAAATCCTCAATTCCCTCACTACTTTTTTAAAAAAATTATTAAAAAAAACTACCTCTTTTTGGGGACATTATACTTCCAACAAACAATGGTAATCCGGGAAGCAGGAACGGAATGGGACGATTCGGCGCGAGACAGAAAAAATATTTGTCTATTTTTTTAGAATGATTTTGAAAAGGTTCTATTTAATTTCATTTTATTTCTCAAGCCGAATATCGTCCACGTGCCAAAACGGCCGCGTCGAATAGTAGTAGACCAACAGCCTTTCGGAGAGCACAACAAAAAAGCGACTGAATGACATCTTTTCGTAAAATTTGATCTGTCGGTAAAAATGTCCCCCCTCTCTTTGGTTCGTGGAAAAACAAGGAACTACGAACAATAATTGGCCATAAAAGGGTGTCCTATCGGCTTTTCGATCTCGAGCAATTCGACCTTGCGAGGTGGACCCCCAAAGACACTCGCCGGCTCCTGGTGACCCCCCAAGGGTGGGTGAAACAAAAACGGCACTTTCTTCATCACAGGGGGGTAATAAATATTCTTAAAAGGATTGTCACTTGTCAGCGATTCGGGTGGTCGGCCACCGCCGGGGACGCTTTTTCCCTTCGGTTGATGCGAAAGCAGGAAGAAGTGTTTTGTGTTTTGTTCCCATCTCCAATGTTTGGATTGCATTTTTTTAATTCTGGGTTTAGAAAGTAACTGAAGTACAGCTTAGGTACTTAAGTAACAAGGATTTGAGTTACTTTTAAATTTTTGTAGTTAAATACCAGTTCGATAATGAAAAAGTAACGAATGTAACTAAATACTTTTAAAGTATTTAAAAAGTATTTCCGTTACTAAGTATTTAAATACTTAACAACCTTGCTGTTAACATACAGGGTGTCCCATAAATAATGGGTCACATTTCTAGGGGGGATAGTAGACACCTAGACGAGTCACAGCCGTATTAACCAACGCGAGCCGATCCACAGATTATTCACTGATCGTACAAACCATGGTCGAAGTTTTTCCGATGACGAGATTTGGACCTTATCGACCAACATCCAACAATCATGGTTTCTTCAAACCGCAGTTTTGTATGTAACGCCACTTCTGATTGGACCGCGATGACGCCAGACATCGAGACCGGCCTTCCGCGCTGTTGGCTGAAGTTCATAGTCCCAGTGTAAAATATTTCCTGTAAAATTATCTACCTGCTTTAAAACATTTCTATCGCAACTAATAATAACTATACAACCAACTACAGAAAATGACTTGAACTGGTGTTCTATATTTCCTGCTTTACATTCGAAATTGTTTTCACAATCCTCGTAATCTAATGGTTACACTGAAAGGGTTTATTTTAATATTATTTTTAAAATACTCACACGTATCTAAAAATATTGATTCACCTCTCTAAAAATAGACTATTTTTGAAAGAATTTAAAGGAATTATTAGTTAAAAGGGGAAATTTTTGTAACTTAAGTAAGAGCCGTGCTAAATATTTAATACCTTAGTTATTTTAAGAGCGCCATCTATCAAAACGAGATCGAACTCTAAATTTTCTGGTTGATGGCTTTTTAAACCGTTTTGTGAGAAGTTTTTCTTTATTATTACACTTTCAGCAACCATTATTTTGATGATTAAAGCAAATATACTCATATATAAATATAATTTGTGATCAAATTCTTCTTAAATGTCCATTTTCGCAAAAATAACCCACGGATCCATGGTTCAACCCACCAAAGTTGGGTGGTCAGATTTTGGCTGAAAAAACCAGTGATTATTCATTAGTTAGGGCTGGTCGATAAGGTTTTACTTAGGATCAGGGGATAATCCTTCAATCCATGGTTGAACCACGATGGTTAATACGGCTGTCAGAATCACATAGGATTCGGGGGTCCCAGACCAAATCCCAGGGAGTTAAAAATGGAGCGACACCCGCAAAAAATTATTGAAAAATTCAATTTGTAGAAGAACTACTTTTGGTAAAAATTTAATAATGGTCTCAAAACATGTGGTTTAGTATGATCTTTAAAATTATCTCAAAAATTTTCACTTTAAAATTTGTTTTATTATGAAAAAAGTTAAAAAACCACAAAAAAATGCGAAAATTCTGCCAAAACCTCATTTTGTATTTCGAAATCATTTCTTTTGATTTAATAATCTTACAGCCGTATTAACCAACGCGAGCCGATCCACAGATTATTCACTGATCGTACAAACCATGGTCGAAGTTTTTCCGATGACGAGATTTGGACCTCATCGACCAACATAGTATTAACACCTCCAATTCTAAAACAGAAATGATATAATTTCCCAGATTCCAAAAGGCACGCAAGAGAGATTCTCTACTTAACCCTTCACTGCACGGTGTGCCGAATTCGGCACATACCAATAAAACTCCTAAATTTTCCCACATGTGTTAAATTTAAGTTATCTGAGTTTTGTGCCCCATCTAGAACATACATATATATAATATTAACTACTCAGTGTGGATCTATATGGCAGCTTCTCACTGATTATTAGGTTTTTATGTCTCCATAACAGTTGCATCCATTTTGTATGGAATCAAAGATTTTGATTGATCTTTTTTTTACCAGTAAATCTTGAAGATATCGCTTGGTAAATTAGGTGACATTTATATACACAACATATACTTCTTATTTAAATTGATTTTTCGTAAATACAATTATTACACCAGCTGTAAATCATGTTTTTAGGTTTGTGCCATACCATAAAAAAACCATATATCTTAATGAAAAATTAAGTCTGGAATTTTTTAAATATTTTTCCTGTATTCGTGGCTGTTAGAAGATATTAAATTATTTTTTTCAAAAGAAACAAAAAAATCGTGCAGTGAAGGGTTAACAATTTTTTATTCCTTTAAAAAGCGGTGACTATATTAAACATCTTTTTTAACCGAAATTTAATAAGTTTCTTTATATTTTAAGAACTCAAAACTTTTCTTCCACTAGTTATGGATCAAAGCCCAACTCTGGTTTCATATTAACACCTCCAATTCTATAACATAAAAGATATTGCTTCCTAGATCCAAGCGGCACACAAGAGAGATTTTCTACTTAACAATTTTTACTTTATTTAAAAAGCGGTGAGTATATAAAACATCTTTTTAAGCGAATTTTAATAAGTTTCTTTATATTCTCAGTACATAAAATTTATTTAGCAAGTTATGGAACAATGCCCAAGTGTTGTTTCATAATCGCTCCATTGGTTTCATACAATCGTATCCGAGAAAGGAGCCACATATAGTACCGGTTGTGCTTGGCGACTCTCAACTTCATTCTCTCCGCCGAACAGGGTTGCTCTACTTGACCAGAGCCTCCTGCCCGACAGGCTAGTTTAAGCTTGGCGTCGTAAATGTTACCTCCTTCGGAACGGGTTTGTTTTGGGGTTGCTGGTACATTCGTCACGCATGCACGACTGCGTTCATTCGAATTCGAGGAGGAAACACAACAGGGGGTCCTGCAAATGAAAACTTCATCTATCCCAGCTCAACGATAGACCGGTTTTTTTTGGTTATCACGACGGTTCGGCAAACTAACTTAAAACATTTAAAAGTTAATTATCTATTCATAACTCCTATAAATTGATTTACTTTTAATTGATATAACTGATTTCAAGATGACCTTGTTGTTTTCATGGAAAGATTAAGAAGATGGTTAAGAAGTTTGAATAAATAAATGCTTGCTGTATTTGAATATAACAATTTTATCCATGTTAAGTAATTAAGAACATTAATTACAGATATTTCAATTAAACTCCGCTAAATTTGTTTAATATTATGATCTAGGATATAGATTTGACATCCCTTTTAAATAAAGTGATTCATAGATCCAAAATCTCAATCACATATATGTATAATAAATGACCACACCGCATGGAAATTTTAAATATATAGCTACCACAACGTCCTTAGTCTTGAGAGTGAGATTCGTACAAAAACTTTAAAAATATGGTTTTTACTATGACATGACTCTAAAGAATGATTTTTCCAATCGCATATACTATTTTTATGCGCTTAAATAAAAAACTACAGTCTTAAAAAAGCTGCAGATGAGAGTGAATTAACGAAATCCCCCGCAGTTCAAGTGCAGAAACCCAGTCAAGCTACGTCGTTTAACTTCGTTTCCACATTCCACACTAAACTAAAGCTGAAATATAACATGCCAGATAACTATTTTAGAATCACGTTATTTTTATTATTTTTACACTAAAATGTGCGTTTACCACTACAGTTACAGAATCCCATGACACTTATAACTCATTTTTGAAAAAAAGTGCCGTTTGACTTGTTTCGTAAATAGGTGATACAATTTTAATAGTTTATTTTCATTAATACCTGTTTTTAGATTTTTTTAATTATAAAAGTGGTACATTTGAGAGAAAATAAACTGTTAATTATTTTTGTGAAATATATTACTTTTTCAAAATATCATAGTATGTATAATTACCAAAAAATATAGTTAAATAATTAATCATTAATTTTTTGACTGATTTTTTTATGGATATGCGAAAAATGGTCATGGTCAGCGAAAACCGTTCATTAATATTATTATTATTATCTCGAAAACTTAAGATAGAGAGAAACTGACAACTGCACATCGTAGAGTAGGTGCTAAATTGTATAGAAAAATTATTTTATTAAAACTAATGGTTTAATAAAAATAGCCACCAAAGCAGGCTTCAGACAAATTTAAAAGAACGATACGTCGATACATGAAAATTAATTATGACAAGCCATGGTCGATTCTTTTAAAAGACAGGGGTGGATTGTGCCGCCTATAGACTGAACCAAAATTTACCGCCTATATATGCTATACATCATACTAAACTAAACCGAGGCATCATTTCAGTTTTTAGGTTGGGGGGCAAAGATTGACTTGACTTTTGGTTTCTTATTTTTTATTGGGCGGTGGGGCGGTCTGACTGAACGTCATTTAAAGGTCCCGAGTGTATTTTATATCTGAAGTGTTAGATCACTTTGAAGTTTTTTTTAACACGAAATGTTACAATTTTACAATGTGATGTTGAAGTAAAAATGGGGGGTCTGGGGGTCACCCCCATAAAAATTTTGAAAACTTGCTTCTTAAAGTAATCTTTCAGCTCATTTTGAGACCCTTTGGGTAACAAAGAGAACAGTTCCTTTAAACAACATCATTGTGCTTTTTTGAAAGGATGTTCTGCTTTTTCCAGAGCTTATGTTAAGTGTTTCCTATTTCTCTTCTCCTTTTATATTCAGAAAAAATTCGGCAGTCAAAAATTTGCCACCTACTTAAATTTTCCACCGTAGGCTATAGCCTAGCTAGCCTATTTAGAAATCCGCTACTGATAAAAGAATTAAATTCCCTTCAAAGGAAATCTTAGTTGATTAAAACACCGCTGAAAGCGGCGTCAGACAAAACGTTAAACAGATGATAATTAAGAGTGATCCAAGGCAATATTTCTTCACTCTACATCTACAAAATACTGAAATTTCAGAAAAATCGAAAGAGAACAACGCATTCCAGTTTTAATTCCAGTTTTTGCATAGCAACAAAGACAATGGGGATTCGTACGTCGTTGGACAACACGTGTCAAGATTCAAACGCTTGTTTCTTCGTTTTTAAGACAGCTGGGACCTTGAAATTTTAATATGTCCTTCCAACCAATTTTCCAGAGAATCTATAAAATTTTCAGGGGGCGAGGTCAGTTAGGGGGTCGTGTACTAATAAAAACCCGTTTTAAAGTAAAAAAATGACAGGAAAATTTATCAGCCCGGGTTAGAGCGATACGCCGTTCGAAAGCTCTTTCAAAGTTTCACAACATACTAAAATTTCAGATAAATCGGGCGTCAATCTCGTTTAGGACAAATAAGCTCTATTCTGCTTTCAAAAATCCTGGATGACGTCAAAATCACCATGGAAACCCGTAATTCTGGAAAAACTTTGCCATAACGGTCCCTTACTCATAAGTAAAATCAAAAAAAATTTTTAAATAATAATTATCGATTTATTAAGGATTTGCGGACTTGTGTTTTTTGAGGGTAGTATCGACTTTTTTTCTAACTCTAATAACTACCTAAATTATTTTTCGATTGGTATAAAAATCGGATATGATGGACATCTAGAGGTCAACGTTAAGTTTCATTGGCCGAAAAAACGATATTTTAATATCTATTGTGCTCAAAACGCGAAAAACCGACATAGGAATGGGGGGCGCAGCCGCACCGTTAAAGAGCTAGGACCTAATGTAGTGCGAGAGCGTTACAAAAGAACGTTTTGCTAAGGCCCGTTTAACGAAACAAAACATAATAATTAACGAAAAAACCTTTTTTAAAAACAACGTTTTTAAAATGCACTAAAAAGTATAAAATAATTTTTTGTAACTCCTTGTAAAACGAAAAACGTGGGGATCATGCATTAGATATTTAATTCATCAAATTCATTTAACCAACTTTCATCATTCATTAAAATAATTTTAAACTTTAAATAGAGTGCCAAGAGTAGTAGCTGTAAATATTACTGTATGATCCCCAGTCCCCACGTTTTTCGTTTTACAAGGAGTTACAAAAAATTATTTTATACTTTTTAGTGCATTTTAAAAACGTTGTTTTTAAAAAAAGGTTTTTTCGTTTATTATTATGTTTTGTTTCGTTAAACGGGCCTTAGCAAAACGTTCTTTTGTAACGCTCTCGCACTACATTAGGTCCTAGCTCTTTAACGGTGCGGCTGCGCCCCCCATTCCTATTCGAAGTATGCTTGTCTAGGTCCCCTCTACCTCCCCCGAAATATTGATGATCATTTCTGAATCACCCTGTAGATTTTATCAAAATCATTAAAATCGTGCCGCTTAGATAGACTATTAATTACTAAAAGTTTAGTTACAATGCCGACAAAGAATTCGTCACACATTCCTTGTCCATTTTTCTAAATATAGAAGTGGCACCAGTCCTTGTTAGTTTACGTGTGTTTAGATAAGAAAATCGCCCGTCCTTGAACAACAAAAGACAGGAAACAGAAATTTCCCTTCAAATAATAATTTTTTTGTAGAGTTAACCCTTTCATCAGACCCATAGCCCTCCAGTCATGCAGCTAGATCGTAGAGCCTGAGCTAAAATCCCCTGTCATTTTTAAGAATAGACTCGTCCAGGCTGCTCTGTTTACCTTATTGTCACTTAGTGATGACCGCGGGTGGTGGGGAAAGTGTCCGAAAGATATATGACCGGGGAGGGGGCTTGAGGGGAAAATAAGCGGGAGCATTTCCGGTGTCTTGGGTGAAGTGCACTTAAAAACCACAGAAAATTTCAGCATAACTTTATGCGTAATTCGTGATAAAACTCTGGGTAGTTTGGGAAATAATAGTAGTATACTTAGAATTGAAGGTTCTTTTCCAGAAATAAATAAAACGCCACATTTTAAAAAATGAGTTAGGGGGTCAGAGTCATGGGATTCTTAAGTTCACATTTGCAAAAACAAGAAAAATTTTTTGTTTTCAAAATTAGTAGGTAGTAGGTTAATATTTTGCTTTTACTACTGGAAATTTTATTTACGACGGCATATACATCAGCGGCTTGATTGTAATCATAGTAGTACAATTAATTGACAGTAAAAGTTCTTTAACTAAAATTTAAAATTATCCGACCAATTTATAGGAGTGTACCGTTGAAAGGGTTTATGAAAACTGCCCACTAACCAAACCAGAAAGTAATAAAGCTATAAAAAAATTTTATCGGTTTGTAATTGAAATTGATGAGAAATTGTTATTCTTAACTGACATTCTGATTTTTATTTCCAAATCCTTAAAAAAGTTGGGGATATATATGAAAAAGGGTTTCAACTCTACGTTTATTGCAGAAACCGGTCAAGTACAAAAGTTTTAAATTTTCTTTTAAGAAGAAAATAGTTGTAGGTAAGGCACCCCAATTATTATGATATGGTCGGACTCAAGACCTCAGAAAATTTATACTTAAATTTTATTAAATTAATAACCACATTAAATTATTCTGACTGGCAACCTTTTTTTCGGTCCCTACCATAACAGAAATATCTAATTATTCAAATTCAAATTTATTCAACAACAACAACACAACACTGAAAGATTTTTTATATCCCAAAGGAGCTAAATATGCTCTCAATTATATGTCTTCAACTAGACAGAAAACACAAAATTTAACCTATTATTGGGAACAATAGAGTATTAGTTTTTTTTAACAAAAAATAACAATTAACTGCCTGATTTTAAGTATTTTATTTGTAAAAGTTTAAAGTATCAAAATGTTTTTGAAATGTTTACTGAGCATCAATTCAATTAAACCTAAAAATGATATTTACATTATTATTATTATTGATATCCTACAGGAAATAAAAGATATACACCTTACTAGTTATCCTAGACTAAGTCTGCAATATTTTATATTTTTAAAAGCTTGCAAAAACGGAAAAAGTTTTTATTAAATTTTAACGAAATTTTTTAAGATCAGTAATTGCAATCGCAAATGAAAATAAATATTATGAATGTAAGAGTTAGTTGTGATAGAGTCACCGCCGAGGACACGTCCCCCCAATAATGATAATAAGGCACAGTTTAGAAATACTGTATTTTAAACTTTTGAGGAAAAACCGAAAATTTTCTGAATGTGTTTTCCAACCTTAATCATAAAGTATGCCCCAATTTACCAACGGCATCTAACATAAGAGGCCCATATAAGAGGGGGACAGATCCCCATGATTTTCCATACGAAAAACGAAAGTTGGTGCTTCATTTAATATGTAGACGGCCCCTCAAAGACTTAAATTAAAGCTGGTTTTAAAATAGACGTTACATCAAGAAAATTAGCGTTTTACAGTATCTTTCTAACCCCAACCAATCGCTCACAATCGTTTCTGTTCCGATTTTTTTGCGGCCGACTGACTGTTTATTAAATCCTAGTTAGTGAAGGGATTTTTATTGAAATCTAAAACATTGTGAGGTGCAACATTAGGGGGAGTGCAAACAAACATAATCCTCTTTCCCCTAGACTCCTTTCTGAATCTAGCATCTAATAATAATTTGCGTCCAAGCTTTTCTTTGACATAACATTTAGAAAAGATTCAAAAGAAGCGCTATGACACAAATCAACTCTAAATTAGGGACCTATTTTTACCTACAAATCCAAAAACATTTTCTTGAATATTGTAACCAACTGGATTATAAAACACTTTTCCTTTCAATTTATTGTTTTTGTGTAAACATTTAAAATTTGGGTTAAAAAAGGAAATTAAAAAAATGTACCATTCACAGATTACACCGTACAATTTCAAAGGTAATTTTACCCTCATTATTTTTTATTGCAGACACATTTTATGACTGAAAGTATTTTATACTCCATGTTTCATTTTTAAACTTTCGTGCATAAATTCAGAAAGAAATTTTTAAATATCTTTATCGAATTTTACCTCTAATTTACACTGTAAAAACTAAACGAAAAAAACTCAAAACTCGTTCAACGGGTCATTTGGAAGAAATAATTATTTCTATTGGTAAATAAAAGAATAAATAACTAGAAATTTAGTTAAATTAAATAGTTTAGTTAAATTAAAATAAATTTCATTACGTAATAAAATATCTAAATCTTTATATTTGAAATGTGATAAAAAACAGTAATTTTGAAGTTTATTTTGAGTACACTACACACCAAGCAGTTCTCAACATCAAGCATGTTTATCTCAGGCTCATACATCACCCTTGACAGGAGAGTCCTCCCCCAATTTAGACACCCTTGAAAGGACATTCCATACCCCAAATAGTCTTAAATCAACTCCGGCTACTTATCGCACTTGTAATTTGCCAATAGTTAGCAACCGCGCCAAGATACCAAACGAGCAACCGAATTCTGGCAGTGTATCGCCCGTTCTGGCGCAAACAGGTTGTACTAGAGGCGGCGGGTTTTCCAGATACGATTGTATGAAACCAATGGAGCGATATTAACACCTCCAATTCTAAAAAACAAATGATGTCATTGCGCAGATATCAAAAGGCACGCAAGAGAGATTCTCTACTTAACAATTTTTTATTCCTTTAAAAAGCGGTGACTATATTAAACATCTTTTTTAACCGAAATTTAATAAGTTTCTTTATATTTTAAGAACTCAAAACTTTTCTTCCACTAGTTATGGATCAAAGCCCAACTCTGGTTTCATATTAACACCTCCAATTCTATAACATAAAAGATATTGCTTCCTAGATCCAAGCGGCACACAAGAGAGATTTTCTACTTAACAATTTTTACTTTATTTAAAAAGCGGTGAGTATATAAAACATCTTTTTAAGCGAATTTTAATAAGTTTCTTTATATTCTCAGTACATAAAATTTATTTAGCAAGTTATGGAACAATGCCCAAGTGTTGTTTCATATTAACACCTCCAATTCTAAAACAGAAAAGATATCGCTTCCTAGATTCCAAAAGGCACACAAAAGAGATTCTCTACTTAACAATTTTTTATTCCTTTAAAAAGCGGTGACTATATTAAACATCTTTTTTAACCGAAATTTAATAAGTTTCTTTATATTTTAAGAACTCAAAACTTTTCTTCCACTAGTTATGGATCAAAGCCCAACTGTGGTTTCATATTAACACCTCCAATTCTATAACATAAAAGATATTGCTTCCTAGATCCAAGCGGCACACAAGAGAGATTTTCTACTTAACAATTTTTACTTTATTTAAAAAGCGGTGAGTATATAAAACATCTTTTTAAGCGAATTTTAATAAGTGTCTCTACATTCTCAGTACATAAAACTTATTTCACATGTTATGGATCGAAGCTCAACTGTTTCATATTAACACCTCCAATTCTACAACGGAAACGATATTGCTTTATATTTTAAGAACTCAAAACTTTTCTTCCACTAGTTATGGATCAAAGCCCAACTGTGGTTTCATATTAACACCTCCAATTCTATAACATAAAAGATATTGCTTCCTAGATCCAAGCGGCACACAAGAGAGATTTTCTACTTAACAATTTTTACTTTATTTAAAAAGCGGTGAGTATATAAAACATCTTTTTAAGCGAATTTTAATAAGTGTCTCTACATTCTCAGTACATAAAACTTATTTCACATGTTATGGATCGAAGCTCAACTGTTTCATATTAACACCTCCAATTCTACAACGGAAACGATATTGCTTCCTAGATTTCAATGGGCACGCGAGAGATTCTCTACTTAACAAATTTTTATTCATTTAAAAAGCGGTGAATATATTAAACATCTTTTTTAAGCGAAATTTAATAAGGTTCTTTATATTCTCAGAAAACATATTTCACATGTTATGGATCGAAGCTCAACTGTTGTTTCATATTAACACCTCCAATTCTACAACGGAAAAGATATTGCTTCCTAGATTCCACTAGGCACGCAAGAGAGATTGTCTACTTAACTTTTTTTTATTCATTTAAAAAAGCGGTGACTATATTAAACATCTTTTTTAAGCGAATTTTAATAAGTTTCTTTATATTCTCAGTACATAAAACTTATTTCACATGTTATGGATCGAAGCTCAACTGTTTCATATTAACACCTCCAATTCTGAAACAGAAAAGATATCGCTTCCTAGATTCCAAAAGGCACGCAGGAGAGATTCTCTACTTAACAATTTTTTATTCATTTAAAAATTGGTGACTATATTAAACATCTTTTTTAAGCGAAATTTAATAAACTTCTCTACATTCTCAGTACATAAAACATATTTCACATGTTATGGATCGAAGCTTAACTGTTGTTTCATATTAACACCTCCAATTCTACAACGGAAAAGATATTGCTTCCTAGATTCCACTAGGCACGCAAGAGAGATTCTCTACTTAACAATTTTTTATTCATTTAAAAAGCGGTGAATATATTAAACATCTTTTTTAAGCGAAATTTAATAAGGTTCTTTATATTCTCAGAAAACATATTTCACATGTTATGGATCGAAGCTCAACTGTTGTTTCATATTAACACCTCCAATTCTACAACGGAAAAGATATTGCTTCCTAGATTCCACTAGGCACGCAAGAGAGATTGTCTACTTAACTTTTTTTTATTCATTTAAAAAAGCGGTGACTATATTAAACATCTTTTTTAAGCGAATTTTAATAAGTTTCTTTATATTCTCAGTACATAAAACTTATTTCACATGTTATGGATCGAAGCTCAACTGTTTCATATTAACACCTCCAATTCTGAAACAGAAAAGATATCGCTTCCTAGATTCCAAAAGGCACGCAGGAGAGATTCTCTACTTAACAATTTTTTATTCATTTAAAAATTGGTGACTATATTAAACATCTTTTTTAAGCGAAATTTAATAAACTTCTCTACATTCTCAGTACATAAAACATATTTCACATGTTATGGATCGAAGCTTAACTGTTGTTTCATATTAACACCTCCAATTCTACAACGGAAAAGATATTGCTTCCTAGATTCCACTAGGCACGCAAGAGAGATTCTCTACTTAACAATTTTTTATTCATTTAAAAAGCGGTGAATATATTAAACATCTTTTTTAAGCGAAATTTAATAAGGTTCTTTATATTCTCAGAAAACATATTTCACATGTTATGGATCGAAGCTCAACTGTTGTTTCATATTAACACCTCCAATTCTACAACGGAAAAGATATTGCTTCCTAGATTCCACTAGGCACGCAAGAGAGATTGTCTACTTAACTTTTTTTTATTCATTTAAAAAAGCGGTGACTATATTAAACATCTTTTTTAAGCGAATTTTAATAAGTTTCTTTATATTCTCAGTACATAAAACTTATTTCACATGTTATGGATCGAAGCTCAACTGTTTCATATTAACACCTCCAATTCTGAAACAGAAAAGATATCGCTTCCTAGATTCCAAAAGGCACGCAGGAGAGATTCTCTACTTAACAATTTTTTATTCATTTAAAAATTGGTGACTATATTAAACATCTTTTTTAAGCGAAATTTAATAAACTTCTCTACATTCTCAGTACATAAAACATATTTCACATGTTATGGATCGAAGCTTAACTGTTGTTTCATATTAACACCTCCAATTCTACAACGGAAAAGATATTGCTTCCTAGATTCCACTAGGCACGCAAGAGAGATTCTCTACTTAACAATTTTTTATTCATTTAAAAAGCGGTGAATATATTGAACATCATTTTTAAGCGAAATTTAATAATTTTCTTTATATTCTCAGTACATAAAACTTATTTCACATGTTATGGATCGAAGCTCAACTGTTTCATATTAACACCTCCAATTCTGAAACAGAAAAGATATCGCTTCCTAGATTCCAAAAGGCACGCAGGAGAGATTCTCTACTTAACAATTTTTTATTCATTTAAAAATTGGTGACTATATTAAACATCTTTTTTAAGCGAAATTTAATAAACTTCTCTACATTCTCAGTACATAAAACATATTTCACATGTTAAGGATCGAAGCTTAACTGTTGTTTCATATTAACACCTCCAATTCTACAACGGAAAAGATATTGCTTCCTAGATTCCACTAGGCACGCAAGAGAGATTCTCTACTTAACAATTTTTTATTCATTTAAAAAGCGGTGAATATATTGAACATCATTTTTAAGCGAAATTTAACCCACTGACGGATAAGCTCTGAAAGTGCAGTGTTACCGAAATCGCTCCTAACTTCTGTTGTAACCTCTTCTTTCCCCCCTGGGATTGTCAGATCTCTCCCTTTAGTGCCAACCATGGTGATCGCCAAGGAAGAAAACGTGAAAATTGAGTCATTACTATTTCTCCCCTATCTCCAGGCGCCTGCCCCTATTGTTCCTTATCGTTCACTGTCTGGACACATGTTGGGGTTGGGGATTTTGCCGATAAGGTTGTGAATGGTTTAGGCGGACAGTGGAATTGAATCTGGGCTTCGTTTCGCTCACATCCTTGAAAGAAACTCCATGAGAATAATTTGTCTGCGCTATTAGTTTTCAGCATTACGTATTTTTTTATTAGCAGTTAGATTTTCAAGAAATTATTGCACTCAGATCCAAATTTTCTTCGGTTTTCCTGGCAGGAAATTCAAGCTCTAAAATGTATCTACAAAATTAAAGTAGCTTTAATTAGTTGGAAATTTTTGCTACTCGATATCATTAAGTTTTGTACCGATAAGAATTTTTTCAAATTTTGTTCTCTATTCCAACGTTTAGTAATTGAATGAGGTAAAGGACAAGTAAATAATAATAAATAAAGATACTAATAAATCTGAATTCCAAAATTCAATATTTAATTGAAAATCAATGACATTCGGAATGCATTTTTAAGTTAAACCAAATAAAAATTATTTATGGTAGTCGATTAGTTTAACACAATAAACCTCGTTGAATGTTAAAATTCTTTCTGAGAATTTTTGTATCAATCAGTGTTACTACCCGATGTAAGTCCGTGATTGCGGATTTTTATACTAATAACTAGCTGAAATTCCTGGTCTTGAACGGGTGGATTGTATTAATTCCTTTTTTTAAGTTATCTCGAGTTATATGTCCGATTTTTCGCCTCACCCATAACCCTGGTGTCCCGGTACTTTTCTGTATCTCAGTTTTCCCAATAATTTTCCTGTCTTGCTGTTTTCATATCCCTATGTTCCCGATAATTTTCTTATCCCGATGTTCCAGGTACCTTTTCATCCCGGTATTAGCGGTGCCATTTTTTTCATCCCAGTTCCAACAGTGATATCTCATTCCATCCTGAAATTTTTTGTATATAAAACATTTATTCTTTCTTAGTGTTAAAAACAATCCAATCGAAATAATATCAGTCATTTGAAAATCCAATGTTTTCGTGAATTTTTCCCGCTGTCCTTCCCAAAATTCCGCGAAAATTCAATTTCAAAGTAAAATAAGTTTTAAAAAAATCTCGACAAAAATCCAGTAAAAAACTATTGAAATCCTGTTTTTTTTCCTTTGAAACTACCTTGAAAATTCAAAAAGGATTGTTGTAATCGAAAAAACTTTTTTTTATTTTTATGATGCATTAGTGCGGTAAAGTTGCTTATGGTGGCAGAGAGTACCAGTGATTTTTTTTTCAGAATTTTGGGATAATATCAATAACTTGAAGTGCCACATTGGCTCTAAAGGTTCCCTATGTCAGGGGTTCTCAAACTTTTTCAGCCGTGGCACCCCTATCAAGCTAAAAAAAATTCGGGGCACCCCCCCCAAAAAAGATTAAAATTTCAGGGAGGAAAGGTGTCCTCATAAGAAGTCTCCAGCAGTGTATTATGGAATTATTTTCAGGAGGGGGACAAAATTAGCCCTCAACCCTTTCATGTAGTACATTAAATAGGTCCAATGTATAAAATTAATAAATATTAGGTCCAACGTAGTTTCTTTTTTTTAGGTAGAATTTCTGTTATGAGAAAGGTTATAATAAAGCTCGAAGTATCAAAGGGGGTCTGGGGGTCCTCCCCCAGAAATTTTTTGGAAAGTAGACTGTAAAAGACAGGTTTTTAAGTAGTTTTAGCACACCTATTCCAAAATTTAGTTTTACATTTTTGGCAGGATTTGCATTTTTATTAACTTAATATAATGTAAAAAACAGATATAGGTGCTAAATATCAGGGTTTTAACTTCTTCAGGGTTTTAACCAAGTCCGCGTTTCGGTGGGACAGAGCACTCTCGGCCCCCATATACGCCTTTCCGTACTCTTTTTCATTTCCAACAAATATTTTTGTTACTTCTGTACAACTGCAGTTTTACCATATGAAAAGAAAAAAGGTATGTATTTGTCCCTTTTTCTGTGAAAAGCAGTTATTTTGATCGTTTATTTTGCTCAAGATATAAAAAAATATTTGGCTTTTTACGAATGCAAGAATAAAAGGAAAAAATAATGAAAAAGTTGGATAATATTCACTGTTTTCATCCCACCCCCATAAACAGTTAAGAAAATATAGGGGGTCGGCACCCCAGGGCGCCGCGGTACACAGTTTGAGAACTCTGCCCTATGTTATCCTATGGAGCGCGCAAGCCAAAAAGGCCTAAAATTGGTTTTTCGCCCCTCATTCCTACTCTAATCACACGACAAATGTCTTCACTCGAGTTATGGACTCTATATGATGTATTCTACCCGACAAAACCTGAATAAAAGAAATATCTTTGTCATGTTGATGGTTGGCTCAAACTTGAACGAGAAAGGCCGCAATTTTCGACTGGTCTGGAGGAAGCCCCTTTTATGTAAAATTTACTATAAAAAGAAGTAGGGCCAAAAATAAAAATAAAATAATATTTTTAAAACTATAGTAGAATCACCACACCTTGTAAGGATCTGTTAAATATTTTCAACATGACTCGGTGCACGAAATATCACCTCACAAATTTTTTACTCATGCGGAAACTTCTGCCCGTTTGCATATGTATTGCTTATATAGAACAAACTATATGCAAAAAGGCAAAAGGCTAAGGGAGGCATTTTGGGAATATTTCTTTCACCAAGCTCTTAGCCTAATTAATTTTAAAAGGTAGGTAAGTTTTTCAGGCAATGAAAACCACTGATTTTTTACTGATCAGCTGTCTTTTTGATATAATCTATATGAATAAGGAGGTAAGCGTTTTCTAAAGTTTTTCCTAGCAATGAAAATCTTGTACCTGTAAGAATCAGAAATTTTTCTTACTAAGCACGTATTTTTATCAATTATTTGTGGTATGTAGGCATATGATGCCCGTCTAAGGAACAAATTTTAGTACTTTTTACGAATCAGGACAACAAGCCTACCTTAAAAAATGTAAAAGTTGTAATTTGTTAAAAAAAAGTATTTTTTATGCTTTTGTATTTTATTAAATTTAATAAGTATAAATTAGGCAATTAATTTCTGAAAGATAAAATCTAACAATCAAGTTAAAACGGTTTATGTGATTTATCAATACTCATTTTTATAAATATTTAAATAACTATTTAATCAATAATTTTGATTTGTTTATGCTACACAACTTTACATAGACCAATAACCAGTAGAATATTTTGCAACTATAATGAAAGATAAATGCCTCAAACAATTACAATGGGAATTTTTTTCAAAAGTAGATTTTCAAGGTACCTCCCATTGAAAATTAAAAATATTTACTCTCCGATTTCTTTATAAAAATTTTGTATGTTTGTGTAGCCCCTTTCTAAACGAAAACTGTTGGCCTTTGCAGGGTTTTTTTTGTGGTTTTGGGATTATTTTTCGATTATCTAATTTATAAATTCATATATTTAAACATTAATTGGGATATTTTTAGTTAGCATTCGTATTTAGCCCGGTAATACAGCTGTATATTGCATCATAAGTCTTAATCTCAATAATTCGATTTTTAGTCTTTTCGCGGAGTTAAATTTTGTCTAAACCATAGGAGTGCAATGCAAAAGCTGTTTTAATAATTTTAGTAATGTGCTGATAAATGATCACTCAATCAAGAATATATGGTAAAAAATATTTTATGAACCTATTTTCATTAAAATTGAAGCAATTAATTATTTTACAAATTTACGTAAACTGTCAGGAAACATTCAATGGCAAAACGGAGATCCTTATTGATTACCTTAACCATAAATAGGAATAGAAAAATATACTTTTTATGTCTACACACATTTTTTGTGAAAATGTGCTTTACTTTCTCAATTTGTTACAAAATACGAGGCCTTAAAAACCAAAAGGGGTCATTTTCGGATTCTGATAAAATTTTGAGTTAAAAATAATTATTTAAATTTGCTTTTTTTCTTGAAAATTTGCCTTATTTATTTTAATTGTCAAGAGATGAAGTCCTATGATAAAACGGATGTTAGTTTTAGATTCAGCACAAAAAATATATGAAATGATTTTATAAAAAAATTTGAATTAAAAATTTTACTACAATGAGTCCATTTTCGAAATTTTTATGCATTTCCCAACAAAAAAAATATATTTCCAAGAAAAAATGGAGATAATTTTCGGATTCAGCGCACCTAAAATCATTTTGTTCAGGGGAAATTACCCAAACATCTACAGTGTAACAACCTCAGATTTTCTAGATTGTTTTCTTGATAAAATAAAACAATAGTTTCACCCTTTTTAAAATTATATAAATTGTTAAAATCGATTTACAGTCATACACTTCGTACTACTTCAAGTAGAAATACACAAACGAATTTTGTCCCATCTCTTCACCTACACGTTCAAAACTTGCTCGGGCAAGAAACAACCACTTCTCTGTTATCACCGGAAATGTATCCGCGCTGAGCATTCTTTTTATGGACTGACCCCCTGCTTCCCCCCTAAGAGCGGTCTTGCTGAGGGTCAAGTGTCAGGGAGAGGAGGCCTGTGCCGCCGCCAACGACGCCGTTCTAGTAGCCAAATGGGGGGAAAGGGACTGTTTTTTGTCTCACGTGTAAACACGGTTCTATCGAAAGCAGTCGGCTTCTCTTCGTCGTGTTTAGACGAGGCTATCTGTCAGAGGGTTAATAAGTTTCTTTATATTCTCAGTACATAAAACTCTTATTTCACAAGTTATGTGACAAAGCCCAACTGTTGTTTTATATTAGCAACACCAATTCTATTACAGAAGGGATATTGCTAACTAGATACTTAGATCTAATATTCGAGAATGATTTTATAGATAAAAAAAAACCTTAAATATTTAAAAATCTACTCCAGAATCACCAGTACATTTACGTAAAATACTGCTGAACATCAAAAAAATACATACTAACACACACAAGTTTATAAGTAGACGATCAAAATATTATAATTCAAAATCTGAAATTATCAACAACAAAAAAACTGTAGTCACTATGTGAACGGATGGCTTAACCAGTTGGAGCGTATGGCTTTGAAACGAAAGGTCCCGGGTTCAAACTCTACCTTCTACTCTTGACTTTTAGATGGTAAGTATTTTTTTAAACAATGTTCAATTATCAACATTATATTTATTAGAAGAACTGTCTGGTTGCAGGAACGGATGGCTTGGTGTGTTAGTGCACCAGTATGCCGGATCCGTAAAGGCCCTCAGGTCGAACCTCCCTCGGTTCGAGTCTGAGCCTCTCCCCGGGTATAGCACTCGGACATAAATGCACTTGTGCATTTATAAATTTATTCCTGCCTATTTTAAAGGGGGGACATTAACATTTCTATTTTCAACTCTTAACTGCAACCGTACCTGTCATATTCAATGAAAAATAACTTTTTTTCACAAACTTTTAACAAATTATCAAACCATCAAAGATTCTGAGGAAAGGTACTTTAAGCGGCCACCCTCCACAGACCGCAACCACCGCCCTGGCGATTTCATTTGCCTTAAGCTTTTTATCCTAATTTTTTAAGTGGTAGCAAAACCAAAAACCAAATTAGAAAGAAAATAAAGTAGCTCGACCAAGTAATTTTTCCTTAATTTAAAAAGCGGTGACTATATTTTATATCTGTTAATGTGCAATATGTAATTCCGAAGAAGAACAGTCTACTAGACGATTATTTTACATCTTATAGATAAGCCATACTGTTATTTATTTAACAGCACCAATTCAATTACAGAACAGAATGCTACCTAAGATTCCGTTAGGCCTAAAATGAATTTGATCTACTTAACAATTTTTAGTTAATTTAAAAAGCGGTGACTATATTAAACATCTTTTAAGCGAACATTAATAAATTTCTCTATACTCTCAGTACATAAGACTGTTATTTCACAAGTTATGGAACAATGCCAGATTTTTGTTTTATATTTACAGCACCAATTCAATCACAGAAATGATATTGCTACCTAAATTCCGCTACGCACATGAGACGTTCTCTACTTAACAATTTTTACTTCATTTAAAAAGTGGTGACTATATTAAACATCTTTTATGCGAATTTTAATAAATTTCTCTATATTCTCAGACCATAAAACTGTTATTTCACATATTATGAAACAAAGCCAAACTCCTGTTTTATATTAATAGAACCAAGTCTATTAAAGAAAAGATATTGTTAAATAAGATTCCAAAAGGACATTAGAGATTCTCTACTTAACTATTTATACTTCATTTAAAAAGCGGTGAGTATATAAAACATCTTTTTAAGCGAAATTTAATAAGTGTCTCTACATTCTCAGTACATAAAACTTATTTCACATGTTATGGATCGAAGCTCAACTGTTTCATATTAACACCTCCAATTCTACAACGGAAAAGATATTGCTTCCTAGATTTCAATGGGCACGCGAGAGATTCTCTACTTAAAAATTTTTTATTCATTTAAAAAGCGGTGAATATATTAAACATCTTTTTTAACCGAAATTTAATAAGGTTCTTTATATTTTAAGAACTCAAAACTTTTCTTCCACTAGTTATGGATCAAAGCCCAACTGTGGTTTCATATTAACACCTCCAATTCTATAACATAAAAGATATTGCTTCCTAGATCCAAGCGGCACACAAGAGAGATTTTCTACTTAACAATTTTTACTTTATTTAAAAAGCGGTGAGTATATAAAACATCTTTTTAAGCGAATTTTAATAAGTTTCTTTATATTCTCAGTACATAAAATTTATTTAGCAAGTTATGGAACAATGCCCAAGTGTTGTTTCATAATCGCTCCATTGGTTTCATACAATCGTATCCGAGAAAGGAGCCACATATAGTACCGGTTGTGCTTGGCGACTCTCAACTTCATTCTCTCCGCCGAACAGGGTTGCTCTACTTGACCAGAGCCTCCTGCCCGACAGGCTAGTTTAAGCTTGGCGTCGTAAATGTTACCTCCTTCGGAACGGGTTTGTTTTGGGGTTGCTGGTACATTCGTCACGCATGCACGACTGCGGTCATTCGAATTCGAGGAGGAAACACAACAGGGGGTCCTGCAAATGAAAACTTCATCTATCCCAGCTCAACGATAGACCGGTTTTTTTTGGTTATCACGACGGTTCGGCAAACTAACTTAAAACATTTAAAAGTTAATTATCTATTCATAACTCCTATAAATTGATTTACTTTTAATTGATATAACTGATTTCAAGATGGCCTTGTTGTTTTCATGGAAAGATTAAGAAGATGGTTAAGAAGTTTGAATAAATAAATGCTTGCTGTATTTGAATATAACAATTTTATCCATGCTAAGTAATTAAGAACATTAATTACAGATATTTCAATTAAACTCCGCTAAATTTGTTTAATATTATGATCTAGGATATAGATTTGACATCCCTTTTAAATAAAGTGATTCATAGATCAAAAATCTCAATCACATATATGTATAATAAATGACCACACCGCATGGAAATTTTAAATATATAGCTACCACAACGTCCTTAGTCTTGAGAGTGAGATTCGTACAAAAACTTTAAAAATATGGTTTTTACTATGACATGACTCTAAAGAATGATTTTTCCAATCGCATATACTATTTTTATGCGCTTAAATAAAAAACTACAGTCTTAAAAAAGCTGCAGATGAGAGTGAATTAACGAAATCCCCCGCAGTTCAAGTGCAGAAACCCAGTCAAGCTACGTCGTTTAACTTCGTTTCCACATTCCACACTAAACTAAAGCTGAAATATAACATGCCAGATAACTATTTTAGAATCACGTTATTTTTATTATTTTTACACTAAAATGTGCGTTTACCACTACAGTTACAGAATCCCATGACACTTATAACTCATTTTTGAAAAAAAGTGCCGTTTGACTTGTTTCGTAAATAGGTGATACAATTTTAATAGTTTATTTTCATTAATACCTGTTTTTAGATTTTTTTAATTATAAAAGTGGTACATTTGAGAGAAAATAAACTGTTAATTATTTTTGTGAAATATATTACTTTTTCAAAATATCATAGTATGTATAATTACCAAAAAATATAGTTAAATAATTAATCATTAATTTTTTGACTGATTTTTTTATGGATATGCGAAAAATGGTCATGGTCAGCGAAAACCGTTCATTAATATTATTATTATTATCTCGAAAACTTAAGATAGAGAGAAACTGACAACTGCACATCGTAGAGTAGGTGCTAAATTGTATAGAAAAATTATTTTATTAAAACTAATGGTTTAATAAAAATAGCCACCAAAGCAGGCTTCAGACAAATTTAAAAGAACGATACGTCGATACATGAAAATTAATTATGACAAGCCATGGTCGATTCTTTTAAAAGACAGGGGTGGATTGTGCCGCCTATAGACTGAACCAAAATTTACCGCCTATACAGGGTGATTCTAAATTACATGGACAAACTTCGCATGGGGGTAAAGGGGACCTAGACAAGCATATTTCGAAAAACTTGAGGGGGCGCAGATACACCGTTAAATAGCTAGGACCTAATGTAGTGCGAGCGCGTTTCAAAAGGCCGTTTTTAGAAGGCCCGTGTGACGAAACAAAACATAATAAAATGAAAAACATTATTGCATGAGGTACAGGAGTATCCGTACAACTTAAATCCTTAATGTGATAGAAATTGGACCGCTTGCTAAACCGTGGGGTTGAGTCTTAAAACGTGCAATATTAATCTCTTAGTCAAACAATGGAGTTCCCTTAATGGTATTTAGAAAAATGATGATCAGGGAAGGAATTTTCAATGATCGTAACATTGATCATTGGAACTATTTGATCATTGAAAATTACTTCCCCTATCATCATTTTTCTAAGTACCATTAAGGAAACTCCATTCTTTGACTAAAAGATTAATATTGCACTTTTGAAACTTACTCCACGATTTAGAAAGTGGTTCAAATTTTATCGAATTCATGGTGTAAGTAGTAGGGATACTTCCTTACCTTATGCAATAATGTTTTTCATTTTATTATGTTTTGTTTAGTCACACGGGCCTTCTAAAAACGGCCATTTGAAACGCACTCGCACTACATTAGGTCCTAGCTCTTAAACGGTAAGGCTGCGCCCCCCTATTCCTAAGCGAAATATGCTTGTCTAGGTCCCCTCTAACCCCATGCGAAGTTTGTCCACGTAATTTCGAATCACCCTGTATATGCTATACATCATACTAAACTAAACCGAGGCATCATTTCAGTTTTTAGGTTGGGGGGCAAAGATTGACTTGACTTTTGGTTTCTTATTTTTTATTGGGCGGTGGGGCGGTCTGACTGAACGTCATTTAAAGGTCCCGAGTGTATTTTATATCTGAAGTGTTAGATCACTTTGAAGTTTTTTTTAACACGAAATGTTACAATTTTACAATGTGATGTTGAAGTAAAAATGGGGGGTCTGGGGGTCACCCCCATAAAAATTTTGAAAACTTGCTTCTTAAAGTAATCTTTCAGCTCATTTTGAGACCCTTTGGGTAACAAAGAGAACAGTTCCTTTAAACAACATCATTGTGCTTTTTTGAAAGGATGTTCTGCTTTTTCCAGAGCTTATGTTAAGTGTTTCCTATTTCTCTTCTCCTTTTATATTCAGAAAAAATTCGGCAGTCAAAAATTTGCCACCTACTTAAATTTTCCACCGTAGGCTATAGCCTAGCTAGCCTATTTAGAAATCCGCTACTGATAAAAGAATTAAATTCCCTTCAAAGGAAATCTTAGTTGATTAAAACACCGCTGAAAGCGGCGTCAGACAAAACGTTAAACAGATGATAATTAAGAGTGATCCAAGGCAATATTTCTTCACTCTACATCTACAAAATACTGAAATTTCAGAAAAATCGAACGAGAACAACGCATTCCAGTTTTAATTCCAGTTTTTGCATAGCAACAAAGACAATGGGGATTCGTACGTCGTTGGACAACACGTGTCAAGATTCAAACGCTTGTTTCTTCGTTTTTAAGACAGCTGGGACCTTGAAATTTTAATATGTCCTTCCAACCAATTTTCCAGAGAATCTATAAAATTTTCAGGGGGCGAGGTCAGTTAGGGGGTCGTGTACTAATAAAAACCCGTTTTAAAGTAAAAAAATGACAGGAAAATTTATCAGCCCGGGTTAGAGCGATACGCCGTTCGAAAGCTCTTTCAAAGTTTCACAACATACTAAAATTTCAGATAAATCGGGCGTCAATCTCGTTTAGGACAAATAAGCTCTATTCTGCTTTCAAAAATCCTGGATGACGTCAAAATCACCATGGAAACCCGTAATTCTGGAAAAACTTTGCCATAACGGTCCCTTACTCATAAGTAAAATCAAAAAAAATTTTTAAATAATAATTATCGATTTATTAAGGATTTGCGGACTTGTGTTTTTTGAGGGTAGTATCGACTTTTTTTCTAACTCAAATAACTACCTAAATTATTTTTCGATTGGTATAAAAATCGGATATGATGGACATCTAGAGGTCAACGTTAAGTTTCATTGGCCGAAAAAACGATATTTTAATATCTATTGTGCTCAAAACGCGAAAAACCGACATAGGAATGGGGGGCGCAGCCGCACCGTTAAAGAGCTAGGACCTAATGTAGTGCGAGAGCGTTACAAAAGAACGTTTTGCTAAGGCCCGTTTAACGAAACAAAACATAATAATTAACGAAAAAACCTTTTTTAAAAACAACGTTTTTAAAATGCACTAAAAAGTATAAAATAATTTTTTGTAACTCCTTGTAAAACGAAAAACGTGGGGATCATGCATTAGATATTTAATTCATCAAATTCATTTAACCAACTTTCATCATTCATTAAAATAATTTTAAACTTTAAATAGAGTGCCAAGAGTAGTAGCTGTAAATATTACTGTATGATCCCCAGTCCCCACGTTTTTCGTTTTACAAGGAGTTACAAAAAATTATTTTATACTTTTTAGTGCATTTTAAAAACGTTGTTTTTAAAAAAAGGTTTTTTCGTTTATTATTATGTTTTGTTTCGTTAAACGGGCCTTAGCAAAACGTTCTTTTGTAACGCTCTCGCACTACATTAGGTCCTAGCTCTTTAACGGTGCGGCTGCGCCCCCCATTCCTATTCGAAGTATGCTTGTCTAGGTCCCCTCTACCTCCCCCGAAATATTGATGATCATTTCTGAATCACCCTGTAGATTTTATCAAAATCATTAAAATCGTGCCGCTTAGATAGACTATTAATTACTAAAAGTTTAGTTACAATGCCGACAAAGAATTCGTCACACATTCCTTGTCCATTTTTCTAAATATAGAAGTGGCACCAGTCCTTGTTAGTTTACGTGTGTTTAGATAAGAAAATCGCCCGTCCTTGAACAACAAAAGACAGGAAACAGAAATTTCCCTTCAAATAATAATTTTTTTTGTAGAGTTAACCCTTTCATCAGACCCATAGCCCTCCAGTCATGCAGCTAGATCGTAGAGCCTGAGCTAAAATCCCCTGTCATTTTTAAGAATAGACTCGTCCAGGCTGCTCTGTTTACCTTATTGTCACTTAGTGATGACCGCGGGTGGTGGGGAAAGTGTCCGAAAGATATATGACCGGGGAGGGGGCTTGAGGGGAAAATAAGCGGGAGCATTTCCGGTGTCTTGGGTGAAGTGCACTTAAAAACCACAGAAAATTTCAGCATAACTTTATGCGTAATTCGTGATAAAACTCTGGGTAGTTTGGGAAATAATAGTAGTATACTTAGAATTGAAGGTTCTTTTCCAGAAATAAATAAAACGCCACATTTTAAAAAATGAGTTAGGGGGTCAGAGTCTTGGGATTCTTAAGTTCACATTTGCAAAAACAAGAAAAATTTTTTGTTTTCAAAATTAGTAGGTAGTAGGTTAATATTTTGCTTTTACTACTGGAAATTTTATTTACGACGGCATATACATCAGCGGCTTGATTGTAATCATAGTAGTACAATTAATTGACAGTAAAAGTTCTTTAACTAAAATTTAAAATTATCCGACCAATTTATAGGAGTGTACCGTTGAAAGGGTTTATGAAAACTGCCCACTAACCAAACCAGAAAGTAATAAAGCTATAAAAAAATTTTATCGGTTTGTAATTGAAATTGATGAGAAATTGTTATTCTTAACTGACATTCTGATTTTTATTTCCAAATCCTTAAAAAAGTTGGGGATATATATGAAAAAGGGTTTCAACTCTACGTTTATTGCAGAAACCGGTCAAGTACAAAAGTTTTAAATTTTCTTTTAAGAAGAAAATAGTTGTAGGTAAGGCACCCCAATTATTATGATATGGTCGGACTCAAGACCTCAGAAAATTTATACTTAAATTTTATTAAATTAATAACCACATTAAATTATTCTGACTGGCAACCTTTTTTTCGGTCCCTACCATAACAGAAATATCTAATTATTCAAATTCAAATTTATTCAACAACAACAACACAACACTGAAAGATTTTTTATATCCCAAAGGAGCTAAATATGCTCTCAATTATATGTCTTCAACTAGACAGAAAACACAAAATTTAACCTATTATTGGGAACAATAGAGTATTAGTTTTTTTTAACAAAAAATAACAATTAACTGCCTGATTTTAAGTATTTTATTTGTAAAAGTTTAAAGTATCAAAATGTTTTTGAAATGTTTACTGAGCATCAATTCAATTAAACCTAAAAATGATATTTACATTATTATTATTATTGATATCCTACAGGAAATAAAAGATATACACCTTACTAGTTATCCTAGACTAAGTCTGCAATATTTTATATTTTTAAAAGCTTGCAAAAACGGAAAAAGTTTTTATTAAATTTTAACGAAATTTTTTAAGATCAGTAATTGCAATCGCAAATGAAAATAAATATTATGAATGTAAGAGTTAGTTGTGATAGAGTCACCGCCGAGGACACGTCCCCCCAATAATGATAATAAGGCACAGTTTAGAAATACTGTATTTTAAACTTTTGAGGAAAAACCGAAAATTTTCTGAATGTGTTTTCCAACCTTAATCATAAAGTATGCCCCCAATTTACCAACGGCATCTAACATAAGAGGCCCATATAAGAGGGGGACAGATCCCCATGATTTTCCATACGAAAAACGAAAGTTGGTGCTTCATTTAATATGTAGACGGCCCCTCAAAGACTTAAATTAAAGCTGGTTTTAAAATAGACGTTACATCAAGAAAATTAGCGTTTTACAGTATCTTTCTAACCCCAACCAATCGCTCACAATCGTTTCTGTTCCGATTTTTTTGCGGCCGACTGACTGTTTATTAAATCCTAGTTAGTGAAGGGATTTTTATTGAAATCTAAAACATTGTGAGGTGCAACATTAGGGGGAGTGCAAACAAACATAATCCTCTTTCCCCTAGACTCCTTTCTGAATCTAGCATCTAATAATAATTTGCGTCCAAGCTTTTCTTTGACATAACATTTAGAAAAGATTCAAAAGAAGCGCTATGACACAAATCAACTCTAAATTAGGGACCTATTTTTACCTACAAATCCAAAAACATTTTCTTGAATATTGTAACCAACTGGATTATAAAACACTTTTCCTTTCAATTTATTGTTTTTGTGTAAACATTTAAAATTTGGGTTAAAAAAGGAAATTAAAAAAATGTACCATTCACAGATTACACCGTACAATTTCAAAGGTAATTTTACCCTCATTATTTTTTATTGCAGACACATTTTATGACTGAAAGTATTTTATACTCCATGTTTCATTTTTAAACTTTCGTGCATAAATTCAGAAAGAAATTTTTAAATATCTTTATCGAATTTTACCTCTAATTTACACTGTAAAAACTAAACGAAAAAAACTCAAAACTCGTTCAACGGGTCATTTGGAAGAAATAATTATTTCTATTGGTAAATAAAAGAATAAATAACTAGAAATTTAGTTAAATTAAATAGTTTAGTTAAATTAAAATAAATTTCATTACGTAATAAAATATCTAAATCTTTATATTTGAAATGTGATAAAAAACAGTAATTTTGAAGTTTATTTTGAGTACACTACACACCAAGCAGTTCTCAACATCAAGCATGTTTATCTCAGGCTCATACATCACCCTTGACAGGAGAGTCCTCCCCCAATTTAGACACCCTTGAAAGGACATTCCATACCCCAAATAGTCTTAAATCAACTCCGGCTACTTATCGCACTTGTAATTTGCCAATAGTTAGCAACCGCGCCAAGATACCAAACGAGCAACCGAATTCTGGCAGTGTATCGCCCGTTCTGGCGCAAACAGGTTGTACTAGAGGCGGCGGGTTTTCCAGATACGATTGTATGAAACCAATGGAGCGATATTAACACCTCCAATTCTAAAAAACAAATGATGTCATTGCGCAGATATCAAAAGGCACGCAAGAGAGATTCTCTACTTAACAATTTTTTATTCCTTTAAAAAGCGGTGACTATATTAAACATCTTTTTTAACCGAAATTTAATAAGTTTCTTTATATTTTAAGAACTCAAAACTTTTCTTCCACTAGTTATGGATCAAAGCCCAACTCTGGTTTCATATTAACACCTCCAATTCTATAACATAAAAGATATTGCTTCCTAGATCCAAGCGGCACACAAGAGAGATTTTCTACTTAACAATTTTTACTTTATTTAAAAAGCGGTGAGTATATAAAACATCTTTTTAAGCGAATTTTAATAAGTTTCTTTATATTCTCAGTACATAAAATTTATTTAGCAAGTTATGGAACAATGCCCAAGTGTTGTTTCATATTAACACCTCCAATTCTAAAACAGAAAAGATATCGCTTCCTAGATTCCAAAAGGCACACAAAAGAGATTCTCTACTTAACAATTTTTTATTCCTTTAAAAAGCGGTGACTATATTAAACATCTTTTTTAACCGAAATTTAATAAGTTTCTTTATATTTTAAGAACTCAAAACTTTTCTTCCACTAGTTATGGATCAAAGCCCAACTGTGGTTTCATATTAACACCTCCAATTCTATAACATAAAAGATATTGCTTCCTAGATCCAAGCGGCACACAAGAGAGATTTTCTACTTAACAATTTTTACTTTATTTAAAAAGCGGTGAGTATATAAAACATCTTTTTAAGCGAATTTTAATAAGTGTCTCTACATTCTCAGTACATAAAACTTATTTCACATGTTATGGATCGAAGCTCAACTGTTTCATATTAACACCTCCAATTCTACAACGGAAACGATATTGCTTTATATTTTAAGAACTCAAAACTTTTCTTCCACTAGTTATGGATCAAAGCCCAACTGTGGTTTCATATTAACACCTCCAATTCTATAACATAAAAGATATTGCTTCCTAGATCCAAGCGGCACACAAGAGAGATTTTCTACTTAACAATTTTTACTTTATTTAAAAAGCGGTGAGTATATAAAACATCTTTTTAAGCGAATTTTAATAAGTGTCTCTACATTCTCAGTACATAAAACTTATTTCACATGTTATGGATCGAAGCTCAACTGTTTCATATTAACACCTCCAATTCTACAACGGAAACGATATTGCTTCCTAGATTTCAATGGGCACGCGAGAGATTCTCTACTTAACAAATTTTTATTCATTTAAAAAGCGGTGAATATATTAAACATCTTTTTTAAGCGAAATTTAATAAGGTTCTTTATATTCTCAGAAAACATATTTCACATGTTATGGATCGAAGCTCAACTGTTGTTTCATATTAACACCTCCAATTCTACAACGGAAAAGATATTGCTTCCTAGATTCCACTAGGCACGCAAGAGAGATTGTCTACTTAACTTTTTTTTATTCATTTAAAAAAGCGGTGACTATATTAAACATCTTTTTTAAGCGAATTTTAATAAGTTTCTTTATATTCTCAGTACATAAAACTTATTTCACATGTTATGGATCGAAGCTCAACTGTTTCATATTAACACCTCCAATTCTGAAACAGAAAAGATATCGCTTCCTAGATTCCAAAAGGCACGCAGGAGAGATTCTCTACTTAACAATTTTTTATTCATTTAAAAATTGGTGACTATATTAAACATCTTTTTTAAGCGAAATTTAATAAACTTCTCTACATTCTCAGTACATAAAACATATTTCACATGTTATGGATCGAAGCTTAACTGTTGTTTCATATTAACACCTCCAATTCTACAACGGAAAAGATATTGCTTCCTAGATTCCACTAGGCACGCAAGAGAGATTCTCTACTTAACAATTTTTTATTCATTTAAAAAGCGGTGAATATATTAAACATCTTTTTTAAGCGAAATTTAATAAGGTTCTTTATATTCTCAGAAAACATATTTCACATGTTATGGATCGAAGCTCAACTGTTGTTTCATATTAACACCTCCAATTCTACAACGGAAAAGATATTGCTTCCTAGATTCCACTAGGCACGCAAGAGAGATTGTCTACTTAACTTTTTTTTATTCATTTAAAAAAGCGGTGACTATATTAAACATCTTTTTTAAGCGAATTTTAATAAGTTTCTTTATATTCTCAGTACATAAAACTTATTTCACATGTTATGGATCGAAGCTCAACTGTTTCATATTAACACCTCCAATTCTGAAACAGAAAAGATATCGCTTCCTAGATTCCAAAAGGCACGCAGGAGAGATTCTCTACTTAACAATTTTTTATTCATTTAAAAATTGGTGACTATATTAAACATCTTTTTTAAGCGAAATTTAATAAACTTCTCTACATTCTCAGTACATAAAACATATTTCACATGTTATGGATCGAAGCTTAACTGTTGTTTCATATTAACACCTCCAATTCTACAACGGAAAAGATATTGCTTCCTAGATTCCACTAGGCACGCAAGAGAGATTCTCTACTTAACAATTTTTTATTCATTTAAAAAGCGGTGAATATATTAAACATCTTTTTTAAGCGAAATTTAATAAGGTTCTTTATATTCTCAGAAAACATATTTCACATGTTATGGATCGAAGCTCAACTGTTGTTTCATATTAACACCTCCAATTCTACAACGGAAAAGATATTGCTTCCTAGATTCCACTAGGCACGCAAGAGAGATTGTCTACTTAACTTTTTTTTATTCATTTAAAAAAGCGGTGACTATATTAAACATCTTTTTTAAGCGAATTTTAATAAGTTTCTTTATATTCTCAGTACATAAAACTTATTTCACATGTTATGGATCGAAGCTCAACTGTTTCATATTAACACCTCCAATTCTGAAACAGAAAAGATATCGCTTCCTAGATTCCAAAAGGCACGCAGGAGAGATTCTCTACTTAACAATTTTTTATTCATTTAAAAATTGGTGACTATATTAAACATCTTTTTTAAGCGAAATTTAATAAACTTCTCTACATTCTCAGTACATAAAACATATTTCACATGTTATGGATCGAAGCTTAACTGTTGTTTCATATTAACACCTCCAATTCTACAACGGAAAAGATATTGCTTCCTAGATTCCACTAGGCACGCAAGAGAGATTCTCTACTTAACAATTTTTTATTCATTTAAAAAGCGGTGAATATATTGAACATCATTTTTAAGCGAAATTTAATAATTTTCTTTATATTCTCAGTACATAAAACTTATTTCACATGTTATGGATCGAAGCTCAACTGTTTCATATTAACACCTCCAATTCTGAAACAGAAAAGATATCGCTTCCTAGATTCCAAAAGGCACGCAGGAGAGATTCTCTACTTAACAATTTTTTATTCATTTAAAAATTGGTGACTATATTAAACATCTTTTTTAAGCGAAATTTAATAAACTTCTCTACATTCTCAGTACATAAAACATATTTCACATGTTAAGGATCGAAGCTTAACTGTTGTTTCATATTAACACCTCCAATTCTACAACGGAAAAGATATTGCTTCCTAGATTCCACTAGGCACGCAAGAGAGATTCTCTACTTAACAATTTTTTATTCATTTAAAAAGCGGTGAATATATTGAACATCATTTTTAAGCGAAATTTAACCCACTGACGGATAAGCTCTGAAAGTGCAGTGTTACCGAAATCGCTCCTAACTTCTGTTGTAACCTCTTCTTTCCCCCCTGGGATTGTCAGATCTCTCCCTTTAGTGCCAACCATGGTGATCGCCAAGGAAGAAAACGTGAAAATTGAGTCATTACTATTTCTCCCCTATCTCCAGGCGCCTGCCCCTATTGTTCCTTATCGTTCACTGTCTGGACACATGTTGGGGTTGGGGATTTTGCCGATAAGGTTGTGAATGGTTTAGGCGGACAGTGGAATTGAATCTGGGCTTCGTTTCGCTCACATCCTTGAAAGAAACTCCATGAGAATAATTTGTCTGCGCTATTAGTTTTCAGCATTACGTATTTTTTTATTAGCAGTTAGATTTTCAAGAAATTATTGCACTCAGATCCAAATTTTCTTCGGTTTTCCTGGCAGGAAATTCAAGCTCTAAAATGTATCTACAAAATTAAAGTAGCTTTAATTAGTTGGAAATTTTTGCTACTCGATATCATTAAGTTTTGTACCGATAAGAATTTTTTCAAATTTTGTTCTCTATTCCAACGTTTAGTAATTGAATGAGGTAAAGGACAAGTAAATAATAATAAATAAAGATACTAATAAATCTGAATTCCAAAATTCAATATTTAATTGAAAATCAATGACATTCGGAATGCATTTTTAAGTTAAACCAAATAAAAATTATTTATGGTAGTCGATTAGTTTAACACAATAAACCTCGTTGAATGTTAAAATTCTTTCTGAGAATTTTTGTATCAATCAGTGTTACTACCCGATGTAAGTCCGTGATTGCGGATTTTTATACTAATAACTAGCTGAAATTCCTGGTCTTGAACGGGTGGATTGTATTAATTCCTTTTTTTAAGTTATCTCGAGTTATATGTCCGATTTTTCGCCTCACCCATAACCCTGGTGTCCCGGTACTTTTCTGTATCTCAGTTTTCCCAATAATTTTCCTGTCTTGCTGTTTTCATATCCCTATGTTCCCGATAATTTTCTTATCCCGATGTTCCAGGTACCTTTTCATCCCGGTATTAGCGGTGCCATTTTTTTCATCCCAGTTCCAACAGTGATATCTCATTCCATCCTGAAATTTTTTGTATATAAAACATTTATTCTTTCTTAGTGTTAAAAACAATCCAATCGAAATAATATCAGTCATTTGAAAATCCAATGTTTTCGTGAATTTTTCCCGCTGTCCTTCCCAAAATTCCGCGAAAATTCAATTTCAAAGTAAAATAAGTTTTAAAAAAATCTCGACAAAAATCCAGTAAAAAACTATTGAAATCCTGTTTTTTTTCCTTTGAAACTACCTTGAAAATTCAAAAAGGATTGTTGTAATCGAAAAAACTTTTTTTTATTTTTATGATGCATTAGTGCGGTAAAGTTGCTTATGGTGGCAGAGAGTACCAGTGATTTTTTTTTCAGAATTTTGGGATAATATCAATAACTTGAAGTGCCACATTGGCTCTAAAGGTTCCCTATGTCAGGGGTTCTCAAACTTTTTCAGCCGTGGCACCCCTATCAAGCTAAAAAAAATTCGGGGCACCCCCCCCAAAAAAGATTAAAATTTCAGGGAGGAAAGGTGTCCTCATAAGAAGTCTCCAGCAGTGTATTATGGAATTATTTTCAGGAGGGGGACAAAATTAGCCCTCAACCCTTTCATGTAGTACATTAAATAGGTCCAATGTATAAAATTAATAAATATTAGGTCCAACGTAGTTTCTTTTTTTTAGGTAGAATTTCTGTTATGAGAAAGGTTATAATAAAGCTCGAAGTATCAAAGGGGGTCTGGGGGTCCTCCCCCAGAAATTTTTTGGAAAGTAGACTGTAAAAGACAGGTTTTTAAGTAGTTTTAGCACACCTATTCCAAAATTTAGTTTTACATTTTTGGCAGGATTTGCATTTTTATTAACTTAATATAATGTAAAAAACAGATATAGGTGCTAAATATCAGGGTTTTAACTTCTTCAGGGTTTTAACCAAGTCCGCGTTTCGGTGGGACAGAGCACTCTCGGCCCCCATATACGCCTTTCCGTACTCTTTTTCATTTCCAACAAATATTTTTGTTACTTCTGTACAACTGCAGTTTTACCATATGAAAAGAAAAAAGGTATGTATTTGTCCCTTTTTCTGTGAAAAGCAGTTATTTTGATCGTTTATTTTGCTCAAGATATAAAAAAATATTTGGCTTTTTACGAATGCAAGAATAAAAGGAAAAAATAATGAAAAAGTTGGATAATATTCACTGTTTTCATCCCACCCCCATAAACAGTTAAGAAAATATAGGGGGTCGGCACCCCAGGGCGCCGCGGTACACAGTTTGAGAACTCTGCCCTATGTTATCCTATGGAGCGCGCAAGCCAAAAAGGCCTAAAATTGGTTTTTCGCCCCTCATTCCTACTCTAATCACACGACAAATGTCTTCACTCGAGTTATGGACTCTATATGATGTATTCTACCCGACAAAACCTGAATAAAAGAAATATCTTTGTCATGTTGATGGTTGGCTCAAACTTGAACGAGAAAGGCCGCAATTTTCGACTGGTCTGGAGGAAGCCCCTTTTATGTAAAATTTACTATAAAAAGAAGTAGGGCCAAAAATAAAAATAAAATAATATTTTTAAAACTATAGTAGAATCACCACACCTTGTAAGGATCTGTTAAATATTTTCAACATGACTCGGTGCACGAAATATCACCTCACAAATTTTTTACTCATGCGGAAACTTCTGCCCGTTTGCATATGTATTGCTTATATAGAACAAACTATATGCAAAAAGGCAAAAGGCTAAGGGAGGCATTTTGGGAATATTTCTTTCACCAAGCTCTTAGCCTAATTAATTTTAAAAGGTAGGTAAGTTTTTCAGGCAATGAAAACCACTGATTTTTTACTGATCAGCTGTCTTTTTGATATAATCTATATGAATAAGGAGGTAAGCGTTTTCTAAAGTTTTTCCTAGCAATGAAAATCTTGTACCTGTAAGAATCAGAAATTTTTCTTACTAAGCACGTATTTTTATCAATTATTTGTGGTATGTAGGCATATGATGCCCGTCTAAGGAACAAATTTTAGTACTTTTTACGAATCAGGACAACAAGCCTACCTTAAAAAATGTAAAAGTTGTAATTTGTTAAAAAAAAGTATTTTTTATGCTTTTGTATTTTATTAAATTTAATAAGTATAAATTAGGCAATTAATTTCTGAAAGATAAAATCTAACAATCAAGTTAAAACGGTTTATGTGATTTATCAATACTCATTTTTATAAATATTTAAATAACTATTTAATCAATAATTTTGATTTGTTTATGCTACACAACTTTACATAGACCAATAACCAGTAGAATATTTTGCAACTATAATGAAAGATAAATGCCTCAAACAATTACAATGGGAATTTTTTTCAAAAGTAGATTTTCAAGGTACCTCCCATTGAAAATTAAAAATATTTACTCTCCGATTTCTTTATAAAAATTTTGTATGTTTGTGTAGCCCCTTTCTAAACGAAAACTGTTGGCCTTTGCAGGGTTTTTTTTGTGGTTTTGGGATTATTTTTCGATTATCTAATTTATAAATTCATATATTTAAACATTAATTGGGATATTTTTAGTTAGCATTCGTATTTAGCCCGGTAATACAGCTGTATATTGCATCATAAGTCTTAATCTCAATAATTCGATTTTTAGTCTTTTCGCGGAGTTAAATTTTGTCTAAACCATAGGAGTGCAATGCAAAAGCTGTTTTAATAATTTTAGTAATGTGCTGATAAATGATCACTCAATCAAGAATATATGGTAAAAAATATTTTATGAACCTATTTTCATTAAAATTGAAGCAATTAATTATTTTACAAATTTACGTAAACTGTCAGGAAACATTCAATGGCAAAACGGAGATCCTTATTGATTACCTTAACCATAAATAGGAATAGAAAAATATACTTTTTATGTCTACACACATTTTTTGTGAAAATGTGCTTTACTTTCTCAATTTGTTACAAAATACGAGGCCTTAAAAACCAAAAGGGGTCATTTTCGGATTCTGATAAAATTTTGAGTTAAAAATAATTATTTAAATTTGCTTTTTTTCTTGAAAATTTGCCTTATTTATTTTAATTGTCAAGAGATGAAGTCCTATGATAAAACGGATGTTAGTTTTAGATTCAGCACAAAAAATATATGAAATGATTTTATAAAAAAATTTGAATTAAAAATTTTACTACAATGAGTCCATTTTCGAAATTTTTATGCATTTCCCAACAAAAAAAATATATTTCCAAGAAAAAATGGAGATAATTTTCGGATTCAGCGCACCTAAAATCATTTTGTTCAGGGGAAATTACCCAAACATCTACAGTGTAACAACCTCAGATTTTCTAGATTGTTTTCTTGATAAAATAAAACAATAGTTTCACCCTTTTTAAAATTATATAAATTGTTAAAATCGATTTACAGTCATACACTTCGTACTACTTCAAGTAGAAATACACAAACGAATTTTGTCCCATCTCTTCACCTACACGTTCAAAACTTGCTCGGGCAAGAAACAACCACTTCTCTGTTATCACCGGAAATGTATCCGCGCTGAGCATTCTTTTTATGGACTGACCCCCTGCTTCCCCCCTAAGAGCGGTCTTGCTGAGGGTCAAGTGTCAGGGAGAGGAGGCCTGTGCCGCCGCCAACGACGCCGTTCTAGTAGCCAAATGGGGGGAAAGGGACTGTTTTTTGTCTCACGTGTAAACACGGTTCTATCGAAAGCAGTCGGCTTCTCTTCGTCGTGTTTAGACGAGGCTATCTGTCAGAGGGTTAATAAGTTTCTTTATATTCTCAGTACATAAAACTCTTATTTCACAAGTTATGTGACAAAGCCCAACTGTTGTTTTATATTAGCAACACCAATTCTATTACAGAAGGGATATTGCTAACTAGATACTTAGATCTAATATTCGAGAATGATTTTATAGATAAAAAAAAACCTTAAATATTTAAAAATCTACTCCAGAATCACCAGTACATTTACGTAAAATACTGCTGAACATCAAAAAAATACATACTAACACACACAAGTTTATAAGTAGACGATCAAAATATTATAATTCAAAATCTGAAATTATCAACAACAAAAAAACTGTAGTCACTATGTGAACGGATGGCTTAACCAGTTGGAGCGTATGGCTTTGAAACGAAAGGTCCCGGGTTCAAACTCTACCTTCTACTCTTGACTTTTAGATGGTAAGTATTTTTTTAAACAATGTTCAATTATCAACATTATATTTATTAGAAGAACTGTCTGGTTGCAGGAACGGATGGCTTGGTGTGTTAGTGCACCAGTATGCCGGATCCGTAAAGGCCCTCAGGTCGAACCTCCCTCGGTTCGAGTCTGAGCCTCTCCCCGGGTATAGCACTCGGACATAAATGCACTTGTGCATTTATAAATTTATTCCTGCCTATTTTAAAGGGGGGACATTAACATTTCTATTTTCAACTCTTAACTGCAACCGTACCTGTCATATTCAATGAAAAATAACTTTTTTTCACAAACTTTTAACAAATTATCAAACCATCAAAGATTCTGAGGAAAGGTACTTTAAGCGGCCACCCTCCACAGACCGCAACCACCGCCCTGGCGATTTCATTTGCCTTAAGCTTTTTATCCTAATTTTTTAAGTGGTAGCAAAACCAAAAACCAAATTAGAAAGAAAATAAAGTAGCTCGACCAAGTAATTTTTCCTTAATTTAAAAAGCGGTGACTATATTTTATATCTGTTAATGTGCAATATGTAATTCCGAAGAAGAACAGTCTACTAGACGATTATTTTACATCTTATAGATAAGCCATACTGTTATTTATTTAACAGCACCAATTCAATTACAGAACAGAATGCTACCTAAGATTCCGTTAGGCCTAAAATGAATTTGATCTACTTAACAATTTTTAGTTAATTTAAAAAGCGGTGACTATATTAAACATCTTTTAAGCGAACATTAATAAATTTCTCTATACTCTCAGTACATAAGACTGTTATTTCACAAGTTATGGAACAATGCCAGATTTTTGTTTTATATTTACAGCACCAATTCAATCACAGAAATGATATTGCTACCTAAATTCCGCTACGCACATGAGACGTTCTCTACTTAACAATTTTTACTTCATTTAAAAAGTGGTGACTATATTAAACATCTTTTATGCGAATTTTAATAAATTTCTCTATATTCTCAGACCATAAAACTGTTATTTCACATATTATGAAACAAAGCCAAACTCCTGTTTTATATTAATAGAACCAAGTCTATTAAAGAAAAGATATTGTTAAATAAGATTCCAAAAGGACATTAGAGATTCTCTACTTAACTATTTATACTTCATTTAAAAAGCGGTGAGTATATAAAACATCTTTTTAAGCGAAATTTAATAAGTGTCTCTACATTCTCAGTACATAAAACTTATTTCACATGTTATGGATCGAAGCTCAACTGTTTCATATTAACACCTCCAATTCTACAACGGAAAAGATATTGCTTCCTAGATTTCAATGGGCACGCGAGAGATTCTCTACTTAAAAATTTTTTATTCATTTAAAAAGCGGTGAATATATTAAACATCTTTTTTAACCGAAATTTAATAAGGTTCTTTATATTTTAAGAACTCAAAACTTTTCTTCCACTAGTTATGGATCAAAGCCCAACTGTGGTTTCATATTAACACCTCCAATTCTATAACATAAAAGATATTGCTTCCTAGATCCAAGCGGCACACAAGAGAGATTTTCTACTTAACAATTTTTACTTTATTTAAAAAGCGGTGAGTATATAAAACATCTTTTTAAGCGAATTTTAATAAGTTTCTTTATATTCTCAGTACATAAAATTTATTTAGCAAGTTATGGAACAATGCCCAAGTGTTGTTTCATAATCGCTCCATTGGTTTCATACAATCGTATCCGAGAAAGGAGCCACATATAGTACCGGTTGTGCTTGGCGACTCTCAACTTCATTCTCTCCGCCGAACAGGGTTGCTCTACTTGACCAGAGCCTCCTGCCCGACAGGCTAGTTTAAGCTTGGCGTCGTAAATGTTACCTCCTTCGGAACGGGTTTGTTTTGGGGTTGCTGGTACATTCGTCACGCATGCACGACTGCGGTCATTCGAATTCGAGGAGGAAACACAACAGGGGGTCCTGCAAATGAAAACTTCATCTATCCCAGCTCAACGATAGACCGGTTTTTTTTGGTTATCACGACGGTTCGGCAAACTAACTTAAAACATTTAAAAGTTAATTATCTATTCATAACTCCTATAAATTGATTTACTTTTAATTGATATAACTGATTTCAAGATGGCCTTGTTGTTTTCATGGAAAGATTAAGAAGATGGTTAAGAAGTTTGAATAAATAAATGCTTGCTGTATTTGAATATAACAATTTTATCCATGCTAAGTAATTAAGAACATTAATTACAGATATTTCAATTAAACTCCGCTAAATTTGTTTAATATTATGATCTAGGATATAGATTTGACATCCCTTTTAAATAAAGTGATTCATAGATCAAAAATCTCAATCACATATATGTATAATAAATGACCACACCGCATGGAAATTTTAAATATATAGCTACCACAACGTCCTTAGTCTTGAGAGTGAGATTCGTACAAAAACTTTAAAAATATGGTTTTTACTATGACATGACTCTAAAGAATGATTTTTCCAATCGCATATACTATTTTTATGCGCTTAAATAAAAAACTACAGTCTTAAAAAAGCTGCAGATGAGAGTGAATTAACGAAATCCCCCGCAGTTCAAGTGCAGAAACCCAGTCAAGCTACGTCGTTTAACTTCGTTTCCACATTCCACACTAAACTAAAGCTGAAATATAACATGCCAGATAACTATTTTAGAATCACGTTATTTTTATTATTTTTACACTAAAATGTGCGTTTACCACTACAGTTACAGAATCCCATGACACTTATAACTCATTTTTGAAAAAAAGTGCCGTTTGACTTGTTTCGTAAATAGGTGATACAATTTTAATAGTTTATTTTCATTAATACCTGTTTTTAGATTTTTTTAATTATAAAAGTGGTACATTTGAGAGAAAATAAACTGTTAATTATTTTTGTGAAATATATTACTTTTTCAAAATATCATAGTATGTATAATTACCAAAAAATATAGTTAAATAATTAATCATTAATTTTTTGACTGATTTTTTTATGGATATGCGAAAAATGGTCATGGTCAGCGAAAACCGTTCATTAATATTATTATTATTATCTCGAAAACTTAAGATAGAGAGAAACTGACAACTGCACATCGTAGAGTAGGTGCTAAATTGTATAGAAAAATTATTTTATTAAAACTAATGGTTTAATAAAAATAGCCACCAAAGCAGGCTTCAGACAAATTTAAAAGAACGATACGTCGATACATGAAAATTAATTATGACAAGCCATGGTCGATTCTTTTAAAAGACAGGGGTGGATTGTGCCGCCTATAGACTGAACCAAAATTTACCGCCTATACAGGGTGATTCTAAATTACATGGACAAACTTCGCATGGGGGTAAAGGGGACCTAGACAAGCATATTTCGAAAAACTTGAGGGGGCGCAGATACACCGTTAAATAGCTAGGACCTAATGTAGTGCGAGCGCGTTTCAAAAGGCCGTTTTTAGAAGGCCCGTGTGACGAAACAAAACATAATAAAATGAAAAACATTATTGCATGAGGTACAGGAGTATCCGTAAAACTTAAATCCTTAATGTGATAGAAATTGGACCGCTTGCTAAACCGTGGGGTTGAGTCTTAAAACGTGCAATATTAATCTCTTAGTCAAACAATGGAGTTCCCTTAATGGTATTTAGAAAAATGATGATCAGGGAAGGAATTTTCAATGATCGTAACATTGATCATTGGAACTATTTGATCATTGAAAATTACTTCCCCTATCATCATTTTTCTAAGTACCATTAAGGAAACTCCATTCTTTGACTAAAAGATTAATATTGCACTTTTGAAACTTACTCCACGATTTAGAAAGTGGTTCAAATTTTATCGAATTCATGGTGTAAGTAGTAGGGATACTTCCTTACCTTATGCAATAATGTTTTTCATTTTATTATGTTTTGTTTAGTCACACGGGCCTTCTAAAAACGGCCATTTGAAACGCACTCGCACTACATTAGGTCCTAGCTCTTAAACGGTAAGGCTGCGCCCCCCTATTCCTAAGCGAAATATGCTTGTCTAGGTCCCCTCTAACCCCATGCGAAGTTTGTCCACGTAATTTCGAATCACCCTGTATATGCTATACATCATACTAAACTAAACCGAGGCATCATTTCAGTTTTTAGGTTGGGGGGCAAAGATTGACTTGACTTTTGGTTTCTTATTTTTTATTGGGCGGTGGGGCGGTCTGACTGAACGTCATTTAAAGGTCCCGAGTGTATTTTATATCTGAAGTGTTAGATCACTTTGAAGTTTTTTTTAACACGAAATGTTACAATTTTACAATGTGATGTTGAAGTAAAAATGGGGGGTCTGGGGGTCACCCCCATAAAAATTTTGAAAACTTGCTTCTTAAAGTAATCTTTCAGCTCATTTTGAGACCCTTTGGGTAACAAAGAGAACAGTTCCTTTAAACAACATCATTGTGCTTTTTTGAAAGGATGTTCTGCTTTTTCCAGAGCTTATGTTAAGTGTTTCCTATTTCTCTTCTCCTTTTATATTCAGAAAAAATTCGGCAGTCAAAAATTTGCCACCTACTTAAATTTTCCACCGTAGGCTATAGCCTAGCTAGCCTATTTAGAAATCCGCTACTGATAAAAGAATTAAATTCCCTTCAAAGGAAATCTTAGTTGATTAAAACACCGCTGAAAGCGGCGTCAGACAAAACGTTAAACAGATGATAATTAAGAGTGATCCAAGGCAATATTTCTTCACTCTACATCTACAAAATACTGAAATTTCAGAAAAATCGAACGAGAACAACGCATTCCAGTTTTAATTCCAGTTTTTGCATAGCAACAAAGACAATGGGGATTCGTACGTCGTTGGACAACACGTGTCAAGATTCAAACGCTTGTTTCTTCGTTTTTAAGACAGCTGGGACCTTGAAATTTTAATATGTCCTTCCAACCAATTTTCCAGAGAATCTATAAAATTTTCAGGGGGCGAGGTCAGTTAGGGGGTCGTGTACTAATAAAAACCCGTTTTAAAGTAAAAAAATGACAGGAAAATTTATCAGCCCGGGTTAGAGCGATACGCCGTTCGAAAGCTCTTTCAAAGTTTCACAACATACTAAAATTTCAGATAAATCGGGCGTCAATCTCGTTTAGGACAAATAAGCTCTATTCTGCTTTCAAAAATCCTGGATGACGTCAAAATCACCATGGAAACCCGTAATTCTGGAAAAACTTTGCCATAACGGTCCCTTACTCATAAGTAAAATCAAAAAAAATTTTTAAATAATAATTATCGATTTATTAAGGATTTGCGGACTTGTGTTTTTTGAGGGTAGTATCGACTTTTTTTCTAACTCTAATAACTACCTAAATTATTTTTCGATTGGTATAAAAATCGGATATGATGGACATCTAGAGGTCAACGTTAAGTTTCATTGGCCGAAAAAACGATATTTTAATATCTATTGTGCTCAAAACGCGAAAAACCGACATAGGAATGGGGGGCGCAGCCGCACCGTTAAAGAGCTAGGACCTAATGTAGTGCGAGAGCGTTACAAAAGAACGTTTTGCTAAGGCCCGTTTAACGAAACAAAACATAATAATTAACGAAAAAACCTTTTTTAAAAACAACGTTTTTAAAATGCACTAAAAAGTATAAAATAATTTTTTGTAACTCCTTGTAAAACGAAAAACGTGGGGATCATGCATTAGATATTTAATTCATCAAATTCATTTAACCAACTTTCATCATTCATTAAAATAATTTTAAACTTTAAATAGAGTGCCAAGAGTAGTAGCTGTAAATATTACTGTATGATCCCCAGTCCCCACGTTTTTCGTTTTACAAGGAGTTACAAAAAATTATTTTATACTTTTTAGTGCATTTTAAAAACGTTGTTTTTAAAAAAAGGTTTTTTCGTTTATTATTATGTTTTGTTTCGTTAAACGGGCCTTAGCAAAACGTTCTTTTGTAACGCTCTCGCACTACATTAGGTCCTAGCTCTTTAACGGTGCGGCTGCGCCCCCCATTCCTATTCGAAGTATGCTTGTCTAGGTCCCCTCTACCTCCCCCGAAATATTGATGATCATTTCTGAATCACCCTGTAGATTTTATCAAAATCATTAAAATCGTGCCGCTTAGATAGACTATTAATTACTAAAAGTTTAGTTACAATGCCGACAAAGAATTCGTCACACATTCCTTGTCCATTTTTCTAAATATAGAAGTGGCACCAGTCCTTGTTAGTTTACGTGTGTTTAGATAAGAAAATCGCCCGTCCTTGAACAACAAAAGACAGGAAACAGAAATTTCCCTTCAAATAATAATTTTTTTTGTAGAGTTAACCCTTTCATCAGACCCATAGCCCTCCAGTCATGCAGCTAGATCGTAGAGCCTGAGCTAAAATCCCCTGTCATTTTTAAGAATAGACTCGTCCAGGCTGCTCTGTTTACCTTATTGTCACTTAGTGATGACCGCGGGTGGTGGGGAAAGTGTCCGAAAGATATATGACCGGGGAGGGGGCTTGAGGGGAAAATAAGCGGGAGCATTTCCGGTGTCTTGGGTGAAGTGCACTTAAAAACCACAGAAAATTTCAGCATAACTTTATGCGTAATTCGTGATAAAACTCTGGGTAGTTTGGGAAATAATAGTAGTATACTTAGAATTGAAGGTTCTTTTCCAGAAATAAATAAAACGCCACATTTTAAAAAATGAGTTAGGGGGTCAGAGTCTTGGGATTCTTAAGTTCACATTTGCAAAAACAAGAAAAATTTTTTGTTTTCAAAATTAGTAGGTAGTAGGTTAATATTTTGCTTTTACTACTGGAAATTTTATTTACGACGGCATATACATCAGCGGCTTGATTGTAATCATAGTAGTACAATTAATTGACAGTAAAAGTTCTTTAACTAAAATTTAAAATTATCCGACCAATTTATAGGAGTGTACCGTTGAAAGGGTTTATGAAAACTGCCCACTAACCAAACCAGAAAGTAATAAAGCTATAAAAAAATTTTATCGGTTTGTAATTGAAATTGATGAGAAATTGTTATTCTTAACTGACATTCTGATTTTTATTTCCAAATCCTTAAAAAAGTTGGGGATATATATGAAAAAGGGTTTCAACTCTACGTTTATTGCAGAAACCGGTCAAGTACAAAAGTTTTAAATTTTCTTTTAAGAAGAAAATAGTTGTAGGTAAGGCACCCCAATTATTATGATATGGTCGGACTCAAGACCTCAGAAAATTTATACTTAAATTTTATTAAATTAATAACCACATTAAATTATTCTGACTGGCAACCTTTTTTTCGGTCCCTACCATAACAGAAATATCTAATTATTCAAATTCAAATTTATTCAACAACAACAACACAACACTGAAAGATTTTTTATATCCCAAAGGAGCTAAATATGCTCTCAATTATATGTCTTCAACTAGACAGAAAACACAAAATTTAACCTATTATTGGGAACAATAGAGTATTAGTTTTTTTTAACAAAAAATAACAATTAACTGCCTGATTTTAAGTATTTTATTTGTAAAAGTTTAAAGTATCAAAATGTTTTTGAAATGTTTACTGAGCATCAATTCAATTAAACCTAAAAATGATATTTACATTATTATTATTATTGATATCCTACAGGAAATAAAAGATATACACCTTACTAGTTATCCTAGACTAAGTCTGCAATATTTTATATTTTTAAAAGCTTGCAAAAACGGAAAAAGTTTTTATTAAATTTTAACGAAATTTTTTAAGATCAGTAATTGCAATCGCAAATGAAAATAAATATTATGAATGTAAGAGTTAGTTGTGATAGAGTCACCGCCGAGGACACGTCCCCCCAATAATGATAATAAGGCACAGTTTAGAAATACTGTATTTTAAACTTTTGAGGAAAAACCGAAAATTTTCTGAATGTGTTTTCCAACCTTAATCATAAAGTATGCCCCCAATTTACCAACGGCATCTAACATAAGAGGCCCATATAAGAGGGGGACAGATCCCCATGATTTTCCATACGAAAAACGAAAGTTGGTGCTTCATTTAATATGTAGACGGCCCCTCAAAGACTTAAATTAAAGCTGGTTTTAAAATAGACGTTACATCAAGAAAATTAGCGTTTTACAGTATCTTTCTAACCCCAACCAATCGCTCACAATCGTTTCTGTTCCGATTTTTTTGCGGCCGACTGACTGTTTATTAAATCCTAGTTAGTGAAGGGATTTTTATTGAAATCTAAAACATTGTGAGGTGCAACATTAGGGGGAGTGCAAACAAACATAATCCTCTTTCCCCTAGACTCCTTTCTGAATCTAGCATCTAATAATAATTTGCGTCCAAGCTTTTCTTTGACATAACATTTAGAAAAGATTCAAAAGAAGCGCTATGACACAAATCAACTCTAAATTAGGGACCTATTTTTACCTACAAATCCAAAAACATTTTCTTGAATATTGTAACCAACTGGATTATAAAACACTTTTCCTTTCAATTTATTGTTTTTGTGTAAACATTTAAAATTTGGGTTAAAAAAGGAAATTAAAAAAATGTACCATTCACAGATTACACCGTACAATTTCAAAGGTAATTTTACCCTCATTATTTTTTATTGCAGACACATTTTATGACTGAAAGTATTTTATACTCCATGTTTCATTTTTAAACTTTCGTGCATAAATTCAGAAAGAAATTTTTAAATATCTTTATCGAATTTTACCTCTAATTTACACTGTAAAAACTAAACGAAAAAAACTCAAAACTCGTTCAACGGGTCATTTGGAAGAAATAATTATTTCTATTGGTAAATAAAAGAATAAATAACTAGAAATTTAGTTAAATTAAATAGTTTAGTTAAATTAAAATAAATTTCATTACGTAATAAAATATCTAAATCTTTATATTTGAAATGTGATAAAAAACAGTAATTTTGAAGTTTATTTTGAGTACACTACACACCAAGCAGTTCTCAACATCAAGCATGTTTATCTCAGGCTCATACATCACCCTTGACAGGAGAGTCCTCCCCCAATTTAGACACCCTTGAAAGGACATTCCATACCCCAAATAGTCTTAAATCAACTCCGGCTACTTATCGCACTTGTAATTTGCCAATAGTTAGCAACCGCGCCAAGATACCAAACGAGCAACCGAATTCTGGCAGTGTATCGCCCGTTCTGGCGCAAACAGGTTGTACTAGAGGCGGCGGGTTTTCCAGATACGATTGTATGAAACCAATGGAGCGATATTAACACCTCCAATTCTAAAAAACAAATGATGTCATTGCGCAGATATCAAAAGGCACGCAAGAGAGATTCTCTACTTAACAATTTTTTATTCCTTTAAAAAGCGGTGACTATATTAAACATCTTTTTTAACCGAAATTTAATAAGTTTCTTTATATTTTAAGAACTCAAAACTTTTCTTCCACTAGTTATGGATCAAAGCCCAACTCTGGTTTCATATTAACACCTCCAATTCTATAACATAAAAGATATTGCTTCCTAGATCCAAGCGGCACACAAGAGAGATTTTCTACTTAACAATTTTTACTTTATTTAAAAAGCGGTGAGTATATAAAACATCTTTTTAAGCGAATTTTAATAAGTTTCTTTATATTCTCAGTACATAAAATTTATTTAGCAAGTTATGGAACAATGCCCAAGTGTTGTTTCATATTAACACCTCCAATTCTAAAACAGAAAAGATATCGCTTCCTAGATTCCAAAAGGCACACAAAAGAGATTCTCTACTTAACAATTTTTTATTCCTTTAAAAAGCGGTGACTATATTAAACATCTTTTTTAACCGAAATTTAATAAGTTTCTTTATATTTTAAGAACTCAAAACTTTTCTTCCACTAGTTATGGATCAAAGCCCAACTGTGGTTTCATATTAACACCTCCAATTCTATAACATAAAAGATATTGCTTCCTAGATCCAAGCGGCACACAAGAGAGATTTTCTACTTAACAATTTTTACTTTATTTAAAAAGCGGTGAGTATATAAAACATCTTTTTAAGCGAATTTTAATAAGTGTCTCTACATTCTCAGTACATAAAACTTATTTCACATGTTATGGATCGAAGCTCAACTGTTTCATATTAACACCTCCAATTCTACAACGGAAACGATATTGCTTTATATTTTAAGAACTCAAAACTTTTCTTCCACTAGTTATGGATCAAAGCCCAACTGTGGTTTCATATTAACACCTCCAATTCTATAACATAAAAGATATTGCTTCCTAGATCCAAGCGGCACACAAGAGAGATTTTCTACTTAACAATTTTTACTTTATTTAAAAAGCGGTGAGTATATAAAACATCTTTTTAAGCGAATTTTAATAAGTGTCTCTACATTCTCAGTACATAAAACTTATTTCACATGTTATGGATCGAAGCTCAACTGTTTCATATTAACACCTCCAATTCTACAACGGAAACGATATTGCTTCCTAGATTTCAATGGGCACGCGAGAGATTCTCTACTTAACAAATTTTTATTCATTTAAAAAGCGGTGAATATATTAAACATCTTTTTTAAGCGAAATTTAATAAGGTTCTTTATATTCTCAGAAAACATATTTCACATGTTATGGATCGAAGCTCAACTGTTGTTTCATATTAACACCTCCAATTCTACAACGGAAAAGATATTGCTTCCTAGATTCCACTAGGCACGCAAGAGAGATTGTCTACTTAACTTTTTTTTATTCATTTAAAAAAGCGGTGACTATATTAAACATCTTTTTTAAGCGAATTTTAATAAGTTTCTTTATATTCTCAGTACATAAAACTTATTTCACATGTTATGGATCGAAGCTCAACTGTTTCATATTAACACCTCCAATTCTGAAACAGAAAAGATATCGCTTCCTAGATTCCAAAAGGCACGCAGGAGAGATTCTCTACTTAACAATTTTTTATTCATTTAAAAATTGGTGACTATATTAAACATCTTTTTTAAGCGAAATTTAATAAACTTCTCTACATTCTCAGTACATAAAACATATTTCACATGTTATGGATCGAAGCTTAACTGTTGTTTCATATTAACACCTCCAATTCTACAACGGAAAAGATATTGCTTCCTAGATTCCACTAGGCACGCAAGAGAGATTCTCTACTTAACAATTTTTTATTCATTTAAAAAGCGGTGAATATATTAAACATCTTTTTTAAGCGAAATTTAATAAGGTTCTTTATATTCTCAGAAAACATATTTCACATGTTATGGATCGAAGCTCAACTGTTGTTTCATATTAACACCTCCAATTCTACAACGGAAAAGATATTGCTTCCTAGATTCCACTAGGCACGCAAGAGAGATTGTCTACTTAACTTTTTTTTATTCATTTAAAAAAGCGGTGACTATATTAAACATCTTTTTTAAGCGAATTTTAATAAGTTTCTTTATATTCTCAGTACATAAAACTTATTTCACATGTTATGGATCGAAGCTCAACTGTTTCATATTAACACCTCCAATTCTGAAACAGAAAAGATATCGCTTCCTAGATTCCAAAAGGCACGCAGGAGAGATTCTCTACTTAACAATTTTTTATTCATTTAAAAATTGGTGACTATATTAAACATCTTTTTTAAGCGAAATTTAATAAACTTCTCTACATTCTCAGTACATAAAACATATTTCACATGTTATGGATCGAAGCTTAACTGTTGTTTCATATTAACACCTCCAATTCTACAACGGAAAAGATATTGCTTCCTAGATTCCACTAGGCACGCAAGAGAGATTCTCTACTTAACAATTTTTTATTCATTTAAAAAGCGGTGAATATATTGAACATCATTTTTAAGCGAAATTTAATAATTTTCTTTATATTCTCAGTACATAAAACTTATTTCACATGTTATGGATCGAAGCTCAACTGTTTCATATTAACACCTCCAATTCTGAAACAGAAAAGATATCGCTTCCTAGATTCCAAAAGGCACGCAGGAGAGATTCTCTACTTAACAATTTTTTATTCATTTAAAAATTGGTGACTATATTAAACATCTTTTTTAAGCGAAATTTAATAAACTTCTCTACATTCTCAGTACATAAAACATATTTCACATGTTAAGGATCGAAGCTTAACTGTTGTTTCATATTAACACCTCCAATTCTACAACGGAAAAGATATTGCTTCCTAGATTCCACTAGGCACGCAAGAGAGATTCTCTACTTAACAATTTTTTATTCATTTAAAAAGCGGTGAATATATTGAACATCATTTTTAAGCGAAATTTAACCCACTGACGGATAAGCTCTGAAAGTGCAGTGTTACCGAAATCGCTCCTAACTTCTGTTGTAACCTCTTCTTTCCCCCCTGGGATTGTCAGATCTCTCCCTTTAGTGCCAACCATGGTGATCGCCAAGGAAGAAAACGTGAAAATTGAGTCATTACTATTTCTCCCCTATCTCCAGGCGCCTGCCCCTATTGTTCCTTATCGTTCACTGTCTGGACACATGTTGGGGTTGGGGATTTTGCCGATAAGGTTGTGAATGGTTTAGGCGGACAGTGGAATTGAATCTGGGCTTCGTTTCGCTCACATCCTTGAAAGAAACTCCATGAGAATAATTTGTCTGCGCTATTAGTTTTCAGCATTACGTATTTTTTTATTAGCAGTTAGATTTTCAAGAAATTATTGCACTCAGATCCAAATTTTCTTCGGTTTTCCTGGCAGGAAATTCAAGCTCTAAAATGTATCTACAAAATTAAAGTAGCTTTAATTAGTTGGAAATTTTTGCTACTCGATATCATTAAGTTTTGTACCGATAAGAATTTTTTCAAATTTTGTTCTCTATTCCAACGTTTAGTAATTGAATGAGGTAAAGGACAAGTAAATAATAATAAATAAAGATACTAATAAATCTGAATTCCAAAATTCAATATTTAATTGAAAATCAATGACATTCGGAATGCATTTTTAAGTTAAACCAAATAAAAATTATTTATGGTAGTCGATTAGTTTAACACAATAAACCTCGTTGAATGTTAAAATTCTTTCTGAGAATTTTTGTATCAATCAGTGTTACTACCCGATGTAAGTCCGTGATTGCGGATTTTTATACTAATAACTAGCTGAAATTCCTGGTCTTGAACGGGTGGATTGTATTAATTCCTTTTTTTAAGTTATCTCGAGTTATATGTCCGATTTTTCGCCTCACCCATAACCCTGGTGTCCCGGTACTTTTCTGTATCTCAGTTTTCCCAATAATTTTCCTGTCTTGCTGTTTTCATATCCCTATGTTCCCGATAATTTTCTTATCCCGATGTTCCAGGTACCTTTTCATCCCGGTATTAGCGGTGCCATTTTTTTCATCCCAGTTCCAACAGTGATATCTCATTCCATCCTGAAATTTTTTGTATATAAAACATTTATTCTTTCTTAGTGTTAAAAACAATCCAATCGAAATAATATCAGTCATTTGAAAATCCAATGTTTTCGTGAATTTTTCCCGCTGTCCTTCCCAAAATTCCGCGAAAATTCAATTTCAAAGTAAAATAAGTTTTAAAAAAATCTCGACAAAAATCCAGTAAAAAACTATTGAAATCCTGTTTTTTTTCCTTTGAAACTACCTTGAAAATTCAAAAAGGATTGTTGTAATCGAAAAAACTTTTTTTTATTTTTATGATGCATTAGTGCGGTAAAGTTGCTTATGGTGGCAGAGAGTACCAGTGATTTTTTTTTCAGAATTTTGGGATAATATCAATAACTTGAAGTGCCACATTGGCTCTAAAGGTTCCCTATGTCAGGGGTTCTCAAACTTTTTCAGCCGTGGCACCCCTATCAAGCTAAAAAAAATTCGGGGCACCCCCCCCAAAAAAGATTAAAATTTCAGGGAGGAAAGGTGTCCTCATAAGAAGTCTCCAGCAGTGTATTATGGAATTATTTTCAGGAGGGGGACAAAATTAGCCCTCAACCCTTTCATGTAGTACATTAAATAGGTCCAATGTATAAAATTAATAAATATTAGGTCCAACGTAGTTTCTTTTTTTTAGGTAGAATTTCTGTTATGAGAAAGGTTATAATAAAGCTCGAAGTATCAAAGGGGGTCTGGGGGTCCTCCCCCAGAAATTTTTTGGAAAGTAGACTGTAAAAGACAGGTTTTTAAGTAGTTTTAGCACACCTATTCCAAAATTTAGTTTTACATTTTTGGCAGGATTTGCATTTTTATTAACTTAATATAATGTAAAAAACAGATATAGGTGCTAAATATCAGGGTTTTAACTTCTTCAGGGTTTTAACCAAGTCCGCGTTTCGGTGGGACAGAGCACTCTCGGCCCCCATATACGCCTTTCCGTACTCTTTTTCATTTCCAACAAATATTTTTGTTACTTCTGTACAACTGCAGTTTTACCATATGAAAAGAAAAAAGGTATGTATTTGTCCCTTTTTCTGTGAAAAGCAGTTATTTTGATCGTTTATTTTGCTCAAGATATAAAAAAATATTTGGCTTTTTACGAATGCAAGAATAAAAGGAAAAAATAATGAAAAAGTTGGATAATATTCACTGTTTTCATCCCACCCCCATAAACAGTTAAGAAAATATAGGGGGTCGGCACCCCAGGGCGCCGCGGTACACAGTTTGAGAACTCTGCCCTATGTTATCCTATGGAGCGCGCAAGCCAAAAAGGCCTAAAATTGGTTTTTCGCCCCTCATTCCTACTCTAATCACACGACAAATGTCTTCACTCGAGTTATGGACTCTATATGATGTATTCTACCCGACAAAACCTGAATAAAAGAAATATCTTTGTCATGTTGATGGTTGGCTCAAACTTGAACGAGAAAGGCCGCAATTTTCGACTGGTCTGGAGGAAGCCCCTTTTATGTAAAATTTACTATAAAAAGAAGTAGGGCCAAAAATAAAAATAAAATAATATTTTTAAAACTATAGTAGAATCACCACACCTTGTAAGGATCTGTTAAATATTTTCAACATGACTCGGTGCACGAAATATCACCTCACAAATTTTTTACTCATGCGGAAACTTCTGCCCGTTTGCATATGTATTGCTTATATAGAACAAACTATATGCAAAAAGGCAAAAGGCTAAGGGAGGCATTTTGGGAATATTTCTTTCACCAAGCTCTTAGCCTAATTAATTTTAAAAGGTAGGTAAGTTTTTCAGGCAATGAAAACCACTGATTTTTTACTGATCAGCTGTCTTTTTGATATAATCTATATGAATAAGGAGGTAAGCGTTTTCTAAAGTTTTTCCTAGCAATGAAAATCTTGTACCTGTAAGAATCAGAAATTTTTCTTACTAAGCACGTATTTTTATCAATTATTTGTGGTATGTAGGCATATGATGCCCGTCTAAGGAACAAATTTTAGTACTTTTTACGAATCAGGACAACAAGCCTACCTTAAAAAATGTAAAAGTTGTAATTTGTTAAAAAAAAGTATTTTTTATGCTTTTGTATTTTATTAAATTTAATAAGTATAAATTAGGCAATTAATTTCTGAAAGATAAAATCTAACAATCAAGTTAAAACGGTTTATGTGATTTATCAATACTCATTTTTATAAATATTTAAATAACTATTTAATCAATAATTTTGATTTGTTTATGCTACACAACTTTACATAGACCAATAACCAGTAGAATATTTTGCAACTATAATGAAAGATAAATGCCTCAAACAATTACAATGGGAATTTTTTTCAAAAGTAGATTTTCAAGGTACCTCCCATTGAAAATTAAAAATATTTACTCTCCGATTTCTTTATAAAAATTTTGTATGTTTGTGTAGCCCCTTTCTAAACGAAAACTGTTGGCCTTTGCAGGGTTTTTTTTGTGGTTTTGGGATTATTTTTCGATTATCTAATTTATAAATTCATATATTTAAACATTAATTGGGATATTTTTAGTTAGCATTCGTATTTAGCCCGGTAATACAGCTGTATATTGCATCATAAGTCTTAATCTCAATAATTCGATTTTTAGTCTTTTCGCGGAGTTAAATTTTGTCTAAACCATAGGAGTGCAATGCAAAAGCTGTTTTAATAATTTTAGTAATGTGCTGATAAATGATCACTCAATCAAGAATATATGGTAAAAAATATTTTATGAACCTATTTTCATTAAAATTGAAGCAATTAATTATTTTACAAATTTACGTAAACTGTCAGGAAACATTCAATGGCAAAACGGAGATCCTTATTGATTACCTTAACCATAAATAGGAATAGAAAAATATACTTTTTATGTCTACACACATTTTTTGTGAAAATGTGCTTTACTTTCTCAATTTGTTACAAAATACGAGGCCTTAAAAACCAAAAGGGGTCATTTTCGGATTCTGATAAAATTTTGAGTTAAAAATAATTATTTAAATTTGCTTTTTTTCTTGAAAATTTGCCTTATTTATTTTAATTGTCAAGAGATGAAGTCCTATGATAAAACGGATGTTAGTTTTAGATTCAGCACAAAAAATATATGAAATGATTTTATAAAAAAATTTGAATTAAAAATTTTACTACAATGAGTCCATTTTCGAAATTTTTATGCATTTCCCAACAAAAAAAATATATTTCCAAGAAAAAATGGAGATAATTTTCGGATTCAGCGCACCTAAAATCATTTTGTTCAGGGGAAATTACCCAAACATCTACAGTGTAACAACCTCAGATTTTCTAGATTGTTTTCTTGATAAAATAAAACAATAGTTTCACCCTTTTTAAAATTATATAAATTGTTAAAATCGATTTACAGTCATACACTTCGTACTACTTCAAGTAGAAATACACAAACGAATTTTGTCCCATCTCTTCACCTACACGTTCAAAACTTGCTCGGGCAAGAAACAACCACTTCTCTGTTATCACCGGAAATGTATCCGCGCTGAGCATTCTTTTTATGGACTGACCCCCTGCTTCCCCCCTAAGAGCGGTCTTGCTGAGGGTCAAGTGTCAGGGAGAGGAGGCCTGTGCCGCCGCCAACGACGCCGTTCTAGTAGCCAAATGGGGGGAAAGGGACTGTTTTTTGTCTCACGTGTAAACACGGTTCTATCGAAAGCAGTCGGCTTCTCTTCGTCGTGTTTAGACGAGGCTATCTGTCAGAGGGTTAATAAGTTTCTTTATATTCTCAGTACATAAAACTCTTATTTCACAAGTTATGTGACAAAGCCCAACTGTTGTTTTATATTAGCAACACCAATTCTATTACAGAAGGGATATTGCTAACTAGATACTTAGATCTAATATTCGAGAATGATTTTATAGATAAAAAAAAACCTTAAATATTTAAAAATCTACTCCAGAATCACCAGTACATTTACGTAAAATACTGCTGAACATCAAAAAAATACATACTAACACACACAAGTTTATAAGTAGACGATCAAAATATTATAATTCAAAATCTGAAATTATCAACAACAAAAAAACTGTAGTCACTATGTGAACGGATGGCTTAACCAGTTGGAGCGTATGGCTTTGAAACGAAAGGTCCCGGGTTCAAACTCTACCTTCTACTCTTGACTTTTAGATGGTAAGTATTTTTTTAAACAATGTTCAATTATCAACATTATATTTATTAGAAGAACTGTCTGGTTGCAGGAACGGATGGCTTGGTGTGTTAGTGCACCAGTATGCCGGATCCGTAAAGGCCCTCAGGTCGAACCTCCCTCGGTTCGAGTCTGAGCCTCTCCCCGGGTATAGCACTCGGACATAAATGCACTTGTGCATTTATAAATTTATTCCTGCCTATTTTAAAGGGGGGACATTAACATTTCTATTTTCAACTCTTAACTGCAACCGTACCTGTCATATTCAATGAAAAATAACTTTTTTTCACAAACTTTTAACAAATTATCAAACCATCAAAGATTCTGAGGAAAGGTACTTTAAGCGGCCACCCTCCACATACCGCAACCACCGCCCTGGCGATTTCATTTGCCTTAAGCTTTTTATCCTAATTTTTTAAGTGGTAGCAAAACCAAAAACCAAATTAGAAAGAAAATAAAGTAGCTCGACCAAGTAATTTTTCCTTAATTTAAAAAGCGGTGACTATATTTTATATCTGTTAATGTGCAATATGTAATTCCGAAGAAGAACAGTCTACTAGACGATTATTTTACATCTTATAGATAAGCCATACTGTTATTTATTTAACAGCACCAATTCAATTACAGAACAGAATGCTACCTAAGATTCCGTTAGGCCTAAAATGAATTTGATCTACTTAACAATTTTTAGTTAATTTAAAAAGCGGTGACTATATTAAACATCTTTTAAGCGAACATTAATAAATTTCTCTATACTCTCAGTACATAAGACTGTTATTTCACAAGTTATGGAACAATGCCAGATTTTTGTTTTATATTTACAGCACCAATTCAATCACAGAAATGATATTGCTACCTAAATTCCGCTACGCACATGAGACGTTCTCTACTTAACAATTTTTACTTCATTTAAAAAGTGGTGACTATATTAAACATCTTTTATGCGAATTTTAATAAATTTCTCTATATTCTCAGACCATAAAACTGTTATTTCACATATTATGAAACAAAGCCAAACTCCTGTTTTATATTAATAGAACCAAGTCTATTAAAGAAAAGATATTGTTAAATAAGATTCCAAAAGGACATTAGAGATTCTCTACTTAACTATTTATACTTCATTTAAAAAGCGGTGAGTATATAAAACATCTTTTTAAGCGAAATTTAATAAGTGTCTCTACATTCTCAGTACATAAAACTTATTTCACATGTTATGGATCGAAGCTCAACTGTTTCATATTAACACCTCCAATTCTACAACGGAAAAGATATTGCTTCCTAGATTTCAATGGGCACGCGAGAGATTCTCTACTTAAAAATTTTTTATTCATTTAAAAAGCGGTGAATATATTAAACATCTTTTTTAACCGAAATTTAATAAGGTTCTTTATATTTTAAGAACTCAAAACTTTTCTTCCACTAGTTATGGATCAAAGCCCAACTGTGGTTTCATATTAACACCTCCAATTCTATAACATAAAAGATATTGCTTCCTAGATCCAAGCGGCACACAAGAGAGATTTTCTACTTAACAATTTTTACTTTATTTAAAAAGCGGTGAGTATATAAAACATCTTTTTAAGCGAATTTTAATAAGTTTCTTTATATTCTCAGTACATAAAATTTATTTAGCAAGTTATGGAACAATGCCCAAGTGTTGTTTCATAATCGCTCCATTGGTTTCATACAATCGTATCCGAGAAAGGAGCCACATATAGTACCGGTTGTGCTTGGCGACTCTCAACTTCATTCTCTCCGCCGAACAGGGTTGCTCTACTTGACCAGAGCCTCCTGCCCGACAGGCTAGTTTAAGCTTGGCGTCGTAAATGTTACCTCCTTCGGAACGGGTTTGTTTTGGGGTTGCTGGTACATTCGTCACGCATGCACGACTGCGGTCATTCGAATTCGAGGAGGAAACACAACAGGGGGTCCTGCAAATGAAAACTTCATCTATCCCAGCTCAACGATAGACCGGTTTTTTTTGGTTATCACGACGGTTCGGCAAACTAACTTAAAACATTTAAAAGTTAATTATCTATTCATAACTCCTATAAATTGATTTACTTTTAATTGATATAACTGATTTCAAGATGGCCTTGTTGTTTTCATGGAAAGATTAAGAAGATGGTTAAGAAGTTTGAATAAATAAATGCTTGCTGTATTTGAATATAACAATTTTATCCATGCTAAGTAATTAAGAACATTAATTACAGATATTTCAATTAAACTCCGCTAAATTTGTTTAATATTATGATCTAGGATATAGATTTGACATCCCTTTTAAATAAAGTGATTCATAGATCAAAAATCTCAATCACATATATGTATAATAAATGACCACACCGCATGGAAATTTTAAATATATAGCTACCACAACGTCCTTAGTCTTGAGAGTGAGATTCGTACAAAAACTTTAAAAATATGGTTTTTACTATGACATGACTCTAAAGAATGATTTTTCCAATCGCATATACTATTTTTATGCGCTTAAATAAAAAACTACAGTCTTAAAAAAGCTGCAGATGAGAGTGAATTAACGAAATCCCCCGCAGTTCAAGTGCAGAAACCCAGTCAAGCTACGTCGTTTAACTTCGTTTCCACATTCCACACTAAACTAAAGCTGAAATATAACATGCCAGATAACTATTTTAGAATCACGTTATTTTTATTATTTTTACACTAAAATGTGCGTTTACCACTACAGTTACAGAATCCCATGACACTTATAACTCATTTTTGAAAAAAAGTGCCGTTTGACTTGTTTCGTAAATAGGTGATACAATTTTAATAGTTTATTTTCATTAATACCTGTTTTTAGATTTTTTTAATTATAAAAGTGGTACATTTGAGAGAAAATAAACTGTTAATTATTTTTGTGAAATATATTACTTTTTCAAAATATCATAGTATGTATAATTACCAAAAAATATAGTTAAATAATTAATCATTAATTTTTTGACTGATTTTTTTATGGATATGCGAAAAATGGTCATGGTCAGCGAAAACCGTTCATTAATATTATTATTATTATCTCGAAAACTTAAGATAGAGAGAAACTGACAACTGCACATCGTAGAGTAGGTGCTAAATTGTATAGAAAAATTATTTTATTAAAACTAATGGTTTAATAAAAATAGCCACCAAAGCAGGCTTCAGACAAATTTAAAAGAACGATACGTCGATACATGAAAATTAATTATGACAAGCCATGGTCGATTCTTTTAAAAGACAGGGGTGGATTGTGCCGCCTATAGACTGAACCAAAATTTACCGCCTATACAGGGTGATTCTAAATTACATGGACAAACTTCGCATGGGGGTAAAGGGGACCTAGACAAGCATATTTCGAAAAACTTGAGGGGGCGCAGATACACCGTTAAATAGCTAGGACCTAATGTAGTGCGAGCGCGTTTCAAAAGGCCGTTTTTAGAAGGCCCGTGTGACGAAACAAAACATAATAAAATGAAAAACATTATTGCATGAGGTACAGGAGTATCCGTACAACTTAAATCCTTAATGTGATAGAAATTGGACCGCTTGCTAAACCGTGGGGTTGAGTCTTAAAACGTGCAATATTAATCTCTTAGTCAAACAATGGAGTTCCCTTAATGGTATTTAGAAAAATGATGATCAGGGAAGGAATTTTCAATGATCGTAACATTGATCATTGGAACTATTTGATCATTGAAAATTACTTCCCCTATCATCATTTTTCTAAGTACCATTAAGGAAACTCCATTCTTTGACTAAAAGATTAATATTGCACTTTTGAAACTTACTCCACGATTTAGAAAGTGGTTCAAATTTTATCGAATTCATGGTGTAAGTAGTAGGGATACTTCCTTACCTTATGCAATAATGTTTTTCATTTTATTATGTTTTGTTTAGTCACACGGGCCTTCTAAAAACGGCCATTTGAAACGCACTCGCACTACATTAGGTCCTAGCTCTTAAACGGTAAGGCTGCGCCCCCCTATTCCTAAGCGAAATATGCTTGTCTAGGTCCCCTCTAACCCCATGCGAAGTTTGTCCACGTAATTTCGAATCACCCTGTATATGCTATACATCATACTAAACTAAACCGAGGCATCATTTCAGTTTTTAGGTTGGGGGGCAAAGATTGACTTGACTTTTGGTTTCTTATTTTTTATTGGGCGGTGGGGCGGTCTGACTGAACGTCATTTAAAGGTCCCGAGTGTATTTTATATCTGAAGTGTTAGATCACTTTGAAGTTTTTTTTAACACGAAATGTTACAATTTTACAATGTGATGTTGAAGTAAAAATGGGGGGTCTGGGGGTCACCCCCATAAAAATTTTGAAAACTTGCTTCTTAAAGTAATCTTTCAGCTCATTTTGAGACCCTTTGGGTAACAAAGAGAACAGTTCCTTTAAACAACATCATTGTGCTTTTTTGAAAGGATGTTCTGCTTTTTCCAGAGCTTATGTTAAGTGTTTCCTATTTCTCTTCTCCTTTTATATTCAGAAAAAATTCGGCAGTCAAAAATTTGCCACCTACTTAAATTTTCCACCGTAGGCTATAGCCTAGCTAGCCTATTTAGAAATCCGCTACTGATAAAAGAATTAAATTCCCTTCAAAGGAAATCTTAGTTGATTAAAACACCGCTGAAAGCGGCGTCAGACAAAACGTTAAACAGATGATAATTAAGAGTGATCCAAGGCAATATTTCTTCACTCTACATCTACAAAATACTGAAATTTCAGAAAAATCGAACGAGAACAACGCATTCCAGTTTTAATTCCAGTTTTTGCATAGCAACAAAGACAATGGGGATTCGTACGTCGTTGGACAACACGTGTCAAGATTCAAACGCTTGTTTCTTCGTTTTTAAGACAGCTGGGACCTTGAAATTTTAATATGTCCTTCCAACCAATTTTCCAGAGAATCTATAAAATTTTCAGGGGGCGAGGTCAGTTAGGGGGTCGTGTACTAATAAAAACCCGTTTTAAAGTAAAAAAATGACAGGAAAATTTATCAGCCCGGGTTAGAGCGATACGCCGTTCGAAAGCTCTTTCAAAGTTTCACAACATACTAAAATTTCAGATAAATCGGGCGTCAATCTCGTTTAGGACAAATAAGCTCTATTCTGCTTTCAAAAATCCTGGATGACGTCAAAATCACCATGGAAACCCGTAATTCTGGAAAAACTTTGCCATAACGGTCCCTTACTCATAAGTAAAATCAAAAAAAATTTTTAAATAATAATTATCGATTTATTAAGGATTTGCGGACTTGTGTTTTTTGAGGGTAGTATCGACTTTTTTTCTAACTCAAATAACTACCTAAATTATTTTTCGATTGGTATAAAAATCGGATATGATGGACATCTAGAGGTCAACGTTAAGTTTCATTGGCCGAAAAAACGATATTTTAATATCTATTGTGCTCAAAACGCGAAAAACCGACATAGGAATGGGGGGCGCAGCCGCACCGTTAAAGAGCTAGGACCTAATGTAGTGCGAGAGCGTTACAAAAGAACGTTTTGCTAAGGCCCGTTTAACGAAACAAAACATAATAATTAACGAAAAAACCTTTTTTAAAAACAACGTTTTTAAAATGCACTAAAAAGTATAAAATAATTTTTTGTAACTCCTTGTAAAACGAAAAACGTGGGGATCATGCATTAGATATTTAATTCATCAAATTCATTTAACCAACTTTCATCATTCATTAAAATAATTTTAAACTTTAAATAGAGTGCCAAGAGTAGTAGCTGTAAATATTACTGTATGATCCCCAGTCCCCACGTTTTTCGTTTTACAAGGAGTTACAAAAAATTATTTTATACTTTTTAGTGCATTTTAAAAACGTTGTTTTTAAAAAAAGGTTTTTTCGTTTATTATTATGTTTTGTTTCGTTAAACGGGCCTTAGCAAAACGTTCTTTTGTAACGCTCTCGCACTACATTAGGTCCTAGCTCTTTAACGGTGCGGCTGCGCCCCCCATTCCTATTCGAAGTATGCTTGTCTAGGTCCCCTCTACCTCCCCCGAAATATTGATGATCATTTCTGAATCACCCTGTAGATTTTATCAAAATCATTAAAATCGTGCCGCTTAGATAGACTATTAATTACTAAAAGTTTAGTTACAATGCCGACAAAGAATTCGTCACACATTCCTTGTCCATTTTTCTAAATATAGAAGTGGCACCAGTCCTTGTTAGTTTACGTGTGTTTAGATAAGAAAATCGCCCGTCCTTGAACAACAAAAGACAGGAAACAGAAATTTCCCTTCAAATAATAATTTTTTTTGTAGAGTTAACCCTTTCATCAGACCCATAGCCCTCCAGTCATGCAGCTAGATCGTAGAGCCTGAGCTAAAATCCCCTGTCATTTTTAAGAATAGACTCGTCCAGGCTGCTCTGTTTACCTTATTGTCACTTAGTGATGACCGCGGGTGGTGGGGAAAGTGTCCGAAAGATATATGACCGGGGAGGGGGCTTGAGGGGAAAATAAGCGGGAGCATTTCCGGTGTCTTGGGTGAAGTGCACTTAAAAACCACAGAAAATTTCAGCATAACTTTATGCGTAATTCGTGATAAAACTCTGGGTAGTTTGGGAAATAATAGTAGTATACTTAGAATTGAAGGTTCTTTTCCAGAAATAAATAAAACGCCACATTTTAAAAAATGAGTTAGGGGGTCAGAGTCTTGGGATTCTTAAGTTCACATTTGCAAAAACAAGAAAAATTTTTTGTTTTCAAAATTAGTAGGTAGTAGGTTAATATTTTGCTTTTACTACTGGAAATTTTATTTACGACGGCATATACATCAGCGGCTTGATTGTAATCATAGTAGTACAATTAATTGACAGTAAAAGTTCTTTAACTAAAATTTAAAATTATCCGACCAATTTATAGGAGTGTACCGTTGAAAGGGTTTATGAAAACTGCCCACTAACCAAACCAGAAAGTAATAAAGCTATAAAAAAATTTTATCGGTTTGTAATTGAAATTGATGAGAAATTGTTATTCTTAACTGACATTCTGATTTTTATTTCCAAATCCTTAAAAAAGTTGGGGATATATATGAAAAAGGGTTTCAACTCTACGTTTATTGCAGAAACCGGTCAAGTACAAAAGTTTTAAATTTTCTTTTAAGAAGAAAATAGTTGTAGGTAAGGCACCCCAATTATTATGATATGGTCGGACTCAAGACCTCAGAAAATTTATACTTAAATTTTATTAAATTAATAACCACATTAAATTATTCTGACTGGCAACCTTTTTTTCGGTCCCTACCATAACAGAAATATCTAATTATTCAAATTCAAATTTATTCAACAACAACAACACAACACTGAAAGATTTTTTATATCCCAAAGGAGCTAAATATGCTCTCAATTATATGTCTTCAACTAGACAGAAAACACAAAATTTAACCTATTATTGGGAACAATAGAGTATTAGTTTTTTTTAACAAAAAATAACAATTAACTGCCTGATTTTAAGTATTTTATTTGTAAAAGTTTAAAGTATCAAAATGTTTTTGAAATGTTTACTGAGCATCAATTCAATTAAACCTAAAAATGATATTTACATTATTATTATTATTGATATCCTACAGGAAATAAAAGATATACACCTTACTAGTTATCCTAGACTAAGTCTGCAATATTTTATATTTTTAAAAGCTTGCAAAAACGGAAAAAGTTTTTATTAAATTTTAACGAAATTTTTTAAGATCAGTAATTGCAATCGCAAATGAAAATAAATATTATGAATGTAAGAGTTAGTTGTGATAGAGTCACCGCCGAGGACACGTCCCCCCAATAATGATAATAAGGCACAGTTTAGAAATACTGTATTTTAAACTTTTGAGGAAAAACCGAAAATTTTCTGAATGTGTTTTCCAACCTTAATCATAAAGTATGCCCCCAATTTACCAACGGCATCTAACATAAGAGGCCCATATAAGAGGGGGACAGATCCCCATGATTTTCCATACGAAAAACGAAAGTTGGTGCTTCATTTAATATGTAGACGGCCCCTCAAAGACTTAAATTAAAGCTGGTTTTAAAATAGACGTTACATCAAGAAAATTAGCGTTTTACAGTATCTTTCTAACCCCAACCAATCGCTCACAATCGTTTCTGTTCCGATTTTTTTGCGGCCGACTGACTGTTTATTAAATCCTAGTTAGTGAAGGGATTTTTATTGAAATCTAAAACATTGTGAGGTGCAACATTAGGGGGAGTGCAAACAAACATAATCCTCTTTCCCCTAGACTCCTTTCTGAATCTAGCATCTAATAATAATTTGCGTCCAAGCTTTTCTTTGACATAACATTTAGAAAAGATTCAAAAGAAGCGCTATGACACAAATCAACTCTAAATTAGGGACCTATTTTTACCTACAAATCCAAAAACATTTTCTTGAATATTGTAACCAACTGGATTATAAAACACTTTTCCTTTCAATTTATTGTTTTTGTGTAAACATTTAAAATTTGGGTTAAAAAAGGAAATTAAAAAAATGTACCATTCACAGATTACACCGTACAATTTCAAAGGTAATTTTACCCTCATTATTTTTTATTGCAGACACATTTTATGACTGAAAGTATTTTATACTCCATGTTTCATTTTTAAACTTTCGTGCATAAATTCAGAAAGAAATTTTTAAATATCTTTATCGAATTTTACCTCTAATTTACACTGTAAAAACTAAACGAAAAAAACTCAAAACTCGTTCAACGGGTCATTTGGAAGAAATAATTATTTCTATTGGTAAATAAAAGAATAAATAACTAGAAATTTAGTTAAATTAAATAGTTTAGTTAAATTAAAATAAATTTCATTACGTAATAAAATATCTAAATCTTTATATTTGAAATGTGATAAAAAACAGTAATTTTGAAGTTTATTTTGAGTACACTACACACCAAGCAGTTCTCAACATCAAGCATGTTTATCTCAGGCTCATACATCACCCTTGACAGGAGAGTCCTCCCCCAATTTAGACACCCTTGAAAGGACATTCCATACCCCAAATAGTCTTAAATCAACTCCGGCTACTTATCGCACTTGTAATTTGCCAATAGTTAGCAACCGCGCCAAGATACCAAACGAGCAACCGAATTCTGGCAGTGTATCGCCCGTTCTGGCGCAAACAGGTTGTACTAGAGGCGGCGGGTTTTCCAGATACGATTGTATGAAACCAATGGAGCGATATTAACACCTCCAATTCTAAAAAACAAATGATGTCATTGCGCAGATATCAAAAGGCACGCAAGAGAGATTCTCTACTTAACAATTTTTTATTCCTTTAAAAAGCGGTGACTATATTAAACATCTTTTTTAACCGAAATTTAATAAGTTTCTTTATATTTTAAGAACTCAAAACTTTTCTTCCACTAGTTATGGATCAAAGCCCAACTCTGGTTTCATATTAACACCTCCAATTCTATAACATAAAAGATATTGCTTCCTAGATCCAAGCGGCACACAAGAGAGATTTTCTACTTAACAATTTTTACTTTATTTAAAAAGCGGTGAGTATATAAAACATCTTTTTAAGCGAATTTTAATAAGTTTCTTTATATTCTCAGTACATAAAATTTATTTAGCAAGTTATGGAACAATGCCCAAGTGTTGTTTCATATTAACACCTCCAATTCTAAAACAGAAAAGATATCGCTTCCTAGATTCCAAAAGGCACACAAAAGAGATTCTCTACTTAACAATTTTTTATTCCTTTAAAAAGCGGTGACTATATTAAACATCTTTTTTAACCGAAATTTAATAAGTTTCTTTATATTTTAAGAACTCAAAACTTTTCTTCCACTAGTTATGGATCAAAGCCCAACTGTGGTTTCATATTAACACCTCCAATTCTATAACATAAAAGATATTGCTTCCTAGATCCAAGCGGCACACAAGAGAGATTTTCTACTTAACAATTTTTACTTTATTTAAAAAGCGGTGAGTATATAAAACATCTTTTTAAGCGAATTTTAATAAGTGTCTCTACATTCTCAGTACATAAAACTTATTTCACATGTTATGGATCGAAGCTCAACTGTTTCATATTAACACCTCCAATTCTACAACGGAAACGATATTGCTTTATATTTTAAGAACTCAAAACTTTTCTTCCACTAGTTATGGATCAAAGCCCAACTGTGGTTTCATATTAACACCTCCAATTCTATAACATAAAAGATATTGCTTCCTAGATCCAAGCGGCACACAAGAGAGATTTTCTACTTAACAATTTTTACTTTATTTAAAAAGCGGTGAGTATATAAAACATCTTTTTAAGCGAATTTTAATAAGTGTCTCTACATTCTCAGTACATAAAACTTATTTCACATGTTATGGATCGAAGCTCAACTGTTTCATATTAACACCTCCAATTCTACAACGGAAACGATATTGCTTCCTAGATTTCAATGGGCACGCGAGAGATTCTCTACTTAACAAATTTTTATTCATTTAAAAAGCGGTGAATATATTAAACATCTTTTTTAAGCGAAATTTAATAAGGTTCTTTATATTCTCAGAAAACATATTTCACATGTTATGGATCGAAGCTCAACTGTTGTTTCATATTAACACCTCCAATTCTACAACGGAAAAGATATTGCTTCCTAGATTCCACTAGGCACGCAAGAGAGATTGTCTACTTAACTTTTTTTTATTCATTTAAAAAAGCGGTGACTATATTAAACATCTTTTTTAAGCGAATTTTAATAAGTTTCTTTATATTCTCAGTACATAAAACTTATTTCACATGTTATGGATCGAAGCTCAACTGTTTCATATTAACACCTCCAATTCTGAAACAGAAAAGATATCGCTTCCTAGATTCCAAAAGGCACGCAGGAGAGATTCTCTACTTAACAATTTTTTATTCATTTAAAAATTGGTGACTATATTAAACATCTTTTTTAAGCGAAATTTAATAAACTTCTCTACATTCTCAGTACATAAAACATATTTCACATGTTATGGATCGAAGCTTAACTGTTGTTTCATATTAACACCTCCAATTCTACAACGGAAAAGATATTGCTTCCTAGATTCCACTAGGCACGCAAGAGAGATTCTCTACTTAACAATTTTTTATTCATTTAAAAAGCGGTGAATATATTAAACATCTTTTTTAAGCGAAATTTAATAAGGTTCTTTATATTCTCAGAAAACATATTTCACATGTTATGGATCGAAGCTCAACTGTTGTTTCATATTAACACCTCCAATTCTACAACGGAAAAGATATTGCTTCCTAGATTCCACTAGGCACGCAAGAGAGATTGTCTACTTAACTTTTTTTTATTCATTTAAAAAAGCGGTGACTATATTAAACATCTTTTTTAAGCGAATTTTAATAAGTTTCTTTATATTCTCAGTACATAAAACTTATTTCACATGTTATGGATCGAAGCTCAACTGTTTCATATTAACACCTCCAATTCTGAAACAGAAAAGATATCGCTTCCTAGATTCCAAAAGGCACGCAGGAGAGATTCTCTACTTAACAATTTTTTATTCATTTAAAAATTGGTGACTATATTAAACATCTTTTTTAAGCGAAATTTAATAAACTTCTCTACATTCTCAGTACATAAAACATATTTCACATGTTATGGATCGAAGCTTAACTGTTGTTTCATATTAACACCTCCAATTCTACAACGGAAAAGATATTGCTTCCTAGATTCCACTAGGCACGCAAGAGAGATTCTCTACTTAACAATTTTTTATTCATTTAAAAAGCGGTGAATATATTGAACATCATTTTTAAGCGAAATTTAATAATTTTCTTTATATTCTCAGTACATAAAACTTATTTCACATGTTATGGATCAAAGCCCAACTCTGGTTTCATATTAACACCTCCAATTCTATAACATAAAAGATATTGCTTCCTAGATCCAAGCGGCACACAAGAGAGATTTTCTACTTAACAATTTTTACTTTATTTAAAAAGCGGTGAGTATATAAAACATCTTTTTAAGCGAATTTTAATAAGTTTCTTTATATTCTCAGTACATAAAATTTATTTAGCAAGTTATGGAACAATGCCCAAGTGTTGTTTCATATTAACACCTCCAATTCTAAAACAGAAAAGATATCGCTTCCTAGATTCCAAAAGGCACACAAAAGAGATTCTCTACTTAACAATTTTTTATTCCTTTAAAAAGCGGTGACTATATTAAACATCTTTTTTAACCGAAATTTAATAAGTTTCTTTATATTTTAAGAACTCAAAACTTTTCTTCCACTAGTTATGGATCAAAGCCCAACTGTGGTTTCATATTAACACCTCCAATTCTATAACATAAAAGATATTGCTTCCTAGATCCAAGCGGCACACAAGAGAGATTTTCTACTTAACAATTTTTACTTTATTTAAAAAGCGGTGAGTATATAAAACATCTTTTTAAGCGAATTTTAATAAGTGTCTCTACATTCTCAGTACATAAAACTTATTTCACATGTTATGGATCGAAGCTCAACTGTTTCATATTAACACCTCCAATTCTACAACGGAAACGATATTGCTTTATATTTTAAGAACTCAAAACTTTTCTTCCACTAGTTATGGATCAAAGCCCAACTGTGGTTTCATATTAACACCTCCAATTCTATAACATAAAAGATATTGCTTCCTAGATCCAAGCGGCACACAAGAGAGATTTTCTACTTAACAATTTTTACTTTATTTAAAAAGCGGTGAGTATATAAAACATCTTTTTAAGCGAATTTTAATAAGTGTCTCTACATTCTCAGTACATAAAACTTATTTCACATGTTATGGATCGAAGCTCAACTGTTTCATATTAACACCTCCAATTCTACAACGGAAACGATATTGCTTCCTAGATTTCAATGGGCACGCGAGAGATTCTCTACTTAACAAATTTTTATTCATTTAAAAAGCGGTGAATATATTAAACATCTTTTTTAAGCGAAATTTAATAAGGTTCTTTATATTCTCAGAAAACATATTTCACATGTTATGGATCGAAGCTCAACTGTTGTTTCATATTAACACCTCCAATTCTACAACGGAAAAGATATTGCTTCCTAGATTCCACTAGGCACGCAAGAGAGATTGTCTACTTAACTTTTTTTTATTCATTTAAAAAAGCGGTGACTATATTAAACATCTTTTTTAAGCGAATTTTAATAAGTTTCTTTATATTCTCAGTACATAAAACTTATTTCACATGTTATGGATCGAAGCTCAACTGTTTCATATTAACACCTCCAATTCTGAAACAGAAAAGATATCGCTTCCTAGATTCCAAAAGGCACGCAGGAGAGATTCTCTACTTAACAATTTTTTATTCATTTAAAAATTGGTGACTATATTAAACATCTTTTTTAAGCGAAATTTAATAAACTTCTCTACATTCTCAGTACATAAAACATATTTCACATGTTATGGATCGAAGCTTAACTGTTGTTTCATATTAACACCTCCAATTCTACAACGGAAAAGATATTGCTTCCTAGATTCCACTAGGCACGCAAGAGAGATTCTCTACTTAACAATTTTTTATTCATTTAAAAAGCGGTGAATATATTAAACATCTTTTTTAAGCGAAATTTAATAAGGTTCTTTATATTCTCAGAAAACATATTTCACATGTTATGGATCGAAGCTCAACTGTTGTTTCATATTAACACCTCCAATTCTACAACGGAAAAGATATTGCTTCCTAGATTCCACTAGGCACGCAAGAGAGATTGTCTACTTAACTTTTTTTTATTCATTTAAAAAAGCGGTGACTATATTAAACATCTTTTTTAAGCGAATTTTAATAAGTTTCTTTATATTCTCAGTACATAAAACTTATTTCACATGTTATGGATCGAAGCTCAACTGTTTCATATTAACACCTCCAATTCTGAAACAGAAAAGATATCGCTTCCTAGATTCCAAAAGGCACGCAGGAGAGATTCTCTACTTAACAATTTTTTATTCATTTAAAAATTGGTGACTATATTAAACATCTTTTTTAAGCGAAATTTAATAAACTTCTCTACATTCTCAGTACATAAAACATATTTCACATGTTATGGATCGAAGCTTAACTGTTGTTTCATATTAACACCTCCAATTCTACAACGGAAAAGATATTGCTTCCTAGATTCCACTAGGCACGCAAGAGAGATTCTCTACTTAACAATTTTTTATTCATTTAAAAAGCGGTGAATATATTGAACATCATTTTTAAGCGAAATTTAATAATTTTCTTTATATTCTCAGTACATAAAACTTATTTCACATGTTATGGATCAAAGCCCAACTCTGGTTTCATATTAACACCTCCAATTCTATAACATAAAAGATATTGCTTCCTAGATCCAAGCGGCACACAAGAGAGATTTTCTACTTAACAATTTTTACTTTATTTAAAAAGCGGTGAGTATATAAAACATCTTTTTAAGCGAATTTTAATAAGTTTCTTTATATTCTCAGTACATAAAATTTATTTAGCAAGTTATGGAACAATGCCCAAGTGTTGTTTCATATTAACACCTCCAATTCTAAAACAGAAAAGATATCGCTTCCTAGATTCCAAAAGGCACACAAAAGAGATTCTCTACTTAACAATTTTTTATTCCTTTAAAAAGCGGTGACTATATTAAACATCTTTTTTAACCGAAATTTAATAAGTTTCTTTATATTTTAAGAACTCAAAACTTTTCTTCCACTAGTTATGGATCAAAGCCCAACTCTGGTTTCATATTAACACCTCCAATTCTATAACATAAAAGATATTGCTTCCTAGATCCAAGCGGCACACAAGAGAGATTTTCTACTTAACAATTTTTACTTTATTTAAAAAGCGGTGAGTATATAAAACATCTTTTTAAGCGAATTTTAATAAGTTTCTTTATATTCTCAGTACATAAAATTTATTTAGCAAGTTATGGAACAATGCCCAAGTGTTGTTTCATAATCGCTCCATTGGTTTCATACAATCGTATCCGAGAAAGGAGCCACATATAGTACCGGTTGTGCTTGGCGACTCTCAACTTCATTCTCTCCGCCGAACAGGGTTGCTCTACTTGACCAGAGCCTCCTGCCCGACAGGCTAGTTTAAGCTTGGCGTCGTAAATGTTACCTCCTTCGGAACGGGTTTGTTTTGGGGTTGCTGGTACATTCGTCACGCATGCACGACTGCGTTCATTCGAATTCGAGGAGGAAACACAACAGGGGGTCCTGCAAATGAAAACTTCATCTATCCCAGCTCAACGATAGACCGGTTTTTTTTGGTTATCACGACGGTTCGGCAAACTAACTTAAAACATTTAAAAGTTAATTATCTATTCATAACTCCTATAAATTGATTTACTTTTAATTGATATAACTGATTTCAAGATGGCCTTGTTGTTTTCATGGAAAGATTAAGAAGATGGTTAAGAAGTTTGAATAAATAAATGCTTGCTGTATTTGAATATAACAATTTTATCCATGTTAAGTAATTAAGAACATTAATTACAGATATTTCAATTAAACTCCGCTAAATTTGTTTAATATTATGATCTAGGATATAGATTTGACATCCCTTTTAAATAAAGTGATTCATAGATCCAAAATCTCAATCACATATATGTATAATAAATGACCACACCGCATGGAAATTTTAAATATATAGCTACCACAACGTCCTTAGTCTTGAGAGTGAGATTCGTACAAAAACTTTAAAAATATGGTTTTTACTATGACATGACTCTAAAGCAACGATGGGCAACCTACGGCCCGCGGGCCGGATCCGGCCCGCCTCGTCATTTGGTCCGGCCCGCGGAACATTTTAAAAATTGTACCAAAAAATCACTCTGGTTTTCGTCAACAAGAGCGAAAGAGGGGATACAGAACTTTCCCCTGAAAATAACTTAATTTTAGCAGTTAAAACGTGCTGTACAACTATATTTCGCTGTTGGGAGCCGTCTATAAGCTGGGAGAGTTCCTTCCCGTTCACCCTATCTAGGCAGTAGAGAAAAGGCTTATAACTGAATCCCAGCCGTTGTCATCATAGCAACTCGGGTTCAGAAACCTGTTCTCACCCAAAAAAATCCGGCTGTTGCCGGCTCTACCATACGGACTATATTCATTCTCTGCCTCTCCCATTACTGCTAAAGTTTATTTGTCCTCTTGAACGTTAATTCCTCCTCCATTAATTCTCCTGTATCATGTAATGACAATTGTTAAAAGTCTGTCCTGAAATATTTTTTCATTGCTATGAGCTCTGAATATTATCTTATTCTAGTCCAGATTAATGTAACTTCATTATAATTATTGTATGTAATCAATATATTGTATAAGTCCAGATTAAATTTTTAACTTTAGTATTAAACTTCATAAATATATATAATAAAACTACTCATTTTTTAATAAAAAATATTACCTATTAACTACTATATGGCCCGCCACGTTATTATAATCATTGAATCCGGCCCGCTTATTCGAAAAGGTTGCCCATACCTGCTCTAAAGAATGATTTTTCCAATCGTGAAAAATACGCCACGCAGTTTGGTTATATTTCCATTTTATTACAATACTACAACAACAATACACCTACTATTTATAAGAAAAACAAAGTAAACATGTTGCCATATAAATGAGCTAAAATACAAAGACTGATCTAAAATACAAATATGAGCTAAAATACAATGTTCGATTCCCTATAATACTGCTAAAATACAAATCTGAGCTAAAATACAAATGTTCGATTCCCTAATACTGATCATACTGCCCGCGTTGAAATTACCCAACAATTTCAACAAGAATTAAATTTATTCTTACATTATCCTCAACCTCACTGCGTGGGTAACACACAAACCTTCGTAATAGATCTTAAAGTCTCACCCGAAGGAACCCTTAACTTAACCACCCTAACCTTATCATCCTTTCCCCTGACTACCTCCATAACCCTCGCTATTGCCCACTTGCAAGGAGGAAGATTGTCCTCTTTAATTACCACCATGGTTCCAGGCTGTATGTTTTGTGTCCCCGATTGCCATTTATTCCGCTGCTGAAGATGATTAAGAACATCTCTTTGCCATCTTTTCCATATAATCTGGACATGTTTGGTCAGCTGTTGCCATTTAGACAATCTGTTCACAGGAACACCTGTTACCTCAGGCTCCGGTAATGATAACAATGGACGTCCGATCAGAAAATGACCCGGAGTCAGTACTTCAAACTCGTTAATATCTCCAGGTAAAGGGCATAGTGGTCTTGAATTCAAAATTCCCTCAATCTGAACCACCACAGTATTAAACTCCTCCAGTGTCAGAATAGACGAACCCACAGTCCTCTTAAAGTGGTGTTTGAATGACTTCACCCCAGCCTCCCATAATCCACCGAAGTTTGGGGATCTGGGAGGAATAAACTTCCATTCTATGCCCTCGGCCGCTGAAAACAAAGCCAGAGATTCTTCTTTTTTCGTAACAATCGAAAACAAACGCTTGATCTCGGAGCTGGCTCCCTTAAAGTTGGAGGCGTTGTCCGTATAGATTACCGCCATCTTACCTCTTCTCGCAATAACTCTCTTAAGAGTTGCAACAAATGCCTCTGATGTTAACTCCGAGACCGTCTCCAAATGGATGGCTCTGGAAGAAAAACAAATGAATATGGCAATATAATATTTCACATGTACTCCCTTTCGTTGATTCTTATATTTAATTGCAAAGGGTCCGCAAAAATCTATACCACAATTGGTAAAGGGTGGACTAGGGGTAACTCTAGATCCAGGAAGATCGCCCATTATTTGATGAGAAGACACGGGCTTAGCTTTAAAACAAATGTTACACCTATGCACAACCTTTCGAGCAGTACTTCTGCCACTTAACGGCCAATACCTTAACCTTACATGATGTACTAAACCCTGAGCACCCACATGAAAATATCTTTTATGATAAAGTTCAAAAATCAATTCTGTAAAACTGTTATTTGGTAATATAATTTGATGCTTAGCATCGTAATTTAAAGGTGCATTTTTCAATCGACCTCCCACTCTGAGCAATCCATTATCATCTAAGAACGGATCAAGATTTCTTAACTTACTTATGGCTGGTATAACTTTACCATCTTGCAATGCCTTCCTTTCGATTCCAAATGCTCCTAATTGAATGTGCCTAATCATATAATATTCCGCCATCTCCAGTTCGGTGGGTGTTAAGAAGGCCCCGTAGGTTTTGCCTCTAAGACGTCCTATAAACCTAAAACAATAACTCAAAATCCTTATAAGTTTTGAATAACTGTTAGACAAAGTGAGAAATTCATCTAAAAAATCACACTCAACTATCCCCAGACAAGAGATGACCTTAGTTTTAAACTCTCTCTCGAACCCTTCATCCCCAACATGTGAAAACCCCGGAACCTGAACCTCACACTCCCCCCCGAGGCAGTCAGGACCTTTCCACCACAATTGGTTTTCAAGTAACTCCTCCGCATCCATACCTCTTGACAAGGGGTCTGCCGGATTTTCCTTCGAAGAAATGTGCCTCCACTCAAACAACGAATCCATTCTTTGGATCTCTGCAACCCGATTGCTAATGAATGTCTTCAGAAGACGCGGTTCAGTTTGTAACCATGCCAACACAATAGTTGAATCTGTCCACAGACTCACCCTATCAATTCGCTTATTCCAGAGAGAAAAAATTTTATTTACCAATCTTGCCAACAGCAAAGCTGCACACAATTCCAACCTGGGAATCGTGACCGTCTTCAATGGTGCTCTTTATCCTTAAGCAGCTCCAATGTCGTTTCCAACTCATAATACCCGTCAGGATCGTCCACGATCTTACTCAAGATCTCCTCTGCCCTGGTGACCAACCTCGTTACAGCGGCTCAAACATAGCCTCTCTTCTTTTTCAATTTAGCAACGTCTTCCATCCTCTAAAATATATCAACACCAGTCAAACTCCATCCAAATACTTAACATCCAACAGTCGCTGTTCGTAGTTGCTCGACGGACCATGAAAAATACGCCACGCAGTTTGGTTATATTTCCATTTTATTACAATACTACAACAACAATACACCTACTATTTATAAGAAAAACAAAGTAAACATGTTGCCATATAAATGAGCTAAAATACAAAGACTGATCTAAAATACAAATATGAGCTAAAATACAATGTTCGATTCCCTATAATACTGCTAAAATACAAATCTGAGCTAAAATACAAATGTTCGATTCCCTAATACTGATCAAATCGCATATACTATTTTTATGCGCTTAAATAAAAAACTACAGTCTTAAAAAAGCTGCAGATGAGAGTGAATTAACGAAATCCCCCGCAGTTCAAGTGCAGAAACCCAGTCAAGCTACGTCGTTTAACTTCGTTTCCACATTCCACACTAAACTAAAGCTGAAATATAACATGCCAGATAACTATTTTAGAATCACGTTATTTTTATTATTTTTACACTAAAATGTGCGTTTACCACTACAGTTACAGAATCCCATGACACTTATAACTCATTTTTGAAAAAAAGTGCCGTTTGACTTGTTTCGTAAATAGGTGATACAATTTTAATAGTTTATTTTCATTAATACCTGTTTTTAGATTTTTTTAATTATAAAAGTGGTACATTTGAGAGAAAAAAAACTGTTAATTATTTTTGTGAAATATATTACTTTTTCAAAATATCATAGTATGTATAATTACCAAAAAATATAGTTAAATAATTAATCATTAATTTTTTGACTGATTTTTTTATGGATATGCGAAAAATGGTCATGGTCAGCGAAAACCGTTCATTAATATTATTATTATTATCTCGAAAACTTAAGATAGAGAGAAACTGACAACTGCACATCGTAGAGTAGGTGCTAAATTGTATAGAAAAATTATTTTATTAAAACTAATGGTTTAATAAAAATAGCCACCAAAGCAGGCTTCAGACAAATTTAAAAGAACGATACGTCGATACATGAAAATTAATTATGACAAGCCATGGTCGATTCTTTTAAAAGACAGGGGTGGATTGTGCCGCCTATAGACTGAACCAAAATTTACCGCCTATACAGGGTGATTCTAAATTACATGGACAAACTTCGCATGGGGGTAAAGGGGACCTAGACAAGCATATTTCGAAAAACTAGAGGGGGCGCAGATACACCGTTAAATAGCTAGGACCTAATGTAGTGCGAGCGCGTTTCAAAAGGCCGTTTTTAGAAGGCCCGTGTGACGAAACAAAACATAATAAAATGAAAAACATTATTGCATGAGGTACAGGAGTATCCGTACAACTTAAATCCTTAATGTGATAGAAATTGGACCACTTGCTAAACCGTGGGGTTGAGTCTTAAAACGTGCAATATTAATCTCTTAGTCAAACAATGGAGTTCCCTTAATGGTATTTAGAAAAATGATGATCAGGGAAGGAATTTTCAATGATCGTAACATTGATCATTGGAACTATTTGATCATTGAAAATTACTTCCCCTATCATCATTTTTCTAAGTACCATTAAGGAAACTCCATTCTTTGACTAAAAGATTAATATTGCACTTTTGAAACTTACTCCACGATTTAGAAAGTGGTTCAAATTTTATCGAATTCATGGTGTAAGTAGTAGGGATACTTCCTTACCTTATGCAATAATGTTTTTCATTTTATTATGTTTTGTTTAGTCACACGGGCCTTCTAAAAACGGCCATTTGAAACGCACTCGCACTACATTAGGTCCTAGCTCTTAAACGGTAAGGCTGCGCCCCCCTATTCCTAAGCGAAATATGCTTGTCTAGGTCCCCTCTAACCCCATGCGAAGTTTGTCCACGTAATTTCGAATCACCCTGTATATGCTATACATCATACTAAACTAAACCGAGGCATCATTTCAGTTTTTAGGTTGGGGGGCAAAGATTGACTTGACTTTTGGTTTCTTATTTTTTATTGGGCGGTGGGGCGGTCTGACTGAACGTCATTTAAAGGTCCCGAGTGTATTTTATATCTGAAGTGTTAGATCACTTTGAAGTTTTTTTTAACACGAAATGTTACAATTTTACAATGTGATGTTGAAGTAAAAATGGGGGGTCTGGGGGTCACCCCCATAAAAATTTTGAAAACTTGCTTCTTAAAGTAATCTTTCAGCTCATTTTGAGACCCTTTGGGTAACAAAGAGAACAGTTCCTTTAAACAACATCATTGTGCTTTTTTGAAAGGATGTTCTGCTTTTTCCAGAGCTTATGTTAAGTGTTTCCTATTTCTCTTCTCCTTTTATATTCAGAAAAAATTCGGCAGTCAAAAATTTGCCACCTACTTAAATTTTCCACCGTAGGCTATAGCCTAGCTAGCCTATTTAGAAATCCGCTACTGATAAAAGAATTAAATTCCCTTCAAAGGAAATCTTAGTTGATTAAAACACCGCTGAAAGCGGCGTCAGACAAAACGTTAAACAGATGATAATTAAGAGTGATCCAAGGCAATATTTCTTCACTCTACATCTACAAAATACTGAAATTTCAGAAAAATCGAACGAGAACAACGCATTCCAGTTTTAATTCCAGTTTTTGCATAGCAACAAAGACAATGGGGATTCGTACGTCGTTGGACAACACGTGTCAAGATTCAAACGCTTGTTTCTTCGTTTTTAAGACAGCTGGGACCTTGAAATTTTAATATGTCCTTCCAACCAATTTTCCAGAGAATCTATAAAATTTTCAGGGGGCGAGGTCAGTTAGGGGGTCGTGTACTAATAAAAACCCGTTTTAAAGTAAAAAAATGACAGGAAAATTTATCAGCCCGGGTTAGAGCGATACGCCGTTCGAAAGCTCTTTCAAAGTTTCACAACATACTAAAATTTCAGATAAATCGGGGCATTTGCCTTAAGCTTTTTATCCTAATTTTTTAAGTGGTAGCAAAACCAAAAACCAAATTAGAAAGAAAATAAAGTAGCTCGACCAAGTAATTTTTCCTTAATTTAAAAAGCGGTGACTATATTTTATATCTGTTAATGTGCAATATGTAATTCCGAAGAAGAACAGTCTACTAGACGATTATTTTACATCTTATAGATAAGCCATACTGTTATTTATTTAACAGCACCAATTCAATTACAGAACAGAATGCTACCTAAGATTCCGTTAGGCCTAATGAATTTGATCTACTTAACAATTTTTAGTTAATTTAAAAAGCGGTGACTATATTAAACATCTTTTAAGCGAACATTAATAAATTTCTCTATACTCTCAGTACATAAGACTGTTATTTCACAAGTTATGGAACAATGCCAGATTTTTGTTTTATATTTACAGCACCAATTCAATCACAGAAATGATATTGCTACCTAAATTCCGCTACGCACATGAGACGTTCTCTACTAAAACAATTTTTACTTCATTTAAAAAGTGGTGACTATATTAAACATCTTTTATGCGAATTTTAATAAATTTCTCTATATTCTCAGACCATAAAACTGTTATTTCACATATTATGAAACAAAGCCAAACTCCTGTTTTATATTAATAGAACCAAGTCTATTAAAGATAAGATATTGTTAAATAAGATTCCAAAAGGACATTAGAGATTCTCTACTTAACTATTTATACTTCATTTAAAAAGCGGTGAGTATATAAAACATCTTTTTAAGCGAAATTTAATAAGTGTCTCTACATTCTCAGTACATAAAACTTATTTCACATGTTATGGATCGAAGCTCAACTGTTTCATATTAACACCTCCAATTCTACAACGGAAAAGATATTGCTTCCTAGATTTCAATGGGCACGCGAGAGATTCTCTACTTAACAATTTTTTATTCATTTAAAAAGCGGTGAATATATTAAACATCTTTTTTAACCGAAATTTAATAAGGTTCTTTATATTTTAAGAACTCAAAACTTTTCTTCCACTAGTTATGGATCAAAGCCCAACTGTGGTTTCATATTAACACCTCCAATTCTATAACATAAAAGATATTGCTTCCTAGATCCAAGCGGCACACAAGAGAGATTTTCTACTTAACAATTTTTACTTTATTTAAAAAGCGGTGAGTATATAAAACATCTTTTTAAGCGAATTTTAATAAGTTTCTTTATATTCTCAGTACATAAAATTTATTTAGCAAGTTATGGAACAATGCCCAAGTGTTGTTTCATTTACAACAATCATGGTTTCTTCAAACCACAGTTTTGTATGTAACGCCACTTCTGATTGGACCGCGATGACGCCAGGCATCGAGCCCGGCTGTCCGCGCTGTTGGCTGAAAGTTCATAGTTCAGTGTAAATTATTTCCTGTAAAATTATCTACCTGCTTTAAAACATTTCTATCGCAACTAATAATAACTATACAACCAATTACAGAAAATGACTTGAACTGGTGTTCTATATTTCCTGCTTTACATTCGAAATTGTTTTCACAATCCTCGTAATCTAATGGTTACACTGAATGGGTTTATTTCAATATTATTTTTAAAATACTCACACGTATCTAAATATATTGATTCACCTCTCTAAAAATAGACTATTTTTGAAAGAATTTAAAGGAATTAATAGTTAAAAGGGGAAATTTTTGAAACTTTTAAGTAAGAGCCGTGCTAAATATTTAATACCTCAAATATTTTAAGAGCGCCATCTATCAAAACGAGAGCGAACTCTAAACCTTCTGGTTCATGATTTTTTAAATCCGTTTCATGAGAAGCTTTTCTTTATTATTACACTTTAAGCAACCATTATTTTGATGATTAAAGCACATATACTCAAATATAAATATAATTTGTGATCAAATTCTTCTTAAATGTCCATTTTCGCAAAAATAATCCACGGATCCATGGTTCAACCCACCAAAGTTGGGTGGTCAGATTTTGGCTAAAAAAACCGTTGGTTAAGCGTTAGTTGGGGCTGGTTGATAACGTTTTACTTAGGATCAGCGGATAATCCTTCAATCCATGGTTGAACCACGATGGTTAATACGGCCGTTAATGATCATAGTCGAAAACCATTAAGTACAAAGTGTCACGTAAAAACCATCAATATTAAATGCTTGAGATCCTGTTAAAGCATGCAGAGCCGTGCCGTGGTAAAACGGCGCCCGGGGCGAAAGTACCTAATTGGCGCCCCCTCCATTTTTTACAATATCAGGATTTTTGAAAAACCCTTATAGATCCCCAATCTTCCTTTAAATAAACACAGTTGCCCATTTTACGATATTTAAAGGTTGGCTTGAATATTTAAAGTGGCTAATGAAACAAAAAAAAACATAATATGTTTTTCAACATTTAAAACTCATACAGTCGAACCCGCTTAATGTGATCGCATTTGTCCCATATTAAACTGATAACATTATCCGATTGATAACAATAAGCGATTTCACTTTAAAATGTAGCGAACCGCGTTATATAACCGTAATTAATGTTTTAAAAACAATTTTACGCTATTTGTACTTGGCAACTTAAAATTTTAGTATAAAATAAAAGAATAGTCCTATTGATAAAAATAAAATATTCGCTTACTTTGTATTTTCATTTAAGTGAGCACTGCACTTATGCGATTCCGCTAATAAATTTCTTTTCTTTCGACTTTCAAACAAGATATCACAGGAGGTATTTCTCAAAATTTTACATAGGAAATACCGCTGAAATTCATCTGAATTCCACTAATCAAGAAACCAAAAATCTCTTATCAGAAACACCTGCAAAGAGCAGATGGTGATATCCAACGACAAGCTTGAATTCTCCCCCCCCCTGTTTTCTTTCAATGTAGCAATGCAGGAGGACGGAGAGCATCGAATGTTTTCTTTTTCTTACAACTGAAGGAAAGAGGGCAACTGTAAACTGAATTAAAAAAAGTTCTCCGTGGAAAAAACCCTTGAAAACGGTCTTTTTTAAGGGGATATGGACCAATTTGATAACATTAAGCGGCGTTTTAAAGGCGTGTTGATCATATTAAACGATATATTTTACATTAAATTAAATAGAAATGATCGGGACTTGCTGATTTCTATAACAATAACCGATTGATAACATTAACCGTGATCACATTAAGCGGGTTCGACTGTATTTCAAATATAAAATAAACGAAAAGGAAACTTAACATAAAGGTAGGAATTAAGTCGATTGTCAATTAATAATGAACCTTAAACTCCACAGCTATTGTACATATATAGTACATGTACTTGTATAGTTTACAAGAATATACAAATTTAATGAGAAGAAAACAGAGTTCATGATTTATTTGAAATTTTTCGAGTTGACTGGAAGAAATTCTTCCAAGAATTTGTGCCACTACATGCTGTCTGGAAAAAAAAACAGTATCTTTGAAGTTCTAGTTCTATCTTTAAAACTATGATTTTGAGAAGAAAATAAATATTTGGTTAAGACATTTTAATGCTTAAATTAGTATTATCATTAAATTAATATGAAATCTAAGAATAGGAACTCAGTATGACTGAAATAAAGAGACAAGTATTTTAAATAACATTTTAATGAAAAAGTAAATTCTGAGAAAATTTTCCAATACTCTATACATTTACGACTCTTTTTCAAATCTGAAGTCCACAAACGGATCTTACATCACTCCATAAAAATGAAAACAAAATAACTTCATTTTATGCAATAAAAACCTTTTAAAACAAAATAAAAAGTAGTACATATATTTGGTGAATTTACAATACTACTCTTCTGGCTTTTAAAGATGCAAAATCATCTATTATTTTTTCTAAGTTTAAGGATTTTACTACCTCATGCTCAGTGGAAAGTAAACATAGACTGCTTAATCTCTCTTGTCCCATCGTGGACCTTAAATAATTTTTTATCAACTTTAGTTTACTAAAGGATCTTTCAGCGGATGCTGACGTTACTGGCATTGATAAAAAGATTCTATACGCCGTCTCCATATTTTTATAATTTGAAGTTAAATTGTATTCGTAAAGAAATTGTAAGATTTCCAAATGGTCCATTTTTTCTAAATTTTCGTTTAAAATTAAAAACAACTTTTTGGCATCTAAAACTTCTGCAGAAAAATCCGTTGCATTCAGATCAAATGGATATTTTTTTGCCAAATTCGCTGAACACTTAATCAGCTCTAGATCTTCATAGTTAATTAAATTTGGTCCCATTAAAAATTCAAAATCTTCTGAAACGCTTCTTAGTTTTTCAAAGCGCCAGTCTATTTGGCCTATTATTGTGTCCAATACTTCAAGGTGATTTCTTTTAAATTTACTAAGTTCTGTTTCCGTAGCATCTTCACTTTCGTAACTAAACTGTTTTCGAACTTTGCGTTTTCTTTTTTCTTCTACATTGGGATCAATACTCAGTTCCTTTGATAATGCTACACTTTCTTCATAGAAGCTTGAAAGATTTTCCGATCTTAATGACATCATCTTGCTCTTAAGTTTTTGAATCAATTTAGTTGCTGTGGATATGTTTACAGTCTTTTTCTGGAGGAGAATGTTAACAGAATCCAGCTCATTTAATATGTTTGCCCATATGACAAGATTAGAGATAAAGTTAAAAGATTTTATTTGTTTGAGAAAGTTCTTGGCACCGGAAAAGGTTTCTTCATTTTTTCTTTCTTTTATTAGATGTTCAAGGACTTTAATTAAATTTGGGAATTGTTTGTAAATTGCGTTAACTGCGTTTTTTCGAGATGACCATCGCGTATCACTATGTTTTTTTAGGGTTATATCAAAGAAACTTTTTAAAGTATCCCATCTTTCTGGAGAACTTGAAAAAAAAACAAAGAGATTTTGAACAGTTCCAAAAAATGTCATCATTTGAGGGGACACACTTGCTGCTCGAACTCCAATCAAATTTAAAGAATGGGCAGAACAAGGAAGGAAGTAGGCGAATTCATTTTTTTGGAGAATCCTAGATTGGACTCCTTTATATTTACCACTCATATTCGCTCCATTATCATAGCACTGTGCTCTACAATTTTTTATATCCAGGCTGTCTGCTTCTATTTTATCTAGAATTTCTTTCGCGAGTCCCTCACCGGTTTTCTCCTTAGACTCAATGAAGTCTAGGAATCTTTCTTCTATAGAGCAGTTGCCACAAGGCGTAATTTTTACATACCTAATTATTTGGGTCATCTGTTCTTTGTGAGAAAAATCAGGTGTGCAGTCGAATGAAATGGCATAATATTTGGCTTTATTAATTTCTTCTATTATTATTTTCTTAATTTCTCTAGTAAGAATCATTATCACTTCATTTTGAATTCTGTTTGAAAAATAAGAAATATGTTTTCCGGGTTTTTTTATTTCTTCAATATGTCTTCGGATTTCTGAATCGTGTTTCGCTATTAATTTAATAGTGTTCAAAAATATCCCACAGTCTTGAGAGTCAATATCATTTGAGGATCCCCTCAAAGGTAAATTATTTTGTGCACAAAAGAGAATAACATTAATAGTTGTTCTTATAACATGCCGCCATTTGGATTTTTCAGACTCAATTTGATCCTCTAATTTGGAATTAATAAGACCAGATTTCGTTCTTAAACCTTTTTCGATACGTTTCCAATTAACATAGGAAATTCTATGTTGTGGGGAATTCTCGTGATCAGCAATTTTAGGATTTAATTTCTTCCAATTAGAAAAACCGCATTTTGGATTTGCTATTTGTGGACGAATATCCTTAAATTCCCCAAACAATAAGCATGAAAAGCAGAACAAGGCCTTTTTCTGCTTGCTAAATACTAGCCAATCTCGATTAACTATTTCGCCATTTGGCATAGTTTTGTAAAACCATTTGCCAGAAAAATGACGGCCTTCGGCGTCTACTGTTTGTGAAAAATCACAATGTTCATTTTGATTTGGACCCGCTTCAACTAGGGCTGATATAACGGAATGGGCTAAAGGAAATTTCCAAGAAGCTGGATCTGATTTTTCGGTTGAATTTTCTTGAAAATTGGAATTTTTGTCTATTTCCTCTTCAGAATTATCTGATGCATCTTCACAGCATAAGTTCGTTCTCTCTTCTTGGGAATTGGAATTAGTACTTTCTAGCCTCGCTTCAGGATTCTGTGCAGTCTCTTCACAGCTAAAGTTCGATCTCTCTTCTTGGGAATTGGAATTAGTACTTTCTAGCCTCGCTTCAGAATTCTGTGCAGTCTCTTCACAGCTAAAGTTCGATCTTTCTTCTTGGGAATTGGAATTAGTACTTTCTAGCCTCGCTTCAGGATTCTGTGCAGTCTCTTCACAGCTAAAGTTCGATCTTTCTTCTAGGGAATTGGAATTAGTACTTTCTAGCCTTGCTTCAGAATTCTGTGCAGTCTCTTCACAGCTTAAGTTCGATCTTTCTTCTAGGGAATTGGAATTAGTACTTTCTAGCCTAAGTTCAGAATTCTGTGTTGTTTCTGATGGGCTACTTATCTCTGGTTCCCGGGGTTCAGACGAGGAAGTGGTGTTGGGTTTTTTGAACCATTTTTCCCAATTCTTATCTAAAATCTTTTTTTCTTCTTCCCTTTTAGATCTTAATTTTCGATACTCTGCCCCCGACTTCTTCGACATGTTACTTTTACCATTAGGCGCCAACTATAAAGAACAAATTAAACTTTACCAAAAAGAAATTATAATGTATTTTTTCTGTGTTTGGATATTTTAAAAGTAAAGTTATTAAAATATTAAGATTTCTATATTATTTTATTAGAGAAGGTCATGGGCGGATTTAGGGGGTGGACTCTGAGAGGGCAGACTAGAAACTTTGGAGGCAAGCTGTCCCTGATGGCTTTGGAAACATGATTTTCCCTCATAAAATGGAATTTTCTCAAAAAAGTTGTGGGGCATTGCCCTCCCTTAATTTTTTTTTGTTTGGTTTAAGGATCTATTTGACGGCTTCCTCAAAACCTGCGGGTCAAGACCCAATCGATCTCCTTATATTTTTCACAAGTTTGAGAGGATATTTTTAAAAGAGTAATTTCAAAATAACAATATACTTATACAAAAGCAAGTTTGTTCAAATCATTAAATTGAAGAATATGAAGAATTCAGTAAAATTCCAGCAGTTAGGATTTTTCTATAATCGACCACCATTAACTTTAGGGAATAATTTTTTTAATTCTTACTTGTACACCGACCTTAATTTAAGCTTCGTGTTTAGGTTCTCGATTGCCAGCATTGACCCGCGGGCAATACTTAGGAAATAAAATAACTCTCCAAAATTCAGCAAATGATTTAGTAGGTCCCATACCTCTTTATTAAAATGAAAACACAATTTTAAGGGGAAAATATAGCTTGTTTTAACAAATTTCTATGCATCAAAACAGTACTAAAAAATACATATTTAAAAATATTTTTCACGAGTTTTTATAATTATGTGTGTTGTAATTTTAGCTGAATCTGAAATTTACAGTTCTAATTATAATCTTTGACACGGAGTCTAAAATACTTATGCAAGCACATCAAGAATATTTTTCTTAAAAAAAAGGAACAAAAAGTATTCAATGTAACATGATATGCAGCCAATAATGCTTATATCAGTTTTATATACGCTTATATCAATATTATGTATTAATAGCAATTTTATACGAAAATAAAAAACTTATTATAGTTGTGTGTTGTGAAGACCTCTTTAGTAAAAAAACTTAAATTTAAGTATAATTTTTAATAAATTTGGTTGGATTTTAAAAATTTTTCCTATTTCTAATCAAAAACAGCTATATTTTCCCGAAATTTTTGAGTATTTTCACAAATGTTTTTATGGAAAAACATTTCTCTAATTGTTAGGGGACGTCCAAAAATTACCTGGAGGTTCAAAAGAAGTAGAGGTCTAGTGAAATCTCAGCAAGCGGGAAGAGGGAGTCAGATGAAATCAAAAGTCAACTTTTTAGAAAATGTACATACATTCGGTTTTCTATATTTTTAGAACAAGTTATGGAAAATGAGCAGATTAGTCAAACATCTAATTAATAACCAGTCACTCATTATAATAACAAGTTAAGAACATGTTTTTCATTACAACATGTATTTGTTTAAAAGTGATTCAGAAAATCTCATGGAACAATTTAAGGGGGATTCAGCAAAATCCCACTGAACCTCACCAAGAGGTAGGGAGGGGGCCGAAATTCGGAAAAAAAAAACACCTCAAGTAATTTATGGACATCCCCTTACTTGATAAGTATTAAATTTCCAATGGAAGGTTGGAATTAAAAATGCTGTACACTAAAATTTTAGGGAGGATAAGCCATATCAACACTACTTTGTTCCACTGTATTTTCATTCTCAAAAGTATTTTACGGAGAAAATTAAATTTTAAAGTATTTTTAGATGCACCACGATATACATACATTCAACACAACTCAAACTAAATGTAATATAAAACTTAAAACTTTTTATAAGGTTTTAACATATACATTATAACATATTACGTTACGCACTACTCTTCAATAAAGTAGAGATACTGCTAATTATATCTTAAGAAAGTTTTTAAATCTACATTAAATTACAAAAAGCTAATTACCCCAAAGCAAAAAAATTCAATTCAAACAATGCAAGTTTTTATAAAATTCAATTAATATAGAAAAGTACGTTAAGCAAATTTGAACTTACCAGATGGAATATTTTATTTCTCCTCTAGTGGATAACTCCTTCGGCAGGCTTAGAATTTTAACTACGAGCGAGAAAACTAACTAAATGAAAACTTTCATACGTAGGGGGTGAGTCACCCCCTTCCATTTCCTACTTTACCATTGCTTGGTGCACCAACCAATAGCTGATGACCATGAGTGTTTTCTCAAGTTCACACAAATCCTTATCTTTGTTTGTTATCCCCTCAATGCAGGACCAATTTACAGTCCAGATGTTGACATATGGGAAGGATAACCACCTGAATCCCCAGTAGTAAATTACTCATTTTGACAGACCCCCTTCGAACTATCGAACAATTTCTTAGAATTTTCCGGCTGAACCGTCACAGCACATGAGCTTTGCTTTTCCTCTAGATTGGGATTCAATGTAAACAAACAAGAGAAATCCAATCCAACTTAAGGGCCAACGCAAAGTTTTATTACAGCCAGGCACTGGCTGTAATAAAACGATTACTGCCAGGCGTCCAGCACTAGCGGTTTAGGGGGAGATATCCCGATATCTCTCCCTAAACCGCAAGTGCTGGAGCCTAGCAGTAATCGTTTTATTACAGCCAGTGGAAAAGTCTACGCTGCACCTAAACAGCTTGTTGTTAAAAAGGGAAACGGGGAAATTCCCCCCCCCCCACAAAGGCAAAGGAGTGTGAGTAGATTATTCCGATTGATTGCTCCTACAGCATTAAGAATTTCGAGATTGAAATGAAAAATAAAGAAAATAGTAAATTATTCCTAGATTAATTTAAGAAGGGCCTAACAAAAATTAGATCATTAAAGTGCTATCTATCGCAGATAAAATAGAATAATGTAGTTTCATGAATGTTTCTATGCTATAAAAAAGTTCTATTAAAGTAAGACTTAAATTTTAAACACATGGTAATATGATCCAAAAAATGTGGCATAAAGTTAAATCATCCCATCTTTATAAAAACTCAAAAGTTGTGTCCATCGATTCATAATTTGTTGGAAAATATTCTAAAATTCTAAAAATTCATAAAAACTCTCAGAGTAGTTAAAGATTTTTCAGTTTTTACACGTAAAAATTTGTAACACTTGAAACTTATTCATTCTTGAGTCTTATCCATAAAACGTTAAGTTTTATGGATAAGACTTCTTAGATATTGCCTGAGAAGTCAAATGATCAGTATTGAAGATAAATTCATATTACAAAATAATAGACAAAGCCTTTGCACCTAGTTAAAAAAATCCAAACAATTAAGAAACATAATGGCAAAAATTAAATTAAGAAATTAAAAAAAAACTATAAACAGTATCCCTAATTGCAAATACATAGGTTTCAATTTTCAGATTGGGTTTCATTTTTTATTTATTTTCTAAAAATGACCCGAATTTTTAGTTTTTATATTTAGTCAAGTGTTTATTAGTATCTTATACGATAATAATGACCTTTATAATCTAGTATTTTACTAATGCAATTATATATTTAAGAGATATAAAATAATAAATGTGTGCGGTTTACTTTTAAAATTCTTTTAAACATCTTACGATTTGTATATTTTTATGTTACGGTTATGAATGCCTATAAATGTAACGATTATGTCATTATTCAATCTTTCTCATAACTAACATTAAATTTTCAACTATTTTAACTTAGCAAATATATCAGTAAGTTTTTATGTAATTAGTATGCGTTTTTTAATTTAAAGGAAATATATTTTCTAGATTCATTAGAAAATGTTAAATTATCATTACTAGATAGATGAGTTTCCATTTCTAAAATGACTGAATTTTTATATTTTTTTTTGAGGTCGGATACGGGGGACCTAGGCATACGTCAACATGGCAGTTGTCCTTGAAAATCTTTAGCAGAACCCCCCTGCCGCAGGTGACAGGTCATACATCACTCGCAACCTCCTCGGGTTGTTTGGATAGTGGACCAATTAGTGGCCACAGTCCTCTTCCGGTGGGGAGCGGGAGCTGCCGTTTTCTACTCGCTTTTGGATCTTTACGTGGAAGCCAAAACAAAATCAGGCAGGAATGTATTTTTGATGGTAACAACTAAAAAAAAGCAGTTCTCAAACATGAATTTGGCGCCCCCTTCCCCTTTAGTAAATTTGGCGCCCGGGGCGGCGGCCCCTTTCGCCCCCCCCTTAGCACGGCTCTGAAAGCATGGTTTAGGTCCGTTTTTTGCGTCCGCAAACTGCCGTTTTGGAAACGGCTATAAGAAACCAGTTAGCGTACGCAAAAAGCGAACTTTAACAAGATCTCAAGCGTTTAATATTGATGGTTTTTACGTGAAACTTTGGACTTAAGGGTTTACAACTATGATCTTTCAGATTATAAAATCAAAAGAAAGGATTTCGAAATACAAAATGAGGTTTTTTCAGAATTTTCACATTTTTTGTGTTTTTTTAAACTTTTTTCATAATAAAACAAATTTTAAAGTGAAGTCTTTTGAGATAATTTTAAAGATCATATTAAACCACAATTTTTGAGACCATTATTAAGTTTTCACCAATAGTAGTTCTTCTACAAATAAATTTGTCAATAATTTTTTTGGGGTGTCGCTCCATTTTTAACTCCCTGGGATTTGGTCTGGGACCCCCAAATCCTATGGGATTCTGACTCGTCTAGGTGTCTACTATCCCCCCTAGAAGTGTGACCCAACATTTACGATACACCCTGTATAAACCCTCTTTCCCTCATAGTTAAAAAGGTATGGTAATTTTAAGAAATAACCTAAGTTTTAATATTTTTTGTTCCACTTGGTAGATCTAGGCCCATGAACGGCGTCTCACAAAGAGCTCCCTAATTTTAAAATTAAATACCTTTTGAACAAAAATAGGTAAAAATATAAAACCAACGGTATCATTCTAGTTAAGGCTTGGAATTTTTTGTGTGTCAAAATTTGAAAAATATAGTTTCTATATTTGTTAACAGATGGCAGCACGATAAAAATGTCTCGAATTTATAAAACAGTGTAGCGAATCAATTCTTAAGATCGGTTCATTGATTTAAGATTAAATTTTCAAAACGAAGAATTCGACGATACTGTTATGGAAAGGGTTTAAGTGTTTTGTATTTCATTTGAAAGTTGTGTCTTTAGGCTGATGTTTAAGGTTGTTTTAGCGCTACAGCGCTACACTCAGTTTTAAAATCGCTTTGAGACATTTTTATTGTTCTTATTTCTTATTTTTATGTTCTTTTTATATGTAAGAAAAAAGAAAGTGTTTGATTGTGTGCTCTATTTTTTAAGATTTGAAGAAAAAACATTCAGCTGCATTTCTAACACATGAGTGCAAAAAAAATGTTTTTCTTGGTTACTTACCACGATTTTAAGGAAATTTAATGTCTTTTTATAGTCTAGGCCAGGGTTTCTCAAACTGTGGGTCGCGACCCACTGGTGGGTCGCCAGCAGAGCCCTGCACGCGTTGACTCTGAGAGCGGCTAGATCGGCTTTTTCCCTTCCAACGCGTCAAACCGCTCTGAGCGAAGCAACATCCGCTCCCGCGTTTTTCTTCTTTCCGATCTGGATCCGACTTGAACTTTGCGCGGCGCGCTGGAGGGAAATCGGCGATTTGGAATCAACGCGGCGCGTTGGAACTGAGAGCGGCGATCTGGAGGCAAATCGGACGATCTGGAATGAACGCGGCGCGCTAGAGTGACGGCCGTATTAACCATCGTGGTTCAACCATGGATTGAAGGATTATCCGCTGATCCTAAGTAAAACGTTATCAACCAGCCCCAACTAATGCTTAACCAATGGTTTTTTTAGCCAAAATCTGACCACCCAACTTTGGTGGGTTATCCGTGGTTTATTTTTGCGAAAATGGACATTTAAGAAGAATTTGATCACAAATTATATTTATATTTGAGTATATGTGCTTTAATCATCAAAATAATGGTTGCTTAAAGTGTTATAATAAAGAAAAGCTTCTCATAAAGCGGATTTAAAAAGTCATGAACCAGAAGGTTTAGAGTTCGCTCTCGTTTTGATAGATGGCGCTCTTAAAATATTTCAGGTATTAAATATTTAGCACGGCTCTTACTTAAGTTTCAAAATTTTCCCCTTTTAACTATTAATTCCTTTAAATTCTTTCAAAAATAGTCTATTTTTAGAGAGGTGAATCAATATTTTCAGATACGTGTGAGTATTTTAAAAATAATATTGAAATAATCTCATACAGGGATTGCATCAGATAACCAGTTTTGTTAAAACAATTCCGAATGTTAAGCAGGAAATATAGAACACCAGTTCAAGTCATTTTCTGTAATTGGTTGTATAGTTATTATTAGTTGCGATAGAAATATTTTAAAGCAGGTAGATAATTTTACAGGAAATAATTTACACTGAACTATGAACTTTCAGCGAACAGCGCGGACAGCCGGGTTCGATGCCTGGCGTCATCGCGGTCCAATCAGAAGTGGCGTTACATACAAAACTGTGGTTTGAAGAAACCATGATTGTTGGATGTTGGTCGATAAGGTCCAAATCTCGTCATCGGAAAAACTTCGACCATGGTTTGTACGATCAGTGAATAATCTGTGGATCGGCTCGCGTTGGTTAATACGGCTGTGAGAGAGCGGGATTTGAAATCAACTCGCGCTTAGGTGAATAATAAAGCGGAGTGGTCCGCAACAATACCGGAGTGGTCCACAACTACACCGGAGTGGTCCGCAACTATAAATTAGTGGTCCGCAACAATACTGGAGTGGTCCGCAACTTCGCCGGAGTGGTCCGCAACTATACAGGAGTGGTCCGCGACAATACTGGAGTGGTCCGCAACTATACCGGAGTGGTCCGCAACTATACCGGAGTGGTCCGCAACTATACCGGAGTGGTCCGCAACTATACAGGAGTGGTCCGCAACTATACAGGAGTGGTCCGCGACTATACCGGAGTGGTCCGCAGCAATACCGGAGTGGTCCGCAACAATACCAGAGTGGTCCGCAACTTCGACGGAGTGGTCCGCAACTATACCGGAGTGGTCCGCAACTTCACCGGAGTGGTCCGCAACTTCGACAGAGTGGTCCGCAACTTCGCCGGAGTGGTCCGCAACTATACAGGAGTGGTCCGCGACTATACCGCAGTGGTCCGCAGCAATACCGGAGTGGTCCGCAACAAAACCGGAGTGGTCCGCAACTTCGACGGAGAGGTCCGCAACTTCGACGGAGTGGTCCGCAACTATACCGGTGTGGTCCGCAACAATACCGGAGTGGTCCGCAACTTCGACGGAGTGGTCCGCAACTATACCGGAGTGGTCCGCAACTTCGCCGGACAGGTCCACAGCAATACCGGAGTGGTCCGCAACAATACCGGAGTGGTCCGCAACTTCAACGGAGTGGTCCGCAACCTCGCCGCAGTGGTCCGCAACTATACCGGAGTGGTCCGCAACTATACAGGAGTGGTCCGCGACTATACCGGAGTGGTCCACGACTATACCGGAGTGGTCCACGACTATACCGGAGTGGTCCGCGACTATACCGGAGTGGTCCACGACTATACCGCAGTGGTCCGCGACTATACCGTAGTGGTCCGCAACTTCACCGGAGTGGTCCGCATCTTCGCCGGAGAAGTCCGCAACTATACCGGAGTTGACCGCAACTATATCGGAGTGGTCCGCAACAATACCGGAGTCATCCGCAACAATACCGGAGTCATCCGCAACAATACCGGAGTGGTCCGCAACTTCGCCGGAGTGGTCCGCAACTATACAGGAGTGGTCCGCGACTATACCGGAGTGGTCCGCGACTATACCGGAGTGGTCCGCAGCAATACCGGAGTGGTCCGCAACAATACCGGAGTGGTCCGCAACTATACCGGAGTGGTCCGCAACTTCGCCGGAGTGGTCCGCAACTATACCGGAGTGGTCCGCAACAATACCGGAGTGGTCCGCAACTTCGCCGTAGTAGTCCGCAACTTTATCGGAGTGGTCCGCAACTTCGCCGGAGTGGTCCGCAACTATATCGGAGTGGTCCGCAACAATACTGGAGTGGTCCACAACTTCGCCGGAGTGGTCCGCAACTATACAGGAGTGGTCCGCGACAATACTGGAGTGGTCCGCAACTATACCGGAGTGGTCCGCAACTATACCGGAGTGGTCCGCAACTATACCGGAGTGGTCCGCAACTATACAGGAGTGGTCCGCGACTATACCGGAGTGGTCCGCAGCAATACCGGAGTGGTCCGCAACAATACCAGAGTGGTCCGCAACTTCGTCGGAGTGGTCCGCAACTATACCGGAGTGGTCCGCAACTTCGCCGGAGTGGTCCGTAACTATACAGGAGTGGTCCGCGACTATACCGGAGGCGTATTTCCAAACCCGCACGTGTAGGAATCCCACCAGAGGCAGCACTAGCGCTCAAAGAGGATCTGGAGAATTTGGCGCAAATACGATTTGATGCTTTAGGCTCTTTATCGCTCTTTTTGCGGTTTTGGCGATAAGTCTTGGAAAGAGGTTTTACGGTATTCTTTTTGTAAGAGGGCGAACAAAAAATATTAAACAAGGATTGAAAAGGGTAATAAAGGCGATTAAATGCAATTGTTATTTGTTAACTTTAGTAATAAATAGTAATATACGTTCAATTTTCATCTGAAGCTGTAATTATTTAAATAAGAAAATTTGTAACATTCAGTTTGTGAGTTATATTTTGTTGTAATTAATCTAATTGCCTTCCTAATCTAATATGTCTTTAATTGTCTTGAACTTTCAAGTAATACATTTTAGCTGGATGTTAATTGTCTTTCAAGCGTCAATTTTTAAATTTTTTTTTTAAGTATAGTTTCCGAGTAATAAAAACTTGTGAAAATTTATAGCACGATTTATCTATAATAATATTTTATGTATAATACTTATTTTAAAATGTAACAACCTTTTAAATATATATTAAATTTTACAGTTTATAGTATTTTAAAATTCAGGTAAAGATGTAATAACATTTGTAAAAATTTACCTTCTAGCTCAAAGAGCTGAAAAATATTTTGAGATTTGATAAATCCCCATTATTTAAGCGTTTTAATAAATTATTGGCCCCTTTAAGTTAAATTCTATGAAGACGAAACATTTTCAAGGAATTAATGTATGCAGTTGGAACTGAGAATAAAAAAAAGTGGCTTCCTGTTCTATTTCATTTGTTCTCAGCATCATTTTGTTTATTTTCCCTTTCACGCGTTCTTCTATAGTAGGCTGGGAAGAAATTTTGGTCCATGCCCAGGCATTTTAAGTCTCAGATGGAAAAGTACTTAATTTTTCATGATGGGGATCATGTAGGAATGATTTTCCTAGGCTCGAGAGGGGAGAATAGTTTTCTAAAATTTGTTGGTCTTGAAAAACTGTTTTAGCTGTCGGCGCAGCAGCTCCAAAAACGGCCTGCTTGAACAGGCTTTATTCTTCAAAACTTCTTTTAACACCACATGCTTAAAAGCTATCAAAATTGCGTAAAGCTATTTTGGTGCCTAAATGGAATAAAACAATAAAATTAAATGTGTACTCAGCTCTGAAAGTTTTAATTTTTTTACATACGTTTTGTTTGAATGAATGAAAATTTTATATCACAGACTGTAAATTTATTTGAAATGATGAAAAAGAATTTTCACCACTGTATCAAATCAATATACAAAGTGATGTGAAAAAATATATCATATAAACTCAGATCGCTGAACATTTAAATATGAAATAACTTTTAGACTATAATGATTTATGCAAAAAAAATTACCATACAAAATCTTACATTACTCATGGATACAATCTATTTTACAATAAGGAATAAATTTTTTGGATGGAAATTATATGCGAAATTTTTTACCTCTCATAAATCTACAAAAAATAACATGAAATATGTAAATTATAAAAAAAATTTATCTCTAAAGAAACTTCTATTATAGAATGTTACTTTTCTTATTCATAATAACAACTTCCTTCAAAACTTCAAATTCCTATTACAATTTTCAGAAAACCTCCTTTTTTAAATATTCCAAAACCTCAAAAAGAAATATATTTCCTAACAGTTTTTTTATCAGGGTCCAATATAATAAATTATCTCATAATTTAATTTCCGACCAAAAACAAATTGTCATTCAAAAGGAGCTCTTATAATATTTTATTAAATTTAAATGAAAACTTTTTTTTTAATCCGACCCATTTTTCTAGTCATGAAAACGTAAGATTCGTAAGAACGCAAATTCGTATTGAGCGCCAAATCGCCTAAGAACATAAACAATGCAAACCTACAGTCTTCAATTCTTATTGGCTTCTCCACCAAACGTCACACTTCCGCGCTAGAGCTGATTCTGGTGGGATTCCTACACGTGCGGGTTTGGAAATACGCATACCGGAGTGGTCCGCAGCAATACCGGAGTGGTCCGCAACAATACCGGAGTGGTCCGTAACTTCGACGGAGTGGTCCGCAACTATACCGGAGTGGTCCGCAACTTCGCCGGACAGGTCCACAGCAATACCGGAGTGGTCCGCAACAATACCGGAGTGGACCGCAACTTCAACGGAGTGGTCCGCAACTATACCGGAGTGGTCCGCAACTATACAGGAGTGGTCCGCAACTATACAGGAGTGGTCCGCGACTATACCGGAGTGGTCCACGATACCGGTATACTTGAGGACCACTCCGGTATTGTTGCGGACCACTCCGGTATAGTAGCGGACCACTCCGGTATACTTGAGGACCACTCCGGTATTGTTGCGGACAACTTCGGTATAGTTGCGGACCACTCCGGTATAGTAGCGGACCACTCCGGTACAGTTGCGGACCACTCCGGCGAAGTTGCGGACCACTACGGTATAGTTGCGGACCACTCTAGTATAGTTGCGGACCACTCCGGTATTGTTGTTGACCACTCTGGTATAGTTGCGGACCTTTCCGGTATTGTTGCGGACCACTCCGGTATAGTTGCGGACCACTCCGGCAAAGTTGCGGACCACTCCGGTATAGTTGCGGACCACTCCGCCGAAGTTGCGGACCTCCGGTATTGTTGCGGACCACTCTAGTATAGTTGCGGACCACTCCGGTATAGTAGCGGACCACTCCGGTACAGTCGCGGACCACTCCGGTATAGTTGCGGACCACTCCGGCGAAGTTGCGGACCACTACGGTATAGTTGTGGACCACTCTTGTATAGTTGCGGACCACTCCGGTATTGTTGTGGACCACTCTGGTCTTGTTGCGGACCACTCCGGTATTGTTGCGGACCACTCCGGTATAGTTGCGGAACACCGGTATTGTTGCGGACCACTACGGTATAGTTGCGGACCACTCCGGCAAAGTTGCGGACCACTCTGGCGAAGTTGCGGACCACTACGGTATAGTTGCGGACCACTCTAGTATAGTTGCGGACCACTCCGGTATTGTTGCGGACCACTCCGGTACAGTCGCGGACCACTCCGGTAAAGTTGCGGACCACTCCGGCGACGTTGCGGACCACTCCGGTATTGTTGCGGACCACTCCGTTATAGTAGCGGACCACTCCGGTACAGTTGCGGACCACTACGGCGAAGTTGCGGACCACTACGGTATAGTTGCGGACCACTCTAGTATAGTTGCGGACCACTCCGGTATTGTTGTTGACCACTCTGGTATAGTTGCGGACCACTCCGGTATTGTTGTTGACCACTCTGGTATAGTTGCGGACCTTTCCGGTATTGTTGCGGACCACTCCGGTATAGTTGCGGACCACTCCGGCAAAGTTGCGGACCACTCCGGTATAGTTGCGGACCACTCCGCCGAAGTTGCGGACCTCCGGTATTGTTGCGGACCACTCTAGTATAGTTGCGGACCACTCCTGTATAGTAGCGGACCACTCCGGTACAGTCGCGGACCACTCCGGTATAGTTGCGGACCACTACGGTATAGTTGTGGACCACTCTAGTATAGTTGCGGACCACTCCGGTATTGTTGTGGACCACTCTGGTCTTGTTGCGGACCACTCCGGTATTGTTGCGGACCACTCCGGTATAGTTGCGGACCACTCCGGTATAGTTGCGGAACACCGGTATTGTTGCGGACCACTACGGTATAGTTGCGGACCACTCCGGCAAAGTTGCGGACCACTCTGGCGAAGTTGCGGACCACTACGGTATAGTTGCGGACCACTCTTGTATAGTTGCGGACCACTCCGGTATTGTTGCGGACCACTCCGGTACAGTCGCGGACCACTCCGGTATAGTTGCGGACCACTCCGGCGACGTTGCGGACCACTCCGGTATTGTTGCGGACCACTCCGGTATAGTTGCGGACCACCGGTATTGTTGCGGACCACTATGGTATAGTTGCGGACCACTCCGGCAAAGTTGCGGACCACTCTGGCGAAGTTGCGGACCACTACGGTATAGTTGCGGACCACTCTAGTATAGTTGCGGACCACTCCGGTATTGTTGCGGACCACTCCGGTACAGTCGCGGACCACTCCGGTGTAGTTGCGGACCACTCCGGTATAGTTGCGGACCACCGGTATTGTTGCGGACCACTATGGTATAGTTGCGGACCACTCCGGCGAAGTTGCGGACCTCCGGTGTTGTTGCGGACCACTACGGTATAGTTGCGGACCACTCCGGCAAAGTTGCGGACCACTACGGTATAGTTGCGGACCACTCCGGCAAAGTTGCGGACCACTCTGGCGAAGTTGCGGACCACTACGGTATAGTTGCGGACCACTCTGGTATAGTTGCAGACCACTCTAGTATAGTTGCGGACCACTCCGGTATTGTTGCGGACCACTCCGGTACAGTCGCGGACCACTCCGGTATAGTTGCGGACCACTCCGGCGAAGTTGCGGACCACTACGGTATAGTTGCGGACCACTCCGGTATTGTTGCGGACCACTCCGGTATTGTTGCGGACCATTCCGGTATAGTTGCGGACCCACCGGTATTGTTGCGGACCACTCCGGCAAAGTTGCGGACCACTACTGTATAGTTGTGGACCACTCCGGCAAATTTGCGGACCACTCCGGTATAGTTGCGGACCACTCCGGCGACGTTGCGGACCACTCCGGTATTGTTGCGGACCACTCCGGTATAGTAGCGGACCACTCCGGTACAGTTGCGGACCACTCCGGCGAAGTTGCGGACCACTACGGTATAGTTGCGGACCACTCTAGTATAGTTGCGGACCACTCCGGTATTGTTGTTGACCACTCTGGTATAGTTGCGGACCACTCCGGTATAGTTGCGGACCACTCCGGCGAAGTTGCGGACCACTACGGTATAGTTGCGGACCACTCCGGTATTGTTGCGGACCACTCCGGTATTGTTGCGGACCACTCCGGTATTGTTGCGGACCACTCCGGTATAGTTGCGGACCACTCCGGCGAAGTTGCGGACCTCCGGTATTGTTTCGGACCACTCCGGTATTGTTGCGGACCACTCCGGTACAGTCGCGGACCACTCTGGCGAAGTTGCGGACCACTTCGGTATAGTTGCGGACCACTCCAGTATAGTTGCGGACCACTCCGGTATTGTTGCGGACCACTCCGGTATAGTTGCGGACCACTCCGGCGAAGTTGCGGACCAATACGGTATAGTTGCGGACCACTCTAGTATAGTTGCGGACCACTACGGTATAGTTGCGGACCACTCTAGTATAGTTGCGGACCACTCCGGTATTGTTGCGGACCACTCCGGTATAGTAGCGGACCACTCCGGTACAGTCGCGGACCACTCCGGTATAGTTGCGGACCACTCCGGCGAAGTTGCGGACCACTACGGTATAGTTGCGGACCACTCTAGTATAGTTGCGGACCACTCCGGCGAAGTTGCGGACCACTACGGTATAGTTGCGGACCACTCCGGTATTGTTGCGGACCACTCCGGTATAGTTGTGGACCACCGGTATTGTTGCGGACCACTATGGTATAGTTGCGGACCACTCCGGCAAAGTTGCGGATAACTCTGGCGAAGTTGCGGACCACTACGGTATAGTTGCGGACCACTCTAGTATAGTTGCGGACCACTCCGGTATTGTTGCGGACCACTCCGGTACAGTCGCGGACCACTCCGGTGTAGTTGCGGACCACTCCGGTATAGTTGCGGACCACTATGGTATAGTTGCGGACCACTCCGGCGAAGTTGCGGACCTCCGGTGTTGTTGCGGACCACTACGGTATAGTTGCGGACCACTCCGGAAAAGTTGCGGACCACTCTGGCGAAGTTGCGGACCACTACGGTATAGTTGCGGACCACTATGGTATAGTTGCAGACCACTCTAGTATAGTTGCGGACCACTTCGGTATTGTTGCGGACCACTCCGGTATAGTTGCGGACCACTCCGGCGAAGTTGCGGACCACTACGGTATAGTTGTGGACCACTCCGGTATTGTTGCGGACCACTCCGGTATTGTTGCGGACCATTCCGGTATAGTTGTGGACCCACCGGTATTGTTGCGGACCACTCCGGCGACGTTGCGGACCACTCCGGTATTGTTGCGGACCACTCCGGTATAGTAGCGGACCACTCCGGTACAGTTGCGGACCACTCCGGCGAAGTTGCGGACCACTACGGTATAGTTGCGGACCACTCTAGTATAGTTGCGGACCACTCCGGTATTGTTGTTGACCACTCTGGTATAGTTGCGGACCACTCCGGTATAGTTGCGGACCACTCCGGTGAAGTTGCGGACCACTCCGGTATAGTTGCGGACCACTCCGGTGAAGTTGCGGACCACTACGGTATAGTTGCGGACCACTCCGGTATTGTTGCGGACCACTCCGGTATTGTTGCGGACCACTCCGGTATTGTTGCGGACCACTCCGGTATAGTTGCGGACCACTCTGGCGAAGTTGCGGACCACTACGGTATAGTTGCGGACCACTCCGGTATTGTTGCGGACCACTCCGGTATAGTTGCGGACCACTCCGGCGAAGTTGCGGACCACTACGGTATAGTTGCGGACCACTACGGTATAGTTGCGGACCACTCCGGTATTGTTGCGGACCACTCCGGTATTGTTGCGGACCACTCCGGTATAGTTGCGGACCACTCCGGCGAAGTTGCGGACCAATACGGTATAGTTGCGGACCACTCTAGTATAGTTGCGGACCACTACGGTATAGTTGCGGACCACTCTAGTATAGTTGCGGACCACTCCGGTATTGTTGCGGACCACTCCGGTATAGTAGCGGACCACTCCGGTACAGTCGCGGACCACTCCGGTATAGTTGCGGACCACTCCGGCGAAGTTGCGGACCACTACGGTATAGTTGCGGACCACTCTAGTATAGTTGCGGACCACTCCGGCGAAGTTGCGGACCACTACGGTATAGTTGCGGACCACTCCGGTATTGTTGCGGACCACTCCGGTATAGTTGTGGACCACCGGTATTGTTGCGGACCACTATGGTATAGTTGCGGACCACTCCGGCAAAGTTGCGGATAACTCTGGCGAAGTTGCGGACCACTACGGTATAGTTGCGGACCACTCTAGTATAGTTGCGGACCACTCCGGTATTGTTGCGGACCACTCCGGTACAGTCGCGGACCACTCCGGTGTAGTTGCGGACCACTCCGGTATAGTTGCGGACCACTATGGTATAGTTGCGGACCACTCCGGCGAAGTTGCGGACCTCCGGTGTTGTTGCGGACCACTACGGTATAGTTGCGGACCACTCCGGAAAAGTTGCGGACCACTCTGGCGAAGTTGCGGACCACTACGGTATAGTTGCGGACCACTATGGTATAGTTGCAGACCACTCTAGTATAGTTGCGGACCACTTCGGTATTGTTGCGGACCACTCCGGTATAGTTGCGGACCACTCCGGCGAAGTTGCGGACCACTACGGTATAGTTGTGGACCACTCCGGTATTGTTGCGGACCACTCCGGTATTGTTGCGGACCATTCCGGTATAGTTGTGGACCCACCGGTATTGTTGCGGACCACTCCGGCGACGTTGCGGACCACTCCGGTATTGTTGCGGACCACTCCGGTATAGTAGCGGACCACTCCGGTACAGTTGCGGACCACTCCGGCGAAGTTGCGGACCACTACGGTATAGTTGCGGACCACTCTAGTATAGTTGCGGACCACTCCGGTATTGTTGTTGACCACTCTGGTATAGTTGCGGACCACTCCGGTATAGTTGCGGACCACTCCGGTGAAGTTGCGGACCACTCCGGTATAGTTGCGGACCACTCCGGTGAAGTTGCGGACCACTACGGTATAGTTGCGGACCACTCCGGTATTGTTGCGGACCACTCCGGTATTGTTGCGGACCACTCCGGTATTGTTGCGGACCACTCCGGTATAGTTGCGGACCACTCTGGCGAAGTTGCGGACCACTACGGTATAGTTGCGGACCACTCCGGTATTGTTGCGGACCACTCCGGTATAGTTGCGGACCACTCCGGCGAAGTTGCGGACCACTACGGTATAGTTGCGGACCACTACGGTATAGTTGCGGACCACTCCGGTATTGTTGCGGACCACTCCGGTATTGTTGCGGACCACTCCGGTATTGTTGCGGACCACTACGGTATAGTTGTGGACCACTCCGGCAAACTTGTGGACCACTCCGGTATAGTTGCGGTTCACTCCGGCGAAGTTGCGGACCACTACGGTATAGTTGCGGACCACTCTAGTATAGTTGCGGACCACTCCGGTATTGTTGCGGACCACTCCGGTATAGTTGCGGACCACTCCGGCGAAGTTGCGGAACACTACGGTATAGTTGCGGACCACTCTAGTATAGTTGCGGACCACTCCGGCGAAGTTGCGGACCACTACGGTATAGTTGCGGACCACTCCGGTATTGTTGCGGACCACTCCGGTATAGTTGCGGACCACCGGTATTGTTGCGGACCACTATGGTATAGTTGCGGACCACTCCGGCAAAGTTGCGGACCACTCTGGCGAAGTTGCGGACCACTACGGTATAGTTGCGGACCACTCTAGTATAGTTGCGGACCACTCCGGTATTGTTGCGGACCACTCCGGTACAGTCGCGGACCACTCCGGTGTAGTTGCGGACCACTCCGGTATAGTTGCGGACCACCGGTATTGTTGCGGACCACTATGGTATAGTTGCGGACCACTCCGGCGAAGTTGCGGACCTCCGGTGTTGTTGCGGACCACTACGGTATAGTTGCGGACCACTCCGGCAAAGTTGCGGACCACTCTGGCGAAGTTGCGGACCACTACGGTATAGTTGCGGACCACTATGGTATAGTTGCAGACCACTCTAGTATAGTTGCGGACCACTCCGGTATTGTTGCGGACCACTCCGGTACAGTCGCGGACCACTCCGGTATAGTTGCGGACCACTCCGGCGAAGTTGCGGACCACTACGGTATAGTTGTGGACCACTCCGGTATTGTTGCGGACCACTCCGGTATTGTTGCGGACCACTCCGGTATTGTTGCGGACCATTCCGGTATAGTTGTGGACCCACCGGTATTGTTGCGGACCACTCCAGCGACGTTGCGGACCACTCCGGTATTGTTGCGGACCACTCCGGTATAGTAGCGGACCACTCCGGTACAGTTGCGGACCACTCCGGCGAAGTTGCGGACCACTACGGTATAGTTGCGGACCACTCTAGTATAGTTGCGGACCACTCCGGTATTGTTGTTGACCACTCCGGTATAGTTGCGGACCACTCCGGTGAAGTTGCGGACCACTACGGTATAGTTGCGGACCACTCCGGTATTGTTGCGGACCACTCCGGTATTGTTGCGGACCACTCCGGTATTGTTGCGGACCACTCCGGTATAGTTGCGGACCACTCCGGCGAAGTTGCGGACCTCCGGTATTGTTTCGGACCACTACGGTATAGTTGCGGACCACTCCGGCAAAGTTGCGGACCACTCTGGCGAAGTTGCGGACCACTACGGTATAGTTGCGGACCACTCCGGTATTGTTGCGGACCACTCCGGTATAGTTGCGGACCACTCCGGCGAAGTTGCGGACCACTACGGTATAGTTGCGGACCACTCCGGTATTGTTGCGGACCACTCCGGTATTGTTGCGGACCACTCCGGTATTGTTGCGGACCACTACGGTATAGTTGTGGACCACTCCGGCAAATTTGTGGACCACTCCGGTATAGTTGCGGTCCACTCCGGCGAAGTTGCGGACCACTCCGGTATTGTTGCGGACCACTCCGGTATAGTAGCGGACCACTCCGGTACAGTCGCGGACCACTCCGGTATAGTTGCGGACCACTCCGGCGAAGTTGCGGAACACTACGGTATAGTTGCGGACCACTCTAGTATAGTTGCGGACCACTCCGGCGAAGTTGCGGACCACTACGGTATAGTTGCGGACCACTCCGGTATTGTTGCGGACCACTCCGGTATAGTTGCGGACCACCGGTATTGTTGCGGACCACTATGGTATAGTTGCGGACCACTCCGGCAAAGTTGCGGACCACTCTGGCGAAGTTGCGGACCACTACGGTATAGTTGCGGACCACTCTAGTATAGTTGCGGACCACTCCGGTATTGTTGCGGACCACTCCGGTACAGTCGCGGACCACTCCGGTGTAGTTGCGGACCACTCCGGTATAGTTGCGGACCACCGGTATTGTTGCGGACCACTATGGTATAGTTGCGGACCACTCCGGCGAAGTTGCGGACCACTACGGTATAGTTGCGGACCACTCCGGCAAAGTTGCGGACCACTCTGGCGAAGTTGCGGACCACTACGGTATAGTTGCGGACCACTATGGTATAGTTGCAGACCACTCTAGTATAGTTGCGGACCACTCCGGTATTGTTGCGGACCACTCCGGTACAGTCGCGGACCACTCCGGTATAGTTGCGGACCACTCCGGCGAAGTTGCGGACCACTACGGTATTGTTGCGGACCACTCCGGTATTGTTGCGGACCACTCCGGTATTGTTGCGGACCATTCCGGTATAGTTGCGGACCCACCGGTATTGTTGCGGACCACTCCGGCAAAGTTGCGGACCACTACTGTATAGTTGTGGACCACTCCGGCAAATTTGCGGACCTCTCCGGTATAGTTGCGGTCCACTCCGGCGAAGTTGCGGACCACTCCCGAGAAATTTTACCCGACCCCCGAGAAGTACTAAGCCCCAAAATACTACCCAACGAGCTCTTTTCATTTCAACCGCATTCATTCCAAATCGCCGATTTCAGTAGAACGCGTCCGATCTGGACCGAGCGCGCCGCTCTGAGCCCAGAGCGGCGATTTCATCTCAGCGCGGATCATTTCCTTCCAGATCGGCCAGAGCGCATTTTCGCCGATCCCAACCGTTTCGTCCAATGAAGACTCAGGCGCATGCGTTCGGACTTAGATATTTCCACAATTCTCCGTGGTCTTGAATTGGGTTGCCAAATTTTGGCATAATTCGCGTTTTTGGAGAGTTTTGAGAATATGTTTAGGAATACTTAAGAGTTCTGAATGTTCTGTTTTACAATTTTTACTTTCATGAATTATACCTAACGTAAGAATTTTTTTCACAGTTTAGCAAAGTTTAAGGAAAAGTTTTTTTTCAACCTTTCTTTTAATCATCCATATATATATTTCTCTTACATGTTGCTCAAATTTGGCTGTATTTCTTATCCTTGGTTTGCAACAATCAGTTTATTTTTATTTAGATTTACAAAATATGTGGATTTTTTAAATAAAAAATTATTTCTACAGGGGCCGTTCAAATATTATGTAAGCACCTAAGGAGGGACGGGTTTGCTCTTTGCTTATTTTTCCAGACAACATGGGAAGTCAGTGACGCTTACATAAGATCTTACTAACACTGCATTTTTGAAAATCTCTCGTTTACTGCTTTAATTGAAAATTCAACCAAAAATAAATTTTACTTTAAAATTTGTTCATACAAAAAAGGGGATCGGGCAGTGTTCTTACGTAATAATGAGGGCAGTGGCGGATCCAGCCTGGACCTAAGGGGGGGGGGCAACTACATTTTAAGGAGGTTGGAGGTTCTTCCCCAGAAAAATTTTGAAAACTTGAGTTTATTATTGGAAATACTTGTATGACGTCCCAGGGAAAAAGGGGGTCTGGGGGTCCTCCCCCAGAAGCATGCTATTGTGCATGTTTAAAACCATAGGTTTTGCATCTGCCAAGTTCCAGGCATTGGGGATTATGGAGTTACAGCCATAATAAACAAGGCAACATCGATAGATTCGCCGGGAAAGTGTGCGCTAAGGGGGAAAACGGCTGTCCGAATCGATGCGAAGCTCAACGAAAAATCAAACTTTTCATGAAGCGGAATCGAAAAACTTGTGAAAAGGTACGGTAAATGGTCTATTTAAAGGTGATTACGTTGAAAAGTAATTAAAGATGTTTGTAACATTCCGTAATAACCTTATTTTTAAATATTTATTTGTTTTTTTATTTTTAAACTATCAAAATAGGAAAATTTTGAAAAAGAGGATTTCTCTATGGGTTGGCGGGAAATAAGTTCGAGGAGCGCGCTTGTAAATTCGATAAATAATAGAAAAAATGTTCGATTTTTTTCAGTAAAGAAGGAAATCGATCCTCAAGGATGTACCTATCTACCAGTAGCAAAATTATTTCGAAATTCCTACTACTTTTTTTTCAGGAGCAAAACGGAAGTTAATTAAAAAACAACCCTCGTATAATTTGCGTCTTAAAGAAGTACAGAATAAGAGAAGTTGTGAGTAATTTATTAAGTTTGATGTACCAAAGGGGGACTGGGGCCCTCCCCCAGAAGATTTTTTTAGAAAAATTGACACTAATTACAGGTTATTAACTAGTTTTGGTACCTATAGCCCGAATTTTATGTATACATTTTCGTGTAGGATTTTCATTTTGATGAGCAGAATGTAAAGAAGTTGTGAATAATTGGGTTACAAATATAAAAGGGGGCCTGGGGGTCCTCCCCCAGAAAATTTTCGGGAATTTGACCCAATAAAACAGGGTTTTAACTTGTTTTGGTATACCTTGTCCGAATTTCGTTTTTTCTTTTTTTACCGTTATTTTTTAAAAAGGTACCTGAGCCCAAGGGGGGGGCAAAAGGCCTGTTGCCCCCCCCCCGGATCCGCCACTGAATGAGGGAGGTTTGTGGTTTGCTTATCTTTGCAGACAAGGGGGGTTTCAAATGTTACCCAGAATATAGTACTTGGATATATTAGCATGTGAAAATAGCACTTTTTCAGGCCTCAAAAATGAAAAAATTAGCAACTTCTCAAGTTTCCAGTGTCCTTTGTGTTTTTTAGTTAAATAAAGACACAATTTAATCAAACATTTAAAAAACTGAAAAGTGTTGTTTTTACATATCACATATTTATCTCCACGAATAATCACGACATTTTCATGAATTTTTTCTGTGCGTTTTTAATTCCAATGACAAAAATACTCTCATTATGGTTTTGGGTCTTTCCCCTCCATTTTTAATTAATTTATTTTTTTAACTTTTTTATTTTGCCTTTAGAGGCACTGTAAGTCTTCTCATCAGTGGATTTTTTAGCGTCACTTACATAGGGGTAGACCATATTTCCATGAGCCTATAGGAGGCGTTGATTCCAAATAAAAGCAGTGAAACTGACTTTTGAAACACCAGTATATATTTACTTAACCCTTTTAAATTTTTGGTCTATATACTCTGATTTCGTTTCATAATAAAACTTACACACAAGTGGGGAGTAAGTCTGAATTCAGAGAATTCATTTCTGTAAAAGTTAAATTAACCCTTCAGTTATAATTCTTTTAAACTTTGGATTAACATACTTTTAAAACATTATATTACATAAGCATAATTAAAACATAATTATATTATATTAGTAAAAATGCTTACATAACATAATATTTATTGAAGAATCAATAATATTAGAAAATATCCTTATTTATAAATTTCACACATTTTCAAGTAAAAATGACTTTATTACTGTATATTTTATACAGTCTCATTAGAATAGTTTTTTATTACATACCAAAGGTTAGATAAGTGGACCAGATCAAAAAATTTATTATGTAGTACCAAACTGTCAATTACGAACAAAAGTAGATTAAAACTTTTAAATTATTATTTAAAACTTTTAAATGATATTTTACTTTAACAAGTAAGATAAGTACTATGGCTTTATAAAAATTGGCTCAGATCTAAAATATCCCATCCCCCAATTCCGCTAAAAATGTATACACTTGTAAACGAAAAAAAAACACGGAATATATCCAAGTAATTTTATCGCCAATCAGAACAAGCCCAATTTAACCGCCAAGAAAAATGTAACTACTAGAACAACCTCAGACTTCGACGCATGCGCCTGAGTCTTCGTTGGATGAAACGGTTGGGATCGGCGAAAATGCGAGCGGGACGATCTGAATAGCTCAAATCGGTTCGTATCCGCGTTGAAGCGGAAAGCCGATCTAGCCGCTCTCAGAGTCAACGCGTGCAGGGCTCTGGTCGCCAGTTAGATTTTGGTGGGTCGCGAGAAGATTTTTAATTTTTCTGAATATGAAGTATCGTTTTATAATTTTTACAAACGTGTTATTGACTTTTGAATTATCAAACTATTATTTGAACTTTTGAAATTTATTAAATTACCATATAGTAAAAAGAATAAAAATTTGAGAAAAACTACACTACTTTGTGTCGAACGGAAAAGGAAATTAATGTAAATACGTACTATGTGTTTCATTTTAATGTGCCGATAGTGAAAATCTAGTCTGTTATTAAAATAGGATTTGAAAAAAATTCAGTGTTTCTCTCCATTCACACCGGAGCAACGCAAATTTAAAGAATTTTTTTAGGAAATGATGCAACTGCAATTTATCCCTTATAAAAAACAAGTAAAAACCCTGTTTTTTAAGGGTCATATTTTAAAATTTTCTATGGGGGAAGACCCCCTTTTTATTGTTGGGAGCATTGTTAACCCCAACAATTAAACTATTTCATACACTCAAATTCAAATATTTACTTTTAATTTCTAAAAAGTTAATTTATCTTTCAATACGTGCATGTAATGATTTATTGTTGTAACTAAATTGTTGGTGAACTCTCCGAAGTCGGAGAAGTTCAAATTCTGGGGGGGAGGCATGATATAATTATCACCGTTCAGTTAATTATAATTAACTGGTGTCGGTGGGTCGCTTTAGATTTTGTTTCTCAAAAGTGGGTCGCGATGTTAACCTTCCTACCCTCTTGAAAAAATAGTCACATATTCCCCTCGTGGGGTCTCTAAGGACCCCATGCGTAAAACATGCCTATGACTCTAATAAAGGTTAAAAATTCCTTAAATGGAGAAGAATTGTCATTTTTTATTTCTAGAAAGATGCTTCAGAATAATTTATCCAATTTTTTTGGTATTTTTCTCATTTTTTTCGTCTTATTACGGCTTAATTGGGTTTCTTTTGATACACGTTTTTTATAACATCTGGACCTTCAAACAAGAATTAAATTACAGAAATGAACTACATTGAAGTTGTTTTACTTAAAATATTTATAATCACACTGTTTAAAGCATACTAGTTGATATACCCGGTCTTGCACGGGTAGAATTTAGTAGTTTATTTTAAACGATTTATGAAGCTGCATAGATTCTCTATTCTGCATTATCAGCTACCTGTCACCCCAGATTAATTTATTTAGTATTATGAAACATGTAAAGTTTGGATTCTTCTTTTTAAAATTGAAATAATACAAAAAAAATGATCGGTTCAGATTTCTTAGTGAAATCAGTATCTCGCTTGCTTATGTAAGTTTTAACATAAAATTGGTTTTTTTCTTGATAATTCTTCGAAATCACATACTGGACTTCCGTAAACACTCATAAATATTTGAAAGCATTCTTATTTTTCAAAGAAGACTGAATATAAAAACCTATTTACAATCAACCATGAATTTATATTGTTTTTGTAAAGAATGTGTTCAACAGGAAGTAATGGCGACAGTTGTCTGAGTTTTTTTTGCTGCAACTGTTAGATACTCAAAAGATTTCTATAAATAGCATATTTTTCTTAGAATGTGAATAAAAAATTTAAGAAATAGCGAGTGATTCAATGTATTTAGCCGCAATCTTCTTTTTGTAAAAAAAATGACAATTTCTACGAAAATATCTTTCTAATATTTCTCCAAACGTTCTAAACAAACATGCAAACCTTTTTTTATCTACAATACAACAAAAAATAAAATACTAAACTTTATTTGATACTGTTTTACCGCCATTCATGGCTGGGGTCTCAGAAGACCCCAGAGGGGGAATATGTGACTATTTCTCCCAAGACACTTAAAAATGGAATAATAACTCCAAAATTTTTACCCATTGTAAAACTTTGCGTAATTAAGGAATAGTAGCATCGGAAATTGTCAAAACAAAAATGCATGGGAGATATCAAGCGACAAAGTGCGTCTGGGGTCGAAAAAGACCCCAAAGGGGTAGGAAGGTTTAAAAAGTTTGAGAACCCCTGGTCTAGGCAATCTGTAACTTAACCGGTGAAAAATTGCAACATTTGGTTTTTCAGTGGTTTTCACTTGGGAATGACCTCAATAGTAACATATTAAAAATCGGACAAAATCGGTCCGCGGGAAGTTTAATTTTCAACAAATGTCCGAAAAAATTTCAAAAAATCAAATTATAATAGTACAGACTTATGCTACATATTTATTGGCTATTTTTTCTGTGCTGAATACGAATATACTATTTAAATTTCAAAAAAATATATAAATTTTTTAAAATAATTCAAAATTTGGAAAGTCGAAAAAATGAAAACATCGCTCAAAACCACAAAATAATAGCAAAAGAAGTAGTTTAAACGGTTTCAATTAGAAATATAATCACATACTATAATTAGAAGAAAATTGGATAGTAAAAAATTTTTTTTTCAAATTTGCAATTTTTTGGCCTCAAAAATCGACGTTTTATAAAATTCTTGTTAAAAACATTTGAGGTCTTTGCCAAGGTCGTTTTTCCATGGATGTTGTAGATATACCTAAATAACATAAAAAACAATCTGTGATTAAATCATTAGTTAATTAATTAATTTACTAAAATGAACGTTGAAAATACAGGTAAAATTTAGTAATAAATACAGTAACACAGCAAATATTTTGACAATATTTGGTGATAAATCTTTTAAAAATAATTGAATTGAAAAAAAGGCATAAAAGCTTTCAAAAATTTAAATGTAAAAAATTTTAATTTTAAAAATTTTTTGAATTTTGTAGTTTATTTATGTGTTACATGGGTCTATAGGCTAGGGTGGGCCGAAAACACACTTTATTTTTTTATTTTTGTTCTAACAGTGCGGAAAGGGTGCCACTTGGGTCCAATAAGGACGGTGTAAAATATTTTTTCGATTGGATAATATCTTCACCTTCAGTTTGAAAAAAGTCACCTTCAGTTCACTTAAAGTTTGAAAAAATGGATGAATTTTTTACAAAACAACTAAAAAACCAAAGATCAAACTCTCAAGATTTTTTTATGACTAACTAATATAGTTATTGTATTGCCTTGCGGCTCCTGCTTGGGTAGCTGGTCATGGGTCAACTCAGCCCTTCATCCTTCCGGGGTCGATAAATGAGGACCAAGCTTGCCTGGGGAATCAACTGGGGGTCCAGCGTCGGGCTAGCCACTCGGCCTGGACGCACGCTTGTAATTAGCACCCCAGACCCAAAAGGCTACAGAAACGGAGATGGGCACCGCCTGATGGGCCACTAGGCCCGGGCAGACTTTGATTGATTGAATATAGTTATAGACATAATGTTTCAGGATCCATTCTTCTATCACTCTTGTTTCGTTATTAGATATAATTTTTTAATGTTCAAAGAAATTTTTTAAAGTTGTTTTTCTTGTATTTTAAAACAGCTATAACTCTAGAACTATGTATATAACTTAAAAACCTGATACCAGTCCCATTTTTTTTCGTTAATGTTTTGTCTTTGATTTGATGTGCATCATGACCATAATTCTTAAAAAGTATTATTAAAAGCCTTTTAACTCTTAAAATGAACATTACTACCAAATTTCAAGTTGAAAATAAAATTTAATCATGTATAAAACAATAAAAATATTCGAAATTTAGGCAAGTCCCTAAACTATCCCTAAAATTATACAGTAAGAGCGATTCACTCAGGGAAAATTCATAAACTTGTTCATAAGACTTAACACATGCAAAAAATGTCACATAAATTTCAGAAAATATGACAATTAACAGATTCGGTTCAAAATCTTACAGTGTTATTTCCCATTTTTAAGTTAATTCAATTTGCATGCATTTCTCCTGAAAATTCCTAAAATTCATGTCTATATAGAGTGTTTTTGCTTTTAACAAGTTAAAAAAGTAAATTAAAAGTTTAAGAATATAAAAAATTAGATAAAATCATTTTTTTTTAAATTTTATCAATTTTTTAAATTTTTCACTGTCAGTTCTCGTTCATTTTGGGGGTGGGGCTAAAGCCTCTCTATAGGGAAAGCCGTACCAGTTAAAAGGGGGTTTGGGGATTTCTCCACAGTAAAATTTAAAAAAAATTGGTGGGTTTTTAGGCCCAATTGAGACAGCAAACGTTTTAGGAGGTTCTTTGGGGGCAAACTTTCATGACTGCGGGGGCAAAATAAACCACTGCAGGGCAGGCGCGGATCTAGCACGGTTCCAAGGGGGGGGGGCACTTTTCCAGACAAGATCCCCCTGTAGATTTTCCAGACAAGATCCTCCAGACATTCCCCCCATACCCCCACGGCCCTTGGGGGTATGGGGGTCCTCCCCCAGAAAAAAAAAACTGAAAATTGACGTGTAAAAGTAGAGTTTTAACTCATTTTTAGAAACGTTTTGAATCTAAGGGGGGCACTTTACAACACTATTACCTTTACTTTTTGACCCAAAATGTCAAAATTTTTGGGATTTCCTAAAAACAAACACTGAATACTCGATTTTGATACTAATGGGGGGTATGGGGGTCCTGCCCCAGAAAAAATGTTGAAATTATACCTGCAAAAGTTGGGTTTTTACTCATTTTGAGAACCTTTTCGGGTCTCCAAGGGGGGGGCACTTTCCAGAGTGCCATCCCCTGGATCCGCTACTGCTGCAGGGGCATTTGGCCCCAAACGTTTTACTTTGCCTGCTCTAGCCCCAAAGATCCGCACCAGTGCACCCTGTGCCTGAATGGAACCATCTTTTTAAATCATATATCAATGGATAACCCTCAATCTCATGCTGTGGATACGAGTGATCACTCACATGGAACTCAATTTTTACAGGAGATAATAAAAAGCTTAATGAACAAAATATCTGAATGATCGGGGATAACGCAAGGTAACGTAAATTGTGAAAGAAATCACAGGACATTCCGGTTGAAGGTTATAAGATGAGACGTTGCGAAAAACCTCATCACGAGACTTCTATTGATCGAAGTAACCTCTCTTCAACTTTTGGGATTAGATAACCGAAGCGATGACATAATGACGTAGTATAGGGTAATTCTTTTCAAAAGAACGCAATTGGTCGAGTACGATTCGTCGTATCGCGGAGATAAACCTTCAAAAACATTTGTTTCCAAAATATTTGTACTTGTTGTAAGATACCGCATCTATTACTATAGAATTGTAGCTGATGGGGAGAGAGATTGCTTATCGTACGACATGCACTCACATTGCAACAGAATCCTATTAGAAAATGAATACGTATATTGAGATCAATCCATGTAAATTCAATCAGTCACCAGGCCCTGTTTTTTCATTAATCTTACTCAGGCGCGGATCCAGGGGGTTGGCACTCTGGACAGTGCCCCCCCCTTGGAAACCCAAAAAAGGTTCTCAAAATGAGTAAGAACCCTTCTTTTACAGGTCTAATTTCAAAATTTTTTATGGGGGAGGACCCCCATGCCCCCCTATAGGGGGCAGTTGTTACAAGGGGATCTTCAGTGTTAATTTTTAGGAAATCCCCAATATTTTGACATTTTGAATCAAAAAGTAAAGGTAATGGCGTGGAAAAGTGCTCCCCTTAGAATCAGAACGAGTTAAAACTAGAGATGCAAAGGCGAACAAAAACCGGGTTTAATCCCGGGATTAAACCCGTTTTTTTTCCCGCCTTTGCATCTCTAGTTAAAACCCTACTTTTACACGTCAAATTTCAAAAAAAAATTCTGGGGAAGACCCCCATACCCCCAATGGTACCACAAGGGGATATTTTCTGGAAAAGTGCCCCCCCCTTGGAGCCGTGCTTGATCCACGCTCTTACTAGGCCTACACTCTTAAAACGACAGTCTCAAAACTGAGTATAAAAGTACTCAAACTGGCACCGATCCAACTGAACTCAAATTTGAAAACATGAATATACTTATTTCTGAAAATGTGCAGACACTCAAAAATCAAAAACATCATGAGCTCATTTTTGAGATCAAGCTCAAGATGTTTCATTTTTGAGTATACACATTTTCAGAAATGAGTATATTCATGTTTTCAAATTTGAGTACATTTGGATCGGAGCCCATTTGAGTACTTTTTTACTCAGTTTTGTTGAGACTGTCGTTTTAAGAGTGTAGGATCCCCACAATTTGGTGGGGCCACTATTTTTGAGTCTAGAGTTGAAATCATTTATAAAAATACGTATTTATATATCTATTAACCTGAAGAGAAAAAATAAGAACTCAATTATAATTTCATCAGTTAGTATGTCTAATAATGAACTATTATTTGTCAATGTCAACTAATATATTCCCATTTTTATTACCAAATCCTTAAAAATAATTGAATCGTCTGTTAGAAGAAGGGAATAAGTCCAAAAATTGACAAATTGACTTTTCGTGCTTAAAAACGTCTACAAGCTTTTCTCTACACTTGAGTGAAAAGAGGGTGAATATATCTAGCCAATATCAGCAGATATAGCCGTTTGAATTTGCGAAATCGATGTCCTTTCTATTTTTTAATTTTTAGAATTAAAGTTAATTTGTCTTTCTTTTCCTATTATTTATACTGTAAACTGAGCCAAAATATAATTTTCTCTTAATTTAAAAGGATTTTTAAACTTTTTTATGAAGGGAATGTTTGACTCCATTCATATTCACTTACTCCATTGATGCTGCTTTAACGACTCAGTTTCATTATAATTTTGAATTTTATTTGTCTTTTTATTATTATTTCTCCCTTTTGTGACGTGAACTAAGAAGAAATATAACTGAAATGTGAATTTAAGGGTTTTTAAGATTTTTCTTCAGATAAAATTTCATAAGGTGGAAGAAGGAAATAAGTCTATCAACTTTTTTTAAACCGTGAAATATTTTTTAATGAACTTATATTTAATTTGGTGATTGCTCTGTTTTCTAAATAGGGTCTGAATTTCCAGTAAAAATTTGGTGGTTATCAGTGGCGTATCCAGGGGGTGGCACTCTGGACAGTGCCCCCCTTGGGAACCACAATCAAACTTTTTTCTGGGGGAGGACCCCCAACCCCATACCCCCATTAGAAACACAAGGGGATTTTCAGTGATAATTTATAGGAAATCTTCAATATTTGGACATTTTGGGTCAATAAGTAAAGGTAATGGTGTTGAAAAGTACCCCCTTTAGTCTCAAAACGTTTCTAAAAATGAGTCAAAACTCCACTTTTACACGTCAAAGTAATTTTTTTTCGGGGGAGGACTCCCATACCCCCAGTGGCACCACAAGTTGATCTTGTCTGCAAAAGTGCCCCCCCTTGGAGCCGTACTGGAACCGCGCCTGGTGGTTATACAATGAAAATTCCATTACTTATATACACTTTTTTTCAATTTTCTCAAAACTTGGTTTTTGGACTTATTCCCTTCTTCTAACTCCTAACTGACGATTCAGTAAAGAGTTAAGCTCTCAAAATAAGCTTGAACACACTGTTCATTGCAAAAACATGTCAAATACAGAAATTTCAATAATTTTTTTTCGACTGTAAAATACCCAAATGGAGTCTACTCTAAGAAAAAAATTGCTTAACTGCTAAACACCTTCAAAAAATGTAGCGAGTTTCTAAACACAGCTTTTCTCGTTTTTCTCAAAACAAAAAAAGAACAAAAATTTAAATAATTATTTTACGGAAATTTTTTCGTCTGTAAAACACCCCAATTGAAGTCTACTCTAAGAAAAAAAAATTACTTAACACCTTCATAAAATTAGTTAGTTTCCAAACACAGTTTTTCTCAAAACAAGAAAAGTGGCGTTTGTTGACATGTTTCTGAAAAAAGTGATCCATTTGAGGGATTTCTTTGATAAAAGTACACGAGTAGGCCGTACATCGGTCGTTATAAGGTCAAACACATTTAACAAATATTTAACGATAAAGATAATTTTCAAGAGATCTCTTCACATAGTCAAGAGATCTCTTCAGTCTTACTGAATCGGGAGAAAAACGCGTTCGAGGTTCCCACACATGATGGCTCTACTCCTTGCACTTTATCTGATCCTGTGGTGGTTTGGGTCAACATTTTTAGGGTCTCGACACAGTCACTGAAAAACGCCGTGCGGCCCATAAAGATCCGAGGAAGGAAGAAAGAAGGGGACTTCGAGAAGAAATGAATCGTCAGTTGGAAGAAGGGAATAAGTCCAAAAACCAAGTTTTGAGAAAATCGAAAAAAAACTATATAAGTTAAGGAATTTTCATTGTATAATCACTAAATTTTTACTGGAAGTTCAGAACCCTATTTAGAAAATAGAGCCATCATCAAAACAAATATAAGTACATTCAAAAATATTTTACAGTCAAAATAAGTTGATACACTCATTCCCTTCTTCCACCTTATGAAATTTTTCTGATGAAAAAATCTTTAAAAACCCTTAAATTCACATTTAAATTATATTTCTCCTTAGTTTACATCACAAAAGGGTGAAATAAAAAGAATAAGACAAATAAAATTCAAAATTATGGTAAAACTGAGTTATTAAAGCAGTATCAATGGAGTGAGTGAATATGAATGGAGTCAACATTCCCTGCATAAAAAAATTTAAAAAAAAATTTAAACTAAGAGAAAAACTTATTTTAACTTAGTTTACAGCACAAAGAATATGAAAAGGAAGACAAATTAACTTTAATTCCAAATTAACTTAAAAAGTACAATGACTGGACAATTGGACATAGATTTCACAGTTTCAAGGGGCGATATCTTCCTATAGGGGTTAGTTATTTTCCCCCTCTTTTAACTCATGTGTACAACAAAGCTTGGAGATTGTTTTGAGCACAAAAAGTCAATTTGTCATTTTTTGGACTTATTCCCTACTTCCAACTGACTACTCCTGTCGCATAGCGGTCGAAGTATTCCTCACTTGCAAACCTGGCACAATGGCCGGTTGCTGTCATCTCACTAAAAGTAGTCTACTACATAGAGACCCCTTCTTTCTCCCATCTCCTCTTGATAAGGATCTTAATGATCTGCGCGACGTTTTTCAGTGACTGTAGCCGGAGCCTTAGGTGTTGGCGTCGTCGAAAATTGGGGGGACGACCCAAGGATTTGAAATTCATCTCCTAAGGGGACATCCATAAATTACGTGAGGTGTTTTTTTTTTCCAAAATCTGGACCCCCCCTCCCCCCCACGTGAGATTTACCTACAACCTTCAAATATAACTTTCTATCCTATTCGTTTGCATTTTGTGCATCACAGCACCTAAAACTTTTCCATTCTTAATGATGTTGGGGAAAAGGACATTATTCCACCTAAAAATCACCACAGTACCTTATCTGTGGGTATTTTTCGTTTCTCATACTTAAAAAAATCGTTTAATTTCTAATTTAAAAAGTTTACGTGAGATTTTAATCGACCCCCCTCCCCCCTTGGTGAAATTTTTCCAAACCCCTCCCCCCTTTTTGACCTCACGTAATTTATGGATGTCCCCTAAGACAATTTCCAAATTAAATTGGGGCCTGTCCCATTTTTGAATAAATAGTGAAAGGAATTATTATTATTTCAGTTGCGCAACATGGATTTCTTTTACTTGATGTAATTTCGCTGAACCTAAAAATACTCTTTTGTCCTTGCTTTTACACATACCTAAATGTTCTAATGAGGGAGGATTTCGGTTTCCCTTTTTTCACTCTAAAAGTTTGAAGTCGGTTATCCCAATATATTCCGCAAAACTTCAAATGTTTCGTGCCATTTTAACTGTGAGGAATTTCCACTCCATTCACAAATGTTTTTAGATCATGGGTGTTTTCTAATTCTAAACTATGACCGTTTGAGGGCCACATTGCAAAAAAAAATTCCTAAGCCACACACACAACATTAAAACAACAAATTGAAATGAAATTAACTCTATGTAGTTTTACATATTTACATAACTATATAAGTTTAAATATTTTCATTATATGCATTTGTGCCGCATTTTAAAGGCTTTTGGGCCGCACTTTAGACAGATAGATAGTGCTTCCGAATCTAAAAAAAAGTCGCTATTCGTTTAATAATGAAATACTAGTAAACGCCACGAACTGAAAGAAAAAACACTTTTCGACCAGTCAAAATCGCACTACAGAGTTAGCAACCCGGTATTTTTTTAATTACAGCCATCGTCTTATTAGGACATCTAAAAAGAGATAAAAATTATCATGAACATAGCTTCGATACAAAGCTTAACTTAAGCTGGAAAACAATTAAACATTAAGTTAATAGCAGCCTCTAATTTTGTTGCTTGATTTAACGAGCACATATCCCAAATGATAATCACGAACTTATGAATGAAAATCCATTTCATAATCTATTACAAATTTCAAAATAAAAGCATTAGTCATTCAGTTCAATTCTCGGGAGAAAAATAACAGCATTTTTACTCTACAAGCTTCAAAACTAAGGTAAATGTACTTAATAGAACGAGCATTTTAAAATTTAGGACTAACCGGTTTTAAAAAGTTTCAGTTAAAGTTTAAAAGTTTAAAGAATCATGAAATTGCTTTCTTTAGAAGTTTTTTTTGGAGTTCAAACCCCTCCTGAAATTTTGACAGCAATTTTATAATACTGCTTTTTCCTTAAAATTATTCGACTTAGAAGGAGCGGTTCTTTTTAAGTGTAACCCAAAGTGTCGTGTCTCCAAATGAGTAAAAACTCTAATTTTAAAAGTGAGCAATTCCACGGGTAACTAACTGACATTTTTTAAGAAAAACTCTTAGTATTTTGTAATTTTCTTCCCAAAAATAAATTATAAAAAATACTTTCCACCCAGTTTATTGCTTTCTTGTGAGCTATATCTAATGGCACAATTAAATTTTCAACATATGTTTTTATTTATTTTTTAAAAATTTTAAACAACATGGTAACTGTCTGACATAAATGTTTTATAAATGCCAGTCAGTTACCATGTTGTTTAAATTTTTTCAAAAATAATTAAAAACATATTTTGAAAATTTAATTGTGCCATTAGACTTAGCCATTAAGAAAGCAATAAACAGGTGAAAAATGTTTTTTTTATAATTTATTTTTGGAAGAAAATTACAAAATAGTAAGTGTTTTTCTTAAAAAATGTCCAGTCGCCCCGTGGAACTGCCCAAGTAAAAATTCCTAAATTTTTTAGCGAAATAACTCCCCACCCCCTTCAAGCTTTAAAAGTTATTTTGTAGAGTTTTTCCTTGAAAATTTTTGTGAGTAGTTGTCTTTGGAGTACACTAAAGGGTCTCAAAACGAGTCAAAACACCAATCTTGGTGGCCAATTTAAACATTTTTCTGGGGGAGGACCCCCAAACTCCCAACTTTACTAGGGATTCACATTATTTACACAATTTTGAAGTGTAATGAATGCCCCTAAATTAAAATCCCATGTGTAAATCATCGCAATTTGATGTATAAAAGTACTCATAAGAAGGCGGCATCTCAGAAATAAAAATTTTGAGTCACCCCCCCCTAACAAAAGTCTCCAAAATCCAAATCAATCCGAAATGCAATTGTTCAAAATACAAAAGGATGGGTTTGGGGGTCCAACCCAAAATTTTTTTGAAAATTTGACCTTAAAAAATAGGGCTTTAAATTGTACACTAAGCCCGAATTTGGGGGGGCAGGGCCCCTTCGCCCTCCCCTATATTCGCCCCTGGTAGAGGGTACCCCAGATCTCTATCTGAAAAAAAAGTTTTTTGGGCCTCCCTAAGGAGTAATGAATCTAAAATGTTCACTATCTCCACACACAAAGTCTCGACGGGGGAATGTTTCAAAAGAGCTCTATCCCATCATACCGCACGTGATAAAAACGACTCGTCCAATCACATCCGTCTCAGCGAATAGAACGACAGCAAAAGTTCTGTCAGGCTTCGATTTTCCCACCGTATATAAAGCTTTACGACCAGCGTTCTCCAGGATTGTTGTAGCTAAATTTCTCTGACCACAACACTAATTTTTTAAATTTCTCTATATCTGACCATCAAAACAAAATGAGGATTCTCTCCGAGAACAGCGTGTACTTGCTGGACCCGTCCGAGCTCTACCGACCGGAAATCAAGAAGAAGTTAGAAGACTTCAGGGAGTATAGTGAGGAAAAGGTGAGTCTCTCCTCCCTCGTAGCAGATAAAAAGGTGAAAAATGTTTTCTTCTGAACATGTAATAATGTGTTAATTACTGTATTAATGTATAATTACGGTTGGTATCCACCACTGCAATCTCTGTGAAGTCTTTTTAGGGGTGCCGCATGCGAACTATACTTTAAATATTCTTAAACAACATCCCATAAATAATCCAGAAACCATTTTATAACTTAATATTCAGATTCTTGGTTTTTTAAAAATATTTTTTCGAGGATTCTAAATGTATGATATGATATGATATTATCCATTAATGTGAACTTCGTTCACCAATAGTATTAACGAAATAGTAATAGCTGTGATTTAATTTTATTAAAGCAGAGAACGCACCGGAAAGATTTTTTGGAAAATGCTTGAGTCTCTCTCATTCCCCTCAAACTCTCTTTTTTTGTCTGATTCTCCGAAACTTAATCTCTTTTTCCTCTTCTCCCTCTTATCATCATTTTTTTCTCTCCTTATTCCCCGTCTTCTTTTCATCACGTTCTATTCCATTTTTTGCTATCTCTCTTTCAAAGTGAAAAAGGTTAAAGAAATCCATGGCTTCAATGGTCAATGGATAATTGAATCGTCAGTTTGAAGAAGGGAATAAGTCCAAAAATCAAGTTTTGAGAAAATCGAAAAAAGTAATGGAATTTTCATTGTATGGACATCGATTTCACAACTTCAAGGGGCGATATCTCTCTATAGGGGTTAGTTATTTTCCCCCTCTTTTCACCCATATGTAGGGCAAAGCTTGGAAATTGTTTTGAGCACCAAAAGTCAATTTGTCATTTTTTGGACTTATTCCCTTCTTCAAACTGACGATTCAATTGCAGTCAAATTTTTTTTAATCTTAATGTATTCTAAATGGCTTAAAACCTCCAAAAACATTTTAATTTACCTTTCAAAGACCTCAATTTTAAGTTATTTTCAATTAAAAATATAGCTTATTTCCTGTCTGAGCTGGAAAAGCTTGTGATGTCAATTGTACAAAAAAAATTATGATGAAAACGGTGTTTCCTACATTTCCAAGATGTACATGTGACATCACACTGTTAGGCGCTTTCTGTAATAAAATGTCTCATAATTAACTGGAAAAAAATTTTGGGAAAATACAAGCATATTTTTAGAATCGGGAGAGAATTTTTCATAATTTAAAATTGAATATTCAGAATTTTAAGAGATGCTGCAATTCTCCATTCTCGCATTTTTTGAAACTCTTTTTTATTTGACAGAGGTATCCAAAAGAGGAATATACGCCATTTTTTTAATTACGATGATTATTTATTTTTTAATTTAATTTGACTGTTTGAGTTTAAAAAAGAGCTCGAAAACGCCAAATGCGAAGTACTTTCATCCTAAACATTAATTTTAAAAAATACTTCAACTGTTTAAAAACAATTCAAAGCGATTGTTGGTTTTCACTTTAAAGTAGGGCCGAAACAGATCTGACGTCATTCAGTCCAAAACAGATGCAAAAGGGATTGTCCATTTTTTATATTAAAATATTGAATTAACTAAATTTTTTAAAACTTTCCATGTCGGTTTTTGAATTTAGATCTATTTCTTTTAATGAAAAAAAAAAGAATTTTTTTCTAATTTCAAAAAATACTTGTACTGCCCATTTGAAACTTATATGAAAGCAATCCATGATTAAAAATGTTCAAATAATTTTCTATTCCAAAAAGTAAGATAAAAATATTTGATACCTATTGTTTTTTTGTGTCTAAGTCGTGGAGGTTGTAACAAAAGTTAGTCATAAAACATAGATTTATTTTCAATTGTAAATAATCTTTCTATTTTAGAATGACCCTATTCAACAGAGAGTGAGGCAAACCTACAAAAGCATGCACACCAATCAAACAGTAGATTTCGTGAAGAATAAGGTAAGGATACTTTTTATCTCACTGATAACTTCTTTTCTACAAATTTGTTGGAAAAAATATCAACCACTTATTGTTTCCTTACCAGAACTAGTTTTCTCTATCTTTAAAACTAGTGGAATTTTATTCATAAAATCGATTTATTGAAATTATTATAAAAAAATTAAAAATGAATTTTTTTTTAAAAATTAATCAGACTTAATATGAGAATAAACCTCGTGATATTCTCTTTAATACGAGGGGTGACACTCATATTTTATTCATAAATATCAAAATATTAAAATTATTATAAAAACTAGGAAACTTCAGAAAATAATCAAGTTACAAGAATCGATTCCTGAGTTATTAGATTCGATTCCTGAGATTCGATTAATATGTTCGATTCTTGAGGATCGATTCTTGAATTCGATTCCTGAGGTTCAATTCTTTCGATTCCTAATTTCAATTTTTGGATTCGATTCCTGGAGGTTTGATTCTTAGATTCCATTCCTGAAGCTCGATTCATTCGATTCTTAATTCGTTAAAAGGGAGATATTGAATTTTGCTACGGGAAATTATGGGTTACATACATTTATTGTCTTATTCACTGCCCATTGGTTAAAAAAGGATTCCACCAAACATAGTCAGCGAAAACCTCATTTCTTTTCTTTGGTTATGCACTGGTCAAGAGGCAGTGAATAGGTCTTTATCAATATTCGCGTATCTAATTTCCTCCTATCAACCCAACAGGTTTTGTGTTTACTCACTTTCTCCTTCCGCGTAGTGACGTGTTCAGGAAACGTTGTTGTTGAGTATGTAATGTTTTTTATAGCGTAGTGTTTCGATGAAAGAGGTGTTTCCCACATGCCCAAGAGGCACATCCCAGCTAGAAAAAGTATACAAAAAAAGTGTAAAAAAATTGTGCACAAAAAGAGTATCATTTTGGCCCATCCGTTTTTGCATAAAAAGTGTAAACTGAATTTTGCAAAAAATTTGCAAACTAAAGTATGCAAAATATATGCAAATTCATTTTACACTTTTTATGCAAAAACGGATGGGCCAAAATGATACTCTTTTTGTGCACAATTTATTTTACACTTTTTATGCAAAAACAGATGAGCCAAAATGATACTCTATTTGTGCACAATTTATTTTACACTTTTTATGCAAAAACAGATGGGCTAAAATGATTCTCTTTTTGTGCACAATTTTTTTACACTTTTTCTAGCTGAGTTTTACCAAACCTGGTAAAAATAAGAACAAAATAAATTTTACAAAATCACTAAATATTTCTAAAGACATGACATAACAAAAGAGGTAAATTGAAAGAAATTTAATGCCATTATTTTTTTTAAATTACATGAAGATCTTATCAAATATCATAAGTATAAATTAGAACACATGAAATTACAAAAATAGTTCTATATTTTTACACTATCTCATCATCGATGAGGGTTTCCTGAACCATCATTCTATCCGAAATATTCAATTTTCTGCGAATAGCAGATCTCACCACAGACTGATATACACTACATTTAACTTATTACTAACATAAACTTGAATACCTTTAACTTTATCAGGATTTAGTACATTTGTTTTTTAGAGACACCACCTTTGATGCCTTTAATCACATTTATTCGTCAACTCGTGTCTACCGAAAACGACTTCCAGTAAGTCATAAGTGAATCTACTTACGTTAGATGACCTCAGCATAGCTAATTTGTCTGTCGGAACTCTGGTGTTTGGACCTATGCTCGAAAATTTAGTTTTCTTGTGATGTAATCTCATGTTTCTTAATAATATCCTTGGAATAACTGTACTTCTTTTTAAATTTTTCAACTTTTTTCTCTAATTGGAGAATCCTGTGTGTTTGGTAGCTCACGACTGATTCTTATTTCTTCCTTCAGCACTTCAATTTTTCTATTCAATGGACCACAGTCTACATATTTCTTGTTTAAATTCATTTTTCACTTTAAATATTAGCCCTAACGTTCTTTTCTCGCTCATCACACGATAATTGACAGTAATAATTATCCGATGCCAGGTCCAGAAAAGGAAAATTTAATTTATAATGTGCAGATATTTATCAATATTTTTTAAAGAAAATATTTATTTTTAATTACCCGATTATCTTATTTAAAAGCCTTAAAATTTATCATTTTATTTTCTAATTATATCTTAATTATCTTATCAAATATATCTTATAATATTTTATTTAATTATCATCTTTTTTATTACTTATTTTAATTTTAATTACTTTAAATTTTGAAATTTCTCTAGTGGCATCACCATTAGTTGTTTGTTTACTTATTAATTGTAGACGAAAAGAGCAAAACAACTGGTATTCGAATAAAAAACAAACTGTTTTGTACTGTTTTTGTCTGTTTCTCGTCAATAAATTTGATCTTGTTTTACACACTTTATCACAATTTGTTCTTAAATAAGATAACAAAAGTATTAAAATCAGTTTTAGTAATTTCTTTTTTAATTAAGTTCTTTTTATTTATAATTTTAATAAGATTATTCTGTTACACTTTTTATAACCCTACCCAAGGTATATAAACTAACAAGGTATGCTCTTCCGGCGAAAAAGGCGTGGCTTTTGAAAATGAGGTCACCCAGGATATATTTCCCATTCACAGCATGGGAAAATGCTTATTTTTGGTGATTTTTTTTAAAATAAGGGCCAAAGAAACTTTTAAAACAGTTTACACTAGACACAATTACACGAACATGTTTATAGGTTATCAAGTGTTTTGAATTAGAACAATAATTTTAACTCAATAATAGCTGATCAAAAATATAAAACTTGAGCTCTACAACGATGTGCTTCAATCTCTCTGCTTATTGATTTTAATTTCTAACTTGTATAAATGAAATTAAAACAGCTGCTGATACAAAGAAAACAAAATATTAAGCAAATATTCAATCATGAAAACTTTTCAGAACATTCTTGTTATGATAAAATTAATATCGCTGTTCTGCTATGTCAAACTTGAATATCCAAATCCATTGTATCGATAAGCAGTTTAGATTTTTAAAACAAAAAATATTCAGTATCTAAATAAATCAAGTACTTGAAAATATGGAAAACAATGAGCTAAAATCTAAGAACTAATTAATTTAATTTAATAATGGATTTATTCAAAATTTTAGTGCATTTACCTTTAATGATCCTTTTACAGTCCAGTCAGCTTGTTTATTTTCATTTGAGATTAAGAAATAGTATTCTTAAAATCGTCTGTCACTTTAATTATCTTTTTTAATATTTTTATACTAATTTTTTTTAAATAAGTGGGTGATTGTATTCATAAGTTTTAAAACAAACTAAATAATGAATTTCAATAATATCGACCCAATTAATCCTGATGTATCTACGATCTGTTGCGTTGCAAAGGCGTTGTATTGGCTGATATGCTCGTCATTGATTGGTCCGTTATTTTATATCCTGGGTGACGTCACTTATGAGCATACCTTGTTACTTTATATACCTTGAACCCTACCATAAATTAGAGACCTAATTTATTTCTCCAATATGGAACTCCGATATGGTACAGAATTTAATTAAAAAAACTTGTAGATAAAATATAAATCTAATATAACTAGTAAAAAAATTAATAGGAAAATTTTTTTTTAAAAGGAAATAAATTGATGAAGGTTTAAATATTTCTTAAAATAAATGTTTTTTGAATGTAAACATTTTTTTCTTTCATCTCACATATTCCGCTTAAAGATGAATAGGGGAGACCGGGGATGGATGGAACACTGGGTAGGATGGGACACCTTCAATAAATCTTAAAATTATAAATAAAATTAGTTTTTGAGTGTTCCACCAGGTAAAGCCACCATGGCTTCATACTTGTTGCTGTTTACTATTTTAGTTGCAAGCTCCTACAAGTTTCTGAATGAAAAAGATGGTTTCACTATAGCAAAAGTAACTAAGTATTACACTTTTCAAAGTGAATTTTCAATCTGATTCTATTTTTTAAAACTGTTGCTACCGGGGTGGGATAGGACATGCCCAATTCCTCTCAATACCTAAATAGCTATTGAATACAATTCTTTAGATACCATTGTTTTGAAACTGATTAGTATTGCAGTTGAAAATTTATTTTTTTAGATTAAAGAAGAATTTAACTATTTTGTATTTTTCACTTAAGTTAGATTTTTCGAAGTAAATATAGGGTAAAATAACTGATGTTTTTGTAATAAATCTTTAAAATGTGTAAAATACTTCCATCTTTGTGGTTTTTAATCATATATTTAAAAAGTAATCATAAATTTTAATTTAAAAAGATATGTCCCATCCCACCCCGGCTCGGGGTGGGATGGGACACTTTTAGAGGTTACTTTAATTCGTTCATAAATCCTAAGTTTTGTTTGCTATCACTTTGGTTATAAATTTTTTACATGTTAAAATGTTCCAAGATGTTAGTTTGAAAGTTTAAAATTTATACAATGAAAACTAAATTTTTAAAAAATATTCTTGGAAAAAGTGTAAGTAAATAATGCTTAGGCTATTATTTTAATTCTTAAAGTCACAAAATTTGAAATTTGTATGCAGAGACAATTAATTAACCAAATATCTGGTAAAAATGAAGTTTGTTTTTGAAAATGTAATCTACATTTCAGTACAAAAAAATGTACAATTGCAAAGTGTTTTGCAACATAGAAAATGCACTTTATTTGTATGCACAAAAAGTACAAATAATTTGCAGCAAAAGTGTATACATTTTTAGGTATTCAAAAAATATTAACTTTTTATGTACAAATTGTGCACAGCAAAAGTGAATACTTGTTAAGTATTCAAAAATTATCCACTTTTTATGCACAAATTGTGCACAAAGCGCATTTTTTTGCATAAAAAGTGCACACATTTTCTAGCTGGGATGTGACTGTTGGGCACTTTCTGTAATAAAATATCTCATAATTAGCTGGAAAAAAATTTGTGGGAAAAGACAAGCGTATTTTTGGAATTGGGAGAGAATTTTTAACAGTTTAAAATTGAATATTCAGAATTTTAAGATATGCTGCGATTCTCCATTGTCACATCAGAAACGATTAAGGACCGAATTCAGAAACTTCAACACGAGATGGAAACGAGACGGGAACAAGATATTTTAAACGAGATATTTCTACTCCACAGCTGTCGTCCGCCATATTGTTCTGAGTTTCGAAGCGCATTCCGATTGCTTTTATACTTTTTGTGGCCCGTTTAATAGTTTAATAGCCCGTGTAAAACAGCTATTTATTACCAAAATAAGTCATCAGACATCAATATATTACGGAAGTAATGGACATCTAGTGCCTGTAAAAATTTGTATTATCAGTGTATAATTACTTGTGACGTTTTTCGACAGATGGCAGCATGATCACTCGAGCTCTCGAAACGGTACCTTCGAAGTGCCCGTCGATTTTTCATCGTTACCGTCTCGTTTCCATCTCGTGTTAAAGTTTCTGAATACGGCCCTAAGATCCTTATCAGGCGGAGAGGGGGGGGACTCGATGTATTAGAGTAGACTACTCCTGAAAAACGGGTCTTGGGGCCGTATTCAGAAACTTTAACACGAGATGGAAACGAGACGGGAACGTTGCAAAATCCTCGACCACTTGGAAACGAGGACTTTCGAGATCTCGAGTGACCATGCTGCCATCTGTCGAAAAACGTCACAAGTAGTTATACACTGATAATACAAATTTTTACAGGCACTATATGTCCATTACTTTCGTAATATATTAATGTCTGAGGACTTATTTTGGTAAAAAAATATCTGTTTTAGATTTTTTGTAACTATTAAACGGGCCACAAAAAAGTGTAAAAGCAATCGAAATGCGGTTCGAAACTCAGAACAATATGGCGGACGACAGCTGTGGAGTAGAAATATCTCGTTCTCGTTCCCGTCTCATTTCCATCTCGTGTTAAAGTTTCTGAATACGGCCCTTTGATGTGTTTTTCTTTTGTGTGTGTTTTCCTGGTGCCTTGTCGAACGACACTAAACCTCCTTTCCATCTCAGATGTCGCTGTGGGGCAGACACGACAGTGCGCGGCTGACGGTGCTGGAGGCGCTGGAACAACTCAACTCTCTGGTGGACGAGAGCGACCCCGACGTGGATATTCCGAACGCAGTGCACGCCTTCCAGACGGCCGAGCGCATTCGCTCCGCCCACCCCTCCCTCGAGTGGTTCCACCTGACGGGCTTGGTGCACGACCTGGGCAAGGTGATGGCGCTGTGGGGGGAGCCGCAGTGGTGCGTCGTGGGGGACACCTTCCCTGTGGGATGCGCCTTCGCACCCTCCATCGTCTACAGGTAGGTTCGATTCTATTCCTGAAGCAGATCCTGATTTATGGGAGCGGGGTGGTGTAGTGGTTAGCGTGTTTGGCCTGGCTACCAGCATTCCGACCCAGGTTCGATGCCTTGCGGCTTCTCCTTGGGTAGCTGGTCATGGCTCAACTCAGCCCTTCATCCTTCCGGGGTCGATAAATGAGGACCAAGCTTGCTTGGGGAATCAACTGGGGGTTCAGTGTCGGGCTGGACACAAGCTAAGTAATTATAGCACCCCCAAAAGCTAATGAAACGGAGATGAGCACAGTCTGATAGGCCACTAGGCAGATTTGTTGTTGTTGATTCGGGTCACTTGACCAGGGCCCCCAAAATGATATAGAATGTAAAATAAATATTTTTAACTAATGAATTTAAATCATTGTATTGAACATTACTTTTAATAAAGATTACCTCAAAGAAAATAAGTACGACATTGATAAATAAGCGGGAATTTCATTACTTTTGATAAATTCTCTGCATTTCATTTTAACTTTTCGAGCACTTGAAAATATTTAAAACCAACACAAAACCGTGTTAAAAATTCAAATAAATACCAATACGAGACAGTGTCATCTATGAAGAGAACAGTGAAATAAAACTGGATATAATTTTTGAATTTCTAATCCTATAGGAGCTCGACGTTTGACGACAACCCGGACCTCAGGCACCCCCTGTACAGCGACCGTTGCGGCATCTACAAGGAGCATTGTGGCTTGGAGAACGTGCTCATGTCCTGGGGACACGATGAGTACATGTACCAGGTGAGTCCATCAGTGTCAAGATCCTCTGTATATACAAAAGATGGCCTCACAACTCGGACGTCAAACGTATGACGAAATAGCGGTAAATTTGCAATGTTAAGCAGGGTTCCCCACACTGATGGTCAGGGAAAACGTAGAAAAGTCAGGGAAAATTTATGCATATTTTCACCTAAAACCTGGAAAATCTTTATAAAAACCTGGAAAAAATATTAATTTTTGCATCTAATTTTTGACTCTGGAAAAGAAAATACATGTTTTTAATTGAAAATTATGTTTGGAAAAGAAAGAAGTCTCTAAAAAATGTGATAAATTGCTTGTTTTACGATTATCCTGGAAACTAATGATTAATTTCCAGGATAATTATTAATTATTCCAGATTAATTATTAATCAGGGAATTTTTGAAATTTCAAGCCTTAAAAGTAGTATTTCGGCTTATTTTTGAACCCTTATACTACATTCACACATGAAAAGTTAATCTAGTTTAAGTGCTAATCTAGCTTAAATATAGTATTGTGACAATGCTATATTTAAGCTAGATTAGCACTTAAAAACTAGATTAACTTTTCATGTGTGAATGTAGTATTAGGTTTACATCCAAAAACGACCGCTCCTTGTTTGTCACCTAATTTTTAAGGAGAAAAAAACCGAACCTACTAAAAGTGATGTCAAAATTTCGGGGGGGGGGTCCGGCAAGTTTCTTACGTAATTACGGTGTGGGGGTTGAGGTTCGCTTACCTTTCTTTGCTGACAAGGGGGAAGGGGGGTTAAAAATGACCCAAAAAGTGCTTACGTAATATTTGAACGGCCCCGTGGTAACTTTTTAAAAATTTAAACATATCCTTTAATTTAGTGGACCAGTCGTTTTGGTTGAGGACCGTTATGGTTTCCAAAGTGTCTTTCTTTTCCCGATATGCTGATTAGGATAAACACTGTTTTACTGTAGTAGTAAATAAATGTTGTAAATTACCTTCAACATATGTAAATATTGTGTCATCGTTATAGGTCCTGAAACACAACAAATCGACTTTACCGGAAGAAGCGCTTTACATGATCCGATTCCACTCTTTCTACCCTTGGCATCTGAACGGAGACTACAATCATCTGACCAACGCCAAGGATAGGGAAATGCTCAAATGGGTGAAGGAGTTCAAGTAAGTGTTAAATGTGCTAGAAAACTTTTCACTATAATAGAATGGGGTCAATTCATCACCAGAAGGCGTTAGTATTGTTTATCACGTGATAGCTACAAATTGAAGTGAACTGATACTATGCTGCTATACAGGGTGGTCCTAAATTCGTGGTACAAACTGGGTAGGGTAGGTAGAGTACATCAAGACGAACAAGAATTGGTATAGAAGGGGGGGGTCACAGTTACACCGTTAAAGAGCTAGGACCTGATGTAGTGCGAGAGCGTTACAAAAGGACGTTTTGCCAAGGCCCGTTTAACGAAAAAAAAACATGATGAAATGAAAAAATTTATTGCATGAGGTACAACAGTATCCTTACTACTTACATCATAAATTTGATAGAAATTGGACCACTTGCTAAACCGTGGAATGAGTTTTAAAATATGCAATATTAATCTTTTAGCCAAAGAATGGAGTTCCTTTAAATTAGTGTAATGGTATTTAGAAAAATGATGATCGGGGAAAGAATTTTTAATAATCATACAGTTTCATTGATCAATGTATGATCATTGAAAATTCCTTCCCCGATCATCATTTTTCTAAATACCATTAAGGGAACTCCATTCTTTGGCTAAAAGATTAATACTGCGCGTTTTAAAACTCACCCCACGGTTTAGCAAGTGGTCCAATTTCTATCAAATTTATGGTGTAAGTAGTACTGGTACTGCTGTACCTCATGCAATAACTTTTTTCATTTCATTATGTTTTTTTTTCGTTAAACGGGCCTTGGCAAAACGTCCTTTTGGAACGCTCTCGCACTACATTAGGTCCTAGCTCTTAAACGGTGCATCTGCGCCCCCTCTAATTTTTCAAAATATGCCTGTCTAGGTTCCCTCTACCTACCCTACCCAGTTTGTACTACGAATTTAGGACCACCCTGTACTTACTTCACAACAACGTTTCCTGAACCCACGTCACTACGCGGAAGGAGAAAGTGAGTAAACACAGAGCCTGTTGGGTTGATAGGAGGAATTTCGATACGCGAATTGTGATAAAAAGGCACTATTTATACATGGGTTTAACGAAAATAATCCTATTTTAAAATTGTCGTTCTTTGTTTCACTCGAAATTCAGGCACCGCGATGGGAACTACTTTGTTTGTTAGTGACGTAGTAGATTCAATTTATGTTGCTGTCTAGTATAGTAATGCATTCACTAGCAAACAACGCTAGGAATGTAGCTATCACGTGATCGCTGACGTCATGTGAATGGAGCCCATATACAACGATTTTTCAAATTTAATTTATTTCAATAGAGCTTCTTTAACAAATATTTAAATTTTTTTTCGAAATCTGATCATAAGTGAATTTTTAAAAAAATTAAAAACTATTACAATGCGCAGAAGGGTTCGGGGTTTGGCGCATGACGTCACTTCTGTCTTCGGTACGACACACTTGTACGAAAGCGTATTCAGAGGAAAGTTTGGTCTTTAATAGTATTTTTTTTAATTTCATTTTTCTTTTCAGCAAATTCGATTTGTATTCGAAATCACACGAAGTGCCTGATATCCCCTCCTTGCTTCCTTACTACCAATCTCTTATCGACAAATACATGCCTGGAGTTCTGGAATGGTGATTCCCATTTGCTTATATGGATTGTTTTAAAAATATACATATATTTCATTTATTTCACAACTGACTTTTTCATTTGTATAGAGTTATTTGTTCATTCATTTGTTGTGCTAGATCATGAATGAGTAGTTTTTTATATAACCTGTGTATATCGCGTATATTCTATTGTATATTTATATTTCATTTGAATAATTTACATAACGCATGTATATTAGAAGATAATTATGAAAAGTATGAAATAAAAATTTTATTCATATAAAAAAGTCTTATAGGTTTCATTTATTCATAACGTTTATTATGCGTACGTTATTTTCACTTTTATATTCTTCAAGCGGGGATTTCTTTTTCTGTGGAGTAAAATTTCTTCTCTTCTTTTTTTTTAAATTTGAAACTGATTTTGAATTCTAAAAGTGATAACAATTTCTTTTGAGCAGATTAATAAAACAATTAAAATTTTTTAGCTAATTGCTTAATTTTAATGTAAAAACTTTGATGCCACATTTATTTTTATGCTAATTTGTTTAACTTTATGATATCTAATAGTCTCTCTATTCTAAAAAAAAGTTTTTGTGAACGGTTTCCAGAGAAAGGCTTTTTAATTACTGAACCGAATGACACATATTTGGTATCAAAATGTCCGAATTCTTTCCGGATTTCCGAGTAAGCTCTTTGATTTTTCAAAAAAATTCTCAATTTTAAAATACTTCCATTTTTTTAGATAACGGATAAGGTCGCAGTTATAAAGCAAGTACTGTCATTCAAATTAATATGCATCCAATCACAACGACCGATTGACGCTATATTTTAAGATGAAACATATTTTTTCACCTTTTAAAAAAGTACTTTCTTGATGAAATATCACTCAGACTGATAAAAACAGATTCTAAAAACTTACATGAACGCCATTTTCTATTAAAATTTCACACTTTTTGTCCAATATTTATAATTTTTAGTCTAATTTTATCGAAATTAATTGTAAACATAGAGTGATGTTTTGTCTCTTATTATTTTCAATTGCTTAAACGGTATTGTTTAAGAAGTCTTGGTTTAAAAAATTATTTGAATGATAAACACTAGGCATATTATAATACTAACGAGTTATTTTAAGATAATGGCTTTTGTTTGGTCCGAATATTGATAAACAATTATAATTAGTTATTTTTATAACCATAGATCAAAAATAATTAAGATGGATATTTTTAAAAACATTTCGTTTATATTTTTGATAAGTTCGAGTTAGTATGTATTCAAACTTTTAAGGGAGATTTATTCATGGAGGGAATTTGGTGAAGTATTTTTGGAAAGTTGGTTGACGTTTTTTCTGTAAATTGTTCAATTGTTTTATAAAGTGTATTACGTTTAGCGAGTTGGAATTTGTGGGAATTGCGAGGCAATTCCAAAAGGTCCTGCGTCAGCAGTTTACGGGGGTTGGCGAGCGAAAGCGAGCAGGGGGCGGTAGCTCCCTAGTTTTTTAAAAAATTAAAAAGATGTTTTAATTCTTGTGAATAAAGAAATTAGTTCCACTTAAACCAGGGGTTCTAAAACTTTTTATGTCGCGGAGCCCTTTTCAAGAGACAAATTCTTCGCGGAGCCCTTTTCCGAAATAAATTTTTCAAGGTATAAAAGCAAATTACATAAAACCCATTGCTTCTAGAAATAAAAGCATAATAGAAATTTATTTCGGGAGGGGTCCAAAATTATATCTTAGTCCCTCCCATGCATATTTAACAGTTTAATGTAGCTTTTAAAACATTTTTAGGTATAATTTGCATCTAAGAAAATTTATTTGTAAGAAAAATTGTGACAAATTAAGATACAAGTAAAATAGAAGGGTCTGGGGGTCCTTCCTCCCCAGAAGATTTTTTGAAATGTGATCCTTAAAAACAGTTTTTTTAACTCGTTTTAGGTATATCATTGTCCAAATTTTGGACATTCATTTTTAGGTAGGATTTTAATTTTAACAAACTTACTATAAAAATTGACAATAATAAAGTTTCAAGTACAATAGGGGGTTTTGGGGCCTCCCCCAAAAGAATTTCGGAAATTTGACCCTAAATAACATGGTTTTAACTTGTTTTGTTATACGTAGTCCGGTTTTCCGGGGGAGAGGCTGGGCCCCCTCGGCCCTTTGATATACACCCCGGGATATATGGAATATTTTGTTTACCAATTATATTTTATCATTGGGTAAAATGTGTGTAAATCTTTATTTTATATTTCTGAATAATATAGGTATCACTTTTTAATCATTATGCCGGAGATGCATGAACATAGGATTCCCCCCCCCATACAGAAATCTATACATCTGTGTAAATCTTGTTTTCCTAAAAGTTACTTCTTTTGAAATCGAGAGCTGTTTTGGGGGGCTGATAGACCATACGTCAGAGGTACTTATCGAAATTTATTTACACATGGGCCCAAAATCATTCCTTATCCCCTCCCATCCCATGCCATAGGATCAATGTTATCTTCTCGTTTTACACATTTTTTGGCAGAATTTGCATCTTAAAGAATTTAATATAAGAAACGTTTTGTGTAATTAAATTCCAAATGCTATAAAGCAGTGGTTCCCAACAGGTGGTCCGTGAGGCTTCAGAGGTGGTCCGTGAGAAGAGTTTTAAATTATGACTTTAATTTACTTATTTACGATTTTAACTTACTACTTGAATGATGTGGAAAAGTATTGCATCAAATTAATTAAAATTGATAGGTGTCGGGTTGGGGCAAATAAAGAATCGAATGATCGGACACGGAAAGTTAAATAGGTTTGTTCGAAGATTGCCGAAAATGCGGAAGTTTTTGAACACATAAATTATTTTCTATTTTAATCGCTCCTTTGAAATAATTACTGACTTTTGACGCGGTTTCTTTCGAGAGAAAATCAGCCTCGCCTATAGAATTTCCTCTGCCACAACTCACACTCTTTCAAATTTAATTCTACTAATAATATAAAATTACCTTATTTGTTGGTTATGAAAAAGAAGAAAAATAGCTATTTTATACTGTTATTTTTTTAAAACTGTAACTTTTGTGTAGGTATGAACCTTCCAGGGTAAATAGATAAAAATGCTTGATAAAAATGGTTAAATGTTTTTTTTATAAAAGGCATATTTTTAAATAATTAGATATAAAATTAATGAAATGTTAATTTTTCTTTTAAGTTTATTAGATTATTTGATTTTCTAAGTTCTATTTAGAAACATTGTAACACTCGGTTTCCCTTACTTCAGAAAAAAAAAGTCCATGTTTAAACCCTCCATGAGGAATGAATGCACTGAAAAAAAGTTGAGTTTAGAGATGGTCCGCCGAGGTTTAAATTTAAGTGAAGTGGTCCGCAGACATATTTGAGTTGGGAACCACTGCTATAAAGGGAGGGGGGTTGGAAATTTGACTACACTATAAACAGGTTTTCCCTTGGTTTTGGTACATCTACTCGGAATTTTGGACATACATTTTTAAGTAGGATTATGATTTTGCTGAACTTTATAAAAAAAAAGGTGCTGAGTAATCAATTTGAGAGATGGAGGAATGGGGTTCCTTGGTGTGCTTCTATTCGGAGCGGCCGTTTCAGCGGCAGAAATAAAATGAAAGTAAATAGAACTCTCATAATTCTTCTAAAAATTAGTAGAAGAAAAATTTGGTGCCGAAACAGGCCGGCGCGGCGCCCAAACGGCCAGCGCCAATCCGTCCCATCCTGGGGGTTCCTCCCCCAGAAAAGTTTTGGAAATTTGACCCTAAAAACAGGGTTTTAACTTGTTTTGGTAAACCAAAAAAGACCTGAAAAAGGCAAAAATCAGTAGACCTTACCAACACCTAACAGAAAGTTATTTATATAACATTTCAGAGAAAAGCAAATTAGAAATTATCAAAAAATGTATTTATTTCAAATTTCTTCGCGGAGCCCTAAGGGCTCCGCGGAGCACAGTTTGAGAACCGCTGACTTAAACAAACCCAAAACGTTTAAGTTTATTATATAGGCTTTCTTTTCTCATCCGTGGAGATCTTAAATGAATTTGAAGAATGTAAGTCATTTATCCAACTTTGCTGCATGCAAAACAAATACGCAGCTGAACGGGAAATGCAGGGAAGACACACCTAAGGAAACCAGTTCTGTAAAACCGTTTTTCTTGTGTGGTGATTTAAAGGCAGAAAAGCGCACTATACCTACGTTTAGAGCAACGGTTCTTAAATGAGGAAGTTGCATGATTTTTTTTATATTTTTTAATCGATTCTTCTTGCAAAAATAAGCAACTACCCAAAATTTGAGGCCGATCGAGAAATTATTTGATTGTCAAAAAAATTAACAAAAATCCCCTTTTTAAAAGCGCGCGAAAACGCCCAGAGTTTGGGATGTCATCTTACGATAAACATTGTTGTAAAGCAATGGAGTTGATGGTATGATTGTTGATGTCATCATACGATTTAAACATTAAACGTTTTTAGTCACACGTGTTTTTTTCTCGATTTTTAAATTAAAATATTTAATTACCTTTACATTTTTTTGAAAAATTGACTAGATATTTCATTTTACCATACAAAAAACCATACGGGACACTTGTTTGCTTATGAAAATCTGACGCATGCAACTCCCTTATTGTGGTCCGCGGATCCCCGGGGTTCCGAAGCGATATCCTAGGGGGTCCTGTGACCTTTGGAAACCTTTGATTTTTTCTAAAGTTTTTCAAAATGAGATAAAACACTAGTTTAAAGGGGCAAATTTCAAAAAAAATTCTGGGGGAGGGCCCCCAGCCCCTTCTAAATATTAACTTCTATTTACAATTTTTTCCTTGATAATTCTTTGGTTTACAAGGAGCTGTTTTCTTTGGGTGTAACCAAAAATGTCTCAAAAATGAACTAAACTCTACTTTTTGAGGCAAATTTTCAATTTTTTATTCTGGGGGAACCTCCAGACCCCCTTTATTACGTGAAGTAATTGTAAAATTTTAACACAATGTGGAATATTTGGGGATACCTTAAGAATAACGAAATAACGTTAAGCCAACCTTCCTTGAAACAAGTTTGGCTACTGCTCTGAGTGTTTAAAACATTGGGGGGGGGCACGACGATCGAAAGTTTAAGAACCCCTGGTGTAGAGTGTTTCTTGAAAATAACGATTGAGAGGGATTTGCCAACCCAATGTTTATACCTTTTGATAAAATTTATTCTAATTATTTGCAGTTTTAGAGGTATCCTTCAAATGTAAGATAACCTCCTTTAATTTCCAGATAGCACCGCATTTTTTCAGATCTATCATTAAATTTTTAATTTTTTTCTCCTACAATAGGCAATACAAGCATTTTTAGAAACTGAACTGAAAACTGAAAAATGCATTTTCCAGTAAAATAAATGGTTCTAAATTCAAAAATTGACATGAAAAGTTTCAAAAAAATTTGGTTTATCAATATTTTAAAATAAAAATCGACAATCCCTAGGATTGAATGACGTCAGATCTGTTTCGGTCCTACTTGAAAGTAGATATCAATCCTGATAGGATTATAACAATGTTTCTGATTGAATGACGTCAGATGCTGTTTTCTCGCCATATTTAAAGGCAACCTTTGAAATTAAATAAAAAAATTAACATGCAAAATTAAAAAAAAAATTTAAGCATATATTCCTCTGTTGGATACCTCTATCGAAGAACAAATAAACTTAAAATACTGGAATTGACCATTGACGTCACGGCCGCGCGGAAGAAAATCTTAGTAAACAGAAAGCTCGCTGGGCTCTGTAAGCTCTTATTGGCTGGCTAGTTTTATTCGAACAAATGTACTACTACGCGCTGGGCCACTTGAAAAAATAATAATACTCAACATTTTGCAAATCGGGATGAAAAGGCGCTTAATATACGTGGATTTAAAAAACTATTCATGTTTTAAAAGTGAATCTCTTAATTTCACTCAAAATTCCGACACCACATGGGGAACTACTTTCTTTGGTGGCTCTCAGCATATTTCTACAGGCTCAAGTTAAGTTGCAACTGAGTATAGACAAGCATATTTCGAATAGGAATGGGGGGGCGCAGATGCACCGTTAAAGAGCTAGAGCCCTTAATGTGGTGCTAGGGCGTTACAAAAGACGGTTTTCCTAAGGCCCGTTCTACGAAACAAAACATAACAGAATGAAAAAATTGTTGCATGAGGTACAGCAGTATCTATACTACATACTTGGACCACTTGTTAACCCGTGGGAGGAGTTATAAAACTTGCTATTTGTTCCCTCAGTCCCTTAGTGTAATGGTATTTTTTTAGTGAATTGGCTGAACCCTTTTGGGAACCATTTCGCTAAAATTTTATAAGGAAGGTACGTACGTGACACAATTTTTCATTTCTTGCTCAGGAACGCGTCCCGTGCTTTGTGTCCTATAATATGAAAAAGAAAGACGCGGAAGACATCGCATGTGCGCAAAAAAAGTGTTGCCATTTCCGTATCACAAAAGACAAAAAAAGATCAACGTCTCTGTTCGAGGCAACACCTGCGCTGTTGACATTCGGACACGACTGACCGAATTATCACGAACAAAACCTCCCGACATGAGCTTCAAGAATAGGTTCATTGATATAGATGAAAGAATAAAAAGAGAAAAACTTCAAAAAGCTTCCATTTAAATGCATTAATCTCAATGTATTACTTTTTCCTTTCCTTTTATGAATATTTGGAGAAACAATCATGTTCCTCCATGTCCTCCAAAACATACAGAGAAAAGGATAACTGTGATTGAATCACCAACAAATAGGGATCTAAATATTCCTGAAGAATCGATTTCTGAATCGAATGCCTTAGAATCGATACCAAAGAATCGATTCCAGTAGAAATTGAACCCTAAGAATAGTATCTGGTTTTCTAATTATTACCAGGGAGCGGATCCAGGATTTGGTTTTGAAGGGGGGCTAAGAATTTGCAAAATCCAATTGAATCTTCTTGAGGATCATTGACTATATGGAAAAGGCAGTGAATTATCCTGCTCCAACTGCTAAAAGGGGGGCTGGGGGTCCTTCCCCAGAAAGTTTTTGAAATTTAAGTCCAAAACCCCCACTTTTCAACTCGTTTTGGTACGCCTCATCCGTATTTCGGATAGAGATTTTATGGTATAATTTTTGCGGTTTGACAAACTTAATATAAAATAGAGTTGTAATAATAGAGTTACAAGTACCAAGGGGGTCTGGGGGTCCTCCCCCAGAAAATGTTAGAAAATTTGACCTTAAAATAACATAGTTTTAACTGATTTTGGTGCATAAAATTCCATATTACATAGTGTAAAATTTTTCATTTTTTCGGGGGGGGGGACTCAATCCCCCTAGTCCCCCTAGATCCGCTAGTGATTAATACAGATAGTTATTATACTCTGTTCATTTAGAATAGGCGCCTGAGACGTAATGTATTAGAAGCCGTTACTATTGTAATTACCATCGAAAATTTGTTCTTCTGTCATAAGGCAGCTTAAACAGAAGTAGTTAAAATACTGTAAAAGAATCGGTCACTGAAGTTGCGTGATAAGCGGTATTAGGCGTTATTGAGCGTTTTTGATCCTGTTTCAGGTGCCCATTTTAAATGAGCAGACTATAACAGTTGCGTTCACTAATTAAATATTATTTGGATAATAAATATTTTAACGATTAATTGAATAAATTAATAACAATAACTAATTAGCTTTGATTAGTGAATGAAATAGATTGGTTCGAATCCACTTTTTCGATGCTGACCCAAAGAAATCGATTCTAGGTTGGAATCGAATCCAAGAATCGAACCTAAAGAATCGATTCTTGAATCGAATCGAACTTTTTTTCAGAACCTACAAAAGTGGATTTTTCGAGTTTTTTTCGGCTAGTGCGTGACAGGTTTGACGAAGCACGATACCCCTCACTTCATACTCAAAATGCTTCGGTGCCTGTTTTTCATATCGTTTGCCTGTTTTCAAGTTGTCTCCTCACAGCCCGAGTATACCACCCCAGGAGGAATTCTGATCACGAATTGCCATAAAGGATGCACCGAGGTCGTCGTTCATGAGTCTAACTGCCGTAAGTATAAGCTTTTAATCTTTTATTTGAAAGCATTTTAAAAATATACTCTCTGGAGTAGAGACAGTTTTCTTCACTGTGGATGACCAAGCTCAGTGTCAGAAAACATTGGAGTCGTGCTGCTGTTCTTTCTTTAGTATTGAGTGATAAAATCTCTCAAGTAATCTATTTCCTTGTTAGTTCTTTAAGTATATTTATAAAAGTTATGGTGCTAAAACTTTAATTACAAATTTAATTTCTTGATTGCATGACAAAATTTTCAAAAAATTTGAAATCCACAAATAAACCATTGCAAAATTTTGTCAGAACTAGAAATGTTATTTTTTTGTACAGATGCGTAAAAGAAAAATTATGTCCCCCTCCCCATTTTTATAAAAATGCAAAATATACATTTTCGTTCAAAAAAATATAATAAAAAAGAATTACTCAAACTTGGAAATAATACAACCATGTTTTGAGAGTTTATTTCAGGCCTGCACAGTGCAGCTCTGCTCTGGGTTAGGCGGTCTGTCTGCTTTTCTTTATTTAGTTTTTAAAAATATTTTGGAAAATTTTAGTTGGTTGAAAATTAACAGTATATTTATTACCGACTTCAAAAAGAAGGCGGTAATTTATTTACCACGAAATAGAAATTAAATTTTCCCTTTCCACCTCAATAAAATCGCAGCTTGCGTTTGACAAAGATATTTTCACACAAAACCGATAAAAAAAATTCTAATAGCATCCATAGCTTTGGAATAGCTCTGGGATGGGAAAACCTTTCAAAGAAGAGCTGTGTTAGCACCATTAGGGAACGTACCCATACTACGTGACCCATTTTTTACTATTTTTGACCCCCCTCCCCCCCTTGGTGACCATCCGTAGTATATGCCAAGACCCCCCCCTCCCCCTCTAGTTTTCACGTAGTAAATCATAAATACGGTTTTCAATCATTTTTTGCAAACAGAAAGTTTAAAAAATTTAATTTGGCTTGATTTGTAAAATTTTAATTAATAATTTGGCTTAATTTTGCTAATTCCACTAATTAATTTGGGTTAAATTTGTCATAATGACTAGAGGAAATTGACTACGTGACGAAACCCTAAGCCCCCCCCTCCCCCCTGTGACCAAGCGTAGTATTTTGAAGACCCCCTCCCTCCCCTGAACGGGTCACGTTGTATGGGTACGTTGTTCCCTTACTTAGCACAGCAGCGGTGCTTGAGCGGTCCCGTTTTCAGATGTGGTGCTGCTCTCTAGTGAAAGACTAAAGAAGCTATAACTCAACGCAGTAGCTCCTGTACTTTTTTTGGCGCAAGTTCAGAGGTGCGGATGCGCCAAGTTTTTAGCAGTAAACATGACTAATATGGTAACCCTAACTAATGTTAAAAGAGTCATTTGGCTTCTAAATATGGCGCCAAATAGCCAAAATTCGCCAATCATCCGCACCTCTGAACTTGCGCCCTTTTTTTATGGTTTCCAATAGAGTTAATTTTTTTTTCGATTTTCTTCCTATTTTAGTATGTCATTATTTTTATTTTTTCATTTCTAAGTGAACACCTTTTGATTTACTTCTTTGGCAGCTATTTTGTGGTTTAATTTTTTCAATTATAAATTTTTATTAATTATTTTTAAAAATATATTTTTATTTTTTAAAATTTAAATAGAATATTCGTATTTAGCACTGCAAAAATAGCCCATAAACATGTATCATTACTAAAAATTAATTATTTTATTTTATTTATTTAGTTTTTTCGGCCATGCTCAAGATTTTCAGAGTGGAATTAACCGGTTTTTAAGTGTACACTCTCTCTCTCTCTCTTAAAAACCATCAAAAATCTTTTGACACAAGCGATTTCGAGGTTGATCCATTTTTTCCATTCGGCGCGGGGCCCGGCTCTGACCCCTGACTATCAGCGGTGCCGTTTTCTTAGGTGGTGCTGCCCTCTACAGAAATACTGAAGAAGCTGTAACGCAACGCAGAACAGAAAACGGCACCGCTCTAGCTCTATGGCTCGCGGCACGGCAGTCTCCACTCTCGCTATACAACAAACACAACACAACAAAAACATAAAAAAAATAAAGTGTAAAAATATAATTAAATATAAAACAAAATTAGATAAATCACTTTAAATTTTGGTTATAAGAATACAAGACACCTTGTTGCCTGATTATGTATAGACTGTTATTATTTTTTTTGATAAAAATAATACATCTAATACACTGTAACTATACAGAAATGAGAAAAAAATAGTCCCCAAAATAGAAACAGACAGTGTAATAGCAATTAAAATAACTGTCAAATATTTTAGTCGGAATACTTTTGTATACTTTTTGTAGATGTTATTCCATGAATTCATATGAACTCTCCAAAATAATTTTCAGACCCTCCGTGCGACCCCTACCTTTACGAACGCTGTGTGCTCGACCCAAGGAACTCCGAGCCATCCTGCTCCCCTCAGAACGGGACCGGAGCTGAGAGCAGTAAGCGCCCTTACGTCTGCCGATGTCACCCCTGCTTGTTTAGAAACGATGACAACGTCTGCGTGCCTGCCTGCCCCTCCTGAAAAGAAAAGTTGCAGGAACTTGTTCCCGCTTGGACGAGACCATCTTAGGGTGTATCGAAAAAAAACTTTTTTTTTGATTTTGATGATGCCTTAGTGCGGAAAAGTTGTCTAAGGTGGCAGAGAGTACCTGTGAATTTTTTCAGAATTTTCGGATAATATCTTGAGGTGCCGCCAAAGCCCTTAAGGTCCCCATGTTAATCCAATGGAGCGCGCAAGCCAAAAAGGTCGAAAATTGGTGTTTTGCCCCTCATTTCTACCCTAATCACACGACGAATGTCTTCACTCGAGTAATGGACCCTATATGATCTAGGCTATCCGACAAAACTTGAATAATAGCCTAAATCTCTATATTACGTTTTTTTGTATGCTCCAATTTCGTCAAAAATCGCGTATTTCCTCGTTCAAATCAGAGCCCACAATCAACATAATATAGAGATTTAGGCTATTATTCAAGTTTTGTCGGATAGCCTTGATCATATAGGGTCCATAACTCGAGTGAAGACATTCGTCGTGTGATTAGGGTAGAAATGATGGGCGAAAAACCAATTTTCGGCCTTTTTGGCTTGCGCGCTCCATTGGATTAACATGGGGACCTTAAGGGCTTTGGCGGCACCTCAAGATATTATCCGAAAATTCTGAAAAAATTCACAGGTACTCTCTGCCACCTTAGACAACTTTTCCGCACTAAGGCATCATCAAAATAAAAAAAAGTTTTTTTTTCGATACACCCTAATCTATATACAAGGCCTGACGACTCGGCCGTGCAACGTCATCACTTCCCCTCATCTTTGACGCCACTCCATAGACTTAACATGGCAAATTCACTGACTTTCTCTCTCACTTTGACGTCATCGTCCGGAGTTGGGAGTCCTCTTGTATATAGAGGGTCTTTCTTGACTTGGAGTGACGTTTTTTAGAGGATGTGATATTCAACATCAATCCTCCCTCCAGGGTCGTAATAAAAATATTCTAGAAATCAATGTGTATGATCAGTTTTAAAAATTATTATCTGCAAATAAAGTAGTTTATTATAAAATTATTACGAACTAATAGTTGTGTATACTGTCAATCAAACATCCAAACCAAGTCCTACTAGAATTCCAAATTTCACCCCCAACCATTCGATTAGGAATTCACTTATCTGTTTCTTGACCTCCCGGTAAATTGTGGTGATTTGATGTGTACTTGGTATATAAGTAAAAGTAAGTACATCACTAATTGAGGACTCTAATCATGGAAGCTTTAGGTGTTGGACCCTGGGGGGCACCTGGAAACTTTGGGGAAGCAAGGTGTCCCTCTCCCTGATGGTTTGGAACCATGATTTTCCCTCATAAAAACAGAATTTTCTCAAAAAGTTGACCCTCATATTCATCCCATGACTCCAATATCACTTCTTTGAGACTTAGAAAATTTTGCGGCGCCCTTGAGATTTTTTGCTCCTCACTGGGGGTTGCCATATTTCTCCAGAGGGTTAAACCTTTGGTTGTGGTTTAAAAAGGCAAATCTATGTGAGCCCCAACAACATGGGGCAATGTCCCCAACTTTTTGAGAAAATTCAGTTTGTATAAGGGAAAATCATGTTTCCAAATCCATCATGGACAGCTTTGCTCCCCTCAAGGTTTCCAGTGTGCCCTCTAGGGTCCAACACCTAAATCCGCCCATGCCAAACAACAAATAATAAAGCACTTATTTCATCATGGGAATTTCACATTGCAAGTACAACGGGAAAATATCATTTTGATGACATTAGTTTTAATATTTCTCGGATATTGATCGTTTTTAGCAATTATATCTTATTACCTTCGAAATTTTAAATAAATTGCTTCTTTTGACTTTGTCAAACTTTCATTAGTTTATCCTTCACTGAAAAAGTAAGGTAAATTCATTTAGTTCAGTTGAGTTGAGTTTTGTCTTGTATACTTTGTTGCAGGTATGAACCAATTAATTTAAGTTTAAATTTTTGGTAAGACATTTATAGTAGAAATAGTGTTTGAAGGCTTTTACCCCCTCAACTCTTTATGACTCCAATCCAACTTTCATTTTAATAAAATTCTATGCTTCTCTTTCAATTAATTATGCACGAACTCATAAGGAAGTTGCATGTGTCAGATTTTCATAAACATTCAATTGTCCCGTATGGTTTTTTGTATGGTAAAATGAAATATCTAGTCACAATTTTTTTTAAAAAGAATGTACAAGTAATTAAATATTTTAATTTAAAAGTCGATAAAAAACACGTGACTGAAAACGTTTAGTGAAAACACCGTATGATGTTGTCAACAATTATACCATCAAGTCCACTGCTTTCCAACAATGGTCACCGTACGATGACGTTACATCCCAAACTCGTGTTTTCACGGGCTTTGATAAAGGAGATTTTTGTTAATTTAAAAAATTTCTCGATCGGCCTCAAACTTTGGGTAGTTGCTTATTTTTGCATGAAAAATCGCTTAAAAAAATAAAAAAAATCATGCAACTTTTCCCATGCGCGCACCATTTTTTATATAACACTGAAATAAAAAAAGTTCAAAAATTAATTTTCAAAATTTAGGGTGGGATTCTTTCAAAAATGCACTTATGTCATTAAATTAATATCGTCAACACGCAAGGTTGACTTCATATTCACGATGGTATACTTCAAACACTACAAATATCTAGTATAAGACCATTGATGACCGCACTTTAAAAAAAACATGTTATCAATACGGAGATAAACTCACACTACCTTGAAACGCAAAACTGTGACTCATCATCAACCGGATGACAAAGCCCCGTTTCTGCCCCAAAAACAACGCTTTCGTTCAAGACGACATGTTTGTATTTTCTGACGAATCCATTGATAGCGCTATTATTATCGCGCATCAAAACGCTCTACTATTACATGTATCTCAGTTGGTACAACAGCAGGAAGCTTATGCGAGCAGTAGCAGACGATCAGTGAGGAAATCGAATAACTGAAGAACAAAAAACAAAACAGAAAGAGAGCAAAGCGGAAACTCTTTTTTCGTAGCAGCTCCATTGGTGTTCAGAGTCGAAGAAGCATCCTGTGTCATGTCAGTGCGCGAAATGTTCTCTGATGCAGGCGCCAATTAGTGCAACAAATGGATTACCGCAAGAAGGTGGTGGACCCCTGTACGGCATGCGAGGGTGCCGTGAGGAGCCGTCTCTAAGGCTCTCATCGGGAATATTCCGTGGATACTTTACTAACAGAGGAGGCTGAAGGTAAAATTTTGATTCTGCTATCCTCATTGGTCTGAAGAAATAGTGCATACCCATACCCAGCTAAAAATTCTGCATAGTTGATTAAAAAAAACTATAAAAAAAATTCAAAAAGTGAAGGGATTTGAGACATCGCAATTTTCTTTAGGAAATCTGCAGTAGTTTTTCATAAGACCGCTGTAGTGCAAAAAACAACTATAGACTTTACATGCTGCATACTTCTTGGAGAAAAAACTCCACTTCTGATGCTTTTTGCTGGTAAACATGCAAAATTAAAAAAGCATAAAGTAAAAAAACCTGCAAGTTTTCTCACAATCCAGAATAAGGCAAATAAATATACTAGCTACTAGCACTAGGGGAGTATAAAAGGGGGGGTTGAGGGTCCGCCCCCTTCCAGTTTGGACTCTAGGTATACAAAAAATAGTAAAAACCTTGTCTTTATAAGGTCAAATTTGAAAAAAAAATTGGGGAGGACCCCAAGACACCCTTTCTACTGGGCACTTTTATAATTCACAATATTTTTTACATATTGCGTTCATCATAGACATCGATGTCTGAACCGTCTCTTGGGAATAATCCGTGGATATGTTAGGAGTTGTAAGCTAGGCTGAAGGTAAAATTCCGATGCTGCTTTCCTCTTTGGCCCGAAAATGTAATGCATAATTTTGCATGGGTAGTTTTGAAGGCTGGAGTAAAAAACCTGCAAGAGTTTTCTTATGGTTAAGGTAATAAAAATGAGCACCGGGGGCGTATACAAGCCAGGCGTGGGGTGGAGACAATCCGGACAGTGCCCCCCTTGAACCCAAAAAGGTTCTCAAAATGAGTGAAACCGTACTTTTACCGGACAAATTTCAAAAAAAAATTCTGAAGAATTTCGTGTCAAAAGATAAAGAGGATGACAACAGAGTCTTTCATGGCCGGACAGGCCATTTTTTAAGTAAGAAGTTTGGGGCCACATGACCCCGCAGTGGTCTATTTTGCCCCCGCAGTGATGAGAGTTTGCCCCCAAAGCCTAAAATGTAAACTGATAACTGCACCAAAATTTGTTTCAATCAATACTTGATCGGACTAATATAAATTCCTTTGGTGTATATTGACATTTAAAATGAAAAACTTTTTTCTTAAAATTTTTGCTTTCCCAATTGGGCCTAAAAAACGCTTTTTTACTTCTAGTTTTCAAAGTTTTCCAAGGGGAGAAACCCCCAGATCCCTTTTTAAATGGTATGGCTTTAGAGGGGTCCCTGCTGCATCACTCTTGATGCCCCCTCAATGTCAATCCAAAAGAACAATAGATATTAACGAAAAATTTATGGACTTTTGCCCCCGCAGTGAAAGTTCCTTAAAAAATGGCCTGGAGGTGTATATGATGATATTTCTTGCGGGAGGGGGTCTGAGAAGGACCCCCCCCTGAAGTATTAATTGTACAAAAAACAGTTAAACCCCTGTTTTCATAGCGTCGAATTCCAAAAATTTTGATTAAGATCTTCCCCTTATTGCAAACTAGGCTGAAATTACATTATTAGACGCTACTTTCTGAGACACCATTGAACTTGAGTTTCGTCAGCGTCATCTCGTTTACGTGATCTGGAAAGAAATAGGCGTTAAAGACGCTTCTTCTAAAATGCTGTTTTCTTAAGAGAAATGCTTTCCCGTGTTTCTTTTTCTTGAATGAAAGAAAGTTTTTCTCATAAAGCGATATGAAAACGTGAGAGCAGCGATAAGAAGGGAAAAGGATATCCGTGCTTTGCTTTTTAATGGATATTACGAATAGGGAAACTGAAATATATTTGTCTCATTACAATAATTTAGGCTCTGTTGTTATAGATTTTAAAACCTGAATTTATACATTGCAATATTGCATGCTCCTTGAAAAACTTATAGGGGCCGGTTCAAATATTACGTAAGAACTTTTTTGGTCATTTTTAAACCCTCCTCCACCCTTGTCAGCAAAGATGAGCAAAGACCCCCCCCCAAAAAAAAAAAACAAGTTTGACATCCTTTTAGGAAGTATGTTTTTTTTCTCCTTGAAAATTAGGTGACTATTCTACAAGGAGCTGATCTTTTTGGGTGTAAACCTAAGGGTTCAAAAATGAGTCGAAACACTACTTTTCGGGGTTAAAATTTCAAAATGTTTGGAGTCCATCCCCAGAAAAAGAGTGCTTACGTCAGATTTCCTTATTCAATGTTTTGTTCTTGAACTGTTTGAATGTTTGCTGATTTCGCATGCTTATATCTCCGGGAATATTTGAGATATTTTCATGATTTTTTTTTCAGTGAGTTCTTTATAACGTTGGCAATAACTCTCATTGAGGTTTTTGCTCTATCACCTATAGTTTTTAAATTAATATTTATAACTTCTTTACTTCGCCGCTGGGGGCGCTGTAATTCATCCCAATGGATTCTCCAGGGTCTAGGGATAGACCTTACTTTCGTGACCCTAGGACATGTTGTTTCCAAATAAAAGCCGCAAAACGGACTTTTGAAACACTCTGTATGTTCCCTCAGACAGCCATAGTGTTCGGCAACTACTGGTCAAAAAGTAGTTAACTACCAACTACCAACTAGTCTGGGCAAAAGTAGTTGTAACTACTAGTTAACTACTTTTTCTTGGGAGTAGTTGTAACTAGTAGTTGATTATTTCCCAAAGTAGTTAACTACTAGTTAACTAGTCTATTTTATTTCATAAGATATTGTTCCCCAAATTTTCGATTACTTTTTCTTACCTATAGCAAAAATATCATGGCTAAAGATTCGCCAATTTTTGATAGGTATACACAGGGCTCGATTTCTAAAAAAAGAGGTACCGGAACGGTAAAATAATTTGTATAAAAACTAAGAAAGCGAATACTTTTTAATACAAAAACTTATGCATTTACCTATTTTTAAATTTAAATTCACAAAATAAACTCAAATGTGTTGTACTAGATTAGGAAGAGTGTTTCAGGGGGTGCAGAATAGGTCCGAACAATATTCGGGGGAAATTCGTGTAGTTTTTGGGAAATTTTTGCCTAAGTTTATAAAGAAAAAACTCTACCATTCCAAGTTTTTATTAGAAAAATATTTTCGCTACGGACAATATCATATTCTCCAAAATCATACGGTAATTAGGTTAAAATTACGGATGTATTGCGAAAATCTACGGATATCGCTAAAAAACGAGTTTCCCTGGTGAATACCTGAAAGTAGCCTTTTCCTTCGTTTTGACTGAGATGCAGAGAAAACGACGTATCTGTGATGGGTGTGGGGATTTTCATTAAAAATAGTTTTCTTGTTTAATAACAACGATATTTTTGTCTTTATAGGGACATTTTTGGGGAAATTTTGAAGAAAATTTGGAGACAATTTTGGGGAAAATTTCGGAGAAAATTTTGTTCAAGGGAAGTATTGGGCCACGGAACATTTTCTGCACCCCTGGAGTGTTCTAACTTAATTATTGTACAAGAAGATGAACGTTTTTTACAGGTTTTTTGTAAAACACCTTTTTTGAACCGTGGGTTGTATTTTTTTTTATCAGGGTGCCGCTTGTAGGAGGCGGGACGGCTTATCACCAATGAACCATTAGCCTTGTATATTTTGTCAAATTTATGGAATAGAGAATACGTAGTTCTTGAAATAGTAGAATTTAAGATGCCGCAAGGTTGCAACACATTTTGGCAAATATGATGTAAAATGACTCTCAATATTTCATTATTAATATATCTTGTTAAAAAAAATGTGAAGTTTTTAAAGTTACACCACTTTTCCTTATAAAACAATAAAAACACATTTCAATGGTGACTTTCAGCTTAATCTAAATTTTAAATTAAGCTGCAAGTCATCGTTTTCACCATCTAAAATATAGTCCAAAATGTCATCTGGTCCTCATTGTATTCCATCTCTCGCGATCTCTCTTTGCTTTTGACGGCTGATGCAGAATGATAACCAATAGTCCACGTATTTTCCCGGGACATAATTGCCTTAATTGCAGTTTTATTAGACGTTTAAAAAATTAAATTTTTAAAGCTTATGTACAAAAAATGCGAAGATAAAATAGAATATTAATATTTTTCCAAAAAATAGGTTCCGGAACGCCGTTCCGGACCGTTCCGGCCCAAATCGAGCCCTGGGTATACAGGTTTTTGGTGATGTCTTAAAGTTTTCTAAGTTATACTTATATTAGTCAGTACAGAGTCGTATATAAGGGGGTCTATCTATCCGTTCATATTTATCCTTTTCTTCCGGTCCTACCCACCCGATATTGCTTTAAGAAAAAAACTGCTCGTGTTAATTAGAAAATTTTTCCTCTCCTCCCTCCTTCTATATGATATGATGCATTGATGCCAGGGGCGTCATTTCAGTGTTTGGTTGTGGGGGGGGGCAAGGAATCTTTTTTAAATGGGTCTGGACCTTGCTGTAACTAGGGTTTTTTTGGCGGGGGTTGCCTGAACTTCATTTTTAATTAATATCATATCAAAATTTGACAACGTGAACTACAAGGGAAAAATGGGGGGTCTGGGGGTTCACCCCCAGGAAAATTTTGCTCTTAAAGTAGTGTTTTAGCTCGTTTTAAGACCCTTAGGGCTGCATCGAAAGGGAACAGTTTCCTGTAAACCATATAATTTTCTAGGGAAAAGAGTTGTAAATAAACTTTAAAGTTTTAAGGGGGCTAGGGGTCCTCCCCAAGGAATTTTAATTACCCTTTAAACTAGTGTTTTATCTCTTTTTCAAACTCTTTGGGGAACTTCTAAAGAGAAAAGCTTCTTGTAAAAGGAATGGTTTTCAAGGGGGAAAACACTAAATAAGAGGCGTGAAAATTTTAGAAAGGGGCTGGGGGTCCTCCCCCAGAAAATTTTTGAAATTGAACCCTCATAAGTAATGTTTTAACTCCTTTTGAGACATTTTGAGTTGCACCCAAAGCTCCTCGTGGAAGTTACAGAATTTTCAAGGGACTTGCAGCTATTTTTCACATTACAGTGGAAACCTTGGGGGGGGGGTCGCCCCCCCCCTGCCCCCTAAATGTCGCCCCTGATTGATGTTATGATTCACTTAAACATAGCACAAGACAAAAAAATAAAAAGGAAACCACAACTTAAAGGGTTGCATTTATATGTCAATAGCTGGGATGAGATATATTTCAAGGTTGCGAAATATGAAAATATATCACGAAAAATGGCATTGTTAGTAGATGTCACAAGTAACATATTTTTTAAAATTTTGATCTTTCAATATATTTTGAAGTAGTTGAACTTTTTGAAAGTAGTTGGAACTAGTAGTTGGTGAAAAAAGTAGTTAAACTACTAGTTCAACTACTCTAAACCAAAAGTAGTTGAACTACTAGTTAACTAGTAGTTGCAACTGCAACTAGTAGTTAACTACTTTTCAACTACTTTTAGTTAACTAGTGCCGAACATTAGATAGCCAGGGTAAATTAATAAAACACTCTGTTACTAAATAAGCTTGCCTGGGTACAAAAAATATCAGATTATGAGATGTTATGTAATAAGTCATTTTTTTTCTGCATTACTCTTAAAAGGAGATAAATAATTAGAAACTGCATCTCGGAAGAAAAAAAAGCTTCGAATTTCCGCTTCCTCTTTTAGATCCACTGAAAACATTTATTCATCAACAAAAACAACTCATTTCCTCAAAAAAGATATCCATTCATTACTTTACATAAGCGTTTTAACACAGATTTCATTAAATTTCAAAAAGGGAAAAAACATTTTGACATTCTTATGGTTTCCTTCAAAAATATTGAGATTGGTCAGTAAAAAAGTCTTCACAGACACAGTTGAGTGTTACAGATAGATGGGCTGAGGAATACGGGATTATAATGCAATCCCAGCTCCACCAGAGCCCTTTATCAAAAGACATACCCCCTGTGACCCTCTGATCTGGTACTCTGTGGTAATAAGTTAGGGGCCGTTCAAATATAACGTAAGCACCTAAGGGGGGAGGGGAATTTTTCCTAATAAGGGGGGAGGGGGGATATGAGTAACGTGACCAGACGTCCCGTTTTGAACGGGACTGTCCCTTTTTAGAGTTAAGAGTCCCGGTGTCCCCGAAAAGAACTCTGGGACGCAAAATTGTCCCGTTTTCTGAAAATTCCCGTTTAATTGTAAAGGAATATATTGACTTAATAAAGATGCAGAAGTTTTGACGAATTTTCGTTAATCTGTAACTGCATTACATCGCAGAAAGTAACCCGAATGGAATAATCTGAGAAGACCCAGTTACAAATTTCAGTTCAGTTGATAATTAAGGCGAATATCAGGGTTCCCACTCAATTTTAGAAATAAAATTCCCCGACTTTTCCCTGATCAATTTTTTTAGATTATTCGGGTAAAAAAACTAGCAATTCACGGCCTTTTTCGGATACTTCTTGTATTTTTGAACACATAATTTTAAAAAAATCGACTATTTTTCACTAACCAGAGCCAAAATTGACACGCAAACATAAAACATTTTTTTTCCAGGTATTTTTCATGATTTTCCAAAATAATCACCAGCTATATTAAAGCAAATTTGTTCCTCTGATAAATATAAATATATAACTATACGTTTCGGGTATATATATTTTTTAATTCGTAACTTTTAAGCCAACTGCCTTTTTCTGAATAAATAACTTTTAAAAAGTGTTTTTTTATTGACTACCTGTTAATTAAACTAAATAAACCAATGTCCCGTTTTGAGTCAGAAAATAAATGGTCACATTAGATATGAGTGATGCTTAACTAAGATACTGCATTTTCGAATATATCTTATTTCTTGCATAAATAATTTCAAAACTAAACCAAAAATAGATTTAACAAAAAATTGAATTAGGAAATCTGACGTGAGCACTTTTTTCTGGGGATGGACCCCCCAAACATTTTAAAATTTTAACCCGGAAAAGTAGTAAAAAGTCTAGATTTTAATCTAGAAAAGTAGTTATTTCGACTCATTTTTGAGGGTTATACCCGAAAAGGACAGCTCCTTGTATAAGTCACCTAATTTTCCAGGAGAAAAAAAATCAGTACTACTTTACTAAAAGGAAAAAGGATGTCAAAATTTCAGGGTAACGTAATCTTCACGTAATTTTGGTGGGGGGGGGTTGAGGTTTTCTTATCTTTGCTGCCAAGGGGGGAGGGGGGGTTAAAAATAACCAAAAAAGTTATTACCTAATATTTGAACGGCCCCTTATAAGAGGGTCACCTCTAAGAATAAGAGAAGGCGTCATAAAAGAGCCATAACAGCCACATATAGGATCGGGGGAGGGAAGATCTGGTGTAAATGGAATACATGGAATACAATATGAAATACTAAAAGAAACAAAATGATATATGATACATTATTGAGAGGCACTGTATATTTGGACGGCCTTTTTTCAACTAAACTCTACTCTAATTTCCACGGCTCAGCGTTCCATTGGTTCCATCACTAAGCGCCGAGACTGCTACGTAATCACGAGACCTACAGCGCATGCTCCACTGGCCGTTTTGGCCGTCCAAATATACACTTCGTTATTGAGACAGTTAATTCCTCCCTTTGCGCAAAAAATCTTCAGCCAAGAGGCTCTATTCATAATGACCTGATATGATTGGTTTACAGTAGAAATTTCTTTTATAGAGCGGTATAAAGAACATGAAATAGATGATACACGATATTTTACAGCTAATTTTTGAAATAGAGCTCTTTAAAAGGTCATTGAAAAATCGGTCAAACCGTACCAACCAGAATTTGACTTCCCTCTGTTCTGCTGATGCAGCCTTTCGTACGGCTTTGTTTACTTTTCTACAGTTAAAAATCTGTTGGCAACAGTTCTCCATTGTTTGTACGGAAGTGCAGCGGAATGAAAATTTTATTTCCATTTTCTGTTTAAAATCCTTCTGCAATTAAATTTTTTTTTTGAAAATTTACTATCAAAATAGTAACTGTTATTTTAACAATCTGTGGGAGATGAAGGATTTGCATGATTCCGGAAAAAGGTAACTTGTAAAATGATATTGGTTGATATATATTCCTAATTTGGTTATACCCACCTAAACTTTTGTTATGGTCCGTTGGTTCCGCGTCTTGCTTGCGAGAACAATAGGTTCTTGAAGCATAACATGAATGAAAGTGCAATTTTGTTTTTGCTCACTCTTCTGTTTAATTTTCTGTACGCAACCGAACCAGCCACTTATGGTCAGTGAGATATTCCCATGTTAGGTCAAGAGATGGGTAAGCATCTTTACAAAATGTTTTTCCCCAATTGATTAAAACTAAATTAATGCTCAAAATTTAAGAACACGTTATTTGCTTGATAGTATTTAGCTTCTTATAATGATAGTTTTCTTATTCTTCAAGAAAACTGCAGGATTTAATAATGGCATCTGGCATTGTAAACATCAATGATTGAACAAACTAAATGTGCACTTTTCATTCTTTAGGATGCTATACCATCTCAACGTTTGGATTCTAAGTTTTTAGTAAAATTCTCAAAGCTTATTGTATTTAGTATAACAATTTTTATTCAGTATCTACTGCTCTAGCGGATTATAATTTTAACTACAAATTCATTTTCTTTCCTGTTAAAAATTTCTAAACTGTTTTAAGAATCCCTAAATGTTAAAATATCCCCATAATTTTATTGTTGTCATGAATGTAGTAATGTCAAATTATAATATTGTGTTGTTTTGGGGGTTTTGGCTATATTTATTACTTTTCGTGACAAAACTACTTGGTGAATTTGAACAGGGCAGATTACGAAAACATCAAGTTATTTTCCAAGTGATGAAAAATTATTACACCCACATATTGCTACTTTTTATCTTGTTGTCTTTGATAGTCTAGGAATGTTTTACTTTGTTTTGTTTTCTATTCATTTTATTTTATGAAAGCTTGAACAAACCTTAATATTAGCATCCTTAATCACATATTAACAATGAAAACTCAATTTTAATGAACCTCTTAAGTGGGTCCTGAAGAAATAAGATTAATTTCAATTCAATTCTCGACAAACTAAATCTTTTTTGCAAATTAATTTCTACTCTTCTGGCCAGGCCCGTATTTAAGGTTTTTCAGGTAAGAGATTCTTCCGATTTTTGTCGGATTTTCCGAATTTTTCTGAGAATGTTCAGATTTTTCCCTCAATCCTCCCATTGCTAAATATTTGCAAAAACCCTTAATTTTAGGATAAAATTTTCTGGGGGAGTACCCCCAAACCCCCTTTTAGTACTTTGAACTCCATTTTTCAAATATTTTTTATGTTAAGGTCATTAACTTGCAAATTCTAAAAATAAATTGGAAAACAATATTGAAAATGTCTCGCTCAGTTTTTCTGACTTTTTGCTTTTTTGTGAATCTTATCCCTGGTTTTTGCCGTCCTGTGTATCGATTTATTGCCACCTTTTACTTTCTTTTTTTGTTTCAAGAAAATACCCCCTCCCCCTTTGTTTATTTAAAAGTCTACTGCTTAATAGTGGGGTGAAATTAGCATTTAATCATATTTAACATGAATAAGGGTTTAAGTTTTATACGGATTAAAATCAAGGGTTAAAAAAACATCAACATCTCTTTAAAAGTAAATTGGAGGATAGTTATTAATCAAATAAAGAAAATCTTGTTTCTCTAGTACTCATGTTCTTGATGCACACGGAACTCAAATGGCGTTTTTATTGCCTATGTATTTGTTTTACTAGCTTTGAATTGTTATAATCTGCGGACCCTAAAAATTTCGCCACCATATGCTATAGCACTTGTTGCACACTAAATACGTCCCTTCTTCTGGCTTATTTTTCTTTGTATACGATATGTGTACAAAAGCTATCATGCTTTTTCTTTCAAAAACATTATGAAAAGTTCTTGGACAGGAAAGGTGCTTAGATGGCCTCTCATTGGCTTTTAATAATGTTGAACATTGTTGAAAAAACAGGGTATACTTCTATATCAGGGGTTTCCAACTGGCGGCCCGCCGGGTCATTTTGTGCGGCCCGCGAAGCTTTCTGAAAACCTTCCAAAAAGTAGCTTCAAAACACTTTTTAGCACACTAAAATTCAAAATTTTTTCGGGGGAGAACCCCCGACCCCCCCTATATACCTCTTAGATTATGAACTAGCTTCGATCATTTTCTATGGTGCAAGATATAAAGTTTGAAGTTTCGAGGGGGTCGTTTGTAAAACCTGAAATTCCCCCTAAACGTAGCAAGGGTGCAAGGGGTATGAAGGCTTTTATAACCTTTATCATGAGGTGAGACAAAATGGAGTATCAAAAAATTAGGTAAAACAATCCTCTAATGAAAATTTAAAAACATTTTCTTGAGGAAGACCTTTTCATTTAAGTAATACTCACTAATTCCTAAGTAATACTCAGTAATTCCTAAGTAATACTAAGTAATTCCTACGAGTTGTATAAGAGTAACAAAATTCATATATCCTCTAGATTCTAGAATTTTGGAAAATACAGTAGTGCATACATTCAAAATATGTAAACAACCTTTGTCCCTCTTTTGCTGGAAAAGTTTCATATTGAAGACTCACCCCAAAAAAATATCATCGTTAAAAAGGAGCCAAATTACTTTGCGGCCCGCCACTTGACTTGTGATTTCGATTGCGGCCCGCGAGTACTTGGAAGTTGGAAACCCCTGTTCTATATTATCCTATCAACTGTACTCTTGCTTGAAAACGAAAATGCATTGCCAAAATAACCAAAAAGAAGAAACTTCCGTTCCACTTTAACTTGTCAGCACTGGGAAAGGCAAAGAATGTACCGATCCGCCTGAAAAAAAAATACTAGGTTGTATTTCAATTTAAAATAAAGGATATGGCAAGAGTCAATTGTAATAATGTGTCGCACATTATAGTTTATTGGGATTTTTATCATATAACTAAATTTAATCATACTTTAAAAGTATTTTAATCCAAGACAATGAATATAGCAGGGATCTGTCCAGGACAAATTTACTACCGTTCTACGGTAGCTTCACAAATTTGCCGATCGTTAAAACGGTAGCTTCACAAATTTAAAATTTCTAATTCTCACAATTTATTGCTAAATTTTCACAATTTATAACTGAATTTTCACAAATTATTACTAAACTAATAATACTAATATTTGAAAACATTAACTCCCCTTAAAATGTATATGTAAAGTGATTTTTAAAAACATATTTTTCAATTCATTTTATTACGCATATTTTATTTTCACAAAATAGGTAGTTGGCAAAAAATCCTAGACAGATCCCTGTATAGTCTGTAGGGTAGAGTGGGGTAGAACGGCGTTCTTCCACAGTTTCTTCTTGCAGTTTTCAGTCTTTTTGCTTTTTTGCCAGTCTCATCTTTGATAATGTGTTAAAGCTGATTTTAAATTATCCGATCAGATATAGTTAATGTGACCAGGCATCCCGCTTTTTGTGGGACAGTCCAGCTTTTTGTCTCGCTGTCCCACCTTAATGTCCCGCTTTTCCGTAAATGTCCCACTAAAGTCCCGCTTTTCCATTAAAGCTCATTCAAAAATAATTGTTTAACACTTGTACGAGTTTTTATTTTAAAAAACCATAATGACATCACGAAACAATGTTAAGAGTATATATTAATTTCTCCAACAAGTATATAAGATAGTAAACCCCCGGATAGCAAAGCTTTAACTAACTTTAAAGTAGTAACGTAGCTTCATCCAGAGCTTTAATAAATAGATGACAAGGTAAAACAAAATTGTGTAGTTTGATTTTTTAACCAATACAGTTTATTTTTCAAAATGAGTTAATTATTTTCATTCTACCTGAAACCTGAACTCAATTATCAGTTGAGCGGTTATTTCATAAATATGTATGTTACAGGAGTAGGAGGTTAAAATTATTAACATTCTTCCGTTTGGTGATATGTCGAAAATTGTTTAAAAATTTTTTTTGCACCCTCTCCCTCACGCGTTGTGTCCTGATTTTTGGTCTGAAAAATTGGTACTTACGTATTATACCGTCGACCGTTCAGCAGCTGTTAAATTCAGCGGTACAGCTGTAGAACAGTCAATGGGATTTTAAACGCTTTCGGATTCAAAGCCACGAACGACGGCATAATACGTAAGAACCGAAAAATTATAGTATGATCTTTTAATGAATACAGCTGAATTAAAAGTATTATTTGTTTCTGTATTTTACAAAAAGTTACAAGTTTAAACTTTAATTATGTATTTTGAGCCATTTTTCATTAAAAAATTGTTTACATTTGAGGTTGTTTTTGTTGTTTGCTTGAGTGCGAAAAGAAATGTTTGGCAAACTAAACAGTATTATCTGCCGCTTTTCTGTTTCCAGAGAATCTCTCAATGGATAAATTCAAAAAAGTTACAGTGCATAAGAAAGGCCCATTGCATGACCCCTATATTTAGAAAGAGCTAATCACTTTCCTTAGCTGGAGATTCTCTATCTAGGATATACTTCATTTTTGAAATTAAACCCATTATAGTTTTCTTCTGAATCTTGACACTTTTCTGTTTTGAGTATTTATAATGATGGTCTAATATAAACTTATAGGCAAACAAACAATAAATAATATAGAAATTTTTATTTTTTTAACTATTGCAATGGATAATTGCAGTCAAATTTTTTTTAATCCTAATGTATTCAGGATGGCTTAAAACCTCCAAAAAACAGTTTAATTTACCTTTCAAAATCCCTAAATTTTAAGTTATTTTCAATTAAAAATAGCTTCTTTTCTATCTGAGCTGAAACAGCTTGTGACGTCAAATGTGCCTTGTTTACTATCATTCCGCTTTGAAATACTGAGCTCTAGTTTTTTTTATAGCCTAGTGTTTCAATGAAAACGGCGTTTTCCACATTTCCTAGAGGCACATGTGACGTCACACTGTTAGGCGCTTTCTGTAATAAAATATCTCATAATTTACTGAAAAAAAAATTTGGAGAAAAGACAAGCATATTATGAGAGAATTTTTGATAATTTAAAATTGAATATTCAGAATTTTAAGAGATGCTGCAATTCTCCATTATTTGCTTAAATTATAAGATCACCAAAATATTTGCCTAGTGTTTTTAGGTACTATATTTATCCATCTCTTTAAAAATGGCAAAACTGTTTTGGATGCCAATAAAAATTGTAAGATCATTCAGTTGGTTTTTTATTTTTGTTTCATGGCATTCAGAACTGCTTGGTGATTTTTAGCGGGATAGATAATGGAGATCTAAAGCACCTTTTTAAAAAAATGTAATTAGAAATTAAAATTGTGTCAACTTTTGTTGCAGTGAAAATTGCCATGGAGGGATCTAAAAGCAATTCAGATTCATCTGAAGAGCATCTTGAAAATGAAGATATTAAGGTTAGTGCACATTTTATTATATTGTATATTTAAGATCATGTATGTGGGAGGACACAGTGAAGAAAGCCTGTTAATTACCAACTCTTTTATTAGAGCCAACGAATTACATGCAGTCTCACTGCTTCGCGTCCTCCATCATAATGACGCACACGCGCTTCTTTTCCGCGCAGAGAGCGGCGGCGCTGGTTCGCTAGGGGTAAATAGGTAGCGCCCTCTGGTATGCGACATGTATGAATTCGAATCATAATTTTGAAACCATTCGACGGTTGTTTTCATTTTACTGTAACTTCTGTCTTGAATGGAAGCTCTGATTAATCTTCTTATAACGAGTATGATGGAACCACCACCTTTTACTCAATAGATCCGAGATCTCATTATAACTGGGATTGAGAACTCTGTAATAGGTTTTTGTGTATCAACCATTTAATACTCATTCACTGAAACTGGGTTTTATTTTTTACATATAGTTTTTTACAAGAGAAAAAAATAATTTACTATACTAGACAGCAACTTAAGTTAACCTACTACGTCACTAACAAAGTAGTTCCCATCGCGGTGTCTGAATTCCGAGTGAAACAAAGAACATCAATTTTAAAATATGATTATTTCGTTAAACCCATGTATAAATAATGTCTTTTTATCACAATTCGCGTATCGAAATTTCTCCTATCGACCCAACAGGCTTAGTTAATAAAATAATCTGTCACCTAATTTTGAATGAACTGGAATTTTTGGCTCCGTCCAAAAGAAATTTGGTAAATCCTACTGAAAATTTCCTGTATTTCTCTCAAAAATTATCATGAAGTATATCATGTAAACTCACAACTCTCAAGCATCACCACCAACCGTGGACCGGTTTCGTCCTTGTTAGGACTCATCAGCACGGTATAGAGGATGGACATGAAAGGCTTTCATGTACCTTGCCTTTCTGATGGAATTAAATCTGTCCTAGGAATGCCATTGTCATTCCAGCAGATGAGTGGAGGACTAATCAATGGTCACTACTTTTTCAGTTATAGTCAGCTAGACTAGTACTTGCCCTCCGCTCTCTTGCGTTACCATCCTATACCGTGCTGATGAGTCTTAACAAGGACGAAACTGGTCCACGGTTGGTGGTGACGCTTGAGAGTTGCGAGTTTACACTTATTGTCCGCTTAACCAGCAATAATTGGTGAAATTCTCCTTTCATTATCATGAAGGTTATTGATATCACAATCCATACAACAAAGGGGGTCTTATTTTTAATCATTTATTTTTAACATTTTTAATTTTAATTTTAACATGTTAAAAATGGATTTTAAGCTACTTATACCGGGATTTTTGTAATGCATTTTTACTCATAAAAATGACATTTAGCAATAGGTTAGAAAAAGTCTTTTGCAACCAGGCCCGGATCCAGCACGGCTCCAAGGGGGGGCACTTTTCCAGACAAGATCCCCTTGTGGTACCATTGGGGGTATGGAGGTCCTCCCCAGAAAACAATTAAAATTTGACGTGTAAAAGTAGGGTTTTAACTCGTTTCATTGACCCAAAATGTCAAAATTTTGGGGATTTCCTAAAAATAAACACTAAAAACTCCATTTTGATACTAATGGGGGGTATGGACTATGGGGGTCCTCCCCCAGAAAAAAAATTTGAAATTATACCTGTAAAAGTTGTGTTTTTACTCATTTTGAGAACCTTTTTGGGTCTCCAAGGGGGGACCCATCACTTTCCAGAGTGCCACCCCCTGGATCCGCCACTGTTTGCAACGCCCCTTAATTTCCTTTCAACCCTTAAATGCCCTCAGGGGGCGGCGCGGCCCATTGCTTTAAATTAACTCCCGCAAATGAAGAAAATTTTTAAATCAGATTTTTTTTTGTTAATTACGCTTTAATTTAAGTAAGACTTAACACGAGTTAATACTCCCATACCTTCCTTTTAATCTTTTCCTAATTAGTAGTGTTTGCTAAAGCTTTATTGCTTTGCTACCAGATTAAAAAGTATGATTTTCCGTGTGAATGCTCTCTCATATTTTCTCTACTAAGCTATTAATTATTGTTTTTATTCTCTTTTGAACTTCCCGAGCTCTATTATCCGAGCTCTATCCCAAGATGGGCTCACACAGGTTTCCGTTTCCTCGTTATCAGTAATTAAAAGAGCGCAAACGTGAATAAACGGTTATGTATATGAAACGCTTCGTTAACCTAACTTCATCAGAATCCAGTTAAACAAACAGAAACGGATTGGTTAAGTAAGTTACGCTACGCTTCGTACAGGAATGGGTTCGAGGATACGTTTTCGATGGACCGATTCGGTGACGGCGATCGTCATGATTGTCCTCGAGAATTGATTTAACTGCTCGCAGGGGCCGTCCATTAATGATGTCACACTTTTTTTTGCCCATTTTTGACCCCCTCCCCCCCTTTGTAACATGTCACGCTCTTAAACCAACAATATGTGTAATACACAAATTTGAAAGTGTCCGGAACCAACTTTTTTTTATTTGAACTTAGTTTTACCCCTCTTGAGTTTCATTTCTATCTTTTTCTATTTAAGATGCCTTTTGAGATAACAATAAGTATACCGTCGTTTTAACAATTAAATAAGGGTTTTTCGTTGATTTTTAGCTGCAGGATGTGATCTCACAACTTTTAACCCCCCTCCCTCCCCCTTGTCACAAACTGTCACAAATTTATTAACCCCCTCCCCCTCTGAGCGTGACGTCATTTATAGACGGCCCCTCAGTGGTCTGTTTTGAAGGAATTAGGGTCTGTTTTCGGAACTTTCACAAAATATTTTACCTTAAAAACGGACCCTTCACAGAGTACTTAAGCTTTTAATGGACACCATTTTTCACGATGCTACAAATATGGGTCCTTATTTTCACACATTCACAAAAACAGGCTTCTGGTTGAAAAAAAAAAACAAATTTAACGCTTACCTAAAATTAACGAAATTTTTAGTAGAGATTTTTAATTTTTACAACTTATACAAAAATATGACCCTTCACAAAAGGTCAGGACAGACCCCTGATAATAAAAGAACTGTTTATTCACTTTCTCCTTCCGCGTAGTGACGTACTGGGTTCAGGAAACGTTACTGTGAAGTCTCTGCTTACTAATTCACTTTAAAACCATGCTTTTCCCACAATTAAAAATCCCTTCTTTGTTTATTTGTTTGAACCGGATAATCTCGTCTGCTCCTTTCCGGAGTGCGGCGGCGGGAGGCCCATGATAAGTCCTTTCCTGGGTAACGTCAGCCTGGAATCATGGACGGGCGTATCTGGTCGAGCGCATCTTATCGGCTGTAGTTATCTACCCCACTCAATTAGTGGACAAAGGGGTCATCGGCGGGATTAGCTCTCGCTCTCCGCAGGGGTCCCCCTTTTGGGGGACCCCTTTGTCCACTAATTGAGTGGGGTAGATAACTACAGCCGATAAGATGCGCTCGACCAGATACGCCCGTCCATGATTCCAGGCTGACGTTACCCTAAGGGCCGCGTCAATGGGTGCATCTAGAGGATTTCCCCCCGACGATTGTCAACAGGGAAAAATTTATGAGGAGGGGACCATCTTTTGTTCGCTAATTGACCTCAGTTAACTGCACAAAACGACTAGGCTCCTTCGGGCATTCAGGGGAGATTAGGAGCATTGATAATATCTCCTTCCTTTTGTGTGGTTAGCTGAGGTCAATTAGCGAACAAAAGATGTTCCCCTCCTCATAAAATTTTCCCTGTTGACAATCCTCCGGGTAAAAATCTCTAGATACACCCTAAGCTGCTTGAAGACGCGAAAGCTATAATAAACTCGTTAAGATCTTTTCAAGAGAGGGGAGACTGAGGCTCAACTCCGTGCTTCCACCCCTCTCTTGATAATATGTTAACGAGTTTTTTATTCCTTTCGCGTCTTCAAGCAGCTTAGTTTGGCGCGGCCCTTAACACAAATGAAAGAGCGCGTGCTTTCTTCTCCGTCCTCAGTGGCGGATCTACGGGGGGGGCTTTCGGGCTGAACCCCCCCCCCCCAAAACGTCTAATATTTTACTAAGTTTGTCAAAATGCAAAAAATTTATATCCGAAATTCGGATGAGGCGTACCAAAATGAGTTGAAAAAGTGGGGATTTTTACTTAAATTTCCAAAAATGTTCTGGGGGAGAACCCCCAAACCCCCCTTTAAGTGGTTTGAGAAGGATAATTCACTACCTTTTCCGTATTACCATTAACAAGAAGATTCAATTGAATTAGGAAAATTCTTAGCCACCCTGGATCCGCCACTGTCCGTCCTCCCCCTTATCAATGTGCCTCGTGTGGACTCTTCTCATAATCCACCTGCGAAATAATAATCGCTTTCGAAACCCGATTCATGGTGCATGGCTACTGGAATTAATTCTTCATTCGTGGTTCCTGAAGCGATAATACTTCCCATCTCCTCCTTGTTAGATAGAGAGCGTTTGATAAATCTTTCCTTTTAGTATGTGGGTCCGGATACAGTCACTAAAAATCATCGCGCGGCCCATAAAAATATCCTTTTCTAATAGAGGAGGGTAAGAAAGAATGGGATGTAGTAGATTACTTTTGGTGAGATGACAGCAACCAGCCACTGCGAGGCTTGTCAGTGAGGCCGCTTTGCTACAGGAGTAGTAGTCTACTACATCTCTCCTCGAGCCATAAAACCCGAAACAACCAACCAACCGTGGGCGTAGCCAGGGTTCCACTTAGGGGGGGGCAAGCAGGGTCGAATTTTTTTAATGTTTGTGGAGAACAATTTTAAAGCCCTGTGAGAGGGGGCCGTAGCCACAGTATTGTTTCGAGAGGGGTTTTTGACCTTTAATGAAATTAATGTAAAAGTTTTGCGGGTAGCGTGGAAATAATGAGGTATCTTTCATCCATACTTTTAATTGGTTTAATGTAGTTTTTCAACACTTTTTAGGCAGAATTTGCGTCCAAGAGAATTTTATATAAAAAGGTTTTTAGTAATTATGGTTTAAGTTTCAAGGGGGGGTCTGGGGGTTCTACCCCAGAAATTTTTTTGAAATTTGACCCTAACGACAGGTGTTTTTAATACACGTAAACCGAAATTTGGACATACATTTTTTAGGTAGAATTTTGATTTTAATGAACTTTTTACAAAATGTGAATAATAAAGGTTTAAATACTGAAGGGGTGCCTGACTGCCCGCCCCCAGAAAATATTTCGAAATTTGGCTGTAAGAACAGGGTTTCAAACAGTTTTGTGGTACACGTAAACCCAAATTTGGACTTATATTTTTGGGTAGAATTTTGATTTTAATGAACTTATAAAAAAAAGTGTGAATAATAAAGGTTTTAATACTAAAGGGGAGCCTGGGGGCTCTCCCCCAGAAAAATTTTGAAAATTTGACCCTAAAAAAATTGTGTTTAACTTAACTAAAATAAATTACTCAGGACTTAGGGGGGCAGCTGCCCCTCCCTGCCCCCCCTGGCTACGACCCTCATGCCAACCAACCATCTCTCCTCGAGTCTCCTACTTTCTTCCCTCCTCTTGATACGGATCTTTATGGGTCACCCGACGATTTTAGCTGACTGCGTCCGGAGCTATACACCGGACGCGAACTCGCTTGTGCGATAGAGAGAAGCCCGTAGAAAGTAGAGAGAAACTCTCCGTTTTTCTGAGAAGACGTTCATTTGAATACTACATCAGCTGCTGGTGTCAGCCCGGTAGTTTTATTTCTCCTTCTCCGAATGCACGCTTTTGCACGTGCAGCGTTTATTTTTGGTGCTGACAGTGGAAGAGGAAAATATTGTCCTTTCCGTTTGTTGATGAGGCTGGATTTTCGTAGTAGAGTAACTCGAGCTGTTGAATAGAGAAAAGGAAAGTTATAGAAGGGGTTCAAATATGTAGTTCAGGGGTAGGCCGACCCAAATGGTGTTGAGGGTGACCTTTAAGAGCAACCCCAAGAATATCTTCTGTAGTATATCCATAGGAACTAAATTGGTGTCATTCAAAATACTTGGAATCACTCGAAACTAAGGAGACTGTGGAATGACTCAGTTTCATAAAATGTTATTTTTTTGTCTTAATATTTCTATTTCTCTTATTTGTGGTGTGAGCTAAGCAGAAATATAATTTAAACGTCAATTTAAGTGGTTTTTAAGATTTTCTTAACTTGAAATTTTCATATAAAGTTGAAAAAGGGAATCTGTCCATCATCTTTTTTCAACTGTAAAATACTTTTGAATGTATGCATTTCCGACCCCCATTCCTAAAGGTGATTCTGAGTCGTGGAAAAAACCCAAGTGGGTTGGGTTTTTTCGGGTTTTTTCAATAAAACCATGAAAAAACCCATATAAAACTGGGTTTTTTCAAAATTAAGTGGTTTTCTCCTTCATAGTAAGTGTTTTTTTTTTCAAATTTTAGTGAGTTCTTTCTATGTTAAATGTGTTCTTTCTATATAATGTCAGTTTTTCCACAATTAAGTGTTTTTTTTCAAAGTTTTTACGCTTTGAAAAAACCCTTTAAAAATGTAAAAACACCTATTATTTACTAAAACCTGGTTTACATTTTGAAGAAACCCATTAAAATTTTAAAATATCCTAAACTTTGAAAAAAAAAACACGTTAAATTTCGAAGGAACTGCCAAAATCTTGATTTTTCTTGAAAAACCCCAAAAATGGGTCCAAAATGTGGTTTTTTTTCACATGTTTTTTTTTGAAAAAACCAGTGAGTCCAATCCAGCCAACCCTGGCCCTACCCCTTCTATGAAACCTAAAATATCTTGTTCCTGAATATGTATGTTCCTGCCCATTGGGACTGTGTTTGGTTAACTCGGTGCTGTTTCTCACGGGGAGTAAAGATCCTTAATTAGACCTGCATGATGATGAGAAGCCGTCTCGTCACAGCATTGCGTTGCGTGCCACCTTTCAGAGATTTTTTTTGAATGCATGTTTTCGTTTCGTTGTTTGCCATTGCTGCATCGAGTAAAACACGGTCCCGTGTTTCTTCATTTGTTGCGATTTAATTGTGACATTTCGAGTGTTTCCTAACTAACTGGAACTAATATGGACGGTCAGTGACCTTCCTCTTCACGAGAAACAGTTCCAGATGTTGGATACGGCATGTTCGTTATCGTTTGCTAGTGTTTTGTCTTGTTGAGTGTCTTTAATTAATCAAATTTTTCTATCATCAGTACCTTGTTGTTGCTTGTAGCTACGAACTCTTTAGATCTGTCCACAGGGAAATAGTCTAACAAAAGGTCCAAAACGCTATTTTCCATTGCTATCGCTATTTTTATTATTTAACTATATGTATAAATAGGGGGCAGCAAATGTCTATGATTGACAAAAGGCAGTACAATTTGGAGATCATAGTGACGTTTCATTCAATCCGTTTCTCTGGAAGGGGTTTTAGAGGATTTGACAGTTGAGATTCTATCTCTCCGCCCCTCGTAATGTAACACGAAAAGCGTGAGTTTGATGCACTCGCAGCGCCAAAAAGGCTTCTATCTTGTATGACAAGGTTTCAGTTGGCAGCTATGCAAGAACGAATAGAAGGGAAGAGAGAAGGCACAGAGAATGAAAAGTTAAAGACGGAAAGTGAGAATGAAATGGGAAGAAAGAGACTGAATGAGAAGAAGGGAACGGAATTGTGAGATGATTTGAAGAAAAAACGAAAAAAGAGAGTAAGAATAGAAAGAATGAACAGATAGAGAAAAGAAAAATATAGAGATTTTTACAAAACTCTGTTCATTTTGAACTGGCGCTTGAAAATATTTCCTTCCCCCACCACCGATCGGTAACCATAGCAACTATCCTCGTCAAAGTGACGACGGAGGTTTACTATTGGCTGCGCGAAGAGCGTAACTATGGTTGCGCTTGTAGCGTGGGGGAAAGCACTATTTCTCAAGCGCCAATCCTAAATGAATATAGAGTATAATCAGAATGAATTTCTCCTTCTGTGCATGAGATGCAATATAAGTAAGCCCAAATAAGCACTGTTTCGAGGTTACGATGCCGTTCGCATTTCTGGACCGTCGATCGTAGCTCAACCCGTTTGTTGTCGTGCTAGACTCTCTTTCCCACCGGTTCTCCACCCATTCAAGTCATCTGAATTCCGGACGCCGACGCCTACGGAAGTAATTCCAACAGCCAAGGTTACCGACAATCGGTTTTCTTTTCGATGCAATCGCCTCTCCTCACAGAGAGACAATGAAATAAGATGCTAATATAGCTAAAGGTACAATGAGGGCGCACGGTAATTAAGTAACGCGTGGTCCCCTCTGTGTCTATTGATACTGTAATTGTGAAGTTCCGTTAGTTGAGAGGGATTAGTAGCGCGAACAATGCCGTTTGACTCTCTTACGAAATCTCCGAGCCAATGTGGTCATAAAACGCTGTCTCCTAATGTCTTTTGATAGATAGATAGATAGAATCATGGGCATGATGGAGAAAAGAGTGATTGAAATACTAATAGAGTCGCAGGGGGTGGAAACATGGAATGGGATACTCGCGTGTAAGGGGGCCGTTCATATATTACGCAAGCACCTAAGGGGGGGTTTCAAATCAATGTCTGCCCGGGCCTAGTGGCCCATCATGCGGTGCCCATCTCCGTTTCTGTAGCCTTTAGGCCTGGGGTGCTAATTACAAGCGTGTGTCCAGGCCGAGTGGCTAGCCCGACGCTGGACCCCCAGTTGATTCCCCAAGCGAACTTGGTCCTCATTCATCGACGCCGGAAGGATGAAGGGCTGAGTTGACCCATGACCTGCTACCCAAGGAGAAACCGCAAGGCATCGAACCTGGGTCGGTAATGCTCGAAGCCAGACACGCTGACCACTGCACTACCGCGGCCACTTAAGGGGGGTTTGCTGTTTGCTTATTTTTCCTGACAAGGGGAGAGGGGGATATGAGTAATGATTACGTAAGATACTGCATTTTCGAAAATCTCTTGTTTCTTGCATATATAATTTCAAAACTCGAACTAAAATAAATTTAACAAAAAATTGAATTAGGGAATCTGACGTAAGCACTTTTTTCTGGAGATAGACCCCCAAACATTTTGAAATTTTAATCCCGAAAAGTAGTGTTTCGAATCATTTTTTTGAACCCTTAGGGTTACACCCAAAAAGAACAGCTCCTTGTATGTCACCTAATTTTCAAGGAGAAAAAAAAACAGTACTTACTAAAAGGAAGTCAAAATTTCGAGGGGGGGTCTAGCAGTTTCTTACGTAATTATGGTGGGGGGATATGTTGTTTGCTGACAAGGAGGGGTTAAAAATTACCAAAAAAGTGCTTACGTATTATTTGAACGTCCCCTAAGGGTAAAAAATGTTTTGCTTTGATTCCTGAAGTTGCCTTTTTCAAACTGCTGGAGTAAAGTAACGATCTTGGGTGGTACTCGGTGGGTTCACCCCATTAACCTCGCTCCAGGAAAGACATAAAAGGAACCCCCTGGTGTTTCTCGAATGTCACATCGACGAACTCGATCTAATCGTTTTTCTTAAACGGGAGTTATTTTTATGAACCTGGGGGCAGGTGATAATTTTTTTTAAAATTGTGTCTTTGCTTGGTAAAATTCTATACTACTCTTTTCATTTAGAAAAGACGCCTGAGAAAAAGTGCTTTCCCCCTCGCTATACTCTGCATCGACGATACTCTGTTCATTTTGAACTGGCGCTTGAAAATATTTCCTTCCCCCACCACCGATCGGTAACCATAGCACTAAGCACCATAGCATCGAAGAGCGTAACTATGGTTACGCTTGTAGCGTGGGGGAAAGCACTATTTCTCAAGTGCCAATTCTAAATGAATAGAATAGAGTGAATAGAGTATAGAAGCGTAACTATAGTTACGCTCTTCACGCAGCCAAAAGTAAGCCTTCTTCATCACTTTGACGGTAATAGTTGCTAAGGTTAGTGGTTACCGATTCGGTGTTGGGGTTAGGAAATATTTTCAGGTGCCAATTCAAAATGAATAGAGAATAATTAAGTTTAGTGCTTTGAAATAATGATTGCCTTCCCAAACTTTTTTTTCTAACGAAGAACAGTCTTATACTCTATTCATTTAGAATTGGCGCTTGAGAAATAGTGTTTTCCCCCACGCTAGAAGCGTAACCATAGTTACGTTCTTCGCGCAGCCAATTGTAAGCCTTCTTCGTCACTTTGATGAGGATAGTTGCTATGGTTTCCGATCGGTGGTGGGGGAAGGAAATATTTTCAAGCGCCAGTTCAAAATGAACAGGGTATAAATGAATCGGATAATCCCAAATTTTTGATAAAAAAAAGGCACTCGGGCAATTTGGAATAAGTGTGGAAAAATTGAAGCTTTTAAATCAAAAGTTATTGAGAAAAACGCTTCAATTTTCCACCACTTATCCTAAATTTTATTGAAAAGTTGTCCTAATATTCGCGTAAACAACACTGAAATACTGAAATATAGCTCATGCTCATTGACATGATTGACATGTATCACATGGCTATACTGCAAAATTTTTTAAAAAAATTTAAAGAACTTTAACTAATTGTTTGATTTTTTCCCAATTTTAGTATCTCATTATTTAAGTCACTCCTAAGAAAAACCGTTTGAATTACTTCTTTAGCAGATATTTTGTGTTTTTGAGCGAATTTTTAATTTTTTTACAAATCAAATTTTCGAAATAAATTTTAAAAATTGATATTTTAAGTTTTTGATGGAATATTCGTATATTTTGCACTGAAAAATAGCCTATAACAAGTTCAAGTATCACAGAGTACTAGAACAGAGTCCGTCGCCGTAGGCGCTAATGGAAATCGAAAAGTTGGATGGATATGGGGCTATTTTGGCGCTGCGATCGCATCTACGTCACAAGAGGCGGGAGAAAAAGCCTGATTGGTTGAGAAAAACTTTTTCCTTCTCCTTCGAAAATAGAAGATTGAGTGACAGCCAATCACAGGTTTGGTCACCAAAATGTACTGCCGATCTCTCTGTCAATCATTAATAGTTCCTCGTGGCGCCCTCATATCCATTCAACTTTTGAATATATCCTTTTGGACTCTCTGTTAGGATTTTTCTCTGTGACAAGTATCATAAGTAATGTAAAAAATGTAAAAAAATATTTTTTTTTTGGGGGGGGGAGGAGTTAAATTAAAAAAAAAATGCTCAACAGTTGCAGAGTGGCATCAGCCGGTTTTTAAAACTGCACTATTAACTCTGCAGTGCCGCACGGGAACTGAAATGTGCAGTGCCGCACGGGAGCCGAAATTGAACGTTTTTCTGTTAACTGTATATGCAAATCGCATTAATGCAAAATATAATTTGGCAACACCGTGTATTATGTGTGATCACACTGAAATAAAATCTACCATCATCAAGACGTCTAGCATAAGTTATGCACTTACGCTTTTATGCTTTGAATAAAATTAATTTATCTTTAAAAATGCGTTTTTATGGAAGGCTTAAAAACAGGCCAATGAAACGGGCACCGAAGAGTGGTGACCCTTGTTTACGAACACGAATCTTAATCGTCACCAGCGAAGCTCGAAGAGTGACGACTCTGAATTCCGTACGTCTTTCCAAGCTAAACTTTACCGTTTGATGATCGATATGGAACCTACAGCATCAACTCCAGGACTGTTATCGTATGGGTGAGATATTTAATCCTTTTGTTTGGTCAGGTTTAATTATTGTTGCGATTGCATTTACAAATATAATTATGTCAGGACCCAATGATCAGAACCCAAATGCCCCCGTTAAAAGCGTTGAGGATGCAAATGTAAACCATGCTCCAGAGGTAAATAACGTTCCTAACTTTAACATTGATCAAAATGTTCCGGAACAGCTTTAGAAAGAGTCCACCAGCTGCCATGTTAACCCACAGCAACATGAATGTTGTCAGCCTTAATATTACTATTAGATATTATAGTTGTCTTATAGCTTACTATTAGATCTCCAATAGCAATCTACTAATTTTTATTATTTTAGTATCTAATACTAATATTAATTATTAGATCTCTATGATTGTCAGTCAAAACTTGAGTTGTTGGTAAACATGGCGGCTGGTGGACTTTTTCTAAAGCTGTACCCAATGATCAAGATTTGGCTGCACAACTGCCCCAAATTGCTAGAGTTTCCCCTAAGTTACCTCCACTTTGGAAATATAACGGCACAGCTTCGATAAGAGTCGACCATCCACCATGTTTACCCACAGCTCAAATGATGACGCACAACCATATAGATCTAATTTGAGCTGTGGGTAAACATGGTGGCTGGTCGACTCTTATCGAAGCTGTGCCAAAATGGCATTAGGTTGTGGTTTGTTCAAGTAGAGAGCAATTTTCAAATCTCTGGTATTACCAATGACTTGTCTAAATACAACTACGTCATTTCAGCCATTGATCAAGAATGTCTATCGACAGTCTCTGACATAATCTTAAGGTGCTATCCTACCCCTAATATCGGCATTTTGGGTCAAAATATCGATTTTTCAAATCTGGTGTTCAATTAAAGATTAAAGTGTGTTTTCTTAGCTTTCTGAAATGTTCATATAATAATATCATCATATAATCATATTATGGATGTCCCCTAACCCAGAGGTGCCGAACTGGGACTCCTTCATAGTTTCTGACTCCCTGGCGAAAGTTTGGGACTCCCACGGGAGTCAAATCCGAAGTTATCCGAACTAGCGCGAGTGAGGTCGGCTCTTTCCGTAGGTTGAACGAATTGCACATTCTCGCCAAGATCACGGCGATAGCCGATAAGCCGCTTGCCCGACAGTGTTTGAAATAGGAGCGGGCTTAATATTTTTGGTTTGGGTTGGTTCTCGACAGCTGCTTTCATTTTGCTTGACCACTGGTCAATATTACTCTGTATGGCTAAAAATCAATATAAAATTAATTTTTGAGTTGCTAATTGATATTTTGTATTCCCAATTGTTATAACATGCGTTTTTGGTAAGGGGTTGGTTCTCGAAAGCTGCTTTCATGTTGCTTGACCACTGGTCAATATTACTCTGTATGGCTAAAAATCAATATAAAATTAATTTTTGAGTTGCTAATTGATATTTTGTATTCCCAATTGTTATAACATGCGTTTTTGGTAAGGGGTTGGTTCTCGAAAGCTGCTTTCATGTTGCTTGACCACTGGTCAATATTAGTCTGTATGGCTAAAAATCATTATAAAATTAATTTTGGATTTGCTAATTGATATTTTGTATTCCCAATTGTTATAACATGTGTTTTTGGTTCCGGATGACCGTTGGTCAATTCGATTAACTTTTTGCTACCTTAATGCTTTGGCACTGAAGTAGGTCATGTTGGGTCTCAAACCAAACGCCTTGGATCGTATAACATTTTGGTCTTGACCACTGGTCAACATCTCTTGATCAGTGGTTAATCTCCTTTTTCCTCACTACTAATAGCTTTTCTGACTTTCTTTTTCATGTTTTTTCGGAACCCTTGACCTTTGGTCATTCCCCTTTGACCACTAATAATTTTTGTAATTTTCAACTTTTTGCTTTTTTCCCTCTGCTTAATTAACTATAGGGACTCCTTGATAAAGTAAGTTGTAGTAATTATATTTCATGTTCTTTAACCACTGGTCAAGTTAACTCTATATGGCTTAAAATCACTGTAAAATAAATGTTGGAGTTTTTAATATTCCCTATTGTTATAACATGTCTTTTTGGTTCCATCCGATTATTGGTCGACCTGGTCATCTTTTTGTTGCTCCTATGCTTTGGCACTGAAGTAGGTCATGTTGGGTCTCAAACCGAACGCCTTGAAACGTATAACATTTTGGTCTTGACAACTGATGTTATTATTATTACTACTCCTACTATTTCAAAATGCCTACTTTTAAATTTCGGATTTCTTAGCAATGTCACAGCTGTAGTTTGTACTGTTTTTACTGTAGTTTATCTGTTGAGAATTTTAAAGTAGAATCAGCATTTTATGGCTGGCCTATAAAAGCTTACTAAAATTGTATTAAATCCTTGTGATCTATAAAATGTAAAAAAAACCCCAGTCGTCAGGTCTTTTCTAGATCTGAGACATTTAGTGATTGATAAAAAAAAGGATTAAATTCAATACTTCAAACTTCAATCGAATTTTCAAACGATCATCCATTTACCCCTTAAAAGCAAGAAACACTGAACCAAAGCAATCATCAAACCTCGCTTAATCTTGATTGCAAACTTCAGTGATGTAACATTTTCAAACGACAGATGGGATTGGGAAATCAAGACAAGCGATAGATACATGTTAACAAACTTTGCCGATCGCAATAAAAATTAACGTGCAGTATTCACGTATAATTATGTTTCATCTGTACAAATTTTAGATATTTTTAAACTAAAAACATAAAAGTAGTGACCCTATCCCTCTTGATTGGGACGGATCAAGGGGGGTGGAGGGGGCAATCGTCCCATCTTTTGCTCTGACACAAGGCTCCCGCAAAAAATAAAACACTTTTTTTGCGGAAGCTGTACAAAGTTTTATACACCAAAAGGAGTTAAAAATAAAACCTTGTTATTTTAAGGTATTATAAAAACAAAAACTTTCTGAGGGGAGGACCCCCAGACCCCCTTTGCAATTGTATCTCTATTATAACATCTTCAATCGTCAAAACGCAAAAATTCTACCATGAAATCTTTATAATTCGGTTAAGGCGTATCAAAACGAGTTGAATAAGTGAGTTTATTTTACTTCTAAAAAATATTTTAAAAAAAAGACCGCACCCCCGTTGAAAAGTTTCTTAATTGGTGCCTGGGCCTGCCTCTTGATACTAATGATTTGCTAATATCAACAGCCACGGATATCGAGGAAAAATCAGACCTAAACATTCTGCCGGTTTTGTAAACAAACGCCACGAATAAGATAAATAACAGATGCTACGGAAACTAAAATAATTACCGCCTTTCAAATACAAAAAAAAAATACTATTACGAGGCGCGCGCCAGCTCGTTTGATTCGGTAGCGTTCGGAAAGCTCGGAACCCATCCGAGAGAATGACTGGCTGTGTTGCCACCGGCGTTGCCACCGCGTTGGCTCCGACGGGAGTCCCAGTCCGGCACGCCTGCCCTAACCGATGAATTCCTTAAAAAAATTGTGGTTACAACTAGTACTTCCTTTAGATACCCAATCCATTCTTTCTGTAAGTACTGAAAACTTGGGACGATCTGGCAAAACTTGCTGATAAAATCACAGGACCGATCCCCTATCAATTAATTTGATAGAGATTTGGCCTCAGGTCACTATCTTTTCAGGGTAGCTCGCCTCAAAGTAGCGATTTATCTGCTCTCAGAGCTGAAATAAATTCTTTGATGAAGACTCAAGTGCAACGTATATCCCGTAAGGATGCACCTAAGTATTCTAGACAATCTTATTCTAAATCAGATTTTCCAGACCCCGAACTTCTCCGAAGAAAGTGCTGATAACTTTTTTTTATCACAGTAAGTTTGGTATGCGTTCAAATGTAAACAACCCTGTAACTTTCTTGTTAGAACTGGAGAAACTATAGGGATATACTTCCAAACCTAACGTTTCAGCCACAACGGTATCTGTCCCTACAAAGTCTTGTCGTTTGTACGTATTCTGCGATTCCGGTAGTTTGGGTTAAAAAGACTGGACCAACCTTGCTGGGCTTACGCCTGTAGTTGGTCGACTTAATTTGTATTTGTATTTGATAAACTAACAAATCGTAAATTTTTGATTGACTCAGGATCAGACGTATATTGTATCCCTGCCCCAAAGTCCAAACTCACTATCTATGTTTTTAAACTTAATCAGAATTACGAATGAATTGTAGATTTTATTTCATAATCATCTGATCATCTTGTTTTTATAAACTTTTAAAATCTGTGTATAGAGTACACCCGACAATGGCCTTAAAGCCTGCTTAAATCTTTAACAATGTTTTGGCCATTAAACCCCAACCAACCAACCAACCAACCCAAAGTTCAAACACTTGAAACCGGACTATCTAGAACTTTCTGCTGCTAATGATTCAAAAATCTTTACTCATGGGTCAAAACTTATAGAGGTATAGATCTGGGGTTAAAGCGAAATTTGAAATGGAAATTTTTGATCGCTTTTCAGTGCCAATGTCAATCATAGGTGCTGATTTCCATACTCACTATGGAATTCTTATAGATCTCATACGACAATGTTTGATTGACAGTGTTACGAACCTATTCCGCACAGGAACTAAGGTCGGGATCTCAAATCCCTCGATAAAAATTATCGCAGGTAAAACTAAGTACCATCTGAGTTCCCTGATTTAATAAAGCCCTCCCCTAAATTTGTTCCACCTAAGCACAACACTGATCACTATATATCGAGACCACTGATTCTCCAGTGCATAGTAAACCTAGGAGACTAAACCCTAAAGTTTACGAGTTGGTAAAAAAAGAATTTCAATTTATGATGGAAGAAGGGATATGTAGACCATCTAAGTCCCCCTGGTCTTCCCCACTTAATGTTGCCCAAAAGAGTTCAAGAGATATTCGTCCTGTAGGTGATTACAGACGATTAAACGCATGTACAATACCAGATCGCTACCCAGTACCGCATCTGCAGGATTACTTAAGTAAATGACTAATTCTTAGCTCATTAAATTGAAAATTTTCATTTTCGCCTCGTGAGGAGCGTTTTATGACGTAAAATCTACGTTAATTCAACCTAATTGAGCGTACGTTTTAGGGGTTCTATTCAAAACATTTTTTTTGCTTAAGGTGTCTTTTCCAACTAAATCGATGCTTCTCTACAACTTAGTAGCTGACTATTTTAGCATATATCTAAAAGTTTTTAAAATAAAAAAAGTAAAAAAAAAAGATTTTTTAAAAAACGCTTTTATTGAAGTGTTCTAAAAGGTCAAAAATAATTAATTCGGTTTCACAAATAATTTATTGGGAAGTAGAAAAACTTTTTGGTAAGTAAATAATAACTGATTTTCTAATCACTAAAAATAAAAGCGTGGGCGCTAGTAATTTATATATTTTTTTAAATTTAAATTTTTTTATTTTTTTTAATTTGTACAAATTCACCTGAAGGTATGGACCCGTTTATGTAATTCAAGTTTAGTAACACTAACATCTATGCCGAACGAGGGTTCGAACCCCAGACGTACGGCTTTGCAGTCAGATGCTCTAAACACTAGGCCATTACGTCGGTATTTATGTATAATTTTACATAGAACATAGAATAAACAAGTTAGAATAAATAGTGAATAAAGAGTTACTAGCGCCCACGCTTTTATTTTTAGTGATTAGAAAATCAGTTATTATTTACTTACCAAAAAGTTATTTTCTACTTCCCAATAAATTATTTGTCAAACCGAATTAATTATTTTTGACCTTTTAGAACACTTCAATAAAAGCGTTTTTAAAAAAAAATTTTATTTTTACTTTTTTTTTATTTTCTACTTTTTAGTCATGGTATTTTTTTTAACAAAAACTCACAAGAAAAAATGTATTTATTTCAACCATATTTAATCTGATGTTGGAATGGAATTTTAGTTTTCAACAATATGATGGTGAAATATAACACGCTCACTCGCCGATAAAATCCGTTCATATCAAAAAGATTCACAAGAAAAAGAAAAAGCATCCCATTCAGGCTTTTCAGTAGTCCATAAATTATAAAAGTAGCATATTTTTCTTATCTCCCGATTCCTCGGGATGGGCACCAATTTTCGGCGATTTCTCGCTCTTCTGGCGATTTCTTTCTCGCGGTTATTATCTTAAATCGCTAATTATCTTAATTGTTAATTGGAAGGTAAGAAATCACGTTTTGAAGATTAAGTATTGTAGTGATATACCTAATATATTATCTTACAGGTTTTGGGAGCCATTGGCTTCACGGAAGTGTCTCAAATTTGAATTAAAAGGATAACTAAAAACACTCGTTAATTACCTTAATTACGGAGGTTTTGAATAGTTGATTATTGAATATTGCATTGTCATCGAGTTTACACCATGGTGCAAAGTTTCAGAACTTTATATCGTTTGGAAGTGCCTGAAATTTTATGTACAAGATCTTGTAAAAAAAAGTGATTAATCGTCCATAAAATATTGTAATTACTGGGCAATTCTCGTTTTGACTTTTAAATATGATGAAGTTATGCCTTATACAACATTGTGCACGGTTTAGGGAGAATAGCCCCTTGGGAAAGGTCTCAAAATCTGGTTTTTCTGTTAATTAAAAATACTCGTTAATTAACTTAATCCTTTGGTTGTTTGACTAGAGAATGGTTGGATATTGGAGTGTCATGAGGGTTACACCTATGTGCAAAGTTTCGGGGCCCTAACATATCGGGAAGTGCCCGAAAATCGAGTTTTAAAATTCCTCCCGTAAAACGCCGCCAAAAGCAAGTAGAATAAAAGCGTTTAATAAAATTTTCAACTCCCAAAAATTTCCGGTAGAGGGCGTTGAAAGTTGTTGCATCGGATAGGGCATGGTCAATTTACTATAACCGTTACCTTAACTGCATAGTTTTAGCTTGCTCCGTTAGCAATTTATTTCAGGGTAAAGGGACTTTCCTTTACACCCTGCAAGACGTTTAGCATAAGTTGTGCACTTACTCGTTTATGCTTTGAATAAAATTAATTTATCTTTAAAAATGCGTTTTTATTGAAGGCTTAAAAACAGGCCAATGAAACGGGCACCGAAACTCTATTGGAAACCATGAAAAAATGTATGAAAATTCCGTGTCTTTGCTTAGTAAAAATTATTTAGGCAGTAAATCCATGTGGAATGGGGATTAAAAAGGTTATTTAAGTGGTAAAGGTACTACTACTACTGCTGCTACTATGAAAATTTCATATGAATCATGATGAATTTCAGAAACTCTCTAACCCTACCCCGCTTTTAGTATACTGATTAAAATTGGGGGTATGTAGGGGTATTTTTCAGAAAGTGTTACGACTCTAACTCTAATTAATACACTATCGGAAACCATGAAAAAAAAATGTATGACATAGTACGCGATTTCGCACCCTTCGACCTGGACCCTGACTAGGGTTCTAAATATTTTTGAAGGAATCGAATGCCTTGGAATCGATACCAAAGAAGAACCTTTGGAGGAATCGATTCCAGCAGGAATCGAATCTTTGGAATCGAACGTAATTTTTTAATTATATTACAGATATATTAGCAATTTTGTTCACTAATTAATAAGTATTTTGATAATTAATTAATATTTTGCAGCGGGAATCGAATCTTTAGAATCGTACTTAATTTTCTAATTAATACATAGGGGCCGTTCAAATATTACGTAAGCACCTAAGGGGGGGTTATTGCTTATTTTTGCTGACAAGGGGGGATATGAGTGATGCTTACGTAAGATGGTGCATTTTCGAAAAAATCTAGTTTCTTGCACAAATAATTTCAAAATTCAACCAAAAATAAATGTAACAAAAAATTGAATTAGGAATTTTGACGTAAGCACTTTTTTCTGGAGATGGACCACCCTAGCATTTTGAAATTGTAACCCCGAAAAGTAGTGTTTCGACACATTTTGAACCCTTAGGGTTCCACCTAAAAAGGACAGCTCCTTGTACGAGTCGCCTAATTTTCAAGAAAAAAAAACAGTACTTACTTATAGGATGTCAAAATTTAGGGGGGGGGTCCGGCAGTGTCTTACGTAATTATGGTGGGGGGGGTTGAGGTTTGCTTATCTTTGCTGACAAGGGGGGAGAGGGGTTAAAAATGACAAAAAAAGTGCTTACGTAATATTTGAACGGCCCCATATTACTTATTAACAATTTTTTCCCCACTAATTAATTATTATTTTGATAATTAATTAAAAGTTTGCTGATTATTAATTAAATGAGTAATAAATGCTAATTAACTTTGATTTGTAATTAAAATATATAAATTCGGTTCTGGCCCTAAGGAATCGCGATTCCAGGCTGGAATCGAACCTCAGAAATCGAATCAAAGAATCGAAAAATTTAAACATCAAGAATCGAATCGAAAGATTTTTTAGATCCCCAAGTCCCTGACTGATCCCCCTTTTCTGTTTTCAGAACCCAAATGACCTCTTTGAACTGCTGGAAAGGCTGTCAGGAAGCCGCTTGGATGATCAGCGATGTGCTCTTCCGCTCCTTCTACAACAGGTACTCTTTCAATTACTCTTTCCTTCACCTTAAGAAAAAATATGTAACGTTACTCAATAAAATGGTGGAAGGATATTGACACTATTGATTGCTATTGAGAAACGTTAATACGCTTGAAAATGTGAGTGAATCTCTGTAGACTCGTTGTATGATCCTTTGAGATGCTAGAAAGCTTTATGCATACTATAATTTTATATCAGTCTTTGCCTTATCCGATAAGACAAGTTTCAACGCCCTCTAGCGGAAACTTTAGGAGTTATAATTTTTATTTTAAAAACTGTTTGAGGTATGTGAAAAAAGTCTGTGAATTAATTGTAGAGCGGCACCGATTCAGTAGGAAAAGACATCTTAAGCATAAAAATATCTTGAATAAAACCCCTAAACCTAAAACGCACGCTCAATTAGGTTGAATTTCCGTAGATTTTACGTCTTAAAACGCTTCTCACAAGGCGAAAATGAGAATTTTTCAATTTAATGAACTAAAAATACTTTTAGTTATTTAATTAAGTTAGTTATTTACCATACCTATACCCCCCTTTCATGATTATACCTGAAGGGGTTCAAAAGTTAAAGGGGTTGGACCACTTTTCGTGGGACACCCTGGATAGGAACAGTAACAGTTCGACATGGGTATTCTGTTAACCTCACACTCTAAATAGCTTTCATTGAATGAACGCTCAGCTGCATAATTGGTTGTTCAACCCTCTTTAAAAATAGCAGTCCTGCGAAAAGAAGCTATTGGTCGCGACAGCACTGAACGTTTTGGTTTTTATAAGAGACTTATCATCAGAGAAACTGCTGGGTTGGGACTTTCTTCGCTTCCTATTACTAATATATACAGTGGCACTCCTCTAGGAAGTTTGCCAATGCTTCACACAAAAATTTAGTGTGTGACGTTCGCATGCAATCAGTTCGGTTACACTAACTAAACAAGCGACGGAGGTGAAGAATTTTTTGGGTGCACGTCAGAACTTGAAATAGGTATAAGCAATGACATATAAACTACACCGATTGCACACTGGTTAAAAATAAACCAGCTGTTAAACATCTTCCAAGAAGTCAAAATCTCAGAAAAGTTAATAACTGCAACTATATTCTGCTCATTTTCAAAGCTCTTTCTGCAACGAAAAAAAAAGTCCTGGACTTGAGATAAAACAAGAGAAGTCGATTTAACTTAGGGGCCCTTAAATTATTACGTAAGAACTCTTTTTTGGTCATTTTTAACCCCCCTCCCCTTTTGTCAGCAAAGATAAACGTAATATTTGAACGGCCCCTTAATGATTTTGTCGAACACAGCTTTGGACGAATTTATAACGAGACCACGGTATTTGTTCCCGAAATATCAATTTAACCTTAGGTTTTTAGGTGTTAAGAAAATAATATAAAAATACTATGGAATTGGCCATTGTGTACATTTTTTAAATTTACCATATCCAAACGAGCAGGGCCGTAACTTTTTTTCGGGGGGGGGGGTTGTCAAAAAATTTTCTGGAAACTTAAGTTTGAATTTTTTGGTGACCTTGGTAAGAAGGCAGCGGCGGATCCAGGATTTAGTTTTAAGGGAGCTAAAAATTTTCAATATCAAAATCGTCTTCTAATATCATGAAAGGGGGGTCTGGGGGTCCTCCCAAAAATTTTTTTTTGGAAATTTAAGTCTAAAAAGCCGATTTTCAACTCGTTTTTGAGTCGCTTTTCTCTTTTTTTACACCCCTGAGTTCCCACTTCCCCTCTTTCTCACTGTTAGTTCCTTTTGGGGAGGGAGGCTGAAGTTCCCCTGGATCCTGTAGTGTGAGTAGAACTCACCTTGGATACGGCCCCTTTATGATTTCACTTATTTTAAACTAACTTGATCCCAAAATTTTCAAGAAACGACTGTTATAATAGATTTAAAAATTTCAAGGGGGTCGGGGGTTCTCCCCAAGAAAAATTTTGAACCTTAAGAGTAGGGGTTTTATGCATTTTAACGCAAATTTTTAAGGAAAAACAGTAAGTAAAAAACTGATGTCAAAATTTCGGGGGGGGGTTTGAACCCCCCAAACCCCTTTGGATACGGCCCTGCAAACGAGCCTAATCGCTCTCCCGTTATACGAATTCAATTATTGTAACAGCAACAGTTGTCCGTGGGCGTTTTGAGTGAAGAGCTTCCCTACTTTTCCCCAATCTCGTCCGAGCAGCGGCGGTTCTAGTTCATTGCACGAGTTCAAGTGCGTTTTTGGTCGAGAAGAAGAAGAAAAAAAAAACAGTGCTAAGTATTCCGTTTCCATCCATATTGAATCCGGAATGGAGGTGGAATAACTGTGCCATTTTCTTCTTCTTTCTCGTTTCCTTCTTCGGAGAGGAGAATTTTTCCCAAAATCGTGATTCTTCCGAGACTCGGTTTGTTGGGAATTCGGCCCTTAATGGTTTATTTACATGCATCGGCTTGCGAAAAAATCATGTCATTAAAAAGCGATTTTTTGAGGCTGTAATTTGTTAATGGTGAATTAAAGCGATTTCTTTTTCTCTAGCTAGAGCATTGTTTGTCAACCTTTTTCATACCATGACCAAGTCCTTAAATTGCCACTCCTCCATTGTAAGAGGGGTAACTAGACTTAAGTTTCGCAAGGGGGGGTTTAAATCACTAATCGGTTTTTTATCCATTAATTCCATGCATTAAACATTAAAGGATAAATGGCAACTCTATATAGAGGATAAATGTTAAAGGCAGAATATTGGACATAGGAGCATCAAAAATTTTTATATCCTCTTGTGAGTAACTCTAAATTGCACGTTAGGAAGGGGTCCTATTTAGGAGTAAAAGAAAATATGTGTAATTGAATTAATGAAATAAAATTAAAGTTTTTCCATTTGGTTAAGGTATAAAGTTTCAGAAGTTTGACGTAACGGTGGGGGATCATATCACTCATTTTAATGAGTACTACTTTCCCCCACCACAATCTTTCAATGTGGCAATTTAAAAGTTGTCATAACATGTGGCATTGAAAGATCTGTTAACGATTTAATATTCAATATATCTATGTTAAAGATTAGATAAATTGAAAGATCTGAAACTCCTATACAGTCAAAATATCAAGTTTCACTTTAAAAAAGCATTGTATAAAACCTAGTGTTTTCATTTCCACTGTTCCACGAATATGATGAATGTTGCAATCCTTTACTTTATGTTATGTATATGTCTATTTGCTGTGCGCCTCGTGTTTTATATTTATTCCCCTCACCCTGAAGTTGACAAACTTTCTCAAAACTGGTATAAGAGAGAGAGCAATGAACTTTTTTGCGGCCTCAGAGAGCTTTTCAAACGGCAAAAAAAAGTGAAACCTTTTCTTCAACCGCAGGGGATCTACTACTATGCGCGGCATCAGACGGGGAAGGAGGAACGTTCATGATTAGCAATCAGAACCCATTAGTTCCTCGCCGAGCCTAATTAGCAAACATCACGTGCATCCTCCCGTGGAGGGATGGAAGAAATTGTTGAAAAACTATTACTAAATGTGCGGAAAACCTGTTTTCAAGGGTGGGAATTTCTAAAATTTTTCATGTGGGGGGGGCTTTTTTTGTTAGGCTTACCGCAATCCGGGGTTTTTGGAGCTGTCCAGGGAAATAATGTCCTGGGACGCAAAAATGTCCGGGGTTTCATACATTTAAGATTTAAGTGCGTAAACTCACAACTATCAAGCGTCACCTCCAACCGAGGACCGGTTTCGTCCTTAATTTGTCCATTGCCTTTTGGAATGCCCGTCCATTGCCTTTCTGGAATTAAATCTGTCCTAGGAATGTTGCCTTAGTGGAATTAAATCTGTCCTAGGAATGCCATTGTCATTCCAGCAGATGAGTGGAGGACTAATCAATGGTCACCACTTTTTCAGTTATAGTCGGCTGCTAGACTAGTTCCTGCCCTCCGCTCTCTTGCTTTACCTTCCTATACCGTGCTGATGAGTCCTAAAAGGACGAAACCGGTCCACGGTTGGAGGTGACGCTTGATAGTTGTGAGTTTACACTTATTGTCCGCTTAACCAGCAGTAATTTGTGAAATTCTCCTTTCATTTAAGATTTGCCAGACATTTTGGTGAAAAATCCAGACCAAGCTGTTTAAAATTGCGTTATTTTAAATTTTCTAACGTCCGTATTTATTGAGGGAACTTTTTTCAGTAAATTTTGTGATACTGATTTGCACTTAGCAATCAATCACCAACCAAGAATGATTTTAAGCATTTGGGAGCATTTAGCATTAAGCACATCCTATCTTTGATCATTTTCAACGGTGAACCCCGAAACCCTTTGTTCATAGTAATTATAATATAATGGTGCAACACACAATCGCATTCACTGATAAGATTTTAAATAACATTATTAATCGATAGAAATCAATTTGAGTTAATCAATTACTGAGAGTAGTTAATTTTTTTTTGTATTGATTGAATGACAAGTAACAAAACATAAGAAAGTGTCCTTGAAAAACCCGTAAGTTTTGAAACTAAGACCCCCTTAAAAAAAAATCTAGCTCCCCCTAACCAAAAAAAATGATATGGTGCCCTTGGGGGGGGGGCAAAAAAAACTTTGAGCAGGGGCAGGTCCCTCCTAGTCCCTCCCGATCCGGGACAGGTCGAAAGTGTGTCAAAACAGGAAAGCGGTTTCGAACAGGTACGTCGTCGTCGAAATGGGCCAATTGAATTCATGCATCGCTGCAGGTGTGTTACGTGGCTCTCCTTCCCTCCCTCCCCCTCGCACCTGTAACCTTGGAAAAAAACTTCAGACGATTTCAGTCGAACGTTTTCGCCCGTGGTGTAGTGTGTGCCGAGTGATGCCATGCAAGAAATTAGAAGAGGATGAATACTGATAACGAAGCTGACCATCATCGTACATCTGAAGAAGAAATAACACTTGATTGCAAGAGCAGAACCTTCGTTATCCCCATGGAGCTTTATTTCTTCCTGCCTTGTTGATCCTTATCGGTAAAGAGATCTACCGTCGGTTTTTGTTTACATGCTTGGAGAGGCTCTCCGCTTGGGTATTATTATTAATCAGCTGTTCCTCTCTCTTGACATGTGCTGCTTGTTATTAATATTATTTATCTGGCGACTGTCACCTCATGGCGTGGAAATAATAATTATTTTTTGTGTGTCCGGAGGAAACTGAGGATACCCCTCCCGACCTTTTGATGCGTAGTGTCTTGTGTCGTTTTGTTCCGACTGAGATGTTTTTTGTTACTTCGTGATGTGTAAGATCGAGACTAAGATCTACTATGGTTATAGGAGGCTTTGGTAGGGATAGAAAATTTTGAACGTAGAAAAAAACCAGAATAAAAACTTTTTTTTCTGGAAAAAATGGAAAACTTGACATTTTTTTTGCTTGTAAACGTTTTTTTAATACAAATTTAATTAGTAGCTGAGTAAGCAATCGTACGTTAGCACCTAAGGGGGGAGGGGGGTTGCCTTTTGCTTATTTTTTTTTGAAAGGGGGAGGGGGGATATGAGTAATGCTTACGTAAGATACTGCATTTTCTAAAATCTCTTGTTTCTTGCATAAATAATTTCAAAACTCAACCGAAAATAAATTTAACAAAAAATTGAGCTAGGAAATCTGATGTAAGCACTTTTTTCAGGGGATGGACCCCCCAAACATTTTGAAATTTTAATCCCGAAAAGTAGTGTTTCGACTCATTTTTGAACCCTTAGGGTTACATCCAAAAAGGACAGCTCCTTGTATAAGTCACCTAATTTTCATGGAGAAAAAAAACTACTTACTAAAAGAGATGTCAAAATTTCGGGGGGGGGTCGTCGGAGGCTTGGTTATCTTTGCTGAGAAGGGGGAGGGGGCGTTAAAAATGACCTAAAAAGTGCTTACGTAATATTTGAACGGCCCCTTAATCATGTTGTTGTGGTTATACATGGTGACTGGAGAACTCTTTCTGAAACTGTTCAAAGGATTTATTTCTTCGTTCTATTTCAGAGTCCTGTCCCACCACAAAAAATGAAGAAAGAAAACGATATTTTAGAAGAAGTAAGTTGAACACTCTTTTTTCTAGTTAGTTCTCTAATTCTAAGGGTCTGAGCCAAAATTTTCTAATTTTCCACATAATTTTTTTACTTAAAAAAATCAAATCTTTTCTGCTTAAAATGAAGTTTGAATCATGTTTCTAGCATTACTGGAGATACAATCTATTTTTGTGGGCTGCTTTTAGTAATCTAGTTACTCCACTTGTTCAACCTTAAAAATGTGTTTTTCCTCTATGATGCGTTTTATCACTATTCATGATCTTAAAATTGTTATAAATCAAGAACCATTCAAGATTAGGAGTTAAATTTGTAATTTTTTTTCAAAAACTTTGATTCAGCAAAATAAATTTAACAACAATTTAACTTTTAAAAGGATTTTTTAAAAATAGTTTCATGAAATTTTTAAGACTATTTCACTTAGTTGCTTCAATTTCTTTATTAAATTAGTATTGGAAAAAAAGCTGAACCTAAATTAAAAATAGTACATATCTGTATGAATTGGAGAAATTTTAAAAATTGGTTGATAATGTTTTGCATTAAGCAATTTTAAACTATTTTTTTAATTTTAAACTTAATGTGAAAATTTCCTTTAAAAGTTTTGAGTCTTGTTTAATCTTTGCAAATACCTTGGTATAAAGTTATCTGTGTTTCATGTTTGAAGTCCTCTATATAAATTTATCCACTTTAGAATAAATGTGGCTAAAATAATTTTTCAATAAACGTTTTTAAATAGCTCCAGAGAGATTATTATGTAAGTAATATGAGAAGTAATTTCTTTACATTAGATTATATTATTAGTGTGTGGTTTGAAAGCAAATCTGTGGTACTTCCTCATTTTTTATCAATAAGCCTGCATAATGAGAGGCTATAGAAGGGCAGAGGTAAATGAACAACTCACAAGGTCAAGGCTCAGTGACATGACCTGAACTTGTTGGGTCAGGATTTACTATAGGGAGTTTTGAGTTCAGTCTTTATTTAACTATTTATAAACCCAAATATTTAAGATCTCAGTTTCACATTGAATTTAATTTTTATAATAGAATTTTTTTTATTTGTGTAAGCTTTTATTGATAATTCTGAATTTTAAATGTACTGATACTTAAAAGCATGAGACTAAGTTTTTGGATGCAAATATCGCGCCAAGTCATTGCTTGTTCATCATGTACCTGTTCTGTATTTAGTTAACAGTTAGAACTTAACTTTTATGGGTGTTAACTTTATTTAACCCTTTTGTAAACATGCTTCTTAGTTTCAAGATATGAAAACTTAAAAACACATATACAAGTTTTAATGATTTCTGTAATTTATTGATGTGTCAAAAGATTGAGCAACACAAGGATTTAAGAAAAATTTAATTAGGGATACAATTGTATTTAATTCACTAAAAACAAATTAAAGATTATGAAAAAATTAGTTTTGTGTGTTACCTGTATTTTGAATTGTATTTTTTTAATAATCATTCCATATCATATTTTAAATACAATGGAATTATTTAGTTATGTTTTTTAGATGCTTGTCTCTACATCATTTATAAAATGGTGAGAATTATAATTGATATAGTATTATAACTTGATTTAAGATTCTATTTTTGAAATTGACTTAGTTTTATGCTGAAAACTTTCAAATTGCATTGAAAGGTTAGAGAAGCTAATGTGTTTATAAAACATGATGAAAACAAACATAAAATTGAGTAAATAAAAAGGAATTAATTAAACTCATGATATTGTGTGAAACTTCAACTAAACATTATTTCTCATTTTAAAATACTGAATATAAAATCCTCTGCATACTTAAATTAATTTTTACTCGTGGTTTCTTTAGCTGAATGCATGTAGTTGGTAAGTAGTACTGGTTTGTCTTTGGTGGTCCCTTTATATTGGTGTTGGTGAGGTCTGGGTCAGTGGTTCCCAAAGTGGGCGTTACCGCCCCCCCTTCTGCGGGCGTTCAATAATTCTAGGGGGCGGTGATGAGTTAAATGGAAATGAGGGCGAAAAATTTTTTCCATTTTTGGTCAATTTTTCTGAAATAAATGTCGCTACTAAGGAGTTAATTAATATGTTAGGATCATTTAACATTGACCATTATTCACTATTAGTTTTTCTGATTTACTATTGGTTTTAATTAAGACCCAAATCTAAAGAGTGTATAGTATAAATCAGGATTGGCAAGGTTTTTCCCACACCCGGTAAATACCATGGTAAAAACCGGTATTTACCATCCTGGGAAAAACTAGGTTTTTCCCACATGGGAAAAACTGATTATTTATTGAATTTATTCTGTTCATGAATGAATGTTTAAAAAGTTTTTACAGCCTTTTTTTTTATAGAAAAATGACCTTAAATAAGCTTTATCTTATGTTATGAATATGGGTTTTATCATGTGTCTGAGGAATGTCATCTTATGTTGGTTATGCCCTTTTCATCGGATTATCATACCTTGTTACTTCAAAAAAAGTTATCTTGCAATCAATATTTACATTTACGTTTTATTTTATTTACATTTACATTTACGTTTTATTTTATTTAAATTACGTTTTTATTTACATTTAAAAAAACTATATATAATGCTTCTCTTAAAGACACAGATATTATAAGTAAATTTGTTTTAAAATATTCTCTATTTTTATTTGAGAAATTCATTAATATTAAAAAAATATTTGCAAATTTTATGTTAAATGTCATAATTCTCTTGTTCACTTATATTTTTCCCACCTAATAATTTTAACCCCCTCCCAAAAAAATGTCATTTTTAACGAAAAGTTTTTATAATATGTTTAAAAAGGCCATAACCTGATATACTTCCATTATTTTGTCCGTTGGAAGTTTTTCCCACTTTTCCCCGGTATTTACCAGTTTTTCCCAGTGGTATTGGAAAAACTAGTTTTGGACGAGAAAAACCCAACCCTGGTATGAATACATATTATCAATGAAATGTCGTTCTTGCAGTTTTCGGACTTTTTGCTTTTTTGTCACCCTCATCCCTGTAAGTAGGGTTCTAAATATTTCCAAAAGAATCGATTCCGGAATCGAATGCCTTGGAATCGATACCAAGGAATCGAACCCTTGAAGGAATCTATTCCAGCAGGAATCGAATCATAGGAATCGTACTTAATTTTCCAATTAATACAGATAAAAATAAACAATTTTGTTCACTAATTAGTAATTAGTATTTTGATAATTAATTAGTATTATACAGCCGGAATCGAATCTTAGGAATCGTACTTAATTTTCCAATTTATACAGATAATTATTAACAATTTTGTTCACTAATGAGTTATTATTTTGATTATTAATTAATATTTTGCTGGTTATTAATTAAATTAATAATAATTACTAATTATATTTGATTTGTGATTGAAATATAAAAGTTCGATTCTACTTTTTCGATACTGGCCTAAAGGAATCGATTCTAGGTCGGAATCGAACCTCAAGAATCGAATCCAAGAATCGAAAGAATCGAACCTCAGGAATCGATTCCGGAATCGAATCGAAAGATTTTTTAGATCACTACCTGTAAGTGACTCTGATTCCCTTTGTTTAGATGCTGAAGAAGCCCGGTCCCTACCCTCTCGTAGTGCTGCCCTCTGGTGGAGGCTACTGGGTAGATGGCCTCCATCACAGCTACCCCACAGACAACCAAGGAAATCCCATCTTACCAAAATTTGAGTTTGTACACAAAATCGAGCGAGACGAGACTGCTCAGCTGTATAGGAAGTTCTTCTACTTAAAAGTATGTCCCTTTTTTTCTTATCCGGTTATTGAAATGATTTTTGTTTGTAAGTGTAATGTATGTAGAAGATTTTTATATTTGGAAGTTTAAAAGATACTTTTTACTTAATAAATGTTATTTAACGCTAAACAAATAAGTTTGGAAAAAATATATAAACTATGCTTTTACTTCCCTTTACTTTACTTATGCTTTGGAGTTTAACTTGAGCTGAATTTTAACTAGTTATACAATGGTTATGCAGGGTGTTCGGAAACACTGGACAAACTTTGAGGGGTGGTAGAAGTGACCTAGACAAGCATATTTCGAATAGGAATGGGGGGTCGCAGATGCACTGTGAAAGAGCTAGAGCCCCTAATCTAGTGAGAGGGTGTTACAAAAGGTGGTTTTCCTAAGGCCCGTTTTACAAAACAAAACATAATGAAATGAAAAAAGTTATTGTTAGAGGACAGCAGTATCCATACTACTTCCAAGATAAATTTGAACAAAATTGGACCACTTGTTAACCCGTAAGGTGAGTTATAAAACTTGGAATATTTGTCTCTAGTGTAATGGTATTTTTTAAACCAACTTCCAGGATAATTTTTGTCTTTCTGTTATGTTTTGTTTCGTAAAACAGGCCTTGGAGGGCGTTACTACATTAGGGGCTCTTTAACGGTGCATCTGCGACCCCCCCTCCTATTCGAAATATGCTTGTCTAGGTCCCCTCTACCAACCCTCAAAGTTTTTCTGCTGTGTTTCCAAACACCCTGTATAAAAAGCTTGGTATTTGAAAATTCTGCACCAAGTGGGAAGTTTCACCAACAAAAGACATTGAAGGGGAATCACTGACAGCCGTATTAACCAACGCGAGCCGATCCACAGATTATTCACTAATCGTACAAACCATGGTCGAAGTTTTTCCGATGACGAGATTTGGACCTTATCAACCAACATCCAACAATCATGGTTTCTTCAAACCACAGTTTTGTATGTAACGCCACTTCTGATTGGACCGCGATGACGCCAGGCATCGAGCCCGGCTGTCCGCGCTGTTGGCTGAAAGTTCATAGTTCAGTGTAAATTATTTCCTGTAAAATTATCTACCTGCTTTAAAACATTTCTATCGCAACTAATAATAACTATACAACCAATTACAGAAAATGACTTGAACTGGTGTTCTATATTTCCTGCTTTACATTCGAAATTGTTTTCACAATCCTCGTAATCTTATGGCTACACTGAATGGGTTTATTTCAATATTATTTTTAAAATACTCACACGTATCTAAATATATTGATTCACCTCTCTAAAAATAGACTATTTTTGAAAGAATTTAAAGGAATTAATAGTTAAAAGGGGAAAATTTTGAAACTTAAGTAAGAGCCGTGCTAAATATTTAATACCTCAAGTATTTTAAGAGCGCCATCTATCAAAACGAGAGCAAACTCTAAACCTTCTTGTTCATGACTTTTTAAACCCGTTTCATGAGAAGCTTTTCTTTATTATTACACTTTAAGCAACCATTATTTTGATGATTAAAGCACATATACTCAAATATAAATATAATTTGTGATCAAATTCTTCTTAAATGTCCATTTTCGCAAAAATAAACCACGGACAACCCACCAAAGTTGGGTGGTCAGATTTTGGGTGAAAAAACCGATGGTTATTCGTTAGTTGGGGCTGGTTGATAATGTTTTACTTAGGATCAGCGGATAATCCTTCAATCCATGGTTGAACCACGATGGTTAATACGGCCGTGAGGGGCTAGCACCTCAATTCTTGATAACTAATGCAAAGTTATTAAATATGAACTAAATCATGCATGGGTAAATGGTTTTGCTGAAACTTGACAATCTGCTTCTTTTTTTTTCAGGAACACTTCAACTTCATTGCACTCGATGACAGTTGGGGTCCCCTGGTCATGTCACTGAAAATAGATTCAGTTTCTAGTCAAGAACAACTAAGAGTTCTAATCAGGTGAGGCTTTTTTAAGAGACTTGTCATACAGTGTGTTTCAGATAAGTGTTTCATAACTTCTAGGAGAGCAAACCTAGACAATTCAGATTCGCTTAGGAACAGGGGGTCGGAAATGCTCACCTAATGACCTTGTAAGCGGTCATGGGAAGTGGTATAATCCACAGTGGAAATTGAAACCTAACCTTTCATTTTTGGATTAAACCTGCAAAACCTTTAGATTCCGACATTTGTTACTGAAAAACCAATTAATTAGTTGGAAATTTCAGCTCTTAACTTTGTTTTGCGGAATAAATACCTGAATCCATTGTTTCAACTCGATCTTAAAAAGTTAGATGCCAATTTCTGCCTTCCTATGCCCTCTTACAAGATCCCCTAGTTCGTTAGAGGTGCATTTCCAACCCCTCCCCCCCATTACCAGGTGATACTGAGCGGTTTAGGTGTGCCCTACCCAGGTGGCACAGCTATATCAATATATATCCCTACGACATCAACCGATGTTCTGAATCTCGTGGAATATCGGATATAATCACGACTTAAAATAATATCATGAATTTGTTATTTTTTTTGACAAAGAAAGTTAATAACATGTTTTAAGACATTATTTACCTACCCCTTGTAGAAGTTATGAAACACCTTGTATATATTTTTTAATATTTACTCTAACTTTTGTAGTTTTGAGTTAAAATTTGCAGTTATTTATGGTTGATTTCTTTTATAGAACCAAAGAAGGACTTTTACATGATGTGTTTCATGTAAATCATTCCACTGGCTCCTTAAGTCCTGTACAGATAGCAAAGGTAGTGACTTCACTGAGTTAGGTTTTTTTACTATGTGACTATTCACATTAAAAAACTGTGCTCATTGGTAATTTAAAATTTTTCAGATTATGTGTGAAGATGTGATCACTGAAAAGTTTACTCCAGTATTGTTTCCAAGAGTAAGTTGTAAACGTCCTTTTTCTTTTATTAGCACAGCTCATACAAATTACGTCAAGTTTAATACCAATATAAACATAGCATTTTATTACTAAATAGTGTTATTCTTAGGATTTTTTTGGAGGAGTAAAAATACTCCTTGACTTTTTTAGGAGGCGTGATATTTATTTATGAAGAGTGAAATATGGAAATAGCATAAACTACATAGGACAAATTTTTCATAAAAATGCTTTTTTTAATGGACAAAATGAAATAGAAAAAAATTGAGGATGCTATTTTGGTTTTTAACAATTAGAGCATCTGTTAAGTATTAGAAAATATTAAACGTTATAAATTAAATAATTTATTTTACATTAAACATTCTAAAGAAATATTTCTTTAATATTACAAATTTGAGTAAAAAAGTTATTTTTAGATTTGGGTGGAGTGCCATGCATTTTTTTAAGCAAAACCTCTGTTAAAAATCCAAAGCGTGAAAGAAGATACGCCTAGCTAGTTTTTAAAAGCGTATTTCTGATTTTCAATGCATGAACTACGCTCTCAGAAGCGTTAAAAATATCTGACTAAATACCATGTTTTGCTAATTTATTGACTTGGGGAATCCAAAAAAAACTTTCTGCACTCAAAAAGACCAACGCAACTTACTTCAAAAGAAATCCCATAGTTTTATGCATGCATGTGTCTATATCATTCAAGTGTGCCTAAACAACATTACTAATTTGAATTATTCTTTGCAGGCTTCTGAAATGCTATTGGCATATGATGAACATGTTCTAGTCAAAACATTCAAATTTGGTATCATCTATCAAAAGTTTGGTCAAGTAAGAACACTTTTATTTCTTTCAAGCATGAGCTCCAAATAGTGTGCTAATTTTGAAAAAAAAAACCAGTTAGATACAGGCGCGGATCCAGCATGGCTCCTAGGGGGGGCACTTTTTCAGACAAGATCAACTTATGGTACCATTGGGAGTATGGGAGTCCTCCCCTGGAAAAAAAATTGTAATTTGAGTTGCAAAAGTGCGGTTTTAACTCATTTTTAGAAACATTTTGAGACTAACGGCCATATTCACCGGTAACCTGACCGGCGGTCAGGTCAGGAAACCATGGTTACAGCCTCTGATTGGTGGAATTCAAATCAGAAATCCAAATTCCACCCATCAGAGGCTGTAACCATGGTTTCCTGACCTGACCGCCGGTCAGGTTACCGGTGAATATGGCCGTAAGGGGGGTACTTTTCAACACTATTACCTTATTACTTTTTAACCCAAAATGTCAAAATATTGGAGATTTCCTTAAAATTATCACTGAAGATCCCCATATGTTACTAATGGGGGTATGGGGGTCCTCCCCCAGAAAAAATTTTGAAATTAGACCTGTAAATGTAGGGTTTATACTCATTTTGAGAACCTATTTGGATTCCCAAGGGGGGACACTGTCCAGAGTACCACCCCCTGGATCCGCCACTGGTTTGATAACACTATTAGCTTTCCACCATTTTCATTTTAAATATCCTTGCCAGCATAAAAATCAGGGTTGGCAAAAAACCGTTTTTTTTAAAAAAAACCAAAAAAACCGGGTTTATTTGTTTTTTTGGTTTAAACCAAGTTTTTTTAGAATTTTTTTTATCAGAATAAGTTATTTTAGCATTGATGTTTGAAATTGAGTTGTAAATGAGACATTTATTTCAGGGGTTGTTTATAATTGATAAATGATTTGTATATTTCAATTAATTAATTAAAATTAAATTAATTTGTTTTAAAAATAATTTTTGTTTCTAAAATATTCCAATTTGAATATCTAATATTATTGTAGTGAATAAAAATCAGTGTTAATTTATCTTGGATAAATGGTTGAAGTAATCAAATTATTTATCTTAATTATATATGGATTAATTTATGAACTTAAGAAATTTCTTTAGAAAGAGAAAATTTATTTTTTAAATGAGAAGTAAAAGTGAAATGTAAACAACTAATGTTAATTGAAATTGGATAATTGATAAAGATAATTAATTTGATTAATTATTAAATGGTAAAATAATCAAATTAATTATATGGATTATTTATGAACTTAAGAAATTTCTTTAGAAAGAGAAAATTTAACTTTTTTAATAAATAAAAGGGAAATGTAAGCAACTAATGTTAATTGAAATTGGATAAATGATTGAGATAATTAATCCGATTAAGGAAATTAACCGTTTTTATTAATTTAGTAAAAAACCCAACTGGTTTTTATCTGTTTATAAACAAACCAACTGGTTTTTAGTTTTTATCATTAAAGAAATCAACGGTTTTTATTAATTTACTAAAAAAACAAACTGGTTTTTATGACTGACAAATAAGACGAATTGGTTTTATTAATTAATTAAAATCCAAGCCATATTTTATCAGTGAAAAACAGATAACTTTTGTGTATGTTTAGTTACTCTTTGAAATAATGCTTCATTTTAAAGGAAATTAATAAATGAACTATCTCTTGCAAAATATAATAAGTTTAAATTAAGCATTTAAGGTTAAGTTTAGAGAGAATTCAATAATTAAAACCATTAAATTAAAAGATTTCTGATTTTTAATCACCTTAAAATGTCAATTTTTTTATAAATCTGACCTTTTAATTTTGTGCAAAAGATTATACTTAATAACACTTTCTTTAAAAAATCCTGAAAATATTTTATAATTTCTAAAAAACCAAAAAAACCAAGTGGTTTTTTTGGTAAAAAAACCATGGTTTAAACCAATGGTTTAAACCAAATGGTTTAAACCGGCCAACCCTGATAAAAATATTTTACAAATCTGTTGTAAAAGTTGGTTTAAGTTATGATATTGTGAAACTCAGTTTGTAATATCTTTAGCTGCTTTGGATTTCATGAAATTATTGATACATGGTGAGGAACGTTATTTTATAGCTTATTATTACCTTTATTTTAGACAACTGAGGAAGAGTTGTTTGGAAATAGAAAACATAGCCCCGCTATGGAAGAATTTCTGGATTTATTGGGAAATAGAATCAAGATGAAGGACTTCAAAGGGTAAAATAACATTAATCTTGTGTTATTTCTTAACCCAATTTTTGTCTGAAATTTATTTTTAAAAAATAATTCATGAATTAAAAACAAGTTTGGAATAAATTAATTTGTTTTTTTACCTTCAACACAAAAAGTTTTTTTTAAAAGTAAATTTCATTTTTCAAATTGAAAATAGATTGGCAAAGCTGTACTTTTAAATACACCACAAACAGTTTGTCCTTTTAAATGATTTTCTTAAGTTTTCTTCACAGCATCATACTCTTTATCAAGCAATGTTCTTCCTATGTCATGGCCATTTGGTGGTTTGTACCCAAGCCTTATACTTGACACCATCTTTTTAAGCTTTGAGTGATCCACACATAAAAATGATGAGTTTTTTTGCCCCATAAAGGGAGAAACTTACTTAAAAAGCGTGGTTTAAACAATATTTTTGCTTTCTTTTAAACATAAAAAGCCTGATTAAAAATTCTTTGTTGAAAAACATAAAGAATATAAGATCAATACCTGATTCTATAGAGCAAAATAAAACTGTTTTGATGTGATAATATTTTTAGGTTTAAAACTAGCTTTCTGAATCTAGATACTTCACAATGAGGAAGTTGCATGATTTTTTTTAAGTGATTCTTCTTGCAAAAATAAGCAAGCACCCAAAATTTGAGGCTGATCAAGAAATTTTTTGATTGACAAAAAAAATTAACAAAAATCCACTTTTTAAAAGCGCGTGAAAATGCCAAGAGTTTGGGATCATCGTATGTTGACATCATCATACGATAAACATTGTTGGAAAGCAATGGAGTTGATGGTATGGCTGTTGACATCTTTAAACAATAAGCGTTTTCAGTCACGTGTTTTTTTCTCGACTTTTAAATTAAAATATTTAATTACCTGTACATTTCTTTGAAAAATTGACTAGATATTTCATTTTCCCATACAGAAAACCAGGGATGCAGAATATATCCGATCCAGCGATCTAGGATCAGGGGAAATTTTTACATCTGGGGAAATTTTGTGGGAAAAGTATACTTTTGAATTCAATTTCTCAGTAGAATAATAAAAATTTATGTTGCAATTCTCATCTTCATCCAGATAAAAATAGCGATTCAATTCAAATGGGAAAAAATGTTTGCTAAAGTTTGAAAAATTTATTTATTTAATGATTTTATGGGGATTCAGCCCATAATCCTTGATTCATTCTTGTTCCCAATAATTGTCTCTATGAGAAATGGTAATAAATGTTTTATTTCTTTGTGAAATTGTGAATTTATTTATGTAAGGAATTTCCTATGTATATTTATTTTAAAACTTATACTTGTGTTAGCTTTATTTAACTTTTAGTACCTTGGCATTCAACAAAACAAGTCTTGGTTTTAAATATAGAACTTTTAATTATCATACTTTTAATTCCGACGATTATCCAGAATTTTTGTAGGTCGTTAACACTTTTTAAAATTTTGGCGAAATTTTTGTATGGATTGGGGGAAATCTTGGTAGTAAAAACATTTTCTGCATCCCTGCAGAAAACCATACAGAACACTTGTTTGTTTTTGAAAATCTGACACATTCAACTTCCTTATCGCAATATAATGTGGAAAAAGATTTCCATTTATTCAAATTGTATTAATTTAAACTCGATTTGTATAGGTTCAGAGGAGGCCTAGACGCACACTACGGTCAGACGGGTGAGGACTCTGTCTACACGCAATACAATGACTCCGAAATTATGTTCCACGTCTCTACTCTACTGCCCTACACCGAAGGAGATTCTCAACAGGTTAGTTGTGCTGATGGGTTTCTCCCTGTGCAAATCCCCTTTCCTCAGTGTATAATTGAAATAAGAGTCGGGTGTAAAATAAATTGAATTTATTAATTGTAAAGCATACTAACGATCAAGAACTAACATTGTGAGAACAGAAATATATATGGGCAGAACCGCTGCGGGACAGTCGCCAAGTGCCGATCCCGATTGGCAGGATTTGGAAACCAATCAGAAATCAGCACGCTTGCGCCTTAACACTCAGTGTAAAAAGTTTTATGAATTGCTTTGAACATGTTTCTAATTGAAAGCATCCCTATCATTCCATGTATGAAAGTGTTAACCATAAAAAAACTATAATAGTATGTAAATAGGAAATCGCAGCTTTTTTGCACTTAAGAAAATATTAGCATCTAAAATACATACATGTGATTCTTCCGCCAATTGGCAGAAATCTGCCAATTTGCTTAGCAAATTAAAATCCAACAATTCGATTTGCAAAATTGAAGTTCCACTTTCTTTTTTTCAAATCGTGTTTTTACTGAAAACTCTAGCCGCGAGTGTTGTACAGTAATGAGTTTTAAGTAAAATCGTAATAATATGAAGAGTGGTTGATTTAAGCTAAAATATATGACTGGCATATCGAATCGTAGATCTCAGGAAGTAGAAGCCAATTGACCCCCTCTTAAAAAGAAGGAAAATTTAGGTGTCATCGATTTTTTTCATATTTTCCGCCAATTTATTGTAAGAGTGATCACATGTATGAAAATAGTAACTAGAAAAACAAAGCTTCAGGTTTATGAAACTAATCAAACCAGCAGTTACCTATGGAGCAGAGACCTGGGTTCTAACTCAAAAACAAGAAAAGATGCTAATCACCTGGGAGAGAAAAATTCTAAGAGCAATTTTTGGACCTTCGAAGGAGGGTGACCTTTGGTCCAAAGTACTACAGTATTTATTTACTTGAATTCTCTATCAATTTGCAATTTTGCTACTTTTTGTCACTGGGACCCTTGCATTTTTTTTTGTTTAACTATGTTTATGATGATTATTAACAAAATCTACCTTACATAATTGAAAAATGCTTATCATTTTATATTCTCAACATTCTCAGTTTCTAATAATGCTTTAATATTAAGATACTCCATTAAAAATATCGACGATTAAAAAAGATTGAGAAAAGAATTTCGTTAAACGAGTTGCTGTTATTGAAAGGCATGGGTTTTATTTCTGACGGAGCATTATTATTACTTAAACACTTGTTCATAAATAAAAATACTTGATCTTGAGCAAAAGGCATGCTGTATAGATTATTATTTTAATGATTTAGCATGGTTTTACATAATTAATGAGGCGATTGATTTGGATCTTAAGTCTTCTTTTCAACTGATTTTGAGAATTATAACTTTTCTACATAATTTAGCAGGTAGATAAGCGATAAATACAGCGCCATCATACAGATGGCGCTGTTTATTAGCTGTTTTATGAAATAGTCAGGTCCCCTGACCACTGCTACGGGTCAGGATCGTGTTTTCCTCTCGTTTCGTTCGTCATTTCATAAGCGGCTACTGCTAAATTTAAACGATTCTTATTGGTCATCACGTAGCAGTATAAGTGTGATTTTTTTGACCAATCAAGAGCCTACATATGCTGCTAATTTTTAGCAGCTATTTTGTAACCCGTTTAGCAGCTACATCAATTTTTTTCCGGTAGCAGCTATTTCTTAACTGCTACTCGTTTTTTGCCCATCTCTACCTTTGGAGGAAAATATTTAATTGTGAAATTGAAAGACTATTTAAAGAGAAAGACGTAATTAATTCTGCAAAGACCAAAAAAATACAATGGTTGGGACACCTCGAGGGAATGGAGGAAGATATATATAACTCTCCTCGTGCCTATGTGGCACATAAGGCCTTCAGCCCCACCCTCTTCGGTCTGCCCCTTGCCTGGGACCAGCTGGTCCATCCCGCCTGGCCTCTCTCCTCCTCGGCCATTCTTCTCCATGTCAAGGCCGGTCTCCCCCGTCTCCTCTTGCCCTCAGGTGTCCAAGTGAGGGCAACCGATGGAATTCTGGCTGGGGGCATTCTCAAAACGTGGCCGATCCATTTCCACCTTCTTCTTTTAATACCTGTTGTTATTGGTTCTTGTCTTGATCTTTCGTATAATGATTTATTAGTTGTAGTTTGTGGCCAGAAAATTCCCAAAATTTTTCTCAAACATTTGTTTTGCCAACTATTTAACTTATCGCTTTGTTGTTTAGTCATTTTCCAAGTTTCTGTTCCATATAAAAGAACACTCTTAACCATTGAATTGAATATATTAATTTTCGTTCTTTGCTTCAAACAATTAGATCTCCAAATTTTATTTAATTTTACAAAAGAATTCTGGGCCTTTGCAATTCTTATTCGTATTTCAGCATCAGTTCCTCCCCTCTTATCGATGTTAGTACCCAGGTATGTAAACTTCTCAACATCTTCTATTTTTCCACTTTTCAGTTCTATCTCTCTTTTAGTTTTCTCATTTATTCTCATTGTTTTTGTTTTGTTTTTATTTATTTTCAAACCAACAACTTCTGCATATTTTTCAAAAATAGTTGTCTGCTAGCAAATAAAACAATATCATCTGCGAAGTCCAGATCTTCTAAAGAGGTATTAAAATTCCATCTGATCCCTCTCTTGGACTCTTTTATAGTGTTTCTCATCACCCAATCAATTACTATTATGAATAATAACCCTGACATTACACATCCCTGCTTAACCCCAGTCTCAATACTAATGGGTTCAGTCAGGTTGCCATTTACTTCCACATAACTCTTTGAGTCTCTATATAGTTCTCTGATAATATTTATGAACTTTACAGGAAAGCCATACACCTCCAAGATTTTCCATAGCATCTCTCTATTAACAGAGTCGAAAGCTTTTTGGAAATCTATAAAATTCATATATAGGGATGTGTTAAATTCATAGCTTTGTTCAATGATATTCTTCAAAGTAAAAAATGGAGGAAGATAGGGGCACTAGAAAGATTTTCAATGGCCAGTGCCAGGGACAAAGAAAAAGAGGAAGGCCAGTCAAAAGATTGTTGGATGAGGTTGAAAAGGACCTTAAGATTCTAAAAGTCCGTAACTGGAAATAGAAAGCAATAAGAGACAGAAGGCTTTGGAGGAAAATTGTTGGAGGGGCCAAAGTAATACTAATATAGATGGCTGTAATGCCAAGGAGTTAGCTAGTTAGTATGAAAAAGAGAAAGACAATAATAAACTTTTTTAAAACAACCTGACAGCAGTTTTAGAGGCTGAAATCTTTGTCAGAGGTTAAATTTGTTCAATGATTATTTACATTGTTTTCTCTTCTTAATTACACCTAGCACACAAAGGTATTGTTTATCTCAACTTTAACAGTATTTTTAAAATTGAACTGATTTAATGTTTTCTTAGGTTAAATTAAATTTTTCTATCAAAAATGAATTGTTTAAGTTCTTGAAAACTTAAAAATATGTGTTCTGTAACCCTTTCGGGTATAGTTATTATAATGTTTAATATACAAAAAGCATTAGGTGGGATTCGAAACATTTTTTCGCGTCAATGGATACAATTACACAGAAAGCAAAAAACATACGAAATGGAAACAAAATCGTGGTTGAGCGCACGTAAGGAACCACCCCTTACGGCCCTGCCCTATTTTCAGTCTGTAGACCGCGGCTAGGAGTTGGTTCCACAATACATACCCATTATTTTATGGACCTTTCTTCAGGTCTGATTTGTGATTAGAAGGGCAAGATATGTTTGAGGAGAACGGTCTGGTTACTTTTGTTTTCCACGATTGTAACCAAGTAACAAATTGGGAGAGGAATTCGACTTGTGACGACTCTTTTTCATTACGAATAACTGCCCTATTACAATCATTGAAACAAATACTTTCAAAACAGATTTTTTACATTTATTAACTTGCACCAATTTATGAAAATAACCAAGTAAAGTAACTTTGACCAAATAACTTCCACCATTTTATGAAAATACCAAAGTACAAGTATCGGAAAAGTCAAGAAACACAGATGGCTTTTTGAAGCAGCACATTTTAAAGCAGCAAACATTTCTCTCATCGAATACAGATTCGACTAGTCAGGCGGCAGAGACTAGGCATAGAATATCCAATACTAGCTGCCATTATAGGGGATGAGTATCGCGAAAATATCTTTCTCTTTCAACGTGATATAAACCTCATGAATCGTGTATAATTTTAAAGTTTAAGGTATAAATGTCTTGTGTTTGGCGCGGAATGGCCAAATATGGCCCTTGCCCCATAAAACCCCACCAACCCAGAAATATTTTGTACTCCAAAGAACTTTTAGCTAAGAACTTTAAAATTAGCAGCTTTCCCGAAAAGGCTGCAGTAGAAAGAGGTGATAATCCTTCATTATTCATAGAATAAGGATCAGCTTCACGGCCCAGTAACATTCTTAAAGCATCTAGGCTTTCAGATCTGACTGCGAAAAGTAAAGGGGTGTCCCCAATGATATTTATTGAATCAATAGTTGCCCCATGGTTTAATAATTCTTGTATCACTAAGGCATTGTTTAAATAAGCTGCCATGTGTAGGGCTGTATTTTCTTCGGTTTTTGATTTACAATTTATATCTATATTTAAGCATTGTATTAATTTTCTAACCATTAATGGATTATTTTTTTTAACTGCCAAATGAAGGGGACAGTACTATCCTTCACCATTTAAATTATTGCCTGGTATGTGTTTTGACATAACTGTCAGAGCAGCATGTATGAATTCTTCCCTGCTACAATCGTTGGGCTGCGAATTTTGTGTGACAAAATGGTGCGGAATATTTCCATCTTCATAAGCTACTTTAGAAGGTGAACTCTGCAAACTTTCCATTTGATCAGGATAATATTGAGTTCCTAACAGAATATCCATAGACTATCCTATACTAGCTGCCATTATAGGGGATGAGTATCGCAAAAATATCTTTCTCTTTCTACGTGATATAAACTTGTGGTATATTATTTCTCTTTAAATGAAATATGCGACACCTTTTTTAATGAAATTAACGATAAATCAAGCGAGAAATGTCAAATACTTCGTAAAAAGGGAAAGTTGTTAATACTACTTTCAAAATCAATGACATAATAGTAACGGGAGTTGACAGGTAACGGGAGTTGACATTTTTAATAAAATGACAGAATAAAACATACATGCATGGTTGGAAACTGAAATAAATATCCATATATCCTATTTATATCAATAAATAACTATATTTCTGGGGTTAAAATTTCCAAAAAAGTTTATTTAATATTAAAAATTACCGTAACGGGAGTTGACATTAATAAAAATACGCTACCTTGACGACAGATAATTTCTTTGAAAACACGATAGTTTTCGAGCCGAAGAATAAAAATACGGTTTAAATATATTCTAAAGTAAACAAACAATCGTTTGGAATGTGTTTCTACATTTTTAAAGCATAATTATTATTATATTTTTTAAAATTAATTCGCCTGTAACGGGAGTTGACATAAAGTGAGGGACAAAATATTTTATTGATTTGTAAAAATATTAAATTCAAAAAATTAATTTTTACAATTATAATAACCTTTTAATAGTTCATAATTTTGATATTTATCGTTTTTTCTTTCAAAAAGTCAAATTAAATAACAATAAAATTACTTTTAATTTCGTGAAAATCGTTAGGGACAAGCGTTTTTGGCTATTTTGGTATTTTTAAATATCTTTATTTACATAATTTTAAAGCTTTTCTTATTAATTAAAAGCTAGAAATATTTCATTTAGTCTACTTTACCTAAATCAAAGTTTAAACAGAAATTTTAATAATGATTAATTGTTTAATTTTCATGTTTTACCTTCGGGACTGCAAATTTTGAAAATGACCCATACAGTATGGCGAAAACCAATGTAAACAACCATAACAACGCCGACGCCAGCCGGCGCAGTAGGTTACCATGCGCTGTGATGTCACACAGCAGCCATTACGAAATTAGTGTTTTTCCCGCCAATTCCGCAAACGAAATTTTAAAATTTAATATCTTGGGAAATAGTTTTCCAATTTCAATAATTTAAACGTCATTTTTCATAGATTTTCATTCTCTATCATAATAAAATTAAAACAAAAATGGTGAGAATACCTCCTATCAGTACCAGGGACCGGAGAAAAACGTCGTAATATGCGGGACGTCGCACTAAGCGGGGGCGTACTAACGAGAGTTTACTGTATTTCTGTTTCATTATCTCCATCCTTAAGTAGAGTTTTGAAATGTTCACGCCATCTGATAAGAACCTCCTCTATATATCTCTTGTAATTTCTCCATTTTCTTTCTAGTTCTAGGATTGAAGTCTGCTCTTACACTATTTACTAGTTGGTAAAACTTCCTAGCTTCTTTTTGTGTTTTAAGACTTACAATATTTTGATATAATTCGTCTAGGTATAACCGCCTCCGTTCTTTTCTCCTCCCTTCTTATATCCTTATACTTTTCCTCCGCATCTCTTGTGTAATGTTTCTGGATCATCAGTCTATATGCTTCATTCTTCCTTTCTGTTATCAAGCGACACTCCTCATCAAACCATTGGTTTTTTCTTTTTGCCTGGAATTCTGGTATTGTCTTTTCCGAGGCTTCCCCTCGTATGGTTTGCTTTAGATCATGCCAAGCATTTTCTATTGGTAGGGTTTCCTCACTAGTTGAGATTTTGTCACGTATCTCTCCCTTATATTTTCTATATATCTCAGCTTTCTTCAATGTCTCAACATCAATCCTTTTAATATTGTTTTCTCTCTTTTTAAAAAAAGATCTATTGATCTTATGACGGAGTTTTGAAACGATCAGAAAGTGATCCGAGTCTACATGGATTAAAATGTTTAGTTATATCAATAAACGCCATAAAAATCCCTAACTGAACTGTTTTTATTCGATTATCAAAACACCTTTACCACGAAGAAATTTTATGGTCCCGTGAAGTTCGTTACAATGGGATTTTTCTGTATTTGAATAAATGGCTTTTAAAACAGCTGTTTGAAAAATGATTAAACCTAACAAACCTTTTTTGTTTCTCAAGGAAAAATTAATTATCTCAAAACAAAGATTACAGTGATAAGATGCGAATTTTTTTATGAATGTACTTTATTAATAAAACTTGAAAATAATCTTTATTATTTACAATGGTGAATTACAGCATATACACATGAGAAACAATCGTATTTGATCATACATGGTGTATCATTATCTGTCAATGAAACAAACTTTTCGAAGGGTAGATCACACCTAAACGACACAATCTAAAAAAGGGGGCCGTAAATAGGTTTTATAGAAGCGGGCAAAAAATTCTCTGTGGAAACCTTTTAAGATCAAACTTAAACCTTCGATTCAGGTATTTCTCGATAAAACAAACATAAGAGCCGAGATTTCAGCTCCTAAATTGGTTTTTCTGTAACTATGCAGCAGGCGTCGGTAATGCATATCTGCAGACAATACACTGGTATCTACCACAATGGTTCCAATGATCCAAAAGGAAGTATGATAATCTGCAGTTAATGACCCTGCAGTTCAGAACGTCTTCACAACTGACCATGTGACCAAGGACTTGCTTGAATTCATCACAACGAGGCAGTCTGCAGTGTCTGTTGGGATTTGATTTGTCCTCTTCCATGCAGCCGTAAACGTGTAGCAAAACTATCAGTGTCTCTACTGCCCGCCGAAGACTCGTTTCCATAATCTGGTTGGCCATTGGGACTGGAATACCAACTTGGCCATTAGCCAGGAGTAGCACGTCCATTCCTGCGCTGAGTTTCTGCTTCGTTGTTATTCAGACTTCCCCAACGATTCGTTCGTTTTACGCGTTTCCCAAAGTCCGATCTGGAATTTCGTGGAGGCTCGTTTTCTCTCTTCACGAAGAGCGGGAATGTGTCAAGTTCAAATCTTCTTCAATGATTCACGGGTCAACAAGTGACATCAATATCCTAGACAAGGCAAAAAATTAGTAATTCAAATCAAATTTTATTAATTATAATAAACAAAAAAGAATACAAAACACAAAGTCAAAAAAAAGCATACAAAAAAACACATTGATCGTAATACGTATCCGAACAAAGGAAGCACTGCTCGTCCATGAGTTACAGGAATTTTTAAAAATAAATGTCTGATCAGAAATAGTGGATAAATAAGAGAAAAATAAATTCACGTTGAAAAAAAAACAAGGAAAAACGAGAATGGCAATTTTGTATATTAAGAGAAAGAAGAGAATTAAACAAATTGAGTATAAACCCCGACAAAAATTAAAATAGTGTTTGGACATTATTTTGGTCTAGAATAAAGGCAGCGCAAAGTTACCAATAATACCAATCTAATAAATTTTGACAGATTTCAAACGATTGAGAATTTTCAAGTAAACAATAACAAGGGATATCAAGAGTTGAGATGTTTTTTGTTTCCCAAGAAAAGAATTGTTTGATAGTATATTAATATTTTTTAATTATAAAATCGATTAAACATTTTAAGGATCATAATTTTAAACATTTTACGATTATTAAATTCCTGGTGTCCCCGCAGCACATCATTCATAACCCTCTGAAAAGTTCCGGACGCCCCCGAAAGCCCAAAAGGCATTACTCTCCACTGAAAGACCCCGTTGTGGGTACCAAATGCCGTAAGATGCTTACTTTTTTCCTCCATTCTGATCTGATAAAATCCCTTTTTTAAATCCAAGCACGTGAGCCATTCCGCCGCCAAAAAAATCATTTCTTGAATATCCTTCATGGGATAACTTGCCATTTTTGTTACAACATTAAGAGCTCTGTAGTCCACACACATCCTGATCGTTGCATCCTTTTTTGCCACGCAGACAATAGGATATCTGCCACCGATTGCTCGATAAGTCCCAGATCCAAAAGCTCCTGCACCTGACGGTCAACCTCCCTTCTATATGCTATTGGAATGGGGTAAGTATGGGGCCTTTTACGAATACTATCCGGGACAAGCTCGATCGAATGCTCACCCACTCTCACTGGCTGCACAGACTTTGTGAAAAGGGAGACAAAATCGCTCCCAAGCAGCTCCTCTCTCTTTGTTCTGTCTATATTTGGCACTCCGGTTCTCATAAAAATCGTTAACAATGCCTGGCAAGTTGCCTTGGCGGACAGACTTGTCAACGGCTCGGCCTCTGCCCACCTAGTATGCTGATCAACCATGCACAAGATATATTTATGCCCCCTAGAGCTCGGAGGATCAATAGGTCCAATTAGATCGACGTTAACCACCTGAAATGGAAAGCTCTGGCCTCGTTACTGGTGTTATAGGTGCTCTATCTCTTTGCTTGATACCTCTAGTTAGCTGGCAACCTACACACTCCTGGCAGTATTTCCGGACATCCCTGGAAACGCCCGGCCAGAAAAAGGAATATCTTATTCTCTCCGTTGTTTTTCGAGCACCCATGTGGCCCCCAAAAACTGAAGCATGAGCCAGCTTTAAAACCTCTTCCCGCCTCTTTTTAGGAAGCACCAACTGAGCCACCGACTGCCCCAAAACCTTGTCCCTGTGAAAAAGAAACCCATTATTTAAAAAAAAACCACCTGAATACCCAGAGGCGTCCCGCCTAGCCTCATCCAACTCGGCACACTCCTCTTGATCCAATCGGAATTGCTCGCAGGCGGACAACTGAGTGGTCGGATTTTTACCCATCACATACCCTACCTTCACCACACCCTCAATTCCTCCACCTTGACCTTCCTGCTCATCTTTAGCTCCAGTAGCCTCCCCCGGTTCCGGCCTGTAGCTCTGCTCTCCACCCAACAATGCCCGTATGTCTGGGGGCAAGAGTACGTCTTCCTCTAAGTTGGGAGCGATGGCACACAGGACCTCGTGGTGCACGATATCTCCCGGACCCCCAAGGACAAGACCCATAGGAACCCTGACCAAAGGGCACTTCACTGCTGGACCGAAAATGCCCCTGACGAATATTGACGGTGTACCCGTCAAACTCAGGTCGGCCAAAATATCTCTCCTGATGACCGTTATCTCGGTTCCAGAATCCACAAGAGCGCAAGCAACTTTTCCGTTTACACTGTTCCAGCCCGCTAAGCCTCTGACCAAAAACCTCCGAACGAAGACACCCTAGCCACAACCGCCGCAGAGTCCGTTCCCGTCTCTTCGTTGTCGTCAACCATCAGGTTATTTACATTGACTTTTCTCATCGCGTCCTGCCCACCACCCGATCTGTTGAAATCTGGGCAAGATCTCCTTACGTGCCCTTCCCTACCACACTGGTAGCATGTAATTCTAAACCGTCCCCTCTGGTCTGACCGACCCCATCAGCAACACCCCGACGAAAACTCCTTCCCCCGGCATCCCCAGACACAGGGACCCTTGGGCTGTGCTCGGAACCGAAGCTACGTCTCACGCTTTCAAAATCGTCCATTTTCCCAGCCAGAACCGTGGGATCCACTATTTTCCCCCACTCATCGACAAAGTGATCCCTTATCTCTCGAGGCGCTCCCCTTTTCAACTGATCCGTAACTATCAATTTTTTTAATTTTGAAAAATCGTTTATCTCCAAACCATCGATCCACCCCTGAAAATAATTGTTGAGCTCGTATAAAAAATCCGCCCATGTGGAATCCCGTCTTCTCTGGTGATTCACAAATAGCTGTCGAAACCGCTCCGGACACAGCTGATATCTCTTCAGCAAAATCATCTTTACATGATCGTAGTCTCTCATAATATGAGAGACTACGTGAGAGAATATGAGTCATATTCTCTGCGCTCTCTTGCAATTAGCTGATGGATCTCTGGTGGGAATAACCCAAGAAGGTGGATCACCCAATCTTTTTTGGATATGCGCGCCCATTCAGCCTGTCGCTCGAATATGACCAAAAAGAGACTTATGTCTTGAAACCCATCGTCAAATTTTGTGAAGATGCCTCGCATATCCAGTCCGGGACCTTGGGATCTTGCCTCTGTCTTCACGTTCTGAGCTGTTAGTTTGAGCTTTTCCAGCTGAAATATTCTTTCCCTTTCCTTGTAATCCTCTTCAGCTTCTCTTTCCTCTCTCCTTCTTTTCTCTTCGGCCTCTCTTTCCTCCCTCCTTCTTTTCTCTTCCTCCCCCTTTCGTTTCTCTTCGGCTTCATTGGCTTCCCTCTTCTCGCGCTCTTTTCTCTCGGAGGCGATCCTGCACAGCGCCTCTTTAGCATATTCCTCCTCATAGTCTGCATTTCCTGTTAGGGTCTTTCTCAAAGCCTTGGCGGTCATTTCAATGTTGGTCTCAATCTCCAATTCCGAACAAAGCTGCACGATGTCCTCCTTTCTATATTTTCCCAAAAACGCCATCATGCAATCAAATGTGCCCGGCTTCCAACCAAATCCCTCTAACCAAACAGAAGGCAGAACTCCGAAGCAGAATCTTCAAGGTAAGCTCAACATCAATCCATCAATCGCTACAATCATCGCTGCATCCCACCGCTGCCACCATAAATGTCGGGGTTCCCTCAGCAATAAAGCAGCCATGAATTTAAAATCATCTTATACTTTATTAAAACTTTACAAACGCCTAGAACTTCAAATTATGTAAACAATCTAAAAGCATGCACGGTAACAAAAAGTCCCTCACCAGCCTTTGCCACCTATATTTATACAGGTTTCCTTAAAATATTCACACACAAGTAGTCTTCTTCTTGAATAATCCGCCGTAAATGTCTTTGAACTAATATCAGGCCACAGAGGGAGCATCTCAGCTACCCCGTGGCCTGACATAACTCATGGATGTTGTTTGGACCATCCTGGCAGGTTTCGAGTCGGCAAAATTTGTCTTTCAGTTGCAGCATCAGCATCGTAACAGAATCAGACTTTATGGGATTTGCTAAGAGTTTGGCTTGTAATTTCGAGACACAGTTCGTAAAAGAGGTACGAAGCAACTTTCGGTTCTTTTTCAAGCTTTCCAGATCCATTCTTTGTTCGGGCGCCACAAAATGTTGAATCATAGAGAGAGTTCAGGACCACCTACCCGGTGTCATACGACCCAGACACAGAAAAAACAATGCTTTTACCACAATCATTTAATAACGGGTGAAGCTAGCGTGGTACAATACACATGACAAAGACTCGAGTAAGCACATGGAGTCCAGAATTCCGATCCGGCGCTAACCGCCTTTTCAAAAAAATGCCGTGACGTCACAGCTAAAGTTCTTCTTCACTCAGCTACATAATTGGGTTCAGGGCGTGGCCGAGTCGTAACACCATCGGTTGTTGATTTGCAATCAATATCTAGGTTAAAGCATTGGAGTAATTTTCTAACAAATAGAAAATTATTTTTTTGGGCTGCCAAATGCAGGGGACAGTATCCATTACCACATAATTAAACTATTGCCTGATAATTTTTTTGCCATAACTGTCAGGACAGCATTTACGAAACTGCTACAATTGTTGGGATCTGAATTTTGAATAATAAAATGGTGTAAATATCTCCCTCCTCCAAAGGTACTTGATAAGTATAAGTAGTTACTTGTGTTTGGTGGTCATGTTTCATTGTCCTTCTCTTCTTTGGAATGTTGGTGGGGTGTCCCAGCAAGGGAGGACAGGTCAGCGCCAGGGAAGGTCATGTGGTCATAGGTCTTGGGGTCAGAGAACTCGGACGACCTGGACATGGGGTCCTCCTCGCTGTATTTCTGGAGGAAGTCCAAGGAGTGCCTTATATGCTCCTTGTGCTGCTCGAGGAAGAGCCACTCCTCGTCGTTGTATTTGGCCTGCTCGGCGTTCCTCTGCTCCCTCAGGATCTCCAACGAGTGCAGGATCTGGTCCGAGTGCTCCTCGAGCAGCCTCTGCTCCTTCTGCTCAGAGTACACAGAGCACTCGCTGCTCAGTGAAGAGGCCATGGACATCGAGAAGGACTCCCTCAGCTGCTGCTCAGAGTAGCTGCTCTCCGTGGTGCCAGCTCTGGTTCTCTTGGGGGTGGACTTCTTCCCCCCTTTCCTGGGGGTGCTCAGAACGGGGGGTTGCGGGGGGTCGGAGTGGCTCTTGTTCCGGCTGGATGACCTGGCTGGGGAGTTGGTCTTGTAGTTGGCGGAGAAGCCAGGGGTGATTTTCTTGTAGGTAGATGGGGAAGAGGAGGCTGCTAAGTCATCCTTGTCCTGGGACACAGAGCGGGACATGGGGTTCGGGCCTGGAGACTTAGAGGGGGACTTGGCTGGGGAGGTAGGGAAGTTTGACTCCTCTTCTGGGTCTTCTGGAACTGAAAAATAAACATGACTGGGTTTAACAATACTTTATTCAGATTGAAGAGCCATTATCATGTTGGTCTTTCTACATATTGACTAAATCTAATCGATGACTCAGAAGGTAGCTCAAAATCAAATACCCTTTGAAAACATTACAAGTTCCTACTACTAGAATATTTGTAGATTGAGATAGCAAGTTAGACCAGGGGTTTCCAACTTCTAAGTACTCGCATAATCGTGATAAAATCTCTTCATGCGATCTTTTACCAAAGTTAAGTTCTCTTGAGTATCCATTTTATCCTAACTGTAACAAGCGCCGAATGGCCAAATATGGCCCTTGCGCCATAAAACCCCACCAACCAACCTCATCAAATACATTACATTATGTTTCTGTATATTTAATATACAGAAACATACAGGTTTTATATTATAATATAAAACCTCTTATACATACTTTGGTTTTCATGGGCCAGGACACATTGTGAAAATTGTGTCAAAAGATCTGATGTACATAACCATAACAGATTTGACTGCAAATTTTTGAAAGCAAAAAACATAAGAAATGGAAACAAAATCATGGTTGAGCGCACATAAAGAACCACCCCTTACGGCCCTGCCCTATTTTCAGTCTGTAGACCACGGCTAGGAGTTATAGTTCCGCAATACATACCCATTATTTTATGGACCTTTCTTCAGGTCTGATTTGTGATTAGAAGGGCAAGATATGTTTGAGGAGAACGGTACACATTGGGAGTCATTTGCTTGAGCCTTGGGAGCTCCAGGACGTTCCTGCAAGGTCATTACTGAATTTCGCTTCAGCCACTGGTCTCTTTTAATAAGGAGTAGGGATTTACTTCCAGGGAATAGTACTATAGACCTCAGGGTGCAGTGCTTGGTACTCCATGGACCCCCTAAATAAGTCATACCCATTATTTTATGGACTTTCTTCAGGCCTGATTTGTGATTAGAAGGGCAAGATATGTTTGAGGAGAACGCTCTTGTCACTTTTGTTTTCCACGATTGTAACCAAGTAACAAATTGGGAGAGGAATTCGACTCGTGACGACTCTTTTTCATTACGAATAACTGCCCTATTACAATCATTGAAACAAATACTTTCAAAACAGATTTTTTACATTTATTAACTTGCACCAATTTATGAAAATAACCAAGTAAAGTAACTTTGACCAAATAACTTCCACCATTTTATGAAAATACCAAAGTACAAGTATCGGAAAAGTCAAGAAACACAGATGGCTTTTTGAAGCAGCACATTTTAAAGCAGCAAACATTTCTCTCATCAAATACAGATTCGACTAGTCAGGCGGCAGAGACTAGGCATAGAATATCCAATACTAGCTGCCATTATAGGGGATGAGTATCGCGAAAATATCTTTCTCTTTCAACGTGATATAAACCTCATGAATCGTGTATAATTTTAAAGTTTAAGGTATAAATGTCTTGTGTTTGGCGCGGAATGGCCAAATATGGCCCTTGCCCCATAAAACCCCACCAACCCAGAAATATTTTGTACTCCAAAGAACTTTTAGCTAAGAACTTTAAAATTAGCAGCTTTCCCGAAAAGGCTGCAGTAGAAAGAGGTGATAATCCTTCATTATTCATAGAATCTTCAAATAATCCATCAAAACTATCTAAAAACCATTCATATTTTTCAAAATATTGCCTAATTTCTTGGTGGCCCGAATTCAATGCAAGATTGAGAGGGGTTTCTTCCAGCTCATTGTGAATATAAAAATCGGAGAGGAGTAACGCCCTTGCTATCTTTTGCATTTACGTTTGCACCCTCAGTTATGAGAAATTCGGTAATGAGTATATATAATAATAATATAATTAATCAATATAATAATATAATTAATCAATATAATTAGTCAAATGTAAAGGGGTACTACCATGTGCATTTGTTGCACAGACATTGACCTTTCTTTTTCTACGTGATATAAACCTCATGAATCGTGTATAATTTTTGTATATATATGGTCTACCTTCTTTGACCGCTGATCTACTAGCAGCACAGAATACGGCCGTAAGCATTGTCTAAGTTTAATCATACAGAATCCATTCGCATGAAGAAAAAAATAGTTTTATTCTGAGAAACAAGTATGATTTATACACTAGTTTTTAATACATTGGAAATCAGAAGAGATTCTGAGAAGCGGTCAGCGGGGTTGCACCCTCTTACATAATGGAGTGGGGTTTGGTCTTCCCCATCCTTATGGCGCACCATGCCCATTCTTGGGTCATGTGCCATAAAAACCATCTCATAATTTTCTTGGAACACAGCTTGATGGAGAGGAGTTTCGCACAGTTAAAGTTCTTCCTCACTCAGCTACATAATTGGGTTAAGGGCGTCGCCGAGTCGTAACATCCTCCCCACCTTTTGAGTCATGGGAATACTCAAAAACATGAATAACTTTATTAAACAGATCAAGCCTCTCTTGATTCTTGAGTCTCTCCATGAGGACCTCCTCGGGAAGGCAGGACTCCACCATTGGAGTCAGGAAATCCCCAAACTTTTCTTGGCCAAGAAGAGATTCCAGGTTTCTCAGCTTAGTTTCCACTTCATCGTAAAGGCTAGAGAGATCGGTTTTTGATCTGCCTGTCACGGCATTTTTCATCACTAGAGACAGCAAGTCTCTCACGTAAATTTGTACTAACAAATCCTCCCTTCCGAATCGCTCCTGCAGCTGTTGGATGGCTTTTGGGTCGTTGCTCGCTGTAGCTGGGAAGCTCTCAACCACACGTGCGGCTTTTGATTTCGGCACAACTGCTTGAATTAGGAATTTGTCCTCTGCCGGTATGGTGTCATCATCGTGCATCTTTTGAAACTGCGCCCAAAAGGCCAAGTATTCTTTAGCTTCGCCGTTAAATTTCTTCAATTCAATTTTAGGTATATCCCCACAAATACGTCCAGCGACAGTGTCACAATAGAGTCATCAGTATCTTCACATCCCATTCCGCTTCATTCATTTTTTGATTCAGTTATTATCCTTTCTATCTCTCTTTGTGCCTCCAATTTTTCCAAAGCGACTTCCGCTCTAAACTCAGGTTCATTGGAGTTCCGTTCACGGGGGGCTGTCATCATAACACTCGGCGTTTCTGGACGGACTGTTATTCTACTTCCGGCTTCAAAATTTGCAAATTGTAAACAGAACAACAAACCATCTCAACCAATCAGAGAGTATTTCACTCGAAACTCCGCCGAACTCCCCGAGCCAAGAGGTGGTGAACTCACTGCCGGCGAATTCACCCGAAAGAGGCGAGAAGGTCTAGTAGAATCGAGTAGAATACACTTTTAGCGTTTTCAACCGGTGAGTTCACCAAAGTGGACGAGTAGAATACAGCCCTTAGTATGCTATACGCAAAAAACAGCGCTACATTCTAGATAACAAGACGGAGTCTTAATAAAAGTCAAACATCTATTATTGACATCAACATTAAGAAATCATAAAGGAAAGATAAAGATCTCCTGATATATATACAGTTCATAAACATCATGGTTAACAGTTACATCTATCTGAATTTGCACATCTGTGCTCTTACACTATTATCATTTTAACTAAACTAAGCGGTCAGCGGGGTTGCACCCTCTTACATAATGGAGTGGGGTTTGGTCTTCCCCATCCTTATGGCGCACCATGCCCATTCTTGGGTCATGCGCCATAAAAACCATCTCATAATTTTCTTGGAACACAGCTTGATGGAGAGGAGTTTCGCCCTTGCTATCTTTTGCATTTACGTTTCACCCTCAGTTATGAGAAATTCGGTAATGAGTATATATAATAATAATATAATAAATCAATATAATAATATAATTAATCAATATAATTAGTCAAATGTAAAGGGGTACTACCATGTGCATTTGTTGCACAGACATTGACCTTTCTTTTTCTACGTGAGATAAACCTCATGAATCGTGTATAAATTTTAAGTGTAGGGTATAAATGTCTTGTGTTTGGCGCGGAATGGCCAAGTATGGCTCTTGCGCCATAAAACCCCATCAGCCAACCTTACACAAAGTGATCTTCATTTACTATTTTTTGTAAAACCTTGTCGATATCATTAATTTCTTTGGATGAAGCTTGACAAAGGCATACTTGACGAAGTATTTGTCAAGGAATTACAAACTTTTCCATCCACCATCGTCAATAAAAGCTGGAAATTGATTTTAACTTTTTCCCCATCCATTACACTTTCAAATGGATAAAGATTTCTCTCTTGAACTTAAATGCAATCAACTTCAGCCCTCGTTGCCTCTTCTGTTTCGTGCAAAAACTGAATTTTGATGGGATGACAAAATCTTGGGGACGAAGGGCTTTTCCATATAATAATGTCAAAATTGTCTTCATTAATAAGTTGCAATGGAACAAGTGACATAAAGAAAATGCTGGCATCATAGCTAATGGAGTCGTTACCCATCAGGTCAAAATTTTATGCTGGAACTAGCAAAGAAGTATGCTAGTTTTATCTCCAAATTTTGCATGGTACCTACATAACCCGTCGAATATAGGGGCTCTCGATTTGTGAAAACTACCCGACCTGTTCCAACGCCTACCTAGGTTACTATTCGACCTATTACGCGATCTAGACACATGTTCAACCTTTTGACTGAGCTGCTGATTACTATTGGTTGGGGCAAGCTACCTCGGCTGTCACTTACTTCATTGGGCGTGACATCCATAATTCTATCGGCCATTTTAGAAAGGTTATCTAAGCTATCGCTAGAAACTGACAATATTGCCTGCACGGTTCTTGGCAACCGCTGCGTCCATAATGATTTGAGGAAACTATCATCGATCTTGCTTCCTGCAAGTAGTTTCATCTTACGCAAAAGTTGCGACGGTTTGTGTCATCGCTTAGAACCACTTCAAGCAACAGTGTTTGGATTCACTTTTGTTCTGAGTGAGTCCGAAAAAGCTGAAATAAGGCCGGTTTTTAAGGTTTGGTAAGCCCTTTCCCTGGGCAGATTGGAGACAATGTCACTGACATAGGTCAACTCACCCGAATTTAGTGCAGCCACAACCGAATAAAATTTTGTAAGATCCAGCGAAATGGTGGCTTAACACTGCCACACCACTTACTTCAGTTGGGACAGTTTGGAGATTCACTACACTAGGACTTCTTCTTCTTCTAGCCTTACAGCCCTTTGTGAGCCTTAGCTTGTCGCACAATTCCATTCCAGGCAGCTCGGGATCTTGCCTTTCTTTTCCAGTTCTGTACTTTCATTGTATTAATATCTTCCAGGACATTATCCCTCCATCTTTTTCTTGGGCGACCTCTTGGTCTTGTTCCCATGAGTGTCCAATTTAGCATTCTTTTTATTCCTCTATCATCTTCCATTCTCTCTATGTGTCCTAGCCATGAAAGGCGTTGAGATTTTATAAATCTAATTATGTTTTTACCTTTAATGATTTTCTCCAGTTCTAGGTTTGTTCGAATTCTCCATTGACCATTTACCTGAACTGATCCCATAATCTTTCTCATTACTTTTCGCTCGAAAATAAGTAAACTATTTACATCTCTATTGGACACTAGGACTTAGATTAGAATTTTCATCCGATTTGTTTACGATCGAAGGCGAATCGCTTTCAGCTTTAACATTCGACATCCTAAAACCTTATATAGAAGAAGCGTATACTATCCAAATTTATTAGTGATAAGCACTAACTGGACGCAATCTGAACAGATCCTTGGCCACGTGAACGGAATCCTGTTCGCCACTAAAGGATCACCGATACGGGAGTGTAGACAAATGTCATTTTATTTAAACAGAAAACGGCCCAGCCGCTAGGAGGGTAAAGAATGCATAGCATGAAGAGAAAAGTGATGGCTCGCAGGCCGCATTTATAAGGCTTTTAGCGCTTGCGTAGAAACAAATACAATTAACTGCATTTAAACATAACTGCAAACACAAATTTAAAGTTCAGCAAAAAAAGGATCTGTTCTAAAGGTTAAACGCTCTATCACAATATAAAATTTTGATCGGAGTATCATGTGTGCCACCTGTCCTCTAGGCTTCTTTAAGTGGCGGCTCACCGGTGAGCCAGTGCCGTACATATATGCGCAACCCGTCCCAAAAGGGTTAAAAGAAATATTTCATTCTGAATCTTTTGCCTTAAACAAGTTTTAGAGTATGCCTGCTTACAGAAAAGCTTAACTGAATCGAATAATTGATTTCTTAACCCTTTATATCCTGACGGTACTTATAAGTACCGCTTTGTTCAAACATCTATAGATTCGTAATCTGACGGCACTCAAAAAGACCCGAAGAGAACTGGTTCTGAAAACTGGTTGGAGATGGCAGAACCAATCGGATATCTTTCTTCTTTGCATTGTAGCGATTTTTTGTAAATATAATGATGCAAAAAAAATTCAATTAAAAAGTTGATCGTCGTAAGTTAATTCAGGATATAAAGGGTTAAAGGGGTCCTTTTTGTGCTTTCAGTTGCAAAGGAAGCGTCACATAGGAAACGACATCGTAGCGATAGTTTTTCAAGACTCCAACACGCCCTTTCTTCCTTCCATGATAGCCTCTCACTTCCTCCACGCTTACATTGTCGTCCAAGCCGTCGACCCGCTTACTCCAAACGTAACGTAAGTATCTCTTTTTATACAGTAAAATCTAGTTCAGGGTTCCCACGGTCCTTGAATTTTTTAAGGCTAAATTTAGGTACTTGAGAGTCCTTGAAAACCGTTCTAGGTCCTGGAAAAATGACTTAGGTCCTTTAATTTTCACTCAGCCACTAATCGAACTTAATTTTTTCAGATCTTTCTTTGTTTTTTTCCTAGAAATTTTCTTTAAAACTACTCTTATGAACATAACTTGTGGCCAGTTTTACAAACTGACAGTGAAGAGCGACTTCTCCTCTCGTTCGGATTGTTGAAATACGACTAATTTTTAAATGTCTGCTAAAAAGGTCCATGAAAAGTCCTTGATTTTCAATGCTTTCAAAGAGTGGGATCCATGTAGTTACAACGAACTTCAGGGGACAGCAAAATTTCTTCGTTGTAACTGTATTTCAATACATTCAAGCAAAAACAGTTGGGGACTTTCGTAATAACGGGATTTTTCAATGTATCAGTATTCGTTGTAACAGGATTTCACTGTAGAACCAAAATTTTAAAGATAACTTCGACTATACTCTATTCATTTAGAATTGGCGCTTGAGAAATAGTGCTTTCCCCCACGCTAGAAGCGTAACCATAGTTACTATCTTCGAGCAGCCAATAGTAAGCCTTCTTCGTCACTCTGACGAAGATAGTTGCTATGGTTTCTGATCGGTGGTGGGAGAAGGAAATATTTTCAAGAGCCAGTTCAAAATGAACAGACTATAAATATACAAACTTTAAAACTGATAGGTTGCTACAAGACCAAGAAAACGGAGGTTTTGAAAAAATTAGTGAAATTAATTTTTTTTATGAAAACCGGAAGAAGAAAAATTGCCAAACCGGAAATTAGCTTTTTTACTTCCTTTTTTCATCACAACTATGGTTAAAAAATTTTGGCCAAGACTTCAAGGGAACAAATAACACCATGGATTTTAATTCCGTAGAAATTAGCGATAGAATAAATTAGTTGGTGAATTGTTTGGCCAGAGTAACTAAATTAAACTTTAAAATAGTTTCATAATGAAGTTTGTGTTTGTAATAAATTTTTTATCCAATAAAGCTTTACAATTCTGAAAAACTATTCCTAATTATTAAATTCACACATCAAAAATATTTAACTACTACTAATAAAAGTTTAGTCTATAAGATGCTATGCCATGGTTTTTCTCTTTCAATCATTGAAGTAAACTGGGAATTTTATTTTGTCATGGGAGTAGCAACCCTGAACTGGCATTTTCAGCATCTAATGGTTGAGCCCAACCACTGGTGGATCCAGGGGCCCCCCAAAAGGAATGAGAACTAACAGTGAGAAAGAGAAGAGGTCGAAATTCAGGGGTGTATATAAAGGACTCCAAAACGAATCCTGTTTTTAGGGTCAAATTCCCAGAAATTTTCTGGGGGAGGATCAGTCCCCCTTTGGTACTCTATTATTTACAACTTTTTTGTTATAAGTTTGTCAAAATGGTAAAGTCCTACCAAAATGTAAATTGGATTCTTGAAAAAGTATGTCTGAAATTGAATCGCTTATTTCAGAAACGTGTTAAACGCAATGTTAATCCTATAAGGTTTAACAGGTTTCTGAAATAAGCGATTCAATTCAGGTTAGGTGTACCAAAACGAATTTAAAATCTGCTTTTTTAGACTTAAATTTCCAAAAATTTTCTGGGGAAGGACCCCACATCCCCCCTTTAGATATTTGGAAGACTATTTTGATTTTGAATATTCTTAGCCCCCCAAAAAAAATCCAAATCCTGGATCCGCCCTAAGCCCAGCCTTTGACATTGTCTCTTACAAAAGATGTTGGGGAACAAAACCCACAAAAACCATTTCAACCTGTAAATTTTTTCTTCTAGGGGAAGTTAAAACAATTTTCTGTAGAAATGTACTGAACGTTGATAACCTGTTTTAACCATCATATTTAATTTTTTTATTGCAGGTACAAAGTATCTGTCACAGCTCGAGAAGGTGTTCCGACGTTCGGCCCCAACCTGCCCAACCCCTCTGTGTTCAGGAAAGAGGAAGATTTCAGGGAATTCCTACTTACCAAACTAATTAACGCCGAAATAGCTTGTTACAAGGCCGAGAAGTTTTCCAAATTGGAAGTGAGTTTTTAAGTTTTTTTCTTAAAGAAAATAGGCTCAGTTTAATAATATTTTTATTTATTTACACACACAACAGATGATTCCAATTACGAAAGAAAAAGAAAAATTATTTGCATAAAACACTTTCACATAACTTTTTAAAAGCACTGAAAGACACCGAAAAAATATCCATTTCATTACAATACACGTTAAAAATCATAAAATCTATTGATAGGATATTGGCTGTATAATTGAATCTAGAAAATGGACTAATGAAAAGATAATTATTGCGTAAATTATAATTCCTAACAGAAAACTGAATTAAACACAAAATATCAGGACAATCAAATAAATTAACAAGACAGATCTCAAAGATGGAATATTAAAGAACTTATAGTCCAGTTAATCTACTGAAAAAGGGTCAAACCAGTAAAAAATTGCAACATTTGGTTTTTCAACGGTTTTCACACGGGAATGACCTCAGTGATAACATACTCAAAATCCGTCTGAGGGAAGTTTAATTTTTAAAATATGGCGACCCGATGTTTGTGACATATTGTCTATTGGCCACTTCTGACTATACTTCTACTAGGGAAATAAAAATAGACTAAAGCGATCAATACATCAAATAAAACCCTCAAATCATGTGGAATAACTATAAAAATTAACCATAAATGCAATTAACCCTTTATTTTTACTGCATTATGATTCACTGCAATTTTTTTCGTGCAAATATTTTTTTTGAGTCACTAAATTGAAAATTAAGGGATCTAATATAATAAAATAATCATCTTTGGAAAATTGAATCTGCTAGAGCCAATAACTCAAATTGATACTTTTGGGTACTGTCAGTACACGGAGTGCTAAAATATTCTCACAATACAAGAAAAACATAGCTTTTTTATCGCAGTAATAAGTCTTAAAAAATAATACACTTAACTTTTGACTTTAACTACCTTTTTGCGTGAACGAAAATGACAATCATGTGAATCCGATCGAAATGGCAGCTAAACTTACAACTTCAGTTAAATCTATTCGCATTTCCCGCTAAAATACTCATCATAGAACCTTCGTTGCTTTTTATCCTAGAAGAGGATAACTGAAAGAGTGTTCCAGCAAATTATCATCAATATATTCGCGAGGATGGTTATTCTATGCAATTTGAATTTCAAAGTTGGCGGTACTTGTATGTACCGTCGGTGAATAAAGGGTTAATGGTTTGGTCTTAACAGCAATGTGTTTTTCTTTAGAGACGCACGAGGGCCTCCCTCCTTCAGTCCCTGCACGACGAGCTGCGGCTGAAGACGGCTGACTTCAGCGGGGTTGCCGGAGACAGCGGGAAGGCGACGTCGGAACTGAACGGCAACAGCAACCGCTTCCTGGACTCTGTGCGCAAGGCGCTGACCAGCCGCGTGCGGTCGCACTCTGTCGAGACCAACTTGGCCAACTCCGTCATGAACAAGCGCTCCTCCTCCTCAACTTCCAACAGCAGCCTCTCGTCCATCGTGGCCGGGGAGGTCGCACAAAATGTGAGTGCTTCAACCAACCTTTCAGAAAGGAACTATTGTTGCAATAATAATTTTAAGAACTTCAAACCAACTTCCCTGAAAATAACAGACCAATTATTAAGTGAACCAACCAATACTGCAGGGGTGCAGAATATGTCCGAACGCCCGAACGAGGTTCGGGGGAAATTCAAGCAGCTCTGGGGAAATTTTTGCCCCAAGATAGAAAGAAAAACTAAAAAAATCTAATCATCATTAGCTGACTAACAAATATTTTGGGTAGTAACTGCATTATAACCTCCAAGTTCAACTGAAATCGGGTGAAAACTGCGGAGTTACGGATCTTGAGCGGGAAAACTACTGATCTGCGCTAAAAATCCTAGTTTTCTAGGTGAATACCTGAAAGTTGGCATTTCCTTGTGCCATAAAACCCCACCAACCAACCAACCAACCAACCTTGCTTTCCAATTGGTATGCAGAAAAAACAACGTATTCGTGGTAGGATGGGTAATTTTCACGATAATTATGTTCTTGTTAAATCACACCCATGTTCTTTTCTAAAAAATTGAGTTAATTAAGGAGAAGTTTACATTTAGCTTAAATTAGAGAAAAAATAGTTTTTCATGTTTTAAGAAAAGAGGCACTTCTGAGCTATAAGATTATAAGTGTGTAAGAAAGACTAAAAAAAGGAGAGTCTAAAGATCATTAAAATTTAAATCTATGGATTATGTGAAAATTTTTGAATCTGAAAGAAGTTTACTAATTATTAAAACTACTTTTTTAAATAAAATCTCATTTTGGGGGAAATTTTGGAGTAAAAAATATGTTCTGGGGAAATTTTGGACCCTGAAACATTTTCTGCACCCCTGCAATACTGAAGATATGGAACCATTCCATTCTCTCCATTTTTAAAGTGGCTGGAGAAGTTGCTCAAAATGTGAGTGGTTGCAACGATGGTCACCTTCTTTAAGGTTTAAGGTCACTTGGAAAAAAATATAGAAAATATATACAGGGGTAGAAGTCGTCCTATATTTAGGCTTACCATACGTCCGGGTTTACCCCGGACAGTCCGGGGTTTTTAGTGCTGTCCGGGGAAATGTCCGGGGTCGCAATATGTCCGGGGTTTTCATACTTTTAAGATTTGCCAGACATTTTTGTGAAAAATCGTGAAAAAACTCTTAAAAACTGCGTTGTTTCACAGTATCTAACATCTGTATTAATTTGGAGAACTTACTTTCAGGGAATTTTATAATAAAATTAAGTCAATCAAACAATTTTTGAAAAAATAATGTCGAATAAAGAAATAAAATTTGATATTTCTGTTCAATGTTTATAACTTTGAATGTTTTTTCTTAGTTTTTAATCTTTGATGATTTGATACGGTACTAATTAAGAAATTTCAAAAATATGTCCTGGGTTGGACCCAAGAAAATATGGTAAGCCTACCTATATTTCCTATAAATCCTATATTCTCAAAAAACATGAAAAAAGCGTCCTATAAATCCTATATTTCAAAAAATAATCCTATATTCCATCAAATGACCCTACTTTTGGGATCAAGTATTCAAAATTTAAGCTTGATATCTTGAATATCCTTGAAAATATTTTTAATACTTACTAAATGGCCCAAAATTTTAAATTTTAGATGGCTTTATAGTTTATAATTATTACAGGATGTTTTTGTTGATCATGTAGTAGTCTTAAAATCATATAACAGTCTGGATTTCTTCTAAAAGTTAATGAGTTTTCAATTATTTTTTGGTTTTTTTCCTATAAAGTTGCTTTTTTAGATTCAATGAGGGCAGAAAAACAAGTTTATATTATCTCACGATTGCGATTTTCGTGTCTGATGTCAGGGGCGTAGCCAGAGGGGGGTATTTGGGGATATACCCCCCCGAAACTCAGAAAATTTCCTTTTAGACCATAGAAAACCACTAAAAATACCCCATATCCCCTCCCGAAATATCAACATCCCCCTCCGAAATTTTTTTCTGGCTACGCCACTGTCTGATGTCGATATTCTTGACTTCAAAACTTAATTTTGGAGAAGTGTTTACATGTGTCCCAAATATGGACAGGTTTAACAGGCATATTAAAAGATCAACCACTTAAATTGCTTGCTATTATGTAAGAAAGCAAAGTAGTTTGATTTTATTGTTCAAAATTTTTTTTCATCAGGAAAACAATCTTTCTCTTAATGTTTTTTTGTTTTAAAATTACTGGGAATTTTTAAAAACAAAAATGTAAGAGTTTTTTTAGATTTACCATTCATGCATTTTTGCTTGTCGTGTTATATAGATTTAATTGACTACAAATCACTAAAAGTATTTTTAAATTAAATACCTTAGGTTTTGTTTCGAAAGTTCGTGAAAGTATTTAGTTGCAATGTATAGCGTGACTCTTATTCTAGCCAATTTTTGTAGCTAAGTACAAGTAAATTTGTAGTTGTAAGCCTAAATACCAAACACTTAAAACTGATACAAATATGTTATTAGCCCTGTTACCAAACTATTAAAAATTTATTTTTGTCCTATATATTTTTTTGAAAAATCCTATATTTTTTCATTTGGTCACTTCTACCCCTGTATATAGAAAATTTGGAGAGGACTAAGACTAACAATATAGTCTGTGTAATTAGAATCGGCGGTTGAAAAGTCACGTGATTTCCCCAGTCTCCACACCCTTCCCCTGTGCGTTGCCATGGTTTCCAGTTCCACCAGTCTTATTTTTTTCCCACATCACGCCAAGCCCACAACCACCCGAGATTGTCATTGAATCTAACTCGTGTCGCAGCAGCCAATGAAATAATCGGAAAACTTTTTTTCGTTATAAAAGAAAAACTAATCATGGTTAAAAGTACAAAATTTTAAACAAATATACAATTATTTTTTTCAAAAAGATTGTCGTTTCGTTTTAAAAAAATTCTAATTAGTTTTATAACTATTGAGATTCAAAGTTTCAATTTAATTTCACCCCCTGCCGTAACTGATGTGCAAAAATAAAGCAGAATCACTTACGTTTTCTCCTTTGTTACCTAGGCGACGAACTTCAACTGATGAGGTCCAACCGCCTATTTTAATTACACAGACTATAAAAGGGTTAAACAAAAGTTTTTGAAAATGAATTATTTTTTATATTGATTTCTGCATTCCAAGTCTGCAGTGAATGATAGAAAGCAAAACTCCAGCCATCTGTTAAATTTTCTGAGGTTTTTTCTTTTACTTTTTATAAGGTGTATTCTACTTTACACCCTACTTCCTCAGTTATTTATATAAATTTTCCTTACAGATTCCTAAAGTTCCAAAGGAAACACTTCTTAAAATATCATCACCAAATTCAGCTAGGAGGTAAGTTTTCTTTTTTTCAAATAAAACTTAAGGGTTTTTTTAGTAATCATGATTTTTTTTATATGTTTCATTATTTTTGATAGTTTGGGTTCACGGTTGCTCAATAGAGTATTTGATGCCTTGAAGTTCAGTGCCACAAAGAATATATCCGAATGAAAAAGAGTGGACCAAACAAATCACGAATCCGATATCAGTACATGTTAGAATTCAAATAGTAAATGCTTATTTTTTTCTAGCATGCAAAAAAAAAGTTTTAACGAGTTTTAGGTATTTTTAGAACAAAATGTATGCACTTAACAGTAGTAATGATGCCTGAAAGTTGGTATAATTTTAAATAGCATGCTTTTGAGTTTTGACTCTTTCTAAATCACCCTTTACTAATTTCATTTGCTTCGTCGCTTTTAAATGCCCCACAAAACTAGAGGACAAAACAAAAACTTATAACTACTAGACAGCAATATTTCTTGACCCACTTTGCAGAAGGAGAAACTGTTGGGAAATAAACCAACTTTTTATGAAGATTCATTGCTGTAATAATCTAAAAACTTTAAACCAACTTCCAAGAAATAACTTTTAATTATTAAATAGACCAACTTTCTTGAGATATATTTTAAAGCTACTATTTTAATATTTATTTATTTATTTTTCCGATTATTTTTAGTTGGCAAAAGGTAAAATTTTTGTTCTAGAAAAAGATAAATATTTTAATAGAAACTTTGAGAGTCAACCTGCTTCTATAAAGGAATTTGAGTTTAGGATAGTTTTTTAATTTTGTAAATATTTCGTAGGGTGTATAAATAAACTAGATTGTATTTATTTACTTGCGTCCGCAAGGTTTTTGAAAGTAGTGACAAAAAAGGTTAATTTGTTGCTTCCAGAAACTGAGTAAACAGAAATCTTTAAGGGTTGCTAGGAGGAGTTTCAGTATGCAAATCATGATAAAAAGAAGCTATAATACATGGGTTTAACAAACTAATCATAATTCTAAATTGAATTTAACTCATAATTCAGACACTGTGCTGGGAACTACTTTCTTTGTTTGATGTCAGCCAGGATGAGGTAACGTTCCTGTCTAGTATAGATCACCCTTTACTAATTCCTATTTGCGTACCTTATCATTTTATAACACCTTATGCCTTATTTAATCTCTCAAATACTGTTATGTGATATCTTGTTCTCACAGGTTATAAGTTTTATTAACATACTAACCTTGATTTGTTTTTATCAGACCAATGAATGAGACCTAACAAAGGTTTCTTGCATTGGGGCCGTTTCTGTTTTAAGGGTCAATGCAGATATAACTTAATGTACCACAATGTAGGACATCATACCTGGGTTTAATAAATTTGCTTTACAAATTTCATGGTGAATTAATTATTTAATGCTGTCTATTTTAAATATACAAATCTTATTAAGAATCTTTTTTTTGTTGGGTTAGGGTAGGCAGTGGACAGACACAGAAAGTAGGCAGGTGATAAAAATCAAAGCATTTATTGGGAACCAAAAGAGCATAAATAAAAATAAAACACCTCAAGTGAGGCAAGCGTAGTTACATTGATCTATCTAAATCTCAGGATAATAAATTATCTCATATGAGGTTTCTCTACAAGTTTATATACTCTGGAGACCTACTCTGCCGTCCTAAGCGAAATGTACGTAAACGAGTTTTCTTAAAACTTCATTTCCTTTCTCCCTTGGCGCGTTTTTAAATTGGCGAGAATGTATCTCGCTACTTCAAAGCCACTAGAATGGTTGGGAAATTCAGGCAGCTTAGTCGTTCATTCTGCTCGTTTTGTTGGCGGTTTTGGTGTTGTTAAAGGGTTGCTGTTATCCATTGTTAAACTTAAAAAGGGAAAAAAATAAAACTTTAAATATTAATAATTCTAAAACTAATTCGATTTTTTTAACAAACGAAACGACAATATTTTTGTAAAAAATAATTGCATATGCGTTTAAAATATTGTACTTCTACCATGATTAGTTTTTCTTTTATAACGAAAAAAGTGCTCTTAATTATTTCATTGGCTGCTGTGAAACGAGCTAGTTTCAATGTTAATCTTGGCGGTCTGATATCGTAAGCAGGTTGCCGCATAGAATTGAAAATCCGCCAAATGCTCTTTTGGCGAGATTTTTCTCAAAGTAAATCTGTGAGAAATTGCGTTAGTGTACACTTTCGCTTAGGACGGCAGTACTGTAGTCTGTTCATTTAGAAAAGGCGGCTGAAACAAAATCAAAAACGCTCATCACCAACTTCAGTGACCGATTCTTTTACTGTATTTCGACTTCTTCTGTTTAGGCTACCTTGCACCAGAATTTTTTTTCGACGATAATTACATTACTAACTGCTTCTAACACATTACGTCTGAGGCGCCTATTCTAACTGAACAGAGAGTATAGTGGGTTGCGGCGACCCAGAGTTTGAGAACCTCTGCTCTAACAAATTATGTCTAACTGTTGCCAATCGCAAAAACTAATGAAAGAAAAGTCACCTCCCAGGCAGCAATACAAAAAGGAAAAACCTCTCAAGTTTTTCACTTCGAGAGATCACATAAAAATTTTTTTTTTACGTCTCTTCATTGCAAATCTGTATCGAAAATCCCACTTTGTTCCAGCAGAGAGTTCCGCAACCGCAGCCTGGACTCGCTCAACTCGGGCGGCACCCCCCTGTGGGCGCGGACCAACAGCAGCCCTGGCACGCCCATCTCCAGCCCGGACACTCCCCCTCCCCCCCACTACAAGCCCCGCCCCTCGGAGTCTGACTCCTCCAGCGTCAACAGCCTGGAGCTGGAGCAAGGACAGAACGGGGCCTGCTGCGGGGACAGCGAAGCTGCCTTCGGGAGCAGCGGAGAAACCTCTGGCTGCCCACACTGCTCCGATAATGAAGGTCAGTGCAGGCCAGGGTTGGCTAGATTGGACCCAATGGGTTTTTTCAAAAAAACCCACATTTTGGACCCATTTTTGGGTTTTTTCAAGAAAAATCAAGATTTTGGCAGTTCCTTCGAAATTTAATGTGTTTTTTTTTAATTTGGGATATTTTAAAAATTTCAATGGGTCTTTTCAAAATTTAAACAGATTTTAAAAATTAAATGGTGTTGTTTTTTCATTATCGAATGAGGTTTTTTCAAAATTTAGGACCTTAAGTTCAAACTAGATATAAAAAATCGAGAAGATTTTTTTTAATTTCAGTTGGTTTTTTTCAAAGTTGAATAGATTTCTTTCAATATTGAATGGGTTTTTTCAAAGTTTAGGATATTTTTTGAATTTTAGTGGGTGTTGTCAAAATTTAAACCAGGTTTCAGTAAATAAGGGGTGTTTTTACAATTTCAATGGGTTTTTTCAAACTATAAAAACTTTGAAAAAACCCACTTAACTGTGGAAAAACTGACATTATTTTGACAGAACACATTTAACATAGAAAGAACTCACTGAAATTTGATAAAACCCACTTATGTTGAAGGAGAAAACCACTTAATTTTGAAAAAACCCACACTTTTTCTGAAAAAACCCAGTTTTATATGGGTTTTTTCAGGGTTTTATTGAAAAAACCCAACCCACTTGGGTTTTTTCAAAAAAACCCGGGTTTTTGCCAACCCTGGTGCAGGCACTGCAACGCTCCTGTTTTTCCTAATTTTCCTATTTTTTCTCATTATAGCTTCTTTTTTCCTATTTTTACCGTCCATTTTTATTCTGCCTCCCTCTTTCTCTCCTGAAACAAAAATATGCTCGTCTTTTCCCACAAATTTTTTTTCTGTTAATGAGGAAGTTGCATGATTTTTTATATTTTTTAAATAGATTCTTGTGCAAAAATAAGCAACTACCCAAAATTTGAGGGCCGATCGAGCCAAAAAAAAAATAAACAAAATTTGATTGCCAAAAAAAAATAACTTTTTAAAAGCGCGCGAAAACGCCAAGAGTTTGGGATCATCGTAAGTTGACGTCGTCATATGATACACATTGTTGGAAAGCAACGGAGTTGATGGTATGATTGTTGACATCTTTAAACAATAAGCGTTTATAGTCACGTGTTTTTTTCCCGACTTTTAAATTAAAATATTTAATTACCTGTACATTTTTTTTGAAAAATTGACTAGATATTTCATTTTACGGTACAAAAAACCCTTCGGAACACTTGTTTTTGAAAATCTGACACATGCAACTTCCTCATAGTGAGATATTTTATAACAGAAAGCTCCTAACTGTGTGACTTCACATGTGCCTCCCCTCTTGGAAATGTGGGAACTACCGTTTTCATCCAAACACTAGGCTATAAAAAAGCTAGAGCTCAGTATTTCAAAGCGGAATGATAGTAGACAAGGCACATTTGACCTCACAAGCTGTTTCAGCTCAGACGGAAAAGAAGCTATTTTTAATTGAAAATAACTTAAAATGGAGGGTTTTGAAAGGTAAATTAAAGTGTTTTTTGGAGGTTTTAAGCCATTCTGAGTACATTATGATTATAAAAAATTTGACTGCAATTATCCATTATAGTGTTTTAAGTGGGTTTTATATATGACTTTTATTTGTATGATACTAAAGTTGGTGAAATGTTTGAAGTTTTTTTTTAAAGTTGAAATTTGAAAATTTCAACTTTATTCCAAATTTGAAATAGTAACTTAATTCCAATTTTGAATAGTAAATTGAATAATATTTTGTCCTTTGAAGTTGTGTATAATCCCTTTGTGTACTTTTTCAGCTATTATAAGACAGATGGAAATTCTGAAACAAGAAGTCAACAAACTGAAAAGTGACAAACTAGAATTACTGAAGCACAATTTGGTGAGTTTTTCCTCTCAGTTTTTACTTCAGTAATTTTTTTTATCAAAGTTTTATCATTACCAAAGTTAAATTTTGGTCGTGATCTAATTTACAATTGACCTGGATACAAATATATAGGAGTTGGTTTAGGCAGGAACCAGTGGCAGGATTTTGGTCTGGGGGAGCTGAGTTTCACAACTAACCTTATTGCTTTCATGGGCTGTTCAGATATTAATGTAAGCAACTGAAAGGGGGGTTGCCAGTGCCGTAACCATGTCAACTCCAAGTGTTGCCAAAATTTGCCCCTCAAAATAGTGTTTTGGCTCATTTTGAAGCCTTTCAGATTCCACCCAAAGAGCACAACTTATTGTAACCTATGACCTATTTTTGGATACAAATATATAGGAGTTGGTTTAGGCAGGAACCAGTGGCAGGATTTTGGTCTGGGGGAGCTGAGTTTCACAACTAACCTTATTGCTTTCATGGGCTGTTCAGATATTAATGTAAGCAACTGAAAGGGGGGTTGCCAGTGCCGTAACCATGTCAACTCCAAGTGTTGCCAAAATTTGCCCCTCAAAATAGTGTTTTGGCTCATTTTGAAGCCTTTCAGATTCCACCCAAAGAGCACAACTTATTGTAACCTATGACCTATTTTTGGATACAAATATATAGGAGTTGGTTTAGGCAGGAACCAGTGGCAGGATTTTGGTCTGGGGGAGCTGAGTTTCACAACTAACCTTATTGCTTTCATGGGCTGTTCAGATATTAATGTAAGCAACTGAAAGGGGGGTTGCCAGTGCCGTAACCATGTCAACTCCAAGTGTTGCCAAAATTTGCCCCTCAAAATAGTGTTTTGGCTCATTTTGAAGCCTTTCAGATTCCACCCAAAGAGCACAACTTATTGTAACCTATGACCTATTTTTGGATACAAATATATAGGAGTTGGTTTAGGCAGGAACCAGTGGCAGGATTTTGGTCTGGGGGAGCTGAGTTTCACAACTAACCTTATTGCTTTCATGGGCTGTTCAGATATTAATGTAAGCAACTGAAAGGGGGGTTGCCAGTGCCCTAACCATGTCAACTCCAAGTGTTGCCAAAATTTGCCCCTCAAAATAGTGTTTTGGCTCATTTTGAAGCCTTTCAGATTCCACCCAAAGAGCACAACTTATTGTAACCTATGACCTATTTTTGGATACAAATATATAGGAGTTGGTTTAGGCAGGAACCAGTGGCAGGATTTTGGTCTGGGGGAGCTGAGTTTCACAACTAACCTTATTGCTTTCATGGGCTGTTCAGATATTAATGTAAGCAACTGAAAGGGGGGTTGCCAGTGCCCTAACCATGTCAACTCCAAGTGTTGCCAAAATTTGCCCCTCAAAATAGTGTTTTGGCTCATTTTGAAGCCTTTCAGATTCCACCCAAAGAGCACAACTTATTGTAACCTATGACCTATTTCTGGATACAAATATATAGGAGTTGGTTTAGGCAGGAACCAGTGGCAGGATTTTGGTCTGGGGGAGCTGAGTTTCACAACTAACCTTATTGCTTTCATGGGCTGTTCAGATATTAATGTAAGCAACTGAAAGGGGGGTTGCCAGTGCCGTAACCATGTCAACTCCAAGTGTTGCCAAAATTTGCCCCTCAAAATAGTGTTTTGGCTCATTTTGAAGCCTTTCAGATTCCACCCAAAGAGCACAACTTATTGTAACCTATGACCTATTTTTGGATACAAATATATAGGAGTTGGTTTAGGCAGGAACCAGTGGCAGGATTTTGGTCTGGGGGAGCTGAGTTTCACAACTAACCTTATTGCTTTCATGGGCTGTTCAGATATTAATGTAAGCAACTGAAAGGGGGGTTGCCAGTGCCGTAACCATGTCAACTCCAAGTGTTGCCAAAATTTGCCCCTCAAAATAGTGTTTTGGCTCATTTTGAAGCCTTTCAGATTCCACCCAAAGAGCACAACTTATTGTAACCTATGACCTATTTTTGGATACAAATATATAGGAGTTGGTTTAGGCAGGAACCAGTGGCAGGATTTTGGTCTGGGGGAGCTGAGTTTCACAACTAACCTTATTGCTTTCATGGGCTGTTCAGATATTAATGTAAGCAACTGAAAGGGGGGTTGCCAGTGCCGTAACCATGTCAACTCCAAGTGTTGCCAAAATTTGCCCCTCAAAATAGTGTTTTGGCTCATTTTGAAGCCTTTCAGATTCCACCCAAAGAGCACAACTTATTGTAACCTATGACCTATTTTTGGATACAAATATATAGGAGTTGGTTTAGGCAGGAACCAGTGGCAGGATTTTGGTCTGGGGGAGCTGAGTTTCACAACTAACCTTATTGCTTTCATGGGCTGTTCAGATATTAATGTAAGCAACTGAAAGGGGGGTTGCCAGTGCCGTAACCATGTCAACTCCAAGTGTTGCCAAAATTTGCCCCTCAAAATAGTGTTTTGGCTCATTTTGAAGCCTTTCAGATTCCACCCAAAGAGCACAACTTATTGTAACCTATGACCTATTTTTGGATACAAATATATAGGAGTTGGTTTAGGCAGGAACCAGTGGCAGGATTTTGGTCTGGGGGAGCTGAGTTTCACAACTAACCTTATTGCTTTCATGGGCTGTTCAGATATTAATGTAAGCAACTGAAAGGGGGGTTGCCAGTGCCGTAACCATGTCAACTCCAAGTGTTGCCAAAATTTGCCCCTCAAAATAGTGTTTTGGCTCATTTTGAAGCCTTTCAGATTCCACCCAAAGAGCACAACTTATTGTAACCTATGACCTATTTTTGGATACAAATATATAGGAGTTGGTTTAGGCAGGAACCAGTGGCAGGATTTTGGTCTGGGGGAGCTGAGACTAACCTTATTGCTTTCATGGGCTGTTCAGATATTAATGTAAGCAACTGAAAGGGGGGTTGCCAGTGCCCTAACCATGTCAACTCCAAGTGTTGCCAAAATTTGCCCCTCAAAATAGTGTTTTGGCTCATTTTGAAGCCTTTCAGATTCCACCCAAAGAGCACAACTTATTGTAACCTATGACCTATTTTTGGATACAAATATATAGGAGTTGGTTTAGGCAGGAACCAGTGGCAGGATTTTGGTCTGGGGGAGCTGAGACTAACCTTATTGCTTTCATGGGCTGTTCAGATATTAATGTAAGCAACTGAAAGGGGGGTTGCCAGTGCCCTAACCATGTCAACTCCAAGTGTTGCCAAAATTTGCCCCTCAAAATAGTGTTTTGGCTCATTTTGAAGCCTTTCAGATTCCACCCAAAGAGCACAACTTATTGTAACCTATGACCTATTTTTGGATACAAATATATAGGAGTTGGTTTAGGCAGGAACCAGTGGCAGGATTTTGGTCTGGGGGAGCTGAGACTAACCTTATTGCTTTCATGGGCTGTTCAGATATTAATGTAAGCAACTGAAAGGGGGGTTGCCAGTGCCCTAACCATGTCAACTCCAAGTGTTGCCAAAATTTGCCCCTCAAAATAGTGTTTTGGCTCATTTTGAAGCCTTTCAGATTCCACCCAAAGAGCACAACTTATTGTAACCTATGACCTATTTTTGGATACAAATATATAGGAGTTGGTTTACGCAGGAACCAGTGGCAGGATTTTGGTCTGGGGGAGCTGAGACTAACCTTATTGCTTTCATGGGCTGTTCAGATATTAATGTAAGCAACTGAAAGGGGGGTTGCCAGTGCCGTAACCATGTCAACTCCAAGTGTTGCCAAGCAGAGCCCTGCACGAGCTCGCTATAGCGCGTCTAACCCGCGATTTAAAAAATAAGCCCGTAAGTAACATTTTGTTTGTACAAGCGCGGCGGGCTGGGGAAAAAGCGGCGGGCCTGGAAAAACTCGGCGAGCTGTAAAAAGCTCGCCGGGTTTTTAGAAGCGCGGCGACTTTTCCCCGAATCGTCTCCGGCTGCTAAACGGTTTCCGAGCAGTTAGATTAGATGCGCGCTTTGCGGGTTTTCAGTAAATAGAAATACTCATGGTTTTGTTCATTATAATTTCATTTATCTTCAAGAAGTACTGGAAACAGGATTTAAATTTAATTTAAAGGAAGCAGTTTACTTCGAAACCGTTATTAATTAACCGTTATTCAAAGTTTTATCCTAGTAACTTCTCAATCTGATGACTTAAACAAGAAGAAAAAATCTTGAAATGTTAACTAATCTATCAATGATAATTTTTATCAAAATGTTATAGTAAGATAAAATATTTTCTCATTTCATTAGGACGTAATGCATTATGACTTGATATACTGCGATTCCTACTAAGGGAAGCGCGCAAGCTTCAGACCGGCGAGTTACGTGGAGAGCGGCGCGCCTGGAAAAACCCGGCGGGCTTTTAAAAGCCCGGCGAGTTTTTTCCGGATCGCCGAATCTAATCGAGCTCGTGGTGCCTCGGCGCGCTGGTTTTTCAGAGACGAGCTAGACGCGCTAAATCGAGCTCGTGCAGGGCTCTGTTGCCAAGTCCAAAATTTGCCCCTCAAAATAGTGTTTTGGCTCATTTTGAAGCCTTTCAGATTCCACCCAAAGAGCACAACTTATTGTAAGCGGCAGAATTTTCAAGGAAAAAAGTTTATAGTATTATGAATTTGAAAATTTCTAGGGGCCTTTGGGGTTCCTATTCCCAAAAATTTTTTGAATTTTGCCCTTAAAAGTGGCATTTTAACTCATGTTGAGACACTTTAGGTTACATCTCAGAGGATCACTCCTTGTAAATCCCTATAAAGTTTGAAGGAAAAACCGTACTTATTAGATTCCAAAATTTCGAGGATGTTTGGGGGTCTTCCCCCCAGAAAAATTTTGGAATTTTTACCCTTAAAAGTAGGGTTTAGATTCATTTTGAGACCCTTTGGGTAACAGCACCGAATGTCCGCAACGTTGCGAAATTGCTTTATTGCTATTACCAAAACTTTAGTCATTCCTGGGGGGGCTGCAGCCCCACAGCCCCCCCTACTGGATTCGCCACTGGCAGGAACTGTTTGAACATTTTAAAATCAGTACTCAAATCAAAAACACAGATATGAAGCAGTAAACAATATTCAATTTCTGTATCAATTCAAAGCATTTCCATATTTTCTTTTTTGTTATCTATTTGTACTAAAAAACCTCCAAGGGAAGAAAATCTACAATTATACTTTTTGTTTGCTGCAAAAAAAAAACAAAGTTATTAGTATACTACTTTTATGTGGGAAGTTGGTTATTTTGCAGGTATTAATTTAACTCCTTCTGTGATTTATAACTTTAACTGTGATATGGAAAAGTATTTTAAAGAAAAAGACTGTGTTTTTAAGTGTGTTTTAAGACTAAAACTGTGTTAAACTGTATTTTTAAGATGCCTTGACTATAGCTAAATAAATAAAGATGTATTTGTTAAAGAGCTTTAGATTTATTTTTGAGGTCACTGTTTGGAAAAAGATTTTGGAACTTTTTCAGATTTTTCTGATAGTTTTCTGTAGTCAACAAAGTTTGACTAATATATAGCTGGCAAATTAAAAAAGTATAAGAGAAAAAACTAACTAAATTATTTTATTCCTCTCTATAAAAGGGAAATATATTAAAGTATTCTCAAAAGTCATTGAAATAATTTTATTTACAGTTTAATTATAAATAGCATTTGAGAATGTCCTTAAAAATTTTCAAAATGTCCTTAGAAAGTCGTTAAAAAGTACTTAATTTTACTCTTTAAACTTCAGTACAAACCAGGGTTGGCAAAAACCTGGGTATTTTTGAAAAAACCCAAGTGGGTTGGGTTTTATCGGGTTTTTTCAATAAAACCCTGAGAAAACCCATATAAAACTGGGTTTTTTAGGAAAAGTGTGGGTTTTTTTCAAAATTAAGTGGTTTTCTCCTAGAAACTAAGTGGGTTTTTTCAAATTTTAGTGAGTTTTTTCTATGTTAAATCTGTTCTGTCAAAATAATGTCAATTTTTCCACAGTTAAGTGGGTTTTTTCAAAGTTTTTATTCTTTGGAAAAACCCACTGAAATTGTAAAAACACCCCTTATTTATTGAAACCTGGTTCAAATTTTAAAAACTAAAATTTAAAAAACATCCTAAACTTTGAAAAAAATTATTCAATATTGAAGGAAATCTATTCAACTTTGAAAAAACCCACTGAATTTTAAAAAATCATTATTTTTTATACCTAGTTTGAACTTGAAACGTTCTAAATTTTGAAAAAAAAACATTCAATAATGAAAAAAACCCACTGAATAATGAAAGAACCTATTTTAAAAAAAACTCCCTGAAATTGAAAAAACACCATTTAATTTTTAAAACCTAGTTTAAATTTTGAAAAAAAAACCCATTAAAATTTTAAAATATCCTATATTTTGAAGAAAAAACATATTAAATTTGGAAGGAACTGCCAAAATCTTGATTTTTCTTGAAAAAACCCAAAAGTGGGTCCAAAATGTGGGTTTTTTCACATGTGTTTTTTTGAAAAAACCCATTGGGTCCAATCCAGCCAACCCTGGTACAAACCTGTCCCATAGTTTTGAGTTTCATATTTTTGTTGTTGATGAAAAGAGTGTGTTATTTATTGAGAACCCCTCTTTTCCAGTCTTGCCAGAGAGAAATAAAGAAACTAAAAGAGAAAGAAGTGAAACTCACCACAGACCTGTCTCTTGCTAAAAGAGAAATGACCTACCTCCACGTCCAACTGGCCGAGATGAACACTGGCGACAGGTACACGACAATATAAACTGCGACAAATCTCATCGTTTCAAAGTATTTTTTGTGATATTGATATTTTAAATATATAACACCATATGAGAAGGACATGCATTTCACACAGTTCCCATTCTGTATGACTATATGATGATGAAGCTTTTATTGTTAAGTGAAAAAAATGTGTTTGAAATTTAACAGTATGTTAGGTTGAGTGTTACGAAATTTATTGTATTCGGCATTGTTGTGTGACTTTATCGAAAAGTTTTGGTAGGTGATTTTATCGCATTTTTTTTTGTTGTCGACTGATTTGTGGAATCAGTCGTGAAATTATTGAAATTAGTTGTGTTTTTTTGTTAACTATCGAGTTGTGACTTTTGAATCAGATGGAACTTGCTCAACTTTAACTAGTTAAATCACTGATAAGCTGTAGTATAAGAGTGGATGTTTTTAAAGTCAAAAGGGCATTTAAAACACTTTGGTAGCATTTTCCGAGTTAGTGATTCAGCATACTGTACAGGGTTTTTCCGAAAAGTGTTTCGTAACTTCGAGGTGGGGTAGAAGGCACTCCTAGACGACTTAGAATCAAAGAGGAATGGGGGGTCGGAAAACAAGCTAGGGGTTTTTACAAGCTGGCATGGGAAGTGGAATAACCCACAGAGTGGAGATTAACACGTAACCTTAAATGATTGGACTAAAACCAGGAAAAGCGTTTGAATCGGGTATGAAAACAGATTTAGCTGAAATTTTAGCTCTTTAATTGATTTTATGGAATAAATAACCTAATCAATGGTTTTAATTCGATATTTAAAGGTTATACATGTCAATTTCTGTCTCTCTCCACAGGGAATTTCGCAACTTCTCATGCCCGCTTATAAGACCCCCTAACTCGTTAGGAGTGCATTTCCGACCTCGCCATTCCTAGGTTATTCCGAGTGATCTAGGTGAGCCTTCCTAGATGTTAAGAAACACTGATCTGAAACACCCTCCGTACAATGAACAGAAGAATTTGTCGTTCAGTGTCCCAAGTCGGGGGTCTGTTTAGAAGAAAGTGAGGTTCTTTTTCGTGTCCTTCACAAAATATTTCAGACTTTAAACTGTCGTTGTTTTTCACAATACTGCAAATATGGAACCCTATTTCCACAGATTCAAGTGAACAGGATCGTGGTTGGAAAAACTTATTTATGGCCAACTTCCAGTTGCGGATCCAGGATTTAGTTTTGGAGGGGGGCTAAGAATTTTCATAACCCAATTGAATTTTCTTGTTAATGTAAATACGGAAAAGGTAGTGAATTATCCTGCTCCAACTACGAAAAGGGGGTCTGGGGGTCCTCCCCAGAAAATTTTTTGAAATTTAAGTAAAAAACCCCACTTTTTCAACTCTTTTTGGTAAGCCTCATCTGAATTTCGGATATAGATTTTTTGCGTTTTGACACAAACTTAGTAAAATATAGTTGTTTTTAATAATTTGACCTTAAAGTAACAGGGTTTTAACTCATTTTAGTACAAAAAATGTCATTATATAGAGTAAAACTTTTCATTTTGGGGGGGCCTGAGCCCCCTAGCCCCCCCCTGGATCCGCTAGTGCCAACTTCAAAAGGGATCCGATTAACACTCAGATGCCCGACAATTTGACTTCTCCATGAAGTTTGCATTGCCAGAAGGCTGGTGACATTGGGCAACTGACTGTCGGGATTTGGGACCCTTCAAAAGCACAAATTTATTAGTAGGTTTTCACAAAAAGTCTAGACAGACCCCTGCAAGTTCAATTTTAGATCATTTACTATCACAGAGAAAAATGCCTCTCGTGGCTGAGTGTCGAGTCTTGTTCCTTAGTATTCTGCCAATGATAATATTCAAATGGTTACATATATTTTAATAATATTGTTATTAAACTTGTTATTAGCATAATGATAGCACTTAAAAATAATTAAAAACCACATTATGTATGAATCTTGCTTCATTTCTAAAATATCCTAATTGAATGTTTTTGAGCTCGCAAGTATCTCGTCGCTTAAGGCGCAAAATGACATAACTGACATTTTGGCCATTTTGAGTTATGCATCAATCTTTATGGAAATCCCGGCCCCGGATCACCTGGCACCAACGATTTTGCGAAAAAATGACTCAAATCGCTGCAATCGTCAATTTTGTCATTTTAGCATAACTGCATTCGTAAGGCAAAATGACATAATTGCACGCCTTTCATTGATATTGTTAGGGACGCCGCCACAGAGAAGCGTTTCATCTCAATCCCCGGTCAAAAAGGCCTAAAATGAAGGTTTAAAACTATAATAATATTATTTTCTTTAATTAATAGCCAAACTGTTTTTTTTCATCTCCTGCAAAATAGGGAAAATGCAGTTATGTCATTTTGCGCCTTAAGCGACGATCTGTCATCCCTAGAGATTTCTATTACCTCTGTGTTATTTACTTGAAATTAAAGTGCTTCCTTAAATTTACTTCTACTTACATATTTATGTCACCAAAGAAACTATTGTTTTATGAATTTGAATGTTCTACCACAGGCTTACTAATTTTACTTGAATTGATTATGGAAACATTCAAATACGTAATATTGCTTCCTTGTTAAAAATCCGGGTTCAATTCCATTAAAGGTCCCGCTAATTATCACCAAGTTTTTATGAGCACTATATATTCAAATATCGACAAATTTTTCTGATTTTTATTGATAAACTAAATTGTTATTGATCTAACTAAACATTGTAATCTATAGTTTGAAATTATTTAGCAGTATTTCTGCTTTTGGGTGACCAAAAGAGCATGGCCGTATTTAGCCGGACCTTTAACAGAATTGAACCAAAATCCATACATTTTTTTACAATAATAATAATTTATTTTTTAAAAAAGATACAAATACTAATGTTGTCCATTAAAAAACCTGAAAAAGTATTTTTTTTGGCAATCCTTTAACTGCTGTACCTATGCAATCTTTAGATGCCTGTAGAATCATGTGCCTTGTAGATTTATTTTCCTATACTCTAGTATTTAATTATAATTGAAAGTTTTTTGCATCACAAATATTCTAAAAGGTTTTAAATTCCATCCGTGTTTCAAAATAAATAAATGTTAAAAAAACAAAATGTGGGATACTGTTTGCAATGTGATTAAGTTTTATAATATTTGTGTATGGTTGGTTTATTGCTAGTGCAAAAAATTTTCTTAAATTTTTCACTTAAGGTGTAAAAAAATTTTCCATCTTGTATTAATAGGATGTAATTGAAATTAAATGATTGGTTATCCTCAAAAATTTACTATGCTCTCACAAGTCAATGCTAAATCAATTTCATTAATATTTGAAAGGTGAATTACTGCATAATTTTCTAAATTTATTTTTATATTTTAATTCAAAAGTTCTTTTTTTAACTATCCATTAGTTACACTGTGTTTTTAAAATTGAGAAATTGAAATACATTTGAAATTATTTTAGGAAAAAGTTTCAGGTATTTTAACTTTGATTCCAACATTTCATATAAATGTTATTTGAGAAAGAAGCTGCTTGTTATTAACTGTTTAAAAGAATATGTGGATTAGATATTTTTTCTGATAGTACTATCTACTCAGATAAAAAGCAATGTTCAATATTTAGATACTTTTTGGTAGTTAACAGCATTAATGTTTGGTCACTGCTTCAAGCTGCCACTTAAATGGTAATTAATTAAAGATGTAAAAGATGATCAAATAAGTAAAAATTAAACTTATTCCAACATTTTTTTTCTTTATTTCTTTGGCAGCTCCAACCAAGTGATTAAATTATCCAATTTAAAATAAAAACTAATTTGCAGTATCTTGGAAAGAAAATGCTATTTTAAAAACAGTCCACATTTTCATCTCTTTTAAAACCAAAGTTCCTGTAAGCAATCAGAAGTAGGTTTTTGATATACAGTTTTGAGATTTATACTTATTTATCATATAAGTAGATATGGATGTATACTTACTATCCTTCCAAGGAATGTTTTAATTATTTCAATAAACTTTTTAAAGTTAAATTTTGTGTACGGAAGTGAGTGTCATGGAAATAATATTGACTTTTCTTCTGATCATTCACAATCTATGAATTTTTCCCTTTTAAAATTCAGTTTTATGTTAAATATGGCTTGATAATGCATTTAACTTCAACCAATCTCATTGAGGGAGTTTTTGTGTTCTAGATATTGCACATTCAATTTCAATATTCCAAAGCCTTTTAAAAACCATCAACTAGGGGCCGTTCAAATATTACGTAAGCACTTTTTTGGTCATTTTTAACCCCTCCTCCCCCCTTGTCAGCAAACATAAGCAAACCTCAACCCCCCCTACCATAATTATGTAAGAAACTGCAAGACCCCCCCCCCGAAATTTTGACTTTCCTTTTAGTAAGTACTGTTATTTTTCTTCTGTTTTTTCTTCTTTCACCGAAAATTAGGTGACTTATACAAGGAGCTGTCCTTTTTGGGTGTAACCCTAAGGGTTCAAAAATGAGTCGATATACTACTTTTCGGGGTTAAAATTTCAAAATGTTTGGGGAGTGCATCCCCAGAAAAAGTGCTTACGTCAGATTTTCTAATTCAATTTTTTGTTAAATTATTTTTGGTTGAGTTTTGAAATTATTTATGCAAGAAACAAGATATTTTTAAATGCAGTATCTTACGTAAGCATCACTCATATCCCCCTCCCCCCTTGTCAGGAAAAATAAGCAAAGAGCAAACCACCTCCCCCCTTAAGTGCTTACGTAATATTTGAACGGCCCCCTATATACAAATTTCTTTTGAAATTACACTTTTTTTACAACCCCTGTGATTGTGTGCTGTTTACACTCTACTAAGTTAGTAGAGTGGTGAAGAATAGTTTTATATTAAGTTTTGAAGATTGACTATTTTAAATTGAAATTTTGTATATAATTTATATCATCAATCACCAGCTCGGTTTCAAATCTATTCAAATTTTTTTCTCTGCATTTCTTTGGCAACAGTGTCAAAAAAAATTTTTTTTTGCAGATTTTATTGTTTATGTGTGTTGAATTGTATTTATTTTTGTGTTCTCCCTCTGAAACAAGTTAAAACTCAGGAAGTAGTAGTTAGTTTTTTATGAATTAGCTGTTAAAACGGCTGTTTCTCTGTATTATGTTTTATTACAAGGATTAATTTACCACGTTTTAGTGTCTTTTATTGTGTTAAAATTAATGAATTGATGTTTTGAAATCTTTTAAATCATTTTATCTTTAATAACTAATTACTTATCTGGAGAAGAAATATGTGAAAATTATTTTTTAATGAGGAAGTTGCATGATTTTTTTTTATTTTTTTAATCAATTCCTCTTGCAAAAATAAGCAACTACCCAAAATTTGAGGCCGATCGAGAAATTTTTTGATTGCCAAAAAAATTAACAAAAATCCCCTTTTTAAAAGCGCGCGAAAACGCCAAGAGTTTGGATGTGACGTCATCTTATACTAAACATTGTTGTAAAGCAATGGAGTTGATGGTATTATTGTTGACGTCATCTTATAGTTTAAACAATAAACGTTTTCAGTCACGTGTTTTTTTTTCGACTTTTAAATTAAAATATTTAATTACCTGTACATTTTTTTTGAAAAACTGACTAGATATTTCATTTTACCATACAAAAAACCATACGGAACACTTGTTTGTTTTTGAAAATCTGACACATGCAACTTCCTTATTGTCTGCTCTTGTTGTCTGATATTTATGCTTCTGTTTTATTCCTATCTCTTGTGTCCCTTCTATATTTGTTTTCTTAAAATTAACTTAGTTCATAAAAATTGAATGAATATGTCAGAAACATGCTGTTAAAGTACTTGTTAAATTGTTACAATAATATTTTAAATTTTTTTTCTCTAGATGGTGATAGTTGTAAAATGTATTTGTAATTTTGAATGCAAGCCTAATTTTTTGTTTTAAAATTTTTACTGATTGTAAAGTATGATATTGCAAGATTTTTGCTTCTGTTGATTATTTTTTTGTATTTTTTTTTCGTAATATTTCGAAATTCACTTTTTTATTGAATGCTTTGTGATTTTTTTTACCGTGCAATATGTGTGAATTTTATCGTTTGTTGTTAATACGAATTCAGAAATGCATTTTAGTGAGGTTTAAATATTTGTTGTGTAATTTTCATGAAATTAATATGATCAGGATGGAGGATTTCCAGTTGTTTTAAACAATTTCTTCAACACAATTAAGAACGTTCAAACCCATTGGAATATATATTCATCCTTTAAGAAAACTGAAAATACAATGTGTTTCAGATGAGTGTTTTGCAACTTCTAGGAGAGCACACCTAGACAACTCAGAATCACCTAGGAATGAGGGGTCGGGAACACACCCCTAACGACCTAGGGTTTTTTATAGTCTAATTAAAATAGGCGGTTGGACGTCATCAGTTGAAGTTTGTCGCCTAGGTAACGAAAAAGAAAACGTAAGCAATTCTGCTTTATTTTTGTACATCAGTTACGGCAGGGAGTGAAATTAATAGTTATAAAACTAATTTGAATTTAAAAAAAACGAAACGACAATCTTTTTGAAAAAAATAATTGTATATTTGTTTAAAATTTCGTACTTCTACCATGATTAGTTTTTCTTTTGTAACGAAAAAAAGTGTTCCGATTATTTCATTGGCTGCTGCGACACGAGTTAGATTCAATCGCAATCTCGGGCGGTTGTGGCGTGATGTGGGAAAAATAAGACTGGTGGTAACCATGGCAACCGACAGGGGAAGGGTGAAGAGACCGGGGAAATCACGTGACTTTTCAACCGCCGATTCTAATTACACAGACTATATAATCCGGCATGGGAGGTTGTATAATCTACGGTGGAAATTGACCCCGTAACCTTTTATGATTGAATTAAAACCAGCAGAATCATTAGATTCCGGCATTTGTTTCATAAAAAAAACTATTTAGGAGCTGAAACTTCAGCTATTTAATTAGTTTTATGGAGTAAATACCTGAATCGATGGTTTTAATTCGGTCTTCTCCTTCCACTTCCTCCTTCGGTCCACTGGGAATGTTTCACACTCCCATGCCCGCTTTTAAAAACTCGTAGGTCGCTTGGGGTGCATTTCCGATTTTGAGTCATCCAAGTGTTTCCTACCCCAAGATATGAAACACTCTGTATTTTCATCATTTAAGAAAATATATTCTTTACCTAGTGCACTTATACATATTTTTGTAATTTTTATCATCTCCATAAAATTTTTACCAATGTAAGTACTACTGTATCCCGATTCAATCATTGTTCTTTACTTACATTAGTCATTTGATTACAATTCCTTCATAGCTCAATACATAGTATTACTCTAACTCTGAAAAGTGCTCAAAATATTACAAACCCATAGAGTGAATCTATAAAGTTTTTCTTTTCTCTGAAATGTCCTTGAACTTTTGCACAAATATACACCACCTACTGAACTACCGAATCTCTTAAGAAACTTGTTCTTAAGTTTTAATAAATGTTATATTTGTGGATAAATCAAATTTTTTGATTTTTTAAAAATTGATATCTGAATTGTCCTCAGTAATTTCCATGTTAAATAAGAAATTTTGAATTGGATAACAAGTCATTAGTTAGTCATTTATATGTCTGGGAGCCTGCAATATAGTTTTATAGATGTTAAGAAAAAAATTATAACAAATAAATTTATACTTTTTTTTGTCTATTTGATAAAAAAAAGTTAGTTTGCAGTCTTTTTACTTTCAGTCATTACAAAGTGTTCGTCTACTGCAAAGTCCATTTTAAAGCATGGTTTTCGATGTGAACATGCTCCCATCAAAGTATGACTATAACTATATTGAAAATATATATATATAAAAAAAGCTTTGCTCAAATATATAATATGCAAGAAATTAAAGACTTCTAAACTGTTCGTGTTAGCCTGTTTGTAATAGTGAATAAATTTTTATGAATGTTAAGAAAAAAATGTTGCTGTAGCTATATGTGAGAGTACACTATATTTTCTTAGAATACTGAAAAACCTTATTTTATGCCTCTCTCATGATAGACATGACAACAACAAAGTTTTAGAGATTTGTATCATTGTTGTGTGAATAGATATAGTATATATGTTTTCTCTCTGCACATATTGATGTTAAATACTCGGTTCATTAGTATTAATTAATTGTATATATTATAGAGCTTCTCATATGTACAGTATTTTGTTAGTGTGCTGAAGGTTGTATTTTGTATAAATGTGTAGTTGATTTTTTGTATCCTTCGATTGCTGATAATAAACGACTTATCGACTGTGATGTTAGTGCTACTCCTCATTTGAGACTTCCCGACACACTCGGGGAATACCTTGAAAGTCGGGGAATTTTAAATTCACTAAAAAAGTCGGGGAAAGTTTCTAATTTTTGCCTAAAACATGGAAAATGTACAGTATACCTGGAAAATGAGGAAGTTGCATGTTTTTTTTAATTTTTTTAATCGATTCTTGCAAAAATAACAGGGTGGCTACAGATCAGGGAAAAGTCAGGGAATTTCATTCATCTGGAAAAATCAGGGAAAAGTCAGGGAAATTTTCAATAACTGACTCACAAGGAGCAATGCAATCTAAATGGTTTCAAAATAAGTCAAAACACTACTTCTAAGGGTAAAAATTCCAAAAATTTTCTGGGGGAGGACCCCCAGACCCCCCTCAAAATTTTGAAATAAATATATTATGATCTGAATTTCCTTGAAAATTCTGTAATTTATGTGGAGTGATCTTTATTTTGTGTAATAAAAAAATGTTTAAAAAATGAATTAAAACACTACTTTAAGGGACAAAATTCCAAAAATTTTCTGAAATAGGACCCCCCAAACTCCCCTCAAAATTTTGCAATTTATGCTGGGTTACTTTGATAAATATGCCGCTCCTCAATGAGCGGTGCACTTGTGGTGTAGTCCAAAAATTTTAAAATCAGCTAAATGCTTTTTCGAGGGGAAATTCCCAAAATTTTTCTGGTGGAGGACCCCCAGATCCTCCAATTTTATTGAGAATTCCCATTGTTTATACAAAATTTTTAAATTAAATTCACCAAAATTAATGCACGATATGTACAAGTCATAAAACTTGACGTACAATTGTACCCTAAAAAAAGTCAGGTAACCCCCCTTTAAACCAAAGTCTAGTTATGGCTGTGTTATAAGCATTAATGAATGAATAAATTCTATTTCAAATTCACAATATACTTGTTAGTTAACTTTTCATAGCTGAAAATTTAAAAGAAAAAAAACCTCATATTTGATAATAGTATTTTTATTTATTTGCATATAAAAATATTATATCCTTATAATTAATATTTTACATTATTAATATTTTTAAAAGTTATGTAATTATTTTTAGTTTAAACATCTATTTGATAGAAGTATATCTTTGTGTGAAGTAACTAGCTGGAAGTGTTTAAATTATTAGGAAAAGCAGAAAACTCTTTAGATGTATATCAGGGAAATTTTAAAATTATATTCAGGGAAAAGTCAGGGAAATTTGTTCCCCAGATTCTGTAGCCACCCTGAATAAGTAACTACCCAAAATTTGAGGCTGATCGAGAAATTTTTTGATAGCAAAAAAATTAACAAAAATCCCCTTTTTAAAAGCGCGCGAAAACGCCAAGAGTTTGGATGTGACGTCATCTTATACTAGGCATTGTTGAAAAGCAATGGAGTTGATGGTATTATTGTTGACGTCATCTTATAGTTTAAACAATAAACGTTTTCAGTCACGTGTTTTTTTCTCGACTTTTAAATTAAAATATTTAATTACCTGTACATTTTTTTGAAAAACTGACTAGATATTTCATGTTACCATACAAAAAACCATACGGAACACTTGTTTGTTTTTGAAAATCTGACATGCAACTTCCTTATTATCAATTGTTACTTAATATTTGTGTCTTATTTTTGAATCCTCTTAAAGTAAAATAAGTAAATTAACCATTTAGAAAATATGTTCAGAAAATCAAGAAATGTCTAAGTTAACCCTTAACCTTAGTCACCCTTATAAAACAATGTTAATAACTGTTGTCAACACTGTTTTTTGAAGACTCGGAAATACATTTTACTACTGTTTAAAAGAACATCTAAACTGTGCTCAAAATTCTATTATCGAAAAATAGTTAATTGTTTAAATCTTATGGTTTCTAGTAGATTAAAATTTTAGGTACCTAGTCTTTGCGAAACATGCTGACGATGTGCTAAGCGATCTTACCATCAGTGAAAATAGGAAATCAACCCGAGTACGGTGAGTAACTGGTTTCTTCTTCATTTCAAGTGCAATTTATATTTCATGGCATTTTATTTATTTTACTGGTGTTTTATTTGGATTTATTAATCCTCACCAAGGAATAAATAACACCATGGTTCTGTTAACAGTTCAATCTTTCACCAGTTTGTGGTGAAAGGTTGGGCTGTTTCACCACAAACCTGGACTAAATTTAGCTACATCCCCAAGGTACGGTAGCATTGGGGTGAAACTGAAACCTGTTAGGTTAGGCAGTTAAATTTGAACCAGTTTATGGTGAAAGGTTGAACTTTTTTTAAAGAGTGTACAGAGGGGTGCTACTGCTTCGGGGTACCCCCGGAAATCCGTTTTTTTAAACAGCATGAATCACGGAATTCCTGGTTTTATCGAAATTTTCGAGATTAAGAAGAAAGCGCTAAATTAGGTCCAGTTGAAAACTAAGTGTATCTGTTAAGGGGACATCCATAGATTACGTGAGGTGTTTTTTCCAAAATCTGGACCCCCTTGGAGAGATTTAGTGAGATTTTGCTGGACCCCCCCTCCCCCCAGGTGAGATTTACCTACAACCTTTAAAAATAATTTTCTATCCTATTCGTTTGCATTTTGTGATTCACAGCACCTATAACTTTTCCATTATTAATGATGTGGGGAAAAAAGACATTATTCCGCCTAAAAATCACCACAGTATCTTATCTGTGGGTATTATTCCTTTCTCATACTTAAAAAAATCGTACAATTTCTAACTTAAAAAGTTGACGTGAGATTTTAATCGACCCCTCTCCCCCCTTGGTGAGATTTTTCCAAACCCCTCCCCCCTCCCCTTTTTGACCTCACGTAATTTATGGATGACCCCTAACGTTCCGGATTTTGGAGCATTCCCGAAGTTTTGGATTCCGGATAAAAGGTCCGTTACTCTTTATAGTTTTCGAGGATTTCGAGTTGTAGTCAGAATTGCCTCCCCTGGTGTTATTATGTCATTAATATCATGCTAATTCAGGTAAAAATTTCGGTATTTGCACGTTTTTCAAGTTGATGCTCCCTGATATAGTTAGTGTGTTTTTATGAATTATACTCTGTTCATTTTGAACTGGCGCTTGAAAATATTTCCTTCTCCCACCACCGATCGGTAACCATAGCAACTATCCACGTCAAAGTGACGAAGAAGGCTTACTATTGGCTGCTGGAAGAGCGTAACTATGGTTACGCTTCTAGCGTGGGGGAAAGCACTATTTCTCAAGCGCCAATTCTAAATGAATAGAGTATAGCTATGGTTTTTCCTAGCTTCTATTTACACCAAAATTCAGTTAAACCCTTAACTTCAGTTTATGTTCTTCATTTAGGTATTCTAAATTCATTTTCTTAAAAAAAAACAAGGGGAAACCATCTATTTTTTAGTGTTTGTATGAAAGATTTAAACTTTTTTTTCAAACCCAAAATCAGCTTAAAATCGTCGGAGTCTTGTTTGTACATTTGGAAATGTATCAATCTACACATTTTTTAGTGCAGAAAACCTTGCGAATCAAACCACCCCCTCATATTGGTTTTCACTAAAAATATTCTTTGGCACTGCTTCGATAAGAGTTCTCCAGCCTCCATGTTTACCCACAGCTCAAATGATGACTGACAGCCATAGGAGATCTATTACTAATCATAATAATATAATTACTAATATTATGATTTGTAATAGATATCCTATGGTTGTAATAAAATGCGCATCTACTAAAGTAAAAATAATTAGTAGATTATTATTTTATGATCTAATAAGGTTATAATAATTAAATTTCTATGGTTGTCAGTCATCATTTCAGCTGTGGGTACACATGACGGCTGGAGGACTCTTTTCGAAGCTATGCCTTTTCTCACAAATGTCTGCTTGTTGGGAAATACCGAAGTATGAAATTGCAGGTAAAAAAACAACTCTAATGGCGGAGCTTATTAATGCGCGTGCCTATATGAATACTAAAACCTTTCATACTTCCTTAAAATTCTGCAATAAAATGCAACATAAACCCGATGGATTTTATCTCGGGTTTCGCTTAATTGACAGATATTTCTCTGGTTTCCTTTTGACAGGTCACGTGATCTACCTGTGTGTTCGAATGCGGCCTTATTGTTTTTCACAGCAGTGCAGCTATTCGGGGAGTTGTTAACCCTTTCTTATACCGATGTTGGTATAATAACTATTGAATTCGTAAATTTAGATTTATTTCGTTTATATAGACGTTCCATGAAGACAGTACGAGTATTTTCAGGTAAGAACTTTTTTTCCTAAGATAACTTTTCTCACTCGATGGAAGAGTCAAAATTTTTCCTCTTTAAGACATTCTTGAGTTAATTTGTTGATTTAAAAACGTATTATCCCGTCGACCGTCCAGTGGCCGTCTAATTCAGCGGTACATCAATAGAAAAGTCAATGGGATTTGATAACGTGTTTGATTAAGCGGTACAGACGGTCGACGGTATAATACGAAAGAACCTATATAAAAGGGTTCAGGAACTTTCCTCTTTGTATTTAAGTTTTTAAGTGCTCTTTAAGATTTGAATCTAGAGATTTCACTGAAATGGTAATGTCGCTACTAAAAGTTAAGGGAACAGCTTTAGCAAGAGATGTGTATTAACCACAGCTCCTACCACAGCAACATGATTTTAAGTGTTTTCTGCTTAGACTCAATGAAACTTTTTTTTAAAGTGAATGAAAATTACAATGTGGTTAAAATTTGAAATGTTGAATTTTGGTTCTGTTTTAAAATTTCATAAGTGTGACATGTGTGATAGAGGGAGAGAAGAAGGGGTATATAGTCGTGAAAATTCCGGTCAATGCATTCAGCTCAGAAAAACAAAAAAATTGTAACTTTACCAATTGACCGGTTTTTGTATTGACCGGAGATGACTTACAGCGTCCCTAGCGGCGGAATAGAAAAGTTAAAAAATTAATTTAAAAACTGTAGGAGATAGAGCAAAAACCACAGTGAGAGTATTGTTGCCAACGTTATGTGAACTCACAGAAAAAAGTTCGATGAAAATAACTTGAATATATTCCCGGAGATATTAGCATGTGAAAATAGCACTTTTTCAGACCTCAAAAAAGAAAAGATCATCAGATTTAGTTTTGTGTTTTTTTAGTTGAATAAAGGCAAAATTTAATCAAAAAATCAAAACATTTGCAAATTTGCGAACTATTTCTTTTTTGAGGTCTTAAAAAGGGCTATTTTCACATGTTAATATCTCCGCGAATAAGGTACCTGTACCCAATATGGACACCCTAAAAAATGTTTTTTTTTTGCACCCCCGTGTACACGTTGTAGGACTTATTAAAAAACGTCTATCGAAAGAAACCAAATAACGCCGTAATAGGACAAAAAAAAAAGATAAAAATACCCCCAAATAATTATTTTCCATTTAATATATTTTTACCCTTTATTCGAGTCATAGGAAGGTTTTACGCATGGGTTACTATTAGACCCCACGAAATGACTCATAGTCACCACTTTATTAACAAATAAAAATTTCATAACACATGCATTTTCAATTATTCTGTAACGGTACTGTTTATGTCCATTTGTTGTGAAAACAAAACAGGAGGGGGTGGTATAGATAGGGTATTGAAGAAATTGAGGAAGTTCTTTCTGAAAGGTGGGAGGGGGGTCGGGGTATTGAGGAGGGCCTTCATAAGATTTTTACTTCGAAGTAAGTGTCCGTCGAAGACAGAAGCGGTAGAGGCTAGGAATTTTCAAAATTATCATAAAAATCTTGGAAAATTAGTTATATTTTAAAAGAATTTAGCTTATACGGACTATGTATGACCACTATCCCTGGACTATTGACTATCAATATTAAAATTAGCGACCTTGTAATTATTCAGGTTTAATTTCAATGATAAAAATAAAAAAATGTTTGCAAGTGTCCATATTAGGAACCACCTGTCCCTATTATGGACAATTGGACATGCATGACCATATTAGACACACGTGGCTCCTTATTGACCTTCTACACAGGGTGTATGGAAGAGCCACTCTTCCAAGGGATTTTAGAGGAGAGGAGAGGGGATAAAAAAAATTTCTTAAAGTATTGCGGGGGAGTGGGGGCGCAGTAAATATCTTCAGAACATGCACTTCGTAATGTTATGTACGGATACTATAATTAAGATTAAAATACATAAAAACACATTAATTTATTATAAATTAGCTAAATAAAATAACATCAAACAGAAAATTATTTTGCAATTTTCTGAATCTGAAGATTCACTTGCTTTACTTCCAATGTGGACATAAGGTGTCCATAATGGGAATAGGGCGTAGTCAATGGATTATCCAGAGTCACTTACCTAAGGGTAGACCTACTTAGTACCCTGACCCTAGGACACGTTGGTTCCAAATAAAAGCCGCGAAACGGACTTTTGAAACACCCTGTCCCCCCTGAGGAACATAATTCGTGAATGACCCGATATACTGTAATACACGATGAAATTGATATATTGCCTTCCTTTAAGAAATAAAAGAATCTTCATTATTTTCCTGCATTGCATGCTTCATTGGCATCGGCGTATCGCTATCATCTGAATTATAGTGCGGTTGTTCTCTTAATTTGTCCAGGGTGTGTTTCAAAAGTGTTTCGCGGCTTTTATTTGGAACCAAAGTGTCCTAGGGTCACTTAAGTAAGGTTTACCCCTAGGTAAGTGTCCCTGGAAAATTCAATGAAATGACTTACAGCGCCCCTAGCGGGGAAATAAAAAAGTTTAAAAAATTAATTTAAAAAATAGAGGAGATAGAGCAAAAACCTCAGTGAGAGTATTGTTGCCAACGTTTTGAAGAACTCGCTGAAAAAAATTTCATGAAAATATCGTGTATATTTGCGGAGATATTAGCATGTGAAAATAGCACTTTTTCAGACCTCAAAAATGAAAAAGTTTGCAAATTTGCAAATTGTTTTGATGAAGTTTTGCTTTTATTCAACTAAAAAAACCCATAACTAATACACAATAACACTGAAAAATTTGCAAATTTCAGAACTTTTTCCTTTTTGAGGTCTGAAAAAGGTCTATTTATCATGGGGGGGGGATCAGTGGCGTATATAAGGGGGGGGCCGAAGGGGCCCTGGCCCCCCCCCGAAATTCTGACTTGGTGTACCAAAACAAGTCAAAACCCTGTTTTTTAGGGTGAAATTTTGAAAATTTTCTGGGGGAGGACCCCCTCAAACCCCCCTTTAGAGTGCTTGGAATTTTATTATTCAAAACTTTTTTACAAAAAGTTCAAAATCCTACCTGAGAATATATGTCTGAAATTCGGAAAGTGTATCAAACCCAAGTTGAAACCCTGTTTTTAGGATCTAATCTCCAAAATTTTTCTGGGGGATGACCCCCATATATCCCCTTCTGTACTTAAAACTATATTATTTATAACTTTTTCATTAAATTCATCAAATTTTACCTGAAAATTTATATCTAAAATTCTAACTAGGGGTACCAAAACTAGTTAAAAACCTGGTTTTTAGAGTCTAATTTCCAAAATTTTTCTGGGGGATGACCCCCATATATCCCCTTCTGTACTTAAAACTATATTATTCATAACTTTTTCATTAAATTCATCAAATTTTACCTGAAAATTTATATCCAAAATTCTAACTAGGGGTGCCAAAATTAGTTAAAAACCTGGTTTTTAGAGTCTAATTTCCAAAAAATTTCTGGGGGAGGACTCCCAGACCCCCCTTTTGTAATTGCAACTTAATACTATATCATAACTTTTAAATATTAAGTTCTTTAAGTTGCAAATTCTGCCAAAGAATATACTGAAAAAAAAATTAAATATACATGAGAGGGGCTGGGAAACAATTTTGGGCCCCTCCCGAAATAAATTTCTATATACGCCAGTGGGGGGGATAATATCTCCGCAAATATTCACGATATTTTCATGAAATTTTTTTCAGTGAGTTATTCATAACGTTGGCAACAATATTCTCGTTGAGCTTTTTGCTCTACCTCCTTTAGTTTTTAAATTAATTTTTTTAATTTTTCTATTTCCCCGCTAGGGGCGCTGTAAGTAATCTCAATGGATTTTCCAGGGTCATTTACCTAGGGGTAGACCTTACTTCCGTGACCCTAGGACACTTTGGTTCCAAATAAAAGCTGCGAAACGGACGTTTGAAACACCCTGTATAAAATCAAAAGTGTCAAACGCAATTTTAACGTTTTGAAACTTTTTTTCATAGTTGTAGCTTGTGCAGTACTATCTTCATCTATTGCGGCAAATGCGTGCGCTACTCAAGTAGAAAGCGTAAACTGCACCGACAAAAACATTGCCAACCTACTGCTAACGTAAGTGAACTAACTCCTTGCACTCTTTTACCTACATTTTTAAGAATAATAATCTAACAGCAATAAATTTTTACTTCAAATTTTATACAGAGATGAAAACAGTCATTTCTTATAAATTTTTGGTCCGCAGGGGCTTCTGGGGCGCTTACCCCTCAACCACTTTTAGTATAAATCATTGCTGGATATTTTCATTAAATTTTATCCTTTTTGGGGATTCCTTTTCCCCTTGGGAATAATTTAAAGACTTATGTAATGCTTTTTGACCTTGAGAATCGAATTCAAAGTCATCGAAACACTTAAAAAGGGTAAGGGACCCGAAAATGCTGAGTAGGTTACACATTTAAGGGGGTGTTTTTGGTGACTAAATATCTAAAAAAGAAGTGGTTATTTATTCTCATCTTTATAATTTTTTCATTGTTGAACAGTGTAACCTATAATAGCAATAAATTTTAAACACAAAATTGCATGATTTTAAATTTCATCTCGGTACATAGATGCAAATCCAGTTCCGAAGAGCATGACTGCGCATGCGCATTAGATAATCCCCTCCGTACCGAAGAGGGATGGTACAAACTGTGCAGAACGAGGATGAATTTGAAATCCAGGAAGAAAAAAGTGATAAAGAGACAGATACGAAGTAAGTTACTGACGCTTCCTCAGCAGAATTATAATCAAAATTATAGCGTACATGGATGGGCCGTTTAAATATTACGTAAGCATATTTTTGGTCATTGCTGACCCCCTTTGAAGCTAAGATAAGCAAACTGCAACCCCCTCATAACTACATAAGAAAACACCCCCCCAAAAAAAGTCGATATCTCACTTGAAATTTATTTTTGATGGTTAATTTTTTGTAAAATTAATTGTTGCTTGAAATTTTAAATTATTTATGCTAGAAATAAGAGATTTTAAAACTAGGTGTTCGTAACATTTAACGTACAAGCATGACTCATATCCCCCGCCTTTAGGTGCTTACTTAATTCGGCCCCTATGAAGTAAGTTCATACATGCATGGTATACTGCCTCATTCTACAACATGAAGTTCAATGAATTTCACGTGTTTATAATCTGTTCATTTTGAATTGGCGCCCAGAAATATTTCCTTCCCCCCACCGAATCAGTAACCATGGCAACTATCAACTTCACAGCAACCGCCTATTGGCCGCGCGAAGAGCGTAGTCATGGTATTGCTTCTATACTCTGTTCATTTTGAACTGGCGCTTGAAAATATTTCCTTCCCCCACCACCGATCGGTAACCAAAGCAACTATCCTGGTCAAAGTGACGGAGAAGGCTTACTATTGGCTGCTCGAAGAGCGTAACTATGGTTACGCTTCTAGCTTGGGGGAAAGCACTATTTCTCAAGCGCCAATTCTAAACGAATAGAGTATAGCTAAGGGGAAAGCACTGTTCTTCAGGCGCCAGTTCAAAATGAATAGAGTATAACTTATGAGTATAATAAATATTTTTCAGTTCCATCAGATCATTGCGGTACAATTCAACCTCCAAGACCAGGCAAAGCATCTTGCGTTCTTTCTCCTACAGCAATGTAAGAATCGAGTGTTTTAGTACTTTTGAGCATCACTTACCACTTAATGTTAAAACACCAAAATGCTTTTTAAGAAAATATCCTGTTAAATAAGTATATTAAGTTTTTAATTTCTTGCCTTCAGAAAAAAACCCAGCAGCATCTTCTAATAATAAGAAACAACTATACTAGACAGCAATGTTTCTTGATGACGTCACAACGCGGAAGGAAAAACTGAGTAAACAGAAAGCATTTGGGTTCATAAAAAGACGCTATGATACACATATGGGTTTTACAATAAATTAATCCTATTTCTGAAGTGAAGTTCTTACTCAAAATTCAGACACAGGGAACTACTTTCCTCTCAGCCAGGGTCAATAAACGTTGCATAGTCTAGTACAGTGGTCCCCAACCTTTATTATATTATTTTGATTTATTAATTTTAATTGAATTGAATTTAAACATGATGCTTTCAAAATAAAATACTGTTACACCAAAAAATAAATATAGTGATTTATATTTCGTTTCATTCATTAATTTGGAGGATAAACCTATAGGAATTCAAATTCATTTTCAATAAAATGGTCGTCCCGAGTCATGGTACCATTTGATCCACGGACTGGCACCGGTCCGCGGACCGGGGGTTGGAGACCACTGGTCTAGTATAGTATTAATTTTTGAATGCTGCCTTTATGTTGTTTTCACTACACTGCTTCGAGTACCTGTAAAACCTATTTTTCCTTCATAAGAGACAGTATGCGGAAAAAACAACTTCTGACTAGTAAGATTGATGTGATGGTATAAGTTCAGATGTGATCGTATTAGTTCAGATGTGATCGTATTAGTTCAGATGTGATCGTATTAGTTCAGATGTGATAGTATTAGTTCAGAGTATCAGTGACTTCTCTTGCGTTCGCAAACAGTTTTTTAGAGCTGTTTCCTGAACAACTGTTTGCACACGCAAAAAACTAACTTTAACAGGATGTCAAGCGTTTAATATTGATTTTATTTACGTGAAAGTTTGGACTTACGGGTTTTCAACTTATGACCTTTCAGATTATCTAATCAAAAGATAGGATTTCGAAATACAAAATAAGGTTTTGGCAGAGTTTTCCCATTTTTTGTGTTTTTTTAAAACTTTTTTCGTAATAAAACAAATTTAATAGTGAAGACTTTTGAGATAATTTTAAAGATCATATTAAACCACAATTTTTGAGACTATAATTAAATTTTTTCCTATAGTAGTTCTACAAATTGAATTTTCAATAATTTTTTTGGGGTGACGCTCCATTTTTAACTCCTTGGAATTTGGTCTGGGAACCCCGAATCCTATGTGATTCTGACTCGTCTAGGTGTCTTCTATCCCCCCTAGAAGTGTGACCCAACATTTACGGGACACCCTGTATATATATTTTCTTCCAGAACCTGCACTGGAGAATGCGACAGGGGCTTTCGCTTCAACAATGGCGAGAAAAAACTGTCTTATTCCTGCAGTTATTCGGAGAGAATTTGGAAACCAGACGCTCTTTACCCTCCATGCGAACGTACGTAAATATCTCAATATCCCAATCAAATACCAAACGTAAATAACAAATACGTAAATACCAATATCCCAATCAAATAACAAACGTAAATAACAAATACGTAAATACCAAACTTTCAATCAAAATCGCCGTTTTCACTTTTTCATCTGTTGCAGGAATGATGGGCAATATTAGTATTTTTTTAAAAGAGTAAAAAAATGCATTTTTGCTGTAAAAGAAATGGTTATAAATTCAAAAATCGACATGAAAAGTTTTAAAACAATTAAATTCATTCAATATTTTAAAATGAAAATCGACAATACCTTTGCACTTGTTTTGAATTGAATAACGTCAGATCTGATGTCAGATTTAGGGGGTACAGTGGCCCTACATTGATTATGGAGTTCAAAACATATTTTGGAGCACCAAAATTTTTCTTGTTAATTTGTAAAGAATATAATCCTGCTATCTATACCCAAGCCAGGCGTGGATACAGCACGGCTCCAAGGAGGGGGGCACTTTTCCAGACAAGATCCCCTTGTGGTACCATTGGGAGTATGGGGGACCTCCCCCAGAGAAAAATTAAAATTTGACGTGTAAAAGTAGGGTTTTACTCATTTTAAGAAACGTTTTGAGTCTAAGGGGGCAATTTTCAACACTATTACCTTTACTTTTTGACCCAAAATGTCAAAATTTTGGGTATTTCCTAAAAATAAACACTGAAGATCCCATTTTGAAACTAATGGGGGTATTGGGGTCCTCCCCCAGAAAAATTTTTGAAATTAGACCTATAAAAGTTGTTTTTTTTCTCATTTTGAGAACCTTTTCGGGTCTCCAAGGGGGGGGCACTTTCCAGAGTGCCACCCCCACTGGATCCGCCACTGACCCACGCATGATTTTAAGCGCCACGAATATACCAGGTAACAGGATTTTTCCTGATGTGTAAGGAACTCTATTATTTGGAGGGCCTTTATTGTACCCCCAAACTATTGTTAAGTTAATTTGGATAATATAGATTCCAAATCTGGAACATTCCATGACATACCGTAAAATGGGGTTACTTTGGCCCAAATGGAGTGTTTTTTTCACTTTAAAAGCAAATTAAAGTTATTAACCAAATAAAATATGATTGTTTGAGAGGTTCATATTATTTTTAGCACCGTTAAATATGATATAAACCTTTTAAAGTTTTTTTTTGCACAATTAATATATTTTTAATATTTTTTTGAAAATTGGGGCCAAAGTTACCCTGACTTGGGGTTACTTTGGCCCAACCCTTAAAAATCATAAAAAATCAGTGTTTTGATAGCTATAAACAATTTTAAACAATTCCCAGCGATAGGTATATTGCCCATTAATAATATATTACCAAACCAACGTTTTCTAAAGCTTAGTTAGGTGAAAATCCATAAATGTGAACCTTTTCGATGTACCATTGATTTTATTTTCAAGTTACAAATGGGATTTTTTTCAAAATAATATAAAAATGAAATTTGACAGTAATTTGACAGTCTTAGTCAAGTTTGTTTAAATAATTGAGGATCCAAACTATGGAAAAACATAATCCAGTTCAGGAATTACAAATTGATTCCGTTTTGACAACATTTTAGGTGGATTTATTTTTCCACACACCTCATTCCAATCATAACTTATACAGTCTTTTCTTTCAGGCCAGCGCCAAAATTTAGTTTTTCTTTCCATACATTCTACAGTTGGCCCCAAGGATGTTAGTTTTATAACTTTTCCCGGGTATTTAACTCCATCGTACATTACGATAACAAAATCGTCTATTGCAATATCTTTGGGATTGATTTGATTTTGGATTGATTGAGATGTTTCGATAGCATCCATGTTCTTTGATGAACACTTTCTCTTCTTAATGTTCTTAGTGTTCTTAATGTTTCAGGTTAACTTTGGCCCAATGGCCATTGGGCCAAAGTAACCCCAAATCGTGGGCCAAAGTTACCCCAACGTAGTAAAAACGCAATGCACAGGAAACCACAAAACAAATTTAAATTATGACATTAAAACATGTTAAAACGCTTAACAATGAATCCAAAAATATGACTTACCTGCTTTGAATCAATTTTTTATGAGTATGTCTATAGAAAAGTAGGAAGACGACAAAAAGTAGCGTTTTAGAGGTACCGATGCTTAAAACATTCCAGTGATCGCAAATTTCGGAATTTTAAGACGACCCTTTGCAAACAGTCTGACAACAATGCCACCTGTGGGCTCTAGCAGTAATTAGGTGATAAAATTATTTTTTCATACATATTTATCACTTTGAAACACTTTTCGATGCTTGGGCCAAAGTTACCCGTAAGGGCCAAAGTAACCCCATTTTACGGTACATATCAATATCATCGATAAGGAATTGAAATTTGTGTCATTATTCTTAAAAATTACAAACTATCCTTAACTTATGGGACGTATCTTGAAAAACTTTTGCTTTGTATTCCACAGCTGAATGCATCCCGCCCTGTCAGAATGGAGGTAACTGCACGGCTCCGAACTTTTGCGCATGCACCAACGAATACAGAGGAGACTTCTGCCAGTACGGTAAATCATTAAACATTAAAACAAATGTTGAAGATGTTTTAAGTTAAGAATGAGGCTTAACCCTTTATCTTACTGCATTATGATTTCCGGCAATGAGGAATTTGCCCGATTTTTATTATTCTTTTAATAGATACTCCATGCAAAATTAGGCCCCTGTGCGAAATTCCAGCTTGATTTGACAATTTTTTCAATTAGAAAAAGTGGATTAAAAATCGTCTTTTTTTAATGTCGCGAAAACGAGTTGTGACGTCACAGGTTATGATCTTCGTTTACCGCATGCGGAAATATGGCCCTCAATAAAACTATTTTCATGCGGATTAATTAAATAAGGGGCTAAGATTAGGTATGTATTAGGTGACAAGTATACTTGATGAAATCAGCAAGAGACTTCCACTCGTTATTTAAAAAACTCAACTTCATTAAAACTGTGACGTAAGATCGTGTTTTAGGTCATGCATTTTTATCAGTTTTTAAATCAAAATATTCAATTTTCTGTAAGCCTTTGGAAAATTTCGACCAGATTTTCGAATTCAGCCCTCAAAAATCCTTTAGAAAATTTAAAATTTATATAAAAACCTCGCACAAGCAAATTCCTTATTTTTTTCGAGCGAACATTTTTTTAAGTCACTTAATTGAAAATTACGAGATATGCCTACATAAAATAATCATCTTTAGAAAAATTGAATCCGCTAATAAGAGCTGATTAATTAAATTGAATATTTAAGTACTGTCACTGCAACACTGAAGGCAAAAATATCCTCAAAATCCAAAAAGATCACGGATTTTAATATTTCTTTAAATCGAATATCTTTAATTACGAAAGCGGAAAACAAAGGATTAAAAAAATATAAGATGGAGTTTTAGCTTTCGGATTTCTTTTTAAATTTTCAATATATTTTATACCTTATTTTACCAGATGAAAGGTATTAAAATCCATCCAGTTATCAAGCATTTTAATATTTGAACAATGTCTACATTTAACCTTATGATCCCCATAAAAAATCAGATGCAAATCTCCCAAAATTACTTAAAATATGCCCATTCAGAACCCATTAGGATTTTAATTAACTTTTCTGTGAAGTTATTCAATTAATAAAGCGTATTCCATTTGGCAATTTATGAAAAAAATCTATCTTTCTAGTTGAAATGGGTTTAACATTTTATAATAATAATAATAATAATAATAATAATAATAATAATAATAATAATAATAATAATAATAATAATAATAATAATAATAATAATAATAATAATAATAATAATAATAATAATAATAATAATAATAATAATAATAATAATAATAATAATAATAATAATAATAATAATAATAATAATAATAATAATAATAATAATAATAATAATAATAATAATAATAATAATAATAATAATAATAATAATAATAATAATAATAATAATAATAATAATAATAATAATAATAATAATAATAATAATAATAATAATAATAATAATAATAATAATAATAATAATAATAATAATAATAATAATAATAATAATAATAATAATAATAATAATAATAATAATAATAATAATAATAATAATAATAATAATAATAATAATAATAATAATAATAATAATAATAATAATAATAATAATAATAATAATAATAATAATAATAATAATAATAATAATAATAATAATAATAATAATAATAATAATTTTTATTAACAATTAAAGAAAAATAAACATAAATACAGAAAAACAATGTTATACGCCAAGGGGAAATAAAAAAATCCCGTCCAGGCGTAAAAGAAATTAAATACATAACTGAGTAACGAAAATAAAGAAAAAAAAGGAAAAATACATTAAAACTATAAATAAACACAAGAAAACCACGACAAAATCACACACAATATTATTGGCAAAAGGCTGAATAATATTTAAAATGAAAAATTTGCTTCAAAGTGAGAAATACAGATCCAGGTCGTCGATGTTAATTATAAATTCAAAAAGATTTCTTTTGAAAACAGAATAACTATTTGTTTGAATTAAATTTGTAGGTAAACTATTGTACAATTTAGGTGCAAGATAAAAGAAGTGTTTACGAAATATGTCCTTTGAAAATGTTGGAATTTCAAAAATTTCAGATGATCTAGTATTATATTGCCTGGTTCTAAATTTACAAAGAGATTTATTACGAAAAATATGAAGTAGAATGCGATAAAAAGCATTATGCCGTAATGGTAATAACTTAAGAGACTTTTCAATTGTTTTTGTTTTGTAAATCAACTTTCTTGAAGCTACAATAATTTAGGGTGGCGCCATCCACCCTAAATCCTGCTAACAAAACTTGGATCGCCATCGCCATATTGCAAGAAACCCAGAAAAGAAAAAAGGGGCAAAATAATTCATAATTAATTCGATATAATTCATTGGAGACCTCTCAGAACAGAACGCCGCTCGTTTCATTCGCCCGAGATCGTCATTCGTTGAGCTTTCCACCACAGAATTCAAGCCCAGTTTAGACTCCGCCTATTTTTTAGGGCGTGTTCTCAGTGATTGACAACGCCGATCGGCGAATCGGAGAGCTCCGTTTGAGAGGGGAAGCGGTTGATCTCGAATCGGCCGGGTTCGGGAAGAACGATTTTAAACTGGGATTTCGCACTGTTATCGAAAAATTTTTTTAGTAAAACACTTTGCATTACCTAATATGAACCCTTCTCTTTCGATTTCAGCCATTCGCGATTCATTTAGACCAGTATTTAGGCATGAAATCGTCGTTTTAGTGACGGATGTCTAGAAAAGATGGTTGGCGGTTTGAGCTTGGCGCTCGGTCGCTCTGTGGATTTCCCAAAAGGCTGCGGATGTTCTAGGCGAGCGGCGAAATCTCGGAGCGCCAAAAGAGCGATTAGTTGCCAAACCTGGCACTTACTTTTGTTTCCTTTGCTTCGCTCGCTCGTTTCGCTGCAGTGGGATCTTTGTATTGGGATTTCTACGGTGGGATCGGTGTTATAAAGGGATAGTTAATATTAGGGTCGGTTTAATTATTCCGGTGGGGGTGAAAGGTTTGGTACTTTTGCTGTTTGGGAGGAGGGGAATTTATGGTTTATGTAGGATTAGAGAAAAGATGGTTTCTTGATGATTTTCTTGCTTTGTTGTAAGACAGTGGTGCCCAACCTACGGCCCGTGGGCCAAATGTGGCCCGCGAGGCTGATCCATGTGGCCCGCGGACTCGTTCAATCTTAAAAACAAAAACCACTTTCAGAAATCTTCTAAGAAAACCACGACATCGTACGAGACATTATGGCACTTCCATCTAAAAACAGATGATAAAAAAAGGAATTCTTCATCCGGTAATAATTATTTTTTACTTCTCTGTTTTGGTTTTTTCTAGATACGGGGAATTTGCCATTGGATAAATATTTTTCAGTATCAGTTATCCATTTGAATTCAGTTTATGAGGATCTTTTTAGGACGAAACTTCGAAAAGATGTCCGATCGTAAAAAGTTGAAGATTCACTCCAAATGCCGAAACTTTCAAGAAAAGTGGACTAATTCATGTTTCTTCATTCAGCGAGAAAATAAACCGTTGTGTCTTATATGTAAGGAGTGCAGTGTTTAAAGAACGCAAAATCAAGAGATATTACGAAACGAAACAGATAATCAACTTAATTCAGTTTTAAGGATGTGTTACAAATTTGGAGCCGAATTGGCTTAGAAAATCCTTAAAAGTGTTTTTTATTTGGCCCGCGAGATAAATCTTCAAAAGCAAATTGGCCCTCGGGAAAAAAAAGGTTGGGCACCACTGTTGTAAGATAATAAGCAGGTGTCTTGAGATTAATCAAACGCATGCAAAACGTGGAATGTAATGAGAGCAGGGTATTTTTTTTGAAGTTGTTGTTTTCATTATTCATTTTAGGTATTGAGAGGGGCAGTTTCAACTTCGTTTCTAGATGGTAGTCAGTACACTGTAAAAAATAATCCTGCAAAAAAACAGAAAATTTCTGGCAGCAAAAGTTGCCAGAAAATTTCTGTAGGCCGAAAAATCCTGTAAACAGAAAAAAGCTGTTACACAGGTAAATGCTGTAAAAAGAAACTTTCTGTCAAGTGAGCTACAGATTTTTCTGTTGCCTCTCAATTATTTTCTGCTTGTGCGCATGCACTTACTTTAGTAGAGTTTTTTCTAATTTTAATTAATTAATATCCGGGGATAGAACCCACGACCTACCGCATGCTAAGCACGCACGCTACCACTGAACCAACGAAGATTCAGTATAATGTTGCCAATAGCTGTATTCGTTTTCGATGCAGTAAGTTTCTGTTTAAGTACAGATAAGCTAAAAAACTAGATAAAAGCTGTTATTTTACATAAAATAAGTAGAAGTGCGGTGGGAATGTTACATGACAGAATATCTCTGTAAACATAAAGTCATTGTTTTTGAAAATTTCTGTTTTACTACAGTTTTTTTACAGTGTATTTTCCAGGAGCATTACTTTAAAAAAATGAGCTGCCCATCAGTTTTTTTTAAGAACGTTCTATAGAATTTTTTTTTGCAATGCTTTCCCTTTCTTTCCGTTAAATCTATAGCCCTGAAGCTGTGCGACCTTTCCAAAACCCAGCAGGCCAGCAGCTGGAGCTGCAACCACACGCGCTCGGCAACCACCTGTGACGTCAGCTGCAGTCCTCCAGGCTCCTCCTCGGACGACGCTCGGCGACACGTCTGCGACGTTGACGGAAAGTGGGCGCCGCACCTACCACCCTGTGTGCAAGGTCGGTCTCAATTTATACTCTGTTCATTTTGAATTGGAGCCTAGTGCTTTCCTCCTCGGTGCCAATTCAAAATGAATGTAGTTGATGTCACGGCCATTTTTGAATGTAATCTTTAACTCTTTTATTCTAACTCATTAACTCTTTTCTTTCTTATTTTAACTCTTAATTATTCAAACGACTAGTTAGTGTTTTGTATATAGGTTACTTATCTTGTTTGTAGCTGCTAACGACAAATCACAGAAATAGAAGTAAATTTATGAAAATTGTTAATTGAAAATTATTATTGTAAAACTAAAAGTCAATGAGAGAGTTGCAGGATTTTTTATTTTATTTTTTTTAATCGATACTGGATGCAAAAATAAGCAACTACCCAAAATTTGAGGCCGATCGAGAAATTTTTTTATTGCAAAAAAACCCAGCTTTTTCAAAGCGCGCGAAAAAACGCTATGAGTTTGGGATGTGACGTCATCGTTAGGCTTACCATACGTCCGGGTTTACCCCGGACAGTCCGGGGTTTTTAGTGCTGTCCGGGGAAATGTCCGGGGTCGCAATATGTCCGGGGTTTTCATACTTTTAAGATTTGCCAGACATTTTTATGAAAAATCGTGAAAAAACTCTTAAAAATTGCGTTGTTTCACAGTATCTAACATCTGTATTAATTTGGAGAACTTACTTTCAGTGAATTTTATAGTAAAATGAAGTCAATCAAACAATTTTTGAAAAAATAATGTCGAATAAAGAAATAAAATTTGATATTTCTGTTCAATGTTTATTAGTTGGAATGTTTTTTCTTATTTTTTAATCTTTGACAATTTTGATACGGTACTTATTAAGAAATTTCAAAAATATGTCCTGGGTTGGACCCAAGAAAATATGGTAAGCCTAGTCATCGTACGGTGACCATATTTGGAAAGCAACGGAGTTGATGGTATGATTGTTGACGTCATCGTACGTTTTAAACAATAAACGTCTTCAGTCACGTGTTTTTTTCTCGACTTTTCAATTAAAATATTTAATTACCTGTACTACATTTTTTTTAAAAATTGACTAGATATTTCATTTTACCATACAAAAAACCATACAGAACACTTGCATGTTTATGAAAATCTGACACATGCAACTTCCTTATTACGGCAAGTGATCGTAACATCAGGTAAGATGCCTAAAACAAGTTTGGGATTTTGTGACATAGGATTTTGAAGTGACCTTCCCAAGCACAGATATGCGTATTAATAATAATATTGCATTTTCAGTTGTTCAGTGTGTCGACCCAGGGGACATAGACTCTGGCAGCCGTTTCCTGTCGTCTGAAGGGTTTGCCGTGGGGTCAACTGTCACCTTCGAATGCGACGATGGACACTCGTTGAGTGGGACAGTGTCCATCGAGTGCCTGGCGGATGGACAGTGGTCGGAAGAGAAGCCTTCGTGTGTCCCGAATCCAGTCGAAATTACTGAAGGTCTCACCTTAGATTAATTTGTAACTTTTAAAGTTTAAGTTACCACAGAGTACCCTCAGAACAGAGAGTCGATAATGGAAATCGAAAAACATATGGGGTATTATGCCTTGTGACCCTGTTGGCATCAAACTCACTCCTATCTTGTCACGAGAGGGGGAAAAATGGAATCCCAACTGTCCAATCATCTAATACCCTTTAAGAGATTGAATGCGCACGTCATAGCCGATCAAAGCTAAGACCTCCAGATTGTACCACGACCTACCCTTCTGTCAACCATAGACATTTGCGAAATTATTGGCTATGGCGGATCCAGCATGGCTCCAACCAAGCGCTTTTCACTTTTCCAGACCATCATCACCTTTACGTTTTGACACAAAATGTTGGAAATTTTCTAATAGCCCAGGCAACGAAAAGGTATAGAGGGAAATTCTAGGGTCACAATTTTTGACTTCGTAACTTTGTTTGGACTAGTTAGGAGGTGAACATATCAAAAGTCCCCGCCCCTAGCCCTTAAGCCGGAGGGAGGAGGGGTGTTCGAAAGTCTCATTTTTCAGTTTTTGGCTTATTACTCTTACAAAATGCATCCCCACGAAAAAGTTTCAATTACTTCTTTTAAAGAAGATAAAATTTGCAAAAATTTAAGACCATTCCCAGGTTTATACGTCCATTTGATCCCGAGTTATATCCCCTCAAAAATGGGGGAAAATTCGAACATTTGAGATAAAGTCGTCTTTAAAGCAATTTATTGGCTATATTACCCATCCAAGAGGAAAGAAAAGGCCATAAACTTATAATGCACTTATTTAGCTTTCATTTATGCCCTAAACCAGTGGTCTCCAACCCCCGGTCCGCGGACCGGTGCCGGTCCGTGGATCAAATGGTACCGGGCCGCGGGCCGACCATTTCATTGAAAATGAATTTAAATTCCTGGGTTTATAACTCGAAATTAATGCATGAAATTAATTGAATCGTCAGTTTGAAGAAGGGAATAAGTCCAAAAAATGACAAATTGACTTTTTGTGTTCAAAACAATCTCCAAGCTTTGCCCTACACATGGGTGAAAAGAGGGGGAAATAACTAACCCCTATAGGGAGATATAGCCCCTTGAAGTTGTGAAATCGATGTCCATAATGAAAATTCCATTGCTTTTTTTTTGATTTTCTCAAAACTTGATTTTTGGACTTATTCCCTTCTTCAAACTGACGATTCAATTATAAATCACTTTAAATTTTTTTTGATGTAACTGTATTTTATTTTGAAAGTATGTTTAAATACAATTAAATTAAAATTAATAAATAAAAATAATCTAGAATGTAAGCAATCAACGCCCCCCCAGCGGGCCGCGGTAAAATTGTCAAAAGTTGACCGGTCCGTAGTGGTAGAAAGGTTGGGGACCACTGCCCTAAACCAACTCTGGGAGATCAATAGTTCTCACGCTATCTTGAAAAAACAAACAGTCGGAAAATAAGATTTTACCAGTATAGTCCAGTCAAATTGTATTTATTTTGGTCAAATTTTGGGGTGGAAGATAATTTTCGCTATCTGTGTGTTTTTTGGGGTGCTGAATCCGAATCTGAGGTTTCCAAACAAAATTTCATGACGGAACATGGTGAAAATTCGAAAAAATGACAAAATTCACCCTTTTTATTCGTTTTCTGTCCGTAGAACATAACCTTTACGATTCTGAGTGAAACTGTTAGTATAAAAATAAAGAAGAAAAAACAAGCTACAAAAATGTCAATTACAACTTTTCTCTAAGATGAAGGGTTCAGACGCTAGAGAACGCTGAATATTGGGACGTTTTTGTTCGAAAAGCGGATAAACCAAAAAACGTTACTCCTATCACAGAAAAGGGGTCTGTTTTGGAACAGGATACTATAAGACCTTCTTTAATTATATGCTAAGTACATGAAATCAAACTTCTGCATACTTAAATTACATAAAATTAAATTTTATGTAAAAATTTTTATTATTCATGTGTACATATTATTGATGAGCATATGCTATAACAATGGCATATTGCAAAAATATCTGAATTTCGTTATTGCTTGTATTTTATTGTTAAGCTTAATTAATTAATTAATTTACATTTAAGAATGCAGAAGTTTCATTTCATGTACCTAACATATAAGTAAAGCAATTCTGTTCCATCCTGTTCCAAAACAGACCGTTTTTCGGTGATAGTAGTGACGTTTTTTGGTTTTTCCGGTATTCGAACAAAAACGCCCCAATATTCAGTGTTCTCTAGCGTCTGAACCCTTCATCTGAGAGAAAAGTTGTAATTGACTTTTTTGTAGCCTGTTTTTTTTTCTTTATTTTTATACTAACTGATTTACTCAGAATTGTAAAGGTTATGTTCTACGGGCAGAAAACGAATAAAAAGGGTGAATTTTGTCATTTTTTCGAATTTTCACCATGTTCCGTCACGAAATTTTGTTCGGAAACCACAGATTCGGATTCAGCACCCCGAAAAACTTACAGAAAGCGAAAATTATCTTCCACCCCAAATTTTGACCAAAATAAATACAATTTGACTGGACCATCATACTGGGAAAATCTCATTTTCCGAATGTTTGTTTTTTCAAGATAGCGTGAGAACTATTGATCTCACAGAGTTGGTTTAGGGCATAAATGAAAGCTAAATAAGTGCATTATAAGTTTATAGCCTTTTCTTTCCTCTTGGATGGGTAATATAGCCAATAAATTGCTTTAAAACGACTTTAACTCAAATGTTCGAATTTTTCCCCATTTTTGAGGGGATATAACTCGGGATCAAATGGACGTATAAACCTGGGAATGGTCTTAAAATTTTGCAAATTTTATCTTCTTTAAAAGAGGTAATTAAAACTTTTTCGTGAGGATGCATTTTGTAAGAGTAATAAGCCAAAAACTGAAAAATGAGACTTTCGAACACCCCTCCTCCCTCCGGCTTAAGGGCTAGGGGCGGGGACTTTTGATATGTTCACCTCCTAACTAGTCCAAACAAAGTTACGAAGTCAAAAATTGTGACCCTAGAATTTCCCTCTATAACTTTTTTTGAGCATTCGTTGCCTGGACTATAAACAGTATATCACGCAAGATCTCCGTATCGCTGGGGGGCATGGGGGTCCTCCCCCAGAAAAAGCTTTGAAATGTGACTTGTAAAAGTAGGGTTTTAACTCAATTTGATGAGATAATTTTTGGGTCCAAGGGGGGGGGCACTGTCCGGAGTGCCTCACCCCCTGAATCCGCGCCTGCCTTGAACTCTCTGTTCTAGTCACCTTGGTTCTATAATACTCTGTTCATTTTGAACTGGGGCCCGAAGATATTTCCTTCCCCACCACCAAATCAGTAACCATGGCAACTATCAACTTCACAGCGGCGCCATGGTTACGCTTCAGGCGCCAGTTCAAAATGAATAGAGTATATAGTGCTCTGCGGTTTTTGCCGTGCAATCAAAAATTTAATATGAATTCCTTTTCTTTTCGCAGAGTCGTGTTCCAAGCCCCACGCTCCACGCAATTCGATTGTCCACGTCACTTTCCCTCAGCAGCGTCCTTTGCAAACCTTCTTCAGTTCGGAATTGTAAGATCATTCTACTTTTTTTAAAAATCAATCTCCATTTCACTACGATAGTAATTGAACCAATGCGGTTATACGAAAAATCCGGCCAATACAAAAACCGGTCAATTGGTAAAGCTACATTTTTTTTGCTTTTCAGAGCGGAACTCTTTGACCGGTTTTTGCATTGACCGGGATTTTCGCCACACCGAACCAATGGCCATCTAGAAAACGGTAAAAAATGCAATGCCAACAAAATGGTTCTAAATTCAAAAATCAGCATGAAAAGTTAAAAAAAATTAGTTTATTCAATACTATTAAATAAAAATCGACAATCCCGTTGCACTTGTTTAGGATTGATGACGTCAAATCTGTTTCGGCCTTACTTCGAAGGGAAAATAACGATTGTTTTGAATCCTAAACCTTTGTTTAAAATCAATGTTTCGGATTAAATGACGTCATATGCTGTTTCTGCGCCCTTTTTAAAGTCAAACTTTGAAATTAAATTAAAGATAAATAAGCATTGTAATTAAAAAAATATTTGCGTATATAGAGAATTGTCCCAAATTCGTGGTACACACTGGGTAGGGAAGGTAGAGTACATCAAGGCGAACAAGAATTCTTATGATTAGGGGGTCGCAAGGGGATTTTAAGGGGTTAAAATCAGCAAAAAACCTCGCCTATCTGGCCAATAAGGGCAGCAATTGATCGATTCCGGCATTCATAACATTCAACGAATTCAAGTTTTTCATGTAAAAATGAGATTTTCTATTGCAGCCCAGCTACCTATAACGCATGCCTGTTTCATTTATTAGTCTGTTTTTTATTAGAATAAACACTTAAATATCATTTTTAAATGAGGAATTTGAATTGGTTGAATGTAATAAATGCCGGATTCGAACAATGAGGAAGTTGCATGATTTTTTTAAATTTTTTTTTCGATTCTTCTTGCAAAAATAAGCAACTACCCAAAATTTGAGGCCGATCGAGAAATTTTTTGATTGCCAAAAAAATTAAGAAAAATCCCCTTCTTAAAAGCGCTCGAAAACGACAAGAGTTTGGGATGTGACGTCATCGTACGATAAACATTGTTGGAAAGCAATGGAGTTGATGATATGATTGTTGCCGTCATCGTTACTTTTTAAACAATAAATGTTTTCAGTCACGTGTTTTTCTTGACTTTTAAATTAAAGTATTTAATTACCTGTACATTTTTTTGAAAAATTGACTAGATGTATTTCATTTTACCATACAAAAAACCATCATACGGAACACTTGTTTGTTTTTGAAAATCTGACACATGCAACTTCCTTATTGTTGCCTTTATTGGCCAGATAGGCGAGGTTTTTGCTAATTTGCACTCTTGATTTCCACCCCGTAAAACCAACTTGCGACCCCCTAACCTATACCAAATCTTGTTCGTCTTGATGTACTCTACCTATCCACCCAGTTTGTACCACGAATTCGGGACCACCCTGTATATTTTCTCCACATGGAATAAAAAAATATTTTAAAAATACTGCCCATTGGGAATTTAATTCCTTGCTTTCCAATTAATTGAAGGTCTTCTTCTCTCAGGCCCCTACTCCAGCGTTTATACCTGACCCTCAACTCCAATCTGTCCTCCGACAGCAACGCGGATTTTTCCAGTCTGCCCGAGGGTCTCTTCACCGTCGGGAGTCGAGTGCAGTACAAGTGCAAGTCCAGGTTCTACAAGCTGTACGGATCGGAGTACCAAACCTGCCTGGCTTCAGGCCGATGGAGCGGCTATCAACCCGCCTGTGTGCCTGGTATAGTTATATTACGTGTGGTTTATAATATGTATAATTAATATTTTTATCCACAAAATAGTTTACTTATACAGGGTATTTCAAACATCTGTTTCGCAGCTTTTATTTTTGAAACCAACGTGTCTAAGAGTCAGGTCTACCCCTAGGTAAGTGACCCTGGAGAATCCATTGAGATGACTTACAGCACCCCTAGTGGCGAAATAAAAAATATTAATTTAAAAACTGTAGGAGATAGAGCAAAAACCTCAGTGAGAGTATTGTTGCCAACGTTTTGAAGAACTCACAGAAAAAAGTTTAATGAAAATAACTTGAATATTCCCGGAGATATTAGCATGTGAAAATAGCACCTTTTCAGACCTCAAAAAGTAACAAGTTCGCAAATTTTTTGATTAAATTTTGCCTTTTTTCAACTAAAAAATTGAAATTGTAAATTAGCGAACTTTTTCTATTTTGAGGTCTGAAAAAGTGCTATTTTTACATGCTAATATCTCCGCGAATATTCAAGTTATTTTCATGAAACTTTTTTCGTGAGTTCTTCATATCGTTGGCAACAATACTCTATGTGAGGTTTTTGTTCTATCCCCTACATTTTTTAAATTATTTTTTTTCACTATTTTATTTCGCCGCTAGTGGCGCTGTCAGTCATCTCAAAGGATTCTCTAGGGTCTCTTACCTAGGAGTAGACCTTACTTCCGTGACCCTAGGACGCGTTGGTTATAAATAAAAGCCGCGAAACGGCATTTTGAAATTTCCTGTATGGAGGCAGTTTCTTTCCACCATTTTTTGTGTTAAGTGCCGTATTTTTATTGAAATTTTCAAAAGTGTACTGACTTTTTTCCCCCACCCTGTGTATTTTATTCACTTGAGACGTTTGTTGGCAGAATGCGGCAAGTCCGACTCTCCCAAAACACCGTTCGTGGTGAACGGCCGTCGGAGCCAGGTAGGTCAGTGGCCGTGGATGGTGGCTCTAGAGAGGGGTGGTCAGCTGGTGTGCGGGGGTGCGTTGGTCAGCGAGACCTGGGTGCTGACGGCCGCACACTGCGTCACCAAGAGAATGTCCAGCGCCAGGGTGGACAAGAGGAGTCTGGTCGTCTACCTCGGAAAGTACCACCGGACGAGAGGCGATGACGAGTACGTGCAAGTCAGGCGGGTAATATAATACATCATTCTTTTATTAATACTATATTAAAGTAGGATTAGCCATCTTTAATACAGAAGACGGACTATAGTGCCCTGGTTACAATCACGTAATCATGGAGTAGCGTGATGTGAGAGAGCAATGTATTTATTCATATTATTCAAAATTATTATTGAAGAGAGAGAGATTGGATTTTGATGTTTTCTGTTTTACAATAGCTAAATTTTGTCACATTAAGGCTAAGCGCGCACGAGAGACTTTTGTCTCGGCGACAGAGACAAAATAATCACCCTGGCTATTGCAAGAAGCTAGAGCGCGCGCACAGGGGACGAGACACTTGGCCCATTGCCAAGAATCTCACCATTGAAATACATAGCTCTCGAGTGACCTAGTGTTATGGACGCCGGCGACAGAAGTCTAGTGCGCACTTAGCCTAAATGTTAATTTGTACCTTATTCCTCTACTTAAATCCTCCTGCACTTCTACATTAATATGAGATTTTATTCTATACAATGAGTTTTTCGGATAAATATTTCAGAACTTCTAAGGGGGGTACACTGTCTATTTTTGCCCAGATATAAGAGAGGTTTTTGCTAAATTCTCCACCCTTTGAACCCCTATACTACCAACTCTTGTTCGTCTTGATGTACTCCCCTAGAAGTCCTGAAACACTTATCTGAAACACCCTGATGTTTACTAAACGAATTTTTTCTTGGGATCTAAAAAAGGGTTCGATTCGATTCCTGAGGTTCCATCCACCTGGAATCGATTCTTTAGAGCCAGTATCGAAAAAGTAGAATTAGAACTCATCTATTTCAATCACAAATAATACTAATTAGGTATTCAATACACTGTAAAAAAAGTTTGTCGAATTTACAGAAAAAAATTGTCATCCAGGACGCCAGTTTAATTCTGTTTTTATTACAGATCTTCTCTGTGTTTTTTCTAGTGATGGGCAGGTATCGATACCAAATACTTAAGTACTCGATACCTATAGGTATCGAGTGTATTCGATACCCACAAAAGTATCGATACTTTATTGACATATTTCGTTTTAAACTTTTCAATGAAGTAATCTTTATAATACCTACTGTAGATCAAACGCAGCCTGTTTCCGTTTTCATTTTGCAACGCTCAAACCCAAGTCGTTATCATCCGCGAGAGAAATTTGACGCGGTTAGGTTTTTCCCCCGCCAAATCCTTCGCCTCTATCCACCTCCAGGCCCGTAGCTACGGGGCTTTTTGATGGATCGCTTTCAGTTTTTTGAATATTAGTCTGATTATGGATAGGCCCTAAAAAAATTGTCCCTTCAGGTTCATTTCACGACATTGAAAAAAAGTACTCGATACCTATAAGTACTCGATACCTATAAGTATTCGATACAAAAGTATTCGATACCTATAAGTATTCGATACCAAAGTATTCGATACCTAAAATTATCGATTTTGCCCATCACTAGTTTTTTCACAGTCCATCTGTTTTTTTAAAAGAGAATTTCTGTTATTTTAACAAAGTTTTCTTAACAACATAGAGGGAGCATTGTGTTACATTTTTTGATGACGTGGTAAATAGAACAGTAAGTTGAGTGTGACGTCATAGCGATGTGTTGCACGTTGTCACACCAACTTAAGCTTCGCTTTTGTGTGATATTTATTCTAAACTAGATTAATACTTTATTGAGTACACAGCAGGCGAAGCCTGCTTTTACTCCGTATGAGTGGAGTCCATGAGGAGATACACACGAGAGAGGACGGAGGAGCACGAGATACATTCAGTACTTAGTAGCCCAAGGGGGGGTGATTATTGGGATTTCATTGAGATGCTTGCTGGCGCAGGGAACACAGGCGTGGGGTCGTTCTAGACGGGTTCTAGTACGGGGAGGTTATTCAATTTTTAGATATAAACTAAAAATAAGCATAATTTTAGTGGTGACTATTAAAGTGTTTGAAACTGAGTATGTCTGGTGTTTTAAAATGGAAAGCGTCATAGTGGTCATATTTGAGACAATACGTTTCATATCAAAATGAGAACATCGATTTACTCAAATTTGAAACTGCCATTTCTCTCAGTCTAAGATGGAGATACAAGAAGGGATGAAGTTAGATAAAACTTACTTTTGTTTTAAGCCAATTCTATCTCCAGTTCTAATTCTAAAACCCAAACTGAAATTGACCGCTAACATAAAGGCGGTTACAGTCAGACGTATTAAGAACCTCTCTGTAATGTTCTAAAACCAAATTCTTGATTAATTAGGGAAGATAATTGTAAAAAATCAAAGATTTTTGCTTCATGTTGTGCAGCGCCATCTCTGGGGACAAAAGCCAACTAGATTTAGTACAGAAAAAACTGTTTTTCCTAAAAACAGATTTTTCCTGTAAAAAATACAGAAAATACCTGTAAATTTACAGATATTTTTTACAGTGTACCAATTTATAACAATTCACAGATAATTACTAATTACTTTTAATTGATTTAATTATCAGCAAAATATTTACTAATTATCAAAATACTAATTAATTAATAGTGAGTAAATTGTTAGTATTTACACTGGGGAACACTTTTTAACATAATTTCTGTTGAGTTCGATTTTTTTGCTGTTTTATAGTTCAATGGGCACACTGTCAGGCCCGTGCTGGCCAGGGGGGACAGGGGGACGTGTCCCCCTGCGCCCTTTGCTCAGGCGCCCTTTTAAAGAGACACTTTTCTACTGTAATTTATTCGTGAACTTCTCAATGTTTTTATGGGCTCCTTTTTCAGCAAACTTAACCAATAGTGGTTTTACAATTCATTCTTGGTTCATCAAGTCTGAAACGCGAAGGCATCTAAAAGTTTTTTAAGCCTCTCCGTACCTTACCATCAAATTTCGTTATGCATTTTTATGTTTAGGGCGCCTTTATTTAAAGATTAACAATGAAATAAAAAGGTAAGGTGGTTTATATTCAAGGCGCCGAATCCCTTAGTTAAACACGTTGAAATTGCTAGGGCGCTTTCATTTAAACTGTCAAATAGAGACCCTCTTACGTCAAAAAGAATTTAGTAAAAATTAGGGGAAGACAGGGGGTGTTTGCAAGGCGCCCCTTTTTTTATGCAAGCAAGCTATTTTAAAAGCGTCTCCCAAATTTTAACGACTGGCCACACACCAAGGGCTTCTTGACCAAGGCCTGCCCTTAGTCAAAATAATAATTACCTTTGAAAATGTAAATTCAGGGAGATTTTTTTAGCAATCCCTGACATTCTGACATATTTTTAAGCTGTATTTTTTTAAAAGTTCTAAAATTTTTCTGGGGGAGGACCCCCAGACCCCCCTTTTAAATTTCTTAATTATTTATGTACTGTTTCTCTTCAATATTTAGACTTACAGGGAGTGGTACAAGAGTTTTTGGTGTAATCACCCGCACAGGAGGGGAATCAGCTAAATACTTTTTAAACAAAAATCAAATGTTGAAATAACAACAATAAAAAAACACAAGTAGCATTATTGCTTTGTAATTTTTAAAATGCCACCAATCTTTAAAAAAACTTTTTAGGTTTAATAATCATTTATGTAGTTGCGCCCTTACACCCTTTGTCCACCGCCCTCTGAAGGTACCCAGCACGGACCTGCACACTGTGATTACAAAACTGTTGTTAGTTTTCTTCTACCACGTCAACTTTTTAAGATTACAAAGGTATACTCCCAAAATGTTCATAAAAAGCAAAATAAATGAATTTGGTTCCTTGGGGAACGGTGAAGACTTTTTAAAGAGGAATTGCGTAAAAAATAAGAGAAAAAAAATTAGCGTAAAATAACCTCTATCATTTTTAATGTTTTTTTTTCATTTTAGGGGTTAATTACCCCTTAAACCTATTCATTTGCCACAAATTTTTATTTTTTAGAAACTTTAACCTTTCTTATCCTCTCAGGTGTAATATAAAGACTAAGGTAATTATTTTTAACCCTGAAAAATCGAATTCAAAGTCGTTTATTTTGCTTTTTATGCACATTTTGGGGTACCCTGTATTTTAAAAAGTTGACGTGACAGACAAAAACTACTGTTATTTTTGGATTCAGAGGCTAAAAGAGATTCAAAAACAAGTCACATTTATAAGCAGGGGCGTCATTTCAGTTTTTGGTTGGGGGGGGGGCAAGGATTTTTTTAAATGGGTCTGAATCACGCTGTAACTAGACTTTTTTGGGGGGGTGCCTCAACTTCATTTTTAAGGTATCCCCTAACGAGCACATTTATAGGTTAAGTGTTAGAACACTGAAAAGTAGTATTTGAATGATATTACATATAATGTCAAAATTTGGCAACGTGAACTCCAAGGGAAAATGGGGGTTCACCCCCAGGAAAATTTTGAAAATTTGTCTTTTAAAGTAGTGTTTTTAGCTCATTTTGAGACCCTTTGGGCTGCATCCAAAGAGAACAGTTTCTTGTAAACCACAGAATTTTCTAGGGAAAAGAGTTGTAAATAAACGTCAAATTTTATCAATCTGGGGGCCTCCCCCAGAAATTTTTTTTAAAAATTCCCCCTTAAACAAGTGTTTTATCTTTTTTCAAACTCTTTGGGGAGCGCCTAAAGAGAAAAGTTTCTTGTAAGTGTAAAATTTTAGAGGGGGCTGGGGGTCCTCCTCCAATTTCTTTTTAAATTACCACTTTAAAAAAGGGATAAAAAAACGAGTTTAAACTATCTGGGGAGCACTAAAAAGGAAAAGCTTCTTGTAAGCGGCAGAATTTTCAAAAGGAAAAACACTGTTTAACAGAGGTCAAAAATATAGAGGGGGCTGGGGGGTATGCCCTAAAAATTTTTTAAAAATTTCCCTTTTAAAAACTAGTGCTTCATCTCTTTCAAACTCTTTGGGGAACTAAAGGTAAAAGCTTCTTGTAAATGGCAGAATTCTAAGGAGGAAAAATCTGTATAACCAACGACGTAAAAATTTTAGAGGGGGGCTGGGAATCCTTCCCCAGAAAATTTTTTGAAATTTAACCCTCAAAAGTAGTGTTTTAACTCCTTTTGAGACTTTTTGAGTTGCACTCAGAGCTAATTGTGGAAGTTACAGAATTTTCAAGGGACTTGCAGGTATTTTTCACATAACAGTGGAATAACTTACACATAACTTAAATGACGCCCCTGTTTCTAAGACAACCAAATTGCTGTTACCCAGTTTTATCAGTATATGTTAATTAGAAATTTAAGTACGATTCTTAAAATTCGGTTCCTTTAAGGCAGTGGTTCCCAACAGGTGGTCCGCGGACCACTGGTGGTCCGTGAGGCCATCGGAGGTGGTCCGCGAGAAGATTTTTAAACATATCCAAAAAATGTGTTGAAATTAAAAAAAATGGTTTTTCTTATCACATAATGCCATGAAGTAGTAAAAAACCATAAATGAAAACCCAAAAATCATTCGTCTCATAAATTAAAATTGTTTTGTTCTCTTTCTCTCCTATGATTAATTTTTTCATTTCACTCACACTCACGTTATTCAAATGATGTTTATTACAAAGTAGAAACGAAATGTGATTATGCTGCGAATACAATTATTTAAAACTCAGAGGCGCCACGCCAGGGTGGGGCAAATAAAGAATTGACTTTCGATCTTTTGACGAGGGCTCTTTTTAGTCCAGTCAATCCGTGGTTTTTTCAAAACATTTGTATAGAAGTTTTTTTTTCGACGGTTTTATATGTTTTCGAGGTCGCTGATTACGAATATGAAGTTTGCTGCCATGTGAGAGGTCGGCTTCATATCGAAAATCACAAAAAATCGTAAAATTTTCTAGTTTTTTTCAGATTTTTGCTTATATTTCAAAAATTATAGGTTTCACGAAGAAAACCTCAATTACAAAATTAAAGTTGATAAAATTTCCTATAAAAAGCACTAATCAACTTTGATTTTGCGATGAGTGGTTCTGCCGCTAGAGCACGCTGAAAAACAGCTATTTTTTGGGCGTTCTACAAAAAATTTAAAAACGCTCGCTTCAAGCTTCTATAAAACAAAAAGTACGAATTTTATAGGAAAAAAAATTATACCTCGTAAAAGATAATTTTATTTTGTACAGAAAACGTCTATAACTTTCAAATTTTGTCGGGATGGAAAAGGGCGGGAAACGAAAACGGGGAGTAATGCCGTGTGCGAAATTGAACCATCTTACAAGTCTAACTCCGATCAGCGCTTTATCTTTGGTATATTACCAATGAAAAAGGAATTTTATAATATTTTATAATGAATTGATGATTAAGAATGATAAATAAAGTAAAAAAAAATATTATTTTACAATTTTAATGGTACATTTCACGGAAAATCAAGCAAAATATGAAATTCGTGTATTAAATTGTAAAAAAAATTTAATGATCGTTTTTATGTGTATTTTGGAGTGCTGAATCCGAATTTCAAGTTTTCATAACCGTAAAAGATCATCTCCCCATCAAAAACTGCAAAAAACCTGAAAATTTGTATACTTTCTGCTGTTATTTTAACTGTATCTAAAAAAAATTAATTTTTCGAAAGTGCACACTACACCAAATTAAAGTACATAAAATTTCCTATAAGAAACATTGTCTCATTTTGTTTTTCGGACGAGAGGTTCTGCTGCTAGAGCGCTCTGAAAACCAGCAATTATTCGTACTTGCTGCGGAAAACCGGAAAACGTGCTCTTCCACCTCAAATAAAACTTAACAGACGCTTGTAACTTACTAAAGGTTTATATCACCTCAAAGTTCATTAAATTTTCTACAAAATTCACTAGTTGACTTTGGTTTTCTGACAAAAACAAAATTCGTTAGAGCGCGTTAAAAAAAGTGAAACTTTGTCATTCTGCAAAAAAGTAAAAAGTGCCCACGCTTACCTCTTAAAAAACACAAGGAATAACCATTTTATCAAAAAAAAATTTATACCACATGAAAGAGCGTTAAATTTCCTACCAAAGCTGGTTCTTTACATATTTTTGTTTTCGTAAGAAGGGGGGATGCGAAGCGAAAATGTCGAGAAATCCCCCTTTTCGCTCTACTCTCCAGACGTCGCTCGCTGAATCGATCCATAAGCTGAATCGATCTCTGTTTTTGAGCTGCCCGGGACACTGAACTAACCGGTAAGGTGGGTTTCTTGGAGTACGGAGGAGAGAGATCGAATCACCGAGGGATCGATTCAGCGGGCCAGTAGGCATTCTTAAATTTTTCGCCTCGCTCTCTCCCCCCTTTTAAGGAAACTAAATATTAAGAATTGTTTTAAGTAGAGAATTAAATGCTCTTTCATGTTATGCAATTTTTTTTAGTTAACATGCTTATTTTTCCATTTTATAAAGGGCTGAAGTGGACACTTCTCACATTTTTCCAGAATGGCAAAAATCGCTTTTTTTTCAGCGCGCTCTAGAGTAAACAGTTTTTGACAGAAAATCAAAACTTTTCAGTGCATTTTATGCAAACTTAAATTATATTTCACTTGATATAAGCTTTTTTCCAATAAAATGCATACTTTTTATTTTACAGACGTTTGAAGCGCGCGTTTTTCACTTTTTTGCATAAAAGCGAAAAAATATATGTTTTTCAGCGCGCTCTAGCGGTAGAACCACTCATCACAAAATCAAAGTTGAATAGTGTTTTTTATAGAAAATTTTATCACCTTTAATTTTGTAATTGAGGTTTTCTTCGTGAAACTTATAGTTTTAGAAATATTGGCAAAAATCTAAAAAAAACTTGAAAATTTTACGATTTTTTGCGATTTTCGATATGAAGCCGACCTCTCACGTGGCAGCAAACTTCATATTCGTAATCAGCGCCCTCGAAAACATATAAAACCGTCGAAAAAAAAACTTCTATACAAATGTTTTGAAAACGTCACTTTTGAGCACGGATTGACTGGACTATTTGGAAGAACATCAGTTAGCCTCGTCTATAATTTCTGCTGCTACAACTCTCAGTCAGTGTATGTGCATTGTGCAGTTTACTGTTTTGTGATAAAGAATTTCTGGTCATCTCATTTGTCCTGTAGTTTACATTCCGAGATAAGTACTTTGTTTCAAATTTAAATCTACTAATAAAATATATCAATACTGTTGTTGGGTATGAAAGAAATGACTCTTTGATACTGATGTTATTTAAACCTGGGGTAACTTGGGTGTAGGTATGATCATGAACCTTCCAGTGCTAATAGATCAACGAAGCGGACATGAACAATTATTGTCATTTGTAAAGTATCCTAGTCTTTAATGTCTTTTATAAAAGGTTCATTTTTAATAATTGGATTTAAAATAATGCCATGATAATTTTCTTTAAAGTTTAATAGATTATTTGATTTACAGTTCCATCTAAGACTGTTTCCTGTACTATTCGGAAAAAAATCAAACTTTAAACCAGGGGTCGGCAAGTAATTTTACTTGGGGTCCAAATAATTTTGAAAATTTTTCATCGGGGTCCGGAGAAAAAGTAGGCTACTATTGCTAGTTTAAATTGTTACCTTAAGTTGCACATAAATTTTTGCAAAGATGTAATTTGAGTATGCTACCTGCTAAATAAAATTGTTAAATTTATTATGATTAGAAGTTTTAATATTAAAATGGGGGTCTGGGGGCTTCTCCCAGGAAATTTCTCAAATTTGACCCTTAAAAAGCATGTCAAACCTAATATTTGTTCGGTAAAATTACAAATAAATTATTTTCAAAATGGTATGGCGGTCCAGGAAATAACTTCACGCGGTCCGGATGCGGACCGCGGTCCGCCAGTTGCCGACCCCTGCTTTAAACTTTCTGTGAGGAATGAATGTATCGGGAAAAAGTAAGGTTTTTTAAGATAAAGTTTGGAATAGGGATGGTCCGCGCCAAGGTTCAAATTTAATTGAAGTGGTTCTTGGACATATTTGAGTTGGGAACCACTGCTTTAAGGTATCGATTCTTTCGTATCGATTTCATTTCAATCCAGTGGCGTATATAAGGGGGGGGCCGAAGGGGCCCTGGCCCCCCCCGAAATTCTGACTTGGTGTACCAAAACAAGTTAAAACCCTGTTTTTTAGGGTCAAATTTTAAAAAAATTTCTGGGGGAGGACCCCCAAACCCCCCTTTAGAGTGCTTGGAATTTTATTATTCAAAACGTTTTTACAAAAAGTTCAAAATCCTACCTGAGAATGTATGTCTGAAATTCGGAAAGTGTATCGAAACCAAGTTGAAATCCTGTTTTTAGGATCTAATCTCCAAAATTTTTCTGGGGGATGACCCCCATATATCCCCTTCTGTACTTAAAACTAAATTATTTATAACTTTTTCATAAAATTCATCAAATTTTACCTGAAAATTTATATCCAAAATTCTAAAGGGGTACCAAAACTAGTTAAAAACCTGGTTTTTAGAGTCTAATTTCCAAAAATTTTCTGGGGGAGAACCCCCAGACCCCCCTTTTGTAATTGCAACTTAATACATCATAACTTTTTAATATTCGCTTTTTAATATTCGCATAACTTTTTTAAGTTCTTTAAGTTGCAAATTCTGCCTAAGAATATACTTAAAAAAAGTTAAATATACATGAGAGGGGCTGGGAAACAATTTTGGGCCCCCTCCCGAAATAAATTTCTATATACACCACTGTTTCAATCCGGAATCTTCAGAAATAATATAGAACCCTAGTTTTTTCTTTGTCTACATGATGGAAACAATTTTAAGTTTTCTTCATTTTTCTGATGTTCTTATACATCAGGTGAAGCAGATCGTGGTGCAGAGCGAATATGACTTCGTTCACTACGACGGAGACATCGCCCTCATTCAGCTGGAGCGCGAGGTGGAGCTGACCACCCGGGTGCGACCCGTCTGCCTCCCCACCGAGATCACCACTAGGGAGAACCTGAGGGACGGACAGAAGGGAATCGTGAGTATACTCTTTTATTCGAAATAAAATATGGTGGTTCTCACGTATTATGCCGTCGACTGCGTCGCTGAATCCGAAAACGCCATAAATCCCATCGACTGTTCTATAGCTGTATACCGCTAAATTTAACGGCTGCTGTCGACGGTATATACGTAAGTACCGAAAATACACTGCTGTGCAAAAATTAAGGACGGAACGGTTTTTTAAACATAACACCTAGTAGAATTATTGTTCATCCATGAAAATCCTACCAAAAGATGTTCAATAGGTGAGAATACAGGGCCCAAGAACAAATTTTCCCTATCAATATTTTAAGGGGGTAAATGGGCCCTCCATTGATAATGGAGTTCCATTACACATTTGGAGCAGTGGCAGAAACGTCTGTGTAAGAGGTATTTAACCGAGAAATTTAAGATTTTTTGCAATGAATATGATTATTACTAAACTCAATGCATATTTTCAATCGTTGGTGCTTCCTTTAAATGGTATTTTTTAGGTTTTATTGAGAGATATCGGTCTTATCATTTTTGGCAAGTTTTAGCTTCAGGGTCATTTTTGGTAAGTGGTATCTTACCATCAACCATGTAAAAAATGTAAGCCATGCAAAAAGTAACTTTATTCTTTCAATATTGTTTGTTATAAAAACTTTGAGAAAGCCAAATTGTGATTAAGTGCGGATTTTTCACTTATAAAGAGAAATTATTGACTCGAAAGGTCTTCTAAAATGATCAAATGGTCCATAAGAATACAGGTATGCAATTTCAGACATCAGGGAAAATCTCTTTTGATTATAGGGGGTGTTGAAATTTCCATAAGTATAGTACAGATTCAAAGGAGAAATTCGATCTCTTTAAAATTCATTTTAAAGATAATGGAGATATTTTTACAGATATATCTTTCATTTTAGACATGTATAAGTCCATAAACAGTAAAAATACTTCTTTTTTTTAACGTTAATAACAAATTTTCTTGCTGTGAAACTAATGCATTTCTTTGGGCCGTTTCAGCACCCCTTAGACAGCACAGAAATTTTCACTTTTATCTGCAATAGCACACATGTGTTCTCATGTCTCTTTTACTTCTTTTGGAAGACCTCTCGGGTATATAATTTCTCTTTATGAGTGACAAAGCTGCACAAAATCACAATTTGACTCTCTCAAAGTTGTTCCTAAGTAACGATATTGAAAGAATAAAGTTACTTTTCAGGTCCTCAGACCTCATCGCAATCAGACACATGGGAGACCTACCAAAAACGTGGTTGACGGTAAGTTACCACTTACCAAAAATGACCCAGAAGCTAAAACTTGCCGAAAATGATGATTAGACCGATATCTCTCAATAAAATCTAAAAAATACCATTTAAACGCAGCACAAACGATTGAAAATATGCATTGAGTTCAGTAATAATCATATTCATTGCAAAAAATCTTAAATTTCTCGGTTAAATACCTCTTACACAGACGTTTCTGCCACTGCTCCAAATGTGTAATGGAACTCCATTATCAATGGAGGGCCCATTTACCCCCTTAAAATATTGATAGGGAAAATTTGTTCTCGGGCCAAGTATTCTCACTCATTGAACATCTTTTGGTAGGATTTTCATGGATGAACAATAATTCTACTAGGTGTTGTGTTGAAAAAACAGTTCCGTCCTCAATTTTTGCACAGCAGTGTATTTCTGAAAGAATCAAATCGGAATCGAATACCTTGGATTCAATACCAAGGAATAAAACCCTTGAAGGGAATCGTACTTAATTTTCTAATTAATGCGGATAATTATTAACACAATTTTGTCCTTTAATTATTTAGTATTTTGATAATTCATATTTTGCCGGTTATTAATTGAATTATTAATAATTACTAATTAAAGACCTTTATACAATAGATTAATTTCAACCTTTCTCGACAGTGACGTCACCGATTGACTTGAGATTTTCGCTATGACGTCACGACCAGTTATTTTCACGACCGTGGAGGGCAAAACAAATGCGCAAACCTGTTGCTAGGGGGCTGTTCAAATATTACGTAAGCACCTAAGGGGGGAGGGGGCTTTGCTCTTTGCTTATTTTTGCTGACAAGGGAGGAGGGGGGGTTAAAAATGACCAAAAAAGGGCTTACGTAATATTTGAACGCCCCCTAGGGCCAAATCACGTGATGTGAAAAGCTCTATAAAAATTGGCGATTCTCGCTCACTCTCTCTTTTTCACCAATTATACACCATTTACTACCAATAAGTATTTGGACACCTGTGATAAAAAAGAAAAACCAACTTTATTTATAATCAATAGTTGGTAGAGCCTCCACGAGAGGCAATTACAGCGTGAACCCTCCGGGGCATACTTTCTACAAGTTCTTGTGTGACGGTATTTTCTTCCACTCGGCTTGGAGATGCCATGTAAGTTCCTTCACCTATTTTGGACGGGTAGTGCACCCCCTCATTGGATGACAAAACTCGTCCCAGAGGTTCTCGATAGGGTTCAGGTCTGGGCAGGCCAGACCATTTGGTTAACCCCATTGGTACCATACCAAGCCTTGGTGAACCTCGCAGCTGGCATTGTCGTCCTGGAAGTAACAGGGGTCCACCCCGTAAAACTGCCACACAACGTAGGAAGCACATTGTCATCCAAAATAGTGCAGTAAGTATTGGCGTTGAGATTACCATGAATGGGTCCCAATCTCAGGACCGCAGATATAGTCATTTGCATAGGTGTCCAAATATTTATTGGTAGATAGTGTAGATAGTTAGCTATAAAGTGGGGCGTGTTCTTACCAGGCACGGATCCAGCACGGCTCCAAGAGGGGGCGTTTTTTCAGAACATCACCTTTATCTTTTCAGAAAAATTTCAAAATTTTTTGAATTTTCTAAAAAAGTATCACTCAAGATCCCCTTTTGGTACCACTGGGGGGTATGGGGGTCCTCCCCCTGAAAATGTTTGGAAATTTCACCTGTAAAAGTAGGGTTTTAACTCATTTTGAGTACTTTTTGGGATTTTTTTCGTACTTATGAGTGTTTGTTTGGCTCCAAGGGGAGGGGCACTTTCCAGAGTGCCACCCCCTGGCTCTGCCACTGGTTGGTTCTCACGTCAACCCGTGACGTCACTGACAGGAAATATTGTAAATCAGTTTAAAGACTTCCCAAACCTTTATCAAATAATTTTTTCTCCCCTAGGTGCTGGGATGGGGCCTAACAGAGAACGGCAGCTTCTCGGACACCTTGCGCGAGGCCGAGCTCCCAGTGATCAGCCACGAAAAGTGCGAACAGGCCTATCGCGAGGGACTGCGGTCAGTCACGGTCACCGGCAGCATGTTCTGCGCAGGGCACGAGGAGGGGGTGTCGGACGCTTGCACGGGGGACAGCGGAGGGCCCCTCATGTTCCCTTCCTCCGTGAGTGACCATCAGGGGAGTAGGTGGTATCTGGAGGGAATCGTGAGCTGGGGCAGCGAGTCCGGCTGCGGTCAGGCCAAGCGCTACTCCGGATTCACCAAAGTGGGCAGGTTTGTGCCTTGGATCAACATGTTCATATGAGGAATTATCAATGCATCAGGGTGGTTATAAAATAACATACATAGGCTCCGACTTTTATAAAATAATGGGGGGGGGGCAGAACTAAACAATAAACAAAAAAAAATAATAAAAAGATACTATGAAAAGAGAGTATTTCATCACTACCTCTGGTTAGAGGTGGAGAATAAGTGTAAACTCCAACTCTCAAGCGTCGCCTCCAGCCATGGACCGGTTTCGTCCTTGTTAGGACTCATCAGCACGGCATAGGAAGGCAACGCAAGAGAGCGGATAGAGAGCTTTTAGTCCAGCCGACTATAACGGAAAAAGTGGTGACCATTGATTAGTCCTCCACTATCTGCCGGAATGAACTGCGCATTCCCTAGAACGGAATAAATTTCCGAAAGGCAAGAGGTATGATTTTTATGAGAGGTATGATTTTTTCATACCTCTTGCCTGTCGGAAATTAATTCTGTTCTAGGGAATGCGCAGTTCATTCCGGCAGATAGTGGAGGACTAATCAATGGTCACCACTTTTTCCGTTATAGTCGGCTGGACTAAAAGCTCTCCCTCCGCTCTCTTGCGTTGCCTTCCTATGCCGTGCTGATGAGTCGAAACAAGGACGAAACCGGTCCACGGTTGGAGGCGACTCTTATTACTTACTCTCTATTAGGTATTCTATTTATAACAGCTGTTCTTAAACTTTCGATCGCCGCTGGTAGACATCGCCCCCCCCCAAGATTTTGAACACCTAAAGTCGTATTCTTAACGAACTCCCTAACGAGTATATTTATACGTTGAGCTTTAGATTGCTTAAAAGTAGTATTCATATTCTGTTCCACATTATGTTAAAGTGTTATAGTATAATAGGGGGTCTGGGTCACCCCCAGAATTTTTTTTTTAAAATCTACCTCAAAAAGTAGTGTTTATGATTACACCTTTAGTGTACGGCTCACTTTAAGAAAATTTATTGAAAAACTCCTATCATTCAAAATGTCCCCTTTGAAATTTGAAATTTTTTTTACCTAGAGTTTTGTCTGCAGAGAATTTTAAAATAGGTATGTTATTTTATAACCACCCACATAATTAATGATTTCTCATATTTCATCGTCAATATTTTGTCTCACATGCAATGTCAAAATTATACCCGTTCCTCCACCTCAAGTTCCAGACCACCCAGCTGCTGTTTTTTAAATATTTTTTTTGTTGATATACAATAAAGATTTGATGTTATATCTTGCCATCTCTGGAGTATTTATTTAGTCTCTTTGGTATTTTCAGGACTCTTCAGTAATTTATAGAGCTTTTGTTCTGGAGGGGTTTCCGTGCAGTTTAGAGTTAGCCTAATCTAGAGAGCCTGTATACGAGAGAGAGGCGACAACTCGCTTAAAAGCGTCTCTGCGCATTCTTGCGCGCAGTTAAAATTGTCCAAATCTCCAATTCTGTCCAAACTGTATCATGCCGCTTGTCTTGCTCCAATGCTAATCCTATGGAGGGAAACCTGCGGTGAACAGAAAACGCTGTTGACCAATCAGCGCGCTATACCGGGTTGTCACCTCTCTCTCGTATACAGGCTCTCTAGCCTAAGCAAGAGAGCCCAGATGGCTTAAGTTCAAATATCAACTGAATATTCATAAGAATGAAAATAAACTATATTTCATTAAAAAGTTATGTTCTCTAGTATGAAGAATATCCTCAGCTAACTTAATGAACTCCGTTCTTCGTATTAAATCATTCATACTTAGATCAACTTTGAAATAAAGTTATTGGTTTAAATCTAATATCCCTAGCTGTAAGCTGGCAGTAAAGTAATTTAAAACTAGAGCATAGGTGAGCTTCCAAATTAACTATGTCCGTAGCTTCCAGATTTATACTAGAAAACCGTTCATAATTATATATTTAAAACAATGAATTTCAAAAAAAATCAGCTAGCAATGAGCTCAAATGGCTCAGTTCGTAAAGTATGCATGCAAGTGACAGGTGTACTGGGTGGAAAAACAGTAGACCGCAGTTCAAATCCCGCTTTTGAGGTTTAATTTTGCAAAAAAAAATTAAAATAATAACACAGTTCAGTTATATATTCTGCAGCCGCCAATAGGAAAATAAAGGTTTAAGAGTTGTGTTCAGATGGCTCAGTTAGTAGAGCCTTATTCCCAGTGATAGGTTTTCTGGTTGGACTGGCAGTGGATCTGAGTTCGATTCCCGTTTTAGAGGTTCCATATTGCTGGAAACTGAAATTAAAACCTTATTTTACTAGTGTATTCAGTAGCTACCAATTGGAAAAAACAAATACCCTGACATGCGTTCGGATGGCTCAGTATGCAGAATCTGAGGTTGGTAGATAATGTAATGGTTGGTGTGACAGTGTTTCGAGGTTCGGTCCCCACTTCATCACTTTTGCTTAAAAGTATAAAATAATTGAAATAAATAATATAATTTAACCACAAAGTAGCAAAGATATCCTCTATGTCTGTACCCTGGTGACTCAGTTGGTGGAGTCATGGCCTGATGTGTGCTGAAGGTACTCAGATCAAACCCCCTAACCTAACAATCTCTCTTAATAATAATATAAATTGACCTTTTTTTTAAAAATATATCTTTAGTTTTCTACTTTGAAGTAAACTTCCAAATAAAATCCACTTCAACTATTGGCTTCCTTCAAACGTGGAGCTGGTAGCCTAGTGGTATGATATGCTCCTATGGGCTCAAAGGTTGAAGGTTCGATCCTCGTTGGGGAAATACCTGTCTTCGGTACAGAAATTTCCCCGCGAAAATTGAGATTTTTAATAAAATATCTTTAGTTTTCTACCTTGAAGAAAACTTCAAAATAAAATCCACTTCAACTATTGGCTTCCTTCAAACGTGGAGCTGGTAGCCTAGTGGTATGATATGCTCCTTTGGGCTCAAAGGTTGAAGGTTCGATCTTCGTTGGGGAAATACCTGTGTTTGGTACAGAAGCTTCCCAGCGAATGTTGAGATTTTAAATAAAATATCTTTACTTTTCTACTTTGAAGAAAACTTCAAAATAAAATCCACTACAACTATTGGCTTCCTTCATACATGGAGCTGGTAGCCTAGTGGTATGATATGCTCCTTTGGGCTCAAAGGTTGAAGGTTCGATCCTCGTTGGGAAAATACCTGTCTTCGGTACAAAAATTTCCCCGAGAATATTGGGATTTTTAATAAAATATCTTTAGTTTTCTACCTTGAAGAAAACTTCAAAATAAAATCCACTTCAACTATTGGCTTCCTTCAAACGTGGAGCTGGTAGCCTAGTGGTATGATATGCTCCTTTGGGCTCAAAGGTTGAAGGTTCGATCCTCGTTGGGGAAATATCTGTCTTCGGTACAGAAATTTCCCCGCGAATATTGAGATTTTTAATAAAATATCTTGAGTTTTCTACTTTGAAGAAAACTTCAAAATAAAATCCACTTCAACTATTGGCTTCCTTCAAACGTGGAGCTGGTAGCCTAGTGGTATGGTATGCTCCTACGGGCTCAATGGTTGGAGGTTCGATCCTCGTTGGGTAAGTACCTGAGTTCGGTACATAAGGTTCCCAGTGAATATTGAGATTTTTAATAAAATGTCTTTAGTTTTCTACAGAAAACTTCAAAATAAAATCCACTTCCACTATTGGCTTCCTTCAAACGTGGAGCTGGTAGCCTAGTGGTATGATATGCTCTTACGGGCTCAATGGTTGGAGGTTCGATCCTCAACGAATATTGGGACCTGGTGGAAATTAAATATCACATTATAAAATATTTTAACTGAAAAAGGTTACGGTCACAGTTAACTTCTAAATTTACAGTCACAGTTAACCGTGTGAGCAGTAAAATTTATTTCTGCGAGGGGTGGTGAAAGACGGGTAATGGAGTCAAAATTTTGCAATCTGATAACTTTGGGGGTCGTCTCCATAGTGCACTCCGTTAAGGGACCAGACACAAATTGCGAATTGTACCTTGGGATTAAAAATTTAAGCAAAACTGGCTTCCTGACGGACCTTTCTCCGCTGGCCCCCAGGGCGAAGGGGCTTTCGGGGGTTATCCGAAGAACCCCCTAGGCCCGCGACCCCCCGGGGAGCAGATCAGATCCGTCAGGACGACCTCCTCTCGTCCGAGCCCCGACATCTTCGACGGGTGAACGGACTCGACTCGGTCACCAGTTTCTCAACAGGTCAGCTGTGACATTAGGTACAGAGAAAGAGAGAGAGAGAGGATAGGTAGGTAAGGTTTGAACCGAGCACCTTCTGCACAGCAGGACCACGACTCTACCAACTGAGCCAGTAAGGACATTTCGTAGCCAGCTAATTGTCATAGTGCATAGTGGAATTGTCAGTTTTTAAATTAAAATTAACTGTAAAATGCACTAAAATAGGAAGTTCAGTTATTGGGGTTTGAACCGAGTACCTTCTGCACAGCAGGACCACGACTCTACCAACTGAGCCAGTAAGGACTTTTCGTAGCCAGCTAATTGTCAAAGTGCATAGTGGAATTGTCAGTTTTTAAATTAAAATCAACTGTAAAATGCACTAAAATAGGAAGTTCAGTTAGTGGGGTTTGAACCGAGTACCTTCTGCACAGCAGGACCACGATTCTACCAACTGAACCATTAAGGACATTAAGTAGCCAGCTAATTGTCATAGTGCATAATGGAATTATTAGTTTTATAAATTTAATATTATTTTTACCTGCACCAAAACCGGAAGTACAGGTAGTGGGGTTTGAACCGAGTACCTTCTGCACAGCAGGACCACGACTCCACCAACTGAGCCATTTAGGACATTTCTAGGCCAGCTAATCGTCATAGTGCATAATGGAATTATCAGTTTTATAAATTTAATATTATTGTTAAATGCGCCAAAACAGGAAGTTCAGGTAGTGGGGTTTGAACCGAATACCTTGTGCACGGCAGGACAACGATTCTACCAACTGAGCCATTAAGGACATTTCGTTGCCAGCTAATCGTCATAGTGCATAATGGAATTATCAGTTTTATAAATTTATTATTATTGTTAAATGCACCAAAACAGGAAGTTCAGGTAGTGGGGTTTGAACCGAGTACCTTCTGCACAGCAGGACCACGACTCCACCAACTGAGCCATTTAGGACATTTCTAGGCCAGCTAATCGTCATAGTGCATAATGGAATTATCAGTTTTATAAATTTAATATTATTGTTAAATGCGCCAAAACAGGAAGTTCAGGTAGTGGGGTTTGAACCGAATACCTTGTGCACGGCAGGACAACGATTCTACCAACTGAGCCATTAAGGACATTTCGTAGCCAGCTAATGGTCATAGTGCATATTGGAATTGTCAGTTTTTAAATTAAAATTAACTGTAAAATGCACTAAAATAGGAAGTTCAGTTAGTGGGGTTTGAACCGAATACCTTCTGCACAGCAGGACCACGATTCTACCAACTGAACCCTTAAGGACATTTGGTAGCCAGCTAATCGTCATAGTGCATAATGGAATCATCAGTTTTATAAATTTAATATTATTGTTAAATGCACCAAAACAGGAAGTTCAGGTAGTGGGGAATGAACCGAATACCTTCCGCACGGCAGGACCACGAATCTACCGACTGAGCCATTAAGGACATTTCGTAGCCAGCTAATCTTCATAGTGCATAATGGAATTATCAGTTTTATAAATTTAATATTATTGTTAAATGCACCAAAACAGGAAGTTCAGGTAGTGGGGTTTGAACCGAATACCTTCTGCACGGCAGGACCACGATTCTAACAACTGAGCCATTAAGTACTTTTCGTAGCCAGCTAATCGTCATAGTGCATAATGGAATTATCAGTTTTATAAATTTAATATTATTGTTAAATGCACCAAAACAGGAAGTTCAGGTAGTGGGGTTTGAACCGAATACCTTCTGCACGGCAGGACCACGATTCTAACAACTGAGCCATTAAGTACTTTTCGTAGCCAGCTAATTGTCATAGTGCATAATGGAATTATCAGTTTTATAAATTTAATATTATTGTTAAATGCGCCAAAACAGGAAGTTCAGGTAGTGGGGTTTGAACCGAATACCTTGTGCACGGCAGGACAACGATTCTACCAACTGAGTCATTAAGGACATTTCGTTGCCAGCTAATCGTCATAGTGCATAATGGAATTATCAGTTTTATAAGAGTACCTTCCGCTAGGCAGGACCACGATTCTATCAACTGAACCATTAAGGACATTTCGTAGCCAGCTAATGGTCATAGTGCATAGTGGAATTGTCAGTTTTTAAATTAAAATCAACTGTAAAATGTACTAAAATAGGAAGTTCAGTTAGTGGGGTTTGAACCGAGTACCTTCTGCACAGCAGGACCACGATTCTACCAACTGAACCATTAAGGACATTAAGTAGCCAGCTAATTGTCATAGTGCATAATGGAATTATCAGTTTTATAAATTTAATATTATTTTTACCTGCACCAAAACCGGAAGTACAGGTAGTGGGGTTTGAACCGAGTACCTTCTGCACAGCAGGACCACGATCCCACCAACTGAGCCATTTAGGACATTTCTAGGCCAGCTAATCGTCATAGTGCATAATGGAATTATCAGTTTTATAAATTTAATATTATTGTTAAATGCACCAAAACAGGAAGTACAGGTAGTGGGGTTTGAACCGAGTACCTTGTGCACGGCAGGACCACGATCCCACCAACTGAGCCATTAAGGACATTTCGTTGCCAGCTAATCGTCATAGTGCATAATGGAATTATCAGTTTTATAAATTTATTATTATTGTTAAATGCACCAAAACAGGAAGTACAGGTAGTGGGGTTTGAACCGAGTACCTTCTGCACAGCAGGACCACGATCCCACCAACTGAGCCATTAAGGACATTTCGTTGCCAGCTAATCGTCATAGTGCATAATGGAATTATCAGTTTTATAAATTTATTATTATTGTTAAATGCACCAAAACAGGAAGTTCAGGTAGTGGGGTTTGAACCGAATACCTTGTGCACGGCAGGACAACGATTCTACCAACTGAGCCATTAAGGACATTTCGTTGCCAGCTAATCGTCATAGTGCATAATGGAATTATCAGTTTTATAAATTTATTATTATTGTTAAATGCACCAAAACAGGAAGTACAGGTAGTGGGGTTTGAACCGAGTACCTTCTGCACAGCAGGACCACGATCCCACCAACTGAGCCATTAAGGACACTTCGTAGCCAGCTAATGGTCATAGTGCATATTGGAATTGTCAGTTTTTAAATTAAAATTAACTGTAAAATGCACTAAAATAGGAAGTTCAGTTAGTGGGGTTTGAACCGAATACCTTCTGCACAGCAGGACCACGATTCTACCAACTGAACCCTTAAGGACATTTGGTAGCCAGCTAATCGTCATAGTGCATAATGGAATCATCAGTTTTATAAATTTAATATTATTGTTAAATGCACCAAAACAGGAAGTTCAGGTAGTGGGGAATGAACAGAATAGCTTCCGCACGGCAGGACCACGAATCTACCAACTGAGCCATTAAGGACATTTCGTAGCCAGCTAATCGTCATAGTGCATATTGGAATTATCAGTTTTATAAATTTAATATTATTGTTAAATGCACCAAAACAGGAAGTTCAGGTAGTGGGGTTTGAACCGAATACCTTCTGCACGGCAGGACCGCGATTCTACCAACTGAACCATTAAGGACATTAAGTAGCCAGCTAATTGTCAAAGTGCATAATGGAATTATCAGTTTTATAAATTTAATATTATTGTTAAATGCACCAAAACAGGAAGTTCAGGTAGTGGGGTTTGAACCGAATACCTTCCGCACGGCAGGACCACGATTCTACCAACTGAGCCATTAAGGACATTACGTAGCCAGCTAATCGTCTTAGTGCATAATGGAATGATCAGTTTTATAAATTAAAATTAACTGTAAAATGCACTAAAACAGGAAGTTCAGCTAGTGGGGTTTGAACCGAGAACCTTCTGCACAGCAGGACCACGATTCTACCAACTGAACCATTAAGGACATTAAGTAGCCAGCTAATTGTCATAGTGTATAATGGAATTATCAGTTTTATAAATTTAACATTATTGTTACCTGCACCAAAACCACAGGTAGTGGGGTTTGAACCGAGTACCTTCTGCACAGCAGGACCACGACTCCACCAACTGAGCCATTTAGGACATTTCTAGGCCAGCTAATCGTCATAGTGCATAATGGAATTATCAGTTTTATAAATTTAATATTATTGTGAAATGCGCCAAAACAGGAAGTTCAGGTAGTGGGGTTTGAACCGAATACCTTGTGCACGGCAGGACAACGATTCTACCAACTGAGCCATTAAGGACATTTCGTTGCCAGCTAATCGTCATAGTGCATAATGGAATTATCTGTTTTATAAATTTATTATTATTGTTAAATGCACCAAAACAGGAAGTTCAGGTAGTGGGGTTTGAACTAAGTACCTTCTGCACAGCAGGACCACGATTCTACCAACTGAACCATTAAGGACATTTCGTAGCCAGCTAATGGTCTTAGTGGATAGTGGAATTGTCAGTTTTTAAATTAAAATTAACTGTAAAATGCACTAAAATAGGAAGTTCAGTTAGTGGGGTTTGAACCGAATACCTTCTGCACAGAACGACCACGATTCTACCAACTGAACCATTAAGGACATTTCGTAGCCAGCTAATCGTCATAGTGCATAATGGAATCATCAGTTTTATAAATTTAATATTATTGTTAAATGCACCAAAACAGGAAGTTCAGGTAGTGGGGTTTGAACCGAATACCTTCTGCACGGCAGGACCGCGATTCTACCAACTGAACCATTAAGGACATTTGGTAGCCAGCTAATCGTCATAGTGCATAATGGAATCATCAGTTTTATAAATTTAATATTATTGTTAAATGCACCAAAACAGGTAGTTCAGGTAGTGGGGAATGAACCGAATACCTTCCGCACAGAAGGACCACGATTCTACCAACTGAGCCATTAAGGACATTTCGTAGCCAGCTAATCGTCATAGTGCATAATGGAATTATAAGTTTTATAAATTTAATATTATTGTTAAATGCACCAAAACAGGAAGTTCAGGTAGTGGGGTTTGAACCGAATACCTTCTGCACGGCAGGACCACGATTCTACCAACTGAGCCATTAAGGACATTTCGTTGCCAGCTAATCGTCATAGTGCATAATGGAATTATCAGTTTTATAAATTTAATATTATTGTTAAATGCACCAAAACAGGAAGTTCAGGTAGTGGGGTTTGAACCGAATACCTTCTGCACGGCTGGACCGCGATTCTACCAACTGAACCATTAAGGACATTTGGTAGCCAGCTAATCGTCATAGTGCATAATGGAATCATCAGTTTTATAAATTTAACTAGCTGTTATACCCGGCCTTGCACGGGGGGGAGTTTATAAATTTATTTTTTTAAATATTTCTTAAAATACATTTATAATTTTGTAAATTAGCAATATTACAAATCATCCCGGTATCCCAGGCACCTCTTTCCTATCCCAGTGTTCCCGGTAATCTTATCCCGGTGGTCACGGTAATTTTTCTAATCCCGGCGGTCCCGGTAATTTTCCTATCTCAGTGTTTACGGTAATTTTTATATTCCGGTATTCCTGGTGTCTTTATGGTAAATTTTCTATCCCAGTGTTCTCGGTAATTTTTATAACCCGGTAATTTTTTCCATCCCGATGTTCTCGCTAATTTTCCAATCCCGGTGTTCTTGTCACTTTTTACAATCCCGATGTTCCTGATATAGTTTAATATCTTGGTGCCTTTATAAAATAAAAAATTTGAAACCATAATAAAAAGTCTAGTAAATTAGTAAGTCTAGTAATAGTCAGGGTGCCAAATGGCAAAAAAGGGGTCAACCGTGTATTAGAATGTGTATGAAATTTTATTGCTGATTTTGATAGGTTATGATGTCTAGATAAAAGAACCGAATGATGCCACCTCGTAAATGTTGAGCATTTTGAGGAATTCAAGATGGCGTCCATAGTAACCACAAAATAGTATTTTCGATTTACCTTTAATAAAATATAGCATGTGGGGTATCATTCTTTTTGTTTTTTAATAGGGAAACATTTATTTTAAACAAAAAAAAGTTTAAAATTATTTGAAATACCTTTATTTTGAAAATAATTAGGATGGAACTGTAATTTGGTTACAAAAGATCCTTGTTTATTTGATATTGGAGGAGCTGATTTTTTTCTCAAAATATAATGATCCAGTTAACAAATTACGTATGATAAATAATTTCCTGATTGAATTTTAACCATTCTTTGTTCAGTTTTCATAAATTTTTAAAGAAACCATGTATAATCCAAAATTTAATACTATGCTTTGCCTTTGATACGTAAGTAACATTTAATAGCAATTATTTCAATCAAACATTTTAATTATTATCTAAACAATTCCAGCTACCTAAATAAAAGTTTCAATTCAATTTAAATCATCTAAGAGTAATCTGTAGTATCTTAAAAAACATCTAACTTCTTTCCGTCTCACTTTCATTCAAAATCTCCAAAAGTTTTGTGTTAGGCTTGCAAAATTTCCCCTCTTCTTTGTAACAATGACAGATACTCGTAAAGCTGCAGGAAATGTTACTGGAATGATAGTCATATCTAATAGTTGAACAGGGGTCCTCAGTTCTGAATAGAGCACTTATAGACACTTCTAATATTCAGTCTACATTTCAGGTATTGGAATCGGTATAATCTCCTTCTCTTAATTTTTCTGCCATCCAAATAGTGTTGGATCCATCATAGTTGTTTAAGATGACGACGAACTGGCAGCCTTATTATGGCTTGAAAGTGAGCCTGTTTAACACTCAGTGAGAAACACTCATCTATTGTTGGTGGAAGGGTCTGAGAGAAGGAATTGTTGGTGGAAGAGTCTGAAGAGAAGGTGCGCGAAACTGGGCGTGTCCTATTTTCTTTCTCCAAAGAAGAATTCTGCTTCCGTTATATTTACCACGTATTCTACTCTATACGAAGATGCTAAGAATGAAGGGATCTCTTTAATTACTTTGGAGGACGTCCATAAATAACATGGTGTTTTTTCCCAAATTTGGGACCGCTCCCTCCCTTTTGGTGAGATTTTGGTGGACCCTACTCCACTTGCCCCCACCCCCTTTTAAAAAAATTAGTTTCTTTGATATTAATATTTGTTGTTTGTTTATTTATTTGATACTTTTTTGACTTGTAATTTCTCCTTGGTTATGTCGCTCTCTATGCGGCCCAATTCATATAATCCTTTCCCAGAAAATTATTTTTTATAAACCAAATTAAAATATTTTAATTTGTTTTATTTTTATATCCACTTTAAAAACTAATCAGAAATGTTAGGAGTAATTAATTAATAACAGAAAATAATACATTGCTTTTATTTCATTCAGAATATTCTGAATGAAATAAAAGCAATGTATTATTTTCTTTTATTACTTAGTTACTCCTTTTAGTGTTTTACTGTAATTTGTAATTATTCTAAACCCAATTTAATTTAAAATTATGCAAAATAGGAATTTATAAACAAAATATAGACATTAAAACACAGTGTTAAAAAATCCTGCTTTTTCAATGAAATTTGTTTGTTTTACTCAAAAACCTATTCCAAACTTAATTAAAGTAAAAAATAACGTTAAATATCGTTTCTTTGACCCCAAAAATACCATATATGATGTATTGCATACTATATTTTTATTTTCAAAAGTATTGATTTCAATGGAGGCCATTTTGGACGCCATCTTGATTTATAAAAAATGCTCAATATTTGCAGAGTGGCATCAATCGGTTCTGATATCTACACCACCAAATCTATCAGAAACCGTCATAAAATTCCATACACATTCCAATGCACACTTTTCGAGTTGGCACCCTGACTATAAACAAATTAACAAATTTAAAACCAGTGTTTAAAACTAAAATAAAAGATCTAGTAAATGAAAAAGTCTAGTGATCTGTCTCATTTGAAACAATGTTTTATTTTTAACTCGTTGTATGACTGGTAAAACAGGTTTTCAAACACGGTAAAATAAGTGGAAAAAAGAAGGGAAAATGGGAAAAAAGAATGAAGGACTGATTTTCTCTTTATAAATTATAGCCCATGTCCTATTCTGATGTATAAGCTACATTATGGTAGAATTTCATTAAAATCCATTCAGTAGTTTTTGCGTGAAAGAGTAACAAACATCCAGACAAACATTCACAATTATAATAGTAGTAGGATATTATTGTTAAATGCACCAAAACAGGAAGTTCAGTTAGTGGGGTTTGAACCGAATACCTTCCGCACGGCAGGACCACGATTCTACCAACTGAACCATTAAGGACATTTCGTAGCCAGCTAATCGTCATAGTGCATAATGGAATCATCAGTTTTATAAATTTAATATTATTGTTAAATGCACCAAAACAGGAAGTTCAGGTAGTGGGGTTTGAACCGAATACCTTCGGCAAGGCAGGACCACGATTCTACCAACTGAGCCATTAAGGACATTTCGTAGCCAGCTTATCGTCATAGTGCATAATGGAATCATCAGTTTTATAAATTTAATATTATTGTTAAATGCACCAAAACAGGAAGTTCAGGTAGTGGGGTTTGAACCGAATACCTTCTGTACGGCAGGACCACGATTCTACCAACTGAGCCATTAAGGACATTTCGTAGCCAGCTAATCGTCATAGTGCATATTGGAATCATCAGTTTTATAAATTTAATATTATTGTTAAATGCACCAAAACAGGAAGTTCAGGTAGTGGGGTTTGAACCGAATACCTTCTGTACGGCAGGACCACGAATCTACCAACTGAGCCATTAAGGACATTTCGTAGCCAGCTAATCGTCATAGTGCATATTGGAATCATCAGTTTTATAAATTTAATATTATTGTTAAATGCACCAAAACAGGAAGTTCAGGTAGTGGGGTTTGAACCGAATACCTTCGGCAAGGCAGGACCACGATTCTACCAACTGAGCCATTAAGGACATTTCGTAGCCAGCTTATCGTCATAGTGCATAATGGAATCATCAGTTTTATAAATTTAATATTATTGTTAAATGCACCAAAACAGGAAGTTCAGGTAGTGGGGTTTGAACCGAATACCTTCTGTACGGCAGGACCACGATTCTACCAACTGAGCCATTAAGGACATTTCGTAGCCAGCTAATCGTCATAGTGCATATTGGAATCATCAGTTTTATAAATTTAATATTATTGTTAAATGCACCAAAACAGGAAGTTCAGGTAGTGGGGTTTGAACCGAATACCTTCTGTACGGCAGGACCACGATTCTACCAACTGAGCCATTAAGGACATTTCGTAGCCAGCTTATCGTCATAGTGCATAATGGAATCATCAGTTTTATAAATTTAATATTATTGTTAAATGCACCAAAACAGGAAGTTCAGGTAGTGGGGTTTGAACCGAATACCTTCGGCAAGGCAGGACCACGATTCTACCAACTGAGCCATTAAGGACATTTCGTAGCCAGCTTATCGTCATAGTGCATAATGGAATCATCAGTTTTATAAATTTAATATTATTGTTAAATGCACCAAAACAGGAAGTTCAGGTAGTGGGGTTTGAACCGAATACCTTCTGTACGGCAGGACCACGATTCTACCAACTGAGCCATTAAGGACATTTCGTAGCCAGCTAATCGTCATAGTGCATATTGGAATCATCAGTTTTATAAATTTAATATTATTGTTAAATGCACCAAAACAGGAAGTTCAGGTAGTGGGGTTTGAACCGAATACCTTCTGTACGGCAGGACCACGAATCTACCAACTGAGCCATTAAGGACATTTCGTAGCCAGCTAATCGTCATAGTGCATATTGGAATTATCAGTTTTATAAATTTAATATTATTGTTAAATGCACCAAAACAGGAAGTTCAGGTAGTGGGGTTTGAACCGAATACCTTCTGTACGGCAGGACCACGATTCTACCAACTGAGCCATTAAGGACATTTCGTAGCCAGCTAATCGTCATAGTGCATAATGGAATTAACAGTTTTATATATTTTTAATATATAACATGTTGGCAGAGTTTGAAAGCCCAGCTACTCGTAGTTCAAACAACAAATACACTGTAGTTGTAGTTGCCCAAGAAGACACGAGGTTTGACAAAAAGGTGAAAGTAATGAGTTTAAAAAGTGTAATAAAAAAAAGTAACAAATTATTCAAAGCTGACAAAAAAGACATTTCTTACATTCATTTAGAACAAATTGTAAAATTTCTCCCTCACCCAAAATTTGAGTTGAAGAATGGCACCATATATTATGTTTTTCCCTAAAATATTGTATTCTGAAATTATAACTTTTGTTTCATACATTCTGGTTACTAATAAAATGTTAATTGAAAGTAAAGTGATTGAATTGATTTTTACATCAAAATTATGGTTTTTTCTTCCAGGAATGTAAGATTTTCCACTCTGTTAGAAAAATTTCCACTCTGTTACATCGCACTTTTTCTGGATTCCAGTGTAAAATAATTCTAAAAATTTGATTGTAAGTGCTCCCTACGACTTAAAACAACACAAACTATTACAGAAATAAGAGTAACATTTTTTCAAAAAGAATGTAAGCCACAAAATAAACTTTTATCCAGGTATATTTCTTCACTTTTTAAAAAAATTTTGCACTAATCTTCTATAAAACAGTATCAAAATTAAAAAAAAAGTTAAAATGCAAGTGCAAATTGCAGCCCATTCAAAGATATTAAGGTAATTAAAATCTTAATTACTTTTATTATCATTAAAAAATCAAATTATATACATGTAAATGCCTGAAAAAACCTATCACTTCTCCGATCAAAAGCTCTGAAAATAAATCAAATTATTATTTTAACCAACTTATATCACTCCAAAGCTTAGTATCTTAGCTGATATTGAGGCAATATATTTTTAAATAATTCAAAATTTTTTTTTCACAGGGCAAGTTTTAAACATCAAATGTACGGTTTTTTTGGGAATGACACACCTGTAACTTTTATGGTTCAGCATTTTTTTAATATTATGCTACATCTTAATTATAAATAACAAAAAGTAGGTATATAATTTTTGAATTCCTCTTCTATGCTTTTTGGTCAATCACAACCCCGATGGAAAGTGATCGTAAACAAGATTTTTTGACACTCCTATATTTTATTTTTAAAAATCCTATATATTTTTTTGAAATGTCACTGCTACCCCTGAATAATGATTTTTTTAAAAGCCTTAAATTAAATTAGACTGTAAAATATTTCTTTGTTGATAGTAAAAATGAATGGTTCTTACGTATTATGCCGTCCATACCGTGCCGCTGAATCTGAAAACGTTTAAAATCCCATTGATTTTTCAATAGCTGTACCGCTGAATTTAAATGGTTGCTGGACGGTAAAAATATTAATAAACTATAAATAAATAGTAAAGCATATTTCTAATGATTATTTTTGAATTGCATGAAATCAACCAACTAATGATTATTTTCCCGTCAGAAAAAATGCCATGAATGAAAGATGGCGCTGGTAGCGTCATTCTTCTCCGTAACATCGCTTTTCGCGTAATGCGCAAGCCTGATACAACACAGTTAACGCTTAATCCAGTCAAGCCTTGCACTGACGAAGAGAATCCGGGCATCCTCTGTTGTTGTAGTCGTGTGCCACTTGGAATACCCAAGCTCCATAAGGATTTAAGGCAAAGGGGGTGCGGCACCTGAGAAAGTGAGGCCCATAAATATGCTGCCTCCTACACTCAGGGCCATATCCAAGGGGGGGTTTGGGGGTTCAACCCCCCCCCCCCCGAAATTTTGACATCAATTTTTTACTTACTGTTTTTCCTTAAAAATTCGCCTTAAAATGTATAAAACCCCTACTTTTAAGGTTAAAAATTCAAAACTTTTCTTGGGGAGAACCCCCAACCCCCTTGAAATTTAGAAATATATTATAACAGTTGTTCCTTGAAAATTTTTGGACTTACAAGGAGTGGTCCTCTTCGGGTTTTTGTGTAAAAATGAGTAAAATCATAAAGGGGAAGTATCCAAGGTGAGTTAGGAGTTCTACACACACTAACGGATCCAGGGTGGCTTGGTGACTTAAGTAACCCTTCCCAAAAGCAATAAGAACTAACAGTGAGAAAAAGGGGTAGTGGGAACTCAGGGGTGTAAAAAAGGGAAAAGCTACTCTAAAACTAGTTAAAATCCTGTTTTAAGGATCAAATTTCCAGAAATTTTATGGGGGAGGACCCCCAAACCCCCCCTTGGAATTTGGGACCCTATTATTTACCACTTTTCTTTAAAAAGTTCGTCAAAATGCAAAAATCCTACTAAAATGTAAATTAAATTCTTTAAAATGTATGTCCAAAATCCGGATTAGGTGTACCAAAAACGAGTTGAAAATCTGCTTTTTAGACTTAAATTTCCAAAAAATTTCTGGGGGAGGACCCCCAGAACCCCCCATTCAGGATATTAGAAGAGGATTTTGATATTGAAGATTTTTAGTCCCTAAATACCAAATTCTGGATCCGCCGCTGTCTTCTTACCTTAGGTCACCAACAAAATCGAACTAAAGTATCAAGAAAATTTTCTGCCAAAACCCCCCCCGGAAAAAAAGTCTAGTTACGGCCCTGCCTACACTATTTTGCCATGTCTCTGACGGGGAGGGAAATAGTAGACCTGGTCCCGTGGTTAACTGCGCCATGACGGACCCCAGGACTTTCGGACCCACAGATTTTACGAGCTCGTACTCCGCATATACTAGTTGGGTCTTCAGCGGTGTCGGGAATCGAACCCGGGACCGGAAACATGTCTGTGTTTTAGATTTTTAAAAGGTTAACTGCCAGTATTGGCGCTCTCGGCTCTTATTTGTTTACAAGCCCTGCTGCACCATACTGACATCTTTGTAGCAGCTTTTGGCATCTATACTTTTCGAGGAATACAGAAAGTTACAATTGACACGTGTTACTTTTGCCCACCCCCTATTTGTCCTTAATTTCAAAAGAGAGTTAAAAAGTATTCCATACCTGAAAAGTACTCCATACCTAAAAGTATCGGTTTTGCCAATCAATAGTTGTAATCACCCTGTAATATTAAAGCTTAAATGTACTAGAACAAAATTTAGAATCGTGTAATTTTATTGAAAATTTTTATTACACAAGTAACATCGTTTTGAACACAACAATTTAAAAGCTTTAATGTACTGTCGAACCAACGATAGTAAAAGGGTCACGTGGTTTTGACAGACTCGGAGGGGAGAAAGGAAGAAGCTGAGGGGCAGTTGATCGAAAGAGGAAGATACATTTACTCCCTCTAACCTTAGTTATACCATCTATATACATAAAAAATCAGTATATTTTAAATAAAATAAAAAAATACTGAAGCAAAAAATCACGTGCCCCTGCTTTTACTATCGTTGGTTCAACAGTACTTTACAAATCCTTCTTCAAAAGGCCTAAAAACATTTCATTAAATTATAAGTATCATAAAAAAACAAGAGAGGAAACCTCCTATTGCAAACTTTGTGAGTTTAAAACGTAACTAAATCAGCATCTTTAGGAAGAAGGCAGAGCGGCTAAACAAACAGTCTCCATTTCATTTGTCACATATTAAAATGTATGTTTTAGGTCTCAACTTAAACCAATCTTTTCCTCGACAGAGGGTTTCCATCAGAGTTGTCACTTAGATAAAACACCATTTCTTTCCATGTTCCACCATATCTCTATTTCTAAACTATCAGTGATATTTAGTAACCTATCGCCCTTTTAATTCCTGCACAAGAGATCGCATATTTTGCGATTTTTAAATATACTTTTATTCCTCTACCGAATCCCCTTTGGAAGCTAAATAATGAAGTGAAGTATCACCTGACACATACATTTGCACCAGCTTCTACAAGGTGTCCCATAAATAGTGGGTCACACTTCTAGGGGGGATAGTAGACACCTAGACGAGTCAGAATCACATAGGAATCGGGGGTCCCAGACCAAATCCCAGGGAGTTAAAAATGGAGCGCCACCCCAAAAAAATTATTGAAAAATTCAATTTGTAGAAGAACTGCTATTGGTAAAAATTTAATTATGGTCACAAAAATTGTGATTTAATATGATCTTTAAAATTATCACAAAAGTCTTGACCTTAAAATTTTTTTGATTATGAAAAAAGTTAAAAAACCACAAAAAAAGTTGAAAATTCTGCCCAATTCTCATTTTGTATTTCGAAATCCTTTCTTTTGATTTTATAATCTGAAAGATCATAGTTGTAAAGCTTTAAGTCCAAAGTGTCACGTAAAAACCATCAATATTCAATGCTTGAGATCCTGTTAAAGCACGGTATAAGTCTGTTTTTTTCGTCCGCAGACTGTCGTTTTGGAAACGGCTATAGGAAACCAGTTTTCGCACGCAAAAAACGAACTTTAACAGGATCTCAAGCATTTAATACTGATGATTTTTACGTGAAACTTTGGACTTAAGGGTTTACAACTATGATCTTTCATATTATAAAATCAAAAGAGATGATTTCGAAATACAAAATGAGGTTTGGGCAGAATTTTCACATTTTTTTGTGGTTTTTTAACTTTTTTAATAATAAAAAAATTTTTAAGGTGCAGACTTTTGAGATAATTTTAAAGATCGTATTAAACCACAATTTTCGAGAGCATAATTAAATTTCTACCAATAGCAGTTCTTCTACAAATTGAATTTTTCAATAATTTTTTTGGGGTGTCGCTCCATTTTTAACTCCCTGGGATTTGGTCTGGGACCCCCAAATCCTATGTGATTCTGAATCGTCTAGGTGTCTTCTATCCGCCCTAGAAGTGTGACCCATTATTTATGGGACACCCTGTATATCAAAGCCTTAACTATTTCGGAATAGATCTTATAGCTACCATCAGGGGAGTATCGAGCGCTTTATTCCTGACATTTACATATGCACCAGCTTCTATCAAAGCCTTAGCTGTTTTGACACATCCTTTTCTCGCAGCTACATGAAGTGGAGTATTACTGTATCTATTTCTGATATTTACATTTGCACCAGCTTCTATCAAAGCCTTAACTATTTCGGAATAGATCTTATAGCTACCATCAGGGGAGTATCGAGTGCTTTATTCCTGACATTTACATATGCACCAGCTTCTATCAAAGCCTTAGCTGTTTCGACACATCCTTCTTTCGCAGCTACATGAAGTGGAGTATTACTGTATCTATTTCTGATATTTACATTTGCACCAGCTTCTATCAAAGCGTTTACTATTTCTAAATTGCCCCCTTTTACAGCTACATGAAGGGGAGAATCCCAATATCTATTCCTGAGATCTACCCATGCACCAGCTTCAATCATAGCCTTAACTATTTCAAAATAGCCTCCTTTTACAGCTAGAAGCAGTGGAGTATTATAATCATAATTATTCCTGATATCTACAATTGCACCAGCTTCTATCAAAGCCTTAGCTATTTCGAAACATCCTTCTCTCGCAGCTACATGAAGTGGAGTACTATAATCATATATATTCCAGAGATTTACATTTGCACCAGCTTCAATCAAAGCTTTAACTATTTCCAAATAGCCTCTTCTTACAGCTAAGAGCAGTGGAGTATCACCGTATCCGTACTCCGAGCGATTCAAAAAGGCTCCACATTCTATCAAAACTTTTACAGTTTTCAAGTTCTTGTTTTCCACAGAAGCCCCAAGTGGGGTGTTGCCTTCATCGTCTCTTGCATTCGAATCTGCTCCACTCCTTATCAAACATTTAACAATTGTGGCAACATCTTCTTCACCAGATCTTAATGCAGCTGCCAGATGCAGGGCAGTTTTTCCACCGTGTAAACTTTTCGAGTTCACATCAATGGTTGGAACACATGATAGTAGCTTTCTCACCATTGGATAGCTGATCCCTCTCACAGCCAAATGAAGCGCAGTGTAGCCCTTTTTGTTCGTGTCATTCACTGATGGGACACCATAGAGACTTCTAAGCACAGCGCTAATGTAGTTTTCACTGTTTTCTGTGGCACAGTTGTTCAGCACAAACCGATGTAGCAAGTTGTTTCCATTGGAGTCATTCACATCAAAAGCTAAGGATTTGAGAGGCCTCGGCGACTCCTTTTTACAAGACATGTAATCCATACCTGCAATGTAAACGAAGAAGAAATTACAAAAAAAAATCAGAACTATTATAGAAAATTTTAAAATACTTTTTTTACATCGGAGATACTTATTTTAAATATGAAATTAAAGTTTTTCTTTATCAAATTTTACCTGTTTCAAGGTTCGTATTATATATCTAAATAAGTTATGGGTTCAAATGAGAAGTACTGTAAGGATAAATTTGTAAAGGTTTGGAATATTCCAATTCCAAATTATTCTCGAGTTTAAAAAAACTCTGCCCCAGTGACATAAAAAATAGCAAATTTAATTTTTAATTTTAAAAAGCATATAATAGGCTTATGTGAACGCCAAGGATCACGATCCTGGTGATCACGTGGTCGATGGATCACGACCTCACAAAAAGTAAAACGTCTCCATGGTTACCAGACCTAAAAACTTAACTGTAACCACAGTTTTAGTGCAGGTACCGCCGGTCGAGGGCGTTCGTGTCGTGGGCCGCCCATTGACCGGTCTGTCTCTTATTGTCTGTGGTCCCAGTAACTTAAGTAACCGGAGTTGCAAAAATATTGGTGAAATGGAAATTGAACTCTGTTTTTCAGTTAACCCAAGTTCCAGTTTCCAAACCTGAGTTATTAAAGTCAGGTTAGGTTTATGGTGAATACGGCCGTTAAAGAAATTCAAAAGAAAAATTTACCCACTCTCAAAAAATTTTTAAACTAAATAGTTAATTAGTTATAAGCATTTAAAATTTGAAACCGCAAAAATAGAGGCGTGGCCTGTGGTGACGTCATATGGTATGAACCGGTGGCATATAAACTACCTTCACATTGCCAAAAACCATTGGACGAATATAGTTACGAGGGCATTCAAGAGATGGCGTTACGAGAAATCAATTATTACCATTCTTGGATTGTTTTCTTCACATTTCTTTTTTTATTTGCTTTGAAAAGAGCGCCAATATTTTTTTTTACCCATTCGCTCCGTTTTTCTTTACATTTCTTTTTTGTTTGCTTTCAAAATATCGCCGATGTTTTTGTTATATTCATTAGTAGAAAGTTCTCTTTTCGAAAAATGGCTTGGTTTTCAGACAAATCGAAATCATATACGCTTCCTCCATCATTTATTAATGAGATTGCGAAGGAATGCCCTCCTCCTGTTATACGAAGCAATATTAGAAATGGAGATGATATTAATAAATGGATGAAAGAATTTGGAGCGTCAACCAACACCAAATGGAATACGAGAAAATCTATACCATGTGGAAAAAGAATGAAGTGCTCGTAAGTATATTATATTTTCATCAAGTACTTCCATATCGTGTCCAGAAATTTCCCACCTGTAAGACCCCAAGACAAGTATGAAATTTCGGTATTGGCTCTAGGAGACAGAGCTCCTCCAAGGGACTTTTATGAACCTTTCCTGCAAAGAAACGATGCCGACGACGTAATGGTAGAGGATGCTACTTGTACTTCAACCCAAATCTCTTCTAATCCATCCACCTCTGAAAATGGCATCGAAAACGATGATGAGCGCAGAATAAACCTGCTTGATGAAATTATTCAAAAAATGTCAGTGAAATTAAAACCTTTCACCCATCCACCACTTCATTAAACCACTTTATTAAGAGTTTGGACAATGTTAAATCTCCAGGAAGTCTGGAGACATTTTTACACGGAGCAAGAGGGCCACGTCGCTATACTCGTAAGTGTGGAGCAGCCATCCGTGTACAGCCTACAGCAATAGCTCGAAGGCGTGTTAGTGCCAACAAAGGCAGTAAACGGCTACCAGCTGGAAGGCTTGCATCTAAACGTCAGCATAATATTTCATTAAATGTTCGTTTCAATCAACCAAATGGGAAGCTCCATTAATGAAATGAAGTGTGGAGTGTGTATATAAGAATGTGTTTAAAAGTAATAATAAAAAATTAATTAAAGTATTTTTTGGAATTCCTGTACCATAAGTTTTTGTTTAATTCCTAAACTTACTTTTATATGCTATGATCATTACAAATCCAGTATGTTAATTTAATTAATATAAAAGTTTTTATTTTCTGGAAATATATTTGATTGTAGAAAGAAAATGGATAAGGTAAGCAAACATTTCCTTAATTTTAATTAAAAATATAGCAAAATAGAAAGCAAGTATTAAGTGTTTCCAGTGTAGTTTTCATTAATTTTTTAAAAGTCGGTACAAGAAGTTTTAAAAATTATTAAAATATTTTTTTAGTATAAGTGATATTTTAAAAAATTCTATTGAACACTCAATATTACCTAAAAGGTTTTTCAGATGAATTATGTAAAAATAATCCTCTTAAGTATTCCAAATCATATAATCATGCGCCAATTCCGACTCGCATGAATTACGTCAAATTTGTCAAAATTAACTGAATATAAAAAAATATTATGCTAAAAATAATTTCATAGTGCAAATAAATAATGTTTTAATGAAAGGAAATTTATGACATTTGTCATTCTTTTGTATGAACGCAATATTTTTTTCAGTTTGTAATTTCTTTAAAAATTACCAGTCTTATTACTCGAACTATACTAGTTTTTAAAAAAGAAAAACTAAAAAACGCATATGTGCATAAAAATATAACTAAGAATAAAGAAATCCCTCCTAAAAAGCCCCTTGAACTATCTCTTCCAAACCCAATGGTTTTTGGCAATGTGAAGGTAGTTTATATGCGAACCGGTGAGGAGTACCGATCGTTTGCCATTTGTGTTGTTTGAGTACGAACTCAGTATTTACGATTTGCTTATTATTAATATTTTAAACTACGATTGCCTTTCTTTTACATTATTACTGTAAAAAACAGGAATAGTTTTCAAATGGAGCCTGGTCTTATTCGAGCAGATTCGAATAATTTGCCGAAACGTGATTTCTCCTATTCTATTTTAAGTATGATTACAAAACTTTCTGAGTTTGTTGTTCATATTATTATGAAAGTTATATTCTATTATCTAAAGCCAGTCCTTAAATAAAACTTTTTTCCAAGTGGTTTTGCATAAAATATCGGATTTTTTTGGTAAATTTCCATAGAAGGTGGTTTTGAACATCTGTATCTCTGAACCTTGTGTTAATATTTAAATTTCTGTAGTTCACGACACAGATGTATATATAAACTTCAGTTTCTGCCAAACAACATGTTTGTATCTTATTTAGAACTTTTATAAACGTGTTTGGCGTAACGTGAAAATTTGCCTTTATTTTCGTACAAATGTCTCAATATTTTGAAAAATTATTTTTAAAAAATTTTGCTTTTTAGTTTTTTTGTAGTTTTGAAACATATCCTATTACAAAATAACCTTTTAAAATTTATTTAAGGACTATTTTAAAAAAATGTCTCCTAGACCAGTCGGATACCTTAAGAATATTTTACTTGGTGTTTTTACAGTCGATAAAGTGCATCCTGGCACAATGCAGTATTAATTTAAGCTTTTTTTTACTTCGGAATCCATTCTTTTTTACGGATGCATGTGCTTTCTATTGGAAAAATAAGCGCGCGCGAGCGGCGAAATCTCGGCTACTGCCGAATGACGTATCCGCGCGGTTTCGCGTTATAAAGCACTGCGACTGCGCATCATATTTAAAAATTAATAAAAATTAAATTAAACTCGTAGCGACCTCGGGATTTTTGATAACAACTTTTTTCACCGTGTTCTATCTGGAAAAAAATTATTTAGAAAATGGGAAACTAGCCTATTGTAAGTATATTATGCAATAATAGCCCCAAATTGGAAAAGATTGAATGATTTTAAGGTAGAAAACTTTGGTGTAGAAATGTTGCGGTACCATATGGTATACCGCTTAGGCTTTAACACTACCAAATAATACTAATTGTTTGAAATAGTGTATTTTTTGTTCCAATCGTTTTATACGCCATCCATTCAATGGTAGTATTTCATGTAAATTATCAATAAAATGTTCATAGCCTTCAACTAAACAAACGATAGACGCAAAATATGAGTATGATTTATGGAATTTTTAAATAATAAAACTTATGTTTTTAACAAAATTCCTAATTTTAACACGCAATATGAGGGTAAAATTGGTAAAATTCTCAATTCCATATCATATCAGCTTACCTCGTGGTATAAAAAGTTTGTCAAATCACCTTTCGACTAGTATGTACAAAATTTATTTCTGGAAATCAATTAGATAATTGAATTTTTAGAGCAAAGCATAACTTCTAATTGGTATAATAAGAGTAATATCAACTATTTAATAATTAATTGATCAATCATCATTGCCAAAATTGTAATTTTACTTGTCGTTTTAGTTAAAAATTATAAATAAAATTATAAAAGTGTGATAAATTTCTTATTTTGCCTTTTAAATCCCAAACTTTTAAGAATAGGTATGATGCACAAAATGGTAGTGTAAGAGTACCCTATTCTGACTAAAATAATTAAATTTTTTCGAATAAATGGTTTTAAGATACGTCATAACCATACAATAAAGGGGAAAATTTTTTTGAGAAAAACATTAATTCAGTCTTTCCCGGGTTAAGAGATCTGTTAAGATTGTTCTGCTTTGAGGGCCCCTATGGATAATTCGGCCCTGAATGCAATATCCAAACTGTATTGCAATTTGCATCTTCAACCCCGTTCAAAACGTTGAAAGAAATACAGGGCCGTATTCAGAAACTTTAACACGAGATGGAAACGAGACGGGAACGTTGCAGAATCCTCGATCACTTGGAAACGCATATCGAGATCTCGAGTGATCATGCTGCCATCTGTCGGATAACATCACAAGTAATTATACACTGATAACACTGTTCAACAAATTTGACCTTCAAAATTTTTTCCTTGATGAAAATGGTCATTTCTTTTGGATTTTGGGTCGCTGAATACGAAAATCACCATTAAAATTTTCAATTGACTCAGGATTTTCGGGGAACAGCCCCTCCCCCTTTTTACGTTTTTCGACGACTTAATAACTTTAAACTCGATTTTAAGGGTCAAAAAGCATTGTTTTAGTCTTCAAATTGCCCCCAGGTAACAAGAAATGTTCAAATTGATAAAATATGATAAATTTATAACAAATGAATAGGTTTAAGGGGTAATTACCCCCCTAAAAATGCAAAAAATAGCTAAAAATTATAGAGGTTTCTGTACGCTATTTTTTCCTCTTATTTTTTACGTAATTCCCGTTTGAAGGGTCCTAACCCTTCCCCAAGGACCCAAATTTGATGACAATATGCAGCAATAATTTTTACTAAAAGCGGCTGAGGTGTTAGCCTCCCAGAAGCCCCCGCGGAAGAGTTCGGAAGACTTCCAGAATCGCGAAGGCTCTCGCGAGCTCAGGAATTAATATTGATGATTTTGAAAAGATTACAAATGACGTTTTTCTTATATTTTGGGTCTATCCTAAGTAGAACCTCTTCTGTTCTTTAAAAACTGACCGGTTTTAGGGAGTGAGGATTCCATGTTTCAAGATGTTAATAGATGCACGGCTGTGGATAACAATTAGGTGGCATCCCCTTAAAAACTGAGGGTGATGGAGGAAAATGGGTGTCATATTTGAATTCAGAATTCAGCAGATCATTTTACACAAGAATCAGCTGAAATTCAGTTAGTGGCCTCAAATTTTTTTTTGTACAGCACTGTTTAACTCTAAGTGCCGCATTGAACCCTTCCGTAGGTGCTTTGGGGGCGCTCATACCTCAACCGCTTTTAGTAAAAATCATTGCTGCATATTGCCATCAAATTTGGGTCCTTGGGGAACGGGAAGGACCCTTCAAACGTGAATTGCGTAAAAAATAAGGGGAAAAATAGCGTATAAAAACCTCTATAATTTTTAGCTATTTTTTGCTTTTTTAGGGGGATAATTACCCCTTAAACCTATCCATTTGTTATAAATTTATCATATTTTATTAATTTGAACCTTTCTTGTCCCCTGGGGGGCAATTTAAGGACTAAAGCAATGCTTTTTGACCCTGAAAATCGAGTATAAAGTTATAAAGTCGTCGAAAAACGTAAAAAGGGGGAGGGGCTGTTCCCCGAAAATCCTGAGTCAATTGAGAATTTTAATGGTGATTTTCGTATTCAGCGACCCAAAATCATTAAGAAATGACTATTTTCATCAATTAAATGTTTTCATTGTTGAACAGTGTAATACAAATTTTTACAGGCGCTAGATGTCCATTACTTTCGTAATATATCAATGTCATAGGACTTATTTTGGTAATAAATAGCTGTTTTAGATTTTTTGGAACTATTAAACGGGCTACAAAAAGTGTGAAAGCAATCGGAATGCGCTACGAAACTCAGAACAATATGGCGGACGACAGCTGTGGAGTAGAAATATCTCGTTCACGTTTCCATCTCGTGTTAAAGTTTCTGAATACGGCCCCCTGTTTCCCCCTTCACTGAAAGACAGATAAAAATGTGTCCTGTATGGTGTATGGGTTATTAGGGTGGTCCTAAGTATAATGGTAAAAAAAAATTTTCGGAATTTTTGAAGTCGCACCCCCTAATTTTTTTACTTATGGGGTAGTAAGTTACTGGTAAAAATTTTATTCGAATCGGTAAATATTAACACGTGCCGCAAAAGGGATGAAAATCTGAAAAAACATCAAAATTATCAAAACTTTGAAAAATCATAAAATTCATTTAAAATATGTTATTCGATTTATTTCAATACTTTTTTAACAGAAAATGCTTAAACATGAAGAATATTGGACTTTATAGCCTTTGATCATTTTTTAAAGGTGTTGTATTTACTCCTCATTATGCGTTAAAATATCGTTTTACTCCTCAATGAGCTTGATTCCCCTTTCTGCAGAATCATTTACAACAGACTATTACTGACGACTTTAAATCCTTCCTGATAATATCATCACAAGTTTCACGTTAAAGTATTTCTAAAAATAAAGTCTGAAAATAACTTAAAAACTTTCGAAAAAAGTTTTCGGTTCATTTTGCCACAAAATCGACTAGATTTATCTCAGAGTTCTGCCAGTTTTTCATAACTAATTTGCGACCACTCTGATACATGGGTGGATTCTTTCTCTTTAAACTCTTTGGCAGCTTATTGTTGTGTGGGGAAAATGTGTGGCGACAATCGCATCGAAAAAGACTAAGGACACTGTCTCCTCCATCAAGAAACCCTCCATGACTAATCATTTTCAATGCTGTTATAGACATATTTTCATTAATTCCTCTGTAGAAAAACAGGCCCTCAGCATGAATTTCAAATATTTAACTGTGGCTTTGTGAGCCATTTACACATCAAACCAGATCCAATAAATATATACTCGTACCTTTTAATCCTTGTAGTACTCGATTATCCAAATTAACCTCATTTCTAAAAATAAACATTTTTAAGCAATAAATTGCTTTAGTCATCCACCTATGGCAGGATGGAAAGCACCAACGTTGTCTAAATTTAATCGTTTTTGCTTCTCGATTTTCTATAAATGCTACAGTAACTGTAGAAATCTTTATAGCCATACCTCGGTCAGTGTTCAAGAGCACTCAAAGTTCAAACTTAAGAATTTCTTCTTTGTCTCTTCCGATTGTGTTTTTCGCAAGATTTTTGAAAAAATTTAAATAAAAGTACATAAGGTCCAAGGGATACAGTAACACTAGCTTCAAAGGCCTTTTTTTAACACAAATTCATAAATTAACACTGATTTCAGAAAATTAAAATGTATTATTTGAACTTAAGCTTTTAAAATTCAGAGTAAATTTCTATATAAGGCTTTTAATTATGATGAATTACATTTAAAATCAAATTTTCATTGCTTTGAACATGACATTTAAGTTTTGTTTTTTGTCCCAACCCTCTTTGGGAATCCCTCGTTGGACCCAACCAGTGATATTTTTAACGCCTCTGAGAGCGTATTTCACGCATTGGAAATCGGAAATACGCTTCCAAAAACTAGCCAGGCGTATTTTCACGCTTTGAATCAAGGTTTTGCATAAAAAGGCATGGTGCCCCACCGAAATTGAAAAATATTATTTTTTTCTACTCAAATTTGTAATATTAAATTAATATTGCATTTAAGAATGCTTATAAATTTTTATTTTATTTATAATTTTTAATATTGTCTACTAATACTTAACACAGATGCTATAATAGTTAGAAACCAAAATAGCATCCTCATTTTTTTCCATTTCATTTTTCCAATAAAAAAGAAAGCGTTTTTATGAAAAAGTTTTCTCTGTATTTGCAGTTATGCTATTTCCGTATTTCACTCCCCTCATCAATGAATTTCACCCCTCCTGAAAAAGTCAAGGCGTATTTTTACTCCTCCAAAAAAATCTTAAGAATAACACTGGACCCAACCCTCGTCCACTTTACCTTAAATCCTCCATTGGAATTTACTTATAATAATGAATTACACCCTAAAATATATGCAATAACCATAGTGTAGGAGGTTTTCAAGTTTATCTCAAAATACATGAAGATACCGCCTTTTTGAGAACGCCCGCCAGCGTCTTCTGCCATGCGGTAGAAAATGCGCCGGAACCGGCTTTTCTTCCCGAGTGGTGACGGAGTCTTGCGCTTTTACCGTACTATAACTTCAATCGCTTTGCGGCACGTGTTAATATTAAAATATTTAAAAAATATTTGGTATACTTTCATTTCATACCTTAAGGAAAAAAGTTGGGGGTTGCGACCGAAGAAATTCCGAGTTTGAAAAATTACGACCACCCTAATGGGTTATATTTGCCTTTCCGACCTCTTCGCCCACACAGGAGGAGGGGGTCGGCTTCGGCCTCCTGCGAACCGGTCCTCCCAGACCGCGCATTATTTTCCACCCCACCCCCTATCACATGCTTGGTGATTGAATGGATTCTTCCGCTATAGCTTCACCTTTCGTGACCTTCGCCCTGACCCCTTCTTATCTTTTACAAATGCGACTGTACGAAATTCCACAAATTCCATTTCGGCGAAAGACCTCACCTCCTCTGCAGTGTAACAATTTTCGTCCTGAGTTAGTACGCCTGGTATTGAAGCTAAAGGCCCGCGTAGATTATTTCTGATCCGCGTTGTGTGGAAGAGTTTAAAAAATGGATGAAGTTATGTGTGATTTCAGTGGGGGGGAAAGATGACTGTGAAGAATATTTCTGTGAAAATTTCTAAATTGTTTGCTTCCAAAGCAAATGGCAAAAAACTGATATTTTCGGTACTGTCAAAATTTTTTTTAATTGTTCTACACAGAATTTCCTCTTGTTAAAATTTGCTTTATATGTACAGGGTGTCCCAAAAAAGACTGACACATTACATTTTAAAAATCAATAACTCAAAAACTAAAAAAGATAAAAATAAGTGGTTTTTTGAATTCTACTCTAAAGACCAAATAATTTTATGACACATATTTTCATAAATCGTAGTTCAAAAATCCCCCGACAGGTGGGAGCACTATTTTCCATTATCTCCTATGGGGAGAATGATACTTTTATGCCCTGTCGGGGGATTTAAGAACAATGATTTACGAAAATTTGTGTCATAAAATTCTTATATCTTATGAGTAGGATGCAACAAACCGCGTATTTTTATCTTTTTTAGTTTTTTAATTAAAAATTTTTTAAATGTGTCAGTCTTTTTGGGACACCCTGTATATTAAATCATAAAAACAAAACAGTTAATTCATAATAGATAAATCATAATTTTTTTCTGTGTTTAAAGAATTTACTACGTATCGAAAATTTTAAGTCTATTGGGAAATTGTCTGGGAAAGCTTTTATTTCATAATAAAATTAAAAAATATTTTGTGGTGGAAAATTTTTGGAAATTTGAACCCTAAAAACAGTATTTTAACACATTTTCATCTACCTTTACCTCTTTTCTCGGGGGGGGGGCCTAACCTCATTAAAACCTAAAATTTTTCTTGGTCCCCCCCTTGAGTTTTAATGCATGGGCGGCCACTAGGTGTCCCTTAAAATCGAAGGTCGGGGAAACTTTTGCTCCACCCCCCAATTTTTTGCCATTTGGTACCCTAAGACTATGTGCAAAATCTTAAATCGATCAGATACTATTAACACGTGCCCCAAACGGCCTAAAGTTAGAAAATTTTGACTCTTTTCTAATTTTTTTGAAAATTTTTAAAAATATGTTTAAAAAATCCGTTTCCGAATAATGGGGTTTTAACACATTTAAACGTTCATATTTGACCGTTTTTCATTACTAGTTAGGCCAAAATGCCAAGTTTGTAACCTAGTCATCAATCAGAAAATCATCAAATTTGTCCATTTTACACTAAGAATAAAAGAATCAAAACGCAGTGGTAAACGACTTAAAACCGCAAAATTCCATGGCTAAACATCATTTGTAGACCATATTGATGAGGTTATAAATTTTCTGGAGCTCAAATTAATTATGGTTTGCTTAATTACAGACGCCATAGTGAATTGCATTATAAACTAAAAAAAATTCTGGAAAAAGGTACGGGAATATTTGATATCGGGTAATGGGTGTTTGAGGTTTCTAAAATCAATTAAGACTAATAAAATTATCTTGGACAACTTTTTAAAGCTCTTTACGCAATTTAAGGGCCAGCATATCTCCTAATACAAGTTTTCAGAACTATAGATATGGTAATAAACTCTAAACACATAAAACTGGCAAGAGAAATTCTGGAGAAACAAATTAAAAAACAGACTCCAGTGTGTTCACGAGTATTTTATTTCGTAAGTTAGCTGAAGTTAATACAAGATTAACCCGCTCTTAATAATTGAGTTAACCTATCAGACGGTAAGCAATTATCCCAGGTTAATAGAGACTGTTCTTCTATTTTATCATAATTTTATTCGTCAAATTAAAAAATACCTGCAATTGAACAAATTAGTCATTAAAATCTAAGACACTTATATTTTCTATTTAAGTATCATAAATATTATCAAAAGTTTCTTAAAATCATTCTTTCTTTAAAGTCTTTTTGTGAGTCAGCTATTCTTTGCTCTGTAAGTTTCCTACCTCTACATTCTCACAAAGAAGGATCGTACACTTTAAAACAGTGGTTCCCAACAAGTGGTCCGCGGACCACTGGTGGTCCGTGAGGCCTTTAGAGGTGGTCCGTGAGAAGATTTTTAAACTAATCCAAAAAATGTGTGGAAATTAAAAAATAAATAGTTTTCCTAATCACACATTCCAGGAAATAGCAAAAACACCACAGATGCAAAAACATAAATAAAAAATCATGCGTCTCATAAATTCTCATAAATTAAAAACGTTAAGCTCTATTTCCTATGAATTATATGTTCATTTGTCTTATTTTCCACAACTTTATTCAACAGTAGTATATTACGGAGTAGAAATGAAATGTGATGATGAGGATAAGTATTGCATCAAATTAATTAAATATGAGAGGCGTCGGGGTGGGAAAAATACAGAATCAAATGATCGGACTTATACTTTGTTTGATACGAAGCGAAGCCTGGAAGTTGTTGAAAGATATACTTCAAAGCTGGGATGCTATGGTGAGACAGAGGGTCTCCAAGAAATCGTAGTATGAAAAGAGGAAATTTCTGAGACCCAAAAGAAATAGGTTTGTTCGAAAATATGAGAAAAATTTACTGCTGAAAATGCGAAAGTTTTCGAACACATAAATTATTTTCTTTTTTAATCGTCCAGTTTTCTTTTTTCTAATCAACGCAATTCCTGGTTATCTCATTTGTCCCGCAGTTTAATTTCAAGGTAATGAGTACTTTCTTTCAAATTTACATCTACTAATATAATATAATATTACATTTTTTGTTGGCTACGAAAAAGAAAAAATAACTATTTTATACCGTTGTTTTTTAAACCTGTAACTTGTGTGAAGGTGTGAACCCTTCCAAGGTTAATAAATCCATGTGAGGACACTGGAATTGATTAAAACCAACACCATTTCCACTCATGAGAACAATTTTTGTCCTTTGTAAAGTATTATCCTCTTCTATATATATATAAAATATGAAGAAAGTTATATGGTTATAAGCCTCTCCTATGAGATAAATTGAAGTTTTTAGCTGTAAGATATGTTGCTGAAAAAAAGGATTTTCTTTTTAAATTTTTTTAATTAAGTTTTACGGAATTTAATAAACAATCGTAATTAATAATGAATTCTCTATTTTATTTGTTGAATTTCGTGAGAGCTTGATAAAAATGGTTAAATGTCTCTTTTAAAAGGTATATTTTTAAATAATTAGATATAAAATAATGTAATGCTAATTTTTCTTAAGTTTAAGAGATTATTTGGTTTTCTAAGTTCCATTTAGAAACATAGTAAAACTAGGTCTCCCTTACTTCAGAAAAAAGTGACCCTCTATGAGAAATGAATGCATTGAAAAAAAGTTAAAATTTTGAAGATACAGTTAGGGATAGAGATGGTCCGCAGAGGTTAAAATTTAAGTGAAGTGGTCCGCAGGCATATTTGAGTTGGGAACCACTGCTTTAAAATAATTTAATTCCATAAACAACTTTTTCGAAAAATTTACTCGAAACGTTAGTACTTCCTCGAGGACGTTTACTGATGAAAGGTTGACAGTGCGAAAAAAAACTAAGGGTAAAGTAGAAGAGTTATTAAAATTGTAGTTGATATTAAACTTACAGCCACGGACAAAATAACAGTGCTTAATTGTTTTAATGACACTAATAAATTGAACGGCTGGTATTTTTTATGTTAATGTATAAAATTATGATAAAATAGAAGAACAGTCTCTATAAACATGGTTAATTGATTACCTTCTGAGAGTATAACTAAATTATTATGAAGAGTGGGTTAATTTTGTATCAACTTCAGCTTTTCAAGTAACTTATGGAAAAAAATACTCGTGGACACACTGGAGTGTTTTTTTAACTTGTTTCCAGAATTTCTCTTGTCAGTTTTATGTGTTTAGAATTTATTACCATATCTATAGTTCTGAAAACATGGTTTGCACTTGTATTAGGAGATAATGCTGGCCCTTAAATTGCGTAAAGAGCTTTAAAAAGTTGTCCAAGGTAATTTTATTAGTCTTAATTGATTTTAGAAATCTCAAACACCCATTACCCGATATCAAACATGCCCATACCTTTTTCCAGAATTTTTTTTAGTTTTAATGCAATCCAATATGGCGTCTGTAATTAAGCAACCCATAATCAATTTGAGCTCCAGAAAATTTATATCCACATCAATATGGTCTACAAATGGTGTTTTGCCATGGAATTTTGCGGCTTTAAGTCGTTTACCACTGCCTTTTGATTCTTCTATTCTTAGTATAAAATGGACAAATTTGATGATTTTCTGATTGATGACTAGGTTACAAACTGCAAACTGCTTTGGCCTGACTAGTAATGAAAAACGGTCAAATATGAATGTTTAAATGTGTTAGAGCCCTATTATTCGGAAACGGATTTTTTAAACATATTTTTAAAAATTTTCAAGAAAATTAGAAAAAAGTCAAAATTTTCTAACTTTAGGCCGTTTGGGGCACGTGTTAATATTATCTGATCGATTTAAGATTTTGCACACAGTCTTAGGGTACCAAATGGAAAAAAAATGGGGGGGGGTGGAGCAAAAGTTTACCTGAATTTTTGAAAAAACGCCCAAATAAGGGACACCCTAGCGGGCACCCATGTTTGAAAACACATTTAAAAGAATATGATAGTATGGGGGATAAAACCTAAAAAGAATTCACAAAATATAGACAGAAGTGCATGTCAATATAAGAATGTTGTCCACCTACCTCTTGGTTGGGGGTCCGACGATGACGACGCAGCAAATTTTCTCAGACGAGAGGCCACTGATTCATTACCTTTAAATTACGTTTTACTGGTATTTCCTTATATTAACACCAAATTCCAATGCTACACTACAATAAATTCTCGTAACTACCACACTCACTCACTACTCAAATATCGAGCACAAGAAACCACGTGCAACAAGCCTAGCCTAACAGCGCTTCGCGAAAAATCTAACACACTCCGTATAACGTACAAAATACCCTGATGACCAACAACTCGCAACACCACTGACCACGTGACCAAGGGGACGAAATATCCCCCCCAGACCTACACTAGTCTCAATAAGGCAACGGTCATCCAGAGCTCAAAACCAGGCGTATCGCAGGCGCAATCTATCTTCTCGACTTCTCCGCCCATCACACAAAAGGGAAATTCCGAGAAACCCCATTGTTCGCTTTTGCCCCTTTGTGTGATGGGCGGAGAAGTTAGATCTGCCTGAGATACGCCTGGCTCTCGCTTGCCATGACCGTGCCCTAACGCTTTCGGCCCGGTGAAATGGATTTCTGCGCATGCTCGTGCACTTGCCCTCCTCTAAGGGGACATCCATAAATTACGTGAGGTCAAAAAAGGGGGGAAGGTTGGGAAAAATCTCACCAAGGGGGGAGGGGGGTCGATTAAAATCTCACGTCAACTTTTTAAGTTAAAAAGTAAACGATTTTTTTAAGTATGAGAAAGGAATAATACCCACAGATAAAACACTGTGGTGATTTTTAGGCGGAATAATGTCCTTTTCCGTCCCCACATCATTAATAATGGAAAAGTTTTAGGTGCTGTGAAGCACAAAATGCAAACGAATAGGTTAGAAAATTATTTTTAATGGTTGTAGGTAAATCTCACGTGGGGGGTCCAGATTTTGGAAAAAAACACCTCACGTAATTTATGGATGTCCCCTAACTTATTTTCTGAATTCTCGAGGGACCGTCTCCACATAATATCTACGATTTCAGCAAAGAATAATTTCAGCTCGAAAGTACTTCGTGTCGGCCGGCGCATGCGTGCATGATGATATATGAAGTAAACAAAGCCCAAAACAAAGCGTAGTATTGTTTTTGGCTTTGCTTTGGCAATGTCGTCTTATTTACTTTAAAATTTAATTCGTTCCACCGATCTATTGATTAGATTCATGGGCATTGTATATTTCAGCTATTCCAAATACGGATAAAGAGTTTTTTATTGCTTAAGGTGTTCTTTTTATTTTTTTTTGCGTTTTCATACACTGGAGCCATCCTTCTGATGTCTCCAGTTTTCTTTAACTTCAATTACCCTACGATTTACATTCTGAAATAAAAAAATTTTTTGAAGGAGAAACATAACATAAATCATTAAATTTTAAAAAGTTATTATGTTGAATCCTTTTTTTCCCATTTCTAACTAGGCAAACCATTCTGTCTGGTGATGTCCCGTTTCATCTCTTCCACTTTCATCCCCTTGTCAATCCTGTAGCAGAGCCACTGCGACGCTTGTCAGTGAGGAGTACTTCGACCCATCTGCTACAGGAGTTATTGAAAATGTTAAAGCCCTTTATACTAGAAAGATTGATTTTTTTTCTTAAATTGCAAATGGAATATGCTTTAATTATTGAATAATTTCACACAGAAGGGTTAACTAAAATCCTGTATAATTACTCACGGGATCTGAATGGGTATATTTTAAGTAATGGATAATTGCAGTCAAATTTTTTCAATCTTAATGTATTTAGAATGGCTTAAAATCTCCAAAAAACATTTTAATTTACCTTTCAAAGTCTTAAATTTTAAGTTATATTTTCAATTTAAAATAGCTTCTTTTTTGTCTGAGCTGAATAAAATCCTGTAATAAAATGTTTCATAATTAACTGAAAAAAATGTGGGAAAAAAACAAGCATAATATTGGAATCAGGAGAGAATTTTTAATAAATTAAAGTTTAATATTCAGAATTTTGAGCGATGCTGCAGTTTTCCATTTTGGGATATTTTTCTGTTTTTTATTGGAACCAAGCGGTTAAATGTAGAAGTTATTCAAAAATTATAATGCTTGACAAGTGGATGGATTTTAATACATTTTATCCGGTAAAATAAGGTGTATTAAAATGTATTGAAAATTTAAAAAAGAAAGCTATAATTCCACCCGTGCAAGGCCGGGCATATCAGCTAGAATATTATAAATTGATGTATCAAAAATATTTTTAAAAACTTGCTATTTTATTCATTTGGGTCAGTTGTCCCATGTTACTATCGTCCCCAGCTGACGTGTTCCGATCGACCCGTCGTCTTCATTTTTTAATACAACCTTCGTTTTCAAAAAAACTAACATATCAGTATTATCTTAAAACTGAACAGAATAAAACTATGATGATAATGTAGATTCATTTTGTGAAAACAGGGGTTATTTCGTGCTACATATCTGAAGTGCACAGGCGAAAGAATTTCACTCAAAAGTTAAGAAATTTTGTATGGCGCTCGAAAAACACTCTTTTCTCAAATTCACTGCCACAGTTTAACTGCCAGTATTGGCGCTCTCGGCTCCTATTTGTTTACTAGCCCTGCTGCTCTTACTGACATCTTTGTAGCAGATAGGCATCTATACTTTTCCAGGAATACAGAAAGTTACAACTGACCCTTGTTACTTTTGACCCCCTATTTGTACTTAATTTCAAAAGAGTGTTAAAAAGTATTCGATACCTGAAAATACTCCATACTCAATATTATCGGTTTTTCCAATCACTAGTTGTAATCACCCTGTAATATTACAGCTTAAATAAAATTTGTAGTACTACTAGAACAAAATTTAGAGACGTGCAATTTTATTGAAAATTTTTTACACAAGGAACATCGTTTTGAACAGAACAATTCAAAAGCTTCAATATACTTCACAAATTCTTCCGTTTTCTACAGCCCCGTTTTCTACCAGAAACATTACCACTTTGAAATTTTCTTGATATACTGCATTATGAAGCGGAGTATCCCCCTGTACATTCCTGCAATCTAAATCAGAACCATTCTCTAATAAAATTTTTACTATTTCTAAATACTTTTCTTCCTCTACCGAATCCCCTTCGGAAGCTAAATGAAGTGAAGTATCACCATTTTCATTACGGATATCTACATCTGCGCCAGCTTCTATCAAAGCCTTAACTACTTCAAAACATCCTTTTCTCGCAGCAACATTAAGTGGAGTATCACCCTCTTTATTCCTGACATCTACATCTGCGCCAGCTTTTATCAAAACCTTAACTATTTCGAAACATCCTTCTCTCGCAGCAACATTAAGTGAAGTATCACCATTTTCATTACGGATATCTACATCTGCGCCAGCTTTTATCAAAACCGTAACTATTTTGAAACATCCTTCTCTCGCAGCAACATGAAGTGGAGTATCACCCTCTTTATTCCTGACATCTACATCTGTGCCAGCTTTAATCAAAACCTTAACTATTTTGAAACATCCTTCTCTCGCAGCAACATTAAGTGAAGTATCACCATTTTCATTACGGATATCTACATCTGCGCCAGCTTCTATCAAAGCCTTAACTATTTTGAAACATCCTTCTCTCGCAGCAACATGAAGTGGAGTATCACCATTTTCATTACGGATATCTACATCTGCATTATACTCTATCAAAGCATTTACTATTTCGAAATAGCCTCCTTTTACAGCTACATGAAGGGGAGTATCACGATCTATATTCCAGACATCTACATATGCACCAGCTTCTATCAAAGCGTATACTATTTCGAAATAGCCTCCTTTTACAGCTACATAAAGGGGAGTACCAACCTCTTTATTTTTGCTAACTACATCTACATTTGCACCAGCTTCTATCAAAGCGTTAACTATTTCGAAACATCCTCTATTTACAGCTACATAAAGGGGAGTCTCGCGTAATATATTCCTGACATTTACATATGCGCCAGCTTCTATCAAAGCCTTAGCTATTTCTAAACATCCATTCCTCGCAGCTAAATGAAGTGGAGTATATTTTGATCTATTCCTGATATTTACATTTGCACCAGCTTCTATCAAAGCCTTAACTATTTCGAAACATCCTTCTCTCGCAGCTACATGAAGGGAAGTATGACGATATTTATTCCAGTGATTCAAACTGGCTCCACATTTTATCAAAACTTTTACAGTTTTCAAGTTCTTGTTTTCCACAGAAGCAAGAATAAGTGGGGTGTTGCCTTCATCGTCTCTAGCATTCAAATCTGCTCCACTTCTTATCAAACATTTAACAATGGTGGCAACATCTTCACCACCAGGGCTTAATTCAGCTGCCAGATGCAGGGCAGTTTTTCTACAGTGTGAACTTTTCAAGTTCACATCAATGGTTGGAACACATGATAGTAACTTGCTCACTAAGAGACAACTGATCTTTCTCATAGCCAAATGAAGCGCAGTGTAGCCCTCTGAGTTCCTTTCGTTTACTGGGACACCATAGAGACTTCTAAGCACAGCGTTAATGTAGTTCCCATCGTTTGTACAGTTGTTAAGCACAAACCGATGAAGCAAGTTGTTTCCATTGGAGTCTTTCACATCCAAAGCTAAGGATTTGAGAGACCTCGGCGACTCCTCTTTACATGACGTGGAATTCATACCTGCAATGTAAACGAAGAAGAAATTACAAAAAAAAAAATCAGAACTATTATAGAAAATATTAAAATAATTTTGTTACATGGAGATACTTATTTAAATATGAGTAGTGTGAAAATTATGATTTTACTGATTTTAATGATTCTGCAGTCGTATTTTTAATAATTAATTCCGAGTTATGTTTAATTAGGTTGGATACACAGTTTATTAATTTTTCAGGATAAACATTGAAGTTTTTGAACCTATGTGCTTGATGAATAAGATACCAAAATATAAATATGAAATATGGTGACTAGTCAATCATTAAATTTCAAAGTTAATAAACTTGATGATTTAAAATTAATTAACTTAAATCATATCGACGATTTGAAGCTTCTTGCTATTTTAAACAATTAGGGGTTTAAGGAAAAAATGCATCATCGTGTCGCCATTAATAAATTTTATTTTATTCTTTTTAAAGTTTAATAATTACCATAAAGAAAAAAGTAAGAATATATGTCTTTATAATCATGAGTGAGTAATTTTAGGGGGAGGGGAATCGAAAAGTTTTTTACTGCCGATAATTTGGGGGTGTGTGATTGGAAAGGGATATTGGAGTTTTATTTTAGGGGTATTGTGTATTTTTTTGTTTTTTTTTTTCTGTTTGTATTTTGAAATTTTAACGTTAATTGGCATGCTGATTTTTCTTAAGCCTCAATAAAAATCAGCATACTAATTAATGTTACGTTTCACAAACTCAAAATGTTACAAGTCCCTATTTCTTTTAAACCCTCATTCATCCCACTTAAACTAGTAAAATGTTCAAAATTAGTTTCTAAATCCGACACCGGTAAGAACCCACGATATCATCTATATATGTTTATGGTGACAACAGCGGCTGGATCTGCTGTACTCCCAATTCCAGGTCGAATGCAAGAATTTGACTGACTATACGTATAAGAAATAACTTTAAATTAAAAAGTGGTAGCTAAATTGTTATTACTGCTTAGCCAACGATAGTAAAAGGGTCACGAGATTTTTTGCTTTAGTATTTTTTATTTTATTTGAAATAACTGATTTTTTATGTATATAGAGGATCTAACTCAGGTTAGAGGGAGTAAATATCCCTTCCTTTTTCGATTAACTCCCCTCAGCTTCTTCCTTTCTCCCCTCAAAGTCTGTCAAAATCACGTGACCCTTTTTACTATCGTTGGTCAGTGGCGGATCCAGGATTTGGTTTTTTGGGGGGGGGGCTAAGAATTTTCATAATCCAATTGAATCTTCTTGTTAATGGTAATACGGAAAAGGTAGTGAATTATCCTACTCAAACCACTCAAAGGGGGGTTTGGGGGTCCTCCCCCAGAAAGTTTTTGGACATTTAAGTCAAAACCCCACTTTTTCAACTCGTTTTAGTACGCCTCATCCGAATTTCGGATATAGATTTTTTGCGTTTTGACAAACTTAGTATAATATTAGACGTTTTGGGGGGGGCTTCAGCCCGAAAGCCCGCCCCCCCCCGTAGATCCGCCACTGTCGTTGGTTAAGCAGTATAGTGTTAATCTTTTCTTTTGTAGTCACCACTATTTTATTTATTATTAGTTAATTATGTCAGTCAACTTTTATTCCAAGCATTGAGCCCACTGGCTGCGTATAGGGATGTTACGGTTCCACTGGAACAGTTCCATGGAACCTAATCCCAGCATGGAACCGTCAGAACCGGTTCCACGAAGAACCGCTTAACGGTTCCACCCTGGAACCGATAAAGATCAATAACAAATCCAAATTTCTCTGCAATCCTATCCAACATTGAACGAGAGCGCCTCAAATAAAGAGGCGATTTCCAAACTAAAAGATAAGCAATGCCCGCAAACCGCTACTGCAGAGATATTCTATTCTATAGCAAAAAAAAACCCAGCGAGGCAAAAACGCAACAATCTATTCGCACCATAGAGCACATCTGCCAAAGAACTGAATCTATAATTAATCAATCCCTTTTCAAAACAAATATGCTCTTATCTCACTGAAAAACCGCAACGAGGGAAAGTAAATAAAAAAGAAAGACATCTGCCAATTCGACGAAGAAGCAGCAGAAGAAAAAAAGAATGACTGACAGCCGCCTGGACCAACCAGAAAGCTCCAAAGCAGTTGATAGCTTTTATCCCTGCCGCCCGAAATTCTTATGGATTTTCCGTTGGAACGGGGCCGGCTTCGTAAACACCCTGAGTTCCACGGATTATGAGCTTTCATTACTGCCGCCCGAAATTCCTATGGATTTGCTGTCGGAATGGGCCGGGTCGGCCTGGAACTGTTAGCGATCGCTAACGGTTCTGAGAGAAATAAGTTCCAGTGACAGAACTCTTTACGGAAACTAATACGTTCTCGTGGAACTTGTTTCGAGTGGATTAGTTATGCTGGGAGGAATTCGCGTAACTGGAATGGAACCGGAACTTGATTAGAACTTCTTTTGGAACTTATAACTGGTAAGAACTTTGGAGCTATTTTGGAACTTATAACTAGGTTTAGAACTTGGGAACTCTTTGGAACTGGTAAGATAATAATACTAATAAACCTGGAACTGGAACGTATAAGCGTTTGTTTCTGTTTGGGCTTCGTTGGGAAGGGTATAACTGTCTGTCTGTGAAAATGAGAATTAAATCTGGAAATTCATTTTAAGTTTCCTGTAGCTTGACCACTGGTCAAGATGACTAAAATTCACTTTAAACTAAATGTTGGAGTTGCCAATTTATCTTTTGTAATCCTTATTGATATAACGTGTGTCTTTGGTTCCGACTGACCATTGGTCAGTCCAATCCTCATTTTGCAACTTCTGTGCTTTGGCACTGAAGTAGGTCATGTGGGGGCTCAAACCAAACGCCTTAAGGCGGGTAACATTTTGGTGTTGACCACTGGTCAATATCTCTTGACCAGTGGTCATTCCCCTTTTTCTCATGATATGCAACTTTTCTGACTTTCTCCTTTTGTCTCTTGATTGTTTTGGGGGTCCTGGCCTTTGGTCAACCTCATTTGACCACTGTCCAAGATGACTGAAATTCATTATAAAATAAATTTAGGAGTTGCTAATTGATATTTTGTAATCCCTAATGTTATAACATGTGTCTTTGGTTATGGTTGACCATTGGTCAGTCCGGTCAACTTTTTGTAACTTCTTTGCTTTGGCACTGAAGTAGGTCATGTGGGGTATCAAACCAAACGCCTTGAGACGGGTAACATATTGGTTTTGACCACTGGTCAAGATCTCTTGACCAGTGGTCAATCCATTTTTTTCTCGCTATATGTAACGTTTCTGACCTTTTCTTTTTGTCTCGTGGTTGTTTTAGGCGTCCCTGACCTTTCGTCAACCCCATTTGACCACTGGTCAATTTTTGAATTTTTTGACTTTATTGCTTCTTTTTGTCTTTGGGACCCTTGCGTTTTTTATATGAACGGTTTTAAAGTTGGAACCGTTTGGAACTGGAACTGTTAAGGGAACCTAATCCCACCTTGGAACTGGAACTGTGGAACCGGTTCCACACTTTAACTAATACGTAACATCCCTAGCTGCGTAGGGTAGTTTTAATACGCTGCTTGCCTCACCCCAGAAAACTACTGTAGGGGTAGGCGGCTGGTGCAACCCTTCGATGAGCCTGTTATAGGCAAAGAGATGGTAGCTGTGTGATCCCAAATTCAGCCACGTTAATATTTATGTCATGGTTAAATTAGTTCATATCTTGATAACATTTAATATCAAAGATAAAACGTTGAATTCCTTTTAATAAACAATGCATGTAAGATGAGACCGTCCTTATTAATTGACGACTTTTTTTGACATTAGATTTATATTTAAAACCACAAATATCTCTTTATGAAATCTGTAACAAACGAATCTTTATATCGAATACTCTTTTTTTAAGTTTTATTCATGTAATTCAAAAACATTTCAAATTTAATGCAGGTAAAATTTTTAGTCTAATAATGTAAAGTTGTAAAGTATTGTTTCGGAATTTTTTCATACGAAAAAATCGTAATTTTAAATTTTTTTTAATTTCTAAACTTTTATTTAAAAATATCATCAAAAGTTAAAAACAAATAAAAAATTTTACATGGCACACAAAAAATAGGTTAATTTCCCTTTTACTGAAATTAATAGTGTAAAAAATAAGGAACGTCTAATTTTATCGTTTTACGTTCTAACTTTATCGGTAGTTTAAGTTAGAAGCATCCACAAACTTCCAAAAGCAAAACAAGAACACGGAAGCTATGCGGTTTGAACTTGGCTCTATAGATTAGCGACCAGGCACACTAACCGTTAGGCCACACGGCTACGTTCAGCAAGGTTTTAATAATAAATGTGTTGATTTCAGTTAGTAGATTATGGTTACCGTAAGGTTACTGTAATTTTCATAAGCTGTATGTCTTGGGCGATATGATATAGGCGCAAAAATTTCTAATTGAAATTTCCTACAGTGTGCGCGGGGTTAATGGTTGTAAGGATCAAAATCTATGAAAAAGCGAGATTTCAACGTAAATTAAACGAACTTCAACCCCCACACGATTTTGTGATATTCTTTAACAGAAAAAGTTTATTTGAAGCGCGCCTTTATTAGGTATTTTCGCGTTTGCACCCAGGCGCTTGTAAGGCAAAACTTTCCTTTAAATGGTTTAATGTCGAATATTTATATCAGGGTGAACATTTAATAAAAAATTTAGAACAATTTTTCACCAAGAAAGCATTTTTTTAAAGTTTTTAACATGCTTCTCATAGTAATAGTCCACTGAAAATAGAGTTGAACCTCAAACAAATTGCAATAGAAGGTTTCTCAACGGTTTTCACTTAGAAATGACCTCAATAATAACATACTAAAATCGGCCAAAATCGGCCGGGGGGAAACTTAATTTTTTTCAAATTTTTAAAAAATGGCCGAAAAAAATTTAAAAAAAAACAATAATATAGACATGTGATACATGTTTATAGGTTATTTTTGAGTGATGAAACCGAATATTGCATTTAGTTTGGAAAAAAAATTGAAATTTCAATTTTTAAAATTAATTTGAATAATTAGCTATATGAAAAAATTAAAACCCCCCTAAAAACCTAACAAAAACATCAAAAGAGATAAATCCAACGGTTTTCATTTAGAAATGACCTAAATATTAACATACTAAAATTTAAAAATTTTACGAGTTAAAGAAGTAAAATTTTTTTTCAAACTTCCATTTTTTTTGCGAAAAATGCATTTTTTTCCAAATTCGTGCCAAAAACTTTAGAGGCTTTTGAAAAGGTCATTTATCGGTGGATATTGTCCACAGATAGTTGTATAATGGAAAACCGGTGGATTTGTCCCTCAATGAATTAGTTAATTATTTTATTTAAAATTTTGAAATTGGTAAAATGTAGTACAAATGTGAAAAAAGGTAATACTTTGGCATATTTACATCAGAATTTAAAATAATTAACTAATTCATTGAGGGTCAATTCCACCGGTTTTCCATTATATAACTATCTGTGGACAATATCCACCGAAAAATGACCTTTTCAAAAGCCTCTAAAGTTTTTGGCACGAATTTGAAAAAAAATGCATTTTTCGCAAAAAAAATGGAAATTTGAAAAAAAAATTTAACTTCTTTAACTCGTAAAAATTTTAAATTTTTGTATGTTAATATTTAGGTCATTTCTAAATGAAAACCGTTGGATTTATCTCTTTGGATGTTTTTGTTAGGTTTTTAGGGGTTTTTTAATTTTTTCATATAGCTAATTATTCAAATTAATTTTAAAAATTGAAATTTCAATATTTTTTCCAAACTAAATGCAATATTCGGTTTCAGCACTCAAAAATAACCTATAAACATGTTATCACATGTCTATATTATTGTTTTGGGTTTTTTAAAAAAATTTTTCGGCTATTTTTTAAAAATTTGAAAAAAATTAAACTCCCCCCGGCTGATTTAGGCCGATTTTTAGTATGTTATTATTGAGGTCATTTCTAAGTGAAAACCGTTGAGAAACCTTCTATTGCAATTTGTTTGAGGTTCGGCCCTATTTTTCGCTATTTTCAGTGGACTATAAAGTATTAATCTGTCTTAGAGTTTATTTAAAAGCAACTTAAAGTGGTTTAATTGCTCTTTTAATGTCGTAATAGTGTAGTGACATTGCTTTTCTTTCAAAAAAGGTTTTAACGATTCATTTTGAACAATAATTTACCGAGTTATGGGAAGTTTTCGATGAGTAGTCGCATCAAGCATGGCCGCCATTTTGAAAATTTTCCAAATTTTAAGTCTCATGTCTCGGTGCATAATAAAGGTAAAGCTTTGAAAGCTTTTTTAGTTACAAATAGCTTAATATCTGGTAAAAATTTCATGATACCAACTAACATTGTGTGTGTGAGTTTAACATTGTGTTTTTGAAGATTTAAAATTGTAAAATTTAGTTTAAAAAAAACATATCAAATAGCATCTTTATGAAATTTCGACTTCATATTTGTAATCTACGACCTCAAATTGTATGGAAAAGTCACCTTACATGTTGAAAAGTTTGATAGTTAAGGTGTAAAACGCGAATTTAAAAATTTCACAAAAAATTAAATATTTTAAATTCTAAGGGAAGTTGAGGCGGACTCCTGATCGAAAACTCATTCCTATGGTCCCTGGAATCAGTGTACCAAGTGGCTTACCATCATCAAAAAGTGCAGTGTTTCGCCCTTTTTCGTCGTGTACCGCAGACTATTTTGCTTTCCGACCCCTCCGCCACAGGGGGAGGGGGTTGGCTTCGGCCCCCTGCGAACCGGTCCTCCCAGACCGCGCATTATTTTCCACCCCACCCCCATCACATGCTTGGTCAAATTGAATGGATTCTTCCGCTATAGCTTCACCTTTCGTGACCTTGGCCCTGACCCCTTCTTATCTTTGACAAGTTCCTGCGACTGTACGAAATTCCTCAAATTCCTTTTTAGCGAAAGACCTCGCATTCTCTGCAGTGTACAATTTTCGTCTAGTGTTAGTTCGCCTGGTATTGAAGCTAAAGGCCCGCGGAGATTATTTATGATATTATCTCTGATCAGCGTTGTGTGGAGAGTTTAAAAAATGGATGAAGTGATGAGTGATTTCAGTGGGGGAAAGATGACTGTGAAGAATATTTCTGTGAAAATTTCTAAATTGTTTGCTTCCAAAACAATGGCAAAAAACTGATATTTTTGGTACTGTCAAAAAAATTTTGTACTGTTCTACACAGAATTTCCTCTTATTAAAATTTGCTTTATATGTATATTAAATCATAAAAACAAAACAGTTAATTCATAATAGATGTGTTTTTTTCTATGTTTAAAGAATTTACTACGTATCGAAAATTTTAAGTCTATTGGGAAATTGTCTGGGTAAACTTTTATTTCATCATAAAACTAAAAAATATTTTTAGATAAATGTTCAAAAAACAACGTACTGAAATATCAGAATCATATCGTCATTAGATTATTAAAAATATATAATTATGCGCGGTCCCGCACGTCCCCTGGTATGTTCCATTTTTTCACAACCCCTTAACATGGAATGGATCATCCGCCTACCCCTAAAATGACGATTTTCTACTTCCTCGTCGAAAACTTGGTTCTTACATTTTCAAGTATTGGGTTGTCCCATAAGTTCTGTTACTTTTTACAAAGTTTGTAACGTACGTTTGTAAAGTTTACAAAGTACTGAAATATCAGAATCATATCGTCATTAGATTATTAAAAATATATAATTATGCGCGGTCCCGCACGTCCCCTGGTATGTTCCATTCTTTCCAGGGCCGCCGATAGGGGGGGGCAAAAGGGGCACTTTTCCCCGGGCCCGGGGATTTTCCCAGACCTATAGGGGCCCGTAAAGAATCTCCATCTTGGGATACACTACTAAACGTTTTGAAACAAGAATACCCATTCATAGATTTTTTCCCAACTACCCCTTCTTCCTGAGAACGGGCCCCGGGCCCCCTGCTCCCTGGCATGCAATCTCCAGCGTTTCCTAACTAAGATAATTACCACCACTACCACACACACGCTGCAACACATTCCAAGAATTGTCACAAGATAAGGGCCCGAACCGGACACCCCCCCAACCCTATTTGCGGAAAGGTCTTTCGTTAGCCAGAACAAACAGGAAATGAGGCCCCTTTTCCTCCCCTTGACCAAATGGAAAATACCACAGAGCACAGCGGAAACAATTTTAGTTTCAAGCCATTTACCCATGCAGACCAGGTGGATGAAGTTGTAGAAAGCGTTAGTTAAACGTGTATTCTGTTTATAAAAATCGTCAATTTTTTTTTAAAAGCAAATAAGTTTTTTCCCGATTGTTTGAAAGTTACCGTACTTGAAAAAGTTGGTAACGTTAGTCTTCTAAGATGACCGTACCGTAGGTCTAGGTGAGTATTCTATTCATTTTTTATATAATAGAAATTTCAGTTACCAAATACATTTGAAAGTATTATACATCTTTTTATTTTTCTAGTTGTTTCTGTCTCTTGTTTTACATATGCTGGAGGGTTGTTGTTTGTTTAATTTTCTTTAAAAAAATTGAAGTTTTCGATAATGAAAAGTTTTGTAAACCATAAAAAAATTTACTTAGAGAACAAGAAAATATATTCCATTATTAAATGAAAATAAAATATAAGAATCGGTTGAAAGAGTATACGGATTTTGCATTACACTAGTTGTTTTTGTCTCATGTTTTGTATAATGTTGGTGTTGGGGGGTTTTAAGGGCATTGCTATTTGCTTAATTTTCTTTTTAAAAAAATGAAAATTTTCGATGATGAAAAAATTTAAATCATTAAAACAAGAAAATTTATTACAATATTAAATAAAAATAAAATTTAAGAATAAAGGATTTTTAAATTTTGTTAAAAAGTAATGTATATTGTCTGTGTCATTTAACAGGCTGTCCCAAAATTAAATAATATACTCTTACAAAATTAATAAAAAATAAAGGAGATAAAAACATACGGTTTGTTGACTAGCCTGGGAGTTTTTTATACGAAATTTCATACTCCACACCCACAGAGACTTAAAAAATTAAGGGTTTAGGAATGCTACAATTTAAATGTTTCTTATTCACAAATCTATTAAGCTTAATTTGCCAAATTGCTTTAAAATACGCAAAATACGCCAAGAGCTTTACTACGCTCAGTTTTACAGGGTAAAAAAGCATGACAAATTGGGTAAAAAACACCAACAATCTATGTGTTTGAGGGTTCCCCCTAGAACCCCGTTCTAGCAGTGGCGGATCTACGGGGGGGGCTTTCGGGCTGAAGCCCCCCCAAACGTTTAATATTTTACTAAGTTTGTCAAAACGCAAAAAATCTATATCGAAATTCGAATGAGGTGTACCAAAACGAGTTGAAAAAGTGGGGTTTTTGACTTAAATATCCAAAAATTTTCTGGGGGAGAACCCCCAGACCCCCCCTTTTAGTAGGATAACTCACTACCCTTTACGTATTATCATAAACAAGAAAACTCAATTGGATTATGAAAATTCTTAGCCCCCCCAAACCCAAATCCTGGATCCGCCATTGCGTGCTAGATGGGTCATTTGTTAACTAATTGAGCCATCCATCCGGAGTGTTCTTTAGGATCATAAAACTAAGGGTGGTAACAATTTAAACTGGATCTAGGTAAGGGGCTTGGACTGGGGGGCCCGCTTCTCAACTTTGTCCCCGGGCCCGGCTTGGCTCTCGGCGGCCCTGATTCTTTCACAACCCCTTAACATGGAATGGATAATCCGCCTACCCCTAAAATGACGATTTTCTACTTCCTCGTCGAAAACTTGGTTCTTACATTTTAAAGTATTGTAGTTTAGACTTTTATTTTTCCAAAACTGTTTTCATTTTACTTGTAGGTGAATTAGAAAAGAAATTACAGCATTTTTAAAACTGATAGTCGTGTGCGATCGTATACAAATATAAATTTTAAAGCTAATTTTCTCAGAACTGAATTTTGCATAAAAACCCTCCACTATTTACATGATTACTCAAAAACTATCCAAGATATTCACTCCAAATTTTTAACAGTATATATTAATCATATTGTTATTAATCAGATGGACTACAGATTTTTATGTAAGTTTATATTTTTTATTTTTATTGACGTTTTTTTTGTTAAATGGTTGTAGAAATTTTGAAATTTTTCACTTACCTTTACATTTTATGCTGTAAAACAATTACTTTTCAAAATATGTCTTAGGAAATAGTTCATTCTGAAGATAAGTGTTATACGATACTTGTGTCCAAAGGAAATTTATATAGGGGTAATAGTTTTCGGTCAAGAGTGAGAGGGGTTTTATAAAAATTCACTTAAATTTTACACTACTTACCCCATATTTTAGAAAATAATATAATTAATTTTGTTTTTTTAGCATTGATCAATGTTTTGTTGTACATTTGAACTAAAAATTAAAAAATAATTTTTGTAAATCAAGTATTTAAAAAAAATGGTGTCAAAGGTTCAAAGGTAGGCGGATACCTTAAGGCGGTGTCCTTTTACTATTATTCGGAAATAAATACTGAAAAATAACCCATTAAACAACATTGAAAACCGATGCTATTTTAGATTGTTGTCATTTTGAAGGCTATTTCAGGTTTCTATTACGAAGAAAGCCTCTGACACAAGCTTTACAATCAATTTTTATCTTGATCAATTTACTACTATATATTAAGAAGACACTGATGAGGATAACACAGGTCTGCAAAAAAAAACTTTTTTCGAGCTGTTTTGGATATTTCACCTGAACTTTGTTATTTTTGGTGCGCTGAATCCAAAAATGACCTCCATTTTGTTCTGGGACGTCACGTTTTTTGACAATTCAGATTTTTAGGTTTTATTGGGAAATGCCTTAAAATTTTGTAAAATTAACTTTTTATACTAAATTTTTTATTCAAATTTTCTCCACAAAATCTTTTTTTATGTTTTTTGATGTGCTGAATCTAAAACTGACCTCCGTTTTGTCATAGGATTTCACCTTTTTTCACAATTTAAGTAAAAATGTCAATTTTTTAAGAAAATAAAAGTAAATATTTAAAAAAATTATTTTTCGACTCAAACTTTATTTGAAAATAATTTTTTATGATTTTTGGTGTGCTGAATCCAAAAAATACCTCTTTTGATTTTTTAGACACCACATTTTGTAACAAATTGAGAAAATATAGCAACATTTCACATAAAATGTAAGTATACTTAAGAAGTAGATTTTTTAATCCAAATTTATTTTTAAGGTTGTTAGTTTTAAGGTTTTTTTGTGCCCCGAGTTCAAAAATGGTCTCTGTTTTGCCATAGAATGTCATGTTTCCTGACAATTTAAGTAAAATTGTAAAATAAGTCATTATTTCAATTTTCATGAAAATAGGTTCATAAAATAAAATTATTGTTACATATTCTTCGTGAAAATCATTATATAACTAAAATAAACTTATTTACACACTCTAAAGCCAATTTTTCCTCATGAAACTCCCCTTTGTACCTTTACCCTTGTGAGTAGCAAAAAGAACGTTTCTTTGAACTATACAACAAAAATCCTTCTCATTATTCCCCGATTAAATCTTCCCTAATATTTTCTTTCCATCTCTATAATGTCCTGATGAGATAGTTTACTATGTGCACCATTCACAGCTCCTAATTTTTAAAACTAAAGGAGCTAGAAATGCACAAAAACTGTGAAAAATGGACAAATTCGAATATAATTTTGCAATTTGTGAAAAATCCTGACGTATAGGATTTTTTTCAATATTTTTTTCGTTATCAGCACACCAAAATACATAGGAAATCACTAAAATTATTCAAACAGCTTTTTCATTGCAGACCTGTGTAATCAATGCAGAGGTAGGAATATAAAAGGGGCTTACTGAGAGACTATATGGAACGTTGAAATCCTATCTCGCGGGACGCTTCTCGGGTGACTGGAATGCAGTCAACCGACCCCTTCTCGTTCTTTCGGGGTTGTATGGGTTGTGTGTCCCTCCTCCTTCTGCTGACTAGGCCGTCTATCTGAAGGCACCTACCAGCCTAGAGGACCGTTCCATCTAATTCGCGGGTGGGGAAGGTAGATACGTAGTATCTTAGGTTGATCAAATGAGTCTCTTTCAGTGCGCGTGCCCTGGCAGATGCACTATTTTTTTATGGTATTGATATATTTGAATTAAGTATTCGAATTTTTAAAAAATTGTAAATAGAAGTAATATAAACTTTTCATTTTAAAATGAAATAAAATATCAAATCAAAAATTGTTATAAAACTTAAAAATTAAAATTATTTAGATTTTGTATAACAATATAATAACTCTTTGATAAATAATCTTTTAAGGGCAACTCTGATCTTATAATGTATTTACTGTTCTATACTTTTGGAAATAAATTTAATACAAGTTAATAGTAGATAGAAAATGAGAGTTCAGCGACATTGCGCAGGTGCGCAGTGTCTGGGTGGCGGCGGCTCCCCGGCTCCCTTCCCATGCTACTAGATTGCGCAGTGTCTGGACCGATACTTTGCGCAGTGTCTGGGCCGATACTTTGAGGCTCCCCGAGTAGAGGGAGGGATTAAGAAGATTAATTAGCAATTAAGAGAACTTGAGCAATATGTGAAGGTACTTTGGGGTCCCTGCCCATTCTATCAAATTGCGATTCCCTTCCCAATCTACTAGTTTGGGGCTCCCTGCGCATTCTACTAGATTGCGGAGTGTCTGGGCCGGTACTTTGCGGCTCCCTGAGTAGAGGGAAGGCTAATTAAGAAGATTAATTAGTAATTAACAGAAGGCATGCAGATACTTTGCGGATATGTCTGAACAGGTACTTTGGGGCTCCTGCCCATTCTACTAAATTGCGGATACCTGCGCATTCTACTAAATTGCGACTCTACCACTAAATTAATTGGGGCTCTACCAATAAAATGCGGCTCTGCCACTAAAATTAAAGTTATTTTACACATCAATATACTCTAAGACCCACCACCCAATCAGCAGAAAGCATGATAGTTAAAATTATTTTACTACATAAATTATAAGGTTAATTAACAAACTGTAACCACTTTTAACTGTAATTTGAACAAAATTAGTAAATTGCAGCTCTTGCACTATATTGGGGCTCTAGAACTCATGCAACAACAAGAAGCTAAATTGAGACTTTCTAAATTATTTTAAGATAATATTAATTGATATTTAAAGTTATTAACAAAGATTAATTAACAGGTATTTTACTACATAAATTATAAGGTTAATTAACAAACTGTAACCACTTTTAACTGTAATTTGAACAAAATTAGTAAATTGCAGCTCTTGCACTATATTGGGGCTCTAGAACTCATGCAACAACAAGAAGCTAAATTGAGACTTTCTAAATTATTTTAATATAATATTAATTGATAGTTGAAGTTATTAACAAAGGTTAATTTACAGGGTAAAGCTATTTTACATAAAATTATAAGGTTAATGAACAAACTAACCGCTGTATATCACCTATTGAATGCCCATACTGGAATAAAAGACCAAGACAATCACTAACTCAAATGTAGAGTGCACTACTCACCTGTCATTGAGACTCCTTTAACAATGCACCGGCGAACCGCCCCCCTTGCCTTTCACAGAGCAATATGTGTGGCGATAACGGGGTAACCTCCATTGGGATTGATAGCGATTGCATCTTTTCCAGCAATACCAAGGGGAGAGGGTTTTCAAAAGATATATATTTTCATTACAATCATTTCTATTTCGTAAAATTTACAGTTCAATATTCACTTTAGTTACAGTTTGACACAAAATGCTTATCCTATCACAATCCTTAACTTTGAAAATACAATATTTTCACCAGAAAGGATACTTTGAAAAATTGAGAATGATCGAACATTATCAGACAACCAAACATATAGTACGTTATCCCATTGGTGGAATTATTTCACTTTGATCAGGAAAGGATACTTTGAAAAATTGAGAATACATTTTCAGACCACTTGACATATAACACGTTATCCTATTGGTGGAATTATTTTACAACTTCGATTAAAAATTACTAATTATGTTCATATTGGATAAGATCTTAAATATTTTAAGCTTTTTTTAAAAATAAAATATACTTTTATTACGAATTCTGTTCGAGGAGTTGATTTTTTTTCATAGAATGTTAGATTCATTCAAGTTAAAAATGATAAATCCATTAATTTTACTATAGTTCAATTGAAGATATTACATATTTTATTCGCATAGAAGCTTTTTCTAGATTTAAACGTGAGAATATATGATTAATCACCTAAACAAAAACTATTCCATTACACTTTCTTCTGAAAGCATTGTGTGAATGAGAGAATTTTTATACAAAAATTGTAAAATATATACGATTTTCCCAACAGTTGAAAAAATTTCAATCATTAACCTTTTATTTAAAGTACATTATTTGGCTACCACTACAGAACATACATTCATTTTATTCATAACTTTTACTATATTTATTAAACATGTAATATTTTTTTCTATACTAAAGAGAACTGCTTTGGTTATTTTTCAATTCATGGAATGGTTACGTTGATCATTTTCAACCTTTTTGAAAATAATTTTTTAACCCATCGGCTATACTTGCTCTACAAGAATTTTACCCTCTGCTGTACATTTTTACTAACAATTTATATTATTCACTAAAGCAAACAATATAATACATATAAACTAACTTATGAAAGAAATCCTTTATGGATATAATGTTTTCTCTTACCTAAAGCCTTCTTTCATCTATAATCCATATAGAAAATTAAACTATTCTAATAAAAATTAAAGGGGAAACTTACTCAAAAGGAAACATACATTATAAAAACCAAGAAAATTATTACTGAATCTATAAGAAAACCTAAAAACTCTGCTAAAAATAAAAACTTAACTGAAAATTTTATTAAAAATTAAAACACATGTAGAGAAATAACTTAATACTTTGTTAAAAATAAAAACGAACACAGAAAAACTTTCACTGAAAAACTAAAATCTTTTTTAAATATAAAAACTTATTCACTTCAAAACTAAAAACTTAACTAAAATCTTTGTTAAAAATAAAAACTTAACTGAAAATTTTGTTAAAAATTAAGAAACATGCAGAAAAATAACTTAATACCTTGTTAAAAATAAAAACTTAACTGAAATTTTGTTAAAATTAAGACACATGCAGAAAAATAACTTAATAATTTGTTAAAAATAAAAACGAACACAGAAAAATTTTACAAGAAATGAAAACTTATACACTGAAAAACTAAAATCTTAGTTAAAAATAAAAACTTAACTGAAAATTTTGTTAAATATTAGGATACATGCAGAAAAATAACTTAATACCTTGTTAAAAATAAAAACTTAACTGAAAATTTTGTTAAAAATTAAGACATGTAGAAAAATAACTTAATACTTTGTTAAAAATAAAAACGAACACAGAAAAACTTTCACTGAAAAACTATTTAACTGAAAAATATTTGTTAAATATAAAAACGTATTCACTTCGAAAATAAAAACTTAACTTAAAATTTTGTTAAAAATAAAAACGAACACAGAAAAAACTTTACAAGAAATGAAAACTTATACACTGAAAAATTAAAATCTTTGTTAAATATAAAAACTTAACTAAAAATTTTGTTAAAAATAAAAACTTAACTAAAAATTTTGTTAAAAATAAAAACTTAACTGAAAATTTTGTTAAAAATTAAGACAAATGCTGAAAAATAACTCATTACTTTGCTAAAAGTAAAAATGAACACAGAAAAAACTTTACAAGAAATGAAAACTTATATACTGAAAAATTAAAATCTTTGTTAAATATAAAAACTTAACTAAAAATTTTGTTAAAAATAAAAACTTAACTGAAAATTTTGTTAAAAATTAAGACAAATGCTGAAAAATAACTCATTACTTTGCTAAAAGTAAAAATGAACACAGAAAAAACTTTACAAGAAATGAAAACTTATACACTGAAAAACTAAAGTCTTTGTTAAATATAAAAACTTATTCACTACGAAACTGAAAACTTTGTTTGAAATGAACTAGAAAACGAAAAACTTTACACAAGAAATGAAAACTTATACACTAAAAAACTAAAATCTTTGTTAAAAATAAATGCTTAACTGAAAATTTTGTTAAAAATTAAGACAAATGCAGAGAAATAACTTAATACTTTGTTAAATGTAAAAACTTAAAAGCTACAAAACTAAAATATCTGTTTAAAGTAAATAAAAACTTACAAGAAATTTTACAAGAAATAAAAAGTTACGCTAAAAACTTTACCAAAAAGAAATTATTACGAAAAACTTTAACAGAAAGAAAAACTTAAAAACTATAAAACTAAAAACTTTGTTAAAAAATAAAGGCAAATGCAGAAATTAACTTAATACTTTGTTAAATATTAAAACTTAGAAACTATGAAACGAAAAACTTTACTAAAAATAAAAACTTATACACTACAAAACTAAAATATTTGTTAAAAATAAAATAAAAACTTTGAAAAAATTTTACAAGAAATAAAAATTTACACTAAAAACTTTACCAAAAAGAAATTATTACGAAAAACTTTAACAAAAGAAAAACCTAAAAACTATAAAACTAAAAACTTTGTTAAAAATCAAGACAAACGCAGAAAAATAACTTAATACTTTGTTCAATTTTAAAACTTAGAACTTATAAAACTAAAAACTTTGCTAAAAATAAAAACTTTAGGAAAACTTTGCTAAAAATAAAGAAACCAATACAGAAAATTTTAAAAATAAATAAAAACTTCGAAAGAATATTACAAGAAATAAAAACTTCGAAAAAATATTACAAGAAATAAAAACTTCGAAAAAATATTAGAAGAAATAAAAAAATAACACTAAAAACTTTATCAAAAAGAGATACTTACAAATTATAAAACTAAAAACTTTGTTAAAAATAAAATAAAGTTGAAAAGTTACACTAAAAAACTAAAAACTTTATCAAAAAGAAATACTTCTTGTTAAAAAAATACTTTGAAAAATATATTTGTACAAGAAATATACTAAAAACTTTACCAATGTCCATACTTTGTTAAAATTAGAAGACAGATAGATTCACGTCCCTCTTTCGTTGAGACCCTTTTTTTATTATGAAAACTCGGTGGGCTGAAAACTCCTTCTTAATGAAGGAAATTTAAAAATAGTACTTTTAAATTTTTCAGCCCACGTTTTACATAATAATTAAAAAAGGGTCCCAATGAAAGGGAGACGTGAATCTATCTGTCTTCTAATTTTAACAAAGTTTGGGCATTGGTAAAGTTTTTAGTATATTTCTTGTACAAATATATTTTTCAAAGTATTTTTTTAACAAGAAGTATTTCTTTTTGATAAAGTTTTTAGTTTTTTAGTCAAAGCAGACTAATATTTGAAGCCCGATCACTCCCCAAAGGATTCGAAACCAACCCCCCCGGAATATTGACATCCTTTTAGTAAGTACTGTTTTTTTCTCCTTGAAAATTAGGTGCCCTATATACAAAGAGCTGTCCTATTTGGGTGTAACCCTAAGGGTTCAAAAATGAGTAGAAACACTACTTTTCGGGGTTACAATTTCAAAATGTTTGGGGAGTCCATCCCCAATATCCTAAAGGCAGGTTTTCACTTAGTTTTGGTACGGTACATCTACTCCGAATTTCGGACATATATTTTTAAGTAGGATTATGATTTTTCTGAACTTAATAAAAAAAAGGTGCTGAGTAATAACTTTGCGAGGTGTGGGAGTGGGGTTCCTCAATTCCTCATTGTGCTACTCTTCGGCGCGGGGCCGTTTGGGCCTAGAGTGTCAATGGGAGGAGATAGGAATGTTTTTGAGCCCCTGTGTGTAAATAAATTTCGATATGTACCTCGGAGGTATGGTCTAGCAATCGACCATTACCTCAGAACACCATACCTTTGAATCTCTCGATTTCAAAAGATGAAGTAACTTTTAGGGAAACAAAATTTACAGATGTACAGATTTCTCTATGAATCCTTTGATCAGGCATCTCGGGCATAATGATTAAAAAGTGATAGCTTTAATATTCAGAAATTTAAAACAAAGATTTACATTGCATTCAATGATAAAGTATAATTGGTTAACAAAATATTCCATACATCCAGGGGTGTATATAGGAGAGGCGAGGGGGCCCTCCCTCCCCCCCCCCCCGTAAATTCGGACTACGTATAACAAAACAAGTTAGAACCATTTCATTTAGGATCAAATTTCCGAAATTCTTCTGAGGGAGGACCCCCAAAAACCCCTATTTTACTTGAAACCCTTTTATTGTCAATTTTTATAATAAGTTCGTTAAAATTAAAATCGTACCTAAAAATAAATGTCCAAAATTTGGACAATCATGTACCTAAAACGAGTTAAAAAAACTGTCTTTAAGGATCAACTTCACAAAATCTTCTAGGGAGGAAGGACCCCCAGACCCTTCTATTGTACTTGGATCTTAATTCGTCACAATTTTTCTTACAAATAAATTATCTTAGATGCAAATTATACCTAAAAATGTTTTTAAAAGCTGCGTTAAACTGTTAAATTTGCATGGGAGGGGCTGAGGAATAATTTTGGACCCCTCCCGAAAAAATTTTTTATACACACTACTGCCTTTATGCTTTTATTTCTAGAAGCAATGGGATTTATGTAATTTGCTTTTTGTACTTTAAAATTTTATTTTGGAAAAGGGCTCCGTGAAGAATTTGTCTCTTGAAAAGGGCTCCGTGACATAAAAAGTTTGAGAACCCCTGAGGTAGAGAATCCAGGGCTTTAATACCCCCCTCCCCTTGTCAGGAAAAATAGGCAAAGAGCAAACCCCCTCCCCCTTAGGTGCTTACGTAATATTTGAATGGCCCCCAAGATACTCGTTTATTTTTATTTTTCGTTTTCATACACGGGAGCCATCCTTCTGATCATGGGCGTAGCCAGGGTTCCACTTAGGGGGGGGGCAAGCAGGGTCGACTTTTTTTTATGTTTACGGAGGACAATTTTAACCCTATACAATGCATGATTTTTTAAATTCACTTGAAAATCATTTATGTGACTTCTATTATGGTGTAAATTAGTAAAAAAATACTGAAAAAAATTAATTTAATTTTTTTTTCTACTTTTTATTGGCAAAAAACTTTGTCCTTGTGAAATTAATTGTGAAGTGAAATAAAACCAAATGCTCTAAAAATATAAAAAAACAACTTATCTTTTCAAAACACTTTTTTTCCAAGCTGAAATTTTTTTTTATTTTAATTTATATGGCCCTTTTATTTTGGCGTTTTCTGTGTCTTGACTTTCGTCTCACTAGCTACTAACAAATGTCTCAAAATAGTACCCCAGCTGTGATCTTCTGGCAGTCTAAAGTGCTAATACAATGAAATGTTATATCTATTGTACTTATTGCATGGTGTTGCCGTTTGGAAATGAAAGTTCGAGTAGGAAATGGGGAAAAATGTCGTGTTGCCAAATGGCAACAGTATGCACTGTAGGGTTAAAGCCCCGTGAGCAGTGGCGAATCCAGTAGGGGGGGCTGTGGGGCTGCAGCCCCCCCCCCCAGGAATAAGACATTCAAGTTTTGGTAATAGCAATAATGCAAAAAAGAAATTTCACTACGTTGGCGGACATTCGGTGGTGCTACCCAAAGGGTCTCAAAATGAATCGGAACTTTTAAGGGTAAAAATTTCAAAATTTTTCTGGAGGAAGACCCCCAAACCCCCTAGAAATTTTGGAATCTAATAAGTACGGTTTTTCCTTGAAACTTTAGGGATTTACAAGGAGTGGTCCTCTTTGATGTAACCTAAAGTGTCTCAACATGAGCTAAAAGGCCACTTTTAGAGGCAAAATTCAAAAAAAATTTCTGGAATAGGAACCCCTAAAACCCTAGAAATTTTCAAATTCATAATATTATAAACTTTTTTCCTTGAAAATTCTGCCGCTTACAATGAGTTTTGTGCTCTTTGGGTGGAATCTGAAAGGCTTCAAAATGAGCTAAAACACTATTTTGGGGGGCAAATTTTCAAAAATTTTCTGGGGGAAGACACCCAGACCCCCTTTTACTTGGAGTGACATTTTTTCACAATTTTGAAACTTAGTGCACCAAAAATTGAAACCTTACGAAGTCATCTCAGATAGAACTTAGCATTCCTAAGATTAGACCCCAGAAAAGATGTTGAGTAACCCCCTAAACAAAAATCTGGTTACTTCACTGGCAACCCCCCCTCCCCCTTTTAGTTGCTTACATTAATATTTGAACAGCCCATGATAGCAATTAAGTTATTTGTGAAACTCAGCCCCCCCAAACCAAAATCCTGGATTCGCCACTGCCCGTGAGAGAGGGCCGTAGCCACAGTATTGTTTCGAGACGGGTTTTTGACCTTTAATGAAATTAATGTAAAAGTTTTGTGGGTAGTGTAGAAACCATGAGGTCTCTTTAATCCATATTAATAGGTTTAATGTACTTTTTCAACACTTTTTAGGTAGAATTTACATCCAAGAAAAATTCCTATTAGAAAGGTTTTTAGTAATAAAGGTTGAAGTGCGAAAGGGGGGTCTGGGGGTTCTCCCCCAGAAAATTTGTGAAAATTTGACCCTAATAACAGGGTTTTAAACTGTTTTTCAGTACACGTAAACCCTAATTTGGACAAACATCCTTGGGTAGAATTTTGATTTTAATTAACATACGAGGGTTGTTTTTTAATTAACTTCCGTTTTTCTCCTGAAAAAAAAGTAGTAGGAATTTCGAAACAATTTTGGTGCTGGTAGTTAGATACATCCTTCAGGTTCAATTTGCCACCTTACTGAATAAAATCGGACATTTTTTCTATTTTTGATCGGTTTTACAAGCGCGCTCCTCGAACTATTTTCCCGCCAACCCATAGAGAATTCGGCTTTTTTTTCTCCCTTCGCTCCGTCCGCGAGCAGGCATTAACATTAAACAATGGGTGGGCAGGTGATCGCGGACGGAGCAAAAGGAGAAAAAAAAAGCCGAATTCTCTATGGGTTGGCGGGAAAATAGTTCGAGGAGCGCGCTTGTAAAATGGATAAAAAATAGAAAAAATGTCCGATTTTATTCAGTAAGGCGGCAAATTGAACCTGAAGGATGTATCTAACTACCAGCACCAAAATTGTTTCGAAATTCGTACTACTTTTTTTTCAGGAGAAAAACGGAAGTTAATTAAAAAACAACCCTCGTATTATAAAAAAAATGCGAATAAAAAATCGTTTAATATAAAGGGGGGCCTGGGGGCCCTCCCCCATAAAAAATTTGAAAATTTGACCCTAAAAAACTGGGTTTTAATTTAGCTGAAAGTAAATTACTCAGAACTTAGGGGGGCGCAGCTGCCCCTCCCTGCCCCCCCCGGCTACGCCCATGCTTCTGATGTCTTCAGTTTTCTTTAACTTCAATTACCCTACGATTTACATTGAAATCAAAAAATTTTTTGAAGGAAAAACATAACATAAATCATTAAATTTTAAAAAGTTATAATGTGGAATCCTTTTTTTTTCTTTCCCATTTCTATACTCCGTTCATTTTGAACTGGCGCTTGAAGATATTTCCTTCCCCCACCACCGATCGGTAACCATAGCAACTATCCTCGTCAAAGTGACGAAGAAGGCTTACTATTGGCTGCTCGAAGAGTGTAACTATGGTTACGCTTCTAGCGTGGGGGAAAGCATTATTTGTCAAGCGCCAATTCTAAATGAATAGAGTATAACTAGGCAAACCATTCTGTCTGGTGATGTCCCGTTTCATCTCTTCCACTTTCATCCCCTTGTCAATCCTGTAGCAGAGCCACTGCGACGCTTGTCAGTGAGGAGTACTTCGACCCATCTGCTACAGGAGTTATTGAAAATGTTAAAGCCCTTTATACTAGAAAGATTGATTTTTTTTCTTAAATTGGAATATGCTTTAATTATTGAATAATTTCACAGAAGAGTTAACTGAAATCCTGTATAATTACTCACGGGATCTAAATGGGCATATTTTAAGTAATGGATAATTGCAGTCAAATTTTTTTTAATCTTAATGTATTCAGAATGGCTTAAAACCTCCAAAAAACATTTTAATTTACCTTTCAAAGTCTTAAATTTTAAGTTATATTTTCAATTTAAAATAGCTTCTTTTTTGTCTGAGCTGAAACAGCTTGTGACGTCATGCGTGCTGAGCTCTAGTTTCTTTTATAGCCTAATAGTGTTTAGATTAAAACGGTGTTTCCCACATTTTCAAGAGGCACATGTGACGTCACACTGTTAGGAGCTTCCTGTAATAAAATGTTTCATAATTAACTGAAAAAAAAATATGGGAAAAAACAAGCATAATATTGGAATCAGAAGAGAATTTTTAATAAATTAAAGTTGAATATTCAGAATTTTGAGAGATGCTGCAATTTTCCATTTTGGGATATTTTTTCTGTTTTTTATGGGAACCAAGCGGTTAAATGTAGAAGTTATTCAAAAATTATAATGCTTGACAAGTGGATGGAATTTAATACATTTTATCCGGTAAAATAAGGTGTATTAAAATGTATTGAAAATTTAAAAAAGAAAGCTATAATTCCACCCGTGCAAGGCCGGGCATATCAGCTAGAATATTATAAATTGATGCATCGAAAATATTTTTAAAAATTTCTATTTTATTCATTTGGGTCAGTTGTCCCATGTTACTATCGTCCCCAGCTTACGTGTTCCAATCGACCCGTCGTCTTCATTTTTTAATTCAACCCTCGTTTTCAAAAAAACTAACATATCAGTATTATCTTAAAACTGAATAGAATAAAACTTGATAATAATGTAGATTCATTTTGTGAAAACCGAGGTTATTTCGTGCTTCATATCTGAAGTGCAGGAGAAAGAATTTCACTCAAAAGTAGAAATTTACTATGGCACTCGAAAAACACTCTTTTCTCAAGTAGGTACAGTTGAGGAAAAAAATGACTTAGTTGTGATTTCTGGCGAACCACTTGGGTTAGAAAGACAAAAGAAGGGTTTCCTTAGGGGTCGTCTTCATATTAAACGAAGCATAACTTATTTTCCAATAGGGACCCCCAATTATTATTAGTTTTTCTGATAGGGCATCCCCCAAACCCTGAAATACCCAAGTTTCATCCAGATTGATTAAAAAAATTTATTATTTTTAAACAAACTTAAAATTTTTTATTTTAATCGTGAAATATTTTTATGGTAATCGATTCTGGAAGTAATTTTATGTAGGAAACCAAAATTTCAATCGATTTTATCTATTGGTTTTTGATAAAACGAACGAGAAAGAGCATTTGCTGTATGCATTCGGCAACGGTATACGGCCCCTTAAGATATTAATTATTTTTTATTAAAAAACTATTAGATAAAATTGATTGAAATTTTGGTTTCCTACATAAAATTACTCCAAGAATCGATTACCATAAAAATATTTCACGATTTAAAAATTTTTTAAAGTTTGTTTTAAAAAAATAAATTTTTTTAATCAATCTGGATGAAATTGGGTATTAAGGGTTTGGGAGGATGGCCTTTCAGAAAAACTAAGAATAATTGAGGGTCCCCATTGGAAAAAAGTTAGTTTTTCGTTTAATATGAAGACGACCCCCTAAGGACTCGAAAATATTTTTGGTAAAAGAATACTTTAATTAATGAAAAACGACCCCTCTTTTGTCACCCAAGTGTCACCAAGCCAGAAATCGCAACTGAGTCATTTTTCCCCTCAACTGTACACTCTTACAGTTTAACTGAATACGGCCCTAAATGAAATTTGAAGTACTAAAACAAAATTTAGAGGCGTGTAATTTTTATTGAAAATTTTTTACACAAGGAACATCGTTTTGAATAGAACAATTAAAAAGCTTCAATGTCAAATTCTTCTTTAAAAGGCCTAAAAATATTTCATGAAATTATAAGTACCGTAAAAAACAAGAGATTAAACCTCCTTTTGCAAATTTTGTGAATTTAAAACATAACTAAATCAGCCTATCGAAAAAATTTTAGGAAGAAGGCAGAGCGGCTAAAAAGTCAGTCTCCATTTCATATGTCATCATATATTCAAATGTATGTTTTATATTCAAAGGTCTCAGGTCTCAACTTAAACCAATCTTTTTCTCGGCAGAGGGCTTTCACCAGAGTTGTCTCTCTATATTAAAAAAAAATAACAGTGACCGCCGCCGTCACCGCTGATTTTGAAAATTTTATTTTTGAACACTTTGAACTATCACTACGCAAAAACTATTTGAAGGAATATTATGAAATTTTGACCATTGGTAGACAAATGTATGAGGGTCATTTCAGTTTCCAAACCTAATTAATTAGATAATTAGTTCTGGAGTTATTTAATGTCAAAGTCGAAAATTATTTTTTTCGGCTGCGAGTTCGCCCCCAGCAAAATCTATTTACAGCAGAAACATGATTTTTTGCAGACACATACTCTTAGGTATGAAGTTTTGCACCTCGTCGCCCTTTTTTCGAATTTCGAATTATTTTTGGAGTAATTAAATTCTAAAGTTTCGAAATTTTTTACCCTTTTTCTGTTTTTTCGTTATAACAGAAAAACTAATCACAGTAAAACTATGATATTTTAAACGCACATACAATTATTTTTTATAAAAAGATTGGCGTTTTGTTTTTTAAAAAATTCGAATTAGTTTTAGAATTATTAAGATACCAAGTTTCAATTTTTTCTTCTCTTTCTGGTCGTTCACTAGAGAAACAGCCGCTGATTTTTATGAGTCTGATTTCTTATTCCCGATGATTCACTAGATACACACGAGCATTTTATAAATTTAAACGTTTTTAATGGCATTTTTTTCTCTAAGATGGTTGATGATAATTAGTAGACTTGCTGTATATTTTTTAAAAACATTTCGATTAAATTATTGGTAAGCTAAAAAGGAATATTTTATTTTGATATTTTCGTAGTGATGGTCTGCATTAAGTTATTGATAAGTTAGAGAGATAAAACATTTCGATTTTAAATGATCATTAACTAAGCAGACAAGTTCCAGGTTTTACTGATGGATACTTGAGATGAAACAAGCGAGCTCTGCTCGCTATGATCGCGAAGCGATCTTCAAAGAACTGCGAAGCAGTTCCGGGGGTTGGTGAGTGATAGCGAGCAGGGGGCAGAGCCCCCTAGTCACTTAAAAAAACGCTAAGAAATTCTTCTATTTCTAAACTATCAGTGATATTTAGTAACCTATCACCCTTTTAATTCCTGCACAAGAGATTGCATACTTTGCGATTTTTAAATACTTTTCTTCCTCTACCGAATCCTAGTCCACTGAAAATAGAGTTGAACCTCGAACAAATTGCAATAAAAGGTTTCTCAACGGTTTTCACTTAGGAATGACCCCCGGCCAAAATCGGACATGCGGAAATTTAATTTTTTTAAATTTTTAAAAAATGTCCGAAACAATTTTCAAAAAATTTTTCAGTGCTGAATACGAATATGCCATTTAAATTTAAAAAATTTTAAAATTTCAATTTTTAAAAATTAATTCAAAATTTGGAAAGTCGAAAAAATTAAAACATCGCTCAAAACCACAAAATTATTGCAAAAGAAGTAATTTAAACGGTTTTCAATTAGAAATGACTTAAATAATAACATACTAAAAACGGAAGAAAATCGGACAGTAAAAAATTTAATTTCTTTCAAATTTTCAATTTTTATCACAATCGACTTTCTTAATTCTTGTTAAAAACGTTTGAGGCATTTACCAAGGTCATTTTTCCATGGATCTTGTAGATGGATCTTGTATACCTCTATAACCTAAAAAAACACAATTGGTGATTAAATCATTCAGTTAATTGATTAATTTATAAAAATTAACGTTGAAAACACATGAAAAAACTCCAGCTCTCAAGCGTCGCCTCCAACCGTGGACCGGTTTCGCCCTTGTTAGGGCTCATCAGCACGGTATAGGAAGGTAACGCAAGAAAGCGGAGGGAGAGCTTTTAGTCTAGCCGACTATAACGGAAAAAGTGGTGACTATTGTGTATTAGTGGAGGACTAGTCAATAGTCACCACTTTTTCCGTTATAGTCGGCTAGACTAAAAGCTCTCCCTCCGCTCTCTTGCGTTACCTTCCTATACTGTGCTGATGAGCCATAACAAGGGCGAAACCGGTCCACGGTTGGAGGCGACGCTTGAGAGCTGGAGTTTTTTCACATATTCCTCTAACCAGAGGTAGTGGTAAAGTACTCCCTTCTCATACGTTGAAAATACAGGTAAAATCTTTCAATCAATTAATAAGGAAGATATTTAGACAATATTTGGTAATAAATCATTTTAAAAATAATTAAATTGAAAAAAGACAAAATGTCTTTCAAAAAATTTAAAATTTTTTAAATTAATTGAAAATTTATATTTTTTGAGATAGTTTGTCTTTTTTCAATTTAATTATTTTTAAAATGATTTATTACCAAATTTTGTCTAAATATCTTCCTTATTACTTGATTGAAAGATTTTACCTGTATTTTCAACGTTAATTTTTATAAATTAATTAATTAACTAATGGTTTAATCACCAATTGTGTTTTTTTTAGGTTATAGAGGTATATACCTACAACATACATGGAAAAATGACCTTGGTAAATGCCTCAAACGTTTTTAACAAGAATTTTTAAGAAGGTAGATTTTTGAGGCCAAAAAAATTGAAAATTTGAAAAAAATTAAACTTTGTATTGTCCGATTTTCTTCCATGTTTTGTATGTTATTATTTAAGTCATTTCTAATTGAAAACCGTTTAAGTTATTTCTTGTGCAATTATTTTATGGTTTTGAGCGATGTTTTAATTATTTCGACTTTCCAAATTTTGAATAATTTTTAAAAATTGAAATTTTGAATTTTTTAAAAATTTAAATGGTATATTCGTATTCAGCACTGAAAAATAGCCTCTAAACATGTATCATAAGTTTCGATTACTATAATTTGATTTTTTGAATTTTTTTTCGGCCATTTTTTAAAAATTAAAAAAAATTAAACTTCCCGCTGACCGATTTTTAGTATGATATTATTGAGGTCATTCCCAAGTGAAAACCATTGAAAAACCAAATGTTGCAATTTTTTACCGGTTTAGTAACAGATTGCCTGGACTATACTTTCCGATTTTTAAATACTTTTCTTCCTCTACCGAATCCCCTTTGGAAGCTTAATGAAGTGAAGTATCACCATCTTTAATCCTGACTTATACATTTGCGCCAGCTTCTATCAAAGCCTTAACTATTACGAATTAGCTTTTATAGCAACTAGAAGTGGAGTATCGAGTTCTTTATTACGGATATTTACATTTGCACCAGCTTCTATCAAAGCCATAGCTATTTCAAAATAGCCTCTTAATACAGCTACATGAAGTGGAGTATTAATGTATCTATTCTTGATATTTAAATTTGCACCAGCTTCTATCAAAGCCATAGCTATTTCTAAACATCCTTTTCTCGCAGCTACATGAAGTGGAGTATTTCTGTACAGTTGAGGAAAAAAATGACTCAGTTGTGATTTCTGGCGAACCACTTGGGTTAAGAAGACAAAATAGGGGTCGTTTTTCATTTTATTAAAGTATTCTTTCACCAAAAAAATTTTATTAGTTTTTCTGAAAGTCCATCCCCCCAAACACCCAGTTTCAACCAGATTGATTAAAAAAATTTATTTTTCAAAATTAAACATAAAAAAAAATTTTAAATCGTGAAATTTTTTTATGGTAATCGATTCTTGTAGTAATTTTATGTAGGAAACCAAAATTTCAATCAATTTTATCTAATAGTTTTTGATAAAAAGAACTAGAAAGAGCATTTGCGGTATGCATTCGGCAACGGTATACGGCCCCTTAATATATTAAATAGTTTTTTATCAAAAACTATTGGATAAAATCGATTGAAATTTTGGTTTCCTACATAAAATTCATACAAGATTCGATTACAATAAAAAAATTTCACGATTAAACAAATTTTTTAAGTTTAATTTCGAAAAATAATTTTTTTTAATCAATCTGGTTGAAACTGGGTATTAAGTCCAAGAAAGTTAAGGGTTGAGGTGGAACAAATTGTAAAAGAAAGTTTGATGGGTGATTCTTATAGGAAATTTTCCGTAGAAAACGATGGTGAAACGTATACCAAAATTAACCTCGTCCTTTAGCCAATATGGCGGATTTTCCAAAATGGCGGACAATCGTTTTTAACTTATAACTTCCTAAAAAATTTTAATAAAATTATAAATTTTGCAGTAAATGATTAGAATTTAGTAGCAAAAACAATGGGACACTGCTTTTTTCTCTTAAGATTTGTCATTTATCCAATATGGTGGATTTTCCAAAATGGCGTCCACTAATGTTTATAATAAAAAAAAATATGATGATAAATTCGTAATTTTTTCAGGATATGGTAAGAATTAAGTCATAATAATATTCATATAAATTTCCTTTCCTCAATGTATCAAATATGGCGGATTTTTCAAAATGGCGGACAATCGTGTTTTACTAATATGCTAAAATTCGTTAATAAAATAAAACTTTTGCTGTAAATTATTAGAATTTAGTAGCAAAAATAATGTGGAACTGTTTTTTGTCTCTTACGATAAGTCATTTATCCAATATGGCGGATTTTCCAAAATGGCGTCCACCTAATGTTTAAAATAAATAAATTATGATAATTAATTCGTAATTTTTACAGGATATGGTACACATTAAGTCATAATAATATTCATATCAGTTTCCTCCCCCTCAATGTATCAAATATGGCGGATTTTTCCAAAATGGCGGCCACTTATTTAGATCCTTTTTAATTTTTAATTTTTTTTCTTAATAATTAGAAATATTAAATGTTATTTGGTAAAATATAAGCAGAATACTTATATTTTACTAAAATTTACTGGTAAATAATGTTTAAGGTAGGTAGAAATTCAAAAATTACCATTTACCACTAAGTTTGAAATATGGGGCCGTCTTTTTGGAAATTATTTCTATGTATCGCAAAATCTTGGTTAATATACTATTTTATAGGTAATTTAATATATAAATACTTATGTTATGCCAAAATAAAATTTATTTATATGTAAAAACGTTAAAAATAAAAAGGCTCTAAATATGTGGCCACCATTTTGGAAAATCCGCCATATTTGATACATTGAGGGGGAGGAAACTGATATGAATATTATTATGACTTAATTCTTACCATTTCCTGTAAAAATTACGAATTAATTATCATAATTTATTTATTTTAAACATTAGGTGGACGCCATTTTGGAAAATCCGCCATATTGGATAAATGACTTATTGTAAGAGACAAAAAACAGTTCCACATTATTTTTGCTACTAAATTCTAATAATTTACAGCAAAAGTTTTATTTTATTAACGAATTTTAGCATATTAGTAAAACACGATTGTCCGCCATTTTGAAAAATCCGCCATATTTGATACATTGAGGAAAGGAAATTTATATGAATATTATTATGACTTAATTCTTACCATATCCTGAAAAAATTACGAATTTATCATCATAATTTTTTTTATTATAAACATTAGTGGACGCCATTTCGGAAAATCCGCCATATTGGATAAATGACAAATCGTAAGAGAAAAAAACTGTGTCCCATTGTTTTTGCTACTAAATTCTAACCATTTACTGCAAAATTTATAATTTTATTAACATTTTTTAGGAAGTTATAAGTTAAAAACGATTGTCCGCCATTTTGGAAAATCCGCCATATTGGCTAAAGGACGAGGTTAATTTTGGTATACGTTTCACCATCGTTTTCTACGGAAAATTTCCTATAAGAATCACCCATCAAACTTTCTTTTACAATTTGTTCCACCTCAACCTCTTTTTTGAGCTAACTTTCTTGGACTAATTTAAGGGTTTGGGGGGATGACCTTTCGGAAAAACTATTAATAACTGAGGGGTCCCCATTGGAAAAAAAAGTTAGTGTTTCGTTTAGTATGAAGACGACCCCCTAGGGACTCGAAAATTTTTTTTGGTAAAAGAATACTTTAATTAATGAAAAACGACCCCTATTTTGTCTTCTTAACCCAAGTGGTTCACCAGAAATCACAACTGAGTCATTTTTTTCCTCAATTGTACCTATTCCTGATATTTACAATTGCACCAGCTTCTATCAAAGCCTTAACTCTTTCGAAATATATTTTCCTTTTATAGCTTGTACCAGTGGAGTATCGAGTTCTTTATTACGGATATTTATATCTGAACCAACTTCTATCAAAGCCTTATGTATTTTGAAACATCCTTCTCTCGCAGTTACATGAAGTGGAGTATCATTGTATCTATTCCTGATATTTAAATTTGCACCAGCTTCTATCAAAGCCATTGCTATTTCTAAATATCCTTTTCTCGCAGCTACATGAAGTGGAGTATTTCTGTATCTATTCCTGATATTTACATTTGCACCAGCTTCTATCAAAGCCATAGCTATTTCTAAACATCCTTTACCCACAGCTACATGAAGTGGAGTATTTCTGTATCTATTCCTGATATTTACATCTGCACCACCTTCTATCAAAGCCTTAGCTATTTCGAAACATCCTTCTCTCATAGCTATATAAAGTGGGGTATCCCCGCATATATTCGAGCGATTCAAACAGACTCCACATTCTATTAAAACTTTTACAGTTTTCAAGTTCTTCTTTTCCACAGAAGCAAGAAGTGGGGTGTTGCCAAGATTGTCTCTAGCATTCGAATCTGCTCCCCTCCTCATCAAACATTGAACAATTGTGGCAACATCTTCTTCACTAGGCCTTAATTCAGCTGCCAGTTGCAGGGCAGTTTTTCCACCTTGTAAACTTTTCAAGTTCGCATCAATGTTTGGAACACATGATAGTAACTTGCTCACCATGAGACAACTCATCTCTCTCACAGCCAAATGAAGCGCAGTGTAGCCCTCTGAGTTCCTTTCGTTTACTGGGACACCATAGAGACTTCTAAGCACAGCGTTAATGTAGTTTCCATCGTTTCCTGTGGTACAGTTGTTCAGCACAAACCGATGTAGCAAGTTGTTTCCATTGGAGTCTTTCACATCAAAAGTTAAGGATTTGAGAGACCTCGGCAACTCCTCTTTACATGACATACCTGCAATGTAAACGAAGAAAAAAATTACAAAAAATATCAGAACTATTAAATAGAAAAATAATTTTTACAATCTATGGTCAGGTAGAGAGCCCCTTTACCTGACCATCGAAGCTCTCTACCTAACCATCAATTGTTGTCAGGTAGAAGGGCTCTCTACCTGAGTGTTATTTAGTTTACAGCACAGATAATAAGAAAAGAAAGACAAATAAATTTTAATTCCAAATTAACTTAAAAAATGAATCTACATCGATTTCATTGGATTACATTACATCGGTCCCCAACTTCAAGGGGCGATATCTCCCTATCAAATCAAAGTCTGCCCGGGCCCAGTGGCCCATCAGGCGGTGCCCATCTCCGTTTCTGTAGCCTTTGGTCCTGGGATGCTAAATATGTGTCCAGGCCGAGTGGCTAGCCCGACGCTGGACCCCCAGTTGATTCCCCAAGCAAGCTTGGTCCTCATTTATCGACCCCGGAAGCGTATTCTATTTCCCTCGCCGTTACAGAGCATTTCTTAATAATCTCCAAAATCATAATTAATAGCGTGGATTAGTGACCTTGAACACATTAATTATGATTTTGGAGATTATTAAGAAATGCTCTGTAACGGCGAGGGAAATAGAATATGCACCCCGGAAGGATGAGGGGTGAGTTGACCCATGACCAGCTACCCAAGGAGAAGCTGCAAGGCATCGAACCTGGGTCGGTAATGCTCGGAGCCAGGCACGCTGACTACTACAGATATCTCCCTATAGGGGGTAGTTATTTCCCCGTCTTTTCACCCATGTATAGAGCAAAGGTATTACAGAAAATTTTAAAATAATTTTTATTACATCGGAGATACTTATTTTAAATATGAAATAAATTATTCTTTATCAGCTTTTACCTGTTGTAAGGTTCGTGTTATATATCTAAATAAGTTATGGGTTCGAATGAAAAGTACTGTGAACATAAATTTGTAAAGGTTTGGAATATTCCCATTCCAAATTATTTTCGAGTTTAAAAAACTCTGCCCCAATGACGCATTTATAATTTTTTTTCGGGGACGCTTTAAATATAGTCGGGCATTTGTTCCTATGGGGAGATGACAACCCTAAATCCCCCTCCATGTATTCCTATTTGGTCAAAATGTCGTTTTTTAGACATTTTTCGTAGGGGATACCAGTGGTGGGTCTATTGGTTGTGGCTATAGGGGCTCTAGCCCACCCATTGGACAAAAGTTCACACTGGATAAAGTTAAAGTTTTTCGAAATTTTTTTTGAAAAATTCAAAAAATTTTATAGCTTTTTTACGTTTCAAACGGTCCAAAGAACTTTATTTCCTAAGCATTAGCCCTTTCTCTTGTTTCATTATTTTTGCAAGAGGAATCGATTAAAAAAATAAAAAAAATCATGCAACTTCCTCATTGTGCTGACATCTAGTTCAAATGAAAAAAATTCATCAGTACTTCAACAGCGAAAAATATTTTTTATCAGCCTCAGTTAATTATTTAGGGCCGATCTCACCAACTTTCTGGTAACCAACGGTTAACTAACCGGCCGTTTAATATAACTGGAGCTTTAAAATCGCAGTCGTCTCACCAACGAAACCTCCAGTTAACTTTTCACCGTTTAACTAACCAGAGGTTGAAAAGCTCAAATAAACTATTTTGATACTTGATACTTAGCATTTTGTGATTGGTTAAAACATAATTAAAAATACACTCGTGTCCTTAAAAGTCTACTTTTATTTGCCAATATAAACACTAAAATGCATTACAGCCCATATAACTTAAGGCGACTTTAGACCAGCCGGTTTGCGACAGCGATTCCGCGGTTTTCGGGAATTTCGACAGCCGCAGTAACTCGGCGACCTCTCAAAAGATGGCGCTGTTCAATTAAGGGAAGAGGGTCAATTTTTGTCGCGAACCGGCTGTCGCAGAATCGCTGTCGCGAACCGAGTGGTCTAAAGCCGCCTTTAGAACTACTTTTTTCAACGCGTATGAACAAATAGCCACCATCTTGGATGGAATATTGGTTAATTATGAATACGAGTCATTATACAATAATGATGGTAGTCATGATGTATATTCTGTTTCAAATTGTTTAAATTTATTTTTTCAAGAGTCCAATAAAAGTTCATGCAGTAGAAAAACAAGAATTCCAATTAAAGTATATACAAAATGATCTAGTTGTACTTCACTGTTACGATTATAGATGGCAGCACAAATAAAATTACCCCTTAACCGTTCGTTAAAGTACTGATTAGTTAAACGGGAACTTTAATCAACGGTTAAGGCTAATTTGCGTTGGTGAGACGCAAATTTCGAGAAACCTTAGTTAAATACGACTTAACCGTTGATTATCTCTAACGGAAGGTTGGTGAGATCGGCCCTTAGGCTACTTGTGAATACATAGGCTTAATTTTTTGTTTTGAAATGGAAATTTTAATATTCTGTTTGACATAAAGTAACTTAGAAAGGGACTGTAGGAAAAAAAGCAATGTGAAGGAAGATCCTGGCCGCCATTCCTGCGGCAGGAGGCGATTCGAAGGGAATCGCTTTCATCGCCGAGCGATCAGAAGAGTCGTCGTTTTTGCAGCTTTCGCTTGCAACGCCATCTTTCGGGAGAGGGAGAAATTTCGTTCCCGAAATGTCTGTTTTGCAGCAGTGGTGTAATATTCCATTGAAAATAGAGTTGAACCTCGGACAAATTGCAATAAAAGGTTTCTCAACAGTTTTCACATAGGAATGACCTCAATAATAACATACTAAAAATCGGACTAGGGAAAATTTAATTTTTTTAAGGGTACAAGGACATGAAACACCTTCAAAAAATCGATTTTTATTTTTTTGTCCCAAAAAAAGTTCAATTTCTTCTGATTCCAAAAATACGTAACACTTATATGTTTTGTATTAACTATGCCCTAAATAACTAAAGTGAAATGTAAACAAAAGCACCAAAACCCCCCATGTGTTTTCGTTTTTCTTTATTATCTCAAAACTAGTTTTTTTAAGTTTTAAGTACACATTTTAAAAAAACTATCCAATTAAAATGCTTGAAAATTTTTATGTATACTTTTAACAGTCTTATAAATAAAGTAGACCAACTTTTTTTCTAATTTTACTCATACCTGATTTTTTAAAAAAATAACAATTTTTAAAAATATTAGAAAAATTGGTAATTTTAAAACTATACTTTCAAAATTTTGGTTCTTACGTATTATCCCGTCGACCGTACCGCTGAATCTGAAAACAGTAAACAACCCATTGACTTTTCTATGGGTGTGCCGCTGAATTTGACAGTCACGGAACGGTGGACGGGATAATACGTAAGTACCAAAATTTTTTTAAAATTACCCAAATGTTTACAAATTATAAAATTTGGTCTTCTTTGTTTTAAAAATAGTTCTTAATATATATGTGAAAGAATTTTTTAAAAATATTGAATACTTTTTCTGGAAATGGTACCTAATTACAAGTATGTGTTTTTGAATCTCAAAATTTCACCTAAGTTCGACTAAAAATTAAATATATTAATATTTCACAGAGAGTTATTATTTACAATTGAAATTGGTTACTGTAGTACTATTTCTATGTACAAAAAAAAATTTGAATTCCTACATTTATAATTTTTAAAAATATGGCCCTTGTAGTAAAACCTTATTTTCGTCTTTTTTCGTCACCGAGCACGTCCTTGTACCAAAAAATGTCCGAAAAAAAATTTCAAAAAAACCCAAAACAATAATATAGACATGTGATACATGTTTATATTATGAAACCGAATATTGCCTTTAGTTTGGAAAAAAAATTGAAATTTCAATTTTTAAAATTTATTTGAATAATTAGCTATATGAAAAAATTAAACCCCCCTTAAAAACCTAAAAAAACATCAAAAGAGATAAATCCAGCGGTTTTCATTTAGAAATGACCTAAATATTATTATACTAAAATTTAAAAATTTACGAGTTAAAGAAGTTCAATTATTTTTTAATTTCCACTTTTTTGAGAAAAAGGCATTTTTTTTTCAAATTCGTGCCTCAAACGTTTGAGGCTTTTGAAAAGGTCAACTTTCGGTGGGTATTGTCCACAGATAGTTATATAATAGAAAACCGGTGGAATTCACGCTCAATTAACTAGTTAACTAATTAATTTTAAATTTGTAAATTGGTAAAATGAGTACAAATTTCCAAAGAAGTGAAAACAGGTAATGTTTTGGTATATTTCCATCAAAATTTATTTCATTAACAAAAAAATTATATTAAGAGCACATACTTAACAAATTAATTTTTTATAAAATTTAAAAATTTAATATCATAATATAGGCTTGTAAAACATGTTTATAGGTTGATTTTTAATCCTATCACATAAAAAATATTTTTTTTGCAATAAAAATTGAAATATACTTCAAAACTTTAAAATTAAAAAAAAATTCTTAATTATGTCAAACTTGTCTCAACACCTGGAACAAATTGCAATAAACGCTTTTTAAACGTTTTCACTCAGAAATGGCCTAACTATCAACATACTAAAAATCGGACGAAATCGGACAATGGGAAATTTTTTTTAAACTTATTTTTTTAAAAAACAGGCTTTTTGGAACAAAAATATTAATTTTTTTTCTAAAGGCATGTAATACATGTTTATAGGTCAATTTTCTATTGTGATGCAGAAAAATTTAATATTTTTATTATATAAAAATTGAAAGGACTTAAAAATTAAAAAAAAATTAAAAATTAAATTTCCCACAGTCCGATTTTTTTTGTATGTTGTTAGGTAGGCCCTTTTTAAGTGAAAACCGTTTAAAAAGCGTTATTTAAAAATAATTTTTTTTAAATTTGAAATTTTGAAGTATATTTCAATTTTTGCAAATTTAATATTTTTTATGTGATAGATCCTTTTACTATTATTCGGAAATAAATACTAAAAAATAACCCATTAAACATATGTATAAAAAAGACTACTATAAATCCTAGACGCCCTGGCATGATATACAATATTCCTAAATCAAATAAAGAGATATTTCACAAATGTTTTTGTTTACTTAGCACCTAAGCACTACAATAGTTTGCCAATTGATATTCAAATAACACCTAAAATAACTTTATTCAAAAAAAATTAAAGCTATTTTTATTTAACTCAGAAGATTTACCTATTCCATAGTTTACGTTTCATATAGTTTTGTGGTCAATACATATTTTATTTGGATTTAATCATTATTATTGATAAATTTTTTTTAATTGGGTTCAAATATACATATATATTGCAACTGACACCATTGCCAGTCCTGTAATTTGTAATTTCAATTTAATATTGTTTTTTTGTAATGTATATGTGTGTATATATGTGTAATTATATACTTTTTTTTTCTCTTCGTAAGGTATTATTATTCTAAATTACAAATGCACTTTTAAGGGATTCTTATCCCCTTAGTGTCAAATTAATAGTTCCTGATGTTTTTTTCCCTCCCTTCTGTAAATTGAACTTAACTATTCCTAATAATAAATTATTGTTGTTGTTGTTGTTGTAAACAACAGTGACAACCGATGCTATTTCAGATTCTTGTCATTATGAACACTATTTCAGATTTTTATTACGAGGAAAGCCTTGGATAAGCTTTACTATCAATTTTTAACTTGATTAATTTACTATTTGTCCAAAAGTGTTTCAAATCAGTTAAATCTCTACTCTTTTAAAAGTAAAATTTCAAAAATTTTCTGGGCGAGGACCCCCAAACTCCCCTCTTTTTAGTATCGACTAGGCCGAGCCTGATTTCTGGGTGGGCATTCGGGGCACTTGCCCAGGGCCCCCATTTTATAGGGGGCCCCAAAAACTAAGAAATTGTGCTAAAGCTAAGAAAAAAAGCTTATAAAATTTGAAAGAGTGTAAAATAAATTTATTAACTTATGAATTCAAAATCAATTAAGCTTATGAAGTTTTTAAATAAGCAACTTTTACGAAGTGTTTGCACTTAAATTAAAGATGGGTTCGTTATTTTAAGTCTATGAATTTTAATTTAAGACATATCGGGGCCCCCCAGTGAGTCTTTTGCCCTGCCCCCCCCCCCAAACTTGTAAGTCGGGCCCTGCGACTAGGTATATATTGTGAACAAGTAGATTTCTACATTTAAGTGTAAAAAGATTAAAAACTATAATAAGAGGGTGTTAAAAAAATACTACGCACAATACATGAGTAAAACATAAACTTCTAAAACTTTGAACCAAACCCTCCTCCCCTCGAAACAAAAATAAATGTCTGACTGAAAACCTAAAATTTTTCTTGTCCCCCCCCTTGAGTTTTAACATATGGGCGTCCATGTTTGAAAACACATTTAAAAGAATATGATAGTATGTGGGGATGAAACCTAAAAAGGATTCACAAAATAAACAGAAGAGCGTGTCAATATAAAAATGTTGTCCACCTACCTCCTGGTTGGGGTTTGACGATGACGACGCAGCAAATTTACTCAGACGAGAGGCCACTGATTTATTACTTTAAATTACGTTATACTGGTATTTACTTATTAACACCAAATTCCATGCTACACTACAATAAATTCTCGTAACTACCACATTCACTCACTACTCAAATATCGAGCACAAAAAACCACGTGCTCCACAGCGCTTCGTGAAAAATCTACACACACCATAACTCAACGTGACCAGACCTGACCAACGGCCGCATGCATACCGAGGGGGCGAAATCTCCCCAGACCTACTGGGGAGGAACCTCTATTGTACGCATGCGTCAATGTCCCCCCCCTACCTGATGGAACCCTATAGGAGGAATTTCCACAAACTCATCTAGATGGCGCTACAATTTTCCATCCCGCCGCCAAGTCAAATTTATTTGGGAAGAAAAATATGAATGAAAAATATTAAACGCTAGCCCAGTAAAAAGTGACGTTTTCAAACCATTTATAGAGAAGGTTTTTTTCGACAGTTTTTTATGTTTTTGTGGGAGCTGATTACGAATGTGTAGTTTTCTTCCACGTAGAAAGGTCGGCTTCATATCGAAAATCGCAAAATTTTTGCCCTTTTTCGATAATAATTCAAAAACTATAAATTTCTCGAAGATAATTTCATCTACAAAATTGAAGTAAACAAAATTTCCTATTAAATGCACTACTCAACTTTGATTTTAATAAGATTCTTTTTGCCGCTAGAGCGCGTTGAAAAACAACGATTTTTTGGCCTTTCCGTGAAAAAGTTAAAACACACGCTTCTACCCTCTTAAAAGTAAAAAGTATTCACGTTATCAAATAAAATTTTGTACCACGTAAAAGTGCATTTAATTTTCTATAAATAAAGTACCTTATATTATTGTTTTTGGAAGAGAGGGGACGGAGCGAAGCATAGGGCCTATTCAGAAACTTTAACACGAGATGGGAACGTGACGGTTATGAGATAATTTGGGAACGAGACGGTTACGAGATATTTTGGGAACGAGACGGTAACGAGATGGAAACGAGATATTTTAAACGAGATATTTCTACACCACAGCTGTCGTTAGGAATATTGTTCGGAGATTCGAAGCTCATTCCGATTGCTTTTACACTCTTTGTGGCCCCTTTAATAGTTCCAAAAAATCTAAAACAGCTATTTATTACCAGAATAAGTCCTCAGACATTAAAATATAACGAAAGTAATGGACATCTAGTAGTGCCTGTAAAGGTTTGTAATATATGTGTATAGTTATCTGCTTTTTCCGACAGATGGCAGCACCATCACTCGAGATTTCGAAAGTCCGCGTTTCCAAGTGACCGAGGATTCTGCAATGTTCCCGTCTCGTGTTAAAGTTTCTGAATACGGCCCTAAGAACGTACCCTGTTAAAAATGAAAAGTATTCACGTTATCAACGAAAATTTTGTACCACGTAAAAGCATTTAATTTCCTATTAATAATACCTTATATTTATTGTTTTTTGAAGAGAGGGGACGGAGCGAAGCATAGATCGGGAATGAAACTTTCTAGCAGCCCAAACGCACTCAATCAACCTCAAATCTTACTTTTAATTTTCGGTGTATTACCAATATAATGGGTTGTTTCGGATGAATTAATGACAAAGCATGTTTGAAAAAATTATTTTTAAAATTTATTTTCGAAATATTTTGTATTTTAGGGTGAATTTCAATTAATTTTTTAAATTCATGTATCAAATTATGGAAGTGTTTTAAGAAAATCAAGTCAAGTTAGTAATAATAACAGGTGTTTTAAAATTAAAATTAATATATAAGGGCTCTTATAATTCCACTGGAAAATTAAGTTCCAAATACGATGTGCATAAAAGTCGTCAGGAACAAGGAAATACCGTATGCTGTTACAGAAAAATTGGTGGTAGAAATAAAAATTTAATCGAGTCAATTTTCATGCTTTTATTATGTAGACTTTGGGATTCGTCATTATAAGAGGTTGTCTTCAAAGTGTTACAAAATAAATTTTGCTATTGGCATATTATTTTTAACATAATACTTTAATTTACTTAAGTATCTAAGGCAGAGGTTCTCTAACAGTGGCTGATCCAGCCTGGTCCTAAGGCGGGGCAACCACATTTTAAGAAAGTTGGAGGTTCCTCCCCTGAAAAATTTAAAAAATTTGAGTATATTATTGAAAACACTTGGAAAACCCCCCAGGGAAAACGGGGTTCTGGGGGTCCTCCCCCAGAATTTTTTTTGAAATTTTACCTTAAAAAGTAGTCTTATGACTACCAAAATATAAGCCATTATCAGGCCAAAAGCTAGATTTCTACAACGAGGAACAGGACCTAAAATAATTCCGACGCTTCCTCATAGGTTAAAAAAATACATTTCAATTATTGTCTTCTTCCTAATGTGGAGCTGGTAGCCTAATAGTATGATGTATGCTCCTATGGTTCCAATGGTTGGAGGGGAGGTTCGATCCTCATCTAGGCCTGGTTGGGATAATGCCTTACTGCAGTGCAGGAGTTTCCTGGATTTAACCTTATCGGATTATAAGGACTTCTAATAAAATATCGTAAATATTTTCTACTTTTAAGAACGCTTCTAAATGAAATAGATTTCAAAAATTGCCTTGTCGTAGGTGTGGAGCTGGTGGTCTAGTGGTATGATATGCTCCTATGGCTCCAATGGTTGGAGGTTTGATCCTCGTCTAGGCTTGGCTGGGATAATGCCTTACTGCAGTGCAGGAGTTTCCTGGATTCAACCTTATCAGTTTATTAGGTTTTCTAATAAAATATCGTAAATTTTTTCTACTTTTAAGAACGCTTCAAAATGAAATAGATTTCAAAAATTGCCTTGTCGTAGGCGTGGAGCTGGTGGTCTAGTGGTATGATATGCTCCTATGGCTCCAATGGTTGGAGGTTCGATCCTCGTCTAGGCCTGGTTGGGATAATGCCTTACTGCAGTGCAGGAGTTTCCTGGATTTAACCTTATCGGATTATTAGGACTTCTAATAAAATATCGTAAATATTTTCTACTTTTAAGAACGCTTCTAAATGAAATAGATTTCAAAAATTGCCTTGTCGTAGGCGTGGAGCTGGTGGTCTAGTGGTATGATATGCTCCTATGGCTCCAATGGTTGGAGGTTCGATCCTCGTCCAGGCTTGGCTGAGATAATGCCTTACTGCAGTGCAGGAGTTTCCTGGATTCAACCTTATCAGTTTATTAGGTTTTCTAATTAAATATCGTAAATTTTTTCTACTTTTAAGAACGCTTCAAAATGAAATAGATTTCAAAAATTGCCTTGTCGTAGGCGTGGAGCTGGTGGTCTAGTGGTATGATATGCTCCTATGGCTCCAATGGTTGGAGGTTCGATCCTCGTCTAGGCCTGGTTGGGATAATGCCTTACTGCAGTGCAGGAGTTTCCTGGATTTAACCTTATCGGATTATTAGGACTTCTAATAAAATATCGTAAATATTTTCTACTTTTAAGAACGCTTCTAAATGAAATAGATTTCAAAAATTGCCTTGTCGTAGGTGTGGAGCTGGTGGTCTAGTGGTATGATATGCTCCAATGGTTGGAGGTTCGATCCTCGTCTAGGCCTGGTTGGGATAATGCCTTACTGCAGTTCAGGAGTTTCCTGGATTTAACCTTATCGGATTATTAGGACTTCTAATAAAATATCGTAAATATTTTCTACTTTTAAGAACGCTTCTAAATGAAATAGATTTCAAAAATTGCCTTGTCGTAGGCGTGGAGCTGGTGGTCTAGTGGTATGATATGCTCCTATGGCTCCAATGGTTGGAGGTTCGATCCTCGTCTAGGCCTGGTTGGGATAATGCCTTACTGCAGTGCAGGAGTTTCCTGGATTTAACCTTATCGGATTATTAGGACTTCTAATAAAATATCGTAAATATTTTCTACTTTTAAGAACGCTTCTAAATGAAATAGATTTCAAAAATTGCCTTGTCGTAGGTGTGGAGCTGGTGGTCTAGTGGTATGATATGCTCCAATGGTTGGAGGTTCGATCCTCGTCTAGGCCTGGTTGGGATAATGCCTTACTGCAGTGCAGGAGTTTCCTGGATTTAACCTTATCGGATTATTAGGACTTCTAATAAAATATCGTAAATATTTTCTACTTTTAAGAACGCTTCTAAATGAAATAGATTTCAAAAATTGCCTTGTCGTAGGCGTGGAGCTGGTGGTCTAGTGGTATGATATGCTCCTATGGCTCCAATGGTTGGAGGTTCGATCCTCGTCTAGGCCTGGTTGGGATAATGCCTTACTGCAGTGCAGGAGTTTCCTGGATTTAACCTTATCGGATTATTAGGACTTCTAATAAAATATCGTAAATATTTTCTACTTTTAAGAACGCTTCTAAATGAAATAGATTTCAAAAATTGCCTTGTCGTAGGTGTGGAGCTGGTGGTCTAGTGGTATGATATGCTCCTATGGCTCCAATGGTTGGAGGTTCGATCCTCGTCTAGGCCTGGTTGGGATAATGCCTTACTGCAGTGCAGGAGTTTCCTGGATTTAACCTTATCGGATTATTAGGACTTCTAATAAAATATCGTAAATATTTTCTACTTTTAAGAACGCTTCTAAATGAAATAGATTTCAAAAATTGCCTTGTCGTAGGCGTGGAGCTGGTGGTCTAGTGGTATGATATGCTCCTATGGCTCCAATGGTTGGAGGTTCGATCCTCGTCTAGGCCTGGTTGGGATAATGCCTTACTGCAGTGCAGGAGTTTCCTGGATTTAACCTTGATCGGATTATTAGGACTTCTAATAAAATATCGTAAATTTTTTCTACTTTTAAGAACGCTTCAAAATGAAATAGATTTCAAAAATTGCCTTGTCGTAGGCGTGGAGCTGGTGGTCTAGTGGTATGATATGCTCCTATGGCTCCAATGGTTGGAGGTTCGATCCTCGTCTAGGCCTGGTTGGGATAATGCCTTACTGCAGTGCAGGAGTTTCCTGGATTTAACCTTATCGGATTATTAGGACTTCTAATAAAATATCGTAAATATTTTCTACTTTTAAGAACGCTTCTAAATGAAATAGATTTCAAAAATTGCCTTGTCGTAGGCGTGGAGCTGGTGGTCTAGTGGTATGATATGCTCCTATGGCTCCAATGGTTGGAGGTTCGATCCTCGTCTAGGCCTGGTTGGGATAATGCCTTACTGCAGTGCAGGAGTTTCCTGGATTTAACCTTATCGGATTATTAGGACTTCTAATAAAATATCGTAAATATTTTCTACTTTTAAGAACGCTTCTAAATGAAATAGATTTCAAAAATTGCCTTGTCGTAGGTGTGGAGCTGGTGGTCTAGTGGTATGATATGCTCCTATGGCTCCAATGGTTGGAGGTTCGATCCTCGTCTAGGCCTGGTTGGGATAATGCCTTACTGCAGTGCAGGAGTTTCCTGGATTTAACCTTATCGGATTATTAGGACTTCTAATAAAATATCGTAAATATTTTCTACTTTTAAGAACGCTTCTAAATGAAATAGATTTCAAAAATTGCCTTGTCGTAGGCGTGGAGCTGGTGGTCTAGTGGTATGATATGCTCCTATGGCTCCAATGGTTGGAGGTTCGATCCTCGTCTAGGCCTGGTTGGGATAATGCCTTACTGCAGTGCAGGAGTTTCCTGGATTTAACCTTGGTCGGATTATTAGGACTTCTAATAAAATATCGTAAATTTTTTCTACTTTTAAGAACGCTTCAAAATGAAATAGATTTCAAAAATTGCCTTGTCGTAGGCGTGGAGCTGGTGGTCTAGTGGTATGATATGCTCCTATGGCTCCAATGGTTGGAGGTTCGATCCTCGTCTAGGCCTGGTTGGGATAATGCCTTACTGCAGTGCAGGAGTTTCCTGGATTTAACCTTATCGGATTATTAGGACTTCTAATAAAATATCGTAAATATTTTCTACTTTTAAGAACGCTTCTAAATGAAATAGATTTCAAAAATTGCCTTGTCGTAGGTGTGGAGCTGGTGGTCTAGTGGTATGATATGCTCCTATGGCTCCAATGGTTGGGGGTTCGATCCTCGTCTAGGCTTGGCTGGGATAATGCCTTACTGCAGTGCAGGAGTTTCCTGGATTCAACCTTATCAGTTTATTAGGTTTTCTAATAAAATATCGTAAATTTTTTCTACTTTTAAGAACGCTTCAAAATGAAATAGATTTCAAAAATTGCCTTGTCGTAGGCGTGGAGCTGGTGGTCTAGTGGTAAGATATGCTCCTATGGCTCCAATGGTTGGAGGATCGATCCTCAGAAAGCAAATTATAAAAACAGGAATTAAATATTCTATTTTAAAATATTTTAATGGATAAAGTTACGGTTGCAGTTAACTGATAAGGTTAAAGTCACAGTTAATCGCTTCCAGAGGTAAAAATTTCTCTTTGGGCGAGGCGCTAAAGACGGGTAATGGAGTCAAAATTTTGCAATCTCATAACTTAGGGGGTCGTCCCCATTGTGCACCCCTTTAGGGGACCTTCCACAAATTGCAAATTGTACCATGGAATAAAAATTTTGGTAAAACTGGCTTCCTGACGGACCTTTCTCCGCTGGCCCCCAGGGCGAAGGGGCTTTCGGGGGTTATCCGAAGAACCCCCTAGGCCCGCGACCCCCCGGGGAGCAGATCAGATCCGTCAGGACGACCTCCTCTCGTCCGAGCCCCGACATCTTCGACGGGTGAACGGACTCGACTCGGTCACCAGCTTCTCAACAACAGGGCAGCTGTGACATCAGGTACAGAAAGAGAGAGAGAGAGGATAGGTATAGAGGTAGGTAAGGTTTGAACTGAGAACCTTCTGCACAGCAGGACCACGACTCTACCAACTGAGCCAGTAAGGACGTTTCATAGTCATCCAATTGTCATACTGCATACTGAAATTGTCAGTTTTTAAATTTAAATTAACTGTAAAATGCACTAAAACAGGAATTGAAGTCAGTGGGATTTGAACCAAACACCTTCTGTACTCCAACACCGTGACTCTACCAACTGAGTAATAAAGGACAACCCATAATCAACTACTTATCAAAGTGTATAGTAGAATTGTCAGTTTTTTAAATTTAATGTATTTTTAAAATGCACTAAAACTGGAATTTAAGTCCGTGGGATTTGAACCGAGCACCTTCTGTACTCTAGCGCAGTGACCCTACCAACTGAGCTATCAAGGACGATTGGTAATCAACTACTTCTCAAACTGTATAGTGGAATAGTCAGTTTTTAAAATTTAATATTATTGCAAAATGCACTAAAACTGGAATTTAAGTCAGTGGGATTTGAACCGAGCACCTTCTGTACTCTAGCACCGTGACCCTACCTACTGAGCTATCAAGGACGATTGGTAATCAACTACTTCTCAAACTGTATAGTAAAATCGTCAGTTTTTTAAATTTAATATTATTTCAAAATGCACTGAAACCGGAATTTAAGTCAGTGGGATTTGAACCGAGCACCTTCTGTACTCTAGCACCGTGACCCTACCAACTGAGCTATCAAGGGCGATTGGTAATGAACTACTTATCAAACTGCATAGTGGAATTGTCAGTTTTTAAATTTAATATTTTTTAAAATGCACAAAAACTGGAATTTAAGTCCGTGGGATATGAACCGAGCACCTTCTGTACTCTGGCGCCGTGACCCTACCAACTGAGCTATCAAGGACGATTGGTAATCAACTACTTATCAAACTGTATAGTGGAATAGTCAGTTTTTTAAATTTAATATTATTGTAAAATGCACTAAAACTGGATTTTAAGTCAGTGGGATTTGAACCGAGCACCTTCTGTACTCTAGCACCGTGACCCTACCAACTGAGCTATCAAGGACGATTGGTAATGAACTACTTATCAAACTGCATAGTGGAATTGTCACTTTTTAAAATTTAATATTATTTTAAAATGCACTAAAACTGGAATTTAAGTCAGTGGGATTTGAACAAAGCACCTTCTGCACTCTAGCATCGTGACCCTACCAACTGAGCCATCAAGGACGATTCGTAATCAGCTACTTATCAAAGTGTATAGTGGAATTGTCACTTTTTAAAATTTAATATTATTTTAAAATGCACTAAAACTGGAATTTAAGTCAGTGGGATTTGAACCGAGCAGCTTCTGCACTCTAGCACCGTGACCCTACCAACTGAGCTATCAAGGACGATTGGTAATCAACTACTTCTCAAACTTTATAGTGGAATAGTCAGTTTTTAAAATTTAATATTATTGCAAAATGCACTAAAACTGGAATTTAAGTCAGTGGGATTTGAACCGAGCACCTTCTTCACTCTATCACCGTGACCCTACCAACTGAGCCATCAAGGACGATTGGTAATCAGCTACTATCAAACTGCATAGTGGAATTGTCAGTTTTTTAAATTTAATATTATTGCAAAATGCACTAAAACTGGAATTTAAGTCAGTGGGATTTGAACCGAGCACCTTCTGTACTCTAGCGCAGTGACCCTACCAACTGAGCTATCAAGGACGATTGGTAATCAACTACTTCTCAAACTGTATAGTGGAATAGTCAGTTTTTTAAATTTAATATTATTGCAAAATGCACTAAAACTGGAATTTAAGTCAGTGGGATTTGAACCGAGCAGCTTCTGCACTCTAGCACCGTGACCTACCAACTGAGCCCTCAAGGACGATTCGTAATCAGCTACTTATCAAAGTATAAAACTGTAAAATAAAACTGCCTTATAAATTTTTTATTAATTTTTAAAGTGGTGACTATGAATTGTGTCTTGAAATGCAATTGCATAAAAACATTATGTATGAATTAATGTTTTCATTGACATTGCCAAAAGGGAATTACCATTTATGTGTCTGAAAGAGTGGATAGCCCAAGTACCGTTAGTAGAAAATGAAATTGCTGCCTTATAATTTTTTTATTAATTTTTAAGTGGTGACTATGGTTTGTGTCTTTATATTCATCTGTATAAAATTATTAAGTATGAATTAAACTTTTCATTTACATCAGGAGACTGGAATCACCATTAGATTAGTTTTTTATTACTTCATTTTTCATTATTAGGTTTTTTATGAAGTTTTTAATAATCTAAATATACTTGTTATGAATGTTGGTTTCTTTTTTAATTTTTCTGTGATTCTACATTTATTAATCCTCTGTTCATCTAATACTGGTGGGATATAAGTGAAATACAATAATAAAGCCAGAATTTTAATTATCAAATAAAAAGCTTCAAAAGCTTGCTTTTAAATATTAATTTATTACAATGTATGGAATGTAAAAATTATCTGCACACTACAGAATTAAAACACATTTGGAAAAAAAGAGTATTTATTATCCAATAGAATAAAAAAAACTCTTACATTGGCGAGTACACTTTCAGGAGTGTCATAAATAAATAAATAAATAGTAAATAAATAATGATGCTCACAACACTAAACTTCTTATGAAAAAAATGAATGAAAAAACATGGGTAATAATCAGAAATAATATAGTATATCTTCCAGACTGGTGTAAATATTATACTCAGTTCATTTTGAATTGTCGCCTGAGAAATAGTGCTTTCCCCCTCGGTTAAAGCGTAACCATGGTTACGCTTTTTGTTCTTTACGCAACCAATAGAAAGCTTTCTTCGCCACTTTGACGTTGATAGTTGCCATGGTTACCGATTCAGTGGTGGGGGAAGGAAATGTACTCAGGCGCCTATTCAAAATGAATAGAGTATAGTGTTGGGCAAAACCGATACTTTTAGCTATCGAGTATTTTCAGGTATCGAATACTTTTTAACAATCTTTTGAAATTAAGTACAAATGCGGTTTTGAAAATTGGATAGTTTTTTACTTGTTAAAATTACCTACAATTGATAAAGGATGCTCATGAACCACACTAAAGCTAAAGGCGGTCTTTAAAAAAAACGAACTAAAATTTAATAATGGTGTCTAAGGCTGTCAAATCGTGCTCCAAAAGAAGATTCACGGCTTGGGTTTTTAAAGTGCTAAATGAAAACAGGCTGCGATAAATCCACAGCAGATGTTTTTAAGTTAATTTTATTAAAAAAATTGTGTCAATAAAGAATCGATACTTTTATTAAAGTATCGAATACATCCAAGTACTTAATTATTTGGTATCGATACTTGCCCATCACTAGTGAATATACACGGTTTACATTGACAAAGAGTTTTCATAAAAAAGGCCACTGGCTTATTTAATCAGGGGGTACTTTTCCGGTAGCCGGACGCAAGCGAAAAATCGCCAAGTAATGTAGAATTCCGCCAAATTTGGTGACATTTGCGCCCGGCTAACGGAAAAGTACCATTTTGGGTACTTACAGTCTATTTACACGTGATTTAAAAGGTGCACTGTATACAACTGTACAGGAGAATGTGCAATCGTTATTATATTCGCGTTCGAAAGCAACTGGCAGGGAAGCTTCAATGGGGTTATTCGCTTTTTTTTAATGGCGAAAAATTTCTAAAAGAAATAAGCATTTGTATAGCACTTTACGTACCAGAAGTTACAGAACTTTTAGGTATCTTAAAATGGCCTAGTAAAAACCAAGGTTATGATGGTTAATTAAAACTTAATATTAAACAAATATATTCGATTCGAGATTAGCTGTTTTTTTCGTCATGATACGAAGGAAAGATAATCAGTACCAAACCCCGGAGTTTTAGGTATTCGTATGCTTTTTTATCATACGAATACACAAACTCGGTTGATTTATGAGTAAGGAAAGATATATTTTAAGGTGTCACTGTACTAGAAAGTTAAAGGCGATTCTACATTGAAGATTCACTGCTTTACCTATAGTAGGTATAGCATTTTATTCACAGGTTGATTGTATACGCAGCTGCATGGTTTATAGGCTTCATAGGGATTGGAACGGACTTGTGCTTCACTACTTAACTGTAACCGGCGTCCTACACACTGGGAAATGACGGGCCATTATGAGCCAATCCATCCTGAAAAACTATATACCCCCAAAAAAAGGATGGATAGGATTCATGTGATTGGCATGTTTTATTCATCATTAAATTCTGAGCACTTTTTAAAGACAGGAATTTATAGAATATATTATGTCTTCACTTCACGGGGTACCTGGATGTGCTATAAAAAGCACAAAGTTCATATAAAGCTGTTAGAAAACTGCTGATTATATGAATGTTAATTAAGAGCACCAGCATGGTGCTAAAAGTGTAGTTTCATGGAGGAATAGCCTGAATCATGTAAATAGCATCATAATGGCCTCACCATCAGTGTAAAGGAGCCTTAAGGTAGGGTTTTTATTTCCGATTTTCCCCACAGGTCGAAATGATGACGAATGAAAAATAAATAAATAAATAAATAGATGAAAATATAGCATCGTAGAGCTGCCGAGATGTATATACAGTAAAAGAATGTAGTCACGAACGAATCGATAGGATTATGGTGAACCTAAGAAATATTCGGAGCTATGTGTATATAGGAAAATACGTCGTGCGATTTTAAAAAAGTTAAAAATCTTTCTCGAAGGTCCAAAAACTACCCAATTTGGGGATTTTTTTTGGCACGAATACTGGAATACTTTGTTCAACGGAAGGAGAAGCGAGGGTTTTTTTAAATGTCTTTTCTATATAGAGTTACGTTCGTAGTTTGTCGATTCTATTGTCGGATTCGTATATGTATCACCCGAGTAGGAAACCTCTTCCACATGAAAGTCAATTTGATAGAGTCCGCTAAACTGGACCAGCAGTCGAGCAGATGGGATCCTGGTTCAGTACTTCGGAGCTGAAAAAGAGAAAGACAATTTTAGTAGACTATAAAAGGGACGTTCAAATATTACGTAAGCACCTAAGGGGGGGAGTTTGCTCTTTGCTTATTTTTCCTGACAAGGGGGGATATGAGTGATGCTTACGTAAGATACTGCATTTTCGAAAATACCTAGCTTCTTGCTCTTGCATGAATAACTTCGAAACTTAAAAAAAAAACCCAAGTTACAAAAAATTGAAGTAGGAAATCTGACGTAAGCACTTTTTTCTGGGGATGGACCCCCCCAAACATTTCGAAGTTTTAACCCCGAAAAGAAAGACAGCTATTTGCGTATAAATCACCTAATTTTCAAGGAGAAAAAAACAGTAGGCGAGAGTGTTGTACCTACGGACGGTTGTACCTTCAGCGCCACCTCATTTTAAAATTCGGGAAAAAATGTAAATTTTAATTTGTGGTCGATTTTGAATGTAAACAGATGCTATCTAGTTGCTAACGTGAAATCAGCTGTTTAAAATATTATTTAAATTTTCTATAGTAAAAATACTGTTTTTAGGTGCTCAAAGTTTTTTTTAGTGCATCACTACATTAATTATTTTCTTCCTCTATGATTATGATATGATAAAATGGGATATATGAGGGGAATCCCCGAGATTTTGACTTTTTAGTTTTGATATTAGAAATCGTCAGATCTCAATTTTTTATCTTTTATAGAACTTTGAATGCAAAAACACCTGATGCTGTACCTTCGGACACCATAAGTGTTGTACCTACGGACACGTTCTTGTGGGTGTCTGTAGCTAATCGGCGTTTTAGAATCAGGTTTCATTTAACTGAATACATTTTAATAAATGTTAAATTAATTCTAAATGGTAATCTATTTGTCAGCGATTATTTTCAAGTGAATTTTAGATCAAAAATCAAATATTTTGTGATCTAAACTACTTTTTAAATTTATGATTCTACAGTCGAGTCCGCTTAATGTGATCGCAATTGTTCGAAACTAAACTGATAACATTATCCGATCGATAACAATAAGCGATCTCATATAAAAAACAGCAAACAGTGTAACTAGATTGTTTGCTTTAAAATCAAAATCACGTAATCGTAATAAATGTATTCGAAACTCTAATTTTACTCCATGTAAAATTTTAAGGGGAAAATATGAGAGTAGTTCACTTAATAAAATTAAAATAATCACTTATTTTTGTATAGAAAGGTCTCTCTTTTTCCGCTCCTTTATATTCTCCCACTCCAATAAACCACTTATTTATTACTTAATCTGAATTCCAGTAAACAAGGGAAAATCAAAATCTCTTATCAGAAACATCTGCAAAGCGTGGATGCTGGTGTTTCTTTAACCAATCACAAGTATGGATTCAGACATAGCCTTCGAGAGCGAGGAGGCCGTGACAGAAGAAGGATGAGTCATACCTTCCGACGAAAGCTATCATTGCGTTCCCATAGACGCGTCGATTTTGGAGGGGAAAAATCGCTATAAATCATAAACAAATGATCGGAAAAAGAAAAAAAGACCTGTGTGTGATGTAGGAAACGAATACTAATGATTCTGAGTGAAAATGTTTACATTACCGCGGAAATATTTTCATAGATGGGATTTTAAAAAAACCTTGCTCAGAGTACGATCGACTTTCACAACCTTTATTCGATTAGATTCGGCATAATTTCAGTTAAATTACTTCTTGTATTATAAAATGAACATTTTTGGTTAGATTGTATTCGTTTTTAAGTCATTCAAACCAATATTAACATTCGAAAATTTGCTGTTAAGTTGAGATTCGAAGCTAGCTGAACCGGGCGGCGTATTAAATAAAATATTTCTGTTTTATAATAACAAAAATCCTGTCTTTATTTTAACAACTAATAGATCATGTCCTATCTTAATATTTTTTATCCTTACACAGATAAATATTAACCATATTAACCCCCGCCTTGTAACTTTAAATAGGATTTAAATATCAAGTGAGTGTTCAAAATCAGCCGCTCTCTCTCTCTTTCTGGTACTATACTATATCTCCCTTGGGGTTTATAACCTTTTCCTTTATATATGAATAATCTAATACATATTTGAAATGGATAAATGTGATTTCCATTTTCAGTCAATAAAATGTACTTATTTATAAACTTTTAAAAGGTAAAAACATAAAACGCAAATAACTGATCTAATAAGTTATAAGCATAACATTTAATTAAATTATTAATATCTATTAAAAAACTGTTTTTTTGGGAGGCAAGATAATACCCCCAAAACTTTTACTTTACAAAAACATATTTGTCTTACTATGTGTATTAGGGTGGTCCAAAAAAAATTTTTTTTGAAAAGTTGAACTCTCACCCTCCAGTTTGGTGACATTATGCGAGTTAATGCCCCTGTTAAAATATTAGATCATTTAAAGGTTATTTAGAGGTAGCTCAAAGGATTTGAAGTTTTAGCCATTAGCAACTATGGAAAAACGCATGTTTTCGGTAAAGGAATTTACATTTCAACTGATATAGCAATAATATGTGTTTAGAAAATGTATATTTGTATTAGTCATAACAAGGTATGTATAATTTAAGTTTTTAACAAAGATTATTCCTTGTCTGGAACTCGCATAACAACTTCTCGAACTCTAAATAACAACTTTTCATCGAACTCTAAATATTAACGTCTACTTCCACTCAAAGACATTAACATCAGCTAGCTAAACTGCTGGAGCATGTAAAAAATGCTATTTACTTTGCCTCCTTGACTTTGTGATTTGAGAAGCAATCACACAAAAACTCAAGATAATTTCTCGAATAAGCATTGATCTATTTGTGTGAAACTCCTTTTCAGGTATTTACTTCTAAGCTCCAGGTGCCTTCCATCATATACAGTGGATAAAAAAGATTATTCACTGTTTAAAGATACTGCTGTTTCATCAACAGTTTAAAGTTTAAACTAAAACCAAGAGAGAAGAAGGCTTTAAAATAGTTTAAATTGTTTGTAGAACTTTTATACAAATGAAGCACTGGTTCATTGCTACTATCTCAACAGAAGCTCCTGTTCATGCTTATATAAAATTGCAAGTATTAAATTAATTCTAAATTGCATTGAGGAGTGACAGAGACTTCACCGTTACAGGTGGATATCTTTTGTTTTGACATCAAGTCGTTTGCTTTTGTATCGTTCCTTTTTTAAACCTTGATAGTTATAGTTTAAACTTACTGTTGATGAAACAGCCATGTATTTAAGCAGTAAATAATCTTCATTATCTACTTGCATGATGGAAGGCACCTAGAGCTCCGAAGTAAATACCTTTAGTTAGAAGGAATTTCGCACAAAAAGGTCAATGCTTATTCGAGAAATTATCTTCTCTCACAAGAAATTATCTTTGTTGTCTTCGAGAAATTATCTTTGTTCACCAAGTCAAGAAGGCAAAGTAAATAGCATTTTTAACCAGCTCTAGCAGTTTAGCTAGTTGGTGTTAATGTTTTTGATTGGAAGAAGACGTTTAATTTAAAGTTGTATGAAAAGTTGTTATTTAGAGTTCGAGAAGTTGTTATGCGAGTTCCAGACAAGGAATAATCTTTGCCAAAAACTTAAATTATAATTACCTTGTTATGTCTAAAACAAATATGCATTTTATAAGCACATATTACTGCTATATCAATTGAAATGTAAATTCCTTTACCGAAAACATGCGTTTTTCCATAGACGCTAATGGCTAAAACTTCAAAGCCTTTGAGCTACCTCTAAATAACCTTTAAATGATCTAATATTTTAACAGGGGCATTAACTCACATAATGTCACCAAACTGGAGGGTGAGAGTTCAACTTTTCAAAAAAAAATTTTCTCCATAGGCAAGTGGACCACCCTAATGTGTATTAATAAAGCGAATTGAGCTCTCGGTATTTTCCGAAGCCATAACTTTTTTCTTTCTTCATCTTTCGGAAAGGAAAAAACACTCACACTGCTGGCACCTTTTGTGTAATTACTCTTACATCCAGGCACACAGGAATGCTTAGGCATAGTCAAACTATGGGTGTGAAAAGAGCCCGGGAAACACGAGAAAAGCGCGGTTATTCCAGGTTCGCGCGTACGCTCACAGCGAATCTAATCGACGCCTTGAATGACTCATTGCGCCGGAGACGCGGAATTGACCAGGCCTCCTCGTTCTAGAAGGCTATGATTCAGACCCCCCATAACTGTTTTCTTTCAATATAATATGCGGAATGTTTTATTTTTCTTATTCATATACTGAGTTTCAGAAATATGAAGCGCCAGATGTTCTCATGGAGCAGATATTTACTTGTTAAAATTGACCTTCAAATGAAACTCGAACTCAAAAGCGGTCGTTTTAAAGGAGAAATGGACAAATTTTGATAATATTAAGCGGAGTGATGATCCATAGTTGATCACATTAAACGATGTATTTTACATTAAATTAAATAGGAATGATCGGGACCTGTCGATTTCGATAACATTATCCGATTGATAACATTAACCGTGATCACATTAAGCGGATTCGACTGTACTTGGAATTTAATTTAAAATATGGTGTAAAACCCTAAGCACCCTATCGCATTTAAGTATGATGATTAAAAAAACTTAAAATTTCCACTGAAGAAGATTTACCACCAAATTATTATTGTTATTACCACCAAATGCTTGCACAACTAAGTGTCGATCGAATTGGGTTTTTTGGATCAGTGAAGTTGTCAGATCAATCAGCATGATTGATGAAACTATTACCTTTAATTCTGATCTGAAAATACCATTTATGATATTTGTGTTTTTGGTAAAAAATTAAGACTTTTATCATTCAACTTCGTTTTAATGATCATTTACGATCTAAAACTACATTACTTTAAAAAATCTATTTTCAATTTTAAAAAGGCTTGAAATAGTCCACTGAAAATAGCGAAAAAAAGGGCCGAACCTCGGACAAATTACAATAAAAGGTTTCTCAACGGTTTTCACTTAGGAATGACCTCAATAATAACATACTAAAAATCGGCCAAAATCGGCCGGGGGGAAGTTTAATTTTTTTTAAATTTAAAAAAAATGGCCGAAAAAAATTTAAAAAAACCCCCCAAAACAATAATATAGACATGTGATACATGTTTATAGGTTATTTTTGAGTTTTAAAACCGAATATTGCCTTTAGTTTTGAAAAAAAATTGAAATTTCAATTTTTAAAATTAATTTGAAAAATGAACTATATGAAAAAATTAATACCCCCCTAAAAACCTAACCAAATCATCAAAAGAGATAAATCAAACGGTTTTCATTTAGAAATGACCTAAATATTAACATACTAAAATTAAAAAATTTTACGAGTTAAAGAAGTTCAATTTTTTTTTAAATTTCAACCTTTTTTTGCGAAAAATGCATTTTTTTTCAAATTCGTGTCAAAAACTTTAGAGGCTTTTGAAAAGGTCATTTTTCGGTGGATATTGTCCACAGATAGTTATATAATGGAAAACCGGTGGAATTGACCCTCAATGAATTAGTTAATTATTTTAAATTCTGATGTAAATATGCCAAAGTATTACCTTTTTTCACATTTGTACTACATTTTACCAATTTCAAAATTTTAAATAAAATAATTAACTAATTCATTGAGCACAAATCCACCGGTTTTCCATTATATAACTATCTGTGGACAATATCCACCGAAAAATGACCTTTTCAAAAGCCTCTAAAGTTTTTGGCACGAATTTGGAAAAAAAATGCATTTTTCGCAAAAAAAAATGGAAATTTGAAAAAAAAATTTACTTCTTTAACTCGTAAAATTTTTAAATTTTAGTATGTTAATATTTAGGTCATTTCTAAATGAAAACCGTTTGATTTTTCTCTTTTGATAATTTGGTTAGGTTTTTAGGGGAGTTTTAATTTTTTCATATAGTTCATTTTTCAAATTAATTTTAAAAATTGAAATTTCAATTTTTTTTCAAAACTAAAGGCAACATTCGGTTTTAAAACTCAAAAATAACCTATAAACATGTATCACATGTCTATATTATTATTTTGGTTTTTTAAAATTTTTTTTCGGCCATTTTTTAAAAATTTAAAAAAAATCAAACTTCCCCCCGGCCGATTTTGGCCGATTTTTAGTATGTTATTATTGAGGTCATTCCTAAGTGAAAACCGTTGAGAAACCTTTTATTGCAATTTGTCCGAGGTTCAACTCTATTTTCAGTGGACTAAAATAGGTTATTAAAAGGTAATTCATCAATAAAAATGTTCATTCTTAGCTTTTTTCAAGTAAAACTTCCCTTTTTAAGGGTGTCCACAGGTACAACTGGGTCTGTCCATAGGTACAACAGGTTGTTGTACCTTTGGACACAAATTTTTCCAAGTTATTATAAATGATTAAAAATCCAATTTTCTAGATTTTGACTAATAAAAAATATCTCTCTACTCACAAAGGTTAGGACTATAGGTTGGGCACTTTAAATGGTCAAAATGTGATTTTACCTGTCTTAGAAAAATCCAAACGTAATTATTGTCCATAGGTACAACACTCTCCCCTACTTACTAAAAGAGATGTCAAAATTTCGGGGGGGGGGCTTTGGCAGTTTTGGACAGAGGGGGGTTTGCACTGAGAAAATGAGAAAATAGCACTTTTTCTTACCTCAAAAAAGGAAAAGTTCGTAAATTTGCAAATTTTTCAGTGTTATTGTGTAGTTTTGTGGTTTTTTAGTTGAATGAAGACAAAATTGTCTCAAAGAATCGAAAAAACTTGCGAATTTGAGAACTTTTCCTTTTTTGAGGCCTAAAAAGAGGGCTATTTTCAAATGCTAATATCTCCGCGAATATTCACGATATTTTCATGAAATTTTTTTCAGCGAGTTCTTCATATCGTTGGCAACAATATACCGTCACCGAGGTTTTTCCTCCACCCCCACAGTTTTTAAATTAATTTTTCTGACTATTTTATTTCGCCGCTAGGGGCGCTATAAGTCATCTCAATAGATTCTTCAGGGTCCCTTACCTAGGGGTGGACCTTACTTCCGTGACCCTAGGACACGCTGGTTCCAAATAAAAGCCACGAAACGGATATTGAAATTATAGTGGTAGTTTCCTTTCCACCATTTTTTGTGCAAAGTGCCATAATTTTTTTACAGTGCAGAGAGTGAATGATCTCGCTCGTTTGGTGTAACACTGAGGGCACGGTCACCCTGAGCGCAGGATCAGGCGTATCTACCTTATCTCTTTGTGTGGATCTTATCGGGCAGTGGATATCTACTCCACTCTTTTATTCGCTAATTGAACTCACCTAACCACACCCTTACCCAGGGTTGGCAAAAACCCGGGTTTTTTTGAAAAAACCCAACTGGGTTGGGTTTTATTGGGTTTTTTCAATAAAACCCTGAAAAAACCCAAATAAAACTGGGTTTTTTCGGAAAAAGTGTGGGTTTTTTCAAAATTAAGTGGTTTTCTCCCATAAAGTAAGTGGGTTTTTTTTTCAAATTTTAGCGAGTTCTTTCTATGTTAATGTGTTCTGTCAAAATAATGTCAGTTTTTCCACAGTTAAGTGGGTTTTTTCAAAGTTTTTATAGTTTGAAAAACCAGGGTTGGCAAAAAACCGGGTTTTTTTAAAAAAAACCAAAAAAACCGGGTTTATTTGGTTTTTTTTGGTTTAAACCGGGTTTTTTTGGTTTAAACCAAGTTTTTTTATAATTTTATTTTCAGAATAAGTTATTTTACCAGTGCTGTTTGAAATTGAGCTCTAAATGAGACATTTATTTCAGGGGTTGTTTATAATTGATAAATTATTTGTATATTTCAATTAATTAATTTAATTAGTTAATTAAAATTAAATTAATTTGTTTTAAAATTAATTTTTGTTTTTAAAATATTCTAATTTGACTATCTAATGTTATTGTGAATAAAAATCGGTGTTAATTTATCTTGGATAAATGGTTGAAATAATCAAATTATTTATCTTAATTATATATGGATTAATTTATGAACTTTTGAAATTTTTTTAGGAAGAGAAAATTTTATTTTTTAAATAAGAAGTAAAAGTGAAATGTTAACAACTAATGTTATTTGGAATCGGATAATTGATTGAGATAATTAATTTCATTTGATTAATTATTAAATGTTAAAATAATCAAATTAATTACCTTAATTATATGGATTAATTTATAAACTTAAAAAATTTTCTTTAGAAAGAGAAAATAACATTTTTTAAATAAATAAAAGGGAAATGTAAGCACCTTATGTTAATTGAAATTGGATAAATGATTGAGATAATTGATCCAATTAAGGAAATTAACGGTTTTTATTAATTTAGTAAAAAAACCCAACTGGTTTTTATCTGTTTATAAACAAACCAACTGGTTTTTAGTTTTTATCATTAAAGAAATCAACGGTTTTTATTAATTTACTAAAAAACCAACTGGTTTTTATGACTGACAAATAAGACAAATTGGTTTTATAAATTAATTAAAATCCAAGCCATATTTCATCAGTGAAAAACAGATAACTTTTGTGTATGTTTAGTTACTCTTTGAAATAATGCTTCATTTTAAAGGAAATTAATAAATGAACTATCTCTTGCAAAATATAATAAGTTTAACTTAAGCATTTAAGGTTAAGTTTAGAGATAATTCAATAATTAAAACCATTAAATGAAAAGATTTCTGATTTTTAATCACCTTAAAATGTCAATTTTTTTATAAATCTGACCTTTTTATTTTGTGCAAAAGATTATACTTAATAACACTTTCTTTAAAAAATCCTGAAAATATTTTATTATTTCTAAAAGAACCAAAAAAACCAAGTGGTTTTTTTGGTAAAAAAACCAAGTGGTTTTTTTGGTAAAAAAACCATGGTTTAAACCAATGGTTTAAACCAAATGGTTTAAACCGGCCAACCCTGGAAAAAACCCACTGAAATTGTAAAAACATCCCTTATTTACTGAAACCTAGTTTAAATTTTGAAAAAAACCACTAAAATTTAATAAATATCCTAAATTCTGAAAAAACCCATTCAATATTGAAAGAAATCTATTCAACTTTGAAAAAACACACTGAAATTTTAAAAAATCTTCCTTATTTTTTATATCTAGTTTTAACTTTAAACGTTCTAAATTTTGAAAAAAACCCCATTCAATAATGAAAAAACCCACTGAATAATGAAAGAACCTATTTAACTTTTTAAAAACTCCCTGAATTTGAAAAAACACCATTTAATTTTTAAAACAGTTTAATTTTTGAAAAAAAAACATTAAAATTTTACAAATATCCTTAACTTTGAAAAAACACATTAAATTTTGAAGGAACTACCAAAATCTTGATTTTTCTTGAAAAAACCCAAAAATGGGTCCAAAATGTGGGTTTTTTCACATGGTTTTTTTTGAAAAAACCCATTGGGTCCAACCCAGCCAACCCTGCCCTTACCAGGAGAAGAAAGCTTGTCTGCTGTCGCTAAGCGGTGAATATAGCATTGTAGAAGGCAGAGAAAACCGGTTTTCACCGCCTAGTGACGGCAAACAAGCTATAGCACCCCTCCTGGGGTATTCCATAGCCATCTAGAAGAGGAGGCCTGGAGACTCAGCCTCGATGAGTCATTCTCTCCGTCTTCAAGTTGGCGAACCTCCAATAAGCGCACGCTTTACGTGTTTTCCCCCGCTCCTCAACCAATCGATCGAAAGCTTTCAACGGAAAGAATGACTCATCCTCTTAGCTGTCCAGGCCTTCTAGCTCTAGATGGCTATGGGTATTTCGAGTAAAAAAGAACACTACTCACGTTTGCTGCTCTTGGGACATACGCATCCCGGACACCTGTGCGAAGGGGCGTTGGTCTCCGGGTAGCATTTCCCGACGCACTTGGGGGTGGGGCACTTGTAGCGGCACTTGCACACCTCGCAGCCGTCCTCCCCCATCTCCGTGGCGCACCTCAGCCCCGAACACACGGGGGGAGGGCAGGTGGGGGAGAGGGTGGTAGTCTCCATGAAGGGGACGGTCACCGTCGTGTGAAGGGTGGACGCTTCCGTCTCTTCTTCCTCTTCTTCTTCTGCGACTACCGCCTCTATCGCCAGACCCGAGAATGTCACCGACTCCTGTTGATGCTGTTGCTGTTGTTGGTGGACGGTTTTGATGCTGTCTTCGGTGTGTTGTTGTTGTTGTTGTTGATTTTGTTCATGTTGATGTTGATGTTGTTGAGTGTCTGGAAAAGAGGGGGAAAGGTTTAGTTAGGAGGGCGTTGTGAGTAGGAATTAAGCATAGAGTTAGTGCTAGTATAGAGACAGCTTAAACATCTGCTCCGCTGTTCTAAGCGTGACCGGTCTCCCGGTTTCGCTCTGCCACTCACACTTGACTTTTTGAACCAACTTAGCCCCTGAATCCCTCTTTTAGCGTTTTCGGTTTTTCGCGTGGCTTCACTCATAAAGAAACTACGTCAAAAACGCCCGCCAAGCGCCAAGCTTGGCCAACTTCCAGTTCCTACCTCGACCACTAAAAATCAGCAATTTTCTCCCTTAAATACTTGTTTAAACGAATCCGAAATGACTCGTATTGAATCAGGAGGGTTCATATTATATAGTGTGAAGCTTTTTTTTAAAGAAATTCCCCCCGCAACATTATAAAAATACAGTTTAAAACTGTTTTTTTCCGAATCCGCGGAATTTTAAAAAATTACAGGTAAAAAACTAATTGAGATAGAGAAATTTTTTATTCACTGAACGATTCGTCATTGCTTTTTCTCGAGTTTCAAATTGTCTGTTTCTTTTTTACATCATTTTTTCTGGGAAGAAGAGCAGTTTTTATACTTAAAATTCCACCCGCCTACGGGAGCTCCCATGTTAAAAATTTACTTCCGCCCCTCACACAGGTCCGACTCTTTTCGACATGCAGGGTTGCCTTACCGAGAAGAGTAAGCTGTCTCTATATTTGTACTAACTCTATGGGATTAAGGGTGCATCTAGAGATCGTTTCCCCGTTGATTGTCAAAACGAAAGATTTATGAGCAGGGGAACATCTTTTGTCCGCTAATTGACCTCAGCTAACCACACAAAAGGAAGGCGATATTATCAATGCTCCTAATCTCCCCAGAATGCCCGAAGGAGCCTGGTCGTTTTGTGTGGTTAGCTGAGGTCAATTAGCGGACAAAAGATGTTCCCCTGCTCATAAATCTTTCGTTTTGACAATCAACGGGGAAACGATCTCTAGATGCACCATAAAAAATAGTACGATTCGATTTCGATTGATTCTTATCGAAACGATTCCAACCTAGAATCGCTTCCTTAGGGCCAGTATAGAAAAAGTAAAATCGACCTTATCTATTTTAATCACAAATCAAGGATAGTTAGTAAATGTTTTATTAATTTAATTGTCAACCAATAAAATGTTAATTATCAACATACTCATTAATAAGTGGACAATATTGTTAATTATCTGTACTAAAAAAATTTGGTACGATTCCTAAGATCTAATTCCTGCTGCGAAACATTAATTAGTTATCAAATTACTAATTAGTGAACAAAATTGTTAATTATCTGCATTAATTAGAAAATTAAATATGATTGCCAAGATTCTATTCTTGCTACGTTTACCACAACAGAAATTTTCAAAAATTTCCAAAGTCTAAGAACATGTCCTCAGTCTTTTACCCTTCCCAAAAAATAAATCCAAGAAAGAGTTGAATCGCTTATTTCAGAAACATGTTAAACGCAATGTTAATCCTATGGGATGGGGCTTAACATGTTTCTGAAATAAGCGATTCAATTAATGAGTATGGCCCTAATTACCGTAGTGATCATTCATTAGAACCATCCGGAGCCAATCAAAAGAAATGCAATAATTTTTAAAAAAAACATATTTCTACAACAACTATTAAACGAATATTCAATCTGCAACCAGTATTCTTTGGGACAGATAATAGTTTCATTTTTAAGAACCTTTAATTGCAATTTGGTTGTAAAAAAGGACAATCTGATAAAACATCTTCTACATTGAGAGAAAAACTAACTAACCCAAGAAATCTTTTTCTTTTAAAATTAAAACGTTAGCACATCCCCCAAGATTTTCACTTTACTGCCCAGATACTCAACCAATGTAACAAGCTTCATCCATTAAAAAACCAAAAGATTTCTGTCTATTTTAAATAAGCAACTTATCGATGGCATAGTTAGTCAACAGGCCTAACTTCCTTACCAGTTGAGAAATTTCGAGTATCCTTGTCAGTGGCGGATCTATGGGGGGGGCTTTCGGGCTGAAGCCCCCCAAAACGTCTAATATTTTACTAAGTTTGTCAAAACGCAAAAAATCTATATCCGAATTTCGGATGAAGCGTACCAAAACGAGTTGAAAAAGTGGGGGGTTTGACTTAAATTTCCGATCCCCCTTAGTGGTTTGAGTAGGATATATCACTACCTTTTCCGTATTACCATTAACAAGAAGATTCAATTGGATTATGAAAATTCTTAGCCCCCCAAAACCAAATCCTGGATCCGCCACTGATCGTTGTAGAAATTAGAGGGGCGATAAAGCACCACATACTACAATCTTACCGTTGACAGCAGGTTTGCTACAAATACAGACGGGACAGCGACCGTGGAATTGGTTGGAGACCACCTTGCACCCCGGATCGCAAACAGGGGTCTTGCAAACGGGGTCGCACATGCAAATGGGGCAGCCTGCGGGACCTGGGACCTCCCTGCAACCGTACTCGGAGCAGAAGAGGTTGGGACAGTAAAGGTCATCATCGTCGTCGTCATCGTCTTCTTCTGGAAAAGGACTCGGGTTCAATCTTAGCGACACTTTTAAAGTCAACTCGATGTGAAACAAAAGCCGAAAGAATCCGCTGCTGCAAAGTGGTATAGAAAGTGACCTTTTGCGGAAAGCAAAGCAAGAAAGACCACCCCACAGAGAATCAGAACAGAGAGTCCATAGGCAAAATCGAAAAGACATGGGGTATGCCTTGTGATAGGGGTCGCTGGGATCGCATCCAACTCGCTCCTCCCTTTTGTCACGTCACGAGAGGCGGAGAAATAGAACCTCAATCCTCTAATCGTGAGAGTGACACATCACACGTCACAGCCTATCACTGCTTTGATCTTCCAAATTATGCTGCCTATACCCTTTGGCACAGAGTAAAGAGCTAACAGAGATTCCAAACGGCAGTTTTCCTCTTTGGGTACTTAATTTAATTCATGTCCGCAGATTATAATTAATTTCACTAGCAGCCAATCAGAGAAGGCGAAATGCGAAAGTGATTCCCGATTGGATATGGAACTTCTATCAAGCGGCATCTTACTGTCTGTCTATCACAAGAAGAGCTCTGGCTGTGGCTAGTTCACATGAGCGGTGGTATGGTGTCGAATGATAAATCGTAAATTTCAAGATCACGATCATGAAAAATCATAAATTTGTATTTTTATGACTTCGGTAAATGACTAAAAAGTTCTTAGATCATAAAAACAAAAATTGAAAAAAAAAGCCTTATGACGGCTTATGTGAACTAGCGACGGCCAGAGCTCTTCTTGTGATAGACAGACAGTAATTTCGTCGGTGCTGCTCTTTTCCCTCCCCTTCCGATTTGGATTTGAGTGACAGCTTCAGTGGGCGAATGACAGAGACGTAGCAGGAGTGACGTGGAACTATAGGAGGCGGTCCGATGTACTTTTTATTGTCTATGGGAAAAGCCCTGTTAAAAAAGTTGCCATTACCGTCTATGGAGATGAATCCTCTGTTAATCTCTATACTCTGTGCCCTTTGGTCACTCATAGGCATTTGCAATGCTACCCTACATCACACGATGGCTTTTGAAAATAACGTTCTGGACCCTCTGTTAGGTTTTTCTCTGGGGATCAGTAGACCAGAACCCAATCAGATTAGATAAAAGAGATCTCCGTCTTCCCTACAAAGCTCTTATTTAAATTAAGCACGACATCCAACACCTTGAACAAAGAACAACAACAATTCAACAAAACAGGAAAGCGAAAGCAATCTGAATCTGTTTATGCCCGAAAGCTGAAAAAAAGCGAACAATACGGGTAAAGCAATACTCCGTCAGCAATGTCCAACAACTGTTGTTGCAGAGATTGCCAAATGCAAAAACTCTTGAAGCTGCCCAAGAGTACCAAGCGTCAAAAGTAAACCTTATAATGCAGAAATTCAACAAATACAGGCAAAGCAAAAGCAATTTGAATCCGTTAATGCCTGAAAGCAAAAAAAGCAAAAAAAGGCAATAAGACAGGTAAAGCAATTCTCCATCAATGTCCAACAACTCCAGAGACTTCGAAAGCTCTCGATGGCAAATACAAGCAAAGCAAAAGCATTTTGAATCCGTTATTGCCCGAAAGCAAAAAAAGCGAAGACAAGACAGGTAAAGCCAGCACTGATGTCCAAAACCTTTTGTTGCAGATACTGCCAAAATACTGCTCACTCACCGTCATCCAGGTAAGCGCTGGAGCAGACGCAAGTGGGGCACGTGCCCACGTTGTTCTCCACCCTGCAGCCGGGGTCGCATTGAGGGGCGGGGCAGGGGGCCTTCCCGGGGGGGCACACGCACGTGGGGCATCCGTCAGGGCCGTTTGTCTGGTTGCAGTTCGAGCCGCAAGAGACGGCTTTGCACGGACGCTGTCCTACAACAGACAATGGATCCGTACAGGCTCAAAAGAAAGATTTGCGGTTTTTCAAGATGCAAAAAGACCTCCGTTGGTGTCTCTAGCTGCATCAAGTAACCATATCAGGGATGCTTTACGGATAAGGAAATATTTAAATCTGTGGTGAATGTCTATGACTAGAGCCTTTTTGATGTATACGTGAAATTTACATCAGTATTTTTGGGACTTCAGCTTAACAGATTGGCTCCGGAATGCGCATTTTAAACTTCTAACTTGTCAAACTAAAATTGAAGTGTTTGCAGCATCAATGAGCTAGGCAGTTGACTAATTAAATAAGTTGACTCAATTTAAATAAGAGTTGTCACCAATGAAAAGCAGTTGAAGTTAGCTCATTCATTGTTGCTCTGCAAACACTTTAATTACTAGCTCTCTCTATTTCTTATAACATGTCCAATTTTTTAATACATTTAGCATTTAGGATCCGTACAGGCTGAAGATACGAAATTTCAAACACAGCAGCAGCTTTCTTAAATACAGCAATTTCCGTTAATTAGCGGAGAAATCACATGCCTGAATTTTTAGATCATATATAAATGAAAATTTCTCATTTTCGCCTCATTTTCTAAATTAGTAATTGACTAATTTAGCAAATCTGTAATAGTTTTTAAAATAAAAATTATAACTCCTAAGATTTCCGCTAGCGGGCGTTGACAGTTGTTGCATCGGATAAGGAAATGGTCACTTTACTATATACCTAGACCCCACTTTTATGAACTATGCGTGCATCTAGAGCAGGGGTTTCCAACTGGCAGCCCGCCAGGTCATTTTGTGCGACCCGCGAAGCTCTCTGAAAACCCTCCAAAAAGTAGTTTCAAAACACTTTTTAGCACACTAAAATTCAAATTTTTTTTTCGGGGGAGAACCCCCCGACCCCCCCCCCATTATCTCTTAGATTATGGACTAGCTTAGATCCTTTTCTATGGTGTAAGAATTAAAAGTTTGAATATTCGAGAGGTCGTTTGTAAAACCTGAAATTCCCCCTGAGCGTAGCAAGGGAGTATGAAGGCTTTTATAACCATTATCATGAGGAGGGACAAAATGGAGTATCCAAAAATTTGGTAAAACAATCCTCTAAGGAAAATTTACAAATATTTTCTTGAGGAAGACCTTTTCATTTAAGTAATATTCAGAATATTAAATATATTCAGTATTCCTACGAGTTGTATACGAGTAAAAAAAAATTCATATATCCTCTGAAATCGTCCCTCTTTTGCTGGAAATGTTTCATATTGAAGACTCTCACCCAAAAAAAATTATCATCGTTAAAAAGGAGCCATATTTCTTTGCGGCCCGCCACTTGACTTATGATTTCGATTGCGGCCCGCGAGTACTTAGAAGTTGGAAACCCCTGATCTAGAGTTTTATGATACCAACGACGACGATCCTTCGGGCATTCGGGGGATATTAGGGGCCTTGATAATCTCTTCCATCTCTTTGTGTGGTTAGTGGGTTTTCCTCAGAGGATGGGAACCTCTTTTGTTTGCTAATTGACCTCACCCATAGCCATCTAGAGAACAAGGAGGCCTGGACACTTCTCTTCGATGAGTCATTCTCTCCGTCTTCAAGGTGGCGAACCTCCAATAAGCGCGCGCTTCTCATGTTTTCTCCTGCTTCTTAACCAATCGTTCGATGGCTCAAGGGTGAAAAAGACGGCAAGAATGACTCATCGAGCGAAGTGTACAGGTCTCCTTGTTCTAGATCAGTGTTTCCCAACGTGGGGTGCACGCCCCACCGAGGGGCAATATCATTTTCTAGGGGGGCAATTTGAAAATTTTCAACCAAATTGCCCCCCAGGTGGGACCAATCCAGGGGGAAAATTAAAATAACTTTTTTAAAAGAAGTTTATCAAAATCTGATCCTGTTATCCTATCTGAGAATGTATGTCTGAAATCTGGACCAGTATGTATCAAAACCAAGTTGAAACCCTGTTTTTAGAGTCTAATTTCCAAACCGTTTCTGGGGGATGACCCAAGATCTTTTTGTTTTTAGAACGCTTATATTTGAAACTTTTTTACGTTAGGATCGTCCAAATGCCAATCTTACCTAAATATTTATATCCAAAATTTCCCAACTACCACCAAACTAGTTAAAAACCTGTTTCCTAGAGTCAGATTTCCGAAAATTTACTGGGGGAGGACCCCCAGACCCCCCTGGTTACTTAGAACTTAATTACTCATAACTTGATTTAGTTCTTTAGCATGCAAATTCTACCTAAAAATTTTCTGAAAAGCTTCATTAGACTTATTAAATATACAGAGGAGGAAGGGTCTAAGAAAAATTTTTGACTCCATCTCAAAATATATTTCTGTATATGCCACTGAGACCAGGGGGGGGGCATGGAAAACTTAGAAAAGCTGTGGTGGGTCATGGACCGAAAAAGGTTGGGAAACACTGTTCTAGATGGATATGCCTCACCTAACCATACAAAGAGATGGGAGAGGTAATCAATGCCCCTAATATCCCTTCTGTAGGGGTTCAAATGTTAAAGGGTGTGGACCTTGGGACATGTGTAACAAAGGCCTACTTACTCTGCGCGACGACGGCTTGTACGACGGTCACTCTGCAGACGCATCCTGGGCACTGGCCAGGGGGGACGTCCCTGAGCACTTCGCAGCCAGGGTCGCACTGGGGCTCGACGCACTTGGGGTCGCAAATGCAGGTCATGCAGCCCTCGGCATTCTTCACCTTGCGGCAGTTGGACCCTTGGCACTCCACCGCCGGGCACTGACGAGTAGGGGCTGCAATGGACAGAAGCAACGCATTAATTTCTTTTCTTCAGATGCTAGTTTTTAGGAGGAATTATCTGGTCGAGGTTATGCTCGGTTGGCCCTTTTTAAGCAAATAGCGATATTGCTAAAATATTTCTAAGTTAGGAGGTATCACATCAACAGGACACTTAGGCGCACGCCACACTACTTGGAAATTAGTCGTGACATCGATAAATCTCCATTAAAAACGATTAAGATGTTATCAGTAGGAGGAGGGAAGAAAGAAGGGGACTTGAGGGAGCGCTGTAGTAGATAACTCCTGTAGCAGATCGGTCGAAGTACTCCTCACTGACAAGCGTCGCAGTGGCTTTGCTACAGGAGTTATCTACTACATCGCTCCCTCAAGTCCCCTTCCTTTCTTCCCTCCTCCTACTGATAACATCTTAATCGTTTTTTAATGGAGATTTATCGATGTCACGACTATTTTCCGAGTAGTGTGGCGTGCACCTTAAAAGATTTAGGAGGAGGAGGAGGAGGCCATTCTACTATTTCAGATAACATATCCATTGAAAAGGAATTTTTAGCTTGAGATCTTAAAAGAGTTGACATGCATTAATAGACAAGCGTATATACAAAGTATTCTAAAGATAATGAACCATTTCCTCTAACGGCTGTATTCACCACGAACTTGACCTAAGGTTAACCTGGAATCAAGCTTTTAATTGGTTGTTGAAAAAGGGAAACAAGTTTTAAACCAATCAGAGTTGTCGAAAAGGCTTGATTCCAGGTTAACCTTAGGTCAAGTTCGTGGTGAATACATCCGTTAGACAACTTTTATCTGTATTCACCAATAATTTTGCCTAAGGTTAACCTGTAATCAGTTTTTTCGATAACTCTGATTGGCTTGCAACTTCTTCAACTACCAATTTTAATTTATAATTCAAGGTTGACCCTAGGTTAGGATAGTGGTGAATATGGCCGTTCCATTGGTCCCCCCTTTCCCGTTCAATTGGTTTTCCCTTTTTCGACTAGGAATCAGAATTCAGTAAAATATCTTCCGGATTCTCTTGAACCGCGTGGTTTGTTTATAAACGATTTTAAATAAGATAAAGGCACTGTCTAAATCCTCGAAAGTAAAAACTCAACTCTAACGAATTTCGCTATTAAAAAAACCTACGGCACTGTCTAGCTCCTCGAAAGTAACAACTCAACTCCAACAAATTTCGCAAATACTTAAGCATGGGTCAACTTTCGTGGATTTAGACACTTCGTAAGATAAAAGATGGAAAATTTCTTTTTTCAATGTTATTTGGATCTGCAGTCTCGCTGATGATTGCTGCAGACGAAAAACGTCCTCTTTTATAAACAAAACCGCGGTTTAAGAACCCGGACGCTATTTTATTAAATTCTGATTGACCGTGCAAGCCTACACCATTTTATGAAGGATGTATCTAAATCCACGAAAATTGTCCAATGCTTAAGTACTAGCGAAATTCATTGGAGTTGAGCTGTTACTTTTGAGGAGCTAGATAGCGCCATAGGTTTTAACAGCGAAATTTGTTAGAGTTGGGTTGTTACTTTCATGGATTCAGACAGTGCCTTTTATAAATCAAAATTTTGAAGGTTAGGTTAGTGACGATACATAGAAAAGAAACTCACCCGAAAGGGCAGCAGGTGGCGCTCCGGTGCAGTCGCAGACGGGACATCGCCCTTCATTCACGGTCTTGGTCTTGACGCAGTGCTGAGGGCAAGGTGCGCATGGGGAATCACAGACGCACTTCTGGCAACCGTCGGCCCCTCGGATCAAGGAGCAGTTGTAGCCGTTGCAGTGAGGGGTCGGACACTGGTAAGGGTGCTTGTTGGCAACCGCCGCGTACGCTTCGGCCGTCGGGGACACTGCGGGGAACACAGGGGGCTTAGTGGGATCATCGACAACCTGTTGATGATGGTATTGTTGCTCTGTTGTTTGATGGTGATACTCTTGTTGGAAGAACTGTTGTGTGGGGCGGGAGGACACCGAGTCGGGCTGGTGGTTGTCGAAGTTTTGGAGGACCTCTTGGGTGGGGGTGGGAGGGGACAGGGTGGTTGACTCGGGGAGGTCGAAGTCGTCGTAGTCGTCGAACTCATCGTCCAGAGGACTGTCGTCCTCTTGGACGAACTGTTGCTGGTCCAGGACGTAGTCCTCTTGCTGGAGGGCGGGTTTGGTGTTGAGGGGTCTGGAAGGGGCGGGGAACAGGTCGTGGGTGGGTTCTGGTGGGGGAAGGGTGGTGGGGCTGGGGGTGGTGAAATGGGGGCGGTAGATGACCCCGGGGCGGGACTTCACCCCGTGGGAGGCTTGGTGGATGGGTTCCAAGGGAGTCGTCTGTTGTTGTTGTTGCTCTTCGATTGTGTCGTTGCGTCTCAGGTTTTCAACCACTTGTTGTACGGACGCCGAGCCCAGGACCGATTCGTGGTCGGTTGTTGCTCCAGTCACCACCTGCGCCAGGGGTTCCAAAGCGGAGAATTTGTTGTCATCCACGTGCTCCTGATAGACATCCTGTTGGGTGGGGTAGTCCTGCTCCTCCTGATGATGTTCTTTCTCTTCCAATGGATGTTCTTCCTCTTGGGGGGTGTCATCCCCAAAGTGAGGTTCGACCATGACCTGGTCTTCGATGTGTTGCTGGAGCGAGTCTTCTTCTTCGTCGACTTGGGATGTCGTCTGCTGTTGCAAGTCCTTTTCGAAGTGGTCCTGCTGAGCTGCATTCTGATCTAAGTGATCCTGCTGAGCTGCATTATCTTCGAAGTGATCCTGCTGAGCTGCATTCTGTTGGAAGTGATCCTGCTGAGCTGCATTATCTTCGATGTATGCAGACGGATCCTCTTCGTCCGATTGAGGCGGGATGTACGCTTGGTTGGCCTGGATCTGTGGAGGCTCGTTTTGCTGCTGCTGCTGCTGATACGTCTGCTGGACTGGTTGTTGCTGGTTCGACATGAACTGTTGCTGGTATTGCTGGAAAGTAGACGGAGCTTGACCCAAGTACTGCTGCTGTTGGTTGAACTGCTGAGGGTCCACTGTCGGTCTCTGGTTCGGATTGTAATACTGTTGCTGAATGTACTGCTGTTGTTGCTGGTTGTAGGTGTGGTGGGGGTTGTAATAGGTTTGCTGGTTCGCAAATTGTTGCTGCTGTGGCTGGTACTGTTGTTGCTGGTTGATGTATTGCTGTTGTTGGTTGATGTATTGTTGTTGCTGGTTAATGTACTGCTGTTGGTTGTAATTGGACTGCTGGTACTGCTGCTGGATTGGTGGTGGGATGGGCTGATCTGGTTGAACTGGAGGTTGATAGGCTGGTATTATAGGCTTTTCTTGAGCAATGAAAAGCTGTTGTTGTTGAGCTTGGGGCTGTTGAACTGGGGATGGATTGATGAACTGCTGTTGATATTGTTGGGTTTGAGAATTGTCGAACACCTGGGCTGGTTGCTGAGCCTGGACACCGAGATATTGTTGCTGTTGGTGCACTAATGGAGTGTTTTGTACCTTCAAATCTCCCTGTTGAGCCTGGACACCGAGATATTGCTGTTGTTGCTGGGGCACCAATGGAGTGTTTTGTACATTCAAATCTCCCTGTTGAGCCTGGACACTGAGATATTGCTGTTGTTGCTGGGGCACCAATGGAGGGTTTTGTACCTTCAAATCTCCCTGTTGAGCCTGGACACCAAGATATTGCTGTTGTTGCTGGTGCACCAAAGGAGTATTTTGTACATTCAAATCTCCCTGTTGAGCCTGGACACCGAGATATTGCTGTTGTTGCTGGGGCACCAATGGAGTGTTTTGTACATTCAAATCTCCCTGTTGAGCCTGGACACCAAGATATTGCTGTTGTTGCTGGTGCACCAATGGAGTGTTTTGTACATTCAAATCTCCCTGTTGAGCCTGGACACCGAGATATTGCTGTTGTTGCTGGTGCACCAATGGAGTGCTTTGCACATTCAAATCTCCTTGTTGAGCGAACGGTAAAGAAGACTGTTGTTGCAGATATTGCTGCTGAGGAACATTCTGTTGCTCAGCAATAGGCTTGTACTGGAACTGCTGCTGAGTGTTGAGCATCTCTCCACTTGTAACGGGTGAGGGTATTTCATTCTCGTTGCTCACGTACTGGACTTGGCTGTGTTGGTGTACGAGCGTATTTTGAGGTATAACGTGTTGCTGACCGCTTTGATCTTTGTCTTGAACGACTGGTTGAGCTTGAATGAGAGGCTGGTATACTTGTTGCTGCTGGTTAATGTTTTGATTCAGGAAAGCCTGCTGTTGCGGAACCTGGTTAGAGAAAGGGCTGGTTATGCCACTTGGGTCAGAGATGGTTACTGGCTGATATGCTTGCTGAGCATTAGGAACAATGGCCGGCTGCTGAACTTGTTGATAAACCGGTCTTTCAAAGGGAATGTATTGCTGCTGGTTGCCGCCAATTCCGGTTTGGCTTTGGAATGTCTGTTGAGCTGGTTGACTAGTTTGTTCCAAGCTTACCACAATCGGTTGGATATTATCCTGGAACTGTTCGGGTTTAGTTTGAGAAACCTGGAACTGTTGTTCGGTTTGTTGCTGAGCTTGTTGGTTTAGGAACTGTTGTTCGGTTTGTTGCTGAGCTTGCTGGTTTAGGAACTGTGAGGGAGCTTGCTGAACGAGAGTTTGCTGGAAAGTTTGCTGAGCGTTGTTCTCTTGTGAGATGCTGGCTTCGAAGTTAGTTTGTCCTTGCAGTACGGGTCTGTTAGTATCATCAATGTTATTGATGTTCTGCTGCAGTTGAGGTTGGTTCGTTTGTTGCACCTGAATGTTGTGATTGCTGAAGACGGACTGATAGCCGGGTTGGGCTTGTAAAATAGGCTTATCCGAAATGTGCAACTCGTTTTGTGGTTGCTCGACTGGCTTTTCATATGCAGAAGAAAGAACTTGATTTACTTGCTGCTGTTGAGAGCCGAAATTTATCACACTACCAGCTTGCGAGGAAGGTAGTTCCTGACTGGAAACTATTTCGTCCACTGCTGATGGCTGTTCTTGGACGAACTGTACGGTAGGCTGTTCCAATCGGTTATCCTGTTCGACCGGCCTCTCCTGAGAGGAAACATCCGTTGAGATGTAGCCTTGCTGCTGAGACGCTTGAACTTGATTCATCTGCTCTTGAAGTTGTTGGTACTGCTGAGCGAGCGCTTCCAGTTGGTCTTGTTGAGAAGTGAGTTGTTGCTCCTGTGAGTTTTCGACCGTGTTCGATTGGACGGTTATGGTGTTCTGTTGCTGAGGAGCATGGTGGTTGAACTGGATGTCAACTCCGTCCACTCCCGGGGCAACCTGAACCACCTGATGTTGTTCTTGCGAAGAGGAGGCGAGATCCGAGTCTTCTAGAACGACGGGGAATTCGGGCATCGGTTGAGGAGTGGTGGTGGCATCGACCTCACTCGAAGGTTGTTCGGTAGTTGACGAGGCCTGCTCGAGTTGTTGCTGTTGTTGTTGTTGAGGAGGTTGATGGCTCGAATATACCACTTGTTGATCAACCGGATCCTTTTGTTCAGTCTGCGAGTTGAGATGCTGCTGTTGAAGGTTGACGAGTTGCTGCTGGTAGAAAGGGTTGTTCCTGTGGTTGAGAAGATGTTGCAAGAATCCCAGCGTCTGAGTACCGGCGACCAATTGTTGCTGAAGAGAGGGAGGGATGGGGATGTTGGTCAACAGCACGTGCTGCTTTTGGGGACCACCCGCCGAATTCTGCCCGAATTCTCCCGGGTAGGGGGCGAGGAAAGCTGGCTGCTGGTAGTAGGATTGCTGTTGGGAGCCGCCGAAGAGAGGGTTCTGGGCTGCGTTGGCGTAAATGGATTGGAGGTGGTTCTGGAATGGTACCTGAGATGGCATGAGTCCCAGAGCTTGTGGATTAGCGTATGGGTATTGAGAGTACACTGGGTAGGGTGGGTTCACGCCTTGATGAGGCATCAGGGGAGGAAGGACTTGCTGGTTTGGTTGAGGGAGGAATGCGTCCGGCAATTTATGGGAGGTCTGACTACTCGACTCTTGAGTCGAATTTTGTTGTTGTTGGACCTTTTCAGATTCAGACGATTCCTGAAGGTCTTCCGGTTTGGCGGGCTTGGCTGCTTCTCCTTGACTGTCGGACGGTCTTTGGTGAGTGGCGAGGACTTGGTGAAGATTGGAGATGAGGTGCTGGAGGTTCTGCAATATCGGCTTCATGCTGTCGTCCTGATCGGAGGAATGGAACACCTGAGGAGAGGGTTGAGGAGGTAGATCATCGCTTTGTTGAGCGTTAGGAACGACTTGGGGCTTTGGTTTCGTCGATTCTTCTTCCACTTGAGGACGTCTCTGATGAGGCTCGTGCTCAGACGATATGACGGTCGGGTGCACCTCTATGGTGTCCTCATAACCGCCACCTGCTTTCTCGGTGATGATCTCCTCTATGGCAGGCTCAACGGCTTCTTCGCTTTCGGTGGCGTTCGGCTTCACCAGACAGGGCTTTTTCGTGGTCGGAATCTCGTCGGATTGCATGTTCAGAGCCACGGTGGAGGTCTCTTCCTGGGCAGACGTGTCTTCATCAAATGTCATTCCGGAGGTCTCGGACACCGTCGTGGTCGTGTCAAAAATGTCGGAGACATCGATGGTGGTGGGAAGGTTGACCGTGACTGTCGTTAGGTCCTTGTTCTTCACTTCTTCCTCGATCTCCGCCAGGCTGTTGTAAAATTCTACCGCATCGACGGAGTCGTCGTGTTCCATGAAGGTGGGGTCGGGAGCGCCGTGGGCCTCGATCACGGGGTTCCTGCCCTGGATATCGTCTGCAGGGAGTGTAGTAGTGGGCCTAATAACCTCGCTAGTTTCGCTTCCATTGTCGGGTGTTGTTGTTCCTGAAAGATTCAAGAAACAGGAACATTTTCAAGGAGCAAGCAAAAGGCGATTTTTTTTCTATTAAAAAAGAATAGGCGAACATCTTCCTTGTTAAAAAAAAAGGATCTGTTTCGCAACAGGAAAGTTAGTAGGTTAGTTGGTTGGTTAGTAGGTTAACAAAAAAGCAAAGCACCTGTTTTTTATACATGAAGCGAGATTGTGAACGGCAGATTGTTCTGCAAACATGGACTCGAAAGTCGAATTTCACTTTTAAGATAATACAGTAGATAGAAATTTATCTGAAGTAGTGGTAAATAGACCAGTGAAGGATAGTTGCAATTCAACGACCAAACAGTCGAATATTTGTTTTTCAAAAACTACATCGTACTACGTACTCAAAAAAAGTACCTTTTAAATTACTTTCATAGAAGCACAGGAAAAGTCACAGCTATAATTTCCTTTGAGCAACCAATATTTAGGTTGATATGATGCGGCCCAAGGCCATTTATAGATTGACCCTAACACGGGGTATTGCAGAAAGGGAAATTCAGAGAGAAAGTTCAGTGAAAGATGTTATTCGATTTAAGAGAATGAAGCTTGCTCCTATCGAATGTCTCCCCTGTTTTTTGAATGTTGTTTGTTACCCAGCCCAGGGATTGCCAAGGTCCTTTCCAGTCGACCCCAATTCATTCTCCAAGCGACGAAAAATGTTCTTCTGTCGGGTCTTGAAATCCATAAATATCACTTTCTTTGAAATAAAAGATCATTGGTCTTCCTTATATTCAACTGAATAAATGGAATGATAAATTCTCACTGGTCGGGATTCAGGAGCACACATTTTGTGTAGTAAAATCTGTGGATTTCACTTACCATTATGGGTGGGACTTAAAAGTTTAGGGGGTAAAGGGGCTTAGTGTAGGTGTTGGAGTGATAATGTTTGATTGTTGTGTCATTCATTGTGTTAAAATTGTGAGTTTGTTAGTAGCACATTATACACAAAAATCACATAAGCAGGATTAAACACGATTATCAAATACAAAAAAGCACATTAATGCAGCATAATGAATCATACTAAGAAAGTAATGTAGAGCTTAATATGTTTTAAAAGTAAAATTTAGAATTTCAAAAATGTCATTAGATTATACTCTATTCATTTTGAACTGGCGCCTGAATAATAGTGCTTCCCCTCGCTAGAAGCGTAACCATGGCTACGCTCTTAGCGTTGCCAATAGTAAGCCTTCTTCGTCGCTGTGAACTTGATAGTTGCCATGGTTACTGATTCGGTGGTGGGGAAGGAAATATTTTCGGGCGCCAGTTCAAAATGAACAGAGTATAGTAATAATTATAAAGTTTAGTGGCAAGGCTCTCATTTTTAGTAAATAATGGTTTAAAAACTAAGAGACTAATAAAACGAGATGAATTCCCAAAAATATAGTAAACTTTTAACACATTATAAAAATTTTTCTTTGAACACACAGAATTTGTTCAACATCTAATTAACATTGGGAATATAATATTGGTTAGATAGACCTATTTAGGGGTGCATATCCCCCCCATTCCTATGTGATTATAAGTCGTCTAGGTGTGCCCCACCCCTCCTAGAAGCACTGAGCTATAAAACAAACTAGACCGAAACCGCATCACACCTTATCGAAGTTTGTGTCTGCGCGGAAAAGTTTGTGTCATCTTCCCACCCTTGAACTTTTGAACCCCTTCAGATATAGTCATGAGAGTGGGGTCAAGGTATATAAAAAGTGACTATGCCCTATGAGATGCAACATTTTTCAACGCCCTTTAGTGGAAATCTTAAGAGTTATAAATTTTATTTTAAAACCTATTATAGAGATTTACTAAATTAGTCAATTACTAAGTTGTAGTAGGAAAAGACACCTTAAGCAAAAAAAATATCTTGAATAAAACCCCTTACACGCACAAACGTCCAACTCACTGCTAGTCTATGAAGAAATGTGTTTGTTTTGGCTCTTTTGCTGAGCAAAAGGGGCAACTTGTAACCTTCCGCGCCGGCGGCACGTTTGGTCGCTTGTTATAGTATCGGAGGTTGTCACTCCAGTTTGTTTTATAGCTCATGTGCCTAGAAGTTTATGAAACACTTATGGTATTAAACATGGTAGAATATCGTCAAGGTGGTCTCACCTGGTATGATGGGCTGCATGACGGATCCCCTGTCTGGGCAGGTGCAGGTGGGGCACTTCCCTGCAGGTGGGTCCTTCTCGACGAAGCATCCGTCGTAGCACTTGGGGGGGATGCAGATGGAATCGCACTTGCACTGGGGGCAGCCGTCGTCTCCGATCACGTTGTAGCATCGTTTGCCCAAGCAGCGAGTCCTGGGACACACCCTGCCTTCAGCTGGAAAAGATAGACAGAAATTTATAACTTTTTGTGCTGTTTTATTAGCCGGTGTGTGAGAAAGTGGATAAAGTTGTCCCATTGGTTTTTGAGTAATGGATTGTTTTAAAGTCATCTGTTTAAGTGATTTAGGAGGACCTTTAATTCGAAACTAAATGCAGCAGCTGTATTTGATGACTTAATCAGGTTACTCAAACAAACGGCTATATTCAAACCGTCGTTGGGTTGATGGTGTATGATATCGGGGGTGTAGCTCAGTGGTAGAGCGTTCGCTTTGCATGTGAAAGGCCCTGGGTTAGATCCCCAGCACCTCCATTTATTTTACTTTTCTGTTCTACTACTTAAGGAAGGAAGATTAGTTAGGAAGTAATCTTCCCTCCTAAATCCAATTTATAAAAGAAACTTTTTATTTTTAGCTCATGGATGGATGATTGTAACATTGGTCAAAAGATGACACTGTTACATCCAGACCTTGCAATGACAGTTGTACATTGGAGTTAACAAGAAAACGCTCCCAGGCTAAACTCACTATTTTTGTTTGCAAAATAAAGGCCGGTCTCAAATTTGGCGCCCCTTGAACACGTTCATCGTGGTTCCGTTCCAAAGTATTGTAGAATCTACGAAGTCCAATACTAAAATGATTTTAAATTGCAAAATACTAAAATAATAATAAATAGCAAAAAAAAAATTCGGGCACAAATTTGGCGCCCCTCTTGAATACTACCTGAATATGGCCCCCGGGGCGGGCACCCCCTTTCCCCCCTTTAACACGGGTCTGCCTAGACGCCTCAAATTTCAAATTTCCCCCAGTTGAAATCAATGGTAATCTCGGTCAGCTTAAGATTAAAAGGGTTAAGCACTTTTGGCGCTTTCTCTGCATTTCTCGCCTAGTAAGGTTGCACTTGGCGTAAAAAATGATGATTTTTTAAGAATTTTATTCAGCTTTTCTGCTGCAATTAATTTTTTGTCAGTCAGTGTTTTGAGTCATCAACTATCCCTGTAAAATTTTCGTCCGTTTCTGTCAGTTTAGCCTGGGAAAGTTTCCTTTTGGAAGTATTAAGAATGCTTTTGGTGGATGGAATCTCACCTCCCCTGATGATTCCGCAGAAACAAGAAGGGCAGACCTCGTCGTCCCACTTCATGACCATGCAGCCAATGGCGCACATGGGGATGGGGCAGCGGGGCTCCACGTCGATACCTGCAGAAAAATTGGGTCACTTGTCAAATGCTACAGAAATACTACAAGTAATCAAGCATATACATTTCCAAAGTGGGACAGTATGCTTTTATTGTTTCTTTGCGTACACAAAATTGTTCTTATTCAAGATGTCCAATGATAACTTCCCCCCTCTTTAACTATTGAACCTCTCTCTATAGATAGTCATAAAAGTGGTGTCTGGGTATAGTAAAGTGAACATGCCTTATCCGATGCGATAACTAAAAATGCCCTCTAGCGTCAATGTTAGGAGTTATAATTCTTATTTTAAAAGATTTTAGGATTTGCATAAATAGTAAATTACAAAATCGTAGATCAGCATTGATTTAGAATAAAATAGACACCTTGTGTAGAGAAATACCTTGAATAAACCCCCTAAAACCCACACTCAATTAGGTAGACTAAGTAGTTTTTAAGTCCTAAAACGCCTTATTTTTATTTCTCCATTTTTATGACTTAGGTTAAAAGACTAAGAGTATATTCTTAGATCATAAAAATGAAAATTGTTCATTTTTGCCAAATTCGGAGCGTAATTTTAATATCAAGTTTATCCAGTGATACACTCGGGAACCCTGACCAAATTACCATCAATTATGTATTCTTTACATTAAAATGACAAACTGTCCAACTTATCACTCAGAAAAGGCTACAAGTTCTTAAAAAAAGAAATAAGGGACACTTACAAACTGGAATAGCAGGACAGGGTGTCCGGATGCATTGCAGACGCCGGATGACGCATTTCTGGCCATCAGGGCAGTTCTTTTGCTGCAAAAGAAGAATGGACCATGAATTGAATGGGGAAAAACAATGAGGTAATGAAAAAAGAGCGATACGTTTTTGGATAAATTGAAATCTTCCGATGGCCTTGATTCGCAATTGAAACTTTGGAAGAAGATACAATTCAATTCCCTCATAGTAAATTCGAGGAAATCGAAATTAATTCAAATTTCTATTCAAAATAACGACGCAAATTCAAGGAATCGGATTAGCCATTTAGATGGGAATTTGATACAATCCCGGGGTCAGTCCTTTTTAAACGCTAATATGATATGAATCGTCAGTTCGAAGAAGGGAATAAGACTTGACCCCAAATTGACCTTTTGTGCTTAAAGCAATCTCCAAGCTTTGCTCCACCCATGGAAGAGGGGGATTTTTTCAATTAATTTGGAATTAAAGTTAATTTGTCGATATCAGGTTGGAATCAAATCCAACGATTAGGGGCCGTTCAAATATTACGTAATCACTTTAAGGGTGTAGGGGGTCTGCTCTTTGCTTATTTTTCCTGACAAGGGGGGGGGGGAGGGGGATTACGTAAGATACAGAATTTTCGAAAATCTCTTGTTTCTTGCATAAATAATTTCAAAACTCACCCAAAAACAAATTTAACAAAAAATTGAAGTAGGAAATCGGGCGTAAGCACCTTTTTCTGGGGATGGACCCCCAAAAAACATTTTGAAATTTTAACCCAGAAAAGTTAGTGTTTCGACTCATTTTTGAACCCTTAGAGTTACACCCAAAAAAGGACAGCTCCTTGCAAAAGTCACCTAATTTTCAAGGAGAAAAAAACCAGTACTTACTGAAAGGGATGTCAAAATTTCCGGGGGGGGGGTCCGGGAGTTTCTCACGTAATTATGGATGGTGCTTATCTTTGCTGACAAGGGGGGGAGGGAGGTTAAAAGTGACCAAAAAAGTGCTTACTTAATATTGGAACGGCCCCTTATTTAGATCCGTACGACATGGAGCATAGCCATCTAGAACAAGGAGGCCTGGACACTTCGCCACGATGAGTCATTCTCTCGGTCTTCAAGGTGGCGAACCTCCAATAAACCGAACCTCCTTCTCGTGTTTTTCCCAGCTCCTCAACCAATCGTTCGAAAGCTTTCGATGGAAAGAATGACTCATCCTCTTAGCTGTCCAGGCCTTCTAGCTCTAGATGGCTCTGTATGGAGTATGTCGATGGTGATGAAACTATACTCACTGCGCACTTGTCGTCCTCGTCCTCGTCAATGCTCTTCTCCTCCGCATAGTCGTGGTACTCCTCCCCTTCCTCGAGCTCTTCCCTGGCCTCCTCGGGGAGTCTGCTCTCAGACTCCTCTGGCACGTGGTCGTACAGCCCGGACTCCAGCGGCTCCCCAAGCTCCCCGTGCATCAGGTAGACGTCCGGCACCAGCTCCTCGTGCCCTGGCAAGGGAATAAAGTCCGCATCCAAGTCCTCCCGCTTCTCGGGCTCCATCTCGTCCTCTTCGTCCCCTTCGCCGGGGACTTTGCCCCCACCCCGCTTCAAGTCTGGAAATCAATGGAGATGTTATTCAGATTTGATTCATGGCTGCACTGTTAAAAAAATACGGCAGTTTACACAGAAAATGGCAATAAGGAAGTTGCATGCGTCAAATTTTCAAAAACAAACAAGTGGAAGTATGGTTTTTTGTATGGTAAAATGAAATATCTAGTCTGTTTTTCAAAAAAATGCACAGGTAATTAAATATTTTAATTTAAAAGTCGAGGGGAAAAAACACGTGACTGAAAACGTTTATTGTTTAAACTGTAGGATGACGTCAACAATAATACCATCAACTCCATTGCTTTTCAACAATGCCTATTGTAAGATGACGTCACATCCAAACTCTTGGCGTTTTCGCTCGCTTTTAAAAAGGGGATTTTTGTTAATTTTTTTGGCTATCAAAAAGTTTCTCGATCGGCCTCAAATTTTGGGTAGTTGCTTACTTTTGCAAGAAGAATCGATTGAAAAAATAAAAAAAAATCATACAACTTCCTCATTGCCAGTATACATGGAGAGATGCTTGCTGGAACACCCAATGGAATTAACGTCACAACGGTGGCTTGGTAAAGCCCTGGATGGTAGCGACATTTTGGGGACCACCGCAACGCAATCCAAATCGAAAGCGGCACCGGGGAAGAGGATGTCGCTACTTAATCGAGTATAGTACTCGCTCGCTCCATCCAGGGCTTTAGTAAATCTACAGAGTCCATGAGTAGAGTCCATGGCCATATTTATAGATAATGGAAATAGAGCTTTTAACATCACGTGATTTGGCCCTAATAGCAACAGCCCAAACAATCGCCTAGCAACATTGTTTTGCCCTCCACGGTCGTGAAAATAACTGATCATGACGTCATCCGCGAAAAACTCTATAGAAAAACCATGGAGTATAGGAGTCCTTTTAGCGCTGGGATCGCGTGTAACTCCCGCCTCCCTTGTTGAGAGGTGAAGAATTAGAATCCCAGCAGTCGAATCCTTTAATACCCGTTCGAGAGTAACAGATTGAATGAATACGTCACAGCCAATCAAAGCCAAGATCTCCAAATTGTACTACCTATATGTCTGTCAATCATATACATCTGCAGTGTCATACCCTCTTTCATACGACGAAAAATCGTTCAGAACCCTCCCTGTAAGGTCTTTTCTCTGCAGTCCTGATGCAGCTATTGAATTTTCATGACTAATGGGGGATTTACACCACTACTGCAAAAACGACATAAGCAACATTTTCGTAGTACTACTGACTGGCGAAAGATGGCGCAGCAATAGCCAGCGATATTTTCGGTTTTCAGGGATCTCGTGGATGTTCGTTGCTCGCTTATCCTAAGTCAAAAGGCAGGCTTCTAGTGACTAGGATTTCATTACTTAGTTTACTCAATTAATCGGAACACTCTGGTTATGCAACAGCCCTGGAATTTCAAGGAAACACGAAATTGATATTAAAAGATAATTTTTACATTTCTACTTTAGAAATTCAGACATCCCGAAACTTAATCTTTCCGTACCGCCTCAAGAAAATGGCCGCCCAGTGATCGCAGTTATGTCGCTGATGTCGCAGCGATTTTTTCCCAGCGATCGTTTTCGAGGCCTCCTATTGGTTCTTTTTAAAAAAAAATTTTGCCGCTCTTGTCGCCAATCGCTGACGTCACTTTTGCAGCAGTGGTGTAAATCCGCCATTACACGGCATCAAACAAATGCAGAAAAGTATCGAAAGGAATAGACTCACCGCTGCTTTCCGTGCCGTAGGAGCAAACGCATCCCCTGCACCTTCCTTCAGGGACGTTTATCTCCAGTTTGCAGTGGGAGGGGCACTGGGGGGCGTCTTCGCAAGGGGACTCGCAAAGGCACTTCTGGCAGCCGCTCTCCCCGTCCGTGATCACGCTGCAGTTGTACCCAAGGCAGGTGGGCGGGGGGCACTCCTTGCCGGTGTTGTCTAAAGAGATTTAAAGATAGTTTAAACCTGTGAAATTCTATGAGATGAGATAGATCTCTAGGATATTTTCTGACTTCGCATAACTTACGATTATAGCACAAGAGCTACCTATATTATGGGAATTTAACCGGAAAGACGTAGTTTTGAAAACTGTTGCTGCTATGGGAACATCCATAAATTACGTGAGGTGTTTTTTCAAAAATCTGGACCCCCCTCCCCACTTGGTGAGATTTAGTGAGATTTTGCTGGACCCCCCCCTCCCCCCCACGTGAGATTTACCTACAACCTTTAAAAATAATTTTCTATCCTATTTGTTTGCATTTTGTGCTTCACAGCACCTAAAACTTTTCCATTATTAATGATGTGGGCAAAAAGGACATTATTCCGCCTAAAAATCACCATAGTATCTTATCTGTGGGTATTATTCCTTTCTCATACTTAAAAAAATCGTTTAATTTCTGACTTAAAAAGTTGACGTGAGATTTTAATCAACCCCCCCTCCCCCCTTGGTGAGATTTTCCCTAACCCCTCCCCCCCTTTTTGACCTCACGTAATTTATGGATGTCCCCTATAGTATATTTAGTAGCACCCTTCTGGAGGAGTATTTTTTTTAGGCAAATATCAGATCAAATATCAGAATATCAGCCTAGCAATTGCTAAAATCTTATTTTTGCTATCGGGTTCTGATAGGGGTCAAATAATTGGGACAGTACAATCCTCCACCACTACAAGCTATAGCTTGTCTGTCGTCGCTTGGCGAAAAAAAACTTGGCGAAGAAAACCGGTTCTTTTTGCATTGTGGAAGGCAGAGAGAAAACCGGTTATCAGCCGCCAAACGACGGTGGACAAGCTATTAGTCAAAGCTCACCTCTTGCCAATCTGGTTTTCTAGGTGTAAAAAAGATTCTTCGTTTCGGAAATCCCTAATATTTCATCGTTTTCAAATTTAAAGTTTTGATACTTCAAGGTTGAACATTTCCGTTTTTCTCATTTCTAAAATTCAAAGCAGAGGTCGGCAAGTAATTTTCCGTGGAGTCCAAATAGTTTTAAAAAAGTTAATGGAGGTCCATAGAAAAAAGTACTTAATAACTAATAACTTCAGATACACATAGTTTTACATAGATGTAATTTGAGTACTGAGTAGTATTAAAGATAAAATATTCAAAAAGCAATTTTAAGAATAATTTAAAAGAACACTCCTAAACTCTTTATCAAGAGTCTAAGGGCCGTATTCAGAAACATTAACACGAGATGGGAACTATACGTAAACGATGAAAAATCCACGGCCACTCGTAAGAGACCGTTTCGAGAGCTCAAGCGTTCATGCTGCCATCTGTCGAAAAACGTCACAAGTAATTATACACTGATAATAAAAATTTTTTACAAGCACTAGATGTCCATTACTTTCGTAATATATTAATTAATGTCTGAGGACTTATTTGGGTAATAAATAGCTGTTTTAGATTTTTTTGAACTATTAAACGGGCTACAAAAAGTGTAAAAGCAAACGGAATGCGCTTCGAATCTCAGAACAATACGGCGGACGACAGCTGTGGAGTAGAAATATTTCTCGTTTAAAATATCTCGTTTTACGTCTCGTTTTCGTTCCCATCTCGTGTTTTTCCCATCGAAAGTTTCTGAATACGAACCTTAAGCTCGTTAAAAAAAACTTCTTTAGCACTTTTAGCATAGCTCACCTCTGGCCGATCTGGAGAGCTTGCAGACACATCCTGGGCACCTTCCGGGCTCGGCGACATCTTGCTCCACCTTGCACCCCTGCTGGCACTCGGGGGCGGGGCAGGGGGCCTTGCAGCTGCAGACGGGGCAGCCGGACTTGTCTTCGAACACGGAGCAGTTCAGGCCTTGGCACGAGACGGGGCTGCAGCCGCTTCCTTCCACGGGGGACTGCGACTGGACGAATTCCATGGCTGAAGGAAAATATAGAGGTCATTCACATCCAGAAAAAAAGAAGAAAAATAGCACAGTGGGATTCAAGTTAGTGCCATTTACTAATAATTATTTGGGATTAGCTTCTGAAATTATACAGGGTGTTTCAGATAAGTGTTTCAAACTTGTAGGACGGGTAGGGCACACCTAGACGATTCAGAACCCAGGAACGGGGGGTCGGAAATGCACCTCTAGTGACTTATGGGTTTTTATAAGCGGGAATGGGATATCGTAAAATTCCCAGTGAAAATTGTCACGTAACCTTTTAAGATCGAATTAAAACCATCGATTCTGGTATTTATTTCATAAAACCATTTAAAGAGCTGAAGTTTCATCTCTAAAATTGTGTTTTATGTAACAAATACCAGAATCAAACGATTTTGCTGGTTTTAATCCAATCATAAAAGGTCACGTGTCAATTTAAAATGTGGATTATACAACCTCCCATGCCAACTTATTAAAACTAATAGGTCGCTAAGGATACATTTCCGATCCGCCTTTCCATAAAGCACTGGTTGAAAACATTTTCTAATCATGTTGTTGTCGTGTGCCACTTGGATTACCAAGCTCCACAAGGATTCAAGGCAAAGGGGGTGCGGCTCCTGAGAAAGTGAGGCCCATAAATGGCAGGAGTCCGACTTCTGCCTCATGAGATGATAGATACTGCCACAATTTTGCCATGCGTCTGAAGGGGAGGGAAATAGTCACCAGACACCTAGACCCGTGGTAAACTGCGCCATGACGGACCACAGGACTTTCGGACCCACAGATTTAACGAGCACGTACTCCGCATATACTCGATGGGTCTTTAGCGGTGTCGGGAATCGAACCCGGGACCCTCCGATCCCGAAGCCGATGCCTTAACCACTAGGTTCCCCACGGCCTTTTCTAATCATATAACATGAATAACATAGGCGCCTGAAAATTTTTCCTTCCCCCACCGCCGAATCAATAACCTGGCCACTATCGCCGTCAAAGCGACGAAGAAAGCTCACTACTTTTTCCCACCTGAACCGGTAAACCCTCCCAAAGATGCGCCTTATAGTATTTTCTAGCCAGCCTCCCAACTGCAGTAGAAAAGTACAACCAACGAATCGGTCTCTGAGGCTGCGCGAAGAGCGTAGCTATGGTTACGCTTTTAGAGAGGGGAAAGCACGATTTTTCAAGAGCCAATGCTAAATGAACAGAGTGTTCTCGAGATACCCACCTGTGGTGGAGTTGTTGCAGTGGCATCCGCACTGGAGTCCGCTGCCGGGGGGTACGTCTAGGTCTAGTTCGCAGCCGGCGGGGCACTCCCTGGGCTTGCAGGAGAGCTGACAGCGGCACTCGGCGCAACCGAACGAGTTGACGGCCATCGAACAGTTGAAGCCTGAGCAAGGAGACTCGGCGCACGCACGCTCCTCTGCAACAAATAAATGGAAAACATAAAATTCTAGAGCAGATCGTCGTGAGAGAGAGAGAGAAAGAGAGACTTGCAATCCTCAATAAGTATATATTTTGTAATTTACTTCCAAAAAATAAATTCTAAAGAAAGATTCTCCACTCAGTTTAATGCTTTCTCTATGTGCCAGTCAGTTGGCTTGTAATATTGATAAAGAATTTTGAGTAAATGACCAATCTCATAAAAAAAAAGATTCTCACCCAGGTTTCCTTGTGGGCACTTGCAAACAGGGCAACCGTCGTTGTCTCGTCCAGTAAGAATGCAGTTCTCCTCACACGACTGCACTTTGCAAGTGAGCTTGTATTGAGGCTCTAAAAGTCATACACTCCGAATTAACAAAGACGCTTGACATAAAGAAATAATTGCAAAATCAATAAGGTTAACGCATTTGTTTATACATGGTGTTTCAAAAGTTCGTTTCGCGGCTTTTATTTGGAACCAACGTGTTCTAGGGTCACGGAAGTAAGGTCTACCCCTAAGTAAGTGACCCTTGAGAATCCATTGAGATGACTTACAGCGTCTCTAGCGGCGAAATAAAAAAATTAATTTAAAAACTAAAGCAGATAGAGCAAAAACCTCAGGAGAGTATTGTTGCCAACCTTATGAAAAATACACTAAAAAATTTCATGAAAATATCGTGAATATTTGCGGAGATTTTAGCAGGTAAAAAAGCACTTTTTCAGGCATCAAAAAAAGAAAAAGTTCTCTATTTTTTTTTATATTTTTTGATTAAATTTTGCCTTCATTCAACAAAAAAAAAACCAAACTACACAATAACACTAACACAATCTCCATTAGTTTTTAAATTAATTTCTTTAACTTTTTTATTTCGCCGCTAGGAGCGCTGTAAGTTCTCTCAATGGATTCTCCAGGGTCACTTACCTAGGGGTAGACCTTACTTCCGGGACCATCTATTACACGTTGGTTCCAAATAAAATCCGCGAAACGGACTTTTGAAACACCCTGTATACAAGGGTTTAATTGTTCATAGGAAATCCTACCCTTTATTTGCTCTTTACAGAAGCACAGTGGGCAATTATTTTCGTAGGAGCCGATTTCCTCGCATCCTTCTGGGCAAGTTTTTTGTCCACAGCCAAAAGCGACTTTTTCGCCTGCAATAAAAACACAAATTAGGGACAAAAAAAATGGTTTTATAAAAAAACCTTTTTACATGTTAGACATTAAGGAGTCAATTTGATATTATACATATATGATATGAGTTTTCAAGAAAAATAAAAAAAGGAATTATGATAATTAAGTTAATAAAATAACAAATACGGGTAAACCCAAAATATAAATCTAGAAGTGGGTATGTATGATGGTAAGGTGCTGTAGCTTCAGATTTTAATATTTTTGTGAGAATTTGTTTAAAAATATTGTTCTACAAACTAAACTCATTGGCGCAACAGCCCTAGTGGGCCAAGGCCTACGATGCCCATCTTCGTTTTCGTGACCGTGGGGCCCTGGGGTGCAAGTTGTTAGGCATGTGTCCCGGTTAGGTGGTCATTCTAACGCGAGACCCCCAGTGTTTAGTTCCCAAGCAAGCTTGGTCCTCATTTTATCGACCCACTGAAGGGATGAAAAATATTGTTCAGCGTCAGTAAATAAATAATTTTAAAAGTTTTTTTTAAATTTTAAAGAAGATTTTTCTGATTTGATATGACTAGGCAAGCAATTAAACAATTTTATGAGTAAATATGTGAAAATTATACTCATATTTTTTATAAGCTGGAAAAATAAAAAAAAAAGAACTTAATTAGTGTAGTTAAAATTTCCTTAAAGTGAAACCAAGGAAGTTATTATCTTACACTTAGGAACAGGCAAACAGGATTCTTCGTCACATTTGGTTTCCACTAGCATGCAACGTTCGTCAGGACCGCATTCTTGTTTCTGAAATAAATTTTCGATCAGTTATCGTAAAATTAGTTCAGAAACACTTTTTAAACTATGTTTCTTCATAATACAGTCTTTTGGATTGTAATATTTTTTGGATGCTTTTACCTTGCATTCTTGTATCAGCTGCTGTAGAGAGTTATTCTGTGATTCTTCTTTGGGTTTCTCCTCCGATTTAGAAGTTTCAGAATCATCTGAAAAAGAGATATACTTCCATGAAAGAGATGAGGGATAAGGGAAGATCCATAAATTACGCGAGGTCTAAAAAGGGGGGAGAGGTTTGGACAAATCTCACCAAGGGGGGAGGGGGTCGATTAAAATCTCACGTCAACTTTTTAAGTTAGAAATTATACGATTTTCTTATTTTTTAAGTATGGGAAAGGAATACACACCCTGCACTCTTGAATCCTTACTCTGGGAAGTGGGTTTAATCGATTATCAAGAGGAAACACATATTGCTGAATTTTATTGATTAAAATTCATAAACTGGGGTAATTTATTTGATGTCTATCCTGAATTTAAAATAAATATACAATGGAATTGATGTCCACACTGTAAAAAATACGACACGTTTCACAATTAAGTGGTGGAAAGAAATTGCCACCATAATATTGAGAGATGTTATACCAATACCGCGATACGGAGGAAGGTCCCACTGTGACTCGGACATCCCACCACCTAGACTCGGAGGGGGTCCCACTGTGTCTATGGTGGGAATTTCTTTCCACCACTTCATTGTGTAGCGTACACTCAAGAAGATCAATGTGTATATAAGAGGAGATACTAGAGTGATATAGAGAAAAGAAAGGTTTGTGCATTCGAGAAAATCAGACAAGTTCTCATCATCACTGTTCCGCCAAGATGAAAGGAAAATGAAATGCGGTGCGATCATCACAGAGCTTTCAGATTGAAACAAAGCCTCAACTTCTTTTGTGCAAAGTCAAACACAGAGAAACATGTTTCGACGTTTACAGAGCGGTGCATATAGTCCTTCTAAAGCGGTGCATTTCCGACATAGAGTCGTTTTCAATGGTGCAAAACGTTTAGCAGAGTGTTGCCCAAGGAGAGCAGTGCATATAGTATTCGACAAAGCGTCGATTTCAATGGTGCAAAAGCGTTTTATACAGAAGAGCTTCGTGTATTGCCTACAGAGGCGTGTATTGTCTCTTACAAAGCGCGGATCCATTAGTGATCTGGCAAATGCAGCCCGAGCATTCGTTGAGGGGGTTGTCTGGACGGCACATGGGCGGGCAGGGAAGGCAGCGGGACTTGCATCGACACAGGTGGCACCCGTCTTCCTCGCGCTTCACCAGCCAGCAGTTGGTGCCCTGGCAGATCGGCTCCGGGCACGACGTCGGACCTGCGAATACATCTCTAGAGCTCAGACTTAGCTCAGTCGACAATACATTCACATCAGGAGATGCAGGACCATAGAGATGAACCCAGGCACGGATCCAGCACGGCTCCATGTGGGGGGCACTTTTCCAGACAAGATACCCTTGTGGTACAATTGGGGGTATGGGGATCCTCCCCCAGAAAAAAAAAATTGAAATTTGACGTGTAAAAAGTAGGTTTTTTACTCATTTTGAGAACCTTTTTGGGTCTAAGGGGGGCACTTTTAAACACTATTACCTTTACTTTTTGACCCAAAATGTCAACATATTCGTGAATTCCTAAAAATAAACACTGAATACCCCATTTTGATACTAAGGGGGTATGGGGGTCCTCCCCCAGAAATTTTTTTTAAAAATAAGACCTGTAAAAGTTGGGTGTTTACTCATTTTGAGAACCTTTTTGGGTCTCCAAGGGGGGCACTTTCCAGAGAGCCACCCCCTGGATCCGCCACTGGATGAACCTCATAACAGCTACTTATTGTACAGTGGATAGTTTCAAAGGTACTAAACTCATTGGTGCAGCAGTCAACAGTATACCATAACAGAGGGTCCATGACCGTAGGTGCTAAAGGAATTCGAAAAAAAAAACCCTAAATGATATGCCTTGCGATAAGGGCTCTGGTGGCGCTGGGATCACATTCCCTACTCCCGCCGCTTTCGTCACGTGACGAGAGGCGGAGAGAGAGAAGCTCAATATACCTAGAAGATTCAGAAGGGAAATACCACATTTTAATGGAAGGAATTTTCCTAGCGTTTTAGTAACTGAACTGAAAAAAGCAGATGAATCACATTCTGAAATTTCATGAAGCATGGAGTTGTCCGAAATAGGGAGGAAGATATGCAGGTATTGCAAGGGTCCTAGTGACATGACATAAGAAATAGCGACTTTATATGCGTGTCTAAATAATTATAGGTTGCTAGTGTATATGTTACGGGCAAAGTGATTAATTGGGCTTTATAAATAATGCCCAGAGTGGAGGCGGGCAAAGTGATAAATTTCATTGATAAAATTCATCACATTGCCCTCTTCCACTTTGGACATTATTATATTAATAATGCCCTATTTATCACATTGCCCGTAACTTATAATATAGACCCACAAAAGTTGCATTGAAGGTTAAAAAACCATAAATTGTGAGTGGGAGACTTCGGGGATCGATCTTGAAGAAAGACACCGAAAATTCCAATTTGGAAAATTTTGTTTTCGATTCTTCTTTTTCGATACTGGTCCTAAATAATCGATACCAGGCTGGAGTCAAACCTCAGGAATCGAATCCAAGAATCGAAAGAATAGAGCCTCAGTAATCAAATCTAAGAATTAAAAATGAAACCTTATTAAGAATCGAATCGCAAGAATCGAACCTGAGGAATCGAATCCAAAAATCGAACTTCAGAAATCGTATCCAAAGTATCAAAAGAATCGAACCTCAGAAATCGAATCCAAGAACCGAAAGAATCGAACCTCAAGAATCGAACCTGAGGAATCGAATCCAAGAATAAAAAAAAATCGAATTGCAAGAATCGAATCGAACGTTTTTTCACTCACCGGCGGCTGGCTTCTCTTCGCACGTGTAGTCGGGACAGCAAGAGCGGGGCTTGTAGACGGCGCGACAGTTGGCGTAGTCGTTGTTGGGGGGCGGAGGGCACGAGCTGTGGATGCACGTGAAGTCTGGGGGAGTCTTGCACGTGCACGTCACGCAGTTGGTGGGGTGTTGGATGTCCAACACGTGTCCGATCGGGTAGTAGCGGCTCTCGAAGAAGCACATCTCGTCTGTAAAGAGGGGCAGAGTTAAGGGGCCGTATTCAGAACCTTTAACACAAGACGAGAACGTTCACGAAACGATCATTTGTAAATGCCCGTTTTAAAGTTCACATTTCGATGTTTCGTCAAAAACGAGCTTTTGTACTGCCATCTGTCAAAAAACGTCACAAGTAATAAATTATACACTGATAATACAAATTTTTACAAACACTAGATGTCTATTGCTTTCGTGATATATTAATGTCTGAGGACTTGTTTTGGTAATTAATGGCTCTTTTAGATTTTTTGGAACTATTTAACGGACCGCAGAAAGTGTTAAAAGCAATCGGAATACGATTATAATCTCAGAACAATATGGCAGACAACAGCTGTGGAGTTTGAAATATCTCATTTACGTCCCGTTCTCCTTTCCATCTCGTGTTAAAGTTTCTGAATACGCCCCTTAGATAGCTATGGCAGCGGATGCACGATGAAGTCGACAGCTGCAGTGTTAAGAAAAGTTTTCACATTTGTAAAGGTCTGTACTTATCAACTCAGGCTGAACATACTTTAAAAAATATGGAACGTTACGCAATAAAGTGGTGGAAACAAACTGCCACCATATCATTGAGAGATGTTACACCGCGACACGGAGGGAGGTCTCACTTTGACTCGGTGGGATCTCCCTCCGATGATATGGTGGCAATTTCTTTGGTGGCAATTTATTACCTTCGTCATCATCTGATTTGAAACTTGCTCCTCGGTTGTTTTTGAAGTTGAAATCATCGTCAGCTGGAAGAAAAAATATTAGAACGTTAGTAATCATGCATTCCAAATATTATGGTAAAATTCTAATAGCTAACTCCAGCAGCTTTACATTGCAGTTAGCTCATTGTATCTGAAAACACCTCAGTTTTTAGAATAATGGCCGCGCGAACTATCTGTGGCAAAGACCTCGAATAAGTAGACTCACAGAGAACTAGAACTGAATGGATGTGGGGCTTTATTGGCGCTGGGATCGCATCTACGTCACGGGAGGCGGGGAAAAAGCCTGATTGGGCGAGAAAAACTTTTTTTTCCTTCTCCTTCGAAAATAGCAGATTGAGTGACAGCCAATCACAGGTTTGGTCACCAAAATATCTCTGTCAATCATTTATAGTTCATCGTGGCGCCCTTACATCCATTCAAATTTTGAAAATATCGTTTTGGACCCTCTGTTAGGATTATTCTCTGTGTACATAAGACTCACCGCAGTGGTAGTCGATGGGACAGCAGGTCTTCTCGTGGTAGATGGGGATGCATCCCTGGCGCAGCTTCCTGGCGTCTCGCTCCAGCATGCAGTCGTGCTGCCTGCAGCTGTTGCCGCTAGGGCCGCTCCAGTTACCGTTGCACAGACAAATCAGACAAGGGTCCTCGTCGGGGTAGATCTGCTCACCTTCGTAGTACATCTTCCCTTTGTACTCGCACAGCGGCACTGAGAAAGAGCGTTAGGAATGCTATACACGTTACATGTTAGAAATATACTAGTACTAGAATCTACTATTTACACTAAACAATACCATACAAGATGACACTTTTCTTGTCAGTGACGTCACTGATTGACGTAAGATCACACCACACTTTCTAACTACCGAATTGGCGAGTCAGAGATGACTCTCGATCGTATAGTGTACTAGTGTTTTAAACAATGTGAACTAGTGCACCAGTAAATCTAAATACAACTAAACTTCTAAAAGGAATATCAGATTTGTTAATTTATAAGAGTATTTAAAATTAGAGTCACATTTAAAATAGTAAATCAAATGATAAACTTAATTTTTTCAGATTCTCGTTATTATTTAGTGTTCTGAGACATGAAAGTTTGCTGTCTTTTTCGTCAATTCGGTAGCTAGAAAGTGTGGTGTGATCTTAGTCAATCCGTGACGTCTCTGACAAGAAAAGTTATCATCTAGTTTAGTAACTCATTAAAAAGAAAACAATTACTAAGTATTCGTAAAAAGATCTTCTGATTTTTAAAATTGATAGTGTTTTAAGATGTAAATCAATGTAAATAAGCTAGATGTCTTAAAACATATATTTTCTCTTGTAGACATACAAATATTATTTACACATGATCTAATTATGTGAAACTACCAAAAGAAGGGAAATATTTTCCTTTGAATCTATCGGTATTTTAGGATGACTCATACTCATTATTAATTTTTTAAGAGTAAATAATAAGTAATAATTCTTGAAGTACAAAGAGTTAATTAATTTATAAATCTCCAATCTTAAAAATATATCATGTTTTTTTTATTGGAGTAATAATTTCCTACCTTGGTATATGTCGTCTTTTTTTGTAGTAGCTGTAAAGAAAAAAAATCAGTTATTTGGAGAGTTAAATTTTTCATAAACATTTTCATAAACAGTTTTGGCAAAATAACTACCATTATGCCAATCAAAATTTCAGTTCTAATAAAATTCTAAAGAGAATAAAACTATATTATGTTGTTTCTATCTTTTTCATCAGAAAGTTAAACTACATTATTAATATTTTAAATACTCAGTCGTAGAAGAGAAGCTTGCATTTTGTACGTTATTTTTGTGTTTCACATAAAAATCCCAATTGGACGCTAAGTTAGTAAACTACAATTATTGTGCTGCCATCGGCCATCGCATAAGAATTCTACTCCAAACATTTTATACAACCCATCTATACTTTGCTCAATAATTGAATAATTACAAAATAATTAAGCAAAAAAACCCTATAATTAATTGAAGTTCAGATATTGTACTTTTCGGTTCCTTTTTTAAAACTCTGCCAAGGAAAAAGGAGCGCACAGTAAGGCACCACTCAAAACAGTTGTGGTGCTGCCATCTAGTAGTAAGCTACCAAACTATTTGATACCCCTCTAAATTTTCATTGTTTGTAGCAGAGTTCGAAATTGTCGGTCGACCAGCGATCACTGAAAAACAGATCGAACTATTAAGGTTAGAAAATCACTTTGGAACAGTGGCTGAAAAAATATCCCACTCTCCAGATATCTAGCCGCGTTTATTTATTTTTAATTTTTTGCCGTGAAATTAATTAGAATTTTTATGTAAATTTAGAACAATATTAGCATGTAATCATGAAAAGTACTTGATAAATAAGATATTTTCAAACCTAAATAAGATTGACAGTATATATTATGATAAATGATTGATACATTTGACGTCACAAGCTGTTTCAGCTCAGACAGAAAAGAAGCTATTTTTAATTGAAAATACCTTAAAATTGAGGGCTTTGAAAGGCAAATAAAAATATTTTTTGGAGGTTTTAAGCCATTATGAATACATTAAGATTTAAAAAAAAAGTGACTGCAATAAGGAAGTTGCATGTGTCAGATTTTCAAAAACAAACAAGTGTTCCGTATGGTTTTTTGTATGGTAAAATGAAATATCCAGTCAGTTTTTCAAAAAAATGTACAGGTAATTAAATATTTTAATTTCAAAGTCGAGAAAAAAACACGTGACTGAAAACGTTTATTGTTTAAACTATAAGATGACGTCAACAATAATACCATCAACTCCATCAACATCCAGCTTTACAATAATGTTTAGTATAAGATGACGTCACATCCAAACTCTTGGCGTTTTCGCGCGCTTTTAAAAAGTGGATTTTTGTTAATTTTTTTGGCAATCAAAAAATTTCTCGATCGACCTCAAATTTTGGGTAGTTGCTTATTTTTGCAAGAGGAATCGGTTAAAAAAAATAAAAAAAAATCATGCAACTTCCTCATTATCCATTCTAGATTTATTATTGTTTAGACCTAATTTGGATTATTACTAATTTGCCATTTGATTTACTTACCACGCTGCTTTTTTCCTCATACAATTTTAAACCTTTAAAAATAAATCTATTTTCCTAATACTTTGTGCTTCTTTAAATCTTTAATTTATACTTTAACAGATTGTAATATGTTGTTCCGTCTTTAAATCTTTATACTTTAACCCTTTATGCACCAAATTATTTTCCTCATCCAAAATATGTCAAGTTTACGTAACTGCAACTATAAGTAAACTAAATTTGGCCTTACATGACGAAAATTGGACGAATTTGGAACATTGGGAAGTGGGACTTACAAGTCCCGTGGGGACATAAAGGGTTAACTGATAGTAACCTGTTGTTCCTTCTTTAACCCTATTGGAAAAAAAATTTCTGGTATTCCATGAACCAGTATGAATTATACTGGAACCAGTATAAATGATACTGGAACCAGTATAAATGATATTGGAACCAGTATAAGTCATACTGGATCCAGTATAATTCATACTGGTTTATGGAATACCAGAAAAAAATTTTCCAATAGGGAAATCTTTTATACTTTTAACAGTATGTATATAGCTCTAATACTTACGGCACTGTACGCTGTCTGGGCAGCACTTGTCCTGCTCGTAGACGTAGTGGCATCCTTCGGGGAGGGGGGTCTGCGAGTAGACGGAGGGACACTCGGTGGTAGCGCACTGGATGGTGGCAGCCTGGGTGAAGTAGTCGGTGGCGCACTGGCAGCTCTCGCAAGGGTTGCTGCTCGGGATACGAGACCCCACCGGGTACACGTGCTTCTTGAACAGGCACACTGCAGAAACACAGAGATTCTATATAGTTATACTCTGTTCAGTTAGAATTGGCGCCTGAGAAATAGTGCTTTTCCCCTCGCTAGAAGCGTAACCATAGTTATGCTCTTCGCGCAGCCAATAGTAAGTCTTCTTCGTCACTTTGACGCGGATAGTTGCTATGGGGACATCCATAAATTACGTGAGGTCAAAAAGGGGGGAGGGGTTTGGAAAAATCTCACCAAGGGGGGAGGGGGGGTCGATAAAAATATCACGTCAACTTTTTAAGTTAGAAATTATACGAGTTTCATTTTTTAAGTATGAGAAAGGAATACACACAGATAAGATACTGCAAATTATTTTTAAAAAGTTGTAGGTAAATCTCACTTGGGGGAGGGGGGGTCCAGCAAAATCTCACTAAATCTCACCAAGGGGGGAGGGGGGGGGTCCAGATTTTGGAAAAAACACCTCACGTAATTTATGGATGTCCCCTATGGTTACCGATAGGTGGTGGGGTAAGGAAAAATTTTCAGGCGCCTTTTCAAAATTAATAGAGTATAATACTACAACTACGAGACTACCCTTTCCCTTGTTTAGTAGTTCACAGTCATTTAAATAATAAAGTAAATTGTAAATTTTATCGTAACTACTGAGAAATGCGTACAGATCCTCAAGCGTCAATAATGACGTAAGCTTTGATGCAAACCGACGATACCCACATTACAGAGAAAATCTATGAAATTGGTTTGGGTTAAGGACAATTTGTTTGAATCTCGGGGCCACAATCTGGTATGAAAAGGATACCTTTTTTTTCCTAGCTATTATCTTTTCAGTATTTGCTCTGATCCCCCTTAACTAAAATTGAATGTGATGTTAAACTATACCTTTGTCGTCTGGCTTCAAGTCGTCGGCTTGCGAGCAGTCGAACCTCCACGGGCATGTGCAGGCATCTTCAGTCTTGCCGGCCTTCTCCTCGTAGACGGGCCTGCACCCTTTGGCCTCGTAGTGCTTCAGGTAGCGCCACTCACAGTCGCAATCCGCCCCTCCCTTCGAAGCCTGGCCGCCGGGGTTCTGGGTGCCGTAGTCTAGGGGGAGAGAAACAACATGTTCACCCGTATCCAAAAATGAAGGAGATAGAAACAGCATGTTAAGGTATCCGCCTACCTTTGAGACCATTTTTTTGAAATACTTGATTTACAAATTTTATTTTTTAATTTTTAGTTTAAATGTACATCAAAACCTTGATCAATGCTAAAAAAACAAAATTAATTATATTACTTTCTAAAATATGGGGTAATTAGTGTAAAATTTAAGTGAATTTTTATAAAACCCCTCTCACTCTTGTCCAAAAACTATTACCCCTATATAAATTTCCTTTGAACACAAGTATCCTATAACACTTATCTTCAGAATGGACTATTTTCTAAGACATATTTTGAAAAGTAATTGTTTTACAGCATAAAATGTAAAGGTAAATGAAAAATTTCTACTACCATTTAACAAAAAAAACATCAATTAAAACAAAAATAATAAACTTACATAAAAATCTGAGGTCTATCTGGTTAATAACAGTATGATTAATATACTGTTAAAATTTGGAGTGAATATCTTGGATAGTTTTTGAGTAATCATGTAAATAGTGGAGGGTTTTTATCGAAATTTAGTTCCGAGAAAATTAGCTTCAAAGTTTATATTTGTATACGATCACACACGACTATCTGTTTTAAAAAAATGCTGTAATTTCTTTTCTAATTCACCTATAAGTAAAATGAAAACAGTTTTGGAAAGATAAAAGTCTAAACTACTCGAAAAAGTAAGAAACAATTTTCGACGAAAAAGTCGAAAATCGTCATTTTAGGGGTAGGCGGATACCTTAATGTCTAAAAATGAAGGATACCCTGTAAAAAAACCCAGCAGCCAGTTTAAAACCGTAAAACTTACGGTTTTAAAACCATCAGGAGCCAGTTAAAAACCGTAAAAATTACAAAGTAAATCCGTAACCACAACGTTTTTTTACCGTTGTCATCCACTTTTAAAAAAAAAACGGTGTAATTACGGATTTACTTTGTAATTTTTACGGTTTAAAAACTGGCAAATTGAGTTTTCTTTTTTACAAGTTTTGAATTTTTTTTAGAATAATCACACAAATCTTAGTTCCTTTGTTAATGAAATTCATGTCAGATCATTATCTAAGAGTTATAATATGTAATTCAGGATAAAATTATACAAACAATAGTTTAAGGGGAATGAATGAATAATAATAACAATAATGAACAATAATGAAGTTGGCACGTATCCAGCACGGCTCCAAGGGGGAGGGCACTTTTCCAGACCATTACCTTCACCTTTTGACACAAAATGTTGGAGATTTTCTAAAAGTATCCTGCAAGATCCCCTTGCGGTACCTCTACGGGCTTAGGGATCCTCCCCAAGAAAAAATTTTGAAATTTGACATTATTGCAAAAGTAGGGTTTTTACTCATTTTGATGAGAACCTTCTTTATTCATCCTCTTTACCTGTACATACAAAATGTTGTAGATTTTCTAAAAAGGTATAGCTTAAGATCCCCTTTTGGTATCTCTAGGGGTCCTCCCCCAGCAATTTTTTTTTAAATTTGACTGGAAATGTAGGGCTTAACTCATTTTGAGCACCTTTTTGGATCAAAGGGGGAGCACTTTCCAGAGTGCCCACCCCCATTGGATCCGTGCCTAGTTTGAATAGGAGTTGCTCAATATCACCGAAAAAATCATACCTAAAGGTATTCTTATTTAAAAGCATAAAATACCAGTTACATTCGTATGAACCCAAACCTGAAAGAACTGCAACACAATAATGACACTCTTTCGATTTTTCAAACTTTAAGAATCGAGGTGATTCCAAAGGTCACTCTAATCCTCTGAAAGTGTAAAACACATCCTGTGGAGATGCTATCGGACTCCAGGACCATCGCTCAAACCCTATCACATTTGGACACAGTTTGGAAGCCATTAATCTTTGGGACTTCTTTCTCTGACACAATTTCTTCTTTCGGACAAGGAACACCGTCAATTCTCGTACTACTCCGAAGACAGAAAAGTAATTTTCCAGGAATTTCTTTTACCGACGATAAGGAAATTCTCCTTTGTGTTTTTAAATATTTAATAAAGGTATGATGTTTCCGATTTTCAATCCGAAAAATTACATTCATAAATGATAAATATATTTTGGGAAAGTATACAGGGTGGGCAAAAAGTCAATACACTTATGAATATTCCATAAAAACCGGAAAAATATTGGAGCGGAAAACGGTCGTAAGTTTCTCAGCATCTTTAGGCCACGTGTGTTTTTTTGAAGACAATTAAAACATTTTTAGTTCAAAACTATGCTAAGATGGCGGTAACAAAATTCACGAGGCCAAATTTCTAAAATAACCAGTCATTGTGTCCGGCAGAAGGACTCACAAATTTCATTAAAAAGAAAGATCGATAAACTGATTACTTTAAAAACATCCTTTACACTTCAAAAAAATTTTCCAACTCTTTTGGGGAACACCCAAGGGGAAGAGCTTCTTGGAAGCAGCAGAATGTTCAATGGTAAAACACTTTATAACAGGAGTCTGAAAATTTTAGAGGGGAGTTAAGGGGTTCTTCCCCAGAAAATGTTCCGAAATTTGTCTCATAAAGTAGAGTTTTAGCTCGGCTTGAGACCGTAAACATGTAATAGAAGTTATTAATTATCTTCGTTTTGAATACAGTCCCACTCAGCTATTCTTTCATACGCTTTCAGTTTTGACAAATTTATTAAAAACAGTTCCGACAAAGATTATGTTCGCTTGAGTTAGATTTTTTGTAAATTTTTCTGAATTTGGCTGACCAGGGTTGGCTGGATTCGACCCAAAGGGTTTTTTCAAAAAAACCCATGTGAAAAAACCCACATTTTGGACCCATTTTTGGGTTTTTTCAAGAAAAATCAAGATTTTGGCAGTTCCTTCAAAATTTAATGTGTTTTTTTTCAAGGTTTAGGATATTTTTTAAATTTTAGTGGGTTTTTTTCAAAATTTAAACCAGGTTTCAGAAAATAAGAGGTGCTTTTACAATTTCAGTAGTGGGTTTTTTCAAAGTATAAAAATTTAGGAAAAGCCACTTAACTGTGGAAAAACTGACATTAATTTGACAGAACACATTTAACATAGAAAGAACTCACTAAAATTTGATAAAACCCACTTACTCTCTAAGAGAAAACCACTTAATTTTGAAAAAACCCACACTTTTTCCGAAAAAACCCAGTTTTACATGGGTTTTTTCCGGGCTTTATTGAAAAAACCCAACCCACTTGGGTTTTTTCAAAAAAACCCGGGTTTTTGCCAACCCTGTGGCTGACTGATCCATAATTTATTTAGGGTTGTTCTAAAATGTAACCTATAGAAAGAAAAATATTTTCCGATCCCTCGCGGAACCCTTGAGGAAGCCTCGTGGAACCCCGGTTGGGAAACGCTGGTTTAGGGAGGGTGTCGTAATGTGGGGGCATTACCGCACTCCCATCCGATGGGGCAGCAGTCGCGGTCGGCGTAGATGGGGGTGCATCCGGGGAAGCGTCGGTGGTAGTCGTCCCAGGGGCAGTCGATGACGGAGCAGGAGAAGGCGTTGGGCTCGGCGAACCCTGGGAAGCAGCGGCACACCAGGCACAGGCCCCGCGTGGGGAGCTCCTCCTTGTCCGCGAACCACGTGCCGTTGTACAGGCACGTCCCTTCTGCTGCACCGGGGAAGGGGGATCAAGCGCAAAAGGGTATTTGGGGAGGGGATCAAACATAAAAGGGTATTTGGGAAGGAGATCAAAGAAATATTGGGGGAAGGGATCAAGCGCAAATAGGTATTTCGGAAGGGGATCAAACATAAAAGGGTATTTGGGAAGGAGATCAAAGAAATATTGGGGGAAGGGATCAAGCGCAAATAGGTATTTGGGTAGGGGATCAAACATATATTGTTGGAAGGGTAGGTGATCAAACGTAAAAGTTATTTGGGAAGGAGATCAAAGATATATTGGGGGAAGGGCAGGTGATCAAACATAAAAGGGTATTTGGGAAGGGGATCAAACATATATTGGGGAAGGGTAGGGGGATCAAGCGCAAATGGGTATTTGGGAAGGGGATCAAACATGAAAGGGTATTTGGGAAGGATATCAAAGATATATTGGGGGAAGGAATCAAGCGCAAATAGGTATTTGGGAAGGGGATCAAACATATATTGTTGGAAGGGTAGGTGATCAAACATAAAAGGTTATTTGGGAAGAAGATCAAAGATATATTGGGGGAAGGGTAGGTGATCAAACATAAAAGGTTATTTGGGAAGGGGATCAAACATATATTGGGGAAGGGTAGGGGGATCAAGCGCAAATGGGTGTTTAGGAAGGGGATCAAAGATATATTGGGGGAAGGGATCAAGCAAGAAATTAAATTTCGGAAGAGGATCACATTGGGATGTGAGAGAAGGGATCAAAGAAATATTGGGGGAAGGGATCAAGCGCAAATTGGGAAGGGAAGTAAAAGTAAAAAACAATATTTGTCGAAAGGTGGTCACAAGTGTATATTTTGTTGTGGGGGATCGAGTGCAAATTATGATTTGGAAAGATTATCGAGTTCGTATTGGGAGTTTAAATAATGATAAAAACAGAGTATTGGAATTGCGTTCGAAGGTGGAAAACGAAATTTTTAATGGAAAATTTTAATGTATTGTTTAAAAGTTCAATGTATTTTTTGTTGTTTTCAATTATTTAGTTAGACATTTGAGGGATTTTTCAAAAAAGACAGTTTGAAATTAGGCAGATACAATTAGAAAATTTTTAGTCAAAATAGAATATTACAAACAGAAAGACATTATTTGTTTGTAACACAGAATAGGTATTGAGAAAAAAGTTTCAGCAAAATGTATTATTTTGTTAGTAAATTAGAAAAAGAAAAATTATGTAATTTTTTGAAGCAAGGCAAGCAGTGAGAGGAGGGGAGGGGAGGGGAGGGGAGGGGAGGGCGAAGAGGAAAGGGAGAAGAGAAAAGAGAAATACATGATTAGTAAAAGATTTTTCTAGTTGAATAATGATAAAAAAAATCACACCATACTTGCCAACTTTTGAAAACTTACATCTGTAAAGTTTTTTGCGTAATACCCCGTTCGCACTGGCAGAAAAAAGACCCTTTATTTTCGTTAGCACTTTGTTGTCATGGAAACACACTAATTAATTCACTAGTCAATTAATATCTTTTAGTTATTTTTACTTGTATTTTTGGTGATTTTATTCATTAGATTTAAGTTGTATTGAGAAATTAAATTTTTAATTATTTTACAAATCATGCTGTTATTGTTTACACACAGTAAAGTGCTTATTTTCACCCCTTGTCAGTGCAAACGCCGTTTTCAAAAGATGGAGCGATTTTGCCTGTTTCCATGACAACAAAGTGCTAACGAAAATAAAGGCAAAAATAAAGGCCTGTGCGAACGGGGTATAACGTTACAAAACTACAACTTGAAGCTATTCGCTTTAACAAAGCCTGAAAATCATACACGAATTCCGATTTAAGTAAAGTTGTTTTTTTTGCTTTGATATCGGAACACGAGAAGAAGCAAACATTACAGGTGAGCGCGCGTCAAGACTCCGAAAAAAAACTTGCCAAAAAGCCAAATTTCCCTCAATAAAAGGGCCAAAATTGAGAAAATCGTAAGGAAAGTAGGGATTAGAAGAGGAATCTGATTACGAAGTAAAAAAATAGTACAATTAGAGAAAATCGTTTACGTCGCGAGTGTTTTGCGTTTACACGGACAGTTATAAGTGGACAAACACGCAAAATCCTTAATATTTTTCAATCAATCCGTAAATCCGTAATCTAGACGATAATCCGTAAATATTACGGACCATCCGTAAAAGTTGGCAAGTATGTCACATATCACACCATTATCTAATTTTAGGGTACAAATATTTGTTATAGGCATTTGTTGAAGTAAAGAAACTAACATTTATCAAAACTATTTATACACAAAACATGCAAAATACTTAAGAGAACATATCACATATATGATGTTCACTTGTGGAGAACACTTAGGTAATTTAACTATAAGTACGCTAACTTTAAATACTCTGTACATAAAATACTCACATTCTCACATCTATCTTCCTAATCAGTAATAAGCGTTCAGACAAGTTAAGACAAGAGAAACACTTAACTCTTACAGAAGGTCGCAGCCATTTTTCAACACCCTTCCCCCTCCTTAAAAACAAAACGGAGGGGCAACCCCCCCTAAAGAAAAGAAGGGGGATATTAATAAGTGGGGGATAGAGCGACATCGATCGCGAGGATAAATCGCCCCTATTCAACAGCCCTAATGCGGCACCATATTTCTCTCTACTTCGGATGATGAATCTGTTTTCTTGCGCCCAACTTAATGGGCTGTTTAACCGTGAAATAACTCCCAAAAATGGAGTCCTCATCCTTTATTTGGGTTCAAGGGGGGGGCTATCATAATATATGAGATAGGTTCTTTTTTCATCAGCGCTTACACTATGTGCTGAGTTCAGGCGCTGATCCAGCACGGCTCCAAGGGGGGCACTTTTCCAGACAAGGGGGGCATCCCCTTCTGGTACAATTGGGGGTATGGGGTCCTCCCCCAGAAAAAAAATTTAAATTTGACCTGTAAAAGTAGGGTTTTAACTCATTTTTAGATACGTTTTGAGTCTAAGGGGGGCACTTTTTTACTCTATTACCTTTACTTTTTGACCCAAAATGTCAAAATTTTGAGGATTTTCTAAAAATAAGCACTGAATACCCCATTTTGATACTAATGGGGGTACGGGGGTCCTTCCCCAGAAATTTTTTTAAAATTAGACCTGTAAAAGTTGGGTTTTTACTAATTTTGTGAACCTTTTTGGGTCTCCAAGGGGGTCACTTTACAGAGTGCCACCCCCTGGATCCGCCACTGGCTGAGTCGAAGTATAAATATCACGGTTGGGGAGGTTGAAAAATGAGGGTTCCGCATTTGTGAAATTAATGTTTAAGTAAAATATTTTTTTGTTACGACATTCTTTATATTATTCACTGGGAAAATGGTAAAACTGATACTATAAACGGTATCTAATATAAGTATCAAATATATACGACATTGTGAGAACTTAGGTGAGACGAATATTTTTTTGTTCGCTTATATAAGCTTTATTAACTTTTAAAACTTATCTGTGCATCAAATAGTTATAATGCGGTAATTAAAATTAAAAAAGTTATAGGTAGATACCGTGTACTTGATAAAGTATCGTTTTTGACGAATCCTCAAGGATAATTTGTTAAATACAAACACTGGATATTTGGTTTTTACTTGCTACAAGATTTAACTCTCCAAATCTCTCTTGATGGTTATATAATGAAAGCATATTTACGATTTCAATCATTAATTTCAGGTGATCACGCAAGGGTTCTCCAACGGTAAGAACACAAATGAATTAAACAAATGTATTATTTATTGGAACATTTTGTATTGTTATTATCGAATAAGCATGATTTATTATACTTTTAAAGACGAGTATTTTAATAAAAAAAGTATTATTTTACCAAACTATATTCCACTGTATATTAACCATCAGTGTATTAGGTTATCCCGTTTAATAAACTTTACCATGAAGTACAACGTAGTCCTTAATTTTCAGACAGGATATCACGCTAGTTTAAAACTATAGGTGATACATAAAGTCAACTATCACAATTTTCCTATTTTGAAAATACTGAATAATTACCGGTAATTTCTACTAAATTAACTCACCCCATCCTATTAATTGGATAGAAGCATGGCATTTAACATTTTACAACATTTATTTTAAAGTACAGACTTTATAAAGAGTTAACAAAAGTGGAACAGAAAAATTCTTCTTACCAGAGACTCACTGTTACATAGACCATTTTTACATATTTGAGTGCTCTTAAGGAAAATATCACTATTAGTGGAATGTGTATAATTTCTAAAATTGTTTAAGAGGGCAAGCTTTTAAGGAATATGTTGAATATTATGTCAAATGCTTTTAAAACTACAATACACAAAATCCCCCTTACCTTGGCTGCTGACTGTTTCATTCTTAGAATCTTGTATGTAATCTAAAATTAAAATAAATACATAAGTACACTGAAGTACCAAATATAATGGCATAAAAATAAAAAATGTGATTAAAATTAATATTTTCATCAGATCCTATTTTAGAAAATCATAAATATCCAACAATTCTTTTATGATTCTGAGATTAATATTTAAAATTTATGCGTTAATATACAATTATGCGTATTATTGTATTTTGATTTTTTAATACACATGATTCTTCTAAAAGATTGCATTAGTAGAGTTTATTAGTAATTAACATTGTGTTCATTTTTAATAGTGCATAAATATGAATTTTACAAAAACTCGCAGAATCGTAAATCATTCGAACCCAGACACACAAAATACCCCATTCCATTTTACTAACACTGAATCAAACGATTTAAATTTTTAAAAAACTATTTATCTCAAGCTACTTTCACATTTTAATGCCCAACATTCATATTTTGAAATTCACCTTTTTCCAGAAAACTCCACAAACTTCCCGATTCGAGGAATTCCCCCTGAACATCGAACACGTCTGCTTGGAAAAGAACCATTTTAAGAAAAGAAAAAAAACACTCCACACATAATCTTCCGAGAATCTGGCAACTAAAGAAGAAAACTCCAGGGAAGTATTCTGGAGGAATTAATTTCCACATGCCTAGTTGCCAATAATCTTTTAAAAGCGGACTCAAAAGATCCTCGTTAATCAATTGCTGCAGCTCTTTTTATTGCGTTCATAATTAAATAAATGAGAATATCGTCGTCGAGACGAACTTTTTTTTTCGGGGAGTATATAAATTTATTATCTTAATGTAGAAGGTATTAAAGTATTTACACTTTATACAGTAATCATTTCTTATTATGCGATAAGAAACTTTTTGCTGTTATCTGTGTTCGTTCATTAGTATTTGCTCTTCATTAAATAATAATGGAAAAATCGTACGACACTCATATGTTGCGATTTATACGACGCGGGATGTATATGACTTGTTTGATTTGTGGAACAAGAGTTGAGATATCGTTTTGCTTCTTTTGCGAGATGCGGCGTTATTATGTGATAAAAAGGAAGATACGATCTGACACAATCTGGTGGATGGGGTATATTATAAGACAAATGTCGGATTAATTCAGATGGAGAAAATTTTTTTTTGGACACGCGCTGTTTGAAGTCCTTGTGCGACAACTAGTAGAAGGACCGCTATTTCCGATGTTTGTTTCAAAGGATAGATTTAAATCAGAGATATAATAAGATATACTGTTTTTAAATTTGTCTGTTAAGATGCTGTTAATACATTGAAATACAAAAAAATTCTACTCACATTAGTTTATACTTAGTAGTGATGGGCAGGTATCGATACCAAGTACTTAAGTATTCGATACCTTGATACCTATACAAGTATCGATACTTTATTGACTAAATTCTTTAAGAAATTTTTTCAATGAAATTATCTTAATTATATCTGCCGTTGATTCAACACAGCCGGTTCTCATTTTGCAGCTCAAAAACTCTTTTTTCCGCATTTAGTCACGTATATCCCCCTTTTTTTAGCATTATTAAATTCATTTAAATTCCCCTCTTCATTAATTTTGTGTTTTTTTATATAGATTGCCCCTAGCACAACACTGTTAAAAAAGCAGTTCAACCTTTCACCAAAAACTTTCAACCTTTCACCAGAAACTGGTTCAAATTTAACTGCAACCTAAGTTCGGTAACAGGTTTCACCAAGTTTTCGGTGCTTTTACTAGTGAAAATACCGAAAAATTGGTACTGTCACTAGAGAAAAAACCAAAAACTTGGTGAAACCTGTTACCAAACCTTGGTTGCAGCTAAATTGGAACCAGTTTCTGGTGAAAGGTTGAACTGATATTTTTAACAGTGAAGGGTGGTTCATGTGTATCATCCTTTGAGAATGAGGTATTCTCACGTTTTGAGATTAAATTTATTAAAATAGTAGATAAAAAACCATGAATAATGACGTTTACATCAAGTATTTTCGTAGCCTAGTTTCTGAGATATAAATTTTTGAAATTTCGTTTTTTGTTTGGGTGCGAAAACACTTTCGAATCACAAATCGTGCGCTGTGATGTCACATCCAATAGAAGCTCGTTTTCTGATCACGTGAAAACAGTAAACACAATGGTTTTCCTGCGCTGTGACGTCACATCCAATAGAAGCCCGTTTTCTGATAACGTGACTTCTCTGACGTTTTAGCAAAAATAAAATTGAATTTTAAGTTATTTAAAACAAATTTTTGAACTTAAAAATCAGAAATTTAGGAGTTTTAAACCATAATGTATCAAAAAAGTATAAATTCAAGCAAATCCCTCACTCATGCAAATACCTCATTGTAGGTACTTTCAGTTTACAAGTAAAATCACGGAGTTTTGTGTAAACCATATTTGTACTTAATTTCAAAAAAGTGCTGAAAAGTATTCGATACCTAAAAGCATCGGTTTTTCCAATCACTAATACAAAGTTATTCTCGACTTTTGAAGCAAAACTGTATTTAATGCGTATTAAGTGATACCCATTTTACTGTATACCCGAGTCCAATTAAACTTATAAGCCTGTATGTAAAAGTAAGTAGCTATCATCTATAGCCTATGTAGACGATAGCTACTTACTTTTACATACAGGCGAACATCCGACATTACATCCGACGAAAAACGACGTATCAATGAAAAGACGAATAGTTGAAAACATATTTGATTATTACGTATCTAATTATCTTAATTCAGATTTACGTAAATATATTAAATTTGATGTTCTCCTAAAGGAAAACTTACTGTAAAAACAGTTTTTAAACTGATATTTAGATAATTTATATTTAGATAGAATAATATTATTTATACTGATATTTAGATAGATTATTACTGATATTATTACTGATTAGATAAGATTATTACTGATTTAGATAATATTATTACTGATATTTAGACAGAATAATTAAATTCCAAAATAGAGTACAACATTTAACAAAAAAATTAAGCAAACCACACCTTTATAGTTATTCCTAAATATTTATTTTATTTTTCATGTCTTGAGTACTATAATACTGCACATCCGAATACATTGCATAGTATATGAATATAAAATCTTCAATTTATTACATAGTTTTTTGAAAAAAATCCTTAATTAAGACGGGGGAAACGACGTATAACCGATATTGCATACAACCGATATAAACAAAGAACTTCAGCATTAAAATGAATAGGAATTAATTGGGACTTTTCGCAAACGACGTTTAAATGAAAAAGTCGTTTTACTGTACAATTAAAAATCATTTCAAACCTCAAGTAAAAATTCTTCTATGCTTTAACGACGACGTTTCACATCATTAAAATGCGACATCTCATTGTTTTAGTGACTGTCATATAGTGTTTGTCTCATCAAATTCTAATCACTATATCTATGCTTTTTTTTAAACAAAGCGGCCAGTTCGATGAAGATACTGAACCTTCCGAAATCGATATAATAGCAAAGTCCTGTTGTTCTTCAGAAAACACAAAAGGAGGAAATAAATCGACTTGTTGAGAATTCTTTTCCAACCCATCTATCACAGGGATGACGGAAAAGACTGGGATTTTCTTCTCCAAAGACTTTAAAGAAAGAAAAAACCTCACACGGATGATGAAGTGGTAGTTTATTAATATCGGACGCGTTTTTTATACATTTTTTAAACACTCTGTTGAAGACTTTGTTTTTGCTGGTGAGATATTAAAGACAATTTGCAGGGCGTCTGTATTGAGGGAGGTGGTATACTGGGGGGGGGAGAGATTTATGAGTTCTCATGCTGTGGAGGAGGTTTGTGATTTTATGGAGAAGTTTTCTGTTCATAGACGTTGTGTAATATGCAGGGTTGGCTGGATTGGACCCAATGGGTTTTTCAAAAAACCCATGTGAAAAAACCCGCATTTTGGACCCATTTTTGGGTTTTTTCTAGAAAAATCAAGATTTTGGCAGTTCCTTCAAAATTTAATGTGTTTTTTTTTCAAAGTTTAGGATATTTTTAAAATTTTAATGGGTTTTTCAAAATTTAAACTAGGTTTTAAAAATTAAATGGTGTTTTTTCAATTTCAGGGAGTTTTTTAAAGTTAAATAGGTTCTTTCATTATTTAGTGCAGTGGGTTTTTTCATTATTGAATGGGGTTTTTTTTAAATTTAGGACGTTTAAAGTTCAAACTAGATATAAAAAATAAAGATGATTTTTTAAAAATTTCAGTGGGTTTTTTCAAAGTTGAATAGATTTCTTTCAATATTGAATTGGTTTTTTCAAAGTTTAGGATATTTTTTAAATTTTAGTGGGTTTTTCAAAATTTATACAAGGTTTCAGTAAATAAGGGGTGATTTTACAATTTCAGTGGGGTTTTTCAAAGTATAAAAACTTTGAAAAAACCCACTTATCTGTGGAAAAACTGACATTATTTTGACAGAATACATTTAACATAAAAAGAACTCACAAAAATTTGAAAAAAAACACTTACTTTCTAGGAGAAAACCCCTTAATTTTGAAAAAACCCACACTTTTTCCGAAAAAACCCAGTTTTATAGGGGTTTTTTCAGGGTTTTATTGAAAAAACCCGAAAAAACCCAACCCACTTGGGTTTTTCAAAAAAACCCGGGTTTTTGCCAACCCTGGTAATATGGAATATAGAATTTATTTAAACAAAAAATAATAATTAAAACAAATTACACGAAAAAAAACCCAACGGAATAACACTCACAGAGAAAAAAACAATAAAAAAAGACGAACACATACACTGTTAAAAAATAGTTCAAACTTTCGACACAAGCTGGTTCAAATTTAGCTGCAACCTAGGTTCGGTAAAAGGTTTAACCAAGTTTTCGTGCTTTCTCTAGTTCAGGGGTTCTCAAACTTTTTATGTCGCGGAGCCCTTTTCAGAAACAAATTCTTTGCGGAGCCCTTTTCCGAAATAAATTTTTCAAGGTATAAAAAGCAAATTACACATAAAATCCATTGCTTCTAGAAATAAAAGCATAAATACAGTAGTGTATATAGAAATTTATTTCGGGCGGGGTCTAAAATTATTCCTCAGCCCCTCCCATGCATATTTAACAATTTAACGTATTTTAAAAAAAACATTTTTAGGTATAATTTGCATCTAAGATAATTTTTATTTGTAAGAAAAATTGTGATGAATCAAGATCCAAGTACAATAGAAGGGTCTGGGGGTCCTTCCTCCCCTAAAGATTTTGTGAAATGTGATCCTAAAGAACAGTTTTTTAACTCGTTTTAGGTACATCATTGTCCAAATTTTCATTTTTAGTCATTCATTTAGTCATTAGGACATTCATTTTTAGGTAAGGTTTTAATTTTAACAAACTTACAATAAAAATTGACAATAATAAAGTTTCAAGTACAATAGGGGGTTTTGGGGGTCCTCCCCCAGAAGAATTTTGGAAAATTGACCTTAAATAACATGGTTTTAACTTGTTTTGTTATACCTAGTCCGAATTTACGGGGGGAAGGCAGGGCCCCTTCGCCCCTCCTATATACACCCCGGGATATATGGAATATTTTGTTAACCAATTATATTTTATCATTGGATACAATGTAAATCTTTGTTTTAAATTTATGAATATTAAAGCTATCGTTTTTAAATCATTATGCCTGAGATGCATAAACAAAGGATTCATACAGAAATCTGCACAATGTACATCTGTAAATTTTGTTTTCCTAAAAGTTACTTCCTTTGAAAACGAGAGCTGTTTTGGGGGGCTGCTAGACCTTACGTCAGAGGTACTTATTGAAATTTATTTACTCAGGGGCCCAAAATCATTCCTTACCCCCTCCCATGCCATATGATTAATGTAGCTTTTTATACATTTTTTGGCAGAATTTTCATCTTAATTACTTAAAACGTTTCTTATATTAAATTCTTTAAGTTCCAAATGCTATAAAAGGGGAGTTGGAAATTTGACTCTACTAAAAACAGGTTTTCACTTGGTTCTGGTACATTACTCCGAATTTTGGACATATATTTTTAAGTAGGATTATGATTTTGCTGAACTTAATAAAAAAAAGGTGCTCAGTAATAAATTTACGAGGTGGGGTTCCTCGGTGTGCTACTATTCGGCGCTGGGCCGTTTCAGCAGCAGAAATAAAATGAAAGTAAATAGAACTCTCATAATTCTTCTAAAAATTAGAAGAAGAAAAATTTAGTGCCAAAACGGGCCGGCGCCAAATCGGCCAGCGCCGAATCGTTCCATCCCGGGGGTTCCTACCCCAGTAAAGTTTTGGAAATTTGACCCTAAAAACAGGGTTTTAACTTGTTTTGGTAAACCAAAAAACATCTGAAAAAGACAAAAACCAGAAAAAACTATAATCAAAAGAGCTCACTTCATTGGAGGCTCCACACCAAATCTACTTAAATTTAAGGGGGATTTTAGAGCTCTAAAAACTTGGGTAGGAAGGAGAAAGAGAAAGTTCTTTACAAGAAATACCTAGCAGAAAGTTATTTATATAACATTTCAGAGCAACGCAAATTAGAAATTATCAGCGTATTTATTTCAAATTTCTTCGCGGAGCCCCTGGAAATGCTTGGCGGAGCCCTAAGGGCTCCGCGGAGCACAGTTTGAGAACCGCTGCTCTAGTGAAAGCACCGGATTTCACTGGTGAAAGTTCCGAAAACTTGGTGAAACCTGTAGCCAAACCTATAGGTTGCAGCTAAATTTGAACCAGTTTGTGGTGAAACACTACAGCCTTTCACCACAAACTGGTGCAAGGTTGAACTATTTTTTTAACAGTGTACTTATAGAGAAAGCACCATAAGAGCTAGCTCGTCCATGGTACCCAGTACCAGAAACTTAATTTAGGCAACGAAGCTGTGCTGACTCTATTTAGTTAGTTTAAATAATATTTCAATGTCTGCTATGATATTATATAGTCCAGTTTTAAATTCAGATGTTTTAAGGGTTTCATTTAGTTTATAAAACTAAAAGGGACCTAGAAACACGTGATTTATGAAAAATTTCTTTGTTGGATTTTGGTACAAAATAATTCCCTTGTATATTTCTAAGAGAAAATTTTCTATTTTGTATTGATAGAAAAATTTACCATCAAACTTTGGTTAATTTGTCACTAAGCCCAAGCGCGCATTAGAGACTTCCATCGCGGCGACTTGAACATAACTATAACTCTCAAAATTTAAAGAAGTCTGCAGTTTTTTTTGTAGCAATTTGATTTTGATGTCTTTCAGCGTGTAAGTCTGCAGTTTTTACAGCAGTTTTGAATACATTCTAAAGACATTTCAGCGGTCTTAATAAAAAAGCTGCAGAGTTTCTCAAGAAAACTGCAAAGCGTCTTAATTCCTTTCGGGTTTTTTTGAAGCAATGTTGCAGAATGTTTGAAGTGGATACCTTTATAAAACATTCTAAAGAAAGCTTAGTGTTATTTCACTAGAGAGATTATCCAAGTTATCTTAATAAATCCCCCCTTTGATACAGCAATCTGTTAAAAGTATCCCAAAATGCACGTATTCATAAACTGACATCCCCATTAATGATACACAGAATGTTGAATCAAAATTACTTCACAATTCCAACACATTTCGATTACAACTATTTTAACTCGAATCATATAAAGGAAGATATACAATAGGGTAGGTCATTTTCCTATGGCGAAAAAAATTTTTACAAATTCTATCGGGCACAGCAAGAAAAGGGTGCCAAATGGTCTCAAACTAACATGTGTAAAATATTATTCCATTATAATAACTCTTTTTGCCTCCGGATTGGCCTCAAATAGAACAAAAATATGTAATTTTTCATATTTTTTTAAAATTATATAAATTAAATTTTTTTGTCGATAACTTCTTAAAGCTCACAAATAAGGGTCTTTAAAAGCAATTTTAATCACATTAGCCACCTTTATGTATAATCAATACAAAAACAACTGCCAAAGTGGCAATGTAATATGCTATCATATTAACAATAGTCGTAGAATAGGAGGATCTTTTTTGCCAACAAACAGTGGATTGTCAGTGGTACATCTTTTAAACATTGGTAGTTCAGATACATTTTTCCTCAAGTTTGGTCAGTACAAAGCGGTATTTTTAATTTTTAAAAGTAGAAATAGTTATATTTTTCATAAATATGCCGCGCTTTCAAAATTCAGCGGACCGTTATTTCACTGGCTGGTCTTGGGATACAAATATGATCGCAAAAAATTGTTGAAACAATTGTCGAATAGATAATTCGTTCATTAGGCAAAATATATCAGTTATGATTCACCTCAGTCATGATTTACCTATTTTTTGCTATAACAATAGACTGAAACATAGACCCATGAATTATACTACTTTGGAGGGAGGACTGACTCAAAATGCCTCCTTAGCATTCCCTTATGCGTTCATAAAAGTTAAAATATAGCAAATTTAACTGTTTAAGATAATTACAAGTAAGTTTTTAAAAGTAATGTAGCTTATTTAAAACTTAGGGGATAATACTGAGCCTTATGCTGAAAACGGGGATCTACTGCTCTTCTTGAGAAAATATTTCAAAATTTGACTCTTAAAATGTGGTTTTAATTTATTTTTGGACATTAGTGACTCATGTGGTCACTTGGGATGGAATATTCCTAATATACCAAAGAAATTTCAAGGAAAACCCCAACTTTTAAACAATTATCCAAATGTTTTCCTTGGGGTTGAAATATAACCCAAAAAAGGTACCCACCTTCTGACATATCCATTTTTATTAAAAATTTAATGTTTTTAAAATCCTACTCAACTGGCAATAAGAGTTTCGCACATTTTTATGATTCCAACAATCAATTTTTGATTGCCAGTCCTAACCATTGAGATATTTTAAAATATGTTGTATTACAACTCAAGTATTTCAACTCTGGTTTCATTTATAATTACTTTATAGTCTTTAATGATGATTTTTTTACCATTGTGCACATTTACATTAATGACGGCTTCGTGAAATCGAGGTAAAAACTTGATTTTAGTTTGTCCATTTTTACATTAAATTACTATATTAATCGAAACTTTAAGGCCAATCCGGAGGCAAAAAGAGTTGTTATAATCGAATAATATTTTACACGCGTCAGTTTGAGACCATTTGGCACCCTTTTGTCGCTGTGCCCCCGGGAAAATGTGAAAAAAATTTTTTGACCCACCCTAATATACAATCTAAAACTTGTTTTGGGACTCAACGTGTATGGAAATAATATTACAGCAAACACTAATCGGTAAAGAACATTACAGAACGGTATTTATACGAATTTTCGTTTAACGTGGGTTTAGACGAATGAATTAATTGAGATGTGAGTCCGTTTGAAATGAAATGAATTCAGATGATCTAGGTAAGGATCGTTGCGTATGGGGCATCAGAGTAAATTTTAATCCCGAGCAATTCGCATTCGAAAAGGGATTTTAGAAATGTTTGGTTGAAGTATGTTTTCCGATTGAGGCTGATGTAAATCCTCTTCTCCGTGTGGAAACTATAGATAGTCATATAGTAGATAGTTATTATGCAAAAGTGGATGCGTTATTTGGTTACTTCAAAACTATTTTACCAATGAGCTGCAACAGTGAGAAAAGTTAAGGATGAAGGATTTTGTAAGAGGGAAGACGAGGTTTTCGGTATTAAGGAAATCTCTAGGAATCCCGTTTCAGGCTTAATTCTAAAGATACAGTTTTCATTTTCCTCTATATTACTTAGTTACAGGTCAATCTTGCGAAAGACGGGAAAAAAACTTTTCTCGTCACTGCACTCTTAAAACGATTGTATCAAAATTGAGTAAAAAGTACTCAAAAGGCTCCGATCCAATAAGTACTCAAATTTGAATACATGAATATACTCATTCTGAAAATTGCATACTCAAAAATGAAACATCGTGAGCTCATTTTTGAGTTCAAGCTAAAGATGTTTCATTTTTGAGTAGTATGCACATTTTCAGAAATGAGTATATTCATGTATTCAAATTTGAGTACTTATTGGATCGGAGCCTTTTTGAGTACTTTTTACTCAATTTTGATACAATCGTTTTAACGGTGTGGCAAACATTATTATTATTATTTCCTTTCACAATCTTTTAAAACTGCGGTTTTTCTATTTTAATTGCTTATCCCAAGCAAAAAAAATCCCTCCACGATCGTTACTTTCGAAAACCACTCAGCATTGAAAATTACGAGTTTTAGTACATACTATTTTTAGCTTCGGCCGGAATTAAAAATACGGATAAGAGGGAAAAAATAATTTTTTTATACGCAAAAACATTTTTCCTCATCACGCAATAATTAAAATCGAGTTAATTAACGAGTGTTCTGTATTCACGCTCCTTAATTATAATCCATAATTAAAAATATCAAGCTTAATTAATGCCTTAAAATAGTTTTGCGCTGTTTTTTTTCCTCGGGGCTTTCTTCGAAGAGAAGTTTATTGTCGTAAACTTTCCCTCCATCTAGTTTATATTTTATACTTATAAAATATTCAGCTCGTTTTAAGAATGATGCTGCTTTTTAATTAGTCTGGACTTTTATTAACAAAATTAAGACAAAAAGGAAGAATTTATGGTATAGATAAAAGGATTTTTATTTAGCTCCTTTTCAACTAAGTTATTAACCACAGTTTTTAAAGTTGTCTAGTGTGTTATAGATACCACAGAGTATAGAGTTTAACAGAGGATTCATCTCCATAGACGCTAATAGAAACTTTTTTGACATGGGATTTCCCATAGACAACTTCTGGTACATCGGACCGCCTCCTATAGTTCCTCGTCACTCCTTCTACGTCTCTGTCATTCGCCCACTGAAGCTGTCACTCAAATCCAAATCAGAAGTGGAGGGTAAAGCGCAGCACCGATGAAATTAAAATGCCGCTTGATGGAAGTTCTATGTCCAATCAGGAATCACTTTCGCATTTCGCCTTCTCTGATTGGCTGCTAGTGAAATTAATTATAATCTGCGAGCATGAATTAAATTAAGAGGAAAACGGTCGTTTGGATTCTCTGTTAGCTCTTTACTCTGTGGTAGAAACGTAGTGTTTTTAGTATTTTTTAATCCAACGTTTTTTTAATACAAATTTGTGTTCACCTATTTATTAGATCGGGAAAGCAAAAATCACATGTAAAACAAAAGTGAAAAATCTCTTACTATATATGGAAATAAATGAATTAAAGATATCTTTAAGTGTAAACTCACAACTCTCAAACGTCACCTCCAACCGTGGACCGGTTTCGTCCTTGTTAGGACTCATCAGCACGGTATGGGAAGGTAACGCAAGAGAGTGGAGGGCAAGTACTAGTCTAGCCGACTATAACTAGACTAGTACTTGCCCTCCACTCTCTTGCGTTACCTTCCTATATACCGTGCTGATGAGTCCTAACAAGGACGAAACCGGTCCACGGTTGGAGGTGACGTTTGAGAGTTGTGAGTTTACACTTATTGTCCGCTTAACCAGCAATAATTGGTGAAATACTCCTTTCATTTAAAGATATCTTTGTTTCACAAAATTTTAATATTATCAGAAGAGTTGTACTTTGTACGTTCTGTGAGATGAAATATATCCCAGTTAATATCTTAAGTTTACTTGAATTCAATCTTAAACATTTTGTTTAGCAACTATTTGGCAAAAAGTAAAATTGATCCCTCGTTTACACAGCTGATTTCAACAAGAAACACATAAGCAGATGGATTTGGCCTGTTCCCATCAGCTCTCTATCGGGTCCTGCCATCTCATTTCCAGTGACCCAACACAAATCAATGGCTCCTTCATTCTTAAAGAGAATGAGATGTCTCGGAGAGAAACACCCCCCAACGAAAAAGAATTTCTCCTTTTTCTCCCGATCGCCTCCAAAGGTATCGTTTGAGCATTGACAGCCGATAACACTCCTCTGAGATTAAACAAGCGATCCATATATTGATCTCCCCCTGGGAAGAAAATAACTAGAGTTTTGCGAATTTTAGCACAGCCCGAGTTGAGACAGGTGGTGGGGTTTTAATTGCTCCGAAAACGTTCTCTCTAAGAATTCGCGTGATTTCGTACCAACAGCAGAGATTACAATTTCCGGAATTCCGCGCTTTCCGGAGATCTTGACTAAAGGGGTTTTCTTGTTATGAACTACTAACTCTCTTCTCGTTTCTCGGCAGTAGAGCTATTATGTGTGTAGGTGGAGCTTTGATACAGCCTTGTATGGCGAGTGTGTGGCAAAAAGATCCATAAGATAAGGGACGAGTCTAAGGGCGCTTCTATACTTTTACAATGGGATCTTTTTTTTGGCCCCGCTTACTTGGTGGGGTCAATTAGCGAACAAAAGAGTTCCCTTCCTCTGAAGGGGATGATAGGAGAAACCAGTAAACCCACTAAAGTGGGAAAAACTAAAAAAACCCACTTATTATTTAGGAGAAAACCACTTAAATTTGAAAAAAAAACCCACACCTTTTCCGTGAAGAAACCCAGTTTTATATGGGTTTTTTCAATAAAACCCGGAAAAAAACCATATAAAAACGCGGAAAAGGCGTGTTTTTTTTTCAAATTTAAGTGGTTTTCTCCTAAATAATAAGTGGGTTTTTCAAATTTAAGTTGGTTTCTCTTAAATAGTAAGTGGGTTTTTTAAATTTAAGTGGTTTTCTCCTAAATAGTAAGTGGGTTTTTTCAAATTTAAGCAGGTTTCTCCTAAATAGTAAGTGGTTTTTTTCAAATTTTAGTGAGTTCTTTCTATGTTAAATGTGTTCTGTCAAAATAATATAAATTTTCCCCCGTATAATTTGTCAAAATAGTTTATTTTTCCCAGCAGGTTTTTTAATTAGCTTTGGATAAGCGAAGCATCTGAAAATGAAAATCCCTTGTAATTTTGTCTCCAAATGTTACAATCTGAAGTGTAAGATCGTTTCCACAGACGCTAACAATGAGATCAGAAGTTCTAAGCCCTCTCTGTCTAGTAGAGTTACTTTACGGTAGGTTTGAAGTAGGTTTAAATGGGGTTGGCGTATTCCATGGATCGTGTGTCTCTCCCCAGGGAACTGTGAGTTTAGTTGTATGGGGGGGAGGATAGTTCATTTTTCCGGAGCTGCCTTTGTTCCGTTTCAGTAATTTTCAGACGCTTCCCTTTGTTTTTTGGAGTCTTTTTGAAGTTCCCTTAAATTGCAGTAGCTCTCTTAGCCGTATAAATTATGCGGTCAATAGGGGGAAGAGTCGTTGAAGTTTTAAACATTGAAGATGCATTTTTGTCTGGTAGGGAAACATTAAGACGGGAGATGTTCAAAGTCAACAGCTCAATTTTTTCGTCTGTATTATTCATAATACCATTAGCATTGCTCTCTAAGAATTGCAACTTGAGCGTCTTTTCATTTAATAAACAATGACTCTTCATTAGATTCAGTGTTGGATGTAAGCAGGAATGTGGTTTTAGGGTTTTCAATTTTTATTACATAAAACTATAGAAAAGCCATAGCTAAAGCCTGGCTCTTTGGGCTTGACGAGCTATTGCACTGTTTTTGCCTTGTTACAAATCCTAATGAAGTTTTTCTCTTCGCTGTTCCAATAAGTTCACAGTGGCATTAAGATTTTTGTTACAATAAATTTTGCAGTCGAAATACAATTATAGTTTTCACTTGCACATGGTACTGTATCAGTGTTATCTTTTGATACTAAATTTAAAAGGCTAAAAAAATAACAGTTTTATGTAAAAGTACGAAAATTAAGAAAAAAATTAAGATTCAATTCAACAGAATCCTATCAAAATGACTTATCATCAATTACAGGGTATTAACAAAATTAAAGTGCACAAAACATTGTTTTACTATGATTCTTTAAGGCTACACATTACCCTAAAAACTTCCAAAATGTCGAAAAAAATGTCTTGCATTTTTCAATGCCTCATGCCATTATAAATCTATGGTCAAAGTTTCAGACCTGAATTCCATTTAGTTTGGAAGTTATCTTAAGTTTTCTGAGGGACATCAGGCTCAAATGTGTAAGTCTCTAGAACTTAAAGTGCATTTTTCTCAGACTTCGTTTTCGGTGGTTTCTATTCCCTAAGGCTTTTATACTGCTCATGATAGAGTATTGAAATTTTTTGTGTATGCTTATAAATAAATATTCTTAAAAAGTTAGCTTGTATTTTGTGTCCTATTATAGTTATTTTTTTTAAATGTCAAAATGTACAGATCAACAATTTTTAAGTTTTTTTTTTTCAGTTTTCTGTAATAAAAACCCTTATTGAAGTCAAACAAAGTCAACTACTGTTTAAATACTAGCTAGCATTTAAAAAGTAGTATCTAACAATACTAAAAAGACCAAAAGTGTTTCTAAAGAACTGAAATTGACAGTTTTATAATATTTTTTAAAAAACCTTAAAAATTGAAGTTTTTTTAAATTAAAAAAAATGGTTCATTTAACTGACCCAAATTTTGGATATATGTTTATAAATATTCTTTTGAACAAAAACAGCTATATTTGCACAATGTTTAATTGTATAAATAAAGATTTTTCAAAAAAGGGTAATGTGTAGCCTTAAACGACAAAACCATCAGTGTTGTACATGCATTATAACATTCTCTGAAAACATTCATTCCCGTTGAAAAAACTCACAGAGTTCAACCCTTTTATCTACATGCTCAGATGAAAATGCTCTTCCCCACACGATTCCCTACACGATTCTCTTTCAAACTCCATTAAACACAAAATTAACCTAATTGCACTTACAACAAAACTGACATTATTCTACGCGCACATCATTCCCCCAAAAGTTTCAACACAACGTCAATTCACTGACGACTAAAGAAATAAAAATTATATTAAAGACCGAGGCTCCAAATATCCGAAAACTCCACGAGAGCATATATTGAATAAGTTCTCAAGTATTGAAAACTATGGAAGGGGGGGAGCACGCCAAGTCATTTATCATCCCAGGACTTAAGTCAGTGTTAAGGGGAACCGGACTTAATGTCCTCTGGGAAGACAAGAAGCAAAGAAAGACTTAAAAGCTTTAATTGATTTGCTAATCCCAAGAGTCAATCGACTCTTTCTTTTCGAAGCTTAATATAATGATGGAAGAAGATCTGTTTCAATTTGGGGATTAAACCGAAATGCATAATTAATTTCAGAGATTTGGCAGAGAGATCTAAAAAATCGTTCGATTCGATTCCGGAATCGATTCTTGGATTCGATTCCAACCTGGAATCGATTCCTGTAGGGCCAGTATCGAAAAATTGGAATCGAACTATTTCAAACATAAATCAAATATAATTAGTAAGTATTGCTAATTTAATTAATAATCAGCAAAATATTAATTATCAAATTACTAATTAATTATTTACAAAATTGTTAATAATTATCTGCATTATTAGATTATTAAGTATGATTCCTGTGCTGCAGAATACAAAATCTAATCAAAATACTAATTAATTGGAGAACAAAATTGCTAATAAATATCTGTATTAATTAGAAAATTGAGTACGATTCCTAAGATTCGTTTCCTACCGAAATCGATTCTTTGGTGTCGAATCCTAGGCATTTGATTCCTTTAGAAATATTTACAACCCGCTAGAAAGAAGATCTCTTTCAATTTGGGGATTAAACCGTTGAAATGCATAATTAATTTCAGAGATTTCGCAGAGGTTTTTTCAGACGTTTTTCTTTTGGGGAAAATTCTTATAAGGAGTAAGTTAATCTGTGTGACCGCGTTTTTATCGTTTGGAAGGAGATAAACTTCTAATCATAGCTCGATTCTTCTTCTGTAGAACTTTAAGCAATAAATTCAATGCCAATGTTTAAGTATTTTAAACGTAATTTATTTTAAAATAACATGCTCATATAGTAGAGCTGCTTTTAGTACTGCTCATTCTTGTAATTGATTGTAATAAAATTTGAGCTTGAACAAATTTTAATCTTGTGATGGTAGTTTTAAAAAACAACTTAAAACTTTTAAATAAAATAATTATCTTTCTTTCAAAATCTAGCATTATAACACACGAATTTTAAGCATCTACTTAACCACTTATTGGCAACCTCCAGCCCGCCAGGCTATTTGTCCCACAGAGAAAAATCATAACAGAGGGTCCAAAACGATATATTCAAAAGTTGGATGGATATGGGGCGCCACGAGGAACTATAAATAATTGACAGAGAGATCGGCAGTACATTTTGGTGACCAAACCTGTGATTGGCTGTCACTCAATCCTCTATTTTCGATGGAGAAGGAAAAAGTTTTTCTCAACCAATCAGGCTTTTTCCTCCGCCTCTCATGACGTAGATGCGATCGCAGCGCCAAAATAGCCCCATATCCATCCAACTTTTTAATTTCCATTAGCACCTATGGTGACGGACTCTCTGTTCTAGTACTCTGTGATTTGTCCCGGCCAGCGGAACATTTTCGATTTTAGTACCTGAACAAGTTAAAACCCGGTTTTTTAAGGTATAATTTCCAAAAGTTTTTTTTTTAATTATGTCGAGGAATGGGTCGCATCGACCATTTCCATTCGTGCAGCCCAATAAAAATTAGCCTTTGAAATGTAGTTGTCAAGAGGTAAGTAGTCTGGGGGGATCCCCCAGCCCCCCGTAAGGACTTGTAATTTAAGAATTTAAAACTATTTTTTCAATAAGTTAATACAAATTCTACCCAAAAATGTTCCTTAGTGCTTCATTAGACCTATTAAATATAGATGGGAGTGGCTGAGGAACAATCTAGGGCCCCTCACGAAATTTAATTTTTATTTACACCCCTGAGATTAATCTAACTTTTGCATTATACTTATAATAATTCTTAATCAAGATCATATAATTCGTCCAGATTAATGTTTAATTTTAGAACTATAACTGTTTTTTGATAAAAAAACGCATTTTTTTTCAAAATTTTACCTATTATCTACTCTATGGCCCTCCACGTCATTTTAATCTTTGAGTCAGGCCCGCAGGCTCAAAAAGGTTGACCATACCACCTGTACTTAACCATTAATTTATGTTACCTAACATCAAAAATCTTATTATCTTGCTTCTAATACTTGTTGAGCACTTTTATTTAAAAGAGGATCATTAAGTAAATCACAAAAGCATGTGGCAACAAGGGAGAATCCAAGGGGGCTATGAGGTTGGGCGATGCCTAAATACCCGAATTCCCAGTCTCTATGAGCCAATGAGAAGTCACTATTCCAGATCTCTTTCAAAATACAACCATCTCATTGGATCTGAGGTATTGGGATTTCGGATAAATAAGGACGTGTATGAGGTTGTAGCAAGTAACAACTCAACTCTAACGAATTTCGCTAATACTTAAGCATGGGTCAACTTTAGTAGATCACTTCGTAGTTTAAATTCTTCCACTTTTTCATGAAAACAGGTAGTAATAGGTAATTTGTTATGCTACCTTGAGAGAAATCTTTAAAAATTTGTTATGTAATTAATCCTTTTAAAATGAGAAAGTCATGGCAACACACATGTTGTAATTTCCTCAGATACTAAAGTCCTAGATTCGCTATACTGATGTGGCATAGCATCTATTTATTTTGAATAGGCGCCTGAAAATATTTCCTTCCCCAACACTGAATCAGTAACCATGACAACTATCTACGTCCAAGTGACGAAGAAGGTTTACTATTGGTTGGGCAACGAGTGTAACTATGGTTACGCTTCTAGCGAGGAGGGAAAGCACTATTTCTCAGGCGCCAATTTGAAATGAACAGAGTATAGTAAATTATACGTACGAAAAATGACAATTCATCATCATCTACATCTACAGCATCAATCCTTTACATCCAAGACTTTGCTCTAATTCAAATAATTTTCATAACTGATTCTCCACGCAAAATACCTAAAGTATATTCAACATCTTAAATACAGTTTAAGACAGTGGTCCTCAACCTTTTTACTACCACGGACCGGTCGACGTTTGATAATTTTACCGCGGCCCGCTGGGGGGGTGAGATAGTTTACATTCTAGATTATTTTGATTTATTAATTTTAATTTAATTGTATATTTAAACATGCTTTCAAAATAAAATACAGTTACACCAAAAAATAAATATAAAGTGATTTATATTTCCTTTCATTCATTAATTTGGAGTATAAGCCTAGGAATTTAAATTCCTTTTTAATGAAATGGTCGGCCCGCGGCCCAGTGTCATTTGAACCACGGACCGGCACTGGTCCTCGGACCGGGGGGCATATTCTATTTCCCTCGCCGTTACAGAGCTTTTCTTAATAATCTCCAAAATCATAATTAATGTGTTCAAGGTCACTAATCCACGCTATTAATTATGATTTTGGTGATTATTAAGAAATGTTCTGTAACGGCGAGGGAAATAGAATACGCGACCGGGGGTTGGAGACCACTGGTATAAGATACCTAAAAATTACGCTTTCCTGCATCAATAGCTAGAAAACTCCTGTAATCCCCAAAACAAATACTACACTACCACAACGGACAAATTTCTCCCATACAGCTCTCTGTAAACGTGCCATCAGAGTAAGAAAGAACTCTCTCAGACCGTGGCGAAATAAATGATTCACTGTTATTGAATCTTATCTTCCCCAACAGGAAACGACAACAAATTACCTCTCCCATTAATAAATCAACTCCGGAGCCTTTTTCGCGAATAAATTATTCACTTTTCGCGTTCCTCTCATTGGAAACGAATGTGCTCTTTTTCGTTGGGATGTTCTGTGTGTGTGTGTCAATTAATGGCAGACGATACTATGCGGGGACATGAATGTATTCATAATAAAGCGAGGTTTGTTCAATGCTGAATGTGCCATCAGAAAATGCTTCTTTCAGCCTGAAACTACTTGTATATTAAAAATGCGCAAGTGATGTTTAGGATAAGTTTTCAAGGGAAGAAATGTAAGCTTAAAACATAATATCAATTTTATGCATTAGTTAAAAAGAATGATGCTTGAAGAAACTTTTAGTTAATACATGTTGAAAATTAACTCTTGTGAATGGATAATAAACTTGTAAGAAATATTCCAGGTTTTACAGAAGGAGTATTTGTAAAACTTTACAGCTAACTCTTTTTGTTACGGTTTTGGGGAGTGTGGAACAATAATCTATAGTATTTGCATTTAACTTATGCATTTGCAGTGTAATAAAGTTGTTTGCAAATTTTTCCACATTTTAACTTATGCATTACTTTTTAACTTTTCCACGTTCGAAGAAAGACACACATTTTCCCCAAATTACTCGGAGGTAAATGTTCGTTTTGAAGTACATAATTGTTTTCTTTATCAAGCAATAAAAATAGATCAGTCCCTTATGTAGAATAATGCACATTTAAAAAAATACAAGTTGAAATCTATCCCTATAAAATACGTTTTTTTAATTTGGTGCACAAATACTTTTTTTTATATTAATGTCTACATAAAACTCAGGGAATGTGACATTATTGTCATTTTCTTAGTAATGAGTTTGATAAAGTTCTTTTATTACCTTTATATAATGAATGTGGGAAGAATCTTTACTGTAAGCAAAACAGAATAACCCAGCAAGATTTTCTGTGTAAGGGACCATTCATTAATTACGTAAGGGTCCCGAGGGGAAGGGGGATTGGGAAAATCTCTACATACCCTTACTTGGGGGTGGGGGGTCAAACCCATTCTTGCGTAAGATTTTCGAAGTTAATGTAAACAAATTCCAATTATTCTAATCAAATTACTATTGAATAACCCCAGAAAAACTTAAAAATGCTGATGATCTCGGTATATTATCGAAGCTTTAATTAAAAAAATGAAGGTATATCAGATGTATCTTTCTTATCGGAGTTTAAACTGATTAAGCGAAATCGAGTCTTACGAAAGAATAAGGGGGGTTGAAAAATCTTACGTACCCACGTACCCTTAGGGGCCATTCATTAATTACGTAAGGATGATTTTAGCAATTTTTGACCCCCCCTCCCCCCATGTAAGGGTACGTAAGATTTTTCAAACCCCTCCCCCCTATTCTTACGTAAGATTCCATTATGTTTTTCAAAACAAAATGTTAGAAAACTCTCCGTTTGACGTAAATCAAAGATTTGTATTTTTCAACAGATAAGTAATATTCTTGCTGTCAACTACATATTACTATTATATTATTATCTCTTGATTAGAATAATTGGAATTTGTTTATATTAACTAGGAAAATCTTACGTAAGAATTGGTTTGACCCCCCACCCCCCAAGTAAGGGTATGTAGAGATTTTTCCAACCCCCCCTCCCCCTCGGGACCCTTTTGTAATTAATGAATGGCCCCTTACATGGGGGTAAGAGGGTCAATAATTGCCAAAATCATCCTTACGTAATTAATGAACGGCCCATAACCCCAATCCTAGCAATCGACCAATAGGAATTTTAACTCCTTTTAGTTCTTTCCTATGTATTTCAAAACGATCTTCGAGGTATGCTTATTTATTTTCATTTTAGCAATGTGATATCATTTCCGACAACTTAAATCCACGCATATTAAACTGTAATTACGACTCATATAATAAACAACTAATTGAACCTCTATACATCTTTTCCACCACCATAAACCAACAACCAACTCACAGTCTTTATACAATCTGAACATCGCTCAGAGAAGACCCTGCCTTTAATTCGCGTTCGCCGTATACTATATACGTCCTGACGTATTACGCCGGCGGAACAGCTAAATAATTGTCGACCAATTGTGCCCAGAGGTTGCGGGGGGAGCTGTATTGAGTTAAGCCGTTAAGCACGTTGCGCGTCCCCGAGACTCAATTAGGAGTTCCGAGCTTCATTTGTCACTGCGACCGCCTCCCAATCTCGACCTGAAAGGTGGGCTTTGCTGCTGAGATCTGTCACACTTTCGGCGGGAGAGGATGCTTTCGGGAGAAATCCTATAATATTGCAATGGGTTTTAGATCAGGTGCTGGTTTTATTTGAAGAGAACTTGTCTTGAAAAGGGAAATAGTTCAAAGCAAATTGGTTGAGAGAAGAAGCAAAACGGTTGGGTCGCGTTTAAAGTTCACATAGGAATTATGAATGTCGGCAGTTTTTCGTTAACTTTGAATATTATGGAAAGAAAAATGTTTTGACTGAAATTTAAACAAGTTTTCTTCGTATGTTTTTGTACGTTTTGGACATCAGTAACTATATAGACCATACACTCTTAAAACGATTGTATCAAAACTGAGTAAAAAAGTACTCAAAAAGGCTACGATCCAAAAATACTCAAATTTGAATACATGAATATACTCATTTCTGAAAATGTGCATACTCAAAAATGAAACATCTTGGGCTTGAACTCAAAAATGAGCTCATAATGTTTCATTTTTGAGTATGCACATTTTCAGAATGAGTATATTCATGTATTCAAATTTGAGTATTTTTGGATCGGAGCCTTTTTGAGTACTTTTTTACTCAGTTTTGATACAATCGTTTTAAGAGTGTATTATTAAGCCGTAATTTTTAGTCTTTATTTGTTCAAATTGGATTTTAGTGTTTATTTCTCAAGTTTAGGCTCAAAACTAAATGGAGCTAAATAAAACTAATAAAAAGCACCGTGGCTCCAGTCCACAGGTGCTCGCTGGGTAACGTTAAGTTTGTATTTCTTATAGGGCAGTTCAGTGGTCAAGGATAATGTCCAGTAGTACCCGCTCATTGGAAATAAAAATAAAAAGTTTAGGATCAGGTCAAACTTAAAAGTTGAGAGAAAAAAGCAAAACGTTTTGGTTGCATTTTAAGTTCATTTAGAAATTGCGATTGTCCACAGAAGTTTTTCGATAGCTTTTGAATAATGTGAAAAGGAAATAAAATTCCATCTTCTAATTGAAATGGAAATGGGTAAATTTCTTGAGTATTAGGTAGGGGCTTCAGCTTAAGTCATTATGAACCATATTATTAACTTGTTAACTCTTAGTATTTATTTTTTAAACTTGGTTTGTATTTTTAAGACGAAAAACTAAACTGGTGATTCTGATATCTTGAAAATATTGGCCCTTTCAAGTGAAACAAAAATTTTACTTTGAACATATCCTGGAAAAGAGTAAATCTGAAAGAGTGCACAAAGTATATTCGTAAGGATGGTTATTCCATGTAATTTCAAAGTTGGTGGTACCGTCAGTAAACAAAAGGGTTAATAACGATACTTTACCAATAATATGTTCCCCTCCTCTATGAAACTCATTAGGTATTCCGCAACCTCTATTCCTAACTTCTTCATCAGCAGGAGCAGCAAATCGCACTGACTGATGCGGTCCCCTCCAAAGGATATATCCCCCAGTTCTATTTGCCGAAGTCTCCCCCTCGTTCTATTACCGAAATGGGTTTTCCTACTTCGAGGAAGAGCCAGTCAATAGCTGTGCAGAGAGGATTTGTTTATCGAACTTAGCAAGAGGCAGGAATGGCCACTTCTCATTAAAACGGAGAGTAGTGAGTGGACAATGGTCGATTGTTGTGTCGAGGGAATGGATTCCAATTTTGACTAACAAATGTCCTTAGGGTTCGAGAATTCGTTCGAATCTCTCGTGATAGTACAATCGACTCTGCTTAATACGATCACGGTTATAATGTTATAAATCGGATTATGTTATCGCAACTTACCTTCAGTCCTGTCCCGATCACTTCTATTTAACTTAACGCCAAATACAGGGTGTTACAGATATGTGATTCATGACTTTTAGGAGGGGCAGAACACGCCTAGACAACTCAGAAACACCTAAGGAACGGGGCAGTTGGAAATGCACCCCTAGCGACCTACTAGGGGTTTTTATAAGCCAAAATGGGAAGTTGTATTGAAATTGACCCGGAACCCTTTATGATTGGATTGGAACCAGCAAAATCGTTCGATTACGGCATTTGTTACATTAAATCCAATCTAGGAGCTGAATTTTAAGCTCATAAACTGGTTTTATGGAATAATTACCTGAATCTATAGTGTTAATTCGATCTTAAAAGGTTGCATGTCAATTTCCATGGGGAAGTTTACAACTTCCCATGCCTGCTTATAAAAACCCCTAGGTAGTTAGGGGGGTATTTCCAACACCCCTATTCCCATATGATTCTAAGTCGTCTAGAAGTGTCCTATTACCTCTCCTAAAAGTTATGAAACACTTATCTGAAACACCCTGTATACCGTTTTATACTATCCATGTACCGTTTAATTTAATGTATCAAAATCTGGTGAAATCCCCCTTCAAACCTCCATTTTCCCCTACATTGAAGGCCAATATCAATACATAAAAAGAATAAGAATGTAACCATGATGAGGGAAAAACGTACGCCTCCCCTCAAACATTCTATAATCAGTCCTTTTCCATATTAATTTGGAAATTATTTAAGCAATAAATGCGTAAAAATATGCGTTTTGCTTACAGTAAAATTATTCCCGTTTTTGAACATACACACATTTCTTACAATTTTTATTAAGTAATTAAAAACTTGTTTAAATAGTTTAATTTAAGGCTAATTAATTACAACTTCGTTTTTCAAGAACAATTTTCCGAAACACGATAAAACGAAAACAAATTATTTTTTGCAACACCAAAGAAAGCTTTGCGGAAATAATTTTATCCCCAAGTATTAATCGATCTCTGCACTTCAAATATATGTTCCTTGTTTTTTAATCCGCATTTTTTTACCTTTCAAGCTGTTTTGTTATTGTTATTATTATTTAATTTCCCTTCTCCGTCCCTGAGGAAAAAAAAATTCCTAATTAGTCGGAGGTAATAAATATATTTGCGGGGGCTTTTTTTTTCAGCTTTCTATTTCTAGTTCACTGACTGCTGAAGATAATTGTCCTTTTTTTAAAGTGAAATCCATGCAACTAGAATAAATACCACAAACAGTGAAACTACAGTTATTAGAAACTACACATTGCCCAAACCATTAACAAAGAAATCAAATATCCTATTTTTTATTTATACTATATGATACCCAAGAATAGTTTAATGATAATGCTGCTTTTTATGCTTAAAGTGGTTTTAAAATTATTGTGCTTTATTTTTTTAATCACCTTAATTTTATGTTTTTTTAGAATCGAAATGTTTATTAACTCAATTATTTTTTTTACTTTGCCATAAATTAGCTTTATTCGTAGTTACTCTTCCATAAAAGTATTCAGAATTTTTATTTAAAGTTAAAACTACAGTCGAATCCGCTTAATGTGATCACGGTTAATGTTATCAATCGGATAATGTTATCGAAATCAACAGGTCCCGATCATTCCTATTTAATTTAATGTAAAACACATCGTTTAATGTGATCAACTAAGTATCAACAAGCCGCTTAATGTTATCAAAATTTGTATATATCCCCTAAAAAACGTCCGTTTTCAAGTTTCGTTTTGAAGTCAATAATTTTTTTTCTGAATCTCAGTATGAGTTTACCGCTGCACCGTTATATTTCTTTGGTTTGATTGTAAGAAAAAGAAAATATTCGATGCTCTCCGCATACATTGGAAGAAAACTGTTAAAGGGGGGGATGCAAAGCAATGTTTGTGATTGGTTATCACCATTGGCGCCTTGCAGATGTTTTTGATAAGAGATTTTGATTTTTTCCTTGTTTAGTGGAATTCAGATTAATTTCAGTGATTTATGTGTTAGCCTTTTCCATGCAAATTTTTGAAAGTTCGTGTTGATCTTGTCTGGATGTCAAAAGAAAACGAATGTATGAGCGGAATCACATAGGTGTAGAGTAGTGTGTAGTAACAAATGAAATAATAAAGTAAGAGATTATTTTATTTTTATTTATTGGATATTTTACTCTTAAAATTGTAAGTTGCAAAGTACATAATGTAAAATTGTTTTAAATACATTAACTAGATTATATAATTTTTATTTTAAAGCAAACAATATAGTTACACCGTTTGTTGCTTTTTTTATATGGAATCGCTTATTGTTATCAATCGGATAATGTTATCAAATTCATCTCGGACAATTGCGATCACATTACGCGGACTCGACTGTATCTCACTTCTTAGAAAAGACCGTCTGCTTTGGAAAATTTGTCAACATTTATAGCATTGAAACAACTAAGCCCTATTATACGGTTTTCTATAAAATACAACTACGTTTTCACATGTTTTAAAGTTGGGTCTCAAGAGGAAGAAAGATAAAAAAAAGATAGTTCGACTGCGTTCTGCTTATAGAAAAGATTTTCTCCCTTTTTGTATGAGATTTGTGTTTAGCGGCGATCGGAATTTCTTACATGAGATCCTCTAAGTCTGAAGTATTTAGCTGAGAGTCTAGTCCAGGGGTTCCCAACCTTTTTGAACCTGCGTACCACTTGTCTTTTTGAGAAATTTTGGCGTACCACCAGATCTAAATATTTTAATAAACGTATAATAGTTTCTCTTCTAAAAGTATTCAAAGGCTTTTTGAATTAAATGCCTGAGAAAACTTCATATTTAATGGTTAGATATTTGTTTACTTATAACATGCTTTTAATAAAGAAGAAATAAAAAGATAAAAATGGTATTAATTTACAGTTTTATTTATTATACCCATAGGTCTAAAAATAAATAATACAAAATATACATTTATAGTCTTTAGTGCGAAATTTGTTGTTGTTTCCCTGTGATTAAAATATCAACGTTAGGAGTAATGGAACTTATCTTCACTCTTAAGTCCTCTTCAACATCCAGAAGTTAATTAAAGATTTCTCTTTAAAATAATGAAATAATCTTTCATGGAACTATCTTCTGTAAGATCGATAAAACTTTCTTATGGTTCCTTTCTTTTAGTGCTTTGACTCAGGCGTACCACCTGAAACGTTCTCGCGTACCACCAGTGGTACGCGTACCACCGGTTGGGAACCCCTGGTCTAGTCAGTCTACCCTTATTACACTACATTTTCGAGAAATTTTACTAAATACAAAACGATTATGGACAATTTGTGCATGTAAAGAGAAACTGCATAGCTTTCTTATAAGTCTTGTAGCCTGAACTTATCCGCTCGAGGTTTAAAATAATTATTGTGTAATAACTATATGTATACATTACAAAAAGACTATTTGTTGGTAAAAAAATCATCTCAAAATAGTAAATTATAAACGCAAGACTTATAAGAAAGCTATGCAGTTTCTCTTTACATGCACAAATTGTCCATAACCGTTTTGTATTTAGTAAAATTTCTCGAAAATGTAGTGTAATAATAAATGTAGTTTATATAAGGGTCCGTTCAAATATTACGTAAGCACTTTTTTGGTCATTTTAACCCCCCCTTGTCATGAAAGATAGGCAAACCTGAACCCCCCACCATAATTACTTAAGAAACTGCTGGACCCCCCCCCCGAAATTTTTACATCCCTTTTAGAAAGTACTGGTTTTTTCCTTGAAAATTAGGGTACTTATACAAAAAGGAGCTGTCTTTTTTGGGTGTAACCCTAAGGGTTCAAAAATGAGTCGAAACACTACTTTTTGGGGTTAAAATTTCAAAATGTTTGGAGATCCATCCCCAGAAAAAAGTGCTTACGTCAGATTTTCTAACTCTATTTTGTGTTAAATACATTTTTGGTTGAGTTTTGAAATTATTTATGCAAGAAACAATAAGAGATATTCGAAAATGCAGTATCTTACGTAAGCATCACTCATATCCCCGGAAAAATAAGCAAAGAGCAAACCCCCCCCTTAGGTGCTTACGTAATATTTGAACGGCCCTTAAGGGTTGGAATAACACATGTTGACATTATAATTTTGCATGTCCTTGATATTATTTACACTTTCCCTGTCTTATCCGTCCTTTTAAGAGTAATGTTCAGCTATTCTCCCCTCGTAAAAAGTGTTTAGGAAACCTTTCCAATTACTCCCACAGTCAGTGACAGAGTGGAGGGACAATGGGGGGGTGACCTCTCTCTGATGGCAATAAGTGTCGCAATTAAAGTCACCTGGATGGCGGTAGGAAGGAACAGCCATTAGCTCCCCTGCTAATCTGTCTCCCTCTGTGAGAGCGACAAACTCATTTGAACTCTAATGAAGCTTTTAATGAGATTCCAGAAGGGCTTTTAAGTCTGATGCCGTGTAAAGCAGCGGTTCCCATCCGGTGGTCCGCGGGCCATTGATGGTGGTCCGTGCGACAAAATCAACCAAAGAATCCTTAAACTTTACAACTCCTCTAATACATATATTTAGTTTTAAAAATTCAAAAACAAACTTATTAATTTTTCTTCCAAAACTTCAACTCACTCACGTCGTAAAGCTTCCTCAAATATAAGCATTTTCAGTTCCTTCACAATGTTCTCGAGTTGGAAAAAAAAAGTCCCCCGCTCAAAAAATTACTGAAGCTCAATCATCCTCTTATTCATGCACAATTTCATTTTCTTTTCGAAAACGACTCGATCAAAAGTGTAAAAAGTAACTTTCGTGCGAGGTTACTTTTTTTTTTCAGCACGGGAGCATTTCACGCCCAGAGGATCTTAAAGGTTACTATAACTCACTTCAACTGCCTCATAAAACGAGTCCAGTCTCTCTAAGGGCCTAGACACACTAGGCGACAACAGTCGCTCGAAGTCACTAAGATCCTTATTCCTTATGAGAGAAAGAAGGGACTTGAGGTATACGTTAGGGAACATACCCATACTACGTGACCCATTTTTGACCCCCCCTCCCCCCCCTTGGTGACCATCCGTAGTATATGCAAAGACCCCCTCCCTCCCCCTCTAGTTTTCACGTAGTGATTCATAAATACGGTTTGTCATCATTTTTCGCAAGCAGAAAGTTTAAAAATATTAATTTTGCTTAATTTGTCTAATTTTAATAATTAATTTGACTTAATTAGTCTTAATTTGGCAAATTTCAATAATTAATTTGGCTTAATTTTGTCGTATTGACTAGAAAAAATTGACTACGTGACGAAACCCTAAGCCCCCCCCTCCCCCCTGTGACCGAGAGTGGTATTTTGAAGACCCCCCTCCCTCCCCTGAATGAGTCACGTAGTATGGGTACGTTCCCTTACACACTTGACAGTTTATAGTGTATTTTTAGTTATTTATTTATTTATTTAATTGAGCTTTAATGAAATAATTAGCATATTTAACAGTTTTTTCTCTACTAGTAATTATTTTTTTAAAAAAAATAATATATTAATATTAATTTTATTATTCTCTGTGTTTTGGATTTCACACATTGTCAATCCTCTTAATTTGTCTATTTGTTAATTAATTATTAATTAATTATCAAAGAATTTGAAAGTAGTTGTTAGCGGTGGGGAGAAAAAAAGGGGATTTCAGAGGAGAGATGCGGTTGGAAGTGGAAAGGATGACACCCGTTTTCCTCCGCACGTTTGTGTTTCTCAAACTTTCAATATTGGCTCCCCTCCTCCCTTATCATACAGTAACAATGTTTTCAAATCCAATTCCTGAAGAAAACGGAGAAATAAACGCTATCCAAAGGCAATAGGGGATCTGGATGTCCTCCCCCGGATTTTTTTTTATTTTAGCGTATTTAAAGCATCTCTAAACTATTTCTTGGTGATTCTCAGGGATACAATAACCCCCTCCATTGGTCCCGATATGAATATTTTAACTGTTTTAATACACTCACACATAGTAAAAAAGAGATTCTTTTTTCTTGATGGACACAAATTATGGGTTGGATTTAATGATTGAAATTGATTGACCCATACCTAGATATTTGTTCCAAAAGAAGGAAATTATTCCATAGCCCTTAAAGAGGCAGCTTTTTAGAAATCGTTCACATTTACATTTTTATAAACATAATGCATAAAAAGTGTGGGTAATACAGAGTTCCTAGTACAAAAAGATGGTCTGGTGGTCCCCCAGAAATTTGACCCTTGAGAACAGGGTTTTTAATTGTTTTTTGTCCACTTAGTCCAAATTTCGGGAGGGGCCTAGGCCCCTTCTTGAGTTATGGCGCTCCCCACAGTTTGAGAAATGCTGGTCAAGTTAGTTCAACTCCCCTCAACTCCTCTTCCTTCTAATAAGGATCTTAATGACTCGCACAACTGCAGTTCTGCAACTGCTCTGCATTTCTTTCATTATTAATTCATACAGAGATATTTTAATCTGTCAGGTAACTTAGATGCTGTATACTTCAATGTTTAAAAAATAAATATCATCATTGCCAGCTCAGCCCCTTTTTTCGGTTTTAGTTATCCATTTTCCCCCCTTTTCTTTCGTAATGTTAATTATAACTATGATAAATCTATGATCCCATGGAAGAGCTTTTTGGCTCCTTTGGGAAATTACTTACATTCTCCATTTCTTTTTTGTTTTGTGATGTTCAATTGTGTGATGCTTTTATATATGTATTTTTTTATGACTTTCTTTTGTTAATAATAATAACAATAATTTATTTACACACAAAAAAAAGTTACATATTAAATCGAAAAAAGAAAAAAGAAAACACACAAAATTTAAGTTGGCCTATGAGCTACCCAGGGGTCATAAGCCCGTACGGGTAACCAAAAAGACATTAACAGATGGATTAATATACACAGAATAAGTGAAATTGTAATTAAAATAAGTAAAGAGCAATTCTTGAAATTTCTCAAAAGAACAACTCAATATTTTCTATTGTTAAAATGTAGTTTTTTAATGATTTTTTTAATTTGGAAGGAGATCTCTCAGATTTTAGATCCTCTGGTAAGCTGTTAAAAAATTTGGGAGATAAGTAATAATAATTTTTATGTAGAATTTCTTTTTTTGTTTTTGGAACTAAATATAAATTGTTTGATCGCAGACTATAACTGATGCTTCGAAGATCAGGGCTATTTTCTTGTTTAGTAAAATGTAATATAACTTTAAAGAAGAAAAAGTGACGAAGGGGTAAGACATTTAATTTTCTGTAAGATTCAAGTAAAGGAAATTGATAACTACTTAAGAATTTAATAATTTTGTTTTGAATTTTAACGACTGGATTTATATTATCTAAGTAATCTCCTCCCCAGACTGTAATACCATAACTTATTATAGAACTCACCCAAGAGTGATACAGCTGAAACAAGAACTTTTTATTAATTATCTTTTTAATAAAATAAAATTTATGGAAAATATAGCGAAGTTTATTTGTTAAATATTTTACATGAGATTTCCATTTTAAATTATAATCTACGGTTAGTCCTAGATATTTTATTGAAGAAACTAATAAATTTGAATTTGTTTGTTAACTCCCCTTATTTCTTCCCTACGTTTAATAAGGATCGTAATTTCTTAATGACTTGCGCGACTGCAGTCGCCCAGCATGGGCAGTCCACAAGATCAAAACCCACTTTCCATAAATAATGCTGTCGTTCTTAACGAGGACAAGCACGAGACCGTGCGGAAATCGACGCCCAAATTTTCGCCATTAATTATAAGCGCTTCATTAAGCGCAAAAGAATATTCAACTCCGCAACTTTTTATATTCCATCGGCAGAGAAGAAAATGGCGAAAGAAAAAAAAATGGCGGGGTTTGAGGTGCGTCGTCGATGAAATCCAAAATTAGGGCGGTGACATTAGTTTCAAAAATCTGTGGAGTTATGTCGGTAATTAATCGTTGGAGTTGAGTTGTAGCGTGCCTTCTGATTTTTAGTCCCGTGGATCATTACTGTCCAGAACAGGCGGCGATATGTGAGCGAAAAATGCAATCCAACATGTTCATGCTAAACGAGCTATTGTATTGCCAATGAGACACAGATGGCGAGATTTTTTTACAAGCCTATTCTATGGCTCAAAAAACTGTGTGAATACAAAATGTGAGCTCTTTTTTTAAAGTGAGAAGTAAATTTACTTTAAGAATGTTAACTGCCAAAGGTTCTCAAAGAGGTTTCAGTGATTCCATAAAAAATGAATTGCATGTTATTTCTGGAGTAGGCATGGGCGTAGCCAGGGTTCCACTTTGGGGGGGCAAGCAGGGCCGACTTTTTTATGTTTAAGGAGAACAATTTTAAAGCCCCGTGTGAGAGGGACGTAGCAACAGAGTATTGTTTCGAGAGGGGTTTTTGACCTTTAATGAAAATAATTTGTAAAAGTTTTGTGGGTAGTGTAGAAACAATGAAGTCTCTTTCATCCATATTAATAGGTTTAATGTAGTTTTTCAACACTTTTTTTAGGTAGAATTTGTGTCCAAGAAAAATTCATATAAGAAATAAGGTTTTTGGTAATAAAGGTTCAAGTTTCAAAGGGGGGGTCTGGGGGTTCCCCCCCCCAGAAAATTTGTGAAAATTTGACCCGAAGAACAGGGTTTTAAACTGTTTTTTAGTACACGTAAACCCAAATTTGGACTTACATTTTTAGGTAAAATTTTGATTTTAATGAACTTATTATAAAAAAGTGTGAATAATAGATGTTTTATAATACTAAAGGGGGGCCTGGGGGCCCTCCCCCATAAAAAGGGAAAGCTGCCCCTCCCTGGCTACGCCCATGGGAGTAGGTACAGGAATGTGTTAAATGTTATCATCTGCTGTACAGTGTGTTTTAGATTAGTGTTTCATACATTCTAGGAAGGGTAAGACACACCTAGTCGACTCAGAATCGCATAGAAATAGGGGGGGGGGTCGGAAATGCACAACTAACGAGCTAAGGGTTTCTATAAGCGGGCATAGGATGTTGTATAATAACAAAGTAGAAACTGACACTTGACCTTTTAAGGTTGGATTAAAACCATCGATTCAGGTATTTATTCCATAAAGCCCAATAGGTAATGAAAGAGCTGAAATTTCAGCTCCTAAATTGGTTTTTTAATCGATCGATCGATCTAACATTCAAACAAAATCGAACGATTTTGCTGGCTGATTTTAATCCAATTATAAAAGGTTACGTTGTTGTGAAAGAATTAATTAAATAAAAAGTATTTATATTCTACTTAGAAAATATTATCATTATTCAATAAGACTAATAAAGACTAAAATGGTCAAGGGTATATCCAGTTTAAGTTATGAGGGAAGATTAAAGAAGCTAAATATGTTCACTCTAGAGAAAAGAAGGATTAGAGGGGATTTGATTCAACTTTTTAAAATGCAAGGGGACACAGAGGGACTAGATTTCAATACGGGTAATAGAACAAGGGGTCACAAATTCAAATTGAATAAAGTAAAATTTAAGACGGATTGTAGAAAGCATTATTTCTTTAATAGGGTAGTGGATAGATGGAATGCGTTGCCTCAAACAATAGGGTTGTTTCCTTCAACTGAAATTGATCATTTTAACACCAAAAACACTAAGAGAAATGCAAAAGAATAATTTACCCACGCTCAAAAAATTTTTAGACCAAATAGTTAATTAGTTAAAAGCATTTAAAATTTGGAGCCGCAAAAAAAGAGGCGTGGCCAGCTGTGACGTCATTTGGTATGAACCGGCGAAAAGTACCGATCCTTTGCCTTGCCTCTTGCCTGCATTTGTGTTTTGTTTTCGAACTGAGTATTTACGCTTTGCTTATCATAAATATTTTAAACTAAGCTTTCGTTTATTGTTCTTTTACATCATTACTGTACACAAAACAGGATTAGTTTTCAAATTGAGCTTGGTTTTATTCGAGCAGATTCGAATAATTCGCCGAAAATTTCGGTTTTAACTTCGGTTGATTTCCTTAGAAACGATACACGGTTCAATAAACCAGAAATAGAGGAGTTAAACAAGCAAGATGAGTACTATTTCGTATTCTGTTTTTAAAGTTTTAAAAATCTATTATATTTATTAATAAAGAGCATTTTTAGTTCGAGTACACTCCAGCATTGTGGTAGGGTAGTTTTATTTTCAACTCCCGTTTTGATCCTGAAAAAAGTAGTAGGAATTTTGAAATAATTTTACTATTGGTAACTAGTTACATCTTTGAGAATCACTTAACATGTTTTCTGGAAAAAATCAGACATTTTTTAACTATTAGATATCGAGTTTACAAGCGCGCACCTCGGTCTTATTTCCCACCAACCCATAGAGAAATCTTCTTTTTCGACATATTCCCCTTTTTGATGGTTTAAAAAATAAAAAAAACTAATGAATATTTAAAAGTAAGATAATTATCGAAGGTTACAAACATATTTAGTTACATTTCAACGTAATCACCTTGAAATGAACTATTTATTGCACCTTTTTCACAAGTTTTTCTATCCCTCATCTTGAAAAGTTAGATTTTTCGTTGATTCGCAGGCTGTAGCTCCATGAATCACCAATGCCTGGAACTTGGCTGATGCACAGCATATGGTTTTAAACCTGCACAATTGCATACTGCAAAAATCACCTGCCTGCCCATTGTTTTTTGTTAATGCGAAAAGAGTTTGAAAGAATAGAAATTACACAGGTTTGCAATGAAAAAGCTGTTTGAACAATTATTACGATTTCCTATGTATTTTGGTGTGCTGATAACGAAAAAAATATTGAAAAAATCCTGTACGTCAGAATTTTTCACAAATTGCAACATAATATTCTAATTTTCCCATTTTTTTATAGTTTTTGAACATTTCTAGCTCCTCCCTTTTTAAAAATTAGGAGCTGTGAAGGAGCTTTTAATTAGGAGGAAAATTAGGAGCACATAGTAAACTATCTCATCAGGATATTTAGAGATAATTATAGGGATTGAAATAAAATATTAAGCAAGACTTAATCGTGCAATAATGAAGGATTTTTGTTGTATAGTTCAAAGAAACGTTCTTGTTGATAATCACAAGGGTAAATTTACCAAGAAGAGCTTTATAAGGTGGAAAAATTGGCTGAAGAGTGTGTAAATGAGTTTATTTTAGTTATATAATGATTTTTATGAAGAATATCTCTCTATTCTAAAAAAAAGTTTTTAGTGAACGGTTTCCAGAGAAAGGCTTTTTAATTACTGAACCGAATGACACATATATGGTATCAAAATGTCCGAATTCTTTCCGGATTTCCGAGTAAGCCCTTCGATTTTCAAAAAAATTCTCAATTTTAAAATATTTCCATTTTTTTAGATAACGGATAAGGTCGCAGTTATAAAGCAAGTACTGTCATTCAAATTATTATGCATCCAATCACAACGACCGATTGACGCTATATTTTAAGATGAAACATGTTTTTTCACCTTTTAAAAAAGTACTTTCTTGATGAAATATCACTCAGACTGATAAAAACAGATTCTAAAAACTTACATGAACGCCATTTTATACTAAAATTTCACACTTTTTGTCCAATATTTATAATTTTTAGTCTGATTTTATCGAAATTAATTGTAAACATAGAGTGATGTTTTGTCTCATAATATTTTCAATTGCTTAAACGGTATTGTTTAAGAAGTCTGGGTTTAAAAAAGTATTTGAATGATAAACACTAGGCACATTACTACTAACCAGTTACTTTAAGATAATGGCTTTTGTTGGGTCTGAATATTGATAAACAATTATAATTAGTTATTTTTATAACCATAGATCAAAAATAATTAAGATGGATATTTTTAAAAACATTTCGTTGATGTTTTTGATAAGTTCAAGTTAATATATATTCAAACTTTTAAGGGAGATTTATTCATGGAGGGGATTTAGCTAAAGCCCTGGATACTCTACCTTAAATTAAGAAGAATAGAATTAGCTAAAGCCCTGGATACTCTACCTTAAATTAAGAAGAATAGAATTAAGAAGAAAGAAGGGAAGGTAGAGGATCTAGGGCTTTAGATTTAGCGAGTTGGAATTTGTGAGAATTGTGGGAATTGATAAGTTCGAGTTAATATATATTCAAACTTTTAAGGGAGATTTATTCATGGAGGGGATTTAGCGAGTTGGAATTTGTGGGAATTGCGAAGCAATTCCAAAAGGTCCAGCGTCAGCAGTTTACGGGGGTTGGCGAGCGATAGCGAGCAGGGGGCGGTAGCTCCCTAGTGTAATAAAAAATTTATTTTATAAGCATATTTTTATTAAAATTGAAATATTAACTTATTTTACAATCATACCTAAATTGTCGGGAAACATGCCATTCTAGGGCAAAACAGAGATCATTTTTGAGTTTAGGGATCCAAAAAACATTAAAACTAATCACCTCATTAATAAATTTGGATTAAAAAATCTACTTCTTAAGTGTATTTACATTTTTTTAAGAAATGTTGCTATATTTGCTCAATTTGTTACAAAATGCGATGTTTTAAAAATAAAAAGAGGTCATATTTGGATTCAGCACACCAAAACACATGAAAATGATATTCAGATAAAGTTTGAGTCGAAAAATAATTTTTTTTTAAAACATACTTTCATTTTCTTAAAAAAATTGGCATTTTTGTTAAATTGTGAAGAAAGGTGAAGTCTTATGATAAAATGGAGGGCAATTTTAGATTCAGCACATCAAAAACCATAAAAGGTTTTATGGAAATATTTGAATAAAAAAAATAGTGTTAAGAGTCAATTTTTCAATATTTTAAGGCATTTCCAAAAAACCTAAAGACCTGAATTGTCAAAAAACGTGACGTCCCTGGGCGAAATGGAGGTCATTTTTGGATTCAGCGCACCAAAAATCATAAGGTTTAGGTGAAATAGTCCAAACAGCTCGGAAAATTTTTTTTTGCGGACCTGTGTTATCATATTGGCCGGGGGAAATAAGTTCGGGAAGCGCACTTGTAAACTCGATATGCTCGATTGCTGTATATTAATAATGTTTAAATTAATACGTTAAAGTTTTGAGATGATTCGATAAGTTTAAGATAGTAATTTTGGCTCTAAAACTGTACAAACTAGTAATTGTCCATAGTTCTTTAGTACTTCCCTCGTTCCGTTGAGCAGCTGGCATGAAATAAAATCAAGACAGATGTTTCTCTGAACATTGAGAGCTGAGAGTCTTTTCCATAATATCAATGTTTTATTTGTTTCCAATTTCGAACAATAAGTGTTGCATTTTTAGTTTATTCAAAAATATTCATTCGCGCTTTACCGTAATTTAGCGAGTGCAATTCTCACAAGCTAAAATAATGCGTGCTTAAATATCGCACTGATTTCTGGATCTATAATTTAACTTAAGATTATTTAACTTAAGACATATTACTAAATAGCTGTGTCTATGTGTAAGCTTTCTTGTGTTGATTTTGATATAGTTTACAGAAAATTTTCTTCAAATGACTAACAAATACCGAGAGAAGTTTTTCCCAATAGATGTTTTGTTTGAGATAAAAATTTCTCCTCTTAAACTTATTAAACTTATTATTATCATCTCAAAACTTTGACATCTTAATAACATTGAAAATATACAACTTAACTTTCAGTAGCCATTTTAATCATGCATTCCCAGATCTTAAAGCGGCCAAATAAATTTTACGAAAAGCGTCGTTTGCGGTCTTCTTTTGTAGCCGCAATTTTGAAAAGAAATAATACCCCTACCAAAACCATACATTGTATTCTTAAATATACGTTAACCACAATCCCCTTTGTTTGAAATCTCCACCTATTACCAGTTTTTCAAAAAAAATTCAAAACCAAAACTTAGTAAAAACTGTCAGAACTTTTCGGACAACTTAATATCTTTCGTGAGCAATTTGTGTTATCAAAAGAACTATAAATTATGAAACAAATAAGAAGCACTACATGTTTACTACACTATGTTTTTTAATAGTGCCGAATGGATACTTTAAAAGGGTCTTCACAACAGTAGAGTTTGGAAGTAGCGGAGCCCATTTTATCCTTCATACAGGCTTTGAACCATTTCTTCCTCAATTTTTTGTTTCTTGGAACGATTAAGAACCTTTTGCAATGTGTTTTTGCAGTCGATGAAGTGCATCCTGGCACAATGCAGTATTCATAAGCTTTTTTTACTTCGGAATCCATTCTTTTTTACTGATGCACGTGCTTTCTATTGGGAAAAATAAGAGCGCGCGATCGGCGAAACCTCGGATACTACCAAATGACGTATCTGCGCAGTGGCACGTTTTTAAGCACTGTGACTGCGCATCCTCTTTAAAAATTAATAAAAAATTAAATTAAAGTCGTAGCGACCTCGGGATTTTTGATAACAACTTTTTTCACTATATTCTACCAGGAAAAAAATAAAACAGAAAATGGGAAACTACCCTATTGTAAATTCAAGAGGGGTAAACGAGTTCAAGAGGAAAATTGACAGATACTGGGATTCCGGTAGTTTGAGTTAAAAAGACTGGACCAACCTTGCTGGGCTTACGCCTGTAGTTGGTCGACTTGATTTGTATTTGTAGAAGAGATTTTAAAGTCCCTTGCCAATGACCGAAATTTATTTCGGTGGGGTATTCAGTTATATTTCCATAATATCAGATAATTGTCAAATCCACCTTATGTAAAAGTTCTTTAAGAAATATAAACGATTGCGATTAAGGTAAGAACTTAAAAAAAGTTTCTAATGTTTATTTTTAAAAGGTCATAATAAATGCTACATCCTTAACCCCGATTTCAAAGAGAGCCATATTAATATTTCACCAACGCTTATACTACTAAAAATAAAATTCACAGGCATGGGCGTAGCCAGGATTCAACTTAGGGGGGGGGGCAAAGAGGGTCAACTTTTTTTATGTTTGTGGGGAACGAATTTAAAGCCCAGTGAGAGGGCCGTCAAGTTTCAACGAGGGATCTGGGGGTCCTCCCCTAGAAAATTTCGGAAATTTGCCCCTAAGAACAGGGTTGTAAACTGCTTTTTGGTACGCGTAAACCCAAATCTGGACTTACATTTTTGGGTAGAATTTAGATTTTAATGAAGTTATTTAAAAGAAGTGTGAATAATGAAGGTTTAAATACTACAGGGGGGTCTGGGGGTCCTCCCCCAGAAAATTTTTTAAAATTTGACCCTAAAATACTGGGTTTTAACTATTAAAAGTAAAGTAAAAGTTAATTATTTGAGACTTAGGGGGGGCAGCTGCCCCTCCCTGCCCCCCCTTGGCTACGCCCATGTTCACAGGTACTGTGCCGAAAAAATTTATTTGGGAAAAAAGCTCTTTCTATCTAAATCCCATATTTTTATCTTGTTTCAAAAGTAACAATTCCTTTCCTAACTTATATTTAAAATATTTTTTCCTAAAAAACATTTTGGTTGTTTTTATTTATTTAGTTAGTTCGCGATGGCTTCAATCTTAAACGAATAAAGAAGTTCTAATATAAAGAAAACAAAATGTGTATTACTTAGTTTTCCAATCTCGTCCGATATTTTTAGAGCTTCAACAACTATAAAAATCTACTATCCAATAAGAAAACTGTCATACCTGAAAGAATAAATTCTTCATTACCTGACTGAAGGTTACAAAAGCGGTGAGTAAAAAAAAATTTTTTTCTGCTTTCACTGCTGGAAAAGATTATTTCAGGTGTTAAAAACAATTACTTCCAGGCTTTCGATTTAGTTTAACATCCCCTCATACCCTCCAGCAATTCTTCGGTGGTGATTCACCTTATATCCCCCCTTATTTGTATTCCAAAGTGTAAGATAATGGAGAGGAGCGGTCGTCAGCGCGATTCCTCGACAGACAATCACTTACGCCAGCGGGCCCCGGTTGCCATGGATACATCAGGTGTAGGGTTCCCTCTAAAATATTTGTGAATGAATCGATTAGGGAATCGAATGCCTTGGATTCGATACCATGGAATCGAATAGAAGGAATCGTACTTAATTTTCTGATTGTTACAGATAATTTTTTCAATTTTGTGTTCTATAATTAATTAGTAATTTGATAATTAATATTTTAAAGCAGGAATCAAATCTTAAGAATCGTAATTAATTTTTTACAACAGATAATTACCAATTCATCCACTAGTATTTAGTTTAGATAATTAATTAATATTTTGCTGGCTATTAATTAATTATTGATAATTACTGATCACCCTTGATTTGTTTGTGATTGAAATAGCTAAGTTCCGATTCTATTTTTTCGATACTGGCCCTAAAGAATCGATTCCAGGTTGGAATCGAACCACAGGAATCGAATCGACCGATTTGTCAGGTATGATAGAGCTGCGCCCGTCACGCGCTAGATGGCGCCACAGCGAAATCCCATTAATTCAATCATGGAGAGACAATTTCAATTCTTCCGGAGTGCGAGAAGGCGGGAAATTGGAACGTCGGAATCGTTTCCTGGAGAATTTCTTTCCCATTTCCGGCGGCCGGAAGTTGGGATGCTTCGTCATTCGGGAGCAAGGACTCAATGGGGACCCAGTTTTATTCTTTATAACAACCCCCGATGATGGAACAATCGTGATATCGATATAATCGGTAAATAACACGCTCATTGTTGATTGGCATTTCTCCCCTTTGTGGAAATTGAATTTGGGTTCAGTCCATGGATGTAATTTCAAACCAATTATTTCCTTGCTTATTACGTATTCTGAAAGCGGATCAACGTCCTTTGTTCCTTTTGTTCACTACCATAAATTATTTATCGGTGATTCAGCAATAATGAGAAATGAGGGGCCCTCATGGGCGGATTTAAGGGGGTGCAACGCACCGCCAACTTTTTGAGAAAATTCCATTTTAATAGGAGAAAATCAACTTTGTCCCCGGGGCCCAACTTGGCCATCGGCGGGCCTGCACGCGCCCCCCCTCGATCCGCTACTGTCTCAAGCTCACGAGGTTCGGAGAATTTTTTTTAGATTTTCGATACCTCATCTGACCCAAGAATGTATTGAATAAAGAGTAGAGAATCGTTTACTTAACGATTGCGTCATTCGAAGAGAGTATGATAAAAACGAGGTCGGAAAACACGAGCTGATTTGAGCACGGCGATTCTCTAACGTGGTTCGGTGGTCTAGGGGTATGATTCTCGCTTAGGGTGCGAGAGGTCCCGGGTTCAAATCCCGGCCGAACCCAGTATCTCTTTTTGCAGCTACCAACACTACCAGCTGAATTGGGAGTTTTCAAATCATGCAAAGAACGGCATTTATAAGATAAGCAATAATTTTCTGTTTTAGCATTTAGTATAGGTCAGGGGTCGGCAACCTATTGAAACGGAAGAGCCAAAAGTAACAGTTTACAAAATTTCCCAGTTGAGCCACTAATTTTTTTGCTTCAATGTTATAGTATAGGCTTATATACATTTTGATTTTAGATTGGGAGGGTTATTTTAGTTGGGGAGAATTTTTACCCAACATTTTTTTCTGGGGTACCTCCTTTCGGGTAGGGTACTTTTTTACATCAAATTTTAAGTGAGTTACGTACATATTGTATAAATAATTTGAATTCCTGGAATAATTGGGTCTGGGGGTCATCCCCCAGAAATTGTTTTTTAAATTTTCCCTTCCAAATCATGTTTTAGCTCATTTTTGCCTTTTTCGATTGCACCCTAAGAGCACCTTTCATTATTTAAGTGGCAGGATTTTCAAGGAAAAATAGTATAGTTAAAAAAAACAGCAAAATTTCGAGGGGATGTGGATCCCACTAGAGAAACACTTTTGAAATTTGCCCCTAAAAATTGTGTTTGAATTAGTTTTAGAACTTCTATAACGACCAAATAAGGATCACTCCTCATAAGTCACAGAATTTTCAAGGAAAATCAGCACATATTCCAAAATTTTTAAGAGTGTTTAGGAGTTCTCTCCCAGAAATTTTTTGGAATTCTTATCCTTGAAAGTAGAGTTTTGATTTTGACTCATCTTGAGAACTTAACATATTTTCTGATTTTTAAAAAGCTTTGGTAGTAAATTATAAATTTTTTCGTATGGAACTGGAGAGCCGCAACTTTACATCGAAAGAGCCGCATGCGGCTCGCGAGCCGCAGGTTGCCGACCCCTGGTATAGGAACATATTAATAAATTATTTCGCTTGAGTCCATTTGGAACAGCCCTGGATGCTAAATAAGTTTTAAAATATATTTTAGTATTATTTGACATAAATAGAGGTGCTTAAACATAGAAGATATTGCAGTTAATCCATAAATGTATACAATCTGTCTGGAAAAAGTATTTTCATTAACATAATTATAAATAATCATAAAATACAAGAAAATATTTGAGACTAACATCATGAAACTTAAACTTCATTAAGAAGGAACAAATTATGTCTTTCAATAGTGCCCAGGAAATACGACGAAATCCATTAAATGCATAAGTTTTGAGATTTTGAACACAAACTTTCTATAAATTCTCTGTGTAAAATTATCTCAAACTTTCTACATTTTCTTATTCTTAAGATAGAGAAGCGAACAATAAGAATAATTAGAAGGACCTTGACGACATTTGAAAAAAAAATTATCATTGCAATATGCATATAAATATAGGCGAGGAATCAATTTTATTGAGACAAAAGTTTCTAAAAAGGTATTCGAAAGTTCCTTGAAAAACGACTTCGGATATTTCACCTGATCCAAACTAAAAACATTGCGATTTATGCAGATCTAAAGCCACCACGACGACGGTCGGTGGTGCAAAATGTCGCCCCGGTCGATACACCCACTCCTCCTCGCCCTGACAGTAACGTATCAGTTAGGATTATGAATGGCAGAGAACTATTTCTCCACACCCCCCCCCTTTTCATATTTTCGCGCCGGAAAAATATCAGGAAAGCATTTTTCTGCTCCGCCGGTGTCTTTTTATTATTGTTGTTGCCTCTCTCCCAGATTTTTTTTATTTCTTATTTTTTCCTATTCCCGAAATTTGCTCGCTCCCAGCAGAAATCTTGTTTGTGGAGGAGCCCCGCTGGCGTGCCCGAAATTCCTTGTTGCGGGCCCCGGTTTTCTACAAATGTACTTTGTGTAATAACTAGTGATGGGCAAAATCGATAATTTTAGGTATCGAATACTTATAGGTATCGAGTACTTTTAGGTATCGAGTACTTTTTTTCAATGTCGGGAAATGAACCTGAAGGGACAATTATTTTAGGGCCTATCCATAATCAGACTAATATTCAAAAAACTGAAAGCGATCCATCAAAAAGCCCCGTAGCTACGGGCCTGGAGGTGGATAGAGGCGAAGGATTTGGCGGGGGAAAAACCTAGCCGCGTCAAATTTCTCTCGCGGATGATAACGACTTGGGTTTGAGCGTTGCAAAATGAAAACAGGCTGCGTTTGATCTACAGTAGGTATTATAAAGATTACTTCATTGAAAAATTTAAAACGAAATATGTCAATAAAGTATCGATACTTTTGTGGGTATCGAATACACTCGATACCTATAGGTATCGAGTACTTAAGTATTTGGTATCGATACCTGCCCATCACTAGTAATAACTCTTCCGCCCGGGCCTATTCGCTCTTTGCATTACTTTTTCCTGTGGAGAAAATAAAAAAAAACTCGCGAGTTTATTCCGAGAGCAGCCGACAAATGCCGGAGAAATAAAGTTCTATCCATCAGTACAGGTATAGGTATGTTTCTTATGGGAGAAAACTTAAATTGTTTGTATGTTGTCTGCCCCAGTTGCCAATACTATTTGAACTGAACGATCTGTTTATGATTAAATTTATTATTTTTTCTTTAAAAGTGGCATTTGTGACAATATCTTTAGAACTTAAATGATGTAAGGAGAATAGACAAATGCGGAAGGATCTAGATTGTAAATGAAAGAAATAATAGGATCTTTTTCTTACATAACTTGAGACTTCTTCATTTCGATATAAACAAGATTCTTACTACTTCACAGCAACGAAAAAACATCAGTACGTCACTACGCGGAAGGAGAAAGTGAGTAAACACAAAGCCTGTTGGGTTGATAGGAGGAAATTCGATACGCGAATTGTGATAAAAAGACACTAATTATACATGGGTAAAACGAAATAATCATATTTTAAAAACTAACGTTCTTTGTTTCACTCGGAATTAAGACAACGCGATGGGAACTACTTTGTTAGTGACGTAGTAGGTTCAACTTAAGTTGCTGTCTAGTATAGCGGTAATAGATTAGGTAGAAATTTATTGAAGCCCCAAAATTAAAAATAATTAAAATTATTGATAGAAAACTTCATATTGAACGACTGTGATAAATTATGGTCAATTACTTCTAAATTACCGGTGTAAAAATTTTCTTATAGAACAACTTTCATAAATTATATTGATTGTTATACTGATTTCTATGGGAAAATTTTCATAGTTTGCTTCCAAGTGTAGCTCAAGCTGTCTAAAAACTAAATTTTACGCTAATAATTTTTTAGAAAAAATTTAAACTTATAATTACATTATAAGGTTTTGGAAAAACAGTTTAAAAGGTGTCAAAAACTAAACATTAAAAATTAAGGGGATTAAACAGTTTTGATCAGATACTCATATAAGCATGCTAGACAAACATCTTTTATGGTATATTATGTATTTTATTATGATATTATTATGCAACCTATAATATCTTTAACCTTAAAGTTTTAAGATATGTAAATTATAGAAACATAAAATATATTCTAATAAATACTCTAAAATTTATATATTTGTGTAGATTTAAGATATGTCTGACTTCTATTAATCTATGTAGCTACTTATTAACAAATGTGACTCGTAAGCTTTTACAGATTTTCTTGGTCAGATCAGACATGTTTAGAAAAAAATAAACATTTTCTTGTGTTTTGTATAATGTTAAATTAACAACTTACTAAACAAGTTTTATGTTTTTACAGTAAACTAAAAGCTAAACACCAAATAATTTCGTGAGTTAGTATCAAATCCACTTGTTTAAAAATTATTATAGTTTACTTCAATGAATTTTAAGGACTTTAGGTATTTTAAAGAGGAATTAAGAGTAAAAATACTATAATCACAATTTAGTTAAAATGTGACTCTAAAAGTACTTAGATTTAAAATTATAAAAAGTAATTATGATTTAGTGTTTGAGATTTGAAGTAATAAAAGTAACACAGTAACGCATAATTCAAAAGATTGTAAAAAAATATAAATACGATAATTTTTAAAGCGTAAAGTTACATTTAGAGTTTGTCACATAAAAATTTGGAAAATTAGGAGTTATTACATAGACTTAACAATATGTTTAATAAAATAAAATACAGTATTATAAAACAGTCTAATCAACTAACAGTGATTCAATTATAAACATACTACAATTTTAAGCTGACGGTAGAATAAGATATACCTGTCATGTCTCAAGAAAATGCCTTTAATCAAATGTTTCTTACACAAGAAAATAGTTAAGGAAAAGTATACATATAGAATTTATAAGCGTTTGAAATCTACTGAAATGCGTATTTCCATATCATGCGTTATGCATGCGCGAAACTTGTATATCCTCAGAAATAAACTAATAGAATACGCATTAAATGTGTCTGAAAACAAAACTCCATACAGAAAGTGATAAATAGAGGGACTCGTGAATATAAAAGGAACAAAAAATACGAAAATCTTTTTAGAACTTTCGGAAACGAAAAGTTCAAAGAGAAACTCACCTCCCTGATCCCTTTCTTATTCTTTCGTAAACAAATCCTTGGAGGGGGAAAAAATTTGCCTCCGAAAACTGTCGCTTTTTAAAGAATGTTTGTCGCCTCTCTCAAAAAATGTGGAACCTGTGCTTTATAACTTCTGTAGCTATGCCAAGAGTTATTTGTCCTTGGTCTTCTAGAAAATGGTGATGCTCGGTGATTTTTGTATGGGAGCTGATAGTTTTGTGATGATAATAATAAAAGATGTTGGGCCGAAACTTCAAAATGAATTTGTAAACAGCTGAATAACAGATAACTTGGGATTGTGATTTATATGTAATTAAAACACCAAATTATGTACACATAATATGCGTTTATTTTAGCTAAATATGTATTAAAAATGCCAAATATGTAATAGTAAACAGAAAATATAAAATAACTTTTTTAAAGGGCCTCTTCAAATATTACGCAAGTACATAGTAGGGAAGGGTGGTTTTTGCTATTTGCCGACAGCTCATGTTTTTTTGTTGTCTTGTAGCGAGGAAAAAAATACGAAAACTATGTCTCTACTTCCCTTCTCAGCGCGCCTGACAAATTTCCTCTGACAATCCCGACTTCACAATCTTTTAAAAGTTAAATTCAACATTGGGTGCACTAATTTTAACTACAATTTGAATGCGTATTTCATTTTATGGGTTACTTTAATTTGAAAATCGGTCAAACGTGTGATTATTTTTGAAAAACTGGAAAATGGATAAATATGTAATAAAATATGTAGATATAAGTGTAAACTCACAACTCTCAAGCGTCACCACCAACCGTGGACCGGTTTCGTCCGGCTTCATACCAACCGTGGACCGTGCTGATGAGTCCTAACAAGGACGAAACCGGTCCACGGTTGGTGGTGACGCTTGAGAGTTGTGAGTTTACACTTATTGTCCGCTTAACCAGCAATAATTGGTGAAATTCTCCTTTCATGTAGATATAGGTTTAATATGTAAAAATATGTAAATAAACCGAAATATATGAAAATATGTAAAATTAACATGGTCTTAATCGATTCAAAATCGTTTTAAAACGTATAGAATTCAAGAGCACACTTTAATAACAGATTCCTGAACCTTAGGGGACATCCATAAATTACGTGAGGTGTTTTTTCCAAAATCTGGACCCCCCCTTGGTGAGATTTAGTGTGACCCCCCCTCCCCCCACGTGGGATTTACCTACAACCTTTAAAAATAATTATTATCCTTCCTTCTCATATATTCCTTTCTCATACTTAAAAAAAGAAAACCGTATAATTTCTAACTTAAAAAGTTGACGTGAGATTTTAATCGACCCTCCCTCCCCCCTGGTGATATTTTTCCAAAACTTGAGATATTTTTCCAAAACTATATAAACTTGGAGTGCAAACTTCCTATACTTTAACATTGTGAAAATTGTGCTGTTTTTTGTGAGTGATGATTTGCCTCTCCAAGGGGCAAAACAATAAAGCTAGAAAACGGTAGTTCAAACTCTAACATTTACCTAAAACTAAATTTTTAAAACCTAAGTACTACAACTCCGACAATTCCATTAAAAAATGTCTCACCTGAGATTCAACAGTACCATCATATATAAAAAAGCGCGTAGGATTTGCATTTAACACCTAACTTCATACCAAATCTTTCGACTCAATTTCAACCACTGCATATAAAACATTTAAAAGAAGCTCATCAGCAGAAGAACCGACATTTCAAAACAAGCAATTACTTCTCCACAATCACCAACCCGAAAATAAATCTTTCCCCAACTGCGCTCAAACCCATTAATTTGAATGCAACAACTCTCCTTAACGAGTAGTAGTCCGAAATCTCCTCAACTCCACTTACTCGTTCCGATCTCTAATCCCGCAGAAACGTAGTAGTAATTGATGAGTGGGAAAAAGGGGGACAAAATGTCCGTATAAAAACCAACAGGGGACATTCGATAGAGAAGAGGAACAAAAAAGAGAAGATTTTCGGGGAGAGAGAAACAAGGCCATGAGGGTACTCCTCCTCCCCCCTCTTTCGAATAGATTGTTCCATCCCGAACCATCTTGTTTCCACGCTACATCTAACTTTGGAACTCAATTTTAAAAGCAGTTTTCTTTCGACCTGATAAGGTTTTTCGTTCTCTCTCTTTTCTTTGAGGCTTTCGTTTCTTTGTTGGGGTTAAATTATTTTCGGGGATACTGCGAGGGGGGGGGCTGTCAATAAATGTGATTTCCTGATAGGGACTGTCTTGTTCGGGTTTTTTGGGGAGGGAGGGGGCATGTCTGTCCGGAAAACTCGATTGGAAGAGAGGAGGAAAACGCCTGCTTTAACTTGTGCGTGGGTATTGGTAAAAATGGGCTCCTAATACAAAAAAGGAGGAAGACCTGCTGAACAGATAAACCTGAGAAAGGAACTGTTTTCTGTTGCTTTTTGAGAAAAGAAATGTGGTTTTTGGTCTGTTGTTGTTGTCGAGCAAGTTTTTCGGTTTCTCGGCAAAAGTAATATCCAGGTTATTTTATTGTATATAACTAAAATAATGTTTAGCCACTATTTATAGCTATAAAGTAAAGATTTTATAGATAGATCGATCGATGATAGACGCTGAGCTTTTTTAAAAGGGAAAATAACATTTTATGATATAGAAACATCATCTAAGAACAGGGGTGGCCTACCCAAATGATGTCGAGGGCCCACTTTAGAAAACTACAATACTCTCGCGGGCCGCATATAATATTTTAGGATATTAGGTGCACAGAATGACAGTGAAGTAAATTGATAAATTGGGGAGTTTCTTAGATCCTTTGCTTAGTTTGACAGATTCCTAAATAAATTATTCATTTAAATTTACCTTTAGGAGCAACCCCAAGAATACCTTCTGTAGTATATCGATAGGAACTAAATAGGTGCGGTTAAAAAACACTTGGAATCGGGTAACGTCAGCCTGGAATCATGGACGGGCGTATCTGGTCGAGCGCATCTTATCGGCTGTAGTTATCTACCCCACTCAATTAGTGGACAAAGGGGTCCCCCAAAAGGGGGACCCCTGCGGAGAGCGAGAGCTGATCCTGCCGATGACCCCTTTGTCCACTAATTGAGTGGGGTAGATAACTACAGCCGATAAGATGCGCTCGACCAGATACGCCCGTCCATGATTCCAGGCTGACGTTACCATAAGGAGCCTGTGGTGCTTTATAGAAATTTATTTCGGGAGGACCCAAATTTTCTCTAAAAATTGCAGCTAGATTTTTGCACCGGGAAAGAGTGCACTCAAATCTCCCTCTGATGCCCCCATCCCCATGCATATTTAATAGGGGTTCAATGTTATTTAAATTGAATAGGTATTTAATAGGTTCCGATTAAAAAACATTTTTAGGTAGGATTTTCACCTGGCTGAACTTAATATCATAAAAAAGTTGTGAACAATAGAGTTCCTATAGTACTAAAGCTGGGTCCGTAGCATTTCAACTGATGAGAATAATAATGATTTAAATGCACCGAATTTCGTTTTAAAGAATTAATTAAAGGTTATCTGCAACGACGCTTATGATGAAGACATTTTTGAACTTCTTTTTAGAACACTTTTGAGTTACTTAGACAATTACTACACTGAAGCAATGATAAAAACAGAAACCCCTAATCCATTTCTTGTCTCAAATTTCACAATTCTAGATTATGATGAGAATAAAGCTAAACTCTTAAGAGCTTCGTTCCCCTTTCACGTTACTCTCACGTTCAATAATTTCCGCGAGTGCTTTTAGTTCTATTTCTGCGTACGACACAAAACGCGCCTGATGTTTTTCCTTCCTTAAAGTAACGTCGCTCCTAAAATTTCCCGAAAACATCGCCCTTTCGCGGAAATGAGAAAGTGAGTCCCCCCCCCTAAAGGATGATGGTCGCTTTCAAAAAAATCAATTTCATCATCCTCAGACCGTCGTTGACAATGTCTTGACATCTCCTCACCCCCACTCCGATCTCATTTCCCGCCAAAAAGGACCCCGGGCGCCATTTATTTACAAAACCTCGCGAGTCCAGAGTATGCAGCACTTTACACTCGAAAAGCAAAAGTTTTCCATCCTCACATCCCCTGCGGGCTCTCTCAAATAACCAACCGCCAGACGAAATTAAATGGAGGAAATCCCCTCCCCCCTAGATCCTTTCCACACCACCATTTCTTACAGGTGTACGGTTCCAGTTAAATTTTTTTCCAGAATTTTTCCGTTCGCACTACTCGCTAATCGACGACGGAAAAAATCCTAATGCGTTTCCCGATGCTGTTGCCACTTCTCACGAGAAATTACTATATACGCTCCTTAAAATCGTTTGCGTCGAGATCGAAATTCGACTCGCCTTGGGGGGAGGAAGGTTTACGTGCCAGCACTCACCTGTGTTCGTTCCCATCATGCTCCGGAAATTCCTCCTGAGTTTTCCTGGGATTTCTGGAGGATGCGATGCGGGAGTGGATTCACTTAACCGTTTTGGGTTTCTTAGTTAAAAGCGCATCCGTTGCTAATTATAAGCGAAATGATGAATCTCCCCACTCAGTCGATATATCAGGAAGGGATATACAGCAGCCGCTTGCATCGAACGGTTTAACGGATTTCTTTCTCTTTAATTCGAGATAAAGATGCTTTAATTAAACTAACCTGCATCTATGTTCCTGTTTTAAATCAATAGCCAAGTTCATTCAGAACTTCGATTATAGAGTTTATGTTCAGGGAAACATAACACGACAAATGTTTTGAGAGTCGACTCCCCTTAATGTGACCACATTTCAGGTTTGGCCGGGTTGGACCTAATGGGTTTTTAAAAAAAACATGTGAAAAAACCCACATTTTGGACCAATTTTTGGGTTTTTTCAAGAAAAATCAAGATTTTGGCAGTTCCTTCAAATTTTAATATGTTTTTTTTCATAGTTTAGGATATTTTTAAAATTTTTATTGGTTTCTCAAAATTTAAACTAGGTTTTAAAAATTAAATGGTGTTTTTTCAATTTCAGAGAGTAGTTTTTTAAAAAGTTATATAGGTTCTTTCATTATTCAGTGGGTTTCTTCAAAATTTAGGACGTTTAAAGTTCAAACTAGATTTAAAAATAAAGAAGATTTTAAAAAAATGTCAGTGGGTTTTTCAAAGTTGACTAGATTTCTTTCAATAATGAATGGGTTTTTTCAAAGTTTAGAATATTTTTTAAAATTTTAGTGAGTTTTTTCAAAACTTAAACCAGGTTTCAGTAAATAAGGGGTGTTTCTACAATTTCAGTGGTTTTTTTTTTCAAAGTATAAAAACTTTGAAAAAACCCACTTAACTGTGGAAAAAGTGACATTATTTTGACAGAACACATTTAACATAGAAAGAACTCACTAAAATTTGAAAACACCCACTTACTTTGTATGAGAAAACCACTTAATTTTGAAAAAACCCACACTTTTTCCAAAAAAACCCAGTTTTATGTGGGTTTTTTCAGGTTTTTATTGAAAAAACCCGGGATTTTTCCAACCCTGTCACATTTGTCCAAGATCAAAATGATAACAATATCCGGTTGATAATAAATAATAAGCGATTCTATACCAAAAAGTGGCTAGCACTTTAACAGGAGTGTTGACTCTAAAATCACGACAGTGTAGTCCATATTGAATTATTTAAAACAATTTTTAAGTACATGTATTTTGCAACTTAAAAAACATTTTTAAAGAAAAGTATAAAGAGGAGCAGATCAAACTCAATACTAAATTATTGACTTATTTTGTACACTGTTAAAACAATTGTATCAAAATTGAGTAAAAAGTACTCAAAAAGGTTCCGATCAAATAAGTACTCAAATTTGAATACATGAATATTAGGGTGTATCGAAAAAAACTTTTTTTCGATTTTGATGACGTAATAGTGCGGAAAAGTTGTCTAAGGTGCCAGAGAGTACCTGTGAATTTTTTCAGAATTTTTGGATAATTTCTTAAGGTGCCACATTGGCCCTGAAGTTCCCCATGTTAATCCAATGGGGCGCGCCGCCAAAAAGGCCGAAAATCCGTTTTTCTCCCCTCATTTCTACCCTAATCACACGACGAATGTCTCGTCTCGAGTTATGGACTCTATATGATGTATTCTACCCGAAAAAACTTGAATAATAGCCTAAATATCTATATTACGTTTTTTGTATGCTCAAATTTCGTCGAAAATCGCGTATTTCCTCGTTCAAATCAGAGCCCACAATCAACATAATATAGAGATTTAAGTTATTATTCAAGTTTTGTCGGATAGCCTAGATTATATAGAGTCCATAACTCGAGACGAGACATTCGTCGTGTGATTAGGGTAGAAATGAGGGGCGAAAAACCGATTTTCGGCCTTTTTGGCGGCGCTCCCCATTGGATTAACATGGGGAACTTTAGGGCCAATGTGGCACCTTAAGAAATTATCCAAAAATTCTGAAAAAATTCACAGGTACTCTCTGGCACCTTAGACAACTTTTCCGCACTATTACGTTATCAAAATCGAAAAAAACCCTAATGAATATACTCATTCTGAAATGTGCATACTCAAAAATGAAACATCGGGATCTCATTTTTGAGTTCAAGCTCAAGATGTTTCATTTTGAGTATGCACATTTTCAGAAATGAGTATATTCATGTATGCAAATTTGAGTACTTATTGGATCGGAGCCTTTTTGAGTACTTTTTACTCAATTTTGATACAATCGTTTTAACAGTGTATAATAAAGAAAAGTATGTAGAGGAGCAGATATACTAAAATATTGACTTATTTTGTTGAAATTGGCTTTCAAGAGGGAAAAAATGAGTTTTTAAGGGAATTCCACAAAATTTTGATTACTTTAAACGATACAATGATCACATAAAACGATACATTTTGCGTTAATTTAAATAAGAGTGATCGGGACCAGTAAATTTTGCTAACATTATCCGATTGATAACATTAACCGTGATCACATAAAGCGGATTCGACTATTTGTATTTTTGACAATTGACAAATTTCTTTCATAAGCTTTATTATCTCCCTGCTACACAAAATATAAATTCATAAGTTTTATATAAAAGGATTGCTTCGCTATCCCTCTTATGAATTGAATACAAAACATAAAAATGTTTCTAATCCGGCTTTTACGATACAACAGTCCAAATATTTTACTACGTTTCCCTATAGAGACGACATTTCTTGTGAATACTTTATCCGAATATATTTTCCTGTATCTCGCGTTAAATCCTTCAACTTTTGAACAAGATGATGGAACTGAAACTCTTTCAACATAATCTTAAGTTTACCTTATTTTTTATTGAATTTTTGACGCCTATTTAAAATTTACAAGTGTATGAGATATGAGTACGCATGTAGTTTGCTTCATGGTATACAGAGTGTTTCAAAAGTCCGTTTCGCTGTTTTATTTGAAACCAAAGTCTCAGAGTCGTGGAAGAGTAAGGTCTACCGGTCTACCCCTAAGGTAAGTGACCCTGGAGAATTCATTCTGATGACTTACAGCGCGCCTGGCGGCGAAATAAAAAAAGTTAAAGAAAATTAATGAAACCTCTAAAGAGATAAAGCAAAAACCTCAAGAAGATTATTGTTGCCACCGTTATAAATAACTCACTGAAAAAAAAATTCATGAAAATTTCGCGAATATTCACGGAGATATTAGCATGTGAAAATATCATTTTTTCATCAGGCATCAAAAAAGAAAAAGTTCGTTAATGTTCAAGGTTTTTTTATTAAATTTTGTCTTTATTTAACTTAAAAAACATACTACTGGGCAATTCCACGGGTAACTGACTGACATTTTTTAAGAAAAACGCTTAGTATTTTGTTATTTTCTTCCTAAAAATAAATGATAAAAAAATACTTTCCACCCAGATTATTGCTTTCTTGTTAGCTTAATCTAATGGCACAATTAAATTTTCAAAATAAGTTTTTATTGATTTTAAAAAAATTTTAAACAGCAAGGTAACTGACTGACATAAATGTTTCACAAATGTCAGTCAGTTACCATGTCGTTTAAATTTTTTAAAAAATCAATAAAAACATATTTTGAAAATTTAATTGTGCCATTAGATTAAGCTAACAAGAAAGCAATAAACTGGGTGGAAAGTATTTTTTTATCATTTATTTTTGGGAAGAAAATTACAAAATACTAAGCGTTTTTCTTGAAAAATGTCAGTCAGTTACCCGTGGAATTGCCCTACTACAACTTTGATTTGACAACTACAAATTTGAAAATTTGCGAACTTTTTTTTTTTTGATGCCTGAAAAAGTGCTATTTTCACATGATAATATCTTCGTGAATATTCACGATTTATTTTCATGAAATTTCTTTTTTCAGTGAGTTCTTCATAACGTTGGCAACAATATGCTCACTGAGGTTTTTGCTCTATCTCCTATAGTTTTTCAATTATTTTTTAAAACTTTTTTATTTCACCGCTAGGGGCTCTGTAAGTCATCTGAATGGATTCTCCAGGGTCACTTACCTAGGGGTAGACCTTACTTCTATGACCCTAGAACACGTTGTTTCCAAATAAAAGCGCGAAACGGACTTTTGAAACACCCAGTATCTGTATATTTATTTAATTAAGTAAAATATGTACGGCATAATCTCTTTTCTTTTAGACAAAAATTTCTCTCGGTTTAATAACAAACTCTGCCAAAGTTTCACTTCTTCATACATTGCATGTATCGTTGTTTGATCTTTGATAACATCAGAGCATACAATCTGTCTTTGGGAAAATACAGGTTTCGAAGAATTTCCGACAGACATTCAGAAAATCATTTTGAAATTGAACCCCCTATGTTTGGTTTACGATCGACATGAAATATCAAAAAAATTTATTTTTCTTCTCACCCTATTCAATCCCTTATAAACTTATCTTGGTAAGATTTGAAAGGGTTGTTTGGCATATATGTTCGGGACATGTTGTGAGAAATTCGAAAATAACTCCATATAGGTTTTTATTAGTGATGGGCAGGTATTGATACCAAATACTTAAGTACTCGATACCTATAGGTATCGAGTGTATTCGATACCCACAAAAGTATCGATACTTTATTGACATATTTCGTTTTAAATTTTTCAATGAAGTAATCTTTATAATACCTACTGTAGATCAAAAGCAGCCTGTTTCCGTTTTCATTTTGCAACTCTCAAACCCAAGTCGTTATCATCCGCGAGAGAAATTTGACGCGGCTAGGTTTTCCTCCCCTAAATCCTTCGCCTCTATCCACCTCCAGGTCCGTAGCTACGTGGCTTTTTGATGGATCGCTTTCAGTTTTTTGAATATTAGTCTGATTATGGATAGGCCCTAAAAAAATTGTCTCTTCAGGTTCATTTCCCGACATTGAAATAAAGTACTCGATACCTAAAAGTACTCGATACCTATAAGTATTCGATACCAAAGTATTCGATACCTATAAGTATTCGATACCAAAGTATTCGATATCTAAAATTATCGATTTTGCCCATCACTAGTTTTTATGCTGTTTTTTCCCTCGTAGTCAGTTCCAGTTAGTATGAGTGACTGAAATAATTTATTTATAAATTCAAAACTTTTTAATCCTGTGTGCAGTAAACGTTTCTAAATATGCCATTTACACCAGTAAATTAGCATATCCAATTTACTGGGTGAATTTTTCAGGGATTAGATTGACAAAACAGCAAAAAGTCTGAAAAACTGAGTGAACGAAATTTTGTGAAAAATAATACTCCCATTAGTTTCACAGGTTCTATGCATCTTTTATATAAATTTTAAGGTTGATTTTGGGCATATAGATGACAGTAATATGAACAATTGCGTAGAATTAAGTTACAAAATGGGGTATGGGGGTCCTCATCCTCAAAACTTTTTGAGATTTAACCTAGACTTAGCCTAAATTTTGGGAAGACTAGAGAGGACTCAAAATAATCACTAAGCTCCCATGTATATTAATTAGGTTCAATAAAGTTTTCCAATATACAGGGTGTCCCACGAGAAGTGGCCCAACCCCTTTAACTTTGAACCCCTACAGATATAGTCATGAAAGTGGGGTCTAGGTATAGTAAAGTGACCATGCCCTATCCAATGAGACAACTTCTAACGCCCTCTAGCGGAAAATTTAGGAGTTATAATTTTTATTTTAAAAACTATTTGAGGTACGTGAAAAAAGTCAGTGACTAAGATGTAGAGCAGCATCGATTCAGTAGGAAAAGACACCTTAATGAGAAAAATATCTTGAATAAAACCCCTAAAATGCACGTTCAATTAGGTTGAATTTACGTAGATTTTACGTCTTAAAACGCTCCTCACGAGGCGAAAATGAGAATTTTTCCATTTTATGAATTAAGAATAATTTTAGTCATTTACTTAAGCATAAAAATGAAAATTTATCATTTTCGCCTTGTTATGAGCGTTTTATGAGGTAAAAACAACGTAAATTCAACCTAATTGAGCGTGCATTTTAGGGGTTTTATTCAAGATATTTCTTTCATTATGGTGTCTTTTCCTACGGAATCAATGCTGTTTTACAACTTAGTCACTGACTTTTTTCACATACCACACAAATAGTTTTTAAAATAAAAATTATAACTCCTAAATTTTCCGCTAGAGGGCGTTAGAAGTTGTCTCATTGGATAGGGCATGGTCACTTTACTATACCTAGACCCCACTTTCATCTTTCATGACTATGTCTGTAGGGGTTCAAAAGTTAAAGGGGTTGGGCCACTTCTCGTGGGACACCCTGTATATATTTAGATGGAATTTGCATCTTAATGAACTTAATATAAAAACATTTGAAAAACAGAGTTCTAAGCTGCTAAAAGGGGGGTGTGGGGGGTCCTCCCCCAGAATTTTTTTGGAAATTTGATCCTAAAAAAAGGTTTTCAGCTTATTTTGGAATAACTTGTCCAAATTTTTTTGGGGTAAGGGCTTTGCATCCCTTATGCAATCGGAAAATCTGAAAATCCGACAAAATTCGGAAGAATCTCATGCTTGATTAAACAGAGTGAAGGATACAATAGCTATTCTGTAGCTCTCTCCACGGAAAGCCAAGTCGTACATATTTCATTGAGATAGATAGGAGATCATATCGCACTTGATCTTTGGCCCGATGGGACGCCAAAAAGGTCGATCGAGTTTTACGAGAACATTCCCCCGCCATCGATTCTGCTGGCATTCCATTGTCGGCTGGCAGAAGTATATTTTAGAAGAGCGAAATGAGAACCTTTTCCCCGAGTCACGGTCGGCCGGCCCTGCGATGACTAGGAGATTTCTCTCTCTCCCCGGATAGAGACGGCTTCACCCGTCTTATTTTATTATTATTTTTTTGCATTAAGGGATCTTCTCTGCTTATACACCGCCTGGTATTTTTTTTGTTGTTATTGCTTTTTTTTGCATTTGAGAAAGGGGTTGAGTGGGAGCACTTTTTGGAGTTTCTTGGGGCGGAAAAGGAAGGCTGAGGAGTGGAAATCGTGGAAAGAGTGTTCTGGCGTGTGATTCGTCGAGGAGGAGACGAAAAGATATCACGGGAAAATGTGGGTGGAAAAGAGTTGCCGTTTAATTATTCATATACCTCGTTCAGCATAAATTTCTTAGTATTATTAAGAATCTTCTGATGAGGAAAGAACCAAATATTCTCTTATATCTATTGATAGTTAATTGTTTTACGGTGAATTTTACTAATTCGTCGAGGAGACAAAAACTTTCGGGAGAAAAGGGGAGTAGAAAGTACGAAGGAAAAGTTGCCGTTTTAATATTCAAATACCTCCAATTTACCAGTGGCATATATAGAAATTTATTTTCGGAGGGGCCCAAAATTATTTCTCAACCCCCCATGTATATTTAATTTTTTTTCAGTATATTCTTAGGCAAAGTTTGCAACTTAAAGAACTTAATATAAAAAAGTTGTGAGATATTAAGTTGCAACTACAAAAGGGGGGTCTGGGGGGTTCTCCCCCAGAAAATGTTTGGAAATTCGACTCTAAAAACCATGTTTTTAACTAGTTTTGGTACACCTAGTTAGAAATTTAGAGATATAAGTTTTCAGGTAAGATTTTATGAACTTAATGATAAAGTAGAGTTCTAAGTACAGAAGGGGATATATGGGGGTCATCCCCCAGAAAAGTTTGGAAATTAGACCCAGAAAACAGGGTTTCAACGGGGACTCAGTACCCAAATTTTTATTTTCTTTAATTTACAAATTTTTGGATGTTCTTTAACGTCAAAACGCTTGTAATGACCATTTAATTGAAATCCAAGCAAAAAATCTATTTTTTAAAAAGCAGTTTTTGAGAAATTTCGAAATTTTCAAGAATTTTAACCAAGTTTTAAAACGCTACTTCTTTTTCAATTATATGATAATTTTGGTATGATTTTTTACCCCAACGTAATCTATGTTATTGTCCATGGAATTATGCATTCATATTTGTGATACTTGTAATAGTTTTTAATAAAAACAAATTTTCTCCAAACACCTAAAAAATATCATGAAAATAAACACATTTTTCACTTTAAAACCTTATATTATACTCTGAATCCTTAATTGGAATGCATTACTTTATAGAAAACACTATGGTTAATATATATACAGAGTTTCAAGTTAAATAGTCCAGTAGAAAAAAAGCCTTAGGGTTTTAAGTGCTAAAAAAGTAGTTTTGAAAAAATATTTATTTAAAAAAATATGTGGTAACTGTGCTCAATCAAAATTGTAAATTTGTTATGCTTAGAATTCGCGCATCACTATGAAATTTGCAGAATCAATTTATGAGTATAAACATTGATTTGAGAGCAAAATCCTTAATTTGTTATTTTGACCGCGATTTGGAGGTACTGAGTCCCCTTTTAATCCGAATTTGAGACATACATTCTCCGGTAGGATTTTGATGAACTTATTGTAAAAAAGTTTTGAATAATAAAGTTCCAAGTACTAAAAGGGGGTTTGGGGGGTCCTCCCCCAGAAAAATTTCCAAATATGACCCTAAAAAACAGGGTTTTAACTTGTTTTGGGACACCACCAAGTCAGAATTTTGAGGGGGGGGGCAGGGCTCCCCCCCTTATATACGCCACTGTAACTAGCATTCAATGCTATAGTTAGTAAGATAAATATTAGTTCGTATCGTATTCACGAGGACATAGTAACTGTTGACTTTACGTACAGGGTTTTGGGCACCTAGTAATTGAATCCCATCAATCAAAGATGTGATGACAGCGAGATACCCAAAGGTAGGACTACTAAATTCATGTCTATACATGCACTTGTGTGTATGTGAACCCTTCAACCAAACTCTCTAAATTCATCATCTAGTTCATGTGAAGGATAATCAATACTAGGTTGTTATAAACTACAGTTGGGGAAATAACCTAATCAGTAGTTGCGTTCCCTTTTCTGATGCGCACTATAGGCTAATGAACTTATGTATTTATAAATACTTGTTTGTTAATTTTTTCTCCTTAAAGTATTTAATAACATTAACTCGAATAATAAAGTTTTGAATAGATGTATCTATCTTATAAATAACTGCATTTGAGAGTTAATAGTAAAGGAGTATTAGTTTCGGAGGTTTAAGATGCAAGAATTAAAAATATACACACACTAAGCAAATTAAATTCGAATGAAGTAATTAAAATATTATCTACTCTGATAATTTGCAATGATTTTATATGAGCAAACTAAAATATATCAATTACATAACATTACTGGACATACCATAGTCTCCTAGGACAAGATCTAGAAGGCTGTCTATACCCTTAAATAGCTACAGATATAATTCCGTTAATTGAAAAGCTGTTTTAAAAGTAAATTATTATCATACATATCGACAAATTTTAAGGGGACACGGTACCACTTTTTGACAAAATTACGAAAAAAAATTATCTAATGTTTAAACGAGTAGTGTTATCTGTGACGGATTTTTGGAAAGTTGGTCGACGTTTCTTCTGCTAATTGTTGTTAAGAATGTTTTATAAAGTGAAGGGTTTTGCGAGGATTGCGAAGCGTTCCGAAAGCACCTGCAGCAGCCTACGGGGGTTGGTGAGCGATAGCGATGTTTTATTAACATAAGACTATCACTATTCTACACAAGAATATCAGGAATCCACAGTTGAAGATATAAGGAATAAAAAACATTTTAAAATACAACCTTATAGCCCCTTGATGAATATGCAATGAGAGATGAAAACTTACCTGTAAAAAAAAGAAATATCAATTAATTTTTTAATCTCACAAAACACAAATGCACAAAATAAAGCTAAAAACATCTATTCAAATGATAATAAACCAATCGTATGTAATTATTCCTTTCAAAAATACTTATAAATTTAAATAAACATTTTTAAAAAGACAAATTGATCACATTAAAGATAATTCATACACAATTAGTGAAAATACTATTTTTTATCATCAAAACATAAAAATTGCACAAAATAGGTAGCAAGGTAATATTAAAAATTGAATTTTCCTTCAGCAATCCAGAAAATGCATTTGCTTCCTTATTTTTTTTTTAAAATTACTGAAGTTGAGTTTCTTAAAATTCCACTAAGTGAAAAAAAACTTTCTATAAACTTCGAAGAGAGAGAAAGGGGTTTTAGTGTAAGAAATTTGAACCGATATTTTTTTGTACTAAAAACTTAAAACATCCCTAAAATACTGATGACCCGGTTGCGGTTAAGTTTTATCTATCCCTCCAATATCACGGAAGAAATATCGTTGTTTGAAATTTCATAAAAATCTCTTAACAATCACAAAAATCGTATTTTACATAAATTTGGATCATAAAAAATTTGTATGAAAAGAGAATTAAGCGTCCATGTTTGATATGATTTCAACGAAAACTAAATTAAATTATGTGACTAACTAAACTAATGTTGATACAAAAATTTATAAGGGAATAGGGATTTTTTTCTCCAAATTACCATTATTTGTTTTAATACCCTTGAATTCCGTACTTGATTAACTCAGTGTTTTGTTTTACATTTTCTTGAACAAATTTTCTTACACTTTAATCCTGAAACACTGACTTAGGTAAACTCTGAACTTTTATTACCTTCATTTCAAAATGAGGTATTTGCTTGATTTTATACTTTTTTGATGCATTATGGTTTAATACTCACAAATTTCTGATTTTTAAGTTCAAAAATGTGTCTTAAATAATTTAAAATTCAATTTCCTTTTTGCCAAAACGCCAGAAAAGTCACGTTATCAGAAAACGGGCTTCTATTGGATGTGACCTCACAGCGCATGATTTGTGATTCGAAAGTGTTTTCGCTCCCAAACAAAAAACGAAATTTCAAAAATTTATATCTCAGAAACAAGGCTACGAAAATACTTGATGTAAACGTCACTCTTCATGTTTTTTATCCACTATTTTAATAAACTGTAATATCAAAACGTGAGAACACCTCATTAAATATTTCTAATGAAATACCGTTCTAACTCCCACCCAAAGAAAAAGGTAAAAGAAACCCACTAGTGATGCATGCGCAATGCGCATTTAAGATTCAGTAGTTTTATTTACCAGTTTTAAGCTTACATAACTAAGCTTCACGTTAAATAGACATATTTTTCTCATGAACAGACAGAACACTCAAAAAGGTAACAATGAATGATAAAAGAGAGTCCATGAATAAACAAAGGGCGGGCTGATGGAATTAAAAAGACCTCGCGGAAAAAGCACAATTTCCCCAGTTTTAAATTAAACTTTCTTTCAAGGGGGTAAGAGAAAGGGCATCTGGTGGTGTGTTTGAGGTTAATTAAATCCTTCTGTCGTTCTAAATTCGTTGCGGGTAACAATTTTTACCATTATTCGTTTTGTTTCGTGCAGCTGATGGTAAAAATGCAAAATGGAGGACGCGGGTGTTAAATTTTCCTTTGGAGCAATTTGTGGCGGTTTTTTCCATTTCTGGTGGAGCTTTATAAGCACAAAAATTAGCGATCAAAGAGAAATACACGCGTGAGCATGACAGGTAAAATAAGGTAGGTTTTTGCTTCGCGTCTGCGGTTAATAGCTCGCAATTACCGTTTTAGTATTTGTGCGGTTTTTGCTCTCAAGTACCTTTTTTTGTTTGGACGGGGGCGCATTAAAGTTTTAAGAGGCGTCTGGCATCAGACGGTGATTCCGAAGAAAAGCACATTTCTTATTTTCTAAGAAGGGGTAATTCTACTACAAAGTAATGTCTCTCAAGCATTTAACACTAATGCATCGCGATTGGGATGGTTTGTGTTGGTTTTAGAGGTGACCTGTTGGTTGGTCTCTGCTGCTTTTGAATTATTTTTTTGCAGAAATTTATCTAGATCAGTGTTTCCCAACTTTTTTCGGTCAACGCCCCACCAAAGCCTTTCTAAATATTCCATGCCCCCCATGTAAGATTACACATAAATTTTTACACTCAAACTTCAATTTAAAAACTTAACTGGTCGATTTAAAAAAATGACGGACATGTTTAAAAAAATAGTGAGTTAATTTTTCCAACATAAAATGGTGATCTTAGATTTGTAATGCAAAAAAAATAATCATATAAATTTTCATGGAATTTAAAGATTTAGTATTAAATAATTACAGTTATTAACAATGTTAATGAGATTCTTGCAGTGTCGTAATAAGTTTTAAATGACTTATTAACAAGTAAAATCGGGAGAACTGGCGGTTCCGCCCCCTGAAAATTTTAGAAATTTTTGCCCCTTTAAATTAGTGTTCATTTTGAGACCATTTAGATTACACCCAAGGAGACCTGCTTATATTCTAAGTGGCAGAATTTTCAACAGTATAATATAGTAAATTAACAACTAAGTTATGTGGGGGGTTCCTTTTGGTCCTTTTCCCATCTGAAGGGGAGCAATTAGGTTGACAATTTTCGAATTGCCCCCTATAAAGTCTAATTGCCCCCGGTGGAAAACACTAATCTAGATTGAAGCGATTCTGTGGATTTAATGAAAAAATGCATCCTTAAAATTCTGATTTCCTCTCTTCTATAGTTATTTCTTTAATGTTTATTTGCTTGAAAAATAAATAGAAATGGACATCAACTTTTAGAATTTTTATAATTCCTCATTGTTTATTTTCAATCCTAAATTTATCCTACTTAATTTCTTTTAGTATTTCACGCTCTTTTTTTGTTCCTATCCGTTATCTATATCGGTGATAATTTCCAAGCAGTGTTAAACCCAAAAGATTAGAGACATCCCCAACAATTGCAAACCAACCGATAAAGTTATATAGTTTATCCCCAATTAATATAACAGGCCCCAAATTATCTTCAAAATCGTTGTTATTTAATACTTCTTTCTATTGTTTTATGTATTTGCCTTAGGAAAAACATATTCCAAACTTAAAATATCCCTAAATTCAAATTTTATGAGTTTATTTTTAAAAAATCCTTTAAATTTAACAGGAGTTCTTAAAATGCTACTCCTCCTACTAGTATAATCGACATACATTCTTGAAATTTTGTTTCCAAAAGTTGGCATCGATTTAAGGTTTATAGTGCTTTGAAGATATTGATTTTTCTTGAATCACTATATAAAAACCCTTAAATTTCTAAAATTGTCAATTTTGAAAATTCTTTTATCAGAAAACATTGATCAATGCTAAATCCAGCCTCTAAAAAAGTACAAAACCTACCCGCATACACACAACTCCATCACACAGCTTTAAAAACATCACATCTACCCATTAACTTCTTTATCTTCCTTATCTGCCCCCAATAAAACTGGCGTCATGTCGCACTAACAATCTCATTTGTAACTAACGACACCAAGTAATTCCCGAACAAATAAGGCTGCCTTTCCTGCCACACTGCGCTGTCACTCCGGGAAGCGAACTGTCGCGAAGCTCAACTATGCCTGAGCAAGCCGATCAATTAAACTCTTATCTGAAGAAGTGAGGCGTCAAAAGAACAAAATATCCGACTGGGAGGGGTAGAAGAATGCCCCACCCTTTTTTTATTATTTTTATGCAGGGGTGTAGAGATAAGGGGTATTATTTTGAGGTTCTGGAGGTGGGCTATAGGACTGGAATTGAGCTTGTCTAGTGTTACCGTAACAAGAATGAAAGTAGTTACGATTAGGATATTGGATAAGTAATAAGATATTTTGTGCTTTATTATAAACCATGCCATCAATTGGTCGTTTTGATTTCTTGCATGGTATAAGTTGTTTGACTGCACTTGATTTGAAATCCCCGTTCATCCGTGATCTAATAAATGAAAGCATTTTAAAATTGAGATTTTTCATTAAATCCATTGCGTACGACCACAATCCCTCCAAAAAATGTAAGATTTTGCGTCGTGTGAAAAGGCATATTTGAAACAATAAACACGAAAATTTCACTCAAAAAACATTATATACTCAACAGCAACGTTTCCTGAACCCAGTACGCGGAAGGAGAAAGTGAGTAAACACAAAGCCTGTGTTGGGTTGATAGGAGGAGTTTCGATACGCGAATTGTGATAAAAGACACTATGTATACAAAGGTTTAACGAAATAATTGTATTTTAATATTGACGTTCACTCGAAATTCAAACACCGCGATGGGAACAAATTTGTTTGTTAGTGACGTCGTAAGGTCAACTAGCGTTGCCGTCTAGTATAGCTCAACAACACTGTTAAAAAAAAGCAGTTCAACCTTTCACCAGAAACTGGTTCAAATTTAGCTGCAACCTAAGTTTGGTAACAGGTTTCACCAAGTTTTCGGTGCTTTTACTAGTGAAAATACCGAAAAATTGGTGCTTTCACTAGAGAAAAAACCAAAAACTTGGTGAAACCTGTTACCAAACCTTGGTTGCAGCTAAATTGGAACCAGTTTCTGGTGAAAGGTTGAACTGATATTTTTAACAGTGAACATTCCTTTCTTTAACAGAAAAAAAACACTTCTTTTATCTAAATTTAACGAAAGAAATCCTCACGTCAGTGCACAAAAATGAATAAATCAGAAATCGTCTGCAACAAGACGGGCAGCAGACTTCTCTCGGGAGTCGATGACCCCAGGTGAGATAGAGAATCATCAACATTCGATCGAGAATATCCGGAAGGGAAGCTCTGACCTTGCAACATCTCTTCTCTTCCTGGACGACAGGTATGGGATTAGAGAAACATGTCTCCGCCATCAGAGAAAGAAGAAAAAAAAGGAAAGTAGCTTGTGGCGTTCACGTTCGATTGGCGACTGTTATGGCCGCCCTGGGACAAATTACTCCGTGCCATTGTTTTCGTCGAGGGAGTCACGTGATAGAGATTAAGATGGTTCATTGAGAGCAATTGGTACCACGAGCGCCGTGGCCAACCAGAACAATGTTGCAGTTTAAACTCAGATTCCTATGAAGGGTGTCTCAGGAAAAGTGGCCAACCCCTTTAACTTTGGAACCCCTACTGATATAGTCATGAAAGTGGCGTCTAAGTATACTAAAGTGGCCATGCCCTATCCGATGAGACAACTTTCAACGACCTCTAGCGGAAACTTTAGGGGCTATAATTTTTATTTTAAAAACTATTTGAGGTATGGGAAAAAAGTCACAGACTAAGTTGTAGAGCAGCATCGATCAAGTTGGAAAAGACACCTTAAAAGCAGAAAATATCTTGAATAAATCCTTTATAACGCACGCTCAGTGAGGTTGAATTTACGTAGATTTTATTTTAAAACGCTCCTCACGAGGCGAAAATGAGAAACTTTCATTTTTGTGACTTAAATAAATGACTAAGAGTATTCTTGGTGCATTAATACAAAAATTTCTCACTTTCACCTCGTAAGGAGAGTTTTAAAAGTAAATTCTAAGTAAGTGTTAATTAAAATTATCATCAGACTCAATAAAAAAGAAAAAATTATTTATAACTGTCCCTTTTGCTCAACAAAATAGTGTGATTATTTAGGGATATGTGAGAAAACTCCAGCTCTCAAGCGTTGCCTCCAACCGTGGACACCGGTTTCGCCCTTGTTAGGGCTCATCAGCACGGTATAGGAAGGTAATGCAAGAGAGCGGAGGGAGAGCTTTTAGTCTAGCCGACTATAACGGAAAAAGTGGTGACCATTAATCAGTCCTCCACTATCAGCCGGAATGAACTGCGCATCAATGGTCACCACTTTTTCCGTTATAGTCGGCTCGCTAGACTAAAAGCTCTCCCTCCGCTCTCTTGCATTACCTTCCTATACCGTGCTGATGAGCCCTAACAAGGGCGAAACCGGTCAACGGTTGGAGGCGACGCTTGAGAGCTGGAGTTTTCTCACACATTCCTCTAACCAGAGGTTACTGGTGAAGAACTCTTCTTTTCATATTTAGGGATAGTTAAAATTTTTTTCTGGAATAGAAATTTTCATGCTGTTACTTTTTTATAACCCAGTATTCTAACGCCTATACCTTTATTACATAATGCTTAAACTTTTTTGCTGAACTTCAGGGATTTTAATAATTTTGTACCATGTATCAGTGTACCGCCTCGACCAAAACACTGCCACTCGTTAAGCTTCTAGATTAAAAAATACCCCCTCCTATCGAACCCAACAAGACCGAATAAACTCGTAACTGCATGCAAATCCGAATCACCGTCTCAAACAAAGGATTCATCCCCAGAGCAACAAACAAGCGACAAGAGCGAGCAAAACCAATAACGAATCGTAAAGGAAACAATCCCATAACAGGCAGAGAAAAACCTTGCTTTGATCAAAACAAGAGGAGAGATAAGAAGGATGTATTATTATTATCAGGATTTTCGGGAGAAGATAAGTCAGAAGATTCTCCAGTGCCTCCGAGCGACCGAGTTTTCGGTGAAGTGAAGGGAATAGAAGATGCAGGTAACTAGAGACTAGTAGATTAAACATCCAGCTCTCGGGTTTTACTAGTGCTCTTTAATAAAAAGATGTCTTCGGGTTAAGAAAAAAGTTTTTATCAAAGATCTGATTTTAATGTTTTTACTGAATGGTATTTGGGATTTTTACTTAAGGCGTTTGAAGGGAATATTGATATGGTTTTGAAACAGAAAATCTAGAAGGCTAGAGATTTAATTTGAATAAATATCCGTTTGTTCAAAGAGTAGTATTTAAATCTTGTTATATTATCTGTCCTAAGAAACCTCACTGAAACCTCAAGCAAAACGACTCCTCTATTTTTAATGTTTGTTTCTTTTTGTTTTAGTGTGCTTCATATCCTAAACCTTTAGTTAAAATAACTTCTCCAGGACATGCAGGGTCCAAAGCCAAAGAAACATTAATGTGTACTGATAAATATATAAGTTTTAAAATAAAAATATGATTAATAATGCATTTCAGATCATATTTTGCGTTTGTGTAACTTAATAGCCACAAATAACTTCAGTTAAAAAGTAAATTTTATGTTTTTACTTATAAATATGGTGGATATCGTTAACAATTTAGTATCTATAAACGATTAATTTTAAAATATATTTATTTGCAATTATAATTTCCATTCTTACACATCACACAAGTTGATATAATGTATTAAGTTTCTTTATGTTGTAGTTATTTAACTAAAATTTGTAAGTTTTTTTTTTCAGTTTCATTCTAAAACCCACCATACATGCAGTTAAAAGCGTCCTTTGTTACAACTACTCTAACCATTAGGACAACTGCTTGAAACTTATCTTTTTCCTTTTACAACGTATAAGAAAAATCCACAACAAGGCTTTTATTAAAACAACAAACTGAAAGTATACGAAAAATATATTCTGAGAACTAAAATTCCTTTCATTAAAATATGAATGTAAACAAAAACACATTCCCCAAAATATTGTTAAAAATTAACAGTAACCAGTTTTTAAAACGGGTAACATATTAGACTCAAGATAAATTTGCTGATGTTTGCTGGTTAATTAATATTTTACGTTGATTTAAGAGAAATATCTCTAAGTCCCACACGCCACTAAAAAATTTTTAAATTACAACCATCAAAAAGATCAGCTTGAAAAGTTCTTCGTTCCCTTGAGAAACCCAACAGAGGACACAGCCCCTCATTTTTTTTAAAGAATCCGCGCGGTCCCAAGACATTACGACAAGCCACAAAAAGATAAATTTAACCTGAAGTAGTGTGTGTTCAGAAACAACAGTTCAACGAACTCTTAAATCGAAGGTTAAGACGCTGCAGTGAGTTCGGACACATAAATTCTCGGACAAGTTCAGAATAACATATTTACTTTAAGTGATAATAAAAACAAAAATTATTTTTAAATTACCATCAAAAACAGGGTTTGTTTAGAAGTTTAAAGAGTAAAGTTAAGTACTTTCTAAGGAAATTTTGAAAATTTTAAGGACCTTCTTGAATGCAATTTATACTTAAACTGTAAATAAAACTATTTCAACGACTTTCCGAGAATACTTTAATATATTTCCCTATAGTATTGTACAAACTAATATATATTTAGTTTGTTTTTTCTTTTATTTTTTAATTTGCCAGCTATATAGTAGTATTCAAATTTTGTTGACTACTATGAAAGAACACTTTATCCATAAACAAACATTTTAAAGCCAAATACATCAAAAAAGAAAAGTTAAATTGTTTTTTCTGTGGGCGGAGCGGACTGCTTCCTGAAAATTCTTAGCATGCATCGGCAAAAATAGAAAGGCAAAACTTTCCAGTAAAGTACGCTAATATTTTTGATAAAATCCCTTAAAAAATTGACATAAGGAGAAAAATAACTCCGTTTTTCTGAAAAGTAAGGACTCTAATACCCCGTTCGGACTGGCCTTTATTTTTGCCTCTATTTTCGTTAGCACTTTGTTGTCATGGAAACACACTAATCAATTCACTAGTCAATTAATAATCTTTTATGTATTTTTACGTGTATTTTTGGTGATTTTATTCATTAGTTTTAAGTTGTATTGAGAAATTATATTTTTAATTATTTTACAAATCATGCTGTTATTGTTTACTACACACAGTAAAGTGCTTATTTTCGCCCCTTGTCAGTGCAAACGCCGTTTTCAAAAGATGGGGTGATTCTGCCTTTGTTTCCATGACAACAAAGTGCTAACGAAAATAAAGGCAAAAATAAAGGCCAGTGCGAACGGGGTATTACGTGTAAATTAAGGACATTAAGGACCCTTTTTTGTTAAAATCAATCTAAGGAGTTTTTAAGGACTGTGTGCCCACCTTGAAAAAAGAGAAACTCGAAAAGTTCTTCTTTCCCTTGAGAAAAAACCATCAAACAGAGGAAACAGTCCATCATTATTACGACAAGCCAAATAGATAAATTTAACCTGAACTTAGTAGCGTATAACAGAGGTGGTTCAACGAACTCTTAAACTTTAATCGAAGGTTAAGACGCTGCGCAAGTTCGCACACATAAATTCGGACAAGTTCAGAATAACAAACTTGACATCATCGTCGGTTACGCATTGTTGGAGATAAGAGAGCGATGCACGTAATTCCCTATACAGAAACCGGAAAGTTACGTCCCGAGAAAAATTTCAATCGGTCTAACCTTTTGGATTACCTGGATGTTTGAGATATAAAATCTTTATTTTAGTTTAATTTCCTTGAATTTTTCCTTCAATTTCATTTTTCAATAAGTTTTTATGTATATGTTACGGGCAATGTGATAAATCGGGCATTATTAATAATGCCCGAAGTGGAGAAGGGCAATGTGATAAATTCAATGGCGTTTATCAAGGAAATTTATCACTTTGCCCGCCTTCATTCTGGGCATTACTAATAATGCCCTTTGAAATTCCATTCAATTTATCACATTGCCCTCCCCCACTTCAGGCATTATTAATAATGCCCGATTTATCACATTGCCCGCAACATATACTATACATTAATAAGTTAAGTTCATTTAATAAGTTTTTAAAAAAGAGAAATGTAACTACCCAGCTGGAAAAATTATGCAAAATTGCTTCAAAAAAAGTGAAGGGAATTGAGACACCTTGTCTGCAGTTTTCTTTAAAAAATCAACAGGTTTCTTTATAAGACTGCTGCTGAAATGTCTTGAGAATGTATTCAAAACTACTGTGTAAGGCTGACTTACATGCTGAAAGACTTCCAAAGCCCTATATTGCTACAAAATAACTGCAGTCTTCTTTGAGAAAACTGCACTTATGACGCTTCTTTGAAGCGATTTCGCATGTTTTTTAGCAGGGTTCATCGAATTTTGATTTCAATTTTCTATTATTTAAAACAAAAAGTAAGCAGTAAATTCTTAATTAATATATACTACTCTTGGATCCATTCACAAATAAACTATGGCTTGATTGTATGGGGAGGAGACTATTACGTTACTCTAAAAAGAATTGATAAACTTCAGACAAGATTTATAAAACTAATATTAAACTACCAGCATACAGTTCACCTACCTCATTTTCAGTCATTAAATATTCTCCCTATTCGCCATCTTTTCTTTTATAAAATATGTCTTAATTTATACTGCAATCCAAATCTATGTAAAAAACGTCACAACATCAACCCAAGAAGAATTAACGAAATTTATAACATCCCAATGCCAAAAAAATCTATTTTCTATAGAAGTTTTTCATTTTTAGCACCCAAATTTTATAATTCCTTGCCATATGAACTTCAAAACTGTCAGTCTAAATACATATTTAAAAAGAAACTTAAGGAATATTTATTTTCAATAGATACAGTGGAACAGTTTTTTCTTTAGCAGTAAAATCTCTACAGCATCTTATAACCATATTGTTTATCATTCATTTATGTATATATATTTGATGTACTGAAATTGTTACATATTTTAAAAGACACCTTGTTTGCCACACCTTATTGTATGTATTTTTTATGAGTTGTTTATTTCATTGTCGTTTTCTCTATCGAAAATGTAGATAAATTTTTTTTCAAAGGTCACCAATATGGATCAAGTGATCCCTGGTGGCTATAAGTGTTTTTTTCTTTTTCTTTTTATGTTTCTATGTAACCTTATATGTGTGTAATAATAATAAAAAAATTTCCTTTTCCAATAGTTTTTTTATGCACATTAATAATTTAACTTCATTTCAAAAGTTTTTAAAAAGAGAAATCAAATGTAACTAATAAATCGAATAGGGAAGTAACAACTCAAAATTTATTAATAGGTTTTTCTTGCCAGAATACGGATAACCTTTTTTGCCTACCCTTCACCTATAGACTGTTGAGTTTCTATTGTTAACACTGATATTTGATCAATGTTTTGTAGTATATCATTGTTTTATATTTCTAGTATAGATAACGGGTCTCTTGTTATGATAAACTAATATTTAATGTAACTTGATTCGGACTTTCCAAAGCTTAAGAAAATACCAAACATTAAATACTACTACCAATGTAATGAAAAACGATTTATATCCAGTAAACATATTGAGTCTTCTTAAGTTCACAGGAACTATTAAATATCCAACGATAAATATAAGCCTTTACCTTTTAAAGATCATTTTATATTTACATTCATATATAACTTTTATGTAAGATTTTATGCGGTGCACATAAAAATAAAAGTAGCATTTCTTCAGTTAATTTTGTATAGATCTGTTAGTAAAACTCGTATCGTATACTAGTTTATTTTTGCGGCACATACGAAACCAACTTTTTTTATTTCAAGGGTTCCTTAAAAAACTCTCGAACAATTCCTAAAATTTACGAGTTCTCCATTTAGCCTTTTATTTCAATTTTTCAATTCATATTTAAACTTACTTTATTTTATGCAGTTTATAAGAAAATAAAAGAACCATCTCTTCAGTTATCTCTGTTAAAGTCTTTTAGTTTATTTAGTCGCATACAAAAAAAGCCTTTACATTTTTTTTGTTCCAAGGAACACGAGTTTAGCATTGATTTCGTCGACACATTATCGGAATGAGAAACAAAGAGGACACCTTGTTGTTGCCATTCTTCGGAATAAAATATATATAGCAAAACCTTTTTCGCCTAGTAGTTCATAAAAAAGAAACGAGAAAGAATAAAAATTGAGCTCCTGTAAGCCTTACTAGACTTAGGTATAATGTTGCCTCACATAAATCAATTCTTTTCTTTCATCAAGAAAAGTAGTATACTACAGTAAATCATTCACTTACAGATGACAGAACAGCAATGACGTTTTTTTATTGAGCTCTTTTGGCAAAAAAATTAGGCACGATCATATTTTGTGTTCGGTGATAGCGATGAATATTTATGGTCGAAATATTCACATAATTTTCGATCAACTCTTTTTATTTTAAGAAACTTTTTTTGCGAAGTATAAAAAAACTATGGTAATTAATTACGTATATGCAGAAATTTTTCTACGGAGAGGTTAATTTATAATTTACCTGGTGCTTAATATTTTAGAGCGAAGAGGTTTTAACTCTTCATTTCTTCGAAATGCTCTGAAAGTTATTGATGCCACTTCAGCAAAATAATTATTTCATTTTTTATCCGATAGATGTATTCAAGAGAGGAACATGCACGCATTTTTTTTAATTACGATACTTATTTATTTTTAACTTAATTTCCAAGTTTGACTTTAAAAAATAGGGCGCTAAAAAGCATTGGAAGTCATTTAATTCGAAACATTGATTTTAAACAATGGCTTAGGCTTAGGGGACACAAAGCATTTGTTGGTTTTTCACTCTATTCACTTTAAAGTAAGGCCGAAACAGAGATATGACGTCATTCAATGTTCAATCCTAAACTATACTAGACAGCAACTTAAGTTGAACTACTACGTCACTAACAAACATAGTAGTTCCATTCGCGGTGTCTGAATTTCGAGTGAAACGAAAAACGTCAATTTTAAAATACGATTATTTCGTTAAACCCATGTATAAATAGTGTCTTTTTTATCACAATTCACGTATCGAATTTCCTCCTATCAACCCAACAGGCTTTGTGTTTACTCACTTTCTCCTTCCGTGCAGTAACGTACTGAGTTCAGGAAACGTTGCTGTGAAGTATAGTGCAAAGGGATTGTAGATTGTTATTTCAAAATATAAACTAATTTTATTTTAAACTTTTCATGTCGATTTTTGAATTTAGATCCATTTCTTTTACTACTGAAAAAATGCATTTTTTCTGTTTTCAAAAATCGCTGGTGTCATTGTCCCTCATTTTTACTTTTAAATTAACATCGTACATTTTTTCGACCCTATCGCAGAGATGAAACTTCGAAGTGACGGGGTTTTTATCCCGATTCGATAAACTTCTCCAACTCTTATATATAAACTGCTTTTTCCATCATCTCCACTACTGAAGTGATTCAGCAGATACGAGTAAATGCATCGTCGTCGTCGGAGGGCAAAATGTCATCTCCCACCAATCGAACCGATCCAACTCCCCCCCCTTAACTGAATCATCACCCACCTAAACGAAGCCAAGAGGATCTCTCCCAGTGATGATTTCGTCAGAGATAATGTCGTCGTCCGAAATCGCCGATATGCCTTGGAGATGCCTGCTCCTCGGCTGGCGCTCCGAATAGCCGGTCATTAAAAATAATTCCGGGCATTAACAGAGTCGGTGGCTCTTTCGGCCGGTCGGTCCGCTGATTTATGGCGGGGACTTTTAGTCCCGTTTTTATTGTTCGGTTCTGTAGGGAGGTATTCTAGTGTTTTTATTAGAACGAAAGGTGTGAGTTAGTGTTCGAAAAAGGGAAGGGTGTAAAAAGGAGGTTTTTTGGTGGAGAAACTTGCGCCGATTGTGATCAGAGATTGCATGTTTCTCTGTCTGTATGGGTCAGGTAATGTTTCTTTCATTCAGGTTTTATCTGTGACTGTTTTTATATTTTTTCCACTGAAAGAACATGCTTTGCACTTGTTCTTTGAAGAACTCTAGATTTTATGTCCGTTCTTTTATAACAGATTTACCATTTGCCTTTTAGATGTCGACAAAACATTGAACTGTTAATGATTGTTATCTCAAAACTATTTTCAACTTCGTGTTAGGTATCTAAATTCGAAGAAAAATTCTTTACTATCACTAATAATGAAATGGTAAAAGAAATTTGAGTAAGAAGATATATGGAATTTATTTTACTTCACGTACTTGTAGTACTAAAATGAAATAAGTTAATCTACCCCTTGAATCAAGTTATTTTAATTTATGCATTTCTATCCTTTCCTTACACTGCATACTTGTCAACTTTTGAAACCTTACATCCGTAAAACATTTTGCGTAAGATTACAAAACTACAACTTGAAGCTTTTCGCGTTAACAAGCCTGAAAAAACATCAACGCGAATTCCAATCTCGGAATAGTTGTTTTTCCGCTTTGCTGCGAACGGAACACGAGAGGAAACAAACTTTACAGGACTCGTCGGTGTATCCAAAAAAACAACTTGCAAGAAATCCTTTCTTTCTTAGAAAACCAAATTTCACACAACAAAAAGGCCAAAATTGAGAAAATCGTAAGGACAGGGATTAATTGAGAAATGGGGCCGTTCAAATATTACGTAAGCACCTAAGGGGGGGAGGGGGTTTGCTCTTTGCTTATTTTTCCTGACAAGGGGGAGGGGGATATGAGTGATGCTCAGGTAAGATACTGCATTTTCGAAAATATCTTTTTATCTTGCATAAAAATTTCAAAACTCAACCAAAAATAAATTTAACAAAAAATTTAATTAGGAAATTTGACTTAAGCACTTTTTCTGGGGATGGACCCCCCAAACCTTTTGAAATTTTAACCCCGAAAAGTAGTGTTTCGACTCATTTTTAAACCCTTAGGGTTACACCCAATAAGGACAGCTCCCAGTTTAAGTCACCTAATTTTCAAGGAGAAAAAAAATTACACTAAAAGGGATGTTAAATTTTCGGGGGGGGTTGGTTTCGTTCGGGGGGGGTTTCTTACGTAATTATGGTGGGGGTTGGTAGTTTGCTTATTTTTGCTGATCAGGGGGAGGGGGGGGTTAAAAATGACCAAAAAAGTGCTTACGTAATATTTGAACGGCCCCAATCTGGTTTTGAAGGAAAAAGATAAAATTAGAGAAAATCGTTTACGTCGCGAGTGTTTTGCGTTTTCACGGATAGTTAAGTGGACTAAAACGCAAAATCCGTAGTATTTTTCAATCAATCCGTAAAACCGTGTAAGACTAAAGAAAATCCGTAATCTGTAAATTTTACGGACAATCCGTAAAAGTTGGCAAGTATAGACACTGTGAAAAAATATGGTATGTTACACGCAATAAAGTGGTTGAGAGAAATTGGTCTTAATTAGAGTCATGGTGGGCGGTCCCTCCGTGTAAAGCCCTGGATACTCTACCTTAAGTAGCGACATCAAGCAACCGGCCGCCATTTTGGGGAGAACTCACTACTAGCGACGATAAGCTAGACTATCCGGACTAGTAGAGAGTTCTATCCATAATGGCGGCCGGTTGCTTGATGTCGCTACTTAAGGTAGAGTATCCAGGGCTTTACCTCCGTGTATCTCAATGATGGCGGTGTAAGTCAATACCCATTTAAAATCTAATCAATTTTCCTCACCTTTGATAAATAATCATAACGAAACGGAATCGAAAAAATACCCAAATGAAATAAATAGAAACCATGTTATTGCCTGCTGTCTCGACAAATTACCTTATTTGCGGTTCTGATGGGCTTCACAAAAGAGTTATCCAACCCCCTAAAAGCTTCCAATGGACAATCAAACTCCCATTTCGTGATGCGCGCACTTTATCACATTACTTACAACCATTACAAAGCAACTCACTCATCTAAGCCACCATCATGAAAAGGCAGTATATTCCCTCCATCCAGCAGTATTCCTGGCTTCAGGGTCGGGACACAGTCACTGGAAAATCGTCGCGCGGCCCATTTAAATCCTTATCAAGAGTGGAGGGGGACTGGAGACTTGTAGACTTCTCCAGTAGCAGAGCGGTCAAAGTACTCCTCACTGACAAGCCTGACAGTAGTTTTCATCTCACCAAAAGTAGTCTACTACATCTCCTCCCATTAAGATCCTTATCTAGAGAAGGGGAGAAAGAAGGGGGACTCGAGGGGGAGAAAGAAGGGGGACTCGAGCCGAGTAGAAATCGAGGTGTAGTAGATTACTCCTGTAGCAGAGCTAGTGTTCTAAATATTTCTGAAGGAATCGAATCGGAATCGAATGCCTTGGAATCGATACCAAGGAATCGAACCTTTGATGGAATCGAATCTTAAGAATCGTACTTAATTTTACAGATAATTATTAACATTTTCGTTCCCTAATTAATTGGTATTTTCATAATTAATTAATATTTTTGCTGGTTATTAATAAAATTAATAATAATTACTCTTTAACCTTGGATTTTTGATTCAAATAAATAAGTTCGATTCTACTTTTTCGATACTGGCCATAAGGAATCGATTCTAGGGTGAAATCGAACCTCCGGAATCGAACCCAAGGATCGAACCTCAAGAATCGATTCCGGAATCGAATCGAATGATTTTTTAGATTCCTAAGCAGAGCGGTCAAAGTACTCCTCACTGACAAGCCTGACAGTTCCTGCCATCTCACCAAAAAGTAGTCTACTACATTGCCCCTCGAGTCCCCTTCTTTCTATACCCTCCTCTTGATAAGGATCTTAATGGACCGCGCGACTATTTTCATCGACTGTGGCTGGAGCCTAAGACACCGGACGAAGCCTTCTTTTATATACTGCAGAAACTACTCCCCAACTTTGTGTTGCGAACGCATAAAACAACATGCCTTGCATTAAAAGGGACGTGCCCTATACACTAGGTATCCATCTCCACTAGCTTCGCCTCTCCTGGAGGACCAATTTCCATGCTTTCAGGGCCACTATTTATGACCTAGCGAATGGCAACGTTTTGAATACGTGATTTACGAGCGTCCGCTGAACCACTGTTCATAAATAAATCCGACGAAGCTCCCGTTATTTTTATCCCTACCATGTTTTATTAAACTTCAGCATCTCCTATGTTCCATACACGCGAATTAAAAGAGCACCGGGTTTTGAATAATTACGCAGTTTGAATAATTTGTGGTAAGTGCACCTCCAGTAATAAAATCGGATCGGTTTTAATTATATTTGGGAAGATTCTCTTTTGACGTACTTTGTGTGGAGTTATTTACTATTTATGAAGAAGGAGCTGTTTTGAAGTCTCTTATTATTCAAAATGGATTCCTATTGTGAAAGACTAACCCGGTCGGTGGATTTCGCGAGGGGTTTTGCTTTAAATATTAAATCAGCACATTTTGTGACTAATTATGCGAATGTAGATTCGGAAACAGTTAAAATTTGCCTGTGAAACTTAGCTTTTCATGCGAGACTTGAAAATAAATTTTTAAAGTGGGTAGTATATTTTTTTTTCTAGGTTACAGGTCCCCAAACTTTAAGACACTATTTCAAATGAATTTACTTTTCAACTGAACTCTGAATTTTTTCATACTGTTACACATGTAATTAATATTTAAATTCTTACAATTTCAACATGTTGATAGATTTGAAAGCTATTTCGAATCAGTGAAACTCCTTATTAGTAAAGTCAGATTTTAAACCGTAATTGGTTTAATTGCAATACTTTTAAACTTTTAAACGGTACATAGTTTGAAATATATTTTATACACGCATAAAAAATTTCCACCCTTATACATTTCATATTACTAATACTTAAACATACGGGGCATTGTTTTTAAATGACTCAAACCGAATCACTTGCAGAAATTTAAATGAAAAAGCTAATATCTTATCCCTAGATGACTATTTTATTCTCCTCTTTATTAATAAATATAATGAATTCCCAAAGGTTACTCACTGAAATTAAAGTCAACATCTCCTTTCTTTTGTTCAGCATTTCGAAATTAAACCAACACAACATTATTAAAAACATTTTTAAACCCAAAAAAAGATATTTTATTCCCTTATCCACTTTTAATTTTTAGAACCTGATCACCCTGAAGGGGTAAACAAAGCAACAATACCTGCTCTCCTTTGAATGGAAAGCCCATTATTAACGAAATCGAAATTTGTTTACCCTTTAGGGGTAACTCAACCAGCCCCGACGTTTCAAATTACTACTCCTACGTAGGGATATTTTCAGATTCGATTCTTTTGATTCTTGGATTAGATTCGATCCTGGTATCGATTCCTTAGGGACACTTTTAAAAAAAAGCAGAATCGAAAAAAAACCCACCTAATTGAAACTAAATAATTGCTTGCGACTGTCCTTTCGATTAATTTAAATTAAATTAAATTTTATTAAAATAAAAACTATTCGATTCTTTAAAATAACAACATTAAGTGGTTTCAATTTTCATATTTTTTTAAAGTTTATCTTTGATGGCCATTTACACTGTTTTCCCGATTCTTCGGAGTTGTACGCGATCTTATGCAGTATTTCAATTAAAAATAGCATATAATCAATAATTATTATTGTAATTATCTTATGCAGTATAATAATTATTATTATAATTATCAATAATTATTAATTATTATAATCAATAATTAATCAATAATAATTAGATTTAATTAATTAATCATCAAAATTGTAACTATTTATCAAAACACTAATTAATTCCTGAACACAATTATTTATAAATCCCTGCTTTAGTTATAAAATTAAGTAAGATTCTTAGGATTCGATTCTTTGGTATCGATACCAAGGCATTCGATTCCTATGAATCGATTCTAGAATCGATTCCTTCAGAAATGTTTAGAACCCACGCAGCTCAAAGTGATTAAAAATTCGTTTTCACCGCAAGACAAAACACAACGACACAAGAAAAAAAAAGTCCTCTTCCAATACCTCCTTCAGATAGTTTTTCAGCCTCTCTTTTTAAAGCACTCCACTAATGAACTCATTTGGTTATTTAATTCAATTATGAACCCCACTCGAAGAACACAGGGCGACATTTGACATTCCTGGGGTAAAAAAAATCCCCTCATCCATTCATCCCCATTGATGAGAAAGGGGTTTCTCCGATTCTCTCATACATCTGTAAGAGCACTTAAAGCTAAATCAATGGAAACGACGACTGCTTTTTCTTCTACTACTCTTCTTCTTCGACATTTCTAATTAAATTTCGATTTGACCGCACACTCTTCGAAAAATCCCCCCCTCCCTCGAAGGTATTCATTCGAGATTCGTTCCATATTGAGAGAGAGAGAATGAAAATAACGAGATGAAAAAAGAGATTTTTCGAGCGCATTCTCGAAGCTTTTTGATTCAGGGGAGCAGAAAAATATAAGAACTTCTCTTTAATGACGCTTTTCCTTTTAGGGTCCCGACACATTTAGCTAAAAACGTCGCGCGGACCATTAAGATCCTCATCAAGCTGAGGGTAGAAAGAAGGGGACTCGAGGGGCGGATGTAGTAGACTACTTTTGGTGAGACGACAGCAACAGGCCAGGCTTATCAGTGAGGAGTACTTCAACCTCCATGCTACGGGAGCAGTCTACTACAGGGGTGGCCAACTCAAAAAATGTTGAGGGTAACTTTGAAAACCACAATACTCTCGCTGGCCGCATATAAAATTTAAGGATATTAGGTGCACAGAATGACAGTGAAGTAAATTTAATAAATTAGGGAGTTTCTTAGATCCTTTGCTTATAGTTTGACAGATTCCTAAATAAAATATTCATTTAAATTTACCTTTAATAGGAGCAACCCCAAGAATACCTTCTGTAGTATATCCAGAGGAACTAAACAGGTGCCTTTAAAATCACTATGAATCACTCGAAACTAAGGAGCCCTGTGGCGCTTATAGAAATTTATTTCTCTAAAAAAATTTCAGCTAGATTTTTGCTCTAGGAAACAGTACACTCAAATCTTTCTCTGATGTCCCCATGCATATTTTATAGGTTCAATGCATAAATTAAAATATGTTTTTAGGTAGGATTTGCAACTGGCTGAACTTAATATCCTAAAAAAGTTGTGAAAAATAGAGTTCCTAGTACTAAAGGGGGTCTGGGGGTCCTCCCCCAGAAAATTTTTTGGAAATACGACTTTAATTAACAGGTTATTGTTGTTGTTGTCGTCGTGTCCTTGGAGATCAGATGGAGTGGTCTAATTAACAGGTTTTAACGCGTTTTGGTACACTTTGTCCAACTTTCGGGGGGCCCTTAACTTACCCTAAAACTTTAACTTTTGACTAAAAAAAGTTCCTGGTCTAGTAATTCAATTCTTGAGTCCCCTTCTTTCTCCACATCAAGGTCTTAATGCAACGATTTTCAGTGACTGTGTCAGAAGCCTCACGACCTGGCTTTAACGAACCCTTCTTGAAAGAAGGGTTAATTAGTCTAAGGGAGGAAGGCTCATTATGGGAGTCGATGGAAGAAAAAGCCTGCTTCGTTTTAAAAGGGGGCACAAAGCTTTCGGGTTCGAAGTCTTTAATAGGGGTGCAGGGTGGAAATCAAGTATCGCCCGCGAAGAGACACTTATTAGGGTAATTAGTGTCGCGGATGTGTAAATACGGCGCAGTACAAGTTGGACAAGAATTGACATCTTTACATTTGGTTCCAACAGATAGAGAGACGTTGCATGCCGTATAATTTGTCAGTGAGAAAAGAGCACCTAAAAGATCAGGATTGCAAAATCGAATTTGACTGGTAACTCATTAGGATACATTATAAATTTTCAAATTGTTTTTAAGTAGGATTCATATATACTTCACAGCAACATTTCCTGGACCCAGTACGTGGAAGGAGAAAGTGAGTAAACACAAAGCCTGTTGGGTTGATAGGAGGAAATTCGATACGCGAATCGTGATAAAAATACACTATTTATACATGGGTTTAACAAAATAATCATATTTTAAAACTGACGTTCAATCAAAATTCAAACACCGCGATGGGAACTACTTTGTTTGTCAGTGACTTAGTAGGTTCAACTTAGGGGACATCCATAAATTACGTGAGGTGTTTTTCCAAAATCTGGACCCCCCCCCTCCCCCCTTGGTGAGATTTAGTGAGATTTTGCTGGACCCCCCCCCCTCCCCCCCAAATGAGATTTACCTACAACCTTTAAAAATAATTTTCTATCCAATTCGTTTGCATTTTGTGCTTAACAGCACCTAAAACTTTTCCATTAGTAATGATGTGGGGGAAAAGGACATTATTCCGCCTAAAAATCACCACAGTATCTTATCTGTGGGTATTATTCCTTCCTCAAACTTAAAAAATCGTTTAATTTCTAACTTAAAAAGTTGACGTGAGATTTTAATCGACCCCCCTTGGTGAGATTTTTCCAAACCCCTCCCCCCCTTTTTGACCACACGTAATTTATGGATGTCCCCTTAAGTTGCTGTCTAGTAAAGCAAATTTGAAATAATTAGGATAATGCATTGCAAAGTTGAATTAAATAGAAATCTTCGTGCTATGACCTTTAACTTTTAAGCTAAAAGTTTTCATAACCACTACCTTTGAGTTTAAGGCTATTCTAATCAAGTTATTTGCTTAATTTATTATTAAACAGGTTATTTTTAAATAACTGTTCTAAGGTTTGGTTCGATTGTTTTATGGTGCAAGAATCCGTAAAAATAATATTGCACCGAGAAAGAAAAACTTTTTTCATCAGAACGGTTAAAAGAGGCATTTAAATTCGTGCTTTGTTATTTTGATAGTTTAATTATATATGGACATGGCTGCTAATACTTAAATATTTCTTTATTGTTTTATCTAGAAAACAAGAGAAGTTTAATCATACCGATATATGAAGATATTGTTTAAATGATTTTCCTACATTGCACAATTTAGAGAAGAATTTTCATATCACTTGAAACATTTATTCAATGGGATAGAAATATAACTAGAAACAGTTGTAATTTATTCCGATAGGAATATCATCATCCATTGGAAAAAAAAGATTCCACGAAAATTTTAAACTTAAGACGGAATGCCCAATCGAAACCACCGCCTTATCCGCATGGGTGTAAATCTAATACTCATCGATTGCTGATATTCTTTATACCTCAGCAAATTTCTTCCATGTATTTTCCGTCTAGCTATATCAAAGTGAGTGATATGCAGATCGATATTTTTAAAAAATTTTCGCCCCAAAAAGATCGATTTTTCTATCTAGCCTCTTTATTTCCGTCCCCTCATCATATACTTTGGACAATAAAGTACTTTTAAAAATTACGCAAGCATGAAACTCCCCTTTCAGATATAAAATAAGATTTAAAAAAAAATCGGAATTTTCGATCCTTTCCAAGACCTTTGAATCTCATCACCATATATTCCGCATTAAACCACTTCATTATGCAATGACGTCAAACTATTAAAAATGGATTCCGCTCCATTTTAACCGTTTCCCCTAAACTCCATCGTTTAATCTTTCAAAGCGAGTGTTTCAAACTTATTTTTTTCGCTTTACCCCCCTTGTTTATTTGTTTATCCATATCGTTTATCTTTACAATTCATTTGTTTCCGCGCAAGAAACTCTTTCCTGAAAACTAAGTTTTTTTTAAAAAAAGCTAGATAAGAATTTTTTGTAGTACCTGTATAAAAATATTTTTATATTTTGGTATTTTATTTTTGGTGCACGTTTCGAAGCTCGTTTTGAATCTTATTAACTGATAATTTTCTACCAGAAATACTGATTTGAATGACTACTTCCAATCGAATCACAAATGTAAAAGGTTGGGAAACACATCTCTAAATAATTAGTTTTCACTTCCTTCCTTACGAACAGGTCTATGACTTCGCGGTCCATTTTAACCGTTTCTTTAACTCCATCATTTAGCCTTCCAAAAATGAATGCTTCAAAATTTTTTTCCTTTATTCCCCCCTTTGTTTATATCTACAATTCATTTGTTTCCGCCGTCTAAAACGGAACCCTTCAAAATGACGGTCCTAATAAGGGAACGTACCCATACTACGTGACCCATTTTTTACCATTTTTGACCCCCCTCCCTCCCCTTGGTGACCATCCGTAGTATATGCCAAGACCCCCCTCCCCCTCTAGTTTTTACGTAGTAATTCATAAATACGGTTTGCCATCATTTTTTGCAAACAGAAAGTTTTGAAAAATTAATTTTGCTTAATTTGTCTAATTTTAATAAATAATTTGGCTTAATTAGTCTTAATTTGACAAATTTGAATAATTAATTTGGCTTAATTTTGTCGTATTGACTAGAAGAAATTGTCTACGTGACGAAACCCTAAGCCCCCCCTCCCCCCCTGTGACAGAGCGTGGTATTTTGAAGACCCCCCTCCCTCCCCTGAATGGGTCACGTAGTATGGGAACGTTCCCTAAGCACCTATTAGGCTCCGGACACAGCTACTGAAAATCGTTGTGTGGTCCATTACGAACCTTAAACAGAAGGGGAGTAAGAACGGAACTCGAGAAGAGATGTAGTTGACTACTCCTGTAGAGAGCGGCCTCAATGACAACCCTGACAGACAGTAGCCAGTTGCTGTCATCTCACCAAAAATAATCTACTACATCACCCCTCTAGTCCCCATTTTTTTTTCTCACAGTTTGATAAGGACCTTAATGGGTCGCGCGACGATTTTAGCTGACTGTATCCAGATCCTAAGGGCTTCCGCATTGTCGGTCTGGAAAGTGGTCCCCTTGCAGCCTTCGCAATGCAAAAGAGGGGGGTGGAAACGTCCGAGAGGGAATCTGTTTAGGGCCTCCGCATAGAAAAACTGGATTCGAGCCGAAACTGGAAAACCATAAATCACGGACTCACCTCCCACCAGTAGTATGTAGCCTTCGCTATACAAATAAGGGGGTGGAAGCGTCCGGTGTTTACGTTTCTGACAGGGAAGATCATTAACGCTCCCTACCCCCTTTTTTGTATTGCCAAGGTTGTGAGGGGACCGCGTGCCGGGGATCGAATTTCTCCAGCTTCTAGATTTCAGTTTGACTGTGCGGAAGCCCTCACGCGGTCCCCTCACAACCTTGGCAATACAAAAAAGGGGGTAGGGAGCGTTAATGATCTTCCCTGTCAGAAACGTAAACACCGGACGCTTCCACCCCCTTTTTTGTATAGCGAAGGCTACATACTACTGGTGGGAGGTGAGTCCGTGATTTATGGTTTTCCATCGAGTGTCAAGGCTGTCTAACACTATCTCATCCCCCTCTCCTTGCGTTGGAAAGGCTGGTGGGGGAAAGCGTGCCGGGGTTCAGTGATTTATAGTTTACCAGTTTCAGCCAAATCCAGATCCACTATGCGGAAGCCCTAAGGGTCCGGCCACAGTCAGCTAAAATCGTCGCACGACCCATCAAAGATCCTTTATCAAAAGGAGGAAAGAAAGAAGAAGGGGACTAGAGGGGTGATGTAGTCTATTATTTTTGGTGAGATGACAGCAACCGGCTACTGTCTGTCAGGGTTGTCACTGAGGCCGCTCTCTATGCAGGAGTAGCAGGGTTGGCTGGATTGGACCCAATTGGGTTGGACCCAATGGGTTTTTTCAAAAAAACCCATGTGAAAAAACCCACATTTTGGACCCATTTTTGGGTTTTTTCAAGAAAAATCAAGATTTTGGCAGTTCCTTCAAAATTTAATGTTTTTTTTTTCAAAGTTAAGGATATTTTTAAAATTTTAATGGGTTTTTTCAAAATTTAAATTATGTTTCAAAAATTAAATGGTGTTTTTTTCAATTTCAGGGAGTTTTTTTAAAAAGTTAAATAGGTTCTTTCATTATTCAGTGGGTTTTTTCATTATTGAATGGGTTTTTCAAAATTTAGGACGTTTAAAGTTCAAACTAGTTGTAAAAATTAAAGATTTTTTTAAAAATTTCAGTGGGTTTTTTTTCAAAGTTGAATAGATTTCTTTCAATATTGAATGGGTTTTTTCAAAGTTTTGGATATTTTTTACAATTTCAGTGGGTTTTTTCAAAGCTTAAAAACTTTGAAAAAACCCACTTAACTGTGGAAAAACTGACATTATTTTGACAGAACACATTTAACATAGATAGAACTCACTAAAATTTGAAAAAACCCAGTTACTTTCTAGGAGAAATCCACTTAATTTTGAAAAAACCCACACTTTTTTTGAAAAAACCCAGTTTTATGTGGGTTTTTCAGGGTTTTATTGAAAAAACCCGACCCACTTGGGTTTTTTCAAAAAAACCCGGGTTTTTGCCAACCCTGAGGAGTAGTCGACTACATCTCTTCTCGAGTTCCCTTCTTACTCCCCTCCTGTTTAAAAAGGGCCGTTCAAATATCACGTAAGCACCTAAAGGGGGGAGAGGGTTTGCTCTTTGCTTATTTTTTCTGACAAGGGGGGAGGGGGGGGTATGAGTGATGCTTACGTAAGATACTGCATTTTCGAAAATATCTCGTTTCTTGCATAAATAATTTTAAAACTCAACCAAAATAAATTTAACAAAAAACTGAATAAGGAAATCTGACGTAAGCACTTTTTTCTGGGGACCCCCCTCAAACATTTTGAAATTTTAACCCCGAAAAGTAGTGTTTCGACTCATTTTTGAACCCTTAGGATAACACCCAAAAAGGCCTTGTTTAAGTCACCTAATTTTTAAGGAGAAAAAAAACAGTACTTAAAGGGATGTCAAAATTTGGGGGGGATACGTCAGTTTCTTACGTAATTATGGTGGGGGGGGTTGGTGGTTTGCTTATCTTTGCTTACAAGGGGGGAGGGGGGGTTAAAAATGACCAAAAAAGTGCTTACGTAATATTTGAACGGCCCCAAAGGTTTGTAATGGACCACACGACTATTTTCAGTTGCTGTGGTCGGAGCCTAACCATTCAAAATGGAGCCCCCTATAATAAGCACCTTTTAGAAGAGCATCGCATGACGTAAAAGAAGACAGCTAATTACATTCCTCCACTATCTCGTCGAAAAGGGGAAAAAATTCAGGGGATTTCTCCTCCAGCATAGAACGAACCCACTCGCAGAGCGGAATCGCGTGCCGCTGGGATTTTCCAACCCGTTCTTTAAAAAGGAAATTTCTCGAACGCGGAGGAATATTGCCCGCCATTTTTTCTTACGTCAAAAAAGAGGAATTGCGCGTATAGTTTCTATTCATTTAGCCGCACGCGAAGGCTTCTTCTTCTTCTGGAGTCTTAAAACACATTTCGCGGAGGGAGAAGATTTCCTTTTCTGAAAGTGGAGGTAGGAGAATACTAGAGGGGGCATGGGACGGCATCCAGAAGCAGATAATTTTATTGTCTGTGTAAATAAAATAGGCCGGTTTTTGCTACTATACTATACTCGGTTGCAACTTAACCTTTTATAGGCCAACGTTCCACTAGTGGAACATCGATTTAACTCACCCGCATTTTTACACATCCCAACGGTTCGGTCCTGACGAGCTTAGTGCGCATGCTCGGGGAGAAAAAAAGGACCTTCTTTGGATAATTTCTATCATTAATGAATCCCCGCTGGTGCAGTGGTAGAGCGCGTGCCTAGCATGCGGTAGGTCGTGGGTTCTATTCCCGATTTATTGTTTTATTAAAATTTCTAAAAAAAACAGCTAAAATAAGTCCACACGCATGCGCACTAAGCTCGTCAGGACCAAACCGTTGGGATGTGTAAAAATGCAACTCACCCCTCTAAGCTTCCCAAATTTCGGAAAATAAATTACTTCAACATATTTATGTTCTATGAGACATGTTTTACTTTTAATAGATAATTTCGTACTTATATTGTTTGTGTTTTTTTTCTGTAATTTTTCGAAAATCACCTTTTTCCACAAAAAATAAAAAAAAGTAAAAAGTGTGACTGGTGTCGATAGAATTCCGCGAAAAGCGGGTAGGAAAAACAGGTGTCCTGAGCAGTTGTGTTTACAATAAACGCCCCTTGACTACTCTGACATTTTACAACAAGCAATTTTCCCACACCAGGGGGCGGAGTGTTCACTCATTTTCAAATGGAGAGGTGCATTGATATATTCGTATTTTGTTAAATATTGGACATATTGATCCCAAATTTCGCACAGCCTTAGAATTGTCCCTTCTTCAAAATACAAACAAAAAATCTACTGCCGTTGGATGTATTATAGGTGCGGCCTATGAAAGGTTAACTTGAGCCTGTAGAAATATGCTGAGAGCAACCAAATGAAGTAGTTCCCCGTGCGGTGTCGGAATTTTGAGTGAAATTAAGGGATTCAATTTTAAAATATGATTAGTTTTTTAAATCTACGTATATTAAGAGTATTTTCATCCCGATTTTCAAAATGTAGAGTATTATTTTTTCAAGTGGCGCAGCGCGTAGTAGTACGTTAGTTCGAATAAAACTTGCCAGCCAATAAGAGCTCACAAAGCCCTGCAAGCTTTCTGTTTACTCATATTTCCTTCCGCGCGGCCATGACGTCAGGCTCGTTCAACTTAAGTTGCAATCGAGTTTAGACAGCAACTTAAGTTGACCTTATACTACGTCACTAACAAACAAAGTAGTTCCCATCGCGGTGTCTGAATTTCCAGTGAAACAAAGAACGTCAATCTTAAAATATGATAATTTCGTTAAACCCATGCATGAATAGTGTCTTTTTATCACAATTCGCGTATCGATATTCCTCCTATCAACCCAACAGGCTTTGTGTTTACTCACTTCCGCGTGGTGACGTACTGATGGGTTCAGGAAACGCTGCTGAGAAGTATAGTCATTCCCCATTGCATTTCTATTGCGTTACCATGGTGGGGAACCGCCAATTTTAAATACACAGACTATAGTGCGGTGCACATGCGGTCTATATTACTATCAGCCAATCAAAATGGTACAGACTGATATTTTGAACTGTGTCATTCAAATCAGTATTTCTGGTTCGAAAGCGATGCGCAGGCGCACTCTATATCATTCTTTCCTATAACTCTATGGTTTTCTCTTTTTTTCCTGTTCCGAGAGAGAAGAAAAATACGCGCACTTTGGAAAAAGCGGTCGTGCGTTTATTAAATATTCCGCGCACTGATATATGCAAGAGACGGCGGTTTTGAAAATATTCCATTCTCCATTTTCCCCGTTGCACGGCAGTGTAACAGATTGCGTATTGCCCAGGGAAGAAATATTGAATGGGAGTATGTGTTTCCCCCATGTTCCTCAACTATCTAGTTTGATCTATCCTTATTATATTGGAGGAATAAAAAAGATGGATCTTTTGGGAGGGGGGAGTGAAGCAATGTCACGGAAAATCTTTGACTTTCCAGACGTTTTTATTTTGTTCAGGTGAAGAACTGAAATCGTCATGTGAATTTATAAAATATAATTTTCAAATACCTTAGTCTAGTCTACAAAAGCAATTATAAATTAGATATATTTTGTATTCAAAAATTTAAGTATTTGTACATGCTACTTTCAATGGAATTTCAGAAAACAGGAATCTACGCATTACTTGGGACATTGCAAGCTGTACAAAGGTATCTTGTTCTCTTCTCATGTGCTTTATTAGTAAAGCATAAACGGAAAATAGCTTTTCCCATTGACATTTAAAAACTAATGAAGATGGTGGGACTTCCAACAACAGCATAGCGTTGCAATTTTTTGTCTATCAAATCTATCAAACCATCTATAAAATGAAGGGTTAAACTTTACTTGCTAAAGACACAAAAAAATGTTTAAGAGTAGTTTTTTAACCTTTTAAATTATATAAAGAACACCCATAAGTAATTATCTTTAGTGTAGTTAAGTATTAAAGTTATATAGTTCTACAAAACTATAGACTTACATGGGGCTTGCAGCATTACACAGCTAATTGTAAAACCGTGTAAGTATAAATATACTACTGAAAATAATATTCATTCGCAAAAACTGAATAAATTTATTATTGCATTACCCCTATACAATAAAATAATTATTATACCTTAGAATATTTAAGGTCTGGAAAGTCATCATTAAGCATATTCAAGAATGCATACATTTTTCAAATCGCATCAGTTTGAGTAAATTAACGTTAGCTGTTTTTGAGTAAAGGAATTTGTAAAATGAATTAATAATGCAGTCATTCTGAAGCCGTGACAAAAATACTTGTAATTTAAAGGGCTTATAAATGGAAATCTTTTAAATTTGAAGTTATATCGTAAAATATAATACAGAGTTAATTCTTCAACAAAATGAATTCCAAAGATACTTTATTGGAAAATGGTGAATATTCAAATAGGATAATATCTTTGGACGTTAAATTTAGTATTTCAAACTGCGCATTTGCAATTCTGCGATGTTATGTAGGGATAGAAGTTATTTAAGAGGTGTCATCTTAAGTTATAGTTTTTTAAATAACGATATGAAAAGATTCTAACATGCTTTTACATACGTCTTAAGAAGTTATTTATTTCTAACTATTCATAATAAGATATTCATGTATTTAAGAACTGAATATTTCAATGGAAAAATTTAGATAGTTTAAAGTACAGTGTGTCTATGCATGGACATTTGTACACATTAAATGTCTTTTATTACTATAAATAATTTGCATTACTTGTCTTTTAAAATGGAATTTATGCAAGAATTTTCGACACTTTTAAAACAACACGAATGCAAAACCACTTGTTTCAGTGAAGCTAGTATTGCATTTGCTGCAAAAATTGTTCTCAAGGGGAAAAAATAAGTAGTATATTATTCTAAAATAATCGAAAAGCAGATAAATATAGATGTTGGAAAAAACATTTCTTATAATGATCTATTAGTAACAAAAAGGAAACCGCCGCATCTTTTATAACTCCATAGATTTTTTCTGCGTGTTTTTTTAAACTACTGAACGCTCGAAAAAGATGTTAGAATAATTTATCCTCCATTTTTCTATACCTTTCAAAAAGATTGAGGCTTAAGTAAAAATACTACATACTTACAAAAATGGCTCGAATTCAAAACCTCGGTTTATATACAGAAATACGTAAAATTTAAAGCAGAGGTATTTTATATTCAAAGTAAACAAATGTTTTTACAATGGGATCAGTTTAAAATATTTTTGACGAATCCATTACAGTAACAGCCTATGATCTGAAATACTTTAAAGTGACAGAGATTAAACGCGAGGTTTTGATACATTTTAAAAATTATTCTTTTTTCTAAAATTCTTTGATTTTATCGCATTGCATTACCATGACAAATGTTTCGAGAATTCTTTGATATTTTGTCTGGAGTTAGAAATCTATTGGATCGTACAGGTTGTGTGAAATCTCTCCAAATCCCATTAATATAAACTTAATTTTAAACTCACGTGATTAGGAGGCAAAAATATAATTTTTTTTCTGGTTGTTTTACTTTAAAATGCAAAAGAACTCCAATTAATTTAATTTAATCAACACAATTCTTTAATGATTTAAAGAAAATAAACTATTCAACTCTTACAAATAAACTTTAATAATGCGTCAAACTTTGAGTTTAAAGCTGATCTACACATTCAAGGAAGCACTGTGTATTAGGGTTATTATTATTTTTCCATTTAAAAGCCTGTGGTGTAAAATGATGAAACTTATTTACTGGTTTTTATGTCATGCAAGTAGTCACCAGCACCAGTCCTGGCTCTGTTGCCTCTTGGTGACCAATTCTTATTTTCTGTAGATTGTATTTTCAAAGAGATAAATAAAAAATTATTATTAACTCTCGAAAATAACGTTTGTTTTTGAAAAATGTGTAAAAAGCTTGCGGTCCCAACGATATTTTGCATCAGGCTGAACACTGAAAGGAGGTTAAGAAAATATTATATGAAGCGGAATATCATAAAAAGGGGTTCAAATTTGTAAATTAGAATTTATGAACCTGCTGTTTAGGAATTTGTCACTTTTACAAATGTTTGGAAGCTCGTTTCATCATAGCATTCCACTCGGCCACTATACTGGATAGCAGTGGCGGATCCAGGATTTAGTTTTTTGGGGGGCTAAGAATTTTCATAATCCAATTGAATCTTCTTGTTAATGTTGATACTACAAAGGTAGTGAATTATCCTGATCTAACTACCAAAAGGGGGTCTGGGGGTCCTCCCCCTGAAAATTTTTGGAAAGTCAAGTCAAAACCCTAACTTTTTCAACTCTTTTTGGTACGCCTCATCCGAATTTCGGATATAGATTTTTTGCGTTTTGACACAAACTTAGTAAAATATAGTTGTAATAACTGAGTTACAAGTGCCAAGGGGTCCTCAACAAGAAAGTTTTTTAAAATTTGACCTTAAAGTAACAGGGTTTTGACTCATTTTGGTTCATAAAATGTCATATTATGTAGAGTAAAACTTTTCATTTTGGTGGGGGGCTTGAGCCCCCTAGCCCCCCCTGGATCCGCTAGTGCTCGATAAGTGGACATCAGTGGCCTGATGGTTCCTGTATCCAGTATTTTTCAAAGGCTTTTTAAGGCCTGAGGGAACATATGTTAGGTGATGTGTGATTGCTATATGAGAAAATGAAATGATGTTTGGTGCGCAAGGTTTTTTTTCACAGAATCATGACCCTAATAGGATGTTAAGTTCGACACCAACCATATCATATATTCTGTATTTATGCAAGCAATACCTTAACTGAAACCAGTAAAATATAATAGAGCAACCTTATTGCACAAGAGCTCACGGGCCGCACGTGGCATGCTATCACTTTTTGTGTGTGCGATATTGAAAAAATTATTATTAAGTAGCAGTACTTTTCACATTTCGTCTTTCAACCAATGGAGAACTGCAGCACATCTTAAAATTTTAAATATTTAATTTTAATTTATTAAAAATTCTCTCCTGATTCCAAAAATACTCTTGTCTCTCCCCACAAAATTTTTTTAAGGTTATTATGACATATTTTAATACAGAAAGCTCCTAACAATGTGACGTCACATGTGCCAGTGAAAATGTGGGAAACACCGTTTTCATCGATACACTAGTCTGTAAAAAAAACTAGTGCTCATTGTTTCAAAGCGGGATTATAGCAACAAGCGGGAACAAAGCACATTTCACGTCACAAGCTGTTTCAGCTCAGACACGAAAGAGGCTGTTTTTAATTGAAAATAACTTATAATTTAGGGCTTTGAAAAGCAAATGAAAAAATTTTTTGGAGGTTTTAAACCATTCTGAACACATTAAGATTAAAAAAAAATTTGACTGCAGTTATCCATTCAGAGAAATGCGGAAGGATTGTATATAAGGACTGTCCTCATAGAAAATAATAACCACTTTTGAAGGAGACTACACATAAAAAGCACAAGTACTTGAAAATCGGTAAAAACAAGTTAATAAATAAAATTAGAGAAACCTACTTAAAACGTGCTCACACAGTGAATGAAGTCTTTTTTTTTCGTTTGAAGTTTAAAGAAAGACACACTGAAGTTGGAACTTACCTAGAAAATAAAAACAGAAAATTAGTAAGAAACGCTTTTATTCATGAAACACATTTTGAAAATGAAAGACATTTCAGTCAGTTAAGAGGTCTGAATGTAAAAAATACAACCAATTTCACAAAAAAAAATTAAGGAAATTTTATGGAGTCAGAAAAAGAAAAAAATAACTTATATACACTATGTGTTGGCTTGATTGGAATATCAATATATTCTTCTGTAAAAATCGCTGTTTAGCTAAGCACTCATTATCAATAGTACACTTTTTTTTTCAAAAAAGATATAGCAATCATTTTTAAAACAATTTGAATATTAAAGAAACTGGTAAAGCAAGGGGACACAGAGGGACTAGATTTCAATACGGGTAATAGAACAAGGGGTCACAATTTCAAATTGAATAAAGTAAAATTTAAGACGGATTGTAGAAAGCATTATTTTTTAATAGGGTAGTGGATAGATGGAATGCGTTGCCTGAAACAATTGTAAATTCAAGTGGGGTAAACGAGTTCAAGAGGAAAATTGACAGATACTTGGATTCTGGTAGTGTGGGTTAAAAAGACTGGACCAACCTTGCTGGGCTTACGCCTTTAGTTGGTGAACTTAATTTGTATTTGTATTTGAAAGAAATATTTTTATCACCGAACTGAACATCATACAAGTTGACATTTGATGAACATTTTCTCTCGATTTGCTTCAATGCAAATAAACTTGAACTTTTATAATTCAAAACTTTTTATAATAAGTTCATCAAAATCCTAATCCTTCTTATAAAAATATACATCCTAAATAAGAACTAAGTGTGCTAAAACTAAGTTGAAACCATGTTTTAAGGTTCGAATTTCCAAACTTTTCTGGGGGAGGACCCCCAGATCCCCTTTTGTGCTTGGAACTCTATTTTTTCAGCTAGTTTTTATTTTAAGTTCACCCAAATGCAAATCCCATCAAAAAATATACAACAAAATTAGGTCTTGGTGTACTAAAAATAGCTAAAAATCAGTTTTTTAGAGTCAAAATTTCGAAAATTTTCTGGGGGAGGACCCCCAAACCCCCCTTTTGTACTTGGACTTAAATTACTCATGACCTTTTTTATATTAAGTTCTTTTAGATGTAAGTTATAACAAAACATGCTTAAAAAGCTTTATTCGACGTAATAAATTTGCTTGGAAAGGGGGTAAAAATATTTTTGGGTCCCTCCCGAAATAAATATTTATGTACGCCACTGCGCAATCACACTCTTTATATACGCTCCTGAAGTGTCCCAATAAATAGCAAAATTGAAATAAGAGTTCCACTGCAAAAGCTGTGATTAATCTTGCGGTCATCTCGCAAAGGACTTCTCTGAAAAGTAAACTCCAATGGGGAAATTAATAGTCCAAGAGCTGGCTACATGAAAGTTCAACCAGAAAAACGTATTTCTGAAAATTATATATTTTGAAGCACCCTTCTAGGGAAGTAAAATTCTGTTGGACAGCCGGTGCAAAGCGGTTGCGTTAATGGAATGGCAGCTAATTGAAAATTGAATTTTTTCGGCCTTTTTTCATAAATTGTGAAATAACAACCAAACGATGAGATTTTCGTATAAACATATATTTAAATGTTTTGTTACTGAATAAATTGGCTACATTTTAAGCCAAAGTTTATCTGTGTAGCTTAATTAGTTGCTAAGGTATTTAACTTCAAAGTTCATGAATTTTTCAACTTTTTCTCTCTGTCCAACAATGAAATTTCCTCAAAACGCATTGTTGTAACTGAAAAAACTGGAATTGTGAAGTCGAATATTCCAAAAACTACTCAACCGATTTAAGTAAACTTGGGCTTTAAATGTAGGTCATCTATTCAATAAAAACATGTAATTACATTTATTCTCTAAAATCCTACCGTTTGGTTTAAATTGAACCAAGAAAATTGAATAAATGAAAATTGACAAAATAAATAATTTTCAGAAATACGTTTTTCCGGGCGAACTTTCATGTAGCCAGCTCTTGGACTATAAGTACTTTAAGAGCCCTTTTTAAGGACTAGGGCAATCAAAGGAGTTTACAAGGACTTTTAAGGACTGCGCGCAGCACCCTATTCATAATCAGCAAACTCTGATCCGTGCCACCATTATTGTAGTATTGTTCGCATTTGAATTGTGTGTTCCTATCATGCAATTATTCAGCAAACCTAATCTCGCCACCTATAATAATCGTAGCAATAAATCTAAGTGTATTGTACCTCAGTGAATTATAGAATACATTCGAATGAATGCGACTTATATTATGATGATAACTAGGGCTGGGATTTCCATGTAATCACACATCTTTTCAGAAATATGATCACCACACGTTTCAAGGCATTATGGATCTATTTAGAATTTAGATGATTTTTTATTTTACTTATTTCAGTTTCTTTACATATTTAGCTACACTAGGGTAATAATATGAATTCATATAAATCAGAGCTAATATAACAACTGCGTTTAGTACATTAACACGAGGGAATACCATAATACGCAAAAACATGTGAAATACCCATCCCCTGAGAGGTCAGAGCCCCCTAAACGAACTTACGTTCTAATCAGGCCACACAAAGCACTCTCGATCCCTGCGTAAGCTCTAATCCGTCATTGACAAAACCATTGACAAGAAATTGGACAGGACAGGCCCTGCCTGTCCATAATCACGGAGTCCTTACGAGAGGCATCAACCGTCCTAATCCCCCGAGCTGAAGAGGGGGGACGTTACTCGGATGAAATGTCCAAGGTTCTCTTGATTGGGATTCATTATATCTATTCTTGTTTTTAATATAGTGGACTGGTAGTTAGCCAATTGAATCGTCAGTTGGAAGAAGGGAATAAGTCCAAAAACCAAGTTTTGAGAAAATCGAAAAAAAAAACTGTATAAGTAATAGAATTTTCATTGTAGGTATAACAACTAAATTTTTACTGGAAGTTCATCCCCCTATTTAGAAAACAGAGCAATCATCAAAAAACATTAAGTATATTCAAAAAATATTTAACAGTCAAAATAAGTTGATGGACTTATTCCCTTCTTCCACCTTCCTCTTCCTTTCTGATGAAAAAATCTTAAAAAAAAACCTTAAATTCACATTTAAATTATATTTATCTTTAGTTTACACCACAAAAGGGTGAATTAAAAAAAGAATAAGACAAATAAAATTAAAAATTATAGTGAAACTGAGTTATTAAAGCAGTATCAAGGGAGTGAGTGAATATGAATGGAGTCAAACATTCCCTGCGTAAAAAAAAGTTTGAAAAAAAAATTGAGATTTAGAGAAAATTTTATTTTGTTTTTAGTTTACAGCATAAAGAATATGAAAAGAAAGACAAATTAACTTTAATTCCAAATTTAATTAAAAATACAGTGAATAGACATCAATTTCACAACTTTAAGGGGCGATATCTCCCTATAGGGGTTAGTTATTTTCCCCCTCTTTTCACCCATAAGTAAAGCAAAGCTTGGAGATTGTTTTGAGCACAAAAAGTCAAATTGTAATTTTTTGGATTTTTTCCTTCTTCAAACTGACGATTCAATTGTGGGTAAATATTTATGTAGTGTCTTTAATACATGATTTATGCTATAACTTGCTCGATATAATTGAAAAAGTATTTCTTATTTCATTAGTAAAAAAATTGTATTACATTTTAACTTAATTACACTCATTTTAAACCTTGAATTTGGTACTATGATAATGCCAAACAAAATATGTTTTCAAATCCAAAAAAAAGTTATATTTCAATAACAAACTTGAAGTCATAAAGTATTCAAGTTGAAATTTAAATTTAAATATTAAAACTGAATAGAATTCTGCAAACTGCGCAAATGCAGCAAGTCAGCTAGAATCTATATCAATATTATGTAAAACTACGAATGTTTTCATAAGCAATCTTAAATATAATCTAATTTGCAAATAACTTTTCATAAAACGTTATAAAAGGGTATTTTTAGTTACCAATTTAACATAATTGTATTTTATATTAAGCTATAATCTCATAACTAAATTTATATAATTCTCTAACATATTTAAAATAAGCCGAATTAACATTTATGCTTACATGAATCATTCAATCAACTGAATATGCCACTATTTTTATATTGAATTAATTTCATTCATTATTTCACATGATACATTTAAAGTAATTTTTGTTGCATAAAATGCCTATTTTTACGTTGCGCTAATAATTTTTATAACTCCCTACAATCATTTATATGTAATGTAATACATTTCGCAAAGACTACTTTTACAAAGGAAAGTACTCTTAATCTATGAAATTTGAGCACAAGTCTGATAATATTTATTTGCTCTACAAGAAAACTGATCGAATGCCTTCGGAGTAAGATATTTAATCTGGAAATTGGGGTAAGAAACTCTACTTTTTGAAGAACTACAATAAAAGCAAAAGCTTCTCTTTCAGATAAAAGATGACGACACAGACGACGACATGGCGTAATTACTTTTCAAAAAACCGTAGGACAAACAAATTTCAAATTTTTTTCTCCTTATAACACATCAATTCAAAACAAACTAATCTAAACCGTGAAGGGAGTTTTTCAGCATTCTGCCAAGGAACCAAATAGCCTCTTAAAAACTAAAGCTATTCTATTTGGTAATGGTTCTTGGTTATATTTAAAATCAAAACTAGTTTTATGAAAGTAACTATTCAGGCTAATCTTCTTAGTTTTTCCTATCTTCAGTTTCGGACAATTTTCTTCTGCCTCGACTACATTCAGGAATTTTAAATTACGCTCCCCATAAGATAAAGTGCTAACTAGATTTATGGTGAATGCACTTTGTCAATAATGCCAATAAGGCCTCAAAAGGCCTTTCTTGGCTTTCACGCAACGTTTTATATTAAGCGCACAATGCAGAAAAATACGCAGAAGTCTCTAGGGCGTGAAGCCCTTTAAAATATTCCGCAATTTATCACACTTTCCGCAAGAACCCCGCGTTAGATGAGTTAGTGTAACTTCTCAAATACGTGATGTAGTTTGTAAGAATATCTTGACTCTAAACTTGAAAAATAAATAAATATTCCGTCGTTGGATCACTTTGTGAAATGCGTGGGCATACGAAAATGTCACGCACGTCAATCATAATTTAAAGTAGCGTGAATTTCAATTTAGATTTTTTATCGGCACTATACCACAGATATTCCTTCTTCCAACTATAAAGTAAGCAATATTTCCAGACAGCTTGAGGATTTTGATGGTAGAGAATGACAGTTTTTATGGTTCTTCCTAACCATCAACAAGCCTTATTTAAATAGTTTGAAATGTTATTCATCTGATAATAATAACTCAAATACAAATACAAATTAAGTCGACCAACTACAGGCGTAAGCCCAGCAAGGTTGGTCCAGTCTTTTTAACCCACACTACCGGAATCCCAGTATTTGTTTCCCGGAATCCCTTGAATTTACAATTGCTTCAGGCAATGCATCTATCCACTACCCTATTAAAAAATAATGCTTTCTAGAATCAGTCTTAAATTTGACTTTATTCAATTTGAAATTGTGACTCATTATTATATTACCCGTATTGAAATCTAGTCCCTCTGTGTCTCCTTGCTTTACCTAAAGCCCTGGATACTCTACCTTAAGTAGCGACATCAAGCAACCGGCCGCCATTTTGGGGAGAATCACTACTAGCGACGATAAGCTAGACCAGGGGTCCCCAACCCTATGCCCGCGGGCACCATGGCGCCCGTCGATCGGTCTAGGTGCGCCCGCTGCCTGTGCCCAACGATAAAATATTTCAGTTTTCCACTATCCCATAAAATTCTAGAAATGAAATAGCAACATACATTTCAGAGTCTCTTCAAGTAAGGCGAGAATAGAAATTTTGGATCTTCAGAATGACATTATCCTCAAAACTATTATCAGATGATATGAGAAATTCTGGAATATAGTTGAGAGAAATAAATTTCCATTCTTTAAAAGAGCAGCATATAAAGTGGTTTTTTGGTTCCACACACTTATGTGAATAATTTTCTCGACAATGAATATAATAAAATCAAAAACTATAGATCACGACGTACAGATGAACACCTTGACGATAGCTTGTAGGCAAGAATTTCATCATAATCTCCCAATTATGAAGCGCTGGCCAGTGAAATGCAATGTATTTTATATATTTTATAAATAATTTTTATGCTTCGTATGTTTTGCAAGCAATTTAGTAATAATTCATTTTGCAAAAGAATATTAATACTAATTATATTCAATGTTAAATTAATTTTTAAAATTAAATTTTTGGTGCATTATATGTAGTGTGTATTATTAACTATGCCCACCAACTATAAAATTATCATGAAAAAATAAATGGTGCCCGCCATTTGACCGATATTCTGGTATGTGCTCTTAGGTACAAAAAGGTAGGGGACCCCTGAGCTAGACTATCCGGACCAGTAGAGAGTTCTCCCCATAAAGGCGGCCGGTTGCTTGATGTCGCTACTTAAGGTAGAGTATTTATTTGTTTATTTTAGATGTACACAACAGAAATAAATCCAATAACAGTGTTACATCGAGAGAAAAAGTAAATACAAATACATTAAATGGAAACTAACACATCAATGAATTAAAAGAGAACATTTGGATTTGAATTCATTAAAAGACATAGGGTCACTTGGGGTAAGTGGGACCCCTTTTTGGCCTAGTACATTTTTGGAGGTTCATAGAAAAAATTTGAAAGGGTTTATTTTGTACTTGTTGACAAATTTCGTTAAAGAGTCTATCGATAAACAAAAATTTATCAGCAGTTTCTAAATTAAAGCTTTATATTTTTCTTAACTGGTCTTTTTATCAAAAATGAGATGGGTGACCCACTTACCCCAAGAGATGGGGTAAGTGGGTCACCCCCTCTTTATTTATATTTAAAGCAAGCAAAACTTAAAAGGAAGTAAGTGGGTATTACTTAAAAAAGTACAGTAAATTTCAATATAAAATTTTTTATTCTAACTGTGTCCATGAGTGAGAAATATACTCACATCAAAATCAATATGACAAGGCAAGAATAGAATGAAAAGCAAAATAAGTATTTTATAGAATGTTTTGAAAGGCCAAAGGGATATGTTTTACTTTAGCATATAAAATAGTGTTTAAAGAACATAATAAGGTTGTTTAAGATTTATTTTGGCACTTTAATACACATTGTAAGATAAAAAAGAAATCATACACACTAAATGAGAATGAACACTATTGATGAGATATTTCACTTAACTCACCATAACTTAAATTAAAACGCAAATTTGATAATAAATGTCGATCAAACTATTTATAAATTTTAATGAATTTTGAAGTGGTGAGTAAAAGGTCTTCTACTTGCTACTATAAATCGAAATTTTCTGAAAATATTGGGGGGAAATTGTCCCTATAATCCCCCCAAAATCCGCCCATGTCTTCAGTTGTAGTTCCTTTATCATATGGGACCCTCTAAAACCACTTATATCATAATAAAGGGTCCCACTTACCCCACACTGAGGGGTCCCACTTACCCCAACCATGCTAAAACTATGGGGTAAGTGGGACCCCCCTGTTAAACACTTCAAAATTAAAAATTTTGAAAAATTTCAAAGTGCCGTATGTAATTTAGGTCAAACTCTGCAAAAGAGTTCAATAAACATTAAAATGTAATGAAAACTTACCTGGAAATACTTCTTTGAAAAATACGTCTTGAACTCTCCAAAAAATCCATTCTGGGAATGTATTTTAAATTAGTTCTATAATCTTAAAAATAAATTAAACAAATCTCAAATATATGCAATACTCATCGGTGTGACAAGCTGCAACATAATCAATGCGAGTAAGTGTGAAATTTCCTGTAATATTATAGTTTTAGGGGGGTGACCCACTTACCCCAGTGACCCACTTACCCCAAGTAACCCTATTAAAAATATCCAATTGATCAGACATATCATTAAAAATTTTATAAAATTTGTAAAGACAAAAGTTTTCAATATAATTAAATTTAATAAAAGCAGTTTTAAACAAATGATGATTACGAAAAGATTTTGTAGGCACAGATATCTGCAATGTACTAGGGCTTGTATCCAGGGTATCCTATGTATCCAGGGCTTTAGCTTTACCATGTTAAAAAGTTGAATCAAATCCCCTCTAATCCTTCTTTTCTCGCCTAGAGTGAACATATTTAGCTTCTTTAATATTCCCTCATAACTTAAACTGGATATACCCTTGACCATTTTAGTAGCCCTATGCTGAACCCTTTCAATTGAATCAATATCTTTTTTTAAGTATGGAGACCAAAACTGAACAGCATACTCTAGATCAGTGGTGCCCAACCTACGGCCCGCGGGCCAAATGTGGCCCGCGAGGCTGATCCATGTGGCCCGCGGACTCGTTAAATCTTAAAAACAAAAACCACTTTCAGAAATCTTCCAAGAAAACCACGAAATCGTGCGAGACAATGTGGCACTTTAATCTAAAAAAGATGATATAAAAAATGAATTCTTCAACATCCAGTAAAAATTTTTTCTTTACTTCTCTGTTTTGGTTTTTTCTAGATACGGGGAATTTGGCATTGGATACATATTTTTCAGTATCAGTTAGCCATTTGAATTCAGTTTATAAGGATCTTTTTAGAACCCAACTTCGAAAAGATGTCCGATCCTAAAAAGTTGAAGATTCGCTTGGAATGCCGAAACTTTCAAGAAAAGTGGATACATTCATATTTCTTCATTCAGCGAGAAAATAAACCGTTGTGTTTTATATGTTAGGAGACTATGAACGAACTGTGTGTTTGAGAATACACATTATCTGTTATGAAAAGAACAAAAACTAGTGCTCGATCTCGACTTACAGATAATCATCTTAATTCAGTTTTAAGGATGTGTTACAAAGGAGCCGAATTTACAAGAACTGGTATCCTCCAAACAGATGCAAACTTCTCATTGAAAACGGGTAACTTTTCTTTATGTTTAGAAATATCCTTAAAAGTGTTTTTTATGTGGCCCGCGAGATAAGTTTTCATCGGCAAATTGGCCCTCGTGAAATAAAAGGTTGGTCACCACTGCTCTAGATGAGGAGCATACTCTAGACTCTAGAGGAGCATACTCTAGCTAGAGGATGATGAACTCATCTCCAAAGTTTGTTTTGTTAATCTTCCTTACAAAACAAGTTTTAAAAACTATAAATACGAGCAGTGTTATTCTTAGGAGTTTTTTGGAGGAGTAAAAATACTCCTTGACTTTTTCAGGAGGCGTGAAATTCATTTATGAGGAGTGAAATACGAAAATTTGTTCAAAATATTTTAATGGACAAAATGAAATAGGAAAAAATGTGGATGCTATTTTGGTTTTTAAAATATAGCATCTGTTAAAAATTAGTAGAAAATAATTAAACACTATAAATAAAACAATTTATTTTTCATTAAACATACTAAATGAAAAAATTATTTGATATACTAACAAATTTCAGTAGAAAAAATTATTATTATTCGATTTCAGTGGGGCGCCATGCATTTCTTTCTCAAAAGCCTTGGTTAAAAATTTAAAGCGTGAAAATACGCCTGGCTAGTTTTTAGAAGCGTATTTCGGATTTTCAATACGCGAAATACGCTCTCAGAGACGTTAAAAATATCTCTGAATACGAGTATTATTTTGGCTCATTATCAGAGAGTATTAATGCATTTCACCTAATGATGCAACTAACACAGTGATTTAAACAACATCCAAACGTTACATACAGTACGGGGATAGCTTAGATATCCATCACTTTAACTTCACATTTCGCTCCCTAATATTCGGGAGAAGATTAGAAGAATATCCAAAGGGCAATCTCCAGCATACTCCATATCTCACCTGGGAAATCAACCCCACCATTATTTATCTCTTTCGTATATCCTGAGGCTCTGACCACACTGGGGCAACTAGAGTCGCTCGAAGTCATTAAGTTCGTTATCAAACGATGGGGAGAAAGGCTATGCCAGAGGTGCAGAATATGTCCGAACGCCTGAATATGATTCAGGGGGAAATTCTGATAGTTATGTTGAAATTTTTGCCTAAGTTTATAAAGAAAAAGAAACTATAAATCCAAGCTGTTATTAGTAACAAAATTTTGATAGGTGACTATACCTCTCCCTCCCAAAATCTATGGAAGGATGATTAGGCGAAAACTACGGAATAGAGAATTGCAGCATGCCTTAAAATTCTAACTATTCATTTTTAATTTTTTAAAAATTCTCTCCCGATTCCAAAAATTCCATCTCCCACAAACTTTTTTAAGGTAATTATGAAATATTTTAATACAGAAAGCTCCTGACAATGTGACGTTACATGTGTCTCTTGGAAATGTGGGAAACACCGTTTTCATTGAAAACTAGGCTGTAAAAAACTAGAGCTCAGTCTTTCCAGTCTTTCAAAGCGAGATGATAACAACAAGTGGGAGGCAAGGCACATTTAACGTCACAAGCTGTTTCAGCTCAGACAGAAAATAAGCTATTTTTAATTGAAAATAACTTAAAATTTGGGGCTTTGAAAGGTAAATTAAAATGTTTTTTTTGAAGGTTTTAAGTCATTCATTAACACATTAAGATTAAAAAAATGTTTGACTGCAATTATCCATTACGGATGTATCGCGGAGAAAATAAGTTTCCTTGGTGAATACCTGAAAGTTAGCTTTTTCTTACGTTTTGTTTGATACGCAGGAAAAACAACGTATCCATGACGGGATTGGTGATTTCCACACTAAAAATCGCGTTCTTGCTTAATCACAGCGATGTTTTTGACTCATAAAAAGTTAAGTTAAAGATAATAGTTTTACTGAAGCTAAAATTTGAGAAAACTGTTTGTAATTCAAATAGACTAGAGACATTTTTGTGCTTAAGTGACTTGCACAAGAAAGAATAAAAGGAGATATTTAAGGTCCTTAAATATTAAAGTTCATGAACTATTTGGTAATTATTGAACCATACAGAAGTTCACTCTCTCAGTAACAATCGAACTATATTCTATATAATAAAACTTTGTTCTACTTTAAGAGTAACATAAACTGGAATGAGAATATGGGGAAATTTTTGACAAGATTAATTGTAAGGAGTATTTCACCATTATCGCTGGTTATAAGCAAACAATAAGTGTTAACTCACAACTCTCAAGATTCACCTCCAACCGTGGACCGGTTTCGTCCTTGTTAGGACTCATCAGCACGGTATAGGAAGGCAACGCAAGAGAGCGGAGGGCAAGTGCTAGTCTAGCCGGCTATAACTGAAATAGTGGTGACCATTGACTAGTGAGTGGAGGACTAATCAATGGTCACTACTTTTTCCAATATAGTCGGCTAGACTAGTACTTGCCCTCCGCTCTCTTGAGTTGCCTTCCTATGCCATGCTGATGAGTCCTAACAAGGACGAAACCGGTCCACGGTTGGAGGCGACGCTTGATAGTTGTGAGTTAACAAAGATTAATTGTGTGAGAAAACTCCAGCTCTCAAGCTTCGCCTCCAACCGTGGACCGGTTTCGCCCTTGTTAGGGCTCATCAGCACGGTATAGGAAGGAACCGCAAGAGAGCGGAGGGAGAGCTTTTAGTCTAGCCGACTATAACGCAAAAAGTGGTGACCATTGATTAGTCCTCCACTATCTGCCGGAATGAACTATGCATTCCCTAGAACAGATTTAATTCCCGAAAGGACGAAAAGGGAGTACTTCACCACTACCTCTGGTTAGAGGAATATGTGAGAAAACTCGGCTAGTCGGCTAAACTAAAAGCTCTCCCTCCGCTCTCTTGCGTTACCTTCCTATACCGTGCTGATGAGCCCTAACAAGGGCGAAACCGGTCTACGGTTGGAGGCGACGCTTGAGAGCTGGAGTTTTCTCACATGTACCTCTAACCAGAGGTAGTGGTGAAGTACTCCCTTTTCAAAGATTAATTGTGTTCTGGGGAAATTTTGGGCCCTGGAACACCCCGCGATGCACTAGACTACTTTTGTAGTGGAGACTGTAGTTTTAACTGGTGTCATCCCTTCCAATTCCAGTCGCATATCTCACCTCGAGTCCCCTTCTTTCTTCCCAACCGTTTGACAAGCGCGATTCGAGTCGCCCCAGTGTGATGAGCATCAGCAGCCCCAATCCAACCACTGCTCCATTCCCATCTATTATTAACAGTAAGAGCAGACGCCAAGATTTCCGACAACAATTAGCAAAAACCCACCGCAAATAAACAACACAGAAAACTGGCGTTTTTGCGTCGGAATCGTTTTTCTATCGCGCTGCACTTTATTAATTAACGAGGGGGGGGCACTACTGCTCGCACCTGGGGAACCGCGAATTTAATTTCCTTCGAGACACGGCAGCATAATTAAACGTCACGGTGGAATGAGTAATAGATTATATTCCTCTCCCTTAATGCCGTGAAAAATGGAGAGCTGCTGGAATTGGTTTTGCCGTTTAGCATCCGAGTAATCGCGTAAGGTTCGGATTAGTTTCGGCGGAAGGGAACCTATTATTGCTCCATGTGGCGTTTGTTCTGCCGGAGTTTACGGTTTTTGATAAAGTCACTGCGAGCGAGAGTGGTTCGTATAAAGCTAAGCGCGCACTAGAGACTATAACGCTAGGTCACTCGAGAGCAATGCATTTTTATGACGAGTTTCTTGGCAATCGGCCAAGAGTCTCGTCACCTAATGCGCGCGCTCTAGCTTCTGGCAATAGCCAGAGTGATAATTTTGTCTCAGTCGCCGTGACAAAAGGGGGAAATAATTAAGTCAATAGAAATTGCTGTTCAATAATATACTTTTACCTTTATTTTGAAGCGAAGGTGGAAGAATTTGCCACAACTATGCATTACTAAATTGGAGAAACGGATGGAGTGAACAAAAGATATTGAAGAGAACAAAGATATAGCACCTTGAAATAAGGGGCAAAGAGGGTCACCCTCCACCTTTTTCTAATTTGAAAATATCACTCTTAAAAATGAGGATTTCACACATTAATTCTTAAAAGGGGGTGTTTTAAAAGTTTTTTTCATATCTGATAAGTAGGGCTGTGATTTATATGTAATTAAAAATCCAAAATATGTACATAGAATATGTGTTTATTTTAGCAAAATATGTATTAAAAAATGCCAAATATGTAATTATAAAAAGAAAATTTTAATTTTTTAAAGGGGCTCTAAATATTACGCAAGCACATAGTAGGGAAGGTTAGTTTTCCCTATTTGCTGATAGATAATGTTATTTAGGCTGTCTAGTCATGAGAAAAAAAAGAAAACCATGTGTCGCTTTTCGAACCAAACCACTTTTCGGCGCACCTGACACATTTCATCTGACAATCTCGACTTCACAACCTTTTCGAAGTTAAATTCAGCATTGGGTGCACTAATTTTAACCATAATTTGAATGCGTATTTCATTTTATGGGTTACTTTAATTTGAAAATCGGTCAAACGTGTGATTATTTTTGAAAAAACTTGAAAAATGGATAAATATGTAATAAAAATATGTAGTTATAGGTTGAATATGTAAAAATATGTAAATAAACCGAAATATGTGAAAATATGTAAAATAAACATGGTCTTAATCGATTCAAAATCTTTTAAAACGTATAGAATTCAGGAGCACACTTTGATATCAGATTCCTGAACGAATATGTAATTACATATAAATCCTAGCCCTACTGATTAGGAAGTATAGCATCAAACAAGAATCCTAGGCAGCTCACCGTATTTCCCCTAAGTGATGCCCTGGAAAGGAATATAGTGAAGAAAATAATTATTATTTATTTTAACACTCAGTTTGAAAAGCCTTTTTAACCCGAGCGACGGCGGGTATATCAGCTAGTATAATATAAATATCATCAAATTGCAAGTATACTATAAAGGTAAATTGAAACTTTTTGAAGCTCGTAAATATGTTATAACTATCAATGACCCTTATTTTAAAATTGTGCTAAAGGTGTTAGTGGACATAACTATATTTTATATTTAGCCGTTATTCATAACGGTAATAATAATTCAGTTTCCCCTTCTATCTTATTGAGACGAAAAAAAAAATAAAAAAATAAAAGCTCCTAGGATAGACACATTTACCAAATACGACACCCTACAATGATTGAAAGCAATTCTTTATAATATAAATGCAAATATCTTACAGTATTTTCCAATTTCAGCATTAAACTTATCTAGAAAACTGCAATTGCAATAGTACTCCATTGCAAATAGGATTGGAATGAAAGCAGCATCCGAGTCCATTGAAAATTATGTATTATAACATTCTTCAGATATCGTTTGAATGGTGAAATGTGGCAAGGTAAATATCCCAAATCATGATTTGTCAACATAAAGGAAAGGAGAGACAACGAAGGTTGAAAAGCAAATATTTTTCAATAAATATTTTCTCAAAGACTCTCAGATCGTAAAACTCGGTACCCCGAAGAGGTCTCAATAACTCCACAATCCCAAAAAAACCACGATATTATGAACAGTAAAAAAGATGTGATAAACATAAAAATCCCGCACCCACATATAGATAGCTTAGAGAGGGATTTGGCGCCAAACCAGCTCCTATCGCCAATTCCAAATAAGCAACTCCCTGAATTTCAAAACACTCCTCTTAACAATCACAAGCTATAAACGCCGCCAAATAAAAGATAAATATATATCCACCTCTCCCAAAATCGCTATCCAATGGTAATTTCCCCAGCTCCGGAGTTAGGGTTATAAATATTGAATCGATTCCCGAATCGAATCAAATGGCTTGGAATCGATTCCAACAAGAATCGAATCCTAAGAATCCTACTACCTAGTTTTCTAATACAGCCAGTTATTTAAATTTGGGTTCATTAATTAAATAATATTCTGACAACTAAATAACATTTTGTTAATTAATTAATTTAATTAATAATGAATACTGATTACCTATTTGTAATTGAAATAGATAAGTAGTATAAGTGTACAATTCCGAGGAACCAGAAAAACAGTCAAACTGGCCAAAAGGATGATCTTAAAAAAGTATGAAAATGGAAGCCACTTAAGTTTATTATTTTCAAGGAACCGAATAAAATTTCATTCAATAAAGTTTTATTTTTACACAGTTAATGGATTCCATAAGGAATCTAAAGGACAAACGCAGATATTTACAGTTTTAGTTCGGTAAAACTTTGATTCTACTTAATATATTACCGGCCCTAAAGAATCGACACCAGGTTGGAATCGTACTTTACAAATCGAATCAAAGCATCGGAAGAATCGAATCAAAGAATTGAACCTCTGGAATCGATTTCGGAATAGAATCGAACGATGTTTTAGTTCCCTAGTCATCGCGTTCCTCCAATCGCAACATCCAATTGGAATTCACAGGGATCCTCTCTATAAATTACATTTAAATAAACCGCCCTTTAACTATAAGCAGTGTGTTCACCCCCGGGGGGGGCAAGAGACGGGCATTGTTTTGTAAACAGCAGGGTAAGGGTAAAAAAAGGGGTGAGTTAGGGTACTCCCGGGAATATTCTCCACACGGTTGAGGGATGGAGGAGGCGATTCCTTTTGCGAAGCCGTTTTGGAGTCATTTGTTCGAGTGCGAAGAGTATTGTTCTTTTTTGGGTGAGTGTTTGGTTGCTTTTGAATTGAGTTTAATGGTTAAAGAGAGGGAGAGAGCTCACTTCGATCCCTCTTGGGTTTATCGTCTGATGGAAGGAAGTAGCGGTGGTGGGCATCGTTTATAATTTGCATTCAAGAGGCGGAGTGAAAATCCAGTGACGTTATTTCCTTCTTATTGAAAACAAACGTGGCATTTACCCTTCTCAGAGCTCACTTTAATGGATAACAGGAGTGGTATACCGTATACCCCAGGTTTATTTTAAATATATTGAGAAAAAAAAAGAATTATGGTCTATCGAGATATTTTACAACATATGAATCATCTTTTGATTAAGATGATGTTACATAAGAATATAATAATTCTAATTTAGCCTTAAACTCATGAAATACAAATATCATTTCAATAATAAGCCTACTTGATAACTCACTAAACGGCTTAGACATAAACTACTATAACAGGTTAACCTTTTAAACGCCGCAATTCAAATTTCGAATTAAAGGTTCTGATTTTTAGCTTAAATGGCTTCATTCATCATTACTAAAACCATTCTAGTCATTTTTTGGCAAAAAAATCCTAAGTATGATTTTGAGGATGTTCCCATTTGGGAACATTGGCGTTTGGGGTGAAGTTTTTAGGGGGATTTCCAAAAGGTACATATTTTACAATTAATTCAAATAAAATGATTGAAATCAGTTTCTACTCAATAATTATGAACATTTTTATGATTGTGCACGGTTTTTTCATTTTTATTATCCCTACTTGAACGATTGAGTAACATTTTATAGATTTTCATAAGAAAAAATTTACATGTTTATTACGTATACGAAGCTTTTCCGTAAATTTTTCTTGCACTATTAGTAATATTTTGGTGTTAAAAATACATGAGAGTGTTCCCATGCTCTTTAAACCTAAACAGTTACGTATCTGTGAGAAAAATTAGTTTTAATTACGGTTTTATACGGATATCTAGCATAAAATCCACTAATTGCATTCAAATCTAATTAGCTTTCAAAATTGATAATCATAATTATCTCCATTGATTCATTAAAGTTGTGTGTCTCATGGAAGATTCCGAATTGAACAACATATATCTTACATCCAACTTACTTTAGAAGAGTGTTTTTAGATGCACGCACTTTTCCTTATTTTCAAAATTCTTCAATTTTATTCCTTAAATTTTTATGTAAAAAAAGTACTTAAACAAAAATATGTACGCAAATCCTCAGAATCACTCCAAATATGCTCTTTGCATAACCCCTATTGATAATTACTGAAAATTAATCGATCGGGGAGTTAAAAAAATATACAAGTGTAAGAATCTGCTATACAGATTTGGAATTTATTTCTCCATAAATCAGGTGAAAAAAAATTACATATTTTTGAATTTAAAACATCATTCTTAACCTGTGTAGATCCTTTGAGACCTAAATAGTTCAAAAAATTAAAGAAAATAGAAAATAACTTGAATTTTTGCATGTTATAAAAATCCCCTCAAATACTATACCCCAAACGCCGATGTTCCCATTTGGGAACATATACGTTGTATTGGTAATTACTCTCCAAAATTAGAATATGAAGCTATTCTGTCAAGCCAAATTGGAAGATGTGTACTTAAGCTACCTAAACACAGCAAAATTATTTAAAACTAAATTTATTTTAAATTTTCACAAGTTGAAACTTGTGCAACTTTTGGAAGAGCCAAAAATCTCTATTTTTGATGTAAATTCTACAAAAAGGATTAAATTGCACGTGAAAAACTTTTGCATGTAAAATAACTTTATATCTTTGAGTTGCTTTTTACCAAGTATCAAATTCCTGCATGAAAAATTAAGTGGTAAAAAAATTCCCTAAAATGATGTTCCCATTTGGGAACATCGGCAGGTAAAAGGTTAAGAGAAGATATCCAGATTTTAGTTTGTCACAAAAAAAATTAAAAGCTTAATATACGTTCATAACCAAACAAAAGGTAACTACTAAATGTTTCTCCCACACACACACACAATCAGTTGTCGCCAAGGGAAATAAGGGGCCGTTCAAATACTACGTAAGCACTTTTTTAGTCATTTTTAAACCCCCCTCCCTCTTGTTAGCAAAGATAAGCAAACCTCAACCCCCCCCCCACCATAATTACGTAAGAAACTGCCGGACCCCCCCCGGAAATTTTAACATCCCTATTAGAAAGTACTGTTTTTTTCTCTCCTTGAAAATTAGGTGACTCGTACAAAAGGAGCTGTCCTTTTTAGGTGTAACCAGGCCCGTATTTAGGGTTTTTGCCGCCCTGTGCATATTGATTTATTGCCGCCCCCCCTTTTCATTTTCTGTTTCAAGAAAATCCCCCCTTTGTTTCTTTTAAAAGTCTACTGCTAAATGGTAAGGTGAAATTAGCATTAAATCCTATTTAACATTAATTAGGGTTTAAATTTTCTACAAATAACAAATTGAGGGGGTTTCAAAACATCATCTCTTTAAATGCAAATTGTAAGATAATTTTTATTTAAGAAAAGAAAATATCCTTGTTTCTCTATTCGTTTGTCCTTGATACTGTGGCGTGTTTATAAATTTATTTCGGGGAGGGCCCTTAAATTATTTTACACCTCCAAAGCAAATTTATCGCGTTCAATCTAGCTTTTAACGAATGTTTTGTTTGAATTTACATCTAAAAGAACTTAATATAAAAAAGTTTTGGTGAGTAATATAATTCCAAGTACCAAAGGGTCTGGGGGTCCTCCCCCAGAAAATTTTTGGAATTTTGACGCTAAAAACAGGTTTTTTGCTTGTTTTGGATCACCAAGTCCGGTTTCAGGAGGAGGGCAGGAACTCCTCAGCCCCCCCGTTAAATAAGCCACTGCCTTGATGCACTTGTTGTAATCTGCCGCCCCACAAAATTTTGCCGCCCTGTGCTATAGCACATGTTGCACGTGCCTAAATACGGCCCTGGGTGTAACCCACAATTTCAAAATGTTTGGGTGGCCCATCTCCAGAAAAAAGTGCTTACGTCAGATTTCCTAATTAAATTTTTTGTTACATTTATTTTTGGTTGAGTTTTGAAATTATTTATGCAAGAAGCAAGATATTTTCGAAAATGCACCATCTTACGTAAGCATCACTCATATCCCCCCTCCTCCCTTGTCAGGAAAAATAAGCAAAGAGCAAACCCCCACCTCCCCCCTTAGGTGCTTACGTAATATTTGAACGGCCCCTAAGTAAAAAGGGTCTCGGGGTCCCTCACCCCGAAATTTGGACTAGTATCAAACCAAGTCAAAACCTTGTTTCAAAGGGTCAAATTTCCAAAATGTTTATGGGGGTGAACCCTCAGCCCCTCTTTCTTAGTTCTCATATTAAGTTCTTTAAGACGCGATTTCTACCTAAAAATGTATTAAAAAGCCATTACATTGGACCTATTTAATACTCGTGAGAGGGGCTGAGGGATAAGTTTGAGCCCCTTCCGTAATTTTCTATACAGGGTGCGTTTCAATATTGCGTTGCACGGGTTTTATTCGAAACCTACGCCTCCTAGGGTCATGAAAGTAAGGTCTACCCCTAGGTAAGTGACCCTGGAGAATCCATTGAGATGACTTACAGCGCCCCTAGCGGCGAAATTAAAAAGTTAAAAAAATTAATTTGAAAACTAAAGGAGATAGAGCAAAAACCTCAGGGAGAGTGTTGTTGACAACGTCAAGAAGAACGCATTGAAAAAAATTTGATCAAAATATCTTGAATATTCGCGGAGATATTAGCATGTGAAAATAGCACTTTTTCGGGGGTCAAAAAGTAAAAAGTTCGCATATTTGCAAATTCTTCAGTGTTATTGTGTAGTTTTGTGTTTTTTTAGTTGAAAGAACACAAAATTTAATCAAAAAATCAAAAAAATTTGCAAATATGCGAACTTTTTACTTTTTGACCCCCGAAAAAGTGCTATTTTCACATGCTAATACCTCCGCGAATATTCAAGATATTTTGATCAAATTTTTTTCAATGAGTTCTTTTGGAAGTTGGCAATAATACTCTTACTGAGGTTTTTGCTCTATCTCCTTTAGTTTTTAAATTAATTTTTTTAACTTTTTAATTTCGCCGCTAGGGGCGCTGTAAGTCATCTCAATGGATTCTCCAGGGTCACTTACCTAGGGGTAGACCTTACTTCCATGACCCTAGGAGGCGTAGGTTTCGAATAAAAGCCGTGCAACGCAATTTTGAAACACCCTGTATACGCCACAGTTCTCGCCATCACATCCCCAACTTATTGGCTGGCTCCTCAGCAAAGTCCTGATGATGCATCCCCCTAATTTGATGACGACGTTCCTCGCAGAAAAGAGATGTAAGAAATTCCATGAGATGGGTGCCGACGCCACTGCCATCGATCCAAGAGCTGCTGCTTTCTCAGACTTTATAGCCCCGCTATTGTTTACAGATGGAGTATAGGTCTCCTTCTCTTTGGAGACCTCCTCTATATTGGATTGTTGGAGTGTGTCAACCCATTTGGTGACTTTTAGAGGACGGACTGGTGCTTTTTCGTTTTCATGTAGTAATTACTTTGAGTGTCGGGGAAATTACCGATAAAGTGCTCTGTTTTTAGGGTTCAAAAGGAAAGACGCGATGCTAAGTAGTACACGTAAAGTAACAAGTTTAGTTGATAAAATGTAGTGGTTTGATTTGAAAAGGATTCGAGGGGAGTTTAGCAGAACTAAACTACTCTAACCTTGGACCAAAATAGTTTTTCTTTCTGAAAGATTCTTTGGATTGAGAGGTTTACACACCATGTAAAACGCGTGATCCCTTCAAAGTAATGAGGCTTTGAATCACGACGAAATTCAGATTGCAAAGTTTCTGAAAGTGGAGATCAAACTATGAAAATGATGCGTGTTAGTTGAATTTTTAATAATTTTATAAGGTTTTTCTTCTTTACTGATCTTTAAAATACAAGGTTCCTGAACTTTTTTTAAATTTAGTACTAAAAATACAGCTATACCAACTGATGTCAACAGGATAGGTAAGGAAATAACCTCCTCTATTTATTGGATTGTTGGAGGTCAACCCATTTGGCGGCTTTTAGAGGAAGGGTTTAGCGGAACTTAACATCTGTACCTTGGACCAAAAATTGCATTATTTTTTTAATTTTTGTTATCAAAAAAATAGCTTCAGAATAAAGTCCATGTTCAAACATTTGATCAAACCGTACTTTCTAAAAATGGAAAACTTTCCTTGAAACAGCATAGCTAAAAACGTGTGGTCTATGAAAACTATGAATGTAATACGCATATTTGTAAATTTTTTCAAAAATATTTTTAAAAGTGATTTCTTACTTATCCTCTAATGTCTAAATCTTAAAAATACAACATTTATTTGGTTTCAAAAAGCACAGTATTTAAAAGTATAACACTATTATACTAACTGATGTTTTCCTAAAATAAACTCAACAAAAATTGTTTAAATAATTTACTTTTAGAATAAATATTTCACTAGAAATCTATTCTGATTAAGCAAAAGAAGTTATTCCTCATAGGCATTCTTATGAGTGCATATTTCAAAAAAAAATAATACTCATACTATAATCCAAGTATTGAACATCACTAAAGTATTCCTACCAGAACTTCAATCAGAAATCGTCAGAACTTTCAATGGTAAACACAGTCCATCCATTAACACTTATACCTCACATCAGCAACGTTTCCTGAACCCAGTACGTCACTACGCAGAAGGAAAAAGTGAGTAAACACAAAGCCTGTTGGGTTGATAGGAGGAACTTCGATACGCGAATTGTGATAAAAAATACACTATTTTTACAGGGTTTAACGAAATAATCATATTTTAAGATTGAAGTTCTTAGTTTCACTCTAAATTCAGACACCACGATGGGAATTACTTTAGTAAAGTGATATAACACAAACATATATAACAAATATATATGTATATTTGATATAACAATGTGCAGTATTAGTGACGTAGTAGGGTAAACTTAAGTTGCTGTCAAGTATAGCCCCTACATCCCTCTAAAACAGGGGTTCCCAACCTTTTTGCACCTGCGTACCACTTGACTTTTTGAGAAATTTTGGCGTACCACCAGACCTAAATATTTTAATACACGTATGAAATTTACTCTTTTATAAGGGTTCAAAGGCTTTTTGAATTAAATTCTTGAGAAAACTTCATATTTTTAATGGTAAGATATTTGTTTATTTATAAAATGCTTAGAATAAAGGAGAAATAAAAAGGAGAAAATGGTATTAATTTACAGTTTTATTTATTATTCCTAATTATTATTATTTAGGTCCAAAAACATACAAATAAAAAATTAGTACAAACTCAGAAAAAATTAATCATCATACAAAACTACTTTTATAGTGTTTAGTGCGAAATTTGCTGTTGTTTGCCCGTGATTAAAATATCAACATTAGGAGTAATGGAACTTATCTTCACTCTTAAGTCCTCTTCAACACGTACTCTGCTTCTATGTTTATTTTTTATGTACAAGAGTTCAGAAAATCCACTCTCACACAAGTAACTCGTAACAAATGGCATCAAAAATAGCAGAGCTTGCCGGAAGATCAAAGGGTACTCGGTTTTACATCCGATCCAGAAGTTAATTAAAAATTTCTCTTTAAAATAATCTTTCATGGAACTATCTTCTGTAAAGATCGATAAAACTTTCTTTTAGTTCCTTTCTTTTAGTGCTTTGACTCACGCGTACCATCACCTGAGACGTTCCCGCGTACCACCAGTGGTACGCGTACCACCGGTTGGGAACCCCTGCTCTAAAACGTATAAACCTACCTACTCAAACTATACCACATTCAATTTTTTCCTGATAACTTTCTCAACCTAAATATTTTAAATATTAAATCTCCGCACAGGGAAATATTTCTCCGTCAAATAATTTCGGCCGACACTTTTATTAATATCGGCCAAATAAGAACCCCCACTGCATATTAGGAGACAAAAGCCCACGCGGTTCAAGTTAAGCGGAGGCTAACCGAAATTAAATCCGCCGGCACGGTTAAAGTTAATTAAATCTTGGAGGCGTTTATTCGAGCCCCCCGGTTATGATTTTAACATTTCATTAAATTTTCGCGCGGGACGATATTCGATTCGTAAGCGTCGACCCGCATTGATTCTTGGCCGATTAATATGTACTCTGGGCGGGCAGCAAAACTTTTTAGTTCCGATTAGCTCCAAATGCCCTGATGGGAGAGGCATTATGTTTCGAAACGGAAAGGGTGGTTCGGGGCAGTTAAAGTTCTAAATCCACTCTGCGATTTTGGGAAAGGGCAATCTTTCGGGTGATGATTAGATAAAGACGTTTTGTGGGAAGCGTCGATGGTTTGGGGTTGGTTGATTTGTTGTGCTTACCCTTCGCAAATAAATGTATAGAAAACATTTTCAATACCTTTCGGTTACTTTTTTTAGTAAATTACCAAGCCAAATCCAAAAACCGATTCTAGTATTAGATATTTTAAGAAACTTTGTATTGAACTTAGTATTTCTTACTACATTTAAAAAATGGTCTTTTTACATTCCCTGACGCAAATGCTTAACTTTACTCTCTTTTCCCTACCTTTATTCCCCTTGTAAGGACAAGAGCGACTCAAGCTTCTGATATGATACCCTAATAATAAACCTCAAAGGAGAAATCATAGGGATTTTGCTTCCGAAGTTTGGGGGTAAACATACCAATTTTCAATTGGGTAAACATAATTTCATTTATTAGAGTAGTTATATAAGATAGCTAAATATATTATATCTGCAAGTATACACGAAAGAGAAATAAACTAGCTCATCGCAGAAGAATGCATAGACATAAATCACTCAACAATGAAACTACCTTTATATTACAATTTAACGAATACAGTAAGGGCCCTCGCATATTCGCGGTTGAGCAATGCTATCCCCGCATCTCCGCGGATTTCTATCTCGAAGTTTTATGGCAATGAAACTTGCATATTTGGTAGAAAGGATATATAATTGTTCGATTCCGGTATTTATTATGTTAAACCATTTTGAAAATTTTAACTTATTCTACTAAGCAAGTTTTCGAACTACTAACCCTTTTGGTATTAAATTATATTCAGTTATAACAATTATTTACAGTTAAAACTACTTTTTGCATGAACCTGTTTTATTAGTTTTATGTAATAAATGACGGAATCGAACTATTATATTCGTTATAGTATTATCATATATGCGGGTTTTAAAACTGGGTTCGTTATTAGCCGTATATTTTAGAACGTAACTACGGAGATAACGAGGGAACACTGTAATCAAGTAGTTTGATGCAGTTTTCGGTTTTATCTAACCTATCTGATCACCTATGCGTTAATCTTACATTTTAATTTTGAGAAAAAAGCAAATCGTCTTTGATAATTACGAAAGCTGTTTTTATAAACGAACAGGTAGTAATTACAATATACGCTTCATCATACATCCAATAATGGATATAAGCCATTGTAAAAATTATTTTTCCTCAAAAGCCAAAACAGTCGCTCAACATTAGAACATAACTTATCCAAAAATGAAACCGTGTCTGCATATTTCCCTCGATGCAAGCCAAGAGATCAATACTTCAATAACGGAACTTTGAAGAGTTTAATGAGAACTTCCATTTTCATGAATCAATATCTATACTTAACTGCCAAACGTAAGCTTTGCCATTACATGCTTTCGGAAAAGATCAGGAAACATCTTTGCTCTCTAAGCAACCTGGACCTTCCAGCCTAATTATAATTAGTCTTATGGACTTATACATATACAGGGTGTTTCATAAGTCCGTTTAGCGATAGCGGCTTTTATTTGGAACCAAAGTATCCTAGGTTCATCATGGAAGTAAGGTCTACCCTTAGGTAAGTGACACTGGAAAATCCATTCAGATGACTTACAGGGCCCCTAAAGGCAAAATAACAAAGTTACAAAATTAATTAAAAAACTAAAGGAGGTAGAGAAAAAACCTCAATGAGAGTATTGTTGCCATCGTTATGAAGAACTCACTGAAAAAAAATTCATGGAAATATCGCGAATATTCACGGAGATATTAGCACTTTTTCAGGCTTCAAAAAAGAAAAAGTTCGCAAATTTTTCAGTGTTATTATGTAGTAATGTGTTTTTTAAGTTAAATAAAGACGAAATTAAATAAAAAAAACTTGTACATTTACGAACCTTTTCTTTTTTGATGCCTGATGAAAAAGTGCTATTTTCACATGCTGATGTCTCCGTGAACAATCACGATATTTTCATGAAATTTTTTTCAGTGAGTTATTCATAACGGTGGCACTCTCACTCTATCCACCAAGTTTTTTAATTATTTTTTTAACTTTGTTATTACGCCACTAGGGGCGCTGTAAGTCATCTGAATGGATTCTCCAGGGTCACTTACCTATAGGGGAAGACCTTACTTCTAGGAGACTCTGGTGTCAAATAAAAGCAGCGAAACGGACTTTTGAAACACCCTGTATATAGTTTAAACTAGTTATTAGCTCTGTCTTAAGTTAGAAATAAATTTTAAAACAAACCTACTGAAACTGCGCGACTTGGAGAGAGAAAACATACTGCATTACGTGATGGCAATGAGGGGAAAACCAACGCGATCAGGAAATAATGGTTCCTATTCCTTTGACATTATTACGTGGAAGAGGGATTTTTGTTCGAGAGATTTCACGATTACTTTCTTCAAAAAAGGGAGGACTTCACTTTTAAGTTTTCTTTCTATCTCTTTCCTGCGAGATAGTGAACCCCCGGGTGGTTTGAAATCCTTACATCATCACTTTTCGTCTTTCTTTTTTTCAGTCGTCCCATCACCATCTCATCTACTGTCACTAATTTTAGGGGTTTTTATTTAGGTTCTTATGTAGGAATTGAACGTCTTTTCAGTTGAACTTTTAATGCATTTACTTGAAATTAAAATAAAAATAGAGGATGAAATTTAAAAGTCGTTAAATATCCGAGTTAGTGAATGATTTTAAGAAACCCCACTCATTACAAGATGTTGATAAACCTTGAATATAATTCTCAAATAAAAATTTGAAAGGTCATAAAAGGTTTAGAAGAAATAATTAAACTTTCATTCTTAAAATATTTTAAGCGAACTATATTCTGACAAACTTAGTAAACGGACAAATAAGCTTTACGTATAAATATCGATATTATCACTTTTTGCTAAGCTTTAAAAGTCCAAAGTTAGAATAATTATAAATATTTTGTAATCCATGTGTCCAGGCATTATACGTGAACTTATCATGTAACATAGAGATAGGGAGCACATCAAAAAAATTATTTCTCCTTTTTCCAAAAATATTGAACAACCACCCGTATATGGTACGGAAAACCACCTTCCCTTTACAAATTATCATGAATCATCTTAACTACTGCTCAGCCAATGATAGTAAAAGGGTCACGTGATTTTGACAACGCTGGAATTCGGAGGGGAGACAGGTGGAAGTTGAGGGGCAGTTGATCGAAAGAGGAAGAGACATTATGCTTGTATATAGAAGCAAGACCCCAACTATCACCGGTTACCCAACTATCGGCCGTGCAAAGTCTGTAAAAATCCCGTGACCCTTTTACTATCGTTGGCTGAGCAGTAACTAGATAACTACTTTGCACGGATTCAAGGGGAGGGGGGTTCTCCGGAAATTTCCCCCTCTTTGAGTAGAAAAAGAAAGAGAGAAAAGGTGAAAAAAAACCTAAAAGACCAAAAATTTTCAGTCATTTAAAAACTACCTTTTTACACCTTTTCTATCTTAGTCCCTTTTTTTGGCTCAGGGGGTAACTTTTCCAGATTTTTCAAGCTTTTAAGTTCAAGCGCTTGTTCTGATTTAAAATTAGTTTTTAAGAGTCGAACTCACTGAAATTTTCTATGGGAACACCCTCATACTCATTTAATGGGGAGATGTGGAGAGATCTATATAGGAAAAAATATATAATTTTGTCTATTTGCGTTCAAAAGTGATCTTTAAAAAGTGCCCTTCCCGAAGATTCCCGCTGGTTCCGCGAATGACACATATATTAAGGTAATACATGGCTTTAGTAGTAAAAAAATCATTTAATAAAAAAATTAGATAAGGTAAATGTGGGTATAGTGGACACTGTACCAATAGTGGCCACATAGCTGATTAATTTTAAATAAAACGAGTTAGAGGCATCGAACAGTGTCAAAATTCATAGGCATAGTAGATTGTGCAATCAGGTAAGCTGATAAATTACCACCGATACCACAGATCAGCATGGGAAGGATATTTAAATATTTGAAAATAACAACATTGGCCGAGTGACTGAAATTTGATTTTGCTTATTGAATCGCGTAAGGAAACGAGTAAGTCGGAACTGATTTTTTTGTATTTATTACCGCTTGATTGACTTTTAAATTTATATCAAGATAAATAAGAGTGTATAAAATAATACTGAATAAAATTTATTTGAAAATGCTGACTTTACGAGGATTTATGGGGGTGTCCACTTTACCAACACATAATCTTAGATTTTCCAATAGTGGCCACGGCAATGGCGTCTAATAGAAACATAAATAATACTTAATTTGAATCAGTTTTTCTTCATAAACTGTTGACTGTGCTTTAAAATGAGTGTTAAATAAATTCGGTTTCATTCTGGCTTCGGGAACCAATGTTTCTAAAACATTGAATTACATGCTAAATTCCTCTCAAATCAGCTACAGCGTAGACTTTGGGCCGAAAACTATCAATTTTTTTTTAATAAAGCTAATTTGATTGAATCTAAAATACATTTCGTTGGGAAGGAAGATTTAATTAGAAATAAACGACTATACCAAGAAAAACCCCTCAATTTCATGCATAAACCCCTCATATAGGCAGAAAAAGACAGGTGTCCACTATTGATGCAAGAGGTGTCCACCATAGAAGCATCAGCTTCATCTATGTGGCCACTATAGATGCAATTTGGAGTACTTTTAAAAAATTAATTAAAAATACTTTGCCCAATCTAATTAAAGTTTTTAATAGTAAAATCAAAAGAAGAAGATCCAATTAATCTAAAAATAGGATGATAACCGTTTCGAAGCAAATTGATTGGTATTTATTAAGAATTTAAGCAAAAATTTTCCTTAAAGTGTCCACTATACCCACATTTACCTTATTTGTTATAGATTTTTTTCTCAATCCCTTTCCCAGAAAATTTCTCATGTGCGATACCAACTTCCCTGCCCACAACTCGATTCTAAGAGTATCCTCATATAAGTAAATTTAAGATACACCACCCACATATTTCAAACAAACACAACCACCTAGGCTCTCACGCAGTCAAGGCATTTGATCGATACCTATCCAACAACATCAACAACAGGAGATCACAAACAACAAAATCGTTCAACTCACGTGCTGACGACGATGATACTCCACAGATGACGATGATCAGGAGCGGCAGTAAGCACACCGAGCGCCCACCGAGGAGGCACTCCATCGCGGAAAAAAAAGAACAAATAACAAATCCCAAAATCCAGCACTAATACACCTCCACTCTTTGAATGATGCACGCGGTGGAAAGGATGCTCTTGATGCTCCTGTCTTCTCTTCTCTCCTCTTCGTGGCACTTTTCGCTCTCTTTCTCATCCGAACGGGTTTCGGGGGATATTTATAGAAGTGGTGACGTCACAGGCGAGGCGCCATCTGACGGCCACGTGGAGAGGTAGCAAGGTTGTGTGGGGTCAAGCGTGGATTCTTCTGTCTGTTCGATTTCCAGTGTTTTTTTTTGGATGGGAAGTTGTTGGAATTGGGTGCGGAATTTTTTTTAGACTGGTAGACCGGGTCGAATTTAATTTTGAATGATTGAAAAAAAAAAGGAACTGTGGTGGGAAAGGTAACGACTGGTGGTTTGAATCAGATCACAACTATTTCATCCTGATGGAGATGCTCATAGGAGATGCCTTAAATGCACCCTGACGAGGATATTGCACCTGGTTGGTTAAGTTTGGTTGATGATAGAAAGTATAGTGGCAGTTCCATGCAAGACACTCGACTCCCGAATTTGACGCGATAAAAGTAAGGTGATGGTAAACTTAAAATACAATTCAATCAATGCATAAACATAACATCATCATAACAATGCATCAAATATAACAAGTGTGTGCATTTAGTTAAGCCAGTGGTGCCCAACCTACGGCCCGCGGGCCAAATGTGGCCCGCGAGGCTGATCCATGTGGCCCGCAGACTCGTTAAATCTTAAAAACAAAACCCACTTTCAGAAATCTTCCAAGAAAACCACGAAATCGGGCGAAAAAGATTATATAAAAAAGGAATTCTTCAACATCCAGTAAAATTTTTTTCTTTGCTTCTCTGTTTTGATTTTTTCTAGATACGGTGAATTTGGCATTGGATAAATATTTTTCAGTATCAATTAGCCATGTGAATTCAGTTTACAAGGATCTTTTTAGAACCAAACTTTGAAAAGATGTCCGAACGTAAAAAGTTCATGATTCACTTGAAATGCCGAAACTTTCAAGAAAAGTGGACAAATTCATATTTCTTCATTCAGCGAGAAAATAAACCGTTGTGTCTTATATGTAAGGAGACTGTGAACAAACGGTGTGTTGAGAACACACATTATCTGTTATGAAAAGAACAAAAACTAGTGCTCGATCTCGACTTACAGATAATCATCTTAATTCAGTTTTAAGAATGTGTTACAAATTTGGAGCCGAATTTACAAGAACTAGTATCCTCCAAACAAATGCAAACTTCTCATTGAAAACGAATAATTTTTCTTTATGTTTAGAAAAATCCTTAAAAGTGTTTTTATGTGGCCCGCGAGATAAATTTTCATAAGCAAATTGGCCCTCGTGAAAAAAAAAGGTTGGGCACCACTGAGTTAAGCCATGGCTATTCACCGACATGTAATGGATTTACACCAAAACACATCGTAGTTTGTTACTTTTTTTTGGAACGACAGATATTTTGATTTCTAACTATACAATAAACAGTTATAGTTATCTAAGCCCATATTTAATGTCAGAGAACTTTTTATTTTCCGCTTGCTTGTTTCGTCTTCAATAACAAATCTTTCTATCAAATATATCAACTTCGCACTCAGAAATATGGGAGGAAATTCATTTAAACCCAAGTCAAAAAAATAAATATTTCATAAATCACATGCTTTTTTAGGACCTTATGTGTTTAATAAATTAAATGAAAAACTTTAATCTACTAACAATAAATTTAAGTTTAATCTAGCATACAATATTTTATAATAAGGAAGTTGCATGTGTCAGATTTTCAAAAACAAACAAGTGTCCCGTATGGTTTTTTGTAAGGTAAAATGAAATATCTAGTCAGTTTTTCAAAAAAATGTACAGGTAATTAAATATTTTAATTTAAAAGTCGAGAAAAAACACGTGACTGAAAACGTTTATTGTTTAAACTATAAGATGACGTCAACAATAATACTATCAACTCCATTGCTTTACAACAATGTTTAGTATAAAATGACGTCACATCCATACTCTTGGCGTTTTCGCGCGCTTTTAAAAAGGGGGTTTTTGTTAATTTTTTTGGCAATCAAAAAATTTCTCGATCGGCCTCAAATTTTGGGTAGTTGCTTATTTTTGCAAGAGGAATCGATTAAAAAAATTAAAAAAAATCATGCAACTTCCTCATTAGACTAATTGATACTGAAGCAGTTTTTAAAATATTACACTAGAGTCGGCCCAGCTTGGTTGCCTTATTGTGACTTTATTTTTTTAAGGAAGAGCTTTGCTCTTTTGTTGCCACACAATTATTCTTCTGTGTTTTTTATGTGTGTGTGTTTGTTCTATGTTATATTTGTGTTTTTTTAATAATAAAATCTTGTAAAAAGTTTTGAAGTTAATGAATCCCCGCTGAAGCAGTGGTAGGATGCCTGCGTAGCATGCGGCAGTTCGTGGGTTCTATATCCCCAGTCAATATTTTATTAAAATTTCAAAAAAAAAAAACCAGCGAAAATCAAGTCCGCACGCAGCAGGGTTGGCAAAAACCCGGGTTTTTTTAAAAAAAAAAACCAAGTGGGTTGGGTTTTTTCGGGTTTTTTCAATAAAACCATGAAAAAACCCATATAAAACTGGATTTTTTCGGAAAAAGTGTGGGTTTTTTCCCTCCCTGAAGTTGAAGTTGAGAATAAAAACTCCCTGAAGTTGAAAAAACACCATTTAATTTTAAAAACCTACTTTAAATTTTGCAAAAACCCATTAAATTTTTTTAAAATATCCTAAACTTTGAAAAAAAACACATTAAATTTTGAAGGAACTGCCAAAATCTTGATTTTTCTTGAAAAACCCAAAAATGGGTCCAAAATATGGGTTTTTATGAAAAAACCCATTGGGTCCAACCCAATTGGGTCCAATCCAGCCAACCCTGGCACGCAGGCACATTGTTATTAAAGTATAAAAACATTGCAGGCGTTGTGGATATGCTATCCAAATAGAATTTCGCAAACGTAAAATTTATTACACGATTAACATGGATGGCACTTCCGCTGTGCACATTTATAGAACTAAAAATATCCAAATCGTAAAAGTCGACATCTTAGACAACCCTCGGTAATGTGTGACACGAGTTTAAATTCAAGAAGCTCTCGAGATTCGGTATTAGATGAGTAGTTCCAAAACTAAACTTCCAAACAAATCAGACAGTTCCCAACTGAGAAAGAAGAAGCAATAAGAGTACGCGCCCAAGGGAAAAGTACTTGATCTTAATAACCTAACGTAACTACACCAACAAGGGACTCTGCCTCTTGAAATGTCACAAGTTAAAGTCAAAACAAACTTTTAAACTGCCTGATGATTTCAAGAAGGAGAAGAAATAATCTTATGTTCCACCTCTAAATGATGATGTTGAAGTAGTTTCTGAGTGAGGCCATTATTATATTTCTGACGAGAAAGCTGCTGTGGAATCTCCAGAAGTAAACGGTTTATACACGTTTAGAGCGAATTTAATGGTTAGATATATGCATGCATTGCGGAGATTGTAGTTTCTGATGTTATAAGGGGGACTGCCGTAATTTTGCGTAGTTAGATAAAACGCGCTTACAAGTTAAAGTTTAACATCTGTCTGCTGCGTATTTTAAGGATGTATGATTGTAGTAAAACAATTCTTACATAAAAATATAGTTCAATTTCCCTTAACGTTCCAGCAAATTATCACCCTGATCTCTTGGACACCAAAAAGTAGAAGTATTGCTAAATAATTTCAAACTCATGGATTAAAATGTTTAGATTGATCAATAACTGTCCAGTTTATCAATAAAAAATGTCGATATTTTAATGTATGGCGTTCAAAAGCGTTCTTAAGTACATTTATTTCTAACACATTAATGATATTAAAGTTTTTTTTTAGTAATTTTTGTTTTATTTTACCATCTTTTCAGAACCTATTATTTTTCATAAAATAATTCACGAGGATAAACGAAGTTAACCTTAACATAAATATTATGACTATTAGAAATTAGCAACGTTTTTTTAGATATTTTTATATTACTTTTTATATTTTAGTGTTCTTTTTATAGTTATGAGGGTCGAGTTATTGATTACAATGATAACTTTAAAAGATCGCGAATTTAAATGAATTTAGTGTTTAATAACTCAAACTTTCGAATATTTGTCGAAGTTACATGGTGGTGAGTTATAAGATGAAATTTTATCTCTTCAAAGTCAATTACTATGGTGCTTATAGGAATAAAATATATTAACTATAATAACTATTCTATAAGCTAATCTATGATTATCTACTTGGATAGAGTTTTAATGGAATTTTTCGAATGATCTTGATCATCAATATCAAAATTTAATTTCTATAAGTAACAATTTTAAGTTTCCCAAAAGAGCCTCTAAAAAACACAAAAATAATTGGATCACAGAGCATATACTGAACTTAATTCATAGAAAAAGTGAGCTATTTAAAAAAACGAGAAAATATCCTTGGGACATAGTTTATAAAACTGCCTATAGAACAACTGTTGCCGAGTTAAAGAATAAAATTAAAGCTGCAAAATCTGAATTTTTCAATCATAAGTTTCAAAATTGTAAAAATATGAAAAACAAATGGAATCTAATAAATGGAATTTGTAACATAAATAAATCTTCAAATCTACCTCAACTGTTTAACGACTCGGACACAGCATCTAAATTGAATGAATATTTTTCTGATTTAACTTTAAATTCCTATCTACCACAAAAGACTACACCTCTTATATCCTCCCTAGTTTAAATTCATTTGTATTTCTTCCAGTGTGTGACTTTGATGTTATAAATGTAATTAACTCTTTAACAAATATATAAATTCTTTGGATTATGATGGTGTTAGCATAAAGCTGGTAAAGATGTTTGCTGTTAAAAATGTTGGTTTTGTAACAAATTTTATAAACGTATCAATTAGTTTGTCCTATTTCCCAAATTCATTAAAAAAAGCTACTGTTTCTCCAATTTTTAAATCCGGTAACAAAAATATATTCCCAAATTATCGTCCTATTTCTATTCTCCCCACTTTTTCTTAAATTATCGAAAAAACTTTATCTAATAAAATGTATAACTTTTTATTTCATACTAATTTCTTTACTGATAATCAGTATGGTTTATTAAAGGTCGGAATACGGAAATCGCTCTAATAAAATTCACAAAATTTTTATACAACAGTGTTGATAAAAATAGGAAAACAGGTTGCTATTTTTCTTGATATATCTAAAGCTTTCTGACTGTGTGAATCATGATATATTAATAGATTGAAAAACGCTGGTTTTAGGGGAAACACTTTAGAATGATTCATCTCATATCTCTCAAATAGAAAAATTTGTAGTAAAAATTAGAGATTCAATTACTTGTACATTATTTTGAAAAATTAACTGAATGATACTTCATTTTACCATACAAAAAACCATACGGAACACTTGAATGTTGATGAAAATCTGACACATGCAAATTCCTTATTCCCCCCTCCCAAACCTTTTCATTTAAATCACGTGCAAACAAACAACATAGTCTACTTTCGAATCCCTAATTACACAGTCCGGAATCGTCAGATCCCTTTGAGAATTGCGGCAAATTTGGCCGGAAAGCTTCCTCTGACCTCGATATACGCCCAGAAAATACGAATGTTTGAGGGGGGCTTAGAGGGTGTGAGGCAATAATCACACGCGCCAAATGCATCGGAAGTCGGAAAGCACCCTCAGCTGGCAAACCTCAGGATTGATGAAGGGCAATCTGCCAGAAGTGTGTTGTTGACCAAAATATGTAGTACTGTTTTTTCTCTTTATGTAGCTGGCCTATACTCCTAATGTTTGGACTAGATCTGGGTCTGGTTCTTTGGATTTGTTTGATTTCACTGGATTGGTTTGCATTTTTATCAATGTACTTAGATTTTTTATTTTCTCTAATGCCCTCTTCACACACCCACACTTGTAAATCATTTGGGTGTTCAAAAATAAATTAAGAAACTTACACTATCTAAAAAAAAGTTTCAACATCATAGACTAACTCAGTGGTTCCCAAACCGGGGGCGATCGTCCCCCAGGTTGGGTTATCAAAGGGGTGATAAAAAAGTGGGGGCGATGAGTGTTCAAAGGGGGGAAGATTGGAAGATAAAATAATACTGTATTGACAGACTGTATATTCAGACTTAATGTACCAAACCAATCCTGTTTCTTAGGGTCAAATTTTAAAAAAAATTCTGGGGGAGATCCCTCAACCCCCCTTTTGTTACTTGGAACATAATTTTTCCAAACTCTTTTATAACTATTTCATCAAAAACAAAATCCTACTTAAAAATATGTCTGAAATTCGAAATAGGTGTACCATAACAAGTTAAAAACCTGTTTTTTGGAGTCTTATTTCCAAAACTTTTCTGGGGGGGACACCCGGACATGAATTTTCTTTATTATTTTCACTTTACTTCAAATTAAAATTAGACATACAGTGAGGATGAAAAGGGGGCGATAAGTGTTAGTCAACCTATAGAAAGGGGCGATGGACCACAAAAGGTTGGGAACCACTGGACTAACCAATATGTGCTTATAAATCCATGTCAACCTTTAACCCTTTATTTACCGACGGTACTTACAAGTACCACCAACTTTAAAATTACATAGAATAACCATCCTTGCGAATATATTGACGATAATTTGCAGGAACACTCTTTCAGTTATCCTCTTCCAGGATAAAAAGCAGCGAAGGTTATATGATGAGTATTTTAGCGGGAAATGCAAATAGATTTAACCGAAGTTTAGCTGCCATTTCGATCGGATTCACATGATTGTCATTTTTGTTCCTGCAAAAAGTAGTTAAAGTCAAAAGTTAAGCGTATTATTTTTTAAGACTTATTACTGCGATAAAAAAAAGCTATGTTTTTCTTGTATTGTGTGAATACTTTAGTACTCCTTGTACTGACAGTACCCAAGAATATCAATTTAAGTAATTGGCTCTAGCGGATTCAATTTTCCAAAGATGATTATTTTTTTATGTATATCCCTTAATTTTCAATTTAGTGACTCAAAAAATGTTTTTGCACGAAAAAAAATTGCATCGAATCATAATGTGGTAAATAAAGGGTTAAAATTTAAGTTATTCTCTTACACAAAAAAAGCCAAAATCACAAACCTTTTAGAAGAATAACTTAAGATGCTGGATTCAGTATTGCAGAATCTGCCGATATTGGTATACTGGGTTGGCTGGATTACTCATGAGAGTAGTGACAGCTTGTGAGCAGAATCCTCAACTTTTCCAGGACACACACGAACTTGTCCGATTCCATAGCAAGATTGTCGAAAGACCCACAGTAGTGAGCTCTAGAAAAAAATAACGAATTCAAAACTTTGAAACAAACCTTAATTTAAAATAACATAGGTACGCACTTAACTAAACAGATACACACTCTTAAAACGATTGTGTCAAAATTGAGTAAAAAGTACTCAAAAAGGCTCCGATCCAATAAGTACTAAAATTTGAATACATGAATATACTCATTTCTGAAAATACTCAAAAATGAAACATATTGAGCTTGAACTCAAAAATGAGCTCACGATGTTTCATTTTTGAGTATTATGCACATTTCAGAATGAGAATATTCATGTATTCAAATTTGAGTACTTATTGGATCGGAGCCTTTTTGAGTACTTTTTACTCAATTTTGATACAATCGTTTTAAGAGTGCACCAACCATGAAACCTCAAATATTTTCTACATGTTTCGCGACCTATGTGCGTCAGGGCAAATTAGTATGCCATGCATGTAATTCTAACTTCTTACTAACTCTATTCATTTAAAATTGGCGCTTGAGAAATAGTGCTTTCCCCCACGCTAGAAGCGTAACCATAGTTACGCTCTTCCAGCAGACAATAGTAAGCCTTCTTCGTCACTTTGACGTGGATAGTTGCTATGGTTACCGATTGCTGGTGGGGGAAGGAAATATTTTCGAGCGCCAGTTCAAAATGAACAGAGTATAGAATTAGATGGAATAAAAAACTTTCTGTGTGAAATTTTCTGACTTTGATTCAGCACACTCTTGACAAATTAAACTTTCTCCAAAAATGTCAGTTTTTTTTCCTTTTTCTACCTGGACAACCAAACTTGTAGAAATATCTTGTTGTTTCTTTGAACATCAAAAGTAACACATCTGAATTTCACTACTGTAATTATAATTTCAATAGAAACTACATTAAATATTCTTTACTAAATAGTTTCATAAATTTAGAAATAGCGTCTCGCCAAGTTCTCTTTATTCCAGTTTAAAATAATTTGAAGACGTCTGACCACAGAAGCACACTGATGGGGAAATGTTTTCACTTTTAGGACTAGGAATAATATTATGAGGGTATACTTTGTGCGAGAGTGAAACAGCTTGTTTTTCATAAAATTTAGTTATTTATTTGTTTATACTCATCATGGAATCGCCAGTTTTAAGAAGGTATCTGGAAAAACTGGCCAAATTAATGTCCTCTTTAAGAACTTAAAAAGTATCTAACAACTTTTTCTCAACTCTAAATACTTTTGAATGCGCCAATGATAGGGTCAATGATATTTGGTATCTGGAATTTCACAGTTTTCCATCATATTTTATAGTTACGGTAGAAAATATACAAATTTACAAAAAAATATATAGTAATTTTTAAATAACATTACTATGCAAAAATTTCAAACTAGACAGAATTTAGAGATTTAGTGCAGTCTAAAGCAGGAGGGGCCAACCCGCTTGAAGTAATTTCGCGGTTTTTAAGTCAAAAGTTAAAGTTTTAAGTTTAAGCCCCTCCCCCCAAAATTCGGATTAAGTGTATCAAACGAGTAAAAACCCTGTTTCGACCTGTTTGGAAGTCGAATTTCCAAAAATTATCTGGGGGAGGACCCCCAGACCCCACTTTAGCAGTTGGGACTCTATTATTCATAACGTTTTTTTAATATTTCATTCAAGTGGTAATCATCATACCAAAAAAATAATTTAAAAAGATGAATTGGACTCGACACATTAAACTCAGTTTTGAGTAAATCATACTTTCATAGTGTTTTTTTAACAGTTGGTTCCTATAGACCAGGGGTTCCCAAACTTTTTTGGCCCGTGGACCCCCTGACGACATTTTTCGTACCCCGTGGACCCTGTCTAAAGGACCGTTCAAAAAGTAGCTAAAAATATAATGTTTTTGATATAAATTTCTAAACCACGCATAAATTTTTTTCGTTCATTGATAAGCATTTGATTTCACACTTTTACATATTTAAAAAACCTTTTTTTTTAATTTTTGCCTTCACACGATATTTTTAAGGAAATTATAACAATCAAACATTTAAAACGTTTGAAATAAAACAAATCTAAACTTTTAATATCACTACATTTCAAGACACAAAAACTTTTAATTTTAACAATAAGTTTTGGTCGCAAGCTTGTCAAAGTTAATGGCTTATGAGTGAGTTATTCATTTGCCAAATCATAAAAGTTCAGAAATAACTACAATTAACATATGGCATGTTAACAAACAATATTTAATTAAGTTCAACTATGAAAAGAAGTCAAATTATGCATTACGGAAATTGAGTTTTAATTTATGAAATTGAATTATGCGCGGCTGGTGGGGGGGGGCTCTTCACCGCGATAAGAGAGAAATGATTCCATCGCCCCTGCTAGCCTTGCGAGGACTCGGTAATAACCAACTTTTCATATTATACTAAAATTTGATTATGAAAAAGACAAAATTTTTGAAACTTATCAGTTTTCTATTTTAATGACATTTTTCCCGTGAACCTCTGAAAGTCGCTGTGGACCCCCTACCTGTGGACCCCCAATTTTCATCTTCATGCCTGTGGACCCCCTGGAAGTCACTGTGGACCACTTTGGGAACCGCTGCTATAGACGGAGAAAAAAATTTTTGGGTAGCTCCCTAGTCTTTCTAAAAAAGAAAAATTCTTAACAGTACGATCATTAACTCTTTGATGTATTCCCTTAAAACACAGCGCAGCAATCTTTCCATAATCTTTACCATCATCAAAAGACATCTAAACCCCACATCGATATCGCAATCTCCATCGATATCCCGGTAAGTCATTTGCATTTCAATAGAAAACGAATCCCTAATCGATATGTAAAGTCATCGATAAAGATTCCGAGCTGGTTTATATGCGTACGGAAGTCTCTTACTGAATCCCCCACGCACACTACTTACTACCAAAGTTATTCATTTCTCGAAGTATTATTCGTTTTGAAAAGATAACTCGCAGGAGAAATAATTACAAAGAGAAATAACAAAATCCCTTTTTCCATAACCGGGATTTCTTTCTCCGAAGGTGAGCCCGGAGTTTATTTGTATTCCCTCAGAAGAAATGCAACCGGAGGATATGGGGGGGGGCCTGATGGATAAAATAAATAACCGTGGTGCTCTTCCGAGAATTGAAATGAATTTGGTTAGTTCTGTTTAAATTGGAGAAGAACTGTGCAAAGAGCTCCGAGTCACTAAGTTGTAAAAATCGCGAAGAGTCTCGACTCTTTGAATATAAAAGAAAGAAACTAAGCAAACATACAAAGTTTTGCTGCCACTACTTAGATTAATAATAGTGTAAAGGCGGATGTTAAATACACTTTCGTTTCAAAAAGCATTAACATTTTGCGTGTAGATCAATTTTATATGCTGGTTAATTAAACAGATACTTTTGAGTACCGTAAGTACACTGAAGGCTTAACATTCACACAATACAAAAAAATAAAGATTTTATCGCAGCTTAAAGTCTTAAAAATAATTCACTTTGTAACAGATAAAATGATGCCTTATAGTACTGGAGCTGGCGTTAAATTTCAAGAATTCATCTGCTCGTACACGATTTTAATTTTACAGGATAGTGTTAGTGGTGCTGATCACAGTAGGGTGTCTCAAAAAAAACTTTTTTTCGAAAAACCTCGCTCCCCTGGGCTTTTCCCATTCCTTTTGGTCCCAAAAGATAGTGTGTGAAGTTTCAACCCCCTAAGTTAACTCTAGGGTTTGCCTGTAGAGCCCCAAAGTTTGAAAAAAGTGGAAAAAATGACTAAATTTCAGAATTTTCAAAAAATTTATTTTATGAGTGAAACAGGATAAAAATGGTTCAAATGTGTTACTTAGGACTTATTTAGATGGGTTATATTTATTTATGTGTAATAATTGTACCCTATAGCCCCTGCAATTTAAGATTAAAACGTACTACTTAGGGACGTCGCGCTCACCAAAGCTTATAATGCACTACCGGTGGACGAATTGAATTGAATCCGAATTTATTTGAAGGAACTCCCTCAAATGATGCCATTTGGTGCTAAATTGATATTATAAACTGTAAAAGCTAATGAAATAACAATAATGATGCCCTCCACTGAGCTTATAATGTAAAAAGTGATTTTCTTCAAAATTGCTCGTTTCCCGCTGATCAAACCCAAAATATATACTAAAAAAGGGGGTTGTTGTACTTTTTTAGATACCAAACTTTGAAAGCTTTATAGGGGCTTCATTTTTTATCAGTAGAAGTTAATTTCGAAATTTCACAGATCGAAAATAATACGGATATCTCCAATACCAGACGTTAAAATCTATTTTCTTTTTTTAAAGTTAGGAAAATAGTTTAATACGTGTGAATCTTGGTTGAAATGTTAAGAAAGAAGTTTTATAATAAAACTTACCACTAATACACTAGCGGAAATAAAAATCCCAACACCAAGAAGGAAAGGAGATATCAAAGTAAAATTTATTTCTATGATTGCACATAGTATTAATGTGAATTGATTAAAAAATCAGCCTTCCTGGATGTTAGGCGGCCGAGAAAATCGGTGAGGAGTGTTGTCTCCATAGGTGTCCATTACCGCCGTCACACGTCATGGTATTGAGTGACAGGGGATCTAAATGACTTTTGAGGGATTGGAGGACCATGTTGCCTCCTCAGGTAGTCCAAATTCATATGGTGCACCAGCGGACGTTGCATACCGGGCTAGGTGATTTCTCCTCATTGACCGGACTTGTTTTGTGGGTGTTGGTTCTAGAGAACGGGAAAGACGGGGTAAAAATGCAAACTAGGGGGTTAAGAAGAAAGCTTGGACATTGCACACAACATGTGGTTGTGCATGTTTCTCTTGAAATTTGTCCCCAGGACAAGTCTGAAGGTAAGGACGGTCTACCGGCTGCAAAATCTCAATGACGCAGCTCTAGTTGGAAAAAGTACTGGTGAATCATACTCAGGAGTTGCAGAAATGGAATCCAATGCATCCCCACTCCGTTACCCTGCATCACCACTCAGAGGAAAGATTAGAAAATCATCCGCTGAGTGCGCTCTCTCCATTGTGTCTTCAAACTCATACCCAACCGTCGTGGTACTCCAAACCGAATCAGGATTCTCTCATAAACACAATGTCATGAAATTGGGAACTTCATTTCCTTATTTCGTGCACTATTGGAAACAGAAATGCCCATTTTCAGCCCCTTGTTTATAGACAAAGATGTAAGAAGCTATGCGGACCGAACGGACGATCCGCAGTACTGCAAACGACATCCATTCCACTGCCGCTTGTCCTCAGTATGATCTACCGGTATTTTGGCCAACCAAAGCTGCTTCATTGAGGTTTTTTAGCCGGTTGTTCGTCCTTACCTTCAGACCTGTCCTGGGGACAAATTTCAAGAGAAACATGCACAACCACATGTTGTGTGCAATGTCCAAGCTTTCTTCTTAACCCCCTATATTGCATTTTTACCCTGGCCTATCCGTTCGTAAGAACCAACACCCACAAAACATGTCCGGAGAAAGTGGAGAAATCACCTAGCCCGGTATGCAACGTCCGCTGGTGCACCATATGAATTTGGACTACCTGAGGAGGCAACATGGTCCTCCAATCCCTCAAAAGTCATTTAGAGCCCCTGTCACTCAAAACCATGACGTGTGACGGCGGTAATGGACACCTATGGAGACAACACTCCTCACCGATTTTCTCGACCCCCTAATATCCAGGAAGGCTGATTTTTTAAGCAATTCACATTGATACTATGTGCAATCATAGAAATAAATTTGACTTTGTTATCTCCTTTCCTTCTTGGTGTTGGGATTTTTATTTCCGCTAGTGTATGTTAAAAGGGAGTAATTTTCCTAACTTCTGGTATAGGAAAGGATTTTCACTTCTGGTATAGGAAATATCCATGTCATTTCCGATCTGTGCTGTTAAAACTTAGTTCTACTTATTAAAAATGAAACCCCTATAAAGGTTTCAAAGTTTGGTATCTAAAAAAGTACAACAACCCCCTATTTAGTACAAATTTTGGGTTTGATCAGCTGGAAACAAACAATCTTGAAGAAAAACACTTTTTACATTTTAAGCTCAGTGGAGGGCCTCATTATTGTTATTTCACTAGTTTTTACAGTTTATAATATCAATTTAGCACAAAATGGCATCATTTGAGGGAGTTCATTCAAATAAATTCGGATTCAATTCAATTCGTCCACCGGTAGTGCATTATAAGCTTTGGTGAGCGCGACGTCCCTAAGTAGTACGTTTTAATCTTAAATTGCAGGGGCTATAGGGTACAATTATTACACATAAATAAATATAACCTATCCAAATAAGTCCTAAGTAACACATTTGAACCATTTTTATTCAGTTTCACTCATAAAATAAATTTTTTGAAAATTCTGAAATTTAGTCATTTTTTCCACGTTTTTCAAACTTTGGGGCTCTACAGGCAAACCCTAGAGTTAACATAGGGGGCTGAAACTTCACACACTATCTTTTGGAATCAAAAGGAATGGGAAAAGCCCTGGGGAGCGAGGTTTTTCAAAAAAAAGTTTTTTTTGAGACACCCTATGATCACAGAATCGAGCGTCAGCTGGTCAGGTAGCGGTGGGTTGAGCTTGGGGAGGGGGTCAAAGGTACAAAAAAAGGAAAATAAATTCATCTGGTCGTGGATGAAACTTAGTGGAGATGGTAGTTTAGACCTTTCTGATTACAAAAATGACCGTCAGCTGGCTGGGTGGCGATGGAATGATCGTCAGCTGGTCACGTGAACTTGCGAACAAAAAATTTATCTGGCAAAGCAAGAAACTTGGTAGGAAATCAATCTATGTTACATAAATAATAACGAGTTACTAGTACCACAGATATTAATAAGGAACTTGCATGTGTCAGATTTTCATAAACATTCAAGTGTTCCGTATGGTTTTTTGTATAGTAAAATGAAATATTTTTTCAAATTTTCAAAAAAGTGTACAAGTAATTAAATATTTTTATTCAAAATCCTTGAAAAAAACACGTGACAGAAAACGCGAAGTGTGTTTGCATGCACAGTGACGTAGAATTCGTCGAACCAAATTGCAATCAAAATTGAATTTCTATGTTTTAGTTGATGATTTATTTTTTCAGAAGTGTCCGATATGAATGTTTTAATAAATATTTACCTTCTAGACACTTCTGGTGACGGTCAGAAATCCAAGGCAAACATTTTAGGCAATGTCAATAAATTGTGACGTCACTGTGCATGCAATTAAGCGTTTTCAGTTGCTTCGAAAAACACGATTTTTGATAATTTTTTTTGCAATCGAAAAATTTCTTAATCGGCCTCAAACTTTGTGTAGTGGCTTATTTTTGCTTGAAGAAATCATGCAAGTTCCTCATTCTTGAGTTGCTATTGTAAGTTGAAGACTAGTAACTCGTTATTACTTTATGTTACAGAGATTGACAACCCTACCAAGTTTCATGCACTGTCAGATAATTATTTTGTTTGTAAGTTCGAGTGACCAGCTGACGCTCATTCCATCCCCACCCAACCAGCTGACGGTCATTTTTGTAAACAGGAAGGTCTAAACTACCATCTCCACTAAGTTTCCTCCACGAACAGATGAATTTATTTTTCACTTTTTTTGTCCACTTTGAAACCCTCCCCACACTCAACCCACCGCTACCTGTGACTTTCGATTCCGTGATCAGCACCACTAACACTATCCGTTAGTATTAAAATCATGTACGAGCAGATGAATTTTTCATTTTAACGCCAGCTCCTGTACTATTACGACTAAACTTTAAATATTTTATTCACGTGCACGTGAACTTTTAAAATAATGAGAAATGAAAATAATGAGGTTTTTTGGTCTTATGTTTGTAAATAATACTAAAAATTAAATTGAATTTAGATTTTATCAATAAGGATGGAAATTATTTTTAACGTTGTGTTAAAATCTTTCTTTTAATTTAAACTATTCATGAGGGAAAAATGAGAAACCTGGGAATCCGATCGAAATGGCAGCGGAAAGCACACACTCACACATAACTTCAGTTAAATCTATTAGCCCATAGAACCTGTGTTGCTTTTTATCCTGGAAGAGTGCAAAGTATCGTCATCAGTATATTCGTAAGGATGGTTATTTCATGTCATTTTAAAGTTGCTGGGACTTGTACGTACCGTCAGTAGAATAAAGGATTAATGAGAGCTGATATTATCAATGTGGGATTTTTCCCTGTCGTGTGTTTTTATGTATATTAAGTATAATTTTTAAAATATGCAATTGTTGTTTTATTTTTGTTATCCTACTACTATTATAATTGTGAATGTTTGTCCGGATGTTTGTTACTCTTTCACGCAAAAACTACTGAATGGATTTTAATGAAATTTTACCATAATGTAGCTTATACATCAGAATAACACATAGGCTATAATTTATAAAGAGAAAATCAGTCCTTCATTCTTTTTTTCCTGTTTTTCCTGCTTTTTTTCACTTATTTTTCCGTGTTAGAAAACCTGTTTTACCAGTCATACAACGAGTTAAAACTAAAACCTTGTTTCAAATGAGACACAGATCACTAGACTTTTTCGTTTACTAGATCTTTTTTTTTAGTTTTAAACACTGGTTTTAAATTTCTTAATTTGTTCACTAGACTTTTTACAACGTTTTCAAATTTGTTATTTTATAAAGGCACCAAGATATTATTAAACATTATCAGAAACATCGGAATTGTAAAAAGTGACAAGAACACCGGGATTGGAAAATTAGCGAGAACATCGGGAAGGAAAAAATACCGAGAACACTGGGATAGGAAATTTACCATAAAGACACCCAGAATACCGGAATATAAAAATTACCGTAAACACTGAGATAGGAAAATTACCGGGAACGCAGCCGGGATTAGAAAAATTACCATGATCACCGGGCACCGGGATAAGATTACCGGGAACACTGGGATAGGAAAGAGGCGCCTGGGATACCGGGATGATTTGTAATATTGCTAATTTACAAAGTTATAAATGTATTTTAAGAAATCTCTCTATTCTAAAAAAAGTTTTTAGTGAACGGTTTCCAGAGAAAGGCTTTTTAATTACTTAACCGAATGACACATATATGGTATCAAAATGTCCGGATTCCTTCCGGATTTCCGAGTAAGCCCTTCGATTTTTCAAAAAAATTCTCAATTTTAAAATATTTCCATTTTTAAGATAACGGATAAGGTCGCAGTTACAAAGCAAGTACTGTCATTCAAATTATTATGCATCCAATCACAACGACCGATTGACGCTATATTTTAAGATGAAACATGTTTTTCACCTTTTAAAAAAAGTACTTTCTTGATGAAATATCACTCAAAGACTGATAAAAACATATTCTAAAAACTTACATGAACGCCATTTCATACAAAAATTTCACAGTTTTTGTCCAATATTTATAATTTTTAGTCTGATTTTATCGAAATTAATTGTAAACATAGAGTGATGTTTTGTCTCTTTTTATTTTCGATTGCTTAAACGGTATTGTCTGGGTTAACAAGTCTGGGTTTTAAAAAATATGAATGATAAACACTAGGCATATTATACTAACGATTTATTTTAAAATAACGGGTTTTAGTTTGGTTCGAATATTTATAAACAATTAAAAATAGTTATTTTTATATAATCATAGATTAAAAATAATTAAGATGAATATTTTTAAAAACATTTCGTTTAAATTTTTGATAAGTTCGAGTTAATATATATTGAAACTTTTAAGGGAGCTTTATTCATGGAGGGGATTTGGGGAAGTATATACGGAAAGTTGGTTGACGTTTTTTTTGTAAATTGTTTAATTGTTTTGTAAAGTGTATTAAGTTCGGCGAGTTAGAATTTGTGGGAATTGCGAAGCAATTCCAAAAGGTCCTGCGTCAGCAGTTTACGGGGGTTGGCGAGCGATAGCGAGCAGGGGGCGGTAGCTCCCTAGTATTTTAAAAAATAAATTTATACACCCCACCCGTGCAAGGCCGGGTATAACAGCTAGTTTCTAATAAACTTGATATGAATTTGAAATACTTTAGTCTCATGGATAGTTGGGATAATTCAGTTATAACATGCTGCGCCTTAAAAGAAATTTGAATCATTTAATGAGACTATCAAATGTGATTTTCGAAAAAAAAATTACCAAGTTTTTTTAATGCAAGATTTAAATGAATGGTATTTTGATTTGAAAACACGTATATGCCCGAGTAGCTTTAATATTAGAAAAGCAGAACCATAAATATTCAAAGCCCCAGCTAAAGAATTCTGCAAAATTGCTTCAAAAAAGTGATTGGGAATTGGAGACTTTGTCTGTATTTTTTATAGACCGCTGAAATATCTTTACGATGTAATTGAAAACTGCTGTAAACTGACTTGCTTACTGCTGCAGACTTACGTGTTGAAAGACTTCAAAGTCCTATTGCAACCAAATAACTGCAAGCTTCTTTGAGAAAACTGCCCTTTTACGCTTTTTGAAGCCTTTTTGCATATTCTTTTTTGCTGGGGCGACTTGTAAATAGCTTAAATCAAAAAAATGAGCTGAAACTACGAAATCACAGTGTTGGTAGATATGCTTCCTAAAATTAGAATTCTACATCTAGTGTCCACCATAACAGCCTCGTTACCATTGATTACTGTCAACAGACAGAGAGAGGATCAACACACAATCTCGAACCTTTCAGCCCGACCAATCACGGAAATGAATAACCCCCGCAACAAATATTTACCGTCCAATTGTCTCAAACCGCGATTCGGTCCACAACCGAAAACTTCCGTATTTCGCGAATGGCAATGATGGCAAACACAGACACACCCGGAAGAACGGCGGAGTAAAAAAGCTCCAAGTACTACAAGTGACGAGACAAATAGTAAAATAGGGAATTGTAAAAAAATGACATTTTTGTGCGGGCGTGAACAAGAGGCAAGGTTATAGAGTATTCACTCTGTTACAAAACGTGTTTTTTTCTCTCATCTGTAGAAGAAGAGTTTTACGGTCTGTAGGGTTGCTGGAATGTTGTATATAGATGGGCAAACAGCCTCCGGGGGCGATATTTCAATCAAAGTGGAGACAGTGCGGGGAGCTTTGAATTGGAATTGCGGAAGGAAGGGCAGGTGGGAGTTTAACGTTTGATCAAGGGGGAAAGGTCAGGGTTAACCCTTTGTCTACAAACGGTACTTGGAAGTCCCACCAACTTTAAGGTGCCTGCCTACCTAAAAAATGCCGTTTCGGACCCAAAATTCAAGAAAAATTTTACTATCTTACTTCAAAAAACACATCTTTAGCTTTCCAAATCAGTTTAAATTTTGTCTTTATCTTTCCTAGAACCAAAGTTACAGAAATTTTACTTGAAACTAAAGAGGCATTTTATTAAGGAAAAAGTAATGAAATTCGCGTTTTTCTCAGAATCACTTTTTTGCTATTTTCCTTCTCCGCAAAACTACATAACTCAAAATATTATAAGTGAATTTCTATGAAACTTGGGCACAATACTTGACATAATATTGTTTAGGAGCCCTACAACTTTTTTGGTTGTGGGTGTAATATTTTTTATTTTATGAATAGTATAACTTCAAACTTTACTGGAATTTGGTGGGTCTTTTTAATTTTCAAGTTTAAATACAAATTAAGTCGACCAACTACAGGCGTAAGCCCAGCAAGGTTGGTCCAGTCTTTTTAACCCAAACTACCGGAATCCCAGTATCTGACAATTTTCCTCTTGAACTCGTTTACCCCACTTGAATTTGCAATTGTTTCAGGCAACGCATTCCATCTATCCACTACCCTATTAAAAATGCTTTCTACAATTCGTCTTAAATTTGACTTTATTCAATTTAAAATTGTGACCCCTTGTTCCCGTATTGAAATCTAGTCCCTCTGTGTCCCCTTGCTTTACCATTTTAAAAAGTTGAATCAAATCCCCTGTAATCCTTCTTTTCTCTAGAGTAGAGTGAACATATTTAGCTTCTTTAATCTTCCCTCATAACTTAAACTGGATATACCATTGACCATTTTAGTAGCCCTATGCTGAACCCTTTCAATTGAATCAATATCTTTTTCTAAGTATGGAGACAGAAACTGAACAGCATACTCTGGATGAGGTCTCACCAAGCCTCTGTATATTGGCAAAATAATATCCTCGGACCTTGAAAAAACAGTTTTTTTAATGTATCCCAATATCCTATCAGCCTTTTTACTAGCAGATGAACACTGATGAACCCATTTAAAGTCCTTATATACTATCACCCCTAAATCTTTGATCATATTACCTTCTTGATTTTCCAATTTGAGTAGCAATGCCTCGTGTGGAACCTTATCAAATGCCTTTTGAAAATCTATTAAAATATGTCTACACTATGTTTTTGAACCAACTCTTTTGTTACTTCGTCATAGAACTTTAAGTGCTTTACTTTCGTGCTATAACTTTTAGTGGTATAACTTTTGATATTAAAATAATTTAGATAAATCCTCCTAAAATATGTTTTTAAGAGGATATAATAAAGTTTACAAGACAAAAATATCTTCATATAAATTTGAGTTATGATGTTTTGTGGAAAGGCTGTTTTTTGTGATTTTTATGCATAAATTCTTCAATAATATGAAAATTTTAATTAATATTTAAGTATTTTTTTATATTATTCATAGTTTTTAGACGCATTTAATTTTATAAATCACAAATTAGTTCAACATTTTAATTATTAAAAAAAAGCCTCCATAGGTAGGCAGACACCTTAAAATTACATAGAATAACCACTCTTAGACTCCTGCCACATTAGCGTCTAAGAAACGCCAAAGTCGTTAAAAAGTCCTTAAGATTATCAAAAGAGGGGAGACTGAGGCTCATCTCCATGCTTTCTCCTCTATCGTAACAAGGATCTTTACTAGGGTTATGATTCTGAGACTTTTTTTAAAATATTTAAAAGCCTGATGTTGCATTCGATGAACTTTTGCCTATATGTTAATTTTATGGTATTATTTTCTTTGTATTGAGAAAAAACCTTGCGCGCCTAACATCATTTCACTTTCTAATATAGCAAATCACTAGGGTGTCTCGGAAAAAAACTTTTTTTCCAAAAACCTCGCTCCCCAGGGCTTTTCCCATTCCTTTTGGTCCCAAAAGATAGTGTGTGAAGTTTTAGCCCCATAAGTTAACTCTAGGGTTTGCCTATAGAGCCCCAAATTTGAAAAAATTGGAAAAAACTACCTATATTCAGAATTTTTAAAAAAATATTTTTATATTTATATTGCTATAAAACTGGTTCAGATGTCTTCTTTAAAACATATTTAAATGGATTATATATATTTATGTGTATTTACTGTACCCTATAGCCCCATAATTTAAGATTAAAAAGTGATACTCAGGGACATAGCGCTCAAAGCTTATATCGCGCTACCGGAGGACGAAATGAATTAAATCCGAATTTCTTCGAAGGAACTCCCTCATATGATCCCATTTTTTGTTAAATTGATGTTTTATATCATAAAGGCCATTGAAATAACAGTAGTTACGCCTTCCACTGAATTTTTAATCTAAAAAGTACTTTTGTGCGAAAAGGCTTGTTTCTAGCTGATCAAAGCCAAAATTAACCCAAATAAAGAGGGTTATTGTACTTTAAAGATCAAAAACCTTGAAATACCTTTTTAAACCATTATAGATTTCTTTTTTAAAGTTAGAACTTAACTTTAAACCGTGCCGATTGGAAATGACATGAATTTCTAATATACCAGAAATAAAAATAAATTTCATCTTATGAAAATTACCTCTCTTCAACGTACTAGGAGGAAAGTTTAATTGAAATCTTCTTTCATCAAAATATGAAAAAAAATTACAAATATCAAATAATTTTCTTAACTTTAATAGAGAAATCACATTTTGTCTTCTGGTAGAGAAATAACCCAAGTCAGTTCCAATCTGTTCGATTTAAAATTAAGTTTTACGTTAAAATGAAGCTTATAATGGTATTTAAAAGTTTTTGAACTAAAAAAGTACAATAACGCTCTTTTTTAGAATAAATTTTGGATTTGATCAGCAAGAAACAAGCATTTTCGTAGAAAAGCATTTTTTACATGAAAAGTTCAGTAGAAGGCCTAATTACTGTCATTTTACACTGGCCTTTATAATTTAAAACATCAATTTAACACCAAAGGTCATCATTTGAGAGAGTTCTTTTGAAGAAAATTGGAATTTAATTACTTTCTACCACTGTAGTGCATTATAAGCTTTAATGAGCGCAACCTACCTTAGTTAGTACCTTTTACTCTTAAATTATAGGCACTATAGGTACAGTTAATAACCTTAAATAAATATAAACCATCTAAAATGTCCTAAATAACAGATTTGAACCAGTTTTATAACAATATAAATATCAAAATATAGTTTTTTTTTTAATTCTGAAAATTGGGTCATTTTTCCACTTTTTTCTAACTTTGGGGCTCTATAGGCAAACACTACAGGGCAATTCCACCGTAACTCACGCTACATTTTTTTCAAAATTGCAATTTCAAATAATTTTTTAATGTAAAAATAACTATTATTTTCTTTCTAGAAAAATCATACATATTGAAATTTATGTTAATAATTTAAAATAAGTATTGCGAATCTTTTAAGAATTTTAGTTTTTTAAATATTAATTAAAATAGAGTCGTAACTCACGCTACAAGAAAAATACATGGATTTATGAGTATAAAATTCAAGTTTGTTTTTCTTCTTAAATAGTGTTTTAATAATTCTATATGCTTGTCAGGTGTTTGAATATACTTCCTTTATTCTAAAATAGCAAACAGTTTTACTGGGAATGCTTAAGAGAATCAGAAATAAAATAAAATATAGAGAGCTGTTCGTAACTCACGCTACAGTACTTCGTAACTCACGCTACATGTGTATAAGCGTTCAGTTATTTATGAATATAAAAATAATTAAATTGATTTAAACACTTTATTTCATTTTTACTATAAAGTTTATGAGTATATTTAACAAAAAAGTTGTAAAAACTAATTAATTTATTTTTAATTTTCTAAATAAACTATACATTTTTCATTAACAAATTAACCTTTAAAACAAATATTTCTAAATATTGACTTTAAATGCTTACATTCCGATAAAAATAATTTTACACAAAATTTAAGCAATGCATAACACAATTAGATCAATACTGCATAATTATTCCCTAAAATAATTAGAAAATTTTATTATTTTATTTTTTAATTTTTCTTGATCATGTCCCTGTTCATATGGAATAGCCCTACAGTCAACTTAGGGGGCTGAAATTTCACACACTATCTTTTGGGGCCAAAAGGAATAGGAAAAGCCCTTTTACAAATTTAAACAATTTTTATGAATTGTTATATTCAGCTTCAAAAAAGATTTTATTAACTGCCTTTTAGTGCTTCAGCCTTATGCAAAATCTTATTAGGCGCGCAAGCTTTTTTCACAGTTTTCAAAAATAAAAGTTATTTTCGAGAGTTATGGACCAATACTCATCATTTTCCACCACAGGCTTTTAAATCTGAAAAAAATCATAACCCTATTACCCTCTCCCCACCCTGGGCCTCATATGAGGCTCCTACTTATGAGCTCAATTTTTGTATGATGTAAACACGCAAATTTATTTTCTTTCCATCAGTGACTTCACTGATTCCTGTAGATCACATATGAGACTTCTACATGGTTTCTGAATTCGTTCCTAAATGGCAGCAAGATGATTTATTATACCTCAATGTTTGCATTTTAAGCTGTGATGCTTGTGAAGAGAAAATACTAGCTAGATACTAGCTTCTGCAGAAATTTTTTTATAGGTTGGTAGATATTTTCTTACTTTGTAATGTTCCAAAATTTAATGATTTTTGTCCAAATTGTTTTATTATGCAAAATAGGGTAAAAATCATAGAATTTTCACCTTTTTAAATGAGAATCACCGAAAAGTTTTTTTTCTCAAAAACTACTATGATTATCTAAAATCCCCCCATTAAATTATACTACAGAACATATTTAACATAAAAAGGAAAAAGCTAGTAAGAAAAGGGAAGGGAAAAATGAAGGAGGAGTAGCGTTTCGAAATTTAGTGAAATTTTTGTTGTTTTTTTAAATATTAAAAATAATAAAAAAATTTTTAAACTTTTTGTGTTTAATATTACATTACATGATGGTAACCGATAATTTGGCACCAAAAACTAATAAAAAAACTCAAAAATAAAGAATTAATTTTTTTGGTACTGAGTCCCCTTAATATAATAATAGAAACTTCATCTATTTATTCATCTCACTTTCTCCATTCCATTTTTTAAAAACTCAATAGATATATTACAGGCAAATTGATAAAACGGGAATTATTAATAATGCCCGAAGGGAGGTGGGCAATGAGATAAATTCAATGGCATTTATCACTTTTCCCGATATATGCGAGCATTATTAATAATTCTCGGATTATACTTCACAGCAACTTTTCCTGAACCCAGTACGTTATTACACAGAAAGAGAAAGGGAGTAATAAACACATAGCCTGTTGGGTTGATAGGATGAATTTAGATACGCGAATAGTGATAAAAAAGACGTTATTTATACATGGGTTTAACAAAATAAACGCATTTTAAAATCGACGTTCTTCGTTTCACTCGAAATTCAGACACCACGATGGGAACTACTTTGTTTGTTAGTGAAGTAGTAGGTTCAACTTAAGTTGCAGTATAGGCAAGACTGGAATACAAACAATTTAAGTTTTCTCCCATATAGGACATTATTAATACACGGTTTATCACTTGGCTTATAACATAACAAGTTTCTATTTCCAAAAAGAGAAGCGGCGGAACAATAGCTCCCACCAATTAATTTTTATAATAAAAGGTCTGCACTCTCCCCTTAACCCTTTATTTCCAGACGGTACTTACAAGTACCGCCAACTTTAAAATTACATAGAACAACCATCCTTATACAGGGTGTCCCACGAGAAGTGGCCCACCCCTTTAACTTTTGAGCCCCTACAGATATAGTCATGAAAGTGGGGTCTAGGTATAGTAAAGTGACCATGCTCTATCCGATGAGATTACTTTCAACGCCCTCTAGCGGAGAATTTTGGAGTTAAATTTTTTATTTTAAAAACTATGTGAGGTATGTGAAAAAAGTCAATGACTAAGTTGTAGAGCAGCATCGATTTAGTAGGAAAAGATACCTTAAGCAGAAAAATATCTTGAATAAAACCCCTTAAACACACTCTCAATTAGGTTGAAATTACGTAGATTTTACTTCTTAAAACGCTCCTCACAAGGCGAAAATAAGAAATTTTTATGACTTAAGTAAATGACTTAAAGTATTATTAATTCATTAAATTGAAAAATTCTCATTTTTGCCTTGTGAGGAGCGTTTTAAAACGTGAAATAAAATTTTTTGTAGCTCTTTAAAAACTGGGAAATTTTGTAAATTGTAACTTTTGGAACTTCCGTTGCCAACCCCTGCACTAGACTCTTGTATATGTCTCGGTAGCCAGATATAAAGGATTTTTATGCTATTTCAATTTGATTGGAATTTCTATATACCGCACAAAAGAATCACAGAAATAATGCCCGCACAAATTAAAGTCTCACAAAAAAGCACCGCTTCAAAAGTAAGTTAACCCATTAATGCCCAACTTTTTATTTTTCTTAAATATTTGGTAAAAACATAGTAAATAGACCAAAAACAACTGGAAAAATAGTGAAAAAAATTCCAGGTTAAAATTTTAATTTCTACACAAAAATTAAAAAACGTCCCTAAAAAGGGACGTCAGGCACGAATGCCCCCGTTGTTTTTCCCTATAGTAAACGCATGGTAGAAAACTTTTTTAAAGCCTCAAAAACATCTTCTACCTTTTTAAGTGCAGCAAAAGTGATCGGAACCATACTGTAACATGAATATGAACAAAAAATATTAATTATTTATCCAATTAACTGTAAAATTAACCCTAATTAACGTAATTTGAGCATTTTTTATGCTCTAAAACACGTTTTTTCCTCCCAAATCTATGTTAATTGCAAATTAATTAAGGTTTTTAATTGAAAAAGGCATTCTTTGTTTATGTGTTACCTAATATTAAGTATTAATTACTTTTAAACACCTCAAATCCATCAGAATATCTCAATTTGTGAAGTTTAAGTCTTTCAGCCCATACTTTTTTCATTTCATTTAATTTAATTGTGCGGAACACGAATTTCTCCCCAAAAATCAAGCATTAGTGGGATGTGCATTAGCAAGCCAGATGATATAGATTGATCTGCAGTATAGAACACAATGATTAGCGACATCTAGTTAGAAAAAAAGCCGAAAATTTATCACAAAAGCGACTTTTTTGGCAATTTTAATGACAAAAAGTCATTATAACTAATAATTATTAAACTTTTAATTAAAATATAACCGGAATATATTTGCATAAGTAATAAATATAGTAAAATAATTAATTTATTCCTTTTAATTAATATAAATTAATTAATTCCTTACAATTTAAGACTTTTTATTCCATTAATTTGGCAGAAATAACAGTAATTTCAAAAAAAAATAAACAAAAATAATAAATTTATTAGCTAAAATTAAAGTAATTTTATAAATATCAGTTATTTAATTCATTTCATAAGAATCAAACGCGTTTTTATGAAAAAATAAAGGAAACACTAGCATTTCACTATGGGAAAACCACGGGGGCATTCGTGCCTGACGTCCCTTTTTAGGGACGCTTTTCGAGGGTCCAAAATAAGGTCAAGATAAAATATTTTGGAAAAATAAAAAAACACCCCAACTGATTTAATGTATAAGCAGTAATATATATCGGCATTGAAATGTTTTTAAATTAACAACTAGGATTTTTAAGCTTTTTCTTTTAAAATTTTTAAAAAAGCACTTTTCTGAAAATTTCTATCTTCCAACTTTAAAAAAAGTGAAAAATTTTTAAAATTCTGCTTTCTTCTTGTGTTCTTTATGTTCTATGAAGATCAGAGATACATCAGTGCAAATTTTGATTATTCAAAGAAACAATTTTTGTAGAAATAGGAGGATTTTAAAAAAACGTCCCTAAAAAGGGACGTCAGGCAGTAATGGGTCAAGTGTGTTATGTTAACCCTCCAGAACATCAAAAAAGTGAAAAAAAAACTTTTTTTTCTTCTTCTCAATATATCCAAAATGCCCCTATAATTTGTCAGGAAAAAATTTTTTTACTTGTGTGAACTCCTTCCTAGTTACTTTTTATGAGCCCATATTTTTTATTTTAACAGAAAATACTTGGTTTAAAACTTAACAGACCTGGTCATAATATTAAAAGGTTACGATGTAAGAAAATATCTACCAGCCTATAAAAAATGTTCTACAGAAGCTATTATCTAGCTAGTATTTTCTCTTCAGAAACATCGGAGCTTAAAATGTAAACATTGAGGTATAAATCATCTTGCTGCCATTTAGGAACGAATTCAGAAACCATGTAGAAGTCTCATTTGGGATCTACATGAATCAGTGAAGTCACTGATGAATAGAAAATAAATTTGCGTGTTTACATCATGCAAAAATTGAGCTCATAATTAGGAGCCTCATATGAAGCCCATGGTGTCGAGAGGGTTAATGCAAAAAAACCTATTTAGAAGATCTTAAGGAGGTCTCGAAGGAGTAGACCTCATCTGCTAATGCTGTGAACCCCCCCAACCAAAGTGGTTGGAGGTAATTTCGAAGTGCATTTGGTGGAGCTAAGTGCGTCTACCAAAGGTATACCTTGGAATTTACTTGATGACACCATAGACCTAAAACGTGACACTTTGAGGAGTTGTAATAATCTCACTATACATATAAACACGAAATATTTGTCCTTACGATTAGATTTAACTGAAGTAACACAGAATACTAAATTGCCTTGTATCGTAAAGTGCATTTCTCGTGCTAACTAACCTAACCCTATGCTTACTACTATGATCAGTAGCGTTGAAAACTTGATGTCGTATTTAAAATATTGAGGAAACAGACAATTACTAGTAAAATTTATAGCATAATACAATGGAACTTTAATATTGAAATATCGCAAAATATATAAGTTAAAGTGCTATACAGGGTGTTTCATAACTTCTAGGAGGCAAGTTAATACAAAACTGGATACCTTGCTAAAAGTCAGAGACTCGAAGATCCTTTGTCAATTGATATATTCTCTGAACCCCCCCCCACTGAATCCATTATCTACTAAATTATGATTTTCTGAAATTCTTAGACGTGCAAATATTTTTTTTCGAGTCGCTCAATTGAAAATTAAGTGAATACATAAATAAAATAAATTATTTATGTATATATACAGGGTGTTTCAAAATTGCGTTGCACGGCTTTTATTCGAAACCAGCGCCTCTTAGGGTCATGGAAGTAAGGTCTACCCCTAGGTAAGTAACCCTGGAGAATCCAATGAGATGACTTACAGCGCCCCTAGCGGCGAAATTAAAAAGTTAAAAAAATTAATTTAAAAACTAAAGGAGATAGAGCAAACACCTCAGTGAGAGTATTGTTGCCAACGTCAAGAAGAACTCATTGAAAAAAATGTGATCAAAATATATTGAATATTCGCGGAGATATTAGCATGTGAAAATGGCACTTTTTCGGGGGTCAAAAAGGAAAAAGTTCGCATATTTGCAAATTTTTCAGTGTTATTGTGTAGTTTTGTGTTTTTTTAGTTGAAATAACACAAAATTTTATAAAAAAATCAAAAATATTTGCAAATATGCGAACTTTTTACTTTTTAACCCCCGAAAAAGTGCTATTTTCACATGCTAATATCTCAGCGAATATTCAAGATATTTTGATAAATTTTTTTTCAGTGAGTTCTTCTTGAAGTTGGCAACAATATTCTTGCTGAGGTTTTTGCTCTATCTCCTTTAGTTTTTAAATTAATTTTTTTTAACTTTTTAATTTCGCCGCTAGGGGCGCTGTAAGTCATCTCATTGGATTCTCCAGGGTTACTTACCTAGGGGTAGACCTTACTTCCATGACCCTAGGAGGTGCTGGTTCCGAATAAAAGCCGTGCAACGCAATTTTGAAACACCCAGTATATAGCGGAAATATAGCGGAAATTTAATCCGCTAGAGCAGGGGTTCTCAAACTTTTTAACATCGCGACCCACTTTTGAGAAATAAAATCTAACGCGACCCACCGACTTTAGATATTTATAATTAACTGAACTGAGATAACTATCTCTTGCCCCCTGTTACAGTTAATGTCAGAAATTCGGTAATGTTCAGAATAACTAAGGTAAAATGAGAATTACCTAAGGTAAAGTACAGAATATTTCATACTTTACCTAGGTATTTCGAACATTACCAGATTTTGAACATTAACTGTAACACCCCCTCCTCACAGAATTTTAACTTCTCTGACTGGGGGTATTTACCTACTATTTAGTTACAAGAGTATGAAATAGTTTAATTGTGGTCTAACAATGATCCCTACAGTAAAAAGGGGGGTCTGGGGGTACTCCCCCAGAGAAAATTTTAAAATTTGACCCTTAAAAACATGGTTTTAACTTGTTTTTTTAGCAATATGGGATAAATTATATCAGTTGCATCATTTCCCAAGAAAATTCTTAAAATTTGCATTGATCCCCCTGGTGTGGATGGGGAGAAACACTAAATATTTTTTTCAAATCTTATTTGAATAACCGACTAGATTTGCATCATCGGCACATTAAAGTGACACACATAGTACGTATTTACATTAATTGCCTTTTCCGTTCCATTCCAAGTAGTGTAGTTTTTCCTCAAATTTTTATTCTTTTTACTATAGTATGGTAATTTGATAAATTTCAAAAGTTCAACTAATAGTTTGATAATTCAAAAGTCAATAACACCGTTTGTGAAAAATTAAAAATCTTCTCGCGACCCACCAAAAACTGACTGGCGACCCACCAGTGGGTCGCGACCCACAGTTTGAGAAACTCTGCGCTAGAGCTATTTAATTAAATTGATACTTTTGAGTTCCATCACTACACTGAGGGCTAAAGTATCCTCACAATACAAAAAAAACACGTGTCCTTGTATTGCAGTTTTAAGTCTTAAAAAATAACACATTTTCCTTTTGACTTTAACTACTTTTTTGCGCGAACAAAAATGAGAATCCTGGGAATCCGATCGAAATGGCAACTGAAAGCCCAACTTCAGTTTTAAATCTATTCGCATTTCCAGCTAAAATACTCATCACAGAAAGAACCCTTGTCGTATTTTATCCTGATGGAGGAAGAGGAAAACTGAAAGAGTGTTCCACCAATTTATCGTCAGTATATTCGTAAGGATGGTCGTTCTCTATGTAATTTTAAAGTTGGTGATACTTAAAAGTATCGTCAGTAGTCAAAGGGTAAAATGGGTGTAACAAAGATGGAGAACGTAATCCTGTTCAAGTTACTGGCATATTCACACATCCCAACGGTTGGGTCCTGACGAGCTTATTGCGCATGCTCGGGGAGAAAAAATGGATCTTCTTTAGATAATTTCTAACATTAATGTATCCCCGCTGGTGCAGTGGTAGAGCGCGTGCTCAGCATGCGTCGTCAAGACCAAACCGTTGGGATGTGTGAAAATGCCTGTCATTCCGAGTTCCTTTCCACGGTTAAAATCTAAGAGTTACCCGTCACGATATTCAATCTCTCCGGATAAGTAAAATTCCTTAGAAAAGAATAAAAAAGGGATTGAATAAAAGTGAAATCTCCGCGTCCAAGCCAGCTCCAAGGCCTATTTATATTCCTTAAAACTGAATTATTGGACGAGTTTTCAGGAAAGTTATTTTCCCGGCCATTATTTCCCTTCTTTTCCCATCCGCTAATTCCGATCATTATTCAAATACCAAGAAGGTTTTCGGGGGATAACTCCCCTTGAATAATAAACACCCACTTGCATTAATCGATGAGGAATTCTGAAAACTTTAATCGATTACACCCCCAAAAGCTTCGGGGGTCGCATACTGGAAACAAGTTCGGGAATTCATTACTATGCACGAGAGAAATGAAAAGTTCAAAAAATATCCTTCCCGGGAATGACATTTGAAGGGTGGTTTGCTTAGCTTTCGTTTCGATGAAGGTTAATCCTGAAGCGCTTAAAAATACTACACCGAAGTTGTTCCGGTATTTTTGGAAATGAGTTAGATTACGATTTTTGGAAGCGAGGATTAGTGGAAGTCTAAAAATGTAATTATTCTAGGATGCCCAATGCATTGTTGGAATGAAACATAATTTACTTGTTGTTGATAAATTAACGCGTTAGGCTTAGCGCGCACTAGAGACTTCTGTCACGGCGACATATAACACTATATAGTCACTCGAGAGCAATGCATTTCTATGGAGAGATTCTTGGCAATGGGCCAAGAGTCTCGTCTCCTGTGCGCGCGCTCTAGCTTCTTGCAATAGCCAGGGTGATAATTTTGTCTCTGTCGCCGTGACAAAAGTCTCTAGTGCGCGATTAGCCTTAGGATAAATTAATGAATTCCTATCGTTCAGTGAGTGGATTCCAATAACTAAGTTGTAAAAATAAGAATTACTTTGTTTTGATCATAGGCGCCGACTCCATAGGGTTTGAGGGGGCTTGAGCCCCCCCAATGTTGGAAGAAAGGGGGCTAAGCCCCCCCAATATTTTTAGTAAAAATCTACCTATTTTCTTTCATGAATGTTCGTCATGCAATGTTCGTCGCAATAATGAAGGAAGGACGTCGTTCTTTTGGTCCCGTTCAATTGGTCTTCTCAAAGGGTCTCAAAATTACTTAAAACACACTACTTTCAAAGGTTAAAATTTCAAAAAAAATTTTGGGGAGGACCTCCAATCCCCCCTCAAATTTTGAGGTGTGAGCCTCCTTTTGTGTAACATAAGAAAGAGTCTACAAAATGAATTTAAACACCACTTTTAGGGACCAATTTCCAAAATTCTTCTAAAGTAAGACCCCTAAACCCCCTTCAAAATTTTGCTGTTTATTATACACTATATACTGGGTTTCTTTGAAAATTCTGCTTCTTAAAATGAGACCTACTCTAAGGGTGTAACCCAAATAGGCTTTAAAAGGAGATACAGCGCTATTTTGTGGTGAAAATTTCCAAATTTTGGGGGGAGGACCCTCAAAATATCGCTTTGCTTGGAATTTTCATCAATGTTTAAAAAATTTTGAAATTAATTTCAACAAAATTATCAAATGTGCAAGTCATCTAACACTTGAAGTAAAAAAGTACTCGTAAGTCCTCAGAAAAAATATTTAGTCAAAATCCCTCCCAAATCAAAAGTCTAGTTACGGCTCTGTGTCGTTGATTTTAAAAGCGGTACAAATCCACTTTCATTCTTCACGATAGGCATTTAATATTTTGTGTTCGGTTAAATTAAAAAAAATATTGCACTGCTTTTTATTTGAATTTTTATAGCAGTGGTCCTCGGACCTCAAAAGGGTCCCCAGCACCTTCCTAGGGGGTCCGCGAGTTACCTTTTGATATTTTCAAAATAAATAACATTAGTTTAAAAAGACAAATTTCAAAAATATTTCTGGGGGAGAACCCCCAGCTCCTCTCGAAATTTTGACACCTATAGTTTTAATATTTTCCTTAGAAAATTCTATGTTTTACAAGGAACTGCTCTCTTTTGGTGGAACCAAAAATGCCTCGAAATAAGCTGTAACACTACTTTTTGTGGCAAATTTTCAAAATTTTTTTGGGGGAACCCCCCAGACCCCCTATTATACTTCGAGTACTTGTAAACTTTTAACATAATGTGGAATATAATTTGAGTACTATTTTTAAGGAATCTAAAACTTTACGTATAAATGTACTCCTTAGGGGTACTTGGGAATAAGCCTTTGGATGTTCAAAATCTTGGGGGGGGGCGATGTCTAGCATTAGTGGCGATCGAAAGTTTAAGGACCACTGTTATATGGAATAACTATTACCTTTATTGTCTAGTACTGGCCCCCCCCCCAATATTTGATAAAAGTCGGCGCCCATGGTTTTGATATTTTCTTCTTCAGATTCATACTAATTTAAAGGTAGTCTCTGAAATATTGCAAAGTTCATAAAACAATGAAGGCTTAATACGGCTGTCATCTGTAACACCAGTGATATTTTTATTTTCCTTCCAAAAAACGGGTAGAATCAGACAGCATTTTAACCCCTCCTGGATTACAGAGAAATAGCACGGAAGACAGCTTCAGTAATTGCAAAGTTGTTTAAAATGAAACAGAGTTAGTTTTATTCTATGTCAATATAAAAGCGGAAATAAAATATTGAAAAACTCGGTTACAACTTAAGTTGTGCCTGTAGAAATATGCTGAGAGCAACCAAAGAAAGTAGTTCCCCGAGCGATGTCGGAATTTTGAGTGAAATTAAGAGATTCAATTTTAAATTATGATTAGTTATTTATAGTGCTGTCCTTTAAAAAAACCCACTCCAAATTGTACCCTAAAAAACCCATCGAAATATTTTAAATAAATAATTGAAATAATTTTAAATTCTCATGTGCCCTGTCTTTGTATGCCATTAAGAGTGGCAGGAACGTAAAAGCAAGTCAAAGAACCGTTTATTTACTTAGTTTTTTGAATAAATAGAAAATGTCGATTTTGGGCTAAAAATATGATTTAGTTTTGCAGATTTTGATGCTGTAAAAATATATGTTATAAAGACTTTAAAGCATTTTTCACGTGGTTTTGTGTTATCCCGTTATTATGAGAATAAAATACTAAAATTTCAGCTCAGTCCGCTTATTAGGGACATTACGGTAGTCTTTGAAATGAGGGGTGAAAAAAACCCATAGGGTGCCTAAAAAACCCACTTTTCCTTTTGTAATAAATGACAAAATAAATAAAAAGTTATGCAAAAAATTTAATATTATTCATGATATACAACTAATTATGCGAATAGAATAGTTGTTTCAGTAATTCTCGATTTTTTTTCAGTATTTTTGATAAAAACTCAATGATACCAAAAACAGCCATTTTCCATGAAAATATAGCATTTTTCCGAGTTTTACTCGAAAATTGGTTTTGAAAGTTAATAGTTGGGGTTTAAAACAAAATATCAGGGCCAATTACCGTTTTTTAAGCTTTTTTATAAAAATGTTATTTATTATTTGTATTTAATCGGTCGTTTTTTAAAAATCCAACAATAAAAACGCTTTGGTCGTTGTGTTTTGAAGGCAAAATTCTTGACAAGAAAAACTTATCACAGATTTAATTTTAGAAATACATTGTAATAAATTAGGTTTTAATTATCTTAATTATTCTCTTTTCAATCAAAATAAACCTTTCAATCATATTTTTCTTAATTTTTTGAGTATTTTCAAGCGTGGGTTTTTTAGGGTACATGGGTTTTTTTTTTAGGAAAATTGGGTTTTTTTGGGTTCTTACTTAATTGTTTGCCAATTTGTAACGGAGCGTTGGAATTAAAAATACTAAGCACTAAAATGTAGGTGAGGGTAAGCCGTTACAACACAATTTTGTTCGATTTAATTATCATATTTTTTAAGCTTTTAATGAAAGAAATATGAAAAAGTGGGTTTTTTTAAAGGACAGCACTATAAATCCACGTATATTAAGCGTCTTTTCATACCGATTTGCAAAATGTTGAGTATTATTATTTTTTTCAAACGGCACAGCGCGTAGTAGTACATTTGTTCGAATAAATCTCGCCTGCCAATAAGAGCTCACAAAGCCCAGCAAGCTTTCTGTTTACTCAGATTTTCTTCCGCGTGGCCATGACGTCAGGCTCAACTTAAGTTGCACTCGAGAGTGTTACTGTTACTGCTTATAGTCTGTTCATTTAGTATCAAAAACGCTCAATAATACCCCGTTCGCACTGGCCTTTATTTTTATTAACACTTTGTTGTCATGGAAACACACTAATTAATTCACTAGTCAATTAATAACCTTTTATGTATTTTTACTTGTATTTTTGGTGATTTTATTCATTAGTTTTAAGTTGTATTGAGAAATAAAATTTTTAATTATTTTACAAATCATGCTGTTATTGTTTACACAGTAAAGTGCTTATTTTTGCCCCTTCTCAGTGCAAACGCTGTTTTCAAAAGATGGGGCGATTTTGTCTGTTTCCATGACAACAAAGTGCTAACGAAAATAAAGGGTCTTTTTTTTCTGCCAGTGCGAACGGGGTATAACGCCTAATAACTCTCATCGAACAACTTCAGTGACCGATTCTTTTACAGTATTTTAACTACTTCTGTTTAAGCTGCCTTATGACAGAACAAATTTTCGATGGTAATTACAATAGTAACGGCTTCTAATACATTTCTTCTCAGGCGCCAGTTCTAAACGAACAGACTATAATACAAAATATTATCTTTCAATAAAAACTACTAGATTACTAGAATTCCCATGGTTACAAATAATGACACCATAAGTTTAGCTTTAATTTTCATAAGGAAGCAGCTATTTTTTAGCATGATTTAAGTTTATGCAGCAATAATTACACTTAAAAGTGCTAATATAATTTATAATCATCAGTCCCCAGTTGTAATTGAAATTAAAATGTTTTTTTAATTTAAATTATAAGTTTTATTTTATTTAAGTTTTATTTTATTAAAAAGATAATTAGTAAGAGCTTTTTGCTTCAATTATATCATTCCTGGGTCAACTCAATAATGAGTTACGGAATTGCTGTTTGGGGAGGAGATAACCCAGAAAATATTAATCCAATAGTTAAAATTCAGAACAAGATCATTAAATTTTTAAGCAATAGTAAACAGTTCCCTCTATTTGATCTCTACAAAAAACTAAATATATTACCACTTCGGCACCTTTTTTCTTCAAAGCAGTTATTTATTTTTTTAAACAAGATAATATCTCTGATTTACGTAATTTAAATTATAATTTACGTTCAAAACATTTATATCTAGTACCTAAAGCAAAAAAAAGAAATTTTCCATAAAAACTACGTATATTTATCACCTAAATTCTTTAACACTTTACCCGAAAATCTAAAATCCGAGAAGTCCCCTTCTAAGTTAAAAAAAATATTAAAGATCTACATTTTCACAATGGAAAATATCGAAGACTTTTTTAAAATGTAATTAAACGCTCATTCGGATCTTTATTTTATGGAAGTAAATCTGAAGCTTGCCCTGCGAATATCACTTTCAATTCTTTAATTTATTTAATTTTAATTTATATGTATTTTTTTATTTTATTTGTAATCGCATTATAATTTTCTATAGGCTGCCCATATGGGTCTCTGACTCCTGGGCAACTCATATATCAAAATTTTTTGTATTTTTATTGTCATTAATCTCTTGTTTTATGTGTCTAATTTTGTATGAATTGATGTTTTTTCAAAATAAAATGTTCTTCTTAATGAAAACTTTGAATTAAAATTTTTAAAAATAAAAAAATATTGGCATTTTTATTTTAATTGGCCCCAAAATACATGGATCAGGCAAAACTGATTTCCAACAGTTATTTTTTTAGAATGCATTAGAAGGTTAATTATAATTCTATGGATATATTAAAAATTCTAAAGTATATTTGGTTGTTTGACATTTTAATGGCGCAAAATTCAAAAGTATACATCATGGAAATGTTCACATGATTTTTAAATATTTAATTGAATTGTAAAGAATAACTAATAACTTAGATCAAATATAGATGGCAAACTGTGCAAAATAATATAAAATTGAAAAACGACGTTTCATTTGCACATAATTTATTTAAAGATATTAAAATCAGACATGTTTCGAGGGTATACTGAACCCTCTTCGTCAGTGAGATGACGATGTAAGAAAAAATGTACACATGGCTATCAGTAATATATACAGGCAACAACAAGAAACACAGTTACAGTTAATACAGAAACATATTTAAATTGAAAAGAAAACTATGAAAATACAGATACAGAAAAATTTTATGGTGATTCACGACATCCAAATTTCAGAGAAAAAAGGTGCACTTGACAAGTCATTTACAAGATCATTAGAGAACTGATAAATATAGTAACTTTCAAAAAAATCAAGGTCAAGTGTTGAATTACTGATTTTACCTTGATTTTTTTGAAAGTTACTATATTTATCAGTTCTCTAATGATCTTGTAAATGACTTGTCAAGTGCACCTTTTTTCTCTGAAATTTTTCTGTATCTGTATTTTCATAGTTTTCTTTTCAATTTAAATATGTTTCTGTATTAACTGTAACTGTGTTTCTTGTTGTTGCCTGTATATATTACTGATAGCCATGTGTACATTTTTTCTTACATCGTCATCTCACTGACGAAGAGGGTTCAGTATACCCTCGAAACATGTCTGATTTTAATATCTTTAAATAAATTATGTGCAAATGAAACGTCGTTTTTCAATTTTATAATAACTTAGATGTTAAGACTTTTAAATTTATAATTACAAAAATAAGTTATACATACTTTATTAAGTTATCCCTTTTTAAGTAACTTTGAACTCTTGCCAATGTTCTTATTCCTTAGGAATTAAATTATTCGTCTTTGCTAAAATAAGAATAAAAACCCTGGAAAACTATATTTCTTCCCCCAGACCTAACAAAAAATACTATAATGAGCGTTCAACCCCAGGATAAAAACAACATTTTCTTCTGAATGATTTAAGATTTTCAATAAGTAAGATAAAAAAACTTTCTAAAGTACGGAATCGTTTTTCAATCGTCATCAACATGTGAAATATTCCGGTAAAAACACACTAAGTTGATTTTGATTGCAGAGCATCGGATAATAAAGCAAACATTATCTCCCGAGGAACGGATTTCAAAAGGTATAACGGCCTGAACAAATTGTCCTCCAGTGTATCGAATGAAGGGTCTTTGATATGATGCATCTCCTGCCTGGAAAGATTTCTTTCTAAGAGTAATGCACGGAACTTAAGAGGCCTTAGAAATATAAACGATTTGGGTTCTCTCGATAGAAAAGAGACTATTATATTAGTATTGAATATTCTTTATGGAGATAGGATTCCTTAAAAATACACTCTTGGAATCGGTGTTTATTCCTAGGACTAGAGCGAAATACGCAAATAGCATTCACAGAGACAAATTTGCTATAAAAAACGCTTAGTACTTTTTTAATGGACAAAATGAAATTGAAAAAAAATGAGGATGATATTTTGGTTAACAATTATGGTACTATATACAAATAATTCCTAATCCACAATAGTGTTTTACCTCTGATACCAGTGGCGGCTCGTGAGTTAATTAATAGGGTGTTCACACCAATTATATAAAAATTAAAATTTCCATTAATTTAATCCGTTTATGTCATAAATGTCATCTTTAAATTCTCTTTTAAAGTTCCTATCTTTTCCATCTGTAACTTGGACAATGGTCAGATGAGGAGTTGGTCTCAAGTTCTTTATTTCAACTTTTTTTCCAGCGGCAATTCAGAAAAATACAGATGCTTTAACTCAGACACGGAAATTTTACTTAAAGCCATCATTTAAAAAAAATCCTAATTAATAACAAAAGTATTAAAATATTTTGATGAAAATATTTAAATTGTATTTAAAGAGTGCTCTTTCCAATTAGCCGATAAAATCACTTGTATCAGACGTCAAAAAAGAAAGCTGTGCCTCAAAAGTGAAAGCCTCGGCACACTAAACCTGTGCTAACGGAGATCTCCTGCGCGTTGCCGTAAGCTCAAATGATCTCCGGCAAGCAGTCGGGGTTTCTTCGGATTCTCATATTTTTTTCGCTCACACGTGCGGAAGGGGAAAGAAAAATAAGAGTTCAGTCTTTTTTCGATTTCTTTCGCGTTTCCGGTAGTAAATTTTTCGTATTGAGTAGAGAAGGGGGGAGAAACATAATTTTGAGCAAAAAAAGAAATTAAGAATATATTTCCTTTGATATTTATTTATCTTTGTATTCGATTTTTGTTCTACTTTTTCAGTGGGTGTTCACGTGCTCCTATGGACGAGCCGCCACTGTCTGATACCCAATTTTTCCAATTTGAGTGGCAATGCCTCGTGTGAAACCTTATCAAATGCCTCTTGAAAATCTATGTAAAATATGTCTACACTATGTTTTTGATCCAACTCCTTTGTTACTTCGTCATAGAACTTTAAAAGATTTGTTTGACAGGATCTACCCTTCCTGAATCCAAACTGATTGTCTGAAAGTAAGTTACCCTCCTCCAAGTATGACATTATATATGTTTGTTAAGGATTAGTGGAAAGTATTTAAAATAAATAAAAATAATTTATTTTACATTAAACATTCTAAATGAAATATTTATTTAATTTTACAAATTTGAATAGAAAAAATATGATAGCTGATATTATTTGATTCCGGTTGTACATTTTTTAAGCTAAACTTTTGTTGAAAATTCAAAGCGGGAAATTACTCCTGGGTATAGTTTTTTAAAAGCGTATTTCCTATTTTCAATGTGTGAAATACGCTCTCAGAGGCGTTAAAAATATCTTTGCTTGGGATTATTTACCGAAAATGGAAAGAAAACGACATTTTTTATTTATTCAGGCTGTAGAACGTAAACAAAATAAAAATAAGAGTTTACTATCTCAAAAATATTATAGAAATAAACGTACTTTTTTAAGTACAATTCGCATAAAAACAATAAAACGAATAAAGAAAAATTAAAGAAAAAACAGCCTTCAATATAATTATTTATTGAATCGGTTCAGTTTATAAGCTAATTCGATAAAATTTATAATTGTATAAAACACTTCATCCGTTTTGCATGCGAACAGGTAAGATGGAAGGATTTTCAAACGATACCATCTAATTTACTTAGAGCAGTTGAAAATAAGTAGTCTTGCTCACATTTTTTCTGCAATCTGCAACCAAAAAATTTTTTTTGCTCAGATTTTAAAAATTTTGAAAACCTATTTTTGCGTGCACGCATTTCAGAAAATTCCTCTAACACGATTTATTTTTTACTCGCATTGTGTGTTTTATCACAAAAGGATTATTGGTGGTTCGTAATTTGAAAATTATAAAGTTTGTTAGAGAATAGATACATTAACTTGCTTAAATTTAGCAGTCATCTTTCTATCATTCTACATCTAAATTAAATCGGCTATTTTTAGTTCTAATAAATAAAACTAAATTTGAACAATAGATTATTTTTTTATAACTTATCCAGCCCCCATTACTTTCTTTCACTAAATATGTCAAAACTAAATTTGAACAATAAATTATTTTTTGAACTAAATTGTTTTACTTGATACATTCGGTTACAACTTCTCAAAAAGGTCATTTTCTACATGATGACAGGAATGACATTCTGATCAAACTCCCGAAATTAAATATCCTTTTTAAATCAGCTTAAAGGGAAAGTCCTTTTCAAAATTCTCGTTAAGTTTTAGTTTTGGGGGCATTCATCTCAGAAAAGAAAGTATCAAACATTTCCTTCGTATAATCCTGTTATAAAAATCACTAAATTCGAATCATTACATGGGACAAAATAAATCATAACTCTTAAGCTTCAAGAATCTGCACAGCAAATTGATTTCAATAATTTCGAAGTCATCTTTTCCCTCAAAGCACATTCCAATTGCACTTTTTCCCCCTTTCGTACCTCACCCAAAGGCATATTAATAAAAAAACTCCGAGAAACAGCAATACAGTATCATCCCATTCGGGGACATTCATAAATTATGTGATGTGTTTTATCAAAATTTTATACCCCACCCTCCCCTTTGGGGAGATTCTGCTGAACCTCCCTCTCCCCTCGAATTCTCACGTGGGATTTTTACTATAACTTTTAAGCAATTAAATTTGTGTACTAGATACGTTCTAGACCAGGCATTGCCAACCCGTGGCCCATTTTAAATAATTTTGGGGCCCACGAGAATTTTTTTAGACCAAAGTTTAAGTTTTAGGGTAAGTTAAGACCCCCCCCCCGAAATTTAGACAAAGTGTACCAAAACACAAACCCTTTATTTACCGACGGTACTTACAAGTACCGCCAACTTTGAAATTACATAGAATAACCATTAGGGTGGGCCGAAAAAAACTTTTTATTTTATTTTGAAACGCTATACCGCGGAAAACTTGCCTCTGGGGTTGAGAAGTAAAATGCAACAAAAATTTTTAAAATCGGTTAAAAATTGCAATAGCGCATTGCACCTCCAGTTTGAAAAAAATAGGCTATTTTCATTACTTTTCAAAAAAATCAAATTAAATCAAATAACTTTTATAAAAAGTATCTAAAGGCATATAATAGAATAAAAATGTAGAGAAAACATATTTAATTGAAAAAAGATGGTATTTTACAATTAATTGGTAGTATAATAACATCTAAAATACACGTTTTTACCAGAAATCCACATATTTCGTATGAAACGAAAAAAATTATGAAAAACAATTTTTCATTACTATACTACCTTTTTAGCTATCACTCAGTAACCCTCTTAACAGTTAAAACATTTTTTACAGTTCGCTTCGCGATCGGAGCTCGCTCGTTGCACAACAAACCGCATTAATAACCGAATTAATAAAAACTTATTTTATATTTTGAAACGCTATACCACGGAAAACTTATCTCTTGAGTAGAGAAGTAAAATGCAACAAAAATTTTTAAAATCGGTTAAAAATTGCCTTTGTACATTGGTCTTAAAATTTGAAAAAATATGTTATTTTCATAACTCTTAAAAAATCAAATTAAATCAAATAACTTCTATAAAAAGTATCTAAAGGCAAAATTAGAAGAAAAATGATAAGAAATAATATATTTAATAAAAAGAAAGATGGTATTTTACAATATAAGGTTGCAATATAAGGTTAAACTTGGCATTTTGTTTTTTTTTCTTCAAAAATCGCATTTTTTGATTGAAGTAAAAAGTTATTATTCCTGATGCTGCATAGTATGATTTGTAATAAAATGTAGTCCTTTACTGGTTATTAACTTCTTTTGGTATTTTGAAAGAAGACTTGATTGAAAAATTTGGCATTGAAGATCTTGAAATATTAATAGTTCTTATAAACCCATCTCCTGGCATTCATACCGATGACTTTTCGTGATGCCCTCTGTGTTACTAATTTTACACAACGTTCGACTGTTTGTGTGTGACATGGGAATCTGTCAAAGTTCCAGTCATTATCATAGACTATATGTCTTGATCGGCAAATCTTTGTAGTATTAGGTGTATAGGTGGGGATAGGATGGTCAATATGGTCTGTAGCTTGGAAATTAGGTTTGGGGGATGGAAACGCCTAACTGACTTTCTTTTAGAAGCTGAGTTTCTAGTCTTAATTGTTCTTCTAAAATCTAAACCAAACTCCCTCATATATGATCCCTTTTATCTATGATTATGCCCAAAAGCAAGTTTTCAAAATGAGCAAAAAGGCCTTTTGTTTAATCATTGGATCAATGATTTCTAATAACATTTCTGGCAAAAATCTAGATGTTTCTATCACTTTAAACACGTGTCCAGGTCAAATTTAGAACCATTTACTTTTCTAAATAAAGAATCATACAGACAAATTAATTTGATTTTAATATAAAAGAAAATAAATTATTTTGTTCATCTGTTGGATTCTCAGTACTAAAATACAATTTATGTTATAGTACTGATAAATAATCCAACAGAGGAACATAAGATTCTTTCAAACTACCAAAAGAAGTTAATAACCAGTAAAGGACTACATTTTGTTTCAAATCAAACTATGCACCATCAGGAAAAATAAATTTTTAATTCAATCGAAAAATGCGATTTTTGAAGAAAAAAAACCGAAATGCCAAGTGTAACCTTATATTGCAACCTTATATTGTAAAATACCATCTTTCTTTTCATTAAATATATTATTTCTTAAAATTTTTCTTCTAATTTATGCCTTTAGATACTTTTTATAGAAGTTATTTGATTTAATTTGATTTTTTCTGAGTTATGAAAATAACATATTTTTTCAAATTTTAGGACCAATGTACAAAGGCAATTTTTAACCGATTTTAAAAATTTTTGTTGCATTTTACTTCTCTACTCAAGAGGCAAGTTTTCCTTGGTATAGCGTTTCAAAATATAAAATAAATTTTTATTTCTGCGAGAGATAGAGATGCGGTTTGTTGTGCAACGAGCGAGCTCCGATCGCGAAGCGAACTGTAAAAAATGTTTTAACTGTTAAGGGGGTTACTGATTGATAGCTAGAAAGGTAGTATAGTAATGAAAAATTGTTTTTCATAACTTTTTTGTTTCATACGAAATATGTGGATTTCTGGTAAAAACGTGTATTTTTAGATGTTATTATACTACCAATTAATTGTAAAATACCACCTTTTTTCAATTAAATATGTTTTCTCTACATTTTTATTCTATTATATGCCTTTAGATACTTTTTATAAAAGTTATTTGATTTAATTTGATTTTTTTTGAAAAGTAATGAAAATAGCCTATTTTTTTCAAACTTTAGGTGCAATGCGCTATTGCAATTTTTAACCGATTTTAAAAATTTTTGTTGCATTTTACTTCTCTACCCCAGAGGCAAGTTTTCCGTGGTATAGCGTTTCAAAATAAAATAAAAAGTTTTTTCGGCCCACCCTAATAACCATCCTTGCGAATATATTGACGATAATTTGAAGGAAAACTCCTTCAGGATAAAAAGCAGCGAAGGTTCTATGATGAGTATTTTAGCGGGAAATGCGAATAGATTTAACTGAAGTTGTAAGTTTAGCTGCCATTTCGATCGGATTCACATGATTGTCATTTTTGTTCCCGCAAAAAAGTAGTTAGAGTCAAAAGTTAAGTGTATTATTTTTTAAGACTTATTACTGCGATAAAAAAAGCTATGTTTTTCTTGTATTTTGAGAATATTTTAGCACTCCGTGTACTGAAAGTACCCAAAAGTATCAATTTAAGTAATTGGCTCTAGCGGATTCAATTTTCCAAAGATAGACTCTAACCTCAAATGGAAATCACACGTAAGTTTTTTGTCTAATACGTTGAGATTTTTGTTATATAAATTTTATCATCTAAAAGATAACGTTGATTTGAAATTTCTAAAAAAACTTTATTATGCCTGGGTTCATCCCAGGATTTATTATGGTTTATCAATATGGGGGGTAATTACATAACTACTATACAAATAATTGAAAACCTTCAGAAAAAATTTGTTAAAATAATTTTACATTCCACTAATCATAGCATCACATTTTTTTTTCCTGTAAAAATCTAGATATTCTTCCCTTAAACATTTATTTAATCTTTTACAAAAATTGTTACAATTTGTTTCAAAATCCGAATTTATGCTCAATGAAAACTTTTGTTAATCCCAGACGACCTTGTATTATTTATAATATTCCCAAATCCAATAAACAAATTTTTCATAAATGTTTTTTTTTACCTAGCACCTAAATATTTTAATAGTTTACCCTTAGATATTCAAACAGCACCAAGGGTTACTATTTTAAAAAAAATGTTAAAGCAATTTTTATTTACTTCTGAAAATGTACCTGCTTCTTAATATTTCCTTGTGCTGTCTTGTACAAATATTCTTTTTTATATTGTAGATGTCTTATGACTTTCAAGTATCTCCTTTTAATTATTTTGGGTGTTTATTATGTACAACTGACACCTTTGCCAATCTATAATTCTTATTTTATTTCTTGTATTTTCTTAAATTTTGTTTTTCCTATCCATATTTATGTATATTTAAATATTTGTTTCACTTTAATGGGATTTTTAATCCCCAAAGTGTAATAGCTTCAATTGTAAATAATGTATGTGTGCAAATAAAAATTAAATTGAATTGATTATTTTACTTATGTACCTATATCCTTTAATTTTCAATTTAGTGACTCAAAAAAGTATTTGTACGAAAAAAATTGCAGCGACTCATAATGCGATAAATAAAGAGTTAAAACCGGTTAATTAGAGTCGAATTTCCAAAACATTTTCTGAGGGGGACCCCCAGATCCCCATTTAGTACTGAGAATTCTATTTTTCCTAACTTTTTTTAAGGATATTAAGTTGAGCCATGTGCCAATCCTACCTTTTTAATTTATGCATTGAACCTATTAAATATGCATGGGAGGCATTAGAGGAAGATTTGGGTGTACTCTTTCCCGGTGCAAAAATCTAGCTGAAATTTTAAGAGAAAATTTGGATCCTCCCGAAATATATTTCTATAAGGGCCCCACAGGCTCCTTAGTTTCGAGTGATTCCAAGTATTTTTTAACGGCACCCGTTTAGTTCCTATGGATATACCACAGAAGAAGGTATTCTTGGGGTTGCTCCTAAAGAAGGTAAATTTAAATGAATATTTTATTTAGGAATCTGTCAAACTAAGCAAAGGATCTAAGAAACTCCCTAATTTATTCAATTTACTTCAGTCTTTCTGTGCACCTAATATCCTAAAATTTAATATGCGGCCCGAGAGTGTATTGTGGTTGTCCAAAGCGGCCCTCAACGTCATTTGGGTCACATGTTTCGTCTTTATCTGTGTCACACTTGCCATTTATAATGATTAACTTAATATTAACATAATGATTATCTGTTGTGACTAAAATCTGCGCGTTTTTCCTAAACTTGTGCTGTAAAAGATAAGAGAAAAAAATCGTATTTTCTAAACTAAAAGTTGACGTGAGATTTTAAAAGACTCCCCCCTTTTCAACCTAACGTAGTTTATGGATGTCCCCTACCTACAAAACGGAAGAATTCCGTCTTCACTTTATACCTGAATAAAAAAAAGAATCGCTTATCGAAGAATTAAAGATCATTCGGAACTATCACAGGGAACATCCTCCCCGATATTGCAATTTTGATAGACTCCGTCAGACTTTTTCCTCGTCCTCTCTGCAAATTAAATTTCTTCGAAACGAGAGAAATTGCCCCCATCTAATTGCAGCAAGAAATCTTGATTCCGTGGAGGGTTTTTTAATACCCCTTCCACCCCCATGATGAAGAAAGTGGAATCTCGGCGACTAAAAAACGTTCTACAGTGATTCCGCGGAAACTGTTTCGAGTTTCTTGAGATGGAAATTATATTGGACGCATCACTGCCCTGGGGCTAAAACATCTTATTTCGTAAGATGGATATATTGATACGGTATATTTTTAGCAACGAGTTCTAACAGTTGGCAGAAATTAATCTGTTGGCTATACTTTTTTTGTAGAAAAATTAAAATGATTTTGGGTTAATAAAAAATGTGTAATTAAGTTTAAAAATATATGCTTTACAGCGGGCCCTCGCATATTCGAGGTTGAGCAATGTACCCCCGCATATTCGCGGATTTCGATCCCAAAGTTTTTTTAGCAATGAAACTTGCATATTTGGCAGAAAGGATACAATTGTTCGATTCCGGTATTTATTATGCAAAACCATTTTGAAAAATGAAACTTCTTCTACTAAGCAAATTTTCTAACTAGTAACCATTTTAGTATTTACTACAAATTATTTATTTAGTTGTACTACAAATATTTACAGTTAAAACTACATTTTGAATGAACCAGTATTGTTGGTTTAATGTAATAAATGACGGAATCTAACCATTATATATTTGTTATATTATCCTATATGCGCGTTTTAAAACTGGGTTCGTTATCCGCAGTATATTTTGTAACGCAACTACCGCGAATAATGAGGGAACACTGTGTTCTAGTTTTTGAATATACATGTATTAACTCTAGATTACAACGATCTTTGCTCTTGCCATCCCTAAACCAGCATTCCTATCCATCAACACTCACGTCATCGCTACACATCTTTCTCCTTAGTTCTTTAAGAATCCTTTCTTTCCCCATGATTCGAATAATTTTCTTCACGAATGCTGTGCATCTCCCTAACTTTATCCTTACCGCTCGGCTCCTTAACCCTTTATACCCCAAATTATTTTCCTCATCCTCATCCAAAATATGTCAATTTTAAGTAACTTCAACTATAAGTAAACTAAATTTGGCTTTACATGACGAAAATTGGACAAATTTGGAAAGTGGGACTTACAAGTCCCGTCGGGACATAAAGGGTTAACTTCCCTACCCCTCAGATACTCTTTTCTACATGCTCCTTTTCCAAACATACACTTCCTACTCCTCCGAATCTCTATTATTCATACTAGTGGCGTAGCCAGGATTTTCCTTTTTTGAGGGGGTCCAGTGGAAAAAATTTATCATTGAATATCAAAAAGTTTAAGCAATTAGTGAAATAAATATTTCACATAAGAAATCTAATGCGCTTAAAATACCTCTACACAATATTTAATTTTTTCCCCTTCCTATCATTCATTTCTTCAATAGAGCTTTCCAGATCGCATGTGATTTGGCTCTTGCAACAGCCATAGCAAGTTAAGTGTTGGAAGACAAACTGTGACATCTATACTCCATTGTGCACTAAGAATTTATGTGCGAAAAAAGGTATAACGAAAAGATTTCGACTAATTAGCTGAGCTAATCCATATGGAATGGATTCAAGAAAGTCCATTTAGATAGTAGGTTACTACTATGAAAATTTCAGATGATTCTCTTTTAGTATTGAGTGATTTTTACTTCAGAAAAGAAAACATTCTTTTAACCCTTTCAGAAAGCGGTTACAAATTTCACTGAAAAATCATGCTTTACCCCGAATTTTACCACAATTGCCACAGCAACCATTTGTTTGCTCTTACAGTGACGTCATCATGAAATACTAAGAATAATGTTACTGGAGTGTTAGTGTTCACTTCAACTACCAACTTTTATGGATCCATACTATTGATCAAGGAAGCCAATGGAGACCAAGGATCATTCACACTGCACATGCACATTCTGAATTATTCACATTTGCGAATACCTTGTTTACATGGAAAAGGGAAGGAGTAAAGAATGAGTCACTTTTCATTCGATCACTACTTTTTTTGAGATTCCCCTAAATTAATATGAAGTCTGAATGAGCCTTGGATCAGCAAATCCTCATTTAAGAAGCAACACACTCCTATCGTTTGAGACATAAAATATTATATCTCTTAGTAGCTATCAAAACTTAACTTTTCAGGAAAATATATCGCTATAGTAACTACTACAATAAAGATAGGGACTTTTTATTTATACAATGAATTGTATTACACAAGCTTACATATACTGTATGATTATATTGCTTCCTAAACGAAGAAATGCTTGAAGAATATCAAAGTTTCTGTGTTTGTGTTGTATAACCTAACAACTTTGCTTTGCAGCTTCTTTTTATTCGGAATCATTATACAAACAATAAATCCTAACCATAGCCATGTTCACCTTCTCAATAGACATATCACATTTACAATAACTATGTGAATGCCTTATAATTATTAACTAACCTTACACTTAAACCCTGCCAGCCAAACATTCAATCATTAAAATCCATAACTGTAACAAAATAATAAACGCCTTTATAGGCAGGCACTAATACTAAAGGTGACATGGCTCTACTATATATTTAAAAATCCAGAATTGTTGCATCAATCTTCATGTCTCAGCTAGAGTGTCAAAATGTAACATATTGTAAATTCTGTAACATATTGTAAAAATTATGTGTGACAGGAATAAATTTCCATCGGCTTGCCATAAAAATTTTGTTAATATAAATGTTAGTTATACCTAAAATATTACTCATACCGTAACACATCGGTCATCATTAGGAATGTAGCCGCCACTATTGGGGAAGTCTGTGTTAAAGTAATACACCTAAAAAAATTAATTTTCATCAGAGAATCTTTGTATATCATTTGTTCTTGGAATTATACTCCGTGTAAAAAGAACAGGCGGTCCATCACCATGGCAACGCAATAGAAATGTAATGAGAAATGACTAGTAGTGAGCCGCCGATTCAAATTACACAGACTAGGTATTTATAACGAACAGTTTAGAAGTTGGCTATTTGAAAATTTTAAGAGTGGATATCCTGTATAGGGAAATAAATTTTTTTGGAGGGGGGCATTAATAATATTTTTTTGGCTCAGTTTTTAAAAAATTTTGAAAACCTATTTTTGCGTGCACGCTTTTCAAAAAATTCCTCAAACACAATTTACTTTTCTTTACTCATATTCTGTCAATTTTATCACATTATTTATTGGTGGTTCGTAAATGGAAAATTGTAAAATAGTTCAATAATAAGATAATAAGATCACTTATAGACACCTCACCAGCATTTCAGAACTACTCACTTGATTCTGATGATTTTTTGTTCTGCCCTATCCCTCTCATTCACTATGTCCACAGGGATGGTGACTCTGCAAGGGGTGGACATTTCCAGCTCGACACTCATCTGGCCTAAAAAAAACTAAGCACAAAAAACTCCAACATGTTAGAAAGGATAATAAGATCAGACACCTCACCAGTATTTCAGAACTACTCACTTGATTCTGATGATGATGATTTTTTGTTCTGCCCTATCTCTCTCATTCACTATGTCCACAGGGAGGGTGACTCTGCAAGGGGTGGACATTTCCAGCTCGACACTCATCTGGCCTAAAAAAAAACTAAGCACAAAAAACTCCCAAAAAGTTAGAAAGGATAATAAGATCAGACACCTCACCAGCATTTCAGAACTACTCAATTTATTCTGATGATGATGATGATTTTTTGTTCTGCCCAATCTCTCTCATTCACTATGTCCACAGGGATGGTCACTCTGCAAGGGGTGGACATTTCCAGCTCGACACTCATCTGGCCTAAAAAAACTAAGCACAAAAAACTCAAACAAGTTAGAAAGGATAATATGATCAGACACCTCACCAGCATTTCAGAACTACTCACTTGATTCTGATGATGATGATTTTTTGTTCTGCCCTATCTCTCTCATTCACTATGTCCACAGGGAGGGTGACTCTGCAAGGGGTGGACATTTCCAGCTCGACACTCATCTGGCCTAAAAAAAAACTAAGCACAAAAAACTCCCAAAAAGTTAGAAAGGATAATAAGATCAGACACCTCACCAGCTTTTCAGAACTACTCACTTGATTCTGATGATGATGAATTTTTGTTCTGCCCTATCTCTCTCATTCACTATGTCCACAGGGATGGTGACTCTGCAAGGGGTGGACATTTCCAGCTCGACACTCATCTGACCTAAAAAAAACTAAGCACAAAAAACTCCAACATGTTAGAAAGGATAATAAGATCAGACACCTCACCAGTATTTCAGAACTACTCAATTTATTCTGATGATGATGATTTTTTGTTCTGCCCAATCTCTCTGATTCACTATGTCCACAGGGATGGTCACTCTGCAAGGGGTGGACATTTCCAGCTCGACACTCATCTGGCCTAAAAAAAGTAAGCACAAAAAACTCCAACAAGTTAGAAAGGAAAAGATCAGACACCTCACCAGCATTTCAGAACTACTCACTTGATTCTGATGATGATGATTTTTTGTTCTGCCCTATCTCTCTCATTCACTATGTCCACAGGGATGGTGACTCTGCAAGGGGTGGACATTTCCAGCTCGACACTCCTCTGGCCTAAAAAAAACTAAGCACAAAAAACTCCAACATGTTAGAAAGGATAAAAAGATCAGACACCTCACCAGCATTTCAGAACTACTCAATTTATTCTGATGATGATGATGATTTTTTGTTCTGCCCTATCTCTCTCATTCACTATGTCCACAGGGATGGTGACTCTGCAAGGGGTGGACATTTCCAGCTCGACACTCATCTGGCCTAAAAAAAACTAAGCACAAAAAACTCCCAAAAGGTTAGAAAGGATAATAAGATCAGACACCTCACCAGCATTTCAGAACTACTCACTTGATTCTGATGATGATGATTTTTTGTTCTGCCCTATCTCTCTCATTCACTATGTCCACAGGGATGGTGACTCTGCAAGGGGTGGACATTTCCAGCTCGACACTCATCTGGCCTAAAAAAAACTAAGCACAAAAAACTCCAACATGTTAGAACGGATAATAAGATCAGACACCTCACCAGTATTTCAGAACTACTCAATTTATTCTGATGATGATGATTTTTTGTTCTGCCCAATCTCTCTCATTCACTATGTCCACAGGGATGGTCACTCTGCAAGGGGTGGACATTTCCAGCTCGACACTCATCTGGCCTAAAAAAAGTAAGCACAAAAAACTCCAACAAGTTAGAAAGGATAATAAGATCAGACACCTCACCAGCATTTCAGAACTACTCACTTGATTCTGATGATGATGATTTTTTGTTCTGCCCTATCTCTCTCATTCACTATGTCCACAGGGATGGTCACTCTGCAAGGGGTGGACATTTCCAGCTCGACACTCATCTGGCCTAAAAAAAACTAAGCACAAAAATCTCCAACAAGTTAGAAAGGATAATAAGATCAGACACCTCACCAGCATTTCAGAACTACTCACTTGATTCTGATGATGATGATTTTTTGTTCTGCCCTATCTCTCTCATTCACTATGTCCACAGGGATGGTGACTCTGCAAGGGGTGGACATTTCCAGCTCGACACTCATCTGGCCTAAAAAAACTAAGCACAAAAAACTCCAACATGTTAGAAAGGATAATAAGATCAGACACCTCACCAGCATTTCAGAACTACTCACTTGATTCTGATGATGATGATTTTTTGTTCTGCCCTATCTCTCTCATTCACTATGTCCACAGGGATGGTCACTCTGCAAGGGGTGGACATTTCCAGCTCGACACATCTGGCCTAAAAAAACTAAGCACAAAAAACTCCAAAAAGTTAGAAAGGATAATAAGATCAGACACCTCACCAGCATTTCAGAACTACTCACTTGATTCTGATGATGATGATTTTTTCAGGGATGGTGACTCTGCAAGGGGTGGACATTTCCAGCTCGACACTCATCTGGCCTAAAAAAACTAAGCACAAAAAACTCCAACAAGTTAGAAAGGATAATAAGATCAGACACCTCACCAGCATTTCAGAACTACTCACTTGATTCTGATGATGATGATTTTTTGTTCTGCCCTATCTCTCTCATTCACTATGTCCACAGGGATGGTCACTCTGCAAGGGGTGGACATTTCCAGCTCGACACTCATCTGGCCTAAAAAAACTAAGCACAAAAAACTCCAACAAGTTAGAAAGGATAATAAGATCAGACACCTCACCAGCATTTCAGAACTACTCACTTGATTCTGATGATGATGATTTTTTGTTCTGCCCTATCTCTCTCATTCACTATGTCCACAGGGATGGTGACTCTGCAAGGGGTGGACATTTCCAGCTCGACACTCATCTGGCCTAAAAAAAACTAAGCACAAAAAACTCCAACAAGTTAGAAAGGATAATAAGATCAGACACCTCACCAGCATTTCAGAACTACTCACTTGATTCTGATGATGATGATTTTTTGTTTTACCCTATCTCTCTCATTCACTTTGTCCACAGGGATGGTCACTCTGCAAGGGGTGGACATTTCCAGCTCGACACTCATCTGGCCTAAAAAAACTAAGCACAAAAAACTCCAACAAGTTAGAAAGGATAATAAGATCAGACACCTCACCAGCATTTCAGAACTACTCACTTGATTCTGATGATGATGATTTTTTGTTCTGCCCTATCTCTCTCATTCACTATGTCCACAGGGATGGTGACTCTGCAAGGGGTGGACATTTCCAGCTCGACACTCATCTGGCCTAAAAAAAACAAAGCACAAAAAACTCCAACAAGTTAGAAAGGATAATAAGATCAGACACCTCACCAGCATTTCAGAACTACTCACTTGATTCTGATGATGATGATTTTTTGTTCTGCCCTATCTCTCTCATTCACTTTGTCCACAGGGATGGTCACTCTGCAAGGGGTGGACATTTCCAGCTCGACACTCATCTGGCCTAAAAAAACTAAGCACAAAAAACTCCAACAAGTTAGAAAGGATAATAAGATCAGACACCTCACCAGCATTTCAGAACTACTCACTTGATTCTGATGATGATGATTTTTTGTTCTGCCCTATCTCTCCCATTCACTTTGTCCACAGGGATGGTCACTCTGCAAGGGGTGGACATTTCCAGCTCGACACTCATCTGGCCTAAAAAAACTAAGCACAAAAAACTCCAACAAGTTAGAAAGGATAATAAGATCAGACACCTCACCAGCATTTCAGAACTACTCACTTGATTCTGATGATGATGATTTTTTGTTCTGCCCTATCTCTCTCATTCACTATGTCCACAGGGATGGTCACTCTGCAAGGGGTGGACATTTCCAGCTCGACACTCATCTGGCCTAAAAAAACTAAGCACAAAAAACTCCAACAAGTTAGAAAGGATAATAAGATCAGACACCTCACCAGCATTTCAGAACTACTCACTTGATTCTGATGATGATGATTTTTTGTTCTGCCCTATCTCTCTCATTCACTATGTCCACAGGGATGGTGACTCTGCAAGGGGTGGACATTTCCAGCTCGACACTCATCTGGCCTAAAAAAACTAAGCACAAAAAACTCCAACAAGTTAGAAAGGATAATAAGATCAGACACCTCACCAGCATTTCAGAACTACTCACTTGATTCTGATGATGATTTTTTGTTCTGCCCTATCTCTCTCATTCACTATGTCCACAGGGATGGTGACTCTGCAAGGGGTGGACATTTCCAGCTCGACACTCATCTGGCCTAAAAAAAACTAAGCACAAAAAACTCCAACAAGTTAGAAAGGATAATAAGATCAGACACCTCACCAGCATTTCAGAACTACTCACTTGATTCTGATGATGATGATTTTTTGTTCTGCCCAATCTCTCTCATTCACTATGTCCATAGGGATGGCCACTCTGCAAGGGGTGGACATTTCCAGCTCGACACTCATCAGGGGGTGAAAAGCTATATGCAAAATAACTCAGACACAAAACACATTAGAAATGAGTAGAAACATATAAAACCAAAAAGCAGTAAGTTCAGAAATTTTATTTAAAAGGACTATCTTTAGAGGGAAAAATTGAACTTCAGATCTTTATATCCTACAGTGGGCTTTATTTTAGTCCAAAGAAACAAGAAGCATTTTAGATTTCAATTATCACCTTATGTCATGGATTCTCTTTTCTGCTTCTTTGTGGCAAAGTCAAAAAATTTTATGGTTTTCAACAACTCAAAACTACCACTACTCTTAATAAATCTGTTGAAAATCAGTCCAAGTAATTTTTAAATGTAGGTTCTAAGCTTATATTCGTGCACCATGTTTAAAAATACGACTTCGATTATTGATACGACAAGTCTGTTCCCAATAATTTAAACCTAAGTCCGAACCAAGAAAGAAATAAGATTTAAAAAGAAATCAGCATAAAAATTTCAACCTTGAAATTCTGAATTCCAACTAATATTATTACTGTCATTACTAATAACAGTTAAACTGAAGAATAGAAATCGTTTTTAAGGAAACCATCATTCAAGAGAAAGAAATGGGATATTCTGAATATCCCAGGTAAACAGTTCAATGTGGAGTTAAACATCTCCCAAGGCCCCACAAACGTTCAAGTTACGTTTAATATGTCGTGTTTGACCACAAATTTGTTTACATCTCGTAGCAGTTAAGTAAACTTTGACATATTTGTCATGAGATGTGCTAATAGGGTCACACTTTAAGCACTTGTGGATCAAAATGGAACTTTGATGGAAACCCTGTAAAAAACCTACTCTTATTGTGAAATTATTTGTATTTGTTTTCTATTTTTCTTTTTAATTTATATTTTCTTTCTGCGTTTCTTTTAATTAATTTATATTTCTTATTTAATAACTATGGCAGCACTTTTTCGTTACTGATATAAGATTAGTGTCCATTCTACAAGGATTAAAAACAAAGTGTTTACGTTTCAAAATAACATTAAACTTAAATATTTAAGTCAAATAAATAATATTTTTAATACACTTAAATTGAATACTTTTTTACTTTGATTTTAAAGCATGGCTGTTAAAAAGGGCACGAAAACAGTATATGAAGACATTCAATATGAAACAATGGTGTTCAGATCAAAGCGATTCTCTCGATTTTTACTTTAAACAATCAACTAAATTTTTTAAAAACTATAACGTACTTTAGAATTGAGAAAAATGTTTATAATGAAAAAAAAACTATTTTCGACAGAATTTATTTCCTTTTTCATTTAAAGTGCTTTGCTTTACGATTATTTTAAGAAACTACCCATTCCAAATTTAACTTGCATCAGATATTATCACACTAAAAAAACAAATTTTCTTATTACTTGCAAAGATAACTACAAACATTGGAGAAGGAAAATTCGGTAGATATTTGCATGGAAAATATTTTCGAGACAAAAAAATAATGTAGGAATATTGGTCCGAAACTTAATGGGGATTTCACACAAAATAAGCAAACTAAGTAAATAGAGATAGTTGAGATGTAAGCTTGGACAACACAATATTGTAAAACTATTCATTATTATAAGTTTGCTTAAGATGGATTACTGTAAACCGTCTTTCTCTTATACTTTCTTCTTTTGCTCAATTCTTCCATTATTTTGATATTTTATCCCCGCACAAATCTCAAATTGCGATGCGGCACGAAATGAGGTATTCTCACGTTTTGGGATTAAATTTTATTAAAATAGTAGATAAAAAACCATGAAGAATGACGTTTACATCATGTATTTTCGTAGCCTAGTTTCTGAGATATAAATTTTTGAAATTTCGTTTTTTGTTTTGGCACGAAAACACTTTCGAATCACAAATCATGCGCTGTGAGGTCACATCCAATAGGAGCCCGTTTTCTGATCACGTGAAAACAGAAAACACAATGGTTTTCATGCGCTGTGACGTCACATCCAATAGAAGCCCGTTTTCTGATAACGTGACTTTTCTGACGTTTTGGCAAAAATAAAATTGAATTTTTAATTATTTAAAACACATTTTTGAACTTAAAAATCAGAAATTTGGGAGTTTTAGACCATAATGTATCGAAAAAGTATAAAATCAAGCAAATCCTTTACTCATGGAAATACCTCATTCCCCATCCATGATATTGTGGGCCTAAAAATTAATTAGGGACAAATTCTTTTTAGGGCCGAAAAATCAATTTTAGTTTTCTATTGCTTGTTCGCGACTCTGAGAAAAATTTAATTATTGAATTATGGAGACAAAAAAAGGAATTACTTGCTATAAAGTATTTCAAGTTTTTGAAATTTTATATATTTTTAAGGATAATACAGTACTGCAACAACGTTAATTAAGAATTGCGAATGGTATAATAATAAATAACACGGTTTAAAAAATCAGTAATTAAATATTTTGCTGACAAGATAATGGAGGGAAAAAAGTAAAAAGAAATAAAGTAAAGAGAAAATATAACCAATATATTATCAGTTAGAGGGTTAGTCTGCGAAGCCCTACACTCCAGAATAGGCATTTTCATAATTTCATCTTTCCGGATAACTTTTCCAAAAGAGAAATTATAATATTAAATAAAAACTTAAAGTTACATACTGAAAATAATACCAATTATTGCTATTATATATTCAAAAGGAGATATTTTTATAAGGGTATGCTGTTGATTCACATGAAAGACAAAAAATATAAAATGAAGCAATCCATATTTTTGTGATTTAAATAATCGATGTTTTAAAAATACGATGTTTTTTTTTACATTTTTATTAACTCTATATTTATGATCCTAAATTTTTAAGTATAAGCATAACCCACTTATGGCTACGTCATTTTTCAATTTGTTTGAAATGAATACTTAATTATTGTATTGATTAACCAGATATAATTACACGCAGATGAACGTGTAGCTGCCAACCTTTAGATACATAAAAAACTCCATTGCTTCTCTAATTCCTTAAATATAACCTAATTTTTTGCAAGATTATATTTAAAAAATGCATATTGAAAATATTTTTATATACGTAAAGAAAAATAGGGTTTTTCCTAATTCTATTAAAATAGATTAAATAGAAATTAATACTAGAAAAGTAAGAGAACTTGATAGTTTAATGTTAAGAAACAGTATTGTTTTACTGCATACAACACTGCAGAGACAAATTTTCAGTCACATGACAGTTCCTAAAAATGGAGAAACAGGGTTTTATCCCTTTACAATAAATTTTTAAAAAATTAATTATGAAATGTATGATAAAAAGTGATTTACAATATGGCAGAGAAATTTTTTTTTAAATAACAGTTTCTCCACAAGGAGAAATAGGGTGTTACCCCTTTACAATGCAATAAATTAAAATTAATATTACAAAAGAACTTAATTATGAAATTTATAAAGAAAAGTGTTTTCTGCTTACAATATGGCAGAGAAATTTTTTTTCAAATAACAGTTTCTCCACAAGGAGAAATAGGGTGTTACCCCTTTACAATGCAATAAATTAAAATTAATATTAAAAAGAACTTAATTATGAAATTTATAATAAAATGTTTTCTCCACAAGGAGAAATAGGGTGTTACCCCTTTACAATGCAATATATTAAAATTAATATTACAAAAGAACTTAATTATGAAATTTATAAAGAAAAGTGTTTTCTGCTTACAATATGGCAGAGAAATTTTTTTTCAAATAACAGTTTCTCCACAAGGAGAAATAGGGTGTTACCCCTTTACAATGCAACAAATTAAAATTAATATTAAAAAGAACTTAATTATGAAATTTATAATAAAATGTTTTCTCCACAAGGAGAAATAGGGTGTTACCCCTTTACAATGCAATATATTAAAATTAATATTACAAAAGAACTTAATTATGAAATTTATAAAGAAAAGTGTTTTCTGCTTACAATATGGCAGAGAAATTTTTTTTCAAATAACAGTTTATCCACAAGGAGAAATAGGGTGTTACCCCTTTACAATGCAATAAATTAAAATTAATATTAAAAAGAACTTAATTATGAAATTTATAATAAAATGTTTTCTCCACAAGGAGAAATAGGGTGTTACCCCTTTACAATGCAATATATTAAAATTAATATTACAAAAGAACTTAATTATGAAATTTATAATAAAATGTTTTCTCCACAAGGAGAAATAGGGTGTTACCCCTTTACAATGCAATGCATTAAAATTAATATTACAAAAGAACTTAATTATGAAATTTATAAAGAAAAGTGTTTTCTGCTTACAATATGGCAGAGAAATTTTTTTTCAAATAACAGTTTCTCCACAAGGAGAAATAGGGTGTTACCCCTTTACAATGCAACAAATTAAAATTAATATTAAAAAGAACTTAATTATGAAATTTATAATAAAATGTTTTCTCCACAAGGAGAAATAGGGTGTTACCCCTTTACAATGCAATATATTAAAATTAATATTACAAAAGAACTTAATTATGAAATTTATAAAGAAAAGTGTTTTCTGCTTACAATATGGCAGAGAAATTTTTTTTCAAATAACAGTTTCTCCACAAGGAGAAATAGGGTGTTACCCCTTTACAATGCAATAAATTAAAATTAATATTAAAAAGAACTTAATTATGAAATTTATAATAAAATGTTTTCTCCACAAGGAGAAATAGGGTGTTACCCCTTTACAATGCAATATATTAAAATTAATATTACAAAAGAACTTAATTATGAAATTTATAATAAAATGTTTTCTCCACAAGGAGAAATAGGGTGTTACCCCTTTACAATGCAATATATTAAAATTAATATTACAAAAGAACTTAATTATGAAATTTATAAAGAAAAGTGTTTTCTGCTTACAATATGGCAGAGAAATTTTTTTTCAAATAACAGTTTCTCCACAAGGAGAAATAGGGTGTTACCCCTTTACAATGCAATAAATTAAAATTAATATTAAAAAGAACTTAATTATGAAATTTATAATAAAATGTTTTCTCCACAAGGAGAAATAGGGTGTTACCCCTTTACAATGCAATATATTAAAATTAATATTACAAAAGAACTTAATTATGAAATTTATAAAGAAAACTGTTTTCTGCTTACAATATGGCAGAGAAATTTTTTTTCAAATAACAGTTTCTCCACAAGGAGAAATAGGGTGTTACCCCTTTACAATGCAATAAATTAAAATTAATATTAAAAAGAACTTAATTATGAAATTTATAATAAAATGTTTTCTCCACAAGGAGAAATAGGGTGTTACCCCTTTACAATGCAATATATTAAAATTAATATTACAAAAGAACTTAATTATGAAATTTATAAAGAAAAGTGTTTTCTGCTTACAATATGGCAGAGAAATTTTTTTTCAAATAACAGTTTCTCCACAAGGAGAAATAGGGTGTTACCCCTTTACAATGCAATAAATTAAAATTAATATTACAAAAGAACTTAATTATGAAATTTATAATAAAATGTTTTCTCCACAAGGAGAAATAGGGTGTTACCCCTTTACAATGCAATATATTAAAATTAATATTACAAAAGAACTTAATTATGAAATTTATAAAGAAAAGTGTTTTCTGCTTACAATATGGCAGAGAAATTTTTTTTCAAATAACAGTTTCTCCACAAGGAGAAATAGGGTGTTACCCCTTTACAATGCAATAAATTAAAATTAATATTACAAAAGAACTTAATTATGAAATTTATAATAAAATGTTTTCTCCACAAGGAGAAATAGGGTGTTACCCCTTTACAATGCAATGCATTAAAATTAATATTACAAAAGAACTTAATTATGAAATTTATAAAGAAAAGTGTTTTCTGCTTACAATATGGCAGAGAAATTTTTTTTCAAATAACAGTTTCTCCACAAGGAGAAATAGGGTGTTACCCCTTTACAATGCAATAAATTAAAATTAATATTACAAAAGAACTTAATTATGAAATTTATAATAAAATGTTTTCTCCACAAGGAGAAATAGGGTGTTACCCCTTTACAATGCAATGCATTAAAATTAATATTACAAAAGAACTTAATTATGAAATTTATAAAAAAAGTGTTTTCTGCTTACAATATGGCAGAGAAATTTTTTTTCAAATAACAGTTTCTCCACAAGGAGAAATAGGGTGTTACCCCTTTACAATGCAATAAATTAAAATTAATATTAAAAAGAACTTAATTATGAAATTTATAATAAAATGTTTTCTCCACAAGGAGAAATAGGGTGTTACCCCTTTACAATGCAATATATTAAAATTAATATTACAAAAGAACTTAATTATGAAATTTATAATAAAATGTTTTCTCCACAAGGAGAAATAGGGTGTTACCCCTTTACAATGCAATGCATTAAAATTAATATTACAAAAGAACTTAATTATGAAATTTATAAAAAAAGTGTTTTCTGCTTACAATATGGCAGAGAAATTTTTTTTCAAATAACAGTTTCTCCACAAGGAGAAATAGGGTGTTACCCCTTTACAATGCAATAAATTAAAATTAATATTAAAAAGAACTTAATTATGAAATTTATAATAAAATGTTTTCTCCACAAGGAGAAATAGGGTGTTACCCCTTTACAATGCAATATATTAAAATTAATATTACAAAAGAACTTAATTATGAAATTTATAATAAAATGTTTTCTCCACAAGGAGAAATAGGGTGTTACCCCTTTACAATGCAATGCATTAAAATTAATATTACAAAAGAACTTAATTATGAAATTTATAAAAAAAGTGTTTTCTGCTTACAATATGGCAGAGAAATTTTTTTTCAAATAACAGTTTATCCACAAGGAGAAATAGGGTGTTACCCCTTTACAATAAATAACAATTCCATATTACAAAAAAAATTAACCTCAATGATGAAATTTATAATAATTTTTTTATCTACTAAAAATATTTTTTTGCGGACCCTTTTTTTATTTTACTTTTTTTTAAATTCTTTTTTTTAATTCTTTTTTAATTCTTTTTTTTTCTCTTTTTTAATGAAAGTTTCCCCACAAGGAGAAATAGGGTTTTACCTCCATACAATAATACCAAATTAAATATTACAGAAACAGTAACCTTCATTAGGAATATACAATAAAAAGTGTTTTCTACTACCATTATTGCAGAAAAATTTTTCTAGGGTTTTATCCCTTTACAATACAATACATTAAAATCTATATTAAATAGGAACTGAATGATGAAATGTACAAAAATAAGTGTTTTCTGCTTACAATAAAAATGTAGAGAAAGGAGTTTTTTTCCAAAATATATTCTCCACAAGATGGAATAGGGATCTACCCCATTACAATCAATACAATAAATTAAAACTGATTTTTAAAAAGTAACTTAATGATAAAACTCATAGAAACAAGTGTTGTCTACTATTGCAGAGTAAAAATCTCCGTCACATGATAGTTTCTCCATAAGGAGAAATAGGGGTTTGCCCTTTTACAATAAAATAAATTAAAGTTAATATTAAAAAAAACTTAATGACTAAAATTATAGAACCAAGTTTGACCTGCTTAGAGTATTGCAGAGAAAAGTTTTCTGTCAAGTTACAGTTACATGGATGAACAGAAATTTTACCTAATCTATTGTAACTTACATTCAATCCTTAATTTGATACGATACATTAATTAAAAGAATTAAGATTTCTTGCAGTAAATCATAAAAAAAATATTAGGCTTTGTGGGGTTCGCATAATATCCCAGTCTTTTTTCTGCTGCTTGGCGAATTAAGGTGCTTCATTCAACTGGTAAGTCTTTGAGCTATTTTCAACTTCACGACTTCTTAGAAAAGACAATACGCAATTAACAAAGTTAACCTAATTGTATCATATATGCATGAACTCTGGTGTCAAATTATTATTGGGCTCTTCCTCTTCTCAAAAAGACAACATTTAAGTGTGATTTATATTAAAAAAATTTCAATAAAAGGCAATTTGATGCATTTGAGACTGCTGACAAATAGCAGTTTTTTATTACAAAATGTGTTATACAATAACTCCCTTTAAAGCACAGAGAGTTTATAGGTATTTGAGAATTTGTGCATAGTTGGCACATTCTACAGGGAGCAATGGAAAAGGTTTGGTCCAGCTAAGAGTTCCCTAAAATTTTGACTACAATTCATGCTCACATGTCATGAAAAGTGTTTATTTTTAAGAAACATTCTTTCCTAACCTTAGTGACATAGTTTGTTAAAATTTTGAAAATGGACCTTAGCAATTTTTCTCATAGTTCATTGCTCTCTGTAGATAAGTTTTCAGTCCATAGACTGTCTAGCTCTCCATAATGAGGCATGGGATTTTGGTTTGATCCCATTTCTTAAATGAATTTATAAATACACAAAGTTAAATATTCATTCAATATAATACTGTAAAGTAATTAAATAATCTGCATAATTGCAGTTTACTTTAAAAAAATATCACTCTTGAAACAGAGTTGATTAGCATATTTTGTGCCCAATTGGCACTAACTACAGTGAGCAATGAAAAGGGTTTGGTCCAGCTGAGAGTTCCCTAAAATTTTGACTACAATTCATGCTCACATGTCATGAAAAGTGTGTATATTTTAAGAAATATTCTTCCCTAACCTTAGTGACAGAGTTTGTTTAAATTTGGAAAATGGACCATTTGTAATTTTCCCCATAATTCATTGCTCTCTGTAGATAAGTTTTCAGTCCATAGACTGTCTAGCTTTCCATAAGGAGGCATGGGATTTTGGTTTGATCCCATTTCTTAAAAGAATTTATAAATACACAAAGTTAAATATTCATTCAATATAATACTGTAAAGTAATTAAATAATCTGCATAATTGCAGTTTACTTTAAAAAAATATCACTCTTGAAACAGAGTTGATTAGCATATTTTGTGCCCAATTGGCACTAACTACAGTGAGCAATGAAAAGGGTTTGGTCCAGCTGAGAGTTCCCTAAAATTTTGACTACAATTCATGCTCACATGTCATGAAAAGTGTGTATTTTTTAAGAAATATTCTTGCCTAACCTTAGTGACAGAGTTTGTTTAAATTTGGAAAATGGACCATTTGTAATTTTCCCCATAATTCATTGCTCTCTGTAGATAAGTTTTCAGTCCATAGACTGTCTAGCTCTCCATAATGAGGCATGGGATTTTGGTTTGATCCCATTTCTTAAATGAATTTATAAATACACAAAGTTAAATATTCATTCAATATAATACTGTAAAGTAATTAAATAATCTGCATAATTGCAGTTTACTTTAAAAAAATATCACTCTTGAAACAGAGTTGATTAGCATATTTTGTGCCCAATTGGCACTAACTACAGTGAGCAATGAAAAGGGTTTGGTCCAGCTGAGAGTTCCCTAAAATTTTGACTACAATTCATGCTCACATGTCATGAAAAGTGTGTATATTTTAAGAAATATTCTTCCCTAACCTTAGTGACAGAGTTTGTTTAAATTTGGAAAATGGACCATTTGTAATTTTCCCCATAATTCATTGCTCTCTGTAGATAAGTTTTCAGTCCATAGACTGTCTAGCTTTCCATAAGGAGGCATGGGATTTTGGTTTGATCCCATTTCTTAAAAGAATTTATAAATACACAAAGTTAAATATTCATTCAATATAATACTGTAAAGTAATTAAATAATCTGCATAATTGCAGTTTACTTTAAAAAAATATCACTCTTGAAACAGAGTTGATTAGCATATTTTGTGCCCAATTGGCACTAACTACAGTGAGCAATGAAAAGGGTTTGGTCCAGCTGAGAGTTCCCTAAAATTTTGACTACAATTCATGCTCACATGTCATGAAAAGTGTGTATTTTTTAAGAAATATTCTTGCCTAACCTTAGTGACAGAGTTTGTTTAAATTTGGAAAATGGACCATTTGTAATTTTCCCCATAATTCATTGCTCTCTGTAGATAAGTTTTCAGTCCATAGACTGTCTAGCTCTCCATAATGAGGCATGGGATTTTGGTTTGATCCCATTTCTTAAAAGAATTTATAAATACACAAAGTTAAATATTCATTCAATATAATACTGTAAAGTAATTAAATAATCTGCATAATTGCAGTTTACTTTAAAAAAATATCACTCTTGAAACAGAGTTGATTAGCATATTTTGTGCCCAATTGGCACTAACTACAGTGAGCAATGAAAAGGGTTTGGTCCAGCTAAGAGTTCCCTAAAATTTTGACTACAATTCATGCTCACATATCATGAAAAGTGTGTATATTTTAAGAAATATTCTTCCCTAACCTTAGTGACAGAGTTTGTTTAAATTTGGAAAATGGACCATTTGTAATTTTCCCCATAATTCATTGCTCTCTGTAGATAAGTTTTCAGTCCATAGACTGTCTAGCTCTCCATAAGGAGGCATGGGATTTTGGTTTGATCCCATTTCTTAAAAGAATTTATAAATACACAAAGTTATATATTCATTCAATATAATACTGTAAAGTAATTAAATAATCTGCATAACTGCAGTTTACTTTAAAAAAATATCACTCTTGAAACAGAGTTGATTAGCATATTTTGTGCCCAATTGGCACTAACTACAGTGAGCAATGAAAAGGGTTTGGTCCAGCTAAGAGTTCCCTAAAATTTTGACTACAATTCATGCTCACATGTCATGAAAAGTGTGTATTTTTTAAGAAATATTCTTGCCTAACCTTAGTGACAGAGTTTGTTTAAATTTGGAAAATGGACCATTTGTAATTTTCCCCATAATTCATTGCTCTCTGTAGATAAGTTTTCAGTCCATAGACTGTCTAGCTCTCCATAAGGAGGCATGGGATTTTGGTTTGATCCCATTTCTTAAAAGAATTTATAAATACACAAAGTTAAATATTCATTCAATAAAATACTGTACAAGTAATTAAATTATCTGCATAATTGCAGTTTACTTTAAAAAAATATCACTCTTGAAACAGAGTTGATTAGCATATTTTGTGCCCAATTGGCACTAACTACAGTGAGCAATGAAAAGGGTTTGGTCCAGCTAAGAGTTCCCTAAAATTTTGACTACAATTCATGCTCACATGTCATGAAAAGTGTGTATTTTTTAAGAAATATTCTTGCCTAACCTTAGTGACAGAGTTTGTTTAAATTTGGAAAATGGACCATTTGTAATTTTCCCCATAATTCATTGCTCTCTGTAGACAAGTTTTCAGTCCATAGACTGTCTAGCTCTCCATAAGGACGCATGGGATTTTGTTTTGATCCCATTTCTTAAAAGAATTTATAAATACACAAAGTTAAATATTCATTCAATATAATACTGTAAAGTAATTAAATAATCTGCATAATTGCAGTTTACTTTAAAAAAATATCACTCTTGAAACAGAACTGATTAGCATATTTTGTGCCCAATTGGCACTAACTACAGTGAGCAATGAAAAGGGTTTGGTCCAGCTAAGAGTTCCCTAAAATTTTGACTACAATTCATGCTCACATGTCATGAAAAGTGTGTATATTTTAAGAAATATTCTTCCCTAACCTTAGTGACAGAGTTTGTTTAAATTTGGAAAATGGACCATTTGTAATTTTCCCCATAATTCATTGCTCTCTGTAGATAAGTTTTCAGTCCATAGACTGTCTAGCTCTCCATAATGAGGCATGGGATTTTGGTTTGATCCCATTTCTTAAATGAATTTATAAATACACAAAGTTAAATATTCATTCAATAAAATACTGTACAAGTAATTAAATAATCTGCATAATTGCAGTTTACTTTAAAAAAATATCACTCTTGAAACAGAGTTGATTAGCATATTTTGTGCCCAATTGGCACTAACTACAGTGAGCAATGAAAAGGGTTTGGTCCAGCTGAGAGTTCCCTAAAATTTTGACTACAATTCATGCTCACATGTCATGAAAAGTTTGTATTTTTTAAGAAATATTCTTGCCTAACCTTAGTGACAGAGTTTGTTTAAATTTGGAAAATGGACCATTTGTAATTTTCCCCATAATTCATTGCTCTCTGTAGACAAGTTTTCAGTCCATAGACTGTCTAGCTCTCCATAAGGACGCATGGGATTTTGTTTTGATCCCATTTCTTAAAAGAATTTATAAATACACAAAGTTAAATATTCATTCAATATAATACTGTAAAGTAATTAAATAATCTGCATAATTGCAGTTTACTTTAAAAAAATATCACTCTTGAAACAGAACTGATTAGCATATTTTGTGCCCAATTGGCACTAACTACAGTGAGCAATGAAAAGGGTTTGGTCCAGCTAAGAGTTCCCTAAAATTTTGACTACAATTCATGCTCACATGTCATGAAAAGTGTGTATATTTTAAGAAATATTCTTCCCTAACCTTAGTGACAGAGTTTGTTTAAATTTGGAAAATGGACCATTTGTAATTTTCCCCATAATTCATTGCTCTCTGTAGATAAGTTTTCAGTCCATAGACTGTCTAGCTCTCCATAATGAGGCATGGGATTTTGGTTTGATCCCATTTCTTAAATGAATTTATAAATACACAAAGTTAAATATTCATTCAATAAAATACTGTACAAGTAATTAAATTATCTGCATAATTGCAGTTTACTTTAAAAAAATATCACTCTTGAAACAGAGTTGATTAGCATATTTTGTGCCCAATTGGCACTAACTACAGTGAGCAATGAAAAGGGTTTGGTCCAGCTAAGAGTTCCCTAAAATTTTGACTACAATTCATGCTCACATGTCATGAAAAGTGTGTATTTTTTAAGAAATATTCTTGCCTAACCTTAGTGACAGAGTTTGTTTAAATTTGGAAAATGGACCATTTGTAATTTTCCCCATAATTCATTGCTCTCTGTAGATAAGTTTTCAGTCCATAGACTGTCTAGCTCTCCATAAGGAGGCATGGGATTTTGGTTTGATCCCATTTCTTAAAAGAATTTATAAATACACAAAGTTAAATATTCATTCAATAAAATACTGTACAAGTAATTAAATAATCTGCATAATTGCAGTTTACTTTAAAAAAATACCACTCTTGAAACAGAGTTGATTAGCATATTTTGTGCCTAATTGGCACTAACTACAGTGAGCAATGAAAAGGGTTTGGTCCAGCTAAGAGTTCCCTAAAATTTTGACTACAATTCATGCTCACATGTCATGAAAAGTGTGTATTTTTTAAGAAATATTCTTGCCTAACCTTAGTGACAGAGTTTGTTTAAATTTGGAAAATGGACCATTTGTAATTTTCCCCATAATTCATTGCTCTCTGTAGATAAGTTTTCAGTCCATAGACTGTCTAGCTCTCCATAAGGAGGCATGGGATTTTGGTTTGATCCCATTTCTTAAAAGAATTTATAAATACACAAAGTTAAATATTCATTCAATAAAATACTGTACAAGTAATTAAATAATCTGCATAATTGCAGTTTACTTTAAAAAAATATCACTCTTGAAACAGAGTTGATTAGCATATTTTGTGCCCAATTGGCACTAACTACAGTGAGCAATGAAAAGGGTTTGGTCCAGCTAAGAGTTCCCTAAAATTTTGACTACAATTCATGCTCACATGTCATGAAAAGTTTGTATTTTTTAAGAAATATTCTTGCCTAACCTTAGTGACAGAGTTTGTTTAAATTTGGAAAATGGACCATTTGTAATTTTCCCCCTAATTCATTGCTCTCTGTAGATAAGTTTTCAGTCCATAGACTGTCTAGCTCTCCATAAGGAGGCATGGGATTTTGGTTTGATCCCATTTCTTAAAAGAATTTATAAATACACAAAGTTAAATATTCATTCAATAAAATACTGTACAAGTAATTAAATAATCTGCATAATTGCAGTTTACTTTAAAAAAATATCACTCTTGAAACAGAGTTGATTAGCATATTTTGTGCCCAATTGGCACTAACTACAGTGAGCAATCAAAAGGGTTTGGTCCAGCTAAGGGTTCCCTAAAATTTTGACTACAATTCATGCTCACATGTCATGAAAAGTGTGTATTTTTTAAGAAATATTCTTGCCTAACCTTAGTGACAGAGTTTGTTTAAATTTGGAAAATGGACCATTTGTAATTTTCCCCATAATTCATTGCTCTCTGTAGATAAGTTTTCAGCCCATAGACTGTCTAGCTCTCCATAAGGAGGCATGGGATTTTGGTTTGATCCCATTTCTTAAAAGAATTTATAAATACACAAAGTTAAATATTCATTCAATAAAATACTGTAAAGTAATTAAATAATCTGCATAATTGCAGTTTACTTTAAAAAAATATCACTCTTGAAACAGAGTTGATTAGCATATTTTGTGCCTAATTGGCACTAACTACAGTGAGCAATGAAAAGGGTTTGGTCCAGCTAAGAGTTCCCTAAAATTTTGACTACAATTCATGCTCACATGTCATGAAAAGTGTGTATTTTTTAAGAAATATTCTTGCCTAACCTTAGTGACAGAGTTTGTTTAAATTTGGAAAATGGACCATTTGTAATTTTCCCCATAATTCATTGCTCTCTGTAGATAAGTTTTCAGTCCATAGACTGTCTAGCTCTCCATAAGGAGGCATGGGATTTTGGTTTGATCCCATTTCTTAAAAGAATTTATAAATACACAAAGTTAAATATTCATTCAATAAAATACTGTAAAGTAATTAAATAATCTGCATAATTGCAGTTTACTTTAAAAAAATATCACTCTTGAAACAGAGTTGATTAGCATATTTTGTGCCTAATTGGCACTAACTACAGTGAGCAATGAAAAGGGTTTGGTCCAGCTAAGAGTTCCCTAAAATTTTGACTACAATTCATGCTCACATGTCATGAAAAGTGTGTATTTTTTAAGAAATATTCTTGCCTAACCTTAGTGACAGAGTTTGTTTAAATTTGGAAAATGGACCATTTGTAATTTTCCCCATAATTCATTGCTCTCTGTAGATAAGTTTTCAGTCCATAGACTGTCTAGCTCTCCATAAGGAGGCATGGGATACATGTTTTATATCCCAATTTTTACTAGAATTTAAAGACATACAAAATTAAATACACAGACAATAAAATATATTAAAAATTAGTGTGTTCTGTAAAATTGTAGGGTTTTTTTCAAAATATATCAGACATTGTCTCTTAGAGATTAACTTACACATATCTACTTCACAGTGTGTCAAGTAGATTAAAAGGTAAATTATTTTTATTTTTTTATTCAACTCTTCTTATAACAAAAAATGAATAACTAAGTTTTCAGTTCAGATTTTTTTAAGTTCGTTAAATAAAAAAACAATTTCATTGTGGTATTTATAATTATTACTATTTATTGTAATTTGGAGTCTCAAAAAATAAAATCATTAGTTGGCAGCTACATACGCTTATTTTTTTTCAATTCTTAAGTGCAATTAAATTAGACTCTATATGTTTGATAACATTATAAACATTAGATTATTTTACTATAAAGTGTTAAAAATTTTGTGGAATAACAGTTTATTTATTAGTTATATAAATATATTTAGTGTAGATACTATATATACTATCAAAATTTTTATGTAAATTTTTATGTGTTTTTTATTTAAAATAAAATTCATCCAAAAAAACATCGCGATTCCGAGGAAGAAACTCATGCCTGTAAATAAGAGCATCGTAATTAAAGAAAAATAAAATAGGCGTTTTCTTTGATTATTTGTTTCATTGACTTATTTTCCTAACTATCAAAACGATGGATTTTGTCCGATTTTCTCTCATGCGCTTAGTTTCCACCATGGACCCCACTCAAATTTTAATCTGAAATCCAATAAGCAAAAGAGGAAAAAAACATCGGTGAATGCAGCTGCGATATCCCTTCGCCACAAGCATGGATTCCCTCCATTCTCTCCCTCTACAAATATTTTTTGAGCATCGTTGTTTTTAATTTCTCTTTGCAATTATATTGAAGAAAAGAACCAACTGACTCCCGTGACTTTCAGAACAAAAAAACACGCCAGATGCAAGGACAGATGTTTGCTAGTAAAAGTTTATATTCAAAAGGAAACTCGAAAACTGAGCGATCATATAAAAATACGCAATTAAGGTTATTATAAAGGGAGCAATCGGTCAATTTGGAAATTTTTGATAGGAAAATTCTCGGAAAAATTTACGGCCCGATTATGAATGATAATGGATTCCAAATTAGAACAAACAGAGAATCGGAGATCCTGGTAAAAAAAATTCAACTATAACCCGTTTTATTAAAGGACAGAGACTGATTTGGTTGGGTCACAATGATGATGACCAAAATAGAGTTAAAATGACATTAAATTGGAAGCCAATGGGCAATAGACCTAGAGGGAGACCCAAAATGAGATGGTTGGATGATGTTCTTAAAGATCTTATAGAACAATGAAAATAACCAACTGGAAAAAAGGCGTGTAATATTTGCCTGGAATAAAATAGTACAGCAGGCCAAGGCCCATCAGGGGCTGTAGGGCTACCAAAGAAGAAGTTGGACAATTTTAAAAACATGCGATTGATAAGATTCACAGTGATCACATTAAGGGGAGCCTATACTGTATTTAAAACCAAGCTATTTATGACTTTGAGAGTTCCCCTTAAAGTGTGACAGTCAGCTTTTTACTTTAAGCAAGAACGTTTCCATTACACAATGGACAGACAGAAATCCAGTGGACGATCAAAGATAAGCCCTACCCCAGATGTCTCAAATTGAGAGAAACATAACATTTAAAATTGAATGAAGCATCTAATTTAGCTAACAGCATCCATCAAATCCTTTTTGGTACAAAAATAAACCCCTCATAAACCCATTTGAAGAGATAATAAATATGCAACAATAATATAATAAGTAAGATATAAGATGCAACAATATGAAATAGGATTTACAGTGCAATTGCATGCAACATCCAACAATTTGTATACTAAATCATCGCGAAACAACTTATTGACTAAATGAGAGTAAAACTAACACATGAAAAACAATAAAAAAAACGCATGAATTAGCACGTTACAAATTAGAAAATATTAATTAAACATTCGAAGCAGTGGTTCTCAACTTAAAAAAAAAGAAATCTAAAAGTAGTGAAGTCAACAAATACGCGTTACTTCTATCTATTCTAAAATTACGATATTCTATTTTTGACTTTTAGAGAGAATAATTAAAGGAGACCGAGAAAACCACAGGTTTTAAAATCCTATCATCACTCAGTTATATAAATATATGCAAAATATATTAGGATTACACTCGTAATAGCTATAATGCTCGAAATCACTATAATGAGCATGAGCAGTAATACTCTATATTAGAAGTTTTAAAAAACGCAACTCCAAAAAAAATGCAACAAATCGTACTAATTTAAAAGTTGGACTTGCATTAAATCATTTGGAAACAACCAACTACTACTATACTAGGACAACTAACACATGAAACACAATAAAAAAATAATGAAATATTATAAATTAAAGTATTAAATTTCGAAGATTTGTCAAAAAGCATAAATTTAGAACGACAGCTTCTAAAGCCTACCTGGATTCCCGTGAAGATACAGTAGCAACAAAAGATGAACGTTGAAGTTCTTTCAGAAGACGAACACGGGATAAAACTTGCCACTATAAAAATTAAAAAGAATTTAAAAGCCTTTACTAATTACTAACAGCGAAATAAAACAAGCGTAATTAAAATGGCGATTAAGAGAAGAGAAGGCCAGGTCATCATGGAAACAGTTGCCAAACGCAAACGATGTCTTCGGCACGTGGAATTGAGTCTTCGGTTATTTTGATTGGATCTTTTTAATCCCGTGACCTCATCACGGTTAGAAATTTCGAATTTCGCCTCCGATAAAATTGTAGATTATCTGTTCATTTGCTAATATTTTTTCCCCAGAATGAGGAATTTGTGAGCATTTTAAAATGGGGGCATATATCAATTTTGTTTATGTCTTAAATACGATATTTTTTATTTCAGTTTGAGTCAAAGGTTCATTGGACATCTTGGATTTTTGGAAAGAGTTTTAATTATCCAGGTTGACTGAATTAGATTTTGATAGATTATCTAATCGTCAGAAAATGAAAAGACATTAAGCTTTTTAATTTTTTTTCGGTTCTAAGATTTAAAAAAAAACTATTTGTTTCGATAGTTAGTTTTAATCGATTAAATTTTCTTTGCTTTAATCGATGATCGGAAAGGTTTTGCTTCCCTGGGATTATATTAAACTATTTTTTTTCAATCTATAGCTGGGCAATTCCACGGGTAACTGACTGACATTTTTCAAGAAAAACGCTTAGTATTTTGTAATTTTCTTCCCAAAAATAAATGATAAAAAATACTTTCCACCCAGTTTATTGCTTTCTTGTTAGCTTAATCTAATGGCACAATTAAATTTTCAAAATATGTTTTTATTTATTTTTGAAAAATTTTAAACAACAAGGTAACTGACTGACATAAATGTTTCAGTATAACCTTAATTACAGTATAACCTTAAAAGTAAAAAGTACAGTATAACCTTAATTATCCAACCTTCGATTAACCGATTAATTTCATAATCTGATGACCAACCATGGGATTGCTTTTTAGATATTTTATTTTTGGTTTCCTTGATACTTAGCTAAATTTAACTTAACACATTTTTGTGTTTTTTTTTTAAATAAAATTAATTTCCAAGTTTATTTAATGTTCTATTAAAACACTAAATTATTAACGTAGATGAAGTGATCCTGTTCAGCTAAGATAAAAATAGAAAAAACAAGCTTAACCCTTTACGCCCCGACGGGACTTGTAAGTCACACTTCCCAATGTTCCAAATTCGTCCAATTTTCGGCACGTAAGGCCAAATTTCGTTTACTTCTAGTTGCAGTTACGTAAACTTGCCATATTTGGGACGAGCTGTGCTACTAGGGTAATATGAAGCTTATATACTTAATATACTTATAGGGATAACGTATAAAAAATATACAGCAAAATTTTCCTGAAAAACATAATTTGGGACATAAAGGGTTAACTCTTGAGACGTATAAAACAAGGGTCGGCAACTGGCGGACCGTGGTCCGCTTTCGGACCGCGTGAGGTTATCTCCCGGACCACCAAAACGTTTTGAAAACGCACGTTTTGAACGCACCGCTAGGATTTTGACAATAGACAATATGCACTATGTCACGAAACATCCTAAAACTTACCCAATTTACTAATTCGATCATGAAAAACCCAAAAATCAACTTTAAAAATCACAAAAAGTTTTAATTTAAGCGCAAAAAGTGTTTAAAAAAAGCCCTTAAGTCACCTGACTCAAAACGGGGCGTAACCTTGTGTGACGTCATACTTCAAGAGATTTGTTTCAGGCAATACTGTTTTGAGCACATGGAGCATAAAAACTTACTTTTTTGAATTCACCCGTTATGCATCTGTTTAAGACTGGATAACACTGTTCTTGAAACTCAAAAATGTTCTTTTTAGAATTAAAATTTTATTCCTTTTGTACAGATTTCTTGTATTTTCATTCAGTTTCTTAGCATTTGGACTAACTTTGGAAATTTTGTAAATAAATAATGAATGTCTCGTAGGTTTTTTCTCACAATATTAAGTTTAATTATAGTCAGTATAAAATATTTAAAATATCACTAGTAAAATAAAAATGTAAAACACATTTAAAAACCAAAAAATCTTTGAATTTTTGAACTGTTGCAACAGTAAATAATTGATTTGACTTCATTAAATTCTTTCGTTTATTAATTTAAACTGATGATAATCAAGCATTCCATTTATAGCAATGTCAATTAGTATCACAAAAATTCTAGTTTTCTTTTGCTATGAATTATTACATTTTATGCAGCTGGCATCACGTTTTTGCTTGTTTCTTTGTGTCTCTAAGCATAAAGTTACACTATTTATGACGAATTCTTTCATTTTTTGGTACTGAGAAAAACAATTCATCCGGTGTTCTAACACTTGTATTTTTGCACATAGGTACTAAACATCCTTTATAGTACTTTTTTACTTGTTTAGGGCCGTCAATAGCTGCCGAAATAAGAAACTACAGGCTACCAAAAAACCCCAACATAAATGCAAACACCATTGGTTTTCAATGGATGCCTTTCGCGCGTAATTTGAACTTGAAGTATGACGTCACAAGTCAGAATCGTCAAGCACTGAAGTTTTTGTTGATAGTGACGTCAGAGCAACTTTAAATGCGTTTTAAATCGAATTTATTTGATCGAATTGCAGTTTAATTAGCATTTTTCAACGTAATTTTTCATGCTCTTTCTTTTTAAAATGAATTTGAAAATCATGCATATTGTCTATTACATATCAGAGGGTAATGCTTTGTGACTTGTATTTTAAACCTTTCTATACCATTTATTGAATAAAATAAAAAAACTGGATCGCTAGAAACAATTTCCATACTTCGAGCTTTTAAAATTTTAAAGTTACGAAGCGATACTTTTATTTCTTTAATGTTAAAAAAAGAAATGTGTTTGCTTCCCGTAAGTCTCTATGTTAAAACACTCTCTATTTTGGTAGATCCATTGTACGGCGGCAGCTGGCTTTCAGTTACTTAATTCCTCCCCGTGAGCAAGATAAGGAAACTTCCTTCCATGGGTTCTACGCACAGCAACTCACAGTCGATTGCAGGTGTTATCTGAATATTTTCCACACAGGGTATTGAAATGAATTTATTTTGATAGCATTGAAAGTAAAATCGAAAAGTGAAACGAAAACTAAAAATGGGTTACTTTTTGTGTGATCTCGTGATCTCGATGTTGCCGGTGATATCGGAGTTTTTTCAAGGGACAATTTGCAAATTGCGTCACACGTCGAGGAAGGATGTCCTGTCGTCATTATCCATAAAAAAGCATTGTATGCGGGAGTGTAGAAGGTATTCAATAGAGTTAGGAAACAACATTATTTGGGACAAAAACTATTACAAAAGACACCAGAAACAAAACTGTCGCATTAAAATATTTAAATTTCTCTCTTCTGTTAACTCTCTCACTTCACCTTCTTGTATGTAATCATTTCTATGAGTGTAACACTAGTCCCTAAACACTAGCTAGACACTAGCCAATCCCACAAGTATATTCTCCAATTACTCCTTGAATAAAAAATAAATAACCACTGAGTGTATTATTTAGAATTAAATTAATTATATAAACATAAATGAAGTATAACTGTAAAAATGGTGCTTCAATAAGGAGATACTATAAATAGAGGATTCTATATACAGGGTGTTTCACATCAGGGTGTAACCTATTTATCAGGGTGTCCTAGGGTCACGGAAGTAAGGTCTACTCCTTCCTAAGTGACCCTGGAGAATCCATTGAGATGACTTATAGCGCCACTAGCGGCGAAATAAAAAAGTTTAAAAAATTAATTTATAAACTAATGGAGATAGAGCAAAAGCCTTACGGAGATTATTCTTGCCAACGTTATGAAGAATTCTCTGAACAAAATTTTATTAAAATAACGTGAATATATTCGGGGAGATGTTAGAGTGTGAAAATAACACTTTTTCAGGCCTCAATAAAGAAAAACTTCGTGAATTCGCAAGTTTTTTTGATATTTTGATTAAATTGTGTTTTCACTCAACTAAAGAAACACAAAACTACACGATTACACTGAAAAAAATTGCAAATATACGAACTTTTTCTTTTTGAGGCCTGAAAAAGGGCTATTTTCACATGCTAATACCTCCACGAATATTTAGGATATTTTAATGAAATTTTCAGTGAGTTCTTCAAAACGTTGGCAACGATACTATCATTGTGAGGATTTTGCTTTATTTCCTTTAGTTTTTAAATTAATTTTTGTAACTTTTTTATTTTGGCACTAGGGGCTCTGTAAGTCATCTCAATGGATTTTCAAGGGTCACTCACCTGGGGGTAGACTTTACCTACGTGACCCTCACGTAGGTTTCAAATATAGACCGCGAAATGGACTTTTGAAACATCCTGTATATGTGGCATAATTATAGTCATGAAAGTGGGTTCCAAGATGGTAAAGTGACCATGACCTATCCGATGACACAACTTTCAACGCCCTCTAGCGGAAATTTTAGGAGTTCAAATTTAGGAGTTAGGTTTTCAACCATTAAAGATTTGCAAAATTAGTCAATTACTAAGTTGTAGAGCAGCATCGATTTAGTAGGAAAAGACACCTTGTGCAGGGATATGCCTTGAATAAAACCCCTAAAACGCACGTTCAATGAGGTCGAAATTACGTAGTTCTTACAATCTTACATCCTAAAACGCTTCAAATTAGGCTAAAATGAGAAATTTTATTTTTATGACCTAAGAATACTTTTTTTTCATTTACATAAGTAATACCACGGCTTACTAGATACTACTACAAGCTGACCGAGTTTTGAATTATTTAAAACTTTTGACAACTTTTCCCGCTAGGATCGCCCCAAATCGGTTAAATAACGTCCTAAACCAATAGGATAAACACACTGACAAATAAGGAAAAACAAAGACGTGTTTTCAAGATAAAACTGCTGACTGTTGGCCATAAAGCCATTAAGCCCCGCCTTCAATTCTGTGGATTTGATTTGCTAGATGTTAACTATTGCCATCTACATTTTAAAGATTTCCGCATCTCGGTCAGCCTGTAGTAGTATCTATAAGTCGTGGAAATACAAATGAAAATTTCTCATATTCGACTCGGAAGGAGCGTTTTAAGATGTGAAAACTTCTTAAATTATACCTAATTGAGCATGCGAACTCCTTAAATTTTTGCTAGTAGAGACTATATCTGTAGGGGTTCTAAAGTTAAAGGGTGTGGCCACTTACTTAGGGCTTCCGCGCAGTCGTTGTCTGGTCTGGTCTGGAGAAACTTGATCCCCCGCACGCGTTCCCCTTGCAGCTTTCGCTATACAAAAAAGGGGGTGGAAGCGTCCGAGAGGAGATGTGTTTACTTTTCTGTCCGGAAGATCATTAACGCTCACTACCCCCTTTTTTGTATTGCCAAGGTTGTGAGGGGACCGCGTGCCGGGCATCGAATTTCTCCAGATTCTAGATTTCAGATCGACTATGCCAGGGGTGGCCAACCTTTTTTGGAAGAGTGCCACTATTTGAGGGGGAAAATTTGGGCGTGCCACTCACTATTTTTCTACCACACCAAAAAATATAAAAATTTGAAAACAAAAATTCATAGACTGATTATAGGATTTTTTTTTAGCTTTCACCATAGTTTCCTTTTCATCACTTTTATCTTCTGGAATAAGGATTGTTGCCCGTCTAAAAATTTCTTTTTTATGGATGAATTCGGTTCACAAATGGGATCCGACAGGATATTTTATATTAAAATCATTATGAAGTTTTCGGCACTGTTACACACATTCCACATTCAAGCAAACAGGCTTAGATGAACTATGATTTGTAAACAAAAACTGTTCTTCCCAGGCAGTTTTAAAATCACGAATTGCGATATCCTTTTCATATTTTCTCTTCGATGTCGAAGATTTACTCAAGGACGTATTTAAATTTTTAAAACACTGGAGAATAAAACTTCAAAACCTGAACATTTACTTGGCAGATAAAAGTGAACTCAGCCAGACAGGAAGTACAGAGAACAAGAAAAAAAATATTTTTTATCCACAACTAAAATGTCTTTTTTTCTGGAGGACGCTTTTTCTCGAAAGAGTAAAACCAAAGCCAAGACATGATGGCAAACTGCGCTCAATCCATCTGTTATTGATGACGCCTGAAAACATTTTTTCCAATACCTGCGCGTGCCACTGGTGCGGTTCTGCCGTGCCACCTTGTGGCACGCGTGCCGCGGGTTGGCCATCCCTGGACTATGCGGAAGCCCTTATCTTGAGACACCCTGTATAAGTAGCAATTTTTTTTATTAACCTTTCACCAAGCCATAAAAGCGTAAATACAAATCCCCTGCCATTTCCTAGTTCCCACTGTTTTGAAACTTTTTTTTCAGGCAAAAAACGGCCGTAATGGTGAACCGAATCCTATTATTAGCCCGTGAAGAACAACAAGACAAGGTGAAGGAAGAGTCAAACAAATTATCCGATTGAGAGATAGTAAACGGTCCGTGAGAAGCCGAGTGGGTAGATAGATAGTCGTGAGTGCTTAACGATGTCCAACTCATATGACAGACAGTTTCATATGCATAAAAAGACTGTTACATATGATGCTGTTATTTACGTGATTTGAATTCAATTGCCCTGAAGTTTAGTTAGATAGCGATAACAGGTTGCAGGACATTTTATATGTTTGCTCTAATGGTAATTTTAACTAATCATATATTCAGTAGCTTACAATGGAGTAGATGTCATAGGTTGTCCTCCGGCAGTGTTGCTATGGCCGTTGCTAGGACCAAAGTCACGTGCTTGAAATGCTTTATTTACTCATTATTAAATGCAAATGTATATCTGTGAAGTTCCTCCCCACTCCTAAAGGTTTATTTCTCCTCCGAGTCTGGAAAAAATCCTATCTCTGTCTTGACCTTTGCCCTTGGTCTTGGTTAAATAATTAGTCAAGAACCTCTTGGAGTTGTTTTTGGGTCATCTCATCTACATTCATCCCTGCTCCGATGCCAACCCCCCACCACCCCTTTTTAAAACGTGGAGTGGCGCATCACAATATCAGATTCACAAAATGAAGCACTATATTAGACAGCAACTTAAGTTGAACCTATTACGTCAATAACAAAGTCCATCGCGGTGTCTGAATTTCGAGTGAAACAAAGAACATCAATTTTAAAACATGATTATTTCGTTAAACCCATGAATAATAGTATAACAATTCGAGTATCGAAGTTCTTCCTATCAACCCAACAGGCTTTGTGTTTACTCACTTTTTCCTCCCGCATAGTGACATACTGTGTTCAGGAAACGTTGCTGTGAAGGATAGTAAATTACTCAACCTAATAAACAAACACATTCACCTCTTGTACCCTCAAACCCGGTCCCTAATTAATCACCGCGAATCGACCCCCCCACGGGTTTTATCACCCGATTAAAATCTGGCAACCGCAAGCGATGAACGATGTTCCCTAATTCATAACGGAGATGCGCATCATTAAGAATAACGTTCGATTGCTTGGACCCCGGTAGTTTGATTCAGTGGGCCCTTATCGCATATCCCCCTCTTGTATAGACTGATGTGTCGAATCGGTCACAGTTATCTGCCGGCTAGTGCGGGCTGCATAAATTCGATGGAGAGAAATTTGTAGGCCTAAACGATTTAGAAGAGTTGGTTTTGTGTAAATGGATATTCGGATGTATTTTGTTAGGCAAGTTAAAGGCATAGAATATACTCTGATAACTCAAGGGATGTAGTGAGAAAATAATTTCTAATACATTGAAAAAATATTTGAAGACGTATTTAGAATGCTGTATGGTTTAACCCGAAGTCACGGGCTTTAAATTCATTTTGAACAACCAGCAATAGATAGGATATTTATATTTTTAATATGAATTACTGTAAAAGAAGATTTTTTTTAAAATGATCATATTTAAATTAGTAACGAAAGTTTACCTTTCCGTCTGTGGGTATTAATCATACTATAACATTCCAGTCCAGTAAAAACAATAACTTTTATTAACGAAAAAATTTTGAACTCCTCTCTTTCGTCTCTTTCTTTAAACATTTTAAAAACTGAAATGAACAACGATGTCACGAGCCCTATGAGCATGAAAGCTCACTAGCTGACTCTCAAATACCAACTATAAAATGTCTCGCACTTAAATAACTAGAACAGAAGCTGGTTAAAAGTTGTTTTTAATTCCCAAAGATCAAATTTCCATCAAAAAAGATTCCAAAAAGATCAAAAAAGATTCCAAATTTTTCAGAAACCTTAATAAATAACAGACGGAATGTGAAAAGTTTTAAAATAAATCCTCAATGTGGCATAAGTGTTATATAAAATATAAATTTCTCTGCGAAAACACTAATATCTACACTAACTATGCAAAACTTATGATTTACTTAAAGGAGTTTTAACACTTCAAGTTCATTGATATGGATTGAGAAAATCTCTTTAAAGTTATATTCCTTTCACTCTTTCTTTAGTCATCGAAACAACAAAATAATTTCGTAGTTGTTTAAGAATTATTTTTCTATCAAAACGCGTACTTTTAAATCAAACACATCTTATTTATACATACGTAATTTTCTGTGTGTTAGTTATGTAATTTATTTTTTAAAAGATTCTTTCTCTAATTTTAAAAGACACCGGAAGTCTAATAGAGTTGCATCTCTCATATCCTAATTAACACACACAAATTCATATTAAATGACTTTTTGACTTAGGGGGTTTCAATTCTATAACGTAAGTTTATTTCGCAAAAGGATTTTTTTATTTAAAAACAATAGGCGACTACTTCTTAAACTCGGAAAAATTGGAAATTAACAGCAGTCCTTCTTAATCAATAAATACAACCTAAACAAATTTTAATACAATAACTAGCGTAGTTTAAATAAATACGAAAAGGAAATTAAAAAAAATTACCCGAAGCTAAATGGTTGAAAAGAAGTAAAATTTTCCCCAATTCCTAAAAGTTCAAACAAGTGAATATTTGCCTGGAGATGTTAAACGATCCAAGAGTACTTTAGTTATAATGAGGTTACTTTACAGAGTTTGCATGCCACTCCATTTAGCAATTATTCCAAAACTAAACAAAGCATGCAAAATGGTCTCTCAACTATAGTTAGCGCAGAAAAAAAAAGCAAATTATCCCTGAGCATTTTAGTTAATAGAAATAAATAACAATACACATATGCTTTTAAATAAATTACTGTATATAGTTATTTGAACTCTCTGAGAAACTGCCATAATAAATTAACTATTCGCTCTGAATTAATTTTATTTTCTTGAACATCGATTAGAAACAAGCTGATCAGTACGTGGTTAAAAAAATGTAATGTTGTTGTCAAAATTATTCTTTAGAACTTCATGAAAATAATAAAATTTTTAATGTGATGGTACTTACTTTATCTTTATTACATTTTATTACATTTACAAAAACGGCAATTTACAAGAGAGAAAGAAAAAAAAAGCACCATGAATTATTAATTGGACACTAATGGGATTAGAATTCCTTAAAAGTGCATTTATGATTTAAATAATAATACATTACGATGAGAGGAAAAAAAAGGAAAAGTATATAAATATTAGGGTGGCCCTTATTTTTCAAAGTCGGAATTTTTTTGGGCACCCCCCCCTAATTTTTTTCCTTTTACCTTGAAATGAAAATGTGCAAAAGGATTTTTCCATATTTTAATATTAACCCGTGCCGCACAGCGGTTGAAGTTTGAATCCCATAGCGCGCCATAGTAACTATAGCTTAGTATGGGAATAGGTTGTCCGCTCGCTTCCTCTAGATCAGAATGACGAAAAAAGGAAATACTAGACATGAAATGAGCATGTGAGGTGAAGATAGATTTTTAAAATACATGGAAACTTGGTAAAATTTGATAATTATAGCATAATTTATAGAAAGGAAGATGAAAATGCACACTTAAAAGATAATCTGAGGGAGCGGTGCTACGATGTTTTTAAGGTGTCATTCACCTCATCTCACCAATATTTAAATGTCCCACTTCGGTTTTACAATTTACGGGAAGTGAAATTGACTGTTTCGGAAAGTGCCAATTTATAGTAGTGTGAGAATGCCTTATTTTTGGGGAAAAAGCGAGAATCTCAACAAGAAACCTTTACAAATGCATAGATAAAGTAATGAAATTATATTCAACTTGGCGTAGTTTGTAAAAAAGTGCTTGTCTTTCATCGGACATTTACAAAGAATCAGAACTTTCGTTTACGGATAATTTGAGCAATCTGTTAGACATCGCATCAGAAAATGCATTAAATGTAATGAAAGTTGAAGAGGACAGAAATTTTTTACTGAATCAAAGGAAGCCCGGTCGAGTTGGATGTTTAGGTGGAGTTGTTGAAAAGTTGGCTAAGCGTGAAGAAAAAGGATTATTAAGAAAAGAAGAGGAGAGACAGGCTAAGGATAACAGTAGTTCCGAGATGGTTCCAGATGATCGAGACTCATTTGAAGAAGCGTCTAGTGATGAAGATGAAGTAATGATGTCTGATAATCAACCAGTAGCACCAACAGTAGGGTGTATCGAAAAAAACTTTTTTTCAATTTTGATGACGTAATAGTGCGGAAAAGTTGTCTAAGGTGCCAGAGAGTACCTGTGAATTTTTTCAGAATTTTTGGATAATTTCTTAAGGTGCCACATTGACCCTGAAGTTCCCCATGTTAATCCAATGGGGCGCGCCGCCAAAAAGGCCGAAAATCGGTTTTTCGCCCCTCATTTCTACCCTAATCACACGACGAATGTCTCGTCTCGAGTTATGGACTCTATATGATGTATGCTACCCGAAAAAACTTGAATAATAACTTAAATCTCTATATTATGTTGATTGTGGGCTCTGATTTGAACGAGGAAATACGCGATTTTCGACGAAATTTGTGCATACAAAAAAACGTAATATAGATATTTAGGCTATTATTCAAGTTTTGTCGGATAGCCTAGATCATATAGAGTCCATAACTCGAGACGAGACATTCCTCGTGTGATTAGGGTAGAAATGAGGGACGAAAAACCGATTTTCGGCCTTTTTGGCGGCGCTCCCCATTGGATTAACATGGGGAACTTCAGGGCCAATGTGGCACCTTAAGAAATTATCCAAAAATTCTGAAAAAATTCACAGGTACTCTCTGGCACCTTAGACTACTTTTCCGCACTATTACGTCATCAAAATCGAAAAAAAGTTTTTTTCGATACACCCTAACCAACAGGTACAGATCAGTCTTTTCTTGAAGAAAAAGAAAGGGATTCATATGCGCCAAAACGCGGCGCTGCTTGCGGGCGCTTACGGTTGGAGCTGTAGGAATGGGGTTTTATTGAATATTTTTCCTATTTTACTTCAGCAGGCATCATCTAATAAACTTGTACCTCAGCTTTGGGAAGTATCAGTGTGAGAGAGCCATCACCAACCATCCATCGGAGATCACCCGCGAGCCTCCTCTTTTCTCGCTTTTAACCCTCGTGGAACTTCCCCCGTGCCACTGAATGTTTTTTCGATAGAATCTTGATAATAGGATATCCCAAAGATGATAAATAGGTTTTAATTCGGTGTTAAGTGCGTTCCGGCATATAAAATTGAAAAGAACCAAAAATGACGATATTTTCAGTATTTTCCCTATACATTAACATGGCAAACTTCAACCGCTGTGCGGCACGGGTTAATATTAAAATATCGGAAAATCATTTTGAACACTTTCATTTCATAGTAAAAGGAAAAAAATTAGGGGGGGGGTGTCCAAAAAATATTGAAAAATTTTTTTCTCCATTATAATAAGGGCCACCCTAATAAATATACAAGAAAACAATACAAAATAGATATTACAAATAATAGGATTGGCAATGGTGTCAGTTGCAAAATATATATATGTATATTTGAATATAAAAGTGTAAGTATAGTAAGTTAAATAAAAGCCAAATAACAATAAAAATACTTATAAAGAAAACGAAAGCCCTTTCTCTCAAAATAAAATAATAAGCATTGATATAAAACAAATATATCCAGTTAATTCATTCAATTCCTAAAAAATACCTTTATTTACCATTTATTTGTGCTTATAAGAAACTTAATAGTAAATTTTAGAGGTGTACAATTTGTGAAAAAGTAATTAATTTTATTTTAAGGAATAAATAAAACTTCGTGTATTAATGATTACTGATCTGCTCAACGAGTAAACCTTCGCGTTATCAAATGATTAAAACTTAAAACAACAATTAATAAACTTAAATAAAGCATGATTTTAAGGCTACATATCAATTATACATGATTTTTCATAACACCTTATTCATAAAATTCGAATCCAAATTACTTATGCTAGACCTCAATTAATTTTTTTTATCAAATTTGAATTTTTTTGTTTAAAATAGTACATCTAAGTTTTTACGCTGCTTATCTCTGTGCTCTCTTTAAAACAGTTTGCTTACGAGTAGGTATACTACAAAGTGAACAAAAAAAATAGTTATTTTACTCTAAATTTTTTGTTGTATTACGACGAAAATTTTTCGCATACTTAGAAAACTTATTTTTTCGTGAATTCTTCCACAGAAGAATGTAGATTTGTTTTCATTAAATCGCCACTAAAAAAATAAATTTTAAGGACAAGTTCTAAGTTACGGGCAAAGTGATTAATTGGGAATTATTAATAATGCCCAGAGTGGAAGCGGACAAAGTGATAAATTTCATTCATAAATTTCGTTGAATTTATAACATTGCCCGGGTATTATTAGTAATGCCCAATTAATCACTTTGCCCGTAACATGTGTTCAAATCAAAATGTTTCGTGACCTATCAGTTTAAAAAAACTAATTAATAGTCATTTGATCCTTTAAAATCACTTATAGAGATAATATAAAACTATATTGAATGCGATTAATGCTACTCTCTTTAAATAAACATTAAAGAATCTGAAGTTTCTATCCTATGACAAAAAAAAGAAAATATGCATATTTTCTCAAAGTACTTTTAATTTCCGTAATTATAGTTCCAAAGTAATTTCCTTTATTTTAAGAAATAATTTTTATAGTGTAACTATCCCCAACTAAAACCAACTATTCAACTTCAAGAGTACAAGCTCGTAAGGGAAGAAAAATTCCCCGATTTTATTCAAATCCACTTCCATGAAAGTATCTCATTTTGAAAAACGGATAAGTCTTGCTCCACGGAACACTCGCACACGGGGAACTACACTTTTTGGCATCAACCGATATCCACCGAAACTCGCATCAGAGAAATAAAGTTCTGGTAACGAAATAAAAATCCAGGGAAAACCCAATTACAGACACGACAAAAACCGCTCTAAGGGTTGAGACACAGTTACTGGAAAACGTCGCGTAGTCCATTAAGATCCTAATCAAACGGAGGGGAGAAAGAAGGGGACTCGAGGGGCAATGTAGTAGACTACTTTTGGTGAGATGACAGCAACCGGACACTGCCGGTTGAGAGGAGTTCTGTCAGAGAGGATTGGGCCTGTCAGTGAGAAGTTCTTCGACCGCTCCTCTACAGGAGTAGTCTACTACATCCCTTCTCGAGTACCTGACTATGATTTTAGCTGCCTGTGTTTTGGTCTAACGCTCCGGACACAGTCACTGAAAATCGACTAGCGGCGCGTTAATATCCTTATTAAGAGGAGAGGAGAAAGGAGGGGGACTCGAGAAGAGATGTAGTAGACTACTCCTGTAGCAGAGCTGTCAAAGTACTCCTCACTGACAAGCCTTACAGTGGCCGGTTGCTGTCACCTCACTAAAAAGTAGTCTACTACATCCCCCCTCGCGTCCACTTCTTTCTTCCCACAGTTTTATAAGGATCTTAATGGGTTGCGCGACGATTTTGAATAGTTTGATACCAAAAATATGGTACACGGATCAGTAACTAAAATGCCTTTTTCTGGAAACTGGAGAGGTAATTGATTACTCCTGTAGCAGTGCGGTCGAAGTACTCCTCACTGACAAGCCAGGCAGAGGCCGGTTGCTGTCATCTCACTAAAAGTAGTCTACTACATCTCTTCTAGAGTCCCCTTCTTTTTCCCCTCCCCTTGATAAGGATCTTAATGGGTCGTGCGATGATTTTCAGTGACTGTGTTTTGGTTCTTAGGCTCCGGACACATTCGGCTAAAATCATTGCGCGACCCATTAAGATCCTTATCAAGAGTAGTGATGGGCAAAATCGATAATTTTAGGTATCGAATACTTATAGGTATCGAATACTTTGGTATCGAATACTTATAGGTATCGAGTACTTTTAGGTATCGAGTACTTTTTTTCAATGTCGGGAAATGAACCTGAAGGGACAATTTTTTAGGGCCTATCCATAATCAGACTAATATTCAAAAAACTGAAAGCGATCCATCAAAAAGCCCCGTAGCTACGGGCCTGGAGGTGGATAGAGGCGAAGGATTTGGCGGGGGAAAAACCTAGCCGCGTCAAATTTCTCTCGCGGATGATAACGACTTGAGTTTGAGCGTTGCAAAATGAAAACGGAAACAGGCTGCGTTTGATCTACAGTAGGTATTATAAAGATTACTTCATTGAAAAATTTAAAACGAAATATGTCAATAAAGTATCGATACTTTTGTGGGTATCGAATACACTCGATACCTATAGGTATCGAGTACTTAAGTATTTGGTATCGATACCTGCCCATCACTAATCAAGAGGAGGGGAAAAAGAAGGGGACACGAGAAGAGATGTAGTAGACTACTCCTGTAGAGGAGCGGTCCTCACTGACAAGCCTTACAGTGGCCGGTTGCTGTAATCTCACCAAAAGTAGTCTACTACATCTCTCCTCGAGTCCCCTTATTTCTACCCTCCTCTTGATAAGGATATTAACGCGCCGGGCGACGATTTTCAGTGACTGTGACCGGAGCCATAAGAACCGAAAAACACCGAATCGATGCCAACAGGTGAGCCAACATCATCTCGCTCGATATCGCCCCCAACTTCCCGCAAACACCCCATTTACATTTCAAAAAGGGGCGGGAAAAAAAGGGAGGAGGAGGAAATAAATTAAATCTGTGGGGAAGGAAATAATGCATTCCGGTCCGAGAGAGCCCGGCCACAGATCAGGTATTCCAATCTCTCTCTGCTCAATCGGGACCACTCTTCCAGAAGGGCGATTGGATGGATCCCTTATTCAGATGGAGATTTGGGAGGAGGGAGGAAATGGAAAGTGCGTTAAGTGCCAGGTCACTGGACTGGTAGACAGTGTTCGGCACTAGTTAACTAGAAATAGATGCAACTAGTAGTTAACTAGTAGTTCAACTACTTTTGGTTTATATACCACAGAGTATAGAGCTTAACAGAGTGTTCATCTCCATAGACGCTAATGACAACTTTTTTAACAGGGCTTTTCCCATCGACAAACTTCAGGCCCAAGAGACCCGCCTCTTTTAATACCACATCTTTCCTGCTAATTCTGTCATTCGCCCACTGAAGCTGTCACTCAAATTCAAATCGCATTTAGCTTTTTCTGATTGGCCGCTAATGAACTGAATTATAATCTGCGAGCTGAATTAAATTAATTACCTCAAGAGGAAAACGGCCGTTTGGCGTCTCTGTTAAGCTCTATACTCTGTGGTTTATACTTAGTTCAACTACTAGTTAGACTACTTTTTTTAAAAACTACTACGTCGACTCCGCTTAATGTGATCACATTTGTCCAAGATCAGAATGATAACAATATCCGATTGATAATAATAAGCGGTTCTATACTAAAAAGTGGCAAACAGTGTAACTAAAGTGTTTGCATAAAAATCACAACTGTGTAGTCGTAGTCCTGATTTACGTATTTAAAACTATTTTCTAATATGTATTTTGCAACTTTAACATTCTTAAAGAAAAATATAAGAGCAAATCATATAGTATCACTACTACATTGACTTCTTTTGTATGTTTATGCATTAAAATTGACCTTCCAACGGGGAAAAAAATGAGGTTTTTAAGGGATTTCACCAAATTTTGATAACATTAAACGATAAACTGATCACATAAAACGATACATTTTGCGTTAATTTAAATAGGAGTGATCGGGACCAGTCAATTTTGATAACATTATCCGATTGATAACATTAACCGTGATCACATTAAGCGGATTCGACTGTAATTGAAACTACTTTTAAATTTTCAACTACTGTAAAAAAAACCTTGTTCAAAAGTGTGTTTGCAGGTTCGTGTTTGCCAAATTGAAGCATATTTAGTTAATGGTTTACCAGCTCGCTGCCATCATTATTTAATTATTCAGTTATTGTTTTTATACAGTTTTGTGTTTGTGTGTTTGTAATTTGTAATATGTTATTTGTCTGTATAATTTATTTTTCAATAATAACAATAACAATAACAATAACAAAAATAATAATAATAAAGTTCTAAAAAAGAATTTAAAAATATATAGATTGAAGAAATTCATCTAAATATTAAAAAAATGTGCTGCCATTTACCCATTTATCATTACAGTAGTCAATTTATAACATATGGCCGTGGGGAACCTAGTGGTTAAGGCATCGGCCTTGGGATCGGAGGGTCCCGGGTTCGATTCCCGACACCGCTGAAGACCCATCGAGTATATGCGGAGTACGTGCTCGTTAAATCTGTGGGTCCGAAAGTCCTGAGGTCGGTCATGGCGCAGTTTACCTTGGGTCCAGAGGTGTCTGGAGACTATTTCCCTCCCCTTCAGATGCATGGCAAAATTGTGGAGGTGGCGATAGATGGTGGCGGCATCTATCATCCGAGGCTGAAGTCGGACTCCTGCCTTTCATGGGCCTCACTTTCTCACTTTGCCTTAAATCCTGTACGCTTTGCGGTGGAGCTTGGATATTCCAAGTGGCATACGACAACAACAACAACATTTTATGTGATAAATTTTCAAATTTGGCACCTCCGACATTTTCTTTTCCTCCGCAACTTCTGTCATTTTTTACCTTTACTCCCATTTACAGTTAAAATCCTCCTGATGTTATAAAGTCATTTGCTTTCACTTGGAAGTAGTGTAATTGAATGTCAGTGTTTTTGTATCCCATGTAATGCTAAAATAATTTTTAACACAAGCGAATATAAGAAAAAATGGGCACTTCTAATATTAAAAACTAAAAGAAAATATAAAAATTTAAGAAGTACAATTTTGGTGCTTACTACGTTTTCCCGATCTTCATTTTTCTATACGAAGAGGCTTGACCTGATCTTCGTTGTGATGGAGATGCTTCGGGATGGAAGTGAAGTGAAATAATAATGCTGATGGAAAAGGGAAGAAATTGGACTAGAATGGACAATTCCCGTATTTTTTATTCGAATTGGATAAAAAGCAATATTTCCAGTAACACAAATGGTTTTACTTTCAAAAATCAGCTTTAAAAGTTTCAAAAAAATTCTTCAATTAGATATTTGAAAATAAAAATAGCTAAATTTGAGTTGCCGTCGAAACAGGCGTGACGTAATTAGGTACAAACTGACATCAAGATTATTCATACCAACTGACGTCACACAACTGTTTGTGACGTAGCAGCCGTTATCGCGCCTTTTTAAAAAGACAAACTTTGAAATTAAATTAATAAAGAACTAAACATGGGAATTGAAAAATTTTTGCCCCAAAATTCCTTTTTCATCGATCTTTATCGTATAAAAAAATAATAAAAAAATGCGGGAATGAGGTATTCTCACGTTTTGAGATTACATTTTATTAAAATAGTAGATAAAAAAACCATGAAGAATGACGTTTACATCAACTATTTCCGTAGCCTAGTTTCTGAGATATAAATTTTTGAAATTTCGATTTTTGTTTTGGCGGGAAAACACTTTCGAATCACAAATCATGCGCTGTGAGGTCACATCCAATAGAAGCCCGTTTTATGATCACGTGACAACAGAAAACACAATGGTTTTCATGCGCTGTGACGTCACATCCAATAGAAACCCGTTTTCTGACAACGTGACTTTTTTGACGTTTTGGCAAAAATAAAATTGAATTTTATATTATTTAAAACACATTTTTGAACTTAAAAATCCGAAATTTGGGAGTTTTAGACCATAATGTATCGAAAAAGTATGAAATCAAGCAAATCCCTCACTTGTGCAAATACCTCATTGTCCATTGGGATTTTTCCGCAGTCATTTTGTGATGTCATATTATGCAATAAACCTTTCACAAATAATTATGTCAAAAAAACTTACAAAAAAAGAAGTTTTACTTTACATTTTTTAATCATCAATTAATTTTACTCATGTAAAAAGAATTTTTGACACTAACTTTAGTTCAGACTGCCTATAAAAAGAGGAAATCTCAGTGTTGATTTTACTTTCATCGTGTTAAACATCTACATTTTTATAACGAGCCCTAAACACAAAAACTCCAGTTTAATTTTTAAAGAATGAAACTCGACTTTTAATCAAAGGAACCCCATTTAATGCACGCTAAGATCTATAAATAGCCCCATCCAGGGAATATCGAGTAGGTACTTTCGAGAAGGTGGGCTCTCTTATGACGCTGATGCTGATTCGGAATCATCTCCAAAATGCATTGAATCGATTTCTAACTTAAAAGGGAGCTTAAAGTAGGCCGAAATCCGATTGAAGGTCTTAGTTGCAGAGAAAATGGATCGTGCTATCCACTCACTGCCTTAAAATTTATGCTTTCCGATCTTCTTTTTCCCCGTTCAGATTCCTCATAGTAGAGAAAAGGTATACTTTTCTGATACCAAAGTACTTTTGGAGTTCTTTAAGAGATCAAATGTGCGTTTTAAAATTCGAATGCTGCTACTTAAATGCATTTTATACCAACAGTACTTCGAATAAAGGGGATCTCCTAGAGAAGTGGTTCCCAAAGTGGGTTCCGTGGGGTTCCACGAAAAACTTTAGGGGTTCCATGTGACAAACTTTATTTCATTAAAAAAAATAAGAATGGACAGTGCCGCCCGCCCCCCCTTGGACTCAAAAAGGTTCTCAAAATGAGTTAAAACCCTACTTTAATCAGTCGAATATAAAAATTTTTTGGAAGATCCCCCCCCCACGATACCACAAGGGGATCTTTCGTGATACTTTTTCGGAAAATCACCAACATTTTGCCAAAAGGTAAAGATCATTGTCTGGAAAAGTGCCCCCCTTGTTCTGGATTCGCGCCTGGTTGAGTATTTTTTTTTGAAAATTCGTTGATTAAATAAATAAAAATATTCAGAGTACCGCGATCATCGGCAACAAATTTGGAGGGTCCCATGACCAAAATAGTTTGGGAATCACTGTCCATAGAGCAGCGGTTCTTAAACTGTGGTCCGCGGACCTCCTGGGGTCCGCGAGTAACCTTGGGGAACACTCAAGTTACCTTTGAGTATTTCCCAAATATTTTTAAAATGAGATAAAACACTAGTATAAAGGGGCATATTTCAAAAAAATTTCTTGGGGAGGACCCCCAGCCCCCTTTAAATTTTAACTTCTATGTGCAATTTCTTCCTTGAAAATTCTTTGGCATTCTAGGAGCTGTTCTCTAACCAAAAATGTGTCAAAAAGAACTAAAACACTACTTTATGAGGCAAATTTTCAAAAATTTTCTTGGGAAGACCCCCAGTACCCCCCTTTATTACTTGAAGTGATTGTAAAATTTTACCATAATATGGAAAATTTGGGGGTATGCACGGCATTCATTTAGTTTTAAAAATTAAAATAAAGGTATTTGATATAATTATTTATCACAAATTTAGTTTTATATTTTTATGTAGTTCAAGATGACTTGGGATTTTCTTCTCTTTATCATCGATTCATCGAAAGCCAAAATTTACGATTGATGGATGTTATTATTAAAAAATGGAACTCTAAACCTCCCTTCAAACTTCAGATACTATCAGTATTTTTTAATGGTTCTATTGCACAACTTAGTTTAACTTCTTAAGAGGTTTCTAAGTTGTCAGATAAAAATATAACAGAAATAAACGGGTTAAAAAATACATATATATTTTAAAACCAGAGGGAAACATTTAAACGCATTAAATCTCCTTTTATACAAATACAAATTAAGTCGACCAACTACAGGCGTAAGCCCAGCAAGGTTGGTCCAGTCTTTTTAACCCAAACTACCGGAATCCCAGTATCTGTCAATTTTCCTCTTGAACTCGTTTACCCCACTTGAATATACAATTGTTTCAGGCATCGCATTCCATCTATCCACTACCCTATTAAAAAAATAATGCTTCCTACAATCCGTCTTAAATTTTCCTTTATTCAATTTGAATTTGTGACCCCTTGTTCTATTACCCGTATTGAAATCTAGTCCCTCTGTGTCCTCTTGCTTTACCATTTTAAAAAGTTGAATCAAATCCCCTCTAATCCTTCTTTTCTCTAGAGTGAACATATTTAGCTTCTTTAATCTTCCCTCATAACTTAAACTGGATATACCCTTGACCATTTTACTAGCCCTATGCTGAACCCTTTCAATTGAATCAATATCTTTTTTTAAGTATGGAGACCAAAACTAAACAGCATACTCTAGATGAGGTCTCACCAAGCCTCTGTATAGTGGTAAAATAATATCTTCGGACCTTGAAGATTTTTGTATTGTTTGCTTAAAAATTAACAGTTATTTTTTAATAAGTAAGTTAATTTTTTTTAAATTGTGTTTTCAAAAAAGTTTTAGGTGCATTAGGCAGCAGACATTAAAGTGTTCTTTCATCAAATGCAAGTGAAAACATATTTTAAAGAAATAACATTGAGTTTAGAGAGTTTTTGCTTTATTGAACAAATTTCCGGTACACAAAATGATTTTTCTAACTTTAAAAGAATGTTTCCGGCACACCATTTGAAGAAATATTACTGTGCTGTGAGACCGTCTTATGTTTACTATAATGCAAGGAATAAATAAGTAATATTCAGTTAACGGAAAACTGTTTGAAGTAATTTCGTTCTTTATGGTAAGAGACTTACCAAACATTACGAAAAGAATCCCAAATTGATGATTTTGATAAACAGGGGGAAAAAAAACTTAATTTAAATGGGTCATTTTCAAAATTTGCTTACATTTGCTGTCCCGAAGGTAAAACATTAAAATTAAACAATTAATCATTATTAAAATTTCTGTTTAAACTTTGATTTGGGTAAAGTAGACTAAATGCAATATTTCTAGCTTTTAATTAATAAAAAAAGCTTTAAAATTATGTAAATAAAGATATTTAAAAATACGAAAATAGCCAAAAACGTTTGTCCCTAACGATTTTCACGAAATTAAAAGTAGTTTTATTGTTATTTAATTTGACTTTTTGAAAGAAAAAACGATAAATATCAAAATTATGAACTATTAAAAGGTTATTATAATTGTAAAAATTAATTTTTTGAATTTAATATTTTTACAAATCAATAAAATATTTTGTCCCTCACTTTATGTCAACTCCCGTTACAGGCGAATAAATTTTAAAAAATATAATAATAATTATGCTTTAAAAATGTAGAAACACATTCCAAACGATTGTTTGTTTACTTTAGAATATATTTAAACCGTGTTTTTATTCTTTGGCTCGAAAACTATCGTGTTTTAGAAGAAATTATCTGTCGTCAAGGTAGCGTATTTTTATTAATGTCAACTCCCGTTACGGTAATTTTTAATATTAAATAAACTTTTTTGGAAATTTTAACCCCAGAAATATAGTTATTTATTGATATAAATAGATATATGGATATTTATTTCAGTTTCCAACCATGCATGTATGTTTTATTCTGTCATTTTATTAAAAATGTCAACTTCCGTTACCTGTCAACTCCCGTTACTATTATGTCATTGATTTTGAAAGTAGTATCAACAACTTTCCCTTTTTACGAAGGATTTGACATTTCTCGCTTGATTTATCGTTAATTTCATTAAAAAAGGGATCTTGCATATTTCATTTAAAGAGAAATACTTGTATTTGATATAATACACATAACTATTTTAGTTTAGGTCTTGTTTCCGTCGCGTTGCACAGCACAATGAGAGTTTAAAAATGATTTGTAACTAATTTTGTAGGTCAGATTTAAACTTATTTCTAGAAGTAAAATACTCTATTTATTTTCATAAGGTTCGTTTCATTGTTTCTCGAACTCAAAGAGAGCAGCTGATTTCATAGGATTTTACCGGCTGCTTCCTTCACCTGCCTTTTTTATGACGGCTCGGGTCTGGTTTACTCTTAGATTCATACTCTACAATTCATTCATATTAAAGTATTCATGACTAAACTATGGGCAAAAGTGTATGACCAACTGCTGTTCCATATACTTGAAACATATATAAGAACTCCTATATTAATATTATTACGAAATTATGAAGTTTGAAAAAAAAAATTTTTATTTTGAAATGTAAGCGTATGGTGAAAATGACCCAAATCCTTTCATTGAAGAAAGTGGAAAAGAAGAAGAATAAAAAAAATACATTTTTCGTTTAGGAAGAATGTTTTCGCTTCTGGATTTTGATCTTATTCCGATAAATGATTAACGAGCATTAGCAATTCTAAACAGAGGGCAACTTTTTCCCGGGGTACTTCGCGTGATGCCAAAACGCGTGCGAAAGTAATGGTATGCGAAAACGAAAAATGTTTTTAGAGAAAATACCTACGAACGTCTAAAAATAAAAAAGCTTTTAAACGCATAGAAAATAATTAGCGATTTCAAAAGATTTTTAACGAGAAAATGGAGGCACATCTGTAAATTTATTTCTCCTGGAGAAAAAAATGGCGTCTTCATTAGGTTTTTATCAGATCCTCTTCTGCCGAATTTTCAGGTAAGGGAACGTCCATAAATAACGGGAGGTGTTTTTTCTAAATTTTGGACCCCTCCCTCCCCCTTGGTGAGATTTTGCTGGACCCCCCCTGAAATAATCACTCGAGGTTTTTACTATAGCTTTTCAGCAAATAAATTTGTGTTCTAGCCAGGGTTGGCTAGATTGGACCCAATTGGGTTGGACCCAATGGTTTTTTCTTTAAAAAAACCCATGTGAAAAAACCCACATTTTGGACCCATTTTTGGGTTTTTTCAAGAAAAATCAAGATTTTGGCAGTTCTTTTAAAATTTAATGTGTTTTTTTCAAAGTTTAGGATATTTTTACAATTTTAATGATTTTTTCAAAATTTAAACTAGGTTTTAAAAATTAAATGTTTTTTTTTCAATTTCAGGGAGTTTTTTCTAAAGTTAAATAGGTTCTTTCATTATTCAGTGGTTTTTTTCAATATTGAATGGGGTTTTTTTCAAAATTTAGGATGTTTAAAGTTCAAACTAGATATAAAAATAAAAAATAAGGAAGATTTTTTCTGAAGTTCAGTGAGTTTTTTCAAAGTTGAATAGATTTCTTTCAATATTGAATGGGGTTTTTCAAAGTTTAGGATATTTTTTAAATTTTTGTGGGTTTTTTCAAGGTATAAAAACTTTGAAAAAAACCACTTAACTGTGGAAAAACTGACATTATTTTGACAGAACATATTTAACATAGAAAGAACTGACTAAAATTAAAAAAAACTCACTTACTTTATAGGAGAAAACCACTTAATATTGAAAAAAAACACACTTCTTCCTAAAAAACCCAGTTTTATCTGGGTTTTTTCAGAGTTTTATTGAAAAAACCCGATAAAACCCAACCCACTTGGTTTTTAAAAAAAAAAACCCGGGTTTTTGCCAACCCTTGTTCTAGCTATGTTCTAATCACATGTTTCGTCTTATCAGCATTGCACTTTACATATACACTACAAAAACTTTGATACAAATCCATGTTTGAATCCAAAACATGCTCTCAAACTTATAATTATTATAACTAACTGGCTATAATGATTCTCTGTTTTGACTAATCAGCGCGTTTTTCTTAAACTTGTGCTTAAAAAGATAAGAGAAAAACCGCATATTTTCTAAACTAAAAGTTGAAGTGATATTTTAATTGACCCCCTCCCCCATGATGCATGATATTTTGTTGGAACCAGTTTCCCCCTTTTCGCCTTCTCATAATTTATGGATGCCCCCTAATGAAGGAAACGTAAAACACGCCGTTAGAAGTTTGTTCAATCGTGTATTTTATTCGGTTAATGATCTCCTTAAGTTGCTCCGAAGTGTACTTTGCTTTTGTCGCGGTTACAGTTTTTTCCTCCTGCTTCTTGTGATTAAAGGTGTATTTTGTGCATCGGTAATGGATCATAAATTACTCTTTTTTTAAAAAGATGGGGAAAATTTTAGCTACCACTTAGAAAAAATGAAGTTATCAATAGAAGGTACTTTGAAACTAAAGCGTATGAAAGAAATGTCCTAATTCATGATTAAAGTAACAAGAAGGGACACTCAAATCAAGATTAAATTATTTAGTTTTTTTTAAAATTGAAGCTGAAATATATTTATGTTGTGAAGTCGGTTTTATACTTCAACAAAAGTGGATAACTCTCAAATAGAACTTTCTCTAAATATAACAAAAAAAGCTTTTAGAGAGAATTTTACATTAGTAAAATTTTCGTGTAAGATACTATAAGTTTATGCATGCGCTTATGTATGTAACTTTAATTGACCCGTTGACCCTCTTTTGACCCTTTTTTATTTTGATGAAATAGCTTTATTTCTCCTCCAGAAGAGATATATGCTCACCCTATTGTTACAAAAATAGTATAATGCAAAATAGCAAGATTTTAAAAGAAAAACTAGATATAAGTTTACCATTATTTACCATTTATTTATTATGATTTACCATTTAAAAAATATAACGATAATCTAAAAATATAATTAAATGAAATTTTAAATTTTAAAACTGGTAATTAAGTATATTTTAAAATATTTTTATTTGAAAGTTCATCTTAGCTTTTAAATAAAAAGTTTTATCGAATAGTATTGTTGTTAAAATAGTTTTTATGGAAACGAACATGTAAATAAAAAGATGATCATATTGTAGCTTTAAGAAAGTTGGTTCACAAAACAAAAACTATTGAAAATGTTAAAGCCCTTTCAACTAGAAATATTAATGCAAAAATGAATTTCGAAATGGAATATGCTTCAATTATTGAATAGTTTCACAGAAAAAATTTATTAAAATCCTGTATGATTAATCAAGGGTTCTAAATGGCTATATTTTAGGTAATTGTGGGAGATTTTTTATGATTTTTCTGTTTTTTTATGGGGATCATGCGGTTAAATGTAGAAATCGTTCAAAAATTACAATGCTTGACAACTGTATGGATTTTAATACCTTTCACCTGTTAAAATAAGGTATAAAATGTATTGAAAATTTTTAAAAAGAAAGCTATAATGCCACCCGTGCAAGGCCAGGCATATCATCTAGTAATTATAAAAAAATAATAAAAAATATTCCGTGTAAATAAAATGTATTTGAAGAAGTTGTAATCTTTAATGGTTCAAACCATAAAGACAACATTACACTTTCTATAAGTTCCTTGTAATAAGCTTAAAAGATTGCTTAAGCTTACTGAAGAGTTAAGAAAATATTTACCTCAATCTAGAGAGAAAAGTGTCCCAAATGATGATTTAAATGAAGTTTTGATGATTTGCCTAATCATTAACTGCAATTAACAAGGAACATCTTAAGCAGTCAAGTAAACAGGCATTGTCTGTCTTCTTAAAACAGGTACAAGTAAAATAGATAAAATTACAGTTTAAAACGAAGTATTACTGGAAAGTGAAAAATTGTCGATTTGGAGAAACTTTCGAGTTAAATAGAAAATTTTTTCTATGTAAATGCTTAAGAATAATATGTAAAATTTTATTCAAACGCGGATTTCGGTTTATACCTTTTTTCATATGGTGTCTTAAAATAGTGTGGGTAAAACTTTGTGTTAAGAGTGTTTTTTGGGGGGGGCTCTTTTAGAATATTCCCGAGCAACACAAGCGTTTAAGATTCGTCCAATTTTCGTCATGTGTAGACAAATTTCTTTTACTTCTAGTAGCAGTTACATTAACTTGACAAACTTCATATGATCTGTGCTACTCACCCCTAAAGAAGAAAATTTTCAAAATTGTTGTAGGAAAAACTGCATACTTACATGCAAAAAGGCTTCAAAAAACAACTGCAGGCTTCTTTAAGTAAACTGCACAGCATATCAGACGCAATTTTGCAGATGGTTTTGGAGGGGGCCACGCTAAAAAAAGAGCAGATGCGTTGCTTACTAAGGAGCTAAAAAGAACAAAAACGGTTTAATGTAGTTTTTGAGAATATATCCTTTTACTTATATCCTTTTTAATGCAACGTTATTATTTGGGAGGCAGATAATGTACGTTGATAAACCCAAAAGCATCACAAAGCCAATAAATTTGCACAACCTATCACATCTCCTAATCAAAACATATCCCCAACAATCCATTCTTTACGAACATCCAAGAGCATTCATTGCTTCAGGTGTGCCATCTCCCACCCAATCCAGGTCACGTGATCAATCGCCCCTCCGCCCTTATGCATCACACTTACGAGAGAACGACCTCCGAACCCTAGAATTTACATATCTCACCTATGTATTCCCATTCTGATAAATGGCAACAGGACTTCCGAGAAATATCCGTTTCGGACGGATCATCATTCGTTCGGCATCCTGCATCCGTCTTAAAAGCTCTACTCTAGAGCTTATTTAGCTTTGATTTACATTGGAGGATTGGAAAGGGAGTGCATTATTGTTGTATATGCAAAGGGGTTCGGTTGTAGCTAGAGTGCAGTTTTATGGTGATTTTGCGCGCGTCTAGAGTTTTATGACCGACTCGACACTAGTGACTCCTAGAGAGCCTGTATACGAGAGAGAGAGGCGACAACTCAGACGGTTTTCTGCTCGCCACAGGCGGTCCCCTCCATAGGATTAGCATGGGACGCGAGACAAGCGGCATGATACAGTTAGGACAGAATTTTGGACAGAACTGGATGCGCAGAGAGACGCTTTTAAGCGAGTTGTCGCCTCTCTCTCTTATACAGGCTCTCTAGTGTCTCCTGGTAGCTTTTAATTTCTATGGAAGTGCTAAGTGCGAATGCTCCAGAACTTAGGCAGGAAGAAAATCCAATTGAAAGTGTTCACTGCTTTAAATTCTGAAGCATGCGCACTAAGCACTTTTATACGAATTGAAAGTTGTCATGAGACACTTGTCTCGACAACGCTGCGTCGGGCAGTGGACATCTCAACCATCTCTTTGTGTGGTTAGGTAAGGTCAATTAGCGAACAAAAGAGTTCAAGAGTTCCCCTCCTATGAAGGGGATGCCAGGGAAAAACCCCTAACCAAACAAAGAGATGGGGGACTCTGCCGATAACCACTGCCCGATAAGGGTTGTCGACCCAATCGTAAAACTCTGCAGTCCTTTATCACAGTTTTAAATGGTTGGCTGTTTGGATTTTTATGGTACGAGGCCCCAATCAGGGAATAGAGTGCCAGACACGACAGATTACATTAAAAACAAAAGAACAAAAAAGCCTTAGTCCGATGTAGTCTATGCATCAATTGTAATAAAAGTTCAATTCAAAGTATTATAAAAAGGTGATGATGTAGTAACAGTTAAAATCTTAGATGTGACGAATAAAACCAATGAGATGGGTGAACTAGAGTACAAGTTTAAAATCTGATGAATTGGATAAAATTTGTGGTAGGTTATAATTTCTTCGTTTAAAAACACGATCTCTCATAACATTAAAATAAATCACAGCTTTGATGTTAAAATTCTAGGATTGAATTCGAAGTTTCTCCTGTAAAAATTGAAATAAAAAGTTAATAGGGTGGGTTGGGGTAAAATGGGTCACTTTTAAGGTACTTTCACATTCTAAGTTTTATTTCATCAAAATTATTACTTTTTAAGGATTTCTTTGAATTGGAATTTGACATTACAATCCTTCAGAACAATTTCATCTAATTTTATCAAATATTTTTAAATTATAAGTTGGTTAAACTTAGCATCAAAATAATGACCAATTTTACCTCAACGTGGGGTAAAATGGGTCTCATTGCAAAAAGATGTCAAAAATATATTTTTTACTAAATAGACATGAAAATAAGAAAAAAAGGCAATCGGCTAAGCCGTTTTTATCTGAAAAAACTTGTATTAAGTTGTACTTTAATGAAATTGTAAAAGTCCGAAGTTAATGGACATTGTTCAAATATAGCAATTAAAATACTTCATTTGGAGAAAAAAATAAACTTGTTTGACAGTTCAATGTATATTTGAAGGAAATAAGTTAAAAACATTGCTTTTACTTAATACAGAGGCCTCCGAACTATGATCCATTTTACCCCAAGTACAAAATCTATAATAATAAAAGAGCTTTACCATTCATCGATCGATCGATTCATTCACCTATCAACGCACAGCAAAATCTACCGGGGCTAAAGACTCGAAACTTGGTGTGGTGAAAGATCTTACGGTGTAAGCGCGCACTAAGAAGGGATTTTTCGAAATTCCTTTTTTCTGATCCACAGGGATGCTTGGAGTGATTTCTACGTTTTTGAACCTAGCTCCGTTCCAAATGACCCCAGATCTTTGTAATTTAACAGGAAGGTACCTATATACAATATCTAGAAAGGCATTTTTCAAATTTTTGATATTCGAATTTTAAGGGGTCTAAAAAATTCAAAAACCTGTTTTTTCTGAGCATAAACAAAGTTTTACATTTTCGAAGAAAAATATACTAATAATTTGATATTTCGAAGCGACCTGTTAGTAATAGATTCTTAATAATATTTCAAAGAAAGTAATTTCTGGATTTTTCGATATTCCATTCTAGAGGGGTTGCACGGGAGTTTGAATATTTACTCCAGTTTTTAGTTTTTGCATTCTAGCACCCACATTATTAATGCGATTGGTATGAAATTTTAGCACGTTGTTCCTCACACTATCGGGAAGGTTTTCAAAAAAGAATTTTTAAAATCAAAGCATTCCAAGCAGTCTTTTTTGGACCTTTTCTAAATTCTTATGCGTAGCTTCAATGTTAAACTGATAACGGTTATTGCTCCATCCAAGTGACGCAAAACCACTATTGTTGTAAATATTTATTTAAAAATATTTTATAGCGAGTAGAATTTAAAAAAAAATCTGATGAAGAAATAATTTGTGATAAAATAAATTTTTTGCAATAATCAAAAAATATTTAACCGAAAATTTTTAAATTTTTTTACAAGTAATAAAATTTAAATAACAATAGTATTTCATCAGAAGCATTTTAGATGGTTGGTGTCAATTCAAATGATGCTTACATTTATTTTATGTTTGAAGGCGATTTCTTTTAGCGAATATGTTGGAAATAAATCAACAAAGGGGGGTTCAGGGGGTCTCCCCCTGACCTTTTTAAATTTTAATTAAAATAAAACCGGTTATTAACACTTTAATTCCCGAAGTTTCTTTAGGTTTTATTTACATCTTAGGGAAGTGTATTTATTTTTTATTTGCTTTGAATTTTATGAAAACAGGGATGAAGGGAAAAATAAGTATTAAGTCAATAGAAATTGCTGTTCAATAATAGACCTCTACCTTTATTTTGAAGCGAAGGTGGAAGATTTTGCCACAACTATGCATTACGAATTGGAGAAATATATGGAGGATATTGTGAAGGGAATAAAGATATAGCACCTTGAAATAAGGGGGCTAAGAGGGTCTCCTTCCACTTTTTTATAATTTGAAAATATCACTCTTAAAAATGAGGATTTCACACATTAATTCTTAACAGGTGGTGTTTTTAAAGTTTTTTATGTATTAAGGAAGTAAAGCATAAAAGAAGAATTCTAGCGGGAAGCCAGTTGACCCTATTGCCCCTAAATGACGCCCAGGAAAGGAATATAGGGAAGAAAATAATTCTTATTTATTTTATCACCTAGATTGAAAATCCTTTTTTTTTCCGAGCAACGGCGGGTATATCAGCTAGTATTGTTATAAAAGATAAAATATTTATATTTTTCTAAGCTGATTGGCTTGAAATGTCTCTCAGACTTTCTTTTATGGAAAAATATTACTAAAGTCTGCTGTAATTTATTACAATATATAGATATTTGGCAAGTTGGTAAACCCTGTTTTTTCGACACCATTTACCGTTCAAATTAAGTATTTTTTCAGTTATTAAATTCATGAATCTAAATTTTTGACAGTCGGAAAATGTTGCCAACAGATAAAAGATTATAATACAAAAAAATGAGCGAAAATAATTCAATTTAAATTTGATTCATATCGAGTTAATGAAAACTGACCCATTTTACCCCAAGACCCACTTTACCCCAACCCACCCTACTTTTCCAAGCAATAATGTGAATCTGAGGTTTGCGAACGCGCGATTCAAGTATTTTTCTATTTAAATTATAAACTTTTTGAAACAGAGGTTCTTGTTTTTTAATGTGTAAGCTATAATTTATTTCTCATACTAGCTAAACACTTCAAACTATTTCATTTTACCGATTCATCTATTATAAAAAAGTACCAAAAGTTCTTGATATAACCTGGTGTTAACCTTGGTAACTTTGGTGATATAACCAATTAAATAACCAATAAATTCTAAAAAAAAATCTCAGTATTTTTTTTTCTTCTTCGAAAGTACAGTGCAGATGAAGTTTTCTCGGGGAAAGAAAAAAACAGACTAGGATTTACGCCTAAAAAATCCACGGAAACTGAAAATTCAGTCCTAAATTTTTAATTAAGTTCAGTTTAAGTTTTACCGTTTATTCTCTTGGGGATGCGTCGTAAGAGTGAGTAGACTTCACCTTTAAAGGGGCAGATTTGCCCTTCTTAAAGTTAAAGGAGGGAAAAGTTTTCTGAAAAAAAGCCTTGCCTCTGATCCTTTGATAATTGGGTACCTTTAAAAGAAAAATGTCAGGGCTTAGGGTAGGCGAGTTTTATCTAAAATTGGGAAGTTAATACGAATTTTGGAGTAAAATTGGGGTACTTCTCCAAGGAAAGCTATCCAGCCATAGTTAAGTGTAATTTGAAAATTGAAGTGTAATTGAAAAGAAGTTAAATTGTAATTCAACGAGTATTTAGCTTAACAGGTGGTAAAACTAAATCCTGAAATTTTATAAGTCACCTATATATTACTTTTGAAAACTTGTTTAAGAGGTCTCTTCATGTCTTGAAACATTGGAACCTGGAAATACTCAAGTGAGTTAGTAATGTTTTCAAACGGTAAGTTGTCAACGCAATGGTTTCGAAGTAAAATTACAAAAATAAGAACATTTCATACCTGTATTTTATTTTATTTTTAATTTACGAGTCGATGAATCTTTCTGTGTATCATTTTTCAATCCTAGGATTTTTTTTTAAATAATAGAGCAAAAACACAATTTAAAACAGGTTTCAGATTATATGTTTTGAATTGACTTGCAGATATATCCTAGCTAGGAGATTGTTACAACACCAGTGTTCTTTAAATAAAAATGTTACTTCATTTTCAACGGGAAAAATGTTTTTCAGTACTGATTTCCATAGGAAAAAACTACCATAATACGATATATTCATGAAATTGCATCAAAATAATTTAGATCGTGCTCAGAAACGTCAAAATAAATAGCACTTTCTAAAAATATGAGGAATATCGCCCAGTTTCCGCCGAGCTTCTATTGGCACACTCTTGATGCCATTCCAAATCACATAAACTTTCATTATTATTCAAGACCCTTTCAATCCGAAGAAGAAGATCCATCCCAAAAGAAAGAGCAGTGGTGGTATTCTTTAAAGGAGGAATAAAACGTATCGAAATATATTTTTAAAAAAATAAATTGCTTTATTTATCGAAAATACGATCCCTTGAACCATTTGCTGGCGAAATAATATCCTCTTCTGTTGAAAGATTGTATTGATGATGTGTATTCCCCCGAGGCCCATAGATCGCTTTATTGTTGCTGCTCCGAAAATAACTGAAACCTGTTACCTTTGATAGACGTTGGCTGCATTGATTTTTAAATATACGGGAAGAACAAATACATTTCGGATGGTTGTTGCTATTTTCCCGTTTCATCTATGGTGAAGGTTTTTTTCTCGAACGTATGTCTTCGTTTGTATCAGATTTCGATAACTCTTCCCTTTAAGAAGAAATAGTTCTAAAAAATATTCTTGAAATTACTTGGACTTACTTTTTATTGGTTAAATATTGGTGGTTGGTTGAAAACTGAGGATTATATTTATTACAGATACAAAACATGCATTAAATTCTCATAAAATATTTTATTGAGGCAATTTTAAGATGGTATATGCAATATCTTATTAAGCAAGCATTAGTGTGCTGCTCAAAGGTATGGTTAAGAAACTAAAAAATCGATCGATTCAATTCCGGAATCGATTCTTTCGATTCTTGGATTTGATTCCTGAGGTTCGATTCCGACCTGGAATCGATTCCTTAGGGCCAGAACTGAAATTAGTAGAATCAAACTTATATATTTTAATTACAAATTAAAGATAATTAGTAATTACTTTAATTCAATTACTAACCAGTAAAATATTAATTATTTGTTGACATACTAATTAATTAGTAAACAAAATTGTTAATAGCTATCAGTGTTAATTAGAAAATTAAATATGATTCGAAAGAATCGATTCCTGCTGGAATCGATTCCTTAAAGGGTTCGATTCCTTGGTATCAAAGGTAATCGATTCCGATTATATTCCGGAATCGATTCTTTCTGAAGTATTTAGAACCCTAGGTATAGTTTCCAATAATAAAAACTAAAATTGAAAGAAAAAAATAATTTCTGATTTACTTTAAAGCCAAAGTTTTGAAATATTTTTACTAGAGAAGAAAACTTTTCGGTGTATGCGGATTTAGACTGTTATTGCATGTACAAAAAAACACCCAATGGGGTCAATTCATCGTCGGGCATTACTATTGATTATCACGTGATAGCTACACAATACAATGCAACTGATACTCACTGAGCTATATAACAAACTGGAGTGACTAGTTAGCGTGCTGATACCGCATCACACCGCGGAAAGGATTTCCATTTTCTTTTAATTTTCCCCATCTGGTAGCACAGTTGTATGCACCGATTGAAACGACCATTCTAAATTTTGCTCATATAATATTTTGAAAAACAGGCATGGGCGGATTAAAGGGGGAAATGCTCTTCCAACTTTGCTTCAAGCTTGCCCCGATTGCTGAGAGCAATCGGGGCATTGTAACCTTCCGCGCTGGCATGATCAATCGCTTGTTAGAGTATCGGAGGTTGACACTCCAGTTTGTTTTATAGCTCAGTGCTGATACTATGCTGCTAGTAATGCATTCACTAGTAAACAAAGCTATGAATGTAGCTATCACGTGAATTGAGTCCATTACAGTAGATCACGTGAAGTATTAAAAATATACAAGAAAAAAATATTAATATCTCAAACCCAAGAGTTTTCGAAAAAAGTTCTTTCTCGTAAAATGAAGATTTTTAAACTTAACGCTTTAGTAAAATTTAGTGATACAAAATGGAAATATCAACTGCGGAGCTATTTTTTAACAGATATTCGAATTTCAGAATATTTTGCCAAAAGTGCAATATGATTAACAGCAGCTTGCTTTTGTCTTTGCCTTTGGCGAAAATCGATAAAAAAGGAATATAAACCATTCACAATAACTGCCTACTATAAAAGCTTTAATTAGAAATATCTTAAATAAGAAGAGTTAACAATAAAGCTCTTCAAAACCCGATTATTCTTTGAGCACTTGGCTATAAAAGGTTAAAAACCATTAAAACACTTCAATATAGGGAGCTCAGTAAACAACAACGGCTTGCCATATAATACATCTCTAATCGCAGTAGTTAAGAACATTTTCCCATAACCATCTATTGACGATTTTTAAGCTATTTGACGTTAGAAAACCAAATGGTTAAACCATTAAAAGCTGGGCACTCAAAATGCTTTTAAATACAACAACATTCACTTAACTGGGCCAGTATAAAATTTCTCTGCAACCGTTTTGCCCCAATTAAAGGGCGACATTACCGCCCTCAAATAAAACGCCCTCAAAAGATAAAGCTACTAACAACCGAAAATTAAAAACCGAACACGCTAAATCATCTCAAGAGAAAGAAAGAACCCCATCTTAACCCCTCTTAAAAGAGATTGGGACCATTGCTAAGGGCCGCTCCAAACTAAGCTGCTTGAAGACGCGAGAGCAATTAAAAACTGGTTAAGATCTTAGGCGCCATTCATTAATAACGTAAGGGCCCCGAGGGGGAGGGGGGATTGGAAAAATTTCTACATACCCTTACTTGGGGGTGGGGGGTCAAACCCATTCTTACGTAAGATTTTCCAAGATAATTGTAAACAAATTCCAATTATTCTAATCAAATTTCTTTTGAATAACCCTAGAAAAACTTAAAAATGGTGTCGATCTCGGTATATTATCGAATCTTTAATTTTAAAAAATGGTATATCAGATGTATCTTTTTTATTAGAGTAGCAATCAAGTTAAGATAAAAATAAAACTGTTAAAGTCATCTTCCAGTTGTCATAAGTCAAAATAAAATAAAAACGAAAAGAGAGAGAAATCTTTATTAGTTTTGGTTCCAACTTTTTTTTGTTCCAACATTTTATAATTTTGAAAAACGAAATGGAATCTTACGTAGGGAGGAGGGGTTTGAAAAATCTTACGTACCCTTACATGGGGTAGGGGGGGGGTCAAAAATTGCCAAAATCATCCTTACTTAATTAATGAATGTCCCCTTATAAAGAGAAAGGAGAAAGCATGGAGTTGAGCCCTCAGTCCCCTCTCTTGAGTTTTTTATTGCTTTCGCGTTTTCAAGCAGCTTAGTTTGGCGCGGCCCGATCGATCCTAAAGGGTTGTAATGAGTGATTATTTAGTCCCGCAGTTGAGCCGTAGCGGAAGGACCGATTCAGGGACGATAAGCGGATGATAATGGGATGCAAATGGGACGAAAGAAAGATGATGGACGGGCGAATGGAGATTTCTTGTTCTTGGGTTTCAAGGGGTTATGAGGGGATCCTCACGCGGGAAAGTAATGCCGCGACGAAATGAAATGTTTGAAATTATTTTCGATGCTGGAGTAATGTACAAAAATACTTTTTTCAATTCTGCGAATCAAAATTGGTTACGGTTCTATAAAGTAAAGTATGATTTTGTGGCGGTCAACAGTAATGTGCAGCGCCACCTATAACCTCACAGATAATAGGTTTTGGTGGAGTGGCAACGGGTAAAAAAGAACTACTACTTGGACTACAACTCGAGAGCGTGAGGTTTACTTCTGGTGCCGCTCCGGCTTTATGTTATTTTGATGTGCTAAATTCATATATAGATATTTCACCTTATTTCATTTGTATAGTCATCTGTAAATTAAATATCATTATAATCACCATCATAGTCATTTGGTTATATTGGTGACCCTTTGAACTTTTGACCGCCAGGCCTAACCACGTGTAAGTGGAATTGACTTTCCCCGCCTAAAAAGGGAATCCGCTTCGACCCGGCTGCAGCAATTCCTCCTATGCGCCTGCGTTAGGTGAGTGCAGTCTCCGTTGCTCCGTTTGTTTTTTTTGCTGCCTGCTCCGCTCAAGGAATACTCTGCCGCCGCGATGTCGGATCCAAAGAAGACGGATGCGTCGATCGTGCCACCTGATCCTGCGGCGCCCGCTCCCTCGGAGGCCGCTGCCGTCGCCCGCGTAGCGGTGAAAGCTCCTCCCTTTTGGAGGGCGAACCCCGACCTGTGGTTCTGCCAGATGGAGTCGCAGTTTGCGTTGGGTTTCATCACGAAAGAGATGACAAAGTTCCACCATGTGGTAGCTGCACTTCAGCCGGAGGAGCTAACTATCGTGGGGGATCTTATTTCAAAACCCTCGCAAACCACGCCATACTCTGACATCCGTAAGAGGCTCTGCGCACAATACGCAGATTCCGAGGAGCAGCGCCTTCGCGACCTGGTGTCCGGCATGCAGCTGGGAGACAAGCGGCCTTCCCACCTACTGCGCGAGATGCGGGCCAAAGCAGGAACCAGACTCCCAGAAGATCTGCTGAAGTCCCTCTTCCTGCAACGTCTGCCCACACACGTCCAGCAAATTCTTGCCATTAGCAACGATAACTTGGATAAGCTGGCCGAAATGGCAGACGGGATTCTCGCAGCAGCAGGCAACCAGCTAACCATTCAGGAGGTTAGCCAGCCCACACCACCCACCCAGGATGCAGCTCTTCATGCCACGTTGGCTGCGATTTCTGCCCGCCTGGACCAATTGGAAACCAGGTCTCGGTCCAGAGCAAGAAGCCCATCTGCAGGCCCACCTTATCGACGGCGCTCCAGCAGTCGGCCCAGGGACCTAAATCCAGATTACTGCTGGTACCACCAGCGTTTCGGGGAGGAAGCCAGGAAGTGCGTCCAGCCAGGTTGTACTTTCCCCTCCTCAAAAAACTGAGAGAGCCGTCACTCACTCCTCAGGGTGACGGCACGCTAGCGATCCACAGACTCTACTTGGTCGATCGCTCCTCAACCTTCAGGTTCCTCGTGGACACTGGGGCGGATGTATCAGTCATCCCTCCACCCCCCTCCGCCCAGCGACCGTCTCCAGCTCCTCTACAGCTCTTCGCCGCCAATGGTACTCCCATTGCCACCTATGGTCAAAAGCTTTTGAAGCTTGACTTAGGTCTGCGCAGGGAGTTCCACTGGCCCTTCATTATGGCTGAGGTGGCCCACCCCATCATCGGAGCTGATTTCCTTCGACACTTCGGCCTACTGATCGACGTCCGGGAGGGGAAGCTCATCGACCCCCTAACGAACGTCCATTCCAAAGGAGTTGTGACAGGGGAGGGGGTCTCTGGCATTAAGACTGTCAATGGAAAATCCAAATTCCATGAGCTACTGTCTCAATTCCCTTCCCTGACTGAAGCGCACTCCACCGCACACCCGGTGAAGCATGATGTGCAACACATGATTCAGACTACCGGTCCACCTGTGTTTTCCAAACCAAGGCGACTACCTCCTGACAAGCTTCGGGCAGCCAAGCAAGAATTCCAGTACCTTGTATCTGCCGGACTCTGCAGACCTTCAAACAGCTGCTGGGCTTCGCCTCTCCACATGGTCCCCAAGAGCAATGGGGACTGGCGTCCCTGTGGAGATTTTAGACAACTCAACAACAGCACCATCCCGGACAGATATCCTGTGCCCCACATTCAGGACTGCATGCAGGTGTTGGAAGGAAAATCCATTTTTTCCACACTGGATCTGGCCAAGGCCTATCTCCAGATCCCTATCCGCAAGGAAGACGTTCCTAAAACGGCGGTAACCACCCCCTTCGGACTGTTTGAGTTCCTGTTTATGCCTTTTGGACTGTCTAATGCTGCTGCCACATTTCAACGCTTCATCCACCATGTGCTGAATGGTTTGGAGTTCTGCGTTCCCTACTTCGACGACGTCCTAGTGGCTTCTACAAGTGAGGAACAGCATGTCCTACACCTTAAACAGGTTTTCAAACGGTTCGAGGACTATGGAGTGCATCTTAACGCGTCCAAATGTGTCCTGGGCCAGAGCCAAGTCACGTTTCTGGGGCACAGGGTAACGGCGTCAGGCATTACCCCTCTGCCTGAGAAGGTAGAGGCTATTGTGAAGTTTCCAAAGCCGGAAACAATTAAAGATCTTCGCCGGTTTCTGGCCATCCTCAATTTCTACCGCCGGTTCCTCCCCCATGCTGCTAGCCAACAAGCCCCACTGAATGCCTTACTCTCAGGGGCTAAGAAAAATGACAAGTCACCAGTTCCTTGGACAGAAGCAGCCGCGGCGGCCTTTGAACAGTGTAAAGTGTCCCTGTCCTCGGCCACAGCACTTAACTACCCCTCAGAGCAGGCCCCCCTGGCATTGGTGGTGGATGCCTCTGATTCAGCTGTGGGTGCAGCATTACAACAACAAGTGAAAGGCAGCTGGCAACCTCTGGCCTTCTATTCCAAAAAGCTTAATGGAGCACAGCAGAAATACAGCGCCTATGATCGGGAGCTCTTGGCCGCTTATATGGCCATCCATTTTTTCCGTCACATGGTGGAGGGGAGACATTTTATCCTTTTCACAGACCACAAGCCCTTAACTTTCGCCTTCAGGCAGAAGGACAGTCAGTGCTCCCCTCGCCAACTGCGACATCTGGACTTCATTGGACAGTTTACCACCGATATTCGTCACATCAAGGGGGTAGACAACGTGGTCGCAGATGCCTTGTCCCGTGTCCACATTGACGCTATAGAGATGCCCTCCACTGTCGATTTTCAGGAAATGGCCAAGGCACAGGAGGCGGACGAAGAGCTACAATCTATCCTCTCTTCCCAAACTCCTTCCCTCGTCCTGAAAAAGATGCGCCTGGGCCACCCAGCTGTCACATTATTTTGCGAGGTATCCACCGGCTACATACGGCCTTTTGTTCCAGAGGGTTTCCGGAGAGAAGTTTTTAACCAGCTGCATGGACTCTCTCACCCTGGCACTCGGGCTTCCCTTAAATTGATGGGGGCACGCTATGTCTGGCCATCCATGCGGGCTGATGTTGTTGCCTGGGCCAGGGCCTGCATTCCGTGCCAAAGAAGCAAGGTAGCACGACACACCAGAAGTCAGCTGGGATCGTTCATACCCCCTAGTTCACGGTTTGAGCACATCCACATCGACCTGGTGGGCCCACTACCACCGTCGGAAGGCTATCGGTACTGCCTAACCTGTGTCGATCGCTTCACCAAATGGCCAGAGGTTTTTCCCCTTAGTGACATTACAGCCCAATCTGTGGCTTCTGCTTTCTACACCGGTTGGGTTTCGAGGTTCGGTTCGCCATTGAGGCTTACAACCGACCAGGGAACTCAGTTTGAGTCTTCCTTGTTTCAGGCCCTCACTACATTTTTGGGAACTGCCCGCACCCGCACCACTCCTTATCATCCGGCTGCCAACGGCCAAGTGGAGCGGTTCCACCGACAGTTAAAGGCAGCCATCATGGCCTACCAGCAGCCTCAGTGGACAGCTGCCTTGCCATCTATCCTATTGGGCTTTAGAGCTGCCTATAAGGAGGATATACAGGCCACCCCAGCTGAGATGGTTTATGGCACACCTCTTCGGGTACCTGGGGAGCTCTTAACGCCTACTACAGATGCAATTGACCCTGCCACCTTTGTCGGTAGGTTGAGGGAGGCTATGCGATGCCTCGCACCTTCCCCAACCATACATCATAGCCAGCCTCCAGTGTTCGTCAGTAAGAGCCTAACTACATGCTCCCATGTTTTCCTGAGGACGGACGCTGTGAAAAAGAGTCTACAACCACCTTATGAGGGTCCCTTCAGGGTAGTGTCCCGGAACAATAAGCTTTTCAAAATCATTAAAAACGGCGCTGAGTACACTGTCAGCATTGACCGCCTCAAGCCAGCTTTTACAACAGAGGGGTCAACAACCGAACCACCTCGAGTCAGCCCTTCTGCTCAGGCCTCTGCACCGGCTCCTAACCAACCTGTGTCGGCTCAAACCTCTGTACCTACTAGCCAACCGGTTTCTGCTTCAGCCCCGGCATCTACCCCTAGCCCTCCAAACTCCACCCCTGTTTCTCCCACTTGTGTTCCCCCACAGGGACCCGGCAACTCAATACCTCCCAAACACATCACCAGGGCTGGACGGCATGTCCGTTTCAACCCTCGTTACCTTTGATTCTCGCTGTCGCTGGGGAGGGGCTACCTGTGGCGGTCAACAGTAATGTGCAGCGCCACCTATAACCTCACAGATAATAGGTTTTGGTGGAGTGGCAACGGGTAAAAAAGAACTACTACTTGGACTACAACTCGAGAGCGTGAGGTTTACTTCTGGTGCCGCTCCGGCTTTATGTTATTTTGATGTGCTAAATTCATATATAGATATTTCACCTTATTTCATTTGTATAGTCATCTGTAAATTAAATATCATTATAATCACCATCATAGTCATTTGGTTATAATTTGATCACAAAGGTAACTATACTCTGTTCATTTTGAATTGGCGCCTGAGAAATAGTGCTTTCCCCTTCGGTAAAAGCGTAACCATGGTTACGCTCTTTGCGCAGCCAAATGTAATCCTTCTTCGCCACTTTGACGTTGATTGTTGCCATGGTTACCGATTCATTGGTGGGGGAAGGAAATGTACTCAGGCGCCAATTCAAAATGAATATAGAGTATAGAGTGAGACCACTTAGAAAGTATTTCTGTAAAGTTTTGTATAATGTCGCAGTATAAGTATATGTTTAGTTCACAAAAAAATATTTGGAAAAATGATAAAACTCACTGTGCAGTTAAAATTTTGTTTGCGTTTTAAACTAATTTTAGAATAAGTATGATATTGCCATTATAATTTATTACGTTTTAAAAATATTAAAATATTTTAAGATTTTACATTTGATATTATGTATACTAAATTCTTACGTACAAGTCTTTTGAACCAATGCCATCGCGGATCCAGCACGGCTCCAATAGAGGGGCACTTTTCCAGACAAGATCCCCTTGTGGTACCATTGGGGGTATGGGGGTCCTCCCCCAGAAAAAAATTGAAATTTTCGCCGTGTAAAAGTAGGGTTTTAACTCATTTTTAGAAACGTTTTAAGTCTAAGGGGGGCACTTTCCAACACTAGAGGCCGTTCAAATATTACGTAAGAACCTAAGGGGTGGAGGGGGGTTGCTCTTTGCTTATTTTTGCTGAAAAGGGGGGAGGGGGATATGAGTGATGCTTACGTAAGACACTGCATTTTCGAAAATATTTTGTTTCTTGCATAAATAATTTCAAAACTCAACCAAAAATAAATCTAACAAAAATTGAATTAGGAAATCTGATATAAGTACTTTCTTCTGGGAATGGGCCCCTCAAACAATTTGAAATTTTAACCCCGAAAACTATAGTGTTTCCATTTTTGAACCCTTAGGGTTACACCCAAAAAGAACAGCTCCTTGTATAAGCCACCTAATTTTCAAGGAGAAAAAAACAGTACTTACTAAAAGGGATGTCAAAATTTCGGGGGGGGGTTGAGGTTTGCTTATCATGCTGACCAGGGGGGAGGGGGGTTTAAAATGACCAAAAAAGTGCTTACATAATATTTGAACGGCCCCCTAATACCTTTCCTTTTTGACCCAAAATGTCAAAATTTTGGGGATTTCCTAAAAATAAACACTGAATACCTCATTTTGATACTAATATGGAGAAATGGGGGTCCTCTCCCAGAAAAAATTTTGAAATTAGACCTGTAAAAATTCGGTTTTTACTCAATTTGAGAATGTTTTTGGGTCTCCAAAGGGGGCAATTTCCAGAGTGCCCCCTGGATCCGCCAATGAATTTAATATTCATCGCTGGTACTGCTATAGACATTATTCCCAATCATACCGAACCCCTTTTAAAGTAATTATTGATTTCAAAGCCTACTTTTTCAACCCTCAAAAACTTTTTTAAATCAAAATCGGATACAAATTTCCCCCTTCAAATAATACAAACCCCATCAAAGTCTTCTTGAGTCCTCCTCATATCTGCAATTTGATCAAAACACCTTCAACAACTCTTCAGAGTTGCCTCACAATCTTCTGGACAGGCAACCCCTCAAGTTTCGTTTGAAATTCGTGTCCATCACTCACCCTCCTTCTAACTAATGAAGCGAACGTTTATGCAAACGATGGGAGCGGGGCAAGGTGGTTGTTGGACGGAGTGGGTCCTCCGAGCGCCTTTATAATGAGGATTGATGACTGTGTCACTGGTCAAATTTATGGGTGGCTGATGTCAGTGTTGTGACACAAAGGTGTGTTTCCTTATTCGTGGTGAGGAGTGAAAAAATGCACGAAATAGGGTTCACTTCCACTGGAATCATGAAAATAACACGACGTTGGCTTCGACGTTTCAGGTTAAATGCACTCAGAGAAATGACAGTTTCAAATTTGAGTAAATCGATGTTCTCATTTTGGTATGAATATTTTTGGTTCAAATATGACGACCCAATACTTTCCATTTTGAAAAACACCAGACATACTGAGTATCAAACAATTTAATAGTCACCACTCAAATTATACTTATTTTTAATTTATATTTGAATATAATATATCGAAAGTATCAGTTGGTGTGTGAACGTGTAACACAACGCTGTGACGTCGCACTCAACTTACTGGTCTACTTCCCACATCATTTAACGTGGCTATAGGGTCATCATAACTGTAACACCTTGCACCCTCTTTATAAGAATGTCATGGGCGAATTAAAATATGAGTACATGATGCACACCAACTACATAAGATAATTTTAATTATTAGTTAACTAAAAGATCTTAAAAAGGGCAATTTTTAAGTCCCATATAAAGTTTACTTCTCTTTTTTCATTATTCAATTCTTCCTATTAACTTTATGTAGTATTTTTATAAATTGGATTGAGATAAAAAACATTATAACGTTTTACACGAGTTATTATAAAAATTTCTACAAGATGTCAAGCGTCCAGTTATACAGGGTGTCCCACGAAAAGTGCCCCAACCCCTTTAACTTTTGAACCCCTACAGATATAGTCATGAAAAGGGATCTAGGTACTATTTACTCTTTACACTTTACTATACCTAGACCCAACTTTCATGACTATATCTGTAGGGGTTCAAAAGTTAAAGGAGTTGGACCACTTTTCGTGGGACACCCTGTATAAAATGTTCCTTAAAAATATAACATACAAATTTTCCTTTAATAAATAAAAAACATGCTTAAGTTTTAATAAACTGAAAACGTTTTTAAAGAATCACTTTTATCGAACTTGCACACAAGGATGTAGAAAAAATTCAAAAAACTTATTTTTCCATTCAAACAATTCCTCACTCAGAATTCGAGAAAAGACCCTTCCCATAACGATGTCACGTCACCAGAGAACAACTCTGAGGGATGGAAAAAAAATCAGAATTTCGCTGCGTCGAACTCCTGGGTTAGGGCCTGTCCACACTGATGCGACCGCAGACGTTCCTTAGTCCATCAAACTGAGGGGACAAAGAAGGGGACTATAGGGCAGATTCACTTTAGTCTGTTCATTTAGAATAGACGGGTGAAACAGGATCAAAAACGCCTAATAACGCTCATCACGCAACTTCAGTTAACGATTCTTTTACAGTATTTTAACTACTTACTACAACTAAACTAATACAGTAACATGTAGTATACTCTGTTCATTTTGAACTGGCGCTTGAAAATATTTCCTTCCCCCACCACCGATCGGTAACCATAGCAACTATCCTCGTCAAAGTGACCAAGAAGGCTTACTATTGGCTGCTCGAAGAGCGTAACTATGATTACGCTTCTAGCGTGGGGGAAAGCACTATTTCTCAAGCGCCAATTCCAATTGGGGGGGGGCTTTCGGGCTGAAGCCCCCCAAAACGTCTAATATGTCAAAACGCAAAAAATCTATATCCGAAATTCGGATGAGGCGTACCAAAACGAGTTGAAAAAGTGGGGTTTTTGACTTCAATTTCCAAAAATTTCTGGAGGAGGACCCCCCAGATCCCCCTTTTAGTGGTTTTGAGAAGGATATATCACTACCTTTTCCGTATTACCATTAACAAGAAGATTCAATCGGATTGTGAAAATTCTTAGCCCCCCCAAAACCAAGTCCTGGATCCGCCACTGAACTAAACTAATACAGTAACATGTAGTAGTAATGTAAGTAACTGTTACTTGTACAGTGTATCTTACTATAATTAGTATTGTTGCACAGTTGTGGACTCAATTTTAATCTTTTACAGTATTTTAACTTTTTCTGTTTAGTGTGCACAAGAAAATTTTTTTCAAGGGTAATTATAATAGTAACTGCTTCTAATGCATTACGTCTCAGCCGCCTATTCTAAATGAAAAAAGAGGAGAGGATGACACCCTTTTTCTCCGCCATAGGAGTAGTCAGGATCGTATATAAGAGGGAGGCCCTGCCCACCTAGAAATTCGGACTAGATATACCAGTGCAAGTTAAAACCCAGTTTTAGGGTCGAATTTCCGAAATGTTCTGGGGAAGGACCCCAAGACCCCCTTTGATACTTAGACCTTTATTACCTTTTCTTATATTAAGTTCTCTTAGGTGCAAGTTCTACCCAAAAATGTATTGAAAGGCTACATTAAACCTATGCATGGAAGGGGGATGACGATTATTTTGGGTCCTTCCCGAAATAAATTTCTACACTGGGAAGTAGTCTAGTGCAGTGATTATCAACCTTTTTGACCCTTAAGGTGCGGAAAATAATTTTACACCCCCTAAGAAAATTCTGCGATTTAACAAAGGTATGAAAAAGGGTGATTATTTTATATTAAAAGTAATTTTAAGTTTATTTTAAGTAAACGTAGGCACCAAATTTGTTAAACTCAGGACTTGGTGACCCAATGATATGCTTCCAAATAAAAGCATTTATTCCTACGCATTATAATGAGCTTACTGAATATATGTTCTTATAGTGAATATACATCTTTTTAGTGTGTTCTCGTTCCTGCGATTAAAACTCACAAGGGGCTGCTTAAAGTAGGCAAAGTTAGTGGTAAAATAATTGTGTTGGTGATCGTGTCACTCAAACAACTTCTTTTCACTAGTCTTTTTAACCCACTTTCAGAGCTCTCAGAAATCTCCTGATGTCTGAAATTAGACCATCAGTTCAAAACCACTCCAGCAAGGGGTGTCTGGGGGTTCTCCCCCAGAAAACTTTCGATTTTTACCACGAAATAGGTGAATTTAAGCACTTTTTATAGTCTCCTCTTTGGATCCGCCACGAATTTTGAATGCCAAAATATGCTCATATGCTCAATACTCATTGCCCCCTTTACCACCAAAAAAAGTGCATCTTCCAAGTCCCCATCTTTCTCCCCTCGGCTTGATAAGGATCTTAATGACTTCGAGCGACTCCAGCCGCCACAGTGTGAACAGGTCCTTATGGTTATATCTCTGTCGTCCGCACACAGCACGATATAGAACTTTCGAGAGCGGAAAGAACAGCGGAACGTTCGAAGAAAAAGAAGGGAATAAAACCCCCTACTCTAGAAGAATTCCGCGCGGCTAGGCATGCCGGCCCGATGCTCCCGGGATAAATCCGGAGTGACGCCTCAACCAACTTACCGGAGTTGGTTTAGAGGGGGGAGGAGCAGCTTTTTCCAGAGGAGATTGATTAAATGGTGGTGTTTGGTGAAGACTCACTCCTGGAATTTATCCAGGTTTTACGGGATTAACTAGTATAGGCCCTTTTTCTGACTCCAAATGCTGCTCTGGAAATTTACTTTTTGTATTCTTCTCTACTATAATGGCCTACTTTACTATTTATCACCTGTTACTTATTGCTAATTTTATCTACTTATACACTCAAACCTGTTTTGGTGCGGTATTTTTTGTGCGATTTTTTATTTGTGCTGTCATTTTTGTCTACGATTTTTTTGATCGGTGTATAAAAATTCCTATAAACTTGGAACATAGACCAAAAATCATCTGTCTGGCTATATATGCAAATTTGCAATTTTTTCAGCGTTATTGTGTAGTCTTGTGTTTTTTAGTTAAGTAAAGGAAAAATTTAAAAACAAAAATAAAACATTATTCACATTAGAAAATTAGAAATACTCCAAGGGAATAGATTTAAAGTATACATAACACACATTAACGGGTACACTCCGTTAGATTTAATTCACTGATACAAAATATATTTAGAAAACTCACTTGTACTGTAAAAATTTTCAATCCTTTGAAGTATTCGGAAAATATAACAGGGTATTGACTGCAAGATGCATTCATACAACTTCCAAATGCTGTCTTATTTATCTTTGGAATAAAGTATGGATATTTGATACATTCACCTACAGTACATTTAAATTACTTTTTAAGTTTTAAGTCTGATAGATTTTTAATGGAACATAATTACCTGTAACACGATCAAATTGCAATATACAGTTCTTTGCGTATTAACTTAACAATACGCAATTTAACATTTATAATCAGTTGAAATTTAAATTTTCAAATCTAAATGCAATTATAAATTCTAATCCCATTCTTAGAATTTAGACTTTATTTACAATTTGAGAAATCCTAGAAATGTTTTTCATTACAGTATTCGCATGTAAAAAGTAGTATCTTTTGAAATTCGCAAACTAAAATACATAAAAACTGTTCGAGTAGCAGTTTGAAACCAACTATGATATGTATGAAACTTTTATCAGTAAATTGTTGAAACGATTTTATCCGAGCTGTGTTATTAAAATAACTTTTTAATCTAGCCTTAAACACTGAGATCCCAAAGACTTTTATCAGTCCCTCTAGAGACCATCCCACACTATGTGAGAAACATACGCCAACACTGCGCAAAAATAAATTAATCTTGTTAATAATGAGTATAAGTTAAGAATGAGAAAAATTTGGGTAGTTAAGTTTCACATGAAATATTTATTAACAAAAATGAATGCCTCGGACAACTTAGCGTTGGAACAATTCTTCAAACTGCCGTAAATTTCCATTGTAATAATCTAAAAATCATGTTAGGTTTAAGAAAAGGAATATGCAGTCACAATTCTATAATATAAGAAGTGTAGCGATGTCAACATTAGGTTATCGTTAAGTCACCTTTTTTAGTGGACTCGAACTTACCATGGTGAGGCCACCTGTTCTAGTTTTTTGTGCACACCCTTGTGGCAACCACTGTGTAAAGGAAATTTTCCTTTAAAAGTGCCGACTGCATTGTGATACCAGAGACGACCTGCTGAACAGCAACAAGCTGTAATCCTTTTTGTATTTACTAATTTGTTCCAGTTGTTAAAATTCTGACTAATCAATTTCGTCGTTTAAATTTTAAAATAAAATATTTTTCCGGATCAAGATGTATTCCTTGTCTACAACACACAACTTACATCGTAGCAAGTATAATACCCCATGCCAGGACAACTTGCTACATTGGTGACTTGTTATTCAGCCTTTTGGAGTCATTACCTTATGATCTACAGCTTACCTGACGACCTGCAGCGTACTTTGAGGATCCGTCCAGACTGTTTAAAGATCGACACGTTTTACAGTTCTTATCTACTGATGCCTGGGTGTAAGTAGAGTCTTGTGCCTTTTTTCTTGTCCGGTACCCTTATCCAGTGATTGCACTCTTTTCTTGTGTGGGTTTTTTCTTCTGGTATTTCACGGGTTTTTGGTTTTCACCTTGGCATTTATTCCTGTTTATATTCCCTGATTACCTTTTGAAAATGTCAAAAACCCCGGAAGACACCACCCCTAAGGAGATCGCTGGTGGAGACGGGAGCACCAATCCTAATCCTACTGTTAGCCACGATTTGCAGCTTGCTAGGGTCGCATTCAAAGCCCCTATCTTTTGGGATAGTGATCCTGAACTCTGGTTTTTCCAGGTAGAATCCCAGTTTGTTATGGCTGGCATTGAAAGTAACTCTACTAAATTTCATGCTGTCATAGCCGCGTTGAGTTCTAATGTTCTGTCGTGTGTTAGGGACATTATTAAAAACCCTCCTAAAGAGAATTCTTATGAGTTACTAAAAGCTAGAATCCTACAGTATTTTGCACAATCGAGCTCATCTCGATTAAATTTCTTACTTAAGGATTTGCAACTTGGCGATAAACGCCCATCGCATTTGCTTAATGAGATGCGTAACCTAGCCCCTGATACTCTGGCAGATGATATTTTGGAAACTTTGTGGTTGCAGCGTTTGCCCAATAATATTCAGCAAGTACTGTCTGTTTGTAAAACTACGTTAGATGATTGTGCAGAAATCGCGGATAAAATCCATGAGGTTTCTGGGTGTGATTTGACAGTGTCACAAGTTGATCATAAGCTAGAAAACTCTGATTTAAAGGCCATTAAAACCGAGTTAGCGGAACTCAAAGGCATGGTTCAAAAATTGGCCGTTTCAGTTAAAGACTCTTATAAGCGACGGGAATCTAGAGGGAGGTCTTTGAGTAGTAGTGCTGACAAAAAGACGCCCACAGATAACGATCCCGTGTCTTTATGTTGGTATCATCACCGATTCGGTGATAGGGCAAAAAGTTGTGTAAGTCCTTGTAACTGGACTTCTCTGCAGAGCAAATCTGTTTCGTCGGCTGCAGATGGGTGTAAAACCGGTAGCCGATTGTTTGTGACAGATTTGGTTTCAAAAAGAAAGTTCTTGGTAGATAGCGGAGCTGCTGTGTGCTGCTATCCTAAAACATTTACAAAATTTAAAACGAAGTTGGATCTAGAACTTTCTGCGGCCAATGGTTCTCGCATAGCCACTTATGGTACAATTAAACTTGAGCTTAACCTAGGCCTAAGACGAAGTTTTATATGGTCTTTTCTAGTTGCAGATGTAGCAGATCCTATTATTGGAGCGGACTTCCTGGAGCGATTCGAACTCCTTGTTGACGTTAAAAACAAAAGACTTCTTGATGGTTGCACGTCCTTACACGTTAAAGGAACGGTAAGTCAGGGTGAATCCCTGGGTTTAACGCTGGTAGAAAGCAAATCACCCTTTCACTCTTTGCTTTTGAAGTATCCTAAGCTATTTTCTAACAATTTAGAGCCAAATTCTAAGCAGGGTACAATTACTCATTGTATAGAGACTAAGGGTCCACCAGTTCATGCTAAAGCCCGACGCCTGAACCCTGAGAAAATGTCTTTCTTAAAGGAGGAATTTAAGGAATTAATGAGGCAGGGTATAATTAGGCCTTCCAATAGCCCTTACTCCAGCCCAATCCATTTTGTAAAAAAAAGCGATGGATCGTGGCGCATTTGTGGGGACTTCAGACGTTTAAATGCAAGCACAATACCCGATAGATACCCGCTGCCGCATATACACGACTTTGCCAACGGCTTAAGGGGGAAGAAAATTTTCTCTAAAATTGACCTTGTTAAAGCATACCACCAAATACCTATGAAACCAGAGGACATACCAAAAACCGCAGTTATTACGCCAATAGGTCTGTTTGAGTATGTCTTTATGACATTTGGCCTCCGCAATGCTGCACAAACCATGCAAAGGTACATTGACAATATCATCAGAGACTTACCTTGCTGCTATGCATACGTAGATGATTTGTTAATCGCCTCAACTAACGAGGAATCTCATAAAGAGGATCTTGATCTCGTATTTCGTAAGCTTAGTGAACATGGGATTATTATAAATCCTCAAAAGTGTGTTCTTGGTCAGCCTGAATTAAAATTTTTGGGTTTTTTGGTGTCTCCCAAGGGCATCTCCCCCCTCCCTGAAAAGGTTAAGGTTTTGGAAAACTTCCCCTTGCCTAAAACGGTTCAAGAGTTACGCCGCTTCTTGGCTACATTAAATTTTTATCACCGTTTTCTGGAGGGTGCATCTGAAAAGCAAGCACCTTTACATGAGCTTGTCAAAAACAAGGCTAAGAAGGACAATTCCCTCATCGAATGGAGTGCAGATACTAAATCTGCTTTTGAGTCTTGTAGAGCATTGATTTCTAAGGCAACTGCATTGTCTTTTCCAGCACCCGATGCTCAACTGTCCTTAATGACGGACGCTTCGGATTTTGCTGTTGGCGCAGCACTCCATCAACACGTAGGTACAACACAAGAACCACTTGGGTTTTTTTCTAAAAAGTTGTCTGTTGCTGAAAAAAAGTACAGTACCTTTGATAGGGAATTGCTCTCTATTTATTTGGCTGTTAAACACTTCCGCCATATGGTGGAGGGTCGTGAGGTGATTATTTATACAGACCACAAACCTCTCGTATTCTCGTTTCGTCAAAAACATGACAACAGTTCACCTCGGCAAATCAGGTATCTCGAATATGTCAGTCAATTTACGACGGACATTCGTTATCTGTCGGGTAAGGAGAATGTTGTAGCTGACACACTTTCTAGAATTTCGGAAATCGATTTTTTAAATGCTAAGAGTTTTGGGGATTTGGCTTTGGACCAACAGTCCGATTCAGAGTTGCAATCACTTAAGGATTCTGGGTCCGGACTTGAGTTTAGGCCCATGTACTTTGCTGAATGTCCCACCCCAGTTTTTTGTGATGTATCCACCGGTGTTGTTCGCCCCTATGTGACTAAACCTTTTCGACGAGCCATTTTTGATAAGATCCACAACTTATCGCACCCTGGGACCAAAGCAACGCAAAAACTTATAAGTGACAGGTTTGTGTGGAAATCGGTGAATAAGGACTGTGCAGTGTGGTGCAAAAACTGCGTACAGTGTCAAAAAACCAAAATTTCCCGACACACTAAGTCGCCGGTTGGTAATTATCCCTTACCAACGGAACGCTTTTCCCAAATACATTTGGATGTTGTGGGACCACTTAACACGGTTCGAGGAAAGTCATACTTATTGACTTGTGTCGATAGGTTTACACGCTGGGTGGAAGCGTTTCCCATAGCCAATCAAACTGCTGACACCATCGCTAGAGTTTTCGTAGAAGGGTGGATATCTAGATTTGGGGTGCCAGAGAAGATAACGACAGATAGAGGAACCAATTTCCAAAGTAACCTCTTTTTTTCCCTATCAAATTTCTTAGGTACCGACCAGACCAGAACCACCTCATACCACCCGCAAAGTAATGGCATCGTTGAAAGGTTCCACAGACAGTTGAAGAGTGCTCTGATGTCTCACCTGCCAAGGAATTGGTTGGACGCCCTTCCCTGGGTTCTTCTGGGCATTCGGACGAGCCTCAAGGAGGAATTATCCGCATCTCCTGCAGAGATGGTGTATGGAACCACGCTAAAGCTTCCTGGGGAATTTTTTTGCAAACCCTTGAATAATCCCTCCCCTTCTCCCTTTTCTTTTTTACAGACTTTGAAAGAACACATCGGATCTTTTAGAGCAGTGCCTGGATCTCGTCATGGTTCTGGTGCAGTTTTCGTAAGCAAGGATCTCTTCAAAACGTCTCATGTCTTTCTACGGATCGACAGAGTACGAAAATCCTTAGAGCCACCATATGCTGGTCCTTATAAAGTTTTGGATAGAGATCATAAAGTCTTCAAATTAGAGATCAACGGAAAACCAGTTACCGTCTCGATTGACCGTATTAAACCTGCTCACCTGTTTTCGACTTAAACGGCTTCAAGTCTGCAGGGGGAGTGTGTAGCGATGTCAACATTAGGTTATCGTTAAGTCACCTTTTTTAGTGGACTCGAACTTACCATGGTGAGGCCACCTGTTCTAGTTTTTTGTGCACACCCTTGTGGCAACCACTGTGTAAAGGAAATTTTCCTTTAAAAGTGCCGACTGCATTGTGATACCAGAGACGACCTGCTGAACAGCAACAAGCTGTAATCCTTTTTGTATTTACTAATTTGTTCCAGTTGTTAAAATTCTGACTAATCAATTTCGTCGTTTAAATTTTAAAATAAAATATTTTTCCGGATCAAGATGTATTCCTTGTCTACAACACACAACTTACATCGTAGCAAGTATAATACCCCATGCCAGGACAACTTGCTACAGAAGAAAGATATAACATCTTCATTTATTTAAATCCGCAGGGAATGCAAGGCTTTCTTATTACGCTTCTATACATTTAAGCACAATTTTTCTCAAATAGTGACAATATCAGAGACGTGTTTCGAAGCATTTTTATAGCCTATATAATCCTCTTTAAAATTAAATAAGATGGCGTAAAAATATGTTCGATCTCTTTAAGTAAATTCTGTTACAAGCTCTTAAGCTAATTTTTACATCCTAATTAATTTATTATGAAAATTTATCTAGGCATTCAATTGATAAAATTTCTTAGATTTTTAAAATATGTTATGATTGACTTAACTCTTTATCTACTGCATTATAATTTTATGCAATTTTTTTTCGTACGAATATTTTTTCAGTCACTAAATTGAAAATTAAGGGATATATACATAAATAAAATAATGATCTTTGGAAAATTAAATCCGATAGAGTCAACTTTAATTAAATTGATACTTTGGAGTACCGTCAGTACAAGGAGTGCTAAAATATTCTCACAATATACAAAAAAAACATGATTTTTTATCGCAGTTTTAAGTCTTAAAAAATAATGCACCTTACTTTTGACTTTAACTACTTTTTTGCGGGAACAAAATGACAATCATGGGAATCCAATTGAAATGGCAGCTGAAGGCACAACTTCAGTTCAATCTATTCGCATTTCCCGCTCAAGTACTCATCATAGAACCTTTGCTGCTTTTTATCCTGGAATAGTAAAACTGAAAGAGTGCTAAGTGTCGTCAGTGTATTACACTGTAAAAAATAATCCTGCAAAAAAACAGAAAATTTCTGGCAGCAAAAGTTGCCAGAAAAAATCTGTAGGTTGAAAAATCCTGTTAACAGAAAAAAGCTGTAACCTACAGGTAAATGCTGTAAAAAGGAACTTTCTGTCAAGTGGGCTACAGATTTTTCTGTTGCCTCTCAGTAATTTTCTGCTTGTGCGCATGCACTTATTTTAGTAGAGTTTTTTTAATTTTAATTAATTGATATCCGGGGATAGAACCAGCGACCTACCGCATGCTAAGCACGCACGCTACCACTGGACCAAAGAAGATTCAGTATAACGTTGCCAATAGCTGTATTGGTTTTCGATGCAGTAAGTTTCTGTTTAAGTACAGATAAGCTAAAAAACTAGGTAAAAGCTGTTATTTTACATAAAATAAATAGAAGTGCGGTGGGAATGTTACATGACAGAATATCTCTGTAAACATAAAATCACTGTTATTGAAAATTTCTGTTTTTCTACAGTTTTTTTTACAGTGTACCCCGTTCGCACTGGCAGAAAAAAGACCCTTTATTTTCGTTAGCACTTTGTTGTCATGGAAACAGGCAAAATCGCCCCATCTTTTGAAAACGGCTTTTGCACTGACAAGGGGCGAAAATAAGCACTTTACTGTGTGTAAACAATATCAGCATGATTTGTAAAATAATTAAAAATTTAATTTCTCAATACAACTTAAAACTAATGAATAAAATCACCAAAAATATAAGTAAAAATACATAAAAGATTATTAATTGACTAGTGAATTGATTAGTGTGTTTCCATGACAACTAAGTGCTAACGAAAATAGAGGCAAAAATAAAGGCCAGTGCGAACGGGGTATAAGGATGTTTATTCTATATAATTTTAAAGTTGGCGGGACGTACGTCAGTAGTCCGTTTACGTACCGTCAGTAGAATATAGGGTTAAAATGTTTGGGATTTTTCAAAACAGCAAATAGATAATACAAACTAAAAACCTCTGAAAAACGAAACATAAGGCCAAGAAATTTATCGTTTTCTAGAAAAGCAATTGTTGAACTCGGGCTCCATAACACGAAAATAAAAAGGGAATTTAGTGTTTTATAGGTTGGCAGTGGTTATAGAAAGCGCCCAGCCCGCAGTTCTGGTTTATCGGTTAAGCGATAACATCTGTGCGCCATAAAAACGGTGGATTTGGCACACTGCGTGAAGCTTGGATCTTAATTAAAAGCGAGGAAAAGAATTGGTTGTTCAAGCATTTTTTGTCGTAGGAGAAAACTTAATCATTGTGGAAAAAAAGTTTTGAAATAACCGAAAGAAATGAAAACTTGAATTCTCATAATGGTCGGATTTGATGGTGAACCCTTAGGTGACAAGTATCCTTATTGATGGCTTTGAAAATATGATTTTCCCTTATAAAAATGGAATTTTCTCAAAAAGTTAGGGGAGCATTGCCCCCTATCCCCCCATAACCATTAAGTATTTCTAGGTAAAAAAAACTTGACCTAATACTTATGTTTTATATAATTAATGTAAATGCTTAAACTTATTATACTGAATTGTTGAATGCATTTACTTTTAATTAATATATATCCGATTTCCTAATCTAAGAGATGCAAACAAGTTATCATACTATACTTTACACCTTTACAGCAACGTTTCCTGAACCCAGTACGTCACTACGCGTAAGGAGAAAGTGAGTAAACACAAATCCTGTTGGGTTGATAGGAGGAATTTTGATACGCTAATTGTGATAAAAAGACACTATTTATCTACATGGGTTTAACGAAATAAACCATATTTTAAAATTGACATTCCTTGTTTCCCTCGAAATTCAGATACCACAATGGGAACTACTTTGTTTTTTAGTGACGTATAGTAGGTTCAACTTAAGTTTGTCTAGTATAGTGTAATTTATCCATTAGATACGAATGTCATTACATCAACTTAAGTTTCTGTCTAGCATAGTGTAATTTATCCATTAGATACGAATGTCAAGTCATCTGAAAATGGTTTTTTGGCACATGATAAAAATCTTTATCAAGAAATCTTTTCCAGAAAGGAAAAAATGCATTTTCAATTCCCCAATACATACATTTAAAATATACAATGAAAAATGAATTTTTGAAGCGATTTCGGTTTAAAAATTGAGCAGTCAGGGTTAAGATTCCATTCGATTCCTTGGGGTGTTCGATTCATTCGATTCCGGAGCTTATTCCTTCAGAAAGATTTAGAACCCTAGTTGAGTGTACCCATTGTGTCGCTCTGAGGAGAAACCTACGCATTAAATCTTAACCCTATATTCGAGCATGTTCGCAAGACCCCCTATCTCAGTGCCGCCCGTCATGTCCAACAGTTTGCTCGGAAACCTGGCTATTAGTACAGAGAGCGCAAGATTAGCAGAGTAACGACGGAGTAGTTGAAGCGAACATGATTGGACCCACCTTGGGAGGGGGGATGTCAACAATAGAGCAACATGATTAGTTCGATCACAGGACCAAGAGGTCACGCTATGGGAATGTAATTGTTAAAATGATTGAGACGAATCGTTAAACTTGGGATAGTTTTGAATTACATTATGTTAGACACTGAGTTAGTTAGAAAACACAGGAAAGAATTGGAAGATTTTATGCTAAGATATTTTTTTGTTAATTTGCCTTTCTTTTCACATTCTTTATGCTGTAAACTAAGTTAAAATAAAATTTCCTCTTCATTTCAATTTTTCATAAACTTTTTTTATGCAGGGAATGTTTGACTCCATTCATTTTCACTCACTCCATTGATACTGCTTTAATAACTCATTTTCACTATAAGTTAGAATTTTATCAGTCTTGTTCTTTTTATTTCACCCTTTTGTAGTGTAAACTAAGGAGAAATATAATTCAAATGTGAATTTAAGGGTTTTTTAAAGTTTTTTCATCAGAAAAATTTCTTAAGGTGGAAGAAGGGAATAAGTCCAACTTATTTTGACTGTAAAATATTTTTGAATATACTTATATTTTTTTTGATGATTGCTCTGTTTTATAAATAGGGTTCTGAACTTCTAGTAAAAATTTGGTGGTTATACAACGAAAATTCTATTACTTACATAGTTTTTTCCGAATTTCTCAAAACTTGGTTTTTGGACTTATTCCCTTCTTCCAATTGACGATTCAATTGTAAAAAAAACATAAAAATTAAAATATCATTCACATTCTACAGATTTTTAACGATAATTGTTTTCCGTTTTCTTATTGGTCATCTTAAAACGACCTCTTAAACTATCTATTAAAAAAAATGCTACTATTGCAACTTTAAAATCTCATCTTTTAAATGTTGAAAATGTTCAAGAAACAAAGAATACACACATACTACTATAAAACTAGATGATTTATTGAACAGACGAGTTGAAAATCATCTAACGTGTTCAAGTCCATTAAAAAAACAAGCAGTATAAAATAATGCTTAAAATGTTGTTCAGTGTAACACTGTAGGTCTTCAGAAGAAAATAAATTATCTTCATCGTTATTTTTCATAAATCTATCCTTACTACACTTTAAAAAAGTGCGGCACATTTCACAAAAAGTGGGGGAAAGCAATTGCTTCCATACGTTGATAGATGTTACACAACGGTACGGAGGGAAGGTCCCTCCGAGTAGATGTTACACCACGAGTGGACCATTCCTCCCAGACTAGGTGGGAGGTCCCTCCTTACCGTGGTGTAACATCTCTCAATGTATGGAGGCAGTTTCTTTCAACCATACATTGAGAGATGTTACACCACTGTACGAAGGAATCTCTCACCTAGACTGGGAGGGAAGTTTCTCCAAATAGGACATGTTCAGGTAGGGGATGTTATCCCTCCGAGTAGAAGTGAGAGGTCCCTCAGTACCATGGTGTAACTTCTTTCAATGTATGGAGGCAGTTTCTTTCAACCATACATTGAGAGATGTTACACCACGATACGGATGGACCTCCCACCTTGTCTGGGGGGGGAAGGTCCCTCCGAGTAGGAGATGTTACACCACGAGTGTGCCATCCCTCCGAGTCGAGGTGGGAGGTCCCTCAGTACCATGGTGTAACATCTATCAATATATGGAGGCAGTTTCTTTCAACCATACATTGAGAGATGTTACACCACAATACGGATGGACCTCCCACCTATTCTGGGAGGGAAGTCCCTCTGAGTAGGAGATGTTAAGTCACGAGTGGACCATCCATCCAAGTCTAGGTAAGAGATCCCTTCGAGTCCAGGCAGGAGATCCCTCCGTACTTTGGTGTAACATCTATCAACGTATAGAGGCTACTTCTTTCCGCCACTTTTTGCGTAAAGTGTCGTAATTTTTTTTGAAGTTATTTATCAATCCTGAAAATTAGTCCATGGATTTCACAAAGGGACGTACTTCCCTTTGTTCGCTTTCTTCGGGGAATCGGCCCCTGCTTTCTTCGGGGAAGTCAACGCCATCAACAAAGAACTCTTCTTTTTCTTCGGTTGCTCCTTGAGATGCTGCACGTCCTTCAGGGAATTCTCTTGTCTTTCCATCGAGGCGTGCCGGGGACGAAACGCTTCGGGGACAGGACTTATTTTCGACGTCGGACGAGGCTCCTCCGGAACACGTTGGGGACTAGTTTTCGATGTCCCGTCGTCAAAACACGAAGAGCGAGCACTCGACGAGTCAGCCAAACTTACGGGACGAGTTTGAGTTTGCTCAGGAACGTTCAAAGTAGTTTGGGACGACTCGGCAAAACTTGGAGGACGAATTTCAGATTTCTCAGGGATACTTTGGGGACGATTTTTAGACGTATCCGGAGCACGACTAGGAGAGGCGCGGTTCTGCACGAATTGGTCGAAATCTACATCCGACTCGCTGCAGCTGCGGTTTCTGACAGCTGCATTTACAAAATTGTCTTCAAAGCTTAGAAAGCTAGCTTTAGATGACTCGACAAAACTGCGAGGGCAAGTTTCGGAAGGTTCAGGAAAACATAAGGAAGGAGTTTTTGATGGTTCCGGAAAACATAAGGAAGGCGTTTTTGATGGTTCCGGAAAACATAAGGAAAGAGTTTTTGATGGTTCCGGAAAATACAAGGAACGAGGTCTGGAACGTTCAGGAAAACATAAGGAAGGAGGTTGGGATGGCTCTGGAAATCGTAAGGAAGGAGCTTCGGTCGGTTCCGGGAAAAATAAGGAACGGGGTTGGAAGGAAGGTTTTGGACTAAGACTAGTCTTGGACTTCCCAGGAACACTTTGGGGACGAGTTGTTTCAGATTTCTCTAAAGTACCAAGAGGAGATGCACGATTTTGCACAAAGAGGTCGAAATCTACTTCCAAATCACTGCAACTGCGACTCTTTCCAGCTGCATTTTCAAATGTAGTCCAGGACTTAGCAACGGACGAATTTCGAGGAGGAGGAGTCGAAAACTTGACAACAGGTTTATTAGTCCAGGACTCGGCAACTGCTGAATTTCCAGGTGGAGGAGTCGAGAACTTGACATTTTTATCAGTCCATGGATCGGCAGCAGCTGAATTTCCAGGTGGAGGAGTCGAGAACTTGAAAACAGTTTCAAATATTGCGTCGAAACTTTGAGAACTAGAGGAATCTGCAAGACTGGGGGAATGAGTTTTGGATTTATCGGGAAGACTTTGTGGAGTTGTTTTAGATGTGTCCACAGCGCTGTGAGTTGTAGTACGACGGCTCTGGACAAACAAATCGAAATCTACTTCCAGCTCGCTGAAACTGCCCCTTATGTCAGCTGAAATTTCAGCAACCGTTGCAGCAGCTGTTCTTTGAGGAGCTGTTGGGACAACAGGAGCAGTGGTGGACTCTGCAACAGCTGTTCTTCCAGGAGCTGATGGGACAACAGGAGGAGTAGTGGACTCTGCAACAGCTGTTCTTCCAGGAGCTGTTGGGACAACAGGAGGAGTAGTGGACTCTGCAACAGCTGTTCTTCCAGGAGCTGTTGGGACAACAGGAGCAGTGGTGGACTCTGCAACAGCTGTTTTTCCAGGAGCTGTTGGGACAACAGGAGGAGTAGTGGACTCTGCAACAGCTGTTCTTCCAGGAGCTGTTGGGACAACAGGAGCAGTGGTGGACTCTGCAACAGCTGTTCTTCCAGGAGCTGTTGGGACAACAGGAGGAGTAGTGGACTCTGCAACAGCTGTTCTTCCAGGAGCTGTTGGGACAACAGGAGCAGTGGTGGACTCTGCAACAGCTGCTACAGGTGCAATCGCTGTAACAGCAGCTGCAGCATCTCGATCCGCTTTCTCGTCTTCTACAGTGCGCAGGCGTAGATCCATATATTCTTCCGGATGCTCCGCATTCCATTCTGATAGGTAGTCTCTCTCGTGAGACGTTGAGTCAAATCTGTCAGCCAGTTTGGTCAGCTTGTCCTTATCTCAGTGTCCTTGTCCTCGCCTTGAGCGTCCTAAAATGTAAGCTCCGTTCTGAGAATTGCATCGCAAAATCATAAAGATTACATATACTATAACTTTTATAATTTACAACATAACCTACTTGACATTTCTCTATATAAGCTCTTTGTATATCCAAACCACTAAGTAAAAAGTTTGTAAATTGATCAAATATTAGTTTGAAATTAGCGGAAATTGCACTATGATTATTTTAATGTGGTGGTTCGGCGGTTATTTTATTTAGCGAAATTAGTCTTAAAAAATTATTTCCCGATATAAAAAAAACATTAAAAATATGTACTATACCTGATCCCAAACAGAAAATTGCATAAAAATAACGCAATAAGTCAATCGTCAGTTTGAAAAAGAGAAACCAAGTTTTCCAAGAGTCCAAAAACAAAGTTTTGAGAAAATCGAAAAAATATCCCTGTAAATAATTGAATTTTCGTTTTATACCGATAAAATTTGTTCTGGAATTTCAGGACCCTATTTAGAGCATAGAGTAATTACTGAAAAAATATAGTTTATTCAAAAATATTTTACAGATGAAGAAACTTTATGAACTAATTCCCTTTTTCTACATTATGAAATTTCAGAGGACAAAATATCTTAAAAACCACTTTATTCCACAATTGAACTATATGTCTGCTTTTAGATCACAGCTCAAAAGTGAAAAGTAGAAAGGCAGAAATACATAAAATTAAAAATTATTGTAAAATTGGGTCATTAAGGAACTATCAATACAGTAAGTGACTATCAATGGAGTCAAATATATACTGGATAGAAAGTGGTGGGAACACTTATAAATTTAAAAAAAATGTATTTTAACATAGTTATACTACTTCACAGCAACGTTTCCTGAACCCAGTACGTCCCTACGCGGAAGGAGAAAGTGAGTAAAGACAAAGCCTGTTGGGTTGATAGGAGGAACTTCGATACGTGAATTGGGAAAAAATACACTATTTATACATGGGTTTAACGAAAGAATCGTATTTTAAAATTGACGTTCTTTGTTTCACTCGAAATTCAGACACCTCGATGGGAACTCTGCTTTGTTTGTTAGTGACGTAGTAGATTCAATTTAAGTTGTTGTCTAGTATAACAGCCAAATGATAATAAAAGGAAAAATTAACTTAAATATCAAGTTTAACAAAAAATACATTAGATGGACATCGTTATTACCAAGTTCAAAGGGCTATAATCTCCCTATAGGATCTAGTTTCCCCCCTCTTTACACTCAATTATAAAGTGAAGCTTTTGGCCTCGAAAAGCCATATTTACATTTTTGGACTTATTCCTTTCTTTAAACTGGCGACTCAAATTTGCTAATACGAATCGTTGTGCTTAAATGCACAAATTCCTATTTCAATTCTCATAAAATTTCTTACTTATTTGACTAACTGTTTTACACTCACTTCACTCTTAAAACGACAGTCTCAAAACTGAGTAAAAAGTACTCACAATGGCTCCGATCCAATTAGTACTCAAATTTGAAAACATTAATATACTCATTTCTGAAAATGTGCATACTCAAAAATGAAACATCTTAAGCTTGAACTCAAAAATGAGCTCATGATGTTTTTCATCTTTGAGTATGCACATTTTTAGAAATGAGTGCATTCATGTTTTCAAATTTGAGTACATTTGGATCGGAGCCAGTTTGGGTACTTTTTTTTTATCAGTCTTGAGACTGTCGTTTTAAGAGTGTTGGCTACACTCATGCCGGTACTCACAATACTCATAATTAAAACTACTGCTAGCCGGAATATAATGAAAAAGGACATCAAGGAAATAGTAGGCATATAATGCAACAAGGGCCGGGGACCCTATCACTTAACACAAAACTCATTTCTCTGTCCCATCCCATCACAATATTAAAATTTAATCCCCGAAATAGAAGCTCCCTCGAATCCACCACACTGAATGGGTGTCTTCACTGGATACATCTCACATCATCCTTTAGAGAGGTTTTTCCTGCATTACACATTAACTTCGCTTGTTTTGAAAGGGCCCGCCCGCATGTGTGCAAATTTAATGGGGCTGTTGCGCCCTCGACGCCCTTCTAATTGGCATGCGCGTGCGGGCGGGCGGGAGGTTCTATCCTCGTGTTTTTAACAAGGGCTCTCAACGCCCGATGATGTGCTTTTGAAACTTCGCAACGTCGAGTATCGAGTGTCACTTTAGTCAGTGAAACGGCATGTCTCGTCGTCGGTGTAATTCTCGTGGGTTGTCGATTTGAAACTGATGATGAAGTTAGTGTCGTTTTGAAAGGGTTCGGAATGTTAAAATAGGTGGGGAGTTCCAGTTCTCTATCTACTAGTTCTCACGTGAATGAAGAATCCGGAGATTTTAGCCACAGAGCAAAGAACTAACAGAGTTTCCAAACGGAAGTTTTCCTCTTTAGGTACTTAATTTAATTCATGCTCGCAGATTATAATTAATTTCACTAGCAGCCAATCAGAGAAGGCGAAAGCGATTCCTGATTGAATATGGAACTTCTATCGAGCGGCATTTTAATTTCATTGGTGCTGCTCTTTTCCTTCCACTTCCGATTTGGATTTGAGTGCAGTGGGCGAATGACAGAGACGTAGCAGGAGTGACGTGGAACTATAGGAGGCGGTCCGATGTACTTGAAGTTGTCTATGGGAATCACATGTTAAAAAGTTGTCATTTGCGTCTATGGAGATGAATCCTCTGTTAAGCTCTATACTCTGTGATTTTAACTATATGTTTTTTCCCCAATTCCTTAAATATTAAAATAAAACTATCACCCCCATGTCAGGGAGGAATCAAGGGAGTAAGCATGGCGTTTTCAATTCCGGACAGAAAGATTCCTTGAGTGTGGTAGAAAAAAATTGCAAAGAAAAGAACTATATACCTCAACGACGATTTTTTTGTCAAAAATGTTGACGTCAAATCCGTTAAATTTGAATTATTTCATTCCATGGTGCATAAAAACTTACTCCTTTTTTATGGCGATATAAACTCTAGAAATTTTAAGGAAAATTAACAGGAAAGAGTTATATGCCAACAAAATTATTTCCTAAACCAGTTGACTTAAAGATGTGCTCAGTAAAAAGTAAACATTCTTTTAAATTTGGTAATATTTGCACAGTATACAAAAGAAAAACTCTTCGAGAAAAATAGCTTGCCAATTGAGTGATTATGTAGTGTTTCTAAATTTGCTCTCTATAAAGTCTAGAATATTACTGCTTCTGCATTTCTACTGAAATAAATGTTTTCCCGGTAGAACATATTCAAGAAAATCTTTTATGAAACTGAAAATTAGATGCACGAGAAAGCCTTTTCTTTTCAAAACAAAACCTTTTTTGAACCCTTCACGAGAAGATGATATTTTTGGCAACAAAATTCGGAATGGGGGTTTAACCTCACTCGGCAACAATTTTCCATTCCAATCAAATTTACATTCCATTCTCTTTTTGAAGCGCGACAGGGAAATCGAAATGTCAACGTGTGCTCTAAACAACGATTACGTTTACTGTCTCTTCCAAACAGAAAGAGTGGGAAGATTTGAGTAAAAATTTGAGCCTTGGCGAGTGGAAACGGAAATGGCTGTCACGGAAAAGCTTATGCTTGCATTGGGCCTAGAAAAGATAGAGCTAAACGGGAACATTTTTTGACTTCAAAGTGTTCCTTCGTTATTTGCGGTCAGACCTTACTTTCATGACCCTAGGACACGTTGTTTCGAAATAAAAGCCGCAAAATGGACCTTTGAAACATCCTGTATACTAAAATCTATATCATCGCTTAAGACAGGGAAAATTAAATACAAAGAAAGCACAAAAATCATAAAATTCTGCTTAAACACCTACCGAAGCAGAACTTATCAATACTCTCCCCCAATTCTATTCGAATCAAAGACAATTTCGGTCACTAAAATTGAAAAGGTCAAGATAACTGTTAAGTAATTTAATGCCAACTTTAAAGCCCGTCTCATAACAGCTGCAGTTTAACGTCCGCATTTATGGGCATAAAGTGAATGTTCATTAAAGGTGTCACTTGACCATCAGGGGCAAACATACGCGCATCATCGGACCTTTTAAAGCCGCCATTAAACGCGGCATTTGAATATCCGTTGCCAGATTCGCAAAGGGTACTTTGAAGAAGGTTTTGGCTCTCGGATTTATTGGAGAAGCCGTTCGCTGTTGGCAGTATTTCCTGGAGTAATTGGGATCTAGCTGCTGGAATTATTGCCTCTTATATGTGCCATCCTGTTACATGTTTAAGTAAGTCAAAGTGCTCAGAGGGTATTGAAGGATTTCCACCATTGGGAAGTTTTAACGTTTATGCAAATTTTAAGTATATGTAAAGTTATAGCATATGTTTGTATATTCATTTCAGAATGGGAATTGTTTTTTTTAATCTACAGTAAAAATTCCACTTTTATTTTAATTACTAGCGCGCGTTATCCGGACAATATGCTTGGCAGAGTGAGAAATGATTAAAAAAAATTATAGATTTTTATGTTTATACTACAACAGTTGATTTTAAACTACAACAATCTATTTCAATCTACAATAATCGATATCATGCACATGTACAGTAATTAATGTTACATCTTCTCATTATATTTAAAACAATGTGGTTTTACCATGATTTTAGGGATGAAATGTTGATTTTCAAGCATAAAATGGAATAATTCTTTGCCCACACCAAGTTCATGGGTTTTTTAACCTAGCGGTAAGGAAGGGGGTCATTTGGAACTACTATTTATTTCAGTCACAAATCGAAGATTATTATTATTGTTGATTTAATTTTATTATTTATCAAAATATAAATTATTAAAATACTCTTTAATTGGTGAACAAAATTGTTAACACTATCTGTATTATATTGGAAAATTTTTACGATTCCCAAGATTCGATTCCTTGGTATCGATTCTAAAGCATTCGTTTCATTGAGAAATACAGGGAGTTTCAGATAAGTGTTTCATAACTTCTAAGAGGGGTAGGGCCAGGGTTGGCTAGATTGGACCCAATTGGGTTGGACCCAATGGGTTTTTTCAAAAAAACCCATGTGAAAAAACCCACATTTTGGACCCATTTTTGGGTTTTTTCAAGAAAAATCAAGATTTTGGCAGTTCTTTTAAAATGTAATGTGTTTTTTCAAAGTTTAGGATATTTTTACAATTTTAATGTTTTTTTTTTCAAAATTTAAACTAGGTTTTAAAAATTAAATGGTGGTTTTTCGATTTCAGGGAGTTGTTTTTAAAGTTAAATAGGTTCTTTCATTATTCAGTGGGTTTTTTCAATATTGAATGTTTTTTTTTCAAAATTTAGGACGTTTAAAAATCAAACTAGATATAAAAAATAAGGAAGATTTTTTTAAATTTCAGTGGGTTTTTTCAAAGTTGAATAGATTTCTTTCAATATTGAATGGGTTTTTTCAAAGTTTAGGATATTTTTTAAATTTTAGTGGGTATTTTCAAAGTATAAAAACTTTGAAAAAACCCACTTAACTGTGGAAAAACTGACATTATTTTGACAGAACACATTTAACATAGAAAGAAAATAAAATTTGAAAAAACCCCCTTACTTTATAGGAGAAAACCACGTAATTTTGAAAAAACCCACACTTCTTCCGAAAAAACCCAGTTTTATGTGGGTTTTTTCAGGGTTTTATTGAAAAAACCCGATAAAACCCAACCCACTTGGGTTTTTTCAAAAAAACCCGGGTTTTTGCCAACCCTGGGTAGGGCACACCTATACTAGACAGCAACTTAAGTTGAACCTACTAGTCACTAACAAAGTAATTCCCATCCCGGTGTCTGAATTTCGAGTGAAACAAAGAACGTCAATTTTAAAATATGATTATTTCCGTGAAACACATGTATAAATAGTGTCTTTTTATCACGATTCGCGTATCGAAGCTCCTCCTACCAACCCAACAGGCTTTGTGTTTACTCACTTTCTCCTTCCGCGTGGTGAACGTACTGGGTTCAGGAAACGTTGCTGTGAAGTTTAGACGACTCGGAATCTCTTAAGAATGGGGGAGGGGGTTGTAAATGCACCCCCTAACGACCTACGGGTTTTTATAAGAGGCCATGAAAGGTTGTATAATTACCAGTGGAAACTGACATGCAACATTTTAGGATCGAAATTAAACCATCGATTCAGGCATTTATTCCATTTCAGCTCCTAAATTGGTTTTAATGTAATAAGAACCGGAATCTAACGATTTTACTGGTTTAATCCATAAAAGGTTACGTTTCATATTACACAAGGGATTTTACAACTTCCTCCATGCAGGCTTATAAAAACCCCTAGGTCGCTAGGGCTGCATTTCCGACCCCCCCTTTTCTAGGATATTCTGGATCGTCTAGGTGCCCTACCCCTCCGAATAGAAGTTATGAAACACTTATCTGAAACTCCCTGTTTTCAGAACCCTACTCGGGATCGAGCGTCTCGTCGAGACACAGCCTCCCGTGACCCAGACAATGTAGCATCGTCTGCACCAGGTCATCGACGTAACCCCCCTTGGTGGCAAGCCACCCGTGGAAGGAGCTCTTCCTCCATCGTAGTAGCCTAGTGATTCAAGAGTGATGGAAATACTGGGCCATTCAAACAATCATTAAAAATAATCGTTAAAAAACAATATTTAATCAATCAACCTGATACTGAGGAAATTTGAGATGATATAGGGCGTAAGGTTGGTTGGATGGTTGGTTGGTTAGTTGGTGTTTTATGGCGCATGGCCCTTATTAGGACATTATGCGCCAGACTCAAGGCAATAAATATAAGACGGCGAGCTTGGATGTCAATCTCCATCATCCCTACCTGGCCAACTGCACTTTTTCATCGTTATTACCGATGATTCTGAAGATCCTCACATTTTGTTTAAAGTTTGTTTTAAAATTATCCTGAATTCAAGTAGAATTCACTTTAATTTTTCGCAGGGTTAATTACTTTTATCAATTTAAAACCGTTGTTTTATATCGTATTATATAGGAAAGAATTTCTTATAAAAAATAATTTTGAAAAGAACGAGGAAGTAATATAAAAAAAGGACGGAATCGATATCAAATTAAACTCTGCCCCGGCCTAAGTGGCCTATCAGGCGCAGTGCCCATCTCCGTTTCATTAGCCTTCGGGCCTGGGGTGCTAATTACTGGGCTTGTGTCCAGGCCAAGTGGCTAGCTCTACGGTGGACCCCTAGTTGATTCCCCAAGCGAGATTGGTGCTCATTTTATCGACCACGGAAGGAGTTGACCGATGACCCTACGACCAGCTACTCAAGCCAAAGCCGCAAGGCCTGGAATTCATATACCGTTCATTATTCTCCTGATCTAACCAAGTATAAAATTTTAATTTTTTTTATTGAATATATTACTCATCTAACCAGGGCTACAAGTCACTATACTACACAGCGATATTTCTTGATCCTATGCCGTCACTAGCGGAAGGAAAAACTGAGGTTGAACTTAACTAAGGTTGCAGTCTAGTATAGATGTCCCCAAAATTGTAAAACCTCTTCTGAAGCCAGTTTTCAAAATTACGCTTATACATATTTTTCTGGAATAGCACAAGGTTTCCAAGGTTTTCTTCCGATAGAAGTTAAAATAGAGCTTAACCCTTTTTTTCTGAACTAGTGGACTGAGAGTTCTAAAAGAATGCTCAGTGAAGGAGTCTCAAATCAATAACGGTACGTGCTGTCTTCCAGTATTTTTCCACATTTGAGGACTGCAGTTTAAATAATTTGGAGAATTTGAAAGGACTCGAGAGGTAAAATAAAAACAAAAAGTTGATATCCAATCCTATTTTCTTTAATATTTGGAGCAAAATTTTTCTTTTCGTTGATTTCTCTTATGACTTATCATTTTCATTAACTCTATATAACAATACTCTCTATCGATTCTATAATAAACTTTAAATGGTAACAAAATATTAAGTTATGAAACTATTTGGTACACGCTGAAAGACGAGCTTTTTCAAAGGAACAAATACTTTCAAAATGTTTCTTATTTTAAAAGAATTCTATAAATTATTCTGGAGACATTTGCACAGTCTTAGACAATAAGGAAGTTGCATGTGTCAGATTTTCAAAAACAAAATGTTGCGTATGGTTTTTTGTAAGGTAAAATCTTGTCAATTTTTCAAAAAAAAATGTACAGGTAATTAAATATTTTAACTTAAAAGTCGAGGAAAAAACACGTGACTGAAAACGTTTATTGTTTAAAAAGTAACGATGAGGTCAAAAATCATACCATAAACTTCATTGCTTTCCAACAATGTTTATCGTACGATGACGTCACATCCCAAACTCTTGGCGTTTTTGCGCGCTTTTAAAAAGGGGACTTTTGTTAATTTTTTTGGCAATCAAAAAATTTCTCGATCGGCCTCAAATTTTGGGTAGTTGCTTATTTTTGCAAGAAGAATCTATTGAAAAAATAAAAAAATCATGCAACTTCCTCATTGATGCAAACTTCACAATGGTTTGGTGCAAAAAATTCAATACAGAACTTCCATCACTATCTAGAGATTTATATCAATTACTATAAACTTTAACCGACAGTATTTTTGTGTGAACTGTACACAAACCGTCGTAAAACCCGTATCAATGAATCACCTTGACCAGTAACTTAACCCATAGAACAATCAATAATAAAAGTGTCCGCAATGATGCAGAACTGTTCGAAACGGGAATCCTCATTGTTGAGAAACTCACGTGTGTCAGTGGGTTTCGCTTTGCTCGGTGAACCCTCCACCTCGTTCGTTTTGGGGGTGTCTGGGGCAAGACATGAGCCAGCTCCCTTCTACAGGGTGATTCAGAAATAATCATCAATAATTGGGGGGGAGGTAGAGGGGCCCTAGACAAGCATATTTCGAATAGGGATGGTGGGGCGCAGCCTTACAGTTAAAGAGCTAGGACCTAATGTAGTGCGAGCGCGTTTCAAAAGGTCGTTTTTAGAAGGCCCGTGTGACGAAACAAAACATAATAAAATGAAAAAATCTATTGCATGAGGTACGGAAGTGTCCCTACTACTTACACCATGAATTCAATATAATTTGAACCTCTTTCTAAACCGTGGAGTGATTTTCAAAAGTGCAATATTAATCTTTTAGTCAAACAATGGAGTTCCCTTAATGGTATTTAGAAAAATGATGATCGGGGAAGGAATTTTCAATGATCGTAACATTTACCACTGAAACTGTTTGATCATTGAAAATTACTTCCCCTATCATCATTTTTCTAAATACCATTAAGGGAACTCCATTGTTTCACTAAGAGATTAACATTGCACGTTTTAAAACTCACCCAACGGTTCAGCAAGTGGTCCAATTTCTATCACATTGAGGATTTAAGTAGTACGGATACTCTTGTGCCTCATGCAATAATGTTTTTCATTTTATTATGTTTTGTTTCGTCACACGGGCCTTCTAAAAACGGCATTTTGAAAAGCGATCGCACTACATTAGGTCCTAGCTCTGTAACTGTAAGGCTGCGCCCCACCATCCCTATTCGAAATATGCTTGTCTAGGGCCCCTCTACCTCCCCCAAATTATTGATGATTATTTCTGAATCACCCTGTATATATCCGCCGATATCTGGGTCAATCGGTTCTTCATTTAGAAGAAAACGGGAGAAATTGGCTGGTTATAAGTTCTGATTTTAAACGAGCGTATTCTGAGCTACCACTGACTAACGGTTAACCAGCAATCAATAATGGAATCACTACCTGCGATTAGTTGAATCCTTCTTTGAATGCTGGTTAACAGCTGATCCAGTAGCACAAAATTTTTCTAGAGCTGTTTCCTGAATGGCTGTTTGCGCACGCAAAAAACAAACTTTAACAGGATCTGAAGCGTTTAACCCATTACTGCCTGACGTCCCTTTTTAGGGACGTTTTTTTAAAATCCTCCTATTTCTACAAAAATTGTTCCTTTGAATCAAAATTTGCACTGATGTATCTCTGATCTTCATAGAACATAAAGAAGACAAGAAGAAAGCAGAATTTTAAAAAATTTTCACTTTTTTTAAAGTTGGAAGATAGAATTTTTCAGAAAAGTGCTTTTTTAAAAATTCTAAAAGAAAAAGCTTAAAAATCCTAGTTGTCATTTTAAAAAAATTTCAATTCCGATATATATTACTGTTTATACATTAAATCAGTTGGGGTGTTTTTTTATTTTTCCAAAATATTTTATCTTGACCTTATTTTGGACCCTAGAAAAGCGTCCCTAAAAAGGGACGTCAGGCACGAATGCCCCCGTGGTTTTCCCCATAGTGAAATGCTAGTGTTTCCTTTATTTTTTCATAAAAACGCGTTTGATTCTTATGAAATGAATTAAATAACTGATATTTATATAATTACTTTAATTTTAGCTAATAAATTTATTATTTTTGTTTATTTTTTTTGGAAAATACTGCTATTTCTGCCAAATTAATGGAATAAAAGTCTTAAATTATAAGGAATTAATTAATTTATATTAATTAAAAGGAATAAATTAATTATTTTACTATATTTATTACTTATGCAAATATATTCCGGTTATATTTTAATTAAAAGTTTAATAATTATTAGTTATAATGACTTTTTGTCATTAAAATTGCCAAAAAAGTCGCTTTTGTGATAAATTTTCGTCTTTTTTTCTAATTAGATGTCGCTAATCATTGTGTTCTATACTGCAGATCAATCTATATCATCTGGCTTGCTAATGCACATCCCACTAATGCTTGATTTTTGGGGAGAAATTCGTGTTCCGCACAATTAAATTAAATTAAATGAAAAAATTATGGGCATTTGAAAGACTTAAACTTCACAAATTGAGATATTCTGATGGATTTGAGGTGTTTAAAAGTAATAAATACTTAATATTAGGTAACACATAAACAAAGAATGCCTTTTTCAATTAAAAACCTTAATTAATTTGCAATTAACATAGATTTGGGAGGAAAAAACGTGTTTTAGAGCATAAAAAATGCTCAAATTACGTTAATTAGGGTTAATTTTACAGTTAATTGGATAAATAATTAATATTTTTTGTTCATATTCATGTTACAGTATGGTTCCGATCACTTTTGCTGCACTTAAAAAGGTAGAAGATGTTTTGGAGCCTTAAAAAAAGTTTTCTATCATGCGTTTACTATAAGGAAAAACAACGGGGGCATTCGTGCCTGACGTCCCTTTTTAGGGACGTTTTTTAATTTTGGTGTAGAAATTAAAATTTTAACCTGGAATTTTTTTCACTATTTTTCCAGTTGTTTTTGGGCTATTTACTATGTTTTTACCAAATATTTAAGAAAAATAAAAAGTTGGGCATTAATGGGTTAATATTGATTGTATTTATGTGAAACTTTGAACTTAAGGGTTTTCAACTACGATCTTTCAGATTATAAAATCAAAAGAAAGGATTTCGAAATAAAAACAAGGTTTTGGCAGAGTTTTCACATTTTTTGTAGTTTTTCATTTTTTTCATAATAAAACAAATTTTCAGTGAAGACTTGAGATAATTTTAAAGATCATTAAACCACAATTTTTGAGACCATAGTTAAATTTTTACCAATAGTAGAGTTCTTCTACAAATTGAATTTTTCAATTATTTTTTGGGGGTGTCGCTCCATTTTTAACTCCCTGGGATTTGGTCTGGGATCCCCAAATCCTATGTCATTCTGATTCGTCTAGGGGTCTACTATCTCCCCCCAGAAGTTATGAAACACTTATCTGAAACACCCTGTATATGGTAATTTTAAACTTTTCAATATGATTTTTGCGCTGAATCAAAATGTTTCGTGGCGCTCTCTTTGCATAACTATTTTCACCATTCTATAAACAATAGAAAGATAACTAAATATCCCTTGATTACTAATTCAAGGTCATTAGTCTTACAGCTGTAATTCCCTTTAACTTGACCTAAGGTTATCCTGGAATCGAGCCTTTTTGACAACTGATTCGCTAAGACTTGTTCCCATTTGAAACTACCATCAATAATTAGAAGTTTTGATTCGATTTGTGAATATGGCCGTGCAAACTACATATTTTCTTTTCAAAACATACAGCCTGTCTACGCAGTCTAAATATTGAAAATTTTTAAAGGAAGAAAAAATAGAAAGATATTCGAGGAGACTGATCCCCTAAATCGAATACTCTCCTACGAAAAACTGGAAAATGTTTAGTTCCAGAACTTTCATCGAAAGAGACCCTCCCATTCCATCTCCCGAGCGCGACCTGTCAAAATATTTCTCGCGCATTCTTTCAGGTTATTTTCTAGAGAAAGAAGAGATGGTACAGCTTTAGAAAGAGTCCTCTAGCCACCATGTTTACCCACAGCTCAAATGATGACTGACAACCATAGAGATTTATTAACATTTATTTATTAAGCACAAAATATCCAATTATATTCGATCCTCAAATGTAATAATAATTAGTAGATCATTATTACTGTTCACCCAACGATAGTAAAAGGGTCACGTGATTTTTACAGACTTTGCACGGCCGATAGTTGGGTAACCGGTGATAGTTGGGGTCTTGCTTTTACATACAAGCAAATGTTTCTTCCTCTTTCGATCAACTGCTCCTCAACTTCCATCTGTCTCCCCTCCGAAATACTAGTTCCAGCGTTGTCAAAATCACGTGACCCTTTTACTATCGTTGGTTTGGCAGTAGTAGAATCTAATAATAAGGCACACCTTCGATACGAGTCTACCAGTCGCCATGTTCACCCACTGCTCAAATGATGACTCACAACCATATAGATCTAACTATTAATATCATTATTGTTGGATCTCAAGATAGTATTTTTAGATTATTATTTTAGGATCTAATAAAGATGATATAGTTAAATCTCCATTGTTGTCAGTCATCATTTGAGTTGTGGGTAAACATGGCGGCTGGAGGACTCTTTATAAAGCTGTTCGGAAGAGATTTATTTCGATAAAGCGATAAATATAAATTCAGCGAAAAGTAAATGCCTGGTTACATGGACTGAAGAAAAGGATATCGGAAAATAAAAAAGCGTCGGAAGCGTTGAAAAAAAGACGGAGAAACAAATCGCGATGGCTGGGGGAGTAAATAATTTGACACATTTCTTCAAGTTTCACACCCATGCCTCCCAAAAAAATGTCGTTTCAGTTTCATTTTGTGATCAAAAAATTGCAAAAAGAAATACCGCCAGTATCTCAAAAACGTTACTTTTCAAACCTTTATTTTAATTTTATGAATTCATCTTAAACACCTAAAAATACATATACATATTTTTTTATCTTTTGTTGTTTTATAACCCAAAAACAACTATTAGCTACAACACAAACAACTATAAACTTATTGGTTGATTATTGAAAAGACTATCATTATGCTCATAAAATCGATCATAACATAAGTTTCAGGCATTTTTTTCTAATAATGTCTCAACCATTTTTTTATTAGTTTTCTTCTTTTAATCAGTATTCCACTTTGAAAATTATTTGTCGATAAAGAATAATTAGATTAAGATTTACGTAGAATGGATCTTTCGTCAAAAGTTTTGGAGCTGATGAGGTTGGTTGTTTTGGGTTTTATGGTGCAAGGTCCCTATATCGGACATTCCGCGCACAACACAAGATTAATACTTAAAAATTTATTTAAAATTTAAAGTAATGTCTGTTTCCAACCAATATTAAAAAAATTAAGTTCATTTAAAAAGTTGGAATTGATGAGGACTCTAACCATAACTGTATTACAATCCTAATTTGTGTAAACGGGTCATTTTTAACGATACTTATTTAACATATTTAAAATGTTAATACTAATTTTAAAAAATTTCGATTTGGCGTATTATACCGTCTACGGCACCACTTAATCAAAAGCGTTATCAAATCCCATGGATTTTTCTATTGATGTACCGCTGAATTAGACTGCCACTGAACGGTCGACGGGATAATACGTAAGTACCTTGATTTTTAATACATTATGGAGATTTGCAGCATAAGATCGTGATATCAGAGTCGAGTATTTGGTATAGTTATAGAAAGAGTCCTCCAGCCTACATGTTTACACACCACTCAAATGATGACTATAGAGATCTAATTAATTATATCAATCATTAAATTCTAGATTATTATTTAAGAATGTAAAATTTTTGATATCAATAAATAATTATACTCTGTTCATTTTGAACTGGCGCTTGAAAATATTTCCTTCCCCCCACCACCGATCGGTAACCATAACAACTATCCTAGTCAAAGTGACGAAGAAGGCTACTATTGGCTGCTCGAAGAGCGTAACTATGGTTACGCTTCTAGCGTGGGGGAAAGCACTTTTTCTTAAGCGCCAATTCTAAATGAATAGAGTATAGATCCCTATGGTTGTTAGTCATTATTTTAGCTGTGGGTAATAAACATGGTAGCCTTACAACTTTTTCAAAGGCACAGCTTCGATAAGAGTATCAGCGGCCATGTTTACCCACAGCTCAAATGATAACTGACAACCATTGAGATCTACTAATATCATTATAATTGTATCCTAAGATAATATTTAGTAGATTATTATTTTAGGATCTAATAATTATGATATTAATAGTTAAATCTCTATAGTTGTCTCAGTCATCATTTGAGCTGTGGGTAAACATGGCGGCTGGTAGACACTTATCGAATCTGTGCCATAAAGGCTAGTGGAATAATTTTGAATAATTTTTAAATAACCTTTAATTCCAACCCTTTTTTAAAAACTTATCATCAACACATATCTATATTGCTCTCATCCTGTTAAATATATACTTTGAGGTTTAAACAACGTGGTATAAGCAATCATGCAAGAGCAGAATCTTTCAACTGAATCCAAACTAAAACTCAAACGATTCAATTTTACAACAGAACTATTTCAGACAACAGAAACTATTCAAGCTAAATCGAAATTTCACTTTGCCAATTATACAGCAAACAATTTAGAAATGCATATATCGTGCGAAAAGCGAAGTTAAACAGGTTATGTTTGCCGTGTCTGGTAAATCCAATTCATGCAGTAGAAACGAACGTAATCATCACTAAGGTTAAGATATTCTATTTATAATAGCAAGTATCATTGCATTTGTTCAAATTTGCTGAAGCGATTCAAATGCCTGTCTTTGCTAAATGAGTATTGCGAATTAATTTGATTTTGATGCAATTATGGATTATTTTCGAAACCTTTCATGAACTAAAAGTATTGTACTGTGGGGGGATGGGACACTTCCGATGGTAAGTTCGATTGAAAGTGTACCATTTTTTCCCTCACTGTCCATTTTAGATTTAAATTGACTTATAATCAAATCAAATTTTATTATGCCGTGTAATCAAAATAACTAGCCTAGTATTTCTCATAATAGAACGTACGCTAAAGAGATTTATTCATAATTTACATTAACTAAACACCCAAGTTCAAAAATAGACCACTACTAAATTATAATGAGTATCTATACATACCTTTTCCTGAAAGAGTTTATGAAGTTCTGAATGAATATGAAACTCAAAAGATAAAGCTCTTCTAAGATGCCAGATTTTTAATTTAAACTATTCTCTAAATCATTAAAGGCACTGTCTAAATCCACGAAAGTAGCATTTCAACCCTAAAAAATTTCGCTATTAAAACCCACAGACAATAAGAGACAGACCGGTCAATGGGCGGCCTACGACACGAACGCCCTCAACCCACGGTACCTGCACTAAAACTGTGGTTACAGTTAAGCTTTTAGGTCTGGCAACCATGGAGACGTTTTGCGAAGACGTAATCCATCGACCATTATGATCACCAGGATCGCGATCCTTGGCGATCACATAAGCCCATTAAATGGTTTTTAAAATTAAAAAATATCTTTTTTTTCAACAATTTTTTAAAATTTGCTATTATAATAGAAAATTTAAATTAAATCATTAAGGTTTGTTCATCAACAAAATTTCGTGATCGCATATGATGAAAAACTTGATTGTAAAAATACAAGCTTAAATATAAAGTAATCAAGAATCACACAAGTAAATAATGAATCTAAATGATTTTATTAAATCTCATATTTCAATAACTACACATATTTGTCATAATTCCTTGCCTTTTTAAGACAAACATGATGTGTAAATGAAGTTGCAATCGTCGTGAATCTAAACGAACACATCTTTTGCAAATATGAATCCCAGATCCCACGCACATACTAGTTCAATACTAGTATACATTTTCATCTGAATTTAATACATACGCCTATAATTAACGCGAATTATACTGAATTCTATCAGGCTTAGAAATCAAGTTCAAGAATGCAACACAGATTTTCCAATACATTGCTAAATAGAGAAGAAACAAGATAAAATGTGCCTTAATGCAATAAGACACTGTTAAAACGATTTATAATTCTTGAAAACAATTGAAAAGAGTCCGATTAAACGATTTACACAAACTTCATGTTTACTTTCGAAATCAAATATTGCAAGTTTCGTCAACAAAAAAATGTATAAGGATTTCGATTAAAAAATATTAAATTAATCGATTAATGCCGGTACCGCTTGTCGCAGGCGCCACTTGAGCTCTCTGGATAAGCCCCGCCTATTGACCGATCTGTTAAAACCTATGGCACCACAGATAATAAGAGACAGACCGGTCAATAGGCGGGGCTTATCCAGAGAGCTCCAGTGGCGCCTGCGACAAGCGGTACCGGCATTAATCGATTAATTTAATATTTTTTAATCGAAATCCTTATACATTTTTTTGTTGACGAAACTTGCAATATTCGATTTCGAAAGTAAACATGAAGTTTGTGTAAATCATTTAATCGTACTCTTTTAAATTGTTTGCAAGATTTATAAATCATTTTAACAGTGTCTTATTGCATTAAGGCACATTTTATCTCGTTTCTTCTCTATTTTGCAATCCATTGGAAAATCTGTGTTGCATTCTTGAACTTGATTTTTAAGCCTGATAGAATTCAGTATAATTCGCGTTAATTATAGGCGTATGTATTTAATTCAGATGAAAATGTATACTAGTATTATATATTTTCATTGTCAAGAATTCATTTCAAATGTGCCTGGGATCTGGGATTCGTATTTGCAAAAGATGTGTTCGTTTAGATTCACGAGGATTGCAACTTCATTTACACATCATGTTTGTCTTAAAAGGCCAAGGGGTTATAACAAAAACAAATATTTGTAGTTATTGAAATTTGAGATTTAATAAAATCATTTAGATTCATTATTTACTTGTGTGATTCTTGATTTCTTTACATTTAAGCTTGTATTTTTATAATCGAGTTTTTCATCACATGCGATCACGAAATTTTGTTGATGAACAAACCTTAATGCTTTAATTTAAATTTTCTATTATAATAGCAAATTTTAAAAAATTGTTGAAAAAAAAAGATATTTTTCAATTTTAAAAACCATTTAATGGGCTTATGTGATCACCAAGGATCGCGAACCTGGTGATTATATGGTCGATGGATTACGTCTTCGCAAAACGTCTCCATGGTTGCCAGACCTAAAAGCTTAACTGTAACCACAGTTTTAGTGCAGGTACCGTGGGTTGAGGGCGTTCGTGTCGTAGGCCGCCCATTGACCGGTCTGTCTCTTATTGTCTGTGTATGGCACTATCTAGCTCCTCGAAAGTAACAACTCAACTCTAACGAATTTCGCTAATACTTAAGCATGGGATAACTTTCGTGGATTTAGACACTTCGTCCATTAAATTACCAACTATTTGTTTCAGATAAATGTTTCTGAACTTGTAGGTTGGGTAGGGCACACCTAGACAATTTAGAATAACAAAAAAGGGGGTCAGAAATACACCCCCTAACGACACAGGGGTTTTTACGAGCGGGCAGGTGAGTTTTAAAATCCCTACAGTGGAAATTGACACGTAACCTCTTAAGATTGCGTGAAAACCAACAAAGTCTTTCAATTCAGGCATTTATTACATAAACCCAATTTAAGAGCTAAAATTCAAATAGTAATTTCTCAGTTCTTATAGGCTTATAATATGTCATTACTTATTACTTGTTTTTGACATTGAGAGATAACGATTGATACAGTTGTACATTTGCTGAAAATTCAGCTTTTATATCGGTTTTACATAATAAATGCCGGAATCGAACGATTTTACTGGTTTCCATTTAACCCCTTATGCCCCGACGGGACTTAGTAAGTCCCACTTCCCAATGTTCCAAATTCGTCCAATTTCCGTCATGTAAAGCCAAATTTAGTTTACTTATAGTTGCAGTTATGTAACTTGACATATTTTGGATGAGGATGAGGAAAATAATTTGGGTCATAAAGCGTTAATCTTAAGAGGTTAAGTGTCTATTTCCCCTGGGATTATATAACCTTACATGCCCGCTTACAAAAACCCTTAGATGGTTAGGGGTGAATTTCAGCCCCCCCTATTCCTATGTGATTCTGAGTTGTCTAGGTGTAATCTACCCTTCTTAGAAATTCCGAAACATTTTTCTGACCCATATCCCAATACCCATATCCCAACCAAAAGTTGCATAAGTCCGCTACACATTGAGATTTACTATATGATAAGATGCTGTTGTCAGCTCGTCATGTAAAATCAAAATGCATTAAATTTTATAAATGTAAACTGTTAAAGTACCCATATTCATTTTAACCTACTATAACTATTTTACGCCACCCCAAAGAATGAACGAATAGTTGGCAGTACTTACAATGTTAAGCACAAGGTAAAAAAACTATTATTAAGAGCAAAATTACGATGTAACGGGCAATAATTTCAGAACGGACTCTTATTCTCTTCTTTCTAATTTCTTTTTTCTTCAGCTTCAAAAGAGCTTCAAAAGTAATTATATTTTTACGTGCTTGGTGCACATGCAATGTGTCACTTAAGAGGCTGTAAAAAAGATATCTTCTTTCTTTCACTTAAGACCACATAATTGGTTAAGTTTCGTCTAAAAGATCTTTTCAAATGAAATACGCATTTAATTCTTGAAATGGATTTATTTCATTTCTCAATCGACAGCTTTTCTTCGGCTACTTAATTTTTCATTGAAATGTTTTTTCACTCGCTTCTCAAAAACCGAATGTGTAAAACATTAGATTGTGAATAAGTTGGTAGATAACACAAAATGTGTTCTTAGCATTGCGATCCATATTTAAGTAATGGTATTTTTTATGGAAGTTGGTTTTAAAAATGCCATTACACTAAGGGAACAAATATTGCAAGTTTTATAACTTACCCCACGGGTTAACAAGTGGTCCAATTTTGTTCAAATTTATGGTGGAAGTAGTATGGATACTGCTGTACCTCATGCAATAATTTTTTTCATTCAATTATCTTTTGTTTTGTAGAACGGGCCTTAGAAAAACCGCGTTTTGCAACGTCCTCGCACCACATTATGAGTTCTAGCTCTTTAACGGTGCATCTAAGACCCCCCATTCCTATTCGAAATATAATTGTCTAGGTCCCCTCTACCACCCCTCAAAGTTTGTCCACTTGGTTTCCGAACACCCTGTAGAATGTTATTTCATTACTTGTTGACCAAATAAAGCCTGATGTGATGCAAACATGTGATTAAAGTATTCATATTACATATTACCATTCATATTCATATTACATATTACTGCATACATTTAATGCATGTAAAATTTTATACATTTACCTGTATTGCCCCCCTTGAAAATCCAATTGCGCCCCACGTTGGGAAACACTGCGGCCTAGAAGATTAAAGTAAAAAAATTAAACGTTCACCCCTAACTGTATAAAACCAACATAATCCACACAAAATACAGAACATATAGCCAGAAACCACTTAGGCCTAAAAGAAAAAAAATCTCCAAGAGATAAAACGACCTCTCCCAGAAATATCTTCTATAAAGGGCATCAAGTATTAAACGAATGTGCTCTCAGATATATTCTCGGGGAAATATAAGAAGGAACTCCCTGGGGTACGATTTGGAAATTCTCCGCCCCCAGGGAATTCGAAAGATTTCGGGATGACACGGGGTAGGGGAAGAAACGCCAGAAATTCTCTTCCCGGAAATAATAATAAGAACAAAAATGAAAGTCTCCATATATGAATTTAACATAATGGCGCTAGGTAAAAATTTCTCCCGGGGTGACCTTCATTGTAATACAATATGTATGATGGAGTCAGACTTTCTTCAGTCGCTTGTCAGATGTATACCTATTGGCAAAAAGTCCCCTGAAGGTCTGGGGGAAGTTTGACAAGTCGCATTTTTATAAAAAGGCTGGTGTTTCAGACAAGGGAACGTACCCATACTACATGACCCGTTCAGGGGGAGGAGAGTCTTCAAAATACCACTGTTGGTCACGGGGGGGCTTAGGGTTTCGTCATGTAGTCAATATCCTCTAGTCAATACGACAAAAGTAAGCCTAATTAGTTATTAAAGTTAGCCAAATTAAGACAAATTAAGCCAAATTAATTTTTTTAACTTTCTGTTTGCAAGAAAAAATGTTTGAAAACTAGAGGTGGAGGGGGTCTTGTCATATACTACGGGTGGTCACCAGGGGGGAGGGGGGTTAAAAAAGGGGTCACGTAGTATGGGTACGTTCCCTAAGATGAAAAGTTTTTTTGGATAAGTGCTTGAAATTATATTATTTTTCTCTTCCTTTCATTCTTCAAAAATAGCATACTTTCCAGAAAGATTTTTTTCTCGAAAAGGGAAAAATATGTTAGATTTTTATTTTTGAGAACTGGATTTAATCGCATTTTCTTTGTGGTAGCATTATGAGAACTGATGGAATTCATATTTACTTTAAAGCACCTCTTCGTATTATACAGGGTGTCCCACGAGAAGTGGCCCAACCCCTTTAACTTTTGAACCCCTACAGATATAGTCATGAAAGTGGGGTCTAGGTATAGTAAAGTGACCATGTCCTATCCGATGAGATAACTTTCAACGCCCTCTAGCGGAAACGTTAGGAGTTATAATTTTTATTTTAAAAACTATTTGAGGTATGTGAAAAAAGTCAATGACTAAGTTGTAGAGCACCATCGATTTAGTAGGAAAAGACACCTTAAGCAGAAAAATATCTTGAATAAAATCCCTAAAACGCACGCTCAAACAGGTTGAATTTACGTAGATTTTACGTCTTAAAACGCTCCTCACGAGGCGTAAATGAGAAATTTTCAATTAAATGAACTAAGAATACTTTTAGTCATTTACTTAAATCATAAAAATAAAAATTTCTTATTTTCGCCTAGTGAGGAGCGTCTTACGACGTAAAAACTAAGTAAATTCAACCTGTTTGAGCGTGCGTTTTAGGGATTTTATTCAAGATATTTTTCTGCTTAAGGTGTCTTTTCCTACTTGACTTTTTTCACATACCTCAAATAGTTTTTAAAATAAAAATTATAACTCCTAAAGTTTCCACTAGAGGGCGTTGAAAGTTATCTCATCGGATAGAGCATGGTCACTTTACTATACCTAGACCCCACTTTCATGACTATATCTGTAGGGGTTCAAAAGTTAAAGGGGTTGGGCCACTTCTCGTGGGACACCCTGTATAACCCAAAGTAAAGCAAATTCCCAAAAGTTAAGCACAAAGACGAAAATTTATTGAATTCTGCAATGGTTGATCACCTTGTAAACAAGTATGATCACACTTTGTAAAAAAGTGAGGGGTGCTAAATTCGCTATTCATATCGATTTTTGTTGTAAGTTTGCATTTAAACATCATTTTGTTAATCACAAAAATATGACGTCATCTTATAATTTATGAAAATATTTTTTTATCTCTTAATGTAATTCTTTGTTTCGTTTCATGAAAAGATATAGAGGTATTTACTTGCAGCATTAAGTTTCAATCAAATCATTAATTGTCCACTTATCGCATTTCCCCGCTACTTGCTTAAATTTTGGAAGTTAGTGTAATTCTTACAAACACACTTTTTTGTTTGTAAATTGAAATTAAATCAATCCTTGAGAAGAAATCCCTTAATGATCATAGGAAGTTCTATTCTTAAGCTTGTTTCCTGCCAGACGAAGCATCCCATAAAAATACATTTAGGTTATACATATTTATTTCCCTTATCAGCTGAAGGGAACAGGCCTCGGGGAAACTCTAGGGAACCAAAGGGCATCGTTCCCTTATATGCGCCTCCTCCTCAAAGACTTATAGATTACGAGTTTCTCTTTTATCTTAAGCACTTCCAATGAAAAAGGGTTTACCATGAAATCAGTGTAGTAAAATGATATTATATGAATGAGTGAAAATATCGGGAAGAAAGGTTATTAAATAAAATCCTTACGAGTTATTAATAAAAATTAATATTTGAAAGGTTGTTAATTAAATCCTTTACCTGTTTTATATCAAGGTTTAAATCACGGCCCGCAGATTCAAAAAGGTTGCCCACGTACCTGGTTTAAATAGTTATTTGTTGTTGTTTCTTATGCCACTTGGAATATCCAGGCTCCATCCGCAGAGCTTACAGGATTTAAGGCAAAGGGGTGCGGCTCCTGAGAAAGTGAGGCCCATGAAAGGCAGGAGGCCGACTTAAGCCTCGGATGATAGATGCCACCACCATCTATCGCCACCTCCACAATTTTGACATGCATCTGAAGGGGAGGGAAATAGTCTCCAGACACCTAGACCCAAGGTAAACTGCGCCATGACCGACTTCAGGACTTTCGGACCCACAGATTTAACGAGCACATGCTCCGCATATACTCGATGGGTCTTCAGCGGTGTCGGGAATCGAACCCGGGACCCTCCGATCCCAAGGCCGATGCCTTAACCACTAGGCTCCCACACCATAGGCATAAAGACCATTCAATAATGTATTATGAACTCTTAATAGTTTTCATATTCGTGAAATGAATTAACAAAGGGAGAAGCAGTTCTTCATTCTTAAAACCAACTGTTAAAACTCAAGTGTCCTTTACTGTTCTTTCTGTTTCTCTTTTAATGTTATCGATGTCTACCTTCAATGATAACTATTCCTCAATTCCATTTCCACAGTTTAAGCAAAATATATTTCTATAATTTATACCTGGAAAGTAGGGGATTCGTTTATTAGATTATTTCTGACACTTTAATTGTTAACTAATGATTAAAGTTTACAGATCCAAACGCCAGCTTTAATTAATGTTAGACTTTCTTTTCCAGCTATAGAATATTACAGAATAAACTCGAAACAAAGCAATTAAAAAGTGATACGTTATTCTAAACACACGCTGATGGACATTTACGACTGGGGTATGTAATAATATTTTTCTACTCCATAAATCCCACAGAAATATAGTATTAAAATCCAGCAATTTAACGCTAGCTCATTGTGAGAAAAAAAAATCACGCTTCTCAAACCAATTGTTTCAAAACACCATGACTCGGGGAGTATACGCGCGACTCCTCAATTCAATTATTATCGTAAAAACAATTTTCCGGAATAATTCCATCAGCAAATCTACAGCTCAACTCAATCCGAGCGAACAAATCCATCTGGCATTTAGAATCGGAATTCTTTTGCCTTCATCGTTGCATTTGTTTGTTTAATAATGGGAGAAAGTCTGACGTTTCACTCGAAAATCGTTAATCTCCGTGTGACGACAATAAGAAGAAAACGACGATGATGGCAATCCGCGCGGGAACAGCGCAGACGACAGTTGATGTTTCGAATCGCTCGTGTGGCATCATCCATGCGGAAGATCGGAATTTCCGTCTTCTCAGCCGATTTGTCGCTGAGGGAACTTCTTAACGATATTCACGCTTCATTTTATCAAGGCTTGCTCTTGTTCAACTCTTTTTTTTCTTTTATGAAAGAGAAAAAGGGCATTTTTCACTCGAGTTCGGGGGCATTCATAAAGTACGTGTGTGATGTGTTTATTCCCTCCCTGGTGAAACAGTGAGATTTTGATATAGACCCCCTCCCCGTGAAATCTCTATAACACTTACTACTAAAACAGGTAGAACTACCTATTCATCTCTATTTTCAGGGGAGGGAAAAGAGCAACACCGGCGAAATTAAAATGCCGCTTGATAGAAGTTCCATATCCAATCAGGAATCACTCTCGCATTTCACCTTCTCTGATTGGCTGCTAGTGAAATGAATTATAATCTGCGAGATTGAATCAAATTAAGTATAGTGGTGTCCTTTAAAAAAAACCCACTCCAAATTGTACCCTAAAAAAAACCCATCGAGATATTTTAAATAAATAATTAAAATAATTTTAAATTCTCATTTCCCATGTCTTCCTAAGCCATTTAGAGTGGCAGGGAACTTGAAAGCATGTCAAAGAACCGTTTATTTACTGATTTATTTGAATAAATAGAAAATGTCGATTTTGGGCTAAAAATATGATTTAGTTATGCAGATTTTGATGCTGTAAAAATATATGTTATAAACATTTTAAAGCATTCTTCACGTGGTTTTGTGTTATCCCGTTATTATGAGAATAAAATACTGAAAATACTGAAATTTCAGCTCAGTCGGCCAATTAGGGACCCTACGGTAGTCTTTGAAATGAGGGGTGAAAAAAACCCATAGTGTGCCTAAAAAAAACCCACTTTTCATTTTGTAATAAATGATAAAATAAAAAAAAATTTTGCAAAATATTTAATATTATTCATGATATACAACTAATTATGCAAATCGAGTAGTTGTTTGGGTAATTCTCAATTTTTTTTCAGTATTTTTGATAAAAACTCAATGTTACCAAAAACAGCCATTTTCCATGAAAATATAGCATTTTACCGAGTTTTACTCGAAAATGGGTTTTGAGAGTAAATAGTTACGGGTTTAAAATAAAATATCAGTGCCAATTACCGTTCTTAAGCTTTTTTATAGAAATTGTATTAAGCATTTGTATTTAATAGGTCGTTTTCATCAAAATACAACAATAAAAACGCTATTGTCGTTGTGTTTTGAAGGCAAAATTCTTGAGTAGAAAAACTTATCACAGTTTTAATTTTAGAAATAATTTTTGATGAACTTGGTTTTAATTATCTTAACTATTCTCTTTTCTATCAAAATAAACCTTTCAATCATATGTTTTCTTAATATTTTGAGTATTTTCAAGTGTGGGTTTTTTTTAGGGTACATGGGTTTTTTTTAGGAAAATTGGGTTTTTTTGGATTCTTACTTTTTTGTCTGCCAATTTGTAACGGAGAGTCGGAATTAAAATTACTAAGCACTAAAATGTAGAGGAGGACGAGCCGTTACAACACAATTTTGTTCGATTAAATTATCATATTTTTTAAGCTTTTAATGACGGAAAACTGAAAAAGTGGGTTTTTTTTAAAGGACACCACTATACCTAAAGAGGAAAACTGCCGTTTGGAATCTCTGTTAGCTCTTAACTCAGTGTTTTTAACACCCTGTATTTTACAGACGTCCCCTTTTCCCTGTTGTAATAAAACCCCTTCTCCTCTCGGAGCTGTCGATGTGGAGTTTAAGGGTGTTTTTCCTTCTTCTTCTCTCTGAAGACCGTTTATTTCGATGTTGCGTTCCGATACACGTCATTAGGCAGAGAGCGTTAAGTTGAAACGTAACTTGGAGATATTCTTCGAGAGATTTGAAGCAGTGTTAAAAAAACTGTACTGTAATGTACTGCTAAATGTCGTCAACAATCATAAAAAAAGGGAATATTTGGAAGCCAAAACAGTTGAGATCGATATTAAAAGGAACTAATAACGTAATTGATAATTACTATTTTCTTAGGTGTTTGAACAAGCGCTAAGTCTAGCAGAATATATGTTATTCAACGTTCTTTTAACATCTCACTGTAGCTAAATCTAACTTACAAGAGAAAGCCATTTTTATGAGTTTTTTTTAAAAGAATGTCAATTAAATGTATAAGGGAAGTAAGCGACTTAGTAAGTTTACTATGGGTTGTTTCAATAATATCGTAATTGCTAAAAATGTAGAATGTTTCTTCTACGTTTAGGAAGTATTTAAAACTTTTGATACGAGATTCTAAGTCTGGATGTTCGAATAAATGTTAGAAATATCTGCAAAGCTCATGCAACTAAAAGAACAAGAAAACTCGCATTAACAGTTTCATGAATACAACCCCAGACGTAGTATTTAAAATCACTAGCAAGTCAATGCAACGGTTATGTTAATTTAATACTACAATTAAGAGTTTTCTAAAGAGTAAAAACACGCCGTCACAAAACGTTGGTGAAATTTGCTGGGAACTTAGAATATAGTACTTGCCAGGGTTGGCAAAAACCCGGGGTTTTTTTTTAACCCGCGAGGACGCGCGCGGGGTCTGCGAGACCCCAACGCTTAAATAAACCTTCATAAAAACTCTTAATTTTTAATGAAAATATATGAAACTCCGTGTAGCTGCCTAAAATGTTTCCACCTATCACCTCATGAAGTTTAAATAAAGTAGGCATGTTATTTTCCAAGTTAGGTTGTTGTTTTTAAGGAAAATGCTTCCAAAACTGTGAGGATTGGTGCGAGTTAAAAAGCCAAAGAGGTTTCCAAAAGTAAGAAAGAGGTAACTATAATCCATAATGTTTCTTGCAAAAAAAGAAATTAGAAAATAAAGGATTTTAGAAAATACACATCGGTTCAGTTTAGCCGAAGAAATTCGTTAGCTCCGCTCACATTCCATTGCATTTCCTGTTTTCCTAGTCTTATATTATATCTTAATAAGAAGCAGTCAACTAATAATGCACATTAAACAATTAAATTATATATTTAAACTATCCGTGATAAAAATTTTGCATGCACTGAACGTTTAGAACGGAAAACGGTTTGTGGGGTCTGAGAGACCCCGCGCGCGTTCCCGTGTAACAGAAAGTAGCGCGCGTCCTCCCGGGTTAAAATCCCAAATGGGTTGGGTTTTTTTGGGGTTTTTGCAATAAAACCCTGAAAAAACCCATATAAAACTGGGTTTTTTTCGGAAAAAGTGTGGGTTTTTTCAAAATTAAGTGGTTTTCTCCTACAAAGTAAGTGGGTTTTTTCAAATTTTAGTGAGTTCTTCCTATGTTAAATGTGTTCTGTCAAAATAATGTCACTTTTTCCACAGTTAAGTGGGTTTTTTCAAAGTTTTTATACTTTGAAAAAAAAAATTGAAATTGTAAAAACACCCCTTATTTACTGAAACTTGGTTTAAATTTTGAAAAAAACCACTAAAATTTAAAAAAATATCCTAAACTTTGAAAAAACCCATTCATAATTGAAAGAAATCTATTCAACTTTGAAAAACCCACTGAAATGTTTAAAAAATCTTCTTTATTTTTACATCTAGTTTGAACTTTAAGCGTCCTAAATTTTGAAGAAACTCACCGAATAATAATAAAAGAACCTATTTAACTTTTTTAAAAACTCTCTGAAATTGAAAAAACGCCATTTAATTTTTAAAACCTAGTTTAAATTTTGAGAAACCAATTAAAATTTAAAAAATATCCTAAACTTTGAAAAAAAACGTATTAAATTTTGAAGGAACTGCCAAAATCTTGATTTTTCTTGAAAAAACCCAAAAATGGGTCCAAAATGTGGGTTTTTTCACATGGGTTTTTATGAAAAAAAACCCATTGGGTCCAATCTGGCCAACCCTGGTACTTGTTCACACCCTTATTAAACCAATAAGTAGTGTATATAGAGGGAGAAAACGCCGTTTACTTTCTGTATTATCATATTTTAGGTAAAAGCAACTCTCCACACTTTGGAGTTTTCTAGAAATCCAAACTTTGAGAGACCTGTTATTTTCTCATCACAAAAGCAGAACTTTTCATTGACATTCAAAACCAAAAAATATCTGTAAAAAATTAAATGATAAACTATACCAAGAAAGTTGAAATAAATCTTTTTCATAAATTATTTATTCATTCCAGATATTATTCAGAAACCATTTGAGTTGTATGAATATTAATAATTGAGAGAGTCATTTACTCTAAATCTAAAAAATAGCTCTTCAATTATAATTTTAAAAGTTTTATTTTGGAAGAATATGCAAAATTCATCAGAAAAGCTTTATAAAAGAGTTAAAAATATCAATGTACATTAAGCTGAATTAATTTTGCTTTCATGATAAAAAATGCAGATGAGATATTCTCCTCTATATTTGTAATTTTGTTTTTAATGATGTGGGGTGGACTTCATTATTTTCTAGGTTTGTGAAATGTTTCAATTTAAAAGATTTTATCGAATAAGTAAGTAATACTTCAATTTAAAATACAGGGTGATTCTGAAATGGACCGCCAAACTTTGAGGGGTGATAGTACTCATCAAGACGAACAAGAATTGATGCTGAAAGGGGGGTCGCAGTTACACCGTTAAAGAGCTAGGTCCTAATGTAGTGCGAGAGCGTTACAAAAGGACGTTTTGCCAAGGCCCGTTTAACGAAAAAAAAACATAATGAAATGAAAAAAATTATTGCATGAGGTACAGCAGTATCCGTACTACTTACATCATAAATTTGATAGAAATTGAACCACTTTCTAAACCGCGGAGTTAGTTTCAAAAGTGCAATATTAATCTTTTAGTCAAAGAATCACATTCCTTAATGGTATTTAGAAAAATGATGATCGGGGAAGGAATTTTCAATGATCGTAACATGGATCATTGAAACTGTTTGATCATTGAAAATTCCTTCCCCGATCATCATTTTTCTAAATACCATTAATGGAACTCCATTGTTTGACTAAGAGCACGTTTTAAAACTCACACCACGGTTTAGAAAGTGGTCCAATTTCTATCAAATTTATGATGTAAGTAATACGGATACTGCTGTACTTCATGCAATAAATTTTTTCATTTCATTATGTTTTTTTTTCGTTAAACGGGCCTTGGCAAAACGTCCTTTTGTAACGCTCTCGCACTACATTAGGACCTAGCACTTTAACGGTGTAACTGCGACCCCCCTTTCTATACCAATTCTTGTTCGTCTTGATGAGTACTATCACCCCTCAAAGTTTGGCGGTCCATTTCAGAATCACCCTGTATATCCTTTAGTTTTTTGAGGATGTTACTGGTTGTTTATTATTCATTGCTGATAATAACATTAATAAGTGTTCATGTATTAACTGCTCTCTACAGGAAAAGGCTGGTAAAAAATTCATAAATTAAGCTACGAAAGTTGAAATATATCTTTTATTCTAACAGCAGTTTGGTATTTTATCGAAATTAAAATTTATTAAAATGAATTTAATATTTACAAATATATAACATAATAATATTTTATCTTATGTTGAAGTCCTGTTATACATCTAATGTAGTTACATAATTTCTTAGTTTTATACAGAAAAAATTTCGCTTGCTTGAAAAAGAAAACTTAAAAACACGTCATAAGTTAATCACTTAAATATTAATTATACTTATAATTTGATTAAGAATTAGTTATTTCCTGTTGCTTATGTTTTTATCTAAATTTCGCGAATAACGTCAAATCAACAAAATTTGCAAAAACCTTATTTTGGGTTTATTTAACTTTTTTGCTTACTTGCTGGTTTTTTTTCAAATCTGAACCCTCTAATGCAGCGGTTCTCAAACTGTGCTCCGCGTAGCCCTTAGGGCTCCGCCAAGCATTTCCAGGGGCTCCGCGAAGAAATTTGAAATAAATACATTTTTTGATAATTTCTAATATGCGTTACTCTGAAATGTTATATAAATAACTTTCTGCAATATGTTTCTTGTTAAGAACTTACTTTTGCTCCTTCCTACCCAAATTTTTTAAAGCTTTAAATAACCCTTGAATTTAAGTGGATTTGATATGGAGCTCTTTTGATTATAGTTTTTTTTTCTGGTTTTTGTCTTTTTTCAAGTCTTTCTTGGTTTACCAAAAACAAGTTAAAACCAGGTTATTTAGGGTCAAATTTTCAAAATTCTTCTGGGGGAGAACCCCCAGACCCCCCTGTTGTTCTTAAAACTTTATTATTTTCAATTTTTTATAATTTGTTCGTTAAAATTAAAATCCTACCTAAAAAGGAATGTCCGAAATTTGGACTATGATGTACTAAAACAAGTATAAAATAACTGTTTTTAAGGATCATGGATCATATTTCACTAAATTCACTCAGACTCCCCTATCCAAATTGGAACTTAATTAATCACAATTTTTCTTACTTGCTCGTAGATGCAAATTATACCTAAAATGTTTTAAAAAGCTACATTAAACCTGTTAAATATGCATGGGAGGGGCTGTGGAATAATTTTGGAACCATATTGAAATAAATTTCTATTTTCGCTACTGCAATTATGCTTTTATTTCTTGTAGCAATGGTTTTTAATGTAATTTGCTTTTTGTACCTTGAAAAATTTATCTTCGGAAAAGGGCTCCGCGAAGAATTTGTCTCCTGAAAAGGGCTCCGCGGCATAAAAAGTTTGAGAACCCTTGCTCTAATGAAACCTATTATAAAATATCTTAGACAAAGGGGAGAAATGAACCAAGTTTTTTTTTAAAATTAGAATGTTTAATATGGTATGTTTTGATATGATCAAAACTGCGAAGATATTGACTGGTTAAGAAGCAGGGTTGGCTGGATTGGACCCAATTGGGTTGGACCCAATGGGTTTTTTCAAAAAAACCCATGTGAAAAAATTCACATTTGGGACCCATTTTTGGGTTTTTTCAAGAAAAATCAAGATTTTGGCAGTTCCTTCAAAATTTAAACTAGGTTTTAAAAATTAAATGGTGTTTTTTCAATTTCAGGGAGTTTTTAAAAAAGTTAAATAGGTTCTTTCATTATATTCAGTGGGTTTTTTCATTATTGAATGTTTTTTTTTCAAAATTAAGGACGTTTTAAGTTCAAACTAGATATAAAAAATAAAGAAGATTTTTAAAAAATTTCATTCGGTTTTTCAAAGTTGAATCGATTTTTTTCAATATTGAATGGGTTTTTTCAAAGTTTAGGATATTTTTCAAATTTTAGTGGGTTTTTTCAAAATTTAAACTAGGTTCCAGTAAATAAGGGGTGTTTTTACAATTTCAGTGGGTTTTTTCAAAGCATCAAAACTTTGAAAAAACCCACTTAACTATGGAAAAACTGACATTATTTTGACAGAACACATTTAACATAGAAAGAACTCACTAAAATTTGAAAAAAAACCACTTCCTATAAAGTAGAAAACCACTTAATTTTGAAAAAACCCACACTTTTTCCGAAAAAACCCAGTTTTATATGGGTTTTTTCAGGGTTGTATTGAAAAAACCCGAAAAAACCCAACCCACTTGGGTTTTTTCAAAAAAACTCGGGTTTTTGCCAACCCTGTTAAGAAGCCATGAGGTTCAATAGGGACAATGCGAATTCTCTAGTTATTCTTATGTGGAAAGAGTTACATTGAAGTTTCATTTCTCTTGAATTTCAAAGGTAGTTTAACAACAAAAATGATAAATCAAAATGCAAAATATGAAACCCCAAAGTTAGTTAAAATAAATGTTTAATCGCTCACAATTTTATCCCCCATGCCCAGTAAACTTAAAATAAATGCAATGGCACAAAATGAAACTTACTTTTCAAAAATAACGTGTAAAGAAATAAATTAAAGTGCTTCACATTTAGGCTAAGCGTGCACTAGAGACTTCTGTCACGGCGACTTATAACACTAGTAACTCGAGAGCAATCCATTTCTATACAGAGATTCTTGGCAATCGGCCAAGAGTCTCGTCGCCTGTGCGCTCGCTCTAGCTTCTTGCAATAGCCAGGGTGATAATTTTGTCTCTGTCGCCGTGACAAAAGTCTCTAGTGCGCGCTTCACATTTAGAAATATATTCCTACGAAAATCCATCACATCTAATGAAGAGAGATATCACACACCAACTTATCTAAAGGAAATTAAGATAAAATGTATGACCGATGGAAGCGTTAATAACCATTATCAAACGAACACTTAAGTGTGTAAAAAACGGTTTTTTTATTACTCTATTAATTACATCACGTTTCAACGTAATCCTTCAGAACCTCAAAAAGGAAATTTTGAAGCAGCCCTCATTTGAAATCTCTTCTTGAAACCATTTAAAGAACTCTCAACATCGTTTTTTAAGTATCGGATTTTTCTCTCAAGACAAGATTTGTCTTAAGGTGTGGAGAAAACAGTTTTTAAAAACTGGGTTTGATTTGAACTATAAATATATTCCCTTTGCAATAAAGTTAAGATTTTCACATGTTTGTAAACAATTCGGAAGATTTAGAGAATGGAAGAAAATAGTAAATTTCAATACAATTTAATGAAATGAAAAATTATGTACGAATAATAAACGAAATGTGAATAAGTATACAATTAAATTTATATAAGATTAGATAATCTTGTTTATTTTCATCATTCAAAATCTATATTTATCAAAAAATATTGTTCAAAATAAATATGAATTTGTTTTTAATAAAAGCTGCCGTCTATAGTATTAGCTATCTGCAGATAAAATCGTGAAGATAAGGAATGAAATTAAGTGTTATTTGTAATTATTTCGTTAGAAAATATTTGTAGGTGTGATGAAGTACTATTTTAAATGAAATGCGAGAAATAGTTTTAAGAATTTTAATACGAATGAGCAAAATATCGTACGTTCATTGCGTTGCTAATATCCTTGAAAACTCAGAGGTTGTGATGGTTATAACACAAAAATAACACAAATCTCAATGAAAATGCATTTATGTTGTTGGAGATCTATTCTCTATTCGTTCTATTCACGTTTCAACTATGGACAATCTTAAAGACGTATATTACCAGGCTAGAGAATATTATTAAAAGTTCTGCCTTAATTAAATACGGGAATATACCAGTATTGGAACTTATTTTGTTTATGATAAAAATAAAATTAGTATTTGGTTACATCCCCTCGAGGGTTTTGAGACGTCTAAGATCAAATAAGCCCTCGTAAAATAAACCCCATTATGCTCTATTCCTATTTTATTTTCCAATTGATAAATTTTCATGTCTCAGAGAACACTAAATAACATTGGAAAAGGATGTCTGAATAAATTAAGTTTATTATTTACAATTTTAAATTTTAGCTCTAATTCTTAATCCTACATTTTTATAAATTTACCATTAATCTATTGTTTACTTGTTACAAGAAATAATCATAAGAGCTAATATAAAAACTTGAAAACTTTTTATTTGCAATAATATTTAAAAATTGTGTAGTTACACACATACATATCTTCATTTCTTCATTCTCATTTGGTAGCTCTAAGTTCCGCCAGTTGACAGTTCGAATTTGGACGTGTGTTATTTTAAATGGCTCCTGTATTAATATCTCCGCGAATATTCACGATATTTTCATGAAACTTTTTAGTGAGTTTTTCATAACGTTGCCAACAATACTATCTCGGAAGTTTTTTCTCTATATTCTTTAGTTTTTTAATATTTTTTAACGTTTTTTATGTCTCCGCCAGGGATACTGTAAGTAATTTCAATGGATTCTCTATGGTCACACTTACCTAAGGGTTGATATTACTTCCATGACCCTAGGACACTTTGGTTCCGAATAAAAACAGTGAAACGGACACATTTGAAAGATCCTGTATACTTGACTTCTGCATCTCGGTTATCCTGTATATTATCTTGTCAGCCATGGTCTAGCTACCCGAGTAAATCTGATTTCAGTAAAGTGGTTTTCAAAGTAGGAGTACGTTTTGAAGAACACGGAGATAAATGAAGGTTTCAAATTTGAGTAAGTGGACGTTTTTATTTTGGTGTGAAACTTTCTGTTTAAAATTTAACGACCCAGTTCTTTCAATTTTAAAACACCAGACATAATAGTTATTTTTGTAAAAATTGGGGAAACTGTTTGACACCGTTCGATTTTTGGTGTGGTAACGTGCAGCTCAACTTGCGGTATCACATCCAATTTATAAAACTTCTTAGTACGTCATATAGTGACTTTCTTCGCACTCCGATTCATGAGAATTCCAAGCAATAACTCAAGAATAAGCTCATGCTGTTTAATTTTTGAGTATCTGCAGATTTTCAGAAATGATGAGTATAATATGCCTGTTTTTAAATTTGAGTAAATTTGAATCAGAGCCAGTTTGAGTATGTGCTGCCACTTGAGTAATTTTTACTCAGTTTTGAAACTGCCGTTTTAGGAGTGCATGTTTGAAACTGTTTTCCAAGCGATGAATGATGGAATTTGATTCTGTGCTTTATATGAGAAGTTTTCAACGAAGGAAAAACAGAGACGGAAACTTCCTCAAGAGTTTTCCACTTCTCGACTGAGTCGGTAACATGGCCCTTACTTACAAGGCCTCACATGGCATTTTACCCCTTACTCACAGAAGAATATCCCAACCATAAACCGATAGTATCGTTATCTTCCTGTATCCCCTCTAAACAACACAATGTTCGTCATAAAAGAGCAAGGAATAAAAGCAAAGGGCTCCTACTCGTTTAGTAAGCCGTGCATTCGCAAAGAAAATCGCTCTGTGTATGTATATGCAGGCATAAAATCCCTGTTTTTCGACCCGTATATAGAGATTTGAATCTTCCGTCAAATGGCCCTCAAAGTTTATATGGCCCGAAACACTTTTTCTTCTGGGGATGTTTACCACTTCGCATATAGATTAAATATTAGTGTCCTTTTTTTCTCGCGAACCACGTGGATCCTCGTCGAGTATGCAATGGACATCAGTAAGGAAGTTGCATCTGACAGATTTTCAAAAACAAACAAGTGTTCCGTATGGTTTTTTGTATGGTAAAATGAAATATCTAGTCAATTTTTCAAAAAAAATGTACAGGTTATTAAATATTTTAATTTAAAAGTCGAGAAAAAAAACACGTGACTAAAAACGTTTATTGTTTAAAAAGTAACGATGACGTCAACATTCATACCATCAACTCCATAGCTTTCCAACAATGTTTATAATACGATGACGTCACATCCCAAACTCTTGGCGTTTTCGCGCCTTTTTAAATACGGGATTTTTGTTAAATTTTTTGGAAATCAAAAAATTTCTTGATCGGTCTCAAATTTAGGGTAGTTGCTTATTTTTGCAAGAAGAATCGATTAAAAAACTAAAAAAAATCATGCAACTTCCTCACTCCGCATGTTTTTATTCGTCAGAGATCGCTGAAAAGAGGAATTTTGTCAAAAAAAATTTTCTAATTCCCATGTTTAGTTATTTTTTAAATTTAATTTCAAAGTTCGTCTTTTTAAAAAAGGCGCAAAAACGGCTGCTACGTCACAAATAGTTGTGTGACGTCAGCAGTGGCGGATCCAGGATTTGGTTTTGGGGGGGCTAAGAATTTTCATAATCCGATTGAGCTTTCTTGTTAATGGTAATACGGAAAAGGTAGTGAATTATCTTACTGAAACCACTAAAAGGGGGGGTCTGGGGGTCCTCCCCCAGAAAATTTTTTGAAATTTAAGTCAAAAACCCCACTTTTTCAACTCGTTTTGGTACGCCTCATCCGAATTTCGGATATTAATTTTTGTGTTTTGACAAACTTAGTAAAATATCAGACGTTTTGGGGGGGCTTCAGCCCAAAAGCCCCCCCCCCCAAATGTTAGTTTGTACCAAATTACGTCACGCCCGTTTCGACAGCAACTCAAATTTAGCTATTTTTATTTTCCAATATATTTTTTCCAAATAATTTTTTTGAAACTTTTTTAAAGCTTATTTTTGAAAGTAAAACCATTTGTTTTACTGGAAATATTGCTTTTATCCAATTTTTAAAATATACGGGAAATGGATTTGGTGGTTTTTTACGTGTGTGTGAAATTTGCTTCGCAATTAAAGCTCGATGCATAAAATTAGTGATGTTACTAGGGTGTGTGGGGGGATGCTCTGAAAAACAATACTATTTCATTTGCTGCAGATGTAGCACAGATGCAGTCTGTTCATTTAGAATATGCGCTTGAAACAGGATCAAAAAAGCTCAATAACGCCTAATAACGCTCATCACGCAACTTCAGCTTACGATTCTTATAGTATTTTAACTACAGTCGAATCCGCTTAATGTGATCACGGTTAATGTTATCAATCGGATAATGTTATCGAAATTGACAGGTCCCGATCATTCCTATTTAATTTAATGTAAAATACATCGTTTAATGTGATCAACTAGGAATCATCCCTCCGCTTAATATTATCAAAATTTGTTCATATCCCCTTTAAATCGACCGCTTTTGAGTTCGAGTTTCATTTTGAAGGTCAATTTTTACAAGTAAACATGTGCTCCATGAGAATATCTGGAGCTTCTTTTTCTGATACTGAGTATGAGTAAGAAAAATAAAGCATTCCCTATATTATATTGGAAGAAAACGCAAGAAAACGGTTATACGGGAGGTCTGAATCCATACTTGTGATTGGTTAAAGAAACACCAAGATCCACGCTTTGCAGATAAGATAATTTGCAAGATATTTTGATTTTCCCTTGTTTACTGGAATTCAGATTATGTAATAAATAAGTGGTTTATTGGAGTGGATGGCTATAATGGAGCGGAAAAAAGAGAGACCTTTCTATAAAAATACAAAGTAAGCGATTATTTTAATTAACTGAACTACTCTTATATTTTCCCCTTAAAATTTTACCCAGTATAAAAATAGAGTTCTGAATACATTTAGTACGATTACATTATTTTGATCTTAAAGCAAACAATCTGTTTGCTGTTTTTTATATGAGATCGCTTATTGTTATCGATCGGATTATGTTATCAGTTTAGTCTCGGACAATTGCGATCACATTAAGCGGACTCGACTGTACTTCTGTTTAGAATACCTTGTCATTGCACAACACAATTTTTTCAATGATAGTTACAGTTGTACTGCTTCTAATACACTACATCTCAGTGGCCTCTTCTAAATGAACAGACTATATCAGGCATGGTTTTCAATTTAACAAAAATTTTGAGGTAACTTGAGCATCTTTAATTTAGCATTAAATAAATCGCTCACTCCTTTCAAAAACATCATGTCTCAAAAAACCTTATTTTTCAGGAGAGTGATTTGAAAGTTTAAGATTAGATTGAAATGCATTAAAAATAAATTTTTAACCAACATGTTAAATTCTTTTACTATGCAGCCTAAAGATATGGAGATTTTACAGGGCTATACTACCTTTTCAGAGCTTTCAAAACACAGTCATAACTAAAAATTGTTGATTTTTTTTTTAAATATGACGTTGTTGAAAGGAGTGAATGAAATATGAAAGAAAATTACAAATGAAGAAGAAAAAGAGAAATATGGAAGAAAGAGAATGACAAATGAAAGATGTAAAGGAAACGAAAAGAAAGTGAATGAGAGAAAGGAAAATATTACGATTTTTAAGTTTTGACGTCATCGAACAAAACCCAGCGATATGTCTTCTTCGAGGTAACATCAAAAACAAGAATGCTACAGCAAAAAAATCCATTATCACCGATAAAGTTTACTATAGGAATAGGCCTCCCTTCTCCATAGACAAATGGGTGACACGGCAGCAACGAAGAACACTCCCGAATTAATCCCTCTTAAAAACAGGAACGAAACTCTTCTCCCCATTCCAGGAGCACCTTTCCTCCAGGAATAAATCAGGAGAGGAGAAAAAGCTGGAGAGAATCTGGAGCACACAAAAAACAAGGGAAAACGAACAAATCAACTAAGGAACCCAAAGAAACAAATGGAACGATCGGGGGATAAATCAGGGGATCGGGGGGGGGGTTGAGTGATTCGGTGTGAAGATTAGTAGTGTTTGCCCACACTGGGGGGACTCAAGTCGCGAAAGCCATTAACCCTTTATCTACTAACGGTACTTACAAGTCCCCCATTAACTTTAATATTACATAGAATAACCAACCTTACGAGAATATGTCGATGATACTTTGCAGGAACCCTCTTTCAGTTTTACTCTTCCATCAGGATATAATACGGCAGGGCCGGATTACCAAATATAGGCAATGTAGGCAACTGCCTAGGGGCCCCCATGATAGGGGCCTCGAGTCAGACATTTTTTTCGAAATGTTTTTTTTGGTAGTTAAAATTAAATTTTAAGATTTAAAAAAATGATTTAATAAATAAAATACGTTTAAATTCATTAATTCATTTTTTATTGAATATGGTTTGGTTCGGGATATGAGTATTTGGCTCGTCCCTTACGGCGTTAATTAGCGTTTTATGGCAAAAATTTATTGAATAGGGTAATGGCAAGCCTTCTCAATGTATTTAAATGTAATTATGAATATAAATTGCGATGTGGCGTAACAAATATATTTTAGAAAGGAAAGGGTAAAATAAGGGCCCTGTGCTTATTGCCTAGGGGCCCCGAGATGGTTGATCCGGCACTGGGTAAGGGTTCATTGATGAGTATTTTTGCGGGAAATGCGAAAAGATTTAAAACTGAAGTTTTGTACATTCATCTGCCATTTTTAACGGATTCCCATTGTTGTTATTTCTGTTCCTTCAAAATGAGTTAAATTTAAAATTTAAAAGGAAAGTGCAATATTTTTAAAGACTTAAAACTGCGATGTAGAAAACCATATGTTTTTTTTGGTATTGTGAGAACATTTTAGCCCTCAGTGTAGTGATGGAACTCAAAAGTATCAATTTAATTAATTAGCTCTAGCGGATTAAATATCCCGAAGATAATATTTTATTTATGGATATATATCCTTTAATTTTCAATTTAGTAACTAAGAAAAATATATACAGGGTGTTTCAAAAGTCCGTTTCGCTGCTTTTATTTGGAACCACGCACATTAGGGGGGTGGCGGTAGCTTTAAAAAGGTTGAGAACCATCACTGATCTTAATAAATTCTGCGACAGTTGTCGCTCCAGTGTGGCCAGACCAGGAGAAGAAGCTTGTGTTGTAAAAAGTGGGGACGGACGTGATCACTTGATAGGAGACCCTTTTTTTTTTATCCTGGTGGTGTTTTGTTTGTGTTGAGGTAAAGTGCTGGTTAAGGGCGCCATCTATTTCGGGAAATGATACTTTTAGTGGGATTGTGTTATAGGGATTTTTTCGCATGGAATACACTGAAGTGTTTGAGAGAGTTTTTTTTAAATGGAATTTTGTGTAGTATTTGGGAGTTCATTCGGAGTAGTAATGGGAAAAATCTATTTCAGCGGTTCTTAAACATTCGATCGCCGCTGTCCCCCCCTTTATAGTAGAGAGCCTGTGTACGAGAGAGAGACGACAACTTGGTATAGCGCGCTGATTGGTCAAGAGCGTTTTCTGTCCGCCTGAGGGAGGCTATAGGGATCGTACCCCAGAATTTTTTTTAATTTGCCACTTTAACCTTCTGCTTTATCTCTTCGGGGAACACTCAGAGGTGACTGGAGTGTTCCCAAAGGTTACTCTCGAACCCCCGGGGGTCCGCAGACCACAGTTTAAGAACCGCTGTTCTATTTTTTTAAAAGGAAAAATAGTCTGGGTTATTCGTGGTGTAAAGCAGCTTTTCTCAGACCAAGCAGCACTACCCTTGTAGGTGTACAGGCTATATTAGACAGCAGTGTTTCTTGACCCTATGACGTCACTACGCTGAAGGAAAAACTGAGGAAACAGAAAGCCTGTTGGGTTGCTTTCATTACGCAAATCGTGATCCAGAGTTTTTCTATTTAAATTTATGACATCGAATTCCAGAGTTATTATTTGTTCCCCAAAGCTTCTGTATATAGAGTGTTCACACGTGACGTCATGACCAGTTGTTTTCTTTTAACTGCTAACTGCTGTAGGCCAAACGTTGCTAAGGCCGTTACTAGGTCCGAGTCATGTGATCGCAAATGCTCTATGAGTCAGTGGCTCAGTGGTTGCACATCTGATTGTAGCGCAGAGGTCCTAGATTTGAATCCTGTATTTTCCATTTAAATTTGAAAAATTAAAATTCAGAATTACTATATACATCAGTAGATGTGTGAGTCGATGGCACAGTGGATGCAAATGGGGCTGGTGAGCACCAGCCCTAGGTTCGAATGTAGTGTTTTTCTATTTAAAAATTTTAAAAATTAAAATTCAGAATTAAGTACAAGTGTGAGCCAATGGATCTGTGGATGTGAGTGTATCACGTCTTCGTTCGAACCTTAGGGTTTGGCGGATCGATGTAGCAATTTTTACAAATGACTGCTGACAGTTACGGTCACAGTTAACAGTTTGGTTAAATGTCCATGGCTCAGTAGATGCACTTGTGGCTTGAATACACCAGTCCTGGGTTCGAATTCAAGAGTTCTCCTATTTAAATTAATTATATTAAAAACAGATCAACTAGCACTGTCAGTCATCCGCTCAGTGGATGAACATGTGCCTTGGATGCACATGCCATGGGTTCGAATCCAGAGTTTTACTACTATTTAAATTACTTAAATTAAAATACAGAGTTACTATTTGTACCTCATAGTTGTGTGAGTCAAAGGCTCGCTGGATGCATACGAGGATGGAGAGCACTAGTCCTGGGTTCAAATACCTTGTTCTACAATTTAGATGTAGTTTTAAAAAACTGAAAATTTCACTATGCACTGTGACCAGTAGATGTCAACGAAGCGTACTTAATGGCGCAGTTAGTAAGTCACGGTACTGACGTACAAAAGGTGCTCGGTTCAAACCCCACTTACTTAACTTTCTGTTTTAGTGCAGTTTACAGAAATCTTTAATTTAATAAACTGACGACTCCACTATGCACTATGACAATTAACTGGCTACGAATCGGCCTTACTGGCTCAGTTGGTAGAGTCGAGGTCCTGCTGTGCAGAAGGCACTCGGTTCAAACCCCAGTAACTAAACTTTCTATTTTAGTGCCTTTTACAGTTAAATTAAATTTAATAAACTGTAAGTTTCACTATAATATGACAATTAGTTGTCTACGGAACTTCCTTACTGGCTCAGTTGGTAGAGTCGTGGTCCTGCTGTACATATAGTACTCTGTTCAAACCCCGCTAACTTAGCTTCCTGTTTTAGTGGAATATACAGTAATATTTAATTTTAAAAAATGACAATTCTACTATGAATTTTTCCTTACAGCTGGTAAAGAAACGTCCTTGATGGCTCAGTTGGTATCTTTAATTTAATAAACTGACGACTCCATTATGCACTATGACAATTAACTGGCTACGAATCGGCCTACTGGCTCAGTTGGTAGAGTCGTGGTCCTGCTGTGCAGAAGGTACTTGGTTCAAACCCCAGTAACTTACCTTTCTGTTTTAGTCCATTTAACAGTAAAATTAAATTTAATAAACTGCCAACTCCACTATGCACGAGGACAATTAACTGGCTACGAAACGTCCTTACTGGCTCAGTTGGTAGAGTCGTGGTCCTGCTGCACAAAAGGTACTCGGTTCAAACCCCGCTAACTTAGCTTCCTGTTTCATTGAAATTTACAGTAATATTTAACTTTAAAAAATGACAATTGCACTATGCACTTTTCCTTATAGCTGGTAAATAAACGTCCTTGATGGCTCAGTTGGTAGAGTCACGGTGCTGGTGTACAGAAGGTATTCGGTTCAAACCCCGCTAACGGAGCTTCCTGTTTTAGTGCATTTTACAGAAATCTTTAATTTAATAAACTGACGACTCCACTATGCACTATGACAATTAACTGGCTACGAATCGGCCTTACTGGCTCAGTTGGTAGAGTCGTAGCCTGTTGTGCAGAAGGTACTTGGTTCAAACCCCAGTAACAACTTTCTGTTTTAGTGCATTTAACAGTAAAATTAAATTTAATAAACAGCTGACTCCACTTTGCACGAGGACAATTAACTGGCTACGAAACGTCCTTACTGGCTCAGTTGGTAGAGTCGTGGTCCTGCTGCACAAAAGGTACTCGGTTCAAACCCCGCTAAATTAGCTTCCTGTTTTAGTGGAATTTACAGTAATATTTAATTTTTAAAAAAATGACAATTCTACTATGCACTTATCCTTATAGCTGGTAAATAAACGTCCTTGATGGCTCAGTTGGTAGAGTTACGGTGCTGGTATACAGAAGGTATTCGGTTCAAACCCCGCTAACGGAGCTTCCTGTTTTAGTGCATTTTACAGAAATCTTTAATTTAATAAACTGACGACTCCACTATGCACTATGACAATTAACTGGTTACGAAACGTCCTTACTGGCTCAGTTGGTAGAGTCGTGGTCCTGCTGTGCAGAAGGTGCTCGGTTCAAACTCTACTATCCTCTCTCCCTTTCTCTGTCTTTCTCTCTGTACCTAATGTCACAGCTGACCTGTTGAGAAACTGGTGACCGAGTCGAGTCCGTTCACCCGTCGAAGATGTCGGGGCTCGGACGAGAGGAGGTCGTCCTGACGGACCTGATCTGCTCCCCGGGGGGTCGCGGGCCTAGGGGGTTCTTCGGATAACCCCCGAAAGCCCCTTCGCCCTGGGGGCTAGCGGAGAAAGGTTCGTCAGGAAACCGGTTTTGCTAAAATTTTTTTAGCATTGGTTACAATTTGCAATTTGTGAACGGTCCCTTAAAGGAGTGCACTGTGGAGACGGTCCCCCGTACATTAGCAGATTGCAAAATTTTGACTCCATTACCCGTCTTTCGGCACCATGGAAAATAGAAAATTCCACTGCATTAGAGATTTAACTATGACCGTAACTGTACCAGTTAACTGCAACCGTAACTTTATCAGTTAAAATATTTAAAAATGTATTATTTAATTTTCTTGGTCGAGGTTCGAACCACCAACCATCGGTACCATAGGAGCATATCATACCACTAGGCCACCAGCTCCACACTTGTAGGAAGGCAATTTTTGAAATGTATTTCATTTTAAAGAGGTCTTCAAAGTAGAAAACATAAGTAATCTTATTAAAAAGCTCTATACCCAACTATGGCTTTATCATGGAGCCTTCTGCACCTAATACCGTCATTAAACAAACCAGGCTTAGTCGAGGATCGAACCTCCAACAATCGATACCATAGGAGCATATCATACCACTAGGCCACCAGCTCCTCACGTGTCAGATGGCAATTTTTGAAATGTATTTCATTTTAAAGAGTTCTTCAAAGTAGAAAACTTAAGTAATTTTATTAAAAAGCTCTATACCCAGCTATGGTTTTATCAAGGAGCCTTCTGCACCTAATACCGTCATTTAACAAACCAGGCTTAGTCGAGGATCGAACCTCCAACCATCGATACCATAGGAGCATATCATACCACTAGGGCACCAGCTCCACACTTGTAGGAAGGCAATTTTTGAAATGTATTTCATTTTAAAGAGTTCTTCAAAGTAGAAAACTTAATTAATTTTATTAAAAAGCTCTATACCCAGCTATGGCTTTATCAAGGAGCCTTCTGCACCTAATACCGTCATTTAACAAACCAGGGTTAGTGGAGGATCGAACCTCCAACCATCGATACCATAGGAGCATATCATACCACTAGGCCACCAGCTCCACACTTGTCAGATGGCAATTTTTTAAATGTATTTCATTTTAAAGAGTTCTTTATAGTAGAAAACTTAAGTAATTTTATTGAAAAGCTCTATACCCAACTATGGCTTTATCAAGGAGCCTTCTGCACCTAATACCGTCATTTAACAAACCAGGCTTAGTCGAGGATCGAACCTCCAACCATCGATACCATAGGAGCATATCATACCACTAGGGCACCAGCTCCACACTTGTAGGAAGGCAATTTTTGAAATGTATTTCATTTTAAAGAGTTCTTCAAAGTAGAAAACTTAAGTAATTTTATTAAAAAGCTCTATACCCAACTATGGCTTTATCAAGGAGCCTTCTGCACCTAATACCGTCATTTAACAAACCAGGCTTAGTCGAGGATCGAACCTCCAACCATCGATACCATAGGAGCATATCATACCACTAGGCCACCAGCTCCACACTTGTCAGATGGCAATTTTTGAAATGTATTTCATTTTAAAGAGTTCTTTATAGTAGAAAACTTAAGTAATTTTATTGAAAAGCTCTATACCCACCTATGGCTTTATCAAGGAGCCTTCTGCACCTAATACCGTCATTTAACAAACCAGGCTTATTTGAGGATCGAACCTCCAACCATCGATACCATAGGAGCATATCATACCACTAGGCCACCAGCTCCACACTTGTAGGAAGGCAATTTTTTAAATGTATTTCATTTTAAAGAGTTCTTCAAAGTAGAAAACTTAAGTAATTTTATTAAAAACTCTATACCCAACTATGGCTTTATCAAGGAGCCTTCTGCACCTAATACCGTCATTTAACAAACCAGGCTTAGTCGAGGATCGAACCTCCAACCATCGATACCATAGGAGCATATCATACCACTAGGCCACCAGCTCTTCACATGTCAGATGGCAATTTTTTAAATGTATTTCATTTTAAAGAGTTCTTCATAGTAGAAAACTTAAGTAATTTTATTAAAAAGCTCTATACCCAACTATGGCTTTATCAAGGAGCCTTCTGCACCTAATACCGTCATTTAACAAACCAGGCTTAGTCGAGGATCGAACCTCCAACCATCGATACCATAGGAGCATATCATACCACTAGGCCACCAGCTCCACACTTGTCAGATGGCAATTTTTTAAATGTATTTCATTTTAAAGAGTTCTTCATAGTAGAAAACTTAAGTAATTTTATTAAAAAGCTCTATACCCAACTATGGCTTTATCAAGGAGCCTTCTGCACCTAATACCGTCATTTAACAAACCAGGCTTAGTCGAGGATCGAACCTCCAACCATCGATACCATAGGAGCATATCATACCACTAGGGCACCAGCTCCACACTTGTAGGAAGGCAATTTTTGAAATGTATTTCATTTTAAAGAGTTCTTCAAAGTAGAAAACTTAATTAATTTTATTAAAAAGTTCTATACCCAGCTATGGCTTTATCAAGGAGCCTTCTGCACCTAATACCGTCATTTAACAAACCAGGGTTAGTCGAGGATCGAACCTCCAACCATCGATACCATAGGAGCATATCATACCACTAGGGCACCAGCTCCACACTTGTAGGAAGGCAATTTTTGAAATGTATTTCATTTTAAAGAGTTCTTCAAAGTAGAAAACTTAATTAATTTTATTAAAAAGTTCTATACCCAGCTATGGCTTTATCAAGGAGCCTTCTGCACCTAATACCGTCATTTAACAAACCAGGGTTAGTCGAGGATCGAACCTCCAACCATCGATACCATAGGAGCATATCATACCACTAGGCCACCAGCTCCACACTTGTCAGATGGCAATTTTTTAAATGTATTTCATTTTTAAGAGTTCTTTATAGTAGAAAACTTAAGTAATTTTATTAAAAAGCTCTATACCCAACTATGGCTTTATCAAGGAGCCTTCTGCACCGAATACCGTCATTTAACAAACCAGGCTTAGTCGAGGATCGAACCTCCAACCATCGATACCATAGGAGCATATAATACCACTAGGGCACCAGCTCCACACTTGTAGGAAGGCAATTTTTGAATTGTATTTCATTTTAAAGAGTTCTTCAAAGTAGAAAACATAAGTAATTTTATTAAAAAGCTCTATACCCAACTATGGCTTTATCAAGGAGCCTTCTGCACCTAATACCGTCATTTAACAAACCAGGCTTAGTCGAGGATCGAACCTCCAACCATCGATACCATAGGAGCATATCATACCACTAGGGCACCAGCTCCACACTTGTCAGATGGCAATTTTTTAAATGTATTTCATTTTAAAGAGTTCTTCAAAGTAGAAAACATAAGTAATTTTATTAAAAAGCTCTATACCCAACTATGGCTTTATCAAGGAGCCTTCTGCACCTAATACCGTCCTTTAACAAACCAGGCTTAGTCGAGGATCGAACCTCCAACCATCGATACCATAGGAGCATATCATACCATTAGGGCACCAGCTCCACACTTGTAGGAAGGCAATTTTTGAAATGTATTTCATTTTAAAGAGTTCTTCAAAGTAGAAAACTTAAGTAATTTTATTAAAAAGCTCTATACCCAACTATGGCTTTATCAAGGAGCCTTCTGCACCTAATACCGTCATTTAACAAACCAGGCTTAGTCGAGGATCGAACCTCCAACCATCGATACCATAGGAGCATATCATACCACTAGGCCACCAGCTCCACACTTGTCAGATGGCAATTTTTTAAATGTATTTCATTTTAAAGAGTTCTTTATAGTAGAAAACTTAAGTAATTTTATTGAAAAGCTCTATACCCACCTATGGCTTTATCAAGGAGCCTTCTGCACCTAATACCGTCATTTAACAAACCAGGCTTATTTGAGGATCGAACCTCCAACCATCGATACCATAGGAGCATATCATACCACTAGGCCACCAGCTCCACACTTGTAGGAAGGCAATTTTTTAAATGTATTTCATTTTAAAGAGTTCTTCAAAGTAGAAAACTTAAGTAATTTTATTAAAAACTCTATACCCAACTATGGCTTTATCAAGGAGCCTTCTGCACCTAATACCGTCATTAACAAACCAGGCTTAGTCGAGGATCGAACCTCCAACCATCGATACCATAGGAGCATATCATACCACTAGGCCACCAGCTCCACACATGTCAGATGGCAATTTTTTAAATGTATTTCATTTTAAAGAGTTCTTCATAGTAGAAAACTTAAGTAATTTTATTAAAAAGCTCTATACCCAACTATGGCTTTATCAAGGAGCCTTCTGCACCTAATACCGTCATTTAACAAACCAGGCTTAGTCGAGGATCGAACCTCCAACCATCGATACCATAGGAGCATATCATACCACTAGGCCACCAGCTCCACACTTGTCAGATGGCAATTTTTTAAATGTATTTCATTTTAAAGAGTTCTTTATAGTAGAAAACTTAAGTAATTTTATTGAAAAGCTCTATACCCAACTATGGCTTTATCAAGGAGCCTTCTGCACCTAATACCGTCATTTAACAAACCAGGCTTAGTCGAGGATCGAACCTCCAACCATCGATACCATAGGAGCATATCATACCACTAGGGCACCAGCTCCACACTTGTAGGAAGGCAATTTTTGAAATGTATTTCATTTTAAAGAGTTCTTCAAAGTAGAAAACTTAAGTAATTTTATTAAAAAGCTCTATACCCAACTATGGCTTTATCAAGGAGCCTTCTGCACCTAATACCGTCATTTAACAAACCAGGCTTAGTCGAGGATCGAACCTCCAACCATCGATACCATAGGAGCATATCATACCACTAGGCCACCAGCTCCACACTTGTCAGATGGCAATTTTTTAAATGTATTTCATTTTAAAGAGTTCTTTATAGTAGAAAACTTAAGTATTTTTATTGAAAAGCTCTATACCCACCTATGGCTTTATCAAGGAGCCTTCTGCACCTAATACCGTCATTTAACAAACCAGGCTTATTTGAGGATCGAACCTCCAACCATCGATACCATAGGAGCATATCATACCACTAGGCCACCAGCTCCACACTTGTAGGAAGGCAATTTTTTAAATGTATTTCATTTTAAAGAGTTCTTCAAAGTAGAAAACTTAAGTAATTTTATTAAAAACTCTATACCCAACTATGGCTTTATCAAGGAGCCTTCTGCACCTAATACCGTCATTTAACAAACCAGGCTTAGTCGAGGATCGAACCTCCAACCATCGATACCATAGGAGCATATCATACCACTAGGCCACCAGCTCCACACATGTCAGATGGCAATTTTTTAAATGTATTTCATTTTAAAGAGTTCTTCATAGTAGAAATCTTAAGTAATTTTATTAAAAAGCTCTATACCCAACTATGGCTTTATCAAGGAGCCTTCTGCACCTAATACCGTCATTTAACAAACCAGGCTTAGTCGAGGATCGAACCTCCAACCATCTATACCATAGGAGCATATCATACCACTAGGCCACCAGCTCCACACTTGTCAGATGGCAATTTTTTAAATGTATTTCATTTTAAAGAGTTCTTCATAGTAGAAAACTTAAGTAATTTTATTAAAAAGCTCTATACCCAACTATGGCTTTATCAAGGAGCCTTCTGCACCTAATACCGTCATTTAACAAACCAGGCTTAGTCGAGGATCGAACCTCCAACCATCGATACCATAGGAGCATATCATACCACTAGGGCACCAGCTCCACACTTGTAGGAAGGCAATTTTTGAAATGTATTTCATTTTAAAGAGTTCTTCAAAGTAGAAAACATAAGTAATTTTATTAAAAAGCTCTATACCCAACTATGGCTTTATCAAGGAGCCTTCTGCACCTAATACCGTCCTTTAACAAACCAGGCTTAGTCGAGGATCGAACCTCCAACCATCGATACCATAGGAGCATATCATACCACTAGGGCACCAGCTCCACACTTGTAGGAAGGCAATTTTTGAAATGTATTTCATTTTAAAGAGTTCTTCAAAGTAGAAAACTTAAGTAATTTTATTAAAAAGCTCTATACCCAACTATGGCTTTATCAAGGAGCCTTCTGCACCTAATACCGTCATTTAACAAACCAGGCTTAGTCGAGGATCGAACCTCCAACCATCGATACCATAGGAGCATATCATACCACTAGGCCACCAGCTCCACACTTGTCAGATGGCAATTTTTTAAATGTATTTCATTTTAAAGAGTTCTTTATAGTAGAAAACTTAAGTAATTTTATTGAAAAGCTCTATACCCACCTATGGCTTTATCAAGGAGCCTTCTGCACCTAATACCGTCATTTAACAAACCAGGCTTATTTGAGGATCGAACCTCCAACCATCGATACCATAGGAGCATATCATACCACTAGGCCACCAGCTCCACACTTGTAGGAAGGCAATTTTTTAAATGTATTTCATTTTAAAGAGTTCTTCAAAGTAGAAAACTTAAGTAATTTTATTAAAAACTCTATACCCAACTATGGCTTTATCAAGGAGCCTTCTGCACCTAATACCGTCATTTAACAAACCAGGCTTAGTCGAGGATCGAACCTCCAACCATCGATACCATAGGAGCATATCATACCACTAGGCCACCAGCTCCACACATGTCAGATGGCAATTTTTTAAATGTATTTCATTTTAAAGAGTTCTTCATAGTAGAAAACTTAAGTAATTTTATTAAAAAGCTCTATACCCAACTATGGCTTTATCAAGGAGCCTTCTGCACCTAATACCGTCATTTAACAAACCAGGCTTAGTCGAGGATCGAACCTCCAACCATCGATACCATAGGAGCATATCATACCACTAGGCCACCAGCTCCACACTTGTCAGATGGCAATTTTTTAAATGTATTTCATTTTAAAGAGTTCTTTATAGTAGAAAACTTAAGTAATTTTATTGAAAAGCTCTATACCCAACTATGGCTTTATCAAGGAGCCTTCTGCACCTAATACCGTCATTTAACAAACCAGGCTTAGTCGAGGATCGAACCTCCAACCATCGATACCATAGGAGCATATCATACCACTAGGGCACCAGCTCCACACTTGTAGGAAGGCAATTTTTGAAATGTATTTCATTTTAAAGAGTTCTTCAAAGTAGAAAACTTAAGTAATTTTATTAAAAAGCTCTATACCCAACTATGGCTTTATCAAGGAGCCTTCTGCACCTAATACCGTCATTTAACAAACCAGGCTTAGTCGAGGATCGAACCTCCAACCATCGATACCATAGGAGCATATCATACCACTAGGCCACCAGCTCCACACTTGTCAGATGGCAATTTTTTAAATGTATTTCATTTTAAAGAGTTCTTTATAGTAGAAAACTTAAGTAATTTTATTGAAAAGCTCTATACCCACCTATGGCTTTATCAAGGAGCCTTCTGCACCTAATACCGTCATTTAACAAACCAGGCTTATTTGAGGATCGAACCTCCAACCATCGATACCATAGGAGCATATCATACCACTAGGCCACCAGCTCCACACTTGTAGGAAGGCAATTTTTTAAATGTATTTCATTTTAAAGAGTTCTTCAAAGTAGAAAACTTAAGTAATTTTATTAAAAACTCTATACCCAACTATGGCTTTATCAAGGAGCCTTCTGCACCTAATACCGTCATTTAACAAACCAGGCTTAGTCGAGGATCGAACCTCACCATCGATACCATAGGAGCATATCATACCACTAGGCCACCAGCTCCACACATGTCAGATGGCAATTTTTTAAATGTATTTCATTTTAAAGAGTTCTTCATAGTAGAAAACTTAAGTAATTTTATTAAAAAGCTCTATACCCAACTATGGCTTTATCAAGGAGCCTTCTGCACCTAATACCGTCATTTAACAAACCAGGCTTAGTCGAGGATCGAACCTCCAACCATCTATACCATAGGAGCATATCATACCACTAGGCCACCAGCTCCACACTTGTCAGATGGCAATTTTTTAAATGTATTTCATTTTAAAGAGTTCTTCATAGTAGAAAACTTAAGTAATTTTATTAAAAAGCTCTATACCCAACTATGGCTTTATCAAGGAGCCTTCTGCACCTAATACCGTCATTTAACAAACCAGGCTTAGTCGAGGATCGAACCTCCAACCATCGATACCATAGGAGCATATCATACCACTAGGGCACCAGCTCCACACTTGTAGGAAGGCAATTTTTGAAATGTATTTCATTTTAAAGAGTTCTTCAAAGTAGAAAACATAAGTAATTTTATTAAAAAGCTCTATACCCAACTATGGCTTTATCAAGGAGCCTTCTGCACCTAATACCGTCCTTTAACAAACCAGGCTTAGTCGAGGATCGAACCTCCAACCATCGATACCATAGGAGCATATCATACCACTAGGGCACCAGCTCCACACTTGTAGGAAGGCAATTTTTGAAATGTATTTCATTTTAAAGAGTTCTTCAAAGTAGAAAACTTAAGTAATTTTATTAAAAAGCTCTATACCCAACTATGGCTTTATCAAGGAGCCTTCTGCACCTAATACCGTCATTTAACAAACCAGGCTTAGTCGAGGATCGAACCTCCAACCATCGATACCATAGGAGCATATCATACCACTAGGCCACCAGCTCCACACTTGTCAGATGGCAATTTTTTAAATGTATTTCATTTTAAAGAGTTCTTTATAGTAGAAAACTTAAGTAATTTTATTGAAAAGCTCTATACCCACCTATGGCTTTATCAAGGAGCCTTCTGCACCTAATACCGTCATTTAACAAACCAGGCTTATTTGAGGATCGAACCTCCAACCATCGATACCATAGGAGCATATCATACCACTAGGCCACCAGCTCCACACTTGTAGGAAGGCAATTTTTTAAATGTATTTCATTTTAAAGAGTTCTTCAAAGTAGAAAACTTAAGTAATTTTATTAAAAACTCTATACCCAACTATGGCTTTATCAAGGAGCCTTCTGCACCTAATACCGTCATTTAACAAACCAGGCTTAGTCGAGGATCGAACCTCCAACCATCGATACCATAGGAGCATATCATACCACTAGGCCACCAGCTCCACACATGTCAGATGGCAATTTTTTAAATGTATTTCATTTTAAAGAGTTCTTCATAGTAGAAAACTTAAGTAATTTTATTAAAAAGCTCTATACCCAACTATGGCTTTATCAAGGAGCCTTCTGCACCTAATACCGTCATTTAACAAACCAGGCTTAGTCGAGGATCGAACCTCCAACCATCGATACCATAGGAGCATATCATACCACTAGGCCACCAGCTCCACACTTGTCAGATGGCAATTTTTTAAATGTATTTCATTTTAAAGAGTTCTTTATAGTAGAAAACTTAAGTAATTTTATTGAAAAGCTCTATACCCAACTATGGCTTTATCAAGGAGCCTTCTGCACCTAATACCGTCATTTAACAAACCAGGCTTAGTCGAGGATCGAACCTCCAACCATCGATACCATAGGAGCATATCATACCACTAGGGCACCAGCTCCACACTTGTAGGAAGGCAATTTTTGAAATGTATTTCATTTTAAAGAGTTCTTCAAAGTAGAAAACTTAAGTAATTTTATTAAAAAGCTCTATACCCAACTATGGCTTTATCAAGGAGCCTTCTGCACCTAATACCGTCATTTAACAAACCAGGCTTAGTCGAGGATCGAACCTCCAACCATCGATACCATAGGAGCATATCATACCACTAGGCCACCAGCTCCACACTTGTCAGATGGCAATTTTTTAAATGTATTTCATTTTAAAGAGTTCTTTATAGTAGAAAACTTAAGTAATTTTATTGAAAAGCTCTATACCCACCTATGGCTTTATCAAGGAGCCTTCTGCACCTAATACCGTCATTTAACAAACCAGGCTTATTTGAGGATCGAACCTCCAACCATCGATACCATAGGAGCATATCATACCACTAGGCCACCAGCTCCACACTTGTAGGAAGGCAATTTTTTAAATGTATTTCATTTTAAAGAGTTCTTCAAAGTAGAAAACTTAAGTAATTTTATTAAAAACTCTATACCCAACTATGGCTTTATCAAGGAGCCTTCTGCACCTAATACCGTCATTTAACAAACCAGGCTTAGTCGAGGATCGAACCTCCAACCATCGATACCATAGGAGCATATCATACCACTAGGCCACCAGCTCCACACATGTCAGATGGCAATTTTTTAAATGTATTTCATTTTAAAGAGTTCTTCATAGTAGAAAACTTAAGTAATTTTATTAAAAAGCTCTATACCCAACTATGGCTTTATCAAGGAGCCTTCTGCACCTAATACCGTCATTTAACAAACCAGGCTTAGTCGAGGATCGAACCTCCAACCATCTATACCATAGGAGCATATCATACCACTAGGCCACCAGCTCCACACTTGTCAGATGGCAATTTTTTAAATGTATTTCATTTTAAAGAGTTCTTCATAGTAGAAAACTTAAGTAATTTTATTAAAAAGCTCTATACCCAACTATGGCTTTATCAAGGAGCCTTCTGCACCTAATACCGTCATTTAACAAACCAGGCTTATTTGAGGATCGAACCTCCAACCATCGATACCATAGGAGCATATCATACCACTAGGCCACCAGCTCCACACTTGTAGGAAGGCAATTTTTTAAATGTATTTCATTTTAAAGAGTTCTTCAAAGTAGAAAACTTAAGTAATTTTATTAAAAACTCTATACCCAACTATGGCTTTATCAAGGAGCCTTCTGCACCTAATACCGTCATTTAACAAACCAGGCTTAGTCGAGGATCGAACCTCCAACCATCGATACCATAGGAGCATATCATACCACTAGGCCACCAGCTCCACACATGTCAGATGGCAATTTTTTAAATGTATTTCATTTTAAAGAGTTCTTCATAGTAGAAAACTTAAGTAATTTTATTAAAAAGCTCTATACCCAACTATGGCTTTATCAAGGAGCCTTCTGCACCTAATACCGTCATTTAACAAACCAGGCTTAGTCGAGGATCGAACCTCCAACCATCGATACCATAGGAGCATATCATACCACTAGGCCACCAGCTCCACACTTGTCAGATGGCAATTTTTTAAATGTATTTCATTTTAAAGAGTTCTTTATAGTAGAAAACTTAAGTAATTTTATTGAAAAGCTCTATACCCAACTATGGCTTTATCAAGGAGCCTTCTGCACCTAATACCGTCATTTAACAAACCAGGCTTAGTCGAGGATCGAACCTCCAACCATCGATACCATAGGAGCATATCATACCACTAGGGCACCAGCTCCACACTTGTAGGAAGGCAATTTTTGAAATGTATTTCATTTTAAAGAGTTCTTCAAAGTAGAAAACTTAAGTAATTTTATTAAAAAGCTCTATACCCAACTATGGCTTTATCAAGGAGCCTTCTGCACCTAATACCGTCATTTAACAAACCAGGCTTAGTCGAGGATCGAACCTCCAACCATCGATACCATAGGAGCATATCATACCACTAGGCCACCAGCTCCACACTTGTCAGATGGCAATTTTTTAAATGTATTTCATTTTAAAGAGTTCTTTATAGTAGAAAACTTAAGTAATTTTATTGAAAAGCTCTATACCCACCTATGGCTTTATCAAGGAGCCTTCTGCACCTAATACCGTCATTTAACAAACCAGGCTTATTTGAGGATCGAACCTCCAACCATCGATACCATAGGAGCATATCATACCACTAGGCCACCAGCTCCACACTTGTAGGAAGGCAATTTTTTAAATGTATTTCATTTTAAAGAGTTCTTCAAAGTAGAAAACTTAAGTAATTTTATTAAAAACTCTATACCCAACTATGGCTTTATCAAGGAGCCTTCTGCACCTAATACCGTCATTTAACAAACCAGGCTTAGTCGAGGATCGAACCTCCAACCATCGATACCATAGGAGCATATCATACCACTAGGCCACCAGCTCCACACATGTCAGATGGCAATTTTTTAAATGTATTTCATTTTAAAGAGTTCTTCATAGTAGAAAACTTAAGTAATTTTATTAAAAAGCTCTATACCCAACTATGGCTTTATCAAGGAGCCTTCTGCACCTAATACCGTCATTTAACAAACCAGGCTTAGTCGAGGATCGAACCTCCAACCATCGATACCATAGGAGCATATAATACCACTAGGGCACCAGCTCCACACTTGTAGGAAGGCAATTTTTGAATTGTATTTCATTTTAAAGAGTTCTTCAAAGTAGAAAACATAAGTAATTTTATTAAAAAGCTCTATACCCAACTATGGCTTTATCAAGGAGCCTTCTGCACCTAATACCGTCATTTAACAAACCAGGCTTAGTCGAGGATCGAACCTCCAACCATCGATACCATAGGAGCATATCATACCACTAGGGCACCAGCTCCACACTTGTAGGAAGGCAATTTTTGAAATGTATTTCATTTTAAAGAGTTCTTCAAAGTAGAAAACTTAAGTAATTTTATTAAAAAGCTCTATACCCAACTATGGCTTTATCAAGGAGCCTTCTGCACCTAATACCGTCATTTAACAAACCAGGCTTAGTCGAGGATCGAACCTCCAACCATCGATACCATAGGAGCATATCATACCACTAGGCCACCAGCTCCACACTTGTCAGATGGCAATTTTTTAAATGTATTTCATTTTAAAGAGTTCTTTATAGTAGAAAACTTAAGTAATTTTATTGAAAAGCTCTATACCCACCTATGGCTTTATCAAGGAGCCTTCTGCACCTAATACCGTCATTTAACAAACCAGGCTTATTTGAGGATCGAACCTCCAACCATCGATACCATAGGAGCATATCATACCACTAGGCCACCAGCTCCACACTTGTAGGAAGGCAATTTTTTAAATGTATTTCATTTTAAAGAGTTCTTCAAAGTAGAAAACTTAAGTAATTTTATTAAAAACTCTATACCCAACTATGGCTTTATCAAGGAGCCTTCTGCACCTAATACCGTCATTTAACAAACCAGGCTTAGTCGAGGATCGAACCTCCAACCATCGATACCATAGGAGCATATCATACCACTAGGCCACCAGCTCCACACATGTCAGATGGCAATTTTTTAAATGTATTTCATTTTAAAGAGTTCTTCATAGTAGAAAACTTAAGTAATTTTATTAAAAAGCTCTATACCCAACTATGGCTTTATCAAGGAGCCTTCTGCACCTAATACCGTCATTTAACAAACCAGGCTTAGTCGAGGATCGAACCTCCAACCATCGATACCATAGGAGCATATCATACCACTAGGCCACCAGCTCCACACTTGTCAGATGGCAATTTTTTAAATGTATTTCATTTTAAAGAGTTCTTTATAGTAGAAAACTTAAGTAATTTTATTGAAAAGCTCTATACCCAACTATGGCTTTATCAAGGAGCCTTCTGCACCTAATACCGTCATTTAACAAACCAGGCTTAGTCGAGGATCGAACCTCCAACCATCGATACCATAGGAGCATATCATACCACTAGGGCACCAGCTCCACACTTGTAGGAAGGCAATTTTTGAAATGTATTTCATTTTAAAGAGTTCTTCAAAGTAGAAAACTTAAGTAATTTTATTAAAAAGCTCTATACCCAACTATGGCTTTATCAAGGAGCCTTCTGCACCTAATACCGTCATTTAACAAACCAGGCTTAGTCGAGGATCGAACCTCCAACCATCGATACCATAGGAGCATATCATACCACTAGGCCACCAGCTCCACACTTGTCAGATGGCAATTTTTTAAATGTATTTCATTTTAAAGAGTTCTTTATAGTAGAAAACTTAAGTATTTTTATTGAAAAGCTCTATACCCACCTATGGCTTTATCAAGGAGCCTTCTGCACCTAATACCGTCATTTAACAAACCAGGCTTATTTGAGGATCGAACCTCCAACCATCGATACCATAGGAGCATATCATACCACTAGGCCACCAGCTCCACACTTGTAGGAAGGCAATTTTTTAAATGTATTTCATTTTAAAGAGTTCTTCAAAGTAGAAAACTTAAGTAATTTTATTAAAAACTCTATACCCAACTATGGCTTTATCAAGGAGCCTTCTGCACCTAATACCGTCATTTAACAAACCAGGCTTAGTCGAGGATCGAACCTCCAACCATCGATACCATAGGAGCATATCATACCACTAGGCCACCAGCTCCACACATGTCAGATGGCAATTTTTTAAATGTATTTCATTTTAAAGAGTTCTTCATAGTAGAAATCTTAAGTAATTTTATTAAAAAGCTCTATACCCAACTATGGCTTTATCAAGGAGCCTTCTGCACCTAATACCGTCATTTAACAAACCAGGCTTAGTCGAGGATCGAACCTCCAACCATCTATACCATAGGAGCATATCATACCACTAGGCCACCAGCTCCACACTTGTCAGATGGCAATTTTTTAAATGTATTTCATTTTAAAGAGTTCTTCATAGTAGAAAACTTAAGTAATTTTATTAAAAAGCTCTATACCCAACTATGGCTTTATCAAGGAGCCTTCTGCACCTAATACCGTCATTTAACAAACCAGGCTTAGTCGAGGATCGAACCTCCAACCATCGATACCATAGGAGCATATCATACCACTAGGGCACCAGCTCCACACTTGTAGGAAGGCAATTTTTGAAATGTATTTCATTTTAAAGAGTTCTTCAAAGTAGAAAACATAAGTAATTTTATTAAAAAGCTCTATACCCAACTATGGCTTTATCAAGGAGCCTTCTGCACCTAATACCGTCCTTTAACAAACCAGGCTTAGTCGAGGATCGAACCTCCAACCATCGATACCATAGGAGCATATCATACCACTAGGGCACCAGCTCCACACTTGTAGGAAGGCAATTTTTGAAATGTATTTCATTTTAAAGAGTTCTTCAAAGTAGAAAACTTAAGTAATTTTATTAAAAAGCTCTATACCCAACTATGGCTTTATCAAGGAGCCTTCTGCACCTAATACCGTCATTTAACAAACCAGGCTTAGTCGAGGATCGAACCTCCAACCATCGATACCATAGGAGCATATCATACCACTAGGCCACCAGCTCCACACTTGTCAGATGGCAATTTTTTAAATGTATTTCATTTTAAAGAGTTCTTTATAGTAGAAAACTTAAGTAATTTTATTGAAAAGCTCTATACCCACCTATGGCTTTATCAAGGAGCCTTCTGCACCTAATACCGTCATTTAACAAACCAGGCTTATTTGAGGATCGAACCTCCAACCATCGATACCATAGGAGCATATCATACCACTAGGCCACCAGCTCCACACTTGTAGGAAGGCAATTTTTTAAATGTATTTCATTTTAAAGAGTTCTTCAAAGTAGAAAACTTAAGTAATTTTATTAAAAACTCTATACCCAACTATGGCTTTATCAAGGAGCCTTCTGCACCTAATACCGTCATTTAACAAACCAGGCTTAGTCGAGGATCGAACCTCCAACCATCGATACCATAGGAGCATATCATACCACTAGGCCACCAGCTCCACACATGTCAGATGGCAATTTTTTAAATGTATTTCATTTTAAAGAGTTCTTCATAGTAGAAAACTTAAGTAATTTTATTAAAAAGCTCTATACCCAACTATGGCTTTATCAAGGAGCCTTCTGCACCTAATACCGTCATTTAACAAACCAGGCTTAGTCGAGGATCGAACCTCCAACCATCGATACCATAGGAGCATATCATACCACTAGGCCACCAGCTCCACACTTGTCAGATGGCAATTTTTTAAATGTATTTCATTTTAAAGAGTTCTTTATAGTAGAAAACTTAAGTAATTTTATTGAAAAGCTCTATACCCAACTATGGCTTTATCAAGGAGCCTTCTGCACCTAATACCGTCATTTAACAAACCAGGCTTAGTCGAGGATCGAACCTCCAACCATCGATACCATAGGAGCATATCATACCACTAGGGCACCAGCTCCACACTTGTAGGAAGGCAATTTTTGAAATGTATTTCATTTTAAAGAGTTCTTCAAAGTAGAAAACTTAAGTAATTTTATTAAAAAGCTCTATACCCAACTATGGCTTTATCAAGGAGCCTTCTGCACCTAATACCGTCATTTAACAAACCAGGCTTAGTCGAGGATCGAACCTCCAACCATCGATACCATAGGAGCATATCATACCACTAGGCCACCAGCTCCACACTTGTCAGATGGCAATTTTTTAAATGTATTTCATTTTAAAGAGTTCTTTATAGTAGAAAACTTAAGTAATTTTATTGAAAAGCTCTATACCCACCTATGGCTTTATCAAGGAGCCTTCTGCACCTAATACCGTCATTTAACAAACCAGGCTTATTTGAGGATCGAACCTCCAACCATCGATACCATAGGAGCATATCATACCACTAGGCCACCAGCTCCACACTTGTAGGAAGGCAATTTTTTAAATGTATTTCATTTTAAAGAGTTCTTCAAAGTAGAAAACTTAAGTAATTTTATTAAAAACTCTATACCCAACTATGGCTTTATCAAGGAGCCTTCTGCACCTAATACCGTCATTTAACAAACCAGGCTTAGTCGAGGATCGAACCTCCAACCATCGATACCATAGGAGCATATCAAACCACTAGGCCACCAGCTCCACACATGTCAGATGGCAATTTTTTAAATGTATTTCATTTTAAAGAGTTCTTCATAGTAGAAAACTTAAGTAATTTTATTAAAAAGCTCTATACCCAACTATGGCTTTATCAAGGAGCCTTCTGCACCTAATACCGTCATTTAACAAACCAGGCTTAGTCGAGGATCGAACCTCCAACCATCTATACCATAGGAGCATATCATACCACTAGGCCACCAGCTCCACACTTGTCAGATGGCAATTTTTTAAATGTATTTCATTTTAAAGAGTTCTTCATAGTAGAAAACTTAAGTAATTTTATTAAAAAGCTCTATACCCAACTATGGCTTTATCAAGGAGCCTTCTGCACCTAATACCGTCATTTAACAAACCAGGCTTAGTCGAGGATCGAACCTCCAACCATCGATACCATAGGAGCATATCATACCACTAGGGCACCAGCTCCACACTTGTAGGAAGGCAATTTTTGAAATGTATTTCATTTTAAAGAGTTCTTCAAAGTAGAAAACATAAGTAATTTTATTAAAAAGCTCTATACCCAACTATGGCTTTATCAAGGAGCCTTCTGCACCTAATACCGTCCTTTAACAAACCAGGCTTAGTCGAGGATCGAACCTCCAACCATCGATACCATAGGAGCATATCATACCACTAGGGCACCAGCTCCACACTTGTAGGAAGGCAATTTTTGAAATGTATTTCATTTTAAAGAGTTCTTCAAAGTAGAAAACTTAAGTAATTTTATTAAAAAGCTCTATACCCAACTATGGCTTTATCAAGGAGCCTTCTGCACCTAATACCGTCATTTAACAAACCAGGCTTAGTCGAGGATCGAACCTCCAACCATCGATACCATAGGAGCATATCATACCACTAGGCCACCAGCTCCACACTTGTCAGATGGCAATTTTTTAAATGTATTTCATTTTAAAGAGTTCTTTATAGTAGAAAACTTAAGTAATTTTATTGAAAAGCTCTATACCCACCTATGGCTTTATCAAGGAGCCTTCTGCACCTAATACCGTCATTTAACAAACCAGGCTTATTTGAGGATCGAACCTCCAACCATCGATACCATAGGAGCATATCATACCACTAGGCCACCAGCTCCACACTTGTAGGAAGGCAATTTTTTAAATGTATTTCATTTTAAAGAGTTCTTCAAAGTAGAAAACTTAAGTAATTTTATTAAAAACTCTATACCCAACTATGGCTTTATCAAGGAGCCTTCTGCACCTAATACCGTCATTTAACAAACCAGGCTTAGTCGAGGATCGAACCTCCAACCATCGATACCATAGGAGCATATCATACCACTAGGCCACCAGCTCCACACATGTCAGATGGCAATTTTTTAAATGTATTTCATTTTAAAGAGTTCTTCATAGTAGAAAACTTAAGTAATTTTATTAAAAAGCTCTATACCCAACTATGGCTTTATCAAGGAGCCTTCTGCACCTAATACCGTCATTTAACAAACCAGGCTTAGTCGAGGATCGAACCTCCAACCATCGATACCATAGGAGCATATCATACCACTAGGCCACCAGCTCCACACTTGTCAGATGGCAATTTTTTAAATGTATTTCATTTTAAAGAGTTCTTTATAGTAGAAAACTTAAGTAATTTTATTGAAAAGCTCTATACCCAACTATGGCTTTATCAAGGAGCCTTCTGCACCTAATACCGTCATTTAACAAACCAGGCTTAGTCGAGGATCGAACCTCCAACCATCGATACCATAGGAGCATATCATACCACTAGGGCACCAGCTCCACACTTGTAGGAAGGCAATTTTTGAAATGTATTTCATTTTAAAGAGTTCTTCAAAGTAGAAAACTTAAGTAATTTTATTAAAAAGCTCTATACCCAACTATGGCTTTATCAAGGAGCCTTCTGCACCTAATACCGTCATTTAACAAACCAGGCTTAGTCGAGGATCGAACCTCCAACCATCGATACCATAGGAGCATATCATACCACTAGGCCACCAGCTCCACACTTGTCAGATGGCAATTTTTTAAATGTATTTCATTTTAAAGAGTTCTTTATAGTAGAAAACTTAAGTAATTTTATTGAAAAGCTCTATACCCACCTATGGCTTTATCAAGGAGCCTTCTGCACCTAATACCGTCATTTAACAAACCAGGCTTATTTGAGGATCGAACCTCCAACCATCGATACCATAGGAGCATATCATACCACTAGGCCACCAGCTCCACACTTGTAGGAAGGCAATTTTTTAAATGTATTTCATTTTAAAGAGTTCTTCAAAGTAGAAAACTTAAGTAATTTTATTAAAAACTCTATACCCAACTATGGCTTTATCAAGGAGCCTTCTGCACCTAATACCGTCATTTAACAAACCAGGCTTAGTCGAGGATCGAACCTCCAACCATCGATACCATAGGAGCATATCATACCACTAGGCCACCAGCTCCACACATGTCAGATGGCAATTTTTTAAATGTATTTCATTTTAAAGAGTTCTTCATAGTAGAAAACTTAAGTAATTTTATTAAAAAGCTCTATACCCAACTATGGCTTTATCAAGGAGCCTTCTGCACCTAATACCGTCATTTAACAAACCAGGCTTAGTCGAGGATCGAACCTCCAACCATCTATACCATAGGAGCATATCATACCACTAGGCCACCAGCTCCACACTTGTCAGATGGCAATTTTTTAAATGTATTTCATTTTAAAGAGTTCTTCATAGTAGAAAACTTAAGTAATTTTATTAAAAAGCTCTATACCCAACTATGGCTTTATCAAGGAGCCTTCTGCACCTAATACCGTCATTTAACAAACCAGGCTTATTTGAGGATCGAACCTCCAACCATCGATACCATAGGAGCATATCATACCACTAGGCCACCAGCTCCACACTTGTAGGAAGGCAATTTTTTAAATGTATTTCATTTTAAAGAGTTCTTCAAAGTAGAAAACTTAAGTAATTTTATTAAAAACTCTATACCCAACTATGGCTTTATCAAGGAGCCTTCTGCACCTAATACCGTCATTTAACAAACCAGGCTTAGTCGAGGATCGAACCTCCAACCATCGATACCATAGGAGCATATCATACCACTAGGCCACCAGCTCCACACATGTCAGATGGCAATTTTTTAAATGTATTTCATTTTAAAGAGTTCTTCATAGTAGAAAACTTAAGTAATTTTATTAAAAAGCTCTATACCCAACTATGGCTTTATCAAGGAGCCTTCTGCACCTAATACCGTCATTTAACAAACCAGGCTTAGTCGAGGATCGAACCTCCAACCATCGATACCATAGGAGCATATCATACCACTAGGCCACCAGCTCCACACTTGTCAGATGGCAATTTTTTAAATGTATTTCATTTTAAAGAGTTCTTTATAGTAGAAAACTTAAGTAATTTTATTGAAAAGCTCTATACCCAACTATGGCTTTATCAAGGAGCCTTCTGCACCTAATACCGTCATTTAACAAACCAGGCTTAGTCGAGGATCGAACCTCCAACCATCGATACCATAGGAGCATATCATACCACTAGGGCACCAGCTCCACACTTGTAGGAAGGCAATTTTTGAAATGTATTTCATTTTAAAGAGTTCTTCAAAGTAGAAAACTTAAGTAATTTTATTAAAAAGCTCTATACCCAACTATGGCTTTATCAAGGAGCCTTCTGCACCTAATACCGTCATTTAACAAACCAGGCTTAGTCGAGGATCGAACCTCCAACCATCGATACCATAGGAGCATATCATACCACTAGGCCACCAGCTCCACACTTGTCAGATGGCAATTTTTTAAATGTATTTCATTTTAAAGAGTTCTTTATAGTAGAAAACTTAAGTAATTTTATTGAAAAGCTCTATACCCACCTATGGCTTTATCAAGGAGCCTTCTGCACCTAATACCGTCATTTAACAAACCAGGCTTATTTGAGGATCGAACCTCCAACCATCGATACCATAGGAGCATATCATACCACTAGGCCACCAGCTCCACACTTGTAGGAAGGCAATTTTTTAAATGTATTTCATTTTAAAGAGTTCTTCAAAGTAGAAAACTTAAGTAATTTTATTAAAAACTCTATACCCAACTATGGCTTTATCAAGGAGCCTTCTGCACCTAATACCGTCATTTAACAAACCAGGCTTAGTCGAGGATCGAACCTCCAACCATCGATACCATAGGAGCATATCATACCACTAGGCCACCAGCTCCACACATGTCAGATGGCAATTTTTTAAATGTATTTCATTTTAAAGAGTTCTTCATAGTAGAAAACTTAAGTAATTTTATTAAAAAGCTCTATACCCAACTATGGCTTTATCAAGGAGCCTTCTGCACCTAATACCGTCATTTAACAAACCAGGCTTAGTCGAGGATCGAACCTCCAACCATCGATACCATAGGAGCATATAATACCACTAGGGCACCAGCTCCACACTTGTAGGAAGGCAATTTTTGAATTGTATTTCATTTTAAAGAGTTCTTCAAAGTAGAAAACATAAGTAATTTTATTAAAAAGCTCTATACCCAACTATGGCTTTATCAAGGAGCCTTCTGCACCTAATACCGTCATTTAACAAACCAGGCTTAGTCGAGGATCGAACCTCCAACCATCGATACCATAGGAGCATATCATACCACTAGGGCACCAGCTCCACACTTGTCAGATGGCAATTTTTTAAATGTATTTCATTTTAAAGAGCTCTTCAAAGTAGAAAACATAAGTAATTTTATTAAAAAGCTCTATACCCAACTATGGCTTTATCAAGGAGCCTTCTGCACCTAATACCGTCCTTTAACAAACCAGGCTTAGTCGAGGATCGAACCTCCAACCATCGATACCATAGGAGCATATCATACCACTAGGGCACCAGCTCCACACTTGTAGGAAGGCAATTTTTGAAATGTATTTCATTTTAAAGAGTTCTTCAAAGTAGAAAACTTAAGTAATTTTATTAAAAAGCTCTATACCCAACTATGGCTTTATCAAGGAGCCTTCTGCACCTAATACCGTCATTTAACAAACCAGGCTTAGTCGAGGATCGAACCTCCAACCATCGATACCATAGGAGCATATCATACCACTAGGCCACCAGCTCCACACTTGTCAGATGGCAATTTTTTAAATGTATTTCATTTTAAAGAGTTCTTTATAGTAGAAAACTTAAGTAATTTTATTGAAAAGCTCTATACCCACCTATGGCTTTATCAAGGAGCCTTCTGCACCTAATACCGTCATTTAACAAACCAGGCTTATTTGAGGATCGAACCTCCAACCATCGATACCATAGGAGCATATCATACCACTAGGCCACCAGCTCCACACTTGTAGGAAGGCAATTTTTTAAATGTATTTCATTTTAAAGAGTTCTTCAAAGTAGAAAACTTAAGTAATTTTATTAAAAACTCTATACCCAACTATGGCTTTATCAAGGAGCCTTCTGCACCTAATACCGTCATTTAACAAACCAGGCTTAGTCGAGGATCGAACCTCCAACCATCGATACCATAGGAGCATATCATACCACTAGGCCACCAGCTCCACACATGTCAGATGGCAATTTTTTAAATGTATTTCATTTTAAAGAGTTCTTCAAAGTAGAAAACTTAATTAATTTTATTAAAAAGTTCTATACCCAGCTATGGCTTTATCAAGGAGCCTTCTGCACCTAATACCGTCATTTAACAAACCAGGGTTAGTCGAGGATCGAACCTCCAACCATCGATACCATAGGAGCATATCATACCACTAGGCCACCAGCTCCACACTTGTCAGATGGCAATTTTTTAAATGTATTTCATTTTTAAGAGTTCTTTATAGTAGAAAACTTAAGTAATTTTATTAAAAAGCTCTATACCCAACTATGGCTTTATCAAGGAGCCTTCTGCACCGAATACCGTCATTTAACAAACCAGGCTTAGTCGAGGATCGAACCTCCAACCATCGATACCATAGGAGCATATAATACCACTAGGGCACCAGCTCCACACTTGTAGGAAGGCAATTTTTGAATTGTATTTCATTTTAAAGAGTTCTTCAAAGTAGAAAACATAAGTAATTTTATTAAAAAGCTCTATACCCAACTATGGCTTTATCAAGGAGCCTTCTGCACCTAATACCGTCATTTAACAAACCAGGCTTAGTCGAGGATCGAACCTCCAACCATCGATACCATAGGAGCATATCATACCACTAGGGCACCAGCTCCACACTTGTCAGATGGCAATTTTTTAAATGTATTTCATTTTAAAGAGCTCTTCAAAGTAGAAAACATAAGTAATTTTATTAAAAAGCTCTATACCCAACTATGGCTTTATCAAGGAGCCTTCTGCACCTAATACCGTCCTTTAACAAACCAGGCTTAGTCGAGGATCGAACCTCCAACCATCGATACCATAGGAGCATATCATACCACTAGGGCACCAGCTCCACACTTGTAGGAAGGCAATTTTTGAAATGTATTTCATTTTAAAGAGTTCTTCAAAGTAGAAAACTTAAGTAATTTTATTAAAAAGCTCTATACCCAACTATGGCTTTATCAAGGAGCCTTCTGCACCTAATACCGTCATTTAACAAACCAGGCTTAGTCGAGGATCGAACCTCCAACCATCGATACCATAGGAGCATATCATACCACTAGGCCACCAGCTCCACACTTGTCAGATGGCAATTTTTTAAATGTATTTCATTTTAAAGAGTTCTTTATAGTAGAAAACTTAAGTAATTTTATTGAAAAGCTCTATACCCACCTATGGCTTTATCAAGGAGCCTTCTGCACCTAATACCGTCATTTAACAAACCAGGCTTATTTGAGGATCGAACCTCCAACCATCGATACCATAGGAGCATATCATACCACTAGGCCACCAGCTCCACACTTGTAGGAAGGCAATTTTTTAAATGTATTTCATTTTAAAGAGTTCTTCAAAGTAGAAAACTTAAGTAATTTTATTAAAAACTCTATACCCAACTATGGCTTTATCAAGGAGCCTTCTGCACCTAATACCGTCATTTAACAAACCAGGCTTAGTCGAGGATCGAACCTCCAACCATCGATACCATAGGAGCATATCATACCACTAGGCCACCAGCTCCACACATGTCAGATGGCAATTTTTTAAATGTATTTCATTTTAAAGAGTTCTTCATAGTAGAAAACTTAAGTAATTTTATTAAAAAGCTCTATACCCAACTATGGCTTTATCAAGGAGCCTTCTGCACCTAATACCGTCATTTAACAAACCAGGCTTAGTCGAGGATCGAACCTCCAACCATCGATACCATAGGAGCATATCATACCACTAGGCCACCAGCTCCACACTTGTCAGATGGCAATTTTTTAAATGTATTTCATTTTAAAGAGTTCTTCAAAGTAGAAAACTTAAGTAATTTTATTAAAAACTCTATACCCAACTATGGCTTTATCAAGGAGCCTTCAGCACCTAATACCGTCATTTAACAAACCAGGCTTAGTCGAGGATCGAACCTCCAACCATCGATACCATAGGAGCATATCATACCACTAGGCCACCAGCTCCACACATGTCAGATGGCAATTTTTTAAATGTATTTCATTTTAAAGAGTTCTTCATAGTAGAAAACTTAAGTAATTTTATTAAAAAGCTCTATACCCAACTATGGCTTTATCAAGGAGCCTTCTGCACCTAATACCGTCATTTAACAAACCAGGGTTAGTCGAGGATCGAACCTCCAACCATCGATACCATAGGAGCATATCATACCACTAGGGCACCAGCTCCACACTTGTAGGAAGGCAATTTTTGAAATGTATTTCATTTTAAAGAGTTCTTCAAAGTAGAAAACTTAATTAATTTTATTAAAAAGTTCTATACCCAGCTATGGCTTTATCAAGGAGCCTTCTGCACCTAATACCGTCATTTAACAAACCAGGGTTAGTCGAGGATCGAACCTCCAACCATCGATACCATAGGAGCATATCATACCACTAGGGCACCAGCTCCACACTTGTAGGAAGGCAATTTTTGAAATTTATTTCATTTTAAAGAGTTCTTCAAAGTAGAAAACTTAATTAATTTTATTAAAAAGTTCTATACCCAGCTATGGCTTTATCAAGGAGCCTTCTGCACCTAATACCGTCATTTAACAAACCAGGGTTAGTCGAGGATCGAACCTCCAACCATCGATACCATAGGAGCATATCATACCACTAGGCCACCAGCTCCACACTTGTCAGATGGCAATTTTTTAAATGTATTTCATTTTTAAGAGTTCTTTATAGTAGAAAACTTAAGTAATTTTATTAAAAAGCTCTATACCCAACTATGGCTTTATCAAGGAGCCTTCTGCACCGAATACCGTCATTTAACAAACCAGGCTTAGTCGAGGATCGAACCTCCAACCATCGATACCATAGGAGCATATAATACCACTAGGGCACCAGCTCCACACTTGTAGGAAGGCAATTTTTGAAATGTATTTCATTTTAAAGAGTTCTTCAAAGTAGAAAACTTAATTAATTTTATTAAAAAGTTCTATACCCAGCTATGGCTTTATCAAGGAGCCTTCTGCACCTAATACCGTCATTTAACAAACCAGGCTTAGTCGAGGATCGAACCTCCAACCATCGATACCATAGGAGCATATCATACCACTAGGGCACCAGCTCCACACTTGTAGGAAGGCAATTTTTGAAATGTATTTCATTTTAAAGAGTTCTTCAAAGTAGAAAACTTAAGTAATTTTATTAAAAACTCTATACCCAACTATGGCTTTATCAAGGAGCCTTCTGCACCTAATACCGTCATTTAACAAACCAGGCTTAGTCGAGGATCGAACCTCCAACCATCGATACCATAGGAGCATATCATACCACTAGGCCACCAGCTCCACACATGTCAGATGGCAATTTTTTAAATGTATTTCATTTTAAAGAGTTCTTCATAGTAGAAAACTTAAGTAATTTTATTAAAAAGCTCTATACCCAACTATGGCTTTATCAAGGAGCCTTCTGCACCTAATACCGTCATTTAACAAACCAGGGTTAGTCGAGGATCGAACCTCCAACCATCGATACCATAGGAGCATATCATACCACTAGGGCACCAGCTCCACACTTGTAGGAAGGCAATTTTTGAAATGTATTTCATTTTAAAGAGTTCTTCAAAGTAGAAAACTTAATTAATTTTATTAAAAAGTTCTATACCCAGCTATGGCTTTATCAAGGAGCCTTCTGCACCTAATACCGTCATTTAACAAACCAGGGTTAGTCGAGGATCGAACCTCCAACCATCGATACCATAGGAGCATATCATACCACTAGGCCACCAGCTCCACACTTGTCAGATGGCAATTTTTTAAATGTATTTCATTTTTAAGAGTTCTTTATAGTAGAAAACTTAAGTAATTTTATTAAAAAGCTCTATACCCAACTATGGCTTTATCAAGGAGCCTTCTGCACCGAATACCGTCATTTAACAAACCAGGCTTAGTCGAGGATCGAACCTCCAACCATCGATACCATAGGAGCATATAATACCACTAGGGCACCAGCTCCACACTTGTAGGAAGGCAATTTTTGAATTGTATTTCATTTTAAAGAGTTCTTCAAAGTAGAAAACATAAGTAATTTTATTAAAAAGCTCTATACCCAACTATGGCTTTATCAAGGAGCCTTCTGCACCTAATACCGTCATTTAACAAACCAGGCTTAGTCGAGGATCGAACCTCCAACCATCGATACCATAGGAGCATATCATACCACTAGGGCACCAGCTCCACACTTGTCAGATGGCAATTTTTTAAATGTATTTCATTTTAAAGAGCTCTTCAAAGTAGAAAACATAAGTAATTTTATTAAAAAGCTCTATACCCAACTATGGCTTTATCAAGGAGCCTTCTGCACCTAATACCGTCCTTTAACAAACCAGGCTTAGTCGAGGATCGAACCTCCAACCATCGATACCATAGGAGCATATCATACCACTAGGGCACCAGCTCCACACTTGTAGGAAGGCAATTTTTGAAATGTATTTCATTTTAAAGAGTTCTTCAAAGTAGAAAACTTAAGTAATTTTATTAAAAAGCTCTATACCCAACTATGGCTTTATCAAGGAGCCTTCTGCACCTAATACCGTCATTTAACAAACCAGGCTTAGTCGAGGATCGAACCTCCAACCATCGATACCATAGGAGCATATCATACCACTAGGCCACCAGCTCCACACTTGTCAGATGGCAATTTTTTAAATGTATTTCATTTTAAAGAGTTCTTTATAGTAGAAAACTTAAGTAATTTTATTGAAAAGCTCTATACCCACCTATGGCTTTATCAAGGAGCCTTCTGCACCTAATACCGTCATTTAACAAACCAGGCTTATTTGAGGATCGAACCTCCAACCATCGATACCATAGGAGCATATCATACCACTAGGCCACCAGCTCCACACTTGTAGGAAGGCAATTTTTTAAATGTATTTCATTTTAAAGAGTTCTTCAAAGTAGAAAACTTAAGTAATTTTATTAAAAACTCTATACCCAACTATGGCTTTATCAAGGAGCCTTCTGCACCTAATACCGTCATTTAACAAACCAGGCTTAGTCGAGGATCGAACCTCCAACCATCGATACCATAGGAGCATATCATACCACTAGGCCACCAGCTCCACACATGTCAGATGGCAATTTTTTAAATGTATTTCATTTTAAAGAGTTCTTCATAGTAGAAAACTTAAGTAATTTTATTAAAAAGCTCTATACCCAACTATGGCTTTATCAAGGAGCCTTCTGCACCTAATACCGTCATTTAACAAACCAGGCTTAGTCGAGGATCGAACCTCCAACCATCGATACCATAGGAGCATATCATACCACTAGGCCACCAGCTCCACACTTGTCAGATGGCAATTTTTTAAATGTATTTCATTTTAAAGAGTTCTTCAAAGTAGAAAACTTAAGTAATTTTATTAAAAACTCTATACCCAACTATGGCTTTATCAAGGAGCCTTCAGCACCTAATACCGTCATTTAACAAACCAGGCTTAGTCGAGGATCGAACCTCCAACCATCGATACCATAGGAGCATATCATACCACTAGGCCACCAGCTCCACACATGTCAGATGGCAATTTTTTAAATGTATTTCATTTTAAAGAGTTCTTCATAGTAGAAAACTTAAGTAATTTTATTAAAAAGCTCTATACCCAACTATGGCTTTATCAAGGAGCCTTCTGCACCTAATACCGTCATTTAACAAACCAGGGTTAGTCGAGGATCGAACCTCCAACCATCGATACCATAGGAGCATATCATACCACTAGGGCACCAGCTCCACACTTGTAGGAAGGCAATTTTTGAAATGTATTTCATTTTAAAGAGTTCTTCAAAGTAGAAAACTTAATTAATTTTATTAAAAAGTTCTATACCTAGCTATGGCTTTATCAAGGAGCCTTCTGCACCTAATACCGTCATTTAACAAACCAGGGTTAGTCGAGGATCGAACCTCCAACCATCGATACCATAGGAGCATATCATACCACTAGGCCACCAGCTCCACACTTGTCAGATGGCAATTTTTTAAATGTATTTCATTTTTAAGAGTTCTTTATAGTAGAAAACTTAAGTAATTTTATTAAAAAGCTCTATACCCAACTATGGCTTTATCAAGGAGCCTTCTGCACCGAATACCGTCATTTAACAAACCAGGCTTAGTCGAGGATCGAACCTCCAACCATCGATACCATAGGAGCATATAATACCACTAGGGCACCAGCTCCACACTTGTAGGAAGGCAATTTTTGAATTGTATTTCATTTTAAAGAGTTCTTCAAAGTAGAAAACATAAGTAATTTTATTAAAAAGCTCTATACCCAACTATGGCTTTATCAAGGAGCCTTCTGCACCTAATACCGTCATTTAACAAACCAGGCTTAGTCGAGGATCGAACCTCCAACCATCGATACCATAGGAGCATATCATACCACTAGGGCACCAGCTCCACACTTGTCAGATGGCAATTTTTTAAATGTATTTCATTTTAAAGAGCTCTTCAAAGTAGAAAACATAAGTAATTTTATTAAAAAGCTCTATACCCAACTATGGCTTTATCAAGGAGCCTTCTGCACCTAATACCGTCCTTTAACAAACCAGGCTTAGTCGAGGATCGAACCTCCAACCATCGATACCATAGGAGCATATCATACCACTAGGGCACCAGCTCCACACTTGTAGGAAGGCAATTTTTGAAATGTATTTCATTTTAAAGAGTTCTTCAAAGTAGAAAACTTAAGTAATTTTATTAAAAAGCTCTATACCCAACTATGGCTTTATCAAGGAGCCTTCTGCACCTAATACCGTCATTTAACAAACCAGGCTTAGTCGAGGATCGAACCTCCAACCATCGATACCATAGGAGCATATCATACCACTAGGCCACCAGCTCCACACTTGTCAGATGGCAATTTTTTAAATGTATTTCATTTTAAAGAGTTCTTTATAGTAGAAAACTTAAGTAATTTTATTGAAAAGCTCTATACCCACCTATGGCTTTATCAAGGAGCCTTCTGCACCTAATACCGTCATTTAACAAACCAGGCTTATATGAGGATCGAACCTCCAACCATCGATACCATAGGAGCATATCATACCACTAGGCCACCAGCTCCACACTTGTAGGAAGGCAATTTTTTAAATGTATTTCATTTTAAAGAGTTCTTCAAAGTAGAAAACTTAAGTAATTTTATTAAAAACTCTATACCCAACTATGGCTTTATCAAGGAGCCTTCTGCACCTAATACCGTCATTTAACAAACCAGGCTTAGTCGAGGATCGAACCTCCAACCATCGATACCATAGGAGCATATCATACCACTAGGCCACCAGCTCCACACATGTCAGATGGCAATTTTTTAAATGTATTTCATTTTAAAGAGTTCTTCATAGTAGAAAACTTAAGTAATTTTATTAAAAAGCTCTATACCCAACTATGGCTTTATCAAGGAGCCTTCTGCACCTAATACCGTCATTTAACAAACCAGGCTTAGTCGAGGATCGAACCTCCAACCATCGATACCATAGGAGCATATCATACCACTAGGGCACCAGCTCCACACTTGTCAGATGGCAATTTTTTAAATGTATTTCATTTTAAAGAGCTCTTCAAAGTAGAAAACATAAGTAATTTTATTAAAAAGCTCTATACCCAACTATGGCTTTATCAAGGAGCCTTCTGCACCTAATACCGTCCTTTAACAAACCAGGCTTAGTCGAGGATCGAACCTCCAACCATCGATACCATAGGAGCATATCATACCACTAGGGCACCAGCTCCACACTTGTAGGAAGGCAATTTTTGAAATGTATTTCATTTTAAAGAGTTCTTCAAAGTAGAAAACTTAAGTAATTTTATTAAAAAGCTCTATACCCAACTATGGCTTTATCAAGGAGCCTTCTGCACCTAATACCGTCATTTAACAAACCAGGCTTAGTCGAGGATCGAACCTCCAACCATCGATACCATAGGAGCATATCATACCACTAGGCCACCAGCTCCACACTTGTCAGATGGCAATTTTTTAAATGTATTTCATTTTAAAGAGTTCTTTATAGTAGAAAACTTAAGTAATTTTATTGAAAAGCTCTATACCCACCTATGGCTTTATCAAGGAGCCTTCTGCACCTAATACCGTCATTTAACAAACCAGGCTTATATGAGGATCGAACCTCCAACCATCGATACCATAGGAGCATATCATACCACTAGGCCACCAGCTCCACACTTGTAGGAAGGCAATTTTTTAAATGTATTTCATTTTAAAGAGTTCTTCAAAGTAGAAAACTTAAGTAATTTTATTAAAAACTCTATACCCAACTATGGCTTTATCAAGGAGCCTTCTGCACCTAATACCGTCATTTAACAAACCAGGCTTAGTCGAGGATCGAACCTCCAACCATCGATACCATAGGAGCATATCATACCACTAGGCCACCAGCTCCACACATGTCAGATGGCAATTTTTTAAATGTATTTCATTTTAAAGAGTTCTTCATAGTAGAAAACTTAAGTAATTTTATTAAAAAGCTCTATACCCAACTATGGCTTTATCAAGGAGCCTTCTGCACCTAATACCGTCATTTAACAAACCAGGCTTAGTCGAGGATCGAACCTCCAACCATCGATACCATAGGAGCATATCATACCACTAGGCCACCAGCTCCACACTTGTCAAATGGCAATTTTTTAAATGTATTTCATTTTAAAGAGTTCTTCATAGTAGAAAACTTAAGTAATTTTATTAAAAAGCTCTATACCCAACTATGGCTTTATCAAGGAGCCTTCTGCACCTAATACCGTCATTTAACAAACCAGGCTTAGTCGAGGATCGAACCTCCAACCATCGATACCATAGGAGCATATCATACCACTAGGGCACCAGCTCCACACTTGTAGGAAGGCAATTTTTGAAATGTATTTCATTTTAAAGAGTTCTTCAAAGTAGAAAACTTAATTAATTTTATTAAAAAGTTCTATACCCAGCTATGGCTTTATCAAGGAGCCTTCTGCACCTAATACCGTCATTTAACAAACCAGGGTTAGTCGAGGATCGAACCTCCAACCATCGATACCATAGGAGCATATCATACCACTAGGGCACCAGCTCCACACTTGTAGGAAGGCAATTTTTGAAATTTATTTCATTTTAAAGAGTTCTTCAAAGTAGAAAACTTAATTAATTTTATTAAAAAGTTCTATACCCAGCTATGGCTTTATCAAGGAGCCTTCTGCACCTAATACCGTCATTTAACAAACCAGGGTTAGTCGAGGATCGAACCTCCAACCATCGATACCATAGGAGCATATCATACCACTAGGCCACCAGCTCCACACTTGTCAGATGGCAATTTTTTAAATGTATTTCATTTTTAAGAGTTCTTTATAGTAGAAAACTTAAGTAATTTTATTAAAAAGCTCTATACCCAACTATGGCTTTATCAAGGAGCCTTCTGCACCGAATACCGTCATTTAACAAACCAGGCTTAGTCGAGGATCGAACCTCCAACCATCGATACCATAGGAGCATATAATACCACTAGGGCACCAGCTCCACACTTGTAGGAAGGCAATTTTTGAATAAGGAAGTTGCATGTGTCAGATTTTCAAAAACAAACAAGTGTTCCGTATGGTTTTTTGTATGGTAAAATGAAATATCTAGTCAGTTTTTCAAAAAAATGTACAGGTAATTAAATATTTTAATTTAAAAGTCGAGAAAAAAACACGTGACTGAAAACGTTTATTGTTTAAACTATAAGATGACGTCAACAATAATACCATCAACTCCATTGCTTTACAACAATGTTTAGTATAAGATGACGTCACATCCAAACTCTTGGCGTTTTCGCGCGCTTTTAAAAAGGGGATTTTTGTTAATTTTTTTGGCAATCAAAAAATTTCTCGATCGGCCTCAAATTTTGGGTAGTTGCTTATTTTTGCAAGAGGAATCGATTAAAAAAATAAAAAATAATCATGCAACTTCCTCATTGTATTTCATTTTAAAGAGTTCTTCAAAGTAGAAAACATAAGTAATTTTATTAAAAAGCTCTATACCCAACTATGGCTTTATCAAGGAGCCTTCTGCACCTAATACCGTCATTTAACAAACCAGGCTTAGTCGAGGATCGAACCTCCAACCATCGATACCATAGGAGCATATCATACCACTAGGGCACCAGCTCCACACTTGTCAGATGGCAATTTTTTAAATGTATTTCATTTTAAAGAGTTCTTCAAAGTAGAAAACATAAGTAATTTTATTAAAAAGCTCTATACCCAACTATGGCTTTATCAAGGAGCCTTCTGCACCTAATACCGTCCTTTAACAAACCAGGCTTAGTCGAGGATCGAACCTCCAACCATCGATACCATAGGAGCATATCATACCACTAGGCCACCAGCTCCACACTTGTAGGAAGGCAATTTTTGAAATGTATTTCATTTTAAAGAGTTCTTCAAAGTAGAAAACATAAGTAATTTTATTAAAAAGCTCTATACCCAACTATGGCTTTATCAAGGAGCCTTCTGCACCTAATACCGTCCTTTAACAAACCAGGCTTAGTCGAGGATCGAACCTCCAACCATCGATACCATAGGAGCATATCATACCACTAGGCCACCAGCTCCACACTTGTCAGATGGCAATTTTTTAAATGTATTTTATTTTAAAGAGTTCTTCATAGTAGAAAACTTAAGTAATTTTATTAAAAAGCTCTATACCCAACTATGGCTTTATCAAGGAGCCTTCTGCACCTAATACCGTCATTTAACAAACCAGGCTTAGTCGAGGATCGAACCTCCAACCATCGATACCATAGGAGCATATCATACCACTAGGCCACCAGCTCCACACTTGTAGGAAGGCAATTTTTTAAATGTATTTCATTTTAAAGAGTTCTTCAAAGTATATTTTCTTTCTTATAAGTATTCAGCTTATATACAGGGTGTCCCATAAATGTTGGGTCACACTTCTAGGGGGGATAGTAGACACCTAGATGAGTCAGAATCGCATAGGATTTGGGGGTCCCAGACCAAATCCCAGGGAGTTAAAAATGGAGCGACACCCCAAAAAAATTTTTAAAAAATTCAATTTGTAGAAGAACTACAATTGGTAAAAATTTAATTATTGTCTCAAAAATTGTGGTTTAATATGATCTTTAAAATTATCTTAAAAGTTTTCAGTTTAAAATTTTTTTTATAACAAAAAAAGTTTAAAAACCAGAAAAAATGTGAAAACTCTGCCAAAACTTTATTTTGTATTCCGAAATCCTTTTTTGTTATTTAATAATCTGAAAGATCATAGTCGAAAACCCTTAAGTCCAAAGTGTCACGTAAAAACCATCAATATTAAATGCTTGAGATCCTGTTAAAGCATGGTTTAAGTCCGTTTTTTGCTTACGCTAACTGCCGTTTTGGAAACGGCTATAGGAAACCACTTTGCGCACGCAAAAAACGAACTTTAACAGGGTCTCAAGCGTTTATTATTGATGGTTTTTACGTGAAACTTTGGACTTAAGGGTTTACAACTATGATATTTCAGATTATAAAATCAAAAGAAAGGATTTCGAAATACAAAATAAGGTTTTGGCAGAATATTCAAACCTTTTTGTGGTTTTTTAACTTTTTTCATAATAAAACAAATTTTAAAGTGAAAACTTTTGAGATATATTTAAAGATCATATTAAACCACAATTTTTAAGACCATAATTAAATTTTTACCAATAGTAGTTCTTCCACAAATTGAATTTTTCAAAGATTTTTTTGGGGTGTCGCTCCATTTTTAACTCCCTGGGATTTGGTCTGGAGCCCCCCAATGCTATGTGATTCTGACTCGTCTAGGTGTCTACTATCCCCCCTAGAAGGGTGACCCATTATTTATGGGACACCCTGTATATTTGAACTTAAGCGCTTAAGCCTTCAGGAAGCTTATGCCTAAGCTAAATCTAAACTGCACCGAAACTACGTTATGCTTCTTCTATGATAAACAGTAGAGGACTGTTAGAACTTATTCTCTAAATCACTGTAATATAGTGTAATACCGCGATAATTACCTAAATAGTCCTGAAAATACAAAAAAGACTCAATAACTACTCCAAATGGCAAGCAAACATCAAATATTTATTGTATCACCAAAACAAATAAAACAACAGCAGTTGGATGTCTGGAACTTGAGGTGAAGAAACAAGCATGTAACTGGCCAAACCAACAATGTTCTACCAACACGAGGACGGTTGTCAAGTTCTGGAAAAATGAAAAAGAACTTAGAACCACAATAATCAGTAAAATTTTACTAACTAGAGTTAACACTTTCCATTAAGGTTAACTAAGCATGTTAGGTATATCATTAAAACTCTATAACTATATTAGCAAGTTTAACATAAGGATTTAAGAGGCAGATTTCCCAACTCTACTTCGTAGGAGTTTCACCTCTTTTTATGGACCTATCAAAACGTTCGCAGAGAAACTGGCAATCTCATATTTGGAATGAAAACTACTGATACCCCAATCAGAGATCTTATTCATTTTTTACGAAGTGGGAAAATGATATAAGCATTTAAAAGGGAAAAGGGGACACAGTTGGTTACACCGATGATACTGATTAACCTGTATGACCAAACATAATGAGGATTTAGGATGAATATTCTAAGGAGACTAGATAGAGATTTCTCCTGGTAATGCTGTACTTTGCTAAATTAGCAACAAAGAGTCTGCATGTACCAGTGACAGACAAAAAAATAATCATTTGCGAAATGTTTCTTTTTTGAGTCCTGGAAAAGTGCTATTTTCACATGCTAATATCTCCGTCGAATATTCACGATACTTTTCAGAACATTTGACACGGATTTTTGAAACTACCTGTTCCTGAACTACTGACTTTGTCAAATTTGTCTTGATTAATAGCTACTTTAATTAATAAAGACAAAAGACACGGTCAGATGAGTGAGGATTAAAATTTTTGGGTAATGATACAATGGTTTAGAATTTTTAAAATCTGTGGACATTTCGTCCGGAGATACGCCGGACATCCTCAGCGATGTAAAATTCTAGCAGATCGACGTAAAAACGTCGCGAGATCGTCGGTCTGCTAGAATTTTACATCATTGATGATGTCCGGCGTATCTCCGGACGAAACGTCAACAGATTTTAATTCGAAAGCGAAGCCCGGTGACGTTGAGGAAGCGCTCCCAACTCCTCTGGCCCGGGGTTAAAATTCTGATCTACGGGTAAGGAAGACGGGCAAGGCCCTTCATCCGTCCGGGAACGATTAAATGAGTAGTACTCGGGGAAATCAAGATGGTGTTAGGGGCCATTCATTAATTACGTAAGGATGATTTTGGCGATTTTTGACCCCCCTACCCCCATGTAAGGGTACGTAAGATTTTTCAAACCCCCCCCCTATTCTTACGTAAGGGGTCATCCATAAATTACGTGAGGTCAAAAAGGGGGGGGAGGGGTTTGGAAAAATCTCACCAAATCTTACCAAGGGGGGAGGGGGGGTCGATTGAAATCTCACGTCAACTTTTTAGGTTAAAGATTATAAGATTTTCTTTCTTTTTTAAGTATGAGAAAGGAATATATAAGAAGGAAGGAGAAAAATTATTTTTGAATAATCTCACGTGGGGGGGAGGGGGGGTCCAGCAAAATCTCACTAAATCTCACCAAGGGGGGAGGGGGGGTCCAGAATTTGGAAAAAACACCTCATGTAATTTATGGATGACCCCTAAGATTCCATTTCGTTCTTCAAAATAATAAAATGTTAGAAAAATCAGTTTAACAAAAAAGATGAAACCAAAACTAATAAAGATTTCTCTCTTTTTGCTTTTTTTTCAACTTTTGACAACTGGAAGATGGATTCAACAGTTTTATTTTTTATCTTAACTTAATGCTACTCCAATAAAAAACATACATCTGATGATATACCTTTATTTTTTTAAGTTAAAGCTTCGATAATATACCGAGATCGTCAGCATTTTTAAGTTTTTCTGGAGTTATTCAGTAGTAATTTGATTAGAATAATTGGAATTGGTTTACAATAACTTAGAAAATCTTACGTAAGAATGGGTTTGACCCCCCCACCCCCAAGTAAGGGTATGCATAGATTTTTCCAACCCCCCATCCCCTCGGGACCCTTACGTAATTAATGAATGGTCCCTTAGCACCAAGCTAGCGCGCTCAGCTGACAGTGACATTCAGTCGCACGTTCTGTAACAGATCTACCAATGGGAGGCTAAGTTATACTGGAGTTTGAAGGTCCACCGACCTAGGTACTCCCTCAAGTATCTCTCCCTTGATAATTATAAACCATTGCACCTTTAAGTGTAAACTCACAACTCTCAAACGTCGCCTCCAACCGTGGACCAGTTTCGTCCCTGTTAGGACTCATCAGCACGGTATAGGAAGGTGCGCAAGAAGGCGGAGGACAAATACTAGTCTAGCCAACTATAACGGAAAAAGTGGTGACCATTGATTAGTCCTCCAAGGACGGATTTAATTCCAGAATGGTCACCCTTTTTTCAGTTATAGTTGGCTAGACTAGTATTTGTCCTCCACTCTCTTGCTTTACCTTCCTATACCGTGCTGATGAGTCCTAACAAGGACGAAACGGTTGGAGGCGACGCTTGAGAGTTGTGAGTTTACACTTATTGTCCGCTTAACCAGCGATAACGGTGAATTACTCCTTTCATTGTATCATTACCCGAAAATTTTTAATTCTCAACCACTTTAATTTCCATTTTACTGAGAATAAAACACTCCATTTTGGCCAAAAGTCACCCGATTTCACGGTATTCGACAATAATTTCTCGACACTTCTACGGAAAAGTCCCTTTTCCTTCAAAAGACACAAAAGTGGATCGTTCATCCCTCTGATAACGAACAACGACGTTCGAAACCACCGAAAAATTGTCGCGTTAAGCCTCAATTTCTGGCAGCCTGACAGTATCTGTGCGGAGGAGGGATAACCCAAGAAGTAAACGAACAATAAATAAAGGAGATCAAATAATAGAACAACAGGATCCCGCATTTATTCCAGAGGGGATGAGGAAGAAGAAAGGAAAGGATGATGGAGAAAATGATAGTCACTTTGCGATGCAGAGGAGCGGCGGTTTTTCTCTTTTTTCTCGTGTCACAGAAAAATAAGTTGAAGGGAGTACGGTTGCCCCTTTTTTTTGTGATCGGGTTTTTTCGAGGCGTCGGGGATTTCTGAAGTAATGTCCGGTGTTTTCGATTTTGTTCTAGTCCGAGGGGCTGGAGTTTCTGGTGTTTTTTCTTCTTATTATTTTTCTCGGTGAGGTAGAACAACAGCGTCGTTTGTGTTCGATTTTTTGGGTAACTGCTTTTTGAGATTTCTTTGATGAACATAATGGGAGGAGAGTAATAGTCGGTTTTTAACTCCCGAGGAAAGGATGAACAGAGTTGAAGATATAAACAATTTTTGGTACTTTTCCGTTAACCGGGCGCAAATGTTACCAATTGTGAACCAAACGCGAGCAAGTCGCCAAGCGAAGCGAATGACATTGTAAGAAATTTAATTCTTCCGGCTAAAGGAAAAGCACCCAATTTTTAATACACAATTAAACCTGTGTATTGTATATTAACCGTTGTTTAATATATTTTATCATCTTCATAGTTTAACACAAAAGGTTTATAAATGGATCCCTGAGATTCAGCATACAAGCCGGGGAATTCGGTTAAATTCAACACAATCCAATCCAACATAATAATTTCTTGCCGATTTCAAGTAAATATGGCTAATATACGCTAATTCTTTTTGTTTTTGCATGTAGCTTTTAAATAAAGACAGATAATAAAGATTAGGGTTTAACTTAAAATTCAAAGAACCTTTTTCTCTTATCAGTATATTATTCTTTCACTTCCTATACCTAAGTTAGAACTTGGAGCGTCACAAAATTAGATAGTTCTATTGCCAAAAAAAAGTCATTCCTCCTACCTCGTTGTTATATAACTGACAAATCCTGTCTGAATTTAAAAACCAGTCTCCACCACTTTCTCGGGCCAAAACGCGGGGTCGTAAATTACCTGTGGGTCACACTGTCTCGAAGGAATGAATGAATGACATGCTCGTAAAAAAATACTTTTAATGCGAGGAAAAAAGCTTCGAAATCGGGGTGAACGGCCTTTCTAGAGGAGCCCAATGGGTCTTCGTTGACCTCCCTCTGGGTGCACCCTTGACCTCCTCCTCGGTTTCGTAAGAGTTGAGTTGTTGAATGCAGCCTGTGTGTGTGGTCTGCCTTTAAATATTCCCCGGCATTCCTGCATGGTGCTAAGATTCCGATGTGTGAGAACGATGTGATCTTATTGCCTCTTGGCCTCTCTCGCTTTTGGATTTGGAAAGAGAGGCAAAAGCCATATAGTTTGGGAGAGATAAATTGCTACGGCAGTTTTCTTGAGGATTGATCACACAATCGAAATGATTCATTGGTGTACGTTTTTTGCTGTTGTTTTATGTACTGGATATTTTAAAAGAAAATTTTTTTGATTAAATTATTTATAAATGAGAACCAATAAATATTCTAATTTTTAAGGGGGCTACATTTATGGATATTACCTGTGATGCATTTTCGGAATGTTGGTTGATATTTCTTCTGCTAATTATTTTTACGATTGTTTTATTAATTGAGTAAGTTCAGTGAACAAAGTTTTGCTAGGATTGCGAAGCGTTCCAAAAGGGTCTGTGCAAGCACCCAACGGGGTTGTGAGCGATAGGGGCTGTAGCTCCCTAGTTTCTAACACAAAAATCGTTATTTTGAAGCTTTTAAATGCTTTTATGTGTGGTCTTAAGGTATCCGCCTACCTTTGATACCATTTTTTTGAAATACTTGATTTACAAAAATTATTTTTTAATTTTTAGTTTAAATGTACATTAAAACATCGATCAATGCTAAAAAAACAAAATTAATTATATTATTTTCTAAAATATTGGGTAATTAGTGTAAATTTAAGTGAATTTTTATAAAACCTCTCTCACTCTTGCCCAAAAACTATTACCCCTATATAAATTTCCTTTGGACACAAGTATCGTATAACACTGATCTTCAGATTGGACCATTTTCTAAGACATATTTTGAAAAGTAATTGTTTTACAGCATAAAATGTAAAGGTAAGTGAAAATTTTCAAAATTTCTACAACCCTTTAACAAAAAAACATCAATAAAAACAAAAATAATAAACTTCCATAAAAATCTGTGGTCCATCTGGTTAATAACAGTATGATTAATATACTGTTAAAATTTGGAGTGAATATCTTGGATAGTTTTTGAGTAATCATGTAATAGTGGAGGGTTTTTATGCAAAACTTAGTTCTGAGAAAATCAGCTTTAAAGTTTATATTTGCACACTACTATCTGATTTAAATAATACTGTAATTTCTTTCTTTTTCTACAAGTAAAATAAAAACAGTTTTGGAAAGATAAAAGTCTAAACTACTTGAAAATGTAAGAACCAAATTTTCGACGAAACCTTAAGGGGTCCTTTCGGCGGATACCTTAAGGGGTGTATTATCCTTTAATATTTACAAAAAACATCACAGTTTCTGCTGCGGAAGATGTATTAATGTATTAAAAATATTGGTGTCCTCTCTCTCTCTCTCTCTCTCTCTCTCTCTCTCTCTCTCTCTCTCTCTCTCTCTCTCTCTCTCTCCAAGCAGTACAATCCAGGGCCGGACTGGGAAGAAATTTCGGTCCGGGCATTTTAAGTCTGAATCGGCCCACCACATAATTTTTATGGAAAATATAACTTCATAGAATTGAAAATTTCGGGGGGGGGAATCGTGGTACCTCCACCAAGAAATTCTTTTGAAAATTGACCCCTAAGAAATAGTCTAAAATCAACCTTGAAGTCCTTAATTAGATACGTAATAAACTCAATATAGACTTTTAATTCTTTGTTGGTAAATTCAGTGGGTAAAAAGAATTTCCAACTTGACGAACTTAATATTAAAAGAATTTGTGAATGATGTAGCTTAAAATAGAAGGGGGGTCTGGGGGTCCTCCCCCAGAAAAACTTTGTAAATTTTACTCTTAAAAGTACTGTTTTAACTCATTTGGGACACTTTTCGGTGACATCCGAAAAGGTTCGCTCCTTTTCTGCTGTAGAATTTTTGAAGATGAAACCAGGAAAATTCTTTCATAAAAATATTTTAAATAATATAATATGTTTTTGAATTCAGTAATTTATGCCATCATTAATGAATTTAATTGCTGATAAGTTAATGGTTCGGTGGCCGCACAAAAAGAATTTGTGGGCCGCTAGTTGGAAAATCCTGCGGAGTGCGGATTCATTTTTAAAGGATCATTTTCATTCATACCACTGTAAAATAGTTTGGTTGTAGGCGGCCCACAAACGGCCCTCGATGAGTAGCGGCCCACCGGGCATTTGCCCAAATGCCCGCATGGCCAGTCCGAGCCTGGTACAATCGTTCAAGATTCGTCCAATTTTTGTCACTTGCGGCCAAATTTCGTTTTTTTTTCTTAGTTGCAGTTACGTAAAATTGACATATTTGACATCTGTGCTACTAGGGTTAGAAGTCAAACCTTGAACCGCCCTTGCGGATGCCACTGCAGCTAAAGAAATATAAGAGAACATTCTTCATTTCCAACTGAAACAAAACTTAAAAGTAATAGAAACGGAAAGAAGCAGAGAGAACGGGTTACTTCAACTCTTCTTCAAATTCGAAACAAACTCATCCCAATAGAAAAGTACCCATCCCACTCGACGGTCAATACGGATTGGACATTGACCGTCGTCTCCGGGCGTTCTCCCCATACCGTCATATCCGGAAGCAATCCGGTGATGGGAATTTCGAATGGAAATGAACAAAAGAACCGACAGCTGTGAAAATAAATTTTTGATAGGAAACCGGCCTTATTGTGTCTCGGGGACTGCACCTAAGAGTCGATGGAAGGAAGGAGAAAAAAGTTAGATGAGGTTTGACTCAGAGAACGAACCTCTGAACTATGGCTTTATCCAGAGTGGCTTTTTTTAAAATTCCCGCTCGATAAATATTGTTCACTCTTTCATTATGATAGAGAGCAAATCTGTCTCTGTTAAACTTCTGGCAGCTACGATGACATGAGGTGCTTGCTATCAAAACCAGTTCATTCAATTTTTGGATATTTTACAGGATAGACAAAAAACTCCTCACGTCCACAGTTCTAAAGCTAATTTTTTTTAATTTTTAATTGTAGGTATATAACCGCCTAGAATTTGATTAGTTTTTTATTTTTATTCCAAGTGCATTACCTTGGGTGTAATTACACTAATTAGATTGGAATTACCTGATTTTGATGCAAAAACACAATTTTTCATGCTTTTTTTTAAATTCTGTTCAATTTAGGTGTGTAAAACTGTTTTTTCCAGTTTACCTGTTAATATTTGTGTCTTTACGAGTTTTAAATAAATGACATCCACTTAACTTTTTCAAATGATCTGAAATTTCACAGTTGAAATCACAGTTTTCCCCTTTTCATCTAATTTTGGGATATCCCTTTGTCAGGTTATGAAGGACCCTCTGAACTTTCAAAATATGCAAAAAAGTGGATTTCAGAAAAATATGGAATGAGCTGGTTTTGATGGCATACGCCTCACATTATCAATAAAAATATTTAGAACTTTTGAGCCGGAAATAAAAATTTTTCAGGTGACATTCATAAATTATGTGAGGTTGAAAAGAGGGGGGAGGGGGTCTAGCAAAATCTCCCCAAATCTCATCATAGGAGGGAGTTCATTAATTACCAACAGGTTACAATCTAAACACTCAAGGTTATTTGATAAGCATTAAAAAATAAACTCCCCACAGTAAATAACAGACTTTGCATTTATGGAATAGTTATGATTATTAGAAGGTTTTTAGAGTAGTATTTTACAAAACATTCCGTTTTAGGAAAAATACTAAATCTTTTCCGACCTAATCTTTTCTAAATCCTTTTTCCGTTATATAGTCGGCTAGACTAGTACTTGCCCTCCGCTCTCTTGCGTTCCCTTCCTATGCCGTGCTGATGAGTCCTAACAAGGACGAAACCGGTCCATGGCTGGAGGCGACGCTTTTGAGTTGTGAGTTTACACTTATTGTCCGCTAACCAGCGTTAATGGTGAAATACTCCTTTCAATAATATCGATTCGTGTGCTACTAGGCGGATAATAAAGAATAGTCGCACCATGCTTGCTTTTATTCCCTAAAACATCTTTGAGAGACAAAGAAGACAGCCACATCGTAGTAGAACTCGAAACGACAAATCAAGACGAACAGAATTTTTCCTATGTCTCAAATTTAATGTGGATGGTTTTATTTCATTTTTTAGAAGAAAGACATCGCATCGAAAGACAACGTCTTCACCCAGTTCGAATTTTCCCAAGAATCGTCACACGCCTTTCATTCCCCCTTGAGATTCGAAGACGTTTTCCGAAGATTAAATTTTATTCCCGTGCATATTTTCTTCCGATATGCATCGGCTATTAAATTAGACTGAAGAAAAGAACGCTAAGTGGATTAAGAAAAGAATGTTTTCGGTTCGAATTCTCAGAAAAAAAAAGAGGGAAGAAAAGAATGAAAAATCGTGACATTCTAATGCTATTAATTTATCAATATCATCAAAAGAGAAGAGTGTTGTTTACAACACTTGAAGTTTTTTTTTTCATCACCACAAAAACTGTTTTGGAGTAGTTGAAATTTTTTCTTCTGAAAGCGTGACACTTCAGATTATGCAAAATGTTGAGTGTCTTTATATAAATCCCATAGAATTCATTTTTATAAGTACTAAGTACAGAAGAAGTTGAAAAAAAAACGTAGCAATAAACAAACATCGAAACAAATAAAACACAATGAGCAATACCAGCATTTTCTGAAAACAGAAGAAAAAAATGTTTTTTCCCAGTAAAAGATATAGATCTAAATTTAAAAATCGACGAAGCTTCAGTTAATTTAATACTTTAAAATAAAAATAGACAATCCCCCTTTGCATTTGTTAAGGGGTCATCCATAAATTACGTGAGGTCAAAAAGGGGGGGAGGGGTTTGGAAAAATCTCACCAAATCTCACCAAGGGGGGAGGGGGGGGTGGATTAAAATCTCACGTCAACTTTTTTAACTTAATTATAACTTAATTAGGTGCTATGAAGCACAAAATGCAAATAATTTTTAGAAAATAATTTTTAAAAGTTGTAGGTAAATCTCACGTGGGGGGAGGGGGGGTCAAGAAAAATCTCACTAAATCTCACCAAGGGGGGAGGGGGGGGTCCAGATTTTGGAAAAAACACCTCACGTAATTTATGGATGACCCTAAGGATTGAATGACGTCAGATCTGTTTCGGCCCTACTTGAAATCAGCAATCGCTTTGAAGCATTAACCATTGTTTAAAACCAATGTTTTGTGTTAAATGGCGTCACATGCTCCCTTTTTGCATGGGCTCATGGCTCCCTTTTTTATATTAAGTCAAACTTTGAAATTGAATTTAGAAATAAATATTCATCGTAAATTTTAAAACGAATTCCTGTCTCTTGGATACCTCTATGGAATAAAAAATAAAATAAAAATACTGGAATTGGCCCATTGAGATTTTTCTTTAATGCGTGTGACACTCCAAAATTATGCGAAATATTGAGTTTCTAGTAAAAGTCTGATTGAATTAATTTTTCAGTAAAGAAGAAGTAAGGAAAAACGTAGCAATAAACATTTAACAAACCAAATATAACACACATTGCACAATTCCAGTATTTTATTTATTCCAAGAAAGGAATATACCCTCAAAATGTTTTAATTCAACGCATATTTAATTTCAAAGTTTGACTTTAAAAAAGGGGCTTGAAAACAGCAAGGTACGTCATTTCATTCGAAACATTTGTTATAAACCTATCAGGATTCAAAGCGATCGTTGATTTTGACTTTAAGTAGGGCCGAAACAGATCTGACGTCATTCAATTCAAAACGCTTAGGGGTCTCGATATTTATTTTATGATATAGAATTAACTATTTTTTTTGAAACTTTCCAAGCCTTTTGAATTAGAACCATTTGTTTTTCTGATGGGAAAATGCTTTTTTTCCAAAATGCTGGACCTGTCTTGGGTCATGCGCCATAAAAATCCAATCAACCAATCAAAAATGCTGGTTTTGCCCATTCTTTCTGTGGAAAGGACTTTAAGCTTTTAAAAATTTCCTGGGTATTAATTTTCTTTTTTAACAAAACTCCTTTCTTATCAATCCATAAACTCTATTATCCAGTTTCTTGGCCCATTAGTAGGATAAGTAGCTTAGAGAGAAAATTTTTTCACAGGAATTTTACACAGTAGTAAAAGTAAAGGAACACCCCGCCAATCTGAATAAATATGCTTCGTGAAAAAATCTCAAGAGCATATATATCTTGTAATAATAACGTAGCACCGGGCGTTTTGCTGGATAAAGTCATAAAATGAAACTTAATTTTGCGTAAAACCTTTTTAGAAAAGTTGGGAGAATGGGAGTTTTAAATTTATATTCAAGTTTCATAGAAGAGTGTTAGAAATAGGTTTATATGAAATCTTAAATCTTGTGTGTTGGGTATAAAAAAATTATACTTTTCGAAATTTCTCAGAAAATTGGGATTATGAAACATGGTTTTTATTTCATTTACTTGCTTATGCGTAGTTGAATTTAGAATAAATTGAGGAAGTATTTTGAAGGTTTAATCTTATTTTAACAGTTAGATCTTTATTTTATTGTAGATCCATCTGATATGCTTGCTTTATTGATTGCTGATGCATTGCACGCGGATGGGGATTATGACATGACAGTTTTTGAACCATTTCTCAATAAATCCCTTTTAAAATCTTGCACACTCTTTTTATATTATATGAATTATTTATACACAAATTTTAAAACCTAAACTAATTAAAATCATTTCATGTAAGGTCTTATTGATCTTTCTGGAATTTTACTTATTGCGTTTAAGTAAAGAGTACTTTAACACTAGAACCGCCGGCAAGTACCGCATACCTAGAACCGCCGGATGCAGTCATTTTGACTGCTAAGCTTTTCTACCGGTAAAAATAATCTTTTGAGCTCGAAATTGCTTCTTATACTTGAAGAAAGGATAAATAACACTAATTTCAATTTAAAACAAGCACATTTATTTAGTTTTGCATCTTAAATTTGTTGTTAATAATAAGAAATAGGTTATTTTTACTTATACGACGTCCTAGCCAAAAATGAAAATTATGAACAAAATATTTCTTGAATAATTACATATTTCTCTAAAACCCTTTCTTACAACACTAAAAATTAAATAATGAAGTCAAAACTCCGTTTTAGCGCGTTTCAAAAAATCAATTGTTTCCATTACTATATAAAGCAGTATTTTGCCTGAATAATTGCATAAACACACTTTTTTCCCATATAAAAAGTAAAAACTGTACAGTAAAATGAACTTGGTTTCTTGTCTCATAAAGGAAATAATAAATCTTTCATAGAAAATTGTAAAAAAGGCGTGGGAAATTAAAAATTTCTAGCAAGTGTATATTAGGGTGGTCGCTAATAACATGTGGAAATTTTTTTTTCGTTCAATTTTTAGCGGCACCCCCTCAAAAGGTGCCATTTCATGTCAAACTAATATTCTGAAAGTTACAGACCAAAAAAATAATATTTCGACCCGGCGCCCAGCCCTTAAAGTTTCAAATAAACGCGATTTTTCACTAAAAATTGCGCGTTTTTCGCCATAAAACTAGAACCGAATACAGTAGAAACAAAAATAAGGATTCATTCTTTAGATGAGTTAATAAGCTTTAACTTTTTTAATTGAAACTTTTTTGTGTGACCTTTAGATCAAAAGATACAAACTGGATTCCTCATCCCACCCCCAATATCAATTTTTTAAGGAGACACGGGATTTTTTCTTTTATTCATTAGATATTGTTTACTTGTTTAATAACTTAAAAGCAATCATTTTTCAACCATATAGGAGTGAAATTTTAGCATTTACAGTGTTTTTACGAGGTTATTTTATAAAGGTGTTCTTATTAAATGCATTATAATTTATGATATGTGATCCTTAGATAAGTGTAAATGTTTTAAAGGATTAGGATGAAAAACTCATATGTAGTAATTAACTTTCTAATTCCTTAACGTTTCCTTAATTGTGAAATTGTACACTATCATGTAATGGAGTATAGAAACCAATATCCTTTTGTATAAGACCACCCTGTGTCTAGATAAGTTATCTATAAGTTAGGACCACATTCTACATTATTATAGTCTAATATTACTGTACTATCCTTATAGTCTTTATTATAGTCTTGGTCTATATCATTTTTGTAATTTTTCCGCAGACAGAAATTTCGAGAAGAAAGAATGCTATTAACTAAAAGTAGGTTCGAAAATTTAGAATTGAAAGGAGCTGTTTTGCACTGGGATGGATAATTGCTACCTCATCTATAGAATAAAGAAGCAGAAAGATTAGCAGTTTTAATTAGCCTAGGAAATTTAGAGCAATTAATAGGAGTTCCACTACTAGAAAATAGTAAAGTTAATAAACCCTAGCTAAAGCTGTATTTTCAGACTTGCAAAAATGGGGAGCTGCATAAAAAATTGAAGCTATGTGTTTCGACACAACTTCTGTAAATACTGGCCGTATGAAAGGTAACATGCGTTTTGTTAGAGCAAATGCTCCATAAAGATCTCCTGTATCTCGCATGCCGTCATCACATTTTATAAATAGTGCTTAAGGCAGTTTTCGATATTAAAATGGGGGCAACTACAGGTTCTCAACCTGAAATTTTAAAGAAGTTTAAATTGAATTGGTCTGAAATTGATAAAAATAAATATAAACCTGGAATCGAAGATGAAAAGGTTAAGAAAGGAATAAACGACGTGGAAGAGGTCGGGAGCTTCATAACCGGGTAGTTGCAAAACTCAACATATCTTCCTAGAGAAGACTACAGGGAACTGTTACTTCTGTGTTTGATATTTATTTATTGGGTTTTCAAAACCACATCAAATATCCTTTAGAGCTCCCGGTGCTATGCATCACGCTAGATGGATGGGTAAAGCAATCTATTGCTTAAAAATTTTGATCTTTAGAAACGAGTTTCCTTTAACCCTCCAAGAGAGGGAAGCAATTAGAACTATCTGTGTTTTCATCATAAATATTTATGTAAAAGCGTGGTTTAACGCTCCTGATTCCACATTAGCTCCGAATCAAGATTTAAAATTAATTAAATCATTAATTAATTATAAAAAACAGATGCTGAAGTATCAGAAGTTGCACTTAACTAAATTTATAAACCACTTATGGTATTTAAGCCCTGAAATAATTGCATTTGTTTTTTTTGATAAAAGCCTAAATAAATATATAAAAATTAACATGGCTTCAAAATAATTGTCTTACAAAAATGATGTGGACCAAGAATATAATGAAGAAAATAGAACAGTGAAGTTGAAAGTGCATTTCAATGACTGGCATTCTTTTTTAAGCAAAGAACTAGATAGCTTATATATATATATATATATATATATATATATATATATATATATATATATATATATATATATATATATATATATATATATATATATATATATATATATATATATATATATATATATATATATATATATATATATATATATATATATATATATATATATATATATATATATATATATATATATATATATATATATATATATATATATATAAATAACTCCTTTTTCATTAAACTTTTTTTAAAAGGTTTAATATTTCGACATAGTTTTTAAAGTATGATCCAGATGAGTGGTGCACTAACTTGGAGTTTACAAAAGGATTTGATATTGTAAAAATTTTGAAAGTGGTTAATGATGTGCTGCTGAAAGAGGTATTAAACTAGTGTAAGAACTCAATACATCAATAACTAAAGACGAAGAACAAAAGCAATACCTTTTACAAGTTGTATCTGAGTGTAGAAAATTATACCCGGACGTAAAAAAACTACTCTTTCTAAACCCTTGCCTCTTTAATTTTGCATTATATTTTGTAAATGTTAAATTCAAATGTGTAGCTGTTGTGTGAATAAAAATCCTAATTTTGTATGCTATATGTGCTTTTGTTAATGTATTTTGTAACTTTAAGTGTATTTTTTATTAACTGTTATCTGAAATAAAAAAATTAATTCAAAAAATTCTTTTCACTTTACATCCTAAAATTTCACACTTATATGGTTGAAAAAGGATTGTTTTCATGTTATTACATCAGTAAACAATATCTAATGAATAAAAGAAAAAATCCCGTGTCTCCTTAAAAAATTGATATTGGGAGCGGGGTGTGGAATCCCCCTTGTATCTTTTGATCTAAGGGTCACACAAAAAAGTTTCAATTAGAAAAGTTAAAGCTTATTAACTCATCTAAAAAATGAATCCTTATTTTTGTTTCTACTGTTTCCGGTTCAAATTTTATGGTGTAAAACGCGCAATTTTGAGTGAAAAATCGCGTTTTTTCGAAACTTTGACGGCTGGGCGCCGGGTCAAAATATTAATTTTTTGGTCTGTAACTTTCAGAATATTAGTTTGACATCAAATGGCACCTTTTGAGGGGGTGCCGCGAAAAAAATTCGCACTTTCATTTTTAGCGACCACCCTAGTGTATATACATAAATTTCTGGGATTTATAATGATATATTCACCATTTGAGGCTATCAAAACCATAAAATATAATAAATTTGTTTGAAGAACTTCTATATATTTCTTAGAAAGCATTAACTGTAAGAATTTAAGTGGTAATGCAAGAAATAGACGCGCTAAACATCCACCAGTCAAAATGACTGTTTTGGCGGTTCTAGGTAGACCAATAAATATCTCCGGAACGGCTTTTCAAAAATAAATGAAATTTGGATGACGTATATAGAAGCATAAATTAGGAAAAGTCACGAAATCACAAGTGTGTAACTCAAATATCTTTGAAAATATTTAGAATCAAAAACGCAAAACAGTCAAAATGACTGCTCCGGCGGTTCTAGTGTTAAGAAAGTTATATTTGACTGTGTATTAGATTATTCATTTGTTCCAATGAAAGTTTATAGGTTCGTGACTTTCAAGAAGATTTTGAAGCCCACGAAACTATCAAGCTTGTGTTTTCAGTCACAGTCGGATAATTTATGGTTAATTAGCTTCATTTTTGTTCAGATTTTTCTCTAAGAGCATGAACAGGAAACACGGGAGGGTAGAAGAGATTCAAAAGCATTTTGGAAGAAAAAAAACAGAGATCTGTGTACATGTTAAGATAAAAGGACACACATAATCTAAAAGCTTTTTTTCTCCGTGGAAAAAACATGTAAAATTAATATAAATGGAAGCATGAGAAAGAGTTTTTAGGATTAGAAAAGCTATGTATTTCAGATAAGTGTTTCATAACTTCTAGGAGGGGTAGGGAACACCGAGACGACTCAGAATCACACAGGAATGGGGGGTTAGAAATGCACCCCTTGCGACCTAGGGGTTTTTATAAGCCGGTATGGGAGGTTGTTGTATAATACAAAGTGGAAATTGACACGTAACCTTTTATGATTGGATTAATCCTTTATGTCCCGACGGGACTTGTAAGTCCCACTTCCCAATTTTCCAAATTCGTCCATCTTTCGTCATGTAAGGCCAAATTTAGTTTAATTATAGTTGCAGTTACGTAAACTTGACATATTTTGGATGAGGATGAGGAAAATAATTTGGGGCATAAGGGGTTAAACCAGCAAAACCAGTTCGATTCCGGCATTCGTTACATAAAAACCAATTTAGGTTCTGAAATGTGAGCTATTTAATTGGTTTTATGGAATAAATACCTGAATCGATGGACTTTAAATTCTACCTTAAACGATTACGTGTCAATTTCCACAGGGAATTTTCCGACTTCCAATGCCGGCTTATAAAACCCCCTAGTTCGTTAGGGGTGCATTTCCGACCCCCCCCATTCCTATATGATTTTGAAACACGAATTCAGGGAATCCCGTTTCAGGGAAGTTTTTCTCACATTATTTCCTGTTTCTCCTCTTATTTTTGAAAGCTTTGGGAATTCCCTTGTTGTCTCGAAAACTTGCCCTCTCGAAATTTAGGATATGAAAAATAAACCGAGTAGTCCCCTTTAAAAGTAAAAGACACTTATTAAAGATTCATTTCCCATCACTTATTATTCCTGAAATAGCAAACTAACACCATTTCCATCCCGCCAGGAGTAAACCGAGCATCACACAAATGAAGAGTTTATACAACACTTACGATACAACACTCCTTCGTCGTCATTAATAACAAAGAGTGCGTGTGGTGCTTATATGCAAATCGGAACAGTCCTCCAGAGCAACAAGTGGTAATGCAGCTTTTGCATATATGCACCTCCGCACCGATTGAGTAATCGCAAACAGAACATGCCTCGCCCATTTGCTGATTCGATGGATGCCCACTTGAGTGAATCTTGGTCCCCCCTTGGGGAAGACATGGACATTAACCGTGGCCCGCCTACACTCAAAAGGCCAGAGAACCTTCGCAGTTATGACGTCACTTTGGATCGCTCTTTGAGCGCAACGGGCATAATAAGGAACTTGCATGTGTCAGATTTTCATAAACTTTCAAGTGTTCCGTATAGTTTTTTGGAAAACAAAATAAAATATTTTGTCAATTTTTCAAAAAAGTGTACAAGTAATTAAATATTTTAATTTAAAAGTCGAGAAAAAAACACGTGACTGAAAACGCGAAGTGTGTTTGCATGCATAAGTGACGTAGAATTCCATCGGGCAAAATTGCAATCAAAATTGAATTTCTATGTTTTAGTTGATGATTTATTTTTTCTGAAGTGTCCGATATGAATGTTTTAATAAATATTTACCTTCTAGACACTTCTGGTGACGGTCAGAAATCCAAAGCAAACATTTTAGGCAATGTCAATAAATTGTGACGTCACTATGCATGCAATTAAGCGTTTTCAGGTGCTTCGGAAAAGACGATTTTTGATAATTTTTTTTGCAATCAAAAAATGTGGCTAATTTTTGCGTGAAGAATAGATTAAAAAAATAAAAAAAATCATGCAAGTTCCTTATACCAGCATTTTTTTAAAAACAGAAAGAATAAGGAAGTTGCATGTGTCCGATTGTCAAAAACAAACAAGTGTTCCGTATGGTTTTTTGAATGGTAAAGTGAAATATCTAGGCAATTTTTCAAAAAAATGTACAGGTAATTAAATATTTTAATTTAAAAGTCGAGAAAAAGCACGTGACTGAAAATGCTTATTGTTTAAAGATGTCAACAATCATACCATCAACTCCATTGCTTTCCAACAATGTTTATCGTAGGATGACGTCAACATACGATGATCCCAGACTCTTGGCGTTTTCGCGCGCTTTTTAAAAGTGGATTTTTGTTAATTTTTTTGCCGATCAAAAAATTTCTCGATCGGCCTCAAATTTTGGGTAGTTGCTTATTTTTGCAAGAAGAATCGATTAAAAATATTTTTAAAAATCATGCAACTTCCTCATTCCATTGTTTCAGTTAAGAAACAGATCTTAATTCAAAAATCAACATAAAAAGTTTAAAAAAATAGTTTATAATACTTTAAAATAAAATCGACTATAACTTTGCGATGTTTAAGATTGAATGACGTCAGATCTGTTTCTTTAAAGCGAAAATCAAGGATCGCTTTGAACTTACAGCAATCGCTTTGAATCCTAAACCATTGTTTAGTTAAAACCAATGTTTCGCATTAAATAACGTCCCATGCTGTTTCGCGTCGTGTTTAAAAAGCCAAACTTTGAAATTTTAAATTTTAAAAAATAAGTGAGCATTATTGTAATTTAAAAAATTGCCTGTAGGAATCTCTTGTGTGAATACCTCCGAATAAAAAAAAAAATTCTGGGGAATTGCTCACTCAACTTTACTCTAAAATAAATTTAAGTATTAAAATTCATTCTAAAGAAACTTTCAAGGCATTCCTTACAAAAATTTAAAGAGTACTATCTAAAATTTACTTTGCGTTGAAGTCTTTTTCATTTCTTGCTAAGAATATAACTTTTCTACGATTCTTATTTAGTCACTGAATTAACTTTTATACATCATCTAATATAATAAAACAAAGTGTGGGTATATGTGTTTGTCTTTTATACAAATCCACAGTTTTCTTCCGATCTGCACCAAACTTGGTATACCTACGTAAAAAAACTCAGAAAAAAACATAGGCTATGTTTCGAAAACTTTTAATGACCCCTTGACCCTCTTTCGACCCTTTTTATGGTCATTTTGCTGAAATAGCTTCATTTCCCCTCAAGAAGAGATCTGCTTACTCCATTGTTACAAAGAAAATTTAATGCTAAACAACAATTTTTAATAGAAACACTAGGTACAAATCTATTTAAAAATTATATTAATATTTTAAAAATATATTTCAATGAAATTTAAAAGTTATGTATAGTTAAACATATTTTTATTTGACAGATTATCTAATTTTTATATTTTAAAAGCTTTATAGAATATCATTGTTGTTAAAATAGCGTCCATGGAAACGAGGATGTAAAATCAAAAAGAGATAATATTTTAACTTTTAAGAAAGTTGGTTAACAAACCAAAAACCATTAAAACTCCCTTTCAACGAGAAAATATTGATTTTTTTTCTTAAATTTCAAAACGGAATAAGCTTTAATTATTGAATAATTTCACCGAAAACGTTTATTCTTAAAGAAATGATTAATTAAGGAATCTGAGAAATTTTAAATAATTTTTAGAATATTTTTTCCATGTTGTAAATGTGGAAATCATTCAAAAGTTATACTATTGCGCTTGAGTACTGAAGGAATTTTAGTCCATCCGGATAAGAAAACTTACTAGGAACACCGGGATAGGAAAAGTTACCGGGAACACCGGAATATGAAAAAGACGCCTGGGATACCGGGATGATTGGTAAATGTTAATTATATAAAATTAGAAATGTATTTGGGAAAACTTAAAAATGAGGCGTTTGCTATCAAAACCAGCTTATTCCATTTTTGGAAATTTTACAGGAGAGACAAAAAACTTCTCACGTCCACAGTTCTAAAGATAAATTTGTTTTTTAAATTTTTAATTGTGGGTACAACCACTTAGAATTCGATTAGTTTTTCATTTTCATTCCAGTTGCATTACCTTGAGCGTAATTACACTAATTAGGTTGGAATGAGCTGATTTTGATGCAAAAACACGATTTTTCATGCTTTTTTCAGTTCTTTTTGTTCAATTAAGCTGTGTAAAATTGTATTTTCCAGTTAACCAGTTAATATTTGTGTCTATACGAGTTTTAAATAAATGACTTTCACTTAACTTTTTCAAATTATCTGAAATTTCACAGTTGAGATCACAGTTTTCACTTTTAATCTAATTTTGGGTTGGAATGAGCTGGGTTTGAGCTATATCCCTTCTCCAGGTTATGGAGGACTCTCTTAACTTTCAAAATATGCAAAAAAGTGGATTTCAGAAAAATATGGAATGAGATGGTTTAGGTAGCAAACGCCTCAAATAATAAATTTATACTCTTCACCCGTGCAAGGCCGGGTATAACAGCTAGTCATATATAAATTCCTTGTTCCAAATAGCACTTTCATATTACGTGATTTCGACCATTACTCAATGCCAAATCTGTTATTTTCATCATTATTCTTAACCATCCTACAAGAGTTTTGGCAAAGTCTCTCCCCCTTCCATATTTTTCATATAAGTATTTCCTCGAATTTTTCTTCAGACTTTCTATATGGCTAACTCGTGAATGTATTCTTTTGATGTATCTGTCTTCTCTATGCCCTTTGATTTTTTTCCAATCCACTATAAATATCCCTACCGATTTAAGTTGAAATAATATTTATAAATGGGACATTTCATTCAATCTTCTAAAGGAAAAATTAGCTGATAAATTTATATTTTACTAGAGTAATAGAAATAGTTAATACATTAACGCCTGTGATTTTTTGATAGCTAAATATAGTGTCATAACTGGTCTCTGGTCATAACTGGTGTCATAAATGACCTTGAATTACCCAACAACAATGAAACTGCACATATAACAAGAGAAAACATTCCTCAATGGATAATTGCTGTCAATTTTTTTTTAATTTTAATGTATTCAGAATGGCTTAAACCCTCAGAAAAACATTTTAATTTACCTTTCAAAGTCCTAAATAGTAAGTTATTTTCAATTCAAAATAGCATTTTTTCAGTCTGAGCTGAAACAGCTTGTGACGTCAAATGTGCCTTGTTTACTATCATTCCGCTTTGAAATACTGAACTCTAGTTTTTTTTAGCGTAGTGTTTCGATGAAAACGGTGTTTCCCACATTTCCAAGAGGCACATGTGGCGTCACAGTGTTAGGAGCTTTTTGTAATAAATATATTATAATTAACTGAAAAAAAATTTGTGGGAAAAGACAAGCATATTTTTGGAATTAGGAGAGGATTTTTAATAATTTAAAATTGAATATTCAGAATTTTAAGAGATGCTGCAATTCTCCATTTTAATACCATGTGTTTCTTTCGTTTGCTTCATTTATTTTGCAAGAGTGATGGGAAAATCTTTGTCTCGGGGTTTCATTTTGTAGTTTTTTTCATCTCCATTCCAGTTTTTCATCAAATGTAAATCAATAAGAACTTATAAGAGCCCAAAAGGTGAAATACATGCAGGAACATGCATAACAAATGTAAAATGCATGCAGAATATTTTAAAGTATAGTTAAAGGAATAAATCCAGAAATACATTTATCGAAAATGTTTAGAAAAATCTTCATATGAAAAGACAAGTAGAAAAAAATACTCAAAATAATCATAAAAGTATCATAAGTTTTTCTTAAATATTATAAATGGCCAATGAACTATCACCTTTAAATGTTGTATTAAGGGTTTAAAGCGATATAAAGCAAAAGGCGGTCATTGTATGATGAACTTAAGGTCGACAACTGGTCTGAAGACATCTCTCAATTTGAATCGGAAAGACGCTTTATTGTCATGCTAATCAAGTTTGAATGGACAAAAAGAGACAAAATCACACAACCATCATGACAGCTAATGAACTTGCCCTTACTGTGGTCACTGTCTCTCAAAACCACCGGCATGACTAACCGAACAACTCTATACTCTTTCATTAGGCAATGGGGTGACGGGAGTCGCGCAAGCCATTAAGATTCTTATATCAAACGGTGGGAAAAAAAGAAGAGGAGTTGAGGGGCGCTGACTACTTCCATGAGCAAGAATTAATTGGTGGGAGCATCGTTAATAAGAACTCACCAATCACGTTCAAGCACCTGTGAAAATTTGCCGCCATCTTGTGTAAACCATTATGTAACTAACCAACATAAAGGAAAAAAACTTTTACCGGTGATTATTACTACGTTCCATCGAGTCCACTTCTTTTTCTCCCCTATGTATGAACATGGAGGAACATGGTTTGAAATCCCTGATGCCAAAGAAAAAAATTAACTTAACTGTGGAAATGACTGGTGGCCATCTTGAGTAATGCATTGGACATTTATCAAACTTACCAACTTTTCTCATGAATTATAACTGGTGACTAACTTTGTGTTCCATGAAATTTATTGCTCACTCATCATCACATTTCAGAAAACCTCTTACCTCTGAATAATACATGAATGAGTAAGATGGATAGCAGGACAATTATTTATAAGGGCTGCAAATATTTTATTTGAAAACTTTATATAATTAGTAATTTTATATTTTAATCTAAAATAAATTTTCATGGACCATGGTAATACCACAGAGTAGAGAGCTTAACAGAGATGCCAAACCGCCGTTTTACTCTTTAGGTCATTAATTTAATTCAGCACGCATATTATAATTCAGTTCACTAGCAGCCAATTAGAGAACGCGAAATGTATTTGATTTGATTTTAACACTGATTATAGGCGACTTGGATTTGAGTGACAGCTTCAGTGGGCGAATGACAGAATTAGCAGGAATAGAGTGGTATTAAAGGAGGCGGGTCTTGTGTCCGGAGATTTGTCTATGGGAAAAGCCCTGTTAAAAAAGTTGCCATTAGCGTCTATGGAGATGAACACTCTGTTAAGCTCTATACTCTGTGGGTAATACTCACCGGTAAAAGTACTTTTTTTTCTTTTTTAAATATCGGTTATAGTTACAAAATGCATTTGCATTACTCACTTTGGCGGCCAAACTTTACGGTTGCTTTAATTAGGTTATTGAGATCCATGCTATCCTTTAACTTAACATGATAAGAGGTTAGCGACTCAAAAAAGAGTATTTGCACGAAAAAAATTGCAAAAAATCATAATGCTGTAGAAAAAGGGTTAATGGCTTGCGCTACTCAAATCGCCACAGTGTGCGCAAACACTTAAGGTCCAGAATCTCGATGTGTGACTTTAAACGGACATGAAGGGTTGTGGGGAGATTCCTAATAGCCTACCCTGTTGAATGGCAATCTCCCTCGGGGGTCAAAATGCCATTCTGTGGAAGCCGTTCATCCCTTGCATGACATCTCGGTCCCATCGGAACAAGCCCGGCAACAAGTGTCCGTAACGCTCCGACGACTGAATTGACAGACCGCAATGACAACATTCAGTTTTCTATTCGTGGGTGCGTTTGCATCACAGGGAATCGACGATAATCGTATATATAAAATGTAGCAGAGTGTACGAAGGATGCAATCCTGCAGTGGTTAATAAAGAGAGGGTAAAGCAGAAATGAGGCGTTTGCTATCAAAACCAGCTCATTCCATATTTTTCTGAAATCCACTTTTTTGCATATTTTGAAAGTTAAGAGGGTCCTTCATAACCTGACGAAAGGATATAGCTCAAATCCAGCTCATTCCCACCCAAAATTAGATGAGAAGGTGAAAACTGTGATCTCAACTGGGAAATTTCAGATCATTTTAAAAAGTTAAGTGGATGTCATTTATTTAAAACTCGTAAAGACACAAATATTAACTGATAAACTGGAAAAAACAATTTCACACAACTTAATTGAACAAAAAAAACTGAAAAAAAAGCATGAAAAATCGTGCTTTTGTATCAAAATCAGCTCATTCCAACCTAACTAGTGTAATTACGCCCAAGGTAATGCACCTGGAATGAAAATGAAAAACTAATCAAATTCTAGGCGGTTATACCTACAATTAAAATTTACAAAAAAATTTAACTTTAGAACTGTGGACGTGAGAAGTTTTTTGTCTCTCCTGTAAAATTTCCAAAAATGGAATGAGCTGGTTTTGATAGCAAACGCCTCAAATATTTTGTTACCATCCCCCTGAAAACGCAGATTTTCTTTTTCATTTAAGTAAAACGCATTCAAAAGTGTAGTCGATGCTCCAAATCATCGATTGCTTAGTTTTCATAAAGGCACTTAGGTAAAAATGACCAGAAAAGTAGTTTTGGATGAGTGGTAATAGACGTAAAGTGCCATCCATAGATGTAAGAATTTTAATGGAGAAAAATCGTTAGAGAGAATGAAAAATCACAGTACAACATCGAAAGAAAGTTTTTTCAAACCCGATTAGGTTTTCCATATTTTTAAATGTACGGATTTGTAAGAAGCATCTTTAATTTTTTTTTGTATCTGGGAAATGTTTGCTCTTCTAGCATAAGTATGTATGGAAGATAATTATTATAATAGTTTCTTAACTGTGATGAGAACTAAAGGCAAGAATCACTACTTGTATGTCGGCTTGTATCTTCGAAACTGTCCTTTGAGGACTCGACATTTTTACAACAGAAGGTACTAATCATGCCAGTTTCATCTCATGGGGTCTGAAACATTTAGCTATACCCTTTTCTAAAAATCAATCATTTAAGCAAAAATCATGAAACCAGCTAAGCAATTATGTCACTAATGCTGTCTAGGGCAAGCAGACGCTTTAGGTTGCAAGAAATGCTGTCACAATGACTTACGATTCAATATTCTCTCTATACCTTCTTATGCTACTATAACAACCAGGTGTATGGTCTAATAGCCAGAGCTACACCTATCAATCAAATCTCGGTTTTACATACGGGCTCTCCATATTCGGTTCACGCACGCTCACGGGTTACGTTTTCATTCATTGATGAAGATGGATCAATGGTTTTCCATCATAGGTGGCTCTTGAGACTTCTTTTCTGTAGCTCGGCTTTGTCGGTGAATCTCATTATATTTAGAAGTTGAAGAGTTTTAAAAAGTTCTCAATCAGTTTCAAGCGTCTTTTTTGAGTTATAAGAAAAATTACTATAGAAAGTGCACATTAAGTTTGATGTTACCCTTAATCATCGGGCTCGGTTGAAGTTCATCGATTTAGTATGTTACATTAATGGGAAAAGCTGATTTTTCTGACATCCCATAGTAGAACAGTGGTTCCCGAAGGGTGCGGTACCGTCCCCTGGGGGGCGATGATGAGTTGAAACCAAATTATTGGGGGAATTATTAAAGTAAAATGGGGGTGTTAACTACTTTTAAGCTATTGCTTAATGTCCTTTTTTTAGGGGTAAAAACATTAAAAAACAGGTAAAAGTAGCTAAAAATCGCTTAGAAATCAATAATTTTGATAACTTTTATGATGAACACAGACAAATATTTCAGTAAATTACGAATTAGGTAAGGATTTGTTTTTAAATCAAATCTTTTTTTAAATAGCCTTATAAAAAGTAGAATTAATACTTAATTATTTCAAATAATTTTAAGGTGCGTAGGAAACTTAATTTTTGAATATTGTCCATATACTCACTTTTTAAATTTTATGTTTCGTTTGGTTATAAAGTAAAGTATTTTTATTACAAAATATTCTTAGGAAATTCTATAAAATGTAAGCAAATTAGAGGCAAAAATGTTTTAAGAGGGCAGTGGTCCCCAGTGGCTCAGGGGCGGATCCAGGATTTTCTTTTTTGGGGGGGCACCACTAAAATTTTAGTCCTACCTGGGGCACGGCAGTAACAAAACTTTTGCTTCGGGGGGTGACTCAACCTTAATTCTAAGGTACCCCAAACGAGTATATTTATGCGTTAAATATACTGCGTATAAATATGCGTAAACACTGTGGTTCTGGGAATCACCCCAGAAAATTTTTGAAAATTTGTCTCTAAAAGTAGTGTTTCAGTTCAGCTCAATATTTTGGGAACCTTTGGGTTACATCAAAAGAGAACAGCTTCTTTTAATCCACAAAATTTTGATGGAACTGAATTATAAATGCAAAACACCCCAAGGGGACCGCTTCTAGAAAGCGGCAGAATTTTCAAAGGAAAAACAATGTTAACAGACGTCAAGGTTTTGGAGGGGGTTCGGGGGTTCTCTCCTGAGAGAATTTTTGATATTTGACTCTAAAAAGTGGTGTCTTAACTCATTTTGAGACTCTTCAGGTTGCACCCAAAAAGGACTTCTCCTTGTAAGTTGCAGAATTCTTAAGAGATAAAACAATATATAAATATTGATGTGAAAATTTCGGACTTGGGGATTGAAATCCTAAAAACTTTCGGATACGGCCCTGACCTAGAAAGCTATGATACCCTCAAAAACTGTTGTTTTAAAATTTACTTTGAAAAATGATATTTACTAATAATAAATATACAGCATTATTTTCACAGTATTTAAAAGACCCTGATAGAAACAAGAAAATTGGTTAATATTTTCCCACGGGACATTTAGTAGGATTTTGAATGATTTAAAATAAGGTAAAAACATTTAAAAACACAGTATTTTGATGAAATAAACCTTAAAAGTTGAAATCTGACGCCTCCCTAATAAAAAATTATAGAATTTAGGGTATAGGGTAGGGTGATTGGTTAATATTAAAAGTAATTTAAGTGTAGTAAATATTATAATAAAATATTAGTAAACTTGGGCAACAAATTTGTTAAACTCTGGACTTTGTGGCCCCCTAATATCCTTCCAAATAAAAATATTTATTCCTACACATTAATATGCCATTATTCATACACATTAATATGAACATGTTTCTTTTTTTTGTTCTCATTCCATACGAATAAAACTGATAATGGGCTGCTTAAAAGTAGCTAAAGTTAGTGATAAAAATGTGTTGGTGACCATGTCCTTCAACTTCTTTTCAATAGACTTAAGCAGCCCACTTTCGGAGCGGGTTGAGAACACTCTAGAAAGGGGGGGTCTGGGGGTCACCCCCATAAAAATTTTTATTTTAAGCATGAAAAAAGTGCCAATTGCCTCCAAATATGTTTTTTATGCAGTGTATTTTTTAGTCCTGTGGGGGGGGCACGTACCCCCGTGCCCCCCCTTGGATCCGCCCCTGCAGTGGCTTATAAAAGGGCCCCCCGTAATCCGAACTTGGTGAACCAAAACAAGCTAAAGCCCTGTTTTTTAGGGATAAATTTCCAAAATTTTCCTGGGGGAGGACCCCCAAGCCCCCCCTTTCTGATTGGAATTTTGTTATTCCAAATCTTTTTATTAAGTTCTTAAAAATCCTAATCCTACTTAAAAATCATAAATTCGGACTATGTGTATCAAAACTAGTTAAAAACCAGTTTTTAAGAGTCAAATTTTCTTTGGTACTTAGAACAAAATTACTCACAACGTTTTCTATATAATAAGTTCTTTTAGATGTATATTTCAACAAAAATGTATAAAAAGTTATATTGGACGAAATAAATTTACTTGGGAGGTGGTGAAAAGTAACTTTGGGCCCCTCCCGAAATAAATTTCTATATACGCCACTGCATCAAACTGGTCCCTCTACAGCAGTGGAGGATTCTTACAATTACAATAATTAAAGGTATCCATTATACTCTGTTCATTTAGATTTGGCAGCTCAAAAATAGTCTCCCATGCCAAAAGTGTAACCATAGCTAAGCTCTTCGCACAGCCTCAGACAGGGTACCCACGGGCCTTGAAAAGTACTTGAATTTCATTTTTGTTTTCAAGAGCCTTGGAAAGTACTTGAATTTAGTGCAAAGTCCTTGAATTTTATTTGAAATATATACTTTAATCTGGAATTATCTTCAATTTGAATGTGAAAAGTTCATTTTTGATTCAAAATTGTTCAATTTCTGTTAGCTTCTTGTATAAATAAATGGGATTTTTAAAATTTTATAGACTATGACTTGGCTGTGGCTGTGGCTACGCCACTGCTATGCCATAGAATAAGTACTGGAAATGAAGACGACTCTCAGATAATTTCTAAAACTCTTGTACTTCTTAAAATAATGAGAAAGTAACTCACTCAGTTTAATTAACTCCCCCCTTTTCATAATGAGTAAACTAATTCTTGCAGTAAATTCATTATGAAACGAAAGACTTGAGCAACTCAATTAAATTTACGACGTTACTATGAGAGCTTCGTAAAGTCAATTAGAAAGTATCCTCCATCAGAAGTGTAAACAAGGCTAGTGTCTTTTCTCTAATATGTTTGGATGGATAAATATTGTGTTAAAGAAGACACTAAACTTCACAGCAACGTTTCTTGAACCCACTACGTCACAACGCGGAAGGAGAAAGTGAGTGAACACAAAGCCTGTTGGATTGATAGGAGTAATTCGATACGCGAATCGTGATAAAAAGACACTACATATTTATACATGGGTTTAACGAAATAATCATATTTTAAAATTGACGTTCTTTGTTTCACTCGAAATTCAGACACCGCGATGGGAACTACTTTGGTTGTTAGTGACGTCGTAGGGTCAACTTAAGTTGCTATCTAGTATACTAACTGAGCTTTGCATTTTTGATTACTTTATAAAGTAGTACTTGAAAGGTTGTCGAGGAGAAATAATGTATAAAAATCAACCTGTTATAGGCATTTTATTATAAGAAATTTTAACTAATAACAAAGCGGTAACAATGAAAAAAATTTTTTTTTGTATTTTAAGATGTTTTTTTTACTTTTAAATGCTGTTTTTTTTCTTTTAACGTCAATACCAAAACAAATGTGATTTTCTTCACTCGATTTTAAAAAAAGTTATTTAGTATGAATTTCATTAGTTATATTAAGAATTGTAATAAGGGGATATAACAGTGTAAAGTTATTAAAAATAAAAACACTTTATTTTTTAAATTACCTTAATTACATTAATTTAAAATATAACTTTACTAATGTAAATTTATAAATTACTAAGACTAATAATATAGGAATTGTAATTGTATATTAGTTTTATTGAGAATTGTAACTGAATAAACTCTGAAAGTATGAAAAAATCGGTAATTTTTAATCATATCTTAGGGAATCGTACCCATACTACGTGACCCCTTCAGGGGAGGGAGGGGGGTCTTCAAAATACCACGCTTGGTCACAGGGGGGAGGGGGCTTAGGGTTTTGTCACCTAGTCAATTTCCTCTAGTCATTACGACAAAATTAAGCCAAATTAATTAGTGAAATTAAGCCAACTTATTTATTAAAATTATGCAAATCAAGCCAAATTAAGTTTTTTAAACTTTCTGTTTGCCGAAAATGATTGAAAACCGTATTTATGATTTACTACGTGAAAACTAGAGGGGGAGGGGGGTCTTGGCATATACTACGGATGGTCACCAAGGGGGGTAGGGGGTCAAAAATAGTAAAAAATGGGTCACTTAGTATGGGTACGTTCCCTTATAGTTGTGTAAATGCCGTGATGGAATTCTTTACTCTCATAAAAATTGATTTGTCGCATCAGAATATTCTGACTTGCTATACAACTTGTCTCAAAAGAGGCAATCAATTCTAAAATTTTTATACAAAATGTTCCACAACATAAAAATATACAAATTCAAGCGCATAAAGTACCCATTTTTCCACAATCTACTACATTTGATTTATTACACGCAGTCAGTACGAAAACTACAGAAAGCATTTGTTCTCATATGTAGAAATCCTGAACTATTTCTTTTTAGAATTCCTTTTATAAACAGATTTTCCGAACATTATTTTCCGAATTCCTTTTATAAACAGTAAATAACAGCGAATCCTACCGACTCAAAGAAATATAGTACGCGTTCAGAGATTTTGGGAAGAAAAAGACACCAAATCCGTGTATCAAAAAAAGCCCTTTATGAATTAAAACTATCTATTTCAATGACACACGTGTGTCTCCATTCATCCTAATTTCCTTTGCTTTCTGTGTTCACCGTTTGAAGGCTTATCTAGGGAGGTTCAAAATATTTCTGAATGAATCGAGTCTGAATCGAATGCCTTTGAATCGATTCTAGCAGGAATAGCACATACTTTTCTAATTACAGGGGTTCGTACAGAAGTTTAAAGAGTAACATTAAGGATTTTCTAAGGACATTTTGAAAAATTTTAAGGACCTTCTTGAATGAAATTTATATTTAAACTGTAAATAAAATGCTTTCAACCACTTTTCAAGAATACTAAAATATATTTTTTTCTGTTACTTTTTTAATTCACCAGCTATATATTATTCAAAAATTATATCGATTACCATAAAAAACACTCTCCAAAAGCAAGCTTTAAAAGCCAAAGACATCAAAAAAAAGAAAAACGCGATTGTGACTGTTAAGTTGTTTTTTCTGCCTACCATTAAAATCCGGAAAGCCTACTTTACAAGCGGAAAAACAGTGAAAATGTCCAATCATGAACTAAAAATATGAAAATTGAAACCACTTTAATTTTTTTTCTAGGAATTGAATGAATTTTAATTAAATTTAAATTTCACTTAGTTAATTGATTCCAAGGAATCGAAAGATTAGGAAAAATTTTCCAACTTTTCCCAATCCCAAACAGTTCCAATTTGGGGAAATTCTTTGGATTTTACTTTTTCGATGCTGGCCACTTTACCACATTTTACTTTTTCGATCCCAGATTAGAATCGAAACCAAGAATCGATCCTCTGGAATCGATTCCGGAATCGAATCGAACTTTTTTTTATATCCCTATAGGCTTATCTTCATGCATTTTTATTCATAGATGTAACTGTTGAGTTGTTTAAACCTCGAGGCCTCTAGAAACTCATTTTTAAAGCACTACAGCGGTTGTCAATAAGATGAAGATAAATACGATTAGCTTTGGGATCGGATTCCCCTTTCTGGATGTCTTTAGATTTAGATTATTTTCTTTTCAGAAAATTTCAAACACCGTATATTGAAGAGCGGGAACAATTTTCCTTTGATATTAAGAGTATCTTTGAAAGAAGTATTAAAAAGAGAAGTTACATTATTTATGTTTTATTATATTTCAGTTTGTTTGTTCAGTTATTGAAGAGCTATAAGGAAAAAATCAGCTAAGAATTTCAAAGAATTCAGCTCATTTCATGGTAGAATTCACCTGTTCACAAGTTTAAGTAACATTGTAGCTTTTTAAATAAATAGTTCTTAGATGTAATAACTTTGTTTTAAGTTTTTATATTGAATCCTAGGGATGGTGCATATTCGTTATATTACAAGTTGCATTTTAAAAAATATGTTTTATATTTAGGTATGAAATTAATAATTATTTTATGAATCACACAAAGCATTAAACATCTTTTCCAAAAGCTAAATTAAGAAGTCTTCTTTTGCTTTATAAAGAATTGCAAATGCATTTAGCCGTAAAGCAGAAAACACAAATTCAATATAAAAACTCTCCAATTAAATTTTCTTGTGCAATCAATACACTGCTCATAAATCTTAATCAATGAAAAACCTCGGCTTGGAAGATATGATACAAATCTGAATGAGAGTTAAATTTTTAATGAATAGGTGTATTTGTTTTCGAAAATGTTTAAATGTTTAGTGAAAAATATTTCTGATTTAGTCTGTAATTGCAAGTGGAAAGACTGAAAATAAACTTACTATGACAAAAAGTTTAATTAATATATTGAACAATAGTTTTAAAAAAATAGAAATCCAAGTAATGAGGATTGTTTGTGCTGGAAACTAAAAAAACTGATGACAGATAAACTGGAACTAGTACATTTTTTTTAAAGTAAAGATTCATTAATCCAAAGGAGTTAGTAAGGTTAATAACGAAATAAAAACTGTTTCTTTCCTTTAAATTGTAAAACAAAAAATTCTTCAGCTGACTTATTTATATAAAAAATTGCATTATTTTCGCCTCTAAGGGTCTACTAGAAGAAAGAGAAACACGCGAAATCCTTTCTTCGGAGTCTGGGACAGAATTTTCGTCCGTAAAACACATGAAAACTCTAACGAAACAATGCTTTTTCAAAACAATAACATGTTTTCATTAATCCCTTTCTACAAAAAGTATTATTTCTTTATAAAAAATCCTTTTTCTTTAAAAATTTCGTGTTGATTCAACCATGTAGGATACAGTTGAAAAAATTACTACATTTTTTCTAAGGAAAGCTGGATGCTTTAAGCCTTTCTGTTAAATTTTACAGGAGAGGGGAAACTTTACTAAAATTACTTGTTAGTGTTAAGGTAATGTTTTTCTTGTGTTTTACTTTTTGAAGACGTACAGGGGATTTCAAAAAATATAGCGAGAATAAATTCTAGGCTGATGAAGACTACCTAAAGAAGTTTCAGAATCACATAAAATGTTTAGTTTCTAACGCAATTTTTAAGACGCAAAATTGCAAACATATAAGTTTGAACCCAGGAGCGATAAAAGATACTATGTTATTTTTGGAAGAGGGCTAGGGGTGGAAATACAATAATTCCACTGTCGATTTTGATTCTTAAAGTATAATAAAAGCTGTGTTAAGTTTTTGATTTTATGGCATCAAAATGTGATATGTGAAGTTTAGTCGCATTTATTTTGAAGAATTTTATTGTGTCTGGGAAATTTAAAGTGAAGTTCACAAGACTGTATAATAAGGAAGTTGCATGTGTCAGATTTTCAAAAACAAAAAAGTGTTCCGTATGGTTTTTTGTATGGTTAAAATGAAATATCTAGTCAGTTTTTCAAAAAAATTTACATGTAATTAAATATTTTAATTTAAAAGTCGAGAAAAAAACACGTGACTGAAAACGTTTATTGTTTAAACTTTAAGATGACGTCAACAATAATACCATCAACTCCATTGCTTTACAACAATGTTTAGTATAAGATGACGTCACATCCAAACTCTTGGCGTTTTCGCGCGCTTTTAAAAAGGGGATTTTTGTTAATTTTTTTGGCAATCAAAAAATTTCTCGATCGGTCTCAAATTTTGGGTAGTTGCTTATTTTTGCAAGAGGAATCGATTAAAAAAATTTAAAAAAAAGTCATGCAACTTCCTCATTGTGCATGATCCTTTGACGGTTTTTATTTGGGCTCCTTCAAGCAACAACAAAGATTATGTATATTTCTTTTATCATTTAGGAAGGGGAAAAGAAAAAAAAATTTAAAGGTGAAACAATATCCATTTTTTAATATCTAACTGTGGGAAAAGAAACAAAATAATATCAAATTTTTGAAGAAGATTCTTTGTCGGAGGGGGGGTTATCATTGGTAGTTTTTTCGCAGATATTATCTATTGATTTCTCAAGTTATGAAAATTATGTCAATATAATAACATAATGCAAATATCGGTTGATATTTTTCTTACATAGTTTTGATGAATATAAAAAAAATCAGTATAATAAGTGATGAGCGCAAAACAAATGTGAAGTCAAAACTTACCGAATCCCTGTTAAGGCGACTTCTCAAAATGATTCAAACATTTCTTTATTCGGGTCATCATCATTAGGACATCATCTGCAAAGTAGAAAAACAGATTACTTATTGATCAAACAAACAAATTAATAATACATCTGCTTGAATCAACCTTTAAAAGTCAAAAAATAAACTTTTTATATACTAGTTGTGTAAAGAATTAAAATTACACCTAGATTTAGAATTAGCTACTTTTTTATAAGTATTTGTAATTTTTTTAAACTTATAAAACTTAAGTTTTATAACAATATTTTTTTTCAAAGTTTTACTTTGTACTTTACTAAGTACTTTTGTTACTTTACTTTTACTAAGTACTTTAAAAAACCCACTGAAATTGTAAAAGCACCCCTTATTTTCTGAAACCTGGTTTAAATTTTGAAGAAAAAAAACCATTCAATATGAAAGAAATTATTCAACTTTGAAAAAACCAATTGAAATTTTTAAAAAATCTTCTTTATTTTTATATCTAGTTTGAACTCTAAACATCCTAAATTTCGAAAAAACCCCATTCAATAATAAAAAAAATGAAATGAACCTACTTAACTTTTAAAAAAACTCCCTGAAATTGAAAAACCCCCATTTAAATTTTAAAACCTAGTTTAAATTTTGAAAAAACCATTAAAATTTTAAAAATATCCTAAACTTTGAAAAAGAACACATTAAATTTTGAAGGAATTGAATTTTCTTGAAAAAAACCCAAAAATGGGTCCAAAATGTGTTTTTTCACATGGTTTTTTTTAAACCCATTGGGTCCAATCCAGCCAACCCTGATGATGAATGTATAAGAATAATGTAAGATAAAAGAAATTTCTGTATATCAAAATGCACTTGTGATTGTCAAGTATCGTCTATTCACGAAATTCCTAAAAAAATCAACAAACCATTTCACCCGGTTTAAAAAATCAATTTCCGGAATATCTGCTCTCCGATTACTAGTTGACAGAGCTCATTTAAAATCTAATATAATTAAATTGAATGTGGGTATATGTGTGTGTGTCTTCTATACAAATCCACAGTTTACTTCCGATCTGCACCAAACTTGGTATACATACGTAAAAAACTCCAGAAAAAACATAGGCTGGGCAATTCCACCGTAACTCACGCTACATTTTTTTCAAAATTGCAATTTCAAATAATTTTTAAATATAGAAATAACTATTATTTTCTTTCTAACAAAATCATACATATTGAAATTTATGTTAATAATTTAAAATAAGTATTGCGAATCTTTTAAGAATTTTAGTTTTTTAAATATTAATTAAAATAGAGTCGTAACTCACGCTACAAGAAAAAGACATGGATTTATGAGTATAAAATTCAAATTTGTTTTTCTGCTTAAATAGTGTTTCAATAATTATATATGCTTGTCAGGTGTTTGAATATACTTCCTTTATTCTAAAATAGCAAACAGTTTTACTGGGAATGCTTAAGAAAATCAGAAATAAAATAAAATAGAGAGAGCTGTTCGTAACTCACGCTACAGTACTTCGTAACTCACGCTACATGTGTATAAGCGTTCAGTTATTCATGAATATAAATATAATTAAATTGATTTAAACACTTTATTTCATTTTTACTATAAAGTTTATGAGTATATTTAACAAAAAAGTTGTAAAAACTAATTAATTTGTTTTTAATTTTCTAAATAAACTATACATTTTTCATTAACAAATTAACCTTTAAAACAAATATTTCTAAATATTGACTTTAAATGCTGACATTCCGATAAAAATAATTTTACACAAAATTTAAGCAATGCAAAACACATTTAGATCAATACTGCATAATTATTCGCTAAAATAATTAGAAAATTTTATTATTTTATTTTTTCATTTTTCTTGATCATGTCCCTTCATGTTCATATGGAATAGCCCAGGCTATGTTTTGAAAACTTTAATTGACCCTTTGACCCTTTTTACGGTCATTTTGCTGAAATAGCTTTATTACTCCACAAGAAGAGATCTGCTTACTCCATTGTTACAAAGAAAATTTAATGCTAAACAACAAGTTTTTATTTGAAACACTAGGTACAAGTCTATTTAAAAATTATATTAATAATTTAAAAATCTCATTCAATGAAATTTAAAAGTTTTAAGTATAGTTTAACATATTTTTATTTGAGAGTTAATCTAATTTTTATATTTTAAAAAGATTTATGGAATATCATTGTTGTTAAAATAGTCTCCATGGAAATGAGGATATAAAATCAAAAAGTGATAATATTTTACCTTTTAAGAAAGTTGGTTAACAAACCAAAAGCTATTAAAGCTCCCTTTCAACTAGAAAATATTGATTTTTTTTCTTAAATTTGAAAATGGAATAAGCTTTAATTATTGGATAATTTTACCGAAAACGTAAATTCCTAAAGATATAATTAATCAAGGGATCTGAGCAATTTTTAGAATATTTTTCCATGTTGTATTGGGATTACGGTAGTTTGGGTTAAAAAGACTGGAACAACCTTGCTGGGCTTACGCCTGTAGTTGGTCGACTTAATAAGTATTTGTATTTGTAAATGTGGAAATCATTCAAAAGTTATATTGAAGGAATTTTGGTTCATCCGGGAAACCGGGATAAGAAAAATTACTAGGAACACCGGGATAGGAAAAGTTACCGGGAACACTGGAGTATGAAAAAGACGCCTGGGATACCGGGATGATTGGTAAATGCTGATTATACAAAATTAATATGTTTTTGGGAAAACTTAAAAATAATAAATTTATACTCTGCACCCGTGCGAGGCCGGGCATATCAGCTAGTATTAAATAAAAGTAAATAATATTTTGAATTAGTAATTTGAATTTTCTGATAACTTTTATTTGATAAATATATAAATTGTAAATGTTTTTTGTCTTAAATTTCGTTGTATATTTAAGATGTTTTGAAATAAAATTTATCAGTGAGGCAAGACGTTATATCAAGATGGAGAAATGAATGGGAGAAGCAACCATTCCGGAAGTTAAATTAACCTGATAACCTGGTGAAATGTTTTTTTTAGGAATTTCGTGAATGCATATTTTGCAGAATCTAAATAAAATTTTAGGTTACCTGAATAAATATAAAACACAATTCAAAATTATTTTAAACCAATAAAAAATTAAACAGTTAAATTTTCATTGGTTCATTTTTAAAGAATTTAAATACTCTGAAACCATTTACCAACTCAAATTTTCAAGGAGAATGATGAAAACACCAAAATAACCTCCAAAATAACCTCCTATCAAAATAACCTCCAAAAACAGAAAGCATCTTTAAAGTAAGTATACACTGTTTTAAATCTGTCATAAAAAGTTTTCTCCGACATCAAAAGTGTCCTTTTTTGTCACCTACATTCATATTCATTTTTGGACCCCGTCCAATTTCACGACAGCCAGAAAGAAAACAAAGCAGCTAGTTATAAACAAGCTCTTTTCGGCTTAATTATCTTCATTGCTTCACCTGAACTCTATATCTTCAACGTCGATGAAACCGCCCAGAATAAACAGCCGTTCATAAATTAAGTGTTCCGATATTCCTAACCCAATCATCACTCTCAAACGATGGGTGATGAGGACCCTTCGTGTGTGTAATGAAGAAGCCATCAACCCTTGGGAAAAGAAAGTATTCCTAAATCTATTTATTAACTACACTTGAGGAAATATCTTTCAATTTATTTAAATCACTTTTTGGGAAGTTTATCCCTCTTGTAAACTTATCTTTGCTACCGACCCCTTATTAATAGAGGATGTGTATGTGTAGAGATAATTTTAACGCCTCTGAGAGCGTATTTCACGCATTGAATATAGGAAATAAGCTTTTAAAAACTAGCCAGGCGTATTTTCATGCTTTGAATTTTTAATCAATGTTTTGCTTAAATAATGCATGGCGCCTCACCGAAATTGAAAAATATTTTCTCTACTCAAATTTGTAAATCAAATAAATATTTCATTTAGAATGTTTAATGTGAAATTATTTTAATACACATAATTTTTTATTCTACAGTGGTTCCCAAACTATTTTGGTCGTGGAACCCCCAAATTTGTTACCGATGATCGCGAAACCCTGAATATATTTTAATCAACGACTCTTCAAAATTTAATACATATGATATTAAATGAAACCAGGCGCAGGTCCAGCACGGGTCCAGGGGGGCACTTTTCCAGACAATCACCTTTACCTTTTGGCTAAAATGTCAAATTCTTGGGGATTTTCTAAAAGTATCAAGCAAGACGATCCCCTTCTAGTACCGCTGGGGGGTATGGGAGTCCTCCCCCAGAAATTTTTTGAAATTTGACTAGTAAAAGTAGAGTTTTAATTCATTTTAAGAAGCTTTTGGGGCCAAGGGTAGAATTTTCCAGACCATAACCTTTATCTTTTGACAAAAAATGTCAAAATGTTAGGGATTTTCAAAAAAGTATCGCACAAGATCCCGCTTGTTATAGCGTGGGGGGGTCTGGGGGTACTCCCCCAGAAAAAATTTTGAAATTCGACTGGTAAAAGTAAGGTTTTAACTCATTTTGAGAACATTTTTGGGTAAAAGGGGGGCGGCGCTGTCCATTCTTATTTCACCATTCTAATTTTTTTAATGAAATAAAGTTTGTCCCATGGGAACCCCTAAATTTCTTCAAGGAACCCCAGGGTTCCGCGGAACCCACTTTGGGAACCACTGGTCTACTAATACTTTACTGATGCTATAATAGTTAGAAACCAAAATAGCATCCTCATTTTTTTCTATTTCGTTTTTCCAATAAAAAAGAAAGCGTTTTTATGAAAAAGTTGTCTCTGTATGTTGTCTCTTTCTGAAAAAGTTGTTTCGGTATTTCACTCCCCTCATCAATCAATTTCACGCCTCCTAAAAAAAGTCGAGGAGTATTTTTACTCCTCAAAAAAAATCTTAAGAATAACACTGTGTAAAATAACAATGAAGTAGCTATTGAAATTCTTTAAACATACGTTTCCCATTTATTATTTGAAAAGCAGTTAAGGGTTAAAAGAAACTCATAAATACACACGGTGATTTACGGATAGGTAAAAAACATTACTCATTAAATAAATTAATGGTGCTGAAAATTTTGTAAATTACTAAAGTTTCAATAATTCTGCTTTAAGTAAATAAAATAAGGTATTTGGAGCAAATATCATTGTTTAGTGGTATTTTAACTAAAAAATAATAATACAAGAATGTAAGCAATTACAACTATCCCCTAATTAATTTCACTTCGTTTTTCTTGTAATAGTTAAAAAATTAATCAGCATTCCTGCACTGACTGAATAGTATTCATTATATTTATCAAAACAATTAATACTACTTCGCGTATTCGCATTATATGTTAAAAAACCATCAATATGATTAATTGATTAGTTAACCATAATATCAATACCCTTGCGTTATCATTTATAATTTCTACACAGAACTTATAATCACCCTACCGATTCATTACCTTTTTAAAATTTAATTCATTACCTTTTTCTTAGGATTTTTTGGAAGCTCTGTAACTTACTCCAATTAATATTGTTGTCAAATTTTTATTTCAATTAGTTTTTACAACGTAATATTGATTAGAGCGAGTACCTGGGGTATTTTTTAGGATGATCACAGACAAGTTCTAAAAAGAGGAACTACTTTTTTATTCGAAGGAATTTTCCGCTTTTAAAAACTACCAAACCTATAACCTTTTTTGGACGCTATATAAACAATGAGTCAAACGTTATAATTTATGGAGCAGCCCCAGACGTTTACTAAAGATTAATACTCTCAAGTTTTTCGAATGTATTTGAAAGTTTTATATATATTTTAGGATGATCATAGACAAGTTCAAAGAAGTGGAATAAGACTTTCTTTAAAACAAAGTATTTGTTTTTTGCTCCTCAAAACAACTAAAACTAAAAACTTTTTTTGGACGCTACATAAAACAATTAGTTAAACATTTTAATTTATGGAGAAGCTTCAGACATTTACCAAAGATTAATTTCCTGAAAATTTCCGAATGCATTTGATAGTTTTTAACAACAACAAAAAAATTCTTACAATTTACTGTAGCAGAAAACAAAGTTCCTCACAAATTTCTTTACAAAAAACTTCTACCATTTAAAAGTAGTTTCTCATTTTCATAAAATAAAAACTCTGGGAATTATGAATAATCTCAGCTTTTGAATCGTTTGTTTAAGACCCAAACACACTTGGGGGGAAAAGTCCTTCGATAGTTCTTAACTAAACTATTCACAAAGTAAGTTCAGAGTAGTAGAAGTGCACGAGATGAGTAAAAAAATCTTCCTCGGGCAAATATCACAATGGGCAATTTCTTCTCTTCGAAAACCGTTCTTTTTCTCGGAGGAGATCGCAGGAGTTTTGAAAAACCTTTCTTTTTTTTTTGTCCGCTCGACAGGTTTTTCATTAATTCTCGAATCAGTAGTTAAAGAGAGACTGTTCAAACAAAAAGAACGAGTTATTGTTCGTTCTGACTTCCTCCTTTGATTTTGGGGGGGGGGAAATAGAGTTCAAGTAAATGATGGAGGGTGGATAATATTTTTATTGGGGCGAGTTCTTGGAAAAGTCGACGTTTTTCTTCTAGCTTTTGACGTTTTAAAAATGGTTTCATTTGATATGGCTTCATCGTTTTTAATTTAATAGTTTTGACACATAGTTTTTCTCCTGAGTCTCAATATTTTTCCTTATAATGTACATTTTATAAGGGTTAAAAAATAATTTATATATTTGATAACCTATTAATTAAAAATAATTGAATTTAAGAAAATAGCGACATTTTACCCTGCACAGAATATTCGCGTAAAAAATGCAGTAAGTAAAAATTCGAGTAAAAAATGCAAAAAGAGTTTATTTACAGACTTATTTACAGATTTATTAAAGAGTTTATTTACAGACTTTTAAACTGTAAAGAACAATAAAAAATTATCAAGTGAACATTATTAAAAGAAGTTAAAAAATCTAATTGTTAAAAGAAGTTTAAAAAAGTTAATAGGAAATAAACTTTTAATAAGGCAAATCTTGATTAATCGATATCACTTAACCCACATTTTAAAGGTTATGAATACAGCCAATGAAAAAGAGTTGTGAAGTTTGAAATTCCTTTCTTAGTTTAATTTGAGTTTTAAATTACCAGACAATATTTAATAAAGAAAACTTTCTTATTTTCTTATATGGTCGTATAAGATAGCTCCGAAGCTCTGTTTTGGGCTTCGAATCTTTCAAATTGCAGTTCAGTCGTGGCACGCAAAACGTTTTGAAGAAGCAGTAGATAAATTAGATAAATATTGGGGTCCTTGAGCTGACTTTACCTAAAATTTCGTTGATGATTAATTTTTCGTTGATGTGTGCTTTGAGAGTACACCGAGTCACATTATATTTGCAGTTTGCCAATGTCGTTTTATATATCTATTCTTTATTTCTTTATTGCAAACAATCCTATGTTTAATTTCCTAGGTTTGTGGGCTCACCTTTTTTAGCCAATAGCCAAATGGAGTAGTTTATCTATTTCGGCGGACGTGCGTGCGTGAGAATAAAGCTGTACCGGGGTTTTTAGTTGCTGTGATTAATAACATTTTGAATATTTATTCCCTTTTAGAGTATTGTAAAACTTTAACTTAAGTAATCAGACGTTAACCCTGAAAAGTATGAAAAGTTGTGTGACGCGTAAGAATACTCTGGATGAGTTTGGGAAAAATTACAAAATAAAATTCCCTTTTCTACTTTTCGAAATTAATCGCATTAATCCGTGGAAAAAATCACGAAAATGAAAGCGGTCGGTATACTCTCCCCAATTATACCTCTTGTGAGTTTTTCACGATGTGTCCCAACGACAAATTATTTGAGTTCACCGAATGGCAGCTACTGTGTTAGGGAACCTTTCAGAAGAAGAACAGGGTTTAGAAAAATACTATTGTTTCTCTCTATTCTAAAAAAAAGTTTTTGGTGTGAACGGTTTCCAGAGAAAGGCTTTTTAATTACTGAACCGAATGACACATGTATGGTATCAAAATGTCCGAATTCTGTCCGGATTTCCGAGTATAGGCCCTTCGATTTTTCAAAAAATTTCTCAATTTTAAATTATTTCCATTTTTTTAGACAACGGATAAGATCGCAGTTACAAAGCAAGTACTGTCAATCAAATTATTATGCATCCAATCACAAAGACCGATTGACGCTATATTTTAAGATGAAACATGTTTTTTCACCTTTTAAAAAAGTACTTTCTTCATGAAATACCACTCAAAGACTGATAAAAACATATTCTAACAACTTACATGTACGCCATTTTATACTAAAATTTCACACTTTTTGTCCAATATTTATTATTTTAAGTCTGATTTGATCGAAATTAATTGTAAACACAGAGTGATGTTTTGTCCCTTATTATTTTCAATTGCTTAAATGGTATTGTTTAACAAGTCTGGGTTTAAAAAAATATGAATGATAAACACTAGGCATATTATACTAACGAGTTACTTTAAAATAATGTTTTTTTTTGGTCCGAATATTGATAGACCATAAGAATTAGTTATTTTTATAATCGCAGATTATAAATAATTAAGATGAATATTTTTAAAACATTTCGTTTAAATTTTTGATAAGTTGTGGTTAATATATATTCAAACTTTTAAGGGAGATTTATTCATGGAAGGGATTTGGTGACGTATTTTTGGAAAGTTGGTTGATGTTTTTTCTGTAAATTGTTTTATAGTGTATTAAAAGTTCAGCGAGTTGGAATTTGGGGGAATTGCGAAGCAATTCCAAAAGATCCTGCGTCAGCTGTTTACGGGGGTTGGTGAGCGATAGCGAGCAGGGGGCGGTAGCTCCCTAGTAATTAAAAATTTAGAACTAATGTTTACACTCTAGCACATCTTAATAATTTTTACCCTCTGAGTCTAAATATTACTCGCCTACCACAAATCATTGTAAATCAATCCTTTCATCGGTGTTGCCAATTTATTATAGACAATAAATATAAACAGATCAGTTCACTAGTCCCCAGAGATATTTTTAACGCCTCTGAGAGCGTATTTCATGCATTGAAAATCGGAAATACCCTTTCAAAAACTAGCCAGGCATATTTTCAAGCTTTGAATTTTTAACAAAGGCTTTCCTTACTTAGAGAAATGCATGGAACCCCACTGAAATCGAATAATAATAATTTTTCTACTGAAATTTTTTATAATAAATAACTATTTCATTTAAAATGTTTAATGAAAAATAAATTGTTTTATTTATAATGTTTAATATTTTCTACTAATTTTTAACAGATGCCTTATTTTAAAAACCGAAATAGCGTCTTCATTTCTATTTCATTTTGTTCATTAAAATTTTTGAAAAAAATTTCGTATTTCACTCCTCATAAATGAATTTCACGCCTCTTAAAAAGTCAAAAAGTATTTTTACTCTTCCAAAAAAGTCCTAAGAATAACACTGCTAGTCTCTACATATACTAGTTCTATTTTCCACACCTCTGCTAAACACTGCAAATCGACGATTGACGCTTGAGTTTTTCCCACGATTGCCTCGGCAAGAAGAACTTATCCCCAAATCCTGCTTATTTCTTCATCCACCAGATATTATCATTGAATCTAAAGGGAAATTCGGTCGGCTAAAGATCAAAGGAGTGAGGGGCGCCCACGAGAGTTATCGTTTGCCAGGCTGTTCCAGAACGACTCCAATCACGTGCGAGTCAACGGGAGTTAATGGCAACTGCCAAAAGCCCTCATTAGAACGCCTCTTTAGAATGCAGAGAACTAGTTGACGACTCAACAGTAATGAGGAGAGACCTCATTCGTTCTCTCAGAGCAGTAATTGCCTCTCGGTCGAACAATCTCTCTCAAAGGAGGTTGTTCGTTTTGCATTAAAAGGGGATATTGTTTGTTAGCACTAAATACATTGGGAATAATGACTGAGAGGCGACGTTCTTAAACGCAGCAAAAATAATTATGTTACTGATTTCCTCTTGATTCCCTTAAATGCAGACCAGCTGTTGCCTAAAACCCAATCCCGATTGCTAACTAACGTAATCTAACAAGGGGGTTTCAACAGATTTCATGTTAATGAATGTATGACTTTATTTCGCAATATGTTTTACAATCTTAACCCTACAGCATACTGTAGCCATTTGGCTACACGACATTTTCCCTTATTTCCTACTCGAACTTCCGTTTCCTACGGCAAAACCATGCAATATAAGTACAATAAATATAACATTTCATTGTATTAGCACTTTAGACTGCCAGACTGCGATTGCAGCAGGGGTACTATTTTGAGACGTTTGTAAGCAGCTAGTGAGACGAAAGTCAAGACACAGAAAACGCCAAAATAAAAGGACCATATAAATTAAAATAAAAAAATTTTCAGTTCGAAAAAATTTTTTTTGAAAAGATAAGTTGTTTTTTTATATTTTTAGAGCATTTGGTTTTATTTCACTTCACAGTTAATTTCACAAGGGACACAAATTAATTTCCCAAGGATGAAGTTTTTTGTCAATTAAAAGTAGAAAAAATTGAATTAATTTTTTTAGCATTTTTTTACTAATTTACACCATAATAGAAGTCAAATGATTTTCAAGTGAATTTAAAAAAACATGCATTGTAGGGTTAAAAAGATAATTTTGCAAAAGGAAAGTTTTATAAAAAATGTACTCCCTCCAAACTTTATGGATCTGTACAAGTTATAAATGTTTATAAGTTTTAGGAATTTTGAATATTACGGGGGGACTATTTTATTATTCCCCACGGGTTCGTAAAAATTATGTTGACTGTATTGGATTCTTTTGCTTGAGATTCCCTCAATTGTATTTATTATTTTAAATTCCAATAACAAAAATCGAAATTTTCTGTTTTGTAAGATAGTCAAATTTTCCTCAAGCTTAAACTAAGAACATCTAGCCTATATGAAAATCTATGCAATTAAATCAAAAATGAAAATAGGCCTTTTAAAAGTTCTAATTCATAAAAATCCGATGCTGGGAGGCTTTATGGATCATTCATTTAATAAAAATTAATACTATTGGCCAACACTACATTTTTTTAAAATTCTTTAAATAATCTCTACGTTTTTCATAAAAGGAACAGTTTTCATTTAGATTCTACTCTCACATTTTCTGAAATAAGCTTAAGGGATCCAGGAAAATTCAAGGTAAATTGAATACGTTGAAGAAATAAAGCTTATTAAATACCCACCTAATGATAAGTATAAACAAATTATGAGAAACTTGATTAAACAAAACTGCACAATTACATTCTTTTAAACATTGCCCATGTTATTGAAAGCGATACCACTTCTATCAAATAAAGCCTGCACGTGAGTGGTTTTCAAGGGTTCTTTCATTTTGACCTCTAAAAATTACTCTAAACTAATTTCCTTAATCTTATTTACATAAGTAATTTTCCGGTAAAGATTCCTCGGAAGAAAAGAAAATTGAATTGTTAGCTTTGAGCCTTAATAAGATTAATTTCGTAAACAATTAGTGAAGCGGAAACTAATTATCAAGCGTATTACTTTTTTTACTTGTATTGATGTCAAACTACTCTTACTGAAATATTTAATATCAATAATAATTAACAAGGATTTCGTTATGTGTATGTTATATGGAAAATCAAGATATCTAGGGGGTTGTATGGTTATTTATGATGATAATATATTATATTCGCTAAGAAGGGCAAAGTTTAACTTCTTTACTCTACAGAAAACTTAAACCATTATTACATATTTAGAGAGAGCATCCCCTAAAACCCCTGTAAGGGGTCATCCATAAATTACGTGAGGTCAAAAAGGGGGGAGGGGTTTGGAAAAATCTCACCAAATCTCAACAAGGGGGGAGAGGGGATCGATTAAAATCTCTCGTCAACTTTTTAAGTTAGAAATTATAGGTACTATTTTCTTTTTCAAGTATGAGAAAGGAATACACACAGATAAGATACTGCAAATTATTTTTTAAAAGTTGTAGGTAAATCTCACTTTGGGGGAGGGGGGTCCAGATTTTGGAAAAAACGCCTCACGTAATTTATGTATGTCCCCTAACCTAGTTTCATCAAATTCTACTGGTAATAATCAAAGAAAATAACTTTCTAATTTGAAGACGGTCTGAAAAAATAAGGAATTTAAATTTAAAGAAAGTTTTTTTCTCCGCTAATTATCAGTGGAATTTAGTGAAATTCGGTTTACAGTGGTTTTAAGGGGTGCGCTCTGTCAGAATATCTAATAATAATTGAAGTTTTCCATCAAATAAAAGAGTTGAACTTTCTCCGGCAAAAATTGTCCTCTAAGAGGACACAGGTTACGTTTGCGGACATGGTTTCCCATGAAAAACATTGTTTGTCATGACATGACAGACTTGGACCGAACTTTTGAGATACATAAGCGCGGTGCCTGAATTTCGAGTTTAAAACGGATTTTTATTAAAGAAATACTACAGGTTACTTTGATCCATTCATTTATAGCGATTATCTGTCGTAATTTTCGAATAACGTTGTTCATTTTGTTGTTGTTGTTGTTGTCGTGTGCCACTTGGAATACCCAAGCTCCACAAGGATTCAAGGCAAAGGGGGTGCGGCTCCTGAGAAAGTGAGGCCCATAAATGGCAGGAGTCCGACTTCTGCCTCATGAGATGATAGATGCTGCCACTATCTATCGCCACCTCCACAATTTTGCCATGCATCTGAAGGGGAGGGAAATAGGGCGCAAGTTCAGAGGTGCGGATGCGCCAAGTTTTTAGCGGTAAAGATGACTAATATGGTAACCCTAACTAATGTTAAGTGAATGATTTGGCTTCTAAATGTGCAGCTAAACAGCCAAAATTCGCCAAGCATCCGCACGTCTGAACTTGCGCCGGAAATAGTCTCCAGACACCTGGACCCAAGGTAAACTGCGCCATGACCACCCTCGGGACTTTCGGACCCACAGATTTAACGAGCACGTACTCCGCATATACTCGATGGGTCTTCAGCGGTGTCGGGAATCGAACCCGGGACCCGTTTAAATTTTACGAATGCATAGTGCTAAGTATTCTTCCGCGCCTCTTGACGTAGTATGGACAAGAAAGACTGCTGTGAAGTTTTTTTTATAAGCACGCGACTGAAAACAACAACATTGCTGATGATTCAAAACAAAACCGCTACCGATAACCGCTAAGGGGTTCCGAACACATTTTTGCATTCGATGTCGTCGTGAGCATCCCTATACTCATTACCTTTGGCTGTCGTTAGGCGCAATCAGCAGGGGCCATCGGACGAATTTTTTTTTCGCACGGAAGTCGTTACATAGAGGTCAAAAAATTTCGTTTTTGTCTCTGATGATGATGATGATGATGGGTCGATCGGTCAGAAACGGAAGGTTGGAGAGAGTGATTAGAGTGAGGAATGGAATCCCCCCCTCTGGCAAGGTTGTTCGGGGTGCAGGCACGTGCTGCGAGGAGGCTCGTTAAGGTTCTATTTATGGATTTCTATCTTCCATTCCGTTTAAAAGAGATGTGGGAAAAGGTAGCGTTATGTTTTGGGAACAAAATTAAAAATAAATATAATTTCAAAAAGTTTCTTATAACGAAATCCAAAATTTTTGTTTTGGGGCCGTTCAAATATTACGTAAGCACCTAAGGGGGGAGGGGGGGTTTGCTCTTTGCTTATTTTTGCTGGCAAGGGGGGATATGATTAATGCTTACGTAAGATGGTGCATTTTCGAAAATCTCTTGTTCCTTGCATAAATAATTTCAAAATTCAACCAAAACAAATGTAACAAAAAATTGAATTGGGAAATCTGACTTAAGCGCTTTTTTCTGGAGATGGACCACCCTAACATTTTGAAATAGTAACCCCGAAAAGTAGTATTTCGACTCATTTTTGAACCCTTAGGGTTACACCAAATAAGTACAGCTCCTTGTACGAGTCACCTAATTTTCAAGGAAAAAACAGTACTTACTACAAGGGATGTCAAAATTTCGGGGGGGGGGTCCGGCAGTGTCTTATGTAATTATGGTGGGGGGGTTGAGGTATGCTTATCTTTGCTGACAAGGGGAGAGGGTGGGTTAAAAATGACCAAAACAGTGCTTGCGTAATATTTGAACGGCCCCTTTTGCCAAAAAAAACTTCTTTTTTAAAGCTATTCCAACATTAATTTATACATAATGATTTTACTCTAGTTTATTTAATTCTAATTCGGAACATCATACTTACCGCTTATTGAGAAAAATATAGTTTGTATAAAGTTGTAATGTAAAGGAAAAATAATAAAACTACTATTACAATTAAAAACAGCAACAAAACAATTATTTAAAAATAAAGAAATACTTATTTTGTTCTTTTCTGAGTGTAGTAACTACTTGTTTCTATAAAAGCATGAATTGAATTTATTTAAATATCTTTTCAAGTCCAGTAAACCTGAAAATGTTTATTTCGGTCATATCTGCTTCATCCAATTTGATTGGTATAGAAAAAGAAATAAGAATGCATAGAAGAAAATGGAATACATTGAAAAAGTTGTTCAAAAAATATTCCTACTGCTCAGAGTTGTAATTCGACCCTCAGTTGTTAAATAAATTAAATTTACAATTTTTAAGGTAAATTGAAAAGGAAACGGTTCGCAGAAGGAAACATTTTGAAGTTGTTTTTTCTGTATACTGTCTCCTACCCAGGAAAAACTAGTTTTACAGAGACTAAAAGCTTTACACGTAAACATCAGAATCGATTAAAATTATGCTAATCGTGGTATTATCAATATTTTTTTAGGTTCTAAAAGTCTACGTTTATCCTTTTTTGCACTGTTAAAATACATTTAATCAGTGAAGAAATGATCGCCCAAAAGGAATATTAAGTATATTTTGTTGTCTGGTAAAAAATGATATAGAAAATGTTTTACGTGATAAAACAGCTGCAAATTTTCGTAAAATTGATTATCATTAAATGTATCTTTAAAGGAAACGCTATTTATACATTTTATTTTGATTTGAGGGCGCTTTTAACCCTTGAAGAATTTCTCCCAGTAGGTGCAAATGCAAGTTTTTTCCAGTAGGATAAAAACAATAAATTTTGAATTTTTGATATTTTTCCTCTACTTTCATGAACATGGGACCAATTTTACTTTTGAGGGGCACGGGGGTCAAAAATTGGCTTGGAGACCTAAAAGCTTGCAAGTAATAATGTTTCAGTATTTGTAACAACATGAAGGGGGAAACTGGGAAAATAAAAAAAATCCCAATAGACTTTTGCATCTCCCTATTAAACATTTAGCTACTTAAAAACTCCCTTGTAATCAATCTACTATATATCACTGCACAATTTCCATCAGAATTTCCCCAGCAACCGTTTTCAACACCTGATAATTTCCAATCATCAGATGAACAAATAGTAATCATTAGTAGATAACAGTAGAAGCTCTGGATGTCTGCTTGATGTCTGACCTTTTGAAAGAGTTAGCTTTGGCGAAAGTCCCTAGTAGTCCCAACTTTGACAGGATCTCAAGCGTTTAATATTGATTGTATTTACGTGAAACTTTGGACTTAAAGGTTTTCAACTATGATCTTTCAGATTTTCAAATCAAAAGAAAGGATTTCGAAATACAAAATAAGGTTTTGGCAGTTTTCACATTTTTTCGTAGTTTTGTAACTTTTTTTATAATAAAAAAATTTTAAAGTGAAGACTTTTGCCATAATTTTAAAGATCATATTAAACCACAATTTTTGAGACCATAATTAAATTTTTACCAATAGTAGTTCTTCTACAAATTGAATTTTTCCAATGATTTTTTTGGGGTGTCGCTCCATTTTTGACTCCCTGGGATTTGGTCTGGGACCCCCAAATCCTAGGTGATTCTGACTCGTCTAGGTGTCTACTATCATCATTGAAAGTTTGCTGCACCATTTCAGATACACCCTGTATACAGTATCAGACAAACTATTTAGGGCTCTAGCTCACATCTTACGAAGTGAAATCGGGAAATATCTTTTATCATATACCATTTTTAACACACTAAGTATACACAGAAACGGCCTTGTAATGAGTTCCATTCCAAATATATCACTGCAGAAATCGACACACCATCCCAAGCAAACGTGTCCGACACCTGATAATTTCTAATCACCAACCCCAGCCGAGCATCATTACCAACGAAATCATCTCTCCACCCATCAACTAATCCGCTTAATCCGCGCAAATTAGATCCCTTGAACCCCGGGGGCCCAGTAATTAAAAGACGGGGCAAAAATGCCGCTGCAGCCCTTTCCCCCGTCCCTGTGCCAAATTGGAATGTAATCGCGCGTGCCCGCCCATTAGCATTCCCAATCCCGATTTGTTGTGTTTCGTTCCACCCGGAGAGAGATTTCGGGAGTTGTTCGCTCGTGTGTGTTCTGTGTGTGATTTGCTGGGCGCAGAGGCGGTTTATTGTGTGTTAAAGGAAATGGGCTTGGGTTGGGGATTGATGGAAGCACTAGGAGCCAGTGGCGGATCCAGGATTTGGTTTTGGGGGGGGCTAAGAATATTCCTAATGCAATTGAATTTTCTTGTTAATGTTAATACGGAAAAGTAGTGAAATATATCCTGTGCTCCAACTTCCAAAAGGGGGGTCTGGGGGTCCTACCCCAGAAAATTTTTGGAAATTTAAGTCAAAAACCCCACTTTTTCAACTCCTTTTGGTACACCTCATCCGAATTTCGGATATAGATTTTTTGCGTTTTCACAAACTTAGTAACATGTTGTTGTAATAACAGAGTTACAAGTGCCAATGGAGTCTGGGGGTCTTCCCCCAGAAAATTTTTAAAATTTGACCTTAAAATAACAGGGTTTTAACTCATTTTGGAGCATAAAATGTCATATTATATGGAGTAAAACATTTCATTTGGGGGGGCTTGAGCCCCCTAGCCCCCCCCCTGTATCCGCTAGTGCTAGGAGCAGTAGGGATAAGGATGCATTTACAGATGAGAAACTCAGAAGTGCTCTTTGATCCAAGAAAACGAAGAAAATATTTAAATAACCATCAATCTATGTCGAGATTTCTTTTTAATTCCGTGTTCTGATAAATCTAAATCTAAATAACATCCGTTGTACAGGGTGTTTCAAAAGTCCGTTCGCGGTTTTATTTGGAACTAACGCATCATAGGGTCACGGAAAGGTCTATCCCTAGGTAAGTGACCCTGGAAAATCCATTGAGATGACTTACAGCACCCTTAGTGGCGAAATAAAAAAAGATGAAAAATTTAATTTAAAAACTATAGGAGATAGAGCAAAAACCTCACGGAGAATATTTTTGCCTACGTTATGAAGAACTCACTGAAAAAAATTTCATGAAAACATCGTGAATATTCGCGGAGATATTAGCATGTGGAAATAGCACTTTTTCAGGCCTCAAAAAAAAAAAAGTTTGAAAATCTGCCGGTTTTTTTTATCTTTGGATTAAATTTTGCTTTTATTCAACTAAAAAACACAAAACTACACAATACAACTGAAAAAGTCGCAAGTTTGTGATCTTTTTCTTTTTTGAGGCCTGAAAAGGTGCTATTTTCACATGCTAATATCTCCACGAATATTCACGATGTTTTCATGAAATTTTTTTCAGTGAGTTCTTCATAACGTAGGCAAAAATATTCTCACTGAGGTGTTTGCTCTATCTCTTATAGTTTTAAAATTAAATTCTTCATCTATTTTTATTTCGCCGCTAAGGGCGACGTAAGTCATCTCAATGGATTTTCCAGGGTCACTTACCTAGGGACAGACCTTTCCGTGACCCTATGATGCGTTGGTTTCAAATATAAAAGCCGCGAAACGGACTTTTGAAACACCCTGTATACAGGGTGATTCAGAAATAATCATCAATAATTTGGGGGGAGGTAGAAGAGCCCTAGACAAGCATATTTCAAATAGAGATGGTGGGGCGCAGCCTTACAGTTAAAGAGCTAGGACCTAATGTAGTGCGAGCGCGTTTCAAAAGGTCGTTTTTAGAAGGTCCGTGTGACGAAACAAAACATAATAAAATGAAAGAATCTATTGCATGAGGTAAGGAAGTATCCCTACTACTTACACCATGAATTCGATAGAACTTGAACCACTTTCTAAACCGTGGAGTGAGTTTCAAAAGTGCAATATTAGTCTTTTTGTCAAAAAATGGAGTTCCCTTAATGGTAGGGGAGAGGAGGGAGGAATGGGACAGTGGGAGGAGTGGGACAGCTGAAATTATGGAAAAATAAATCAGTTTATTTTATTTCCAATTTGGTCATTAGATGGCCTTCTTATAGCTTCTTGTTATTTCCTCCATTTAGTTTATCCAGCAGCAAGTTTCTGTTTATAGTTGTAAAAATTTGATTTTCCCACCTCCAAAGTAAATTTCCAGTCTATCTTAAGTTTTATTTCATTTCTCATGTAATTTGTAGAACAAACATTATATAATGCCATTGTAATCTAAAAGATATAATATATGCTAATCTGCAATTTCATAAAGCCTAACACCAGCATAGTTTATGTGACAAGTTATATTTTAAAAGCAATGTGTGGAGGGAGGAATGGGACACTCTGAAAAATGTAAACAAAATCTGCAAAAATGTAAACAAAATTTGAAAATATTAATTTCTGATAGCTTTCTATCGCTTCAATTGAAATGCTTTTCTTTTCTTGAATTAACAATTCCAAGTATTACATTGTATTTCAATTATTGATTCTTAACACCATGAGAAAGAGTTCAAGTGTACTAAATATTTTTTAAAATTATTCTATAATAGATATAAGATTGAAAGCTGTTTAAAAATGTGGGCAAAGGTTAAAAGAATAGTAGGTAAAATACTAGGCCCTTTCTCATTATTACATTTTACTAATTTTCTTTACTTTTCAAAAGTGTCCCACTCCTCCCATACTCATGTCCCACTCCTCCCACCCATGAGGGAGGAATGGGACAAAATTCTTGTTAATTTGAATGATCAAAAGTGATAAAATTAAACAACATTTAAGAACTGTACATTTTTAAAAAATTAAGTTAAAACATGCAAGTTTATTATCCAACCATTTGCATCTATGAATAAGCAGGGGATAATGAATAAAAAAATATTTAGTGAAAATTGTCCCATTCCTCCCTCCTCTCCCCTATTTAGAAAAATGATGATCGAGGAAGGAATTTTCAATGATCAAAACATTGATCATTGAAACTGTTTGATCATTGAAAATTCCTTCCCCTATCATTATTTTTCTTAATACCATTAAGGGAACTCCATTGTTTGACTAAGAGATTAATATTGCATGTTTTAAAACTCACCCTACGGTTCAGAAAGTGGTCCAATTTATATCAAATTGAGAATTTAAGTAGTACGGATACTCCTGTACCTCATGCAATAATGTTTTTCATTTTATTATGTTTTGTTTCGTCACACGGGCCTTCTAAAAACGGCCTTTTGAAAAGCGCTCGCACTACATTAGGTCCTAGCTCTTTAACTGTAAGGCTGCGCCCCACCATCCCTATTCGAAATATGCTTGTCTAGGGCCCCTCTACCTCCCCCCAAATTATTGATGATTATTTCTGAATCACCCTGTATACTGCCTTAATTCGATGTAAAACACATTTCGATGTCAAAGTTTTGAAGAAGATACATTATAAACAGAATAAACTCACAGTTTAAAATTTTTAAAACACCAAGAACTGAAATCAGAGTGATTCTGAGCAAGGGAATTTTATATATTTTATTACAAAATATGTATGACTTAAATCTAATTTACAACAGCGTGAGCACAAATTTTGAAAAAGTATAAAAAATCTACAACTTTTCTACTACGATGCTTACAAACTTAATTGTAATTTCTATAGTTTTAAGAAACCAAAAAAAGTATCTTCTATCTAGTATATACAGGGTGTTTCAAAATTGCGTTGCACGGCTTTTATTCGGAACCAATGCCTCCTAGGGTCATAGAAGTAAGGTCTACCCCTAGGTAAGTGAGTCTGGAGAATCCATTGAGATGACTTACAGCGCCCTTAGCGGCGAAATTAAAAAGTTAAAAAAATTAATTTAAAAACTAAAGGTGATAGAGCAAAAACCTCAATGAGAGTATTGTTGCCAACGTCAAGAAGAACTCATTGAAAAAAATTTGATCAAAATATCTTGAATATTCGCGGAGATATTAGCATGTGAAAATAGCACTTTTTCAGGGGGTCAAAAAATAAAAAGTTCACATATTTCCAAATTTTTCAGTGTTATTGTGTAGTTTTATGATTTTTTAGTTGAAAGAAACCAAAATTAAATAAAAAAAATCAAAAAAATTTGCAAATATGCTAACTTTTTACTTTTTGACCCCTGAAAAAGTGCTATTTTCACATGCTAATATCTCCGGGAATATTCAAGATATTTTGATCAAATTTTTGTCAATGAGTTATTCTTGACGTTGGCAACAATACTCTGACTGAGGTTTTTGCTCTGTCTCCTTTAGTTTTTAAATTAATTTTTTTAACTTTTTAATTTCTCAGCTAGGGGCGCTGTAAGTCAATGGATTCTCCAGGGTCACTTACCTAGGGGTAGACCTTACTTCCATGACCCTAGGAGGCGCTGGTTCCGAATAAAAGCCGTGCAACGCAATTTTGAAACACCCTGTATAGATGAACCTCATAATGAACGTATAGTTAAATCCAATTAATATTAGTAAGGCACAAACAAAGCATATAATAGCCCCATATCACTGTGAACATTTTTCCTTCATTAGTTTGTGGCACGCAATTAATAAAACAAATACAACAACATCTTTATTGGAACTATATACCCATCCTCATATTATACTTTTGCCTTTTAAAGTGTTTTTTTAATATTTCCTCTCATTTTTTTATCCATTTCTTACCTTCTATTTATACTACCTCCATTTACAACTACGTTAAATTCATCGTTAAAAGAAATCCCCGAAAGTCCTCCACACTACAGTATAATAATCCCTCAAAAAACAAAAAGGATTAAGGCTACTGAACTTGACATCTAATGAACTACTCTTTTCCATAAAAAACAAAAAAAAAGAGAAGAAAAAAGAAAATGACCTCACAGCGGCAGAACCAGTTAAGGTTGAATTGAAGTCTTCATAACCCATTAGTGTGTTACGCAAATCCTCTCTCTGCATCAGTTCGGAAGAATTCGGTGTCTCGTTAAAGCTCGGGAAAATCGTTACTATCCGAAGCAATTAGTTTTTAATTCCGACAAAAATGACGTTTCTCTCCTTTTTGTTTCGTTAATGGGGTTTAAAAGGTTTTCAAAAAACGCGACTCCTCTTGTGTGTTTGAAGATCGTAAGACCTTAAGGGAGAAATTAAATTTTAATGAGTTTCTTGGTCCCTTTTTTTCTTATTGTAGAAGGTGAAATTCTTAAAGACTTGCGTTTACCTGTTATAATCAAACTGCCATTCATCAGGAGTGGTCATATTTGCCTCCTTGGCACAGCTTCGATAAGAGTCTATACTCAGTTGCAACTAAACTTGAGCCTGTTGAAATATGCTAAGAGCAATCAAAGAAAGTAGTTCCCCGCGCGGTGTCTGAATTTTGATTGACATTTAGATCTTCAATTTTGAATAATGATTATTTTTTTTAAATCCACGTATATTACGCATCTTTTCATCCTCATATGCATAAAATGTGCAGCATTATTATTTTTTTAAAGTGGCTTAGCGCGTAGTAGTACAACTCGCTCTCAAACTCGCCATCAGCCAATAAGAGCTTCTAGCAACCCAGTAATAGAGAGCCTGTATACGTGAGAGAGACGACAACTCGCTTAAAAGCGTCTCTGCGCATTCTTGCGCGCAGTTAAAACTGTCCAAATCTCCAATTCTGTCCAAACTGTATCATGCCGCTGATCTCGCTCCCATGCTAATTCAATGGAGGGAAATCTGCGGTGAACAGAAAACGCTGTTGACCAATCAGCGAGCTATACCGGGTTGTTGCCTCTCTCGTATACAGGCTCTCTACCCAGCAAGCTTTCTGTTTACTCAGATTTTCTTCCGCGTGGCCATGACGTCAGGCTCAACTTAAGTTGCAATCGAGTATACCAACCGCCATGTTAGCCAAAATGATGACACATAACCATAGAGATTTAACTAATAATATAATCATTATTAGATCCTAAAATAATAGTTTACTAAATATCTTTATCGTAGGATGAGAATCCAATAATATAATGATATTCATAGTCAGATCTATATAGTTGTGTCATAGCTGTGGGTAAACATGGCTGGTAGACTCTTATAGAAGCTGTGCAGCATCCTTTTGAAGTAAAATATTGATAACTTTATGAAGAATACATTTTGGAACGAATAAAAATGATTCATGTGTAGCAATATGAAAACGATGATAGATATTCTAATATTTATAAGTGCAATATTGGTATTAATGTGCAAAACAAGCATTAATAAAAATTTCAAGAAGAGAAATAAAGATATTTTGATTTGATACTATTTCAAACTCCTGCTTTTATTTGAGGTATTTATTTAAATAGTGAAACATAAATCTCAAATTTCTTTAGAAAAATTCTCAAAATTTTTCCAAATAAAGGGTTAGTACAGTGCGGAAAAAGCAACAAGTTATTTTTTGAATTAAAATTAAAATTTTCAAATGTTTGGAGGGACATCTTTTTTAAGTTAAAAACCACTACCCTGAACCGAATACAAAAAGTACGAACTAGCAAACGGAAAAAAATCAAGTAACATCTACGTAGGTTAGAATTTTGATAACAAAATTAATTATAAAGTGTTTGGAATCTATCAATATGCGTCTCTTCTTCCCCTGTAAGTTGCGTTCGGTTGACAATGAGGAAGTTGCATGATTTTTTTTTATTTTTTTAATCGATTCCTCTTGCAAAAATAAGCAACTACCCAAAATTTGAGGCCGATCGAGAAATTTTTTGATTTCCAAAAAAATTAACAAAAATCCCCTTTTTAAAAGCGCGCGAAAACGCCAATAGTTTGGATGTGACGTCATCTTATATTAAAAATATTGTTGTAAAGCAATGGAGTTGATGGTATTATTGTTGACATCATCTTATAGTTTAAACAATAAACGTTTTCAGTCACGTGTTTTTTTCTCGACTTTTAAATTAAAATATTAAATTACATGTACATTTTTTTAAAAAACTGACTAGATATTTCATTTTACCATACAAAAAACCATACGGAACACTTGTTTGTTTTTGAAAATCTGACGCATGCAACTTCCTTATTGTTGACTAAATTATTTAGGTTATCTTGATTTTTTAACATTTTAGCGTTATAGAGTGTGTGAAAGAGAAATATAAAAGAAAGAAAATTAAAGATGAGATAAAGAAGAGGAAAAGAAAGGATTACGATTTTCATGTTTTGACATCATTGTACGAAACCCAGCGATGTTTTCCACGCTAAGGGAAGCATCAAAACATGGATCTGACCCTGTTGAAGGCGCGGATTCAGGGGGTGGTGTACCCCCCAGTGCCCCCCTTGGGAACCCAAAAAGGTTCTTAAGATGAGTTAAGACCCTTCTTCTACAGGTCAAATTTCAAAAATTTTCCTGGGGGAGGACCCCCATATCCCTCATTAGTACCACAAGGGGATCTTGAGTGATACTTTGTAGGAAATCCCCAATATTTTGACATTTTGGGTCAAAAAGTAAAGGTAATGGTCTAGAAAAGTGCCCCCTTGGACCCAAAAAGGTTCACAAAATGTGAGGTAAATCCCTACTTTTAAGGAACTAATTACTATTTTTACAGGTGCAGGAGGACCCCCACACCCCCAATATGGTACCATAAGGAGATCTGGTATGGAAAAATGCCCCCACCCCTTGGATCCGTGACCCTGATCGGGGCTATCGGTTATTTGGTTTTAAAAGACCAACCTTGAATTTTGTTTGAGGGATATAGACTGAACCTCTGATGACAAAGATAAAATTAGGCTAAAAATCTCAATCACTTTTCTTCTTTACGGGCAAAAAATAATATTTCTATCGGAATCCGAAAGAGAAATGAAGAAAGAAAAAGCTCGACCGATGCCCCATCGAATCATGGCCGCGGAAGAGTATCAACTTCACGCTCGGCTCCCCGTGACAAATGAAACAATGATGGCCGCCCTAATAACATCTGCTGGACTTTCTTCGATGCTGACAGGGACATATGTATCGATGGGTTGCGTGCGTCAAGCCTGCAGGGAGGTATGGAAATGAGATTCCGTGCTCTGTACTTATATAGAGACGCCGTGTTTTGCCAGAGAGGTGAAAATAATTTCTGTTTCAAAACGTGAAAAGAAGAATAGGTACTTATTACGTACTATATGTCGTCGACCGTGTTGCCTCTGATTTTAGAAACTCCGCCTCTGATCTGAAAACGTAGCCAAGAGAACACTATTAGACGTTGCCAACATCGAAATAACATATTTTTATTGCTTTATCAAGCAATTAAAATCTAAATTAAACTTTTTAATCCACAGTACTACTATAACCAGTGGCGGCTCGATGGTAAAATTCTAAGGGGTGCTGCTCCGGCGGTACCAAGTTGGCAACGTATTTTAAGCGATATAATGCCAAATGATACTTCACAAAAACATGAAAAGATGGGAACAATATAAAATTTTGATTTCACACTTAATAAGCATTCAAAAACTGTCACTTACCTATATTTAGCTGATTATTACGAATATGAAGAATCAAATATGAAGTCTATTTCATTTAGTATCTCAAAAGCAAATGAAACTAAATCAACATTTCGAATTCAATCTGTTCATTATAAAAAGAAATAAAAACTTCGCTAAAAAAAATTAAACATAAATCTTTGTTGACTTGCAAACATCAGAAAAGATTCTGATGAAAAGAAAAAAAAGAAGCTATAAATAAAAAATTAAAACAGCGTTGGAGTTGGAGTAATGAAAGCTAAAAAGCCAATGTGATTTATTAGTAGTAGAAATCGTTTATTTTTATTTTCCCCTCAGTTTGTTTTTTATAGCTCTCTCAAGAGAAAAGGCTATCATTCTTTTGGTCGGGGCTGCTGAAAAGCAGCCCCTTTTCTCCTAACAGATTCGCATGCTAAATTCTTGATATTTTCATTTCATATGATAGAGCTAGTGTTTTATACTACGATTGGTACATCTGCTGGGGCTGACCGACCCGGAAGGAAATCTGTTGTCGAGACGGCATAGCAGAGAATTGTTAATTGAAAAGGGATTATAAAGGACAAAGATTAAAGGGGGAAATAGATAATTTTTAAATATTGTAAAGCAAATAAAAATTGGAATTTCGGAGAATTTTGGTTGGGGGTGCTGCAGCCCCGCAGCCCCTATAGACGAGCCGCCACTGACTATAACCAAAATTAATAACGTTTCAAATCATTAAATTTAAAATAAAAGATCGTACCGGCTTCTTAAATTAACTCTTAAGCCGCTTTCCGGTGACTTCAGAGACGTTTTCGGATTCATCGGCGTCGACGGTGTATTACGTAAGTACCAAAGAATCAAACAAAATACTAGTATTAGTATTATGGTTAGAAAGGGTTACATTGAGAAGGAACTAAGAACCATCAGCAATCCAAAAAGGAGCACGAAGAAACTTATTTTGAGGTGTAACTTGAAAAATATAAAACAAGAATTACTATTTTTTGAATATTATTTCTCAGGAACTACTACTTAAACACTAGATAGTTAAACATTCTCGTAAAGTGATCGTTTGTTCAAAATTACCCTTAATTCTTGAAGAAAGTTCAATGGCTCCTAAAACACCTACGCTCAAATCAGTTATGCATAATTCTAAACTTTTCTGATACAGATTACTCCTTGTTTTTGCACCACTCTTCTGGGCTGTTCCAAGTTACACCAAAAGTTCATTCATCATAGCCAACCCACTCAGTGTTACAGATTATTTTTATAACCGAGTGACAGTTCTCAGAAATAATCTTCCTTCTAAATAAATCGACTTTAAATAAACCTTACTTACTGTAAAAGTTATTTAAAAGGTAAACTATTATCCCATCCCTGAGTTTTAAGATATTTAAATAATGGATAAAATATATCTTAAAATACATCTTAAAAACAAAAAAATTATGATAAAATCCTAAAATTTAACTTTAAAGAATAAATCAAATATTTTGGAATAATATTTGTACGTTGGTAGACCTTACTATTATAACCCTAGGTCCCTCGTAGACTCCAAATAAAACCCGTGAAAGGAACTTTTTAAACACAATGTATACCTGCATAATGCATGCACTACACAGTAAGCAAGGAATCTTGACGAGTGCAGGTAAGAACTTTGTGCGCATTATGCATAGATAGAATGTATACTTAAGTTGCATATAAGGAGAAAATCAATTAAATAACTGGTAGACATAAATATGGGGGATCTAAGGTATGAACTTGTCTTAGTATATATTGACGTCATAAAACGTCTCCAGGGTCAAAAGGCAAAGTATGGATAGTTTTAAGTTACAATTATAAGCAACAATTATAAAAAGTAAGAGTTTGAAAAAGGTTGCAAAATTTTTTTGAGGTTTATACACTGCTGTTCGAAAATTAAGGACGGAACGGTTTTTTCAACATAACACCTAGAAGAATTATTGTTCATCCATGAAAATCATACCAAAAGATGTTTATTGGGTGAGAATACAGGGCCCGAGAACAAATTTCCCCTGTCAATATTTTAAGGGGGTAAATGTACCCTCCATTGATAACGGAGTTCCATTACACATTTGGAGCAGTGGCAGAAATGTCTATGTAAGAGGTATTTAACCAAGAAGTTTAAACTTTTTGCAATGAATATGATTATTCCTGAACTCAATGCATATTTTTAAACGTTTGTGCTGCCTTTTAATGGTATTTTTTTAGGTTTTATTGAGAGATATCGGTCTAATCATCATTTTTGGCAAGTTTTAGCTTCTGGGTCATTTTTGGTAAGTGGTATCTTAGCGTTAACCATGTTTTTAGTCGGTCTCACATGTGCCTAATTGCATTTGGGTCTGGGGATCTGAAAATTAACTTTAGTCTTTCAATATCGTTACTTATGAACAACTTTGAGATAGTGAAATTGTGATTTTCTGCAGCTTTTTAACTAATAAAAAGAAATATTTCACCCGAGAGAAGGATGTAAAATGGACATGAGAACACAGGTACGCAATTGCAGATATCAGTGAAATTTTCTGTGCTGTCTAAGGGGTGCTGAAACGGCACAAAAAATTGTATGGTTTCACAGAAAGGACATCTGTTATTAACGTTTAAAAAAAAGAAGTATTTTTAGTGTTTATGGACTTATACATGTCTGAAAAGAAAGATATATCTGTAAAAATATTTCCATTATCTTTAAAATGAAGTTTAAAGAGATCGAATTTCTCCTTTGAGTCTGCACTATCCTTATAGACATTTCAACACCCCCTATACTTAAAAGAGATTTTCCCTGATGTCTGCAATTGCATACCTGTATTCTCATGGGCCATTTGCTTCTTTTAGAAAACATTTCGGGTCAAATATTTTTCTTTATTAGTCAAAAAGCTGCAGAAAATCCCAATTTCACTATCTCAAAGTTGTTCATAAGTAACGATATTGAAGGAAAAAAGTTACTTTTCAGGTCCCCAGACCCAAATGCAATTAGGCACATGTGAGACCGACTAAAAACATGGTTAACGCTAAGATACCACTTACCAAAAATGACCCAGAAGCTAAAACTTGCCAAAAATGATGATTAGACCGATATCTCTCAATAAAATCTAAAAAAATACCATTAAAAGGCAGCACAAGCGTTTAAAAATATGCATTGAGTTCAGGAATAATCATATTCATTGCAAAAAGTTTAAACTTCTTGGTTAAATACCTCTTACATAGACATTTCTGCCACTGCTCTAAATGTGTAATGGAACTCCGTTATCAATGGAGGGTCCATTTACCCCCTTAAAATATTGACAGGGGAAACTTGTTCTAGGGCCCTGTATTCTCACCCAATAAACATCTTTTGGTATGATTTTCATGGATGAACAATAATTCTTCTAGGTGTTATGTTGAAAAAACCGTTCCGTCCTTAATTTTTGAACAGCAGTGTACTTGTGTGCGAAAAAAAGTGTAATATTATCTATTTTCAGGTATTTATAACCACAATCAATGTTTAAAATTATAAAAAATATTTTCAAATAACCTATAGTGTATCACCTTAATGGTATCTAAAAGTATTACATGCAATCAGGGCCGCCCATAACTCTACCGGGCCCCCAGACAAAATTTTTTCACGGGCCCCCTAACTTTTTAATTTTTTGAAGTATAAAAAGGAATTTACATTTCACAAAGTATCCCTTAAGTAAAATATACAGGGTACCTCAAAAGGTCGAGTAGAAAATTAGCATGCATGTCTGATGTCATGCCATGACCAACAAGATTTTCATAGGAACCCAAGTCCGCTAGAGGACAATGTTTGCAGGCGAAGGAGTAGCATTTATAACTACTTTATTCTACTGAAAACTTCATTTATTATTACAGATTCGGAGAGAGCACCCTCGAAAACCCCTGTAAACCGAATTTCATTAAATTCTGCCTGCAGGGGCGGATCCAGGATTTGGTTTTGGGGGAGGGCTAAGAATTTCCAAAGTCCAATTGAATCTTCTTTTTGATTTTAATATGGAAAGGGTAGTGGAGTTATCCTGCTCCAACTACTAAAAGGGGGGACTGGGGGTCCTCCCCCAGAAAATTTTTGGAAATTAAAGTAAAAAAACCCTCTTTTTCAACTCGTTTTGATGCGCCTCATCCGAATTTTGGATATAGGTTTTATAATAGAATTTCCGCGTTTTGACGAACTTAATATAAAATAAGGTTGTTATAATAGAGTTACAAGTACCAAGGGGGTCTGGGGGTTCTCCCCCAGAAAATTTTTCAAAATTTCACCTTAAATTAACAGGGTTTTAACTCATTTTGGTGCATAAAATGCCATAGCAAGAAATATTGGTAGCTTTTTCCAGTGTGCGGGAAGTGGTCACGTTGGGAAGGGGTTGTGTTATCTCATGTTTCAGAATTTGATTGGAGATGAAACTTCTGAAAAAGAGACTGACCATTTTTGACGGGCCCGTCCGTTTCGGGAACTGAATGTGCTAAATGATATGAATTCAGCGAGTTCAATTTTTATTTGGAAAATAAAAAAAACATCTAGTACAGACTTTGACTAAAAAAACAAAGTGGAACTCATGGGGCCGGGCCCCTTAAAGCTCCGGGCCCTCCGACATTTGTCGGGGTTGCTGCCCCCTATGGGCGGCCCTGCATGCAATTTCTCGTTTAAAAGATAGTTTTTTTCTGTAAAAAGTCTAACAGTCAAAATGACTGCGCGGTTCTAGGTATGAGGCAGTAACCGGTGGTTCTAGTGTTAGGGGACATCCATAAATTAAGTGAGGTCAAAAAGGGGGGGAGGGGTTTGGAAAAATCGCACCAAATCTCACCAAGGGGGGAGGGGGGTCGATTAAAATCTCACGTCAACTTTTTAAGTTAGAAATTAAACGATTTTTTTAAGTATGAGAAAGAAATAATACCCACCGATAAGATACTGTGGTGATTTTTTAGGCGGAATAATGTCCTTTTCCCCCACATCATTAATAATGGAAAAGCTTTAGGTGCTGTGAAGCACAAAATGCATACGAATAGGATAGAAAATTATTTTTAAAGGTTGTAGGTAAATCTCACGTGGGGGAGGGGGCCAGATTTTGGAAAAAAACACCTCACGTAATTTATGGATGTCCCCTTAGGTGCTTATGTAATATTTGAACGACCCTTTATATAATTTGATAAAATTTCACCCCCTTTTTTATCTACCTCCTTAAGGGACATCCATAAATTACATGAGGTCAAAAAGGGGGGGAAAGGGTTTGGAAAAATCTCACCAAATCTCACCAAGGGGGGAGGGGGGTTCGATTAAAATCTCACATCAACTTTTTAAGTTAGAAATTATTCGATTTTCCTTTTTTTTAAGTATGAGAAAGGAATACACAGCAAATTATTTTTAAAAAGTTGTAGGTAAATCTCACGTGGGGGGAGGGGGGGTCCAGCAAAATCTCACTAAATATCACCAAGGGGGGAGGGGGGGGGTCCAGATTTTGGAAAAAAACACCTCACGTATTTTATGGATGTCCCCTTAGGTGCTTATGTAATATTTGAACGGCCTTTCACATTTGATTAAATTTCATCCCCTTTTTTTTCTCTACCTCCTTATGGCTTTTATATAACAAAAGGCGTTCGCTCGACCCTAGGACGTCTGGTTTCTCCCATCATCAGACCATTTTCTTAACCCCAAAGAAAAAAAGAAAACCCGAAGGTTGTAAAAAGCTCTCGTGTATTTCCCAAAGTGATACACAATGGCAAGTGTGACCTGAGGATATCGTCCCTTCGAAGGTCACCAGCTGTCCCGGGGCTCTTCCGCGTGAACTGACCCCGCGGTGGCCGGCGGCGGAGAAAGTTTTTTTGTACCTGCCCTTTTGCGCGTGATGCACTTGTTGCCACTCTAAGATGATGTAGATATACGGAGAGTAACAAAGAGTCACAGAGAGCCAGAGATGTTTTTAACAGAAGAGCGTATTTAAAGCATTGAAAATCGGAAATACGCTTTAAAAAGCTAGCCAGGCGTATTTCAAAGGTCCAAATTTTTAACGAAGGTTTAACTTAAAAAATGTATAGCACCCCACCAAAATCAACGATTTTTTTCTACACAAAATACTGGCTGATCTAGACATAGACATAGACATAGAAAAAAGTTTATTGTTTTGGGCGTTTGCCCGTTAACAAATAACACAAACCATTATAGGGAACTTTACATTATCTTAGAATTCAGATTAACAAAAAAAATTAACATATTTTAAAAAGAATATACAAATCACTGTAATACAAGTTAAGACAGAACAAACCGGGTGCAGAAACAAAATACAAACTAAAATAAATCAACTAGAATCCTCTCCGCAATGTCCCGGCGGAGCCTAAAAACGGAAGTCAGGAAACATAGAATATTGAAATAGTTAGAGTTAGGCTCATTAATATACTGGCTCATCTCTGTGGAAAAAAGGAAAACAAAAGAAAAGGATATTAACATGGAGAATTGCACAGCATCTCTTAAAATGCTGAATATTGAATTTTGAATTATTAAAAATTCTCTCCTGATTCCAAAAATATGCTTGTCTCTTCCCACAAATTTTCTTCCAGTTAATTAGGAGATGTTTTATTACAGAAAGCAAGCGCCTAACTGTGTGACGTCATATGTGCCTCTTGGAAAAGTGGGAAACACCGTTTTCATCGAAACTCTAGGCTGTAAAATAACTAGAGCTCATTATTTCAAAGAGGAATGATAGTAAAAAAGGCACATTGGACGTCACAAGCTGCTTCAGGTCAGACAGAAAAAAAGCTATTTTTAATCGAAAATAACTTAAAATTTTGGGCTTTGAAAGGTAAATTAAAGTAGGTTTTGGAGGTTTTAAGCAATTCTGAATACATTAAGCTTAAACAAAATTCGACTGCAATTATCCATTGTAATGTAACAAAGGATTAATGTTTTTTGTGACTAATTTTGAAATAGCTGTAACATTGAGGAGATAGATATCAGAGGGAACGGAGATCAAATTTGTAATATTATTAATTAAATATCTCATTTAGAATGTTTGATGTAAAATAAATTATTAATAATGTGTTTATAATATTTTCTACAAATACTTAACATATGCTATAACTTTTGGTTAAAAACCAAAACAGCATCCTGCATCATCCTTATTTTTCTATTTCATTTTGTTCATTACAAAAGTAGAAAATTTATGAATATTTAAATATCTACAACGGCATTATGGTTAACTGCAATCTTTTTTCGAGCAAATATTTTTTGAGTCACCAAATTGAAAATTAAGGGATATACAAATACATAAATAAAGTAATCATCTTTAGAAAATTCGATTCGCTATTAGAGCCCCCAAATAATAAAATTGATACTTTTGAGTACTGTCACGTAAGTGCTAAAGTATTATCACAATAAAAAAATAAACATAGCTTTTTTTACAGCAGTTTGAAGTCTTGAAAAATAAGACGGTTTGCTTTTGACTTAAACTACTTTTTTTGCTGGAACAAAAATGACAATCATGGGATTCCGATCGAAATGTCAGCTGAAAGCACTCAACTTTAGTTTTAAATCTATTCACAATTCCCGCTAAAATACTCATCATAAAACCAGTGTTGCTTTTTATCTTGGAAGAAGACAACTGAGATAGTGCAAAGTATCGTCATCAGTATATTCGTAAGGATGTTTATTAGGGTGTATCGAAAAAAACTTTTTTTCGATTTTGATGACGCATTAGTGCGGAAAAGTTGTCTAAGGTGCCAGAGAGTACCTGTGAATTTTTTCAGATTTTTTGGATAATTTCTTAAGGTGCCACATTGGCCCTGAAGTTCCCCATGTTAATCCAATGGGGCGCGCCGCCAAAAAGGCCGAAAATTCGTTTTTCGCCCCTCATTTCTGCCCTAATCACACGAGGAATGTCTTCCCTCGAGTTATGGACTCTATATGATGTATGCTACCCGACAAAACTTGAATAATAACTTAAATCTCTATATTATGTGGATTGTGGGCTCTGATTTGAACGAGGAAATACGCGATTTTCGACGAAATTTGAGCATACAAAAAAACGTAATATAGATATTTAGGCTATTATTCAAGTTTTGTCGGATAGACTGGATCATATAGGGCCCATAACTCGAGAGAAGACATTCCTCGTGTGATTAGGGCAGAAATGAGGGGCGAAAAACGAATTTTCGGCCTTTTTGGCGGCGCGCCCCATTGGATTAACATGGGGAACTTCAGGGTCAATGTGGCACCTTAAGAAATTATCCAAAAATTCTGAAAAAATTCACAGGTACTCTCTGGCACCTTAGACAACTTTTCCGCACTAATGCGTCATCAAAATCGAAAAAGTTTTTTCGATACACCCTAATGTTTATTCCTTGTAATTAAAAAGTTGGTGGGACATAGTACCGTCTAGATCAGTGTTTCCCAACGTGGGGCGCACGCCCCACCGGGAGGCAATATCATTTTCTAGGGGGGCAATTTGAAAATTTTCAACCAAATTGCCCCCCCAGGTGGAGCCAATCCAGGAGGGAAATTTAAAAAAACTTTTTAAAAAAAAGTTAATCAAAATCTGATCCTTTTATCCTATCTGAGAATGTATGTCTGAAATCTGGACCAGTATGTATCAAAACCAAGTTAAAATCCTGTTTTTAGAGTCTAATTTCCAAAACTTTCTGGGGGATGACCCAAGATCACTTTGTTTTTAGAACGCTCATATTTGAAACTTGTTTACATTAGGTTCATCAAAATGCCAATCTTACCTAAAAATTTATATCCAAAACTTTCCAACTATAGGGGTACCAAACTAGTTAAAAACCTGCTTCCTAGAGTCAAATTTCCAAAAATTTGCCAAAAACCCCCAGACCCCCTTGGTACTTTGAACTTAATTACTCATAATTTGATTTAGTTCTTTGGCATGAAAATTCTGCCTAAAAATGTTCTGAAAAGCTTCTTTAGACTTATTAAATATACATAGGAGGGAGAGCTAAGAAATAATATTGGCTCCCTCTCAAAATATATTTCTATATATGTCACTGAGACCGGGGGGGGGCATGGAAAATTTAGAAAGGCTTTGGTGGGGCATGGACCGAAAAAGGTTGGGAAACACTGGTCTAGATAAAGGGTAAAGAAATTAGCTGACTCGGACATGATCAGAGGTTCTTCCACTGTCCCTAACGCTTTACAAGGACCTCTCTGACGAGTTCCGAGTCAGGATTCCACCAATCAGCAACCTTGAAAAGAAAAGAACCAGAAACGGGAAATTCAAGGTAAGAGAGTTCATACAATAAAATAAAGAATCTGAACTTCAAATCTCCACATAAACTATAATACATTTCTGCTCCAGATCTGTCAAGAGCACAATACCAACCCAATAGCACAGAAATTAGGCAAATTCAATTTTCCATCGTTCGCCCCAGTGAACTCTCCATTATTTCCATATATCGGAAATTTCCTATGATGACCGCCAGACGCCATTGTGCGTTTTCCCCCTCTCCAATCCAAAAGAAAACACTACCACCACGCGTCTATTGTTTGAAGAAACACACCACAACTATGCGTATATGTAGTATACAAAGAGATACCATTGAACATGTGTGTTAGAGATCGTGGCCATTTCGTGACCCTCTATTTTATTTGGGCAGATGCACAGAGTACCAGAACAGAGAGTACATCATGGTCATTGGTGATAATGGAAGTCGAAAAGGCATGAGGTATGCTTTGGGATATAACTATGTCGGCACTACAGATCGCATGAACCTCCCTTGTCACGTCCTGAGAGGCGGAGGAATAGAATCCCAATTGTCGAATACTCTATTGCCCTTTCGAGAGTGATAGATTGAATAAACACGAAAACACGCCACAGTCCATCACAGCTGTGATCACAACTGGGCTGCCCAATATTACGATGGCAAGGCAGTAAGCAGGTCTATAGGACAGACCTACACTATCTTCCAGTGTTAGGATAGGTCTAGTTTAGACCACAGAGAAAAAACCGAACAGGGAGCTCAACAATATGAAACGGTTACATGATGCCAATTTCCACTGGGAGTTATACAAATCCGCATGCCCCCTTTAAAAAACCCCCAAGGTCGTTAGGGGTTCACTACCAACCCCCCCTCATTCCTATGTGATTCTGAGTCCTCCAGGTGTTCTCTACTCCTCCAAGAAGTTATGAAACATTTATCTGAAAAAAAACCTGTATATTCACCGCTGAAGACCCACCGAGTATATGCGGAGAACGTGCTAGTTAAATCAGTGGGTCCGAAAGTCCTGTGGTCATGGCGCAGTTTGAAGCGGGTCAAGGTGTCTGGAGACTATTTCCCTCCCCTTCAGAGACATGGCAAAATTGTGGAAGGGGGCAGTAGTGAGTGGCGACATTCTTTGCCTTGAATCCTTATGGGAGCTTGGGTATTTCAGATAGGCACATGACAACAACAGACTGTATATTTTTGCCGCTGTTGGTCACTGAGGGTTACCCTTCTTAACTCTCCCTTCTCCTAACTGCCTCTACGGCCAAACACGATCTCCAATCGGCATCTCCAGGGCCTATCCACGAGGAAAAAGCCGTCGAGTGGGCGAAACGTGACGGGATTGTATACTTCCGAGGTGCAGGTGATGCCACCGCGATAATGCTAATTTGCATTTTATGGCTCACGTGCGGACAGACTTGTTTCTTTTATCTCATCTCGCTAGCAACAAGATTACAACAGCATTGTAGAGGAATGGAGTTAGTTCTTTTTCGTTTGTTTTTTTGGAGTGATTTACGAGTGACATCTGTTTGGAAGTTTGATGGCGGTCACGAGACTAGAAATCATTCTTTTTTTTGTTATCCGAAAATGTCAGATGATGGAAGAAGATTCGGTTTTAGCAGTTTCCTGATTCAGGAAGTTGTTGGTTTTTGACAGTGAAATAGTTTTGAACTTTGCTGTGGGAAAAAAGACTGCTTAGCATGCCATGTGTGTATCTAACCATACGAAAAGCGTTGTGTGTCCAACGAAACATCCTTCAACTTAACCTTTCGGTAGTTTGTCTCAAGAATTCTTATCCAACAGCATTCTAAGGACATCAGAAGACTTTTGGTTAAAAATAAGATGGATGATTAGTAAATCTACTCTATCTGAGTTCAATTCAAAGACGTTGATAACAATGTATTATAGACTCCAGAAAGGGACTGACATTTTAGAGCGACATTTTTTCAAATATAAATTCTCAAATTATCTTCACCATGGCACAACGTAACAGAGCAATAGAAATTCATACTATGTGATACCATGCAGGATATCACATATTATGAATGGTGGTAAACGACTATTAGTGAGTTACTATTTTATTTACACAGACTCCAAAGGTGTTTATTGGGTATGTTGACCTATATACTGTCATTCAAGATAGTTTTCAGTATTTAGTACTTCATGCTGATAGAAAATTCTACTACTAACTATCAGGGACTGTTCTGTTCAACCCTCAGAGGAACCTTTCATGTTAGATACGATAATTCCCCTTTTTATAGTTGGTAAATATCAACTACGAAATGCTATTAATTCATGATCAGTCGAACTCCTGACCAAAGTACCGAAAGAAAACCAATTTTTTATGTAACAAATGAAGGAATCGAATGATTTTCCAGGTTTTAAAATCCAATCATAAAATGTTACGTGTCAAATTCCGCTGTGGTATATACAACCTCTCATGCCTGCTTATAAAAACCCCTAGCTCTTTAGGGGTGCATTTCAGAGCCCCCCATTCCTAGCAGTGGCGGATCCAGGGGGTGGCATTCTGGAAAGTGCCCCCCCTTGGAGACCCGAAATGGTTCTCAAAATGAGTAAAAACCCAACTTTTATATATCTAATTTCAAAATTTTTTCTGGGGGAGGACCCCCATATCCCCCCATTAGTATCAAAATGGGATCGTCAGTGTTTATTTTTAAGAAATCCCCAAAATTTTGACATTTTGGGTCAAAAAGTAAAGGTAACAGTGGTGAAAAGTGCCCCCCTTAGACCCAAAACGTTTCTAAAATTGAGTTAAAACCCTACTTTAACCAGTCAAATTTCAATTTTTTTTCTGGGGGAGGACCCCCCATACCCCCACTGGTACCACAAGGGGATCTTGTCTGGATAAGTGCCCCCCTGGAGCCGTCCTGGATCCGCGCCTGATTCCTAGGTGGTTCTCTTCTAGAACTACCCGTCCTAGAAGTTAAGAAACACTTATCTGAAACACTCCGTAGTTCTTCAGGTATTTTTTATCAACTCCACGCAAAGAGAGGTCGGGGAGTCACCAAGACAGAGCTTACGTCAAGAGCTCCTTTTTCATGTGAGGTACGATAATTTCCTCTTTTTACTTTGGGTTGGGAAAATTGCATCTCCGAAATGCAACAATCCATGATGTTCAGTCGAACTCCTGACCGAAAACCAATTTGCCACTTAATCGAAGGTCAGGTAAACCCTAACAACGGGTTTTAACATCCACGACCGATTCCCCCTTACTTCAATAACACACATCCCGCTCTATAATAACAATAATAACAAATCTGGGTAATGCATTTATTTCCTCAGACACTTCCTACATACCTGCTCCCTCCATTGTGAAGCTTTCCCGATCAATTTTCTTTTATTTATTAGAGAGAAACGAAAGGAGAAGAGCATATAGGTAGTATGACATAGAGGGGTCTTTGAACATCTGCTTCCACTGAAGAGAGCATGCGTAAGAATTGACATGGGCATGGGCGTAGGGGGGGCAGGGAGGGGCAGCTTCCCCCCTAAGTCCCGAGTAATTAACTTTTACTTTACTGTAAATTAATAAGTTAAAACCCAGTATTTTAGGGTCAAATTTTCAAAATTTTTCTGGGGGAGGGCCCCCAGGCCCCCCTTTAGTATTAAAGCCTTTATTATTCAAACTTTTTTGTAATAAGTTTATTAAAATCAAATTTCTACCTAAAAATGTATGTCCAAATTTGGGTGTACGTGTACCAAAAAACAATTTAAAACCCTGTTCTTAGGGGCATATTTCCAAAATATTTTCTGGGGAGGACCTCCAGACCCCTGTTGAAACTAGACGGGTCTCTCTCACGGAACTTTAAAATTGATCTCAACAAACAAAAAAAGGTCAACCCTGCTTGCCCCCCCCTAAGTTGAACCCTGGCTACGCCCATGGACATGGGCGTCATTTAAGGGGGGGCAGTGGCGTAAATAGAAATTTATTTCGGGCCCAAATTATTTTTCACCATCTCTCGCAATCTTACGTCGAATGTAACTTATTATACATTTTTTTGTTAAATTTACATCTAAAAGAACTTATTATATGAAAAAGTTGTGAGTAATTTTGTTCCAAGTACCAAAGGGGGCTGGAGGTCTTTCCCCAGAAAATTTTTGAAAATTTGAATCTTAAAAATTGGTTTTTAACTAGTTTCGGTACACCTAGTTCGAATTTTTATTTATATTTTAGATAGGATTTTCATTTGGGTGAACTTAATATAAAAACAAGTTGAAAATAATAGAGTTCCAAGTAAAAAAAGGGATCTGGGGGTCGTCCCTCAGAAAATTTTTGGAAATTTGACCCTAAAAGCAGTATTTCTACTCGGTTTTGGTACACCTAGTCCTAATTTTGGACAAATATTTTTAAGTAGGATTTGGATTTTGAAGAACTTATTATAAAAAGATTTGGAATAATAAAATTTCAATCAGAAAGGGTGGGTTTGGGCGTCCTCCCCAAGAGAATTTTTGGAAATTTGTCACTAAGAAACATGGTTTTACCTTGTTTTGGTACACCAAGTCCGGATTATGGGCCCCCTCGGCCCCCCTTATATACGCCAAGGGAGAGCAGGGGGCAACCGCCCCTCAAGCAGGATTCCACTTTTATATGAAAAATAGTTGCAAGTCTCTTGAAAATTTCGAAACTTTCACAAGGAGCATTGGAACTCAAAAAGTTCCAAAAGGAGTTAAAACACTACTTTTGCGGGTCAATTTTCAAAACATTTTCTGATAGAGAACCCCCAAACCCACATTAGAGATTGGTCCTGTTATACAGTGTTTTTTCTTGAAAATCCAGCTGCTTACTGATAACTCAGCCACGGGTGTCAATCCCAGGGGGATCCCCAATAATCAGGAACATTGTTTAAGATTTAATTTTAACTTTTCAGGAAACTGAAAACTTACTGAAGGGGTTTCACCAACTTTTTAATCGCAATTAATCAATGGCACCCTACCCTAATACAAGAGAAGTCTAAAGAGGGGGTCAGGCCCCCCATAATTTAGATACGATTTAATTAGAATAGGTTTAGGCCAGTGCTGAGATTGTGGGGGGTCATCGCCCTACAGAGTATTTTGTTTCAAGACAGAAAAGGCCTTTTTTGGTTAGAAAAAAATGGAAATTGTTAAAAAAAACTTTTGTAACCCAATCTTGGAATTATCTTATAGGGCCAGACAATTTTAATATTGAAGAAAGACATTTAACGAAATAACATACCAAGAACTGCAGTTGAGTGGGTTTCAGTAATTAAGGTTTTTCATAATTGAATTGGTTTTTTTCAAAATTTAAACCAGGTTTCAATAAATAAGGGGTGTTTTTACAATATCTGTGGGTTTTATGAAAGTATAAAAATTTCAACTTTGAAAAAAAACACTAAAACTGACATTATTTTGACAGAACACATTAACATAGAAAGAACTCTTTAAAATTTGAATAAACCCACATACTATGTATGGGAAAACCACTTAATTTTGAAAATCCCACACTTTTTTTTGAAAAACCCAGTTTTATATGGGGTTTTTCATGGTTTTATTGAAAAAACCCGAAAAACCCAACACACTTTTGCCCACCCTGTACTAGTCACTTGATTTGGCCACGGAGGTATCCCCACCAAACTCTCTCCCTTCATATACTACCCCTACAGGGAAGAAGAAGATGAGAGGAAAATTATCCTCGGAACTTTTTTTTCCTCTCTTCTTCGCGGCCATTGTCAGTGGGTCGATGACCGTTTTGAAGCGGGACTTCACCTCGTGGTCACCCCGGGGAGCCCTCTCGTGTCTCGCGAGCGATTAGAGACAGGGGAACAAGGGTCGTTAGTGACGAAAGGTCTCTGAATTAAAGGTTCAATTGGGTTTCCGATTGAAACCTTGCAGTGAATTCGGATTTTGCACTTTTCGGATGGGGGAAACCACTCCCAAGTGGCTTTGGGACAGGCTTGGAAAAGTTTTCCCGACCCTTTTCCTGTTGTCAGGTCCACATAATCTGATTTTGTATAATCAGAATAAGGAAGTGCATGTGTTAGATTTTCAAAAGTGTTCCGTATGGTTTTTTGTATGGTAAAATGAAATATCTAGTCAGTTTTTTTAAAAAAGTGTACAGGTAATTAAATATTTGAATTTAAAAGTCGAGAAAAAAACCCGTGACTGAAAACGCTTATTGTTTAAAGATGTCAACAATCATACCATCAACTCCCTTGCTTTACAACAATGTTTATCGTACGATGACGTTACATCCCAAACTCTTGGCGTTTTCGCGCGCTTTTAAAAAGGGAATTTTCGTTAATTTTTTTGGCAATCAAAAAATTTCTCGATCGGCCTCAAATTTTGGGTATAGTAGTTGCTTATTTTTGCAAGAAGAATCGATTAAAAAAAATTATGTAACTTCCTCATTGTTAGCATTTCTGTCGGTTTTTAGTATTAAATGCTGGAACCGAGCGTTTTATCTTGTTTTTTTAGTCTTTTCTTACAGAAATGTCTTTTCCCAACTTATTTGCTAGGGTTAACCGCTTTAATTATTTTCGTGATTTTCACCCCTCACTTACGACCCCCTTTTCAATACCAATAAGGAAGTTGCATGTGTCAGATTTTCAAAAACAAACAAGTGTTCCGTATGGTTTTTTGTATGGTAAAATGAAATATCTAGTCAGTTTTTCAATGTACAGGTAATTAAATATTTTAATTTAAAAGTCGAGAAAAAACACGTGACTGAAAACGTTTATTGTTTAAACTATAAGATGACGTCAACAATCATACCATCAACTCCATTGCTTTACAACATCGACCTTAGAACACAGATAGACGGAACATGCGCGCGCATCCCCATAGCGGTGAGCCAGTGCTTGTGTTGAAACATCTCCCATCCCAAAGTCACGTGTAATAGGAGCTCTGGGAACGGGATTCGTCGGTTTGATTCTGGCCAGCTGGCTTTATCACGTGATCGGCGTCACGTGATTGAAATGCTCCAATATCTATACCTACTAGGTCACGTGAAATGGAGAAAACGGCGGAACATGTTTCAACGCAGGCCAAGCCCGCTTGCTCCGTCTATCAATTCCAAGGTCTATGCTTTACAACAATGTTTAGTATAAGATGACGTCACATCCAAACTCTTGGCGTTTTCGCGCGCTTTTAAAAAGGGGATTTTTGTTAATTTTTTTGACAATCAAAAAATTTCTCGATCGGCCTCAAATTTTGGGTAGTTGCTTATTTTTGCAAGAGGAATCGATTAAAAAAATAAAAAAAAATCATGCAACTTCCTCATTATTGTTCGTCATGGCATACAGACGTGCATGCCAAGTTTGTAATCGACCTTTTGAGACATCTCTCTATATTAAAAAAAAGTTACTGTCACCGCCGCCGCTGCCGCCGCTGTTTCAGAAAATTTAATTTTTCAACTCTTTGAACTCTCATATCGCAAAAACTACTTGATAGAAATTTATGAAATTTGAAACGTTTGTAGAGGAATATGTGGGGCACATTCTCGAACAAAAAGCTAACTGATGTGATAATTAATACTGGGGTATTTTTAAGGTCAAAGTTGAAGTTTTTCTTTTTTCGCCGCGTAATCCAGTTCAGCAAAATCTATTAGCAGCAGAACTATGATTTTTTGCAGCCTAATACTCTGAAGTATGAAGATGTGCACTACGTTGCCCTTTTTTCGAATTTCGAATTTGGTTTAGAGTAATTAATTTTTTAATTTTCGAAATTTTTGACACTTTTTCGGTTTTTTCTATCTAAAATGAAAACTAATCACGGTATCAATATGATTTTTTAAACACTTATATTCTTATTTTTAAGAAAGAGATTGGCGTTTCATTCTTTAAAAAATTCTAATTAGTTTTGGAATTATTAAGCATCAAAGTTTCATTTTTTTCATAGTTTTAGTAGGTCTTTATCAGACGTGTTTAATGTTTTTAAATTTTATATTTGCCTGTTCACTAGATTGTCGCGAGCACGGATATTTAAATTTAATAGTTTTGAGGTGCACATTTTTACTCTAAGTTTGCTAGAGATATAGTATAGACTTGGTTAATAATCTTTTAAAGATAATGTACTTCGATATTTTTTGAACTACTAGAGAAATAAATAATTAAGCTTTTTTGAGTGCTATTTATGGTGATGAAAGGTAGAGGATTTTCGATAAATTGGTTTTACTCTGCTAAAGATCGATTTCAGATATTATACAGATCGCGAAGCGATCTGTAAAGAGCTGCATAGCAGTTACGGGGGTTGGTGAGCGTAAGCGAGCAGGGGGAGGTAGCCCCCTATCCATTAAATTATTGATAATTTAAAAAGGAACATTTCAGTAAGAGTTTTATTTTGATATTTTTGTTGTAATGATCCGAATTTAATTATTGAAAAGTTTGAGATAAAAAGTTTCGATATTAAATGATCATTAACTATACTCTGTTCATTTAGAATTAGCGCCTGAGACGTAATGTATTAGAAGCAGCTATTATTCTTATTATCGTCGAAAAAATTGTCTTCTGCAATGACAAGGCAGCCTAAGCAGAAGTAGTTAAAATACTGTAAAAAATCGGTCACTGAAGTTGTCTGATGAGCGTTATTAAGCATTATTGAGCGTTTTTTATCCTGTTTCAGGTGCTTATTCTAAATGAACAGACTATAAGCAGACAAGTTCCAGGTTGTACTGGATAGTTGAGATGAAACAAGCGAGCTCTGCTCGCTTAGATCGCGAAGCGATCCTCAAAGAACTGCGAAGCAGTTCCGGGGGTTGGTGAGCGATAGCGAGCAGGGGGCAGAGCCCCCTAGTCCTGTATATAAACTATAACTACTTGTATCCAGGGTTGGCAAAAACCCGGGTTTTTTAGAAAAAACCCAAGGGGGTTGGGTTTTTTTGGGTTTTTTCAATAAAACCCTGAAAAAACCCATAAAAACTGGGTATTTTCGGAAAAAGTGTGGGTTTTTTCAAAATTAAGTGGTTTTTTACTATATAGTAAGTGGGTTTTTTGAAATTTTAGTGAGTTCTCTCTATGTTAAATGTGTTATGTCAAAATAATGTCAGTTTTTTTATAGTTAAATGGGTTTTTTCAGAGTTAAAACTTTTTATACTTTCAAAAAACCCACTGAAAGGGTAAAAACACACCTTAATTACTGAAACGGTTTAAATTTTGAAAAAAACACACACTAAAATTTAAAAAATAATCCTGAACTTTGAAAAACCCCATTCGATATTGAAAGAAATCTATTTAACTTTGAAAAAACCCACTGAAATTTAAAAAAATCCTCCTAACCCGGTGGGACTCGCGCCTCCCGGGCGAACGTTGAGACTCGCTGGGGTTATGGAATAGCCCCAACCTTTTCGCTCTTTTCTACATCGTTAAAAATATTTTTTTTCAGTCGGAACTATAAATTTTTAGACTTTAAAACTTAACTGATTAAGAAAACTTATAATCTGCAATATTTTCTACGCCGAGAAATAATTTTTTGAGTTTGATATTAATTTTTCTTATTACACAATACACACATATGTAACAAAATAACACAAATCATTTCAGTGTAAAAATTAATTTAATTACTTCAAAATACTATATAATGAATTTCTTTAAGCTTTCTTTCGGTAAAGACAATTATCACAGATGGTATTAACGTGGGCTTTGCAAAAAAAATTAACCACAAATTACAGACACAAGTAGTTCTTCTATCCTACTTCCAACCTTTTTTTTCCTCACACTCAAACTTGGGTATTTTTTCTTCGAAAACTTGTTACCTCAATACACTTTCCTAGCTCCTTTCCCATTCAATACAAAAGCAAAGAATGTAAGGGGCGGGTACAGTGGTCTGGTGAATTACAAGTCATAAAACTGTCACGGGGACCAGTATTGAAAGTACCCACACCTGTGTCTTCCTTTTCTTTGTACCAAAATGAAATAGAACCCCCTGAGAATTTCTTTAAATTTGTTTACGAATGTTTTGGGCCCTTATCAGTGGGTTGTATAGAAGGCGGAGTTTGAAAAAACGGACGCGCAGCACTAACGAAGAGACTCGCGGGGGTCATTCCATTACCCCAAAAGCTAACAAAATGCGTCTGGGGGGCGGAAAAATAATCCGAATTCCACGAAACTTCTCAGGCATGTAGATAAGGGTCAGAAAACCAGCTACTGAGAAGTAAAGAATCCCCAGGTGTTTAGTTTTCCGTTAAATGGAATGTTAGTGTGAGCTTGGGGTTATAAAATGACCCCGCGAGTCCCAACGGGTTAATTTTTTAAATCTTGTTTGAACCTAAAACTTCCTAAATTTTGAAAAAAACCATTCAATAATGAAAAAAACCCACTGAATAATGAAAGAACCTATTTAACTTTTAAAAAATACCTGAAATCTAAAAAATCCTCCTTAGTTTTTTTATAACTAGTTTGAACTTAAACGTCTTAAATTTTGAAAAAACCCACTCAACTGCATTTCTTTGTATGTTATTTCGTCGTGTTCATATTAAAACTGCCAAAATCTTGATTTTTTTTTTGAAAAAACCCAAAAATGGGTCCAAAATGTGGGTTTTTTCACATGGGTTTTATTGAAAAAACCCATTGGGTCCAACCCAATTGGGTCCAATCCAGCCAACCCTGCTTGTATCTCAAGTAACCATAGTACATTTCTATCATATACCAAGTGATTTAAAAGTCCGTTTCGCGGCTTTTATTTGGAACGAACTTCTCTTAGGGTCGGTCTACCTCTGGGGAAATGAACCTGGAAAATCCATTGAGATGACGTACAGCGCCCCTAGGCGAATATAAAAGCGAAATAAAAATAAAGTGAATAAAAAATGGCGACATAAAAAAGTTACAAAAATTATTTTAAAACCTAAAGGAGATGGAGCAAAAATATCAGTGATAGTATTGTTGCCAACGTTATGAAGAACTCACTGAAAAACATTTCATGAAAATCTCGTGAATATTTTCGGAGATATTAGCATGTGAAAATAGCCGTTATTTAAGCCTCGAAAAAGTTCACATATTCGCAAGTTTTTTTTTTATTTTTTGATTAAATTTTGTCTTTATAAAAGTAAAAAAACACAAAACTACACAATAACACTTAAAAATTTGCAAATTTACGCACTTTTTCTTTTATGAGACCTGAAAAGTGCATGATTTTCACATGCTAATTAATATATACGCGAACATTCAAGGTTTTTTCATGAAACTTTTTTTCTGTGAGTTCTTCACAACGTTGGAAACAATACTCTTGCTGAGGTTTTTGCTCTATCTTCTTTAGTTTTTAAATTATTTCGTTTAACTTTTTTATTTCGCAGCTAGGGGCGCTGTTAGCAATCTCAATGGATTCTCCAGGGTCCCTTACCTACGGGTAAACCTTACTTCCGTGGCTCTAGGACACGTTGGTTCCAAATAAAAGCCTCGAAACGGACTTTTGAAACACCCTGTATATTAAAAACACAAAAAATTTAGTCTGTGAAGCACTAGAAAACCAGAGTACTTTCAAACTGACTCCAATGGTGCTTCTCAGAATAATTTAAACTTGAATTCAGATTTAATGAACAGGACAAATAACGTCCATTTATTTCTTCTCAGAGAGAACACCCTAAGCCTTAAGTACAATAATTGTCACAGACGGAATTAGAGAGAAAACCGCAATGGCCGATTCCTCCTCAATTGGAAGTAATCCTCTAATTCTTACAGGAAAAAGCTCTTAGTTAAAACTAAAGGAAATGAAGCGGCTCTTCTAATAAGCCTTGAACTTGTCTCGGAGACGTCATTCCTTAAGAATTGGTTTCACGGAATTAAGATTCCTGCATTCACAATGCAATTAGATTGAAAGATTTTTTTTCTCCACTCCCTATTTATTTTAGTCAATCACTTGTGGTGCGTTCCAATTTTTGTAGTTAATTTGGGTTTTTTCCCCTATCTGAAGCCTTCAATAATTGTTTTATACAGGGATTTGTTTATTTTTTTTCGTAAAAGTCTATTTCGATCTGTTTTGTGTCATTTTCAGTTCTGTTTTCCCAGTGCTATACACAGATGTGAATGGGGAAAACTGGTTTTAAGATGCCTTAATTAATTTTTTTTTCGGTGTGTAGTAAATTTGTTCGAAATGTAATCACAAGAAACTAAGATAATTCTTCAAATTGGACGATTTCGAGTTGTAAAGGAAATTTGATAATGAATAATTTTCTTTCAGAGAACCTCGTAATTGTTTTGGAATATCACTAGTTTTATACATAATTATTTTTACAAATGAATAATTTCAATTAACATCAGGTTAACAACTAGAAATACAATTAGTACGAAACCTCGAATATTTTGGATAATTTAGTGCGGCGTGGTGTCTCACTATACGTAGTGCTATTTTCACTGCAATTAAGGAATGATTTATTACGTCTATAAATTTTTAAGTTTTAAATATCTTTAAATTTCTTTTTACGTAGCTTTTGAAAGTTTCATATTCACATTTACCCTTCATAATATTGGAAGATTGTTATAAGTTATTTGTTTTTACCGAGGGATCTTTTTAAAGTATCAATTCCTAATCAAAACCTTTTTAAAATCGTAGCCTTAAATTTTAAAATTCCTAAAACGAAAAAGGTGATTAGTTTATTAGTTAGAAAAGGTTTATTGTTTAAACTTTAAACAATAAACGGTTTCAGTCACGTGTTTTTTTCTCGACTTTTAAATTAAAATATTTAATTACCTGTAATTTTTTTTTGAAAAACTGACTAGATATTTCATTTTACCATACAAAAAACCATACGGAACACTTGTTTGTTTTTGAAAATCTGACACAAGCAACTTCCTTATTGCAAGTCAAAACTGAAACAAAGTTATCTTAAGCCATATACATTAGGGTTATGATTTTTTTTTCAGATTTAAAAGCCTGTGGTGGCAAATGATGAGTATTGGTCCATCACTCTCGAAAACAACTTTTATTTTTTGAAAACTGAAAAATGTAAGATTTAGTATAAGGCTGAAGCAGTGAAAGGCGGTTAATAAAATTTTATATGAAGCGGAATATAATTTTGTTTTAATTTTCATTTGATTGATTAGATTAAATTTGGATGTTTTTTAAATCTGTATGGTGGATGAATATGAATCAATACATAAATAACGAAGTAAATCATGGAAATGGTTGAAATTTGTAAATTAGAATTTATAAACTTGCCTGTTTAGGGATTTGTCACTTTTACAAATTTTTCAATGTTCTTTCATCAGCATAAATTCCCACTCGGCCTCCTATACTGGATCTAGGCACATCGATCGCCTGATAGTTCCTTTATCCAGTATTATAAAAGGCATTTTAAGGCCTGAGTGCACTTAGGTTAGGTGATGTAAGATTGAGTAGGTGGTGTGCAGAGGCGGATCTATGGGGGGGGCTTTCGGGCTGAAGCCCCCCCTCCAAAACGTCTAATATTTTATTAAGTTTGTCAAAACGCAAAAAATCTATATATCCGAAATTCGGATGAGGCATACCAAAACGAGTTGAAAAAGCGTGGTTTTTACTTAACTTTCCAAAAATTTTCTGGGGGGGGACCACCAGACCCCCCTTTTAGTGGTTTGAGTAGTATACTTCACTACCTTTTCCGTATTACCATTAACAAGAAGATTCAATTGGATTATGAAAATTCTTAGCCCCCAAAACCAAATCCTGGATCCGCCACTGATGGTGTGTGATTGCTAAATGAGAAAGGCTTTTTCTCATCACACAAAGATATTAATGCCATAAAATTAGCGTATGGACAAAAGTTCATGAAATGCAACATCAGGCTTTTGAATATTTAAAAAAAAGTCTCAGATTCATAATCCTAATATACCACACTAATATTGAAAGCATACTCAAACCTACTTATTTCCAATCTTTCCGAAAACTTGTTCGTAAAATCCATCTCAAAATACAGAAACTATAGACACGAATTGAAACTCTAACTTACCCCCTGGGGGATTTCAAGCAGCAATGCAGGTATAAGCGCTTTGTCATTTTGAAAGGAATAAATTCAATAGCGGGATCCGAAAATTGCCGAGATTTCTTAAACAGCTCTGATTCCATCTCGACATTTTCAACGATTCGCCTATTTCGGAGATCAAAGAGATATTTAATATCGATGTCGGCAACGTCATTAGAATATTCTCTATAAATGAAATAAAAGTCGGTATTAGGGAGAAAATTGGGGAAGGTTCGAAATAAACCTGTCTTCGTATAAATTGAGGATGACGTTTCGAAAGATTTTACATCAGATTTATCTATGATTCCTGGACTTGTAGCAGAATTTTAATTTATCGCAACGGGCTAGGATTTTTGGTATTAAAGAATTGGTACAGCTTTAGAAAGAGTCCTCCAGCCGCCATGTTTACCCACAGCTCAAATGATGACTAATAACCATAGATCTAATTAATTACATCATTATTTTTAAATCCTATAATAGTTAATAGATTATTAGGTACTTACGTATTATACCGTCGACCGTTCAGCAGACGTTAAATCCAACGGTACAGCTATAGAATAGTCAATGGGATTTGATAACGTTTTAGGATTCAGCGACACAATCAACGGCATAATACGTGAGAACCGATTATTATTTTAGGAATAAAATTTATGATACTAATAATTATAATTATAAATATAATAAATTTCAGAGATCTACAGGGTGATTCTGAATTCATCATCAATATTTTGGGGGGACATTACATTCCTATTCGAAATATGCTGGTCTACTCTAGGTCCCCTCTACCTCCCCCAAAATATTGATGATGAATTCAGAATTAACCCTGTTTGTATACAGGGTGGTCCCGAATTTGTGGTACAAACTGGGTAGGTTAGGTAGAGTACGTATACATCGAGACAAAAATTGGTATGATTAGGGGGGTCGCAAGTGGATTTTAAAGGGAAAATCAAGGGTGAAAATCAGCATAAAACCTAGTCTATCTGGCCAATAAGTGCAGCAATTGTTCGATTCCGGCATTTATTACATTCAACCTATTCAAATTTTTCATGTAAAATGAGATTAAAGCGTTTATTCTAATCAATAACAGACAAATAAATTAATCAGGCATGCGTTGAAGGTAGATTTAAGTTACAATGAGGTATTTGCATGAGTGAGGGATTTGCTTTATTTTATACTTTTTTGATACATTATGGTTTAAAACTCCCGAATTTCTGATTTTTAAGTTCAAAAATATGTTTCAAATAACTTAAAATTCAATTTCATTTTTGCCAAAACGTCAGAAAAGTCACGTTATCAGAAAACGGGCTTCTATTGGATGTGACATCACAGCGCATGAAAACCATTGTGTTAACTGTTTTCACGTGATCAGAAAACGGGCTTCTATTGGATGTGACCTCACAGCGCATGATTTGTGATTCGAAAGTGTTTTCGCGCCAAAACGAAAAACGAAATTTCAAAAATTTATATCTCAGAAACTAGGCTACGAAAATTTTTGATGTAAGCGTCATTCTTCATGGTTTTTTATCTACTATTTTAATAAAATTTAATCTCAAAACGTGAGAATACCTCATTGTCCCTTGGTCAGACTTTAGTTCCCTGCACTATAACTCCAAGCAACCGACAAGACTGTAGTATTACGATGTTTTCGTCATATGACACTTTCTATTGCATTCTATCTACCTACAACGCGTGCCTGTTTCATTTATTGGTCTGTATTGATTAGAATGAACACTTTAATCTCATTTTTACATGAAAAATTTGAATTGGTTGAATGTAATAAATGCCGGAATCGAACAATTGTTGCTCTTATTGGCCAGATATGCATTATGAGAGGTTTTTTCAGGGTTGGCTGGATTGGACCCAATGGGTTTTTTCAATAAAACCCATGTGAAAAAACCCACATTTTGGACCCATTTTTGGGTTTTTTCAAAAAAAAAATAAAGATTTTGGCAGTTTTAATATGAACACGACGAAATAACATACAAAGAAATGCAGTTGAGTGGGTTTTTTCAAAATTTAAGACGTTTAACTTCAAACTATTTATTAAAAAACTAAGGAGGATTTTTAGATTTCAGGGATTTTTTAAAGTTAAATAGGTTCTTTCATTATTGTTCGTAAATTTACTATTAGATGGAGCCACAATAGATCGGCCAGGTGGCGCTTTTGTAATTTGCTTATATGTTTGTGATGTCGATCTTACTTTGTTATTCTTTTTGATTTTACATAGCTGTTGTTAAGCTCGTAATAAAGAGTTTATTTTACATTCGGAGTTATTCTTGGAGTCCCCCCGCACAGGCCTGGTCTAGAAAATGTTTAGTGAGTTATAAATCATCTCGTTAGTTAAGTGTTGAACATTTTTGGTGTCAGAAGTGGGATCGGGATGATTTAGTAGTGTTTGTTGATTAGTTGCTGTGCTTAGAGTATAGTTAGTTGGATTGAATTAGAAGGTTGTTGTGTTAAGGATAGTTGGATTAGGATTGGAATTAGAGGTTTGATGTGTTGATTAGAAGTGATGTTGAAATTTTTGGGTGTTAGTAATTGTTGTGTAGTTCACATGTTAGTGGATTAGTTTGTTAGTGGGTCTGTGCAGTGGGGATCGGATCAGGATTGAATCTTCGAATTGTGTGTCGGAGTTTTGGTTATAGGAGTAGTTCAAGTTTTGTGATAATTGTGTTGTTTAGTTGAATATTCAAGTAGTTGAGTTGAATCTTCAAGAGGATGCACTTTAGTCTTCGGTGTAGTACTTGGGTTAGTCTTCGTGTAGTTGGGTTAGTCTTCGTGTAGTACTTGGGTTAGTCTTCAAGTAGTTGTAAAGTCTTCAATTAGAGGTTGTTTAGTCTTTAAGTAGATGCCAGTTGAGACCTAGCGTTGGTATAGCTGAGACCTAGCGTTGGTATAGTTGAGAACTTTTGTGTTGGTACAGTTGAGACTTCGCATAGGGTAGTAGTCGGAGTATTGGACTTCAAGTTGTGTTTGTTGAAGTTCAGGTGTTCAGATAGTGCTCTTAGAGGTTGTGTTTCTAGTGGTTGTTTGAAATAGTGACCTTTAGAGTTATGGCTACTTCTATAAACTTGTTGAGAAAAGACGAATTGATAAGGTTAGCTGAGGAGTTAGGGATAACGTTAAAAGCTGACAAAATGATGGAGATTAGAAACCAAATTTTGGATAGTGAGGTGGTTAAACAAAGTAGTGAAGGTCTTGATAGCATAATTGAGTCGGTAAAGCAGGCTGTGGAGGATGAAAGAAGAGAAAAGGCCGATGAACGGAAAGAAAAGGCCGATGAAAGGAAAGAAAAAGCTGACAAGATAGCGTTGGAAAAGAGTAGATTAGAGATCGAGAAACTGAAAGCTTCTCCGATCAATCGTGAGGTTGAGCAGTTAAGGCTTAGTCAAATAGAAAAGGAACTAGAGTTGGAGACACTGCGTAGGGAAAAACCACTTTTGACAAATACGGGACCGGTGGTAGATGTCCTAGAAACTTTGATTAAAAGTGTAAAAACTCTTAGCATTCCCGTGCCTTCTAGAGCAGAGTCATTTCACTTGTTTTTTCAATCTCTTGAGAAAGCATTTGAAATTAAAAATGTGCCCAACGATCTAAAATCAGAAATTCTCTTGAATGTTTTGGGTGAAAGGGCTAGTAATGTTATGGCTCACATAAGCGCGGAAGATTTAAAAGATTATGATAAATTGAAATCTTTAGTGCTTAAAGAATTTCAAACAACACCGCAAGATTGCTTAAATCACTTTCGTAAGGTAGTTAAGTCCCCATCAGAAAGTTACGTGCAGTTTGCCTCAAAATTGGGAGCAATCTTTGAATATTACTGCCAATTGAGAGGAGTTAAGACTTTTGAATCTCTATGCGATTTAATTGTCTCTGATAGAATATTCTTGTCTTTAGACAAAGAATTAACTAGTCATATAGGAACCAAACAAGGAGAGTCCTTTTTCAAGCCCCAGGAAATGGGTCGTGAATGTGACATATTTGTGTCTACTAAACGATCGAGGGTCGACAGTGATTGTAATACAAGGGGTTCAGGTGTTAAAGTTAGGTATGAAGAAACTAAACCTAAAACCCCAAATTTTCGGTATAACAAGAATGTCTCCAATGTGTATGTATCGGGTATAAAAAATCATGGTTGTATTTTGTGTAAAACAAATCAAAATCACTTGCTGAAGTGCTGTCCTACTTTTAAGGGTTTGTCAGCATACGAACGATTTGAAGTTGTTAGGCAGAACAAGCTATGCTTTAAGTGTTTGTCTGCTGAGTGTTACGTTAAAAGATGTAGCGCTAAAAATTGCTTTTGTGGGAAACCACATAATAACTTGCTTCATTTTCCAAAGGCAAACAAAACTTGTCTAAAGGGTGAAGGTAACAAACCCAATGTTGAAACGAGTGAAACAACTCAGTGTAATTCCTCTGTTTCCAAATCAACCAAAATACCATCTGTGTTGTTACTAACTTGTACTGTATATGCTAGCGGAGTTGAAAACCCAAATTTCAATAAAATGGTACGTATTTTGTGTGATAACGGTTCAGAGAGAAGTTGGTGTACAAAATCCTTAGTTAACTCATTAAATCTAAAACCTATTAGAGAAGAGAGATTAACTGTTTTTTCTTTTGGCTCAACAAAGCCATCTGAAAAATCCTACGAGGTAGTGGAGTTGAAACTTGCCAGTAGGTATAACCCAAATAAATTTATTTGTGTTGAAGTTTTGGTAACTGAAACAATTACGGCTGCGAACGTTTCTCTTCCTAATACAAAAGTTCAAAAACTAGTGCAATCACGGGGGTTGGATTTGGCCGATTGCTGTGAGAACCAAATTGAGATACTAATTGGGGCCGATGTATTTTGGCAGATTGTTGAATCGTCTTTTGGTAAAATAAACCAAACGTTAACTTGTGTACCAACAATTTTTGGGGTTGCGTTACAAGGAAGTCATAAGGCGCAGGATCATAAAGTTAATATGGTAGCGTCCACAAATTGTTTTGTGGCTCCTACAGATGTTCAGGTATTGTGGGAATTGGATAGCTTGGGAATAAAAGAAAGGGAAGGTATGAATATAGTTGAAAAAGCTATAAGGGACGAGTTTGAGGAAAATTTGAAATTCGTGGATGGCAGGTACGAGACTGACTTATTGTGGAAGTTAGCTCCAGAGGAATTGGGAAATAATTACCAGTTGGCTAAAAGACAATTCGATGAGCTAGACAAGGGGTTTTCAAAAAATAATTGGGTTGCTGAAGAGTATGCGGAAATAATAAATAACCAAAGGTTAAGTGGAATTATTGATGAATGTGGCAGAGATGAGCTAGAGTACTTTATGCCACACAGAGCGGTAGTGAGAGAGGACAAGGAAACAACTAAAGTTCGGATAGTCTTTAATTGTAGTTCCAAGTCGAAGAACAATCTTTCGCTTAACGATTGCTTGGAAACAGGTCCAAACTTAAATCCCAATATCCTAGATGTGATCTTAGGGTTTAGAAGTCACAAGGTAGTATTTAATGGGGATATTGAGAAAGCTTTCCTTATGATAAGAATTTCAGAAAAAGATAGGAAGTTTTTGAAATTTCTTTGGTTTTCGGATAGTCCTAGTAAAGATTACAAATTTATGAGAATGAATAGATTACCGTTTGGTTGTAAAAGTTCCCCGTTCATTTTGAGTGCCACGATAAAATATCACATTAAAAAATTTGAGAAGAGTAAGCCGAAAGCATTCAAAATGTTAGATACATCGCTTTATGTGGATGATTTATTTTTTGGTGGAAACAGTGTTAGCGAGGCCTTTGAGTTGTCATCCGATGCTGCTGTGATCCTAAAAGAAGGCGGATTCAATTTGAGGAAATTGAGATCCAATAACAGGGAGTTAGAAAATTTATGGATGGAACACGGATTCTCAAAGGGTGACACAGAAGGAGTTAAACCTTTGAAAATCTTAGGGTTAAATTGGAATCCGTTAGAAGACGAGTTATCGTTAGAGTTAAACGGGTTAAGCGATGCCTGGAAAACTTTGAGGCCTAGTAAAAGAAGTGTTTTACAAACGGCTGCAAAAATGTTTGATCCTCTTGGGTTAATTTCTCCATTTTTGATACGTGTAAAGCTGTTGTTACAGGAAATTTGGGAGAAAGCGTGTGAGTGGGACGAGGATTTACCAGAGGACTTGTGGCAAAGGTGGGTCACTTGGTGCGGAGAAATCGAGAAATTGGTAAAAGTAAGGATCCCAAGGAATTGTTTCATGGATTGTATTAATATGCAAGTAGAGGTAAATGTGTTTTGCGACGCTTCTCCAAACGCTTATGGAGCAGTTGCATATTTTAGAGATACTGAAGTTAGTGGTAATTATAAGGTGTCCCTTATAATGTCAAAAAGTAGAGTAGCACCCCTAAAGAAGTTGACATTACCAAGGTTGGAACTTATGGCCATGGTGATTGGGGCTAGAGTAGGTAGTTACCTTAAGATTGTTTTCAAGGATAAAATAGGTAGAATAGCGTTTTGGAGTGATTCCTGTATCGCGTTACATTGGGTAAAGGGAAGTGCAGAACGATGGAAGGAGTTTGTGTCTAATAGAGTAGTTGAAGTACAGGAAAGAACTAGTCCTAGTGATTGGTACTATTGCCCTTCGAGTGATAACCCTGCCGACTTGCTGACGAGAGGAGTGGCAGCGGAAAAACTGCTAAGTTGTGAAAAATGGTGGGAAGGTCCCATTTGGTTAAGAAATGAAGGTCAGGGTTGGCCTGAACAGAAGATTAGTGGGTTATCAAGTGTAGACAGCGAGGAGGTGGTAAGAGAGCAAAAAAAGGAATCTGTTAGTACCTTTGTAGTTAAATTAGAGTCAGATGATAACATTTGGGACCGATTTTCGGTTTGGAGTAGACTAAAAAGAATAGTAGCTTGGTGTCTGAGGTTCATCGGAAATGTGAGGGGAGACAAGATCTCGACTCCTTATTTGCAGTGGTGTGAATTAAGACACGCGCACGATGTTATTATTAAAACAGTTCAAAGGAGTACTTACAAAGGGGAAATAGATGCCTTGGAGAGATCTAAAGTATTAAAGAAAAGTCCTTTAAATTCTTTAAACCCGTTTTTGGACAGTAAAGGTTTACTACGGGTTGGGGGACGGTTACGGAATGCGAATTTAGCAGAGACTGTAAAACATCAGCTTATATTGCCTAAAAACCACCCTGTTACAGTATTGTTGATTAAATTTTACCATCTTAATTACATGCATGCTGGGATACAGTTGGTTAATTCAGCTATGAAACAAAAATATTGGATTATAGGGGCAAAATCAGCAATACGTAAAGAATTAAGGAAATGTGTTATTTGTGCCAGATTTTCTTCTGAGCTCTCAAAACAGATTATGGCCGATTTGCCTTCTGCGAGAGTAAACCCTGGAAGAGCGTTTCTTAGGATCGGTACTGATTATGCAGGACCATTCCTAATCACCCCTCGGCGTGGTAGAGGAGTCAAGCCAGGAAAAATGTACGTATGTGTATACATTTGTTTCACTACAAAAGCCGTACATTTCGAATTGGCCAGTGATCTTACGGCGCAAGCGTGTATAGCGGCACTTAAAAGATTCATAGCCAGGCGAGGGAAGCCGATTGAAATATTTAGTGATTGTGGCACGAATTTTGTTGGTGCGAAAAACTACCTACAAGCGAGTACAATAGAGACAATTGGCAGTTATGTGGGTGATGAAGAAATAAAATGGTCAATGATCGTTCCGTCAGCACCCCATTTTGGTGGCTTATGGGAGGCTGCCGTAAAATCTATGAAATACCATTTAAGGCGTGTGGTTGGATCTCAGATCCTCACACAAGAAGAGTTTTATACATGTTTAACCGAGATAGAGGCAATACTTAATTCAAGACCATTGGTGGCTGCCTCGGAGGACCCAGGTGACTTTTCCATCATATCACCTGGTCACTTCCTCATAGGCACAGAAATTAAGAGAATTCCAGAACCTGATGTACAGAAATTAACCCTGCGTGAAAGGTGGAAGTTAATTTCACAGATTTCCCAGTCGTTTTGGAACGCATGGTCCAAAGACTACTTAACACAGTTGCAAGTGAGAACCAAGTGGAAATATCCTAGTGTCGATTTGAAAGTTAACGATCTAGTGTTGATTAAAGAGGATAACTTGCCACCACTGAAGTGGAGACGAGCAAGAGTGATTAATACTTTTAAAGGATCGGACAATAAAGTGAGAACGGTGAATTTGAAAACGGCTACAGGAGAATTTAAGCGACCAATTCACAAATTGGTTAAGCTTCCAGTGGATGATTAATTTGTTTCATTTTTTATTGTGAGATATTGTTATATCTAATAGATTATTCTTTCAGATAAATACTCGATTTCAGCTGATGACGGAGTCATGGGGGCCGAATGTTCGTAAATTTACTATTAGATGGAGCCACAATAGATCGGCCAGGTGGCGCTTTTGTAATTTGCTTATATGTTTGTGATGTCGATCTTACTTTGTTATTCTTTTTGATTTTACATAGCTGTTGTTAAGCTCGTAATAAAGAGTTTATTTTACATTCGGAGTTATTCTTGGAGTCCCCCCGCACAGGCCTGGTCTAGAAAATGTTTAGTGAGTTATAAATCATCTCGTTAGTTAAGTGTTGAACAATTATTCATTGGGTTTTTTTCATTATTGAATGGGTTTTTTCAAAATTTAGGAAGTTTTAAGTTCAAACAAAATTTAAAAAATTAAGGAGGATTTTTTTAAATTTCAGTGGGTTTTTTCAAAGTTAAATAGATATCTTTCAATATCGAATGGGATTTTTCAAAGTTTAGGATTATTTTTTAAATTTTAGTGTGTGTTTTTTTTTAAATTTAAACCGTTTCAGTAATTAAGGTGTGTTTTTACCCTTTCAGTGGGTTTTTTGAAAGTAAAAAAAGTTTTAACTCTGAAAAAACCCATTTAACTATAGAAAAACTGACATTATTTTGACATAACACATTTAACATAGAGAGAACTCACTAAAATTTCAAAAAACCCACTTACTATAGTAAAAAACCACTTAATTTTGAAAAAACCCACACTTTTTCCGAAAATACCCAGTTTTTATGGGTTTTATTTTCAGGGTTTTATTGAAAAAACCCAAAAAAACCCAACCCCCTTGGGTTTTTTCTAAAAAACCCGGGTTTTTGCCAACCCTGGGTTTTTTGCTAATTTTCACCCCATAAAACCAACTTGCGACCCCCTAACCTATACCAATTCCTGTTCGTCTTGATGTACTCTACCTATCCTACCCAGTTTGTAATAATTAGTGATGGGCAAAATCGATAATTTTAGGTATCGAATACTTTGGTATCGAATACTTATAGGTATCGAATACTTTGGTATCGAATACTTATAGGTATCGAGTACTTTGGTATCGAATACTTATAGGTATCGAATACTTTGGTATCGAATACTTATAGGTATCGAATACTTTGGTATCGAATACTTATAGGTATCGAATACTTTGGTATCGAATACTTATAGGTATCGAATACTTTGGTATCGAATACTTATAGGTATCGAATACTTTGGTATCGAATACTTATAGGTATCGAGTACTTTGGTATCGAATACTTATAGGTATCGAATACTTTGGTATCGAATACTTATAGGTATCGAATACTTTGGTATCGAATACTTATAGGTATCGAATACTTTGGTATCGAATACTTATAGGTATCGAGTACTTTTAGGTATCGAGTACTTTTTTTCAATGTCGGGAAATGAACCTGAAGGGACAATTTTTTTAGGGCCTATCCATAATCAGACTAATATTCAAAAAACTGAAAGCGATCCATCAAAAAGCCCCGTAGCTACGGGCCTGGAGGTGGATAGAGGCGAAGGATTTGGCGGGGGAAAAACCTATAGCCGCGTCAAATTTCTCTCACGGATTATCATCCGTGACTTGGTTTTTGGTTGGGAACGACTTGGGTTTGAGCGTTGCAAAATGAAAACGGAAACAGGCTGCGTTTGATCTACAGTAGGTATTATAAAGATTACTTCATTGAAAAATTTAAAACGAAATATGTCAATAAAGTATCGATACTTTTGTAGGTATCGAATACACTCGATACCTATAGGTATCGAGTACTTAAGTATTTGGTATCGATACCTGCCCATCACTAGTAATAATACCCATAAAATTGTTCAGGAAACAAAATACCAATACTCTAGCCAAACACCTCAAATCTTGAGATTTTCAATCAAAATAATGTTACTACCATTAAATTTTTTTGACGAATTCTCAATTAAGAAATCAAGAGTGGTTTACCAATATTTTCTTAAAATATGTTGATTTATCGAGGGATGTAACTATTTCCACGTGTGTGTTCGCCGGAAGAAAAAATAAATCGAATAAAACTATGTAGAAAAACTACAGTTTTCGTGAAGGAAAAGTAAAATATACACTGTTAAAAAAATTTCAACCTTTCACCTAAAAGCGGTTCAACAAAAGCTGCAAGCGAAAACTTGTTTTTGGTGCATGAAGTTTTCGGTGCATGAAAGCACCGAAAGCATGGTTCAAATTTTCGCTACATTTCGGTTGCAGCTTTTGTTGAACCGCTTTTAGGTGAAACATCCCAACCTTTCACCACAAAACCGGTGAAAGGTTTAACTGTTTTTTAACAGTGTAGTAAATAGAAAATAATGTTGCATAAAACCGTCATAACGCCTTTAAAACTAACTGTACATAATCTTTACAAAATCTGCATTGATCTGAATACCCTCAAAGCATTTGGTTCCCTATACCGAAATAAACTTCTATTAAGCCACTGCTTCGAATACCTTCACACACCCTTTCGTTAAACAACTACTACTCTTCCCAATGATGTTTTTCTTCTGATGCATCTCACCCCAATCGAATGCATACCTGACATTCCTTAGCTCCCGCCCCCCTGCTAAATCAATTATCTCGGGCAGCTTCTATTCGCCGCTTTCTTCTTGTTCGTGTGAAAACTTGTCGATACCTTCTACGAGACACGTAACACCTTTTCGATATAGTATAAAAGCTGATACAAAACGATGCAGTAACGACGCTTATTCTTTATTAATGGAGTTTATTGATTTTATTGGTAACCGATTGATAGACTGTATTTACATCATAACAATTAGAAATAGCATGTAAATATTGTTACGACTTTTCTGAATGATAACAATGCGAAAGAACATTTTATAGGAAGAATTTAATTATAAAATTTTTATTTTTACATTAAAACTATTTACATAAAATTGGATAAGCAAAAATACAAGGCCAAACTATTATTACTCACACAACTCTCTTTTAAATCACTGTCTCCATTTTCAACTCTTCTGTTCTGTCTAAAAAATATAAATCTTTCGAACTATCTCTTATAGTCACCTTTTTTTTAATTGCCAACAATAACTAATATCTTAACAAATATTACTTAGTTCACGTGCACTCAGTCTCTCTATTGACAGAGAAAGATATGACGTCATATCAGGTCATTGCAGCGAGGTCACTTATCAATTTTGATTCTAAATTTCAACTATATTTTCAGAAGGAACGTAAAATGATAGTTTGCAGAACCAGAGAAAACATCCCTTATTTTAGTTTACATAAATTAATTTAATCTAAATGTGGAACAAAAAGTGGGCATTCTACAACTTTTCTGCGTGCTTTTATTTATATAACAGGCTAAGCATTTAAAAATTGTCTAAAAGGAAGAGAAAATATATTGAAGTTTAGACATTTTTCGACGTCAATAAAAACAGTATCTTTATATATCAAATTTCAAAGTAAAACTGTCTCTGCGGACATATTCTGTCAAGTAAGCTGTTAATAATTTAAAGCCTACGTCGTCGGGCGTATTTTCAGCATTTTGGGAAGAGGTTTAAACTATTCATAACTTTCTATCTGACAGTAACGCCTTACTTGTATATTTGTAAATACTATTTCACAGCAGGTTTAAGTTGGTCATAAAGAAATTGTTCCCTCAACAATGATTAATAATATTTAATTCTTCATGCTTATTTCTTAGTCGTTCTAATAACTTCTTTTGGTTGGGATGTAAGCTGTTTCCCTTTCTGTCACTAGATTGTCAAACAATCTTTCCTATCTTATCGTAATAAAAAAACCAAATAGTCACAGCAATATATCACCACCTTTAAAAGATACCTTTTTGGAAGAAATTTTGAGATTTCTTTGAGAAATAGTGTTTTCTGCCAGATTTAGGTTGTAAGCCTTTAGAATTAAATGTAATTGTTACTTTTTGAAAAAGGACGAGAATAACTCTTGACTAAAACTTCTCACTGTTCGTCCCTAGCATGTTTTGGGTTTCCGAAAACAAGGTTTGCCTAAAAACCTATTACGTTTTGCATGACAAGGTTGCATAAAAAACGATTGAAAACCCTAGAAAAACCTTCTCGAATCCCCTCACCTGAGTTTCTAACCGTGTTTTAAGGTTTTTCTGAAAGGTTACTGCTAACTTCATAGGCGTCAACCCGCGCAGGTTGTTTTTACCTCGTCACAAGGTTTCAGGTTGTCAATGCTAGATATAAGATATTGAAGAAATCAGTTTATCAAAAAATCAGTTTAGTTGGTTTCATTACCGTGCGGGAACAGTTATTTCTCTTCCAAGTGATTATTACGATGAAGTAATTTGCTGTCTGAAGGTCTAAAAGAGACGCATGAACGATCATCCCAGCATAACGATGTTTTAACAACAACAATGATGTTACGAGCTAATGTTTAAATCTATTGATGGGACAGCATATGTCCGCCGTGTTGAAACACTCTTAAACCGTCAGTCTCAAAAATTATTAAAAATTACACAAATCTGAGTATGTCACGCACTCAAAGAGGCTCAGGGTTGGCAAAAACCCGGGTTTTTTTTAAAAAACCCAAGAGGGTTGGGTTTTTTCGGGTTTTTTCAATAAAACCCTGAAAAAACCCAAAGAAAACTGGGTTTTTTAGGAAAAAGTGTGTGTTTTTTCAAAATTAAGCGGTTTTCTCCTTTAAGTTAGTGGGTTTTTTCAAATTTTAGTGAGTTCTTTCTATGCTAAATGTGTTCTGTCAAAGTAATGTCAGTTTTTCCACAGTTAAATGGGGTTTTTAAAGTTTTTATACTTTGAAAAAACCCACTGAAATCGTAAAAACACCCCTTATTTACTGAAACCTGGTTTAAATTTTGAAAAAACCCACTGAAATTTAAAAAGATCATCTTTATTTTTTATATCTAGTTTGAACTTAAAACGTCCTAAATTTTGAAAAAAAACCCTTTAACAATTAAAAAAATACTGCACTGAATAATGAAAAAACCTATTTAACTTTAAAAAAACTCCCTAAAATTGAAAAAACACCATTTAATTTTTAAAACCTAGTTTAAATTTATTTATTTATTCTATTTATTTTATTCTATTTTAAATTATGAATGATAATGGATTCCAAATTAGAACAAACAGAGAATTGGAGATCCTAGTAAAAAATGAAACTATAACCCGTTTTATTAAAGGACAGAGACTGGCTTGGTTGGGTCACATTGAAAGATCGGATGACAAAAATAGAGTTAAAAGGACATTAAATTGGAAGCCAATGAGCAATAGACCTAGAGGGAGACCCAAAATGAGATGGTTGGATGATGTTCTTAAAGATCTTAGAACAATGAAAATAACCAACTGGAAAAAAAAGGCGTGCAATAGAGTTGCCTGGAATAAAGTAGTACAGCAGGCCAAGGCCCATCAAGGGCTGTAGGGCGACCAAAGAAGAAGTTTAAATTTTGAAAAAAAAAACCCATTAAAATTTTTAAAATATCTTTAATTTTGAAAAAAAACACATTTAATTTTGAAGGAACTGCCAAAATCTTGATTTTTCTTGAAAAAACCCAAAAATGGGTCCAAAATGTGGGTTTTTTCACATGGTTTTTTTTGAAAAAACCCATTGGGGGTAACCCAATTGGGTCCAATCCAGCCAACCCTGAAGAGGCTCCGATCCAAATTTACTCAAATTTGAAAACACGCATGTACTCATTTTTAAAAATGTGCAGATACTCAAAAATAAAACATCATGTACTTACTCATTTCTTAATTCGCCCACGACATTCTTATAAAGAGGGTGCAATGTGTTACAGTTATGATGCCCATATAGCCAAGTTACTATGACGTGGGAAGTAGACCAGTAAGTTGAGTGCTACATAACAACGTTGTGTTACACGTTATCAAACCAATTTGATGTTACTTTCGAAATACCGCAAATGTTTCAATTTTCAAATATAAACTAAAAATAAGCATAATTTGAGTGGTGACTATTAAATTGTTTGAAACTGAGTATGTCTGGTGTTTCAAAATTGAAAGCATTGGGTCGGCATATTTGAACCAAAAAGTTTCATACCAATATGAGAACATCGATTTACTCAAATTTGAAACTGATTTCTCTCAGTGAAGGGTTAAGATTGGTTATTTTGTAAGGATGTAAGGTTTACAACAAGGTTCATATAAAACCTTATATTGCTACATTGGTTTTTCATTGAAAAATGTTAACTTATAAGAAAGATTATCCCCAAGAAAATTTTACATACCTCGAAAGCTTCGCGGGTTAAAGGGATTGAGCATGGAAAAACTATCTCGCGTACTTCTTAATCTGAACCCACTGCCCATCACATAACGTTGACGAGTAGTTGTTTCACGAATCGCTCTCGTTAACTCGGAAAAAGTTTTGTGCGCCCCCTTAAAACTGTTTCACGCTCTGCGTGAGTTAGTTCAAATTGCTCAGTTGGGAGGATTTCCATCACGAAAAGCTCATCTCTGATGGAATAGCGCATCCGCAAAATATTCTTTTTCGTGCTCTCTAGAAGTGGTAAGAAAAAGGAGTTTCTTAAGAGAAATTTTCGGGAAAAGGATCATTTAGGGGAGTTTTATGTGGAAAGGTATAAGAGAGGCGAGGATAGATTTGGTTAGAAGAGACATTTATAGTTATTTTTTATGAATTACTTAAAATATTGCAAATGTAATCTTACCATAATAGTACTAGATATGTGGGTTTTCCGGAAAACTTTGAAATGGAAAATTTTCCAAGCCCATAAAATTATAATAAAGTATTGTTAAATTAAACTTCCGATCACTGGAGGCAACAAATTAACAAAACTGGAGGATCTTCATCCATTCTGGATGTTGTTCCTTTGAGATACACCCAAAAATAAAACACAATCAAAAACTAATTTATAGAGCATTGAAATCATGATTTAAAATGTTTAAATCATATTTATTGTTATATTATAACAAATATTTAAATTACTATATATAATGTATATAAAATGCCTGGATATTCAATTAAAATATGCCACATAAGGAGATATTATTTCATTATTCATTTATTAAATTGCGCTATGAATAACTGAAGTGAAAAAAAAATAGTATTTTAAAATTACTGGCAGGTGCATATTTCTCACAAAAAATGATATTGATATTTTACTATACTACTATTTCCGAGTTCCAATATACCACAAAGAAAGTCACGAAAAACAATGATCTCAATGCAAAAAAAATAACAATAACATTAAATTTATATCAAACTAGCAAAATGGATCTAATGAAACATAGCAAAAAAATAGCGTAAAATTTTCCGGAAAAACATAGTGGAAAATTTTCCGATTTTTATTTAAGTTTTTGCAGTTAGTTTTCTTGTGAATTCATTTATAAAATGATAGCTGTGAAAAAAATGTTACCAATCCATTATAAATAAGTAGCAAATCAATTGCAATATACTACATGAAAATTGGTTTCTAATAGTATGGAAACTTAAAGTCAATTGAATTTAAAGCTCAACACTCATACGCGTAAATATTAAGTTTTACATGCATCGAAAAATTTAAAAAAAATTTTTGATTCTAAATGCTGAATGATCTTTTAACACTGTACTAAACACATTGAATTTCAAGCATTTTTATTCGAAACTAAACAAATTAATTGTAAAAGGTCTGCACATAGAATAAATAGTAAACAGAAAAGCATGCGCAAGCTGGTTTTTCGTAAAAGGAATTTTAGAATTTTTAATATTTAGAATTTATTTTTGTTTGCATACTAATAGAGTATTTTCGGGTGACGTCACGACCATTTATTTTCTTCCTTGCTGTATAGGTCAAACAGTCTGTTGCTAAGGCCGTTGCTAGGTGCGGCGGTATCTGTTGCTGTCATGTGATTGCAAATACTCCAATAGAAGCATTCCATGCCCAATTATTTTCTTTTAATTGTTAACTGCTGTAGGTCAAACAATCTGTTGCTAAGGCCGTTGCTAGGTCCGAGTCATGTGATTGAAAATGCTCTACAGGGTGTGTCTGAAATGGTGCAACAAACAAACAGCTGTTCTGGAAACAGCTCTAGAAAACTGTTTGCGCACTCAAAAAACAAACTTTAACAGGATCTCAAGCGTTTAATATTGATTGTAGTTACGTGAAACTTTGGACTTAAGGGTTTTCAACTATAATCTTTCAGATTATCAAATTAAAAGAAAGGATTTCGAAAGAAAAAATAAGGTTTTGGCAGAGTTTTCACATTTTTTTGTGTTTTTTTTTAACTTTTTTCATAATAAAAACAAACTTTAAAGTGAAAACTTTTGAGATAATTTTAAAGATCATATTAAACCACAATTTTTGAGACCATAATTAAATTTTTACCAATTGTAGTTCTTCTACAAATAGAATTTTTCAATGATTTTTTTGGATTGTCACCCCATTTTTAACTCCCTGGGATTTGGTCTGGGACCCCCAAATCCTATGTGATTCTGACCCGTCTAGGTGTCTACTATCATCCCTGAAAGTTTGTTGCACCATTTCAGATACACCCTGTATAGAAAAAAAGAATTGGAACATATGAAACTTTGTCTCGCTTGAGAACTCTCTATTCGTTTGCTATATGCAGATTTACACCTTCCAGCTTTCAAACTGAACATTACGTCCCATACTTTATCGTGCATATAATTCAAAACGTCGTTTAAAAGTCGAGTTTTTATATGTTATTTCGTCCAAACACACCATTTAACTCAAATCAACCAGTTTGCATCTCTCGATGTTATAAAAGATAAACATCACACCTCACAGTTCAAACTACATACACAACCGACACAACGACTCCATAAAAGCGTCGCAAACACCTCCATTAAGTTCTTCCATGAACACAAACATCCTTATCAAATACAACTTCCAAAAAGAGCATTATTCCATTCCTGAAAGCGAAGAGAAAAAAAACTGGGTTCAGTTACACCATTTCCCGAAAAGTTCCAAATTCACCCCCATACCCCGAAGGGTGTTACATAGTCATCATCATCATAAACTGATATTTGGCAAGATGTCAAAAAAGAAGGGGGGCTTCCACAGTGATGATAAGGAGGGAAATTCCAGTCATTATTGCTCTCTGATGGCAACAAAAGAACGGGGCCTAATTTGCTGGCGGTCAAACGGGACGTTTGGAGCGAAAAAAAGCGCTACGGTATCGATAGTATTTAAATCAGGTGTATCAGAGAGAAAATTTTCCAAACGAAGCTGAAAAAGCGTTCTTTTTTGAATAACTTGTTTGACGGTTATGAAAAAATAACATTTTTCTGAAAGGTTTGTGACGTGAGGAGATGATTGATTTTCTCGTGAATGTTTTTTTTTCGTTTATACATCGATCGATATGTCATGAGAGTATCGTTTGATTGTTGGAGTATGTGTTCGATATGGGTTGATGGAATATATCCATCAGGGATAGGTTCGAAAGTTCTGAGATTTTCGCAGGTGTTCAAGATCAGTTCAGTCCAGGTACAAAAAGAGGCAAAAAAAGATGCTATTAAAAGAAGTTATTAATCAATCTATTGATGTGCTTTTGTTCACCTTTTCATATTCAAGAAATCAGGCGCAGGGGGTGGCACTCTGGACAGTTCCCTCCCTCAAATAGGTTCTCAAAATGAATAAAAACACTACTTTTACAGGTTTAATTTCAAAATATTTTCTAGGGGAGGATCCCCATACCCCCCAAAGGGGATTTTCAGTGATAATTTTTAGGAAATCCCCAATATTTTGGGTCAAAAAGTGTTGAAAAGTGCTCCCCTTAGAGAGTCTCAAAACGTATCTAAAAATGAGTTGAAACCAGCGTTTGAAATTGTACTGGATTGCTGGTCCGGGACAACTAAAAAACGGCTCGGACCAGTGGAATCAGAAAATCAGTGGTCCGCCGGACCGAAAAAATATCCCACCTGTTAAGTTATGTATTAATTTTTGTGTGCAATATCATTTGTTCAAGAAAAGTTCTTATTTTTTGACAATTAGTGCAATTGCATCCAATTTGTATGCCAATTGGAGAAGGTTAATTTTATCAAGTAGAGTATTTTATTTGTTTGTCAGTTAGTGAAATATTTAATAAATAAGATATTTTCAAAATTATTTGATTATTTAGTGCTATTGCTTATTTCTCATGAATTTGATTAGTTATTTTATATTAATTTTATGTTTACAGCTGGTAACTTATTATTGAATATGTATTAATTTTTAACATTACTATTTGGTACTCACATTCAGTGCAATAATTACTTTATAATAATATTTAAATTGTCCTTTTTAATTTGTCGGACCAGTAATTTTTGTTGCGGACCAGTAAGATTGGTAAAGCTTTGGTCCACAGGACCAGTGGATTTTTTCCCCAATTTCTAACTCTGGTTAAAACCCTACTTTTTCAAGTCAAATTTCAAATTTTTTTCTGGGGGAGGACCTCCATACCCCCAATGGTACTTACTACAAGGGGATCTTGTTTGAAAAAGTGCCCCCCCTTGGAGCCCCTTGGAGCCTGCACGAAATACAAGTGCTGTTTTTGAAAAGTATTAAATCATATTACAGACCTCATTTGATTTTTTTTACTTACGAAAGCTTGTGGGTTATGCTGCGTACAAAGGGGATTAATTACAAACATCAGTAATGGAGTACATAAGGAGGACCAGGGAAATATACCCCCCAGAATTCGGATTAGGTATACAAAAACAAATTAATACCCTTTGTTTGAGGCTCAAATTTAAAACAAATTTTTGGGGAAGACCCTCAGACCCGCTTTTTGACTTTGAACTTCATTATTCACAACTCTTTTACATTAAATTCTTCAAAATCAAAATATCTTACGTAAAAATATAAATCCGTGGGCTAAGGCATTGGCGTATATAAATGGGGGGCGAGGGAGCCAAGCCCCCCCCCCGAAATCTGGACTTGGTGTACCAAAACAAGCTTAAACCCTGTTTTTTAGAAACAAATTTCCAAACGTTTTCTGGGGGAGGACTCTCATACCCCCTTCCCTACTTGGAACTATTATTTTCAACTTCTTTTTACATTAAGTTAAAGTAATAAATTTGCTTTGGAGGGGGTGAAAAATAATTTAGGCCCCTCCCAAAATAAATTTCTATATACCCCACTGTTTCAAGGAAAAGTAGTGTAATAAACAGCAAAATTTCTAGGTGAGTTCTGTTGTTCTACTCCAGAGTAATTTTAGAAATTTGCACTAAAAGTATTTTAAACTCATTTTGAGATCCTTCATGTTATACCCCTTTATTACAAAATTTTTAAGGCAAATCAATACATTTCAAAATTTCTAGGGGTTCTGGAATTTTTAACTTCACCTTTTCATTTTCACGAAATCAGGTGCGGATACGCCTAAAATTAGGATTTCAAATCATTTTAAGATATTTTGGGCTGCACCCAATATAAAAAATTTGTGTCAAAATTTCAGGAGGGTTTTGAACCCCTAAAACCATCCCCACAGCCTCCTTTTTGATATCGCCTTTGAAATGATTGTAAAGCCAAATCCTTTTGAGAAAATGTAGAATTTTTTCGAGTGTACATCTTGTGACATTTTACATGAATTACCACGGATGAAATGTCACTAATATATGCCTCGTTCCCATCATCATTCCTTCCTATACTAGAAGTAATCAAAGATTGCATACCTTGCTTAACAACAACGGTTTCATTTTCAGTTAAAAGTCCTCCACAAATGAAGCGAACTTGAGACATTTTTGGTAAATGAAGCAATAGGATTATAAACACGTTCACAGCATGGAAATAGCCAATGCTACTAACTGCAAATGTGCATAGGGGCCATTCATTAATTACGTAAGGATGATTTTGGCAATTTTTGACCCCCCCTCCCCCCATGTAAGGGTACGTAAGATTTTTCAAACCCCTCCCCCCTATTCTTACGTAAGATTCCATTATGTTTCTCAAAACAATAAAATGTTAGAAACTCTCCGTTTGACGTAAATCAAAGATTTTTATTTTTCAATAGATAAGTAATATTCTTGCTGTCAACTACATATTACTATTATATTATTATCTCTTGATTAGAATAATTGGAATTTGTTTATATTAACTAGGAAAATCTTACGTAAGAATTGGTTTGACCCCCCCACCCCCAAGTAAGGGTATGTAGAGATTTTTCCAACCCCCCTCCCCCTCGGGACCCTTACGTAATTAATGAATGGCCCCATACGGTTTCAAAGAAAATTTTCGATAATTTGAATCATATGCTATTTCCATGCTGTGAACGTGTTTAAACCCTGCTAGATGCGGAGCAAAATAGTTGGTGTAGTTTTCTAAAATAGTTTGAATTAATATCGGGTATAAAAATGTATTCTTGGGTACCTTACTAAATACATTAAAATTATGTAAAATTTTTCCAAAATTGACTGACTAAAATAGAAAAATTCAACTATTTTTAAACCAAAAGTATTAAAGAAAAACGTTATAGTTAGGAGCCAATTCACACTCAACTTGCACTTTCTTCAAAAAAACTTTTAAATACTATTTTTTATCAGTATAAAAATGGTTATTATAATTGTTACTAAAAAATTAGGTCCAAACGGCACACCACGTAAAAAAAGATGCCGTTATTTTCCCAAAAACTCAATTTTTTGAACTCCGGAAACTCAAATTCATTTTAAAAAAGTAATTACTCATTCACGTTTTCTCTTGAGAATTCAATTTTCTATAAACTTACTACGAAATATTTCCCTTAAATTTTTGAAAAGGAAAGAAAACGAGAAGATATTTTTCCCAATTTTGAACTCGAATAAATGAAATTTATGAGGCTGTTTTCACGATTTCCCTATCTTCATCGCTTTCACATCTTAAACGTGGACATAAATTAGAGCCGAGCTTATTAAAACTATGAATTGAAACGATTCGGAAAAAACAACAAATTCACCACGCGAAGTACTTAAATGTCACTCTTTCATTATGCCCACGTTCCTAAACTCTTAAAAACGCTTTTACACAAAAATATGGACACTTTAGTTCAAATCCCTAAGCAAATATCTCAAAAAAGAGCTGTTTTTCACCATCTCCCTCTCCTCGGCACTCCTTACTCCTATGAGACAGTAGCGCGCGGCGCCACTGTCGCAGCCCGTTTTCCCGTAGGAGTTCGAAGTTGAAACGAGGCGATATTAAAACCGTTATAAAAAAAATCGCACACATAGGATCGATGAGGACTTTTGGTACATCAGTTATAATGATGTCATCTACGTCTGTACCAATTTTCAGCTCTATGCGAATTTTTCCGAACTTTCGCCTTTTTTTCGTTTATTTTTGACTGGACTAGTAAAGGCAAACGCCAGGGACGTAGTCAGTCGGGTATAGAAAAATTACCTCACTTACAAAAAAAAATATCTGAAAGTTTCTTTATATTATGACTAAATCTTTTCATGATATTTTCAAAGAAATTTTTTGCATTGAATGTGAATCTTGTGAATTTCAATTAAAGTCAAGTTTTAAATAATTTAAAGCTTTCCAAAAGTGTTGAAAAATTTCTGCATTTCTATTTCCTTAGCCAAATTACGCATGGAAGTCTTCTTAATGAGTGTTCCTATTTTTTTTTATTTCATTTAGAGCCGAATATTTTAGATAAATAATAAATTGCTGTTCGAGTTTTTTTTATGGAGAAAATGTCTTCTTTGAGTTGTTTGTGGCGCCACCTGCCCGACTGGAAACAAAGCTTGTAATGTGTACTTAAAACATACGAATTTACGACGAACGACGATATAAAACTTTATTGAAAAAAATGATACAAAAAAATATTTTATTTTTTAGAAATTTGTCTTTTCATAATGCATTAATTTAGCTCTTCTCTACTAGGATTTATCTACCACGTTTTGTCAAAATTGTAAATTACTAGATAACTTCAAAATTTTAAAGTAGAAAATATCTTTTCTGAATTAGGTATTTTGTTTACTGTTATTAGTCAAAAAATATGTTATTGGGTTTGGTAAGAAATTGAGCAAACTATTCTTATGAACAAAATGAATTGAAAGAAGAGTTCAGTAAAATTGCGACAGATGGCAGCACCACAAAAGTGAGCGGGTCAGGTTTACAGCAGAGATAGAAAAGTGTCTGTAGAGAGGATGGTTCTAGATTTTCTCCCCTTTCTCCCTAATCGAGGAGGGAGAAAATCCTGCTTGGCGAAAATATTTTTTTTTCAATTCTGTCGCAACAATTAAAGACTACAACATTATAAGAATTTATAAAAATACAATGAAGAAAATTCTCTTCAACATCATTGTACTTGTCGAGCCTGCAGTTCTATATTATATTCAGTAATATCCTAACATTGAGCTTTGCTTACATTTTTAGATTAGAGTAAAGATATAAGAAACAAAATAAAATGGAAAAAGTGATCGTTTAAGCGAATAATACTGAGCTAGAAGAAGAGAGGTGGCTCCTAATTAAAAATATTTATAAATTAGAGCACTGGTTCCTAAGTGGGCGGTACCGCACCCTAGGGGCATTAAAGCATTCTTTGAGGGCTGTGATGAGTGATAAAAAATGGGGGGAGGCGTTATTAGAATTTTAAGTTGAAACGGAAAATTTTCAGGGGGGCCAAATTTCCTTTGAACGTAGCAAAGGGGTATATGCCCTGAATATCACGCAAAGGGTTTCTGTATCTTCAGGACTAAGTAAAAAATTAATTTTGAATAAATTTTTATAAAAAGGTAGAGTCGTAATAATTATCCTAATTATTTCAAATTAAATTTTAAGATGCATACATGAAAACTTTTAAATACTGTTTATAAACTAGCTTAAAAAAATAAATTTTGTCTGGTTATGAATTAGTATACAAAACGTTGGTATTTAAAATTCTATTAAAAATAAGAGGCAAAGCTTTATAAGGGGGAGTGGGAAGGGGGAGTCAAAAAGGGGGCAGTGGTCCTAAAAAGTTTAGGAACTTATGAATTAGGGAATGCGTCATTTCCCTACATCAGTAGTCTGTTCACTTAGAATTGGCGCCTGAAACAGGATCAAAAACGCTCTATAACGCTCATCACACAACTTCAGTGACCGATTCTCTTATACTAGTTTACTTACTTATTACTTTATAATTATTGTCATTGCACAAGAAAAATTTTCAATTTTACAGTAGTAGTAACTGCTACGTCTCAGGCGCCTATTCTAAATGAACAGGGTATAGTCACAGCACCAACATTATATTTTTTATTAATTCTGGCGCAATATGATCATACTTTATTCTTGCGCCATGAAACAACAACTAAAATTAAATAAATTTATTAGAAAGTATATTAATCAGAAAATTAAGTACGATTTCTCTAAGATTCGATTCCTGCTGGAATCGATTCTTTCAAGGGATCGATTCCTTAAAATTGAATCCAAGCCATTCGATTCCTTCAGAAATGTTTAGAACCCTACCCTTAAGGCAGATGGGGCAGTGGGAAACCTTTGAAAGTGAAAAGACAAAGAACAAGTTTTTGGGAGGAGCAGGTTTTGTTGAAATGCACGACTGATTTTTTTACCTCGGGCAAATTAATTAATTCCCATCATGTGACATCCCAAAAATGTAGGTCCGGAGGGGCATATCTTTTCAAGCGGATCGCCTGTTTTTCTGGTTGGGTCCCCCTCAGGCTTCGAATGGATCCTTGACCCATCGGAAAGTGTCCCATCATCCTACTTGAACGACAAAAATGGAGAAATCACGTGATTTCAGTTACCAACTCATTGAGTTATATCAGTGGCGGATCTAGGATTCGGTTTAAAGGGGGGGGGCTAAGAAATTTTTTTCAAAATCAAATTGAAACTTCTCCACGAGCATAATAATGAAAAGATTTTAAATAACCGTGTTCTAATTATCTTAAGGGGGCCTGGGGGACTTCTCCCAGAAAATGCTTGGAAATTTAAGTCTAAAAAACAGGTTTTCAACATCCTAAATTTAATATGTTTTTTTGGTAGGATTTTTGCATTTCTACGAGCTAATTATAAAAATAGATGTAAATAATAGAGTTCTAAGTACCGAAGGGTGGTCTGGGAGTCCTTCCCCAGAAAATTTTTGGAAATTTGACCCTAAAAAACAGGGTTTTAACTTGTTTTGGTACAGTCGCTTCCCCTTACATACGCCCTCGATTTCTATCCTCCCCTTTTTCTCACGACTGTTAGTTATCGTTCCTTTTAGCCCCCCTGGATCCGCCAGTGAGTAATACTTTATGCAATATAAGTCATCCTTAAATCTGAACAGATTTAGTTGATCTAAGTATGGAAAATAAATAAATAATAAAATTATAATTTGAGAAAATTATTTCTAATAAATAAAGCTGTTTAAAATAATAATATTTTCTTATAGGAGGTTAGTTATCTGAAAAATATTATTTAAACTTGAGTGTCATGAATTTCCTTAGATATGTCACGACGATTAAGTTTTTCTATTACAAATTTTATTAAACCTAATAAAAAACTATTTGGTGTTTATCAATCGCTTAGTGCTTTAAATACTACAATTTACCAACACTTTTTTTTATCAAATGACGGTGGTATTTTTTTTAATTTGCTTTTTTTTATTAAACTTAAATAATAGATCAATAATGACGAAACTTTCAACAAGGAAATCACATTGATAAGAAAATATCTCATCCGATAAAATCAAAAAGGTGCAAGATAAAAGTTATCCGAGTAAAAACTTTTAAAACGACCAAGATAAATAAGATGAAAACAGACACGCAGGTATAAATTATTGTGTGTGATTTTAAATCTACAAACACTATTATAAAAGAAGTAGTAAACTAAAAACTCGAAATCTACAGACAAGCCTTTACATCTGTAGTTGCGACTTTCTCCTTTGAACCTGGCAGCACTTTGAAAATGAATATCGCTCTGAAGGTTACATCAAAAATGCGCAGTGTATAATCGTTCTTCCCATTCACTTAAACAGGAGTTAACTAGAGAGTAATCGCTGTATACAACAATCTTTAGGAGTTTTGTGCTTAAAAAATTCATCTACATTTTTCACGGTTAGTAACTATTCCGCTAGACTTCAGTTATTTAGGCACTAACTAAAAGTAATGACGAAAAATGTTTTCATGACATTTCTAACATTACAAAGATACAACTATCATGATACGATGCATTTTAACTGTTATTTTTGAGCATGTATCATCTTTTATTTATTAGGTTGTTCATTAGATGAGCCAAATTTTTCTGATCGCGTCAAACTTTCATAGTATGGTCAACAGAATAAATTCTTCATCTAATTGAGCTTCAATGACAATGTACGTGTAGTTTAGAGAGCGTTTTTTCCCCGTTATGTGAGTGGCGTTTTCCTCTTTCAGAGAGACGAAGCGCTCCTAGTTTCGAAATAGTACTATCAAAAGCTCTAATATCAAGAGCGAATACAAGGGAGGAGCTTTGTTGCTGCAGCCCCCCCCTAGAATTAAATTTTTTTCTTCAATTTCTGTAAATTTCTTCAGTTATTTGGTCTTTTCATATTTTTTTTCATGAAAATAGGTAGTAATAGATAATTTATGATGTCAATTTCAGAGAAATATTTTAAAACATGAAAATTAAGTCATTTTTAAAACTAGAAGGTCATGGCATCTTCTTCTTTACACGTTTTAGGCACCTCAGCTCCCCCCCAGATATTTTTTGGAACGAATAGATTCTAATTCGGTTGGATACGATAGGAATCATTATTTTAGAGAAGACATCCTTTAGTATTTTAAACTCATTTTTATTGGAAATTAAAAAAAACATTTTTAAGAAAATAACGTTCAGATAGAAACATTTATAATAAAATGGTCTAAAAATGAGCGAATCCCGAGGTCATATTCGGGGACAACATAAGACATTCTCATCAAAGAAACTTAAAGACCAAAGTCGTTCCAATGACTATTTTTCTATTTAAAGATGAGCTTACGTCAAGAATTGAAGAACAAGATAATTTTCATAAATTGATTTATTAAAACGTGTCTACACCAGGGGGTGTCACTCAAGATAGTGCCCCCCCTTGGAAACCCAAAAAGGTTCTCAAAATGAGTAAAAACCCTACTTTTACTACCTGTCTAATTTCCAAATTTTTTTCTGGGGGAGGACCCACATACCCCCGTTTAGTACCACAAGGGGATCTTCAGTGATATTTTTTTTAGGAAATCACCAATATTTTGACATTTGGGGTCCAAAAGTAAAGGTAATAGTGTTGATAAGTGCCCCCTTAGACTCAAAACGTTTCTAAAAATGAGTTAAAACCCTAATTTTACACGTCAAATTTCAATTTTTTTTTCTGAGGGAGGACCCCCATACCCCCAATGGTACCACGAAGGGATCTTGTCTGAAAAAGTGCCCCCCCCCTTGGAGCCGTGCCTATACGAATATTTTATTTATCCTTTTGAGTTATTTTCAATTATTAATGGTTATTTTATCATTTTGAGTTTAGGAATGCACTTTAGCAGAACGCATAATTATAGATTAAAACTGATTGCCCTTAAGTGCAAAAAATCATTTAGCAGACAGTAGGTACAAGGTTGAAAATTATCTTTTTGCGGTATCATAGTAATAGTTAGAGAAAAAAAACTTTTCCGTGACACTCCACTTTTGAAATGATCCATCAGTTTTCATTTCAGATTAGATTACAGGTTCGTTTTATTCCCTAGCTCCACGCACATATAGCCCGGCGTGCCCCCTTGAGTGATTCAGAAATTTAAAAAAAGGACGAAATCAGAGGATTTACACGAAAAGTACAAATTCAATAAATGGTTCAAAAATAATTTTGGTTTGGGCTGTCCCGAGCAATTGAGGATATTGGGGGTGAGTGGAATATTGGTTGGTTAAAGCAACAATTCTTGTTTAAAAGCAGCCGAATTACGACAAAAACATAATTTTAATTGGGAGGATAATATAAATTATTGTAAGAATGAAAGATGTGAGTTTAAATTATGACAAACAATTCTCGAAAAATAATACAGAATGGTTGCTTGAATTTTCATGAAAGGATTCTACATAAGTTGGAAACAACTTTTTGAGATAATAATGTTTACAGAGCAGCCTAAATTAAGTTTAAATTGAACAGGAAGGTTTGCATATTATTAGTTAACTCTTTAATTGGGAAGGTTTACATCAGTGTTTCCTAATAACAATAGGGGACAATTTGATTTTCTAGGGAGGACAATTCAAAAATTTTCAACCATATTGCCCCCCGGTGGTTTATGAACTACCAGATTGTATTAACTTTTCAAGAAGGATTTTCTAAAAAGATAACTCTGTAATATTAATTACCAAATCTGTAAATGAAAAGTTCTTTCATCAAAACTATTTTTTATTTCAAATTTATACATTTTTTCCCCTATTTTTTGTTTTGAAAATCAACTTGCTAGTTTTCTGAACCAAATAAGTTTTTCAAAAATTAACCAATTAAGTTTTCAATTGAATATTAATTATAAACTTAAATCTTATTAAAATCTTTAACTTTAATTGAAAATTAAAAACTTAACTCAAAAATCAACCAATTAAGTGTTTTAATCGAATGTTACATTTTTGAGTGTAAAAATTTAAGTGCAATCTTACATGGGGGCATGGAAAATTTGGAAAGGTTTTGGGGTAGGGCATGAACACACAAAGGTTGGGAAACCATTTCGAATTGAGATCCTCTTTCTTGTAATAATCAGTGTGTGATAATGATGTCTCGAAGGCATTCATGGTTCTCAAGAAAACTTTCTCGCTAGCCACCGAGTGTCGCAAACAGGGTCCATCAACTGACCTAGATCCATTACTGAACCATCTATCTCTCTGCCAGTTTCGACATAAAGCACTTTTTCTATCAGCTGGCTTTTTCTATCTACTCAACAAAATGATTAGACATTATCACATCTCTCAGGAAAGAGCTCTGGGCTCCTCGTAACTCTCCTTATCACATATATTCCCAGTCAGATTTAGGGTCCGGCCACAGTCGCTGAAAATCGTCCCACGACCCATTAAGGTCCTTATTGTCAAGCGGATGGGAGAAAAAAGGAGAAGATATGTAGTAGACTACTCCTGTCAGGGCCGCGTAACTAGACTTTTTTTTCGGGGGTTGACAAAAAAATTTCTTAAAACTTTAGTTCGATTTTGTTGCTGACCTAGGTAAGAAAACAGCTGCGGAACCAGGATTTGGTTTTTGGGGGGCTTAGAATTTTCAATATCAAAATAGTTTCTAATATCCTAAAAGGGGAGGTTTGGGGGTCCTTCTCCAGAAAATGTTTGGAAATTTAAGTCTTACAAGCAGATTTCAACTCGTTTTGGTACACCTATTCTGGATTTCGGGCATACATTTTCAAGAATTTAATTTCCATTTTGGTTTGATTTTTGCATTTTGACTAACTTTTTACAAAAAAATTGTGTAAATTATAGAGTTTCAAAGGGAGGTCTGGAGTCTTCCCCCAGAACATTTCTAGAAATTTGACCTTAAAAACAGGATTTTAACTCGTTATGGAGTCACTTTTCCCTTTTTTTTCCTCCCCCGAGTTCCCACTTCCCCTCTTTCTCATTGTTAGCGCCTATTCCTATTGAAGGGGGGGGGGTTAAAGCAATCCGAAGAGGACCACTTCTTGTAAGTCCCAAAATTTTCAAGGAACGACTGTAATAATAGATTTTAAAATTTCAAGAAAAATTTTGAATTTTGAACCATAAAAGTAGGCGAATTTTTAAGGAAAAACAGTAAGTAAAAAATTGATGTCAAAATTTCGGGGGGGTTGAACCCCCAAAACCCTCCCCTTGGATACGCCCCTGACTCCTGTTCACTCTTAAAACGACAGTCTCAAAACTGAGTAAAAAGCTCAAACTGGCTAAAAATGAGCTTAAGATGTTTCGTTTTTGAGTATGTACATTTTTAGAAATGAGTATATTCATGTTTGGGAGCATCCATAAATTACGTGAGGTCAAAAAAGGGGGGGAGGGGTTTGGAAAAATCTCACCAAATCTCACCAAGGGGGGAGGGGGGGTCGGTGAAAAACTCACGTCAACTTTTTAAGTTCGAAATTTAACGATTTTTTTAAGTTTGAGAAAGGAATAATACCCACAGATAAGATACTGTGGTGATTTTTAGGCGGAATAATGTTCTTTTCCTCAAAATGCAAACGAATTGGATAGAAAATTATTTTTAAAGGTTGTAGGTAAATCTCACTTGGGGGGAGGGGGGGTCCAGCAAAATCTCACTAAATCTCACCAAGGGGGGAGGGGGGTCCAGATTTTGGAAAAAACACCTCACGTAATTTATGGATGACCCCTTTTCAAATTTGAGTACATTTGGATCGGAGCCAGTTTGAGTACTTTTTACTCAGTTTTGTTGTAGTCTACTACATATCTTCTCGAGTCCTCTTCTTTCTCCTCTCCTCTTGAAGAGGTATACTTAATGGGCCACGCGATGATTTTCAGTGACTGTGTTTGGACCCTTTAAGAGAGTAGGTTTTCGATGGTCGTCGCTTCATAGTCTTTTTTCTTTGTTTTTATTTATTTATTTCGTCCCCGTTTTCCGTCGCTATCGGGGATGGGATTCCGTCGGCGTTTTGTAATTATTAGTAGAGAGTACAAGGTTAGTGTCATAATAAAGGAAAGGTGGTGCCTTAATGGAAGAACCTGTTTTTCGGTAGAATTCGAGAAAAACTCTTTTCTCAGGGATAAGGAGTTGGTTGCCTAAAACTGAAGATTGAGATGTTTCGGAAAGTGAGAATACCTTGCCCCTTTTAATGAAGTGCACCAAATAATACATTATTTAGGATCCCTCCCAGGGGGTGAACATCCCACTAGTGATTAACCACCATTAAACCAGGGAGCGGCTCCACCCCCCTGGGGGGCGTTGAAAATGTAATGAAATCTCGAACACTGTGGTAATATCCAGTATTTATGCATGTTATCATATTTATCATAATAATCATATTTATCATTTAACAGCATTACAAACATCAACTTAGGGCAAACAAGGATTTGGGGAATATCAGCGGTAAATTGTTTTCTTTTGAAAATTTTACTTATTTTAAAAGAAAAAGTTTTTCATAAGGGTGCAAATATCACACCAATAAACAGTCATTATAAATTATAAATTGTACGCAAAAGATAGACCATTAGGATAAATTAAAAGTGTAAAATTATGCATTAGAAGAGTAAACCATATTATCTTATAATTATTATTTTCAAAAATAAAAGCTAATAAAACAATAAATAAATCACCATATTGATTTAATATTTTGAACTTTTTATTATTATAACTATAAAATTTAACCTCTTCTAATTATCTTTAGAAATTAAAAGGTCCATAAAGGTTTAAAGCAATGCGCTTAAGTTTACAAAAGCGATAAATTTTTCATTTTACGATGAAACGTTTTCGAATAACCAGACAAGCATCTCTGGAGGACAAAATGGGCCGTCTCTGTAGGAACTACTTTAGAAAAGATAAAGCCTATTTATAGAAAATGATGATAATGAAACATCTTCCGTTTAAAATCTAAGACGCTGTGGTCCTGTCCCGATGTTTCTTGGTACACTTTGAACTCGAGATAAGGCGAAACAATAATGTTATGTTGTTTTAGGAAAAATCATCTAATCTTTGGTGTTTGGTCCATCAATTTTCTTCTTTTTCCTTCAAAACCGATAGTTTGTAACAAATTTGGTTCATTTAGCATTGAAGTCTCATATTTGAAATATTCCTTAATATACTACAATGGTGACTCAAAAGTTAATTTGGACTCATAAGATGGAATAATCTAAAATGTATTAAGTAACTGAGAATATCCATGGTTGTGTCAACATTGGGGCAGTTGGAACCGCAATAAGGAAGTCGCATGTGTCAGATTTTCAAAAACAAACAAGTGTTCCGTATTGTTTTTTGTATGGTAAAATGAAATATCTAGTCAGTTTTTCAAAAAAATGTACAGGTAATTAAATATTTTAATTTAAAAGTCGAGAAAAAACACGTGACTGAAAACGTTTATTGTTTAAACTATAAGATGACGTCAACAATAATACCATCAACTCCATTGCTTTACAACAATGTTTAATATAAGATGACGTCACATCCTAACTCTTGGTGTTTTCGCGCGCTTTTAATAAGGGGATTTTTGTTAATTTTTTTGGCAATCAAAAAATTCCTCGATCGGCCTCAAATTTTGGGTATAGTTGTTTATTTTTGCAAGAAGAATCGAATAAAAAATAAAAAAAACATGCAACTTCCTCATTCACTGAAACTAGGTAAGTGACCCAGGAGAATCCAATGAGATTACTTACAGTGCCCCTAGCAGCGAAATTGATTGCATTGACAAAAAAATATAAAGAAAAAGAAAAATATACAGGGTGTATCTATCTGAAAGGGTGCAAACAACTTTCAGGGATGATAGTAAGTAACTCATCAAGACGAACCAGAATTGGTATAGAAAGGAGGGGGGGCGCAAATAAGTTTTAAGCCCCGGGGTGAAAAAAAGAAGAAAAAATTGCATATTTGTGCAGGAAGAGACAGAATTGTTCGATCCGTAATTTTTTGCATCAAAATAATAAAACTAGTACTTGCAAAAAGTAATTTTAACTGTAACTTTTTCAGGAAGTTATATTTTCGTAGCGAAAGAAGTAGCATATTCACAGATCCTGCAAGGTTTTTATACTTTGATAACAATGCGCATGCGTATGGACTTGATTTTTGCTGTTTTTTGGAAATTTTAATAAAGTATTATCTGGGGATAGAACATACGAACAGCCGCATGCTACGCAGGCACCCTACCACTGCTCCAGCGGGGATTCAATAACTTAAAAACTTATTAGTTATTAGATGTTATTTCTTTGTGACGCATGCGCATTATATCAAAGTATAAAAACCTTGCAGGATTTGTGAATAAGCGCGAAAAAGTATTATTTCAATCAATCTTTTTTTAAATACATGTGCAACCAAATCTGGCAACTTATTAGCAGTTTGGCGCATTGATCTTAAATTTATAATCACTCAATATCAATAATAAGTATCTTAAATTTTTGAATCTCAAAAATGTTAAAAGCTATATGCGTCTAAATTGCACGATGTGATCTTATTTCTAAGTTTGGCCCTACGATTATCTTTAAAAACATTAATAATACCTAATACATAGAAATTTGAGTTACCTTAAGATTCACAAAAAAGTATTTGGCGATCACAGATTGGCGACATTTTTTTTCCCTGTCGAATGCAAAAGTGTTACTGGGAAAACTATCTTAGTAGAAAAAGTAATATTTGAAGTTGATTTTTCAAAATTACTACCGGCAGTGGCGTAGACAGAGGGACTGCAACGGGTCTTTTGCACCCCCCCCCCACCAAGCCGCAAACCTTTCTCTTTGGGAAATTAAATACTATTTCAGAATTTCTTTTATTCCCCTATTCCCGAAATTATGATTAGGTACACCAAAACAAGTTAAAAACCAGTTTTTTAGGTTCAAATTTTCAAAAATTTTATGGGGGTGGACCCCCAGACTCCCTCGGTACTTGTAACTTTATTATTGCAACTCTATTTTATATTAAGTTTGTCAAAGTGTAAAAATTCTACCATAAAACCTGTATCTGAAATTTGGATGAGGCGTAGTACCAAAACGAGTTGAAAAATGGGTTTTTTTACTTAAATTTCTAAAAGTTTTTGAAACCCCCTTTTAATAGATGGAGCAGGATAATTCCCTACCTTTTCCATATTAAGATCATCAAGAGGATTCAATTGGATTGTGAAAATTCTTACAAGGAAACATTCTCAGGATGAACTCACAGAATTGGACGAAAATTTTACAGGGGTTAGTCTATGACTTAAAACACCTTCTGTAAAAAAATTAGCTGCTGAATTACAGTAGAAAAGCTGTAAAAAATTATTGAAAATTGTCATATTTAACGCCAAATGTAACCCTACAAGGCGAGAAACGCAGAGAGAACGCCAAATGGTAGAATGAACTGGCCGTGTTTTCTCTGTTGCCACTTATAAATGAGCGAATAAAAAAAAGTTCATCAAATGCAAAACAGGAATAAAAATTAATTAAAGAAGGAAAATTAAAATAAATAACGCATGAAGCAATACAAAATTATATGCAAATTAAAAAGAATCCAACATCTATTTAGCATTTAATTTTTAGGAGTTATCTGTTTGCCGCATATTTTTTAAAAATGCATTGGAAACTGTATATATTTTATGGCACTGTCTAAATCCACGAAAGTAACAACTCAACTCTAACAAATTTCGCTAATAATTTAGCACGGGCCAACTTTCGTGGATTTAGACACTTAGAATCAAATTTCTCATTCCATCCGATTGGAAAGTCGCCAAGTGGTGCTAAATGAATGTGTTTGGCAACTCAGAACCCAAATTTCAAATTTAAATAACTCCTCTCCTATTGAAATTCAGCAGCTAATTTTTTCACAGTAAGTGTTTTGAGTCATCTTCTTATGCCTGTAAAATTTTCGTGCATTTCTGTGAGTTCACCCTAAGAATGGTTCCTTGTTAGCCCCCCATAAAAAAAAATCTTGGATCCGCCCATGCTCATATTTATGATTTTAAGTAAATAAAGTGTTCTTATCAACACATTTCATTTATGAGTGTTAATGAAATACTTCGTTCTAGTCACAGAGAAAAATCCTAACAGAGGGTCCAAAACGATGTATTCACAAGTTGAATGGATGTGAGGGCGCCAAGAGTAACTGTAAATGATTGACAGAGAGATCGGCAGTACATTTTGGTGACCGAACCTGTGATTGGCTGTCACTCAATCTTCTATTTTCGAAGGAGAAGGAAAAAGTTTTTCACAACCAATCAGGTTTTTTTCCCCGCCTCTCGTGACGTAGATGCGATCGCAGCCCCAAAATAGCCCCACATCCATCCAACTTTTCGATTTCCATTAGCGCCTATGGCCACGGACTCTCTGTTCTGTGGTTCTAGTTTGCTGTTAACAATGGATTTCCTTGTTTCATGATTAAAATACACCAATAATTTAATATTAAGTTATTCACTCAGTGAGAAAAAATTAGTGTAATTCAAAACCTTAATTTTTTTTCTTTCATTACGATATCATGCATCCCCCAAAAATATAATTTCTAGCTACGCCACTGACAACCGGAATCGAACCATTGTGTCTCTTCCTGCACAAATATGCAAGTTTTTTTTGCTGATTTCCACCACTTAAAACTCATTTGCTACCCCCCTTTCTATACCAATTCTTGTTCGTCTTAATGAGTACTATCATCCCTGAAAGTTTTTTTCGCCATTTCAGATACACCCTGCTAATGCATCCTCATCATCGCTTTTTTCACACCCTCAGGTAGAAAGAATCACAAATCACGTTCGCATCTCTTTTTCCACAATCCTTTATCGAAACTTAACGCACACATGGCTTTTTCGCACAAATTTCTCATGATTATGAATGTTTTATAACTTACCTCTGCTGGCATCCGGTAAAGAAGGCACGCTTGTAAACGCACGTTTGTCTGGTAGTCAGAGCAGCGGATCAGCAACCATGCAGTGGATTATTTTGACGGCTGTTCTTCTTGGAGCCACATGTAAATATTATTATCATCCGTAAACTTTATTTCGTCAAATTGCTTTGTCTAGTGTATCTTTTTTACCCTATAATAATGCCATCCGATTAATTCTAATTTTAAAAGTTGTGTCAATGAAATTATGATTGGAGTATTTGAAATTGCCCCCGCGTGAGCTGAGTAAATAATAGACAACAAAAAAGTCGTACAGTATTACTAAAGAAAAGTTAGGGTACTTCCGTATTATAATACCGTCGGCCGTTCAGAGGCCGTTTAATTCAGCTGCACATCAATATAAAAGTCAATGGGCTTTGATGACGTTTTTGATTAAGCGGTACGGTCGACGGGATAATACGTAAGAACCAAAGTTGGTAAATACTTTTTGGAAGTCTTCATGATTTCGGCAATTAAATGCGGTTTGAATTTACCATTCTTCAAACTCAGTCTTAGGGATTCGTACAGAAGAATTTCAGGTTCTTACATATTATGCCGTCGACCGTGCCGCTGATTTCGAAAACGTTTAAAATTCAATTGACTGATCTATAGCTGTACCGCTGAATTTAACGGCTGCTGAACGGTCGACGGCATAATACGTAAATACCTATTTTTGTATTATTAAGTTTTGAGATGGATTTGTTTTTGTAACACATTTAGTCGGGTATATATGGTGATTTTTGAAAGTCGCCGAATCCTCTTGGCGACTCTCCGTCCTGTAATAATTGTCGTAATCGTACCGTTTTATATCGACGTGCCTATACTTGACAGCAACTTAAGTTGAACTTACTACGTCACTAACAAACAAAGTGGTTCCCATCGCGGTGTCCGAATTTAGAGTGACACGAAGAACGTCAATTTTAAAATGCGATTACCTTTTCGTTAAACCCATGTATATATAGTGTTTTGGTTCTTACGTATTATACAGTCGACCGTGCCGTTTAACCAAAAACGTTATCAATTCCCATTGACTTTTCTATTGATGTACCGCTGAGTTAGACGGCCACTGAACGGTCGACGGGATAATACGTAAGTACCAGTGTTTTCATCACGATTCGCGTACCGAAATTCCTCCTAGCAACCCAACAGGCTTTGTGTTTACTCACTTTCTCCTTCCGCGTAGTGACGTATTGGGTTCAGGAAACGTTGCTGTGAAGTAGTGTCAGTTCAGGTATAAAAACCTACTTTACGTAAATTTGAAAAACCAACAAATGCATCCTATCTCCTACATTTAAAGCAAGTTATTTCTGTTCGCAGGTGCGTGGGGATGTGACCTGCGCTACTTCCAGCATTACGAGCACAAGGGGTGCAGGGCGGCGGTGACAGCGGATGACGGCTGCCCCAAGAGTTTCCTCTGCGATGACCACTCGGACCATCTGCACCAAAGTAAGCACAGTGTTACTACTCATAGTACGGGAGCTGGCGTTTCAAGAATTCATCTGCTCGTACATGATTTTATACTCTGTTCATTTAGAATTGGCGCCTGAGACGTAATGTATTAGAAGCAGTTACTACTGTAATTATCATCGAAAAATTTTTATTGCGCAATAACAAGGCAACCGAAACAGAAGTACTAGTTAAAATACTGTAAAAAAATCGGTCCTTGAAGTTGTGTGATGAGCGTTATTAGACTATATTGAGCGTTTTTGATCCAGCCGCCTATTCTAAATGAACACACTGAATCACCATTAAATCACTAAGAATGAACGATCACTATACTGAATCGCGCGTCAGCTGGTCAGGTAGCTGTGGTAGGGTTTCAAAGTTCTCAAAAAGACCCAAAAATAAATTCCTCGCAATTCAATATGTCTCCTGTTTTTAGGGTCAAATTTCCAGAAATTTTCTGGAGGAGGACCCCCAGACCTCCCTTTTGAACTCTATTATTTACAGCTTTTTTTGTAAGAAGTTCGTCAAAATGTGCAAAATTCCAACCAAAATGGAAATTAAATTTTTGAAAACGTAATGTCTGTAATCCGGATTAGGTGTACCAAAACGAGTTGAAAATCTGCTTTTTAGGCTTAAATTTCACAAGGTGTTCTGTACCCCCCCTTTAGGACATTAGAAGACAATTTTTTTACATTAAAAATTCTCAGCATCCCCCCAAAAAATCAAATCAGGGAATCAGGGATCCGCCGCTGTCTACTTACCTTGGTCACCAACAAAATCGAAGTAGTTTAAAAAAACGATTTCCAACCCCCCCGAAAAAAAGTCTAGTTACGACTCTGACTCCACTTATGGCATTATTACAGCACTAGCGGATACAGGGGGGCTAGGGGGCTAAAGCCCCCCCAAAAATGAAAAGTTTTACTCTATAATATGACATTTTATGTACCAAAATGAGTTAAAACACTGTTATTTTATGGTCAAATTTTAAAATATTTTCTGGGGAAAGACCCCCCAGTTCCCCTTGGCACTTGTAACTGTTATTACAACTACATTTTACTAAGTTTGTGTCAAAACGCAAAAAATCTATACCCGAAATTCGGATGATGCGTACCAAAAGGAGTTGAAAAAGTGGGGTTTTTTACTTAAATTTCCAAAACTTTTCTGGGGGGGACCCCCAGATCCCCCTTTTGGAAGTTGGAGCAGGATATTTCACAAGAAGATTCAATTGGATAAGGAAAATTCTTAGCCCCCCCAAACCAAATCCTGGATCCGCCACTGATTCACAGCCACACTAAATCAGTGATTAACCTTCCTACCCTCTTGAAAAAATAGTCACATATTCCCCTCGTGGGGTCTCTGAGGACCCCATGCGTAAAACATGCCTATGACTCTAATAAAGGTTAAAAATTCCTTAAATGGAGAAGAATTGTCATTTTTTATTTCTAGAAAGATGCTTCAGAATAATTTATCCAATTTTTTTGGTATTTTTCTCATTTTTTTCGTCTTATTACGGCTTAATTGGGTTTCTTTTGATACACGTTTTTTATAACATCTGGACCTTCAAACGAAAATTAAATTACAGAAATGAACTACATTGAAGTTGTTTTACTTAAAATATTTATAATCACACTGTTTAAAGCATACTAGTTGATATACCCGGTCTTGCACGGGTAGAATTTAGTAGTTTATTTTAAACGATTTATGAAGCTGCATATATTCTCTATTCTGCATTATCAGCTACCTGTCACCCCAGATTAATTTATTTAGTATTATGAAACATGTAAAGTTTGGATTCTTCTTTTTAAAATTGAAATAATACAAAAAAAATGATCGGTTCAGATTTCTTAGTGAAATCAGTATCTCGCTTGCTTATGTAAGTTTTAACATAAAATTGTTTTTTTTCTTGATAATTCTTCGAAATCACATTCTGGACTTCCGTAAACACTCATAAATATTTGAAAGCATTCTTATTTTTCAAAGAAGACTGAATATAAAAACCTATTTACAATCAACCATGAATTTATATTGTTTTTGTAAAGAATGTGTTCAACAGGAAGTAATGGCGACAGTTGTCTGAGTTTTTTTTGCTGCAACTGTTAGATACTCAAAAGATTTCTATAAATAGCATATTTTTCTTAGAATGTGAATAAAAAATTTAAGAAATAGCGAGTGATTCAATGTATTTAGCCGCAATCTTCTTTTTGTAAAAAAATGACAATTTCTACGAAAATATCTTTCTAATATTTCTCCAAACGTTCTAAACAAACATGCAAACCTTTTTTTATCTATAATACAACAAAAAATAAAATACTAAACTTTATTTGATACTGTTTTACCGCCAATCATGGCTGGGGTCTCAGAAGACCCCAGAGGGGGAATATGTGACAATTTCTCCCAAGACACTTAAAAATGGAATAATAACTCCAAAATTTTTACCCATTGTAAAACTTTGCGTAATTAAGGAATAGTAGCATCGGAAATTGTCAAAACAAAAATGCATGGGAGATATCAAGCGTCAAAGTGCGTCTGGGGTCGAAAAAGACCCCAAAGGGGTAGGAAGGTTAAGAGATAAAAGGCGCGTTTGGCTGACTCTGAAGGTGGAAACCTTCTTTAACCGACGCGACGGTTAACCACTGGTTAAGTGTGGCTATGAATAACGCCATTAATTTTCCTCAAACTTTCTGTTCGTTGTTTCAGAGTGCCTGCACAACGGCAAGTGGTACTCGGAGGGCGAGGACATAGTGCAGGAGTGCGATCACTGCAGCTGCCAAGGAGACCCCTTCGGCGGCGCCTTCATCGAGTGCGCGGCAGTCGACTGCCCTGACTGGGACACCCAGAACGAGTCCTGCTACATGGGATACAGACCAGAGGACTGCTGCCCCAGGGAGATGTGTCGTGAGTACAGCTCAAATGTCTCATTAATTTCTCACTTGGGGATTCACTTCACTAGAAAATTACGCACTTAGAAATTCAGAAACTTTAACACGAGATGGTAACGATGAAAAATCGACGGCCACTCCGAAGGTACCGTTTCGAGAGCTCGAGTGATCATGCTGCCATCTGTCGAAAAACGTCACAAGTAATTATACACTGATAATACAAATTTTTTCAGGCACTAGATGTCCATTACTTTTGTAATATATTAATGTCTGAGGACTTATTTTGGTAATAAATAGCTGTTTTAGATTTTTTTGGAACTATTAAACGGGCCACAAAAAGTGTAAAAGCAATTGGAATGCGCTTTGAAACTCAGAACAATATGGCGGACGACAGCTGTGGAGTAGAAATATCTCGTTTAAAATATCTCGTTCTCGTTTCCATCTCGTGTTAAAGTTTCTGAATACGGCCCTTGATGTAGAACAGTCGTTCTCAACATTTTTAAAGCTACCGCCCCACTAATGTGCGTAAAATTTTTCAACGCCCCCCCCCACCAAGAAATATCTGTAATTTATGGTATAGCGAAAGGTGATTAGGATTACTTAATATTAAAATTATTTCTTAGTGTATATTAGTAAACTTATGCACTGAATTTGTTAAACTCGGGACTTGGCGAAGCGCTGTGATATCCTTCGAAATAATAAAAAAATAGGTACTACCATGGCTCTCATTCACGAATATGAGGCCATTAGTTTAGTTTTATTTTTCGATTCAATCAATATCTCATTTGTGAAATCAGGAGTAGGGAATCTCCCTTGACCCCTTAGGAAAGTCTATATGTTAAACTATACAGGGTGTATCTGAAATGGTGCAACAAACTTTCAGGGACGATAGTACTCATCAAGACGAACAAGAATCGGTATAAAAAGGGGGGGTCCCATACCAAATCCCAGGAAGTTAAAAATGGAGCGACACCTCAAAAAAATCATTGAAAAATTCAATTTGTAGAAGAACTACAATTGGTAAAAACTTAATTATGGTCTCAAAAATTGTGGTTTAATGTGATCTTTAAAATTACCTCAAAAGTCTTCACTTTAAAATTTGTTTTATTATGAAAAAAGTTAAAAAACACAAAAAAATGTGAAAACTCTGCCAAAACTTTATTTTGTATTTCGAAATCCTTTCTTTTGATTTGATAATCTGAAAGATCATAGTTGAAAACCCTTAGGTCCAAAAATTCAAGTAAATACAATCAATAATAAACGCTTGAGATCCTGTTAAAGTTTGTTTTTCGGGTGCGCAAGCAGTTTCTAGAGCGGTTTCCAAAACAGCTGTTTGCGCACGCAAAAAACAAACTTTAACAGGATCTCAAGCGTTTAATATCGATTTTATTTACGTGAAACTTTGGACTTGAGGGTTTTCAACTATGATCTTTCAGATTATCAAATCAAAAGAAAGGATTTCGAAATACAAAATAAGGTTTTGGCAGATTTTTCACATTTTTTCACGTTTTTTAACTTTTTTCATAATAAAACAAATTTTAAAGTGAAGACTTTTGAAGTAATTTTAAAGATCACCTTAAACCACAATTTTTGAGACCATAATTAAGCTTTTACCAATTGTAGTTCTTCTACAAATTGAATTTTTCAATGATTTTTTGAGGTGTCGCTCCATTTTTAACTTCCTGGGATTTGGTCTGGGACCCCCCTTTCTATACCGATTCTTGTTCGTCTTGATGAGTACTATCATCCCTGAAAGTTTGTTGCACCATATTTCAGATACACCCTGTATAAAAACCAGACCATTAAACTGGTCATTAATTTATTTTATCCTATTTTGTATGTTACTCTCGAGACTAATGGCCATTTTATCTTCTTTCAGCTAAAGAAAGCAAGGACCAACGTAAGTTTTTATAAATATTCATAAACACATTCATGTTCAGTTTATGATATTAAACTTGTTAAATTTAAATAATGCCAAAAATTTTCTAGTTTTTATGAGAAAATGACCAAACTAATGTTCGTTTGTAATTAATTTTCTTGAAACAGAGATAAAGTTTTTCAGAATTTTTCTATATCTGTTCTATAAATTAGGCCTTTCTCCCTTGAAAAAGTTATACTTATATTAAAGTCTCCCCTCTTTGTGCACAAATTGTTGTAGGGTTGATTATTGTATTATTTAGATAATTTGGTTGGTTGGGTGGTTTGTTAGGGTTTTATGGAGCGAGAATCAAGTAAGATATTAGATAATTAGGATAATATTTCTAGTGAAATAACACTAAGCTTTTTTTAGAATGTTTCAAAAGGGTGTTTCAGATAAGGATTTTATAACTTTTAGGAGGGTTATAGGACACATTTGGACGACTCAGAACCGCAAAGGAAGGGGGGGGGTCAGAAATGCACCCCTAACGAGCAAGGGGTTTTTATATGGGTGTAAAATGGGGGTTGTATGGGGCTTATGGGGTTGTAAATTTCCCAGTGGAAATAGACACATAACCTTTTAAGATCTAATTAAAACCATCAATTCAAGTGTTTATTCCATAAAAACTAATCGAGGAGCTGAAATTTCAGCTCCTAAATTGATTTTCATGTAACAAATGCCTGAATCGAACAATTTTGCTGGTTTTAGTCCAATCTTAAATAGTTACGTGTCAATTTCTACAAGTAATTTTACAGCTTTCCATGCGTGCTTAAAATACCCCTAGCACGCTAGGGGTGCATTTCCCCCCCCCCTATTCCTATCCGGTTCTGAGTCGTCTAACGGCCATATTCACAGTTTTCGAGTTGACACCGGTGTCAGGTAGCACTAGTTTGAACGGGCAAAACAGTTCACACTAAGTTGATCCGATTCCGTATTCATTGTACTCGGATTAGCTGACATTGTTGCTGGCCTTGGCGATTGCTTGGCGAAGTTGATTCACGCTCTCTGATTGGATAAAGAGAAGCGCGCCACTTGAAACTTGTTTGTTTAGTAAATATAAACACGTGGCAATGCTTTACGCTGGCTGAGCGGCTTAGGTAAAAATACTGCAATGTTTAATGCAATCGTAGAACTATAATAGATCAAATTAAATTAATTACTTTGAGTTTTTAACCTGCTGATATATTTATGAACTGGCATATAAAGCAACATATTTATCTAATTTTTAGTACTTTAAACTCAAAGGCAAAAACATTAATAATAAAGCATTTTGATGGTTTATAGCAAACAATTTATTTTACAAAATATTTCCTTAATAAATTTATTTCGGGACATCTTTCTGAGAATAAAATTGGTATTATACCCGTGATGGCATAGTTTTAATCAGTTTTCTACCGAACTTATTTGCGCTCAAATTAAAAACACAAACAATCTATAATTTATAAATAATTCAAAAGGAACTAGATTAACTTGCTATAAAGTACTTAAAACCTATGTCATAATAATGGATCAAAACAAACTGTGAAGAGAAAGGCAGGTGGCAAAAGATACTTCAACCAAAATCAGCTGATCTCTTGGACCGAAAAATATAACCATCAATATAAAAAATAATGAAGGGAGCTCCGAGGCGAAGAAAACTAATTTTTAAGTGCTTAGTATATTACGTTTATAGTAGGTACCCGACCTTTATAAATTAGCTTTTAGTATTAATTGAAATTTTAAAACAAAAGCATAGCATAAGGTATGCGTTCTCTCTCTCTCTGTAGTAAACCTACATGTGTTGAAACTCAATAAATAGTAAATATTAAATCTATTTGAAATAATATACAAGATATTACATACCTATCAGAGTATTACCTATCAATTTAAAACTTCCCTGAAACTTTCCTTGATAAGAATATTAAATTTTAAAACTATTAAACAAAACTAGGGGTTAAAAATATTTTTCCTTTAGATGTTGACTGTATTAAACTTTATTTTTTAATGATTTTCAGTTGTTAAAGACTCATATTTTTACAAAATTTAGGGACAAAAACAGCTGTAAACATACTATATTTTTTATTTGTGGAATAAATTTTAAAATGTACTTACTCAAAGTGGTTACTCAATATTATTTAATTTTTTTAATCTAGCAAAAATTAATATGAACAAAAATGAAATAAGAAAAGAATAAGAAACAAAAGAACTTAATAAGCTAGGATTTGTATTGAGGTATCCCAATATATTAAAAAAGGCAATCAATTCTGTCTGGATAGTTCATTTAACTTCCGTGCAATAAATAAGACATTTTTAAAAATAATTCAAATTTTGATTTCTTTTGAATTTAAAAATGATATCTGATTTGTAGAAAGAGAATTAAAGTTCTTAAAATATTAGCCCTGTAAGTTAATATAAAAAATACATATTCTCAAACGGCATTAAAATATAACATTCATTTTTATTCAAGAAATAGTAATTTGAGCAACTTTTTGAACATAAAAATCCTTATACTAATTTAGACCATGAGTTTTTGAAACAATATTTGCTATTATTGTCATACTTTACCTTTCAATAATTTTCCTACTACTCTCATTACTAAAATAAACATAATATAAAAACATACCTTTATTTTGTATAATTTATTACATCATCAAATAAGAAACACAAAGAAATTATGATACTGTGGTAAAATATTTTATTTCACAATTTAAAACTAAAACTAATAATAATCAATAATTTTCAAATTATTTTTCATGGCCCAAATACAGACTGAAGCTAAAGGAAGGTAAACATATTGGCAGCTGTTACATGATACCTGTAATAAAAATAAAAATCTAAGCCCTCAAATACTCAGATTATAATTAGTACTAATTGAAAAAAAGATTAATTAATTTTTATTCTTCATTGAAAGCACAATACATTAAAACAAATGCTTTGCTTAGAAAAAGAATTATAAATGAGTGTTCTGGTTCTAACAAATGTTTTTTTAACATCAGAAATTCAATTTCTTATTTCATTATTTTCGTTTGCAGAATGAAAAATAAACAAACGGAAGACGGAACAATTCTCGTATATAGTGCTACTGCATTTAAATAGTAATTTAACTGATTATATTTATGGTTAATGAATATTTTAACAGCTTATTTACAATAACTTGTCAAACTTTCAATTTAAACTACAGATTATTAGATGTTCGCCGGGGCTGGATTTGACTGTTTTAAAATCATAAATAGAAAAGAACTCAAAAAGTTATTGATTGATTCAAAACATAAAAAGTTAAACAAGAAGAAAATAAATATTGTCTAGATATAGGAGTAAATGAGACATTATTTTAAGGCCGATCTATTAAGTAGTTCTCTCATCATGTTTATATAGTAGTATCAAGTAGTGTATGCAATGGGCAATTTCCAGATCGACATTTTTACGAGCGGTATTCATACAAAACTTACCTCTATGTTCTTCATTCCATCGCAGAAATTGTTTTTCGTCGGAGATTTGTTCCATCGGGCTTTAATATTCTGGTTTCATAATCTGAAATTCGCGCTGCAAAATACTTGGTTGGCCGCCATTTAATTAAAAGCTCTCCTGTTTTATGGAGAAGTAGCGACTGCGCAGGCGCCGGTTCTTGATTCAGAGTTGACACCTCGGCCTCTGGGGTATCAACTCTAACACAGTTTTACGGTGTCAACCGGGTACTATGAATACGGTTTTGGGTTTATTTTGACTTGACACTTCGTCGCCAAGGTGTTAACTCTGATTCTGGTGACTGTGAATATGGTCGTAAGTGTCTTAACCCTCCTAAGTTATAAAACGTACACTTATCTGAAACACCCTGTTAACAAACTTGTATTTATACTATGTGTTGGGAATGAATTTGATTTGAAATAGTTCTGCTTGTAAATACCTCCCCTCTTTGTGCACCACAGGTAAGAAGTGTCGCCATGGTGACCAGGAGGTGGACGTCGGTCGGTTCGTGCAGACCGGTGACCCTTGCCAGCGGTGCCTGTGCACGGAGAAGGGTGTCCAGTGCACGAAGGTCAACTGCTTGACCGGCATCTACGCGCAAAAGATCCGAAGGGGGTGTCTGCCACTCTACAACGAGCCCTCATGCTGCCTAACTGGGATGTACTGCGGTAAGTGAAAACTTCCTTGGAGATTATCCACAAACTACTCTTCTGAAAAAATTCTGGAAGTGGATATGGATTCTGCTAGTTTTAATTCAATTTTAAAAGGTTAAGTGTCAGTTTCCACGCGGGGAATAATACAACCGCCCATGCCCGCTTATAAACCCCCCAAGTCGTAAGGGGTGCATTTCCGTCCACCCTTTTCTATAAGTCGTCTATATCTATAGTTCTGTGGTCTCCAACCCCCGGTTCGTGGACCGATGCCGGTCCGTGGATCAAATGCCACCGGGCCGCGAGTCGACCCTTTCATTGAGAAGGAATTTAAATTCCTCGGTTTCTACTCCAAATAAAGGAATGAAATTAATTATAAATCACTTTATATTTATTTTTTGGTGTAACTGTAATTTGTTTTGAAAGCATGTTTAAATACAATTAAATTAAAATTAATAAATCAAAATAATCTAAAATGTAAACAATCAACGCCCCCCAGCAGGCCGCGCCGGTAAAATTATCAAACTTTGACCGGTGCACGGTGGTAAAAAGGTTGGGAACCACTGGTCTAGATGTGCCCTACCCTCCTACAAGATTGTCTCATTGATAATGATAAACCCTGTAGACAGATAAAAGAGGCTTTCCGTTAAGTAAAATTAAATTTTGTCTGTCTTGGTTGGGGCTGTATGCACAGATATGGACCATGTGCCATAAAAATCCAACCAACAATATAAATTTTTTCATTAACTCTTACATTTTGTTACAAATAAAATTTTATACTTTTAGATGAAGTGAAAGGAGCGAAACCAATAGCCAAACCTGAAACCACGGGTGAGTTTTCTATTTAATATTGATCGCGATTTATAGTCCTAAAGTGTCTAAAAGAGAGTATTTATAAGAAGAAAACAGGTTACTTTAATTAATAAAAAACAGTCTGCTTAATGAAAGTTTACCTAAGAAACCAGTTAAGTTTAAAGAAACCAGTTGGTACAGTTTGGATTAGTAAACAGTAGGGTGTATAGAAAAAAACTTTTTTTCGATTTTGATGACGCATTAGTGCGGAAAAGTTGTCTAAGGTGGCAGAGAGTAAATGTAAATTTTTTCAGAATTTTCGGATAATATCTTAAGGTGCCACATTGGTCCTGAAGGTTCCCATGTTAATCCAATGGAGCAAGCAGCCAAAAAGGTCAAAAATTAGTTTTTCGCCCCTCATTTCTACCCTAATCATACGACTAAGGTCTTCCCTCAAGTTATGGACTCTATAAGATGTATGCTACTCGAAAAAACTTGAAGAACAGCCTAAATATCTATATTATATTGATTGTGAGCTCTATTTTGAACAAGAAAATACGCGATTTTCGACGAAATTTGAGCCCACAAAAAAACGTAATATAACGCTTTAGGCTATAATTCAAGTTTTTTCGAGTAGCATATATCTTATAGAGTCCATAACTTGAGGGAAGACATTTGTCATATGATTAGGGTAGAAATGAGGGGCGAAAAACTAATTTTTGACCTTTTTGGCTGCTTGCTCCAATGGATTAACATGGGAACCTTCAGGACCAATGTGGCACCTTCAGATATTATCCGAAAATTCTGAAAAAATTCACATTTACTCTCTGCCACCTTAGACAACTTTTCCGCATTAATGCGTCATCAAAATCGAAAAAAAGTTTTTTTCGATACACCCTAAAACAGCCAAAGTGGAATCTTCTTACCCACTTCTGAAATACAATATTGTAGCGCTACTTTTTACTTTTTATGGTAGCAGCATACTTAAATTAGGGTGAAAATATAATCGAGCACTCGAACTTCAGTGATTATTACTTAAGTTGAACTTATGAGATCAAGTGGCGTATATATAGAATTTTATTTGGGGAGGGGCCCAAAAATTTTATTCAGTCCCTCCTAGGCATACATAATTGGTTAAATGACTTAAACGTGACTTTTAAATAGTTTTTAGTTAGAATTTGCGTTCGAAAGAATTTAGTATCAGAAAATTTGTTAGTAATAAAGGTCCAAGTATATAAGGGGAGTCGGGGAAAGTTTTTGGAAATTTGACCCTAACATTTCATTGACTAACATTTTCATTGAAAAATCCTCAAACAACAGATTTAAACTTTTTGAATAACTAATAACACATAAATGAAAAGAGTATTTTACCATTATCGCTGGTTAGCGGACAATAAGTGTAAAACTCACAACTCTCAAGCGTCGCCTCCAACCGTGGACCGGTTTCGTCCTTGTTAGGACTCATCAGCACGGTGCAGGAAGGCAACACAAGAGAGCGGAGGGTAAGTACTAGTCTAGCCGAGTTTAACCGAAAAACTAATCAATGGTCACCACTTTTTCAGTTATAGTCGGTTGGACTAGTACTTGCCCTCCGCTCTCTTGCGCTGCCTTCCTATGCCATGCTGATGAGTCCTAAAAAGGACGAAACCGGTCCACGGTTGGAGGCGACGCTTGAGAGTTGTGAGTTTACACTAAATAACACATATTCTGACACATTTATTTTACACAGATGATAAGTGCCATTACCAAGGACAGTACTACGAGTTGGGATCAACAGTTCGACCAACTGCCAACGAGTGCTTCGAATGCACGTGCTCTGTACCTCCAGACTTCACCTGCCTGAGGGGTCGATGCTGAGAAGCACAAACGATTCTACACATTCTGTTTTTAAACTTGAACTATTAGTTACATGATTTTTTTGTCTGAATAAACTTTTATAAGTGTATAATTTCCCTTCTGAGAATTATTCCTGATAGAGAATGAAATTCCATCACGCGTCCAATACCTTTATCTACTGCTCGCTGCAATTTTTTTCGTTCAAATATTGTTTGGAGTCGGGGTTGACTGGATTGGACCCAATGGGTTTTTTCAAAAAAAAACCATGTGAAAAAACCCGCATTTTGGACCCATTTTTGGGTTTTTTCAAGAAAAATCAAGTTTTTGGCTGTTCCTTCAAAATTTAATTGGTTTTTTTCAAAGTTTAGGATATTTATAAAATTTTAATGGGTTTTTCAAAATTTAAACTAGGTTTTAAAAACTAAATGGTGTTTTTTTCAATTTCAGGGAGTTTTTTTTTAAAGTTAAATAGGTTCTTTCCTTATTCAGTGGGTTTTTTTCATTATTGAATGGGTTTTTTTTCAAAATGTAGGAAGTTTAAAGTTCAAACTAGGTATAAAAAATAAAGATTTTTTTAAATTTCAGTGGGTTTTTTCAAAAATGAATAGATTTCTTTCAATATTGAATGGGTTTTTTCAAAGTATAAAAACTTTGAAAAAACTCACTTAACTGTGGAAAAACTGGCATTATTTTGACAGAACACATTTAACATAGAAAGAACTCACTAAAATTTAAAAAATCCCACTTACTTTCTACAGCTTTACTACAGCCACTTAATTTTGAAAAAACCCACACTTTTTCCGAAAAAACCCAGTTTTATATGGGTTTTTTCAGGGTTTTATTGAAAAAACCCGAAAAAACCCAACCCACTTGGGTTTTATCAAAAAAACCCGGGTTTTTGCCAACCCTGTTTGGAGTCGCTAATAAATAGAAAATTAAGTATAACATGCATGAATAAAATAATCATCTTTGGGAAATCCAATCCGCTAAAGCTCATTAATTAAATTGTTACTTTTGAGTACCAATATACAGGGTGTTTCAAAAGTCAAGTTTCGTGGCTTTTACTTGGAACCATTGTGTCCTAGGGTCACGAAAGTGAGGTTTCCCAAAGGTAAAGTGACTGGGGAGAATTCACCGATATGACTTACAACGCCCCTAGCGGTAGAATAAAAAAGTTAAATAAATTAATTTAAAAACTAAAGGATGGATAGAGTAAAAACCTCATTAAGAGTGTTGTTGCGAACGTTATGAAGAACTCACTGAAAAAAAATTCATGAAAATATCGTAAATAGAAAAGTTCGTAAATTTGGAAGTTTTTTCGTGTTATTGTGTAGTTGAGTGTTTTTCTAGTTGAACAAAGGCAAAATTTAAACAAAAAATAAAAAAAACTTGCAAATTTACAAATTTTCTTTTACTACTTTGTTAGTGACGTAGTAGGTTTAACTTAGTTGCTGTCTAATATAGTCAGAAATTTAATAGTGCTTTAAGTTCTCTATGCTGTCAACACTTAAAATCATGTTGCTGTCGAAGCTGTGGTTATACATGATGGCGACTGGTGGACTATCTAAAGCTGTTCCAGTTTCCCTTTGGCCTTTTGTTGAAAACAACCCTACATGTGTGAAAAAGGGAAAATTTTGTTTAACGAGACTAATCTAAAATATTGACACCTTGCTTATATCGCCTTGCCTTGTATCTACGTATTGACCCAATTTTATCTTGTACGCTTTTTACAGATGATACTTATCAGATAACTTCAGTGTATGTGTGTGAGATGATAAAAAATAATAAGATTTCCTCTGAGAGTCCATTTAATTGATAAACAGCTGAAAACATTTACTCTATCAATTTTCATCTCTAGTGTTCTTTGAACTCTAGAATAGGGGTCGGCTTTGAAAATTTTCATCGAGATCCGGAGAAAATATGGGATACTAATACTACTTTTAATTCCTATCTTCAGGTACGCATATATTTTCACAAAGATGTAATTTGAGTACGCTATCTGCTTGATTAAATTGTTAAATTTATTAATTATTATAAGTTTTTACATTAGAGAAGGGGTCTAGGTGTTTCCACCAGGACTTTTTTTTTGAAATTTGACCCTGACAAAGAGTGGAATAAACTTTAATTTTTGAAGCATAAATATGCACATTAATTATTTTCAAAATATTGTGGCGGTCCAGGAAATATAATCATGTGGACCGTAACATTTGCATTTTCCACACTTTTTATATGATTAATCTCAAAAGGTTTCATTTCTTTCCTTTGGTGATTGAAACACAAGAATTTGGATCATTATTTTATGAAGGAAAAAATTAACTGGCGTTCTTTGATCAAGCTTTTGAGGAGATTCTAATATAAAACTAAAACAAGTTTTTTTCACTTTCATTACTTTTCAAAAACGTTGTGAATGTGGAGGAAAGCCTTGTTATGTTGTCTGAAGCAGAAAGCTCCATTACCTAAATATTATAATTAAATGTCAACGCAACGGTATAACCTAGACACAGACAACAATTCAAATCTCAAACTGCACTTTATTTATCAGTTTTTGGTCAAAACTCTATGCGTAGAATTTTAGAGCTATAATTCTTTCTGATCGCCTTCAAATATTTGACTTTGATTTGATTGATCTTTTTTTATTTCAAAAATTAAATTTCTCAAATATAGAATGGGCACTACCGGAATTTTTTGGCATTTTTCTGTAAAAGAAATAATCTAAATTCAAAAATCGAAATGAAAATTTTCAAAACAATTTTGAGTTACTTCCGTATTTTAAAATAAAAATCGACAATCTGCCTTTTAATTGTTCCGGATCGAATGAGGTCAGACCTAATCAGTCGGTAATCAGTTTTTGCGACGACTGTTATTTCACTAGACTCTTGTTTAAGTCTCGGTAGCCCTATGTACAAGATTTTTTTATGTTCCAATTTGATTAAAATTTCCATATGCCGCACTAACAAAATCGTACAAAAAAAAGGTTTGTGTATATTCAGACAAGTTCTCTTTCAGATAATAGGATAAAACACTGTTGCACGCAAAGATAATTTAAATCGTGAAATAAACATAGCTAAATTCATTTTTATGTCAAATTTTTAAATGTAGGACGCGTGAAATTTATAAAACGTACATTGGAAATCATTCACTGGAAGCGTATCCAATAAAAGAATTTTTCAAAAATGTTTAGCCTGAAATTTTATATATGAACTTCCAAAACTTTGCTAGAACTCCTTGACCCGTAGATGTTACCAAAAACAGGCTTGTTTTTTAAATGCCTTTAATAATTTTACATTAGTAGTTAAGAACTAAGGTTAGTGAGAGAAGAACTTTCATAAAGGAAAATGTTCGGTAGTGACTAATCAATGGTGTTTTACCACCAGTTTCAGTAATGGTGCTTTACTACACCAAAAAGGGTGGCAACAATTTTCTCCACCAAATTTGGCACCTTTTTTGGTGTTTTGGTACCCAATATTTTTTACAGTGTACTTGAATATTTTAAGAGTAAAATCAAGAAACTAAATCATGTTATTAAAAACATTTATTTTTATACAATTCATCATGATATGAATGTGTAAAATGGCAGCATAAAAATATTAAAATGTAACAATGTATTTTAAACTTTATCACAGAACAGTAAAAAAATATAACAAATCTTATTGTATGTAGGATTTAAAAACAAGTTTGCTTCGAGGTGGAACTTTGATATTCCAAGTGGCATAAGAAACAACAACAAAAACCAGTTTTCTGCAACAAGCTCTTACAACTCCTAATTGTACAGCGTTAAAATAAATCTTTTTTTAAGACTCGGGCAAATTTTAATTAATTTCAAATTCAAACTCTTTTTGAAAAGAAAATGTGAAAATGATATGCGTGATAATAAACTGGGAATGGGAAAACAGGAATTTTTATATTATAAGTTACTGTTCTGCAGTAACTTATTGCAGTTACAGGCAGATATATAGAATATTTTTTTTATAAACAAGAAAATGGAAAAAAAAATCCGTAACATATATGAAAGAAGTTGAAATAAAGTAGTTTTTACTTTGCAAACCAGATATTCCCGAATTTAAACAAACATACTTCTCAGAATTAGTAAAAATCCTTTGACAACCAAAGTAACACTTTGTGACGTTTCAATGAAAACATTGCCTATACTTCGTTTTCTTTCATTTCTTCTTCTCCTCTATTATCTGCTAGAGAGGACGGGAATCTGAGTTTAATTCCTTTTAATTCTTCCGTTAAATGGATGTTGCAGGACAGACGAGATCTAAAATGTGAAGAAAATAATTAAATTTTAAAAAGAATTGTTGAAAAATAATGCATTTTATAACTAGGGTCTTCACAAGTCTTTATTATTTTTATACAGTGTGTTTATAAAGTCCGTTACAGGGCCATTCCACCGTTACGGTTATGATCTGACAATTAAAAAATTTGTAAGGAATTTTTAAAGTCGTGTTACGTGTGTGACTCTGAAAAGTCACACACGTATCGCCACTTTTAAAATTTATTTAAAATTATTGAGTTGTCAAATCATAAAACTTCTACCACTAAAATTTTCCTGCATGTTCTCTTATATCATAATAAAAACACTAACAGTTATTTTTATAATTTCATATAAATTTTCAGTGATATATACTAAAAAACAGCGTGAAAATCTCACACACGTAACGGTGGAATGGCCCTCTACACGGCTTTTGTTTGGAACCAACTTCTCCTAGGGTCATGGAAGTAAGGTCTAACTTACAACGCCCCTAGCGGCGAAATAAGAGTTTAAAAAGTTTAAAAAAAACTAAGGAGATAGGCAGAAACTTCAATGAGAGTATTTTTGTCAATGCTATGAAAAACTCACTGGATCAATTTCATGAAGATATTGTGAATATTCGCTTCGCGGAGATAATAGCACTTTTTCAGGCCTCAAAAGTTCATGAATGTGCAAGTTTTTTTTTACATTTTGATTAAATTTTGTCTTTATAAAGACAAGATTTAATCAAAATGTAAAAAAAACTTGCACGTTTGTGAACTTTTTCTTTATGTAGTTTTATATTTTTTTAGTTAGATGTAACTAACTAAAAAAACATAAAACTACATAATAACACTGAAAAACTTGCAAATTAAGAATTTTTCTTTTTTGAGGCCTGAAAAAGCTGTGAAACGGACTTTTGAAGTATTGAACTTATGTGCATCGTATTTCATAACTATGGTTATGGCAATTACCAATGGTCTCTTCCAAGGGACCTGAGGTAGTATCTATATCTTTGTTTGATTAATTACCCACAGTTATATTCATTAGTTTTGAGAACTTAAGGCACCGTATGAGAAAAAATGCATTAGACTGAGTATGGAGCAAAATTTACCATACAACCCCCCTTGCCTATCCTACTTTCGACGCATTAACAATGTGACAACCTTTAAATGTTAGTATGCTGTTCAGTTTTGGTCTCCCACACATACTTAAAAAAAGATATTGATTCAATTGAAAGGGTTCAGCATAGGGCTACTGAAATGGTCAAGGGTATATCCAGTTTAAGTTATGAGGGAAGATTAAAGAAGCTAAATATGTTCACTCTAGAGAAAAGAAGGATTAGAGGGGATTTGATTCAACTTTTTAAAATGGTAAAGCAAGGGGACACAGAGGGACTAGATTTCAATACGGGTAATAGAACAAGGGGGTCACAATTTCAAATTGAATAAAGTTGAATAATTTAATTGAATTAATAATTGAATAATTTAAGACGGATTGTAGAAAGCATTTTTTAATAGGGTAGTGGATAGATGGAATGCGTTGCCTGGAAACAATTGTAAATTCAAGTGGGGTAAACGAGTTCAAGAGGAAAATTGACAGATACTGGGATTCCGATAGTTTGGTTTAAAAAGATTGGACCAACCTTGCTGGGCTTACGCCTGTAGTTGGTCGACTTAATTTGTATTTGTATTTGTAAATATTTGGAGAAATTTATTAAAAACAGCTTATTTGTAAACTTACAATTCGCAGTTTTCTGGAGCATAACCAATTAGATCTAACTCTTCATCACTTGCTGGTTTAAGCTTATTAAAGTCATTTTCATTCAGGATCACATGACATGTAGAGCAAGTAGTAGTTCCACAGCAAACGCCTAAATTGAAGAAAACCATATTTGAGGAGGTTTGAATAAAAAGGACGTAAGTCACACTCTAATTTTGTTTCGTTTCATCAAAGTTTTTTTTTATGGAAAAGCGACATTTATTCTTTTGGTTGAGTTAGTTTAATCCAAAGTTTTTAAATTATTGATTAATCATTAATTCAACTAATGAGTTTTTTTAATTATTAATTAAATTACTTTATACTTGATAAATAATAAAGCCGTTGATGAACTAAATCTTCAAATTAATATAAATTCACTTCTATTAGCCATAGTTAACTCTCCGCTGCGCCGGTCATCGCGCTAAAGGTGGAAACAAATTGGAGCCGAGCGCTGTAAGCGAACAGCCGCGAACACGCTCTGCGCATACGAAATGCGCGTGCGCAGAGCGTGTTCGTGGCTGTTCTAATACGCCGCTCGGCTCCAATTTGTTTCCACCTCAACATAATAGCTGACGACTATAATTGCCAATGGTTTTCAAACAACTGAAAAATTAAGACTGAATCGATAATTAAATCGATACAATTAAAAATATGTTATAAAAGCATATTATTAAGGGTTTCAAGGTTTAACCCAAATATGTTAGCAGAAATTTTTTAATAACTTTATAGTAGTAGTTTTTTAAACAAATAAGGAGCACACATGAGATAAAATCATCAAGCCAACTATGTACAGTCAAATTAAAAAAAGATACAAACCATATCCAGTAAATTCGTCCCTTTCTTCATCTATGCGATTAATAAGGTCGTAAACTGATTCATTTAGATAGCCCTCTACATTTCTTATAGTTCCGTCAGCTTTTTCTAATACTACAGGAATTCTAGAAATAAAAAGAAACCAGTTATATAAGTATAGTTTTATTAGTTTGCAATGTGTTCTATTAAGATGTTGGAATATGGACACTTTTTCACTGAATGAATCTCATTAACAAGAGTTGTAAATTTGACTCAAACCATGAAAGATGTTTTTATAGAATTTGAACTGAAATCTGAAAAAAAACGGTTATAATAATGAACTGAAACTGTTTTATTTTTCATCTTAACTTAATGCTACTCCAATCAAAAAGATACATCTGATATACCTTGATCGTCGGCAATTTAAGTTTTTCAGGGATTATTCAATCGTAATTTGATTAGAATAATTGGAATTTGTTTACATTAACTTAGAAAATCTTACGTAAGAATGGGTTTGACCCCCCCAACCCCCAGGTAAGGGTATGTAGAGATTTTTCCAACCCCCCTCCCCCTCGGGACCCTTACGTAATTAATGAATGGCCCCTAAAGCATATTTGTAACTAGTTTGTTAACTGAAATTGATCGAAAATTTCAACTCCAAAAAATACCTATATTTTCTTCAAAATTTCACAATTGAAAATTTTTTATTAAACAGTGAATTTATATATAAGATATGTCTCCCTAAATCTCTAAGAAAGCTTTGACAATTTGGATCATGCATTTCTTCCATATCCGAGTATGCAGGCCAGGGTTGGCTGGATTGGACCCATTTGGGTTGGACCCAATGGGTTTTTTCAAAAAAACCCACATGAAAAAACCCACATTTTGGACCCGTGTTTGGGTTTTTTACAAGAAAAATCAAGATTTTGGCAATTCCTTCAAAATTTAATGTGTTTTTTTTCAAAGTTTAGGATATTTTTAAAATTTTAGTGGTCTTTTTCAAAATTGAAACTAATAGGTTTTAAAAGTTAAATGATGTTTTTTCAATTTCAGGGAGTTTTTTTAAAAGTTAAATAGATTTTTCATTATTGAATGGGTTTTTTTCAAAATTTAGGACGTTTAAAGTTCAAACTAGATATAAAAATAAAGATTTTTTTAAATTTTAGTGGGTTTTTTCAAAATTTAAATCAGGTTTCAGTAAATAAGGGGTGTTTTTACAATTTCAGTGGGTTTTTCAAAGTATAAAACTTTGAAAAAACCCACTTAACTGTGAAAAAACTGACGTTATTTTGACAGAACACATTTAACATAGAAAGAACTCACTAATATTTGAAAAAACCCACTTACTTTCTAGGAGAAAACCACTTAATTTTGAAAAAACCCACACTTTTTTAAAAAAAAACCCAGTTTTATATGGGTTTTTTCAGGGTTTTATTGAAAACACCCCAAAAAACCCAACCCACTTGGGTTTTTCAAAAAAACCCGGTTGTTTGCCAACCCTGATACAGGCCCTACCATAACATGTTTATATAAAAATTTAAACCGAAATCTGACAGAAAAATAATTGAATCGTAGTAGGAAAAAAGAACAAAATTTTTTACAAAAGCTAAATTTCTTTTTTTGTTTAACTAAAATATTTTTAAATGTAGTGAAACGCTGGAGAAAAAACTTTCTAATAAGGAAGTTGCATGTGTCAGATTTTCAAAAACAAACAAGTGTTCCGTATGGTTTTTTGTATGGTAAAATGAAATATCTAGTCAGTTTTTCAAAAAAAAATGTACAGGTAATTAAATATTTTAATTTAAAAGTCGAGAAAAAAAACACGTGACTGAAAACGTTTATTGTTTAAACTATAAGATGACGTCAACAATAGTACCATCAACTCCATTGCTTTACAACAATGTTTAATATAAGATGACGTCACATCCAAACTCTTGGCGTTTTCGCGGGCTTTTAAAAAGGGGATTTTTGTTAATTTTTTTGGCAATCAAAAAATTTCTCGATCGGCTTCAAATTTTGGGTAGTTCCTTATTTTTGCAAGAAGAATCGATTAAAAAAATAAAAAAAAATCATGAAACTTCCTTATTATCCTTTTCAAGTTCAAATGAACATTATAATCATTTCAAAATATATATTTTTTTGTGTTTAATAACTTCTTAACTTCAATTTGCATGAAAGTTTACGCTATAGGGGGAAAAATGTGGGGGAAAATTATTCTCATTATATTACCCATTAAACACTGGATTTTCTTTATTTGTTTAATTCCTCTCACTTATACATGCTTCTATTCGTGTGTATGAAAAACAGTTTTACGTTTAAATACTGATAAATCACCTCAATCAATTCACTTTAGATGTTGAATCACCTCAGAAATTTTTTTCCAAATTCATTTCAGTCAAGGTTGTTAACATTTTTGTTATTAACTTATACGTGCATTTTTTTTTTCGAAAAAAATTAAGAAAACGGTAGCACGTTTGTATGAAATCCTGTAACATCAATAATTACGATGCGTAAATCCACGCTGAGAACTATTAACATTACTTATTTTTTTCAAACATTCATCCAAAACGTTTTGAAAACGATTGCAAATAATTTCATGGTTTTTCAAAGACGTTATGAAGTGGCAGACATCATAATTTGGGTTGGCGGCCCATAACATAGACCGCTGTGTAAAAAGTATCTTATTTTTAAAGGACACACTTATAAATCTTTGGACTCCTGATCCCTAAGCCACAGGTTCTCAAAACTGTGTTCCGCGGCACCCTGAGGCGCCGCACCAATAATCAAGAAAAGTTGTTAAAAATTGTGAAATTTTTAAAAATGGTACGAACATACTTAGCTGTTTATGGGGGAAAACAGTGAATATAATCCAACCTTTTCAGTCTTTTTTTTTCACGTTTTTCTTCTATTCTTGTGTTTGAAACGCCAAATATCTTTTTTACAACTTACACAAAAAAGCGATCAAAAACACTTCTTTTCACAGAAAAATTGAAAAATACATTAGTATATGAACTTCTCAAGGGCGTATATAATAGAGGGGCGAGGGGGCCCTGCCCCACAAAATTTCGACTTGGTGTACCAAAACAGAGTGAAATCCCTGTTTTTTAGCATAAAATTTCCAAATATTTTCTGGGGAAGACCCCTCACCCCCCTTTTGTGTTTGGAATTTTACTATTCAAAACTTTTTTTTTGTAATAAGTTCTTCAAAATCCAAATTATACCTAAAAATTGATGCCCGAAATTCGGACTTAGTGTACACCAAAATCAAGTTAAAACCCTGTTTTTAGAATCAAATTTCAAAAAATTTTCTAAGGGAGGACCCCCAGATCCCCTTTTGTACTTGCAACTCTCAACACTTTTTTTATGTTATATTAAGTTAATCAAAAGTGAGTCTGAAACTTTTTGGGGTTTTTTTCTTAAAAACCAATCATTATTTTATTAGAAATCACAGTTAGTTATTATTAAATTATAATAACTCATGGTTGTTCAGGGGCGTGCCAACAGGGGGGGGGCGGAGTGGCGGGCGCCCTCCCCCCTTCAGCTTCTGGAGGGGGGAGGCGAAGGCTATATCTCGCCCCCCCCACTTTTTCAAAGATTTTTCAAATCCTGCAGAATCTATATCCGAAATTCGGATGAGGCGTACGAACACGAGTTGAAAAAGTGGGTTTTTTTACTTAAATATCCAAAAATTTTCTGGAGGAGGACCCCAAGACCCCCATGGTACTTGTAACTCTATTTTATATTATAAGTTTGTCAAAACGCAAAAATTCTACTATAAAATTTATATCCCAAATTCGGATGAGGCGTACCAAGAGGAGTTGAAAAAGTGGGTTTCTTACATAAATTTCCAAAAATTTTCTGGCGGAGGACCCCAAGACCCCCATGGTACTTGTAACTCTATTGTTACAACTCTATTTTATATTATAAGTTTGTCAAAACGCAAAAATTCTACCATAAAATTTATATCCCAAATTCAGATGAGGTGTACCAAAAGGAGTTGAAAAAGTCGGGTTTTTTACTTAAATTTCAATAAAATTTCTGGGGGAGGACCCCAAGACCCCCATGGTACTTGTATCTCTGTTATTACACCTCTATTTTATATTAAGTTCGTCAAAACACCAAAATTCTACCATAAAATCTACATCTAATTTAACTTTAAAATTAATTAGGTTGGCAAACAGCTAAGGCAAAAAATTTAAATTACATTGTGCTTCCATAAAAAAAGGTCCTTCACATCATTTAAGAGAATGATAAAATTATGTAAAGATATTTTGAATGAGGGATAGGAAAAAATGTTTTGTAATTCTGCAGGTAGACTGTTAAATAACTTAGGGTGCAAGATAAAAGAAGCGTTTGCGAAATATCTCCTTATAAGAAGCGGGGAATCTGATAAATTTCACGAACTTTTCTTTCGTTAACCGTATTTTTTAAATTGCAAATATCTCTATTGCAAAACAAGAAAAGTGTAATTCTATAAAAAACATATCGTAGGGGGAGTAAACCTAAACTTTTTAAGTCAACATAATAAGAATTATTAAAACTTAAATTTTGAAACACTTACTTTGATTATAAAATTAAAGGCAATTCTGCCCGGTTACACTTGATAAAACACTATAATTTAAAATCACCATTTTAAAAATTCTTCTGGGGAAAGACCCCCCAGCCTCCTAGAAAATTTGTCGTATAATTGAAAATTCTGTGGTTTACAAAGTCTAAAAATGCGATAAAACTTTACTTTTGGAGGTAAGTTTTCAAAATAATAATAAGACCTAATGCTGTATATACTGTACCTAAACCTGAAAAAAACTATATTTTGTAAAAATTTCTTTTATCTAGCCCCTAAGATCTTTAACTTACTACCTTTGGAAATTCAAAATAGTCTAACCAAGCATGCATTTAAAAAGAAATTGAAAGACTTTATTTTCTATTGGGGACATTGAAAACTTTTTTGTTTGATCTTGCATTATTAGTGTGTAATTATAATCCATTCTTATTTTTTTGCACTACTATTACTTACCTTACGACAGATAGTAAACTCATAATTTACGACACCCTGTTCGCCACTAATTTCCTGATTGATATTGTACTTATATTTTTTTCGTCTTGTTTTCATGTAATGTTCACTTTTATTTATAACCACTAGGGGGCTCTGCCCCCTGCTCGCTATCGCTCACCAACCCCCGGAACTGCTTCGCAGTTCTTTGAAGATCGCTTCGCGATCTTAGCGAGCAGAGCTCGTTTGTTTCATCTCAACTATCCAAGTACAACCTGGAACTTGTCTGCTTATAGTCTGTTCATTTAGAATAGGTGCCTGAAACAGGATCAAAAACGCTCAATAATGCTTAATAATGCTCATCAGACAACTTCTGTGACCGATTGTTTTTACAGTATTTTAACTACTTCTGCTTAGGCTGCCTTGTCATTGCAGAAGAAAATTTTTTCGACTATAATTGAAATAATAACGCTTCTAATACATTACGTCTCAGGCGCTAATTCTAAATGAACAGAGTATAGTTAATGATAATTTAATATCGAAACTTTTTATCTCTCAAACTTTTCAATAATTTAATTCGGATCATTACCACGAAAATATCAAAATAAAACTCATACTGAAATATTTCTTTTTAAATTATCAATAATTTAATGAATAGAGGGCTACCGCCCCCTGCTCGCTTACGCTCACCAACCCCCGTAACTGCTATGCATCTCTTCACAGATCGCTAAGCGATCTGTAATATCTGCAATCGATCTTTAGCAGAGTAAAACAAACTTCCCGAAAATCCTCTTCTTTTCATCGGCACAAATAACACTCAATAAAGTTAAATTATTTATTTCTCTAGTGGTTCAAAAAATATCGAAGTATCTTTAAAAGATTATTAACCAAGTCTATACTATAACGCTAGCAAACTTAGAGCCAAAATCTGCACCTCAAAACTTTTAAATTGAAATATCCGTGCTCGCGACAATCTAGTGAACAGGCAAATATAAAATCTAAAAAAATTAAACACGTCTGATAAAGACCTACTAAAACCATGAAAAAAATAAAACTTTGATGCTTAATAATTCCAAAACTAATTAGAATTTTTTAAAGAACTAAAAGCCAATCTCTTTCTAAAAAATAATAATATAAGTGTTTAAAAAATCATATTGATACCGTGATTCGTTTTCATTTTAGATAGAAAAAAAGGAAAAAGTGTCAAAAATTTCGAAAATTAAAAAATTAATTACTCTAAACCAAATTCGAAATTCGAAAAAAGGGCGACGTAGTGCACATCTTCATACTTCAGAGTATTAGGCTGCAAAAAATCATAGTTGTGCTGCTAATAGATTTTGCTGAACTGGATTACGCAGCGAAAAAAGAAAAACTTCAACTTTGACCTCAAAAATACCCCAGTACTAATTATCACATCAGTTAGCTTTTTGTTCGAGAATGTGCCCCAATTATTCCTCTACAAGCCTTTCAAATTTCATAAATTTCTATCCAGTAGTTTTTGCGATAGAAGAGTTCAAAGAGTTGAAAAATTTTATTTTCTGAAACAGCGGCGGCAGCGGCGGCGGCAGCGGTGACAGTAACTTTTTTTTAATATAGAGAGATGTTTAAATTTTCATTGTAATTCCTTGTGTAACAATTGTCACCAACTGTTTGTTCATCTACATGGATCGTTCTACGATCAATCCCAGGTGATAAAATATTTTCTTTACTTTGTTTTTATTAAAAAAATAAAAAATAAATAATTCAATGGGAAATATTTCTGGGGGAGACCCCCAATTTTTTGCTTGAAGATAAAATGTTAAAATCTTGACATAATGTGTAACTTGATCCCAATGATATTTTAAAAAGATCATGGTTATAATACTGTTTCTCCCTTAAAAATTCTAAGGAGTACAAGAAGGGCTTCTTTTTTAGGTGGCTTTCAAACGGTAACAAATGTATAAAAATGAGTAAAAAAACTTCTTTTTGAAGCCAAATTTCACAAAATTTTCTGGGGGAGGACCCCCAGACCCCCCCTTTCTTCCCTAGGTGAAAGTTTTAACTGAAAAATACTTTTTTTACTTTAACAAACTTTCCCACACCCTTCTGGGTATGGCCCTACAAAAAATATTTCGCCCCCCCCACTCTCAAAAACGTTGGCACATCCCTGTGAGTATTTACAAACACAAGAGTTCTATATAAAAAAAACCATGTCATACGATGAAATTGGGGGAGTCCAACAGTAATATTTTCCGCACATTTTTGGGACATATTAAGTATTTTTCTCAATTACTTTTTCATTATTTTTATTGTTATTTAACGTTTTCACTGCTTTTATGCATCGACTTCTTTATCCGAATACAGAGAGCTGAAATTCTGTCAGTGAGTTCTATTAACTAAAAAAATTAGAGGGTGTCCAGAACGTATCTGAAAAAAGTTTTTTTGGGCCACTACACGAAGAAATATACGTTTTGCTCGTATCCTCTTGTATATTTCTAGCTCTAATATCCGTGGGGGGTCTTTTCTAAATTTCATTTTATATACCCTATTAAATACTCCCCCCGGGCTTTTTCATGTTTAGCATATCGAAAATCAATAGGGAATGGCAACTTTTATTATTATTATTTTACTAATTTCGTCAAAAATTGTTCCCCGGTGTAATAAGTTTAAAAAAGCACATTTCCAGTGGAGGAAACATGATTCGGCCACACAAAGAAATACCTTTTGCTCGTATCCACTTTGATATTTAGAGTTCTACTATCCACGGGTGTCTCCGATGACCACAGAGAACCATTAGTAAAAATCGTCCTTTTCGGGACACTACTCCTCACACAGTGTCGCAAAGCAGTGGAAACGCTCGAACGCAGAAACATCTTTTAATCCTATTTCACCAACTGAACACATACAAATGGAAGTCAAACGTAATATCTCTCTCTCTCTCTTATGACGATATAAAAGGGTATCTTTTTCTCAAAGGCAGCGCTGTCGTAGCATACTTCCAAACGATACGGGAGCTCTCTGATATACTAATGAGTGAAGAACACTTCTGTTCGAGAGCGTCACCTGATTAGCGTAATGCAGTCGTCGTCCAATCGCAACCTCTGATAGCATCAAAGGGGGAAAGGGATTAAATAGCGACGAGTTGGAAAAGAGATTCATGTTTTCTCTAAGCGTTTGACGAATCCTTTTTCTCTTATCTGACAGTTTTTCCTAGTGTCATGGAAGCGACGAGTATACCGGGTGTTTCAAAAGTCCGTTTTATTCGGAAACATCGTCTCCTAGGGTCAGGGAAGTAAGGTCTACCCTACCCCTAAGTATGCTTCAGTTGTGAAATGGAAGGTGAAAAATAATTTAGATAGAGGCTTTCAATTTTTTTTTTGAATTTTTTTCTAATTTTTATTTCTTTAAAACATCTTCAATTGTCTTTTGTTTCTGAAATAATCTCTATCTATAATCATGGATAGATTGGGGAATTTTGACCATATAACTCTATTTGGTATTATTTGACCATTCTGGACCTATCACAAAACTATTGAGAACAGGCATTACCACTTTTTTGTTTCTCGAATAAAAAGTCAGAATTTTTAAATTAAGGTTTTTTTTAAACTTAATTTTTGTCTGTGTGAATCCTTTTTCCCGTCGTTTTGCGGTTTTCGCAGAATAGCTTTCTTAAAATATTTAATAATATTTATTGGCATTGTCACAAATTTAAATATTTATTTAAATTTGTGACAATGCCATGTGAAATCAAAGACAAAACGCCTTTCGAAGAAAATGAATAATACTGCATATTTAATGTTAAGGAATGTGTAAATAAATACGAACAGGTAAGATCGAGGGAATCTCGCATCAGTCAATGAATGCTTGTAAATTTAAACAATATCTCTGTTAGAAGACCATCTGAAATATTTCAAGTCCCTCGTAAAGAAATTTTTCGTAAGCACTTCTTTTATTTTGCCCCCTAACTATACAGGGTGTCCCATAAATAATGGGTCACACCTCTAGGGGGGATAGTAGACACCTAGACGAGTCAGAATCACATAGGATTGGGGGTACCAGACCAAATCCTAGGGAGTTAAAAATGGAGCGACACCCCAAAAAATTATTGAAAAATTAAATTTGAAGAAGAACTAATATTGGTAAAAACTTAATTATGGTCTCAAAAATTGGGGTTTAATATGATCTTTAAAATTATCTCAAAAGTCTTCACTTCAAAATTTGTTTTATTATGAAAAAAGTTAAAGTGAAAATTCTGCCAAAACCTCATTTTGTATTTCGAAATCCTTTCTTTTGATTTTATAATCTGAAAGATCATAGTTGTAAACCTTTGAGTCCAAATTTTCACTCAAAAACCATCAATATTAAATGCTTGAGAGCCTGTTAAAGCATGGTTTAAGGCCGTTTTTGCGTCTTTAGTCAATTTTCAATTTAGTCAATTCAATTTAGTCATTTTTGACCCCCTACTACCCTTTGTCACGTAAGAAAACTGCTTATCATTAATTGCTGCATACATAATTGCTGCATTTACGTAACGAATAAATTTGCACAAATATCCCCTTTCTTTTTGGTACAAAATGTTTAGCAGTACCTAGATTCCAGAAATTCATTGTGATCCATGAAAACTTAATCTATTGCTGAAATTTTCCTTGTGTATGTCAAAAAGCTTAAGTTTTTTTTCTATAGTAAGGTAGGGTTCTCCCTGTAAAACTTTTGAATAAAATTAACGAGTCATATATATTATTTCAAAGTAGTCGTCAACTCCAGCTTTTACTCCACTAGTCCCCCAGTTTTTTTATGAGTTGTACTGCAACAGACTCTTCCTATACCTTATTACCAGCTAAGGATTTAAACCTAATTTCTGGTTAAATTACACATTTGTATACTTTCGTATACAAATGTGTATACTATAAACATTTTGTATACTTTCTACTAAAAGAAAATTTCCTTGTTAAATTTCTTTTATTTCCTTCTCTAGTCGAAAACAAGTGCATTAATTTTTTTTATTGCTGATTAAAAAAATTTTATTTGTAGTATACTTTTGTTAAATCTTTATAGATTCTGTAATGTAGTTCTTTTAAAATTATTTTTTTTGCATTTTTAAATCCTAAAAATGGTCCTTTATTAAGGTTTCTGTTAGAGCACTCATTGAATATTCCATACGATTTTTACATTTCTTTTTTAAAAAAAACTTAAATAAAATTAAGTAATAAAACATTCGTAAAAATTTCTATTGCTATTACAATAATACATTGTTGGCGTTAAAGTAATTGTAAAAAGTATTGAGTTGATGAGTGAAAACAGTATTGTATCGCTTGGCGTTTGTTTCAATTCAAAATTTCTAATTGTTGATATTACATTCTGCAACAAAGCATTCATTATTTAAAATACTTCAACAATGCTCAAATTCCTAACAATTTGAAACAAAGCATATTGAGTCTCAGACAAAAAGTTTCTTTTTGTATTATTGGTGAATTTGTGTTCACTGCGCTTATTCTTTTATTGCTTTTGAATATAATTTATTTTATCGGGATTTATTTTTGATTTTATTAATCGGGATATGTTCGACGAGGAGAATTACGACCTCTATAATTCGGGATCTACTTTTAAAGGCGAAATTGCACCAACAGGACGAGAGCGATCCAAGCTCTCTAGGATGATCTCTGCCCTCTTCTGTTGTGGTCGTGAAAAGCGAGAAGCTGATGGTGTTGAGAGAGTTGGAGAAGGAAATGACCAAGGAACGGCCGAAAGGCCTGGGTCTAGACTGGCCAACCTGTTCAGCCGCCTCTGCTGTTGCGGAAGGAAGAGGGACCACAACGTTCCTCAACCTGATGATGCAGTACCAGTAGGCGTTGGACAAGAAACTGGAATCTCCTCAGGATCCTCCAAACCCCCACCTTTACCTAGAAAAAGGAAAGGTGGCAAACCTGGCACTCCGTTGCACAGACTCGCCCTCACGCGCCACTGGTGCAATTCTGAGGCCGATCGCTTCAAGGCGATCAAATACCTTGCCTATGAGACTCCAAGTCTCAACAAGGTGGTGGGATTTGAGGAGGACCTGTTGGCGGTGTCCAAGGGTCTCTTCTTGTCACAGAAGAAGACCGAGCGCAAAGATCTGAGGCTACGAGAGCAGCTGCTCAGGCGCGATTTCCACAATAAGATGCAAGGACTATACTCCGAGCACTTTCGTTTGCTCCGAAAACCCATCAGAGCAGAGAGAAGCTTGGTGCAGTTGAAGAGATTCAACTAATTGTTTCTCAATCAGCGCTTTCAACAGCCTATGATGATCTTGCTCCTCGACTTCTCGCTTTTCATGCTCACAACAAAACATGGCGGAGAGTAAATAAGTTTTTTGCTTATAACTTTTGTTTTTTGGTTTTTACTCTTTAGACTTTTTAAATATTGGGAACAAATTTTCAGGGGTGGGGGGTGGGGCTCGACCTGCAGCCACCTCCTCGTGGTGAGTCCTGGATTATTTTCGTTCTAAGCGAACGAAAATAAACGAAGAGCTGCAGAATACTTAAAAGTAACCCTAACTGGCTAAAAAAAAAGTCTTTCTTAAAAGCGAATTTATTATCAGCAAATACTTTGCTTTTAAGATCGAGGTATGGGTAAAAGGTAAACTGCAATGGAGTTTTATTAAGACGTAGAAAGTACGTAAATTCTACCTATTTGAGCGGGTTCTTTATGGTTTCTTTTCTAGGCATTTCTCTGCACTAGGTGTCTTTTCGTACTAAAACGATGCTGCTCTACCATTTTGTAAGTGACTAATTTAGACAATCCCTAAATTTTTTTTAAAAAATACTAGGGGGCTCTGCCCCCTGCTCGCTTTCGCTCACCAAACCCCGGAACTGCTTCGCAGTTCTTTGAAGATCACTTCGCGATCTTAGCGAGCAGAGCTCGCTTGTTTCATCTCAACTATCAAGTACAACCTGAAACTTGTCTGCTTATATCCTGTTCATTTAGAATAGGCGCCTGAAACAGGATCAAAAACGCTCAATAATGCTTAATAAAGGTCATCAGACAACTTCAGTGACCGATTGTTTTACAGTATTTTGACTTCTTCTGCTTAGGCTGCCTTGTCATTGCAGAAGAAAATTTTTTCGACGATAATTGGAATAATAACGCTTCAAATACATTACATCTCAGGCGCTCTAAATGAACAGAGTATAGTTAATGATCATTTAATATCGAAACTTTTTATCTCTCAAACTTTTCAAAAATTCAATTTTGATCATTACCACGAAAATATCAAAATAAAACTCTAAATGAAATATTCCTTTTTAAATTCTCAATAATTTATTGGATAGAGGCCTACCGCCCCCTGCTCGCTTACGCTCACCAACCCCCGTAGTAACTGCTATGCAGCTCTTAACAGATCGCTTCGCAATCTGTAATATCTGCAATCGATCTTTAGCAGAGTAAAACAAACTTCCCGAAAATCCTCTTCCTTTCATCGGCACAAATAACACTCAATAAATTTAAATTATTTATTTCTCTAGTGGTTCAAAAAATATCGAAGTATCTTTAAAAGATTATTAACCAAGTGTATATACTATATCGCGAGCAAACTTAAAGCAAAATGTGCACCTCAAAACTATTAAATTTAAATATCCGTGCTCACGACAATCTAGTGAACAGGCAAATATAAAATTTAAAAACATTAAACACGTCTGATAAAGACCTACTAAAACTATGAAAAAAATAAAACTTTGATGCTTAATAATTCCAAAACTAATTAGAATTTTTTAAAGAACTGAACCCCAATCTCTTTCTAAAAAATAGGAATATAAGTGTTTAAAAAATCATATTGATACCGTGATTAGTTTTTATTTTAGATAGAAAAAAAACGAAAAAGTGTCAAAAATTTCGAAAATTAAAAAATTACTCTAAACCAAATTCAAAATTCGAAAAAAGGGGTGACGTAGTGCACATCTTCATACTTCAGAGTATTAGGGTGCAAAAAATCATAGTTCTGCTGCTAATAGATTTCGCTGAACTGGATTACGCGGCGAAAAAAGAAAAACTTTAACTTTGACCTTAAAAATTAAGGCGCAAGTTCAGACTTGCGTATGCGCCAAGTTTTTAGCATTAAAGATGACAATTATGGTAACCCTAACTCATGTTAAAAGTATTATTTGGCGTCTAAATGTGCCGTTAAACAGCCAAAATTCGCCAAGCATACGCAACTCTGAACTTGCGCCAAAAATACCCCAGTAATAATTACCACATCAGTTAGCTTTTTGTTCGAGAATGTGCCCCAGATATTCCTCTACAAATATTTCAAATTTCATGAATTTCTATCAATTGGTTTTTGCGATATGAAAGCTCAAAGAGTTGAAAAATTAAATTTTCTGAAACAGCGGCGGCGGCAGCGGTGACAGTAACTTTTTTTTTAATATAGAGAGATTCCTCTTGCAAAAATAAGCAACTACCCAAAATTTGAGGCGGATCGAGAAATTTTTTTATTACCAAAAAAATTAACAAAAATCCCCTTTTTAAAAGCGCGCGAAAACGCCAAGAGTTTGGATGTGACGTCATCTTATACTAAACATTGTTGCAAAGCAATGGAGTTGATGGTATAACGTTTTCAGTCACGTGTTTTTTTCTCGACTTTTAAATTAAAATATTTAATTACCTGTACATTTTTTTTTTGAAAAATTGACTAGATATTTCATTTTACCATACAAAAAACCATACGGAACACTAGTTTGTTTTTGAAAATCTGACACATGCTACTTCCTTATTGGAAACAATCAAAACAATCAGTCTCTTGCCAAATAATGTAAAAATTGTACTGCCGTGGTTAATTTTACAACAAATATATTTGGGTCATTTTATTTATAGATCCTTTGCGATCACATGACTCGGACCTAGCAACCCCCGTAGCAACAGATACCGCCGCACCTAGCAACCGCCCTAGCAACAGACGGTTTGACCTACAGCAGTTAGCAGTTAAAAGAAAATAACTGGTCGTGACGTCACCTGAAAACACTCTATTTCCATTTTTCATATATGTTAAAATTTTTTAATTTGTGGTTGTATCTTAATTTTTTGTATAGATATTTATTTCATCTTTGCTTTTTGTTTATTCTTGGTTTTAAATGTGTATTTTTATTTAAAGTGCATTACACCCTTCTTTTCATGGTGGTTCATCGTATAACAGTGGATTTTATATAACTCTTACATTTTCAAAACAAACACATGTGTTATTATAATTTAATGATAACTAACAGATTTCTAATAAAATAAGGATTGGTTTATAAGAAAAATGTCAGAAAACGCTTCCGACTCACACACATTCCAAGTTTAACTTTTAGTACCTTATAATGAAGTATTTGCATGAGTGAGGGATTTGCTTGATTTTATACTTTTTTGATACATTATGGTCTAAAACTCCCAAATTTCTGATTTTTAAGTTCAAAAATGTGTTTTAAATAATTTAAAATTCAATTTTATTTTTGCCAAAACGTCAGAAAAGTCACGTTATCAGAAAACGGGCTTCTATTGGATGTGACGTCACAGCGCAGGAAAACCATTGTGTTTTCTGTTTTCATGTGATCAGAAAACGGGCTTCTATTGGATGTGACCTCACAGCGCATGATTTGTGATTCGAAAGTGTTTTCGAGCCCAAACAAAATACGAAATTTCAAAAATTTATATTTCAGAAACTAGGCTACGGAAATACTTGATGTAAACGTCATTCTTCATGGTTTTTTATCTACTATTTTAATAAAATTTAATCTCAAAACGTGAGAATACCTCATTTCGTTTCTTTACAAAACTGTAGGTCCTTTGGTCATCGCTTTCTAATTAAGGTATAGAGCGCATACTTTTCAGTAAATAGATACAGTTTTTTCAGTAAATCTAAAAAAATGAGGGGCTGCCCTGACAATTTCAAGATTCTTTATTTTTCCCATAGAAAAGTGGGCCTCCCTAATGTGCATGTAAATAGAAAGTTTATGTTTTTCTGTATTAAGAGTCATTATATAGAGATGATATTAAAAGGCAACTATACATGGATTCTGCTGATCCCAGGTGACTATAAAAACTAATGCAATATATGTGTAAACTCACAACTCTCAAGCGTCACCTCCAACCGTGGACCGGTTACGTCCTTGTTAGGACCATCAGCACGGTATATAGGATGGTAACGCAAGAGAGAGGAGGGCAAGTACTAGTCTAGCCGACTATAACTGAAAAGTGATTACCATTGATTAGTCCTCCACTCATCTGCTGGAATGACAATGGCATTCCTAGGACAGATTTAGTTCCAGAAAGGCAAGGTAAACCGGTCCACGGTTGGAGGTGACGCTTGAGAGTTGTGAGTTTACACCTATTGTCCGCTTAACCAGCAATAAATGGTGAAATTCTCTTTTAATGTAATATATGTTAAATCATAAATAATATATTAATATATACTAAAATTCCTGTTCGGTTCTTAAAAAATTTGAAGAATTGTCGGTACTTTCGTATTATACCGTCGACCGTTCAGCAGCCGTTAAATTCAGCGGTACAGCTATAGAACAGTCAATGGGATTTTAAACGTTTTCGGATTCACCGGCACGATCGACGGTATAATACTTAAAAACCATTTTCCAATCTTTGTAAAATTGAAAATTTATTGAATAATTTTAATATATCCTCACCCTTTTTAACTTTTTTTCTGGTGTATATACAATTATGTTGCTTTATGAATTTTCTCTTTGTATTTTTATGTGCTGTCTTAAGTCCGAGTACTCCTTGTTATGTATGTCTTGTATTTGTCCAAATAAAATCTTATTATTTATATTCTTTAATTTATTTCAGTCATTCAAACTCATTTTCTTTGTAGTCTCAGGATATTTTTTTTCTTTTAAAAAAGCAGGATGATATCTTTGGTCCGAAATAATTAGGACGAATTGGTCCAAAAAATGTCCGTTTTTAAACTAACTTTAAAATGCATCACTCATTCAATGTTTAGTTTTTGGCGTTGATTTCTCTTTTTAAACTATAAAAAATTAAAATATCTGTTTAGTGAGTCAATGGCTTAGTGGTTCGATATCAGTCTTTTTCTATTTAAATTTTAAAAATTAAGTACAGAATTATTAACTATTTCCCCAGTTCTGTGAGTGAATGGCTCAGGGGATGCATATGTGGCTCAAGTGCTACGGTCCTGAGTTCGATACCAGTCTTTTTCTATTTAAATTTAAAGAAAATTAAAATAAAGAATTATTGACTATTACTACAGTTGAGTGAGTGAATGGCTCAGGGGATGCATATGTCGCTCAAGTCCCACGGTCCTGGGTTCAATGCCAGTCTTTTTCTATTTAAATTTAAAGAAAATTAAAATATAGAATTATTAATTATTCCTACAGTTGTGTGAGTGAATGGCTCAGGGGATGCATATGTGGCTCAAGTCCCACGGTCCTGGGTTCAATGCCAGTATTTTTCTATTTAAATTTAAAGAAAATTAAAATACAGAATTATTAACTATTCCTACATTTGAGTGAGTGAATGGCTCAGGGGATACATATGTGGCTCGAGTGCTACGGTCCTTAGTTCGATACCAGTCTTTTTCTATTTAAATTTAAAGAAAATTAAAATACAGAATTATTAACCATTCCTACATTTGAGTGAGTGAATGGCTCAGGGGATACATATGTGGCTCGAGTACTACGGTCCTGAGTTCGATACCAGTCTTTTTCTATTTAAATTTTAAAAAAATTAAAATACAGAATCATTAACTATTCCTAGAGTTGTGTGAGTGAATGGCTCAGGGGATACATATGTGGCTCGAGTACTACGGTCCTGAGTTCGATACCAGTATTTTTCTATTTAAATTTTAAAAAAATTAAAATACAGAATCATTAACTATTCCTACAGTTGTGTGAGTGAGTGGCTCAGGGGATACATATGTGGCTCGAGTACTACGGTCCTGAGTTCGATACCAGTCTTTTTCTATTTAAATTTTAAAAAAATTAAAATACAGAATCATTAACTATTCCTACAGTTGTGTGAGTGAATGGCTCAGGGGATACATATGTGGCTCGAGTACTACGGTCCTGAGTTCGATACCAGTCTTTTTCTATTTAAATTTTAAAAAAATTAAAATACAGAATCATTAACTATTCCTACAGTTGTGTGAGTGAATGGCTCAGGGGATACATATGTGGCTCGAGTACTACGGTCCTGAGTTCGATACCAGTCTTTTTCTATTTAAATTTAAAAAAAATTAAAATACAGAATCATTAACTATTCCTACAGTTGTGTGAGTGAATGGCTCAGGGGATACATATGTGGCTCGAGTACTACGGTCCTGAGTTCGATACCAGTCTTTTTCTATTTAAATTTTAAAAAAATTAAAATACAGAATCATTAACTATTCCTACAGTTGTGTGAGTGAATGGCTCAGGGGATACATATGTGGCTCGAGTACTACGGTCCTGAGTTCGATACCAGTCTTTTTCTATTTAAATTTAAAAAAAATTAAAATACAGAATCATTAACTATTCCTACAGTTGTGTGAGTGAATGGCTCAGGGGATACATATGTGGCTCGAGTGCTACGGTCCTTAGTTCGGTACCAGTCTTTTTCTATTTAAATTTTAAAAAAATTTAAATACAGAATTATTAACTATTCCTACATTTGAGTGAGTGAATGGCTCAGGGCATGCATATGTGGCTCGAGTGTTACGGTCCTTAGTTCGGTACCAGTCTTTTTCTATTTAAATTTAAAGAAAATTAAAATACAGAATTATTAACTATTCCTACATTTGAGTGAGTGAATGGCTCAGGGGATGCATATGTGGCTCGAGTGACATGGTCTTAGGTTCAAATCCTGTTGAAGGTACTGAAGGTATTCCGTTCGTACTAGTCTAACTTTCTGTTTTAGTGCATTTAACACTTAAAATAAATTTAATAAACTGGCAATTTCAATATGCACTAGGACAATTAGCTGGTTGTGAAACGTCCTTACTGGCTCAGTTGGTAGAGTCGTGGTCCTGCTGTACTGAAGGTGCTCTGTTCAAACTCTACTATCCCCTCTCTGTATCTGTCTCTCTTTCTCTCCCTGATGTCACAGCTGACCTGTTGAGAAACTGGTGACCGAGTCGAGTCCGTTCACCCGTCGAAGATGTCGGGGCTCGGACGAGAGGAGGTCGTCCTGTCGGACCTGATCTGCTCCCCGGGGGGTCGCGGGCCTAGGGGGTTCTTCGGATAACCCCCGAAAGCCCCTTCGCCCTGGGGGCCAGCGGAGAAAGGTCCGGCAGGAAACCGGTTTTGTTAAAAATTTTTGGCTTGGGGTACATTTTGCAATTTGTGGACGGTTCCCTAACGAAGTGCACTATGGAGACGACCCCCAAGTTATCAGATTGCAAAATTTTGAGTCCATTACCCGTCTTCAGCCGGCTCCGAAAAAAACAAATTGTCCTCCGAAACGGTTAACTGTGACTGTAACCGTATAAGTTAACTGTAACCGTAACTTCATCAGTTAAAATATTTTAAAATATTTACATAGATTATTTCAAATTGAGTTTATTCAGGGCCTGGTCAAGGATCGAACCTCCAACCATTGAATCCGTAGTAGCATATCATACCACTAGGCCACCAGCTCCACATACGCAATTTTTGAAATGTATTTGATTTTAAAGCTTTCTTTAAAGCAGAAATATTTGGTAATTTTTATAAAAATCTCAACACCCAGCCAGGAGTTGATCAAGGAACCCTGCACTTTAGACCGGAACCAACTAGGCTTAGACGAGGATCGAACCTCCAACCATTGAATCCGTAGTAGCATATCATACCACTAGGCCACCAGCTCCACATATGTGGTAAGGCAATTTTTGAAATGTATTTGATTTTAAAGCTTTCTTTTTAAAGCAGAAATCTTTGGTAATTTTAAAAAAATCTCAACACCCAGCCAGAAGTTGATCAAGGAACCTTCTGCACTTTAGACCGGAATCAACTAGGCTTAGACGAGGATCTAACCTCCAACCATTGAATCCGTAGTAGCATATCATACCACTAGGCCACCAGCTCCACATATGTGGTAAGGCAATTTTTGAAATGTATTTGATTTTAAAGCTTTCTTTTTAAAGCAGAAATCTTTGGTAATTTTAAAAAAATCTCAACACCCAGCCAGAAGTTGATCAAGGAACCTTCTGCACTTTAGACCGGAATCAACTAGGCTTACACGAGGATCGAACCTCCAACCATTGAATCCGTAGTAGCATATCATACCACTAGGCCACCAGCTCCACATATGTGGTAAGGCAATTTTTGAAATGTATTTGATTTTAAAGCTTTCTTTAAAGCAGAAATCTTTGGTAATTTTTATAAAAATCTCAACACCCAGCCAGGAGATGATCAAGGAACCTTCTGCACTTTAGACCGGAATCAACTAGGCTTAGACGAGGATCGAACCTCCAACCATTGAATCCGTAGTAGCATATCATACCACTAGGCTACCAGCTCCACATTCGAAAGAAGGCATTTTTTGAAATGTATATTATTTTGAACCTTTATTTAAAGTAGAAAACTTAAAAGATTTTTCTAAGTCAATTTATATTATTAGAATTAAATGAGCATGCACACGAAATTACTTTTAGCACAACAGGCCAAGACTCTACCAACTGAGCCATCATGGTACGGCGTTCCTTGATTTATCGGTTGTTTTATAGTATGAAATACTTAATATTCTTATGTAATAATTCTTTTTATTTTGAGCAAAAGGGAAAACCTGGACTCGAACCCATGAACTACTAGACCCATGTAAGAGAACCGGGCAACAGATGCTACCAACTGAGCCATCAGGGTACGGACGCCCTTGATTTATCTGTTGTTTTATAGTTTGAAATACTTAATTTGCATTTTAATAATTTCTTTTTATTTTGAGTAAAAGGGAAATGCTGGACTCGAACCTAAGAACTACTAGACCCAGGTAAGAGAACCGGGCAACAGATGCTACCAACTGAGCCATCGGGGTACGGACGCCCTTGATTTATCTGTTGTTTTATAGTTTGAAATACTTAATTTGCATTTTAATAATTTCTTTTTATTTTGAGCAAAAGGGAAATGCTGGACTCGATCTCAATAACTACTAGACCCATGTAAGAGAAACGGGCAACAGATGCTACCAACTGAGTCATCAGGGTACGGACGCCCTTGATTTATCTGTTGTTTTATAGTTTGAAATACTTAATTTGCATTTTAATAACTTCTTTTTATTTTGAGTAAAAGGGAAATGCTGCGCTCGAACCTAAGAACTACTAGACCCCGGTAAGAGAACCGGGCAACAGATGCTACCAACTGAGCCTTCGGGGTACGGACGCCCTTGATTTATCTGTTGTTTTATAGTTTGAAATACTTAATTTGCATTTTAATAATTTCTTTTTATTTTGGGCAAAAGGGAAATGCTGGACTCGAACTCAATAACTACTAGACCCATGTAAGAGAACCGGGCAACAGATGCTACCAACTGAGCCATCAGGGTACGGTCGCCCTTGATTTATCTTTTGTTTTATAGTTTGAAATACTTAATTTGCATTTTAATAATTTCTTTTTATTTTGAGTAAAAGGGAAATGCTGGACTCGAACCTAAGAACTACTAGTCACAGGTAAGAGAACCGGGCAACAGATGCTACCAACTGAGCCATCGGGGTACGGACGCCCTTGATTTATCTGTTGTTTTATAGTTTGAAATACTTAATTTGCATTTTAATAATTTCTTTTGATTTTGAGCAAAAAGGAAATGCTGGACTCGAACTCAATAACTATTAGACCCATGTAATAGAACCGGGCAACAGATGCTACCAATTGAGCCATCAGGGTACAATCGCCCTTGATTTATCTTTTGTTTTATAGTTTGAAATACTTAATTTGCATTTTAATAATTTCTTTTTATTTTGAGCAAAAGGGAAATGCTGGACTCGAACCTAAGAACTACTAGAGCCAGGTAAGAGAACCGGGCGACAGATGCTACCAACTGAGCCATCAGGGTACAGACGCCCTTGATTTATCTTTTGTTTTATAGTTTGAAATACTTAATTTGCATTTTAATAATTTCTTTTTATTTTGAGTAAAAGGGAAATGCTGGACTCGAACCTAAGAACTACTAGACCCAGGTAAGAGAACCGGGCAACAGATGCTGCCAACTGAGCCATCAGGGAACAGACGCCTTTGATTTATCTTTTGTTTTATAGTTTGAAATACTTAATTTGCATTTTAATAATTTCTTTTTATTTTGAGTAAAAGGGAAATGCTGGACTCGAACCTAAGAACTACTAGACCCAGGTAAGAGAACCTGGCAACAGATGCTGCCAACTGAGCCATCGGGGTACGGACGCCCTTGATTTATCTGTTGTTTTATAGTTTGAAATACTTAATTTGCATTTTAATAATTTCTTTTTATTTTGAGCAAAAGGGAATAAATGCTGGACTCGAACCCAATAACTACTAGACCCAGGTAAGAGAACCGGGCAACAGATGCTACCAACTGAGCCATCATGGTACGGATGTCCTTGATTTATCTGTTGTTTTATGGTTTGAAATACTTAATTTGCATTTTAATAATTTCTTTTTATTTTGAGCAAAAGGGAATAAATGCTGGACTCGAACCCAATAACTACTAGACCCAGGTAAGAGAACCGGGCAACAGATGCTACCAACTGAGCCATCATGGTACGGATGTCCTAGATTTATCTGTTGTTTTATGGTTTGAAATACTTAATTTGCATTTTAATAATTTCTTTTTATTTTGAGCAAAAGGGAAATGCTGGACTCGAACTACTAGATCCATGTAAGAGAACCGGGCAACAGATGCTACCAACTGAGCCATCATGGTACGGATGCCCTTGCTTTATTCGTTTTTTTATAGTTAGAAATATTTAATTTATATTTTAATTTCTTTCAACTTTGGACAAAAGAAAAATGGACATTTTTTGGACCAATTCTTTGCAATTTCATAAACAATATATAATTTAATAAATTGTTTATAAATTTAATAAAATTTTATAAACAATTTTATAAAATTTTATAAATTATTTTATTTAAGGGCTATTTATTGATAGGAATATAAATAAACGCATTTCAATACTAAAAAGGTAATAAATTAAGTATATTACAAAAAGAAATTTTGTGGTGATGACTCCCTTCAAATGCTCCTAAATTAAATCACAACCATATTTTTTTACATTATTTTTTATTTAAAATACATGATATATAAGTAAAGTTGTAACAAAAATTATGCGAAGATAATAATACATTATAGCTAAATCACAACACAAAAAAAAATATTTTACAACATTCTTCATCTTTTTTTCATCAAGATTCTTAAACAACTACTTTTTTTAAATGCACAGAAGTTCCTAAAATATATCCATAATCATTTTTAAAATAACTAAAATGAAGATAGAGATAATTTCAAAATAAGTTATGATAAAATGTTGAAATTAAAAGTTTTCACATTGAAAAAAGATAATTGATAAGGAGAAATCTTATATTAAAATTACCTTTTCATAAACAGTTGTTATTAGAAATTGTTATTTAGTTGTGTTCAATAGATTCCCATTAAAATTTTCGAACAGCTCTATTCAAAAGTAACATTTTCATCATGTCAATGTAAAAAGTAACAAAAAGGATAATTGAATCGCTTATTTCAGAAACATGTTAAACCCCATAGGATTAACATTGCGTTTAACATGTTTCTGAAATAAGCGATTCAATTGAAGGATAATGTGTTCAGAATGGCTTAAAACCTTCAAAAAACTATTTAATTTACCTATCAAAAACCTAAATTTTAAGTTACAGTCGAATCCGCTTAATGTGATCACGGTTAATGTTATCAATCGGATAATGTTATCGAAATCAACAGGTCCCGATCATTCCTATTTAATTTAATGTAAAATACATCGTTTAATGGGATCAACTAAGAATCATCACTCCGCTTAATATTATCAAAATTTACCCATATCCCCTTTAAAACGACCGCTTTTAAGTTCGAGTTTCATTTTGAAGGTTAATTTTTACAAGTAAACATGTGCTCCATAAGTACATCTGGCACTTATTTTTTCTGAAACTCAGTATGAGTACAAAAAATAAAACATTCCCTAATTATATTGAAAGAAAGCGGTTATGGGGGGGTCTGAATCCATACTTGTGATTGGTTAAAGAAACACCAAGATCCCCGTTTTGCACATGTTTCTAATTAAGATATTTTGATTTTCCCTTGTTTACTGGAATTCAGATTATGTAATAAATAAGTGGTTTATTAGAGTGGAAGGCTATAATGGAGTGGTAAAAAGAGACCTTTCTATAAAAATACAAAGTAAGCGATTATTTTAATTTTATTAACTGAACTACTCTTATATTTCCAAAATTTTACCTAGTGTAAAAATAGAGTTTTGAATACATTTATTACGATTACATTATTTTGATTTTAAAGCAAACAATCTTATTGCACTGTTTGCTGTTTTTTATATGAGATCGCTTATTGTTATCGATCGGATAATGTTATCAGTTTAGTCTCGGACAATTGCGATCACATTAAGCGGACTCGACTGTATTTTCAATTAAAAATAGCTTCTTTTCTGTCTGAGCTGAAACAGACGTCAAATGTGCCTTGTTTACTCTATCATTCCGCTTTGAAATACTGAGCTCTAAGTTTTTTATAGCCTAGTGTTTCGATAACAACGGTGTTTCCCACATTTCCAAGAGGCACATGTGACGTCACACTGTTAGGCGCTTTCTGTAATAAAATATCTCATAACTAACTGGAAAAAAATTTGTGGGAAAATACAAGCATATTTTTGGAATCAGGAGAGAACTATTAATAATTTCAAATTGAATAATCAGAATTTTAAGAGATGCTACAATTCTCCATTCTACAATATTTACATACTTGAGGCAAAAACTTTAACTTTCCGAGTAATTATTGTTTAGTTTCAAATAAATGTTACTAGAATTTAGAGTGGTTCTCAAACCAGCATAGTAAAATATTGTCTAGCTTCAGGGTTGGCTGGATTGGACCCAATTGGTTTTTTCATAAAAACCCATGTGGAAAAAACCCACATTTTGGACCCATTTTTGGGTCTTTTCAAGAAAAGTCAAGATTTTGGCAGTTCCTTCAAGGATATTTTTAAAATTTTAATGAGTTTTTTCAAAATTTAGGACGTTTAAAGTTCAAACTAAATATTAAAAAAAAGAAAATATTTTTAAATTTCAGTGGGTTTTTTCAAAGTTAAATAGATTTCTTTCAATATTGAATGGGTTTTTCAAAATTTAAACCAGGTTTAAATAAATAAGGGGTGTTTTTACAATTTCAGTGAGTTTTTTCAAAGTATAAAAAGTTTCAACTTTGAAAAAAACCCACTTAACTATGGAAAAACTGACATTATTTTGACAGAACACATTTAACATAGAAAGAACCTACTAAAATTTGAAAAAACCCACTTAACTATGGAAAAACACACATTATTTTGACAGAACACATTTAACATAGAAAGAGCTCACTAAAATTTGAAAAAACCCAACTACTATATAGAAAAAAACCCTTAATTTTGAAAAAAACCACACTTTTCCCGAAAAAAAAACAGTTTTATATGGGTTTTTTCAGGATTTTATTGAAAAAACCCGAAAAAAAACCCGGGTTTTTGCCAACCCTGGCTTTGATTAATTTCCTTTATTAAATCTTCTGCACTCCGATATTCTATTTGAGGGGGAAAATTGATGACCATTCCTTCCATTTCTTCTGTTATAAAAGTTGCGCATCCCAAGCGAGAACTGAAATTATAAAAAAATAATGTTCAACAATCATAAATGAAAGGCCAGTTTGAAAAAAGTCCCAAAAATGACAAATTTATACTATTGTGCTCAAAAATATCTGCAAGCTTTTTGCTCTATACATATAGGGTGGTCCCGAATTCGTGGTACAAACTGAGAGTACATCAAAACGAACGAGAATTGGTATGATTAGGGGATCGCAAGTTAACGTCATTGTTCGATTCAACAATAAGGAAGTTGCATGTGTCAGATTTTCATAAACTTTCAAGTGGTTCGTATGGTTTTTTGTATAGAAAAATGAAATATTTTGTCAAATTTTCAAAAAAGTGTACCAGTAATTAAATATTTTAATTTAAAAGTCGAGAAAAAAACACGTGACTAAAAACGCGAAGTGTGTTTGCATGCACAGTGACGTAGAATTCCATCGGGCCAAATTGCAATCAAAATTGAATTTCTATGTTTTAGTTGATGATTTCTTTTTTCTGAAGTGTCCGATATGAGTGTTTTAATACATATTTACCTTCTAAACACTTCTGGTGACGGTCAGAAGTACAAGGCAAACATTAAAGGCGAAGTCCATATATTGTGACGACACTGTGCATGCAATTAAGCGTTTTCAGGAGCTTCGAAAAAGGCGATTTTTGATAATTTTTTTTGCAATCGAAAAATTTCTCAATCGGCCTCAAATTTTGTGTAGTGGCTTATTTTTGCATGATGAATAGATTAAAAAAATAAAAAAAAACATGCAAGTTCCTTATTGGTATGATTAGGGGATCGCAAGTTAATGTTAAGGGGTGAAAATTAGCAAAAAAACCTCGCATATCTGGGCAGAAAGAGCAACAATTGTTCGATTCAGGCATTTATTACATTCAACCAATTCAAATTTTTCATGTAAAATGAGATTTTAGTGTTTATTCTAATCAAAAACAGACCAATAAATGAAACAGGCATGCGCTATAGCAGGGGTTTCCAACTGGCGGCCCGCGAAGCTCCCTGAAAACCCTCCAAAAAGTAGTTTCAGAACACTTTTTAGCACACTAAAATTCAAATTTTTTTCGGGGGACAACCCCCGACCCCCCCCCATATACCTCTTTGATTGTGGACTAGCTTAGTAGATCCTTTTCTATAAGTGCAAGAATTAAAAATTTGACGTTTCGAGAGGTCGTTTGTAAAACCTGAAATTCCCCCTGAGCGTAGCAAGGTGGTATGAAGGCTTTTATAACAATTATCATGAGAAGGGCCAAAATGGAGTATCCAAAAATTAGGTAAAATAATCCTGTAAGGAAAATTTACTTGAGGAAGACCTTATCATTTAAGTAATATTCAGAATATTAAATTCCTACGAGTTGTATAAGAGTAAAAGAATTCATATATCCTCTGGAATCGTCCCTCTTTTGCTGGAAAAGTTTCATATTGAAGACTCACCCCCAAAAAATTATCGTGTTAAAAAGGAGCCAGATTACTTTGCGGCCCGCCACTTGACTTGTGATTTTGATTGCGGCCCGCGAGTACTTAGAAGTTGGAAACCCCTGCGCTATAGGAAGCTTAAAGCTAAAATTTTCCTTGGTCACACTCTTGTTCCTTGTGCCATAAAACTAAAAACAACCAACTAGACTCTATAGTATTACGATGTTATCGTCGTGACACTTTCTATTGCAGTCTTATCTACCTATAACGCATGCCTCTTTCATTTATTGGTCTGTTTTTGATTAGAATTAACACTTAAATCCCATTTTTACATGAAAAATTTGAATTGGTTGAATGTAATAAATGCAGGAATCGAACACTTGTATCTCTTTCTGGCCAGATTGCTAGTTTTATTGCTAATTATCACCCGTGATTTTCACCCCTTTAACCCCACTTGCGACCCCTACTAACCTATACCAATTCTCAGGTCTCGATTTCTAAAAAAAGCGGTACCGGAACGGTAAGATAAATTATTGGTCTCAAAACTGAAAAAGCGAATACTTTTTAATACAAAAATTTAAGCATTTATTTTCAAATTTAAATTTAAAAAATAAATTCAAATGTGTTGTACTATATTAGGAAGAGTGTTTTAATTTAATTATTGTGTAAGGATGAACTCTTTATACAATTTTTTTTTGTAAAACATTTTTTATAGTGGGTTTTATTCGGTTATACTTTTTTTTCTCCACAGGATGCCTCTTGTAGGAGGCGGGACGACTTATCAATGAACCATTAGTGTCTTATATTTTGACAATTCCAATGGACAGTTGCCATATCGACACGTGCCTTGCACTTAAAGATTTTAATTGTATAGTTCAAAAATATTGGGAAGCCAGAAGGCAAATGACTTAATTGTCAAAGCCTGGCATTGTAATAAATAAAAAAAATTTGACAATTTAAGGAGCAGATTGCGTAGTTAAGTCCTTAATAGTTAGAATTTAAGATGCCTCAAATTTGACCAGCAATCTAGTAAATCTGGTTCAAATAAAAAGGAATCAACACCCGAGTGGAGAGTGGGTAGTTTAAATTGGGGTTCCAAATTATGTTTTAAAAGAACAACTAAGTAACAACCTTACAATTAAATCACAACTATTGTTATCTGTAAAAAAAGATAACAAAATGCATTAAAAATTTTTTTAATTTGAAATATGCCTTTTTTATATTGTTTTGGTAGGATTCTCATTTTTATGAACAAAATCTGAAAATAAATGTGATTAGTTGAGTTCTAAACTACAAAAAGGGAGGTCTGTGGGTCCTCCCTCAGAAAAATGTTGGAAATTTGACAATAAAAACATGGTTTTAATTCATTTTAGGACTTTTTTTCGTACATAGAAAGGTATACGCTGGCCAAATGAAAGGATCTCGCGGGCCGTAGTTAGGAGACCCCTGAAATATAATATTAATTTTTTCTTCCGAAAAAGAGGTTCCGGAACGCCGTTCCGGACCATTCCGGCCCAAATCAAGCCCTGCCAATTCTTGTTCGTCTTGATGTGCCCTACCTCTCCAAGAAGTTATGAAACACTTATCTAAACACCCTGTATATTCGTAAGGATGGTTCTTCAACAGGGTGTCCCATAACATAGGATAACATAGGACATCCCATAGGATTTGGGTGTCCCAGACCAATTCCCAGGGTGTTAAAAACGGAGCGACACCCCCAAAAAATTATTGAAAAATTCAATTTGTAGAAGAGCTACTATTGATAAAAATTTAATTATGGTCTCAAAAATTGTGGTTTAATATGATCTTTAAAATTATCTCAAAAGTCCTTACTTTAAAATTTGTTTTATTACGAAAAAAGTTAAAAAATAACAAAAAAAATTTGAAAATTCTGCCAAAACCTCATTTTGTATTCCGAAATCCTATCTTTTGATTTTATAATCTGAAAAATCATAGTTGTAAACCCTTAAGTTCAAAGTTTCATGTAAAAACCATCAATATTAAACGCTTGAGAGCCTGTTAAAGTTCGTTTTTTGAGTGCGCAAAGTGGTTTCTTATAGCCGTTTCCAAAACGGCAGTTTACGGACCCAAAAAACTGACTTAAACCATGCTTTAACAGGCTCTCAAGCATTTAATATTGATGGTTTTTACGTGACACTTTGGACTTAAGGGTTTTCAACTATGATCTTTCAGATTATTAAATAAAAAGAAAGGATTTCGGAATACAAAATAAAGTTTTGGCTGAATTTTCACATTTTTTTTGTGGTTTTTAAACTTTTTTTGAAATAAAATTTTAAACTGAAAACTTTCAAGATAATTTTAAAGATGATATTAAACCACAATTTTTGAGACCATAATTAAATTTTTACCAATAGTAGTTCTACCAATTGAATTTTTCAACAATTTTTTTGGGGTGTCACTCCATTTTTAACTCCCTGGGATTTGGTGTGGGACCCCCAAATCCTATATGATTCTGACTCGTCTAGGTGTCTACTATTCCCCCTAGATGTCTGACCCATTATTTATGGGACACCCTGTATGTAATTTTAGTTGGTGGGACTTGTAAGTACCACAGTAGATAAAGGGTTAAGGATAGTGATGGGCAGGTATCGATACCAAATACTTAAGTACTCGATACCTATAGGTATCGAGTGTATTCGATACCCACAAAAGTATCGATACTTTATTGACATATTTCGTTTTAAATTTTTCAATGAAGTAATCTTTATAATACCTACTGTAGATCAAACGCAGCCTGTTTCCGTTTTCATTTTGCAATGCTCAAACCCAAGTCGTTATCATCCGCGAGAGAAATTTGACGCGGCTAGGTTTTTCCCCCGCCAAATCCTTCGCCTCTATCCACCTCCAGGCCCGTAGCTACGGGGCTTTTTGATGGATCGCTTTCAGTTTTTTGAATATTAGTCTGATTATGGATAGGCCCTAAAAAAATTGTCCCTTCAGGTTCATTTCCCTACATTGAAAAAAAGTACTCGATACCTATAAGTATTCGATACCAAAGTATTCGATACCTATATGTATTCGATACCAAAGTATTCGATACCTAAAATTATCGATTTTGCCCATCACTAGTTAAGGAGAGAGGCATCTCGAACGAAACTTCTTCATACTTACAATTTACAAAATTCTTCAACCTCAAGCCTGTCTTGCTCATCATCATATGCTGGTTTAAGTTTAAGGAAGTCTTTTTCATCCAAGATCACTCGACAAGCACAACATGCAAGTGTTCCACCGCACAGACCTTGAGAAGAAAAGTGGAGCTTTGAGAAAATTCAGAATGGAACTTTTGTTTTTTTTACAAAGTTGTCGCGAAAATTCGGGTCGATGCAAAAACCGGTCAATGAATTCTGCTCAGAACAACGACAAAATTGTACTTTACCAATTGGCCGGTTTTTGTACTGACCGGAATTTTCGTATATACAGGGTGTATCTGAAATGGTGCAACAAACTTTCAGGGATGATACTAGACACCTAGACGAGTCAGAATCACATAGGATTCGGGGGTCCCGGACCAAATCCCAGGGAGTTAAAAATGGAGCGACACCCCAAAAATATCATTGAAAAATTTAATTTGTAGAAGAACAACTATTGGTAAAAATTTAATTATTTTATGTTTATTTTATTTTATGTAATTTCTTATGTTTTTTGCGTGCGCAAACAGCCGTTCAGGAAACAGCTCTAGAAAACTGTTTGCGCACTCAAAAAACAAACTTTAACAGGATCTCAAGCGTTTAATATTGATTGTATTTACGTGAAATTTTGGAATTCTGGGTTTTCAACTATGATCTTTCAGATTATCAAATCAAAAGAAAGGATTTCGAAATACAAGTTGAGGTTTTGGCTGAGTTTTCACATTTTTTCGTGTTTTTTTTAACTTTTTTTCATAATCAAACAAATTTTAAAGTGAAGACCTATGAGATAATTTTAAAGATAATATCAAACCACAATTTTTGAGACCATAATTAAATTTTTAGCAATATAGTAGTTTTTCTACAAATTGAATTTTTAAATGATTTTTTTAGGGTGCCGCTCCATTTTAACTCCCTGATGGGATTTGGTCTGGGACCCCCAAATCCTATGTGATTCTGACTCGTCTAGGTGTCTAGTGTCTACCTATCATCCTTGAAAGTTTGTTGCACCATTTCAGATACACCCTGTATACCGCAAAATCAGCGAATAACGAACGTAGTTTAAAAGCGCGCAAATTTGATAATATTACAGATATAATAGCTCGATTCCGTCATTTAATACATAAAACTGTTTCATGGCAAAAAGTAGTTTTAACTGTAAATTACTGTAAGTAATTGTAATAACTGTAAATAATTTTTCAAAATGGTTTTACATAGTAAATACCGGAATCGAACAATTATATCTTTTCTGCCAAATATACAAGTTTCGTTGCTAAGATCGAAATCCGCGAATATGCGGGGATAACATTCAGTGGCGGATCCAGGATTTTGTTTTGGGGGGGGGCTAAGAATTTTCATAATCCAATTGAATCTTCTTGTTAACGGTAATACGGAAAAGGTAGTGAATTATCCTAATCAAACCACTAACAGGGGGTATCGATTGAAAAACAACGTTTATTTTTACACAATTTATAAAATTTTTTTAAAAAATGTAGACAATTTTATTGTAAAAAAAATTTTATAAATTGTGTAAAAATAAACGTTGTTTTTCAATCGATATTAACATTTGCACAAGATTCTTTTCGCCACTAACAGGGGGGGTCTGGGGGTCCTCCCCCAGAAAATTTTTGGAAATTTAAGTCAAAAACACTACTTTTTAACTCGTTTTGGTTCACCTCATCCGAATTTCGATGAAAGATTTTTTGCGTTTTGACAAACTTAGTAAAATGTTCGACGTTTTGGGGGGGGCTTCAGCCCGAAAGCCCCCCCCGTAGATCCGCCACTGATAACATTACTCCAACCGCGAATATGCGAGGGCCGTCTGCACAGAAGGATCTCACGAACGTAACGAGCCCTGCTAAATGAGCATGCGTCAAAAACAAAGAAGATATTTTAATAAGTTTTAAAGTTACTGAAGTCCCGCTGGAGCAGTGGGTAGCGCGCCTGCATTGCATGCGGCAGTTCCTGGGTTCAATCCCCAGTTATTATTTTATTGTATTTTCCAAAAATATTAAAAATAAAGTCCAAACGCATGCGCATTTAGCACGGCTCGTTACGCTCCTGAGCAGTGGCGGATCCAGGATTTGGTTTTGGGGGGGGGCTAAGAATTTTCATAATCCAATTGAATCTTCTTGTTAATGGTAATACGTCAAAGGTAGTGAATTATCCTACTCAAACCGCTAAAAGGGGGGTCTGGGGGTCCTCCCCCAGAAAATTTTTGGAAATTTAAGTCAAAACCCCCTTTTTCAACTCGTTTTGGTACGCCTCATCCGAATTTCGGATATAGATTTTTTGCGTTTTTACAAACTTAGTAAAATATTAGTAGTTTTGGGGGGGGCTTCAGCCCGAAAGCCCCCCCCGTAGATCCGCCACTGCTCCTGAGCCATACGTCAACTGCACTGCCCAATATGAGTTCACCGCCCCTTTATAGCATCATCTCTCCGCCCCCGTTGATAATCACGGCTCTAGCTCATCGGGAAGTTAGTTTAGAACATAGAGTACTAGAATAGAGAGTCCGTGGCCATAGGCGCTGATGGAAATCAAAAAGTTGGATGGATGTGGGGCTTTTTTGGCGCTGGGATCGCATCTACCTCACGGGAGGCGGGGAAAAAGCCTGATTGGGCGAGTAAAAACTTTTTCCCCCTTCTCCCTCAAAAAAAAAGCAGATTGAGTGACAGCCAATCACAGGTTTGGTCAACAAAATGTACTGCCGATCTCACTGTCAATCATTTATAGTTCCTCGTGGTACCCTCACACTCACATCCATCCAACTGTTGAAAATATCGTTTTGGACCCTCTGTTAGGATTTTTCTCTGTGGTTTCGATTACTTAATATACTACTAAATTCCACCCGAACAGATAAGATTGAAAGCGACCTAACAAAAACGCTGTAAAATGTCCCAAATTCTAGGATGACTGAAAATTGGCTGTAAATTGCTCACCCAAAACAAGCAAAAATATGGGTTAACATTTTTTAATATTAATTCTAAAATGACTTTAATGAATTCAATGTTTTACAGAGTAAATTTTTGAAACAAAAAAGCATTTAGTAAAGAGGCCTATTACTACAATCTATTTTTAAATAATTCATACCATATCCAGGAAATTCCTTCATATCTCGATCCAAACGATCAATCACGTTATAAATCGTTTCACCCTCTCTGGCTTCTACTTTCATGATCTTTCCATCTGTTGTTTTCTTAAAAATAAGATTTACTCTGAAAAAATAATAAAATTGCATATTATTATAAGTAGTGCTTGGATTCCCATGTCATATTACATATTTTATCTGAGCGGATATCAAAAAATCTTGCTCTGAGCGGACAGAAATAAAAAAATCGAGATTGAAAATCGAGATCGAATCGGTAAGTTAGGGGACATCCATAAATTAAGTGAGGCGTTTTTTCTAAAATCTGGACCCCCACTCCCCTCCAAGTGAGATTTACCTACGACTTTTTAAAATTAATTTGCAGTATCTTATCTGTGTGTATTCCTTTCTCATACTTAAAAAAGTGAAAATCGTATAATTTCTAACTAAAAAAGTTGACGTGAGATTTTAATCGACCCCCCTCCCCCCTTGGTGAGAATTTTCCAAACCCTCTCCCCCTTTTTGACCTCACGTAATTTATGGATGTCCCCTTATCAGTGGCGGCTCGTCCATAGGAGCACAGGACCACGTGAACACCCACTGAAAAAGTAGAACAAAAATCGAATACAAAGATAAATAAATATCAAAGGAAATATAATATTCTCAATTTCTTTTTCTGCTCAAAATTATGTTTCTCCCCCCCCTTCTCTATTCAATAAGAAAAATTTACTACCGGAAACGCAAAAGAAATCGAAAAAAGACTGAACTCTTATTTTTCTTTCCCCTTCTAGTGCAGGGGCCCCCGCACGTTTTTTTTCTGATCAATAACCGGCTGAATCTTCGTCAGTCACTTTGTTTCCTCCAGACGCCCAACTTTTCTCAGTGGAAAAATCTCCAGAGAGGTAGCTAACAAACTGCGCATGCGGGCAACATGTCGATTTGGTGATTGAAAAATATTTATTAATAACAACCTGATTTTTTTACACCGACAAGATAAATATTTAAGTAGTTAAATGGCCGCATTGTCCTACAAATCAAGGGGTACGTTTTCCCAGTCCTACACTCCGAAGATGTCGATTCCACGGCTAAAATTTTTTCATTAATAACGACCTGATTTTACATAGGCAAGGTAAATATTTGTGTAATTTAATGGCTGCATTGTCCTACAAATCAAGGGGTACGTTTTCCCAGTCCTACACTCCGAACATGTCCATTCCATGGCTATAATTTTTTCATTAATAACGACCTGATTTTTTTTACATAGGCAAGGTAAACATTTGTGTAATTTAATGGCTGCATTGTCCTACAAATCAAGGGGTACGTTTTCCCAGTCCTACACTCCGAACATGTCCATTCCACGGCTATAATTTTTTCATTAAAAACGACCTGATTTTTTTACAAAGGCTAGGTAAATAGTTGTGTAATTAAATGGCAGCATTGTCCGACAAATCAGGGGGAACTTTTTCCCAGTCCTATACTCCGAACATGTCCATTCTACGGCTATAATTTTTTCCTTATTAACAACCTGAATTTTTTACACCGACTTAGACATTTTCATTAAACTAACATGTATCCTTTGTCTTAGGCTGAGCGCGCACTGGAGACTTTTGTCTCGGAGACTTAAAACACTAGTCACTCGAGAGCAATGCATTTCTATGAGGAAATTCTTGGCCTAGCGATCTAGCGACGAGACCAAGATCACTAGACCAAGAATTTCTTCATAGAAATGCATTGCTCTCGAGTGACTAGTGTTTTAAGTCTCCGAGACAAAAGTCTCCAGTGCGCGCTCAGCCTTACAGTTATTAATAAAAATTATTTGTTGGACTGGGAGAACATACCTCTTGATTTGTAGGACAATGCTGTTATTTAATTACACAAATATTTACCTAGCCTGGGTGAAAAATAAGGTTGTTATTAATGAAAAAATTACAGCCGTGGAATGGACATTAGGGTGTCCTTTATATGACAGAAAAAATTTTTCTTGCGAATTTGAAAACAGTTACACTCTACTTTTTTAAGCTAAATTACCTGCACGCACCCGCTAATACTCACCACTTTTTTTCTTTTTTCCTACTTTTTTCAGACTTTTTTATATTTTATTATATGTTTGGCCGTATAAATGTAATATTAATCGGTCTAAAATGTCTTCTACCATTTTAAAAAGAAGTTAGCAAAGTGAAGATAAACCAATATACTTAGCTGGTAATTCAAGTCACCAGATTACTGGATCAAAGTTACGAAGTAATGGACAAATTTTTGCGGTGTTGTTTTTAACATTCGTGAAGTTAAACTTTAGCTGTAGACGAAAATTCAGACCGATTAATATTAAAATTCAATGGCCAAAAATATAAATATATATAAAAAAAGCCGGAAAAAAGTAGAAAAAAAGATAAAAAGTGGTGAGTATTCACGGGCGCGTCCCGGTAATTTAGCTGTTTGACCATCTTCAATTGAGATTCGGCACGGGTTAATATTATCGTAGAGGGAGGAAATTTTATATCTGAATAGGTCAAAGGATTTATAAAAAAAGTAGAGGGCAACCGTTTTCAAATTCGCAAGAAAATGTTTTCCTTTCATATAAGGGACACCCTAAAATGGACATGTTCGGAGTGTAGGACTGGGAAAACGTACCCCTTGATTTGTAGGACAATGCTGCCCTTAATTACACAAATATTTACCTAGCCTGTGTAAAAAAATCAGGTCGTTATTAATGAAAAAATTATAGCCATGGAATGGACATGTTCGGCGTGTAGGACTGGGAAAACGTACCCCTTGGGCCTTGATTTGTAGGACAATGCAGCCATTAAATTACACAAATATTTACCTTGCCTATGTAAAAAAATCAGGTCGTTATTAATGAAAAAATTATAGCCATGGAATGGACATGTTCGGCGTGTAGGACTGGGAAAACGTACCCCTTGGGCCTTCATTTGTAGGACAATGCAGCCATTAAATTACACAAATATTTACCTTGCCTATGTAAAAAAATCAGGTCGTTATTAATGAAAAAATTATAGCCATGGAATGGACATGTTCGGCGTGTAGGACTGGGAAAACGTACCCCTTGGGCCTTGATTTGTAGGACAATGCAGCCATTAAATTACACAAATATTTACCTTGCCTATGTAAAAAAATCAGGCCGTTATTAATGAAATAATTATAGCCGTGGAATGGACATGTTCGGAGTGTAGGACTGGGAAAACGTACCCCTTGATTTGTAGGACAATGCTGCCATTAAATTACACAAATATTTACCTAGCGTATGTAAAAAAATCAGGTCGTTATTAATGAAAAAATTTTAGCCGTGGAATCGACATGTTCGGAGTGTAGGACTGGGAAAACGTACCCCTTGATTTGTAGGACAATGCGGCCATTTAACTACTTAAATATTTATCTTGTCGGTGTAAAAAAATCAGGTTGTTATTAATAAATATTTTTCAATCACCAAATCGACATGTTGCCCGCATGCGCAGTTTGTTAGCTACCTCTCTGGAGATTTTTCCGCTGAGAAAAGTTGGGCGTCTCGAGGAAACAAAGCGATTGACGAAGATTCAGCCGGTTATTAATCAGAAAAAAAAACGTGCGGGGGCCCCTGGACTATTCCGCACGTGTGAGCGAAAAAAATATGAGAATCCGAAGAAACCCCGATTGCTTGCCGGAGATCATTTGAGCTTACGGCAACGCGCAGGAGATCTCCGCTAGCACAGATTTAGTATGCCGAGGCTTTCACTTTTGAGGCACAGCTTTCTTTTTTGACGTCTGATAGATTTGATTTTATCGGCTAATTGGAAAGTACTAAGAGCACTCTTTAAATACAATTTAAATCTTTTCATCAAAATATTTCAATACTTTTGTTATCAATTAGAATTTTTTTAAATGATGGCTTTAACATTTCCGTGTTTGAGTTAAAGCATCTGTATTTTTCTCAATTGCCGCTGGAAAAAAAAGTTTAAATAAAGAACTTGAGACCAACTCCTCATCTGACCATTGTCCAAGTTACAGATGGAAAAGATAGGTACTTTAAAAGAGAATTTAAAGATGACATTTATGACATATAAACGGATTAAATTAATGGAAATTTAATTTTTTTTAATTGGTGTGGAACACCCTATTAATTAACTCACGAGCCGACACTGCCCCTTATGCTATTTGTTGCAATAGTGGCTATTTTAATGCCCTTCACCATACTTACATAACCATAAATTTTGCACAGTTCTTCTGATGTTGGAATTCAAAAATTTTATTTTCTACAGGGTGTTTCAGATAAAGTGTTTCATAACTTCTAGGGGAGGGGTAGGGCAGTGCTGGGTAAGGTACATCGAGACGAACAAGAATTGGTATAGGTTAGGGGTAGGGATCTAAAAAATCTTTCGATTCGATTCCAGAATCGATTCCTGAGTTTCAATTCTTTCAATTCTTGGATTCGATTCCCGTGATTCGATTCCGACCTGGAATCGATTCCTTAGGGCCATCATCGAAAACGAAGAATCAAACTTATCTATTTCAATCACAAAATAAAGGATAATTAATAATTATTATTAATTTAATTAATACAGCAAAATATTAATTAATAATCAAAATACTAATTATTTAGTGAACAAAACTGTTAATAAATATCTGTATTAATTGGAAAATTAAGTACGATTCCTAAGATTCGATTCCGGCTGTATTATACTAATTAATTATCAAAATACTAATTACTAATTAGTGAATAAAATTGTTTACAATTATCTGTATTAATTGGAAAATTAAGTACGATTCTTATGATTCGATTCCTGTTGGAATCGATTCCTTCAGGAGTTCGATTTCTTGGTATCGATTCCAAGGTATTCGATTCCGATTCAATTCCGGAATCGATTCCTTCAGAAAAATTTAGAACCCTAGTTAGGGGGGTCACCAGTGGGGTTTAAGGGGTGAAAATAAGCAAAAAAAAACTTGCGTATCTGGCCAGAAAGAGATACAATGAGGAAGTTGCATGATTTTTTAAAAAAATTTTTTCGATTCTTCTTGCAAAAATAAGCAACTACCCAAAATTTGAGGCCGATCGAGAAATTTTTTGATTGCCAAAAAAATTAACAAATATCCCCTTTTTAAAAGTGCGCGAAAACGCCAAGAGTTTGGATGTGACGTCATCTTATACTAAACATTGTTGAAAAACAATGGAGTTGATGGTATTATTGTTGACGTCATCTTATGCTTTAAACAATAAACGTTTTCAATCACGTGTTTTTTCTCGACTTTTAAATTAAAATATTTAATTACCTGTACATTTTTTTGAAAATTGACTAGATATTTCATTTTACCATACAAAAAACCATACGGAACACTTAGTTTGTTTTTGAAAATCTGACACATGCAACTTCCTTATTGTTTGATTCCGGCATTTTTTACATTCGACCAATTAAAATGTTTCTTATAAAAATCAGATGCAAGTGTTTGTTCTATTCAAAAACACGCAAATAAATTAATTACAATAAATAAATAATATACAATAAAATTAACAATAAAATAACAGTCGAAAAACACTCAAATAAATTAATAGGCATGCGTTGTAGGTAGATTAAAGTTACAATTGTCCCTTAGTGCTAGATAGATTTTTTCATAAATTGCAAAATGGAATACGCTTTAGTGGTTGATTAATTTCCCAGAAAAAGTCAATTAAAATCCTGAATGATTAATCAAGGGTTCTAAATGGGCATAGTTTAAGTAATTTTGGGAGATTTGTTTCTGATTTTTTTAAGGGGATCATGAGGTTAAATGTAATGTTTGTTCAAATATTAAAATGGTTGACAACTGGATGGATTTTAATAATACCTTTCACCTGGTAAAATAAGGTACAAAATATATTGAAAATTTTAAAAAAAGAAATCCTGAAGCTATAACTCTACCCGTGCAAGGCCGGGCATATCAGCTAGTTTGTTAATAAATTGTTTAAACAATAATTAAATTGACCAAAGACAAAAAATCTTTTTAAAAATTTGAATGTTAAACAAATTTAATTTCTTTTTTCAACTAGTAGTACAGGCATGTGATACATCTCTATTGCTATATTTTAGTGCTGTTTACGAATATCGGGCCAACTTTTCAGTAAAATTTAGAATAAGTGTGGAAACATTGAAGCATTCAAAACAAAAGTATTCAGAAAAATTACAAATCAAAAATTATTTTTATTGATACTTTTTTCCACATTTTTTAAGAATTAACGTTAATTTAAGCAAAGCAAAGCCCAGAAGGAGATCAATCTCATAAACAAGCAAAGATGCCAAATTGACCGTAGATAAAGTTACAGTTTATATCGGTAATAAAGTTACAGTTACAGATAAAGTTACAGTTTATATGTAGTAGTAATAAATACAGATGCTCCAAAATGTGACATAACTTTCCGTTCTACATAATATTTAATTAATTAAATAATAAATGTAATAGTTATAAGTTAATTAATAATAGTAATTAACTAACTAAAACATACATTTTCCGTTCATCCCAACTGATATACTTATATTCACTGCAGAGAGACCTATGGCCACTTGTAGGAATCGTCCCGGTGTAAAATATCGACTTCGGTGACTTCCTCACGTACTGAGCAAACAATGCAGACAAACTCGAACGCAAAAACATGGTTAAAGTTGAACTAAATCAATAAAAAGTCACAATAATACTGCACACAGAAGCCAAACCTATTTCTTTTTGATATTGAAAGAAGCGATCTTTCACAGCAACTGGTCCGTCCGAGCGTGCTTTGCCCAAGATTAAGGATTTAGAAACACTGGACTGAGCTATAAAAAAAACTGGAGTGACGAGTGAGCGTGCCGAAACCGCATCACACCTTAGGGGCCCGTCCATAAATGTAGAAGTGCAGGAGGAACTAAGTAGAGGAATAAGGTAAAAAATAACATTTAATGGGACAAAATTTAGCTGTTGTAAAACAAAAAAAACAAAATCCAATCTCTCTTCTTCAATAATAATTTTTGAATGAAATAAATAAAAACATCGCTCTGTCACATCACGCTACTTCATGGTTACGTGATTGTTAACAGGGTACTAGTCCGTCTTCTGTATTAAAGATGGCTAATCCTACTTAAATGACGTCACGCTCTGAGAGGGGAAGGGGTTAATCAATTTGTGACAAGGGGGAGAAGGGAGGGGGGTTTAAAGTTGTGACATCACATCCTGCAGCTGAAAATCGACGAAAAAAAAACTTACATTTTTAAAACGACCTTATATTGTTCCCTCAAAAGGCATCTTAAAAGTTGATAGAAATGAAACTATTATAGGAGGGGGAAAATTAAGATCAAATAAAAAAAAGTTGGTTCCGGGCACTTTCAAATTCGTGTGTTAGCCATATTGTTGGTTTAAGAGCGTAACATGTGACAAAGGGGAGAAGGGAGGGGAAAGTGTGACAGTTTGTGACAAAGGGGGGGGTCAAAAATGGGCAAAAAAAGTGTGACATCATTTATGGACGGCCCCTTATCGAAGTTTGTGTCTGCGCAGAAAAGTTTGTGTCTTCATCCCACCCTTTAACTTTTGAACCCCTACAGATATAGTGCTGTCCTTTAAAAAAACCCACTCCAAAATGTACCCTAAAAAAACCATCGAGATATTTTAAATAAATAATTGAAATAATTTTAATTCTCATGTGCCCTGTTCTTATATGCCTTATGAGTGGCAGGGAACGGAAAAACAAGTCAAAGAACCTTTTATTTACTTAGTTTTTCGAAAAAATAGAAAATGATTATTTTTGGCTAAAAATATGATTTAGTTATGCAGATTTTGATGCTGTTAAAATATATGTTATAAAGATTTTAAAGCATTTTTCACGTGGTTTTGTGTTATCCCGTTATTATGAGAATAAAATACTGAAATTTAAGCTCAGTCGGTAAATTAGGGACCCTACGGTAGTCTTTGAAATGAGGGGTGAAAAAAACCCATATATAGTGTGCCTAAAAAAACCCACTTTTCATTTTGTAATAAATGATAAAATAAATAAAAAATTTTGCAAAATATTTAATATTATTCATGATATACAACTAATTATGCAAATAGAATAGTTGTTTCGGTAATTCTCGATTTTTTTTCAGTATTTTTGATAAAAACTCAATGATACCCAAAACAGCCATTTTCCATGAAAATATAGCATTTTACCGAGTTTTACTCGAAAATCGGTTTTGAGAGTAAATAGTTACGGGTTTAAAATAAAATATCAGTGCCAATTACCGTTCTTAAGCTTTTTTATAGAAATTGTATTAAGCATTTGTATTTAATAGGTCGTTTTCATCAAAATACAACAATAAAAACGCTATTGTCGTTGTGTTTTGAAGGCAAAATTCTTGAGTAGAAAAACTTATCACAGTTTTAATTTTATAAATAATTTGTGATGAACTTGGTTTTAATTATCTTAACTATTCTCTTTTCTATCAAAATAAACCTTTCAATCATATTTTTTCTTAATATTTTGAGTATTTTCAAGTGTGGGTTTTTTTAGGGTACATGGGTTTTTTTGGATTCTTACTTTATTGTCTGCCAATTTGTAACGGAGAGTCGGAATTAAAATTACTAAGCACTAAAATGTAGAGGAGGACGAGCCGTTACAACACAATTTTTTTCGATTTAATTATCATATTTTTTAAGCTTTTAATGACGGAAAACTGAAAAAGTGGGTTTTTTTTAAAGGACACCACTATATAGTCATGAAAGTGGGGCCTAAGTTATAGTAAAGTGACTATGCCCTATCCGATGCAACATTTTTTAACGCCCCTTTAGTGGAAATTTAAGGAGTTATAAATTTTATTTTAAAAACTATTAGATTAACTAAGTTAGTCATTAGTCAGTTACTAAGTTGTGTATAGAACCCTCAGCGCAGGCACGTTCGGTCACTTGTTATAGTATCGGAGGTTGTCACTCCAATTTGTTTTATAGCTCAGCAGTGTTTAGAAAAGACATTCGATTCGATTCCCAGAATCGATTCCTGAGATTCGATTCTTGGATTCGATTCCAACCTGGAATCGATTCCTCAGCAGAGCCAGTATCGAAAAAGTAGAATCGAGCTTATCTATTTCAATCACGAATCAAAAAGATAGTTAGTAATTATTATTAATTTAATTAATGATCAGCAAAATATGAATGAATTATCAAAAAAATACTAATCAATGAACAAAATTTTTAATTAATATATGCATTAGAAAATTAAATTCGATTCCTGCTGTAAAATATTAATTAGTTATCAAAATATTAAATAATAATTTAGTGAACAAAATTGCTAATATCAATTGGTCTATCAAAATCTCCAATAAAAAATCCAATTTTGGAAAAAATCGACTAATTTTTTGCAATTCTATATAAAACGCTCCTTAATTCGGTTTAAGTGCTATACATACATAGATTAGAATAGACTAAAACGCAAATCAATACGAAAAAGATAATAAAATTCACTTAAGTACATGAATAATATTTTTATGGTGCTGACTCCCTTCAAATGTTGATGAAATTAAATCACAACATTTTTTAAATAATTTTTTATTTGAAATTCATTATGGATAAGTAAAGTTGTACTAAAATAATGCAAGGATAACAATACATTTGAAGCTAAATCACAGCACAAAAAAAATATTTTATTAAACGCTTTTATTCTACTTGCTTTTGGCGGCGTTTTACAGGTGGAATTTTAAAACTCGATTTTCGGGCACTTCCCGATATGTCAGGGCCCCGAAACTTTACACATTGGTGTAACCCTCATGACACTCCAATATCCAACCATTATCTAGTCAAACAACCAAAGGATTAAGTTAATTAACGAGTATTTTTAATTAACAGAAAAACCAGAATTTGAGACCTTTCCCAAGGGGCTATTCTCCCTAAACCGTGCACAATTGTTTATAAGGCATAACTTCATCATATTCAAAAGTCAAAACGAGAATTGCCCACTAATTACGATAATTACAGACGATTAACCACTTTTTTATTTTACAAAGTCTTGTACATAAAATTTCAGGCACTTCCAAACGATATAAAGTTCTGAAACTTTGCACCATGGTGTTAAACCGATGAAGATGCAATATTCAATAATCAACTAGTCAAAACCTCCGTAATTAAGGTAATTAACGAGTGTTTTTAATTATCCGTTTAATTCAAATTTGAGACACTTCCGTTATGCCAATGGCTCCCAAAACCTGTAAGATAATATATTAGGGTATATGACTACAATATTCAATCTTCAAAACGTGATTTCTTACCTTCCAATTAAGATAATTAGCGATTTTTAAGATAATAACCGCGAGAAAGAAATCGCCAGAAGAGCGAGAAATCGCCGAAAATTGGTGTCTCATCCCGAGGGGAATCGCGAGGAAGAAAAATATTCTACTTTTATAATTTATGGACTTCTGAAAACACTGGATACCTACTGTTTGCTCCTTCATACAAACACACTCTTTCTGAGTTTTATTTTTGTCTGTGCTTACGAATGGTTATTTTTATTTTATTTTATTGAATGCTTTTCTTTTTCTTGTGAATCTTTTTGATATCGATGGATTTCATCTAGTCCACTGAAAATAGCGAAAAAAAGGGCCGAACCTCGGACATATTGCAATAAAAGGTTTCTCAACGGTTTTCACTTAGGAATGACCTCAATAATAACATACTAAAAATCGGCCAAAATCGGCCGGGGGGAAGTTTAATTTTTTTTAAATTTTTAAAAAATGGCCGAAAAAATATTTCAAAAAATCAAATTATAAAAATAGAGACTTATGATACATGTTTATAGGCTATTTTTCAGTGCTGAATACGAATATACCATTTAAATTTTAAAAAATTTAAAATTTCAATTTTTAAAAATTAATTCAAAATTTAGAAAGTCGAAAAAATTAAAACATCGCTCAAAACCACAAAATAATTGCAAAAGAAATAATTTTAACGGTTTTCAATTAGAAATGACTTAAATAATAACATACTAAAAATGGAAGAAAATCGGACAATAAAAAGTTTAATTTTTTTCAAATTTTCAATTTTTTTGGCCTCAAAAATCGACCTTTTTAAAAATTCTTGTTAAAAACGTTTGAGGCATTTACCAAGGTAATTTTTCCATGGATGTTGTAGGTATATACCTCTATAACATAAAAAAATCACAATTGGTGATTAAATCCTTAGTTAATTAATTAATTTATAAAAATTAACGTTGAAAATACAGGTAGAATCTTTCAATCAAGTAATAAGGAAAAAATTTAGACAATATTTGGTAATAAATCATTTTAAAAATAATTAAATTGAAAAAGGACAAAATATCTTTCAAAAAATTAAAATTTTAAATTAATTTAAAAAATTTTAATTTTTTAAAATTTTTAAATTTTGTAGTATATGCATGTGATACATGTCTCTAGGCTATATTTAAGTGCTGTTTACGAATATCACGCCAACTTTTCAATAAAATTTAAAATAACTGTGGAAAAATTTAAGCATTTTTCTCAATAATTTTGTTTTTTATGCTTCATTTTTTCCACAGTTAATTTAAATTTTATTGAAAAGTTGGCGTGATATTCGTAAACAGCACTAAAATATAGCCTAGAGACATGTATCACATGCATATACTACAAAATTTTAAAATTTTAAAAAATTTAAATTTTTTAAATTAATTTAAAATTTTAATTTTTTTACAGATATTTTGTCCTTTTTCAATTTAATTATTTTTGAAATGATTTATTACCAAATATTGTCTAAATATTTTCCTTATTACTTGATTAAAAGATTTTACCTGTATTTTCAACGTTAATTTTTATAAATTAATTAATTAACCAATGATTTAATCACCAATTGTGAATTTTTTATGTTATAGAGGTATATACCTACATCATCCATGGAAAAATGACCTTGGTAAATGCCTCAAACGTTTTTAACAAGAGTTTTCAAAAAGGTCGATTTTTGAGGCCAAAAAAATTGAAAATTTGAAAAAAATTAATTTTTTTATTGTCCGATTTTTTTCCATTTTTAGTATGTTATTATTCAAGTCATTTCTAATTGAAAACCGTTTAAATTATTTCTTTTGCAATTATTTTGTGGTTTTGAGCGATGTTTTAATTTTTTCGACTTTCCAAATTTTGAATTAATTTTTAAAAATTGAAATTTTAAATTTTTTTAAATTTAAATGGTATACTCGTATTTAGCACTGAAAAATAGCCTATAAACATGTATCATAAGTCTCTATTTTTATAATTTGATTTTTTGAAATATTTTTTCGGCCATTTTTTAAAAATTAAAAAAAAATTAAACTTCCCCCCGGCCAATTTTGGCCGATTTTTAGTATGTTATTATTGAGGTCATTCCTAAGTGAAAACCGTTGAGAAACCTTTTATTGCAATTTGTCCGAGGTTCAACTCTATTTTCAGTGGACTAATCGGCGAGTGAGAGGATGCGAGGTAGTATATTCTTTGTGCGAAGTATATTTCCCGCTCAGCTCTGTTAATCTAACGTACCCAGCAATATTAAATAGATTTTAATTAACTTTGGAGTTGATTGTCCTGCTGAGTCGTCAGAGGATTTTTCTACTTTGTCAGATAAGTGAAAAATTTTTGTTATGCATGAAACTAAAATTCCATCCCAACATAAGATTAAATATGGTTGAAATAAATACATTTTTTCTTGTGAGTTTTTGTTAAAAAATACCATGACTAAAAAGTAGAAAATAAAATAAGTAAAAAAAGATTTTTTAAAAAACGCTTTTATTGAAGTGTTCTAAAAAGTCAAAAATAATTTTTTCTGGTTGACAAATAATTTATTGGGAATTAGAAAATAACTTTTTGCTAAATAAAAAAAACTGATTTTCTAATCACTAAAAATAAAAGCGTGGGCGCTAGTGATTCTTAATTCACTATTTACTCTAACTTCTTTATTCCATGTTCTATGAGGTTAAATTTACAAATTTCTCATTCATGAGGTTTGGGTGGGATGGATTCACTTTAAATTCTCTATTGGGTATTTTTATTTATGTAAAATTATACATAATCGCCGATGTAATATCCTAGTGGTTAGAGCATCTGACTGCAAAGCCATACGTCTGGGGTTCGAATACCCGTTTGGCAGGGATGTTAGTGTTACTGTCCTGTAAAAAAATTAAATATAAAAAATTACTAGCTCCCACGCTTTTATTTTTAGTGATTAGAAAATCAGTTTTTTTTACTTAGCAAAAAGTTATTTTCTAATTCCCAAAAAATTATTTGTCAACCAGAAAAAATTATTTTTGACTTTTTAGAACACTTCAATAAAAGCGTTTTTTAAACAATCTTTTTTTACTTATTTTATAACATTCTTCATCATTTTTTCGACGAAGATTCTTTTTAATATCTATTTTTTTTTAAATGCACAGAAGTTTCTAAAACATATCCAATGTCATTTTAATTAAATTATTACTAAAGTGAAGACGGATATGATTTCAAAAATTAATTATGTGATAAATGTTGAAATTAAACGTTTTCACATTGAAAAAAGGGAATTTGATCAAGAGAAATCTCTTTATAAGATTACCTTTTCGTGAACAGTTGTTATTACAACTTAGTGCTTAATAGTTTCCCATTGAAATTTTCTAAAATCTATTCAAAAGTTTCGTTTTTATCATATCAATATGAAAAATAACAAAATTCTACAATTATTAACATATACATGATGCAAAAGTTTTTAAAATAACCTTTTGTAGTATTATTATTCACAGCCAGTGTTATTCTTAGGATTTTTTTGGAGGAGTAAAAATACTCCTTGACTTTTTTAGGAGGCGTGAAATTCATTTATGAGGAGTGAAATATCGGAAATTGCATTAACTATACATATAAAGAGACAAATTTTTTTATAAAAACGCTTTTTTATTGGACAAACTGCAATAGAAAAAAATGAGGATGCTATTTGGTTTTTAACAATGATAGCATCTGTTAATAAAAGTAGAAAGTATCAAACATTATAAGTAAAATAATTCATTTTACATTAAATAATATTATAAATGATATATTTATTTATTACAAAATTTGAGTAGAAAAATTTTTTCGATTTCGGTGGGGTGCTATGCATTTTTTAAACAAAACGTTTATTAAAAATTCAATGCGTGAAAATACGCCTGGCTAGTTTTTAAAAGCGTATTTCCTATTTTCAAAGCCTAAAATACGCTCTCAGAGGCGTTAAAATTATCACTGTTCACAGCCATCACTTAGGGCCGGATGCAACTCCGTTTCGTTACGTTCTAAGAAACCGTATTTCACCGTCATCTACCGTACAACGGTAACGTCAGGTCAGGAGCAGGCGTCGACCGTTTCATCCGCTGCCGTTTTCCTCTGATTGGTTGAAATGCCCGATGACGTAGCTCCATTTATTTATTCCAACCTATAAGCGGCAAGCTGGGCAAATGACTAAAGAAAACGATGGGTGAGTTGTTTGGAAGTAGGATTCGACCAGCTTCAACCGTCAACCAAATCGTCTTAAAACGGAGTTGCATATGGCCCTTAATCAGTGGTTAACCATCGGTTAAAGAAGGATTCCACCAATCAGAATCTGCAAAAAGCGCCTTTTCTCTCTTTAGCTGTGCTCGTTAACCACTGGTTAAGCAGCTGTGAATAATGCCACAAAACTTTCAGAGTAATCATTACTTAGTAGTTTCAAATAAATGTTTCTAGAACTACGAATATCTCTCAAGCCAGCATATTAATAAAATCATAGGCGCCGACTCCATAGGGTTTGAGGGGGCTTGAGCCCCCCCAATGTTGGAAGATGGGGGGCTAAGCCCCCCCCCCAATATTTTTTTAAAAATGTACCTATATTTTCTTTCATGAACTAAAGAAGGCAATGTATTGGACGTAGTTTTTTTGGTCCCGTTCACTTGGTCTTCTCAAAGGGTCTCAAAATGACTTAAAACAGTACTTTCAAGAGTGAAAATTTCAAAAAAAATTTGGGGGAGGACCCCCAAGACCCCCTCAAATTTTTAAATCTATTATGTACCGTTTTTCCTTGAAACTTCCGTGATTTTTGAGGAGTGATCCTTCTTTTGTGTAACATAAGAAAAAAATCTTCAAAATGAATTTAAACACTATTTTTAGGGACAAATTTCCAAAGCTTTTCTTAAGTTGGACCCCTAAACCCCTTCAACATTTTGCTGTTTATTTGCTATATACTGGGTTTCTTTGAAAATTCTGCTTCTAAAAATGAGCCCTGCTCTAAGGCCCAAATAGGCTTCAAAAGGAGATAAAACGCTATTTTGTGGTGGAAATTTCCAAATTTTGGGGGCAGGACTCTCAAAATATCGCTTCGCTTGGAATTTTCAATGTTTATAAATTTTGAAATTAATTTCAACAAAATTAGGGGTAATTTAGGAATAAGCCTTTGCATGTTCAAAATCTTTGGGGGGGGGGGTGATGTCTAGTATTAGTGGCAATCGAAAGTTTAAGGAATGGAATAACTAATATCTTTATTGTCTAATACTGGGCCCCCCAATATTTGATAAAAGTCGCCGCCTATGAATAAAATATTGTCTAGCTTTGATTTATTTTCTTATCCTCTTCTCCTACTCGACAATCTTCTACTTCAGGAGGTAATTTGAAAACCATTCCATCCATTTCTTCTGTTACACGAATGTTACACCCCAAGCGAGAACTGAAATCATAAAACATTCACTTTCACAATCATAAAAATACAGTTTAACATAACCAGCTACCAAACATCACTCTTTATCCAGAATATTGGTTTCACAGTTTAATTATAACTATTGGTGTTCGGCAACTACCCTATTGGAAAAAAAATTTTCTGGTATTCCATAAACCAGTATGAATTATACTGGATCCAGTATAAATGATACTGAAACCAGTATAAATGATACTGGATCCAGTATAATTCATACTGGTTTATGGAATACCAGAAAAATGTTTTCCAATAGGGTAGTGGGTAAAAAATAGTTAACTATACTAGTCTTGACAAATTTAGTTGCATCTAAGGCTAAGCGCGCACTAGAGACTTTTGTCACGGCGACAGAGACAAAATTATCACCCTGGCTATTGCAAGATGCTAGAGAGCGCGCACAGGCGACGAGACTCTTGGCAACCGGCCAAGAGTCATCTCCATAGAAATGCATTGCTTTCGAGTGACCTAGTGTTTATAGTCGCCGTGACAGAAGTCTCTAGTGCGCGCTTAGCCTAATAGCTATTTTTTATGAGACTAGTTGCAACTAATAGTTTTTTACTATTTTTACCTGCTAAACCTAAAAGAGTAATTAAGTTAAACATCCAAAACGTGGGGCACCTTGGGACATGTTAAAAGAAACCCCAAACCTCTCATGAGTAAAAAAGCAATTGTTTTTATTAAAATAAAAAATTAATTTAAGAATGTAGATAATTTTAATTTAGAAATTGATGCATACAAATTTCTAGAAGTAATAAAAAAATCGGTGATTTATACCATGACAAAAAAAATGAGGAAATCTAATCAAATGCTATTGGGGTTCAGGGCCGTGGGTTTCCCTGATTGCTCAGCAATCGGTAGAGATGTAAAATTCCCACATTTTTTGTGAGGCGGGAAAAAACCCGGGATTTTTGGGAATAAACCGGGAATTTTAGAGGAATATTGGGAATTTTTAATGTAAACAAACACAACTATATTTCACCATCAGTATTCATTTTCTATGTACTCTTTTGAGGAGTTTAAGACAATTCACTGAAATAAATTCACTGAAAGACCATTTTGCAATTGAAATTCGTATTTAATAAAACAATTCAAATAGTTTAAATCTGCCCATTTTCTGTTTCAATGTCTAAATTCAATTTTTTCTCTGCAAGTTGAAAAGTGTAATCAAGGATGCTATTTTAAACATGATCTAACATTAGTAATTGATACTTCTACCCGCTTGGTTCTACACTTCATTCTAAAATCTCGAAATCGAAAGTAGTTTCATGTTTGAAAATCCGGGAATATTCAAAATTCCCTTCCCAAAAAAGCGGGTTTATTCCCGGGAATAAACCCGGTTTTTTCAAGCCTTTACATCTCTAGCAATCGGGGCTACTTATAACCTTCCGCGCCGGCACGTTCGGTCGCTATTGTTAAGCTGCTTTTCCATGCGACTTTTTTTCAGCACCGAATATGCGTGTTTTTGGCGTGGGAGACCTCTTGGCGGCGACTTGGCGCGAGAAAAAATCCCCATACCGAAGCCGAAAACGCGCTGATTTGGTTTACGCGTTTTTGGAGGTCACGTGAGTCCTACGGACCAATGGCTAGGCGTATTCAACCAGCACGCCGAAGCCGGTTTTCGGCCCGGCATGGATGGACTTTTTCTCGGCGCTGGAAAAACGTAAGCGTCCGCCATATTGGTTCTGAGTTTTGAAGCGTATTCCGATTGCTATTACACTCTTTGTGGCCCATTTAATAGTTCCAAAAAAATCTAAAACAGCTATTCATCACCAAAATAAGACCTCAGACATTAATATATTACGAAAGTAATGGACATCTAGTGCCTGTAAAAATTTTTACTATCAGTGTATAATTACTTGTGACGTTTTCGACAGATGGCAGCATGATCACTCAGCTGAACTACCGAAGCGCGTTTCTTCCGCGCGACTTTGGTTGCCAAAGTTTATCCCTTTTTGATTGAAAAAAGGGACTACGTCATCCGCGTGCCGATTTTCGGCGCTGAAAAAAAGCACCATGGAAAAGGGCCTTTATAGTATCGGAGGTTGTCACTCCAGTACACCACCAAAGACCCACCGAGTATATGCGGAGTACGTGCTCGTTAAATCTGTGGGTCCGAAAGTCCGGTGGTCGGATGGCGCATTTTTCCACGGATCCAGGTATCTGGAGACTCCCTCCCCTTCAGAGACATGGCAAAATTGTGGAGGGGGATGTGTGATTAATGAATGTGCCCCCGTGTAAAAATGGGTGTGTGAGTGAATGTGTGTGTGTGGCGTGGGCAACAGTACTTCACCACCGTGGCTTCGGTCCACAGGTGCCCACTGGGTAACGATAAGTACTGATTTCGGCGTATTAGGATAATGCCTGTTTTTCTTCAAAATAATAGTATATTTTTTCTCTCATAATACTGCCGAAATCAGAAATTTAAACTATAGCTTACGTTCTAATAGCCCTTATTTAATTCCTAAAGCAAGAAAAGAAATCTTTAGAAAACTAGGGGGCTACCTCCCCCTACTCGCTATCGCTCGCCAACCCCCGTTAACTGCTTACGCAGAAACTTTTGGACCGCTTCGCAATTCCTCACAAAACCCAGCTCACTGCACTTACTCACTTTATAAAACATTCTTATAACAGAGCAATGTAAACATTCTTTTACCCATTTCCCCAAGGTAATATTTTTTTCACAGATCCGTTAAGAAGCACTGAAACATCTCTGGAATAAATTTAACTTTCTTAAAATTTGTAATGATCGGCTGTGAAAAATGTAGTAATTATCGTAAAAATCGCGAAAATTTAGAATTTTATCTTCATGAGAACAAACAAACGTTGAAGTTGTATCAGTTTCATAGCAATAGACTTCCAACATTTTCGATTTTTATCTTTATTTCTAAAACATTCACCCGTGTTATCTAGTTATTTGCGTTTTGGCATTATGAAATAAAGAGTTACATTTTACTACCCTAAAAAATACTTGCAAAAGGATATAAAAATAATACTTATTTTAAAAAATAAATGCAAAAGTTCAAAATTTCCGAAAGCGAGTTAATATTTTATTGTAAATATAGTAATGATTAGGTTGCCACAACGACAAAGATAAATTAAAAATTTAAATTTGTTATTTAAAAAATAAAAGATAAATTAATTATACATAAGTTTTAAGTATATTTAAAACCGTTTGAACAACAAAAATATAAATATTGTTAAAAATAACACAAAATATATTTTTTAAATTCGTGTTATAAATAGAAAGATGATTATTTAATATATTTGAATATTAAAACACCAGTGAAATATGTTTTCAATTGTTTTAAGATTCATAGTTTCTTGCTTTGTAACTGCGACCTTATCCGAAATCTATAAAAATGGAAATATTCTAAAATTGAGATTTTTTTTAAAAAATCCAATAGCTTACTCGGAAATCCGGTAAGAGTCCGAACATTTTGATACCAGATATGTGTCATTCGGTTCAGTAATTAAAAAGTTTTTCTCTGGAAACCGTTTCCAAAAACTTTTTTGGTACATTCGTATTAGCTCGTCCATTCGCCAACAGGGGCGATAAGTCGCCAAGTCTGGCAACACTACCGTTGATTCTGGTAACCCTGGAAAACGTAGCGAAATCGCGCTAGTTCCGATCACTGGCGCATGCGCGCGCAATTGAAATCGGTAAGCCCATGGGAGAAATAATGTGTGCGCACCGCGCAGGTTGTTTTGAACGTAAATTCAACAGTGTTTACAAGGTAAGAACGAAGACTGCATCTGAAAGGTAGGAGTCTGCTTTCGTGTCGTTCCACGGTGAACTTTGTTGCGCCATTTTGCCGAGCACCAGAGTCTTTCAATGTTTGCGTATGCACGCCGGTGGTAGAATCGACAAAAGATCGCCGGCGGTAGGATCGACCATTTTGCAAGTAAGTTAGTGCTAAAAAAGTTATTTTTATGCTCTTACCGAGTGATATCCGTAGTTTTGGTTCATCCAAGAATACTGATTCCCCTTTTTCTGAATCCTTACTGTGTCTGATTACCCCCACAACGAGTTTGGTTATAGATAGGGCAGGGGGGGTTTGGGGGGGGGCGGCAGCCCCCCCCCAACCACATGAAACTTTTATTTTTTATTTTCTGATGTTATAAAGATGTTTCTGATGTTAAAAATGTGTTTTTCGGCGATTCTGATGAAATCCCTTATTTTGGCGCGTTTTGGCGAAATTTGGCGAAGTTGGCGAAAACGATGGACGGGCTAATACGAAAGTACCACTTTTTTTTAGAATAGAGAGACACTTCACCTATTTATCCCCAAAACTATTCAGGGCAATTCCACCGTAACTCACGCTACATTTTTTTCAAAATTGCAATTTTAAATAATTTTTAAATATAGAAATAACTATTATTTTCTTTCTAAAAATATCATGCATATTGAAATTTACGTTAATAATTTAAAATAAGTATTGCGAATCTTTTAAGAATTTTAGTTTTTTAAATATTAATTAAAATAGAGTCGTAACTCACGTTACACGAAAAAGACATGGATTTATGAGTATAAAATTCAAATTTGTTTTTCTGCTTAAATAGTGTTTCAATAACTCTATGTGCTTGTCAGGTGTTTGAATATACAGGGTGTCCCAAAAAAGACTGACACATTACATTTTAAAAATCAATAACTCAAAAACTAAAAAAGATAAAAACAAGCGGTTTTTTGAATTCTACTCTAAGGACCAAATAATTTTATGACACGTATTTTCGTAAATTGTAGTTCAAAAATCCCCCGACAGGTGGGAGCACTATTTTCCATCATCTCCTATGGGGAGATTGATACTTTTATGCCCTCTCGAGGGATTTGGGAACAATGATTTACGAAAATTTGTGTCATAAAATTCTTAGGTCTTATGAGTAGGATGCAATAAACCGCGTATTTTTATCTTTTTTAGTTTTTTAATTAAAAATTTTTAAAATGTGTCAGTCTTTTTTGGGACACCCTGTACTTCCCTAATTCTAAAATAGCAAACAGTTTTACTGGGAATGCTTAAGAAAATAAGAAATAAAATAAAATATAGAGAGTTATTCGTAACTCACGCTACAGTACTTCGTAACTCACGCTACATGTGTATAAGCATTCAGTTATTCATGAATATAAATATAATTAAATTGATTTAAACAATTTATTTCATTTTTACTATAAAGTTTATGAGTATATTTAACAAAAAAGTTGTAAAAACTAATTAATTTATTTTTAATTTTCTAAATAAACTATACATTTTTCATTAACAAATTAACCTTTTAAACAGATATTTCTAAATATTGACTTTAAATTCTGATATTCCGATAAAAATAATTTTACACAAAATTTAAGCAATGCAAAACACAATTAGAACAATATCTCATAATTATTCCCTAGAATAATTAGAAAATTTTATTATTTAATTTTTTAATTTTTCTTGATCATGTCCCATTTCATATGGAATTGCCCTTCAATAGCTTGCCTAATCACATTAAATCAGAAAAATCTCCTCTGAAATTTAAAAAGCTTTTAAAATTATTTGTATACTCAATAGTTGACATTGAACAATATTTTTAAAACATATGCTCACTAAATTAGATAATCTGAAGCTCACCCTACAGCACCTCACCTTCATTTATAATCATTATAAGATTCATACTTTGAGATTACTCGTATTTTATTAATTATTCATCTAAACTTCTTTTCTTCCTTTCTTTCTATCTTTTCTTTTTCTTGAAAACCCATTGATGTATAATTTTCGGTCACCTGTAAGAGTCAATTTGACTCCTTGGTGTCTCATACGTCCATACGTGTATTTTTGTCATTTTCCCTTATATTTTTGTTTTTGTTTTGACCTTAAATATGTATATATATTAGCAAAAAATAAATTTGATTTGACCTTGGTCAGTGTGTGTTTTGGTCTGCTATTAGAACAAGAAAAAGCTATTGGGTTCAATTTCTATTGAGGCATATTTGCATACTTCTTCATATACTTACAATTTACACCTTCCCGGCGCCAATTCAACTACATTTTCTTCGATTGCATTTGCTGGCTGAAGTTTATGGAAGTCTTTTTCGTTCAAGATCACATGACAAGTTGAACATGAAGTTTCTCCACAGCATATGCCTTGAGAAAAAGAAGAAAAGTTTAGGAATTGGTAAGCCGTTAGAGCAGGGGTTCCGAACCTTTTTTGACTCCGCAACCCCCTTTTCAGGGAAAACATTTTGGCAACCCCCTCAGATCTAAAATGTTAAGACACTTCGTCTCTCTCTCCCTACTCATATCATCTCATTTTGAAGCCTTGACTGAAAAATTCAGTGATTATATTCCAGCAAAGAATATGGATGGATATTAATCCATTAATGGGTAGTTAATCCGTTTAGTGAGCAAGCCGTTCAAAATGCTGAATTAAGTCTGCATGATGATTTGATAGAATTATCTTGTGATCAGAGTATGAAGTTGAACTTTAACAATGCTTGTGTGGACAAATTCTGGATAGGTGTTGAAAAAGAATATCCAGAACCATTCAAAGCGACGATAAGGGTGTTAATACCATTTGCAACATCCTACAGGTGTGAACAAGGGTTCTCTAAAATTGTGTGCACTTAAAATCAAAGGCAAGAAATCGTTTGACACTTGAAAACGACATTCTCCTATGTCTTACTGACATTAATCCGGATTTACAAAGACTTATAAATTCCAAACATACTTCCAAACATATTTTAAAATAAAAATCCACAATCCCTATGCACTTGTTTAGGATTGAATGACGTCAGATCTGTTTCGGCCTTACTTTAAAGTGAAAATCAACAATCACCTTGTATCCTAAACCAATGTTTCGGAATAAATAACGTCACATGCTGCTTTCACGCCATATTTTAAAGTCAAACTTTGAAATTTAATTATTAAAAATAAATAAGCATAATTAAAAATTTTTTGCGTTTTCCGGTTACGTCACGATCAGTTATTTTCTTTTATCTTCTAACTGATGTAGGCAAAACCGTCTATTGCTAGGGCGGTTGCTAGGTTCGGCGGTATCTGTTGCTACGGCGGTTGCTATAGGTCCGAGTCAAGTGATTGCAAATTCTCCAATAGAAGCATTCCATGACCAGTTATTTTCTTTTAACTGTTAACTGCTGTAGGTCAAACCGTCTGTTGCTAAAGCCGTTGCTAGGGCCGAGTCATGTGATCGCGAAAAACTCTATTGAAATAGAATTTTAAATATTCCATACCATATCCAAGAAACTCCTCCCTATGTGGATCCAAATCATCGATGGCGTCGAAAACCGTTTCATTCACTCTGGCTTTTACTTTTATGATCTTTCCATCTGTTTTCTTAAAAATAAGAGTCACCCTGAAAATAATAAAATTGTACATTAAAAGTAGGGCTGGGATTTCCACGTAATTGGCAATATTCCAGTATTTTTTATTTTATTTTTTATTCGATAGAGGTATCCAAGAGAGCAGCTGTTCTTTAACTATGGTCCGCGGACCCCCCCTGGGTCCGCAGCGCCTTCTTAGGGGGTCCGGGTCCGCGAGTAACCTTGGGGAACCCACAAGTTTTGGGGAACACACACCTTTGAGTGTTTCCCCAAGATTTTTAAAATGAGATAAAACCCTAGTTTAAAAAGAACACACTTCTTTTCTGGGGGAGGACCCCCAGCCCCCTTTAAATTTTGACTTCTACTTACAATATTTTCCCTTGAAAATTCTGTGGTTCACAAGAAGGAGCTGCTCACCAAAATGTCTCAAAATGAACTAAAACCTTTTTCTAAAACTTTTGGAGGCAAATTTTCTAAAATTTTGTGAGGGAGACCCCCATTATTACTTGAAGTAATTGTAAAATTTGAACATAATGTGGAACATTAGAGGGTATCTTAGGAATAACGTTAAGTCAACCCCTCCCCTGAAACAAGACTGGTTACTGCTCTGGGTGTTCGAAATCTTAGGGGGCCGCGATGTCTGCCTTTTTATATAGTTGAAAACCCTCAAGTCCAAAGTTTCACGTAATTACAGTCAATATTAAACGCTTGAGATCCTGTTAAAGTCTGTTTTTTGGATGCGCAAACAGTTTTCTAGAGCTGTTTCCTGAACAGTTGTTTTCGCACGCAAAAAAACAAACTTTAACTGGCTCTCAAGTGTTTAATATTGATTGTATTTACGTGAAACTTTGGGCTTAAAGCTTTTCAACTATGATCTTTCAGATTATCAAGTCAAAAGAAAGGATTTCGAAATACAAAATAAGGTTTTGGCAGAGTTTTCACATTTTTTTGTGGTTTTTTAACTTTTTTCATAATAAAAAAATTTTAAAGTGAAAACTTTTAAGATAATTTTAAAGATCATATTAAACCACACAAAATTTTAGACAGTAGTTCTTCTACAAATTGAATTTTTCAATAATTTTTTGGGGATGTCGCTCCATTTTTAACTCCCTGGGATTTGGTGTGGGACCCCCAAATCCTATGTGATTCTGACTCGTCTAGGTGTCTACTATCATCTTTGAAAGTTTTTTGCATCTTTTTTAGATACACCCTGTATAAGCTACTATAGTCTGTTCATTTAGAATAGGCAGTTGAGACGTAATTTATTAGAAGTTACTATTGTAATTATCGTCGAAAAATTTCTTGTGTAATTATTAGGCATCCTTTTAACAGAAGTAGTTAAAATACTGTAAAAGAATCGGTCATGATGAGTTATTTTATTAGGCATTATTGAGCGTTTTTGCTCCTATTTCACCCGCCTATCTCAAATGAAAAGACTATAAATATGTAAGGTACTGGGGAATAATATTGGGCCCCTTTCGAAAAAACTTCTATATACGCTACTGTCTCTAAACGTAATATTTAGCATTTAAAACGAAAAAAAATACCAAAACAAGTTTAGAACCAATTCTGCCGAGTGAGTAGACTCTATCGGCCCCCGTATCCACCACTTAACCCTTAACCTAACCTTAAGGTTAATCTGGCTCCAAACTCATGATGATTGGTTGTTGAAAGAGGAAAACAAGATTTTAGCCAATCAGAGCGCTTGATTCTAGGTTAACCTTAGGTCAATCTTGTGGTAAATATAGCCGTAATTAATAAATTAAAAAAATACCTTTTGGCTTCATCCACTTTGATGGGCACCCTATCTTCACTGCAGAGAGACCTTTGACCACTTGTATGAATTGTCCTGGATAATAGTATTGGCTTCCTCACGTACTGAGCAAATGCAGACACACTCGAACGCAAAAACATGTTTAACAAAGTTGAACTAAATTAATAAAAAAAAGTCACAGCAATACAGCACACAATCAAATGTCAAACTTATTTCTTTTTCTAAAGCGCTCTTTCAAAACAGCCGGCGTGCTATGCCCACAAAGACGTTGCGCTGGGCATTGAGCGATCACAAATCAAATAGCGACTCTGATTAGCTTTTACGGTCGGCCAATCCCCTCTCATCTGAGCAAAATAAGGGATGAAATGATAACGAATTGGAGAGGAGATCCATGCTTGATCTAATGTGTGAAGAGTCCTCTTTATCTCTTATTGCAACGCATGCCTGGGTTTCTTACTTTCAAAAACGTAGGAGTTTCTAAGTGAAAGGGAATAAGAGTAAGAAATTATTGGTAAAATAGCACGAATAACCTAATTTAAAATTAAAATTATTGAACAGGTCCAAACCAAATTTAACGTTACTTATTTTACAGGACTTTTCACATATTAGTTCTCTGGATTTATCTTCCTCGCATTTGCGCAGAATTTTTGATATTCCTTGTGTAAAGTCTAAGACGCGAATTATCATGTATTTTATTTTTCTATAAAGTTTGATTGAGTGTAATGAAATACTTAGCAGCATACATTTTTCAGTGCCCAATAGTTTTAAGGAATCGCCACTTATTTAGAAATACTTTTACTAAATGGAATTACACCGCAAAAGACCCACCGAGTATATGCGGAGTACGTGCTCGTTAAATCTGTGGGTCCGGAAGTCCTGTGGTCCGTCATGGCGCAGTTTACCACGGGTCCAGGTGTCTGGCGACTATTACCCTCCCCTTCAGACACATAGCAAAATTGAGGAGGTGGCGATAGATAGTTGCGGCATCTATCATATCTCATGAGGCAGAAGTCGGACTCCTGCCATTTATAGGCCTCACTTTCTCAGGAGCCGCACCCTCTTTGCCTTGAATCCTTGGGGAGCTTGGGTATTCCAAGTGACACACAACAACATGGAATTAATGTATTGATATAATTTCTTTCTATAAATTTTATAAAATCTATAATTGTATTGGTTTTGATTTAGATATTTTTAACATGTCTCTTGACATTTTTAAAGCCAAATCTTCTGTACTTTCACATTGTTAGTGTATATTTCTTTTTTTTTTGTATTGTGTGTTTTTTTTCTGTTCTGCTGCACTGTAATTGGGTCGCTGACCTGTCGTGTGTGCTTTCTTAAAGAAATAAATAAAATTGATGAAATAAAATATGGTACAGCTTTAAAAAGTGTCCTCCTACCACCATGTTTACCCACAACTCAAACGATGACTGACAATCATGGATATCTAATTATTGATATCATTCTTATTAGCTGTTCAGGAAACAGCTCTAGAAAACTGTTTCCGCACGCAAAAAACAAACTTTAACAGGATCTCAAGGGAATATTGATTGTAATTACGTAAAACTTCGGACTTAAGGTTTTCAACTATGACCTTTCAGATTATCAAATCAAAAGAAAGGATTTTGAAATACAAAATAAGATTTTGGCAGAGTTTTCACATTTTTTTGTGGTTTTTTAACTTTTTTCATAACAAAACAAATTTTAAATTGAAGACTTTTCAGATAATTTTAAAGATCATATTAAACCACAATTTTTGAGACCGTAATTAAATTTTTACCAATAGTAGTTCTACAAATTGAATTTTTCAATAATTTTTTTGGGGTGTCGCTCCATTTTTAACTCCCTGGGACCCCCAAATCCTATGGGATTCTGACTCGTCTATAGGTGTCTACTATCCCCCGTAGAAGTTTTGAAACACTTATCTGAAACACCCTGTATGCTATAACGAAATAATCGTATTTTAAAATTGACGTTCTTTGTTTCACTCGAAATTCAGACACCGCGATGGGAACTACTTTGTTTGTAGAAATATTTTAGGAAATAGCAAATTCTTATTTTTACACAATTTGAAACACCCTGAATAGCAACCGGGGGCAATTAATTACACTGGTGTTCAAAATTAAGGTGGCTGCCTACCTATGGAGGCTTTTTTTAAATAATTAAAATGTTGAACTAATTTGTGATTTATACAATTAATTGCCTCTAAAAACTATGAATAACATAAAAAATAATTAAATATTAATTTAAATTTTCATATTATTGAAGAATTTATGCATAAAAATCACAAAAAACAGCCTTTTCGCAAAACATCATAACTCAAATTGATATGAAGATATTTTTGTTTTGTAAACTTTATTATTCTCGTAAAAACATGTTTTAGGAGGCCTACTATTTTTATGTCTAAATTATTTTAATATCAAAAGTTATAGCACTAGACTTAAAAAAAATAAAAAAGACCCACCAAATTTCAGTAAAGTTTGAAGTTATACTATTCATAAAATAAAAAATATCACACCCACAGCCAAAAAAATACAGTCGAATCCGCTTAATGTGATCACGGTTAATGTTATCAATCGGATAATGTTATCGGAATCGACAGGTCCCGATCATTCCTATTTAATATAATGTAAAATACATCGTTTAATGTGATCAACTATGAATCATCAATCCGCTTAATATTATCAAATTTGTCCAGATCCCCTTTAAAACGACCGCTTTTGGGTTCGAGTTTCATTTTGAAGGTCAATTTTTGCAAGTAAAAATCTTCTCCATGAGAACATCTGGCGCTTCTTTTTTCTGAAATTCAGTATGGGTAAGAAAATTAAAACATTCCGTATATTATATTGAAAGAAAACGGTTATGGGGGGGTCCGAATCCATACTTGTGAATGGTTAAAGAAACACCAAGATCCACGCTTTGCAGATGTTTCTGAGAGGATATTTTGATTTTCCTTTGTTTAATGAAATTTAGATTATGTAATAAATAAGTGGTTTGTTGGAGTGGAAGGATATAATGGAGCGGAAAAAAGAGACCTTTCTCTAAAAATACACAGTAAGCGATTATTTCAATTTTATTAACTGAACTACTCTTATATTTTCCGCTTAAAATTTTTCCTAGTTTAAAAATAGAGTTCTAAATACATTTATTACGATTACATGATGATTACATGATTTTGATTTTAAAGCAAACAATCTAGTAACACTGTTTCCTGTTTTTTGATAAGAGATCGCTTATTGTTATCGATCGGATAATGTTATCATTTTAGTCTCGGACAATTGCGATCACATTAACCGGACTTGACTGTATTATGCCCAAGTTTCATAGAAATTCACTTATAATATCTTGAGTTATGTAGTTTTGCGGAGAAGGAAAATAGCAAAAATGTGATTCTAAGAAAAACGGGAATTTCTCTACCTTTTCCTTAATAAAATGCCTTTTTAGTTTCAAGTAAAATTTCTGTAACTTTGGTTCTAGAAAAGATAAAAGACAAAATTTAAACTGATTTGGAAACCTAAAGATGTGTTTTTTGAAATAAGATAATAAATTTTTCTTGAAATTTTGGTCCGAAACGGCTTTTTTAGGTAGGCAGGCACCTTGAGGGAAATTTCACATTTGTTCAATTTTCTCCAGATATAGTGAACATATTTTGATATCTTTGAGACCTTTATTCACCTGTTATGGGCAGCCAGATTTATAGACTTAATCCCTTTGGTACGGGGGATCTAGATAGGCAATTTAATCTCGCTACTCCTCTCCAAAAACCCCCCAGAACCCCAAACCGTGTTTCTGAGAAAGTAGGCTTTATGAACAGGAAATTTTATTATCTGCCTTACTCATGCAATATTCTTTCATGATTTAAAATGTTATTTATTTTTTCATGATGAACTATTAAAGAACATTCATTGAATGAACATTTTTCTTAAGTACACGCATGTTGTTATTAAAAGTTTTATATTAAAAAGGGGTCTTTCCGTAATTTGACCATTAAAAAGGGAGTTGAATTAATTTTTATTGTGTAAGAATACATATCTATGATTTTCAAAATGTTTTGGCGCTTTGGAGGTCCAGGAAATAGCCTCACGCGGTCCGGATTAGGAACCCTGATATAGAGCATTTTCAATCGCATGACCGGACCTAGCAACAGATTGTTTTACCTACAGCAGTTAACAGTTAAAAGAAAATAACTGGTCATGGAATGCTTCTATAGGCGCATTTACAATCACATGACAGCAACAGATACCGCCGCACCTAGCAACGACCTTAGCAACAGACTGTTTTACCTATAGCAAGGAAGAAAGTAAATGGTCGTGACGTCACCTGAAAACACTATTAGTACAGATAGTACTTAACAATTTTGTTCACCAATTACTTATTTTTTTATAGTTAATATTTTATTAAGTACTAACTACCTGGAAGTCCCCTCTTCTATAAATCACTTTCTCTGGAATCTATATAATCAAGCAATTCAACATCAGGAACTTAATCTATTTTTTTATCCTAACTATTCTCTTTTCATTTTGAATAAGGCGGCTGAAAATATTTCCTTCCCCCACCACACAATCGGTAACCATAGAGCAACTACCAACATAAAAGTGACGAAGGCTTATTATTGGCTGTGCAAAGAGCTTTTACCGAGGGGGAAACACCATTTTTCAGCCGCCCATTCTAAATGAACATAGTATAGACCAGGTTTTAGTTTCTCCACCACATACCGAGATATGCGACAACATTTTAAAATATATTCAAAATTAATACATGAATTAGTAGAACCAACCACATTATAAAACTATTATTTATTTTGAAAGTCCATAGATATGTAAAATGATGCAAAAACATCTCAAACATCACACATTAATATGTTTTTATAACTTAACATTTAAAGTACAACATACACAAGTAGTAGTGTATTCTATTGCAAAATTGGATGATTGGCTTTGAAAAGCTGGGTTACATCCAGTGGCCGTTCAATTCAAATATTACATAAGCTTATTTTATCATTTTACCCCTTCCCCCCTTGTCAGCAAAGAAAAGCAAACCTCAACCCCCCTCCCATAATTACGTAAGAAACTACCAGACACCCCCCCGAAATTTATTTTGGTGTCACGGACGTTTCGCCTACTGAAAAAATTTTTACCCCCCTTGATAACAAATTCCCTAACAAAAACCTACCTACAAAAAAAAGGGGGGAAGGAAATTTCCCAGTAGGCGAAACTCTTTGACATCCTTTTTTGTAAGTACTGGGTTTTTTTCTCCTTGAAAATTAGGTGACTAATACAAGGAGCTGTCTTTTTTGGGGGTAACCCTAAGGGTTCAAAAATGAGTCGAAACACTACTTTTCGGGGTTAAAATTTCAAAATCTTTGGGGGGCCCATCCCCAGAAAAAGTACTTACGTCAGATTTCCTGATTCAAGTTTTTGTTAAATTTATTTTTGGTTGAGTTTTGAAATTATTTATGCAAGAAACAAGATATTTTCGAAAATGCAGTATCTTACGTAAGCATCAATCATATCCCCCTCCCCCCTTGCCAGGAAAAATAAGCAAAGAGCAAACCCCCTCCCCCCTTAGGTGCTTACGTAATATCTGAACGGCCTCTATGTTCAAGGCAATTTTACTACATTTTGCCTTTACAAATTCTTTACAGTACCTTTACAAATTACACTAGCGGAAATAAAAATCCCAACACCAAGAAGGAAAGGAGATATCAAAGTCAAATTTATTTCTATGATTGCACATAGTATCAATGTGAGTTGCGTAAAAAATCAGCCTTCCTGGATATTAGGGGGCCGAGAAAAACAGGGAGGAGTGTTGTCTCCATAGGTGTCCATTACCGCCGTCACACGTCATGGTGTTGAGTGACAGGGGCTCTAAATGACTTTTGAGGGATTGGGGGACCATGTTGCCTTCTCAGGTAGTCCAAATTCATATGGTGCACCAGCGGACGTTGCATACCGGGCTAGGTGATTTCTCCTCTTTCTCCGGACATGTTTTGTGAGCTTTGGTTCTTACGAACGGATAGGCCAAGGTAAAAATGCAACATAGGGGGTTAAGAAGAAAGCTTGGACATTGCATGAAACATGTGTTTGTGTATTTTTCTCTTGAAATTTTTCCCCAGGACAGGTCTGAAGGTAAGGACGGACAACCGGCTAAAAAACCTCAATGAAGCAGCTCTGGTTGGCCAAAGTACCGGTAGATCATACTGAGGACAAGTGGCAGTAAGATGGATGTCGTTTGCAGTACTGCGGATTGTCCGTTTTGTCAGCATAGCTTCTTACGTCTTTGCCAATAAACAAGGGGCTGAAAATGGGCCTTTCTGTTTCCAATAGTGCACAAAATAAGGAAATGAAAATCCCAATTTCATGACATTGTGTTTATGAGAGAATCCTGCTTCGGTTTGGAGCACCACGACGGTTGGGTATGAGTTTAAAGAGACAATGGAGAAAGCGAACTCAGCTGATGATTTTCTAATCGTTCCACGAAGTGGTGATGCAGGGTGACGGAGTGGGGATGCATTGGATTCCATTTCTGCAACTCCTGGGTATGATTCACCAGTACTTTTTCCAACACCAGAGCTGCGTCATTGAGGTTTTGGAGCCGGTAGACCGTCCTTACCTTCAGACCTGTCCTGGGGAAAAATTTCAAGAGAAACATGCACAACCATATGTTGTATGCAATGTCCAAGCTTTCTTCTTAACCCCCTAGGTTGCATTTTTACCCCGTCTTTCCCGTTCTCTAGAACCAACACCCACAAAACAAGTCCGGTCAATGAGGAGAAATCACCTAGCCTGGTATGCAACGTCCGCTGGTGCACCATATGAATATGGACTACCTGAGGAGGCAACATGGTCCTCCAATACCTCAAAAGTCATTTAGAGCCCCTGTCACTCAATGCCATGACGTGTGACAGCGGTAATGGACATCTATGGAGACAACACTCCTCCCTAGTTTTCTCGGCCTCCTAACATCCAGGAAGGCTGATTTTTTAATCAATTCACATTGATACTATGTACAATCATAGACATAAATTTCACTTTGATATCTCCTTTCCTTCTTGGTGTTGGGATTTTTATTTCCGCTAGTGTATTTGACAAATAAGCACTTTAACAAATTCAGTTCAAGTAAAAAAGAGGGTACCTTCAACCTTCACAAAATACATTTTTAAAAAGAAAGTTCGGTACTTACGTATTATCCCGTCGACCGTTCAGTGGCCGTCTAATTCAGTGGTACATCAATAGAAAAGTCAATGGGATTGGATAACGTTTTTGAATAAGCGGCACGGCCGACAGTATAATACGTAAGAACCGAAAGTTCTCTAGGAAAGGCTATATTTACTTAATAAATAGCTCAATGTTTACCCATTCTAAACTAAAGTTAACTTTGTTTTTTACATTTAAAAAATTATTTGCTTGTTTTTAAGTTGATTTTTAACTTAAATTTTCACAAGTTTGCTGAAAAACTTTCACAAATTATAGCCCTAAACTTTCACATAATGGGTACCTCTTTAAAAAAAACTAGACAGAACCCTGACAACTAATTTTTTTCCTCCGAACAGCACTTTAAAATATCAATCTTTTGCATGCTTTAAATTGACACATAATTTAGTTTTATTTTATAAATTTCTGAAAATATACGTTACAGGCATTATTAATAATGCCAGCGTATATTGGGTAAAGTGATTTATAAATGCAATTGAATTTATCGCATTACCATTACCTGTCTCAGATAGGGGGCATTATTGATAATTCCCAGTTTATCACTTTGCCCATCCCATAATCATCACAGAATGTCGAGATTGAAAATAAAAAGTTTCATAACAAAGGTGGAATGGGATGTAAATAATAAGAAAATGGCAACTTTCATATTTGTTGCCAAGAATTATTAGGTGGAAATAAAAAAATAATATACAGGGTGTTTCAAAATTGCGTTGCACGGCTTTTATTCGGAACCAACGCCTCCTAGGGTCACGGAAGTAAGGTCTATCCCTAGGTAAGTGAGTCTGGAGAATCCATTGAGATGACTTACAGCGCCTCTAGCGGAAATTAAAAAGTTAAAAAAATTAATTTAAAAACTAAAGGAGATAGAGCAAAAACCTCAATAAGAGTATTGTTGCCAACGTCAAGAAGAACTCAGTGAAAAAAATTTGATCAAAATATCTTTAATATTCACGGAGATATTAGCATGTGAAAATAGCACTTTTTCAGGGGTCAAAAAATAAAAAGTTCACATATTTCCAAATTTTTCAGTGTTATTGTGTAGTTTTATGTTTTTTTAGTTGAAAGAAACCAAAATTAAATCAAAAAATCAAAAAAATTTGCAAATATGCTAACTTTTTACTTTTTGACCCTTGAAAAAGTGCTATTTTCACATGCTAATATCTCCGTGAATATTAAAGATATTTTGATCAAATTTTTTTCACTGAGTTCTTCTTGACGTTGGCACCAATACTCTTACTGAGGTTTTTGCTCTATCTCCTTTAGTTTTTAAATTAATTTTTTTAACTCTTTAATTTAGCCGCTAGGGGCGCTGTCAGTCATCTCAATGGATTCTCCGGGCTCACTTACCTAGGGGTAGACCTTACTTCCATGACCCTAGGAGGCGTTGGTTCCGAATAAAAGCCGTGCAACGCAATTTTGAAACACCCTGTATAAATACAAAAAAATTTCTATTCCATCATGGGATTTTTAAAATCAGATCATCTTAAGAGGGACAACTTCTTGCATCAAGAAGATGGTTCTTCTGAACCATAATGGATTGAGAGTTATTAAACAAATTGCAGAGAAAAATTAACATTTCACGCCATTCATTTAAGACTAAGATTTTATAGAACGTCACTTCAAACAGTTAAACAGCTTCGAAACAGTACTTTTAAATATAACGATAGAAACTAAAATTTCGAAACTGTCACTTAATGTTTACAAAACTTAACAGGAGATTTAAAAACAATGTTTTTAATCCACAATAATAAGAAATAAAAGCTGGGCAGACCAATTGAATCGTCAGTTTGAAGAAGGGAATATAAGTCCAAAAATCTAGTTTTGAGAAAATCGAAAAAAAATAATGGAATTTTCATTGTATGGACTTGGACATAGATTTCACAACTTCAAGGGGCGACATCTCCTATAGGGGTTAGTTATTTTCCCCCTCTTTTCACCCATGTGTAGAACAAAGCTTGGAGATTGTTTTGAGCACAAAAAGTCAATTTGTCATTTTTTGGACTTATTCCCTTCTTCAAACTGACGATTCAATTTATTCAGAAGCTTTCGGGGATCAAAGAATCCCCTTCGTCAGAGCTAAAAAGATTGCAAAATAGTATTATGGAACTAAAATTAAAATGTAACAAAATAATGAATAAGTAAATTGGTTGTATATATTACAGATATTGTGGATTAAAAGCATCGTTTTTAAATCTGTTACTCATTTCATAATTACCACCCTCCTAGATTATATATTTTGTTTAACCCTCTCTGCACTCAGAACATCAAAAAAGTGAAAAAAAACTTTTTTCTTCTTCCCAATACATCCAAAATGCCCCTATAATTTGTCTGGAAATATTTTTTTCTTGTGTGCACTCCTTCCTAGTTATTTTTATGAGCCTCATATGAGGCCATATTTTTTTTTCATTTTAACAGAAATTACTTATTTCAGAGCTTATTAAAAGACATGGTCATAATATTAGAAGGTGACGAAATAAGAAAATATCTACCAACCTATAAAAAATGTTCTACAGAAGCTAGTATCTAGCTACTATTTTCTCTTCAGAAGCATCACAGCTTAAAATGTACACATTGAGGTATAAATCATCTTAACATCTTTCTGCCATTTAGGAACGAATTCAGAAACCATGTAGAAGTCTCATATGTGATCTACGTGAATCAGTGAAGTCACTGATGAAAAGAAAATAAATTTGCGTGTTCATATCATACAAAAATTGAGCTCATAAGTAGGAGCCTCATATGAGGCCCAGGGTGGCGAGAGGGTTAAGTTTCTAATTATAGTTAATTTAAGAGTATTTCAATGAGCAGGAGAAACACACACCTTCACTTTTAAAACACTGAGCACTTTTTATGATTATTATGAGCCGAGAGGAAATATCACAAATATGCAATAAATAAATCAGGGCAGATTCCGTAGTTGGGCCCATAAGGAAGTTTTGATGATTTTTTTTATTTTTTTAATCGATTCTTCTGGCAAAAATAAGCAACTACCCAAAAGGACAACCAGATCATCCAGGAACCAGGATTTACAGAATCTGTCCCTTCAACAAGCGTTACATATAGTACTAAAACCAAGCTGTCAAATGATATACGAAAACTTATTTTGCACATTTAAAACTGACGAAGAGGACCCAAATATCCTCGAAACAAATGTTTGTTATAAAGTTTTAAACTAAATGTGCAAAATAAACGTTTTTGTATATATTCAAGCTTTACAAGTGCATATAGTTCAAACATAGATAACAAAAACTAGAAAACTACTTTCAATACCTCAAAAAATACCCTACTAGGCTTACCATATTTTCTTAGGTCCAACCCAGGACATATTTTTAAAATTACTGAATACCATATTATTCATCAAAGATTAAAAAACTAAGGAAAAAAACACTAACTAAAAAACATTTGACATAACGTTTTTCAAAAATTGTTTAATTTGCTTAATTTCATCATAAAATTCACTGAAAGTAAGGCAAGAGATGCAAAATAAGGTAAAACACCACAATTTCAAAAGCTTTGTTGGGATTTTTTTTGTAAAAAAGTCTTGCAAATTAAAAATATATGAAACCCCGGACATTTTTGCACCCCCAGACAGCATTAAAACCCCTGATGTATGGCAAGTCTAAAAATACCCAAATAGTATTTATTGTAAAAGCAATTTTCTACACAGGGTGTCCCAAAATGACCGGATAAACTCTGCACAGCTAGATTCCTCGTTGGGAGTACATAAAAACTGCCCAAAGAAGTGCCCCTCTACGAACTATAGTTTATGAGAACGAGAAGAATACGAAAAACAAAGTATGACTGTTACCCCACTTGGAGACTGATTTGCGTGTATTATTGAGCTTACCCTGTGAGTATTTAATTTGTTATCAAAGAAGACTATTTCTTTTCCTCATATTTTATGTTAATTTAACCCGGTATGCTTCCTCCTCACAAACTTTGAGCAACAATGACGTCACTGCCAGTGCAAGAAAAAAAACACTTTATATTCGACATATCAACAACAGTAGGCAGTTTTTATGTACTCCCAACGAGGAATCTAGCTGTGCAGAGTTTATGCGGTCGTTTTGGGACACCCTGTATTTGCTCAAGTTTTAATGAATATTACATCAACTTCCGCTGCTCTCTTCTTCTTTATCGCAAATATTTGCTACAATGGAAGGGAATTTGACAACCATACCGTCCATTTCTTCCTTGATATGAACACAGCAGCCTAGGCGAGAACTAAAACAGTACAAAATAAGCATTCAAATTCAAAGAAATCTTTAAATATTTTAGTTCATCTATATGAAAATGATTTCATTGGAGAGATTTGCCTCAGTTTTGTATAAATATTAATTACACAAATCTACATGATAAATACTACTATGTTGCAGGGGTGCAGAATATGTCCGAACGCCCGAACAAGGTTCGGGGGAAATTCAAGCAGCTCTGGGGAAATTTTTGCCCAAAATGGAAAGAAAAACTAAAAAAAATCCAATCATCATAAGCTGACTAACGAATATTTTGGGTAGTGACTGCATTGTAACCACCAAGTTCAACGGAAATCAGGTGAAAACTGCGGAGTTACGGATGTTGAGCGGGAAAATTACGGAATTGCGCTAAAAATCCTAGTTTTCTAGGTGAATACCCGAAAGTTGGCTTTTCCTTGCTTTTTAATTGGTATGCAGAAAAAACAACCTATTCGTGGTAGGATGGGTAATTTTCACGATAATTACGTTCTTGTTAAATCACACTGATGTTCTTTTCAGAAATGTTGAGTTAATTAAGGAGAAGTTTACATTTAGCTTAAATATGAGAAAAAATATAAAGTTTTTCATATTATAAGAAAAGAGGCACTTCTGAGCTTATAAGATTATAAGTGTGTAAGAAAGATTAAAAAGGAGATCATTAAAATTTAAATCTATAGATTATGTGAAAATTATTGAATCTGAAAGAAGTTTACTAATTAAAAAAACTACTTTTTTTAAATGAAATCTCATTTTTGGGGAAATTTTGGAGAGAAAAATGTGTTCTGGGGAAATTTTGGACCCTGAAACATTTTCTGCACCCCTGCTATGTTGCACTAAAAATATCCTTAATGTTTCATAAAAATAGCATGGTTCATACAGAAGTTTCAGAGTAAAATTAAGGACTTTCTAAGGATTTTTTAGAAGTTGCAAAGACCTACTGGTATCCTTTTAAACTGTCAATAACATGTTTTTAATGAGTTTTCAAAAATATTTGAGTATATTTTTGTCTCTCAAATAGAAATAACATTATGAGCTTACATATTAGATACTAACTAACATTGTGTAATTGAGGGCTGCAAAATGGTTTTCAAAATGGTAAAAGGTGACTACTGTCAAACCAACGATAGTAAAAGGGTCACGTGATTTTGACGAGAAAGGAAGAAGCTGAGGGGGAGTTGATCGAAAGAGGAAGATACATTTACTCCCTCAAACCTTAGTTGTACCCTTTATATAGTACATAAAAAATCAGTATGTTTTAACCCTTTATTTACCGACGGTACTTACAAGTACCGCCAATTTTAAAATTACACAGAATAACCATCCTTGCGAATATATTGACGATAATTTGCAGGAACACTCTTTCAGTTATCCTCTTCCAGGATAAAAAGCAGCTAAGGTTCTATGATGAGTATTTTAGCGTGAAATGCAAATAGATTTAACTGAAGTTGTAAGTTTAGCTGTCATTTCGATCGGATTCACATGATTGTCATTTTTGTTCCCGCAAAAAAGTAGTTAAAGTCAAAAGTTAAGTGTATTATTTTTAAGACTTATTACTGCGATAAAAAAATCTATATTTTTCTTGTATTGTGAGAATATTTTAGCACTCCGTGTACTGACAGTACCCAAAAGTATCAATTTATGTAATTGGCTCTAGCGGATTCAATTTTCCAAAGATGATTATTTTATTTATGTATATCCCTTAATTTTCAATTTAGTGACTCAAAAAATGTATTTGCACGAAAAAAATTGCAGCGAATCATAATGCGGTAAATAAAGGGTCAAATAAAATAAAAAATACGGAAGCAAAAAATCACGTGACCCTTTTACTATCGTTGGTTCAACAGTAAGTATTTACACATTTTTTCTTTATTTTTGGCATTTTCATAAACTCAATTTTTACAAACTTCTTTTCCAATTTATAAAGGATTGAAAGAACATTTACTCGAGTTCAGTTCCTTGAGTGAAATGCACTTAGTTGAAATTGAAATTATTGAAGAAAAATTTTTAACATCACACATTTGAGATGGAAACACAAGAAAATTTGACTGCTTCTGTCCACAAATAAGCACTTTTTAACAACTCATGTTTTGAGATAAAAAAACTAAGAACCACAGTAAAAAAATTAAGTACTTTTTAAGCACTTTCAGAGGGCCTTATAAATGAATACAAAAAGTAAGCTTTTTTAAGGTTTTTAAGAAGCACTGTAAGAACCACAACCACACTTCTGAACCATATTTAAGTTTATATATTTTTAATAAAATAATATATGTTTTAAATTTTGATCTTTAACTCTTTTGAGTAACGGGCGTTAAAAAAGATCTTGAGTCTATTTCCCAAGTATTCTGGATTCACCCTTTTATGTTCCAACTGTAGTAATTATATTGCACTTATTAATTTCAAGCAAGGCTTCATTTAATTCTTCAAACTAAAACAGATTCTGCTATAAAACAATTTGGCTATCGGAAAAACCTGCAAGCCAAAAAATTAAATAATGAACTTAATATAAAACAGAAGATTTGAAAAATAGAGTTCCAAGTACTAAAAGGGGGTCTGGAGGTCTCCCATAAAATTTTTGGAAATTTGATCCTAAAAATCAAAGTTTCAGATCATTTTGGAACACTAATTATTTTCGTTAAAAAAATCAGAAAATTCCGGAAAAAATCAGAAAAGGTCGGGAAAATTCACAGAAAAATCTGAAAATGTAGAAAAATCCGACAAAAATCGGAAGAATCTCATGCTTGTTGACGGTAAAAAAGAGATTAAATTTATCTCATGTCCCCTCCTGAAATTCCAATATTTCCCTCCAAATATTTTTTCTAGCTACGTTACTGCTTCAAGGCACAACTCATTCTTACTTACAAATCAGATAGTTCTGGAACGTTATCAAGAACATCTTCTTCGGTCTCACCCAAAGGGTTAAGTTTAAAGTACTTCTCTTCCATGAACACATGACAAGTTCCACAACTTGTTTTAGCATCGCAATACCCTAAAGAGATAAAAAAAATTTTAGCACAAAGTAATTGCTTTTTCTAATGTGCAACAAGGTCTAGAATAGATGCTATTCTGAAAACAACCCAAAATAGTTAAATAGTTACTTTTTATTTATAATACCATTTAAAGTAAACAGATACAGAGCTCCAAGGGTAACAGTTAAAAAATCCTAAAGACTGCAGATTAAAAATAAAAATATGTATTCCTACAATTTAGGTTAGCTTCAGAATTTATAGAGGTTTTTATTATGCCCCATTTTTACTTATAAACAAAATACTTTTAACGATTTTTCAAGAATATGTTAATGCATTTCCCTTTCGTTAATAGGAATAACACAAGTTTAGCACTTAGCAAAAGGTTAAAGAGATACAGTGGATATTAGTTTGGCATAGCAGAACACTAAATAAATTTTATCATATTCATTATAACAGGAATGTTCTGAAAAGTTTTCACGATTGAATTCTTCATTAATATTTTGTTTTCTTTGTATCCAGCAGCTGTTTTTAATTACATTTATACTAATAAGACAATTAAAAGCAATGAGCGGAGAGATTGAAGTACAGCGTTGTATATCTCACGGTTCATATTTTTGATCGGCTTTTACTGTGTTAAATTATTGTACTAATCTGACCTGGAAAAAGTGCCTGAACCTACAAACCTGGTTCAGGGAAAGCCCCTGTCATCTCCATAGGAGCAATACATAAGGGGCCATTCATTAATTACGTAAGGGTCCTGAGGGGGAGGGGGTTGGAAAAATCTCTACATACCCTTACTTGGGGTTGAGGAGGTCAAACCCATTCTTACATAAGATTTTTCAAGTTAATGTAAACAAATTCCAATTATTCTAATCAAATTACTATTGAATAACACCAGAAAAACTTAAAAATGCTGATCTTGGTATATTATCGAAACATTAATTTTTTTTAAATGAAGGTATATCAGATGTACTTTTTTATTGGAGTAGCATCAAGTTAAGATAAAAAATAAAACTGTTGTATCCAGGGCTTGATTTCTAAAAAAAGAGGTACCGGAACGGTAAAATTATTGGTCTCAAACGGAAGAAAAAGCAAATACTTTTTAATACAAAAACTTAAGCATCTTTTTTAAATTTAAAAAATAAATTCAAATGTGTTGTACTAGATTAGGAAGAATTTTCTAACTTAATTATTGTATAAGACGATGAACTATTTAGGCAAATTTTTTGTTAAAATACCTTTTTACAGTCCGTTGTACTTTTTTTTCAACAGGGCGCCTCTTGTAGAAGGCGGAACGGTTTATCATCAATGACCCAATAGTGTTGTATATTTTGCCAGTTTCAGGAATACAATGCTTAAATAAAGTCCTTAAACGGTAAAATTTTAAAAATTTTAAATCTGCACAAGTGAATAGTTGAAAATAAGTTTAAAATAGTAACAACAGGAAATTGTTTTTTTAAATCATCTAGGATCATAGTGGCGTATATAGAAACTTATTTCGGGAGGGGCCCAAATATCCTATTTGAAAATTAAATCACTATCAGGCCCCAAGTTAAATTTTTGCACAGAAGTGAGAGAGGAAGAAACTCGAAATTCCCTCTAAATCCTTTTTACGCATGCTTACAGGTTTAATGTTCTTTTTAATATTTTTTAGTAAGATTCTCCATTTTCTGAACTTAATCTGAAGATAAATGTGATTAGTTGAGTTCTAAATACAAAATGGGGGGTTTGGGGGTCCTCTCCCAGAAAAATTTTGGAAATTTGACTCTAAAACATGGTTTTAATTCATTTTAGGACTTTTCCCCCGCACATATAGAAAGGTTTTCGCGGGCTGTATTTATAGGAGACCCCTGAAATAAAATATTAATTTTTTAATCGACAAAGAGGTTCCGGAACGCCGTTCCGGCTGAAATCGAGCCCTGGTTGTATCCATCTTCCAGTTATCAAAAGTCGAAACAAAACAAAAGCAAAAAGAGAGAAATCTTTATTAGTTTTGGTTTCAACTTTTTTTTGTTCTACCATTTTATTATTTTGAAAAACGAAATGGAATCTTATGTAAGAATAGGGGGAGGGGTTTGAAAAATCTTACGTACCCTTACATGGGGGTGGGGGGGGGTCAAAAATTGCCAAAATCATCCTTGGGTAATTAATGAATGGCCCCTAAGGTTTGGGCAAATTTTATTAGGTTCGGGGGAAGGTTAAAACTTTTTCCAGGTGCTACTAATTCAAAACACTTAATAACCTATAAATATGTATGTAATTGTATCCAATGTAAACTGTTTTAAAAGTTTCTTTGGCCTTTATTTTAAGAAAACTCACAGAAAATAAGCATTTTCCCATCCTGAGAAACACTGTGTGTCGCCATCTTTGTTGTATAAAGGGCGATTTTCAATCGCACCTTAAGATGGGATGATTTTGGCTTCCCTAAAGTGTGTTTCCATGCCAACATGGGGCGGAGTGAAAATAAAGAGTCCCTTATTCTGGCAGTGCAAACGGGGTATTACCAAATGTTTGATAGAATTTCATTGCCTTTTAAATATTGTAATTCTCAGACACAGCAAAACATTCATACCAAATCCATCGAAGTCCTTTTCTACTGGATCTATGCGCTTTACCAAGTCGTAAAGAGTTTCATTTACATTGGCTTTTTCTTTCCTGATACTTCCATCAGGATATTCCAATACTATAGTAACACTAAAATGAGATAAATGCTCTTTTATTAGAGTATACTCTTTAGTTCTCTAGTAAAACTTCACAGAATCCAAAATAAAGTTTAGTGTAACCAATTGGGAAACACAGCAGACCTTAATTAAAGGTGCATAATTTTCGGAAGTAAAAAGTGAAAAAAAATACTATCAATGAATAAATATTTTAAACACTTACAGACATGGGCGGATTTAAGGGAGTGCAACGCACCCCCAACTTTTTGAGTAAATTCCATTTTTATAGGGGAAAATCATGTTTACAAAGCCATCAGGGACAGCTTGCACCCCCAAGTTTTCCAATATGCACCCCCAGGGTTCACCATCTAAATCCGCCCATGCTAACAGACTGTTGACAGGTTAGTTGAATTCTTGTGGTCTTATGACCCAAACTGATGGATATTTGTTTACAAAGAACGGAGCTTAGTAAAAAATCTTTCCATGATGGATAATTCATTCACGTCTATGTGGGTTCTGTACTCCATTATTATGCCTTTTGGAAGAAATGCCCCAGGTAGGACCCCATAAATTCACCCACGGACCAAAAAAGAACAAAACCCATTAATGTTAATAAAATTAGAACAAAAATGAAATTAAGAAAACTAGTCGAGTGAAAAAGGACCTTCTGTCAATAACAAGAAATACCTTTTACTGAAATCCACCTTAGTATCTTTTTCTTCGTTGCTGGAACGATATAGACGACTAGTATGAATGACTCTGGACAATAGAGGCCGCAGAGAAATCTTTGCACACTGCCGAGACACGGAAGCACAAGAACGAAGAAACATGGTGCCAGAAATTTTTTTAAAGCTGCAATTCTACGGACTGAATACAAGTTACAAGACCATTGCGCTTAAAGCACATGTTACCAACTTGAACTTCTGGTTTTGATATAAACAAACAAACGGAAGACTTCTTTGAGAGATTGCGATTGGTTGAATACAGTTGACCAATTGCTGCCACTGATCATAGAGGGAAAAGTAGAAGGGATAGAAACACCCAATCAGAAGAGAGATTCATATTTGCTGGAATGAGCATGTTCTAATACAATAGATGGCGCTGTAACAAAGAGGAACACAAGGGCACGCGAGTAATTTGTTTCTCTGACATTCGTATGGAACAATGGAACTTGCATGTGTCAGATTTTCATAAACATTCAAGTGTCCCGTATGATTTTTTGTATAGTAAAATGAAATATTTTGTCACTTTTTCAAAAAAATGTACAAGTAATGAAATATTTTAATTTAAAAGTCAAGAAAAAAACACGTAACTGAAAACGCGAAGTGTGTTTGCATGCACAGTGACGTAGAATTCCATCGGGCCAAATTGCAATCAAAATTGAATTTCTTTGTTTTAGCGAAGTGTATATTTGGACGGCCAAAACGGCCAGTGGCGCATGCGCTGTAGGTCTCGTGATGACGTAGCAGTCTCGGCGCTTAGTGATGGAACCAATGGTACGCCTAGCCGTGGAAGTTATAGTAGAGTTTAGTTGAAAAATAGCCGTGCAAATATACAGTGCCTTGTTTTAGTTGAGGATTTCCTTTTTCTGAAGTGTCTGATATGAGTGTTTTAAGTTTTAATATATAAGTCAAATACATATGGCTAACCGTCCCGTCGCCTGGAGGCAACATTCGGTGATAGGGAAACCAAGACGAAGCAACGGCAACCCTACCCAGCCCGATGAGGAGCCACAGCTCCCGATACAGCGCAGGCGACGCTACTAGCGACCCACTAGCGGCCGCCCTCGTAGTGATATACCACTAGAGCGCTCCGCTACGTGGCTCATTACTTTAGTCCGCCGTTCGGCACACACTCCACAAGGAGGGTGATTCAGATAAGTGTTTCATAACTTCTAGGGTCTAGGGAATGTAGGGTACATTAAGATGAACAAGAATTGGTACGGAAAGGGGGGTCGCAAATGATTTTTAAGGGGAGAAACCCCGGGGTGAAAATCAGGCAAAAAACTTGCATATTTGTGCAGGAAGATACACAATGGTTCAATTCCGTAATTTTTTTACATCAAAATAATAAAACTCGTCCTCTAAAAAGTAATTTAACTGCAACTTTTTCATGATGTTATCTTTTCACAGGAAAAGATATGTTTCTATCAGTGTTAGATATTGATGTACGGTCAACCAAATTTGGCAATTTATTATTGATTTGGCGCGATTTTTTTCGATGCGTATTTTATCTTTAAAACGGTAGCTCAGTTGGTTGAGTAACGAGCCGGAATCTTTTAACTCGTAATCGTAAGATTGTGGGTTCTGTCCTGCCTATAATTTTTGGGCAATACACAGAAAGAGGACCATAAAAGGATGTGGGTTGGGGTTTTATGGCACGAGGTCTAAAAATCTGATAAAATTAAAGGTTGTGTATTTTGATATTTTTATATTTATTATTTTGATATTTTCTAAATTGTAGTGTTCTTCTTTACTGCAAATTTTTTAGGGGTGAGCACGTGAGGAAAGTTAAAATCATAAATTGCGATGTGTTTTAAATCGCTTTTTGTCTTAAAGCCCAAATTTTGACATGTTTAAAAGAATAATTCGTAGAGATGTTGTTTCATTTTGTTCAGTAAATTTGGTCGGTACGAAGTTGTTATGAGAGGCGATATGTAAAAATATTTCATATTTATTATTAATAAATCAGGCATGTGATTGCTGCAGCAAGGAATTAGCTGAAAATTTTTAGGCTGTTTTTGGATGGTTAATTTCATTTCTATACGCGTCATCAATAACTCGATAAACAGCTTTCTAACAATTACTTAATTATTAAATTAATTTTTGCCTATTAAAAAGTTATAATTTTTTCACTACATTATAATGCATATTACAATTTGCAGTAAGCATAAAAACATAAAAATTCAACCCAATATGAAACCAAGAAACAAATTAATATATCTAATTCAAATGTTTTTATTCATGGAAATATCTATTATAACAACTTAGTAAACCAAAGGTGGGAATGCCAATTAGAAAGTAACATCATGGTAATTAATAGTAACATCATCATAACCATAATCCATAACATCATGGCAAATATTACATTTAGCTTTCCCAGGAATGTCTATTTTCTGTATAGTGTCCAATAAATTGACAACAATTTCCCCTTTTTTCAACGTTATGGAAACTTTCTTGTCAAGCCAGTCCCATTTAAACTTATTTCTCATTTTACGAACTTTAACTTCATCATCTTTTTCAAGAACTAGCATTTTCTTTTGAAAACTTAAGTATTCATTTAAAACTTATTTGCTTTAATATTTTTAGAAAACACTATTCAAAACGGTAATCAAGAACAAATATTACGCAAAAAATATTACCGAAATACAGCATAACAGGTAGTTTAATCAACGCATTACATTACAAGAAATAGAAATCACTTTCGGCGATTCGAAAGCCCCGGTAACTTTCGCATGTGCATAGCTGTCATGACGCAATCGGAACTTAGCGCCGTTCGCGCAAAAAGAAAAGAAATGCATACCGCCCTCCCCATCATTGAAACCGAAACCGGAAAACTGGTTCTCGCCGGTTCTCGCGCTCACTGAGCTCGCGCCTATCAGTGACGTCACGTGCCTCAAATCGTGGTCTCGCGTCTCGCCTCTCTTGAAATGAAAATCATGGGACTTGGAAATCTTTCGATTTTTCGCGGCTCGGGGCAACGGAAACTTTTCGGAATTCCACTTCCACTTAAGGAAGAACTTAAAATTTTAGATTAGCGGAATTCCGCGAATCAGTACTTCCAAGATTCGCGGATTTCCGCGAATTAGCGGAAAAATCACATGCCTGAATAAATGCATTTTATACAGCGTTATCGGCTGTTCCGATTCCAGTCCTTGCCCTGGGTGTACTCTCTCTCTTCTGTATCAGTGGTCTGTACTTTGAAATTTGAAGTATCTTAAATTTTTAAATTACAAAAATATTAAAAGCTATGCGTCAAGATTGCACGATGTGATGTTATTTCTAAGTTTGGCGACTGCGATTGTCTTTAAAACATTAATAATACCTGAAACAAATACATAGAAATTTGAGTTGCCTTAAGAATCAAAAAGTATTTCGCCATACGCCATTAAACACCAACTAACCAGACAACCAACCAACCAAAAAAAGTATTTTACGATCATGGATTGGCGACTTTTTTTTCCTACCGAATGCAAAGGGCTTACTGTTTGGAATATTAGAAGTTTTAGTAGTTAACTTTAGAGGACGGAATCGAACAATTGTGTCTCTTCCTGCACAAATATGCAAGTTTTTTGCCTGATTTTCACCCCGGGGTTTCTCCCCTTAAAAATCACTTGCGACCCCCCTTTCCGTACCAATTCTTGTTCGTCTTGATGTACCCTACCTCCCCTAGGAGTTATGAAACACTTATCTGAATCACCCTGTATAATCAAGCAATTCAACATCAGGGGCCATCCATAAATTACGTGAGGTCAAAAAGGGGGGGTTTGGAAAAATCTCACCAAGGGGGGAGGGGGGTCGATTAAAATCTCACGTCAACTTTTTAAGTTAGAAATTAAGGTAAATGTGGGTATAGTGGACACTGCACCAATAGTGGCCACATAGCTGATTAATTATAAATAGAACGAGTTAGAGGCATCAAACAGCGTCAAAATTATAGACATAGTAGATTGAACTATCAGGTAAGTTGGTAAATTACCACCGATACCACAGATCGGCATGGGAAGGAAATTTAAATATTTGAAAATTACAACATCGGCCGAGTGGCTGAAATTTGATTTTGCTTATTGAATCGCGTACGGAAACGGGTACTTCGAAATTAATTTTTTTGTATTTATTACCGCTTGATTGACTTTTAAATGTGTATTTAGATAAAGAACAGTGTATAAAATGATACTGAATAAAATTTATTTGAAAATTTTGACTTTACGAGAATTTATGGAGGTGGCCACTTTACCAACACATAATCTTAGGTTTTCCAATAGTGGCCACTGCAATGGCTTCTAAAAGAAACGTAAATATTATTTAATACGAATCAGTTTTTCTTCATAAACTGTTGATTGTGCTTTAAAATGAGTGTTGTGTGAATTTGGTTTCATTCTGGCTTTGGGAACCAATTTTTCTAAAACATTGAATTACATGCTAAATTCCTCTCAAATCAGCTACAGCATAGGCTTTGGGTCGAAAACTACACAAGCGGAAATAAAAATCCCAACACCAAGAAGGTTGGTTGGTTGGTTGTTTTGGGTTTTATGGCGCAAGGTCCCTATAACGGACATTCCGCGCCAAACACAACCCAACACCAAGAAGGAAAGGAGATATCAAAGTCAAATTTATTTCTATGATTGCACATAGTATCAATGTGAATTGCTAAAAAAAAAAATCAGCCTTCCTGGATATTAGGGGGCCGAGAAAATCGGTGAGGAGTGTTGTCTCCATAGGTGTCCATTACCACCGTCACACGTCATGGTATTGAGTGACAGAGGCTCTAAATGACTTTTGAGGGATTAGAGGACCATGTTGCCTCCTCAGGTAGTCCGAATTCATATGGTGCACCAGCGGACGTTGCATACTGGGCTAGGTGATTTCTCCTCTTTCTCAGGACATGTTTTGTGTGTGTTGGTTCTTACGAACGGATAGGCCAGGGTAAAATTGCAACATAAGGGGTTAAGAAGAAAGCATGGACATTGCATAAAACATGTGTTTGTGCATTTTTCTCCTGAAATTTGTCCCCAGCACAGGTCTGAAGGTAAGGACGGACAACCGGCTAAAACACCTCAATGAAGCAGCTTTGGTTGGCCAAAATACCGGTAGATCATACTGAGGACAAGCGGCAGTGGGATGGATGTCGTTTGCAGTACTGCGGATCGTCCGTTCTGTCTGCATAGCGTCTTATCTTTGTCTATAAACAAGGGGCTGAAAATGGGCATTTCTTTTTCCAATAGTGCACGAAATAAGGAAATGAAAATCCCAATTTCATGACATTGTGTTTATGAGAGAATCCTGATTCGGTTTGGAGCACCATGGCGGTTGGGTATGAATTTGAAGACACAATGGAGAGAGCGCACTCAGCTGATGATTTTCTAATCCTTCCACGGGGTGGTGATGCAGGGTAACGGAGTGAGGATGCATTGGATTCCATTTCTGCGACTCTTGAGTATGATTCACCAGTACTTTTTCCAACCAGAGCTGCGTCATTGAGATTTTGCAGCCGGTAGACCGTCTTTACCTTCAGACCTGTCCTGGGGACAAATTTCAAGAGAAACATGCACAACCACATGTAGTATGCAATATCCAAACTTTCTTCTTAACCCCCTAGTTTGAATTTTTACCCCGTCTTTCCCGTTCTCTAGAACCAACACCCACAAAACAAGTCCGGTCAATGAGGAGAAATCACCTAGCCCGGTATGCAACGTCCGCTGGTGCACCATATGAATTTGGACTACCTGAGGAGGCAACATGGTCCTCCAATCCCTCAAAAGTCATTTAGATCCCCTGTCACTCAATACCATGACGTGTGACGGCGGTAATGGACACCTATGGAGACAACACTCCTCACCGATTTTCTCGGCACCCTAACATCCAGGGAGGCTGATTTTTTAATCAATTCACATTAATACTATGTGCAATCATAGAAATAAATTTTACTTTGATATCTCCTTTCCTTCTTGGTGTTGGGATTTTTATTTCCGCTAGTGTATCAAGTCAAAGTTTAAATAAAGCTAATTTGATTGGATCTAATATACATTTCGTTGGGAAGGAAGATTTAATTAGAACTAAACGACTATACCAAAAAAAAAACTCAATTTTATGCATAAACCCCTCACGCAGGCAGAAAAAGAGTGTCCACTACAGATGCAAGAGGTGTCCACCATAGAAACAACAGCTACATCTATGTGGCCATTATAGATGCAATTCGGAGTACTTTTTAAAAATTAATTAAAAATACTTTACTGAATCTGATTAAAATTTTTAATGGTAAAATCGAAAGAAGATCCAATTAACCTAAAAATAGGATGATAACCGTTTCCAAGCAAATAGGTTGGTATTTATTAAGAATTTAAGCAAAAATTTTCCTTTAAGTGTCCACTATACCCACATTTACCTTATACGATTTTCTTTTTTATAAGTAAAATGCAAACGAATTGGATAGAAAATTATTTTTAAAGGTTGTTTGTAGGTAAATCTCACTTGGGGGAGGGGGGTCCAGCAAAATCTCACTAAATCTCACCAAGGGGGGAGGGGGGTCCAGATTTTGGAAAAAACACCTCACGTAATTTATGGATGTCCCCTCAGGAACTTAATCTATTTTTTTTATCCTAACTACACTCTTTTCATTTTGAATAAGGCGGCTGAAAATATTTCCTTCCCCCGCCACATAATCGGTAACCATAGCAACTACCAACATAAAGAAGGCTTACTATTGGCTGTGCAAAGAGCTTTTACCGAGGGGAAAAGCACCATTTTTCAGCCGCCTATTCTAAATGAACATAGTATAGACCAGGTTAGTTTCTCCACCACATACCGAGATCAGTGACAACATTTTAAAATATATTCAAAATTAATAAATGAATTAGTAGAACCAACCACATTATAAAACTATTATTTATTTTGAAAGTCCATAGATATGTAAAATGAAAGGCCCAAATACGGAATCTGTCCCTTCAACAAGGATTACAAATAGTACTAAAACCAAGCTGTGCAAATACTATACAAAAACAATGTTTATTTTGCACATTTAATTTTGAAACTGACGAAAAGGACCCAAGTATCCTCGAAACACATGTTTGTTATAAAGTTTTAAACTAAATGCGCAAAATAAACGTTTTTGTATATATTCAAGCTTTACAAGTGCATATAGTTCAAACATAGATAACAAAAACTATAGAAAACCACTTTCACAATACCTCAAAAATACTAGGCTTACCATATCCAACCCAGGACATATTTTTGAAATTACTTAACACCGTATTATTCATCAAAGATTAAAAAACTAAGAAAAAAACACTCAAACTAAAATACAATTTACATAATTTTTTTTCAAAAACTGTGAAGTTTGGTTAAATTCATCAAAAAATTCACTGAAAGTAATGCAAGAGATGCAAGACAAGGTAAAACAACACAATTTCATAAGCTTTGTTGGGATTTTTGTATTGTAAAAAAAGTATTGCAAATCGAAAATCTATGAAACCCCGGATGTATGGTAAGCCTAAAAAATACCCAAATTGTATTCAAAATTCAATTTTCTATATTTGCTCAAGTTTTAATGAAAATTACGTCAACTTCCATTGCCGTCTTCTCCTTTATCTGAAACACTTGCAAAAACAGAAGGGAATTTGACAACCATACCGTCCATTTCTTCCTTGATACGAACACAGCAGCCCAGGCGAGAACTAAAACAGTACAAAATAAGCATTTAAATTCAAAGAAATCTTTGAATACTTTAATTCATTTATGAAAATGATTTCATTGGAGATTTGCCTCAGTTTTGTATAAATAGCAATTACGCAAATCTATATTCACAGCTCCAGTTTCCTGAACCCAGTACGTCACTACTAGTGATGGGCAGGTATCGATACCAAATACTTAAGTACTCGATACCTAAAGGTATCGAGTGTATTCGATACCCACAAAAGTATCGATACTTTATTGACATATTTCGTTTTAAATTTTTCAATGAAGTAATCTTTATAATACCTACTGTAGATCAAACGCAGCCTGGTTCCGTTTTCATTTTGCAACGCTCAAACCCAAGTAGTTATCATCCGCGAGAGAAATTTGACGCGGCTAGGTTTTTCCCCCGCCAAATCCTTCGCCTCTATCCACCTCCAGGCCCGTAGCTACGGGGCTTTTTGATGGATCGCTTTCAGTTTTTTGAATATTAGTCTGATTATGGATAGGCCCTAAAAAAATTGTCCCTTCAGGTTCATTTCCCGACATTGAAAAAAAGTACTCGATACCTAAAAGTACTCGATACCTATAAGTATTCGATACCAAAGTATTCGATTAGTGATGGGCGATTCAACTCTTTTACAAGATCAGATCTGAGTAACTCACTCACCTTAAGGAGTTAACTCTTTAATGTAACTCAGTAACTCCCAAAATCTATATACATAAATGAATGTTCGTCTGAATGTATGTCCGTTATAGTTTTAAACTTTTCGAACCTACATTCACTTTTAAACTATACCAAGTTGCCCTACTCGCTCTCAGAAAGGCTCCTGAAGAATAATAATTTAAAATTGAAGCATCCCAATAACTTTTTTGGTCTATTTTCGGCTAAAAAAACCGTATTTCATTCCTAAAACCATGACATCATGGCAAAACCACCAATTGTTGTAATTAAAGGTAATATATAATATTAATTGTTGAAGGTATAACATCGATTGTTGTAGTATTAACATAAAAAATGCTCTTTTTTACATTTGGACTGGCGAAGCCGGTGTCTAGCGCGTCAGCGCTAGTATTATATAACTTCTTAATCTTAACTACCTACATACATCAACTAAAAAGTATGCCGGAAAAGTCATTCAAACGATAAAAAGTTTTTATATTGAACTGTAAACGAAAACTGAAATAAACCTTCAATATTTCGCCTACTGGAAAATTTTTTAACAATTTACTAACAAAAACCTACCTACAAAAAAGAAGAAAGGGGGAAAGGAAAATCCCCAGTAGGGGAACGACCGTAGAACCAAATATTCAGACACTAACACATCAAGCAATAACAAAACAGCCATTAAAATATTAATCTCTGCACATTGGGGCATATTTCAGTATTTTTTTAATATATTAATCAGCAGTACTATGTATATTTCAAAAGAAAAAATACTCACTTCAAAAATAACCACATATCTTACAATTCAGGCATCCAATCCAATTTAATCCGCGACCATTCTACTGCAAACTTTAAGTATTCTAAATTTACTGGAAAGTAATGGTCACCAGAATGAAAAATCAATACAATTTTTCTAATAAGTAATCTAGTTTTAATCACTCATTCATCTAAAAAATGGCGGGTTTGAAACAAAAAACACGCTACTAACATAAGAGCAAAAGGTTTTGGCAAGACGCCAACGATCTCGCTTCCCGCTCTTTGGAGCCACCATCATAGCTGGTATAGCTCGTGTTTCAATTCTCAAAAATCAGTTGAAAATTTAATTTTTAAATCCAAATCAATCGCCTCATTAATCAACTAAAACATTGCTCAACCATTAAAATATTAATCTATACAGCAAGCCTTTTGCTCAAGATCAAGTATTTTTTATTATCAACAAGTATTCAAATAATGATAATGCTCCGTCAGAAATAAATGCATGCTTTTCCATAATGGCAGCTTTCGTTTCACGAAATTCTTCTTCTCGCAATCTTTTTTAATCGTAGACATTTTTAATGAAGTATCTTAATATTAAATGATTATTAGAAACTGAGAATAGGGAAAACATAAAACCATAATTATTTTTTTAATTGCGCGCAGTAAATGTTGTTAATAATCATCCTAAACATAGTGATTAAGACAATGTAGAATCTCGTTCAGTGCCGTACAGAAGATGTGTATAATAAACAATCATGGCCTCCATCGAACTTAAGAAACCGTTGGGAGGGAGGAACTAACTCGTTAAGTCTCTGATCCCTGGGAGTGGGATAGTGGGAGTAAGGAATAACTCTATAAACTCTCTGATCCCCGGGAGTGGGATCGTGGGAGCGGGAAGACCGATCTGAAGTCACTTGCTCCCCATCCCAACTCCCCGGGATCGAAGGAGTTGAGAGCACACAGCAGATAACTCCCAAAGAGGGGAGACCAGAAGCAAGCAACTCTGATAACTCTGTCAGCTCCTTTCAACTCCTTTAAGGAAGACGTAACTCCTCGTGTAGTTTTTCGGATCAAAGTGGGTTGTTATGGCAACGGATTACGTAAAGGGCTCGCTCATACATGATGATGTGCTGCCATCTAGTGTTTTTTGGAGGTAACATCACAAGGATTTCAAGTTAATATCGCAAATTAAATCTTAAAAAGGTGCATTTTAAAAAGTACAACTGAGCTACCACTCTTTTTTCCCCACTCCTTGATCCTTCCCTCAGTTTAAGGAGTTAGTTCACTGAGTTAACTCCTCAAAAAATCGCCCATCACTATATTCGATACCCATAAGTATTCGATACCAAAGTATTCGATACCTAAAATTATCGATTTTGCCCATCACTAGTCACTACGCAGAAGGAGAAAGTGAGTAAACACAAAGACTGGTTGGGTTGATAGGAGGAATTTCTATATGTGAATTGTGATAAAAAGACTATTTATTACATATATAAATAATCATATTTTAAAATTGATGTTCTTTGTTTCACTCGAAATTCAGACACCATGATACTTTGTTAGTGACGTAGTAGGTTCAACATAAGTTGCTGTCTAGTATACATAGGGACTAACCCAGGTTTTAAAACTTAACCCCCATTTTTGTGAAAAACTTACACAGCATTTTAATTTTGGTGAAAAATTGTAACAACTTTTTAATTGATGCGTAGTTTTTTATAAATATTTTAAATGGGAACTGTAAAATTAATGAAAACAGCACTAAATTGCTCATTTCTTATAGTTTTATAGTAATTTAAAGATTATTTTAACCATAAACAATTCACCTATCATAAAAAAATAATTTTAGAAACTTTGTGAAGGTACCGATAAATGGTACCAAATTTGGCCTGTATTAGTCCCCGATACAAGATAAATACTATGTTGCACTAAAAATATCCTCAATGTTTCAGAAAAATAGGGAAGCAATAACCACACTTCCGAACCATATTAAAGTTTCCAAATTTTTAATAAAATAATATGTTTAAAAAGTTTGATCTTTAACTCTTTTGAGTAACAAAGCGAGTTAAAAAAAAGGTCTTGTGTCTATTTCCTAAGTATTATGGATTTATTATTTCAGCTGAAGCAATTGTTATTAATTAGCGCTATATTAATTTTGAGCAAGGTCTCATTTAAATTTTCAAACTAAAACAGATTCCGCTATTTGGCTATAAAACAATTTGGCTAACGGAAAAACCTGCAAGCTAAAAAATTAAATAATGAACTTAATATGAAACAGAAGATTTGAAAAATTGAGTTCTAAGTACTAAAAGGGGATCTGGGTGTCCCCCATAAAATTTTTGGAAATTTGATCCTAAAAATCAAAGTTTCAGCTTACTGCTCAACCAACGATAGTAAAAGGGTCAAATAATTTTTACAGACTTAGCATGGCCGATAATTGGGTAACCGGTGATAGTTGGGGTCTTGCTTCTATATAGTACAAGCAAATTTATCTTCAGTGGCGGCTCGATGGTAAAATTCTAAGGGGTGCTGCTCCGGCGGTACCAAGTTGGCAACGTATTTTAAGCGATATAATGCCAAATGATACTTCACAAAAACATGAAAAGATGGGAACAATATAAAATTTTGATTTCACACTTAATAAGCATTCAAAAACTGTCACTTACCTATATTTAGCTGATTATTACGAATATGAAGAATCAAATATGAAGTCTATTTCATTTAGTATCTCAAAAGCAAATGAAACTAAATCAACATTTCGAATTCAATCTGTTCATTATAAAAAGAAATAAAAACTTCGCTACAAAAAATTAAACATAAATCTTTGTTGACTTGCAAACATCAGAAAAGATTCTGATGAAAAGAAAAAAAAAGAAGCTATAAATAAAAAATTAAAACAGCGTTGGAGTTGGAGTAATAAAAGCTAAAAAGCCAATGTGATTTATTAGTAGTAGAAATCGTTTATTTTTATTTTCCCCTCAGTTTGTTTTTTATAGCTCTCTCAAGAGAAAAGGCTATCATTCTTTTGGTCGGGGCTGCTGAAAAGCAGCCCCTTTTCTCCTAACAGTTTCGCATGCTAAATTCTTGATATTTTCATTTGATATGATAGAGCTAGTGTTTATATACTACGATTGGTACATCTGCGGGGGCTGACCGACCCGGAAGGAAATCTGTTGTCGAGACGGCATAGCAGAGAATTGTTAATTGAAAAGGGATTATAAAGGACAAAGATTAAAGGGGGAAATAGATAATTTTTAAATATTGTAAAGCAAATAAAAATTGGAATTTCGGAGAATTTTGGTTGGGGGTGCTGCAGCCCCGTAGCCCCTATGGACGAGCCGCCACTGTTTATCTTCCTCTTTCGATCAACTGCCCCTTAACTTCCACCTGTCTCCCCTCCGAAATACTAGTTCCAGCGTTGTCAAAATCACATGACCCTTTTACTATCTTTGGTTTAGCAGTATTTTGGAACACTTTGTCTTGTTCGGGATGATTCAACGAGAAATCTGAAAAATCCGACAAAAATCGGAAGAATTTCATTCTTGTTGACAGTAAAAAAAGGTTAAATTTACCTCATATCCCCTCCCGAAATTCCAATATCCCCTCCAAAATGTTTTTCTGGCTACACTCTAAAAACGACAGTCTCAAAACTGAGTAAAAAGTACTCAAATGGGCTCCGATCCAAATGTACTCAAATTTGAAAACATGAATATATACTCATTTCTGAAAATGTGCATACTCAAAAATGAGCTCATTATGTTTCATTTTTGAGTATGCACATTTTCAGAAATGAGTATATTCATGTTTTCAAATTTGAGTATTTTTGGATCGGAGCCAGTTTGAGTACTTTTTTACACAGTTTTGAGACTGTCGTTTTAGGAGTGTACGCTTCAAGGCACAAATCATTCTTACTTACAAATCAGATACTTGTTCAAGGTCAACAAGAAGATCTTCTTCGTTGTCTTCCAAAGGGTTAAGTTTAAAGTACTTCTCTTCCATGAACACATGACATGTTGCACAAGTAGTTGCACCTTTGCACATTCCTAAAAACATTTAAAAAAATTTTAGCACAAAGTAATTGCTTTTTTTAATGTGCAACAAGGTCTAGAATAAGAGGCTATTCTGAAAACACCCCACAGTAGTAAAAAGTAATTATTGCTTAACCAACGATAGTAAAAGGGTTTGTGATTTTGACAGACTATGAGGGGAGAAAAGAAGCTGAGGGGCAGTTGATCGAAAGAGGAAGATACATTTACTCTCTCTCTAACCTTAGTTAGACCCTCTTTATACATAAAAAATCAGTAGGGGAGACCGGGAAGGGATGGGACATTTTTCACAAGAATATTTTTTCAAAATTCAGTTTGCCAAATTTGAAACTTTCAAAGTAACATCTTGAAACATTTTAACATGTTTACAAAATATAACCAATGTGATAGCAAATAAAACTTAAGATTTATAAACGAATTAAAGTAAGTCTAAAAATGTCCCATCCCACCCCGGTGCCGGGGTGGGATGGGACATTTTTTTAAAATTAAAATTTACGATTAATTTTATGATTAAAAACCACAAAGATTGAAGTATTTTACACATTTTAAAGATTTATTGCACAAACATCAGTTATTTTACCCTACATTTACTTTAAAAAATCTAACTTAAGGGGCCGTCCATAAATGAAGGTTCACGCTCAGAGGGGAGAGGCGGAGGGTGTTAATCAATTTGTGACAAGGGGGATGGAGGGGGTTTAAAAGTTGCAACATCACATCCTGCAGCTGAAAATCAACGGGAAAAAACTTAAATTGTTAAAACGACCGACTTATTTTTCTCTCAAAAGGCATCTTAAAGGTTAACAGAAATGAAACTATCAAGAACGGGGAAAATTAAGCTCAAATAAAAAAGTTGGTTCCGGGCACTTTCAAATTTGTGTATTTACTAGACATATTATTGGTTTAAGAGCGTGACACGTGACAGAGGGGGGGAGGTGGGTCAAAAATGGGCAAAAAAAATTTGCAATCCTTATGAATGGTCCCTAAGTGAAAAATACAAAATAGTACAAAATTATTCTTTTAATCTAAAAAAAATGTTTTCAACTGCAATAGTTAACTGTTCCAAAACAAAGGCATCTAAAGAATTGTATGCAATAGCTTGTATTTAGGTATTGAGAGGAATAAGCTATGTCCCATCCCACCCCGGTTGCAAAGCAACAGTTTTAAAAAATAGGTTCTTACAAAAGAACTATGGCTTTTAGGCTTAACTCAACTATTTATTCATAGAGTATATATTATTCAATTTAGAAAACAATATAAACCATTAAGAAAGCAACCAAGAATGAGATTTAAAATTCACTTTAAAAAGTGTAATACTTAGTTACTTTTGCTATAGTAAAACCATCTTTTTCATTCAGAAACTTGTAGGAGCTTGCAACTAAAATAGCAAACAGCAACAAGTATGAAACCATGGTGGCTTTGGTGGAACACTAATTTAATTATATCATTACTAATTATATTTATAACTAATTTTATTTTTAATTATAAGATTTATTGAAGGTGTCCCATCCTACCCCGTGTCCCATATAAAGGGTTGTTAGGCCAAACCTTTGATAGAATTTTATAGCCTTTTAAAATTGTAAATCTCAAACACAGCAAAACACTCATACCAAATCCAGGGACGTCCTTTTCTTCTGGATCTATGCGCGTAATCAAGCCGTAAAGAGTTTCATTTACATAGGCTTTTTCTTTCCTGATACTTCCATTAGGACATTCCAATACTATAGTAACACTGAAATAAGATAAATGCTCTTAAATAAAAGTATACTCTCAAGTTCTCTAGTAAAACTTCACAGAACCCAAACTAAAGTTTAGTGTAACCAATTGGGTAACACACAGGGCCGTATCCAAGGAGGGGGGTTGGGGGTTCAAACCCCCCCCAAAAAAAAAATTTTTTTTACAAAAATTTTTTACTTAATATTTTTTCTTAAAATTTCACCTTAAAATGTGTGTGTGTGTAAAACCAAGACCCTCTTATATAAAGGCCTCCCAACTCGGCCGTGCAACGTCATAACTTTCACTCATCTTTGACGTCACACTCCATAGACTTAACAAGGCAATTTTCACTCACGTTTGACGTCATCGTCCGGAGTTGGGTGGCCAGATATATAGAGGGTCTTGGTAAAACCCCTACTTTTAAGCAGGGCTGGCAAAAGGAACTAAATTGAAACCAGAATTTGTGCTTTTTACCTATTTTGTTCAATCCTGAACTAACATCAGTGCTACTCGGCATTGTAATTTTGTTCCAGAGTTTAATTAACCGTAATTTTGACATTCAGTTTTTTCCAGACCCTAATTCTCAAACTTTTAATTTTATTTCAAAACTAAAACCCTTTCACTTCAACATTTAAATTCAGTTCCAAGATCAAAGTCGAAGATACTTAAGAGTTTAGTTTTGTTTTTGGAACAAAAGTCAAATTCAGATGAACCGCTAATTTTGATCCGGAAATAAACAATACCCTTTTAACGATTTAGTTTCACTCCAGAATAAAGCCCAAATCTGAAGTCAACGTTTAATTTCCATTCGACGCGAAACTCGAGGCTGATGAATGAGTTTACTTTCCTCTTGAACCTAACACGGCTGATCTTGAACTGTGTCGGTTCCTCCGGAGTTTTATTCAAAGCTGCTGGCCGAGTGTAGATTTGCTCCAGTGCGAACAGAGATGCTGTTCGTAGAGTGGAATGAAATTCCGAAGAAAAATGTCATTGCTTATCAACGGTTTAATTTAGCTCCAAATTAAAACTTTAGGATTTTCAATCGTCTATTTTAGTTCCGATACTAAAATGAAATTTATTTTGACATTTTAAATTATTTTTTGATTAAAACTTGATATTTCTTAAAGATTATCTCTCTGAATAGGTCAAAGCATTTATAAAAAAAAGTAGATGGTATCTATTTTCAATTTCCAAAGAGAAAAAAAATTCTGTCGTAAAAGAGACAAAAAGAGACACATTGACCATCTGTAATTAAGATTTTGCACAGGTTAATATTATCGTAGAAGGATAAAATTTTACATATGAATAAGTCAAGGCATTTATAAAAAAAGTAGAGGGTAACCGTTTTTAAATTCGCAACAAAAACTTTTTCTGTCATTTAAGGGACACCCTAATGTCTGGTGTTTCAAAATTGAAAGCATTGAGTCGTCATATTTGAACCAAAAAGTTTCATACCAAAATGAGAACATCGATTTACTCAAATTTGAAACTGTCATTTCTCTCAGTGTACTTGTCCGTAGTATAACACATTTATGGCAAAAATATAGATAGTTCAAATTATTTCTGGATTTCCGAGTAAGCTATTGGATTTTTCAAAAAATTCTCAATTTTAAAATAATTCCATTTTATTAAAAGTTGCATAAAAAACTACTGTCAAGCAACTTATAACTTCTCTCATCCTAATGACCAACTGACGCCATATTTATGATGAAACAAATTTATTTCACGTTTTAAAAATGTACTTCAAAATACTTTTCAAAGATTGAAAGAAGTGTTACATCCAAATACATCCCACCATCCAAACCCACCGTTTTTATACCGACCTCAACCTGAAACACATATCCAATCTGTTAAGGGTACTCACGTATTAACGCAACCAGGCCAAAATTCGCATAAATCGCCAAATTTGGCGACTTTACTTACGGCAACCCGACGTGGCCAAAATTCGCATAAATCGCCAAATTTGGCGCTCCAAGTAACGGCAACCCTACGTGTTACACGTGGCTCTTCGTAAAGAAAATATTATGCTTACTGATTAGATTGAAAGTCATGGGTATTTGGGATCTGCCTGCTACTGATAAAGATGCAGTTCATTTTTTTTATGCAGTTAGCAGAAAGAATAATTAGAAATGCTATTTGTAATTTAAGTAAAGACCATTTTAACTATAGTCAGTTAGGGGAACCAGCCTCTACAAGAGGCCGGATGATCACGCTGGCTTTACGAATTTTGCGTCGCAAATACACCAGCGTGAGCTCTTCGGCCTCAGAGGCTTTACTGACTAACCAGACGACCGATTTTTTGAGTTTTGTTGAAAACTTATCGGAATTATACAGATTCGCTGTTCCGTTTGAAAAAACAACTTACCACCCTCTACGCCAAAACATGCAATGTTGCATGGCGATAGCGAGGCGGCTCTTAAAAGGATTGTAAACACTGGGTGAGTGGAAAAGTTATTTTCTGACGTTTTTAAGAGTGTTTTATGAGGATAGTAATTTATTTTATTTTATAATGTACTTAACATGCGTTATATAGTCTGGTAATTCAAAACAATGAAGTGTTTAAAATGAAGTGAATTAATGTAATAACGTTCATGTTTGGTATCGTCGGTATCGTAATGTTTGCGTGGCGTAAGCGAATTGTTCGTAAAGGTACAAGGATATTTTAAAGGGTAAATACATTTTAATTTATATTGTGCTGTAAAATTATCCTGTTTTATACAATTGTATCATTGCTTAATTTATCTCATAACCTATAAGATGCCGGTAGTGTATTTTGGATATCCTTTTATTATAGTATTACCTAGTAGCATAGCTCATACCAAATATGTAAAGTTTACGTAACTGCAACTAGAAGTAAACAAAATTTCGCCCTATATGACTAAAATTCGACGAATCTTAAAAATTTGTGCTGCTTGGAATTAGTCGTAGAATTCGGTCAATTGAGTAAATAATACTTTGAAATTATGTTATAACAACCTTAATTTCTTCCCTATTTAAGTTTTAATTAGTTTTGTCTACGTTTTTAACTTTCCGCAGCTTTAAATTTGGCGCGTTTCGCTCTTGGCGACAGAAAAAAACTTGGCGCCAAAAACGCGCCAAGGCGCCAAGTTGGCCAAATTTCGCCAAGTTGGAGCCGACCTGGTTGCGGTAATACGTAAGTACCCTGTTGGTATACAACATTATCCCCGAGGTGATAACCACTAATCCCTTGGTAATCAACCCACTAGCGGATCCAGGGGGCTTGAGCCCCCCCCCCCGAAAAAATGAAAAATTTTACACTATATAATATGGAATTTTATGCACCAAAATGAGCTAAAACCCTGTTATTTTAAGGTCACGTTTTCAAAACTTTTCTGGCGGAGGACCCCCAGACCACCTTGGTACAGTAGAACCCCGATTATCCGCGAGTGCCACGAATAAAATTGTTTAACGATGAGAGCAAATTTTAGATGAGATTAAAGACAATTTAGATGTAGAGCAAAGGTTTCTGCTGTACTGTACATATTTTAAAAGTTTTACATATCATGTTTTTTGTGCAATAAAACATAGTTTTTATGCCGAAATATTTTTTTCGTGTTTTCACCTCATGTTTAGTCTTTTTTCGGGTTATCCGCGATTTTCGCTATCCGCGGTACCCTTGCCACCCAATTGCGCGGATAATCGGGGCTCTACTGTACTTGTAACTCTATTATTACCACTCTATTTTATATCCAGTTTGTCAAAACACAAAAATTCTACCATAAAATCTATATCCGAAATCGGATGAGATGTACCAAAACGAGTTGAAAAGTAGGGGGTTTTTACTTAAATTTCCAAAAATTTCCTGGGAGGAGCCTCCAAACCCCCCCTTTAGTAGTTGGAGCAGGATAATTCACTACCTTTTCCCTATTAAGATCATCAACAAGAAGATTAAAATGGTTATGAAAATGCCCCCAAAACCAAATCCTGGATCTGCCCCTGGTACAACCCACCCCCGATGTGGTAAATATCATTCCCGAGGTGTTGAAAACCTTCTCCAAAGTAGTATACACAAAGAAGGATTAAAGGGGCGTGGAGGAGGAGACAGCCCCCCTGATAAAACTGGTAAAGGTGGATAAAAATGTGTTGAAAAACTGTTTTTAAGAGTCAAATTTTCAAAAATTCTCTGGGGGTGAACCTCCAGACCCACTCTCTCTGTAGTCAGACACGGTGCTCAGAAATTCCCTGGCATTATACACCACCGTGGAGCGTGCTGTAAACTACAATGGGCTTTGTCCTCAGCCGGGACCCATAAACCGCACTTTCCGAATTCGATACACCACCCTCAGATGCTTAAAATTCCACACAGAATATCCAGCCTGGACCTGCCCTTGTCTTGAACGAAATAAACTTAATATTGAGCTTTGCTCCTGAACGAAATGTAACTTAACGACAATGTAGAATTTCCTTCCAAAACTTAATTAGTCTAGCTGAATTGAATTTAGTTCCAAAAACAAAATATATCTTCAGCGCCAGATGTAGAATTTGTTCGTGAACAAAACTTATAAGTCGAGAAGTGTGAAATTTCATTCTAGAACAAAATAAATTTCTAGTGATAGGATTGAATTATATCCTGGATTGAAATATTACTCAAATTCATAGTTAGATTTCACTCTGTAACAAAACTAAATTGAACCATCATCTTTAATTTCATTCCTGAATAAAGTTTAACTCATCACAACTGTTGATTTTTTTTATCTCGGAGTTATATTACAAACAATCCCAACCTTTGAATATTGTCCTGGATTGAAATCAAACTCATTGAAAGCGTCGAACTCTACGCCGGAACAATATAAACTCGTCTCTCAGCCATCAGTTCTACTCACGAACTTTATTCCACTCTACGAACAGTTTCGCCGGTCCCGCCGGAGCAAAATTGCACTCGGCCAGCGGCTTTGAATAAAACTCCGGAGGAACGTTGAGGCGATCTTCCGCTCTGAGTTAAGCGTCGGAGGGAAGTTACCAACTAAAGCATTGATTTAAGTTTCTGGAGGATAAGTAAATGTTATTTTGGCGAAATATTTTGTTCAGGAACTTAATTGTGCTTGTTGCTTAGTACTGAGTATTGGAACAAGAACAGGTACAAAAAAATCATTTTGCTCCTTTTGCCAGCCCTGCTTTTAAGGTTCAAAAGTCAAAATTTTTCTTGGGGAGAACCCCCAATCCCCCTTGAAATCAATTATAACAGTCGTTCCTTGAAAATTTTGGGACTTACAAGGAGTGGTCCCCTTCGGATTAGTCTAAAAATGTTTAATATCATAAAGGGTGGCGAGTTAGGAGTTCTACTCACACTACGTCACCTTAGTATCAAAACTACCATCTTCATTCGGCAAACTTCGGGAATCCCGATTCTTGGCGTTTAGATCGTTGTAGAAAATAATTTGATTGGTTTTGATCTTTTCTACTCGATCATGTCCAATGTCCTCGATCATGTCTCTTACAAACCAAAAAACGAGCTTCTCCACCGATCTGATCGCCAAGGATCGGGATTCCCGAAGGTTGCCGAATGGAGATAGTAGTTTTTGATACTAAGGTGACGACTACTTATGTGGGTTCTGTACTCCATTATTATGCCTTTTAGAAGAAATGCCCCAGGTAGGTCCCCATAAATTCACCCATTGACCAAAAAAGGACAAAACCCATTAATGTTAATAAAAATTAGAACTATTCGAGTGAAAAAGGACCGTCTGTCAATAACAAGAAATACCTTTTACTGTAATCCACGCTAAGGTCGTTTTCTTCGTCACTGGAACGATATAGACGACTAGTATGAATGACTCTGGACAATAGAGGCCTCGGAGAAGTCTTTACGCACTGCCGAAACACGGAAGCACAAGAACGAAGAAACATGGTGCTTTAATTTTTTTAAAGCTGCAATTCTACCGACTGAATACAAGTTACAAGACCATTCGCGTTTAAAGCACATGTTGCCAACTTCTAGTTTTATATAAACAAACAAACGGACGACTTTCCCCACTTTCAGAGACTACGATTGGTTGAATACAGTTGGCCAATTGCTGCCACTGATTATAGAGGGAAAAGTGGAAGGGATAGAAAAACCAATCAGAAGAGATATTCATATTTGCTGGAGTGAGCATGTACTAGTACCAATAGAGGAGATTAGTGAAAACGTCACTTCCGGTTTCTTGTTTTGTTTGGAAACGTTGATTCGATCCGTGATTGGTTACATACGGATCCGTACTGTCCGTACAGTTCACGAGACGAGATTAGTGTGACGTTTTTTGTTTTGTTTGGAAACGTAAATTCAGTCTGTGATTGGTTCCGTGAACTGTACGGACAATACGGATCCGTATGTAACCAATCACGGATCGAATCAACGTTTCCAAACAAAACAAGAAACCGGAAGTGACGTTTTCACTAATCTCCTCTATTGATGACGCTGTAACAAAGAGGAACACAAGTAGTGATGGGCAAAATCGATAATTTTAGGTATCGAATACTTTGGTATCGAATACTTGTAGGTATCGAATACTTTGGTATCGAATACTTATAGGTATCGAGTACTTTTAGGTATCGAGTACTTTTTTTCAATGTCGGGAAATGAACCTGAAGGGACAATTTTTTTAGGGCCTATCCATAATCAGACTAATATTCAAAAAACTGAAAGAGATCCATCAAAAAGCCCTGTAGCTACGGGCCTGGAGGTGGATAAAGGCGAAGGATTTGGCGGGGGAAAAACCTAGCCGCGTCAAATTTCTCTCGCGGATGATAACGACTTGGGTTTGAGCGTTGCAAAATGAAAACGGAAACAGGCTGCGTTTGATCTACAGTAGGTATTATAAAGATTACTTCATTGAAAAATTTAAAACGAAATATGTCAATAAAGTATCGATACTTTTGTGGGTATCGAATACACTCGATACCTATAGGTATCGAGTACTTAAGTATTTGGTATTTGGTATCGATACCTGCCCATCACTAAACACAAGGGCACGTGAGTAATTTGTTTCTCGGACATTCGTATTAATTATGGAATTAGGTTTTTCTCCAGTAATCATTGAAGTATCGCCAACACCCCCAGTAGCACGGCTCGTACAAATATCAGGTCTACCCGAAAGTTTTGTCCCGAAGTCGCCAGTCTGTATATTTAGTAATTTTTTGGTACTTTTCCATTACGCTCATCAGATATATACTACATCTTCTATCTACTGCCAAGTTGGCGACAATAGCATAATCAAGTGATGGTTCCTCTTTCGACTTTTCCTGAAATTTGAGATAGTTTGTCATTTCCTTTCTTTTCAGCAACCATCTTGGTGTACTATCTTTTTCAAAATTTCACGGATAAATTTTATAAATATTTTTATAAATTCATTTGTAATTTTACAAAAGGTCATTTTTAATATCATAAATTATTTATGTAGTTAAATTACCAACATCAAATTAAATATGCTAATAGGAAGAGGAAATTTCTGATACAAGCGAAATAGGTTTGTTCGAAGATCTAAGAAAAATTTATTGTAAAAATGCTAGTCTTTGAACGGACAAATCATTTTCCTTTTAAATTGCTCCTTTGAAATAACTATTTATTGACTTTCGATCTTTCGACGTGGTCTTTCGGAAGAATATCAGTTAGCCTCGCCTATATAATTTTTGCTGCTACAACTCTCAGTCAGTGCATGTGCATTGTGCAGTTTACTGTTTAGTGATAAAGAATTTCTGGTCATCTAATTTTTCCTGTAGTTTAAATTCCGAGATTTGTTTCAAATTTAAATTGACTAATAAATTTAACAATACTGTTGTTGGGTATGAAAAAAATTACTCTTTGATACTGATGTTATTTAAACCTGGGGTAACTTGGGTGTAGGTATGATCAGGAACCTTTCTAGAGCTAATAGATCAACGAACGGACCTGAACAATTATTGTCATTTGTTAAGTATACTCGTCTTTAATGTCTTTTATAAAAGGTTTATCTTTAATAATTGGATTTAAAATAATGTCAAGATAATTTTTCTTTGAAGTTTAATAGATTTTATTTGATTTACAGTTCCATTAAGATGCGTATTAAGACTATGTTTTCCTGTACTATTAAGAAAAAATCAAACTTTACAACCTCTGTGAGGAATGAGTGCATGGAAAAAAAAGTTAAATTTTTTAAGATAAAGTTGGGAATAGGGATGGTCCGCCAAGGTTCAAATTTAAGTGAAGTGGTCCGTGGAGATATTTGAGTTGGGAACCACTGCTCTAAAGAGATAAGATTATAATTAAATACAATACTTTCCCAAATTAAAATTAAGGGACGGGAAATGCGCTCTCAGAAAAATTTCGCAGGTATTTATTTAATTGCTCTCTGCTATACATGGGTGTCGGATCGCTTCGGAAAATTGGCGGGTAGCGCGCAGTAGTAGTGGTTATTGCTCTGTATGTGTGCGTTTGGTTCTGTGAGAGTTTTGGGGTTGAAAATATTATAAAATTGTTGTCAAAATTTCGGGGGAAGGTAAAACCACTAACCTTATCTTGGATACTGTTTTGGTGCCTAGGGAGATTGGAATTTTGTGGGGTATGGGATAAATTTAGTTCATTTTTATAGACAAAAAAGGAAATTTTCTGGATTTCGAGGGGGCATATCCCCAAATCCGCCCCTCTGGCTACGCCCCTGAAGAACTGGCATTATTTAATAAGCTTGATAAAAAATGTCCGGTTCATTCATTATAAGGACTAAAATTGTGGAAATCACTAGGATTGCTTCTGGCCTAAAAGGCATGTCTACCTGGAAAATGTCCACTTTTCCACAGACAGCCGTGTAGGGCGTCATTTCAGTTTTGGGTTCTGAGGGGTAATATTTTTTAAGTGAAAACAGGGCACGTTGTCACCATTTTTTGTTTGACCCTCAAAAGTAGTGTTTTAACTCATTTTGAGACTTTTTTGGGTTATACCCGATGCTCCTTCTCGATCTTAAAAAATTGGGTCTTGTAACCATTTTTCACATAAAAGTAGTAGCCTTGATGGGGGCAATCACCCCCCTGTTCCCCCTAAATGACGCCAATGTGGGCGGATGTTCAACTTAGAACTAAATTAGGAGCAAGATGGAGCAGAATCACGCTTGTTTTCGTCTTTTTGCCAATTGATTGATGTTATTCTGTTTTCTGGGGAAACATCGGCCAAACATCGGCTTTTAGATGTTTTTTTGGGCCGATGGGCCGATTTTTTCGCAAGTCAACATCGGCTGCCGATGTCTAGGCCGATGGCTATTTTTTCAAACAATCGGCGCCGATGCATCGGCCAAACCGATGCATCGGTCGAGCCCTATTGTAAATCGTCTTGGATTCATCTAAGTTTCGCTTACATCGGGATACACCTTACTCCAATGATCCTAATAGACTTTGATTTCAAATAAAAGTTTTGAAACGGACTTTTGAAACACCCTGCATCTTATTTATTATCATAATCCAATATTAATTCTAATCTATGTGTACTTTATTTTTCATTGCTTAACTCACATATTATTTTCATTTACGCAAATCAAATCCCGAAAAACTTGACTCTTTTATTTCGATTAAAATATACATACATAGTGGCGAATACAAGGAAATAATACCGATGTTTTTACAACTACAACAGAGTCGATGAATAAGGATTATATTAGTTTTCAAGTAGACACGACTAAAATGTAGTACAATGTTAAATTCTTGAAAAAAGGGAGACTTAGATGGTCCTTCCATCTCAGAAAGTAACCAAATAAATAAATCAAATTAGATTACTGTAAATACATCTTTGAATTTGAACTCAATATTGGACTATAGACCAGAAGAAGATGTAAATTTTTGCAGTATTTTGCATCCCTCCAACATGTTTAAAAACCATTGCTGTGTTGTATATTTTAGTATTCTTCATCTTTCACGATCAGTGTTTACTTAATTAAAACTGTTTAAAAGCTTTCAATATTAAAGACACAAAAAATTTTAAAAAAATATACGTGTTGAATGTGAAATTTTACTAAGTACAAAAAGAAACAAAATACGGCTGTTGAGTTATTTGATTGTTTAAAAATCCTTTCAGTACAGATTGTAACCTGAAATAAGCATAATTAGTAGGGCCGTTAAAGGAAAAAAACCACCCGAATTGTTCAGACTTATGAAAAAAGAGCCACCAAAATTGGTGTAATTATAGTTTATACTAAGAAAAGCTGTCGATTGCTCTCAGCTTAGAGTTTTATTTCTGGTGTAATTTTAATATAACGAGTTTCAAATCCACAAAATACAAGTTTCATCATTAGAAATTTTGATGAAAGACAATTCAATAAAGGCATTTATTTATTTATTGATAACACCAAAATCATCAAAAAAAACTATACAAAATATTTTTGTAAAATATTTCAAAAACATCGGTCATTGCAGAACATACTACTAATATGTGTGTATTATAAACACACAAAATAATAGTTACAAAGATTTAGACCTTGCCTTGGATTTTATTGAAACTACAGTGAACTAAAAACCAACCACATAAAGATGTCTTCATGAATGTATATCATACTAAAACCATTTTTAATTATCTGGTCTAACCATCTTAATTACCTGGTATATTGAAAAACCAGATTATTTTATTCGTTGGTCTTCGAAACCTGGAGGAATTTTGAGTACCATGCCATCCATTTCTTTTGTTAGTGTAATACAACAAGACATGCGAGACCTAAAAGTAAAAAAATCAAGGATTAAACTATAAAATCCATTAAATTTATATGTGGGAAAAGAAACGTTTTTTACCAACTATACTATTAAATAAATTTTCCTTTTCATAGAATTTCAAAGGAATTCAACCTATTATTTGCAATAACCAATTTAATAAATACAGCCAGGGTTGGCTGGATTGGACCCAGTTGGGTTGGACCCAATGGGTTTTTTCAAAAAAACCCATGTGAAAAAACCCACATTTGGACCCATTTTTGGGTTTTTTCAAGAAAAATCAAGATTTTGGCAGTTCCTTCAAAATTTAATGTTTTTTTTTCAAAGTTAAGGATATTTTTAAAATTTTAATGGGTTTTTTCAAAATTTAAATTATGTTTCAAAAATTAAATGGTGTTTTTTTTCAATTTCAGGGAGTTTTTTAAAAAGTTAAATAGGTTCTTTCATTATTCAGTGGATTTTTTCATTATTGAATGGGTTTTTCAAAATTTAGGACGTTTAAAGTTCAAACTAGATGTAAAAATTAAAGAAGATTTTTTTTAAAATTTCAGTGGGTTTTTTTCAAAGTTGAATAGATTTCTTTCAATATTGAATGGGTTTTTTCAAAGTTTTGGATATTTTTTACAATTTCAGTGGGTTTTTTCAAAGCTTAAAAACTTTGAAAAAACCCACTTAACTGTGGAAAAACTGACATTATTTTGACAGAACACATTTAACATAGATAGAACTCACTAAAATTTGAAAAAACCCAGTTACTTTCTAGGAGAAATCCACTTAATTTTGAAAAAACCCACACTTTTTTTGAAAAAACCCAGTTTTATGTGGGTTTTTTCAGGGTTTTATTGAAAAAACCCGAAAAAACCCAACCCACTTGGGTTTTTTCAAAAAAACCCGGGTTTTTGCCAACCCTGAATACAGCATTGCTTTTTTTTCATTTGACAGTTAACGAGTGTTTCCCAACCTTTTTCGGTCCATGCCCCACCAAAGCCTTTTTAAATTTTCCATGCCCCGCCCCCGGTATAATAGAAATATATTTTGAGAGGGAGCCAAAATTATTTCTTAGCTCCTTCCTCCTATGAATATTTAATAAGTCTAATGAATCTTTTCAGAACATTTTTAGGTAGAATTTGCATGCTAAAGAGCTAAATCAAGTTATGAGTAATTAAGTTCTAAGTACTAAGGGGGGTCTGTGGGTCCTCCCCCCAGCAAATTTTCGGAAACTTGACTCTAGGAAGCAGGTTTTTAACTAGTTTGGTACCCCTAATTGGGAAATTTTGGATATAAATTTTTAGGTAAGATTTGCATTTTGATGAACCTAATGTAAAAAAAGTTTCAATATAAGCGTTCTAAAAACAAAGAGATCTTGGGTATCCCCCAGAAAAGGTTTGGAAATTAGACTCTAAAAAAACGGGTTTCGACTAGGTTTTGGTACTTACTGGTCCAGATTTCAGACATACATTCTCAGATAGGGTAATAGGATCAGATTTTGATAAACTTCTTTTTAAAAAGTTTTTTTTTATTTTGCCTCTGGATTGTCCTCAGCTGGGGGGGTCAATTTGGTTGAAAATTTTCAAATTGCCCCCTAGAAAATGATATTGTATAACATAGTTTTATAACATGGTTATTTGAGACATTCTTAAAGATCAGAATAAATGCCCTTCTTTTCTCTAGGGTCTAGGGCTAGGGAGTGCACATATACATAGGCGCCGACCTTTATAAAATATTGGGGGGGCCAATATATATATATATATATATATATATATATATATATATATATATATATATATATATATATATATATATATATATATATATATATATATATATATATATATATATATATATATATATATATATATATATATATATATATATATATATATATATATATATATATATATATATATATATATATATATATATATATATACGACTAATTTTTAATCAACTTTATGGAGCTTTGATATTTGAAGAGATCCTCTTGACTTTTTTAAGTATTCGACAGATTTGACACATGAAATTACAACCTCAAAATATTTCAGAAACCGTCTTAACTCTTTAATATTCGATAGATTTGATACATAAAATTACACCTTGGAAAATGTTCAGTTAAATATGAAAAAAAAACATTAAAATTTAAAAACACTTCTTTTTATCTAAAAACCTCTTAAACTCACATTTGTTTAAAATGAAAATATTTAATTTGAAAACCTTACTAAAATTTGGAAAAACCATCTTACTTTTAGAATAAATTTACTTAAATACTGAAAAAAATCCTTTTTAGTTTTAAAAAAATCCCCCTAAATTTTGAAAAAAAACAGGGATTTATTGAAAAAAAACGAGAAAATCCAATCTACTATAGTCTGGCGCCTGAATAAAAATTTTCCGATGAAAATGAAAATGATTAATGGGAAAAATTGGGTAGTTTCAATTTAACTAAAAATTAGGTATAAATTGAGATATTTAATAATAAAATAAGTTTTTCTTCCCATTAGTTAAATAATGAATGCTAATAAAAAATAAAGATAGCTAGTTGCCTTTCTTATTTCACAGTTTTTCAGAGCAAAAGTAAAATTGACGAAATTTATGTATTAATTTTCAATTAAAAATATTAATTTTCAAGGAAAATTAATGTCTATCATAAAAATCATTATTCCTTTTACCCAATTCACTATTGCTTTTTGAGAAAAATATTAGAAATAGATATATATAGAGAAAATATATATAGAGAACTCATAATAAATGGCATCCGGTTCAACTTTTATCAAAGATTTATTTTTTATCGGATAATTTTCTCCCCTCTGATACAGAGACTATTAATTTTCCCTACAAAAATCAGATATATCGTGCTCTTATTATGTCAGTTATACACCGTATTTCCGTTTATTGAGAAGAGAGCATAAACGCCCCAACGACGCGTTGTGGCACAAATTAAAACAGCCAACACTTAAGATTACTAAAATGTCAAAATTCTACTATTTTCCTTTGAAATTTAAAATTCAATCCGTTTAAACGATGTAAGAATTCTACTTTTTATTTTCGGCCATTTCTTTAAAATCGAAAATAAAAATTCCGGATTTCCCCCTTTAAGTTACAAACTTTCTATGAAAAACCTTTAAGGGTGAAGAGTTTTGAAAACCACAAAAAATGTCAAACCGAAAGAAGCCAATAAAAAAATCCATTTGCCAAAACCAACATTTTGCCTTGACAACAATGTACAAAAATGAAATTTTAAAAAGGAGGGGAGAAAATAGTGTAACTTTTTTGAATAGTATTTTTTACATAAAATCTTAGTACGTTTGAAGGTAAAAAGTATTTTTAATTAAAAAAGCACTTAAAACCCTTTTGAACCGAAATGTAAAATAGGAGAGCTTAAAAGTCACATGTCATGCAAATAAATATCGCTAATTTTATTAGCAGTATAAGTCCAAAAACCTTAATTGGATCTGATATTACTGTGATCTAAAATAATACTGTATTAAGCTGTGAAGATATAAATTAAATGTGCCATGTCAATTTTTAAATACATACACGTTTAATCCAAATGAACACCAATTACATAAAAAACCGCTCTGTGTGTCCGATTTCTATTATATTTAGTACTTATTTCTATAAAGGAAACTTAAACATTTTAAATTATAATACCTAGAAAAAAATAAGACAGAAATTTCTTTTAACTTAAAGAAAAAAAGCTAAATAAAGTCATATAATACAAGCAAAGAAAGCAAACGTACACTACAAAAATCATAAAGATAATATGGATTAATTTTATTCAACTATTTAAATTTTTAATCAATATTTTGAAAGACTTAAAATCTAAATTAAAAGAAACTTTTAAATTTCTTTATTTATTTTTTATCTTATAAGATTCACAACAAAAGATATAAATAGAAATAATAATCTGTCAAATAATCTGTCAGTTTAAAAATGTACGTAAAATAATACGTTTAATACAAAGCAAGCAATAATATCAAAGTATGTGAGTTTTGAAAATAATCATACACGAACTTATTAGCAGTGGACATCCCCGAATTTCAAAAGGAAGAGCTTATTTTGATCATTTTGAAAAAGGCACAAGTCATATTGTCTATTTTTTACCCTAATTTTATGCTATTTTTATTCTTGCAAGCCTACTATTTCTCGCAACCGCTAACATATTTTCATTCTTATATAAGCATATTCTAGAACTACATAAAATAATTCAATAAAAAATAGAGCAATATTTTTTTAATTAATTAAACGGAAAACATTAAATACATATCTCGAAACAATAAAACGTGGACTTATAGTACTTTCAAAATCAACGGTGTATATTTGCTCCCTTCACTTTTTCAAATGAAAAGGTATAAATCATTCTTACCTTTTTGGGAAACTTAAAAACTATTAATGCAATTCAGCAATAGTGCACTATGATAGGAGAAACAGCGACGTTCAATAGCACCACAACTAAAGTTCAACTAGCTGACCTCTACAAAAATGCAAATTTGCCATTCCCTTCTCAGTCACGTGGGGTGTGGTGTCGAATAGGACGCCAATAACGAAAAAAGGAACAATTAAGGGTTCACAAAACGATATGAGACTGCAATACTTTTCAAACGTTTGCTTTCATTTTACCGACAAGGGGTCGTTTTTTGACGTTTTAATGCATCACCCTCCTCCCACTTCCGCAATTGAACCCTGGCTGGAGGAACTTCTGATAAGAAACAAAAGAAGGCCCACTCCCTCCTATCCTGGAGCCCCAAGCCAGGGGTCTGCGCGCTAATGACTGATGGCTTCCTGGAAATCGGAACACTTTGAGCACCGGACACTTTGGCAGTCAAGTGATAAGTGGGATGAATAATTGAACCTCCTGGTCGAGGCTTGAGGTCGTCGTTTCAGAAGAAAATCAGAGAGGATGCTCGAATAAAAAATATTAGGAGCGAATTGAAAATATTGGGGGGGCCTGGCCCCCCTACTTTCAACATTGGGGGGGCTCAAGCCCCCTCAAACCCTATGGAGTCGGCGCCTATGCACATATATAGCTTCTTCAACCGCTCTCTGATCATAATTTAAACTGGAAATACCTTGGATAATTTATCATACTCACGTTTCACAATAGTAAGGAACACATGAAAGCAATTCAAATTCCTCATCGGTGGTTCTTTCTTTTACCTTGCCGAAGTCTTTTTCGTTGAAGATGACGTGACAGGTTGAACAAGCCCCGATTCCACCGCATAATCCTTATAAAAAAGAAAGGAACAGCTTTACAAGGTAATGTTCGGCACTAGTTAACTAAAAGTAGTTGAAAAGTAGTTAACTACTTTTGGTTTACAGTAGTTGAACTAGTAGTTTAACTACTTTTTTCACCAACTACTAGTTCCAACTACTTTTAAAAAGTTCAACTACTACTTCAAAAAATATCGAAAGATCAAAATTTTAAAAAATATGTTAAATCTACTAACAATGCCATTTTTCGTGTAGGGGGAGTTCAGGGTTTTCTCTTCTGGAAATTCCAGCACTTTGAAAAGCGATTTTAGGCTAAGTTTACGAGGATTCTAGATGTTTTTCCTGCATTAAAAATTAATAAGGCAATACTTGAAGTTAACGGCCCAATTTTGTGCTTAAAATATTATTGTTCAGGCTAAGGGGGTTTAAAACCCTTAACCCCCCTTATATACGACACTATAAATACAACTTAGAAAACTTTAAGACACCAAAAACATATATACCTTTCAAAAATTAGCGAATCTTTAGCCATGATATTTTTGCTATAGGTAAGAGAAAGAAATCGAAAATTTGGGGGGAAAAATATCTTATGAAATTAAATAGACTAATTAACTAGTAGTTAACTACTTTGGGAAATAATCAACTACTAGTTTCAACTACTTCCAAGAAAAAGTAGTTATAGTAGTTACAACTGCTTTTGCCCAGACTAGTTGGTAGTGAACTACTTTTTGACCAGTAGTTGTCGAACACTATTAGAAGGAGTCCTCCATATCTGCCGCCATGTTTACCCACAGCTCAAATGATGACTGAAAACCATTGAGAACTAAATGAAAGGAGTATTTCACCATTATAGCTGGTTAGCGGACAATAAGTGTAAACTCACAACTATCAAGCATCGCCTCCAGCCATGGACCGGTTTCGTGCTTGTTAGGACTCATCAGCACGGCATAGGTAGGCAACGCAAGAGAGCGGAGGGCAAGTGCTTGTCTAGCTGATTATAACAGAAAAAAAGGTGACCATTGATTAGTCCTCCACTCATCTGCTGGAATGACTTGGAATTACTAGAACAGATTTAATTCCCGAAAGGCAAGGTAAATGAAAGGATTATTTCACCATTATCGCTGGTTAGCGGACATCTTGCGTTGCCTCCCTATGCCATGCTGATGAGTCCTAACAAGGACGAAACCTGTCCATGGCTGGAGGTGATGCTTGAGAGTTGCGAGTTTACACTCATTGAGATCTCAGGGGCCATCCATAAATGATGTCACACTTTTTTTGCCCATTTTTGACCCACTCCCCCTCTCTGTCACATGTCACGCTCCTAAACCAACAATATGCGTCTTAATTCACGAATTTGAAAATGTCCGGAACCAACCTTTATTTAGCTTAATTTTACCCCTCTTGACAGTTTCATTTCTATCAACCTTTAAGATGCCTTTTGAGAGAAAAAAAAAGTCTGTCGTTTTAACAATTTTTAGGTTTTTCTTTCGTTGATTTTCAGCTGCAGAGGATGTGATGTCACAACTTTAAAACCCCCTCCCTCCCCCTTGTTACAAACTGTCACAAATTGATTAACCCCCTCCCCCCCTCTGAGCGTGACGTCATTTATGGACTGCCCCTTATTACTATTATAATTATTGTTAATTGATCCTAAAATAATAATCTAAATTATACTTTTATTTTAGGATGTAATAAAAATAATATTAATACTTAGATTATATGGTTGTCAGTCATAATTTGAACTTTTTCCTTCCCCACCACCGAATCAGTAACCATGGCAACCATCTATTTCACAGCGACGAAGAAGGCTTACTATTGGCCGCGCGAAAGAGCGTAGCCATGGTTACGTTTCTAGCGAGGGGGAAAGCACTATTCTTTAGGTGCCAGTTCATAATGAATAAAGTATAATAAAGATTTGACACATTTTTGTGAAAAATTTGCGTTTTACAGAACTTAGCATGAGAAAATTTGTGAATAATTAAGTTCTATAAATACCCAAGGGGGGTCAAGAAACTCTTCCCTAGAAAATTTTAGAAAATATTGACTCTATAACACAGGTTTTTAAATAGTTTTGGTGACTCTAGCCCGAATAGAATTTTGGATATATATGTTACGGGCAAAGTGATTGGGCATTATTAATAATGCCCAGAGTGGAGGCGGGGAAAGTGATGATTTTCATTGATAAATGCCATTAAATTTATCACATTGCCCTCCTCCACTTCGGGCATTATTAAATAATGCCCGATTTATCACATTGCCCGTAACATATGTTTTCAGGTAGGATTTTCATTGTGATGAATTTTATGTAAAAAATTAGTCAGTAATAAAGTACCAAGAATGTAAAGGGGGTCTTTCCCCAGATAATTTTAGAAAATTTGACCCTAAAAACAGGGTTTTAAACTTTTTTTTGTATATACCCAGTCCGAATATATATTTATGATAATTATTTGTAATTTATTAATTTAAAAAAAACATACATACCGAACGATGGAATTCGGTCTTTTATTCGGTTGTCAGCTGCTACATCATATATCGTTTTACCATCACCAATAACTCTGTCCGTCAGCTTAAGGATTGTCCTACCGTCAGCTGTTTCAAACTGCAGAGTTACTCTGAAAACACAACGCAATTTAAAAATAGTGAAATAATTGAACCGTCAGTTGGAAGAAGGGAATAAGTCCCAAAACCAAGTTTTGAGAAAATCGAAAAAAAACACTGTATAAGTAATGGAATTTTCAATGTATATTTGTATAACCACCAAATTTTTACTGGAAGTTCAGAACCCTATTTAGAAAACAGAGCCATCATCAAAACAAATATAAGTATACATTCAAAAATATTTTACAGTCAAAATAAGTTGATGGACTTATTTCCTTCTTCCACCTTATGAAATTTTTCTGATGAAAAAATCTTTAAAAAACCCTTAAATTCACATTTAAATTATATTTATCCTTAGTTCACACCACAAAAGGGTGAAATGAAAAGAATAAGACAAATTTAATTCAAAATTATAGTGAAACTGAGTTATTAAAGCAGTATTAAGGGAGTGAGTGAATATAAATGGAGTCAAACATTCCCTGCATAAAAAAAGTTTGAAAAACATTGAAATTAAGAGAAACTTTTATTTTAACTTAGTTTACAGCACAAAGAATATAAAAAGAAAGACAAATTAAGTTAAAAACAATGAATGGACATCGATTTCACAACTTCAAGGGGCGATATCTCCCTATAGGGGTTAGTTATTTTTCATCTCTTTTCACCCATGTGTATAGAGCAGGGGTTCTCAACCAGTGGGTCGCGACCCTCTGGGGGGTCGCGGGGAATGCCTTAGGGAGTCGCGAGACTACAAAATGGTAGATAATTAATTTATAATATAACTATAACCGTTCCGTTATTAAGATAACAACAAAATGGTAGATAATTAATGTCTTAACAGTTAAGGTCTGAGGGGGGTCGCCAAAATATTTTCCCTGAATAGGGGGTCGTGGAGTCAAAAAGGTTGAGAACCCCTGGTATAGAGCAAAGCTTGGAGATCGTTTTGAGCACAAAAAGTCAATTTGTCATTCTTTGGACTTCTTCAAACTGACGATTCAATTCTACAACAGGGGTTTCCAACTTCCAACTCGAGGCGAGGGCCGCAAAGTAATCTGACTCCTTTTTACCCATGACATGATACATTTTTCGAGGAGATAATCTTTAATGCAACACACTGGAGTATATAGAAATTTATTTCGGGAGGGGCCCAAAATTGTTTCTCAGCCCTCTCATGTATATTTAATTTTTTTTCAGTATAATCTTAGGCAGAATTTGCAACTTAAAGAACTTAATATTAAAAAGTTATGATATATTAAGTTGCAATTACAAAAGGGGGGTCTGGGAGTCCTCCCCCCAGAAAATTTTTGGAAATTACTCTAAAAATTTCTAAAAGAAAAGTTTTTAACTAGTTTTGGTACCCCTAGATAATGTTTAATAAACATTAAAATATTATAATTTAATTCCAATTTTTTAGCATTGTTTACATAAGACAAAATATCAACAAAACTAAACTAATACAGCAATATCATTTTCATTTTCAATCATTTTTAAAAGTTCACGAGCGCGTGAGTAAAATATTACGAGACAAAGGGTTTAGTTGTAAAGCAGTATTTTCATCTGTTACAACACTTCCCCTCAACCTGCGGTCCAAACGTCCTCGGAAAGCAGGTTGGACGTCTTGGAGACTGGATAAAACGAAGAGATCAGCTATTCACATGAGACGAGACATTTTATACAGATTTTCGCTCCTTTTAGGACAAGATAAAGACTTCTTGATTTACAACCTTCTGTGACGAAGCTCACTTGATAGTGACTGAATATCACTTTATCTAGGATCACTTGATAGTGACTGCTTAAGACTTAGATCCCATGAATGCTTAAGACTTGGATCACTTGAGTGACTAGGATCACTTGATAGTGACTGCTTAAGACTTAGGTCACAGGACTGCTTAAGACTTAGGTCACATGAATGCTTAAGACTTAGGTCTCATGACTGCTTAAGACTTAGATCACTTTATAGTGACTACTGGCTTGAGAGAACAAATATTGTAAGTAGAATCTTTACTCATTGTCACAGGAGATGGTAAAGCATTGGAACAAGAATGGTATCTTCTTAGAAGGAGGTACTGAAACTGGTAGATTATCTTCAATATTAATGAAATGTTTAATCTTGGGGTTTGATTCTTCCCCTTAACGGAACATACCGGAGAAATCTTCTAATAAGGAATTTGATCCAGGTTTTTGGGTTTTATTGAGGTGTTTCCCTTCATCGTCTCTTGAACAGGTATAATTCATATTCATTGTCGAAAGATGAGATGACGAAAGATGAGCAATTGATATTCAACATTCATTCTTTATCGTCGGGAGAACTTTTCATCCCTTATCTGGTTTTTTCCTTTAGCTAAGTAGCTCATTTGGGTAATATTCCATAATCGAGGTTTTCGCCAAACTTGGCGAGATCGGATTTCAAGCGTGGCGAAAAGTGCGCCAAACATCTACCAGCAGGACTATTCCTATATTACGGCAACCTTAGTATTTATAATAGGTGAAATAGTGATCGCTTTTTTATGACTTGAAAATATTGAAATAATACTAGTGGCGGCTTTTTTTCACTTCAAAATATTTGAATACTAAAATATTGGAAAAAGTTAAAGGTTAATAATAATAATAACGAATTAATAAACTTTAATATTAATAATAATAATAAATTAATGAACAAAAAAATAATAATTTTTTAAAATAAAGTTTTTTAATTTGTGATTAATTACGTTTAGGTTAATTGGCAACATTATAATAGCCTCCGCATTTTGCAATGATTTTAAATTCATGAAGTGATCGTTTTAAAGTAAGTGGTAAGTTTTTTCTTAAATATGTAGACATTTTAAATTTAACATATTTTCTACTTTAAGATACTCGAAATTTAAAATTTTTGACTAAAGTCTAATTTTATAATTGAAAATGTCAAGCATTAAATAAGGATAAAAAAATACTTAAATGGAAAAAGTTGAAAATGCTTACTTCTCTTAAGCAATTTTGAATATGGAACTTTTAAACTCAAGACTATTTAATAAAAATATTTTTATTTGTTTTTTTAGTCATTTTCTTTTGTGATTTTTTTGTATCAAATTTTATTTTAAATTTTATGTTGTTCAATTCCGTTAGAGTCCCCGCTAAATATCGCCTATCTCTTTTGAACACCAAAAAGTATAAATATTGCTAAATAATTTTAAATTCATGGTTAATATATTTAATTAGATGTTAACTGTTCAGTTTATTATTCAGATTATTATTAAACCGGTGACTATCGTAGCCAAGAAAAGCCCAGATCCGCCATTTTAAAAATGGCCGATATTTTTTCTTTGATTTGATCGATTTGGAGCTTGGCGCGATTTCCTCCACGCTTGAGATCCGATCTCGCCAAGTTTGGCGAAAACCTCGAATACGGAATATTAGCCGCTCATTTTCATCTGTTAGTTTAATAAACATTAAAAGATTTAAAATTTAATTCAAATTTTGAACATTGGTTAAATAAGACAAATTATCAACAACCTAAACTAATACAGCAATTTTCATTTCCATTTCAATCATTTTTAAAAAGTTCACGAGCGCGTGAGTAAAATATACGAGACAAAGGGTTTAGTTGTAAAGCAGCATTTTCATCTGTTACACACTTCCCCTCAACCTGCGGTTTAAACGTCCTCGGAAAGCAGGTTGGACGTCTTGGAGACTGGATACAACTAAGAGATCGGTGATTCATATGAGACGAGACATTTTCAACAGATTTGTGCTCACTTTGGGATAAGATCAAGACTTCTTAATTCACAACCTTCTGTGACGAAGCTCACTTGATAGTGACTGAATATCACTTTATCTAGGATCACTTCATAGTGACTGCTTAAGACTTAGATCCCATGAATGCTTAAGACTTGGATCACTTGATAGTGACTGCTTAAGACTTAGATCCCATGAATGCTTAAGACTTGGATCACTTGAGTGACTAGAATCACTTGATAGTGACTGCTTAAGACTTAGGTCCCATGACTGCTTAAGACTTAGGTCACATGACTGCTTAAGACTTAGATCACTTTATAGTGACTAATGGCTTGAGAGAACCAATATTGTATGTAGAATCTTTACTCATTGTCACAGGAGATGATAAAGCTTGGAACAAGATTGGTATATTCTTAGAAGGTGGTACTGGGAATTGGTAGATTATCTTCAATATTTAATTAATGAAATGTTTAATCTTGGGGTTTTGATTCTTCCCCTTAACGGAACATACCGGAGAAATCTTTTAATAAGGAATTTGATCCAGATCTTTGGGTTTTATTGAGGTGTTTCCCTTCATCGTCTCTTGAACAGGCAAAATTCATATTCATTATCGAGAGATGAGATGACGAAAGATGATGACTTGATATTCAACGTTCATTCTTTATCGTCGGGAGAACTTTTCATCCCTTATCTGGTTTTTATTACCTTTAGCTAAGTAGCTCATTTTCATCTGTTACAAAGACTTACACATCGGACTTAGGAAACTTCCACATCGGATTCCATCGGCACAGCAACAACTTCATCCAGATCATGGGCTCATGTTCCAGCCACGATTGTATCGAAAATATTACTCTTAGCATCAGACTTCCACATCGGACATCGAAAACTTCCACATCGGATTCCATCGGCACAGCAACAACTTCATCCAGATGATGGGATCGTGTTCCGGCCACGAGTTAGGGCGCCAGTTTAATAAACATTAAAATATTATAATTTAATTCCAATTTTTTAGCATTGTTTACATAAGACAAAATATCAACAAAACTAAACTAATACAGCAATATCATTTTCATTTTCAATCATTTTTAAAAGTTCACGAGCGCGTGAGTAAAATATTACGAGACAAAGGGTTTAGTTGTAAAGCAGTATTTTCATCTGTTACAGATGTAAATTTTCAGGTAAAATTTGATGAATTTAATGAAAAAGTTATAAATAATAAAGTTTTAAGTACAGAAGGGTATATGGGGGTCATCCCCCAGAAAAATTTTGGAAATTAGATCCTATAAACAGGATTTCAACTTGGTTTTGATACACTTTCCGAATTTCAGACATATGTACATTCTCAGGTAGGATTTTGCAGAACTTATTGTATAAAAGTTTTGAACAATTAAGTTCCAAGCACTCTAAAGAGGGGGGTTTGGGGGGTCCTCCCCCTGTAAAATTTTCAAAATTTGACCCTAAAAAACAGGGTTTTAACTTGTTTTGGTACACCAAGTCACAATTTCAGGGGGACAGGGCCCCTTCGGCCCCCCTTATATACGCCACTGTAACACTCTTCCAGGCAGAGATGGAGGACGAAGGTTATTTATACATCAGAGTGTTTCAGATAAGTGTTTCATATAACTTCTATATAGAGGAGGTAGGGTACATCAAGACGAACAAGAATTGGTACAGGTTAGGGGGTCGCAAGTGGGGTTGAAGGTGTGAAAATCAGGGGTCAAAATTAGCGAAAAACTTCTGGGCAGAAAGAGATGCAATTGAATTAATTAATGTTAAAATTTGACATTGAAAGTTCTCTTCATGTAAAAAGGGGGGTCTGGGGATCAACTCAGGAAATTTGCCCTTAATTAGAGTTTTAGCTCATTTTAGGAGACCCTTTGGGTTAAATTCGAGGAAAACAGTTCCTGTAAACCAGGTAATTTTTGGGGGGGAAAAGTTCGAAATATAAATATCATAGTTTCATAGGGGGCCGGAGGTCCTCCCCCAGAATTTTTTTTTAAATTTCCCTTCAAACTAGCATTTCATATTTCCTTATCCAACTCTTTGGGGTTCGTCAGGTTTTCAAGGGGAAAACAGTGCAAAACAGGCTTCAAAATTTTACCCACATTGCCATTGAGGGAACAGCTTTAGAAAGAGTCCTCCAATGGACATCTATAACCACAGTTCCCACAACAACATGATTTTAAGTTATGTCAGCAGAGATCTAATAGTACTATAGTTCGTGTAAATAATATTGTCGGCTCATCACCATGACAACGCAATAGAAATGCATTGGGAAATGACTAGTAGTGAGCCTCCGATTTTATTTACACAGACTATAATAGATCTCTATGCTCATCTAAATAATAATCTACAAACTATTTATTATTATTGGTACAGCTTTTTCAGAAAGAGTCAAGTTCACAGCTCAAATGATGACTAAAAACAATAGATCTAAGCATTAATATCATTGTTATTAAATTTTAAAATAATATTAATTAGTAGATTGCTATTTAAGGATGTAAAATTTATGATATTAATAATTAGATTTCTATGGTTGTCACAGTCATCATTTGAGCTGTGGGTAAACATGGCGGCAGGAGGACTCTTTCTAAAGCTGTACCAGGGTTTGTGCTTACCTCGGATGTTCACTGTTTTCGTGAGTCTTGGAGCTACAAAAAGGATTCCTCCCAATGAGAGATGTCATTCTAGGCAGGACAGATCCTAAAGAATCCCTCATCGAATTGCACTGCAAAACTGGACGCAAAAACATCTTCCAAAAGCGCAATCGGACTCGAAAGAAAAAAAAATTCCAGTCAACAATAAGAGCTGTTTTTTCAACAGCCACAAACAACAGCCGACGCGGTTGCGAGTGTCCACATGTTTACTCGGCTTTGGTTTCTTCCAATCAATCTTCGGGTTTTCTCAACTTCCCTAGTAGCACAGCTCATACCAAATATGTCAAGTTTACGCAACTTCAACCAGAAGTAAACGTAATTTGGCCACATATGAAAAAAATGGGACGAATCTTAAACATTTGTGCTGCTTGGGTTCGAGAGATAGGAGGCTTTCAGGTAGCCATTACTTCTTTGGAAGATAAAAGGATTATCTGATCACACTGAAAAAAAAACTAGATTCAGTGGAAGATGTCATTAGAGTTCTTGCAACATCTAGAACGGGCCTAACCGGGGCCATGAGATTAGAAGGCATTCGAGCCCTGGAGAAGTAAATGGTGTTTAAAATAAAGGCATTTGCTTCCAAAACGAGCCTGGAGCGTATATAGAAATTTATTTCGGGAGGGGCCCAAATATGTCCTCATCCAAAATATGTCAAGTTTATGTAACTGCAACTATAAGTAAACTAAATTTGGCCTTACATGACGAAAATTGGACGAATTTGGGGGAAGTGGGACTTACAAGTCCCGTCGGGACATAAAGGGTTAAATAGGTTTAATGTAGCTTTTCAATGCATTTTTAAGTAGAAGTTGCGTCCGACCGATAGAACTTAATATAAAAAAGTTGTTAGTAATAAAGGTCCAAGTATGAAAGAGGGGTCTGGGGGGGATTTTAAAAATTTGACCCTAAAAACAGGCTATAACCTTCGCCCACGCAAACAGTCCTGAGGATTTATATTTTATCGTAGTCCACTGAAGATGTTCACCGCAATTGTGGACGAAACGTCGACTTTTAAACCTTTTAACACTAGACCACGGCCTTATAGCCCGAATAAAATGTTATATACTAAAAACAGGGTTTAAAATTTTTTTTTGGTACACATAGCCCAAATTTTAGGCACATATATTCAGGTACGATTTTGATAAACTTATTAAAAAAATTCTGAATAATAAAGTTTTAAGTACAAATGGGGAGCCTGGGGGTCCTCCCCCAGAAAAATTTTGAAAATTCGACCCTAAAAAACTGGGTTTTAACTTTGGTATATCTAGTCAGAATTTCGGGGAGGGCCAGGGCCCCCTTGCCCCTCCCCTTAAACGCCCCTGAAACGAGCTAATTCAATGCAGTGACTCAAATGTAAAGCTGTTAGACTTTGCTCGTTATCGCAACCTCAAATAGCAATAAATTTAAAACAAGAAGAGTTCAGGATGATGTGGATGCTTTGGGTTCAGGATCAGGATGAGTTTAAAAATCAGGAGTAGGCCGAGTTAAAATCACAGACAATAATAGATAGAATTAAATTGCATATTTTTAAACTACTAAACATTCCCCCTTTTAAATTAATACACATTTCAACAAAATACATAACATTTAAATATAAAGCCTCTTATAGAAGAAATTATGTAATATTTAAAGGAATGCTTAAGAACTTTCAGAATATACCCTTTTTAATACACAATAATTATTACCTTAAATACCAAAAGATGTAAATAAAATATATATTAAAAAAACAAAGTCATGTTTTGATAAAGACATTTAATGCAATTTAAGTGAACCCAGTACAATAACTATCCATAACATATTAATAACTTGAAATACTTCCATAAAAACATCAGTATAATGGAAAAGGAAACTCATCATCATGATATAAGTAAAGGAAATATGAAACTCCTTAAGAACTCAAAAAAAAATTACTTAGTTTGATGAAACAAAAAACACACTGAAAATATGTTTTCAAGTTCATGATTTCCTACACCAAATACATTTTCATTATAAACTCTTATCGTACCAAAAGATGAGAGTTAAATACATGAAGTTTTATAAAAATTTGCACAAATCCCCGATCATAACTATAGTTCTCATATGACTTCATTCAACTTAGAAATCTATTTACATTCAACCTTAACCATCAGATTTTGACTTATTATCAGAGATGGCGATTCGGATTCTTAGCAAAACCGGAAAGCTCTGGTATGAGATAATACCTGTATTTTTAAAAATGTTCATTAAATGATGCAAACTTTCTCCCATGCATTCTTCACTCATCTAAAACGTCACGGAAAAATCAATATGGATATATACAAATTGCACACATCTTTGAAGAATTCTGAACAAACCAGGGTTGGCAAAAACCCGGGTTTTTTTGAAAAAACCCAAGTGGGTTGGGTTTTTTCCCAAAAACCCTGAAAAACCCATATAAACTTGGGTTTTTTCGGAAAAAGTGTGGGTTTTTTCGGAAAAAGTGTGGGTTTTTCAAAATTAAGGGGTTTTCTCCTATAAAATAAGTGGGTTTTTTGAAATTTTAGTGAGTTCTTTCTATGTTAAATGTGTTCTGTCAAAATAATGTCAGTTTTTCCACAGTTAAGTGGGTTTTTTCAAAGTTTTTATACTTTGAAAAAACCCACTGAAATTGTAAAAACACCCCTTATTTACTGAAACCTGGTTTAAATTTTGAAAAAAAACCCACTAAAATTTAAAAAATATCCTAAACTTTGAAAAAACCCATTCAATATTGAAAGAAATTTATTCAACTTTGAAAAAACCCACTGAAACTTAAAAAAATCTTCCTTATTTTTATATCTAGTTTGAGCATTAAACGTCCAAAATTTTGAAAAACCCACTGAATAATGAAAGAACCTATTTAACTTTTAAAAAAAACTCCCTGAAATTGAAAAAACACCATTTAACTTTTAAAACCTAGTTAAAATTTTGAAAAAAAACCCCCATAAAAATTTCAAAAATATCCTAAACTTTGAAAAAACACATTAAATTTAGAAGGAATTGCCAAAATCTTGACTTTTCTTGAAAAAACCCAAAAATGGGTCCAAAATGTGGTTTTTTCACATGTTTTTTTTTTGAAAAAACCCATTGGGTCCAATCCAGCCAACCCTGGAACAAACCCTTAAAAAAGAAAACATTTATTTGGTTCATTTTTAGAGTTCACCACTCTCAAATTTTTGGTATCAAAAATATTGGCATAGATGAACTTGATACCTAAGTATCCATACCTATTAGTAAAGTGTTAATCATTGCTTAAATTAGAGTGCATTCTATGATTTGCCTTAGGTATAATAAAAATCTTTTTGCCTCACTCAAAAGTATAACACTCTACAAAGTGTAATATTCCTCCTTGAATTTTTCTAAAAATTTATTATCCATTTGTGGTCCCAAATTTAAATGTAAACATTAAAGACATTATTATTTTTTATGGGCACTTGATTTTAACTGTGACATATCTTTTGAAGTCCAGTAGATTTATTATTGAGAAGCATATTGGTTAAATGCCAATTTTTTTTCTTTAATATCTTCTTATATTAAATCCAGTGATAATCCCATGGAATTGCAGGTACAACTAGCTAAGAAAACGAAGATAATACTATAACACTTCAATTTCCTGTGTTCTCTCATAGTTTTTAAAAAGCAGTTTTAACTTATTTGCACTAAGAACTATTTCTAGTTAAACCAAGAGTGGATACATACAAATTGACAAAACTATAAATTGTTCAAAAATTTCAAATACAGTTGACTCTGCTTATTGCACTCTTAAAACGACTGTATCAAAATTGAGTAAATAGTACTCAAAAAGGCTCCGATCCAAAAAGTACTCAAATTTGAATACATGAATATACTCATTCTGAAATGCGCATACTCAAAAATGAAACATCGTGAGCTCATTTTTGAGTTAAAGCTCAAGATGTTTCATTTTTGAGTATGCACATTTTAATAAATGAGTATATTCATGTATTCAAATTTGAGTACTTATTGGATCGGAGCCTTTTTGAGTACTTTTTACTCAATTTTGATACAATCGTTTTAAGAGTGTGTGATCACATCCGTCCAAGATCAAAATGATAAAAATATTTTATTGATGATAATATGTGGATCTGTAATAAAAAGTTATAAATACTGTGACACAAGCGTGTGCATTCAAATCACAACTGTGTAATCCATATTTAAGTACCTAAGACGATTTTCAAATATGTATTATGCAACTTAAAACATTTTTAAACAAAAACATAAAAATGGACCATACAACAATACTAAATTAAGGACTCATATTATATGCTAATGAATTAAAATTGGCCATCAGATGGGGAAAAAAGGAGGTTTTTAAGGGATTTCATCAAATTTTGATAACATTAAGCGATATAATGATCACATAAGACAATATATTTTGTGTTAAATTAAGTATAGTGATCGGGACCAGTTAATTTTGATAACATTATCCGATTGAAAACAACAACCATGATCACATAAGTGGAGCCATCCGTATCTTTAAAAAAGAACAACTACTATTGAATAACCATAAAAACAGTCTTGAGCCAGACAGCATTACAAACTGTTAAAATTGCCATATTAACCCTTTATTTACTGATGGTGCTTATAAGTACCGCCAACTTTAAAATTACATAGAATAACCATCCTTGCGAATATATTGACGATAATTTACAGGAACACTCTTTCAGCTATCCTCTTCCAGGATAAAAAGCAGCGAAGGTTCTATGATGAGTATTTTAGCGGGAAATGCGAATAGATTTAACTGAAGTTGTAAGTTTAGCTGCCATTTCGATCGGATTCACAAGATTGTCATTTTTGTTCCCGCAAAAAAGTAGTTAAAGTCAAAAGTTAAGTGTATTATTTTTTAAGACTTATTACTGCGATAAAAGCTATGTTTTTCTTGTATTGTGAGAATATTTTAGCACTCCGTGTACTGACAGTACCCAAAAGTATCAATTTAAGTAATTGGCTGTAGCGGATTCAATTTTCCAAAGATGATTATTTTATTTATGTATATCCCTTAATTTTCAATTTAGTGACTCAAAAAAAGTATTTGCACGAAAAAAATTGCAGCCAATCATAATGTGGTAAATAAAGGGTTAACAAAAGTTTAAAGACAATAACACAACAACCATTTGATTAGGACACATGTTATACAAGAAAAATTCATGAATCAAATGACATGGGGGTTTCAAGTATATACCACAGTAAGTTTTAATCTAGGATATAAAAAAAACTACCTCGAACAGATGCTTTTAAGTATTATGAATTCAATTAATCCACACTCTTGTGTTTTAAATTACTTTAATTTTGGAATAAAAACCTATTTCATAACTACAATACTTAGCTTTAAACAATCCCACAAGAGAACAATATAAAAAGGGTTAACTTACATCTTACATCTTAGAGCTGTTTTTTTAAGTAAACACTCTAAAAACACATAAATATTTTCAATAATGTACACCATCAAGTTTTGGGTATCTATCTGTCTTTGGTATTCTAATTTTTTTGTAAAATCACAATATATATGTTGCGGGCAAAGTGATTAATTGGGCATTATTAATAATGCCCAGTGTGGAGGCAGGCAAAGTGATAAATTTCATTGATAAATGCCATTGAATTTATCACATTGCCCTCTTCCATTTTGGGCATTATTAATAATGCCAGATTTATCACATTGCCCGTAACATATATTCAATAAAAATTTATATGAACTGTAACACAAACTAAACACTTAATAACTTCCCCTTAAAAATAAAAGTTATTTCAAAAATTCAGTTGAAAAAATGGACTAATTAAACAAGGATAAGAATCATTCATTTAATACAAAAAACTTTGGAGCAGACATTTATTTTTTAATATTTTAGAACAATTATATATTCTTTTGTCTGATGTAATACTAAAATAACTATATTATCACCATCCTAATTTAAAAATTGTATTTCTGAATGAATATAGTGTAAAACGTAAGTTCTCAAATATTTTGGGTTGAAAAGTAATGTATATGTAAATTTAAAAGGACAATTAATAGTATGGTATAACAAATAAATGGATTACATTTGTATATTACATTTCTTGATTATTTCTCAAAATTTCATTTTTTCTAACGATTTAACGATTTTTGAAAGAGGCATAGCCAATAAAACAAAAGATAAACTTAAAAAAAAGATAACTTAAACAATAAAATCATTCTAAAGAACGTAAAATAAAACAAATAATAAGTAATCACACCAATTTTTTACCTACCTCTGAAAGATATCCATAATAAAATATTACACAGGAAGCTTTATACAACAATCAAAGAAATAGTCAATATATTATATTTAAACTTATAATAATAACTCCACTACAACAAACATAAAATATATCCTTCAAAAAGTCAAACATGAGCAAGTTATTTTATCTAAAAGTAAAGATAAAACAAGTTTTTCAATTTGAGTTAAAGTATAAACATATTTATAATTTTCAAACATAATCTTCAATTAATTTATGAGCATATATCACCGAGAATAATCTACTGCACACTGAATCCTCAATTTTACCAACTGTTTGAAGTCATTGAATGATTTTTCATATTTGTAAGTACTAATATGCTTTGAAATAGTACTCAATAGTTGTGTAATTTTCATACAACAAAAGGATTAACATAAAAACATTTTTGAATATTTTGATATTACTTTCAAATTTGTCAATCTTACAAAAGACCTAATAGAAGAATTATATATAACTTAGAAAAACAGAGAAATAAGGGGAACAGCTTCCATTATAAGAGTCTACCAGCTGCCATGTTTACCCACAGCTCAAATGATGACTGACTGACAACCATATAGAACAGTGGTTCCCAACTCAAATTTGTCTACGGACCACTTCACGTAAATTTGAACCTCTGCGGACCATCTCCATCCCTAACTGTTTCTTCAAAATTTTAACTTTTTTCAGTGCATTCATTCCTCATGGAGGGTCTAAAATTTTGTCTTTATTCTGAAGTAAAGGAAATAGAGTCTTACAATTTTTCTAAATGGAACTTAGAAAATCAAAAAATCTAGTATTAAACTTAAAAGAAAAATTAACATTAAGTGAAATAGAATCCAATATTAATTACGATTGTTTATTGTTAATTTAATTCCGTAATTAGGAAACTTAATAAGAAAAAAATTCTTTTTCAACAATAACCTTATAAATAAAAACTACTATCTATCTCATAGGAGAGGCTTAAACATGTAACTTTCTTCATCTTTTATGTAAGAGGTTAATACTTTACAAATGCCAGAAAATGTTCTAATGAGTGGAAATGGTGTTTGTTTTAATTAATCCCAGTGTCCTCTCATGGATTTATTAACCCTAGAAGGGTTCATCACACCTACACACAAGTTACAGGTGTAAAAAAACAACAGTATAAAATTGTTATTTTTCTTCTTTTTCATAACCAACAAATAAGGTAATATTATATTATTAGTATATTTAAATTTGAAAGAAAGTACTTAGCTTTAAATTAAAATGCAGGACTAATGAGATAACAAGGAATTGTATCGATCACAAAAAAAGCGAACTGGACATGCACTGACTGTGAGTTGTGGCAGACGAAATCGCGTCGAAAATCAATAATTATTTCAAAGGAGCGATTAAAATCAAAAATAATTTATGTGTTAAAAAACTTTCGCATTTTTGGCCATAAATTTTTCTCATATCTTCGAATAACCCTATTTCACTTGTATCTAAGAAATTTCGTTTCTACTCTGTAATAAACTACTGTTGACAGTGGCGGCTCGTGGGTTTATTAACAGGGTGTTCACACCCTTTGTAATATGAATTAAAATTTACACAAGAGCAAGAAAGAGAAGGGATGTTGGACGAATACGTAAAGAAAACTTGTTTTAGAACAAATTTATTTATTTCAGGGTAGTTATTTTAAGTTTAATTAATTTTTCACTGCATGCATTTTTATTTTTTAAATATGCGTTTAATGGAAATAAGCAAAACTTATGATAAAGAAGGCCTTTATTTTTATAATATCCCTAGCCTATAAAATAATACCTCAAAAACAACTTTTATGCATGATGTCCTCTCGTCTAACCTTTTTTGAAGCAAACAAATTTTTGACACTTTCATTAAAATCATGCATAATACCTAATCATAATTTTTTTAATTAGGAGCATGGCAAGAGCACTGGGTCTGTCTACTCATAGTGCTTGTTATATATGCTTAATAGAACAATTGATTGTGAAAAATACAGGTGATGTGTACTCCAACGTCACTTTAAAAAATAACCAATAACAAAAGAATTAATTATTACAAATTAGCTGACGTGAAAAGTTTAATGATACTTTCAAAAGGTTCTTATCTCGTTTTCCAATCCGGGAAAAAAATCCAGACCACAAAAAAGCAAGCTTAACCTCAAAACCGTAAGCCTCGGCACACAAATGCTGTGCGCACGGGGATCTCCAATGTGTTGCCGTAAGCCCAAATGTTCTCCGGCGAGAAGTCGAGGTTTCTTCCGACTCATTCCGTTTCCTCGCTCACACGTGCGTTTAAGGAAAGAAAAATAAGAATGTAGTATTCTCTTTTTTGATAAACACAAAACTTTCGCGTTTCCGGCAATAATTTTTTTGCTGACAGGTGAAGGGGGGGGTAGAAACTTGATTCTGAGTATGAAAAAGAAATTGAGAAGGATTTATGTATTGTTTTCTTTTGATATTTGTGTCACCCAAATATAAAGAAAAGATATTTGGGTTTATTTCTACTTTTTCACTGGGTGTTCACGTGCTCCTGTGCTCCTATGGACGAGCCGCCACTGACTGTTGAATAAAACTGTGGAAAATAAGAGAGATAAAATGAACAAATAATTCATAGGGGAGAAAGAGAACATAACATTTTTTAGTTATGAGACCTATTATTTTTTTACTTGTTTTTGTATTAGTGGTGTTTTTACTATTTCCTGGAATGTGATTAAGGAAACCATTTTTTAAAATTTCCACACATTTTTTATAAGTTATTTAAAAATCTTTTCACGGACCACCTCTGAAGGCCTCACGGACCACCAGTGGTCCGCAGACCACCTGTTGGGAACCACTGATATAGAACAAACAATTAATTTCATTTTTATTAGATCCTAAGATAATAACATTTAATTGATTATCATTTTAGGATCTAATAATGAGGATATTAATAGTTAAATCTCTATGGTGGTCAGTGTCATTTGAGCTGTGGGTTAACATGGCTGCTGTTAGGGTAGATTATTATCGAAGCTGTGCCAAATAAGGCATTACTTACATGAAAAACCCATACTTTCCCTAAGCCCCAAGACAGTATTTGCACCAATGACTAGTTCCCTTGACTTCAAGACAATTCAGCCAAAACCTCAATCAATAAGACATAGGGATAGAAAAAGATAGAAAGCACACGGTAGCCAACCGAATATAAGAGATATTGGGATGTTTTTTAGGATGAAACAAAAATCTATACATTTAGTTTACATTGGTTTAAAAACATCAAAGGCACATTCAACAATGAAATAATAATGCATAGCTGCACCAATCTTCCGGTTTTTATAGATCTTTTACTCAACTTTTCTCGTCTAAAATAAGCTGTGAAATTATTATACAACTGTTTTAATGTAACATTTTTTATGCAAAATGTAATTTGTGTAAAAACAATCGGATGATTTTGTAGCTCATTTCAACTATAAAAACATGACATCAACTATAAAAGCTCATCCAAAAACTAGATGATTGGCAGCTATGGGATAATGGGTGTAGTCGAGTATAAAATTTTTAACCAAAAGAGGTGTGATTAAGCTTTTTTCCTCCAAAAAGAAGTATATTTGGTAAGTTCATTACCAACTTCAACCAAAATTACTCGGGAGTGTTTGAATAATATAAGAATAATTTCTTATAATGATAATTTTTCCAGTAAATATTCCTAGCAGTAGGCAATATGAAATTTTATACTCTGTTCCACCCTAAGTTGTGGCACTGTTGTGAAAGGCAGAGGTTGTACCAATCCACCCAAAAAAAATAGCACTGGCTTGTATTGTAATTTAAAATAAAGAATATGCAGACACATATGTTGAAATGTAACATATATTATAGTTTATTGTGATTTTTATCATATAACTCAATTTAAAATCCTATGTTAAAAGTCTAAACCGAAGCGAATGAATATAGTCCATAAGGTAAAACCGGGTAGAATGACGTTGAATGGGCGATCCATTCCGACTGATTGGCTAGAAACCGGTTTCCTGGCTGTAATTCGGTCACGATAGCCTTTTCTTTAGTGCCAACCAGTGTTATTCTTAGGACTTTTTTGGAGGAGTAAAAATACTCCTTGACTTTTTTAGAAGGCATGAAATTCATTTATGAGGAGTGAAATACGAAAAAATTTTCAAATTTTTTTAATGGACAAAATAAAATAGAAAAAATTGAGGATGCTATTTTGGTTTTTTAAGTACAGCATCTGTTAAAAATTAGTAGAAAATATTAAACATTGTAAATAAAACAATATATTTTTCATTAAACATTCTAAATGAAATATTAAGGAAAACATTTCTTAAAAATTCAAATCGTGAAAATAAACGGGGCTAGTTTTTAAAAGCGTATTTCCGATTTTCAATGCGTGAAATACGCTCTCAGAGGCGTTAAAAATATCTCTGGTGCCAACTTAGGGTGGAACAGAGTATAATAAGTACCCCCCTTGTTTCAAATAGAATGCCACATACTGTTTTTTGTGCCCTTTTTTTCAACTTGCCTCTATCCAAACAACCCCAAACCGAAATTGAGCGAAATCGAGCGTTCTGTCCTGGACTACGTCTCGACGTCCCGCTTGAACGTGTCGACCGGTGTCGGCAGCATGAAGACGCTCAACTCCCCCTCCTCCTGGTGCTTCTGGATGTGCAGCGCAAGGTGGTCAGACCTGAAAATAAAGTAATTTATCAAAAAAAATCGATTCTGGAATCGAATGCCTTTGAATCGATACCAGCAGGAACCAAATCTTAGGAATTGTACTTTGGTCGATACTGTATTGGTAAAATTGGTCGATATGTGTATATAGGGCGTTCAAAGGCGGTTGGATATATTTAGTGGAGAAGTTGACAGAATTGAACCATTAAATCAATAATAATTAATGATTATCTTCGATTTATGATTGAAATATATAGGAGCCAAGGGATGATCCTTATTCCTTTCAAGGTTAAAACACACATAAAGGCAGGAGAGTGGGGGACTTCGGGGATCGACCATGAAAAAGAACAGATGCAAAAAGTTACAGTTCCATTTGTGTTTCTATTCTACTTTTTTTACACTGTTCATAAGGAATTGATACCAGGTTGGAATCAAACCTCAAGAATCTATTCCAAAATTGAATTGAACATTTTTTGGTTATGTTAAGGAATAAGTATAATCCTTAACCTTGAGCTCCTCACCTTGCCCTTCTTTAGGGAATCCAACACTTTACCCTTCTGAGTGTTAACTTTAAATTTAACCTACTTTGAGATGTTACTGAACTCACCCAGAAATTTTTTGGAATTTTTAAAGTAAAGTTTTGATTCATTTTACACCCTTTGGGTGACCCCACTTGAAGAGGAGCGCTCCTAGTAACTTGTAACACATGATTTTCATGGAAAATAACGGTCTAAAAATTGATGTCAAAATTTCGGGGGGTGTTTGAACCCCCAAAACCCCTCCCTACCCTTGGATACAGCCCTGGTATTTATAACGATCTAAAAAACTTTTTGTTGGTTTAACTTTGTCCCAATATTTGTGCTTGCCTCACTCTGCTAAATTAAGTTATTATATATAAATGTCTATCCTGACGACATTACCTGCGGAAGGTCTTAGGGCAGGCGGTGCAGGCGTAGGGGAAGTTGGCGCTGTGTGTGAGCATGTGCCGCTTGAGGTGGTTGTTGCGCGTGAAGCCCCGGCCGCACAGCGTGCAGGTGAACGGCCTCTCCCCTGAGTGGATGAAGCCGTGCCGCTTGAAGTCCTTTCGGCTGTCCGTCGAGTAGAGGCACAGCTCGCACCGGAAGCGGTGGTGCGGGTTCTCGCCCTTGTGCCACTTCTTGTGCCGCGAGAGGGCCGAGTTGGAGGCGTACACCATCTCGCACTCGTCGCAGGAGTAGCACTTCATGGGGATGCCTGCACGGAAGTTTCGGGGATTAATTCTCAAAATACATCAATTGGAATCAGCATTAGAAATTCAAGTCAAATCAAATCCGAATTTATTTTACTGACATATACAGGGTGTTCGGAAACACCGTGGACAAACCGTAGACAAGCATATTTCGAATAGGAATGGGGGGCCGCAGACCCGTCGTTAAAGAGCTAAAACCCCTAAGGGGTCATCCATAAATTACGTGAGGTGTTTTTTCCAAAATCTGGACCCCCCTCCCCCCTTGGTGAGATTAAGTGAGATTTTGCTGGACCCCCCCTCCCCCCACGTGAGATTTACCTACAACCTTTAAAAATAATTTTCTATCCTACTCGTTTGCATTTTACTTAAAAACAAAGAAAATCGTATAATTTCTAACTTAAAAAGTTGACGTGAGATTTTAATCGACCCCCCCCTCCCCCCTTGGTGAGATTTTTCCAAACCCCTCCCCCCCCTTTTTGACCTCACGTAATTTATGGATGTCCCCTAATGTAGTACGAGGGTGTTACAAAAGGCAGTTTTCCTAAGGCCCATTTTGCAAAACAAAACATAACAGAATGAAAAAAAATATTGCATGAGGTACAGCAGTATCCATACTACACTTCCACCATAAATTTTAACAAAATCGGACCACTTGTTAACCCGTGGGGTGAGTTATAAAACTTGGAATATTTGTACCCTAAGTGTAATGGTATTTTTTATGGAAGTTTATTTAAAAAATACCATTACACACTAAGAGAACAAATATTGCACGTTTATAACTCACCCGCCTTTAACTTAACTTTTATTTGCTGTACCCCATTAATTTTAAAACTTTTTAAATTTTAAAGGAGATTTTTCTGATTTGATATGATAAGGCAAGCTATTGAAAAATTTTTTGAAATTGAAAATAAAACACATTGATTGTTGACCAAAATACCAAAATATAATACAGCAGAACCTTGTTAGAGCGACCCTTTATGGGATCACAACAATAAACATCCATTGTAATAAAAGTGCTAGATCGAAAAATTAGAGCTATTGTATAAAATTAGCACTGAGTTTAAATTATCTGTAATTTTCTTACAGTTGTTTTGTTTGGGGTGTCTTATTAAAGAGGTTACAGTTAAAAAGGTTCTACTGTATTTACTTAAGTGAGTAGTTAGTTTTATAATAAAAATCTTCATAATTGTATTGACTAATCTAATTTGCCATTTTATTATATGATAAAATAACTGATTATAACAATTTGGGACTTTCTTATTATCCTGTCCACCATTCGGCTGAAAATGAGAATGCTTAGCCAAAGCCCATTCAATTTGCTGCTGAAACTAATGTTGGAAAGGATAATGCACAAGAACCAATAATTCAAATCTAAATAAAATTTAGAAACTAGTCTATAAGTATAAGCAATGGCTACTTAAAACAGAACTTTTCTCTCTATCTGTACCATTAAATCTGAAGAAGCAATTTTTAAACCTAAGATTAGAAGTATTTCCTAAATATATGTACTAACCATTACAACCTAAATACATAGCAACATAACTGTTTAAGAAGTTATATTGATGGTAAAACAATACTGGTAATTATTTAAATTTTTGGTTGGTCAAAAGTTTTATGATATAGATCAGGGGTTCTCAAACTTTTTAACATCGCGACCCACTTTTGAAAAAAAAATCTAACGCGACCCACTGACTTCAGTTATTTATAATTAACTGAACTGAAATAATTATCTCATGCCCCCTCCCCACAGAATTCTTCTCTGGCTGGGGGTGTTCACCAACTATTTAGTTACAAGGGTATGAAATAGTTTAATTGTGGTCTAACAATGATCCCTACAGTAAAAAGGGGGGTCTGGGGGTACTCCCCCAGAGAAAATTTTAAAATTTGACCCTTAATAACATGGTTTTAACTTGTTTTTTTAGCAATATGGGATAAATTACATCAGTTGCATCATTTCCCAAGAAAATTCTTAAAATTTGCATTGACCCCCCCAGTGCGGATGGGGAGAAACACTAAATATTTTTTTCAAATCTTATTTGAATAACCGACTAGATTTGCATTATCGGCACATTAAAGTGACACAGTACGTATTTACATTAATTGCCTTTTCCGTTCCACTCCAAGTAGTGTAGTTTTTCCTCAAATTTTTATTCTTTTTACTATAGTATGGTAATTTGATAATTTTAAAAGTTCAACTAATAGTTTGATAATTCAAAAGTCAATAACACCGTTTGTGAAAAATTAAAAATCTTCTCGCGACCCACCAAAAACTGACTGGCGACCCACCAGTGGGTCGCGACCCACAGTTTGAGAAACTCTGATATAGATGATAGAATATATAAGAATAGTGCCCCTTTATTTAACTATGCTAATACATGAATTTCTAAACATAAAGTTCAAAAATTATTCAGATGAATTCTGAAAAGGAACTAGTTAAAAACACACATGAAAAATATAAACACAATCATAATTTCATCAACTCTGTTCAATAATTCCTAAAATGATGAAACACACACTAGCGCTAGCCAGAAAAAATTTACAGAGAAAAAATTCATTCTAATCAGGAAAGAAAAGTTTTTAACTAAAACCACTAATGGCCGTATTCACCGGTAACCTGACCGGCGGTCAGGTCAGGAAACCATGGTTACAGCCTCTGATTGGTGGAAGGAAAATATTGAATTATTTTTCCACCAATCAGAGGCTGTAACCATGGTTTCCTGACCTGACCGCCGGTCAGGTTACCGGTGAATACGGCCGTTAGTCTTTACATTTAATCTGGATTGGCAACTAATTTTTTGATTAATTTTTAAGAAATAGTAGGTAGAACATATAAATGGAATGCTGAAAAGAAAATACAAGGAGACATTAATAAAACTCATTTCTTAAGATACAATATTATTAATTACTATTTATTTAAATAGGTTTATCAGATGATCTAAATAAATGGTAAAACCAAATAAGAAAATACAAGTAAAAGGATACTTGAAGGAGATATATTGATTGCTACACAACTGAAAAAGAAAATATAGTATGTATTATTATTTCAGGCAGTGTTTCCCACCCTGTAATTTGAAATGAAACCAAGAAAATATAAAATTTCTTTTTCTTCTTAATAATTTCATACACTTCATAGAAATTATTTAAAATTTACCAGCACTCTAAGATTAGTCAATTGAAAATTTTGCAATTCAGATTTTATTGACGATGTTTAACAAATTACGCATGATAAACAAAATTACAGAATATTTTGATTGCATTGTACTTTGATGTTAGATTTATGGTAATCTAAAAGAGAACTTGGAACTTGCACTTGGCTAATTCTAATGTAGTCATTTAACTATAAAATTAATACAAAATTGACAATTCTAGCTTAAATGTTCAACAAACAATTTTGACAAATATTAAGACACAGAATGAATATTAATACGATTTATAAAAGATTATAGAACTGCAAAAGAATGAAATTATATAGGTATGATCGTGTTTTGAAATTAACAGCTAAATAATTATCGTTATAAATAATTCATGCTTATTTCCGAATGAGTAATCAAGTATAACATAAATAAGATCAGGCAACATCCTGTGAATTACTCAAGAGATGAGGAGGAGCTCTCAAATGAAATCCTCAAGGTAATATTTTTAGCATTTTAGGTATCATCCACCGGGGCCCCTTAAAATAGTTCTTTTGCTCAGTGTCATAATCCCTATTTTAAAAAAATGAGTTATGGTATTGGGCTATGGTAGCTCATTAATTATAGTATGGTGACACCATAAAATTAAGGAAAGGTAACCATGTTTTAGACATGGGTCAAACAAACGAAAAATATGTTTAGATAGGTTAAGATTTGTTGATTTTTGGATTTCTCTCACTATTTTCTGTTTTTTGTTTGTTTTCGTATTAACTTCGATTACGATTATTGTTATGAATTGCTGCCAAAATTGAGAAAAAAACTATTATTTTTTTTATGATTCATGGGGAGATAAGGAAGAAAACTTATACCACACTAAAATATTTACATGCATATTTGTTTTTTATAAAACGACAGACTTGAAAGAATTGGGGTCCCTCATTTATCGCTTTATCGAAGAGTATTTTTTATTAAAAAATTAAAGGATATACCATTAAGGTTCATATGCATAACCGTCACTGAAGGAAATCAAAATAAACAGAGCAAATGTGCTTTTGGTTTTTGGTTGGCTTTTGGACGTCTGTGATGTTGCCTTCCTACTATAAGTTCTAAGATGGAGAAAATACAAAGCCTGAAAAGTTATAAATTAGAATTTAAACAAAAGAATGACAATTTTCCTTATCTGCCTTTCAAAATTGTTTGAATACCATTATTTATTAGTATGACAGAAGCATTTAAAAGTTTTCACTTCACAGATGAAACTGACATTATAACGATAAGTTGCAGTTCGTCTGATAGTTTATGCGACTCAGAAAGTGATATGCATGTGTGCACTAAAAACTGCTTGAATATAAAAATTAAAGAAGTAAGACTAGTGTTATTATTGCACTGCATAATATTGAGATACCAATTACCTATCAGTTTATAAATGGTCTGATTTACGGGAGGAGCAATGGTTCCTTCAGGTTTTCAAGGCATGGCATAATTTAATGATTACGAATACTTTCAAAGCAACCCAGAGATAGCATGCCCATCCCCGTTCCTCCTAGACCAGTCTATGGTTTTATAATGAAATAGAATTGCAAATTTTAAGGCTTCCCTTTTATTGTTGTTTACCATTTCAAATTTTTTGCATGCCTTAACATCTGAGTGTATAGTGTTAACCCAAAGAGTCCAGATCATGGCAACTTCTTTGCCAAATTTTGCTACTTAAGGATAAGCTGAATGCAAATATTTTCAATAGGACTTTATCGGCAGTTTTTTAATAATCACTCATTAAAAATAATAAAAGAAACATTGCTAGATGAATTATTATTTGTGGTTATTTTTAATGTTTGATTAGAACACTTGGTACTTGCACCTGGCTAATCCTAAGGTAGGAAAGTTTTTTGCCAATGACTTGTATTATTGGTCGGAAAACTGTCATGTAACTGAGTCTTCACAAGAGCATAACCAAATAGATGGTTGTAGGTAGATATCCCTCAGAAACTTTTCTTTTTCAATCATAGAAATCTATTAACCTTACCTTGTAAAATCAAAATCCCCCTGCAATTTTTTTCTGGGTATGCCAGTTTAATCCAAATTATTGAGTCCCCTCCTTGCATATTGTACAGATTTTTTGAATTAAACCAACTATATATTTTGAATAATCATATTTATTAACTACATTTTACATTTGTTGATTTATTTACCAGGGTTCCCACGGTCCTTGAAAGTCCTTGAATTTTTTAAGGCTAAATTTAGGTACTTGAAAGTTCTTGAAAAACGTTCTAGGACCTGGAAGGTCCTTGAACTTTCACTCGGCCACTAATCAAACTTAATTTTTTCAGATCTTTCTTTGTTTTTTTTCTAGAAATTTTCATTAAAACTACTCTTATGAACAAAACTTGCGGCCATTTTTACAAACTGACAGTGAAGAGCGACTTCTCCTCTAGTTTCGATTGAAAGCGGGAAAAATGACTTGTCTGTAACTACGACTAATTTTTAAATGTCTGCGAAAAAGGCCCTTGAAAAATTTTGTCGAGGTCCTTGAAAAGTACTTGAAAGTCCTTGATTTTCAATGTTTTCAAAGAGTGGGAACCATGTTTACACAGTTTTACCATATCCTGTTAAGTAAAATTGACCACATAATCTATCACACAGCGGCCACTAACATTCAAATTTTAGCTTTCCTTTAAATCATTAATGAATGCTATATTTTACTTCATATATATCATATTTCATCATTGATGAATGTTATAGTTTACTTCATATATATCATATTTAATAATTGATGAATGTTATATTTTACTATCAAAAGCATTTTACATTTAGTTTGATATTAACAGGTCCTGGATCCAAGTTTTGGAATGTATGTCTGGCCATGTGCCCCAGTTTTAGGAAAATACGTTTGGCACAACAGGAGCAGACTAAAAGATAAAACTACTCTTGAAGTATGTTACATTATTCAATACATAAAGTTTCAAAAATAAAAGCAGAAAGAATAATAATATTGTAAATGCAATGATTAGTCTTCTTTTTGTATTGAAAGCAATAAGAGGATTTGCCTAAAAATGTGAAATGCATTTACCATTAGAATATATAAAAACTTAATTGCAATGAAAGTAAAAGGACATTAAATTGGAAGCCAATGGGCATTAGACCTAGAGGGAGACCCAAAATGAGATGGTTGGATGATGTTCTTAAAGATCTTAGAACAATGAAAATAACCAACTGGAAAAAAAAGCTTGTAATAGAGTTGCCTGGAATAAAATAATACAGCAGGCAAGGCCCATCAAGGGCTGTAGGGCGACCAAAGAAGAAGAATTGCAATGAAAGCAATCACAGTCCAAATTACTTTGAACTCTCCAAAAAGTTTAATGAAATCGTTAAAATCAGGATAAAACAAACTATACGTTTTTAAACATTCTTCTAAATACTATTTCAATTCATTTTCATTTTTTTAAACTTCATTTCACTTAGAAAAGATAATAATAGCTCATAGTGTTTTAAACCCATGTTAATTCCCATTTATGTCATATTTTAACTTTAATGATAAATTTTGAAAAAAACAACGGCAATGATTCATAATTTCTGTTTTTAGTTAGGTTCAGGAACAGGATTTATCTCAGTGGTTGCTGCTAAATGTGGTGCCTATGCTATAATTACAGACTCCAGAAACTTTCCCTCCACTTTCAAAATAGCAGAAGAAAATATGAAGCTAAATGACATAGAGGAAAAAAGTTTTGCGCTTCAAGAACTCACATGGGGGTATTTCACGCCCTTTTTAATCTCAGGAAAACAAATTGACATAATATTTGGGTCAGATGTCTTTTACTGCCCAAAAGGTAACATTTTTATCAATTGAAAAATAACAATTGCATTAAAACATACTGGTTAATTTGTATCATGCACCTATGAGTCAAATTATTATTAATGACAGTGTTTGCCATCTTTCTGGATCATCTCTTTTATTTCAGATTTTGAAGATGTTATAGTGACTGTCTCTTATCTTTTAAAAAGGAACTCTGATGCTGAGTTTTGGTGTTCTTATGAGCATAGATGGTAATTTTTTACTCACATCTTCAAACAAAGTTCTCAAAACATTCATAGTATACTTTCATTAATTTTTCTTCTTTTTTTGCAGCTCTGAGTGGAACATTGACCATTTAATGAGAAAGTGGAGCTTAACTTGTGAAGAAATTCCGTTGGAGAGCTTTAGGGCTGATGGTTTTAACATTGCTGGTTATGATCTTCCAGGATTAAAGACCATCAGTTTGCTAATTTTTCGTTATCATGGATGAAACCAGTCCCTTAGCCAAGAGTAGAGATTTTATAAGGGGGGGGCTAGTTGAATTTTTTTTTTGAACTCTCAGATTGATATGTATCATCATCATCATCATTTTCTTCTTTGTTTATTTCAATGGCTGAAATAAAATCTCCATTTATATATTTTTGAAATTTTCTGTTAAGGAAATGATAGTTAAACAGTGGTCTGTTCAAAAAAATATTTGGGTCCATTTAAGAACCCTTCACAACAGGTTTTAGCTTAAAAATGAAGCTTCACAATATTTTTCACTACAAAACAGATACTTAACAGGGACAGGCCAATTTTGGTACTGTTTATCGACACCTTCACAAAAAATGTACAAACAAAAACGGCACCTTCACAAAAATTATTTTTAATGTTTGTGAATTGAGTTTTCAAATAGCAATTAAATTGAAAAAATAAGTATTTTAAGGCTGATTTCATGAATTTTTTCAGTTTCCCTTAAAAAATATTTATAAAAATTTCAAATAAATTAGAAAGATCTTACAATTTTTCACAAAAAATAAAATGCATGGTAATTTTTCACAAAAATGGGGGTTAAGTTTAGAATCCTGGATTGGTCCCTGCTTAAGCATGTTTGACCCAATTTATACCAACCAACTAACTTAAAGGGGCCTAATTTAACATTTAATCTGGAATACACAAAATTGGGCATTGATTTTCACATAATTTCATAAAAACAGAACCCTTCACAAAAAGTCTCGACAGGCTGTTAAGATTAAATGCTTCAAACCAAACATTGCCATTGAGTGAAATTTTTATTTTAATGTTTGCACAAAATCAAAGCTTATTTGCTACAGACTGTTGTTAGTGGCTTTTATTTATTGGCCTAATATATATTTAATTTTAAATAACTTTTTATAATCACATGCTGTTAAAAACAAGTATGTTTCTGTTATCAAAAAGTGTTAAAATAATGTATTCAAATAATTTGTTTGAAAGTTTTCTTTGAAATTAAATATACTTTAATCTACTTCGTTAGATATAACCTTATTTAAAATTATTTCAATAAGAATTCTGCATGTTCCCATTAGAGTTGAAAACAGTAAAAACTGTTTAGAATATTTATTTTTATAATGCATCTTAGATAGAAAAAAGGGGTTGTGTAAATACATTTAATTCCTTCAAGCCAGTCACATTTCCTCATGTTTTTATTCCAGATATTATTATAATTTTTTTTAATTAATATAAATTTAATAAATTAGATATAAATATAATTTGTTTTCACATCATATTAATTTTTTTAATTCTTGCTGAGAAAGAACTTTTGAAGTCACCTTTAGGGAAGACTGCAGCTCCATAGTTCTTTTTTTTATTTCCAATCTCTTCCTTTACCGAATCAATAACAGCCAAGACAGGGTGGCTACAGAACCTGGAAATCAGGGACTTCAGGGAAAAGTCAGGGAATTTTATTAATCTGGAAAAATCAGGGATAAGTCTGGGAAATTCTTAAAAATAAGTTAAAATCAGGAAAATTTCCGGATGAGATTTTTCTTGCTTTGATACCTTGTGATGATTATTTTTTGCTTTCCTTAGCTCATTGAGAAAAATATTCTGCATCTTATACTTGCATGGACTCAAGCATAACTCAAATTCCAAATTAAGTTTTAATACTTTATGTGTAATTTTTTCATTTTAAGTAAAAAGTAGTGATTTTTTAATTATCTTGTATGCATGTAATGGTTCTAAGTACAGAGAAAGCCAGAAAATTAATAGAATTAGTTCCTGTAAATCAGGGAAAAGCTGTAAGTTTAATCCTGGAAATCAGGGAAAAGCTGTAAGTTTAATCCTGGAAATCAGGGAAAAGTCAGGGAATTTGTTTTCTAAGTTTCTGTAGCAACCCTGCAAGAATAAAGTTCATCCATTATTAGTTTACTTGTCCCATAAAACCCAAACAACCAACCATTATTAGTTTCATTATTCTCCTCCCTTCCCACAGCTAGCATTTACTATAAATGACAAACTTTCAGCCTTTATGTGGAAGATTCTGAGAATAAAGCTATGGACTTGTTATATAAGCTCTACGATCTTTTACTTATATTGTAGTATGGTTTACCACAAAGAACCAAAAGTAAGATAGGATTTAGATCATCCTTCTACATGTCAAACATCTGAATCGAGAACTGTTTTGTTGAGCCACATGTAGATCCTCCCTTATTTTATTCTATTCACAAATTCTTCAGCAGCTTAACCCTCTCGCCACCCTGGGCCTCATTTGAGGCTCCTACTTATGAGCTCAATTTTGGTATGATGTAAACAAGCAAATTTATTATTTTTTTCATCAGTGACTTCACTGATTCATGTAAATCACATATAAGACTTCTACATGGTTTCTGAATTTGTTCCTAAAGGGCAGCAAGATGATTTATACCTCAATGTTTACATTTTAAGCTGTGATGCTTGTGAAGAGAAAATACTAGCTAGATACTAGCTTCTGAAGAACATTTTTAATATATTTTCTTAGTTCGTAATCTTCTAATATCATGACCATGTATTTTATTATGTTCTAAACCAAGTATTTTCTGTTAAAATGAAAAAAATATGGCTTCGTATGAGGCTCATAAAAATAACTAGGAAGGAGTGCACACACAAGGAAAAAAGATTTTTCCAGACAAATTATAAGGGCATTTTGGATGTATTAAGAAGAAGAAAAAATAGTGTTTTCATTTTTTTGATGTTCTGGTGCTGAGAGGGTTAAAGGCAGGGGCAGACATGGGCGGATTTAGATGGTGAAACCTGGGGGTGCGTACTAGAAAACTTGGGGGTGCAAGCTGTCCCTGATGACTTTGAAAACATGATTTTCCCCTATAAAAATGGAATTTTCTCAAAAAGTTGGGGGTGCGTTGCACCCCCTTAAATCCGACCATGGGGGCAGACCCTGGTTTGAGTTATAGGGGGCACCAAGATTTTTAATACACCTTACGCAGTAAAAACTGCGATATTTTAACAGTATATTAATATACATTTTCAGCCATAAATCTACACATTTAACTATTTCAAAATTAGGTTTTTTTAAAAATTATCTTGTGTTATGGAGGCTTTACACCACCCGGTTTGCGACAGCGATTCCGCGGTTTTCGGGAATTTCGACAGCCGCAGTAACTCAGCGACCTCTCGAAAGATGGCGCTGTTCAATTAAGGGAAGAGGGTCAATTTTTTGTCGCGAACCGGATCTCGCAGAATCGCTGTCGCGAATCGCGTGGTCTAAAGCCGCCTTTACACATTCGGAGACACACTGATTATTCGTAGGGGGTGACATCGTGCGATGTTATTCATATACGTGTGAAACCAAGACCCTCTATACACATGGCCATCCAACTCCGGGTGGCGTATTCCCAAAAGTGCCCCCGAGTTGGGCCGCTTTGGCGACATTGTTCGAGTTGAGTGGGATAACTCGCCATTCTGGGAAACTTTGGCGCAAAAACAGTGCAAAGCAAAACACTAATGGCGGACGGCGGACGTTTCCTAAACAAACTATACGTGGTCGCTTTTTTTGCTATGCGAGTTAGATAATTTGAGTAAGTTCAGTAAGTTTTTATAGGGCAGCTTAAGTTTTCGGCAAAAAAGAAACATACTTACCGAGATTATTGCTAATCTCTTAACGTTATTTACGCGCCTATCTGTAATTCTAAGGTATTGATTTGTGTTGTGCTTTATTTTGCGTTTTAAATCTTGAATACCATATTTCAAGTCTTAAGTGTTGAAATGTTTTACCCTATATTATAGTAGCAAATTGAAAGTGATAGAATAATCCAGATATTTTAAAATGGCCCAATTTATGGCTAGACAACAACTGTTATATGAATTATGGGTACAGCTTTAGAAAGAGTTCACCAGCCGCCGCGTTTACCCACAACTCAAATTTTGACTGACAATCATAGAGATCTAATAATTAATATTATTAGTATTATTAGATACTAAAATAATAAAAATTAGTAAATTGCTATTAGAGATCTAATAGTAAGCTATAAGACAACTATAAGATCTAATAGTAATATTAATGCTAACAACATTCATGTTGCTGTGGGTAAACATGGCAGCTGGTGGACTCTTTCTAAAGCTGTTCCGAATTATGTTTATCAACTTTTTATGCTCTTAAGCAAGTGGGGTTTGAGAGACAGCCCTCCAAAGTAATTGTTCAAATGGTTTTATAATGTGATGAAAGTGGTTTTGATTTTCCTTTTCTTAAAAACTCTACTTTGTACAGTAAAGCACCGTCTGTGTAAACTTCTTTCAAGGGACTGTCCTTACATGTAAGTTAAAACAACTTTGAATTTTGGGTTTTCAATACTCCTATTGCAAATTTAAATACTATTGGATATAATTTTTTTTCACAAAGTATTAAATTACTAAACATAAGTAGCTTATAGTAATTATTAAAGTAATAATAATTGAACTTTAAAATTCCATTAAAACATTGAACTAATCTCATTAGTTTATCCTAACTATTAGTTTATTTATCACATCTTGAGTACATATTGCACATCCTTAATACATCCGAATCCATTATTGCTTTACATTCACATCAAATATAATTTATTCTACTGTTTTGTTTTTATTCTACAGTCCTTCATCAGGGGCATAACCAGAGGGGGAGATTTGGGGATATATCCCCCCGAAACTCAGGAAATTTCCTTTATGACCATAGAAAACCACTAAAAATACCCCATATCCCCTCCCGAAATATCAACATCCCCCTCCGAAATTTTTTTCTGGCCACACCACTGTCCTTCGTTGTAATTTGAATTGAAGATTGTCTTGAATTACAGTGTTGTGAAGCGAATTTAGTTCGTGAAATGTTTTTTCACTTGTGTTCCGACATAGAAAAAATAAGCTCTAAGCTTTTCAATATGGTTGATTGATTCTGTTGTGGAAGGTGAAGTAATTTCTTCACATACTTCACTTCTTGAACAGTCCCTTAGAGACAGGGGGTCCACGGGGTACGAAAAATGTCGTCAGGGGGTCCACGGGTCAAAAAAGTTTGGGAACCCCTGGTCTATGGTGATAACACTCTGTTAAGCTCTATACTCTGTGGTTAGAAATGCTTTATCTAGTTATTAATATTGAAACTTTTTTAAAATACACTGAAAATTATTTATGCAATATTAATAAGGTTTTAAAGATTATTTTTTCTAGGAACAGATTTTTAGATTTAAATAATATTACACTAATTACACTATTATTTTAGGATCAAATAATGATAATAATTATAACTATGCAGCTGTATCTATAACTAATAAGCTGTGATTAAACATGGCGGCTGGAGGACACTTTTAAAGCTGTACCTTTTCCTATTCTAGTTATGTAAATTTTTTGTAAAAAAATCAAATAAATATTAATATAGTAATTAATTTAATTTGGCGGCCTCATGCGCCACATAGGCGTAAAGAGACTTAAGTCAAGTAAGTCAATTAATTTAGTTACTTTTTAATTAGTATAGTACTAAATCATAATGTTTTTACTAAACAAACATTAAATATTATAATTATGTAATTTCAATACTAATAAAAATATTTTAGAAATTAATAGTTTATATTTTGAGTTGGTATTGTTAATTTTTGTTTTATTTCCCTTCAATATTTTTAAGTCATACTTATAGGTCAAGGTATAAAGTTAACAAGCTTCATTGGTAAATTTTAATTTGGTAGTTATTACTACATTTAAGCCTTTTCCCAAAACACTTGGTGTTTGATTATAATTTGTACATAAATACAAAATAAAATAATAATGTTTAATATTTGTTCGCTAAAATTTATTTTAAATTCTAAAGCACAGCCCCCTAAAAATTTAAAATGTAGTGAAACTTGTTTATAATTTCATGTAAGGACCCTGAAAGAATAAGCAGGTCACTGTTATACTGAAAAATGCTATGAATTTGTATTATAAACTTATAAAATAAAGAATCTTTCAATAAAAAAATTGCTGTCCTTTAATTTATTCTGTTTAAATAGAAACATGCAATTAATCATTTCCTTTCACAGAACTCAAGCCCTACATGAAAAAAAGCCATTATAAGAATAGATAGATGGAGCCACTCGCAATGCTTATAGTAGTTTTATTTACAAACAAATAACCAGATAACCACCATTTACTCAACTGAATTAGTAAGTTAGCTGTAATAAACATATCATTAGAATTATGCAAAATTATTACAACAATTATGTTGTCATAAGGTAATTTCTTTCTGAATTCAACTTCTTTAGGTGTTTTGAGAGTGATAATAATGTTTAAAGTAAACTAAAGTTTTGATTTGCAATGGGTACCTAATGTTAAAAATAGTGTTTGCTTGAAGGAACCTTTTTAACTTCATTTGGTAGACAGGATGACAACACCTAAGAACAAGTCACATACTGACTTTGTTTTGAGAATTATTTTCATTAAGAGACTTGCTGTTGCTATAAGAGCCTTGACAGTTTCTCGGAAGTAATGAAATTTTTTTGGAAATCCCTTTTCACTACATAAAGCTTTACTAAAATAGAAAATTTGTATATTTACGGTTTTGTCATTGTATAAACGGTTCTGGGACTTGGGTAACTTGACATCATGTTGTTTATTTTATTTCACACAAGTAAGAATTTAAAAACACGTAACTTATTTTCATATTCTAATTTATTCTCAAGTTCTGAGTTATTAAGTCAAGTATGAGTCAAGTTCTGAGTTATTTTAAGGATAGATACTACACAAGTGTACAGAGCCTATTAATAATCATAAATACATATATGTATGGAAATAAAGTCATTAGTTACTACAGGTTACTTTCAGAATACTTTCTAAATTTCATATATTCTCTCTGAAAATTGGCTAAAAATAAAAGCAGATAAATACTTAATTAACCCCTTAACAGTGTCGCCCGAGCTCTGCTCGGGTAAAGAAAAATTAATGTTTCCATTTTGTGAAGCCCAAACTGAGTTTGTTTCGATGATGTTTGTGATTTTTAGTCGTATAGAGATTGTGAGACATCATGTTTGGATAATCTTTCTCCTAATTTAATAAGATGTGTGTGTTATCCAATACTTTTTTATGCGTACTATGTTAAAGTATTTAATACACTTGTAATTTAATTTTAATTTTTTTAATGAAAAATTATTTTTAACACTTATAATATAAAGAACAAAATTAAACAGTCAAAAAAAATTTCCATGTTTGGTCAATTATTCTTAAATAAATGTAACTGTTAAGTGGTTAACAATACAGATGGTTTATGGTGTAATGACAGCAGCAAATCTGTCTTTTTCACTAGTTTAACATACCCTCTAGTAAGTTCCTAGTCAATGGGTAAGTAAAAAATGGGTATGTAAGAAATTGCGTTAGTGTACACTTTTGCTTAGGACGGCAAAATAGTGTAGGTGTTTTCAGTGAATCCCTTATTTAATTAATTAAATAATTTATTTTGAATTTAATTTTTAGTTCTAAATTTCCCTAGTAAAAATTCAAGTTTGAAACAAATGTGTTTAACAAATTGATCATAAAAAGTACTATGGTTTGAAATTAGGATTACAACTAGTGCAACGACAACTACTAGGTTACCTAAGCTTCTCGCGCTGCTCCCAACCACTCTGAACAATTTTTAGTTCTTTAAGGGTGATTTTTGTTGTAGACAGGATAAAACAATGAAATTTTGTTAAGGGCATTAATTTTTAATGATTATATCTACAAAGAAAATACGGAACAAAAATTTTTACACTAATTTTTGTTTTTATTTACACTTTTTTCAAATACAAATCATTCAATTACTATGTCTTTTAAGAGAACTGAAATATAGCAATGAAATGTTATAAAATTTTTGGGTTAAACCCTAGTATAATCTTGAATGTAATATAAGAAGTACTTCAACCAAAATTTTGGAAATTATCCTCTACATCAGTTAATTGAGTTGTTACAGAATTTTATTGTAAATAACATTTGAACACTTAATAACTGACTACATAATTATTTGAGTTGCTGCGCCAATGGTATGCAACAACATTTGAAAACCACACAGGGTATTTTATGAATTAAGAAGGCCCTTGGTTCCCTAACTTTTAGTCATAGAGCAATATTTCAAATTTATTAAGCAAATAATGGAGAACATATACAATTCACACAAAGACAAAATAGATAAATGAAAATGGGGTTTTGGAATTCTTGTTTTAAATAAAAATAAATACCCGAGAAATTCTCAGAACAGTATTTCAAAAGAACTTTTTCTCTAGGTAAAAAATATTTTTCTACTAAAGAAAAATAATTAAGAATTTGCTTTTAAAGAAGTAATCAAGTGTTAGTTGTCCCATTAAATTAGAACACAGAAAGTTACTTTGATTGAAAAACATCTGATATGCAAAAAGCTCTTGGTATATGGTAATTTACATGTAAATTGAAACCATAAATATAAATTTTATTTTCACTCTGGGTTCGAATGCTTGTTTAATTTTAAATGGAACTTTTTGAATAAGTACATAACATTTTCAAGAAAAAAGGATACATTAGGAGTCTATTGAACTGAACAAAGAGTTCAACTGAACATGAATACACTGCGTAAATTGTAGAGATGGGAATGGCTGGGAAAACCCTGGAAACTTTGGGGGAAAAAACTTTTTTTCCCAAAGGGTTTGTTTCTTTCGGGAAAAGTTGAAATGTTAATTTCAAATACTTTTTACAGAATTGTTTTACAGATATCAATTAAAAATGTTTTAGATGATATACTTATACAATACTTAATAATGAAGTTTCAACCATATATTGAGCATTTTTTCCCAAAAAAGTTGGATTCCACTCTGGAAAAACTGAAAATTTTTAAGTTTGTGATAAAAAAAATGTGTTCAGAAACATATTACAGTTACTTTGCAATGCTTTTTCTTTAGGTATTTAATGTCACACATGAAAAAATTTAACTTAAAAATGTAAGCTTCAAGTGATTAACTAATTTTGATGCAGTACATCTAAGTTTCACTTGCTATTTTTCTACATAAACAAAAATGTTCATTCAAAATTGTATTAATGAACACAGAACAGTTGGACAGTTAGGATAAATTTGATAATTTTATAAACAATTATTAAATCCACTGCTTTAAAAATTAAATTTGAACCATATAATATAACCCACGTTTTTATGAAATGGGTTTATTTTTACTTCAGAAATTGAAATTTTATTTTGGAAGTAATATAATAAAATAATTTTTCATGATTAATTTATAACATTTTTTATTTTACTAATGATTTATTTTAATCTAAATCAATGGCAAGGACAGTTAGGATAAATTTGATAATTTTATAAACAATTATTAAATCCACTGCTTTAAAAATTAAATTTGAACCATATAATATAACCCACGTTTTTATGAAATGGGTTTATTTTTACTTCAGAAAGTGAAATTTTATTTCGGAAGTAATATAATAAAATAATTTTTCATGATTAATTTATAACATTTTTTATTTTACTAATGATTTATTTTAATCTAAATCAATGGCAAGCGCGCGGTCAAAACTAGTCAGAACAGCGAATATAATATTCAGAGTGAGCGGAATGAAAAAAACGCGAAAGCACGCGTCGCTCTCCGCGTGGTTGCCAGAAAATCATACACCGCCAGCCGCTCTCCCCAAATATTGCCAAGCCGTCCCAACTCGGGGGCACTTTTGCGAATACGCCTCCGGGTGATGACGTCAGACGTGGGTGAAAATTGCCATGTTAAGTCTATGGAGTGACGTCAAAGATGAGTGAAAGTTATGACGTTGCACAGCCGAGTTGGGAGGCCTTTATATAGAGGGTCTTGGTGAAACGCAATTTTTGGGTAAATTTGAGTTTTTCTCACAGACAAAAAAAATTAAAATATCATTGTCGGAGGGACTTATCCATTATTACGCCACTATCTGAACGTGTTGATTTGCGTAAAACACTCTGGTAAAAACGTTATATCAATCCATGTATCCAATCATTTTCTAATCTATTCGAAAGATTCCATATAAAAAATTTCAAGCCATTATTTTACTCTTTTTTTAATATTTTAGTGTACCTAACTGACATAGAGGGCGCTGTTTCAACACAAACATCATTTTTTCCTGTATCGTTTCATATCGATTACCGAATCAATAATACGATTCAATATGGAACTCTGCGCAAGTTGATGTTAAATTTGGCGCCCAGTGCGGTTGATGTGCCGACAGACAGTTGCAGTAGTATTATAAAAAACTGTCTAACTTTCTGTTGTGTTAATTTTCTAATTCTGTATCCTCTATGTATTTTAAACATGTTCGTCATTACAAACGCCATCCCACTGTGAGAAGATCCAAGCGGAGAGTAACCTTGACTAATTTTGATGCCATACTCCGATGTTATGCTGTGATCGTCAAAATGGCGCGCCTAAGGTTCCCAGGTCGGCCTGGGCAAAGAATCGGAAGAAATTATGTATCATTTGTATATGATGACTTGAAATTAAACGCCGAAACATGCGGTTTAACTCAAAGCAAGATCGAATCGGGGCTGAAACTCTTCTACGATCTGATGGGATACTCTGATGAGGTAAATAGTGTTTTCCTGTTGTGATCCTTTTTTAAGTACTAATGTCAATCTAAAATCGGTTGTAGCTGTTAATTTTAGTTCAATATTTACTTATTACAATCATTCAATTCTCCCTTCTACTCTTCAATTACCATTGGTACAAGTAATGTCAGTTTTATGATGGTATCCTTATGTCCCACTACCTACAAAAGCGCAATATTTGGATCTCGGATTTCATTGCGATATAACTTTCATTTTTGATATAAAAATCATAAGTGTGTGTAAGATAAGGGGAGTTTTTATTACCTGAATTTATTAGTGATCTGAACCTATTGTTTCTATTATGTTTTGTTCCGTTTACCAGTGATGCAATTGTATTGAAATTTGCCTCTATTGTGCTAGTAGTTATTGTCATCATATATCATACCTTCATACCTATTAATTAATCTATCTTTTATTGGAAAGTTTAATTCTAGTGATGAGTTTGTTTATTAAAGATGTGTGTGTTTTGTTTTGTGCATTAATTAAACTTTTAAGTCACTATCTTTCTCAAGGTCTATGTTCTCATGCTAATATTTCTCTGATTAAGTCATTCTAATAATGAATGCCTTTAAATTCTATTTGTAAACAACTTAACAACTTTTCTTATTTTAATACTAGTTGTGGGTTTCTTATAAATAGCATTTGCTTACTACAAATTATCTTTACCCTAAGTTTCAATTGGTAGGTAATGTGTCAAAGAGCTTCCGTGTTTAATATTGCAAGTTAACGTTTATATAAGTCAATTTCGCTCCTTTCAACTATAGAATACACTAAGATAAGTGTAATTTTTTATTGAAATATCTTTGGTCAAGTTTGCTTTAAATTTTGAAGTTAGGGTGCAATATTCGAGCCAATCTCTGAATTATTAGGAAAACTCCATTATCTACTACTTCATAAAGTTGTTTTGGTTGCCAGAATTAGAATTAATTTGCTAAAATTTCTTGAGTATTAATATTACCAAATATCATAGACTGAATCTGACAGTCAATGGACAATATGTGTACAGGGGTTCATCCTCATCCAGGTTTCTCTTCAAGAGTCATATTTTATGAATTTTGTGAAAATAAAAGGCTTATAGTACAACCATACAGGGTTAGCAAAAAACCGGGTTTTTTTAAAAAAACCAAAAAAACCGGGTTTATTTGGTTTTTTTAAACCAGGTTTTTTTGGTTTAAACCAAGTTTTTTTAGAATTTTGTTTATCAGAATAAGTTATTTTAGCATTGATGTTTGAAATTGAGTTGTAAATGAGACATTTATTTCAGGGGTTGTTTATAATGGATTAATGATTTGTATATTTCAATTAAATAATTAAAATTAAATTAATTTGTTTTAAAAATAATTTTTGTTTCTAAAATATTCCAATTTGAATATCTAATATTATTGTAGTGAATAAAAATCAATGTTAATTTATCTTGGATAAATGGTTGAAATAATCAAATTATTTATCTTAATTATATGGATTAATTTATGAACTTAAAAAATTTCTTTAGAAAGAGAAAATTTTATTTTTTAAATGAGAAGTAAAAGTGAAATGTAAACAACTAATGTTAATTGAAATTGGATAATTGATAAAGATAATTAATTTGATTAATTATTAAATGGTAAAATAATCAAAATTAATTATATGGATTATTTATGAACTTAAATTTTCTCTTTCTAAAGAAATTTCTTAACTTTTTTAATAAATAAAAGGGAAATGTAAGCAACTAATGTTAATTGAAATTGGATAAATGCAGGGATGCAGAATATGTCCGATCCGGCGATCTAAGATCGGGGGAAATTTTAGCCATCTGGGGAAATTTTGTGGAAAAGTATACTATTGAATTGACTGTCACTACTTTTAAAAAGATTTCTGATACAGACGATAATTCCGAATTTTTGATGGTCTTTATCATTTTTTTAAATTTTGGGGAAATTTTTGTATGGATTGGGGGAAATCTTGAAAGTAAAAACATTTTCTGCATCCCTGGATAAATGATTGAGATAATTAATCCGATTAAGGAAATTAACGGTTTTTATTAATTTACTAAAAAAACTAACTGGTTTTTATGACTGACAAATAAGACAAATTGGTTTTATTAATTAATTAAAATCCAAGCCATATTTTATCAGTGAAAAACAGATAACTTTTGTGTATGTTTAGTTACTCTTTGAAATAATGCTTCATTTTAAAGGAAATTAATATATGAACTATCTCTTGCAAAATATAATAAGTTTAACTTAAGCATTTAAGGTTAAGTTTAGAGAGAATTCAATAATTAAAACCATTAAATTAAAAGATTTCTGATTTTTAATCACCTTAAAATATCAAATTTTTATAAATCTGACCTTTTAATTTTGTGCAAAAGATTATACTTAATAACACTTTCTTTAAAAAATCCTGAAAATATTTTATAATTTCTAAAAAAACCAAAAAAACCAAGTGGTTTTTTTGGTAAAAAAACATGGTTTTAAACCAAATGGTTTAAACCGGCATACTTGTATAATATACACGAACGCGCGAACGGCGTTCGCAGAAAATTTTGCCCTCTGCAGAAAAACTACAAAAAAATTTTTTCTTTTCAGAAATTTTTCTGCAGAATTTATTTTTGATCGATAAATTTTTCTTATGTTTTTCGCCAAATGCTTCCATCCGCGGAATCGCGATTTTAGGAAGAATCGGAATTGCGAAAGTCGGGAAATCGCAACTTCTCCCGTTAGTTCCGTTTTTGCTCACGGAGTTTACCGTTTCATCCGCGATGCTTTCTTGGACGGCCGCGGACGTTAAGGTGAAGTCGGCTTCGTATCGGGTTGTTATTGCGATGTAGAAAAAACAACTTTACCGTAGTTAGAAGCCAACAAGTCCAGAAGTTTAAAAAATAGCGATTTTTCGCGAAAGTTCCGTTTTTCTGGCTTATAAGGTTTTTCTAAGTTGCAAAATTTTTGAAAGGCTACTTTGAGAAGCAACTTAAGAAAATAATTCAGTTTTTTTCAATCGTGTTAGATTATAACCTGTATTACATATCTGATATGATTTGAGATTCTAATAATACTTTTAAAAATTCATTTGACTTTTTTCTTCACTTAGCAAAAATTTTATTGGTAAAAAAATTCAGTAATTTAATTATAGTTAAAGTAATCAATAAATTATCCTAGTATTTAACTGATTTCCTAAATTTTCATCTGATTTTAATTGCGTTTTGGTTATTTTCAAACAAATGAAGATAACGTGAAATATGTATCTTTCTTTGTTTAAAGATATTTTTATCTAGACTATCAATATTAATGACTAGTTTAATGCCAGTTTAAAGTTCTTAAAATCTTCCCGAGTGTAACCCAGTAAAATTAAAATTTTTCTTGTTAAAATTATGTTTCACACATTAAACAAAATTATACATAACTAAGCTCACGCGCTTTTTCCTCTTTTTTCATGTTTAGATAAACGCATCCCTGCAATTTGGGTAATTCTGTAATAAGGGTTTTTTTAGAGATAGATAATTAAAAATGTGTAAATCCTTGCAGAAAATTTTTAGGAAAAAATTTAAGTTCGCAGAAAGGTTTTTATTTTATACAAGTATGTAAACCGGCCAACCCTGCAACCACAGCATTTATAATTTTTGGAAAGGGCCCAAAATTAGAAAAATTTATACCAAAAATCGGGTGCATCTAGAAAGAAATTGGGGCCGAAAACGGCCCCTTCACAAAATTCCGACCCTCAAAAACGGCCCCTTCACAAAATTCCGACCCTCAAAAACGGCCCCTTCACAAAATTCCGATCCTCAAAAACGGCCCCTTCACAAAATTCCGACCCTCAAAAACGGCCCCTTCACAAAATTCCGATCCTCAAAAACGGACTTTAATCAAGCTATACGCACTCTCTAAGTGCAATTTTATTAAGGAAAATAATATATTTAGAGAAATCAGACCTTATTTTAGAATGAAAAATTATTTTTCACAAAATTCAATTCCATTTTTCATAAAATTCAATTCCGTTTTTCACAAAATTCAATTCCGTTTTTCACAAAATTCCCAAAAACGGCCCCTGGCAAAAAATTCTGGATGAACCCCTGAAAATGAAAGAAACACTCCATGGAAACAATAAACCCCTTTTGATCTTGGGGATTTAGTGACCCCTGGATAGAAATCAAAAAGTGTTATTTTTTTAAATTTGAAGTTCGGGGAATAACTATATTAATTACATTTAGACATGGAAATGGCTGGGGGAGGGGAATGGAAACTTTTTGGGGGCTTTCCCGGGTTTATTTCTTTCTCAAATAATTTTTCCTCCACCAAAAGGTTAATTCTATGGAAAAATAGGTCTGATTAAGAACCCTTCGCAAAATTTAAATTTCTAAATAGGCTACTAAAGTTCAAAGAACAAAACTGGTTTGAAAATGGTTCTAAGCATGTGCTTTCCAAAAGTTATGAAGTTATTAGTTACCTACTATTTCACTAAATTCTTTGCAAATTTTCACATAATCCCAAAACAAGACCCTGGCAGATAAACCTCTGCTCTGAATATTCTCAGAAAAAATGGAACTTTTTAAGTTTGGAATTAAAAAATGTATTTTAGTTACATTACAATGAGGGTTTCTTTAAATTGTTTTTATTTTAAACCACAATTGAAAACATTTAACTTAGAAAAATATAAGCTGCAAGTGATATTACCAATTTCACTGCCTACATCAAAATAGTACTATTTACTTTTTCTACATAAAACTAAAACGTTAGTGCAAAATTATTAGTGAACATGAACACAGAAGAAATGCTTTTTGTCAGGGCAGCAGAATTTGCCCGAACATGGATTTGGGAAAATTCTGGCAGCTCTGGGGAAACTGTTGTCCAAGTTTATAAAGAAAAAAAACCTCTAGAAACAATATCATGCATTCCAAATTCTATGGAAATAAGTTGAAAACTATGGAATTACGGATATACAAAAAACCGTTCAATGCAAAAACCGTTCAATAAAAAACAAACAAATTTATTACATGTGTAAAGCTATGAGTTTTTTTGTTTTTTGAACCGTTTTCGCCTGAACGGTTTTTGCATTGAACGTTTTTTTCGCGACACCGGAATTACGGACGTATAAAGAGGAAAACTACAGATATGTGCTGAATAAGTAAGATTCCTTGATGAATACCTGAAAGTTGGTTTTTCCTTGTGTTTTGTTTGATATGGAGAAAAAACAACGTATCCGTGACGGGATTGGGGATTCCAACTGAAAATTGTGTGTTATCATGTATATTGACATCAAAAGTTTATTTTGACATCAAAAATTTCTTTTCTTTCTTTCCTAAGAAAGTACATGTTTTTTTTTTGAGCAAAAGGGATATTTTCTTCTGAAGTGTCTGATATGGGAGTTTTAATAAACATTTACCTTTTAGACTTCTGGTGGCAGGCCGAAATCCAAGGCAACAATTTAAGGCAAACTAAGTCCATGTAGTGTGACATCATCGTACATGGAATTCTTAGCGTATTCGCGCACTTTTTTTGAAAAAGAGGATTTTTTTAGCAACCGAAAAATTTCTCAATCGGCCTGAAATCTTTTTTTGCAAGAAGGGAATCGATTAAAAAATCATGCAACTACCTTATTACCAAATTCTATAATTTTTAAGTTTAAGAAAATTTTGTGAAGTTTAGACCTGGCCATTTTGTGATTTGTGTCCCCTGTTAAGTTAGTAGTTAGGTGTCTAGCTTTGATGATTAGAATAATCTAAGCAATTTTCCCCTCAATATTTTATTTATTTTTAAAAATATTTTTCATTTAATATTGCATATAAAGTTATGATAGGAGATTCCTCTACATTGCATTTTTGGCACTAGTGAAATGGATTTGTCTTTACATTGATAAGGCACATTGACACTTGTATTCTACGCAATTGAGTTTATCCTGTTGTAAACCGTACTAAATATGATTTCTGGTTTCACCTTGTACAAAACTTCATATTCTTATCAATTTAGTTACCTTACACAGTGTTCTTGGTGACTGTTTGGCGAGCACTTTTCATGGAAAAGATTGATTTAGGAAATGGATTTAGTTTGCACAGTTTAACCCTTTATTTACCGACGGTACTTACAAGTACCGCCAACTTTAAAATTACATAGAATAACCATCCTTGCGAATATATTGACAATAATTTGCAGGAACACTCTTTCAGTTATCCTCTTCCAGGATAAAAAGCAGCGAATGTTCTATGATGAGTATTTTAGTGGGAAATGCGAATAGATTTAACTGAAGTTGTAAGTTTAGCTGCCATTTCGATCGGATTCACATGATTGTCATGTTCCCACAAAAAAGTAGTTTAAGTCAAAAGTTAAGTGTATTATTTTTAAGACTTTTTACTGCGATAAAAAAGCTATATTTTTCTTGTATTGTGAGAATATTTTAGCACTCCGTGTACTGACAGTACCCAAAAGTATCAATTTATTTAATGGGTTCTAGCGGATTCAATTTTCCAAAGATGATTATTTTTTATGTACATTCCTTAATTTTCAATTTAGTGACTCAAAAAAAGTATTTGCACAAAAAAAATTGCAGCGAATCTCATAATGTGGTAAATAAAGGGTTAACTCTTAAAATATTTTATTTTAAGTTGATATTTCACTCCTTTCTCCATGGGAATTATGTGAACTAATCTCTTTCATTCTTTGCAGGAAGAGTTTGATGGGTTCACCGCTGAAGACCTTGCCGAAGCAGAAGCTACTCTTGCTGCCAAATTGAAGCAAAAACAAGCCTTGGAGCGGCTCTTGGCATCGGAAGTATCTTCGCCCTCTGCATCCGAAGTAGACAAGCTGTTCACGTCTTCCGATTCCTCCGACGACACTTCGACCACCTCTTCTTCGGTGCGGCGATGCCGAGGAATGCGAGACATCGCTCGCAAGTCCTACGACAAGATGATCAAGGAAGGCTTGCAGAAACCGAGCGCAGTCGCCGTCGACAAACCGCCGTCGGTCAAATCAAAGAACCCCGTGAAACAGAATGTGGTGGAGAAGACCCAGTCGTCCTCCGATACCAGGACAGCCAATGCCGTCGAGGCAACTAAAAAAGACGTAGCCAATTCCAACCAGTGCGTGCAAGAAGCAGCGCCGGTGAAGAAATCTATCGTCAGACGCTTGTTGGAGAAAGCGCAACATCAAGTGAAGACGCGGCGGCGGCGCAGGAGAAGCATGCGACCCAATGTGAAAAAGAAATACAGAGCTAAATTCATGTATTCCCCCGCTTCGAAATACACCAAGTTGAGGCAAAAGCTCCCCACCATTCTTGAAAGCCCTTCTTCCTGCAAAGACAAGATTGATGGGAAGAAGCCGCCGCCTCTCAAGGCCGCCTCCAATAATAATAAAGGTGTAGTTTGTTACGACAGTAGCAATTCGGTTCTGTCCAAAGGAGAGGTGAACCCGAAATCGAAGCGCCCGTTCAGGAGTCGCAAGAGGTTCGTGCTGCCATCTATGAGCGCCCGCTCCTCCAGGAAGATCATTCCTCGCAAGCGGTATATGGATGACTTCGAGGTATCGGGCAGGAGAAAGGCGGCCTTGGACGAAGACAGTCAGTGTTCGAGGTCGTCGCTCAGCGGCAGCTCGGAAACGATATCGGCGATGGACGGCGGGAGCAGCCCGGAAGACTCGCAGCAGGAGGACTGTCGGCAGTCCAACAAGAAACTGCAGAAGAAGGTCGGCCTGCTCGAGAGACCGCTGGTGGTCGAAGGGAAGCGACCCTGGAAGCCCAGTCTCAAGGTGCAGATGAAGCTGTCGCAGATGAACTACGACCACCCCTTCTCCCTGAAGGAGGGAGACGACAGTACGTCCTCGGGCTCCTTCAAGGACATCATCAAGCCGGACATGGTGAGCCGGTACGCCGAGAAGATGGCGCGGAAGCCGAAGGAGAAGCCGTCCGTCGTCGAGGACAAGAGCTCCGAGGATTCGGACGACGAGAAGCCAGGGGACAAGTTGGAGAAGGTGGCGGCCAAGATCGAGAAGCTGCTCAAGTCGCAGTGGGAGGGGCGCCTGAAGGACCCCCTGCAGCCCCCTCCTGACTTTGGGTCGGTGGCCCAGTGGAGGAATGACCAGCAGAGCATGGTTCGTATGGTGTGCTTAAAAAGTGCTTACTTTTTGAATTCGTTAAGTACTTAGTTAAAGGGTTCATCCAAAGACACGGTGGCGATCAGATCAGGGTTTGTACACGACCTTGAAAGTCCTTGAATTTATCGTTGTCAAGGCCTTGAAAAAGCGTATTTTAACTTATAGCCTTGAGAATCCTTGAATTTTAACTGACTCATTTTTTTGGCTCTAGAGACTGTGAGATTGGATATTCAGGGATGCCAACTGTTCCGGATTTTGCAGAATCATTTCCGCAATTTCGGATAAAGCTAGTAAAACTACGCTAATTATATTTTAAAGACAATGTATTAAATATTTCTTCTCAATTCTCTGTAGCCACCCTGAAAGATCAAAAGTAAATTAAATATTGTTTTCAGAATGTGTTTTTATCCTTTTAGAATGGAATTTGGCAGTTTTGGATCATTTTAAAAGTGATAAATGCTGTTGTACTACAAAAGAGGGTTTGTACGTGGCCTTGAAAGTCCTTGAATTTCGAAATTTCGTTTTCAAGGCCTTTTGATAAGCCTTGAAAAAGCATATTTTACCCTATTAGCCTTGAGAATTTTTGAATTTTAACTGAGCCTCAATTTTTTGGCTCTAGAGACTATGCAGAACAGGGGTCGATCCAGGCGAAAATTGGGGCCGTTTTGCGGCCCCTTCACAAAAATTAGCTTCGATAAAACGGCCCCTTCACAAAAATAAACTTCGGTAGAACGGCCCCTTTACAAAAATAAACTTCGTAAAATCGGCCCTTTCACAAAATTTCAAGTGCCAAAAAATTGCCACTTTCAAATTTCAAACGAAGCCCTTCAAATATTCTCTGAAACGTACGCGATTCTTAGGTTGAGAAAGAACCATACAAACCATAGATCGACGAAAACCGCAGTTTGCGTTTTCCATCCGGCAACACTATGCGCTGCAATGATTGACGGAAAAATATATTTTTCACAAAAAAACACAATTTTCACAAAAATAATTTCATTTTCACAAAAATTATGAAAAACAGGCCCCAAAAATTAAAACCTGGATCGACCCCTGCAGAAAAAACAATGTATATCTATGAGGGGAGTAGGGATTTTCATGAAAAATCACGCTCTTGTTTAATCCCAACAATGTCTTTGTCCTTTTTGAGAAATTTGGATGAAAATATGGAGCCTTTTTTGGGGGAAATTTTGGACAAAATTAATTGTGTTCTGGGGAATATTGGGATCTGGAACATTTTCTACACCGCTGCTGCTCAAATCTTCTCATATGTCCTTTGAAAGTCCTTATAAAGTGGGGTCGTTAAAATAGAGTACGCAAACACCTAAGGGGGGAGGGGGTTTGCTCTTTGCTTATTTTTTCTGACAAGGGGGAGGGGGGATATGAGTGATGCTTGCATAAGATACTGCATTTTCAAAAATATCTTGTTTCCTGCATAAACAATTCCAAAACTCAACCAAAAACAAATTTAACGAAAAATTGGATTAGGAAATCTGACAAAAGCACTTTTTTCTGGGTATGGATATGGACCCCCAAACATTTTGAAATTTTAACCCCGAAAAGTAGTGTTTCGACTAATTTTTGCATCCTTATGGGGGATTTACACCACTACTGCAAAAACAACATAAGCGACATTTTCGTAGTACTGGCAAAAGATGGCGCAGCAATAGCCAGCGACATTTTCGGTTTTCTGGGATCTCGCAGGTGTTAGTTGCTCGCTTATCCTACAGTCCCTTTCTAAGTGACTTCATGCCAGAAAGAATATTAAAAATTTAATTTGAAAACAAAATATCAAGCCCATATATTCACAAGTAGCCGAAATAATTAACTGAGGCTGAAAAAAAATTTTTTTTCGCTGTTGAAGTACTTGTGAATTTTGTCATTTTAACTAGATAGCGGCACATATGCTAAGTCAAAAGGCAGGCTTCTAGTGACTAGGATTTCATTACTTAGTTTACTCAATTAATCGGAACACTCTGGTTATGCAACAGCCCTGGAATTTCAAGGAAACACGAAATTGATATTAGAAGATAATTTTTACATTTCTACTTGAGAAATTCAGACATCCCGAAACTTAATATTTCCGTATCACCTCAAGAAAATGGCCGCCCAGTGATCGCAGTTATGTCGCTGATGTCTCAGCGATCGTTTTCAAGGCCTCCTATTGGTTCTTTTGAAAAAAAAATTTGCGGCTCTTGTCGCAAATCGCTGATGTCGCTTTTGCAGCAGTGGTGTAAATCCGCCATTAGGGTTACACCCAAAAAGGACAGCTCCTTGTATAAGTCACCTAATTTTCAAGGAGAAAAAAACTACTTAATAAAGGGTATGTCAAAATTTCCAAAAAGGGATGTTTTTTGTCAAAAAGGGATGTCCAGTTTCTTACGTAATTATGGTGGGGTTTGAGGTTTACTAATCTTTGCTGACAAGAAGGAAGGGGGTTAAAAATGACCAAAAAAGTGCTTGTGTGATATTATGCCCCAGTGCTTAATTTTCTTCTTTAAACTTCAGCGGACGTCTAGCCAGAGGAGGACCAAGAGCATCATCCGCAAGGCCCGGCTTCAGCTGAAAAAGAGGAATCTGAATCTCAGGACGCGCAAGACAGACTTGGACAATGCGATGGCAGACGGGAAGGAAAAGAGTGCGGAACCGGTGTATTTCGATAGAATTTGCGGGTTTGTTCCAGAAGTACCCGCACCAGAGGTTAATGTGCCTTTTAAAGACTCAGTGTGTAAGTTATTTTTGAATTTAAGGAATTTCTTTTCAGGGGTTCATCTAGGGAGAAAATAGGTCCATTTAAGGCAGGGTTGGCAAAAACCCGGGTTTTTTTGAAAAAACCCAAGTGGGTTGGGTTTTTTCGGGTTTTTTCAATAAAACCCTTAAAAAACCCATACAAAACTGGGTTTTTTCGGAAAAAGTGTGGGTTTTTTCAAAATTAAGTGGTTTTCTCCTACAAAGTAAGTGGGTTTTTTCAAATTTTAGTGAGTTCTTTCTATGTTAAATGTGTTCTGTAAAAATAATGTCAGTTTTTCCACAGTTAAGTGGGTTTTTTCAAAGTTTTTATACTTTCAAAAAACCCACTGAATTGTATAACACCCCTTATTTACTGAAACCTGTTTTAAATTTTGAAAACCCCACTTAAATTTAAAAAATATCCTAAACTTTAAAAAAACCCTTTCAATGTTGAAAGAAATTTATTCAACTTTGAAAAAACCCACTGAAATTTTTTTTTAAATCTTCCTTATTTTTTATATCTAGTTTGAACTTTAAACGTCCTAAATTTTGAAAAAACCCCATTCAATAATGGAAAAACCCACTGAATAATGAAAGAACCTATTTAACTTTAACTTTGAAAAAAGCTCCCTGAAATTGAAAAAACACCATTTAATTTTTAAAACCTAGTTTAAATTTTGAAAAAACCCATTAAAATTTTAAAAATATCCTAAATTTTGAAGGAACTGCCAAAATCTCGATTTTTCTTGAAAAAACCCAAAAATGGGTCCAAAATGTGGTTTTTTTCACATGGGTTTTTTTGAAAAAACCCATTGGGTCCAACCCAATTGGGTCCAATCCAGCCAACCCTGATTTAAGGACACTTCACAAAATTATAAACAAAAAAAGAAACATTTGAACAACATTTTGAAAATTTTCAAAATGTGTTCATATAATTTAAATGGAATTTGTGCTGGCTTTTGGGCCCATTTTAAAAGCTACAAATGCTGCGGTTGTTACTACAAGTGCTTCGTTTTCACAAAATTCATTTATTTTTCACAAAATGTCTTTTAATTTTTCACGAGATACCTAAAACAGGACCCTGGCAAAAACCTAGATGAACCCCTGATAGTGCAAATTGATGTTTTTAAGCTTTGAGTGTCATCATTACAGTGTCAGTTGGCAGGTTCTTCTTACCAAATTTTTCTCTTTTCTATGAAATAAATAAAAATAAAAAGTCCTTTAATAATAATGCAAATTTCTCAAACTGTAATATTTGAAGATAAATATATTTAAAAAAAAATATTATTACTGCAAAATAATATTGAGCAAGTTAAATGAAAGAAATCAAAACTCACACCCAAGCAGGTTTTTTTTAAATATAAAATTTTGTTACAATTACTTCAAATTTTTGCCATTTCTTATAAATATGTATCAAACTTACCTTACCTGCTTTTGCTCATTACATACACTCCAACTTCTACGGAATTTCCGTAGTTGCTACGGAAATAGAGTGGAAACTACGGAGTTACGGATAGATACAGAAAACTACGGATCATCCGGCGGCCCGCGAACAAATTTGGGTTTTTTCAGATAATCCATACTTTTTTAAGTTAAATCAGTGTGTTCCGATTCTCCCGCGACTGCTTCTTGAACGGCCAACGGTGCCAATTCAAGTTGGCTTCTTCTTGCGTTGTTATTGCGATGTAGAGAAAGCAACTTTACCGTGGTAAAAACCTGAATTCGGAAAGTAGCGATTTTTGGCGTAACTTCAGTTTTTCCGCGAGTATGGATTATTATCTTAATATTTAACATCTTTTATGCTTGCTAAATGTGCTTTTCTAAAAATACATTATGGAAAACCTAAATAATGAATTAAGGGCTTGTTTACTGCTTTAAAATGTTGGATAATTTTTAATAAATTGTTAATTATAATTGTCAGAAAGAAGTCATTTTGATTAAAAAGCTATTTATTTCTGTACAGCAACACATATATATACATAACGATATAGTTAAAATCACAGTTACACAAAACATTACATTTAAACAAAGATACAGACTAACACATTAATAGTACAGACACAATACCCGACACCCTCTCTTCCAGCTAAAACTTACACATTTCATCTTGAGATTCCGTAGCGTTCCGGCTCTCGCACAACTCTCCCACATCTCGTTCTGTACGGCTGAACCGATCCCCGAGCACCAGCAACATTAGAAATAGGGGGGAGAGGAACAGGGGACAGAGAGCCATTAGTGGGATCCGTATCAGCATGATTGAATTTATACTGATCGTAATCCAACTTCTGAGAAAACTCAGATTGGGAAGGAATCAGATGTTTTCTATTCCTTACTAAAATCCTACCTGCCTCATTTTGTACCTTAAACGATCGAGGATTGCTTCCACGATCCACAATACGTCCTTTCTCCCAAGTCCCCCTTCCAAAGTCCCTGATTCTAACAGTATCGCCCACCCTTAAAGTCCCTAAACCCCTAGCCGACTTATCGTAGTGATATTTCTGGACCCCCTGGCGTTCCACCAACCTATTCTTTACATCAACAAAAATCTGCGGATTTAACAGATTCCTAGAAATTGGTAATTTAGTTTTTAATCTGCGGTTGAACATTAGTTGACCCGGAGACAAATCCAGCCCAGCGATAGGAGTATTTCTGTATTCCATCAAACTAACTCTGTAATCCTTAGAGATGGGAATGGCCGGAAAAAAACCGGAAACTTTGGGAAAAAAACCGGTTTTTTTCCAGTTTTTTTCCGAAGGGTTTATTTCTTTCCGGAAAAATTGAAAATGTTAATTTAAAATACTTTATTTAGAATATATTTTATAACCGATTTTTATATATTTTATAACCAATATCAATTAAAATATTATTTAGATGATAATCTTATAAAATAAAGTAAAGAATTAAGTTTTAACCATATAATAAGCATTTTTTTCCCAAAAAAGTTGGATTCCACTCGGGAAAAATTGAAAATTTTTAAGTTTGTATGCATTTAAAAATTTTCTACATTCACATTCTAATGTTTTCTCATTTGATATTTTTTATACTCAATATTTCGCATGAAAACACAAATTTGGAAAAAGTAAGCTGCAAGATAAATTATTTTAACCCCCAAGTGTTATTTATTTTACTCTCTAAAAAAAATAATTATGCAATGCAAATTAATATCTATAATACCAATTTGGATTAGAAGAAATTTAAATTTGGTATTCTTATATATTAATCATAAAATGCAGCACTTTATAAATATTTTAACCATTAAATCAGATTGTCTAACAATCATAAGCATATGAAATGACTTACTTTACTAATACTTCCAGTTTCTCTGCTTTATCTGAATTTCAAAAAAAATTTAGATCAGATTTCAAAGTTTGGGATTATTGGAGGCTTTTTACGGGGTTGCTTAAAAATATTATTGGTGTATGAGTCTTTATTGAACAATGAACACATTAATATCATGAAAATTAAATAAAAAAATAAGTTACAAAAATATATAAACAAAACATTGAACGATTTTTTAATTTTTTCATATAATGACTTTTTAATTGGCAGAATGTAATTAAAACTTCTCAACCTTTCTAAGAAAACATGATTGCAATGATTACGTGCAAAAAGTTAGGATCAATTATGTATATTGATGTTAGATATTATAGCAAACATCTGTTATTTGTTATTGGATCACGTATACAAAATTAATTAATCAAAAGTACTTTATGTTTAATAGATAAATATTACATTAATGTTATTTATTACAATCACATGCTTTATATTTATATTGCATATATTATTTTATAGTTATAAAAACTGCAGTTTTTTTAGTTTTAAAATTACTCGTAAAATGCTGCATATTTTTATTTCGGAAGAATTATTTTTAATTAATTTTTAATGATTTAATAACTTATAATATATAATGATTAATGATTTTTTATACAACGAATGATTATTTAGCTTCTAATAAAATATGTATTCAAAAACCGCTCTTTTCTAAGCAAAAAGGTCAATTTTTCCGACTTTTCCAATTTTTCCGGAAAAAAACCGGTTTTTTTCCTGTTTTTTTCCGCCTTCCCAAAATTTCCGGAAATTTTCCATCTCTAGTAATCCTTACCCTCTTCTAAGGCTTTTCGAAACATCAGCTTTACAATGCCCACACATCTTTCTGCCAGTCCGTTACTCTGAGGGAATCTAGGGGATACAAAGACACAGTTAAAATTCCACTCAGAAGCAAATTCACGAAATACTAAGCTGTTAAAGGGTATATTGTCCGATACCAACTCATCCACCACTCCAAATCTAGAGAATACATCCTTCAATTTACAAACAATTTCATTAGCCGATTTCGGGCTAATGTGATATACCTCAATCCATTTTGAATAGTAATCCATACCTGCCAACCGTTCCGATTAAATCGTATTTGTTCCGATTTTTCACTGTTGTTCCGAAAATACGATTTCAGTACCAAATGTTCCGTTTTTACGTCCCCCTGTCCCGCCATTTTCGACCTACTCGAATTGTTTAATAATAAGGCGTTTAGTCTTAGTGAAAGGGTGTTAAGTCTAGTTCGTAAGAACAAGACTGACTCTCAGAGTTCCATGGACTCTGATACTCTACAGGCATTGCTAGCTGCGAAAATAGTAATTCTGATCCATGCTATAATAAATCTTTCAGTGCTGACCTATTAAAAAGGGCAAAATCAGCTACTTTTGTAGCACTTAATAAAGATTAATTTTTCTATTTTCCAAACAATGTTTGCTTATTTCACTGTTTCAATTTATTAGTACTAAGTATTTTTAAATCTTTCTGAGTTATTATGTATGAAATTCCCAGTGTTTGACATCTACTTGAGTCATTTTTGTTATTCTATTTGCAGAAATTTAAACCCAGATAAAAGGAAAAAAAAATTAACTTTATTATATCCTGGTATAAATGTTGATAATTATTAGTCAGAATATAAAGGTATATAAAACACTTAGTCCTCTTAATAGCCATAAGGTACCTTAGATAAGAGATAAAAGTTATGAATTTTAATAATACCCTTTAACACATTCAAAATGTGTCGTGCGTGTTGTTCCTATTTCTGTTTCTGAAATGTTGGCAGGTATGGTAATCCATCAGACACAGATACGATTTGCCACCAAAATCCATGATGTCAGCAGCAACCCTTTGGAATGGTCTGTCAGGCACTGGGTGAGGCATCAAAGGCTGCTTACAATTGGAACTTCGAAATTTTTCGCAAATCTCACATCGCGACACAACATTTTCAATGTCGCTAGACATTCCGGGCCAGTACAAGATTTCACGGGCTCTCTGCTTACATTTAATAATTCCGAAATGTGCCTCGTGTATAAGTTCCAGCATAGGCTTTCTCAAGTTTTTAGGCACAACAATTTTGTCATCATAGAAAAGCAGTCCCTCGTTCATATATAAATTATCTTTAATTTTATAAAACGGACGCGCACCCGAGGGAATTTTATTCATAGCCGGGAACCCCTCACACAGATACCGACAGACCAAACTCAAATCGACATCTTTTTCAGTTTCTTTTACAAATTCAAATTTTCTTTTTTCACTCATCGGTACGTACTTTACAACATTATGCACCACGTTCAACATTTCCAAATCATCATTAATTTCTGTGGAAACATTAAACGATCGGGACAAGGTATCAGCAATAAACATCTGACTCCCAGGAACATAGATTATTTCTAAATTATACTTCAATAATTTCAACACCATTTTTTGCAGTCGACTAGAAATTTTACTCATTGGCTTATTAATAATAGATACCAAAGGACGGTGGTCACTTTGCACAGTTACTTTCCTGCCATAAATATAATTATGAAATTTCTCACAAGAAAAAACGATTGCCAAAAGTTCTTTCTCGATTTGGGCGTAATTTTTCTCAGCACTAGTCAGGCTTCTAGAAACAAATGATACTGGCTGATTATCCTGCATCAGGCAGGAACCCAACCCATCTTTTGAACTATCACATTGTATTATGATATCGCGAGATCCGCTGAAAACACGTAATACTGGTGGGTTTACTAATGCAGACTTAATTGCATTGAAGGCATCTGACTGTTCAGATCCCCACGAGAACTCTGACTTATCTTTGACCAACTCCCTCAATGGAGCTGTCAATTTAGATGCATTAGGCAAAAATTTAGACAGAAAGTTTATCATGCCCAACAAACGTCTAACCTCTGATTTAGTAGTCGGGGTTGGCATGTCTGCGATACCCTTCAGATGACCCGGATTAGCCTTTATTCCCGAATCAGAAATTATATGCCCCATAAACTTCACCTCTCGTTTTTTACACTGGAACTTTTCCGGATTAAACTTTATATTACAACTGCGAGCCCTATCCAAAACTTTCTTGAGAGCATCATCATGATCAGCCTCGTCAGATCCCGTGATGATAAGATCATCAAAATACACATATACACCCCGGATGTCACCAAAAATTCTTTCATTGCGTTTCTGGAACACCTCAGGGGCAGATGCGATCCCAAAAGGCATTCGTTTAATCACTAATTATATCATCTGTAGAGGGAATCAGATGATGCTCTCGCTTTATTACTTTATTTAGATCTCTAGGATCCAAGCACAACCTTAAAGAGCCGTTCGGCTTTTCAACAATGACCAAACTCTGAACCCAATCAGTTGGGCGACCCACTTTTTCGATAACCCCACGTTCTTCCAAATCCTCAAGTGTTTCCCTTAATTTTCCTCGAATCACCTGGGGCACTCTCCTTGGAGGGTGGATCACACCAACCGAATTAGGTTTAAGCTCAATATGATAAGGACTATCCGGAAACTTTCCCAAACCAGTGAAAACATCTCGATACGATGCGAGAATCCCTGACCTAAAGTCTCCCGTTACTTCACAAACCCTCTGAATCAAGTTAAGTCTCTGACAAGCATCCAAACCAAGGATGGGTTTTGAATTTGTGTTTACAATAAAAAAATCTAGGTTTAAATCAAAAGATCCCTCAGAGGAACACTTAAGGGTAGCTATACCTAATGGTTTTATTTTAAAGTTACCGTATGTCACTAATACGACATTTGTACTTTTCATCTCAATTTTAGATATCAAATCCGAGATGGTATTCATGGGAAGAATATTAGCATTTGCTCCCGTATCTAATTTGAAAGATACTTGAAAACCCGCTTTATCCACATAAACAGTTATTATTTTAGACCATTCGCTAGAACTCACCATAGAATCCAGTGCGTCGATATACAAGGGTACTTCATCGGAGGCCTGGACATCAGCAATCCCGCCCGAAGCCGTAATCTCCCTGACATCAAGAGCTCGCGCCCCTATGTGTCGCTCCGCTGGGCATACTGAAGAAAAATGTCCCACGCCATTACAGCGGAAGCAAGATTTTCCATGGGCAGGGCATCCTCCTCGCTGATGACGCCGTCCACAAGATCTGCAGCGGTTAGAGTTTGATAGCCTATCATTGTGTCGAATTCGAGACACGCTGTTCACACTGGTACCCGTCAATCTTGACATGTCCATGATCTGTCGCCTGCTAATCTCGGCAGTTCTGATAAAGTCTGTTGCTCTAGACAGAGACAAATCCGGCTCTCGAAGCAAACGTTCTTGCATGGTAGAATCACGAATCCCAAGCACAACTCTGTCTCTGATTAAACTTTCCCTTTGATCACTAAATTCGCAGGTTGAAGCCAGGTTTTTCAATTCGGTGACAAAACTATCGATCGATTGTCCCTCCTTTTGTGAGCAGCGAAAGAAATTGTATCTCTCATACACTACATTCTTCCTAGGAGAGCAGTGTTCTGAAAATTTCTCTAGAACGTCTTCCAATCGAATCTCCACAGGCGTGGTTCCAGCAGCCGTCGTCGTCGTCGATGTTTTGGAGCACTCAGTTTTCGGAGCCGATTCAGTTTTCAATCCACCAAACCCGAAAGAGTTGTAAATAGACACGCCCTCTTCCCCAATGCAGCTAAGGAATATCGCCACCTTTGTAGCCTCGGGCTTGCCATCCTTCTCCGCAGCCAACATATAATTTGAGAAACTCTGCTTCCAGCGAGCCCAGGCATCGGAAAGGTTTGGACTAGAGAAGTCGAGAACAGCCGGTGGCCGAAAAAACTCCATTTTACGATCGGGGTTCGAGTCCACGTTTTTTTTAAAAAAAAAATTAATTTAAAACATCAATAAAATTTTTAAAAGCCAGGGCATTAACCCCACTTGACACCATGTCAGAAAGAAGTCATTTTGATTAAAAAGCTATTTATTTCTGTACAGCAACACATATATATACATAACGATATAGTTAAAATCACAGTTACACAAAACATTACATTTAAACAAAGATACAGACTAACACATTAATAGTACAGACACAATACCCGACAATAATCAACAAAATTGCATTGTGTTGTTTTTTAAAAAATATATATATTTCACACAGTTCTTTTATGATAATTTTTAAAAAATAGTATTGAATATTGTTTAAAATGTTTATATTGTTATTTAATAACATAATAATTAGCCGTTAATATGGATACGCATTCTGTCGGTAAATGCACTACTGATGAAAGGGTTACAAATGTTGGAGTGTATGGCTTATTAAACCAGACAAATACTAATAAAACCTTAAAATCCCAATAAAACTTTCAAAAAAAACTATTACCCCAAAAACCTGCCTGGGTTGTAGTTTACAGGGATGAGTTTTTTCCGCCCTGTGGCGGAATTCCGCTTTTTTTATTTTTTTGAAAATTAAGAATTCCGCTTTTCAAGGAAATTTCCGCTTTTTGTAATCCTGAAAAAATCCGTTTTTTCGTCTCCTTCTACTTCAGAGAAAAAAACTTCCGCCATCTCCCGGTACTTTGTCTACGGCATTCCTACCTCGCACGCGCATCGGCAATAGGTTCGTATAACGCAGCCTGTAAAGATGGCTTCTTCTCGTTCGTTTACTGTATTATGGAAAAACTTTTTTTCTTGCTGTTTCTAGCATGCAACCTAGAGATGGACGTAACCTTCGGTAAAGTCGGCTCGTATTTGGGTATTGTGGAAAAACTTGAGCCTTTTCATTGAGAGATATTTTGGATGCATAACCTGCGGCCCGCGAACTGATTTGGATTTCTTCAGATAATCCAACTTTTTAAATTTTCCAGATTTCCGAGAAATATTACGAGTTATCGCCTGAAAAATCGCGTTTTTTCGCGTAAGTTTCGTTTTGCTCGCGGAGTATTCCGTATCATCCCGTGACTACTTTCTTGGACGGCCGTGGTGGGCGCCAAATTGAAGTCCGTTTCTTGCATCTCTATTGCGATGTAGAAAAACCAACTTTACAGTGGTCAGAAGCCAGAAAGTCCGGTGTTTTGGATCATATTCTCTGAAAATGTCGAAAAATTGCGATTTTTCGCGAAAGTTCCGTTTTTCCTGTGCCTAGTTGAAGTTCGCTTTTTCTTACGTTCTAATTGCGATGCAGAAAAGCCTAATAGGAGTCAGAGGAGACTAATAGGTCTAGTGAAACATCTCAGATAATTTTTTCCCGATTTTAGTCAGCATTTCTTCAGATTTTACTTTAGGATCTAGATCTTATAAGTTGTACATTTTTAGTGGAAAATCGCTTTGAAGCAACTTTATAAGAAAATAATGGAGTGGTTTTTTTAATCCTTTTAGATCATAATATGTTTAAAAGATCATAATATCATCAGGGGCATATATAAAGGGGCCAGGGGACCCGACCCCTCCTCTAAAAAAATTGGACTATGTGTCCAAAACAAGTTTAAACCCTGTGTTTTAGGGTCAAATTCCCAAAATTTTTCTGGGGAAAAATTCCCCCAGACCCCCTTTTGTGTACATGGAACTCTATTATTCACAACTTTTTTTTATATTGAGTTTAAGAAAATGCAAATTTTACCTAAAAATATGAGCAAAACTTAACAAAATTAGGTCTTTGACACTCATGTTTAATGCCAATTAATACCTATTAAGCTCTTGCTCAGTCTCTAGGAATTGATCAAAGCTTTTCCAGAGGATAAATCGGTTTAATTTTCTCAACAGCTTCCTGTAAACTACATTCTTTCTTAGTTTAAAAAATTATAAATAAAAAAATTACTTGGATATTTTAAAAAACTTATGTAATACATTTGTAAATTAAATGTATTATTCTCTATAAATTCATACATATCTGTAGAAAAGATTTTTTCATTTGATTTTTATCAAGTTAATTTAATATATGGTATGAATAAAAGGAATATAAAAATACATTTTGTTTTTCAATGTTGGAAGGTCTGCCCTTAATCTTAAGAAGGTTTAATAGATTTTTAAACAATTCACTTAAATATATGCAATCTGAGTTCTTTGCTTTAAGTTCTTTTATAAAGCAAACAAGTATTTTCAATTAATATTATCTTGTAAACATGCTTTTGTTTGTCGAGCTATTGAGAATCAGAATATATGTTCTGCTTTAAGAGGATCTAAATAAAATATTTGACTAAATTCTAATTTGAAATGCAAAATATCAAACCTAAAACAAAAAAATAAGCTACAAAATTTAAGTTTAGCTGATACAATAACTGTTACAAAATGCTTGAAGGTGTGCAACATCCCCGATATGTGTTACGCGTAAAATTTTGGATTTTTGGTTTCAGCTTTTTTGTTTTTCACCAAACTCATCCCTGAGTTTAAAAAAACTGGTTTTTAGGGAGAATATAACTGAGCCCACCCTCATTATTTTCCCAGTAATAATCATAAGTGTTTTACATTGGGTGGCAATTAATGTGGAATAAAAGTTTAGAAAATATTTTAAAATTCTGTAATTGCTTGGATAATTGAGTTAAACTGTTTGAAATTTTTTAGGTGCTTCAACTCCCAGTGAAAGTGATCCCAATGTCAAATGTGTAGTCTGTGGCTTTTCTAAAATTCATTCATCTAGTGAAAAGCTGTACGATCAAGTTGCTTGCGAAGCCTGTAATAAGTTTTTCGAAAGCTTTGCGAAGACACCAAAACAGTATTTTTGTACAAAAGATGGTAAGTGTTTTTTTTTTCAATTGTTTTAAAAATTAAACAAGCTAGCCGTCTACATGTTATTGACAGTTTAAAATAGATACACGTAGGTCTTTAAAACTTCTCAAAAATCCTTAAAAAGTGCTTTACTCTTCTGTAAGTTCAAACCATATAAAGGGTGTTTAAATCTAAAAACTGATTTGATCCTTCTCTTTTAGGTAATTGTTGCCTCGATGGCTCTAAAGAATCTCTAACTCGTAAAGCAATAAACTCGAGGTGTAAAGCATGTTGGCTAAAAGTCTGCATGGAAAAGTTCACAGTTTCTGCGTTCTTAAGAGACCAACTTGTAAAATACGTACCGCGTCTCGATGTGCCACCTCACAACCCTCTCTTAGAAGGTAAGTTGCTTCTTAATCTGTTCCCATTTTGCTTTGGATCTCGATCTAATTTGACAATATCAATTGCACTAATTAAAATTATAATATACTTAATACTTATTAAGTATATTAACTTAATTACTTATTAAATGCATTAACTTATCCAGGAATCTTTTATTGAAAACTTCTTAAAGTTTGATATCTGTTCAGGTGTATGCCCTGTTAAATTTTATTACCAGAACCAGAAATGAAAGGTAAAACCACCGAGTACTAGAACAGAGTCTGTGGGCCATAGGCGCTAATGGAAATAGAAAAGTTGCATGAATTTGTGGCTCTTTTGGCGCTGGGATCGCATCTACGTCACGGGAGGCGGGGGAAAAAAGCCTGATTGCACGAGAAAATTTTTTTCCCTTCTCCTTCAAAAATAGCTGATTAGGTGGCATCCAATCACAGGTTTGGTCACCAAAATGTACTGCCGATCTCCATGTCAATCATAGTTCCTTGATGCCACCTCTCACTTCCATCCAACTTTTGAAAATATAGTTTTGGACCCCTGTTAGGATTTTTCTGTGTGTGTAAAACTTTGCTAAAAAATCTTATAAAACTTTCATATGTCAGGATTTTTTCCTCACGATCTTAGGCATCCTTTGTGAGTGAAGTATGGGCTTTAAAAATCCTTGAATTTTATTTTATTTTTTATTTACTTATTTTTAAAAAATTTTAATCTGGAATTCTCTTGAATTTGAATTTTAAGTTAATTTTTGTTCCTAATAATTCAATTTCTGTTAGCCTCTTTTCATCTTCACATGGGATTTTTGAAATTGTAGAACCGAAGTACTTGGTTACTTTAATTTTTTGTGTGAATAACGCCAAACAAGTTAATTACCTATGTTTGAAATTGTTAAATATATTTCCAGTCGAAAACTTGGAAGAGCCCGAACCACAGCCGGCCGTCGAAGAAGGGCACGTCCGAGGACCGAGGATCAAACACGTTTGTCGGCGAGCTGCCGTTGCCCTTGGACTGCCCCGAGCCACTTTCTCTGAGAACAAGGATTCCAAAGAGTCTTTCAATCTGAGCGCTTTGCCTCAGGAAGAAAAGCAGAAGATCCTAGACACTGTTCCTCAAGAGGAGAAAGAGGTGGTCGAGAGTGGACCAGGTATTTGTTTTTTGATTGTGCCTTAAACTTTTTGGGTTGTCAAGGGTCACAATCCAGTCCAAAATTGTGACCTTTCTGGTGCCCTTTTACTAGGCTTACCATATTTTCTCGGGGCCAACCCAGGACATATTTTTGAAATTTTTTCATAAGTTCCATATTAAAATACAAAAGATTAAAAACTAATAAAAACTATTCAAACTAATAAACATTAAACAAAAATATCAAATTTTATTTTTACGTTTAACATTACTTTTTCAAAAATTTTTGATTAACTTAATTTTTATCACAAAATTCACTGAAAGTAAGTTTTCTGAAGTAATAGACGTTAGAAAACGTAAAAAAACGCAATTTCAAATAGTTTTGTCAGGATTTTTTCATAAAAATGACTGGAAAATCTTAAATGTATGAAACCCCGGACATTTAGCGTCCCAGGACATTTCCCCGGTCAGCTCTTAAAAACCCGGACTGTCCGGTGTAATCCCGGACGTATGGTAAGCCTACCTTTTACTAAATTCTCCCTCCTGAAATCTGCCCCCTTCACATTCATAAAAACATCCCTTTCTCAAAATTCGAATTAGCTTTAATGATTATTTGCATGAAAACATTCGCAAAATATTTGAATTTTTCAGGATTTTCTTGGTTTACGAGTCAATTACCGATCTGCTTCTGTTTGAAGATGTCATATAATATTTATTGTTGTTTACAAATAATTACATAATATTAATAATGGTGTGGTAACCTTTAGAATGTGGGTGTAGTGGTCAGCGTGTCTGGCTACCAGCATTACAAACCCAGGTTCGAACCCCTTTCATGGGTTAACTCAGCCCAGACACAAGCCAAGTAATTAGCATCCCAGGCCCTAAAAAGGCTAATGAAATGGAGACAGTCCTCTAGGCCTGGGCAGAATTTGATTTTGAAACTTAAGAATTTATAATGTAATTAAAGTGTAACCTTCACCAAAAACTTTTTGAATTATTTTGGTTTTATTTATCATTGAATATTACCCTCATACTTCCTTTTTTGTAAACATTTATTTGACTGTCACTAAAGCTTGTTAAACCCAGCAATGAGATTTTTCAGACATTAGAATGATTTTCAAACTTAATGAAAAAAAATCAGTTTTCAACTACAAGTTGCATCTTTTTCATTTGTACAAATGTACTTGACCCAAGAAGATCTTTCTTATGGTAAATTTTCATATTTAACCCATTTACGCCCAAATTAATTTTTTGGGGGGCGAATTGAATAAAAATAATGAATCTGGTGTATTTTGCCTTTAATATGAATATTATGAACAAATTTTGTCAAAAGAGTCATTAGTTTTTTCAAAAAATGCTGATCTAAAAATAGATCACTGGGCGTTCGGATGATATTTTTTGTCACAAAGCTAAGTATTAGTTTAACGTAAAAAAATACTTAAAATTATAAAATAAGTATAAATATTAGTATTTCTCTTTAAAAAACACGTATTTATTCATAAATATGAGGAAAAATAATTAAATAGTAATAAATTTGAATAATTTACCAAAAATTAAGTACACAAAGATGCAAGTAACTTTAGGAGGAAAAGGGGAAATCGAACCAAGAACTTGAAATTTATATATAAGAATATTATAGAAAACATGACATGACATAAAATTGTAACTAATAAGTAAAATAAAATGCATTGGGTTAATTTTTTGATAATTTCGCAAATTGGTTTACCATAAATTAATAACATTCATGAAATAAAATGTAATTTTGTCTTGCATGGCAACGTTCAAAATTGCTGCTCATTTTCGCTGACCTATTCAATAAACTTCTTACTCTGGCATAACGTCAATTTTAAGATTACAAAAGCTGGATAAGGGCGAATTAAAAAAATATTGTAATTCTAAATTTGAGATTTTCATAGCTCCTTGATAACTTTTATAATTATGTTTTATAATTTCCCCTGTGAAGTATTTCAAAACTATTTGTGCCGTAAAAAATACGTTTATGTGAATAAGCACCAATAATTTTATACCACTAGTTCCAATGCTGTGCTTTATTAGAAATGAATCATAATGGCTTACCCTCCATTTGTTCACCAGAATAAATTTTAAAATTTAATTTCCAAAAAAATAACGTTCAACTTCTTAAGAAAATCAATAGTTACTTCATCTTGAACATTACTGAGTATTCTCAGACACATTTTCTCAGTTTTTAGTGGAAAAAACTAAATACTCGTATTGTAAGCAACATAGAAAAAATGAACGCCCGAACGCCCAGTGATCTATTTTTAGATCAGCAGTATTTGTACTTGATTTTACACTAAATAAATTATTTTTGACTAAACTTTGCATTATATCCCAATAGCTACATCTATAAAGATAAAGTAAAACTGGAAAAGGATTCATTTAGTGGTATAAATTTACTGTTTTCTTAAAAAACGCAAATGAAGATGAAAAAACTGCAAAATGAGACTCTGAGACAAACTTTAGCCCATCACTGTTCCAAAATAAATGAAGCAAATACAAAAAACTCATGGTATTAGAACTGAGGGATGCTTTCTCTTGCCATACGTGCAGTTTCGTTACTGTTGGGTGAATTTAAGGACATTTTAAAGATAATTTATGACACTATGTTTAGCGATCTAAAAATAGATCACTGGGCGCTAATGGGTTAAGGCAGCTAAATGATCTTATTTGGTTTGGTTTATGATCTCAAGTAACTAAGAAGGAATAGGGGGAATATAATCTCAGGGGTCTGTTTAGAGTTAAGAAGAAATTTGGGTCCGTTTTCGGACCCTTCACGACACATTTTACCTTAAAAACGGACCCTTCACCAAGTATTTTGGCCTTTAAATGGTCACTTTTTTCACAGTACTGCAAATTTGTGAGCTTATTTTCACAGAAACAGGTTCCTGGCTGAAAAGAACTAATTTAATAATAACTAAAATTCACAAAATTATGAGTAGATTTTCACAATTATTAAAAAACCGGACCCTTCACAAAAAGTCTGGACAGACCCCTGAATCTAGTTCCTGATTTTTGGCATCGTATTCAGATTCTAAAATTATCTCAGCTTAACTACTCACATTAGACACTTTTCATTATGTCAGGGATTTCTGAATAATTTGTAAATTGGTCTTTTAATTAATCTTTTTGGATAATCTAACTTGGTATCTTTTATAGCTAAATAATAATTATTGCAATAATTATTTAACGTTAACCATTATTTACTGTTAGTTTTTCTGATTATTTGTTTTCAATTGAGGACTAAATCTAAAAAGCGTACAAATACATTATCAATCAAATGTCACTCTTGCAGCTTTCAGACTTTGCCTTCTTGTCAATACTATCCCTGAAAACACCTATTTTTCAGCGCCTTCCGAACTCGCCGTCGCACCGCTCCCCAAATCCTCCCGCCAGCCGCCGCTTAAGAAGAAGCCCCGCAAGGACTTCAACAAAGTGAAGAACAAGGTGCGCCTGCTCAAGAAGTCCTCCTCCCTGCTGATCCACAAGGAACAGAAGCGGAAAAAGCTGCTGATGAAGAAGTCCATGATGAAGCACAAGCACTCCTTCAAGAAGTCCCTGAAGCTGGGCAAGAGGAAGAACGAGATGAAGAAGACGCTCAAGTTCTCGTACAAGACCTCGCTCAAGAGCAGTTCTTCGCCGAAGGTGGTGTCGTCGATGAAAAGGCCGGCGAGGGCCAAGAAGTTCCGGAAGGTGCGGTGCAAGCAGTGCGAGGGGTGCCTTGCGGAAGACTGCGGAGAGTGTGCTTACTGCCTGTGAGTACATCCGATTAGTTATGAGATCTGCTTGTCATGTACGGGGTGTCTAACACTTATCGCAGCATTTACTCCCGACAGGGTTCGTAAGTGGCCTTGAAAGTCCTGGAATTTCATAATTTAGTTTTCGAGGCCTATTAGCCTTGAGAATCCTTGAATTATAACAGCCTCAATTTTTTTTGGCTTGAAAACAACTTGGCAATATTTAACAGGATAGTTACCAGAATAATTGAACCAAAAATTTCAAAATCAAATTTCCCATTCACTAAAGTTAACTACATTTCAACTTAAATGTAATTTCTACTATGAGATTGGATATTGTTGCCCCCTTCTCCTATGCAAAAACCCTTTTTTGCATACATTTAATTGTAAAATGCATATTTTAGTAACTATGCACCTAGCTGACTACCTTAACTTTTAAATTTGTACTATGTAAAGTAATCAATTATATGTAGGTAAAGATATTTTCATTGTTACTAATGCACTATATAAGTTTATGAAAATTATATTAGTTGGTGAGTAATAAGTGCTTTTGTCCCGGTTCCGATTGCATTTGGGACATATACCTAGCCTTGAATTACTTATTTGAGAGCCTTGAAAAGGCCTTGATTTTTTTCTCAAAAGGTGTATGAACCCTGTCCTGAATTCCTGGAGCTATTTCCGTAAACCAGGTGCCTACCCCTAGTAAAGCGTTATGCTCTTGCTGATGACACCGCATTTAACACATCCTAGCAGGAAGTTAAGGAATTAGCGTGCCTGTCTTAAAAAACTATTAGAGGTACGAGTAAAACGTCAATTGAAAAGTTGCAGAGCATCTTGTGCAGAGAAATGCCTTGAATAAAAGTTAAAAGTCAATTAGGATGAATTTACGTAGTTTTTACCTCCTAAAACCCTCCTCATAACCTGAAAGTGAGAAATTTTCTTTTTCATTACTTGGGTAAATGACTAAAAGTATTCTTTGACAGGGTTCCCACGGTCCTTGAAAGTCCTTGAATTTTTTAAGGCTAATTTAGGTACTTGAAAGTCCTTGAAAAACGTTCTAGGTCCTGGAAAAATGACTTAGGTCCTTGAATTTTCACTCAGTCACTAATCAAACTTCATTTTTTCAGATCTTTCTTTGTTTTTTTCTAGAAATTTATTTAAAACTACTCTTATGAACAAAACTTGTGGCCAGTTTTACAAACTGACAGTGGAGAGAAAACTCCAGCTCTCAAGCATCGCCTCCAACCGTGGACCGGTTTCGCCCTTGTTAGGGCTCATCAGCATGGTATAGGAAGGTAATGCAAGAGAGCGGAGGAAGAGCTTTTAGTCTAGCCGACTATAACGTAAAAAGTGGTGACCATTGATCAGTCCTCCACTATCTGCCAGGAATGAACTGCGCATTCCATAGAACAGATTTAATTCCCGAAAGGACACAGGTATGAAAGGGAGTGCTTCACCATACCTCTGGTTAGAGGAATATGTGAGAAAACTCCAGCTCTCAAGCGTCGTCTCCAACCGTGGACCGGTTTCGCCCTTGTTAGGGCTCATCAGCGTTACCTTCCTATACCGTGCTGATGAGCCCTAACAAGGGCGAAACCGGTCCACGGTTGGAGACGATGCTTGAGAGCTAGAGTTTTCTCACATATTCCTCTAACCAGAGGTAGTGGTGAAGCACTCCCTTTCATGACAGTGGAGAGCGACCTCTCCTCTCGTTCCGAAATACGACTAATTTTTAAATGTCTGCGAAAAAGGTCCTTGAAAATTTTTGTTGAGGTCCTTGAAAAGTCCTTGATTTTCAATGTTTTCAAAGAGTGGGAACCATGTTTGATCATAAAAAGGAAAATTTCTCACTTTCGGGTTAGGAGGAGGGTTTTAGGAGGTAAAAACTACGTAAATGCAACCTAATTGACTTTTAACTTTTATTCAAGGCATGTCTCTGCACAAGGTGTCTTTATGTTCTAAAGCGATGATGCTCCACAACTTTCCAATTGAAGGTTTTCTTGTATCTGATAGTTTTTTGAGGTAGGCATCGCGTTTATGGAAATGGCTCCTCCAGGTGTTCTGGGGCTGTGATAAGACAGGACACCCTGTATAGTTCACAATTGTAATTCAGAACAGCAGTGACTATTGAAGGACTGAGTGTAAGAAGGAGGTATGTGACACTTTCATAAAGATATTGCCTTGGATGAATAGGGTAGGTCATGACCAATGCCTTTGAAATTGGGGAAAAAAATTGGACTGCTACTTTGCCAATCTTACTGGTTCTCAACTAAAATGAATGGTCCATCAATTTTTATTGCACTTAAAGTGAATACAGTGAAATCCCGATACAACAAAAATCTCGTTATTACGAAAGTCATGAAAGTCCTCTATTTGAGTCCTTTATTTGAACTATCGAAATACTGTTACAACGAATAAATTTTACGGTCCCTTTAAGTTTGTTATAGCGAGATTTTACTGTACTGCCAAAAATTTATTCAACAAACTAAATGAACAAATAAGTTTGAAAATATCTCATTTATTAAGTGCTTTTCTTGATTAAATGCTAATATTGCACTAATTGACAGAACCATTCTAATTAGTTTCGTGGCAAAAATGAAAAAATACTGTTAAATCTGGAGTGGGATTTTTTATGACACAGGTCCCTGGAAAAAGTTGTAACCTTCCCCCGAACCTAATAGAATTTGTCCAAACCTTATGTATTGCTCCTATGGAGCTGGCAGGGGCTTCCCTGTAGCCAGGTTCGTTTTCCGTTCGTTTGTCCACTTTTTCTAGGTGGTCCGCTGGTCCCCTAGGCCAGTGATTTTCTAACCGCAGTGGTCCGAGCTGTTTTTCAGTGGTCTCAGACCAGCAGACCCAATTTCAAACGCTGTTCATGACTTGCATTTGAGTTAAGGCATCATCTCTCTAGGACCCTTAATAACTAATGATGGGCAAAATCGATAATTTTAGGTATCGAATACTTTGGTATCGAATACTTTGGTATCGAATACTTATAGGTATCGAGTACTTTTAGGTATCGAGTACTTTTTTTCAATGTCGGGAAATGAACCCGAAAGGACAATTTTTTTAGGGCCTATCCATAATCAGACTAATATTCAAAAAACTGAAAGCGATCCATTAAAAAGCCCCGTAGCTACGGGCCTGGAGGTGGATAGAGGCGAAGCATTTGGCTGGGGAAAAACCTAGCCGCGTCAAATTTCTCTCGCGGATGATAACGACTTGGGTTTGAGCGTTGCAAAATGAAAACGGAAACAGGCTGCCTTTGATCTACAGTAGGTATTATAAAGATCACTTCATTGAAAAATTTAAAACAAAATATGTCAATAAAGTATCGATACTTTTGTGGGTATCGAATACACTCGATACCTATAGGTATCGAGTACTTAAGTATTTGGTATCGATACCTGCCCATCACTATTAATAACAGGGAGGTAAGTGAAATTGATCCCTCCTTCTTTCACTCAACTGCTCCTCTGAACTTGTCTGTGATGTAAGTTGATGAGTTATTTTTTGAAGAAGGGAGGTATGTACACAAAGTTTTTGTCTAAATTATACTGTTACTAACAAGGGGGAATATCATGCGGTTTGTAAAAGCAGTGGTACTTTTCTTTGGTAACCCGTGGAAATCTTTTTTGAAGTGCACATATCCTGGAATTCCGGATTTTATAGAAATGTTTGGAAATTTCAAGGTTAACAAGAAACTGCCAATTTAGGTCCATTTAAGAAATAAGTGTAAAGCTGCAGCATTGATTTCTTTTATAATGAATCTGGTCCCTCCATCAGTTCTTTACGTTATTAGTAGTAGCTATGTCATTCGGAAAGAAATTTTTTTTGCCCTCATAGCTATTGTCAAGCCACGTTTACGAGCTGTAGTTAAAAGGTTAGTGGCAGTACTGTCCGCACTATATGTTTAGTGTGGAAAATACCATCAGAACTGGAATTTATTTATTTTCTGTAAACGTTGCAGATTCTGGAACATTCTGGCATTTGGGATTCCGTATAAAAGGTTGCTACTCTAATAGTTTTCTGGGATTTCGAGTTTCTTAAAAATTTTCCCCCTCAAAATTATTATTGAAGTTAGTAGCATCCCTGTAATAATTATATTTATTCTAGTTGCATAAATTTTATGCACAAATGCTAGCTTAAAAAAACTTAAAAAGCCAAATGTCTCAAAGCAAACTTTTTGTTACATACCTTCTTCTTTGTTCCTCTTCGATTAATGGCATCTAAAAAATATATGTATTTTCTATTAATAGATGTAAGGTCCCAAGTATTTTCATGTGTGCAAATCATTTTGGGTTAGTGTTAGTACTTCAGTAAAGTAATCCATTTGGTTTGAATCCTTTCATTAATTTATAAAATCAAGAGCTTGAGTTTTAGGTACTTAAGTATTGGCCTCTCAACCATGCTTCTTCATCTTTGAACTTAAAAGATACTTTTTAAACTAAACTAAGCTCGTTATCTGACAGTTAACAAATGGTTGACTGGCTAATATACAAGTACCGATTTTTGTTCGACTGTGACTGCTATTTGTTAGAATTTCTAAGAAAACTGTTTAATCTTAATATATTGATTCCAAGTGAGAGTTAGACATACATCACCTTATGTTTGTTAGTTCCTAAGACATAAAAGAATGAGGATATACAGCCTTAGTATTTATATAAATCTAGATAAATTCCTTCATAATTTTTGTACATATCAATTCATAAGTTAAATGAACATGTTTAAATGAGAATGTATTGATTTTAAACATGGTTTTAAGTACTGTCTGTCTCATAATGTTGTTTTTAATGGATATCCTTGGTGTACTCTGTAAGACCAGTCACAGGTTCGTATCAAGGCATGTGCTATAGCACAGGACATAAGCTTATCCCAAAAGATCCTATTTTAAGAACTTAGTGCATAGGTTAAAAACCTAAAACTGTGGAAGCCTTCATTACTTACTGATCATAAGTATATTGGCTTTATTTATTTTAAAAATTTATAGTAAGAAATATAACTTTGATCTAATGATTAGTTTTTTTAAATGAATAACTACTTTGGTAATATGTGTCAGGGGTCTGTTTAGAAGAAATTTGGGTCCGTTTTCGGACCCTTCACAAAATGTTTCATTGTTAAAAAGGACCCTTCACAAAGTATTTTACCTTAAAAACGGACCCTTCACAAAGTATTTTGGCCTTTAAATGGACATTATTTTTCACAAAGCTGCAAATTTGTGAGCTTATTTTCACAAAAACAGGCTCCTGGTTGAAAAGAACTATTTTAACACTAACTAAAATTCACAAAATTATGAGTAGATTTTCACAATTTAAAAAAAAAACGGACCCTTCACAAAAAGTCTAGACAGAACCCTGTGTGTGCTAATATCAATGCTGATAGAAACGTTATTTGAATTAATGTGGAGCAAGTAAGAACCAAAGCACATGTCTTTAAAAATACGGCCTGTCCAGTATAGCTTGTTTTTCCTTGGAAGGTAGTTGGGTATTGCACAGTTATGTAATGTGGAAGGCTGGTCTTTACGTTAACTGTCTTCCAAAAAAAGACAAGCAATGGTAGAGTATATAAGTAAACAACCTGTTAAATTTAACTTAGTAAATGTTTAGATCAGTATTGTTTTTATCTTATTGTGTTCTCGTGTTTAGGGATATGTGTGATATCATTGCTTTGACTTTAAATGAAAGCTTCTTTTTGCTTTGTAAAAACTGTACATAACCAATTTTGTGAAAAAGTTCATGATGATAAGTTGTGTATTTTAATGTTCCAAAATTTCTTTCAGAGATAAAAAGAAATTTGGTGGCCCAAACCTAATCAAACAAGCATGCATGTAAGTGCAAAATGATTGTAAATATGTCTTTGTGATATAATAAATAATTATTTTTCATGTGATAAATGACTTGTCTTCTTCTAGATAGCTAATAAGTTAATTTCACTAAATAACATGTAGCAAATCAGTTCATAGTAAATTATCATAACATTGTTTGAACTTCTTTTTAACACAATAAAAACATTTCCTTAATACTTAACCAAATTCTAAATTAACTGTGTAAAACCATATTCTGAAAAATAAATACTAGAATACTTTTAACAAACCTTCCTGCAATTTTGTCTAATTAACACTTTTATTTGACTAGTAGTTTCAAGTGTCTGTTAGCAGAGGTCTAGGATTCATCAAATTTACCATAGTATAAATTACTATTGAGATTAAGTTAAAAACTAATTAAAAAAAGTTAAAATATTCAAAGAGGATTGATTCCCCCTTCTTTAAAAATGGTATCTGATTGCAATGTATGTTCAGACCGATTCTCAGTCTAGATTTATTATTAAATGATCAGTTGGGGCTTGAGATGAGTCATTTTCTATGCATGTGTTGCAAAGGTATATCTGCTTACCTTCTCTTGCCCTTTTGTTAGCTTAAGTTTGTAGAATGTTTGAATCAACGCAGCCAAACTTGCCATTTTGGTTTAACCCTTTCAATATGGCGGGACATGTGATGTCCCATCCATAATGCTTGTACCATCATCGTTGTTGATGAAAAGTCGTTATGGGAGTCCCTTAGACCGATAAACGATACCGTAACGACATTTCAACAACAATGATGTTGTTTTAGGCTTTATTTTTTAATGGGACATTACATGTTCCGCCATATCGAAAGGGTCATTAATGAGCTTTTCTCATTTATATTGATTGGTACATTGCGAGTCTTCAAAAAGTTGTAGTACTCTTCTGTACCACAACTCTGTTCTCTTCTTGGTACTCTTTCTGACAACTTTTTTAGATTTATTTGTGAGACAAGAAAATCTGTTCCAGGTACCGCCGCTGCCTCCACCCCGTGATGCCCGCGTCGGAGCGCAAACCCGCCCCGCCGAGCGACGGGCGTGGCTTCGGGGGCGGTCCCTCCCTCAGCCCCTCCTCCAGCAGCTCTAGTCCCACCAGCCCGGACAGCAGCTGCGGCTCCAGCTGTAGCTCCTCCTCCAGTTCCTCCTCGTCGGGCAGCTCCAATAGCAGCTCTTCTTCCACGCAGAGCTCCTCCTCCTCGACTTCGAGTAGTAGCAGTGGCGGGGATGTGGTGGAGCCGGCGGGGCGGGAGGCGGAACTGTGCGCTGACCCCGCCTTCCAGCAGTGCTGCGGCCGCCCGGCCCCCAGCTTGCAGGAACTGGTCTGCAGCAGCTTGGGCTCCGACCAGCAGAAGATCTACTTCGCTGAGGAGCTCTACAGGTAGGGTTCTAAAAAATCATTCCATTTGATTTCTGTGTTCTAAATCAGTGCTCCCCAACCTTTTTACCACCACGGACCAGTCAACGTTTATAATTTTACCGCGGCCCGCTGGGGGGGGCATTGATTTTTTACATTCTAGATTATTTTGATTTATTAATTTTAATTTAATTGTATTTAAACATGCTTTCAAAATAAAATAGTTACACCGAAAAATAAATATTAATCACCTTATATTTATTTTTCGGTGTAACTATTTTATTTTGAAAGCATGTTTAAATAAAAAGTGATAAATTAAAGCTAATTTGGTGTATAAACCTAGGAATTTAAATTAATTTTCAATGAAATGGTCGGCCCGCGGCCCAGTACCATTTGATCCACGGATCGGCACCGGTCCGCGGACAGGGGGTTGGGGACCACTGTTCTAAATTACGGGATCTGCTTGTCCGAGACCACTAAAAAACAGCTCTGACCAGTAAGGTCAGAAAATGAATGGTCTGCCGGACCAGTGGCGAAAAAATGTCCCACTCTCTAGTTCTAGCCTTTTTTCCCCTGTTGTACACCAGCTTAAATATCTCAGGGATGAGTTTTTTCCGCCCTGTGGCGGAATTCCGCTTTTTTTATTTTTTTAAAAATTAAGAATTCCGCTTTTCAAGGAAATTTCCGCTTTTTGTAATCCTGAAAAAATCCGTTTTTTCGTCTCCTTCTACTTCAGAGAAAAAAACTTACGCCATCTCCCGGTACTTTGTCTTCGGCATTCCTACCTCGCACGCGCATCGGCGATAGGTTCGTATAACGCAGCCTGTAAAGATGGCTTCTTCTCGTTCGTTTACTGTATTATGGAAAAACTTTTTTTTCTTGCTGTTTCTAGCATGCAACCTAGAGATGGACGTAACCTTCGGTAAAGTCGGCTCGTATTGGGGTATTGTGGAAAAACTTGAGCCTTTTCATTGAGAGATATTTTGGATGCATAACCCGCGGCCCGCGAACTGATTTGGATTTCTTCAGATAATCCAACTTTTTAAATTTTCCAGATTTCCGAGAAATATTACGAGTTATCGCGTGAAAAAGTCGGAAAAATCGCGTTTTTTCGCGTAAGTTTCGTTTTGCTCGCGGAGTATTCCGTATCATCCCGTGACTACTTTCTTGGACGGCCGTGGTGGGCGCCAAATTGAAGTCCGTTTCTTGCATATCTATTGCGATGTAGAAAAACCAACTTTACAGTGGTCAGAAGCCAAAAAGTCCGGTGTTTTGGATCATATTCTCTGAAAATGTCGAAAAATTGCGATTTTTCGCGAAAGTTCCGTTTTTCCTGTGCCTAGTTGAAGTTCGCTTTTTCTTACGTTCTAATTGCGATGCAGAAAAGCCTAATAGGAGTCAGAGGAGACTAATAGGTCTAGTGAAACATCTCAGATAATTTTTTCCCGATTTTAGTCAGCATTTCTTCAGATTTTACTTTTAGTCCAGGCAACGAAGGGTTATAGAGGGAAGTTCTTGGAACACAATTTTTGACTTTAGAACATTGTTTGGACTAGTTTGGAGGTAAACATATCAAAAGTCCCCGACCCTAGCCCCTGAGCTTAATGTAGGGGGGCGTTTAAAAGTCTCATTTTTCAGTTTTTGGCTTATTACTCTTAGAAAATGCATACCCACAAAAAGTTTCAATTTTCTTTTTTAAAGAAGATAAAATTACCAACAATTTAAGACCATTCCCAGGTTTATAGGTCCAATAGATCCCGAGTTACATCTCTTCAAAAATGGACAATTTGTTAAAAAAGTTCGAAAAATTGAGTAAAAGTCGTATTTAAAGCAATTTATTGGCTATATTACACTTTTAAGAGTGAATTAAGGGCTAAAACATTATAACACAATTATTTAGCTTTAATTTAAGCCCTGAACCAAGTCTGCGAGATCAATAGTTCTTACGCTATCTAAAAAAAACAAAAATTGGGAAAATGGGATTTTCCCAGAAAGGGGACCTAGAGGTTTGAGAGTACAGTAAAAGAGAAGAAAAGTGGTATAAATTAATATACCAATATTGAAAACAGTATTTATTTGTTTGAAGTATTCCATTTTTACCTTATAAAATTTATTAATAACCTATTTCTTAATTATTAATTATTTTCAATTTAATTTATTTTTTGTTCTATATTTATTGAATTTAAAAAATGAGGGTCATATTTATGAATTTTGCATAGTTGTCTTTTAGAAATTACAGCTTATAACATTTGGGAGGCATAGGTTCATGTTGGTATAACGGTTAAGAGGAAATTTCGAGAGGCTTTTGTCCCCTCAAAAAGGAACGGATAGGGCTATGTTGGTGTAAAAAAGGAAGAACACTGAAAAAACAGCAGGCTACAGGTTTGTAGGAATACAGTAAAATAGAATAAAAGTCGTAAAACATAAAGGACATGACCACTCTATACAAAATGAAAGCTGATTAAATTTGCCCCAAGTTTTGGCCCAATGACCAGGTCCTCACACTTAATTAAAGAAAATCTAGACATGGGAAAATATTTTGCTATGACCATGTTTGTGCATATGGGATAGGCATTGTGATAGTTTTACAAAACAACCGTTTAGTGTTAGTGAAAACGAAGTTTAATGGCATTGAAAAGTAAACATAAAACATTACAATAGTAGGTATCATTCAGTTAATTTCTTGCTCTCTTAGGGCGGGGAGGACCTTGATCCTCGATTTTGTTTTCATCTTCTGTATCATCCTCTCCATCGGATCCCTGTAGGGAAACAGTCAATACTGGGGGGCTATAAATATTCTTATAGACGACTGTCAGCCCAGGGTATCCCGTTACCATAACTATGTCGCCATCTGCGGGTGGTCAAGGGGTCTAGACAATGAAAGAGGAAGAAGAAATTAAGTGTTAACAATGTTTTGAAGCCGATCAGAGCCCGAATTACAAGTTCCAGGGTCCAGGAAAAGACCACTTGGGGCCTTCGACATGTCTTAAAGTAAAATTTAAATTTATTAGACTTGGAATATCACCAAGACGATATTTACAGACGATATTTAATTTACAGAAGAATATTAAATTTAAATAAAAATGCTAAAGGGTTTCGATATGTTCAGCAAGGAATCGAATCGGAATGGCGCTCCCGGGAAAAATCAAAACATGAACAGCATCAAAAAAGTTATAGAGTAAGAACTTTTGATTTCACAGACTTGGTTCAGGGTTAAATTAAAGTTAAATAATCAGCTTTCATTTTGTATAGAGTGGTCATGTCTTTCATGTTTTACGACTTTTCATCTCTTTTACTGTATTCCTACAAACCTGTAGGCTGCAGTTTTTTCAGTGTTCTTCCTTTTTTACACCAACATAGCCTTATCCGCTCCTTTTGGAGGAGACAAAAGCCTCTCGAAATTTCCTCTTAACCGTATAATTAAGAAATAGGTAATTAATAAATTTTATAAGGTAAAAATGGAATACTTCAAACAAATAAATACTGTTTTCAATATTGGTATATTAATTTATACCACTTTTCTTCTCTTTTACTGTGCTCTCAAACCTCTAGGTCCCCTTTCTGCCCAATTTTTTTTTTCAGATAGCGTAAGAACTATTGATCTCGCAGACTTGGTTCAGGGCTTAAATTAAAGATAAATAATTGTGTTATAAGGTTTTAGCCCTTACTTCACTCTTAAAAGTGTAATATAGCCAATAAATTGCTTTAAATACGACTTTTACTCAAGTTTTCGAACTTTTTTAACAAATTGTCCATGTTTGAAGAGATGTAACTCGGGATCTATTGGACCTATAAACCTGGGAATGGTCTTAAATTGTTGGTTATTTTGTCTACTTTAAAAAAGATAATTGAAACTTTTTTGTGGGGATGCATTTTCTAAGATTAATAAGCCATAAACTAAAAAATGAGACTTTTAAACGCCCCCCGTACATTAAGCTCAGGGGCTAGGGTCGGGGACTTTTGATATGTTTACCTCCAAACTAGTCCAAACCAAGTTCTAAAGTCAAAAAATGTGTTCCAAGAACTTCCCTCTACACCCTTTTTTGAGCATTCGTTGCCTGGACTATTTAGGATCTAGATCTTATAAGTTGTACATTTTTAGTGGAAAATCGCTTTGAAGCAACTTTATAAGAAAATAATGGAGTGGTTTTTTTAATCCTTTTAGATCATAATCTGTTTAAAAGATCATAATATCATCAGGGGCATATATAAAGGGGCCAGGGGACCCGACCCCTCCTCTAAAAAAATTGGATTATGTGTCCAAAACAAGTTTAAACCCTGTGTTTTAGGGTCAAATTCCCAAAATTTTTCTGGGGAAAAATTCCCCCAGGCCCCCTTTTGTGTACATGGAACTCTATTATTCACAACTTTTTTTATATTGAGTTTAAGAAAATGCAAATTTTACCTAAAAATATGACCAAAACTTAACAAAATTAGGTCTTTGACACTCATGTTTAATGCCCATTAATACCTATTAAGCTCTTGCTCAGTCTAGGAATTGATCAAAGCTTTTCCAGAGGATAAATCGGTTTAATTTTCTCAACAGCTTCCTGTAAACTACATTCTTTCTTAGTTTAAAAAATTATAAATAAAAAAATTACTTGGATATTTTAAAAAACTTATGTAATACATTTGTAAATTAAATGTATTATTCTCTATAAATTCATACATATCTGTAGAAAAGATTTTTTCATTTGATTTTTATCAAGTTAATTTAATATATGGTATGAATAAAAGGAATATAAAATACATTTTGTTTTTCAATGTTGGATGGTCTGCCCTTAATCTTAAGAAGGTTTAATAGGTTTTTAAACAATTCACTTAAATATATGCAATCTGAGTTCTTTGCTTTAAGTTCTTTTATAAAGCAAACAAGTATTTTCAATTAATATTATCTTGTAAACATGCTTTTGTTTGTCGAGCTATTGAGAATCAGAATATATGTTCTGCTTTAAGAGGATCTAAATAAAATATTTGACTAAATTCTAATTTGAAATGCAAAATATCAAACCTAAAACAAAAAAATAAGCTACAAAATTTAAGTTTAGCTGATACAATAACTGTTACAAAATGCTTGAAGGTGTGCAACATCCCCGATATGTGTTACGTGTAAAATTTTGGATTTTTGGTTTCAGCTTTTTTGTTTTTCACCAAACTCATCCCTGATATCTGCATTAAAATATCATGTTTGCCCTTTAAACAGGCACCTCGACCAAAGGTCCATTGTGCCAACCACCTGACTGAAAACAGCCTTGTCTTGAGACTCCTGAAAAGTCGCCCAAGAAGGACTAGACGTTGTCATTACCCCAGTCCAAAAAATTATTCCTGACTGAAGAGTGCACAGTAGGAATCTGTCCAATTCTCTAACTAGTCCCTCAACCCCCGATCCGCCGGCCGGTGCCGGTCCATGGATCAAATGGTTCCTGGTCGTGGGCCGACCATTTCATGGAAAATGATTTTAAATTCCTAGGTTTACTCCAAATTCAAAACATCTGCATAGCTGCCAACTCTTCCGTTTTAGCCGTAAGATTTCCGTTTTTTTAGAGAATCTTCCGTCATCCGTTTTTCGATCAATATCTTCCGTTTTTTGTCCAAATAATTCAAGTAGCCTATTTTTGCAAAGGACAGAAATGTTTTGAGAAATTGTTTGATAACAATTTTCTAAAAAAGGCTAAATCTTGCACATATAAAGGCCCCATTCCACCGGGGCAACTTTTGTCGAAAGCAACAAAAATCGACCATGCGACATGTTGCCGGAGCAATTCCACTGAGGCAACAGCGCGAGATTTGTCTGGCAACACGGTCGCACGGGCAACTTTTCGTGTGTTGCCTGACTCCCGCCAGTGATGGGAAACAAGCGACTGTTGCCTGCGACATGATCTGAGAAGGTTTGAATATTTGCATAATAATCGGGTTAAAATGTGGGAATGGTATATTTGTAGTGTATTTGATTGAATGAAGTGTTAACACGCTAATATTATCAAACATTGGTTCACTGAACTTTTCTTATTGAAAAACTCTCCAATCCTTTTGTTTTAGCTTAGAGCTCAAAGATGGCGCCACGAATAAGTTTTTATTATTTTAACCAACTTTTTTCATTTTGAGTAGCTTTTAAAGTATTCAACTGAAATTCTCCAAAAGTTGCATCATATAAATTACGAATATCTACTTGGATCGATTTTTCTATTTAGAAGAACGATTTAAACCCTTTTCTAAAAACCAAGTTAACCAAGATGCCGATCATCGTGGACAAACATCTTTCATAAAGCGACCCATGAGCTATCAATCGCATGCGATTCTGTTATTTATTATAAAAATCTCTAAAATTATGTATTTTTATTTCTTTTTTCTCTTTATAAAAATCTATTTCAAATAGAGTACGAGGAGGATTGTTCAAAACTACCTCTCGGGGATTACTAGGCAACACGGAACAACTGTCGCTTCAGTGGAATCGCATTGAGGGCAGGCAACACACCGGAGACATGCTACCGAGAAGTAGAAACTGTTGCTTGCGACTGGGCGACAAAATGTTGAAGCTACAGAGCAACAGCTTGTTGCCTTGGTGGAATGGCCCCTTAAGGCCTTAAAAAATTAACGTTAAGAATATTTGAAAGGAAATAAATTTGAATTGATCTAAAATTAGTTTTTTTAATGTGTGTGTAAAGTTAGGTGTGTTCATTTGATATTAAATCTGTTTTTTGTACTGAAAGATATCCATTCATGCTACCTATTTATTTAGGTGTAGTAACTATGGTAGGTATCCTTGACTTCGATTAAGAAAAAAATTCCATGGGTACCTTGATTTTTAAATTTTCCGTTTTTTACAATCCCAATGTTGGCAGGTATGCATCTGTGTTTCATTAAAATTTTATTTATTTAATAACGGGGTCAATGTTTAAATACAATTAAATTAAAATAAATAAATCAAAATAATCTAGATGGTAAACTATCAACGCCGCCCCAGTGGGCCGTGGTAAAGTTATCAAAAGTTGACTGCTCCGTGGTGGTAAAAAGGTTGGGGAACACTGCCTTAAAGAACAAGTTCCATGTTCCACTTGATGTTCCACCATGTTCCATGTTCCACTTGAGCCCCTTAGTTAAGAGAGGAAAACTTCTGGGTCTCAAACTGCGATCCACCACACAGGCCATTTGCAGCAAGCCGTGACCCATATGTGGAGCAGAATAGACCTGTCCGACACATCTGCAGAGCTCCAAACTCATAAAACCTCTTTGGTTGATATTCATCCAACAAAGGGTTCTAGGGAATGCGCAGTTCATTCCGGCAGATAGTGGAGGACTGATCAATCACCACTTTTTCCGTTATAGTCGGCCAGACTAAAAGCTCTCCCTCCGCTCTGTTGCGTTGCCTTCCTATACCGTGCTGATGAGCCCCAACAAGGGCGAAACCGGTCCACGGTTGGAGGCGACGCTTGAGAGCTGGAGTTTTCTCACACATTCCTCTAACCAGAGGTTACTGGTGAAGAACTCTTCTTTTCAAACAAAACATTATTAATAACTATCTGTATGAATTAAAAAGTTAATACCATTCCCTAAATTCTTGCTAGAATTGATTCCTGTATAAATGTTTTAAACTCTCAGGGACTCCACGGAAGAAGAAGAAGAAGAGGAGGAGGACACCATCGTGTACGAGGATTCTTCGAGCATGATCGAGCTGCGGAACGCTAGCTACGCCCCTTCGCTCATCTACGGGGCCCCGCGTGCAGAGAGCGAGTACAGCACCCCCTCATTCTCCAGCAATGGGCACAAGCGACAGAGGAGGGCTGGCGCTGGAGAAGGGAGGAAATCTCAGTTTGAAAAGGACGAGGTAGGTTTTCTTTAGCTGCTCCAAAAATCAATTTTTTGGTTTTCCACCCCTGATATAGAGCAGGATTCTATTATTATGAAAATCATTTGAAATGATTGTTTGCTCTGTATTTAAAAAGTATAGCTTTGTTAATCTAATTTCAAATTAAAAATCAAATTTAATTTTAAAAAAAACATGGTTCCCTTGAGCAAACTGTGTTGAGGGTGAATAAAACATATTGGTAACAATAAAAAACCATTTAAAATATGGTGTTTTGCTTTTTTTAAATGTTTTTTCAAACCCTGCTTTGTATAAACTTCTAAAAATCTTCATCAATTACAAATTCTCAAAACTTACAAATTTAGATTAGTACTCTAAAATAATAACATGCTGACTTCTTAAATTTCAATGAACAACAACCAAAAATAACTCTTTTTCAAGAACATTGAACTATTGCCAACATAAAATCTGAAAAAGGAAGAAATTAATATTTAAAGTTAATTTAAAAGCATATATGAAATACCATACCTGCCAACCGTTCCGATTAAATCGTATTTGTTCCGATTTTTCACTGTTGTTCCGAAAATACGATTTCAGCACCAAATGTTCCGTTTTTTCGTCCCCATGTCCCACCATTTTCGACCTACTCGAATTATGCAAAAATTAGGTGTTTAGTCTTAGTTAGTGAAAGGGTGTTTAGTCTAGTTCGTAAGAACAAGACTGACTCTCAGAGTTCCATGGACTCTGATACTCTACAAGCATTGCTAGCTGCAAAAATAATAATTCTGATCCATGCTATAATCTTTCAGTGCTGACCTATTAAAAAGGGTAAAATCAGCTACTTTTGTAGCACTTAATAAAGATTAATTTTTCTATTTTCCAAACAGTGTTTGCTTATTTCACCGTTTCATTTTATTAGAACTTACTAAGTATTTTTAAATCTTTCTGAGTTATTATGTATGAAATTTCCAGTGTTTAACATCTTGAGTCATTTTTGTTATTCCATTTGCAGAAATTTAATACCCCTTTAACACATTCAAAATGTGCCGTGCGTGTTGTTCCTATTTCTGTTTCTGAAATGTTGGCAGGTATGAAATACCTCTAAAAAAAGTTGGTTTACTTAATAAATCAAAAAGTATTTTTAGGGAAGTCAGTTTATTTAAGTTCTTAGATTATTATAACAATAGTATTTAAAAAAGTTGATTTATTTCTCCCAACAAACTAGTTACTTTTTGTTCCCAAAGAGTTTTAAAATGAGATAAAACACTAGTTTAAAGAGGCAAGTTTCAAAAAATTTCTGGGAGGAGGGCCCCCCTCAAAATTTTTATATAATTTTCTTTCTTGAAAATTCTGTGTTGTACAAGGAGCTGTTCTCTTTGGGTGTAACCAAAAATGTCTCAAAATGAGCTTTTTGAGGTAAATTTCAAAGTTTTTCCTATGGGAGACTCCATTATTGTAAACTTTAAAACATAATGTGAAGTCAAAATGAACCTTTAGTTTCTTAAAGCAAATATTTCTGTGCTTAAAGCAATGTCTAAATTAACTTTTAACTTTGGACCTTATTAAAAGAATTTGTGTTGTTTGACCCCTGACATCTACTGGGAGCTCTAAAAATTATCAATGTAAAATACATACCAATTCTATAGGGAATTAGTCCAGTTCCATGCTTAAGAATTCTTCCATTTTAGGACATGTATGGGTCTGCGGGTTCTGGTGGTCAAGACAGCAATGAAGAGGACGAGGATTCTGATGAAGATTCGCAAAAGAAAAAGCATTACATTTATGCAGATTACTGGGTATGTCTGGGTTGTGAATCCAACCGGAATTGTTTGGATTGGTTTTCTGTGAAATAAGCTTCTATGAATTCACTTTTAATTGAAACATCTGGAACATATTCATACACTCCAAGTACTGTGGGTTTTCCATAGTTTTTGTGGTCAGTTTAAAATTTTAGATTGATTTAAATGCTTGATAAGGTTGATTTAAATATTAAAATGCATAGCATTGTTATTAGACGTTAGACACCAGTCAAACGTCAATTTTTTTATAAATGTCACATGGTTTTTACGGGTAAAAGCACAATGGTGTTCTGCTTAACTTTAAAAAAAGAACTAAATATCTGTTTGAATTACTAACTGATAGAAAATTAATGACTTGTTGTGTTTTTTCTTCAATTACATTTAAAATTGGACGTTGACTCCGGAACCTCGAACTAGCAGAAAATTGAAAACTAACTTTGCTATGGAAAGTAAAGATTGGTTAGTTAAACTAATTAAATAGATGCATTAACTTTTTATCTTTCAGGAAGACTATGATTTTGACCGAATTTCTTCTCAAGGATTAGCCTTAATATCTTCTCAACAAGTTCCTCTCCCCTGTGTCTGCTTTTTGTGTGGAAGTGTCGGGCAAGAGAAAGTATGCTGCTTTTAAATTACTTTGATACTCTCCTGAAGACCCTTAAAATTCAATTTTATTTAGTCCTTAAACCCTTAAAAAGTGTTTAGTTTTACATTTCTAATTTGAAATGATGCTGTAACATTGAACTTAATTTATAATAATAGCAACACAGACCTGGAAAACCTTAAAAAACCTAAAATTGTCAAGGGAAAATAAAAAAAACTGGAAAAATCAGGGGATTTTAGGAAATCTGATAAATATAAGAAATTTCGGAAATCTGCCTAGCTTCAAAAATAAATTCAATACTTTTTTTATTACAGAGTCTTAGAAAGGGCATTTCCATTCTCCTCCCTTTAAAATAAAACCTTCAATCTGTATAAATTAGTGTGTTTGCAAATGTTCAAAAATAGCTTCCTAAGGAGTGATATAACTTAAGAAATAATCTCATTTATATTCCTTCTTTCTCCTGCTTTCTGGATTCTTAGTCAATTTTTTTGGTTTTCTAGTAGAGTAGAATTTACTGTATTTATAAAATATCAGTGAAAATTGTACCAGATATATAATCAGGGAAAACTTGGTATTATCAGGAAACTTTGGAGTACATTTTCTGTGGCCACCCTGAATAGTAACGAATATACAGGGGAAAAAACCTTATTAATGTATCACTCAAGATTGAATCAAAATAATATTCTAAGAGATCTCTATTTGTAATACTGTTTAGTTCTTAAAATATTAAGACATTTAAATCTTTGAATCACCCTTTTAAAGTGTTAAGTTAATATCTTCCTTTGTTCTTTAACCCCTTCTCTGTCACTGTTGCATGCCATACGTCCAATGCGAAGTGGCACATTTTAGTAAAAGTCACATGGGCGATGGGCAGAAATTTTACAGCGCTATGGGTTATTTTTCCGATAGTTCGAGTTGCACTTTGCTTGCTCTTTTCCTATTCAATAACAAATGCGAAGATTTAATATTCAAGAAGAAGATTCAATAAGAATGTGAAGGTCTGAAGATTTAGAAGTCATAAAATTGTCATGACCTTCCATTGAAAGTTCTCAGGACTGTTTATTCGTTTGCTGACCCTCTGAAACTCAATAGCCCCCAGGGAGTTCCTGGAAATTTTGTAGACAGATGTTCTGGACCCCTATCAATGGTTTGAGTAATGGCCAGTGAAGCGTGAAAGTCAAGGGTGGTTTTCTAATCCAAGTGTATTGCAGGAAAAACGTGAGAACAGAAAGCGCAGCATAAATTATATTTAAATCGTCTTTTTAGGGCAGATAATTATCTTTAACACTTCAGAGAGTCAATAATATTGTTTTATGTAAATTCATAACACTTTATTAAAATAAACTGTGGAAAAATGTAATGGTTAAAAGATGTATTGTGGGAAAAACTGCAGATCAGTAAACAAATTATCAAATATTTGAACACTCGTAAAATGGGCAACAAGGGCCTGGGGATAAATGTTTTTGCACTTTTCAGTGTCAAAATACAACTTGTTTTAATTTAGACAATGAAAAAAAATTGAAAATTTTGGGTCAGAAATCGAAAAATAAAACGTCAAAGAAGGGGTTAAAAAACCATTAGAATGTCAACCGAGTAAATCTAGATTTTTGAAAACATCCATTAAAAATTATTCTCTGTTCCAGCTCATATTCTGTGTGATTTGCTGCGAGCCATATCACACCTTCTGCTTACCTGAAGACGATGTGCCTCCGGAAGAGAACCTCGAGAACTGGTGCTGTAAAAGATGTCAGTGTTGCTCTGTCTGTGGTTTAAAAAATAATGTAAGTGTTTTTGAATTCATTCGTAGTTTTTTACTACAACTATGAAATACGTGGGAAAATTCTGTACCAAATGAGATGTCAAAATGTTTTTGAGGTATCTATTATGTTTTTTGTATCTGTCCCACATTACTTTAAAATTTTACAATTACTTAAAGCAGGGGTTCCCAATAAAATTTTGCCGAGGACCCCCTTTACAATTAATTTACTGACGAGGACCCCTTGAACTTAAAGGCTTAAATTTTCAATCGATTTCGGGCAATAATCGATTTCAAAACCGAAACTCGATGTATTCAAAACCGAAACTATCGTATTTTAGTCAATAAAAAAATTGCAAAAAACAAAACATGGATTATCTTTGATGGTAAACAGAGGCTGCGCCACCTACATTAATCTATTTGTACTACAGTCAGTGGCGTAGCCAAGAAAAAATTTCGGAGGGGGATATTGATATTTCGGGGGGGGATATGGGGTATTTTTAGTGGTTTTCTATGGTCAAAAAAAGAAAATTTCCAAGTTTCGGGGGGGGGGGATATATCCCCAAATATCCCCCTCTGGCTAGGCGCTTGACTACAGTGACAATTAACTAACAAAACTAACGAATGAACTGCTGAGTAGGATAATGGTTACTTCAAATTAAGGAAAATTAAAAAATACTTAATTTTTCGGTGACATTTCGTGGACCCCTTGGACACAGCCCGCGGACCACCTATTGGGAACTCCTGACTTAAAGTAATAATAGGGGTCTCCCCAGAAAAACTTAGAAAATTTGCCTCAGAAAGTAGTGTTGTAGTTCATTTTCAGACATTTTTCGGTTCACTCAAAGAAAACAGGTCCTTGTGAACCAAAGAATTTTCAAGGGAAAATATTGTTAATTGAAGTCAAAATTTAGGGGGTCCTCCCCAGAAAAAATGCCGAAATTTGTCCATTTAAACTAGGGTTTTTATCTCATTTTGAAAATCTTTGTGAACCTCTCAAAGGTGTGTTTCCCAAGGTTACTCACAGTCTATTTGATTATTATTAGTAATCCACACCAACTGCGTGAAAATATCCTTCAAATGATGTTCTTTTTATGTGTAGGATCATATTATTTAAATTTTGGCCTAGGTATGAAGTGGACATCTATCCGCTCACAGATAAATATCCTCAGGCAGATAGAGGCTAATTTTTTTAAAATTGTTGTTTTGTAAGCTCTAAACATTTTTATAGTATATTTTGTAAGCTACCTTTAATGAAATTCCTTGTAGTGTTCATCACTATGTAATGTCCTACTTGAAGTATTATCTATCTGAAGCTAATCAGAAGGTAGGTTGCAAGCTGAATAAAATCATTCCTTTAGTAACAAAACAATTTATTAAAAACATTAAGGGTTAAGATGGGGCACGCAGGCCGGCCGGTGCAAAGTGAACAAGAAAAGCAAAGAATGAAAATTTACAGTCCTTTTTATGCTTGAGCAATGAGCATATTCACCGTTGCCACTGGCGAGAAGCAGGAACTGTTGAATGAGTGTACGCGCTCGGGAGTCGAACGCACACACGGAATCGAACACACACATCGCTGGAATCGAACCCGCCGCCACATCCTCATATTAATAATATAACTTATAATTCCTGTCTATATTCACTTACTGAAACTATCCTTATTCACTGCGAACTATAAAAAATTTTCTATTTATGACTTGTTGTATTTCAACTGTATATTATTGCAAGTTTTTCTAAAGCCATTTTTTTCTGTTGCAGTTATTAAAATGTAAAAAATGTCAAAGTACGTACCATTCTGAATGTTTAACGCCTCATTACCCTTCAAAGCCTTCGAGAAAGAAAAGAATATGGGTAAGATACTTTTGTAATACAAAACCCCTTTTTTTACCATTTAGTATACACATGAAAGTAAACAAAGTTTACACACCAACTACTAAAGGCTAGCTAATCTATTTTTATCTAGCTGTTGTATAATTTACTTTATTCATAGCATGTTAACTCCATTCTTTTTAAGATCACTAATATTTATGACTAACCTAAATCCCGAATCGAAAAATATATTTTTATTTTGAACATATATGGGAAAATTATGAACATGTATGGGAGTTGGCTTTTCCTTTCGTTTTAAGTGATATGCAGGAAAAACAATGTAATGATGAGAGTGGTGATTATCATTAGAAATCGTGTTCTTGTTTAATCACAACAATGTTTTAGTCTGTATGGAAACTTTTTTGGGGAAATTTTGAGGAAAGTAAGGAGACATTTCGGACAAAATAATTGTGTTCTGGGAAAATATTGGGCTGTGGGACATTTTCTGCACCCCTGCTTTATCCCATGTTGGCAGCTTTGTGTTGGATTGGTCTAATTCTTATGTTCTTGGTTCCACAGATGTGTCCCAAATGTGTAAAATGTAGAAGCTGTGGAACCACCTCGCCTGCGGCTCCCAACTCTGGTTTCTTGTGGAACTTTGACATGCTCCTATGTCAACCCTGTACAAAGCTAACTGACAAAGGTATAGAGTGCTTTTAAACCACCTGCTCATTCTTGCTTCTTCTGCACTACTGTGTCCATTAGGGTGTATCGAAAAAGACTTTTTGTTTTGGTGATGCGTTAAAGCAGAAAAGTTGTCTAAGGTCAGAGAGAGTACCTTTGATTTTTTTTTCAGAATTTCGGGATGATATCTTTAGATGCCCCATTGGCCTAAAAGTTATCCTATGGAACGTGCAGGCCGAAAATTGGTTTTTCGCTCCTCATTCCTACTCTAATTGCACGACGAATGTCTTCACTCGAGTTACGGACCCTATAAGGCGGACCTGGAAAAGGTTGTAACTTTCCCCCGAACCTAATAGAATTTCCCCAAACCTTATGTATTGCTCCTATGGAGCTGGCAGGGGCTTCCCCCGAACCAGGTTCGTAGGTTCGGGCACTTTTTCCAGGTCCGCTATAAGGTGTATGTTACCCGACAAAACTTGAATAACAGCCTAAGTCCCAATATTATGTTGATTGTGGGCTCGAATTTAAACGAAGAAAGACGCGATTTTCTCATTTAAATTTGAGCCCACAATCAACATAATATTGGAATTTAGGCTGTTGGTTTTGTGTGTCGGGTAGCATACACCATATAGGGTCTGTAACTCGAGTGAAGGCATTCGTTGTGCGATTAGAGTAGGAATAAGGAGCGAAAAACCAATTTTCGGCCTGCACGCTCCATAGGATAACATGGGGAACTTTTAGGGCCAATGTGGCATCTAAAGATATCATCGGAAAATTCTGAAAAAAATCACAGGTACTCTGCCCCCTTAGACAACTTTTCCGCCCTAACGCATCTTCGAAATCCCCCAAAAAAGGTTTTTTTTTTCGATACACCCTACTGTTCATACTCCTTTTTCACCACTTCATAACCCTCATCATCACAGCCTTTTCACCTACTGCAGAAGAACCGATGTAGCATGTAAACAAAATTTTTGACTGGCTCTCCCACCATTGTTCTTGTAGTAGCATTTTTTGTGTACTGTAAATAACACGACGGTCGTCTATCTAAAGGCGGCGAGAATTGTAAAATTTTGTTTTCTAATTTATATATATATGTAATAAATGAACACTTCTTTTAAAACTTGTGTTTAGTTTCATTCCTGCTAAACATCACTATTGAACATTCGTTGGGGGGGACTATTTAAAGTTTTGTTAACATGCTACCACATTTTTTTTATTACTTGATACTGTCAAATAGCTTTTGAAAAAATAATACTAACATTTCCTTCTTCTGGTCACTCTTCTACGTCAGTCTCGAAAATCCTAATCTAAACATATCTTGCTTCCAACAATTTTGAAATTGAGATCTTTAATAATTGACCGACTATATTTTTGTCAGATATTTTGAATAAAAAAACTGTGGTGCATTATGAAATATAGTTTTCAAATAACATAGGTTATCAACTTAAACATGAAGGTCATCATCACCTTATAAAGACCGCAAATACTACATAAAAAATAAAGCTAAAATATTATGAACTGAATCTTTTAAAAGGTACAGTATTTTTTGTTACCATATATTAATTATGAATGTGGTTAGGTTGAATTGCAAGATTTTGTCATTTAGTAACTAAAATAACAGTTTTTAGTATTTGTACCCAAACACAATTCAAAAAGAATAAAAATACTGAATTTAGTTATTATACTATAGTAACTTAATATAAAAATACTAAGGATGCTGAAAACCAGGGTTGGCAAAAAACCGGGTTTTTTTAAAAAAAACCGGGTTTATTTGGTTTTTTTTGGTTTAAACCAGGTTTTTTTGGTTTAAACCAAGTTTTTTTAGAATTTTGTTTATCAGAATAAGTTATTTTAGCATTGATGTTTGAAATTGAGTTGTAAATGAGACATTTTTTTCAGGGGTTGTTTATAATGGATAAATGATTTGTATATTTCAATTAATTAATTAAAATTAAATTAATTTGTTTTAAAAATAATTTTTGTTTCTAAAATATTCCAATTTGAATATCTAATATTATTGTAGTGAATAAAAATCAGTGTTAATTTATCTTGGATAAATGGTTGAAATAATCAAATTATTTATCTTAATTATATATGGATTAATTTATGAACTTAAGAAATTTCTTTAGAAAGAGAAAATTTTATTTTTTAAATGAGAAGTAAAAGTGAAATGTAAACAACTAATGTTAATTGAAATTGGATAATTGATAAAGATAATTAATTTGACTAATTATTAAATGGTAAAATAATCAAATTAATTATATGGATTATTTATGAACTTAAGAAATTTCTTTAGAAAGAGAAAATTTAACTTTTTTAATAAATAAAAGGGAAATGTAAGCAACTAATGTTAATTGAAATTGGATAAATGATTGAGATAATTAATCCGATTAAGGAAATTTACGGTTTTTATTAATTTAGTAAAAAAACCCAACTGGTTTTTATCTGTTTATAAACAAACCAACTGGTTTTTAGTTTTTATCATTAAAGAAATCAACGGTTTTTATTAATTTACTAAAAAAACCAACTGGTTTTTATGACTGACAAATAAGACAAATTGGTTTTATTAAATAATTAAAATCCAAGCCATATTTTATCAGTGAAAAACAGATAACTTTTGTGTATGTTTAGTTACTATTTGAAATAATGCTTCATTTTAAAGGAAATTAATAAATGAACTATCTCTTGCAAAATATAATAAGTTTAACTTAAGCATTTAAGGTTAAGTTTAGAGCGAATTCAATAATTAAAACCATTAAATTAAAAGATTTCTGATTTTTAATCACCTTAAAATGTCAATTTTTTTATAAATCTGACCTTTTAATTTTGTGCAAAAGATTATACTTAATAACACTCTCTTTAAAAAATCCTGAAAATATTTTATAATTTCTAAAAAAACCAAAAAAACCAAGTGGTTTTTTTGGTAAAAAAACCATGGTAAAAAAACCATGGTTTAAACCAATGGTTTAAACCAAATGGTTTAAACCGGCCAACCCTGCTGAAAACCAAGAAAAGTTACTGCCACAAAAATAAATTTTTGAATAAGACTGAGTAAGAACTTACACTAGTAAAAAACAATCAGTCAAAAAACCAAGTCCTAATCATTTGGAAGAATGGTAAGTAAATTTTGCCTGTCACTTCAGTAGTTCTCTTTTGTGTTTTGCTTATCCTTAACTTTACTCTAACGCAATGTTTCTTGTCCATGGAGAAATATGCTGGGAGCAAAAGGAGGAAGTAGTTCCCAGCGCGGTGCCTGAATTTCGAGTTTAAAACGGATTTTTATTAAAGAAATACTACAGGTTACTTTGATCCATTCATTTATAGCGATTATTTGTCCTAATTTTCGAATAACGTTGTTCATTTTAAATTTTACGAATGCATAGCGCAGAGTATTCTTCCGTGCCTCGTGACGTAGTATGGACAAGAAAGACTGCTGTGAAGTATAGAGTCTTTAAATTTACCTACCTACCCACCTAATTTACAACCTTGTGATACCTCTTAAAAGTTCTACCTACCTAGTTACTACTTCAGATGTCTCAAAGACTAATTCTAGGCGGTCATATTTGAGGCTACATACTTAAGGTGCCTGCCTACCTAAAAAACGCCGTTTTGGACCCAAAATTCAAAAAAGTTTTATTATTTTATTTCAAAAAGCACATCTTTAGCTTTCCAAATCAGTTTGAATTTTGTCTTTATCTTTCCTAGAACCAAAGCTACAGAAATTTTACTTACAGCTAAATAGGCATTTTATTAAGGAAAAAATAAAGAAATTCGCGTTTTTCTCAGAATCACATTTTTGCTATTTCCCTTCTCCGCAAAACTGCATAACTCAAAATATTATGAATGGATTTCTATAAAAATTGGGGTAAATACTTGACATAATATGATTTAGGAGCCCTACTATTTTTTTGGTTGTGGGTGTAATATTTTTTATTTTATGAACAGTATAACTTAAAACTTTACTGAATTTTGGTGGTTTTATTTTTCATTTTTCACGTTTGGTTCTGTAACTTTTGATATTAAATAAATTTAGACGTAAAAGTAGTAGGCCTCCTAAAACATAAGTTCACGAGGATAACAAAGTTTACAAAACAAAAATATCTTCATATGAATTTGAGTTATGCTGATTTGCGGAAAGACGTTTTTTTGTGATTTTCATGCATAAATTCTTCAATAATATCAAAATTTTAATCAATATTTTAATTTTTTTTATGTTATTCATAGTTTTTAGATGCATTTAATTGTATCAACCACAAATTAGGTCAAAATTTTAATTATTATAAAAAAAGCCTCTATAGGTAGGCAGGCACCTTAACTTGAGCCCGTATTCCTTTCGGCTAATCACACAACTGGATTCATTGCTACTAGATTTTAACTTCTACCATTTTTTGAAAGTATTGTTTATGAAGCTTGCTTATACAGTTTAAAAAGTATCACAAAGTTAACTGTCTAGGGATAGAAATTTGAATTCTTTAGGATGAAAAAAATTTACAAAACAAGTAGTAAGAAAATAGTGAAAGCATTATTTTCCATGTATAGGTTTAAAAGTTGCTAATGAAAATAAGATATATTTTTTTCTATTGTGGGTTAGGAGTAGTGAGGTAGAAAGAAATTAAATTATGTTGATTTAAAGTTAAATTTTAAGCAGCATGTTTTGTAATTTCTTTTACATGTTATAATTTAAGTCCAAAAACTTAGAGCTGATAGTGTAAACAAGGTAAGTAAACTTCTGTATGTGTATATTAATTGAAGGGGGTGTGGCAAAAGAGGTTACTTGACATTTAAAAACAAAAGAGTTGTAGAGAAAATGAATAGAGAAAGTGTAGACTTTGGAGTACAGACACCAGCTCTCTAAAGTTCCATGAATGGAATTCCGTCATTATGAAACGCAGAATCAGCCGATTAAAGTTTTTTGCAATTTTAAAATATTTCTAGATAGATATGGGGAAGATAATTTAAAGTTCATCGGTGCAATTTTTGAAGAGTGCCCATGCAGGGCCGGATTACCAAATAGACAATGTAGGCAACTGCCTAGGGGCCCCATTATCAGCTAGGGGCCCCGAGCCTTGATAGTTTTTTTTAAACGTAATGAGTTAAAATTGAATCTGAAGATTTTATGTGGGTCCGGTTCTAAAAAGGGACAGGGATCCATGAAGAGATCTAAATAGTTCAGAGAAGAACCTCTGAAAATGAGTTAAAATACTTCTTTTACGGGCGAAATTTCAAAAACCTTTCTGGGGGAGTTCCCTCAACCCCCTCCTTCAAAATTTTGAGATTTTTCTAAATCCTGTTTTATTCTTGAAAATTCTGAAAGAAAGATCCTCTTCGGGTGTATTCCAATGGACCTCTAAATGAATTAAAACACTGCCCCTTTAAGGGTTAAATTTCAAAATTAATTCTTAGAACATTTTGGAGTCAAGAACCCTTGCATTGAGGCCAAATAGGTCTCCTATACTTAAAAAAACTATGACCATAACACTATAGAAAAAAATTATCATTAATATTTTTTCGAGCAGGGTCGCTCCCTTCCTTAAAAGTTGCACTAATCCGTGCCTGAGTAAAAGTGTAATTATGAATAAAATTGCGGTACAGTGGGAAAAACATTTTAGGAGGGAAAAGGTTAGAAAAGGGCCCCGAGCCTTGCAGTGCCTAGGGGCCCCGACTTGGTTAATCCGGCCCTGTGCCCATGTGAAGAGGGTGTTCATAGCGGCTAACTCTCCTGATTTTTGAATGTCAAAGTATGGAATTCCCAAATTTGAGCTTTGTTTGAAATTGAGGTAACAAGGAGCTAATTCCAATGAAAAGATGTTGGAGTTAGCCCCAATAATTAGTTTTTTCTAAATAAAATGTTTACTTTTAAGGGATATTAAATTTTTAAACATAGTGCTCGAACTAATCAGTCTCAATATTGTGCCTGTCAAAGGATTTAAGAAATATTAATTGAATATTTCTTATAGGAGGGGTTTTAATAAAAATCTGCCTGCAACATGATTAAATGTGGATACAAAATATATTTGTGTTAGGCTAGGTATTCTGGGTCTGCCAATGAACAGTTTTCTGAGCAGAATCATTCAACCAAGTTTTCTGGATATAAATAACATAGCTGCCAACTCTTCCGGTTTAGCCGGAAGATTTCAGTTTTTTTTCATTGATTTTTTTACTATCCGTTCCTGCCATGTATTAACCTACTTGACGTAACTATGATAGGTAACCAAATTGGCTAACTGGGATTAAGAAAAAAATGCTTCTGGTCTTGATTTTTTTAAATCTTCCGTTTTTTTACAATTCCAATGTTGGCAGGTATGGAATAAGAGTTCATACGTGATTGTTAAAATCATTCTGCTAAGATAATATATAATCGAATGAATTGAGCATTCAGCATCAGGTTTTGTTTTGTAGGTATCGTAGGGTTGAAATAGTCAACTTAATTTATACCACCTTAAAATTAGTCTGGATTTTCAAAGTTTAAGCCTGATACCATTTCTGTACCTTTGCTGTGTTAACCTCAGAATTATCATACATTTTAATTAATCAAATGCAATTTGAACAGTCTTCATGCTCCTTAGCATGCAAAGTAAAATTAAGATTTAGATTTAATTATATTTGTAAGGGGCAATCTAAAGTTATGTTATTGAATATTTGGTTAGTAATTATCACAACTCTGCTTCGTATGTTTTATAAAGTTACTTTCCAAAGTTATTATCCTCAGGGTTGCTGATTTGTTTTTATTTAAACCATTTTTTTTTCAAAGGAATTGGCAATTCTGTACTATTGGAAACTGATATAAAATACATTGATATTTTAATTTCTGCGTTAATTTAATTTAACATTAATACTAAACATTTCCTCAAATCTATTTCATGCAAAAACTCGTAGAAAAAATTTATCAATGAAAGCATTTCACTGCTGTCACCCATTCTTAAGAGGCGAGAACTGGAGTAGTATTTTGATCAATTCTGGATGATGTTCCTTTGAGATTCATCCAAAAATAAAATAACTAATTAATATAGCATTGAAATCGTGATTTAAAATTTTTAAATAATATTTAATTTTATAATATAATTTATAATAAATATTGAAATAAATAAAACATAGCTGCCAACTCTTCCGTTTTAGCCGGAAGATTTCCGTTTTTTAAGAGAATCTTCCGCCATCTGTTTTTCAATCAATTTCTTCCGTTTTTTTGTCCAAATACTTTAAGCAGCCTATTTTTGCAAAGGACAGATAAAAATTTTCTAAAAAAGGCAGAATCTTGCGCATCAGACCTCAAAAAATAACAATAATATTTAAAAAGAAATAGATTTGTATGGATCTGAAATTAGTTTTTTTTAACTTGTGTGTAAAATTAGGTAGGTTAGTGTGCTCATTTGAGCCTTTCATCCCTTCAGGGGGTCGATAAAATGAGGACCAAGCATGCTTGGGAACTAAACACTGGGGGTCTCGCGTTAGAATGACCACCTAACCGGGACACATGCCTAACACCTTGCACCCCAGGGCCCCACGGTCACAAAAACGAAGCTGGGCATCGTAGGCCTTGGCCCACTAGGGCTGTTGCGCCAATGTGTTTAGTTTTTTTTAGTGTGCTCATTTGATATTAAATTTGTTTTTCTTCGATTTGTGAACTGAAAGAAATCCATTCATTCTATTAACTTAGGTATAGTAACTATGGTAGATAGTCTGGACTTTGATTAAGAAAAAAATGCCATGGGTACCTTGATTTTTAAAATCTTCCTTTTTTTACAATTGCAATGTTGGCAGGTATGCTAAAATAATGTATATAAAATATCTCAATATTCAATTAAAAGATGCCACATAAGGAGAAATTATTTCATTATTCATTTACTAAATTTACCCATGAATAACTGAAATGAAAACAAAATAGTATTCTAAAATTACTGGCAGGGGCAATATTTCTCACAAAAAATGAAATTGATTTTTTGTTACTATTTCTAAGTTCCAATATACCACAAAGAAAGTCACTAAAGACAATGATCTCAATGCAAAAAATAAAAATAACATTAAATTTATATCTAACTAATTTTACTTCTTTGAAAGAGAAGCAAATTGGATAACAAATGGAACTAATAAAACAAAGTAAAAAAATAGCGAAAAATTTTCCGGAAAATCATAGTGGAAAATTATGAATAAGTAAAAAATTAAGTTATCCAACTATATTGATGATTATGTATAAGAAAATTAGATCAGAAAACATGACTAAAAATATGAAAATAACTGGTTGATAAAAACCATCAATATAATTTAAAATGTTGATTCCAAGTGAAGAAATTATAATTTTAATTCTTGTTTCATTTATCGTAATGAATAATTCAAAACACTGTTCTTTACTTCTAAGAGCTACAATATTAAAACTAGTACCTTAATTCAAACTATTGAGGTCTGTTTTAGAAAATGAGAACTAAAAATATCAATTGTAATAAGTGTCTCAGTGGCCATTTTGCATTAATTTTTATGTTATCTTAGGATTACTTAAAGCTTAAATATATTATTTTAATTTTCTTTAGGAAGTTACTGCCCAGTTTGTAAAAAGTGTTATGACGAAAATGATTATGAATCTGAAGTAAGTTGTTTGACAAACCTGAATCTATTTACTTGAATTTTTTTATTTTACTCAGTTAATTGATATTTTATAGTCTATTGTTCTTGGAAACTTCAACAGCTTCAAAAATATTTCTCAATGAATTATATTTTTTGGAAATATTTATTTAAACTAGATTTTATGTAAAGCATCTTAAGAGAGAGCAATGAAAAATAAACAATTACTATAGGATACATAAAACTCAACAGTGAAATTAAATTACTCTCCCATCAATACAAAATAAATTATGACTCATTTGTAACTCTTTTTTATTAAAATGGATCTTCAATTGATTTTATTCTAATTACAGCACCTCTCTTTTTAGAAATTGAGTGATTACTAGGGCTATTAACTTACAAAAAATGGGAAATATGTATTTCAAAATAGGGAAAATAGAAAACAAAACTTGTAATTTTAAAGACTTTCAATGAATTCTTGAAACAAAAAAACAAATTAAAACTCTGAATTCCAAAGTCATCTGGGAAGCTTGGGGGGTAATTTCAAAAAACTAGTTGCAAATAATTGAAAAAAAACTAGTGAATATTCATGAAAAACCCCAAAACTGGATGCATATGTATGTGTATTAATATGTATATTTATTACCTTCAATATGTAAAAACATGTGAATAAACTGAAATATGAGAATAATATAAATGGTCTGAATCTATCTTAAATCTCTTTAAAACATGTAGAATTTGAGAGGTCTCTGCAATATCAAGTTTCTGAAAAGATATGTAATTACATGGAAATCCCAGCCCTAATGTTAACCATGGGCGGATTTAGAGGGTGAACCCAAGGGGGGCACACTGGAAACATGATTTTCCCCTATAAAAATGGTCTCAAAAAGTTGGAGGGGGCATTGTCCTCCTTAAATCCGCCCACGGTGTTAACAAAATCTTAGTGCTTTTGTAAATCTAAATTGTTGGAAATTACTTTAATAAAAGTTAACCAGGAATTCTTTTTAGATGGTTCAGTGCTACACATGTGGTAGATGGGTTCATGCTAAATGTGATAATATTAGTGGTAAGTGTTGCCTCAACTGTTGTCAAGCGTTGCGTCAACTTCTTTTACTTACGCAAGTTTGTTTTTATTAGATGAATGGTATGAAATCCTATCTTGTCTGCCTGACAATGTAGTGTACACATGTTATCAGTGTTCACTCGATGGAACTCCAATGTGGAAGACAGCTATCAAAGAATACCTCAAACATGGTTTGAAAAGCATACTGAATTCCTTACTGGCCGCTCGTTGTGCCAGGCATCTTATTAGCTATGTAAGTTTCTTGGGCCCTTTCTTACTTTAATAATTCTCTGTTTTATCTTGAGGATAATGCATCCTCTCAAATTTTTTTATTTTTAGTAACTTACATAATAGCTGCCAATCTTCTGGTTTTTATAGACCTTTTACTCAACTTTTCTAGTCTAAAATAAGCTGTAAAATTATAAAACTGTTTTATAATGTAACATTTTATGCAAAATGTAATTTGTGTAAAAACAATTGAGTGATTTTGTAGCTCATTTCAACTATAAAGGCATGAGAAAAGCTCAACAAAAACTGAAAGATTGGCAGCTATGAACCTATCTTGTTTTCTAATAGTTTTTCTATTATAATTACCTGGATAATATATCCGAAATTGATCCAAATTTTTCAAAGGTAAACTTAATATTCTTGCACCCTAAAATAATAACTAAACCAAACCAAAGATTTTCTAACTCTTCTGATCAAATATTTACTTTTTTCCGTTTAAGGTTAAACTTTCCTTTGAAGGATTTTGATCTGAAGGAAATGTTTGATAATCAAATTGCAAGATTTCACTCATCAAACACAGTTTAGAATAAATCTTTATATTTTTTTAGGTATTTTACTTTCTTGCCATGCATGGAATCAAATTATATTTGTTCTGTAGATAGTGGGAATAGTGGATGGTACGCTAAAAGGCTAAAAATGATTGGCAAATAATTTGAAAATTGTTCGAGCTTAAATGTTTGATTGGATTTTGCATTAAACATTACAAACATTATCTGGTAAAAAAAAATTTTTGTCAATGAATTATTTATAAAAAATAAGGAGTTTCTTGATTATTAAAAACTCAAGATCAAGTTAATCTTACTGAGGTAGTTTTAAAATCTAAGGATCTTTCACCAGTTTAAATATATTTCTTCTTTCAAATCTTGTAGATCAGTGTGGTCCAACCTTTAGCTACCCGAGTGCCAATTAAACTTTTTATACGGAAGTCGAGTGCCAGAGACAGTAAAAATTACATTTTACTGTTTTAAAACAGGCAAATCAAACTTATTTTCCACACTTCAAAAATATTGACTGGGTGTCATTGGCATACTTTTTTAATTCAAGGAAATTCAAGACTCAATTCAAACACTACATATTTCAATAGATTTTCACATTTATAAAATAAAATTTAAAACAAATTGTTTCTTTTTCGGATGGTTGTTTAAAGGAAAATTGGACTATTAACAAAGAGAAAACCGTAATTAGAAAGTAGTCCATTAACAACGTTTTAAAATGAAAGAGCAATAATGTTAAAGGTTTTAGTGTTTTACAGGTAAAAGTTTTATTTCTAAATCAGTTCACATCCAAAAAAATATTTTATTCCTCCAAGAGATATTATATCAGAACTTTTTAATTGTCAAAATTGAGTTCTAAATTCATTGCCTCAACTACAATCCTGTAGAGAAACTTCTGAAATTACACTTGTAGATTAAATGTTTATCACAATTCATGGCTTCTACTGATTTGATAACTCCTTTCACTATTGCCCCTACTGGATCTTCTATTGATGTACTTTTAATAATCCTTTTGAATTTCAGGACAAGTCAAAAATAGTTCAGAGGATGTTCAGGGGTTTTCCCCTGAAATTTTTTTTGAAAATTCAACCGATAAAAGCGGAGTTTAAGAAATTTCTGAAATAAAACTGAAAAGTAAAATACCTAGCTATTTAATATGTTTAGGGCATTGCATTTTGTGGCCGAGTGCCAAGAAAATATCTTCGAGTGCCACTTGTGGCCCGCGTGCCGCGGGTTGGACCACACTGTTGTAGATGATGGTTAAATGCTTATAAAGTGTATATAGACTTGCATATTGTGTTATTCCGTTGTGTTAAATTTACTTATTTGATAGGACCAAATCATGCCTAGTGTGGACGATACCAGTTCAAACTCGTCGTACTCAAATGACACACCAAAAATCCCAGAGCTTCGACTAATTTCTCGGGAAAGTTCCATATCTTCCTTTTCAACTGACAGGGATGATATAGAAGCCACCGTTTCCAATTTAGTGGAAATGGTTGATCAGACCATAAGTTCTCAAGAAAGCACTGAAAGCCAAGGAGACTCTTCAAGTAGAGATGGAAGTATAATGGATGAAAGGATTGATGGTAAAAGTGGTAAAATAATTTAATCAGTACTATTAATAACTTTATTAAGTTATTAATTTGGTTTTATTCAAAATTTAGCTTTAAGTCTTAAGTTATATGCCAGCGAAGTTTTAATCTTTCGATAGACAACAAACATTATGAATAGTGAATCTAAAACACAAATGCTTAGTATCTAGCATTCAAATTGATTGGGGAAAATATTGTAAATTAAATAATCATAAGAGTAAATCAATTCAAAATTTTTAAATGTAACTAGGTTTTAGGATTCATTCTTTCATTGCTTTTAATATTTTCCACTTTCAATTGTTCTTTGAAAAAAGTTTCTTATTTTTTAAATTAAGTGTTAAAGGTAGTCAATTAATGGATTTATCATACATGTGATTCTTCCGCCAAATGGCGGAAATCCGCCAATTCGTTGAGTAAAATTAAAATCTTACAATTGGATTTGCAAAACTGAAATCCCACTCTTATTTTCCTATCGTTTTATACTGAAAACTCATACCACTAGTGTGGCCTAGTGCTAAATTTTAAGAAAAATCGAAAGAAAAAATTTTTAAATATCGAAGTAATATGATGTTAGGGTTTATGGTTCTATTCCTTCCTGTGCCTATCGTGCCGCGCGGGAGCTCCTCTTCTCAGTGAAAAAGAGGAACACCAGAGGTAGAGTGACGTATGCTTTGAGTGGTATTTAAGTTTAAGCTGGCTGCCTCACTCTTACTCTCTCTCTCCCTCCCGTATGTCTGTTAAACGATATGTATTGGAAGCGAGCTGCTTTACGATTACCATGTTTTCTTTTACTATGATTTTAACTTAATAAAAGTCAGTACTGCAAATATTTCCACTGCGCCCTTTCTTTGCTGCCATTTCCTGAGATATGAAAATTAGTTAAGATGTAAGCTAAAAAATATGAATCTGGCTGTAGCATATCGAATCCTAGATCTAGGGCTATCCTGTCTTGGGTCATGCGCCATAAAAACCCAACCTAGATCTCGGGAAGTAAAAGCCTACTTAAAATGAAGAAAAATTTAGGTGCCATCGAATTTTTTTGATTATTTTCCGCCAATTTTTTGTCTGTGTAATCATAAGTATGATTTATCAAAAGATACATTTTTTTCATCAAAAGTTGTGATGTGGAATTTGATGTTCTTACTGTCCAATCAACTTAATTTGTTGATTTTTTATACTGTTTATACAACAATGTTGTTTTTTTATCTTTAGGAATTAAAAATTCCCCAGATTTACTGGTGATTAAGAAAAATTTAGTGTCTGGAAAGTACACCACCATTGTAAGTTGTACCTTTCCTTTTCATCTGATTGCAATCTTTTTACAGTGTTTTAATGAAACTAATTTCCTTAAAAACATATCTTTAGGGTTCTTTCTTTGATGAAGTCCTGGTTGCCATGGAATCCAGAAGTGCAGAAGGATTGAAACATCACACTTCTGCTGCAAAATCTATTTTGATTAAGGTGGGTGTTTTTTCCTAACGTGTTTGTAGCATTTTGAAACATTTAACTTAGAGCTTTATAGAAAGTACAATGAGTTCTTGTATGTGATCTTACACCTGTAAAAAGATATAGAAGGGTTGCCACACACCTGGAAAACCTTAAAAAAAACCTGTCAGGGAAAACTTAAAAAAGGCCTTTCTTCTCGCTTGTTTTAATGAGTAGTTATTTCCATTTTATAGGAAACAGAGAAGATATTCCCTTGGTTTAAAGTTCCTACTGTTAAATTTCCCGAGTCCAAAAGTTTGGATTTTCCTCCAGGAATGCTTCCCAATGCTGTCCTCCCTCCATCTTCCGATCACATCTACTCACAGTATTTGGAAAGAGTCGTGTCTTTCCCACCTCTGTCTCTTCAAGGTACTTTAATATGTTTTTATCAATAACCTATATCACTCTTTTACATAGCTGCTTCTGTCTTCTGTTTTAGCCGGAAGATTTCCTTTTTTTTAAGAATCTTCCGTCACCCGTTTTTCAATAATATTTTTCCGTTTTTGTCCAATTAATTCGAGCTGAAATGTTTGAAATGGTGTTAGATAGCAATTTTCTAAAAAAGGCTAAATCTTGCACTTTAAAAATGAACATTGAATAATATTTGAAATGATATAAACTTTTATTGATCTGAAATTAGTTTTTTTTTGTGTGTGTTAAGTTATGTAGTTAGTGTGCTCATTTGATATTTTGTTAAAAATGTATTTTTTTCTTTGATTTTTTTTACTGAAATATATCTATTCATGCTACCTATTAACTTGCGTCTAGTAACTATGGTAGGTGGCCTTATTGACTTGAATTAAGAAAAAAAAATGCTGTGGGTGTCTTGATTTTTAAAATCTTTTTTTTTAATCCCAAAATGTTGGCAGGTATGCTTTTATTAGTATTATTGTAATGGGTGTATTCAGTAGAGGTATTCCAAAAGTTTATTATTCTTGCACCCTAAAACTCTAACTAAACCATAAGTTTTTACAGGTATAGATACTTCCAAGTTGAAATTTCCCTCTCAAATTTATTTGATTTACTTTTTGTTAAAGTTGGAATTGAATATTCTTCACCTTCATTTATATTCCTTACTTTCTACCCTGAATAAATTGAGCTTTTAAAAATATAGTAGTATTGCTCTAGATCAGTGTTTCACTACCTTTTTTAGTCCATGCCCCACCAAACCCTTTTTAAACTATCCATACCCTCATGTATGATTTTTTACAGTATCTATGTAGATTAAATGCACAATTTTAAGTTTTTCTGCTTTGCTGTGTTGGTCTAGTTATGTTGTGATGGCCGAAAGTAAAAGTGTGTGTGTTTCAGAAGATGATGTGGTGGATACCCGCATTTGTGTTCTGTGTGGTTATACTGGTGACAGCATGTCTCGGGTAAGTTATGAATGTGGTTATCCTCTTTGTTCAAAATGCATGCACAATTCAAGTAAACTTTCTAAAGAGCTTATTAGCAGTTCAACTTTGATCACTTGGTTGTCTCTCTTCGATTCAAAGTCATAGGTATTCAAATATTGCTGTTAATGGAATTTTTTTTAATTAAAAAGTTAAGATAGAACTTTTTTCGATGATCCATTCAGCTTTAAATTATCAAATTTACTGTACTTCTTTAACAATATAATTCCTGTATCGTAATGCTACATATAAAAATCAATTCCACAAACTCAAACCTCACCCCGATACTGCTCTTGTATTTCTTGTATATTCATTGTATTTTTTTAAACTTTCACATTTGTAATCGAAGGGTGAATATTTAAATGTAGTATGAATGAAACTCAAATGCATAAATTTTTTAATTGTATCAGTTACTTTTTACTATAAAAAATTTTCTTTATTGTTCATCACAATCATAATTCCTAAAGAAATCAGGAATGTTACGGTTAAACACTTTGTCTAAAACACATGTATTTTTTTTGCAAGTTGCTCCCTTTATTTAGGCAACAAACTCACCATTTTCATGTGGTGATCACCTAGAGCTTAAAAAGTAGGTGTTAAGTATAAGGCTTGGGTACAAACACCAAATTGCTATGACATTGGCAGTACAGTCGAGTCCGCTTAATGTGATCGCAATTGTCCAAGACTAAACTGATAATATTATCCGATCGATAACAATAAGCGATCTCATATCAAAAAACAGCAAACAGTGTAACTAGATCGTTTTCTTTAAAATCCAAAATTATGTAATGGTAATAAATGTATTCTAAGCTCTATTTTTACACTAGGTAAAATTTTAAGGGGAAAATATGAGAGTAGTTCAGTTAATAAAATTTAAATAATCACTTACTTTGTATTTTTATATAGAAAGGTCTCTCTCTTTTCCGCCCATTATATCCTTCCACTCCAATAAACCACTCATTTATAACATAATCTGAATTCCCAGTAAACGAGGAAAAATCTATGTATTGAGTTTCAGAAAAAAAGAAGCGCCAGTTGTTATCATGGAGCAGATGTTTACTTGTAAAAATTGACCTTCAATATGAAATTAGAACTCAAAAGTGGTCATTTTAAAGGGGATATGGACAAATTTTGATAACATTAAGCGGAGTGATGATGCAAAGTTGATCACATTAAACGATGTATTTTACATTAAATTATATAGGAATGATCGGGACCTGTCAATTTCGATAACATTATACGATTGATAACATTAACCGTGATCACATTAAGCGGACTCGACTGTACATTGCTTTATAAAGAGCATGAATCTGTGATGAAATGATCTTCTGATCATTTTGAAGGACAAACTGTTTGTGGTGTGTTTAAAAGTATAATTTTAATTCGTAAAATCAATCTTTTTAAAAATCATGACTTTTTTAGCATTTCTGTTTTAAGGATAGTAAAAAACAAATAAATTGAGTTTTAAGAAAAAAAAACACAAAACAAATAAAGCATGTTTTATTTTTTTTAATTTAAAAACATGTTTTTTTCCCCGACCTTGAAAGAAATTGCAGTGTGACAGGTTTTTTTTCCTGTTGAGGGTCAAAAAATTTACCACCCCATCTTGTGCTATATGAATACTTGTACTCTCTAGAAATGTGGGAGGCTCTTGTACTGTGGTCAAGATGACTGGATCCACATTAACTGCGGCTTGTGGTCTGCGGAGGTTTTTCAGCAGCAAGACGGTTCCCTGAGAAACGTTCATCCTGCCGTATCCAGAGGCAGAGTAATGGTGAGTGATGAATAGGGTTTTTCTAATTAATACAGATAGTAATTAACAGTTTTATTCACTAACTAGCTGATATGCCCGGCCCTGCACGGGTTGAGAGTATAAATTTATTATTTTTAAGTTTTCCCAATTACATTTCTAATTTTGTATAATTAGCATTTATCAATTATTCCGGTATCCCAGGCGTCTTTTTCATATTCCGTTGTTCCCGGTAACTTTTCCTATCCCGGTGTTCCTAGTAATTTTTCTTATCCCGGTGTCCCCGGGTGGAATAAAATTACTTTAGTTCTCAAGCAATATAATTTTTGAATGATATCCACATTTACAACATGGAAAAAATATTATAAAAATTATTTAAAATTGCTTAGATCCCTTGATTAATCATATCTTCAGGAATTAACATGTTCGGTGAAATTATTCAATAATTATAAAGCTTATTCCATTTTGCAATTTAAGAAAAAAAATCAATATTTTCTAGTTGAAAGGGAGTTTTAATAGTTTTTTGTTTGTTAACCAACTTTCTTAAAATCTAAAATATTATCACCTTTTGATTTTACATCCTCGTTTCCATGGAGACTATTTTAACAACATGATAATCCATAAAGCTTTTTAAAATAGAAAAAATTGATAAAATCTCAAATAAAAATATGTTTAACTATACTTAAAACTTTTAAATTTAATTGAAATAGATTTTTAAATTATTAATAAAATTTTTAAATAGACTTGTACCTAGTGTTTCAAATAAAAACTTGTTGTTTAGCATTACATTTTCTTTGTAACAATGGAGTAAGCAGATCTCTTCTTGAGGAGAAATAAAGCTATTTCAGCAAAATGACCATAAAAAGGGTCAAAAGAGGGTCAAGGGGTCATTAAAAGTTTTCGAAACATAGCCTATGTTTTTTCTGGAGTTTTTTTACGTATGTATACCAAGTTTGGTGCAGATCGGAGGAAAATTGTGGATTTGTATAAAAGACAAACATACATACATACCCATATACCCACACTTGATTTTATTATATTAGATCAGTATTTTGATAATCTCATCATCATCTGAGAACATATCACAAGAGAATTTGAGGGGGTCTTGTAAAATCTCACCAAGGGGAGGGAGGGGTACCAAAATTTTGAAAAAATACCTCATGTAATTTACGGATGTCCCTTAAAGAGCTTTAAAGACAGGGGAGGCCAACCCAAATGATGTTGAGGGCCACTTTGGAAAACCACAATAATCTCGCGGGCCGCCTATAAAATTTTAGTGTATTAGGTGCACAGAACGACAGTGAAGTAAATTGAATAAACTAGGTATATAAATTAGGGGGAGTTTCTTAGATCCTTTGCTTAGTTTGACATATTCCTAAATAAAATATTCCAATACTAATTGCCATTCCAATACTAATTGTTTTTCCTTGTAATTTTGAATTTCTTGTGTTTTTTTTCCTTTATGTCATCTTTTGTTTATTTGTATGTTATGTGTTATTTGTAAGTTTTTTTTCTGTAATTTTATATTTATCTATATTCACCTTTATGGATCAGCGATCCCAGGTGATATGATTTTTTCTTTATATCTTTGTATTTTTTTTGTATGTGTATAATAAATTTGATTTGATTTGAATATTCATTTAAATTTACCTTTAGGAGCAACCACAAGAATACTGTAGTATATCTGTAGTCTGTAGTATATCCATAGGAACTAAACAGGTGCCGTTAAAAAACACTTGGAATCACTCGAAACTAAGAAGCCTGTGGCGCTTATAGAAATTTACTCCGGGAGGACCCAAATTTTCTCTAAAAATTGCAGCTAGATTTTGGCTCCGGGAAAGAGTGCACTCAAATCTCCCCCTGATTCCCCCATGCATATATTTAATATAGGTTCAATGCATAAATTAAAATATATTTTTAGGTAGCATTGGCACCTGGCTTAACTTAATATCCTAAAAAAGTTGTGAACAATAGAGTTCCTACTACTAAAGTGGGTCTGGGGGGTTCTCCCCCAGAAAACTTTTTGGAAACCTTAACTTACCCTAAAACTTTAACTTATGACTAAAAAAAATTCTCGTGGGCTGCAAAAATATTTCAAACAAGCCACGGGTTGGCCATGCCCGTTTTAAGACTTTTAAAGAAATGGTGGATGATAAGCATTTAAACAGAAGTATATGGATATTAGGCATTAAAATAAAGGATGTTTATTGAATGAAAATTTACAAGCTGTAGATATAAAGATAACTAGATCATGAAATGGCAGGGTATTGAAATTTTTCTTTTTTAATCGATGCTTTGTTTGTCTCGTAGCATTGCGAGTTCTGTCGCCAACTGGGGGCCACCGTGGGGTGTTGTGTCCGAGGTTGTCCTTCCAACTACCACTTCTACTGCGCTCGCAAAGACGAAGCAGTGCTGCAGGTGGACAGGAAAATCTTCTGCGCTCTCCACAAAGACCACATCGATGAGAGAGTAAGTTTAAATGTTTGAAACACTTTCAGGGTCCTTGAGAAGTACTTGAATTTCATTTTTGTGGCTCTTTAAAGTACTTGAATGTAGTGCAAACTCCTGGATTATTATTTGGGATATTTTTTTTAATCTGGAATTCCTTTTCAATTTAAATTGATTTTTTATTCAAATAGTTCAATTCCTGTTTTTTTTCTTTTAAACCCAAATAGGATTTTTAAATTGCAAAACTTGGCTACTTTAATTTTTCTGTGTGATTTCTTTAAAACAAGTAAATTTTAGTAATATGTGTTAGAAATTGTTAACTATATGTGTGTTAATATAATGTAGTCTTTCCACTATAGAGTGTTTTCAGGTGACGTCACAACCATTTATTTTTTTCCTTGCTGTAGGTCAAAATGTCTGATGCTAAGGGCGGCGGTATCTGTTGTTGTCATGTGATTGCAAATGCTATTCCATGACCAGTTATTTTCTTTTAACTGTTAACTGCTATAGGTCAAACAATCTGTTGCTAAGGCCGTTGCTAAGTCCGAGTCATGTGACTGAAAATGCTCTATAAGAAAGGTTTTTGAGAGAAGTTGTCTTCCAAAGTACGGGTACTATACTCTATTCATTTAGAATTGGCGCTTGAGAAATAGTGCTTTCCCCCACGCTAGAAGCGTAACCATAGTTACGCTCTTCGAGCAGCCAATAGTAAGCCTTCTTCGTCACTTTGACGTGGATAGTTGCTATGGTTACCGATTGATGGTCGGGGAAGGAAATATTTTCAAGCGCCAGTTCAAAATGAACAGAGTATAAAGAGGGAAAGCTTTCTTTGCTCATAATGTTAGTTTATGAAAAATTTATAGTGAGCCATAACAATTCCTTGAAATGTACTTGATTTTTTTTCCTTGCAAACGAGTGGGAAATATGTTATACAGTAGAGCCCCGATTATCCGCCCAATTGGGTGGCAAGGATACCGCGGATAACGAAAATCGCGGATAACCCGAAAAAAGACTAAAAATGAGGTGAAAACACGAAAAAAAATTTCAGCATAAAAACTATATTTTATTGTAAAAAAAACATGATATGTAAAACTTTTTAAATCTGTACAGTACAGCAGAAACCTTTGCTCTACATCTAAAATGTCTCTAATCTCATCTAAAATTTGCTCTCATCGTTAAAAAATGTTCTTCGTGGCACTCGCGGATAACCCGCACCGCGGATAATCCGCTCGCGGATAATCGGGGTTCTACTGTACTACATATCACTCAGCTGTTATGTGTTAAACTCCAAACGTTTTTTGCAGATAGTTAGTGAGAAGGATTTTCTAGTCAGAGAGAGAGTGTTCGTCCATCAAAAAAGTATCGCTCCTAAGTGGGTGAAGAAGCACTGGGCTGCTCCCATGGATAAGGATTGCCTTCGGGTTGTAATAGGTGAGTGCATAACATTGATATCTCATGTTAATTTAATTAATAGAAATTGAAGAGTAACTGCTTTTAATCTTAAAAAAAAACAGTTACTGTTTATTTATGGATTTAGCTTCTTGTAATGCGATAACTATACTCTGTTCATTTTGAACTGGTGCTTGAAAATATTTCCTTCCCCCACCACCATAGGCGTAGCGTCGGGGGGGCACGGGGGGGCCTGTGCCCCCCCAACTTGTCAACAAAAAATTCCGAAATTTACGAAAAAAATCCATAATTCTCCCCAAAGAAACAAAAGTCCTCTCCTTTTTTCTTCGTCTTAACACCCTCCTGCCTACTTGACTACAGCACATGGGAAAGTTTTTTGAAATGCGATCACTGTATTGAAAGGCTAGGCAATAAGGGCCCCATATGTTAACGGCGGACAGCACATTTGAAATACGTCTCTTTTGTTTCTTATCACCAAATCCTCAGGGGAGGGTTTTCAGATTGTCGACTGCGGAAGTCGGAGATTTACCAGCTCCAAGGCGTTTTATGGTCCCTTAATTGTTCCTTTTTTGTTGTTTTGACTTCCTATTCGAAGGTATATCCCACGTGACTGGAAAAGGGATGACAGTTTGCTTAGGGACTGGAGAGTCAGTTCAGTATTATTTGCATTCTGGTGCTAATTGTTGTGCCTGCTGACTGTTGTGCCGTTGTCATCGTTCATGCAGGTCGGTTCAAACGGTTATGCATTTCTAAAAGAAGTAAGTAAGAATGTTTTTTTTATTTATTTAAAAAGTGAGGGGGCAGGCAAATAATTTATTAATTTCATTAATAAGCAAATAAACTTTTTAATGTTTACATATTTTCTATTTGTGGGACATGTACATGAGTCATGTGGATATGTGACCCTTTAGGAACGACGGAAGAGTCAAGTGACTCTCCCATCTATTCTAAAGGGTTTAATGCCCTTCATATTTCTATTCTACTCATAAATTCACTACGTCCCGTTTTCAAAGTAGTATGCTTTTAGGATTCTACATGAATAACGAAAAATTGCACAACCTTATCTCCCTTCATTTGGGGCCATCCATAAATGATGTCACACTTTTTTTGCCCATTTTTGACCCCCTCCCCCCCCTTTGTCACAAACTGTCACACTTCCCCATACCCCTTCCCCCCCTTCTGTCAAATGTCACGCTCTTAAACCAACAATATGTCCTTAATAGACTAATTTGAAAGTGCCCGGAACCAAGGTTTTTTTCCGTTGATTTTCAGCTGCAGGATGTGATGTCACAACTTTCATACCCCCCTCCCTCCCCCTTGTCACAAACTGTCACAAATTGAATAACCCCCTCCCCCCTCTGAGCGTGACGTCATTTATGGACGCCCCCTTTTTTAAACACATTCTTATATAGTTTAATTCATTCATCATAAGTGTCATAAAACAAAACCAAGCTAGTTGTAGTTTTGATAAAGTTTTAACTATTTTAGTTGGTTTATTATTTGTTTTTTGCGGGGAGATAGCATTTTAGAAGGTTTGTCAATGTGTTTCCAATGTTTAACTCTAAAATAATGAATTTTTCGATTTACAATTACGGTTTTAATCGTATAGTTTCAATAATTTCCAAAAAACATGCTCTGGTTTTACAAATCCCTCACCTAGATGCTTTTCAAAAGTTCTTCAATTCTTCGTTCATCTATTTGAAAAAAGAGCTTTTATTTTTAAAAAGGAGGTTGTCACCAGAGTTATGAATAAATTTATAATGTACAACTAGTAGTTTTTTTCATGTGTGTTTACAACTTCGGTTTTTCTACATCCTGAGACCTTTTATAAGGTTCAAATGCAAACTAGGTTTTTTTGAAATTTTTTCACTTGTGCCCCCCCATCATTTTAGGTCACGCTACGCCTATGCCCACCACCGATCGGTAACCATAGCAACTATCCTCGTCAAAGTGACGAAGAAGGCTTACTATTGGCTGCTTGACAGCGTAACTATGGTTACACTTCTAGCGTGGGGGAAAGCACTATTTCTCAAGCGCCTATTCTAAATGAATAGAGTATAGATTGTCTCATTATGCCCTGGTGTGTGTTTCGTTGTACTCTATAACAAATTAAGTTTTTAACCTCCTTCATATATTTAAACAGAATTTTGAGTTTCAGAATATAAATTAGGGTATAGGATTTTGGAAGGAATGATAATATGCTGAAATTATTTAATTAGTATATTAATCACTTTATTATAATTTAATCTATTGCACTGGTGTCCTCCAAAGCCACACGCAGCCAGAGAGACTAGATTTATTAAAAAAAAGTGATACAAAGCACACTAAGCTGGTAAATAAAGATGCATAAAGTGAAATGGATTAAATATGTTAGTGAACCTCCAAATCAGTCCGTAACACACGGACTGATTTGGAGATTACCCCGGCAAAAAGGAGATATGTATGAATGCCTCCCTGGCTACGAAGCATTTACATAGTTTCATTATAAAATCTGAGTATCTTATGTTAGTAAATGTATTTAAAATTAATTTTATCAACATAATTTATGTCTTTTTTGCTTGTGCTAATTTAGTAGACTAGCTTATTTAACTTCACATTGTACTTTGAAATTTTTTAGGTTCGTTGACTGTTCACAAGTTAGGACGCTTGACTTCACTCTCCGGCCACAAAAATTTTCTGATACCTGTTGATTTCGAGTAAGTTGGTTTGTTTGTTGGCCTTCAAAAGAATTTAAATGTGAGAAATGTTTATCAGCATAAAACAGCAAACTACATTGCTAAAACTATTGTTCAATATTTTAATTTTGAATTGAAATTTTGCTGTCTTGGCTGATAAGTTTTATATTTTGTCAAGTATCACCCTCTGAAGCATGATAAGTGTAAGTTTTTATGGGACTATACTTTCCAAACTTCTGTTATAAACCCAAATTGTTTCATTTGTATTTATTCCCTATTTTATTAATGATGATGGGTCAAACTGAACACTTTTAAGTATCAAGTTTCTACTTTTTTTTCATCTCGCACTTTCAGTTTTAGTTGCAGTACTGTTATGGTTTAAATGTGTTTGATACAAAAACATTGCTTGCCCCCCATCTTATACAGTATGTTTTGTCATTCACTCATAGTTGTGTCATTCACTATTGTTCCGATGGCTTTATCCGGCATTTCTTAAGAGCCAGTGCCAGACGCTTGGATATCCATCCCGGAAAATGGAATAAATAGTTACTCTCCAAGTTGTGGAAGTCTTCATCATTTTATGCTTTTTTTGCTTTGTTTTAAATGAAACAACCCTGCTTTAAATAAAGTTGGGATATAAAATTTTAAATATTCTTCGAAATTGTTTTTTTTATTTCCAATGGGCGGGTACTACTGGACATTATCCTTGACCACTGAACTGCCTTAAGAAGTACCTACTTAGCATTACCCAGCACCTGTAGACCGAGGCCACAGAGGTGAGGTACTGTTACCTGCGCCACACACACATACGCTCGCACAACCCCTTTTTACAGGGGGGCCACATTCATTCATCACACAAGGACAGAAACTAACATCCATGCCAAACGGGGATTCAAACCCCAGATGTACGACTTCGCTGTCAGATACTCTAGCCACTAGGCCAGCACGTCGGCTCTACAAAATTGTATTAAAACTGATAATATGTTATTTAACATGACAATTTTATTTATAGGTGTACCAGAATGTTTTGGAGTACAAAAAACCCTCAGAGGAGAGTCAAGTACCGATGCCGGATCATCGAAGTGCAGGCCGTGCAAGCGTCTCACAGCCTCGCTCCAATCGAGCACACGACCATCGTTCACGGACCAGAAGAGAGACAACCAAACCCCAGTGAATTTTCCACGAGAGACAATCCCAAGGAAGACTTCGATGTCTCGGATGTCGGGAAGAAGCTCAGAAACGACGTCGGGAAAGTTGTGCACAAGCTGGTGAAGAAAGTGGCCAAAGCGAAATGTGATACTTCTTCTTCGAGAAACAATAATGTGATAAGACCCGTAGCTAGTGAGGACTGCCCCTCGTCCGATGATAAGAATTCGAAATGTCGGACTGATAGGTGGTCCAGCTGTAACGGAGACAGCGAGTCCTGTGATGAAGTGCCAAAGAATAGCAAACTGAAGTGTTTTACGGTCGCGGATGACAAGTTGAAGAGTTGCTCTGCGAAATCCGACGGTTTCCGAGACCAAATCGATTCCCTCGGCGGCAAAAGGAACCACTCCGGTGATAATTTCGACAAGAAGGCGCTGCTGTCCGAGTTTTTGAAGTGGCAGTGCAGTAAGAGCAGTGAGCTTAAACGGTATCGGAAGAACGTCAAGACTAGTCGGACTTTTGACCCCAGTGCCATGAAACTTATAAAGTTGCTCTCCGATTCGAATTTTTCCAAGGAGAAATTTCAGCAAGCTCTCCGCGAATTCGGAGACGATTCGGGGTTACCTCCTAAGCTTAAGTCCCTTTTGAAAGTCGTGGGTCCTCGCGAAGGCGTAACAGAAACTGTCCTCCCGGTGTTCAGGGTCGGAACCAAAGAAAATGCGGGTGTTACGGAGAGCTCGGGGTATAGTTCGAACGACGACAATCATTTGAGGCAGTCGCTGCTTCCACTGTCTTTGCCAGGTGACTTGAGCAAACAGAATTATAAAGATAATTCTTCCAAACCAACCGCTGTGGTGAAAACATTCGAAGAGTCGAAAAGAGTAATAAATAATAAACTTAACGGTTTGATTCCTCCTCCCAAGCAGAATATGCGTTGTCCCGAAGTCAGCGACAGCGCTTATTCCGAGCTGATGCAAAGCAACGAGCTTTCCCGCGACTCCTTGCCAGATGAGAAAGCATCGCAAGACCCCTCCCCTAACGGATTGTGTCAGAGCAAGGGTCCTTTCAAGTGTTCCAAATGCAAAAGGTTGTATCGTACCAGTGAAAGTTTCAAAAAGCATATCGATACCTGCAACTTCTTCCTGGACTCTTCGTCTGGAGAAGAGTCCGAAGACGAAGTTTCCACCAATACCAGTGACGAATCAAATGACGCGCTCTCCACCAAAAAATTTCGCGAAACCATTGGAACTCAAAGCATTTGCCCCGATTCAAATTCTTGTAGCGAGTCGTCTTTTAAGAAAAATTCTTCAACGAGACAATCTGAATCCAAACAAAGCTATCTCGATGAGGATAATCCCATTCTTAAGTCCAAAGAGTTCTTTTCCAACTTACCTAACGAACAAACGAAACCTCAAGTATTGAGCAAAGTTACGGAACAGGAAAATAATTTATCCAAGCATTCCAATTTTACCTCAAGTATAAAGCAACCTCCTAATCTGGATTGCCAATCGGGACCAGACCACTCGGACTATTCAGTTCGAAGCACAGAACCCAATCTGCTACCGCCCGAGTTCCTTCCCAACCTCGACCAACCTTCCAGCTCGGGTACCTATAACCATTCATTTGAACACAGGTCCCAAAATCCGAATCTCAGGAGCGGTTTCGAAACTAACGAACACACGATTGTCGAGATCGATCATCCCAGCGTTGCATCGAACATACCCATGAACATGGGTGATGGAGGCCAAATGGCTCCTCCGGGGGGTGCTTTTGGGTACAACACTGCCGTTTGCGAAGACGCTAACGGCAGTATTGTACAAATGCTCCTTCCCTCTTCTGCAAGCACGATTCCCCAGCCCAATCCGATGCTCAGCCAAGTCCCCAACAATTTCCTGCCCCAGCCCCTCGAAATGAACCCCAGTCCTCAGGTGTCTTACGTTGGCTCCATAACCATTACCAACAACGAGACCATGTCGTTGGGGGTCAACATCCAGGACCAGATGGTTCCGATTTTCCAACAACAGCCCGACCTGAACTTCGGCATGATGCAGAATCCCATGCAGGTGCATCATCAGTCGACCGAATACCACCTTTCCACCGTGAACATTCAGCAAATTTCGGTCCAGAGTTCCTACCAGACAAACGCCCTGAACCAGCTGGTCTTTCCTCAGCAGCAAGTCGCCTTCCCCCAAGGGCAGGTGATGTTCGTAGAAGAGCAACAGGCGCCCCAGAACTTCGTCTTTCAAGTTCCCATGGACCAGGCCCAAGCCTTCACCGCGTTTGTTCCTCAGCAAGAAGTCCAGACCCAGTTTGTCAACCAGTACATGGTTCGTATATGCTTAAAAATGCTTATTTTTTAAATTTATTTATAAGGCCTTTATAAAGAGCTTAAAAAGTCGTTAATTTTTTACTATGATTCTTAAGTTTTTTCTCGAAACATGAGTCGATAAAAAGTGCTTATTTGTAAGCAGAAACGGTCAAATTTTCTTGTGCTTCCATGAAATCAAATTTTTATATATGCCTTTATAAAGTGACTTAACCCTACAGTGCATACTGTTGCCATTTGGCAACACGATATTTTTCCCCATTTCCTACTCGAGCTTCCATTTCCAAATGGCCAAACCATGCAATAAGTACAATAAATATAACATTTCATTGTTTTAGCACTTTAGACTGCCTGTAGATCGCAGCAGGGGGTACTATTTTGAGACATTTGTTAGTAGCTAGTGAGAAGAAAGTCGAGACACAGAAAATGACAAAATAAAAGGACCATATAAATTAAAATAAAATAATTTTTCAGCTTGAAAAAAATTGTTTTGAAAAGATAAGTTGTTTTTTTATATTTTTAGAGCATTTGGTTTTATTTCACTTCACAATTAATTTCACAAGGGACACAAATTAATTTCACAAGAACAAAGTTTTTGGTCAATTAAATGTAGAAAAAAATTAAATTAATTTTTTTAGTATTTTTTTACTAATTTACACCATAATAAAAGTCAAATAAATGATTTTCAAGTGAATTTAAAAAATCAGGCATTGTAGGGTTAAGACTTAAAACTGGGCACTGTATATTTGGACGGCCTTTTTTCAACTAAACTCTACTCTAATTTCCACGGCTCGGCGTTCCATTGGTTCCATCACTAAGCGCCGAGACTGCTACGTAATCACGAGACCTACAGCGCATGCGCCACTGACCGTTTTGGCCGTCCAAATATACACTTCGTTAAAACTGCAATAAAAAAGCAGTTTTTTTGTAAAGTGATAATATTTTTGCCCTCCGTGTACTGGCAATACTCAAAAGTATCAATTTAATAAATTGGATCTAACAGATTGAATTTTCCAAAGATGATTATTTTATTTTTTGGATATCCCTTAGTTATCAATTTAGTGACTCCAAAAAAATGTTTGCACGAAAAAAATTGCAGCGAATTATAATGCAGTAAATTAAGGGTTAAAACTTCTGTATGAACCGTGCAGTACTCTTTCCAGGCGGCCGAAACCCAGCACCAGATGGGCAACGTGATATTCCAACAGCAGCCGACGGTCATCGAACAACAACAACAACAGCACATCCCCGCCCAGTTCGTCACCACCGACCAAGTCCCGAATCTCGTCCCGAACACCGAGGCCGCCTCGGTGGCGGATCCGGCTCCCTCTCCGCCGGTCCTGAGCCGCTGTTCGACCCCTTCGGATCGGTCGAGCGTCTCGGTGCCGCCCAACTCGTCCATCGTCGAGATCCTGAAGAAGGCGGCGGAGCAGATGCTGTCGAAGCCCAAAGATGAAGCTCCAGAGAAGAAGACACGCTTCGCCCACACGCGCAAGGTGGCAGCTCGCAAGGCAGAGAAGCTGAGGCAGAAGAAGCTGATAAGCGCCGGAGAGGCACCGACCTCTCTGAACAAACCCAAGACCCTTCACCTCAACATTGCCACTCTGAAGTCTCTCGGTCTTCCTTTTCTTCCTCTGGCCATTCCTCCGAAAGAAGTTCCTAGACCTGAAGAAGGTAGCTATATTTTGGGTTTCATTTTTATATTGACCCTATGAACGGGGGTCTGTTTAGAAAAACTTTTTTGTCCATTTTCAGACCCTTCTCAAAATATTTTGCCTTAAAAACAGACCCTGGGATTCATCTAGAACAGGGGTTTCCTAAAGCCCTGGATACTCTACCTTAAGTAGCGACATCACGCTCAATCGGCCGCCATTATGGGGAGAACTCACTACTAGTCCGAATAGTCTAGCTCAGTGGTTCCCAAAGTGGGTTCCACGAAAAAATTTAGGGGTTTCATGGGACAAACTTTATTTCGTTAAAAAAATTAGAATGGTGTAAAAAATAAGAATGGACAGCACCGTCCCCCTTGGACCCAAAAATGTTCTCAAAATGAGTTAAAACCTTACTTTTACAAGTCAAATTTCAAAATTCTTTCTAGGGGAGGACCCACCCATACCCCCCAGCGGTACCAGAAGGGGATCTATTGCGTGATACTTTTAGAAAATCTCTAAGAATTTGACATTTTTGACGAAATGTAAAGCTGATTGTCTGGGAAAGTGCACCCCCTGGACCCGTGCTGGATCCGCGCCTGGTTTCACTTAATATCATATATTAAATTTTTAAAAATCGTTGATTAAAAAATATTCAGGGTTCCGCGATCATTGGTAACAAATTTGGGGGTTCCACGACCACAATAGTTTGGGAACCACTGGTCTAGCTTACCGTCACTAGTAGTGAGTTCTCCCCAAAATGGCGGCCGATTGAGCGTGATGCCGCTTAAGGTAGAGTATCCAGGGCTTTAGGGTTTCCAACTGGCGGCCCGCGAAGCTCTCTGAAAACCCTCCAAAAAGTAGCTTCAAAACACTTTTTAGCACACTAAAATTCAAAATTTTTCGGGGGGGAAACCCCCAACCCCCCATATACCTCTTTGATTATGGATAGCTTTCGATCCTTTTCTATGGTGCAAGGTGCAAGAATTAAAAGTTTGAAGTTTCGAGAGGCCGTTTGTAAAACCTGAAATTCCCCCTGAGCGTAGCAAGGGGGTGTGAAGGCTTTTATATAACCTTTATCATGAGGAGGGACAAAATGGAGTATCAAAAAATTTGGTAAAACAAATATCTAAGGAAAATTTACAAACAGTTTCTTGAGGAAGACCTTTACATTTAAGTATAATATTCAGAATATTAAATATATTCAGTATTCCTACGAGTTGTATAAGAGTAAAAAAATTCATATATTCTCTGGAATTTCGGAAAACACAGTACTGCATACATAGTATATGTCAACAACCTTCGTCCCTCTTTCGCTGGAAAAGTTTCATATTGATGACTCTCACCCCCAAAAAATTATCATCGTTAAAAAGGAGCCAGATTACTTTGCGGCCCCCCACTTGACTTGTGTTTTCGATTGCGGCCCGCGAGTACTTAGAAGTTGGAAACCCCTGATCTAGAAAGAAAATGGTTCTGTTTTGGACCCTTCAGAAAACTCCAATTCCCAAAAAGGGACCCTTCACAAAATTCTAAAGTCAGGGATCAGACTTTTGGAGGATTTTCAGACTTTTTAACAAAAATTTCAGACTTTTAATGGGAAAAAAATCAGTTTATAACCTGGAACTACATTTTTTTTTCATTTTTTATGAATATGCTTGGTTTATGAGACTTTCCTATGGTAAATTTTCATAACCGAGGCAGCTAAGTAATTTTTTTTTGTTTACGATCATCTTATCAATTCTTGCAGTTTTCAGACTCTTTGCTTTTTTGGCAATCTCATCCCTGTAAAGTTAAAAAGTGGTTTTCATTACTCTGTTCATTACCATCATCTCTCTTTTATTGTTTTCTTTTAAATAATCTCGAAACAGCCCATAGTTAACAGAACCATCGATATCCATAGGTTCCTCTGCAAGCCCATCTCTATCTGAAAGATCCACTGAAACCCCGATGCCTCCCCTACCTCCCGAAGCTGCCAACGCCTCTTTGATCGATTATAATTCCGAGGTTTACAGTTATCCCGAAGAACCCGAGGAGGATTCTCCCTTGTTGAAGCTGTACCTGCGCGACATGGAACGAGAAGGAAAGGAAAACAGCGCGAATGAAGCGCCACCCGACAAGCCTTACATCTTGTACGAAATCAACAGTGAGGATGGTCTTCATATCAAGTCCAAAAGTCTTCGAGGTAAAGACCTTTTATGCAATCGGCATTGAATTGCTAGTAGCTTTTTATTTAGTCATGGTTTTTTTCAGTATTCAGGTATGATATTTTTTAGACTTTTGAAGGTTTAGCAGGCTCTTTGGAATTTTTAAAACAAAATTCAACTTAATGGGGGAAAAATCAGTTTATAAATAAGATTTTTTAACTAAAAATTGCATCTTTTTCATTTTGTGTGAATGTTCTTGACTTGAAATCAGAGATATTTTTAACGCCTCTGAGAGCGTATTTCACGCATTGAAAATTGGAAATAGGCTTTTAAAAACTAGCCAGGCGTATTTTCACGCTTTGAATTTTTAACAAAGGCTTTCCTTAAAGAAATGCATGGCACCCCACTGAAATCGAATAATAATAATTTTTCTACTGAAATTTGTTATGTTAAATAAAATAAATATTTCATTTAGAACAAAAATAAATTGTTTTATTTATAATGTTTAAAATTTTCTACTAATTTTTATAACAGATGCTATATTTTAAAAACCAAAATAGCATATTCATTTTTGTCTTTTTCATTTTGTCCATTAAAAATTTTTGAAAACATTTTCGTATTTCACTCCTCATAAATGAATTTCACACCTCCTAAAAATGTCATGGAGTATTTTTACTCCTCCAAAAAAGTCCTAAGAATAACACTGCTTGAAAGGATCTTTCTTATGGTAAATTTTCATGTTTGAGACATCTAAATCATCTTATTTTGTTTGGTTTAGGATCTCAAATAACTAAGAAGGGAATAGAGAATTTATTTCGCATCATATTTTAAAATTGTCACGTCCAAATGTATGTAGACTTTCTGAAGTAGTAAAATAATCTTTACTACACGCAAGACACTCTTCAGTGGTTTCAGAATAATTTGTAAATTGGTCTTTTAATTAATCTGTTAGGATCATTTAGCATTGACCCTTATTTACTAATAGTTTTTCTGATTTATTATTGTTTTTAATTAAAGCCTAAATATCTACAGAGTGTATAAGTACATATTAGTTTTCAGACTTTGCTTTTGGCAATCAATCTCAATTATGTCATGTTTTTTTAGTATTATTGCATATTTATTTACCAAAATTCTTAACATTTCAGAAGCATGGATGAAAGTGTATGATGAATTACAGGATGCTCGTATAGCAGCTCGGATGGACCAGATTGCTCTGGCTCCGGAAGGTAAAGCATTATTGCATCAGACTTGGTTGTTCAACTCGCTATTTTGCCATGGTGTGTTTCTAATCTTGTGTTATTTTCAGATATAAACGGACTTCACATGTTGGGCTTGGATAATCCAGCTCTTATGTATCTCCTGGAGCAACTGCCTGGTGCCCAGCACTGTTCTGATTATGACTTCCTTTTCCATCCCCCTAGCAAAGATCTTATTGAGGTAGGACATCTTCAAGAGTGAAACTATGCTATACTCGAGTGCAACTTAAGTTGAGCCTGACGTCATTGCAGAAGAAAATCTGAGTAAACAGAAAGCTTGCTGGGCTTCGTGAGACCTTATTGGCTGGCCAGTTTTATTCGAACAAATGTACTACCACGCACTGCGCCACTTGAAAAGATAATAATAATCAACATTTTCCAAATCGGGATGAACATACGCTTAATATACGTGGATTTAAAAAATCTAATATTTTAAAATTGAATCTCTTAATTTCACTCAAAATTCTGACATTGCACGGGGTACTACTTTCTTTGGTTGCTCTCAGCATATTTCTTCAGGCTCAACTTAAGTTGCAACAGAGTATAAATGCATTGAGGAGTGTAAACGCTGAAATTCCCCTGAGCATAACAAGGGGTTATGAAGGCCTAGGGCATAAGTTCCCTAACATTTTGGGACCAGCGTTTTGGGTGGAAACTTTCTTTTCATAAAGAAAGTTTTCCACCACCCCCTTATAATATTTGCCTCTAATTTGCTTACTTTTCATAGAATTTTATGCAAACATTTTGTTATAGAATTACTTTAATTTACAACGGAACAAATTTTCTAAAAATTATATAATCCTACTGAATATTTCCTGTGTATTCATCTTTAAAGTTCTAAGAATTATTTATATCTCAATCCCTAGATATAAGGGGGGTCCTCCCCCAGGAAATCTTTTGAATTTGAATGGGCCACACGTTATCAATTGCCTTGTGATTTCCATTGTGTCCTTTTGAGTACTTAGAGAGAAGTTGGAAACTCCTATTCAGGGTTCGTACTCTTAAGGTGAAAAAAAAAATTCCATGACTTTTTAAGGATTGAAATAATCTACCGGGCATCTGTTTTGCCGAAGTTTAAGAACTCAAACCCAACGGAACACGTGTTCTCAATAACCCTGTGTCCTCAGAGCCAATGAGAAGTCGCAATATCAGATCTCTTATAAAGTGCAACCAATCTCATTGGCTCTGAAAGACTGGGACACGGGATAGTTTAGCACTTGTCAACGAAACTGCGAGTGTTTGTTTATTCTCCGGCCGTCACAGTGTCGAGTTGAGTTAGCCAGCGCCTGATTTAATTTCACTTTGCAAGGAAGGAGAACTTCGTTGGAAGAGTTCTCTGTCCGTGGCTGTAGGAGAAGAGCGAGATTTACAGATTTTTCATGACTTTCATGAAAATTTTCAAATTCCGTGACTTTTCCGGGCCTGGAAAATGAAAAACGAAATTCCATGACTTTCCAGGATTTGTACAAACCCTGCCTATTCTATATCCTTACACAGGGGTTTCCAACTGGCGGCCCGCCGGGTCACTTTGTGCGGCCCGCGAAGCTCTCTGAATACCTCTAAAAAGTAGCTTCAAAACACTTTTTAGCACACTAAAATTCAAATTTTTTTGGGGGAGAACCCCCAACCCCACCATATACCTCTTATATTATGGACTAGCTTAGATCATTTTCTATGGTGCAAGAATTAAAAGTTTGAAGTTCCGAGAGGTCGTTTGTAAAACCTGAAATTCCCCCTGAGCGTAGCAAGGGAGTATGAAGGCTTTTATAACCATTATCATGAGGAGGGACAAAATGGAGTATCCAAAAATTAGGTAAAACAATCCTCTAAGGAAAATTAACAAATATTTTCTTGAGGAAGACCTTTTCATTTAAGTAATATTCAGAATATTAAATATATTCAGTATTCCTACGAGATGTATAAGAGTAAAAAAATTCATATATCCTCTGGAATCGTCCCTCTTTTGCTGGAAAAGTTTCATAGTGAAGACTCTCACCCCCAAAAAATTATCATCGTTAAAAAGGAGCCCGATTACTTTACGGCCCGCCACTTGACTTGTCATTTCGATTGCAGCCCGCGAGTTCTTAGAAGTTGGAAACCCCTGTCCTAACAAATGATTTCATTCCTTTTTCAGATTCCGGAAAACGTGACCGGCTGTGCGCGCAGCGAGGGATTCCAGTCGAGGCGGGAGTACGACATGTTCAACTTCCTGGCCTCTGAGCACCGCAACCGGCCGGTCTTCGTTCCCCCCGAAGAGGAAGGTGACCAAGAGGGAGGGACCAACAAGTCTTCTCGGAGGTCCTGCAACATGGACATGCCCATCACCATGCGCTTCGTCTGCCTCAAGACCATAGCAAGGGAGACTGTGGGGGTTTACAGGTGGGTTTTGTGCGATGTTTTCACGCCAAGACCTCTAAATGTGTGTTCTAAACAGGTGGGATTCGAAGGGGGCACTCCAGAAAGTGCCCCCTCCTTTAGCTCAGGCATGAAATTCTTCCGATTTTTGTGGGATTTTCAGATTTTTTTACTCCAGGCCAGGTCTTCCAGATTAAGCTATTAGGGTAATTCCATGGAAATGTTACATTAGTCACGCATATATTCTACCTTATTTAATACAAGATAACCTCCTGGGTTAGTCTAACCTGGTGGGTTAGACTAACCCACCAATTTTTAGGAAGGAGGAGGTTATCTTGTATGAAATAAGGGAGAATATATGCGTGACTAATGTAACATTTCCATGGAATTACCCTAATAACCTTAATTTCTGGGATCAAATTTCCAAAAATTTTAGTACTTGGAACTCTATTTTAAAAATATTTTTTTACAGTAAGTTCATTAAGATGCAAATTCTACCTAAAAATGTGTTTTAAAACTATATAGAACCTAATTAATATACATGGGGGCTTAGTGGTAATTTTGAGTCCTCTATAGTCTTCCCAAAATTCTAGCTGAGTGAGGAAAATGAGTAAAATTCTGTTTTTTAGGTCAAATCTCAAAAAGTTTTCAGCGGGAGGCCCCCCTGAAAACCATTTGGAACAAGGAACTTTATTAAACCGAATTTTTCAAATTACTGTCATCTATATGCCCAAAATCAAACTAAAAATTTATTAAGATGATACATTGAACCTATGAAACTAATAGGAGTTTTTTTCACAAAATGTCGTTCACGCAGTTTTTCAGACTTTTGCTTTTTTGGGCTGAAAAAGAAAGGGAAAAAACAGAAAGAAGAAAGTAGATTTTGAAAGACCAAAAAATATCAGTCATTTAAAAAGTGTACTTTTTTACCCTTTTTTCTCTTTCTTTTCCCTCTTAGTTAACCAAGTCATCAAACTTTGTTCAAACTTTTTCCATTAATCAAGTGTTTGTTCAGATCAAACTTTTCTACAATTTTCTGGCCAAATTCTCCCATCGTTGTCTGAAAAAGTTTGTACTCTTAAAAAAAGATAATTGCAACGTTCGGGTCGCGATCATAAGTTCAGATACATTGTTTTGTGTGTATACTGTTTATCATACATGGGAGGTGCACGAATAAATTTCGTAGGGGATCTAAAGAGATCATGTTTTATGTAGATTTATGTAGAAAAAGGAAGTAAAATTTTGTCTATATATAAATATTGTCTATATGCGTTCAAAGGTAGATGTTCCCCAAAAAAGTGGCCTCGGGATTTAGCCTTGTTCTAAAGTTGGCTGTACTTGCCTATTATTGACAGTACTAACAAACATTCTTTTTTATAGATCAAGTATCCATGGAAGGGGTTTATTCTCCAAAAGAAACATTGATCCAGGTGAACTAGTCATTGAATATGCTGGAGAAGTTATTCGCTCGGTGCTGACTGACAAACGGGAGCGCATTTACCAAAGCAAGGTACAGCTATCTTATTGATGCTAAACATCTCTTAGGTTGATTGGTTGTATTTTTTTTCCTTTTCACAAGCTCTCTCATAGCCATCTGTTAGTTTTGCTGTAAAATAAGGTAATATAGTATTTTATGATAAAGTTACCGCCATTACTTTTCAATAACTTAAATAATATTGTAGCAGCAAAAATTACTTTGCTTGCCACTACTTCCAAAAAACTTGCAGACCCCAGTCAATAAATACAATCTAATTTTTTTACACCTCATAATATTTACAAACCTCCAAATTCTTAGATATTACTCTATTAATTAAATTAATTCTAAAATAAAAAACAAACAACAACTAAAATGTCATTTTCTAGAACATTAATATTTAACCATTGCCATCTTAAAGTAATAACAAGATAAATAATTAAAATAGTAGCTTTAAAATATCTCTCAAGAAAGTTGGTTTACTTAATAAATTAAAAGTTATTTTTATGGAAGTTGGTTTAAAGTTCTTAAACTATTACAGCAATAGATCTTTATGAAAAGTTGGTCTATTTCCCAACAAATATTAGTGGTTATTCAACTCATTTCTAGTTTCAACAAAATCAGCTACACCTTCCATCAAAAAACTAATTGTATCAAATTTTGATACTTATTTTGGCGTGATTTTCAGTTTTAAATCCAAAACATGTAGAATGGATTTGAGAAGGATCTACTACAATAAAAATACATTGATCTATGTTTATCTTTGCAATATTCAGTTTTTTCTTCCTTAGGGAATTGGCTGCTACATGTTCCGAATTGATGATGAAGAAGTTGTTGATGCCACAATGCATGGAAACGCTGCGAGATTTATCAACCATTCCTGTGAGGTATGAGAAGCACTAATTTCTCCGCCCTTAGTTTTCTGTACTTTTGGATGTATTGTTATCTAATTATACACTTTTTTGCAGCCTAATTGCTTTTCAAAAGTAATTACTGTCGATTGTAAAAAGCACATTGTAATATTTGCCCTCAGAAGGTAAGATATATTTTTCTTGGTTCAGAAATATTTAAAGTGTAAGATATTTGAAAGGTTTCTACAATCAGAAGTTCACTCCTCCAATGCCTTACATTTTCTAAAGAATTTAAGGTATTTTATAATTTAAACACGCAGGGCAGAGTCAATGGAAATAAAACTGTCAGAGCTTATAGGCCCTAGTTGACAGTTAAAATTAAAAATAGAAGTTCTCATCATTAGTAGTGTGATCAGTGGGCAATACAACATTTAAGAAGTTGACAAAATGTCTGGTTTTAATTTTAATAGGTTTAATTTAAAAGGGTTCAGAGAGCTGTATAAATATAATTCTATGTGTCAATATTTATTCATTTCATAAGTTGGGCAGTACTTTTTTTTTAAATCTTTAGCGAAGGAAGAGAAAATATCCTTGAAATCAAATTTAAATAATATAGATTAAGTTTAATCAGCCAGACATATCTAAATGGACCTACCTACCTCTTAAAGTTTAGTTATAAAAAGTTAGCTCTAAAAATTTGCAAATTTGACTGAATTGATTGCGTTTATCAATTAATTGCTTTGGTTAAGGTATATAATTTATATTACTAAAAGATATTTTTTTTCTTATTATTAATGAGTTATTAATTGTTTTAAAAATGAGTAATGTAATAGTAGTAAGGAGATGTTGATGCTATTGGGAAGGAGTGTTGAGTTACAGAATCCTTTTTCTTGCCAGGATAATCAAAGGTGAAGAGCTGACATATGACTACAAGTTCCCGTTCGAGGAGGAGAAAATACCTTGCCACTGTAACTCTCGGAGATGTCGAAAATATCTCAATTAAGAGCTTTTCAAATCTGTAAGTAAGAGATGTGCTCAGGTATCATTTACAGTTAGGCACAACTAATGTTTGATAAAATCTTTAACTGGTTTCTGGCTGGGATTATGGGCAGTGGTCTAATAAAAGCAGAGTTCTTACGTGGCCTTGATAACCTTGAATTTCAAAATTTCATTTTCAAAGCCTTGAAAATGTATTTTACCCTATTAGCCTGGAGAATCCTTGAATTTTAACTGAGCCTCAATTTTTTTTGCTTACGAACAACTTGGAAATATTTAACAGGAGATTGGATATTGTTGTCCCCTTCTACAACACAAAAACCTTTTTTTTGCATACACTTAAAAGTAAAATGCTTGTAACAAAATGCATATTCTAGTAACTATGCACCTGGTTGACTACCTTAACTTTAAATTTTGTACAATGTAAAACAATCAATTATATGTAGATAAAGATATTTTTGTAGTTACTATTGCAATATGTAAGTTTATGAAAATTTTATTAGTTGGTGTGGGGAGTATTAATAAGCACTTTTGTCCCGGTTCCGATTGCATTAGGGACATATACCTAGCCTTGAATTTCATATTTGAGAACCTTGAAAGTCCTTGATTTTTTTTCTCTCAAAAGGTGTATGAACCCTGTGAAAGCAAAATCTACTGACATTTCAATCATTAAATTGATATGTAGTTACATCATATAAATTTATTTGTATTTATGGAAGACTAGAAAAATGAAAATTTGAGAACAAGAATTTTAATAATTGAACTTTTTTTAAAAAATTCTAAATAAGAATTCCTAGTGGGGGCCATGATCCTCAAAAGTTCAGGCACCTCTGCCATAAAGTCTGATAATAATATTTGGTTAAAACAATATGATTTTAGTACATTAAATTGCTTTCTATTTTAGCACATGTCAGTAGTAAAACAAGCCAAACCAGTTAATTAAACTTTCAAATCTTTTCAACTTTTACTTTTCAAAATTGTAATACCTTTTTGAAATACTTATCATTATGCTACTTATCATAATGTTGGAAAGAAAAATTATTTTAAGACTATTTTTAATGGAATTATGAACAAAGTTAAAGAACATCTTTCAATAGCTCTGGTTTTTTTTATTTTATTACTTCCTAAATAATTTTTTAAAACTAAACGAGGTATCTGTCATCAAAAAATATTCAGAAAAATAAATTCTCAATAATATTCCACCTTTATTAATTTGATAACCTCTGTATTGTTTATTGCAAGTTAAAGTAAAACTGGAAATTTTTCGGTTTGAAGTCATCATTTGCTGTAGGACTAATGACAAAGAAACACTTTTTTTGTCAATTTTGAGAATTTTACTCATAAAACTATTTATTATCTATATGCAATTTAATATTTTTTTAAATGTATAACTATTAAAGTGTCAATATTTTGTTTTAATTATAGGTTTTCTGCAGCTGAAATATTGCAAACCTTTCTGTGATAATTTTCTATTGATCAATTCTATAGACTAAGAACTTTGTTACATATTATGCCGAAGGTGCTGTTCCTGACTGTTGTAAATACTTTTTTTTAGCAGCTTTCTGTACTTAAGACTATTGTAAATAGTGTCAATTCGATGTTTTTTTTAAATATCATTTGTACATAAAAAATGAATTTTATATTTCATAAGGAATGTAAGATCAAATGACTTGTCAGCGCACTCTTTTACAAGTTTGTAGATAATCAAGGCATTTTATTTTAATATGTATTTTATACATCAAAAGATATTTCCCAATTTATCTGTTTGATCAGTGTAATCCAGAATTAAATTTGTTTGTGCCATAAAATTTTAACTAATTATGTTAATTTTTTTAATTCGATTTTGGACTATTTTTCTAGTTTATCAATTAAATTGTTCACTAGTCTAAAATTGGGTAGATCTAAAATGAGTTTGTACTAAACGTTAAAATATCCACTATCAGTCCTCTTAATTGTTTTATTAGATAAGTTCAAATCAAACAAACAGTCTGTATTACTTTACTTTTTACTAACTTTTCTACTAAGTTTAATTTCTACTACTAAGTTTCTACTACTTACTACTTAGTTTCTACTACTAACTTTAATACTTTGCCTTTCAAAATTAGAGCTTTACAAACTGTTTTGTTAGGCCTTCTAGTGAATGTCTGTATCATAGTGTAATGTAAAATATAAATGGCTAGTCATGATGAATAAAATGACATAATCATGTTTTATGTTGTTTCATTTTCTCAGTGGAATCCACATCATGGTTTCACATATTTTTAAAACTTATGTAGCTAACTCATTTGGTTTGAAGCTCCTGCTGATACAACTGGGGACTCTGCTTAATATGAGCCCTTTCAGCAGAGAATAGACTGATGATAATATTCGATTGGAAATATGTGATTCTGGTCTAACAATTTAACAAGAGTGCACCGGTTAAAATCATAAGTATAAGTCCAAATCCTAAACGAGTTAGTAAATTATCTATTCCTAAACAATTTTATAACATGTATTTTGATACTTGTATTACTTGCATTGAAAGTACTTTCAGTTGAAGTAGTTGGTTTTCGAAAAAATTAGCAGACGACTGTAACACCCATATTCTACTCAAATTGAGTTAATCGCGTGGTAAGTGAAACCGTGTTTCAGAGTGTGTTGAAAATCGGTATTCTACTGCCTAAGATGAACTTACTACGTTGGCAACTGGCTTTCCAAAACTCAATCTTGGTCGCAATTTTGTCCGTCCTAATAGAAATAACTAATCTGATTATTATAAGGTAGTTTCAATAATTAAAATATATTTCATGGACCTAAGAACTCTTCAAACAATACAAAAAACTGATTAAACTACCTATAAGATTGGTTAAAAATGAAAATATCAATTACTCAATCAAGCTTGTGCTGCCATCTATAAATCAGAAAGCTAAATGACACCACTTCAGGTGATAGTAACTCCAGCAGACTATTTTAAGCACATTAATATTACCTTTAATCTTGTAAAAACACTTTTTTTGCAATGAAAGAAAGATATTCCATCTTAACATGTACCCAACGACAAATATTTTAATGAATAAAATATTAATCCATTATATCATAGTAATAGATTTAAGATGGCGGCGAATTGCCTGTTGGCAGTGCAGTTTAAGTGACTACGCACAGAAAACATAGTTCCTTCGCAAAATAAAGATGTTGTTTCATCTAGATGTTGAATATTAATTTCAAAGAGCGCTTTTTAATTACAAGAGCTATTAAACTGAAAATAATGTAATTATTTCATGAAAAGGCATTGTAAACTTTGTCGATACTAGCCCTAGAACACAGTAGTTCAACTTACCGGCCAAATTTACCGGATTACAATTAACCCCGAATAAACATGGTTTTAGGAGGAGTAGAATACGAAAAAGTCCAAAAAACAGGGTTAATCGTGAGAATGAGTTACGACGTTTGTGTAGAATACGGCCGTAAGAATTGATCTTTGTAACTGAAAACAAAGTGTCTAAATCCACGAAAGTTGACCCATTAGCAAAATTCATTAGAGTTGAGTTATTTTCATGGATTTAGACAGTGCCAACTGAAAAAGGCATTTTTTCGTTGGGGAAATGAACAAATCATCTTTCAGCAGACAAATTCTGGCTCAAATATGGTACAAGGTTTACACCATGGGTGTCTAAACTGACCGTTTGAGGGCCACATTGCAACAAAAAAATTTGCTGGGCCGCACATACAATAATTTTTCAACAAATTGAAATAAAATTTTACTCTATGTAGTTTTATTAAAATAAATTAACTTCTTTTATTATAATTTTAAAACATTTTAATTAGATATGTATAGGTACATATTTAATTTAAAATTGTAAAAGTTTCGTTTAATTTATTTTGGATTCCATAAAGATAGAAAAAATTCAAATTAATGAGATGGATAAATTTGCTTTTGTTGAACGAGCTAATTGATATAGGGTTCAATAGACTAGGTTGCTATTCTTAATGCATTTTCATGATGTTCGTTCACAAATATAGGTACTATACTGCCAAAAGCTGAAGACTTTAATAAAGCATGATGGTGAAAATTAAGATATTTATTTCGGGGTAGGTAATCTTTATAAAACTCCAGTAAAGAAACATTAGCAAATTTTTCTCTCAGTTGAATGTCACTTTGTAGTTCAATACATTCTATTTGAAGGTAATTTATCTTCTAGAGAAAATGGGGTAAAAATATGTTGAAATGATCTTCATTTTTTCGAAAATCTTGAAATCTTCTTCCAAACTCTTGAATTAAATCACAAATTAATGCAGCATATATTTTGTGCAATTCACAGGCTTATGTGCAGCCAAAGTACTGAAATGTGTCAAATATTTTACTTTTATTTGATTGTGCCAGAATGTCAACTTTCTTTCAAACGCTGTTATTGTCTGGATTCTGGAATAAATAATTAATAAATTGAATTTTTTCCTTGAAGTCTCAAATTTAAACCATTCAAATGTTCTGTTAAGTCTACTAAAAAAGCTGAATCTAAAACCCAATCTTCGCCCTTATTTTCAGTCACAGGGGTTCCCCTTTTGTTTCCATAAATATTTTTATTTCAGTTCAAATCGATTTATGAAAAATATTGCGAACATTTATATTTTTTAATAAGAATGTGCAAATTTAAATATTTTCATAATTTGCGCTTGGGCCGCATTTTAAAGGCTTTTGGGCCGCACTTCAGACAAGCATGGTTTACCCCAAATTTGGCAATTTCTAATCACTTTCTTTAGGGCCATGCAATTTCACCAGCACACTAATGCCTTTCAGCTTAGTGAGATTTTGGTAATACTCGTGTCAATGAGAAATTCGTGCTTCTCAATGTTTTTTCTGAGCTCCTTTTCCACAAAACTTAACCAATAGGGACTTTACAATTCAGTCTCAGTTCATGAGGTCTGAACTGTGAGGTATCTAGGTGTTTTTGAAGCCTTAGGGTTGGTAAAAACCTGGGTTAAAAATAAAGCCTGTAGAAACTGGGTTCTTTCAGAAATAGTGTGGGGATTTTTAAAAATTTAAAGGGATTTTCTCAAAGTAAGTGGTTTTCTTCCAAAATTAAGTATTTATCTTATAAGTTTGATGTCCTGTATTTTTTTCAAATTTTAGCAAGTTATTTCCAAATAAATGTGTTTTTAAAACAAAATGTGGGTTATTTTTTTAGATAAGGGGTTTTTTCTTCAAAGTTAACTTGATTTTTTCAAGTTTTATAGAGGGGTAATTCCACAAGTAACTAACTGACTGACATTTTCAAAGAAAAACAATAAGTATTTTGTAATTTACTTCCGAGAAATAAATTTAAAGCAAAACATTTTCCACCCAGTTTATTGCTTTCTTGTTAGCTAAATCTAATGGCACAATTAAATTTTCAAAATATAATATTAATTATTTTTGAAAAAATTTTAAACAACATGGTAACTGACTGACATATACCCAGGTTTTTTTCAATAAAAACACAGAAACGGGGGTTTCAGAAATAGTATTGGGTTTTTTTCTTCCAAAATTTAGGCGGATTTCGTAAAAATTATGTGAATTTATCCTAAAAATAAGAGGATTTTTCAAATTTAAGCAAGTTCTTTCCATCTAAATTTATTTTTTAAAAACAAAACGTGGGTTAGTGGGGTTTTTAAAAATAAAGGTTGGGTAATTTTCCTTCAAATTTCAATTGGAATTTTTCTAGTTTCGGAGAGTGGGAGTGGGTTTTATGTTTCAAATGGTATGTTTAAAAATTAGCCTATTTAAAAAAATCTTCAAAGAGTGTTTAAAAATAGTTGGATTTTTTCAAAGCTCTGTGGAATATTTAAAATTTAAGTGGGTGTTTTTTCATAGCTATGGAATATTGAAACAAAAGTAAGGTTTTTTTTTTCAAATACCTATGGGTTATTTAAAAATTAGGTGGTTTTTTTTAAAGCTCCAGCTTTCAAATTCATTTTTTTCTTAAAGCTCCATGGACTTTTTATAAATGGAGGGCTCAGAATAAAAGTAGACCAAGTCCACTTTTTGTCATTTTTGAGTTAGCAATGCTATAACATGCAGCAACTATGTAAAATTTCAGTGCAATAGTGAACCAAGTCCTAGTACTGATAATATCCACTAGCCAGCAGCAAGTTCTGTTGCTTTAACAGGTAATTTTGTTATGAAGCTTTAACTTTAAACGTCTGTAGCTCAAAAGAAGCTAAAGTGGACTTAGTTCACTTCTATTCTGAACCCTCCAAATATGGCTGGTTGTATCAAAGCTCTGTAGGTTTTTTTAAATTTAACTATTTTTTATAAGATCAGAGAGTGTTTTTTTATATGTCAAATAGGGTCATTCATAATACAAAATAGGTCATTTGTGTTGCTTGGCTGTATCCCCCTGCTTGGCCTTTAAATAGGCCGCAGTATCCCAAATAAATAAATGGTTTGGTTTCGATGTTTAGCTGAAAGTTACCTTTATCAGGAAGTTATAATGCAGTGGTTCTCAACCTTTTTGAAGCTACTATCCCCTTAAGACGCTAAAAATTATTCAACGCCCCACTGTGAAAATTCTGTGATTTAAGGTATAGGAAAGGGCCTTAACTTAATATTAAAAGTAATTTTGAGTATACGTATGCATCAAATTTGTTAAACTTGGAACTTGTTGACCCTGCTTACTAATAAAAGCATTCATTCCTACACATTATAATGCGCATACTAATACATGTTTTAATTCTGTTTAGCGTGCTCTCGTTTCCTACGATTGAAACTGACAATGTGCTGCTTAAAGTAGCTGAAGTCAGTGGTAAAAATGTGTTCCTCAAACAACTTCTTTTCTATATTTTGCAACCCACTTTCAGAGCTCTAAGGGATCACCTGAATAAGACCATCAGTTGAAAACCACTCCAGTAGGGGGGGTACTCCCGCAGAAATTTTTTTATTTGTAGTTCGATATAAGTGATTTTAAGCACTTTTAATAGTCTCCTCTGGATCCATCAAGTTTGGATGCCAAAATATGCTCATTGCCCCATTAGGGGTCATCCATTAATTACGTGAGGTGTTTTTTCCAAAATCTGGGCTCCCCTCCCCCCTTGGTGAGATTTTGCTGGACCCCCCTCCCCCCAAGTGAGATTTACCTACAACCTTTAAAAATAATTTTCTATCCAATTCGTTTGCATTTTGAGAAAAAGAACATTATTCCGCCTAAAAATCACCACAGTATCTTATCTGTGGGTATTATTCCTTTCTCAAACTTAAAAAGAATAGTTTAATTTCGAACTTAAAAAGTTGACGTGAGTTTTTCACCGACCACCCCTCCCCCCTTGGTGAGATTTTTCCAAACCCCTCCCCCCTTTTTACCTCGCATAATTTATGGATGCCCCCTTACCGCCCTAAGAAGTCCCACCGCCCTTCAGCATCCTATCACTGTCCCTCAGGGGGCGATATCGCCCCCGTTGAGAATCACTGGTCTAATGGGTCAGTCAAATGTCTTGTAAAAAAGGTAATTTTAATTATATAGTTTGGATGGGAAGATAGTGGGAAGCAGACGTTGGAGACCCGAATTTAGATGATAAAAATTTATAACTTAACAAGGGGTTTATTTGGAGCAGAGGAGATGGCGTCCGATGGACGTTGAATCCGTAGCGCGTCTGCATTCACTTTTCCCCAGACAAAAAAAAGGGAGCGTCACAACGAACCGAAACCTAAAATCGGCTACGAGCGCTGTGGCTAGGCGTCCGTCGTACGACGGACGCCTAGTCCCACGGCTATGGCGACCGACGTATTGTTTTGTACTGTATTTCACAATCCCTGCAAGATTTTTATACTTTATTAGCAATGCTCATCCATGTGGACTTGATTCTTGCTGTTTCTATAAAATATTTTAGCGAAATAATTTTATTTTCAATAAATTAATAATTTTAAAAAAAATTAGATAAAGTAAAACATTTAAAAAACCACAATGAATTTAATTAAATAAGGAATGACTGTTAAACAAGAGCAATTAATTCTTGCAATTTTTAATGGAATAATAAAAATTTAAATTAAATTTATTTAAAATTAATAACCGGGTTCGAACCTACCATCTTCCGCACGCCAGGCAGACGCGCTACCTTTACCCCATCGGGGCCACGCTTAGCTTATTCCAAAATACTTTAAAACCACGCCTTTAACCTTTAACCCGAGCATGCGCACAACGGTTACCCGACGGATTCCTAGTCACTCCCGGCCAACGAGCACGAAGTGTTGAATGATTTGGCGCAAGTTCAGACTTCCGTATGCGCCAAGTTTTTAGCGACAAGGATAACTAATAAGCAGTGGTAGAAGTGGGTGAACTAAAAGTGGGGGGATGGCCTAGCCAAAGTCCCCCCCCAGAATTTTTTTTTACTCTGTTTCCACCATTAATATTTTTTGCATGGTATGCGTATATTTTTTGAAAGTAATAAACCCTAAATAATTCAATATATATTTTGAGCATTTTTTCTGAATTTTGATTGATTAATGATGCCTAAATTTTACTTATGCTGTTGTTACTTCTTTCTAATTATTTTTTTTAAAGAAGAATAAAGATATTTCGTTTGTGAACCTTTATTTAATTATTGGATTTTAGATTAATACCCTCTGTTAAACACAAATATATCAAATACCCCCTGAGTGAATAAATATTATGCATATAATTTTCAAATGCTATCATTATTATACACAAAACACATCAATTATAATTCAGCATAATTAACAGTTTCCCGTTTCATTACTTCATAAATTTACATAACCACACAATGTATCTCCTTCGAGTTCTTCATGTCAAATGTTTGTTTATACCCCTCAGCCCCAAAAATAGAGGGGGTCTGGGGGTCCCCCCCCCCGAAAATTTTTGAAATTTTGATACTAAAAAGTAGTGTTTCAACTCATTTTTGGACATTTTGGACCTTTTTTTACACACATAGGGAACCACTCCTTGTACCCTCCAGAATTTTCAAGAGGGAACAAAATACATATATTATAAAAAGCCGAATTTTAGGGGAGATTGAACCCCTAAAAACCTCTTTGGATAGAGCCCAAATTAAGTAAAACTTAAATAATTTAAACTAAAATTTAGGTAGTAATTTTGAATTCGCATATTTTCATATAAATTTAAAGAAAACTAATTTTTAAAACTGTAGAATGAAGTGCTACATTTAATAACAGATATTGAAAATTATAAAAGTTTACTTAGTATAAAAGTAGTTGTAAATAAAGTGTTTTAGAGAAATACACTTAAATTCAAGTGCTAAGCCCAGTATTTTATATATTTAAGGAAATAAAAACCCCACCTGAACACCGTTATCGTTCATTTGATTCTCCACATGATCCCTTTTAACTTGATGTAAATATTCAACATCTCTGTCCTCGCATCCGTATTCCGAATCGGATGTTTTTATCTTGAAACTAAGTACTCAAATTAATTTAAAATTTAGGATCTAAATTAAGTATTAAATAACAGAAGAGATCTATAAGCGCGCGAACAGCAACCGCGGAGAATGTTTTGAGCCACTCACATCATCTCCCCTCTCAGAAAATATTCCCGCCTTTTTTTTTTACGTTTTTACTTTTTCTGGAAAAGAGATTATGTGCTCTTGGTTAATCTCTGTGGCACACATTTTCTGTAACAAGGGGAGACGTTGTTTATATTTTGAGGGGGTCGAATCGAAGCAGCTCTCTCTGCAATTTGTTTACACGTTTTTGTAATGCAACGACAGTCTCCCGTGTACGTATTTTCTAAAAAAAAAAACCACCCCGACTCATTCTAATAAACCTGTCAAACATTCCTCGGAAGATGAGAACGGAGGGACCTCCACGTTATGTGTGTTGAGAGAAGTTTGGAAGACGGTTTCTCAATATGAACACAATGGGCTACACGTTGACGCGAGGGTTTTGTAATTTTTCAAAAAGCGGTGCGAAGAATTTCAGTGGTTTTAGAAGTGGAGTGATGATTTTTAGTAATTAAGAAGTGGGGGGATGGATTTTAGTGGAAATAAAAGTGGGGGGACGGATGGGTTTTTTTACGAAAAGTGGGGGGACGCGTCACCCCGCGTCCCCCCGCACTTCTAGCACTGCTAATAAGGTAACCCTAACTCATGTTAGGGGACATCCATAAATTACGTGAGGCATTTTTTTCAAAATCTGGACCCCCCCTCCCCCCTTGGTGAGATTTTGCTGGACCCCCCCCCTCCCCCCCAAGTGAGATTTATCTACAACCTTTTAAAAATAATTTTCAGTTTCTTATCCTTTCTCATACTTAAAAAAAAGAAAATCGTATAACTTCTAACTTAAAAAGTTGACGTGAGATTTTAATCAACCCCCCTCCCCCCTTGGTGAGATTTGGTGAGATTTTTCCAAACCCCTCCCCCCCCTTTTTGACCTCACGTTATTTATGGATGACCCCTTAAGTGAATTATTTGGCTTCTAAATGTGCCGCTAAACAGCCAAAATTCGCCAAGCATACGCAACTCTGAACTTGCGCCAAAGATTTAGCGGGGGTGAGGAATATTTTATAGTCACAACTCACAGAATTAGAAAGCATCATTTTATTCATAAGACGTAGAGCATTTTAATACCTAATCACTATTGTAATTACTTGTGACTTTAAAATGGTCCTGTAATTTGCACTGAGCTATAAAACAAACTGGAGTGACAACCTCCGATATTATAACAAGCGATTGATCATGCCAGCGCGGAAGGTTAAATTGCCCCGATTGCTCGCAGCATTTGGGGCTAGAAGCAATCGGGGCAATCCCCGAATGATCATCTTTTAATCCGCCCATGCCTGTTTTTTAAAATATTATGAACAAAATTTAGAATGGTCGTTTCATTCTGTGTATTCAACTAGTCTAACAGGTGTTGAAAATTAAAAGAAGATGGAAATCCTTTCCGTGGTGTGATGCGGTTTCAGCACGCTTACTAGTCACTCCAGTTTGTTTTATAGCTCAGTGGTTTTTTGAAAAGGTTATTAAATACTAGAACTAGATGATTTCGTCCAAACAATATTACTAGGCTTCAGTCGGGTTAATCAAGTAGTACGTCTGCCTGCAGAAGGACGAGCTTATTGGATCAAATAAAATAAAATACGAAAGAAGTTTTCACAGTCTTAAGATCCATACTCTGCCGAGCTTAAAGCTATGGTCAAGAATTAAAAATCAATTAAAATTAAGGATTAATTTTTAATTCTTGACCACAGCTTAAAGCTCGGAAGAATTTTTAATAAAATAAAATACATTTTAACCATTGCCTCCGTGCAGATCTGGATCCAGTAGTCTGGTTGGTTGAGTGCCTGTCATCAGTGCAAAAGGTTCCTGGATCAAACCCTGGCGTGATTTTGAGGTTTTCATAAAATTACTTGAGTTTTTTTTACTTAAAAGAAAGCCTTAAAACGAAATACATCTCATCCATTGCCTCCTAGCTGATGTGGATCCAGTAGCCTGGTTGGTTAAGTGAATGCCTTCAGTGCAGAAGGTTCTCGGTTCAAAACCCGGCGGGGTTTTGAGATTTTTATAAAATTCCTTAAATTTCTATTTTAAAGGAGAGCTTTAAAATGTAATGTATTTCATCCATCTAGCTGATGTGGGTCCAGTAGCCTGGTTGGTTAAGTGCCTGTCATCAGTTCAAAAGGTTCCCGGTTCAAAACCTGGCGGTTTTTGCGGTTTATATTAAAATTACTCAAGTTTTTTACTTTGAAGAAACCTTTAAAATGATATACACTTCATCCATTGCCTTCTAACTGATGTGGATCCAATGGCCTGGTTGGATAAGTGCCAAGTCTTCAGTGCAGAGGATCAAGCCCTAGCAGGATATTGAGATTTTTAACAAAATTACATAAGTTTTCTACTTTGCAGGAATTTTCAAAATAAAATCCACTTCAACCATCGCCTTGTGTCTGACGTGAAGCAGGTGGCCTAGTGGTACGATATGCTCCTATGGCTCCAGTGGGTGGAGGTTCGATCCTCGTCTAACAAGGGGAGGATCCCAACGTGTCATCACCGATTCGGTTCATTTTTGGTGTGTAAGTAGTGCATGACTAGGACATCAATTTGTGAAAATATTAAGAAGCAACTCTCAAAAGTTTCGGAGAAAATCGCGATTAAAAATTTTAACACTTAGTTATATATCTGAGAAAATTCGTGTCTTGCAAGCAGATCGTGGCAAAGAGGTAAGAGCTGCGACTCCCAATTCAAAGGTCCCGGTTTCGAGCCTCGGTGGGTACCGTAATTTTTATTTCAATTTTCCACACAATTAAGAGCACAGATACGAAGTTAAGTAGTACATACATATTTATATTTATAATTATCAATTTTAAAACATTTTTTAAATATTTTTTCTGGGAAAAAATAAAATATTTTGCTATTTATACTATTTTTATAACTGGATAATATGGAATCTTATTTATAAATATGTAATTATATTTATAACGAAGGTATGGAACGAAAAGGGTAAACACCAAAAAAATCCACATGTTCATATTTTTAAATAATTTTATTTACAATTAATTTATTTTATTTACACGCAAAAAATTCATTTGCCTTATTTTTCCCTTGGATTTCACAGCAATCAACAGAATTCAAGAAGCTAAATGTTTATTTTAACAATCAAATCAGACACATAACAAACCCTTTTAGCATAACAAAATTGCGTACTTTCTTTTGAATAGTTAGGGATAAATTAAGGTTAAACTTCATCTATAAAAATGAAAGCTATTTTTTTTAATATTTTCATTCCTTGTTTCCCCAAAAAATAATAATTAAATCCAATTTTTTATGATCGTATTGTAGATATTATATATTTACAAAAAAAATATTCATAAACAAGAAAACAATTTTAAAATTAGTAATTAAATATTATTCTACTTTTATTTCGTATCTGTACTCTTAATTGTATGGAAAATTAAAATAAAAATTATGGCACACACCGAGGACCAAACCCGGGACCTTTGGATTGGGAGTCGCAGCTCTTACCTCTTTGCCACGATCTGCTTGCACGATACGAATCTTTTCAGATATATAACTAAATGTTAAAATTTTTAATCGCGATTTTCTCCTAAACTTTTGAGAGTTGCTTCTTAATATTTTCACAAATTGATGTCCTAGTCATGCACTACTTGCACACCAAAAATGAACCGAATCGGTGATGACACGTTGGGATCCTCCCCTTGTAAGCCTCGTTGGGTAAATGGTATGGTAAATGCCTGTCTTCAGGGCTGACGGTTCCTGTGACAAGCTTGAGCAAAATATCGAGATTTTAAAAAAAATATCTTAAGTTTTCTACTTTGAAGAAAACTTTAAAATGAAATCCACATAAAAAATTGCCCTCTTACAAGTGTGGAGCTGGTAGCCTAGTGGAATGATATGCTCCTTTGACTTCACTGGTTGGAGGTTCGATACTCGACGAAGACAAAAAAAATTAGCCTTCAATTTTAAAATATTTTAACTCATAAAGTTACGGTCACAGTTAACTTTTACAGTTACAGTCACAGTTAAACGTTCCTAGCAATAAAATTTCTTTTCCGCAGGTGGCCAAAGACGGGTAATGGAGTCAAAATTTTGCAATCTGATAACTAAGGGGACCGTCTCCATATTGCACTCCGTTAGGGGACCGTCCACAAATTGCGGATTGTACCATTGGATAAAAATTTTAAGCAAAACTGGCTCCCTGCCGGACCTTTCTCCGCTGGCCCCCAGGGCGAAGGGGCTTTCGGGGGTTATCCGAAGAACCCCCTAGGCCCGCGACCCCCCGGGGAGCAGATCAAGTCCGACAGGACGACCTCCTCTCGTCCGAGCCCCGACATCTTCGACGGGTGAACGGACTCGACTCGGACACCAGTTTCTGTCCCCTAGGTCAGATGCAACATCAGGTACTCATAGAAAATAAAGTTCATTTTCTTATGTTTAAGTTAGAAGAGTACTGTTAAGAAAGCTGAAAGCATAGAGAGGCAGATACTACAGAATTACAATAGGAAGTTAAGATAGTGGGGTTTGAACTGAGTACCTTCTGTACACAAGGACCACGACTCTACCAACTGAGCCATCAAGGACGTTTTAGAAGTAGCTACTGGTCAAAGTGTACAGTGGAATTGTCAGAGTTTAAAATTTAATTTAAGTGTAAAATATCCTAAAACAAGACGCTAAGTTAGTGGGGTTTGAACTGAGTACCTTCTGTACACCAGGACAGCGACTCTGCCAACTGAGCTACCAAGGACGTTTTAGAAGTAGCTATTGGTCAAAGTGTTAAGTGGAATTGTCTGTGTTTAAAATTTAATTTAAGTGTAAAATATCCTAAAACAAGACGCTAAATTAGTGGGGTTTGAACTGAGTACCCTCTGTATACCAGGACAGCGACTCTGCCAACTGAGCTATCACGGACGTTTTAGAAGTAGCTATTGGTCAAAGTGTACAGTGGAATTGTCTGTGTTTAAAATTTAATTTAAGTGTAAAATATCCTAAAACAAGACGCTAAGTTAGTGGGGTTTGAACTGAGTACCTTCTGTACACCAGGGGACAGCGACTCTGCCAACTGAGCTACCAAGGACGTTTTAGAAGTAGCTATTGGTCAAAGTGTAAAGTGGAATTGTCTGTGTTTAAAATTTAATTTAAGTGTAAAATATCCTAAAACAAGACGCTAAGTTAGTGGGGTTTGAACTGAGTACCTTCTGTACACCAGGGGACAGCGACTCTGCCAACTGAGCTACCAAGGACGTTTTAGAAGTAGCTATTGGTCAAAGTGTTAAGTGGAATTGTCTGTGTTTAAAATTTAATTTAAGTGTAAAATATCCTAAAACAAGACGCTAAATTAGTGGGGTTTGAACTGAGTACCCTCTGTATACCAGGACAGCGACTCTGCCAACTGAGCTATCACGGACGTTTTAGAAGTAGCTATTGGTCAAAGTGTACAGTGGAATTGTCTGTGTTTAAAATTTAATTTAAGTGTAAAATATCCTAAAACAAGACGCTAAGTTAGTGGGGTTTGAACTGAGTACCTTCTGTACACCAGGGGACAGCGACTCTGCCAACTGAGCTACCAAGGACGTTTTAGAAGTAGCTATTGGTCAAAGTGTAAAGTGGAATTGTCTGTGTTTAAAATTTAATTTAAGTGTAAAATATCCTAAAACAAGACGCTAAGTTAGTGGGGTTTGAACTGAGTACCTTCTGTACACCAGGGGACAGCGACTCTGCCAACTGAGCTATCAAAGACGTTTTAGAAGTAGCTATTGGTCAAAGTGTAAAGTGGAATTGTCTGTGTTTAAAATTTAATTTAAGTGTAAAATATCCTAAAACAAGACGCTAAGTTAGTGGGGTTTGAACTGAGTACCTTCTGTACACCAGGGGACAGCGACAACGAGGATCAAAAACGCTCAATGACACTCATCGCGCAACCTAAGTGACCGATTATTTTACAGCACTTTTTTGCTCTTTAATCTACTTTAATTTTCAAGCGCAATTTTAGTTAAGTACTAGCGGATATGCCCGGCCTTGCACGGGTGGAGTGTATAATTTTTTAATATTAAATTTTCTCAAAATACATTTATAATTTTATAAATCAGCAATTACCAATCATCCCGGTATCCCAGACGCCTTTTTCTTATCCCGATGTTCCCGGTAATTTTCCTATCCCGATGCTCCCGATAATTTTCCATTTTCCTATCCCGATGTCCCCTTTAATTTTCCTATCTCGATGTTCCCGGTAATTTTTCTTTTCCCGGTATTCTCGGCAATGTTTCCTAGTAAATTAATGAGTCTGGTGAACAAAAATAAAAAATTTGAAACAATAATAAAAGTTCTAGTAAATTTAAAAGTCTAGTGAATCGCTTCATTTGAAACAATGTTTAATTTTTAAGTCGTTTTCCATGAAAAAAAATTATACTTTTCTTTAAATATTTAAATTTTAAAGGAAAATATCTTGAAATAAAGGAAAATAACGTTTGAAAATAAATCATTTGAATTTATTTTGGTGTTTTCATAGCTGATAGGGTTTTTAAATGGACAATTATCCAGTTTTCCCTGTTAAAATATTTAATTTTTGGAGGTTTTCGTCTCGCTTATACAATAGTGAGTCGAGCATATCTACTCTAGTAGAGAAATGGAGAAATAAGCGTTTTCGGCTATAAATTCGCTAATTACTCGTAAATATTCGATTTTCGAGCTTGGAAAACTTGACAGTGATCGTCCTCGCCTCGAGATACGCCTATATACCGAGTTTTGGCCACGCCTGCGGCGTGGCATAGGAGGAGATGCGTTACATACATACCCACCCACACACATAGCCACAAACGTTTTTAGTTATATACTAGCGGATATGCCCGGCCTTGCACGGGTGGAGTGTATAATTTTTTTTAAATTAAATTTTCTCAAATCACATTTATAATTTTTTTAAATCTGCAATTACCAACCATCTCGGTATCCCAGGCGCCTCTTTCATATGCCGGTGGTCCCGGTAATTTTTTCTATCCCGGTGTTCCTGGTAATTTTTCATATCCCGATGTTCCCGGTAATTTTTCATATCCCGATGTTCCCGGTAATTTTCCTATCCCGATGTTCCCGATAATATTCCTATCTCGATGTTCCCCAATATTTTCCTATCCCGATGTGCCCGATAATTTTCCTATATCCCGATGTTTCCGATAATTTTCCTATCCCGATGATCGAGGTATTTTTTATGTCCCGATGTTCCCGAGGTAATTTTTATGTCCTGGTAATCCCGGTACTTTTTTCCTATCCCGATGTTCCCGGTAATTTTTCTGTTCCTTGTGTTCTCGGCAATGTTTCCTGGTAAATTAATGAGTCTAGTGAACAAAAATAACAAATTTGAAACAATTATAGAAGATCTAGTAAATTGAAAAGTCTAGTGAACCGCCTCATTCGAAACAATGTTTTATTTTTAAGGCGTTTTCCATGAAAAAATTTACACTTTTCCATAAATATTTTTATTTTAAAGGAAAATATCTTGAAATAAAGGAAAATAATGTTTGAAATAAATTATTTAAATTTATTTTGGTGTTTTTACAACTGATATAGTTTTTAAATGGACAATTATCGAGTTTTTCAAGTTAAAATATTTAATTTTTGAAGGTTTTCATCTCGTTAACAATAGTGAGTCGAGCAGATCTACTCTGGTAGAGAAATGGAGAAATAAGCGTTTTTGGCTATAAATTCGCTAATTGCTCGTAATTGTTCGATTTTCGAGCTTGGAAAACTTGACAGTGACAATCGACACCTCGAGATACGTCTATGTACCGAGTTTTGACCACGCCTTCGGCGTGGTTTGGGAGGAGATGCGTCACATACCCAGTCACACAGCCACAAACGTTTTTAGTTATATATAGACTAGCGGATATGCCCGGCCTTGCACGGGTGGAGTGTATAATTTTTTAATATTAAATTTTCTCAAAATACATTTATAATTTTATAAATCAGCAATTACCAATCATCCCGGTATCCCAGACGCCTTTTTCTTATCCCGATGTTCCCGGAAATTTTCATATCCCGATGTTCCCGGTAATTTTCCTATCCCGATGTTCCCGATAATTTTCCATTTTCCTATCCCGATGTCCCCTTTAATTTTCCTATCTCGATGTTCCCGGTAATTTTTCTTTTCCCGGTATTCTCGGCAATGTTTCCTAGTAAATTAATGAGTCTGGTGAACAAAAATAAAAAATTTGAAACAATAATAAAAGTTCTAGTAAATTTAAAAGTCTAGTGAATCGCTTCATTTGAAACAATGTTTAATTTTTAAGTCTTTTTCCATGTAAAAAAATTTACACTTTTTCATAAATATTTAAATTTTAAAGGAAAAAATCTTGAAATAAAGGAAAATAACGTTTAAAAATAAATTATTTGAATTAATTTTGGTGTTTTTACAACTGATATAGTTTTTAAATGGACAATTTTCGAGTTTTTCCACTTAAAATATTCAATTTTCGAGGTTTACAATACTCGTTTACAATAGTGAGTCGAGCATATCTACTCTAGTAGAGAAATGGAGAAATAAGCGTTTTCGGCTATAAATTTGCTAATTACTCGTAAATGTTCGATTTTCGAGCTTGGAAAACTTGACAGTGATCGTCCTCGCCTCGAGATACGCCTATATACCGAGTTTTGTACACGCCTTCGGCGTGGTTTGGGAGGAGATGCGTTACATACACACATAGCCACAAACGTTTTTATATATACAGGGTGTCCCATAAATAGTGGGCCACACTTCTAGAGGGGATAGTAGACACCTAGACGAGTCAGAATCACATAGGGATCGGGGGTCCCAGACCAAATCCCAGGGAGTTAAAAATGGAGCGACACCACAAAACAATTATTGAAAAATTCAATCTGTAGAAGAACTACTATTGGTAAAAACTTAGTCATGGTCTCAAATTTTGTGGTTTAACATGATCTTTAAAATCATTGTAAAAGTTTTTATTTTAAAATTTTTTTTACTACGAAATAAAGTCAAAAACCACAAAAATATGTGAAAAATCTGCCAAAACTTTACTTTGTATTTAGAAATCCTTTCTTTTGATTTGATAATCTGGAAGATCATAGTTGAAAACCCTTAAGTCCAAAGTTTCATGTAAATACCATCAATATTAAACGCTTGAGATCTAATTAAAGTTTGATTTTTGCTTGCGAAAACAGATCCAGAGAAGAAACGTTGAGGGAAAATCTACGAATTACGGATTGATGCTCGCTTAATTTCTCGCCATTATTTGCGATACGAGATTCCTCGCCAACTTTCGCCAACAACAAATCGCCCAAGCTGTCTTGGCGATCTGTAGGAGCTTGGTATGTTTCGCCAAACTGGGAGAGAAAAGAATGTTAGCGATTATCTATCCGTAACTCGTAGATTCTCCCTGAACGTTCGTTTTCTGGAGCTGTTTTCGCACTCAAAAAACAAACTTTAATAGGATCTCAAGCGTTTAATATTGATGGTATTTACGTGAAACTATGGACTTAAGGGTTTTAAATTATGATCTTTCAGATAATCAAATCAAAAGAAAGGATTTCCAAACACAAAATAAAGTTTTGGCACATTTTTCACATTTTTTTGTGGTTTTTGGACTTTTTTCGTAGAAAAAAAATTTTAAAGTAAAAACTTTCAGCATAATTTTAAAAATCATATTAAACCACAAAATTTGAGACCATGATTAAATTTTTACCAATAGTAGTTCTTCTACAAATTGAATTTTTCAATAATTGTTTTAGGGTGTCGCTCCATTTTTAACTCCTTGGGATTTGGTCTGGGACCCCCAAACCCTATGTGATTCTGACTCGTCTAGGTGTCTACTATCCACCCTAGAAGTGTGACCCATTATTTATGGGACACCCTGTATAGAGATAGATTTTTTATATAAGAACAAATTTTCTGGCAGGTCTTTTTAAAGTTTCGAATTTTTTTTTGCTTTGTTCAAAATCAGTCAAGAAGCCTTAAAAGTTGTATTGGTATTCATAACAATTATTAATTTAAGAAGTTAAAAAAAGGGAACCCCTAAACCACGGTCCTCTTTTCGAAACTCTGAAATAGTCTCGTTATCGGAGGATATATGGAACTACTAGTAACGGAGTCAGGCAAACATTTTCGTATCCTAGCAACCACAGGCGAGATCGTTGTTTTCATTCAGATCAAAACAGAATTCACAGAGGTTTGGCAGAAATTGAACTGTTCCGATTGCTTATTTTACCTCGCAGTAGGATTATGGTGTCAATTGATGAAGACCAAGTGAATTTCGACGCGCTTCTGACCGATTTGGACGCGGCCATCGAAGAAGACAGGGTTTACAAACTGAGAAATGACGCCAAGATTCGAGCAGTGCAACAGAGGGGAACTTACGAAGACTTTGTGAACACTGTCAAGGGCGCTACTCTGAAGCCGATGGACAAAGGTGACAAAATCAGCTGCAATCCCCGTCAGACGTGGAATCCCTTGGCGCAAAAACTGAGTGACGATTCGGTGGATAAAATTTTGAACAGAGGCGTCAGCTCGAGCAAAAATAGAACGGATTAATGCCTGTTAGGTTGGCGTTTTAATTTCTTTAATTAATTTCAGCTCAGGCCGCGTAAGATGTAAAAGTTTTCGTTGTGGTAATTTTTATTCTTGTTTGAAGTGTCAAAGCTTTTAAGAGCACTCAAATAGAAATTAATGAAGCATTTGTGTACATACATTATAGCTCACTGAACTTTCATTAAAAACGAATTTCTTAAGAGTTCTTCTCCATTGTATAAGTATAACTACATTGCTGCAAATTGGGATATCATGTGAGAAACTATAGCTTCTAAAATTATAATTAGGACAAAAGCGGCTCCAAAACTAGCTATAAATTCCTCTAATAGTACCTTAATTTTCCTTCTTTTTTTACAAAAGGGAGACTGGGGAGCTAAAAGTCCTAAGAGCAGTAGGTGAATTACTTTGGGGAAGAACACATTTCAGTAGAAAAATATTCGGTATTTAACAGAAAAATATTTATTTCTATCAATATCCAAGAAAGTCTAAGTACAAGACATTTAAAAATGTATTCAAGCAATAAAATATTGATATTCGGCAAGTACGATTCCGTCTCCAATCCACTTCTTGGGACGGTGTCCGGTGTTCTCTGTCCCTAGAAACGAATTTTTTGGGTTTCCCTACATCAGCCTTGATCAAGATCTTCTTTACAAAGGGCTGTCTGGCATATTAGGGTTCCTATTGTACACATAACATCTCCAGGTAAGGTGAATTGACCACGATAAACAAGCAGTGAGACGCCCTGCGAGCCCTTTTTTCGGTAAAAGAATCTATGCAGGGAATTCCCTCTCACAGCTGTGTTTTGGTTTATAAATATAGACATTAAATCTATAGATTACTTGTGTTTGTTCAAGCAAACTCTCCTCTCCCTCCTTTTTTTCCATAACTTACCATCGCACCCTTGCTCAGCCAAGAGTTGGCGTTTGGTGGTTTGGGAGGGATTGTTGCGTCTCATCTTCAAATAGTGTTGGTTTAACGACCCTCTGAATCAGGGAGGGGATCTTTGGCTAATACCGTATAATGAGTGGCAGTTGGGGATCCCACCTGTTTATATTTACCTCACAAGGGAATTACCTTTTTAAACTCTTGGTTTTAAATGACATTTACCGGCGGTAGAGCAATGGACATTATTGCCTAAGCTCTTTTCCCTCTACCCCGAGGAAGAGGAAGAGGCCACCCACAAGTTGAAGTTGAAGTACGATTCCGTATCTGTCCTGTTAAATATTGCCAGATAGCGAAATTGAACCGAAGGTGGCATATGCGAGCCACGGGGGCGATACCGATCCGAAGGTCATACGACTCAAAAGTATACTTCGGAGTTATAATCGCTTCAGTCGGTATTTATAGCTTATTTGAATTAATTGACTATTGTACTGGTGACTAAGTTCGCCACAGTACTCCCCCTGCAGAAGGCAGCATGGCTGGATTCGTCCGTCAACCTGGCTCTCGGTGAATTGTTGAGTGAGTTGTGGCCAGCGTTAGGATCTTCCACATGTCGTGGAGTGTTGTGATCCGAGAGCCATGGCACAGCTTATAGAAGCTCAACCACACCGAAGGGGGATGGTAGTGAAGATGGTGAAGGTGATGGAAGGTGCGTGTTCGTATACCGGGCAGGGTTGGCAAGGTTTTTCCCACCCCCGGTAAATACCATGGTAAAAACCGGTATTTACCGTCCTGGGAAAAACTAGGTTTTTCCCACATGGGAAAAAGTGGGAAAAACTGATTATTTATTGAATTTATTCTGTTCATAGATGAATGTATTAAAGGTTTTTACAGCCTTTTTTTAGAAAAATGACCTTAAATAAGCTTTATCCTATGTTATGAATATGGATTTTATCATGTGTCTGAGGAATGTCATCTTTTTCATGTCATCTTTTGATGGTTACGCCGCTTTCATTGGATTATCATACCTTGTTACTTCAAAAAAGTTATCTTGCAACTTGCAATCAAGATTTACATTTACGTTTTATTTTATTTAAATTACGTTTTTATTTACATTTAAAAAAACTATATATAATGCTTCTCTTAAAGACACACATATTATAAGTAAATTTGTTTTAAAATATTCTCTATTTTTATTTGAGAAATTCATTAATATTAAAAAATATATGCGAATTTTATGTTAAATGTCATAACTCTCCTGCTCACTTATATTTTCCCCATCTAATAATTTTAACCCCCTCCCAAAAAAATGTCATTTTTAACTAAAAGTTTTTATAATATGTTTAAAAAGGTCATAACCTAATACTTCCATTATTTTGTCAATTGGAAGTTTTTCCCACTTTTTACCAGTTTTTCCCACTTTTTCCCGGTATTTACCAGTTTTTCCCACTTTTTCCCGGTATTTACCAGTTTTTCCCAGTGGTATGGGAAAAACTAGTTTTGGACGGGAAAAACCCAACCCTGATACCGGGTCACCAATGTGGCATATGCGAGCCACGGGGCGATACCGATCCGAAGGTCATACGACTCAAAAGTATACTTCGGAGTTATAATCGCTTCAGTCGGTATTTATAGCTTATTTGAATTAATTGACTATTGTACTGGTGACTAAGTTCGCCACAAGGGAAATATAATCTTGATAATAAATGTGAATTCAGAAATATCAATACAGATCTTTTTGCAGCCTCAAGGCTACCTCTTCTATAATTTCTTATGAAATTGAGGCAGGGTATAGGGAACGTACCCATACTACGTGACCCATTCAGGGGAGGGAGGGGGTCTTCAAATTACCACACTCGGTCACAGGGGGAGGGGGGATTAGGGTTTCTTCACGTAGTCAATTTCTTTTAGTCAATACGACAAAATTAAGCCAAATTAATTGTTGAAAGTTGCCAAATTAATCATTAAAATTAGACAAATTAAGCAAAATTAATTTTTTTAAACTTTCTGTTTGCAAAAAATTATGACAAACTGTATTTATGAATTACTACGAGAAAACTAGAGGGGGAGGGAGGGTCTTGTCATATACTACGGATGGTCACCAAGGGGGGGAGGGGGGTCAAAAATGGCAAAAAATGGGTCACGTAGTATGGGTACGTTCCCATATATGTTATGGGCAAAGTGATTATATCGCTACCACCACGCCAGAAACACGAATCTTTTTTGAAATGCAGGCGAAAGCCTAGAAGTTGGTTGGGTTGGCGCTGTTTGGCTACACTGCTTTCCCGCCAAAAAAATTTTACCTTTTGGTGTGTTTTCTTCTTGCCGGTGTTTCTGATGTATTTTCGACTAGTCCATGAATAGAGTTAATTTCTCGATTCCAACAATTCAAAGTCGTGGTCTTTAAAGTTAATACCGCCTTACTCTTAAATTTTCGATCCATCACTTAATGCAAACAAAATACAAAGTTGAAAATTCATAGAAATATACTTGAAGCACGATCATTCCCTAAAGGATTCGAAACCAAATATTAAACTCTTCTTGGAAAGCCGACGTGATTTTTTACACCAATCAAATTGAAGATGAGTAAATGAGACAATCTCTGGATTGAACCACCAGTATTTTATGATTTCGATTTTTTTTTTGATATCGTAAACGCGCAACTCTTATCATAAGCGCGGTGGCATCAAGATGTAATTGGCCGCCAACCATGTCAATTGGGTTGCCGATTGCTGCTCACTTTGGACTGATTACTGCTCACTTGGCGACTGGTAACTATCTCTAGGTTGGAGCCAATTTTCGAATGCAGATTCGTGTTTCTGGCGTGGTGGTAACGATATGTACTGCCCAGAGTGGAGACCAGACTGTGATAAATTTCATTGAATTTATAACATTGCCCTCCTCCACTTCGGGCATTATTAATAATGCCCAATTTATCCCATTGCCTGTAACACACATACTTCAAAACACTACACCTCAATTCTTCTAAAGGTAGACAGTTAAACTGAAGGAAATTACATGACTAGTTCTATAGCTACCTATATTCACTCAAGTCTAAACTATTCCTTAAACATCAGAAAAATAAAATTTCACAATCCATTCAAACAATCTACATGAGAATCTAAGAAGCTTTTCTAAAGTAAGTCAAAAGTAAGCTAGTTCATTTTTCTTAATTCCAGAAGGAAATGTGCATTTTTAGAAACAATCTAATTTTTTTTTAAATCAAATCAAAGTTATCAAATTTTACACAACACAAATAGAAAAACACACATAGAACAAAAAACCCCACAGAAAATAATTTTGTGGTATCAAATGAGCAGAGTTCGTCCTAGGTACCTAAAAAGCAAATTAAAAATATGGCAACAAAGCTGGGTCGACTCTATTGTAATATCTTGAACAATAATTCAGTACCAATTAGTTAATTGTTGAAATAATATATTCCAGATTTCAACTCAAATTTACCGTTAGTAGTTTTAAGATTTTCATTTAATTTATTAAACAGAAAAGGTCCTAAAATGCCTTCCTCAGAAATATAAATTTCCCTGGTTTTAATTTGATAGAAGGATTTGTTATTGAAGATAAAAAGAAGCAAGCAGAAAATAAAAAGTTTTCTATTATTATATTTTATATGAGGTAATTGAATTATGATATATTAATTATTTTTATATGAGATAAGATTGTAGTTTGTAAGTGGATAAGAGGTTTAATATAATTATAGTAATCAGAGGCATAACAAGTTATTCCATGGCTAATTAAAGATTGTGTATGAACATATTGAATTAATAAAAATATTTCACCCCAATAGATAAAAAGAAAACGATTAATAAATAGCAAATAGAACAGAATAATTTATTTCCATCTTTAATCACGTATAAAGATTCATTCTATAATCTCAAATGGTAGTAGTTTAAACTTCATTTTACGACTCGGATAGAATAAGGAATGTGGATTTCCTGTTTATCGAGGACACATGACTCCACGTCCTCCATCCACATGCAATGTCACGCCAGTGATAAACGAAGAAGCAGAGTTGTCAGCTAAGAAAGAAATTGACTGAGCTACTTCACTCACTTCTCCAGGCCTGCCCAAGGCATGAGTAGTCTTGCAGTGCTCTAAGAACTGGAAAAAAAATTTGGGTCAATGGTTAAACTTAGGTGTTAGTATAGATTGGATTTTTTAAGATGCAAAGGCTAAAAAGACATTATGTGCAACCATAAAACCCAAAATTACACTTCAACAACAGTGTAGGATTTGGTTCAGTTACGTTAACATTCTCGCTAAATATCGTCATGCTCTTTTGAACGTATATTCGAATATCGGCAATTTTTATTGATAAACTGAACATTTTTTTATCTAATTAAACATTTTAATCTACGAGTTTGAAGTTATTTAGCAATATTTCTACTTTTCGGTATCCAAAAATGCATGGTGATTGGTGGTATTTAGTGGGAACGTTAATGGAAATGAACCAAGGCTTTATATTAATTGAAATTTTGGTATCAATAGTCAGGCAAAATTTTAAGTTACTTAAATTAAATTAGTGTTTTTTTGGCAAATTAAAATGATAATACAAGTTTACTTCCTTCTATCATCAAGCTTGCACTTAACATAGCCAGCTCTATGATAATTTAAAATAATCTATAATTATATATTATATCTTATCTATAATTTTGTATAGAAACAAAAGACTGACATTTTTAACTGTTATGTTTATTTGCTAATTACTCAAAATTTGTGATTCACTTGTACAGGAAACTAAAGATAAATTAATCTATCCCATCTAGATTTATCTTGTGAATAACTTTTACAACTGTAACCTCAGAAAAAATGTATGGTGTTAGCTGGCTGCATGCAAAGAATATTTTGAAATGAAGATACTCTAAAAAAGTTTCAATAGTTAATGGATAAAATACCAAAGTAATTAAAAGAAAATATAAGCATACTTACTTTGGCATAGTCGGCCTCGGACATGCCACCCCTCTTGTGAACTTCTGTGATAATAACACCAGGGCTAAATTGGAATAACAGCAACATTGAAAAAGACAAAAATGAATAAAGAACTAAATTCACTAAAATTAGGATTCGAAACTTACTTTACGGCATTCACTCGAACTCCATCAGCTGCTAATTCTGAAAAATGGAGCATAATTATGAAAAACAACATTCATGAACTGCATTTATTCAAGTGTTGTGAGTATCTAATATAATAAAATTCAATGTTTGTGTGTCTTTTATACGAATCCAGTTTTCTTACGATCAACACCAAACTTGGTATACCTACATAAAAAAACTCAAAGTAAAAAAGGATGTTTCAGATGTTTTAAATGACCCCCTAACCTTCTTTTGACCTTTTTATGGTCATTTTGCTGAAATAGTTTTTTCTTCTCAAAAAGAGAGCTGCTTACTTACCCCATTGTTACAGAGGATACATAATGCAAATTAATAAATTTAAAAAAACTAAATTAAAAATTGTATTACTTATCTGAAAATCTACTTAAACGAAATTTAAAAGTTTTAAACTGATAAGTATTGAGTGTTTTCAAGTGATGTCCAGCCATTTATATTTTTCCTTGCTATAGGTCAAACAGTCTGCTGCTAAGGCTGTTTCTAGGTGCAGCAGTATCTGTTGCTGTCATGTGATTGCAAGTGCTCCAATAGAAGCATTCCATGACCAGTTATTTTCTTTCAACTGTTAACTGCTGTAGGTCAAACAATCTGTTGCTATGTCCGAGTCATGTGATTAAAAATACTATATAGTTTAAAGTATTTTAATTTGTGGGTTTATCTAATTTCAAATAAAAAGTTTTGTGGAAAAACATTGTTGTTAAAATAGTCTCCATGGAAACGAGGATGTAAAATCACAAGATGATCATATTATATCTTTTAAAAAAGCTGGTTAACAAACCAAAAACTATTGAAAGTGTTAAAGCAGCGTTCGAAATTGTACTGGATTGCTGGTCCGGGACAACTAAAAAACGGTTCGGACCAGTGGAATCAGAAATTCACTGGTCCGCCGGACCAGTGGTGAAAATATATCCCTCCCTCCAGTTAAGTTATGTATTAATTTGTGTGCAATATCATTTATTTAAGAAATGTTCATATTTTTTGAATTTATCAGTTGATTTTGAATGGATTTTGTCAGTTAGTGAAATATTATTGAATCAAGAAAAATATTTCAAAATTATTTGATTATTTAGAGCTATTGCTTACTTTTTATAACTTCATTTTATTAATTATTTTATACAAATTTTATATTAACAGCTGGTAACTTATTATTGCATGTATTGATTGTCCTTTTTTATTTGTCGGACCAGTAATTTTTGTTACGGACCAGTAAGATTGGTAAAGCACTGGTCCGCAGGACCAGTGGATTTTTTCCCCAATTTCTAACGCTGTGTTAAAGTCCTTTCAACTAGAAAATATTGATTTAAGCATATTCCATTTGCAAGTTCAAGAAAATTAAATCATTGTATAATTCTACCGAAAAAGTTGATTAAAAATCTGAAGATATGATTCCTGAAAAATTCCTGAAGATATGATTAATCAATGGATCTAAATTACCATATTTTAAGTAGTTTTTGGGAGATTTTTTTATGGGGATCATGTTGTAAATGTAGAAATCATCAAAAAATTATATTGCTTTAGAACTAGATAGATTTTAATACCTTTCGCCAAATTAAATAAGGTATAACACACATTAAAAATTTTAAAGGAAGCTATCACTTTACCCATGCAAGGCTGGGCATATCAGCAAGTAATAAATATGAAAAGTAATTAAATTTGTCTATTGAGGGTTTCTCTAATATAGTTACCTAATGCAGTTGTTTTGGTGAATTGGTCTACAGCTGCTTTGCTCATGGAATAAGCACAAATTCCTGGGAACTAGAAAAAAAATTCAGCAGATGAGGCATGACATACAAGATTCATTGGATCAGAATAACACAAATTAATCTTAACAGAAAAGGCATTGTCATTACCTATTACTAAGAGTGATGTAAGCAGTAAATTAGAAAACTGAGGAGATTGGTTTTTCTAATTGACAATTAGTTTATTTGGGGTTTTAAGATCCATCTGGTGAGCTATTTTTAGCTAGTTAAAAACATTTCAAGAGAGAAATTATGATAGAAATAAATAGGTAGGGAAGGATATCAACTAAAAAAGGCATCATAACAGGTCATAAAATTCAAGTCCTAAAGTTTAGCTTAACTCATATTTTTACTCACAGTTGTAGTGAGGCACTAGTTTGAGTACACATAGTTTAATTTAAGGCACATTTAATAAAACAAAATTTACTCCTTAAATATTTGCTTGCCAAGGATAAATTAGGAGCAGAAAATTCATACCCAGCATTATAATGATAACACAAGTTTTAAGCACTTTAAAAGGGCATGTTTTTTTAAGGACATGAAGATTAAATTGATTTCTAATTCAGATTTGATTGAAAAAATGTTTATAAAACACATACTTACTGAACGAGGACCAGCAATACTAGATACATTTACAATATTTCCTAAAACAAATAATTTTTCATTTTTCATGCTGACTAGTTAATGAATAAAAGCTATTGTTAAAAGGGTAATAAAGCTAAAGGGTTTGCGTTACCATCCTATACCGTGCTGATGAGTCCTAACAAGGACGAAACCGGTCCACGGTTGGTGGTGACGCTTGAGAGTTGTGAGTTTACACCTATTACTTGTACACAAATTCGGAAGCAATGGGCGATTCCAGTATTTTTATTTCATTTTTTTATTCGATAGAGGTATCAAAGAGAGGAATATATAAGCAAAATTTTTTTAATTACGACGCTTACTTATTTTTTAATTTAATTTCAGAGTTTGACTTTAATAAAAAGGTGCAAAAACATCATGTGATGTCATTTAATTCAACATTTGTGTGGACAACAAAGGTATAGGATTCAAAGCTGTTGTTGATTTTCACTTTAAAGTAAGAGGGAAACAGATATGTCATTCAATCCTAAACAATTGCAAAGGGATTGTCGATTTTTATTTTAAAATATTGAATAAAAACTGAATTATTTTGAAACTTTCCATGTCAATTTTTGAATTTAAATCAATCTATATACTAGAAAAATGCATTTTTTTATGTTTTCAAAAAATGCTGGTATTACCCATTGTTTCATTTCACACAGAACCTAATTAAAGTCAATTTCAAAATGCTGCTATCAGCTCTTACAAGAGATAGATCAGGGGTGCAGAATATGTCCGAATGCCCGAACGAGGTTCGGGGGAAATTCAAGCAGCTCTGGGGAAATTTTTGCCCAAGATAGAAAGAAAAACTAAAAAAAATCCCATCATCATTAGCTGACAAACAAATATTTTGGGTAGTGACTGTATCATAACCTCCAATTTCAACGAAAATCTGGTGAAAACTGCGCAGTTACGGATGTTGAGTCGGAAAACTACGGATCTGCGGTAAACATCTTAGTTTTCTAGGTTAATACCTGAAAGTTGGCTTTTCCTTGCTATCCGATTTGATTAGTATGCAGAAAAACAACGTATTTGTGGCAGGATGGGTAATTTTTGGTGGGATTCTTGTTTAATCCCACCGATGTTATTTTCTAAAAAGTTAAGTGAGGAAAAGTTTACATATAGCTTAAATTTGAGAAAAATAGACAGTTTTTCATATTTTAAGAAAAGGTACTTCTGAGCTATAAGATTACAAGTGTGTAAGAAAGACTAAAAAGGAGGCTAAACATTAAAATTTAAATCTATGGATTATGCGAAAATTATTGAATCTGAAAGAAGTTATATAATTGAAAAAACTACATTTTTTTAATGATACCTCATTTTGGGGGAAATTTTGGAGAAAAAATATGTGTTCTGGGGAAATTTTGCACCCTGAAACATTTTCTGCACCCCTGAGATAGATAGGCTAAAAGAGAGATTGAATGAATCGGAAATTATACCTTTCGTTTTTCTCAAATGAGGAATAGCTAATTGAGTAAGATGCAAAACAGATCTAACATTAATCCTCATTATTTGATCATAGCTTTCCAAACTTGTAGACTCAGCCGTTCCAGGTACCAAAATTCCAGCATTGTTAACCTGAAAAATTATTTGAGCTAATCAGTTTGAGAACAGTTGGATACTAAACTCTAGCTATTGAAATTCGACTTACTAAAACATCAAGTCTTCCAAACTTAGTAATAGTAGTTTCTAATATATTCTTAATATCTTCTTCGTTACCAACATCCCCCTGGATTTTTAAAATCTGTAAGAAAAAAGCATTTGATGAACAAAACCAATAGAGAAAATTAAAGTTTTAGCTTTCATGGATGTATTCACTTCAGGGTTGGCAAGATTTTTCCCACCCCTGATAAATACCATGGTAAAAACCGGTATTTACCATCCTGGGGAAAACTATTTTTCCCACATATACACTATTTTTCCCTTGCAATACGCAATATAGCAGTTTAGTTAGCTACTTATGAGCTTTAATTAGCTAAAAAAACATCAGATGCAGTGTTGCAAACAACTCTGAATCCAGCCAACTAAACTGGTAGATCCCATACTGCAAAAATACCAAGTACTGTGTTTTCCCCACATGAGAAATACTGTATTTTCCCTCATTGGGAAATAGTGTGCTTTTTACACATGAGAAATACTGTTTTTCTTTTTCAAATGAGAAAAAAACTGTGATGAAAACATGGGAAATACTGTATTTTTTATACTGATCTTAATTTTATTTTATTAAGAGATAAACTAAAATTAAGATCAGATTTAAGCATATCAGATTAACCCTACAGTGCATACTGTTACCATTTGGCAACACGACATTTTCCCCCATTTCCTACTCGAATTTTCATTTCCAAACGGCAACACTATGCAATAAGTACCACTAATATAACATTTCATTGTTTTAGCACTTAAGACTGCCAGTAGATCACAGCAGGGGTACTAATTTGAGACATTTGTTAGTAGCTAGTGAGAAGAAAGTCAAGACACAGAAAATGCCAAAATAAAAGGACCATATAAATTAAAATAAAAAAAAATGTCAGTTTGAAAAAAAATTGTTTTGAAAAGATAAGTTGTTTTTTTATATTTTTAGAGCAGTTGGTTTTATTTCACTTCACAATTAATTTCACAAGGGACAAATTAACTTCACAAGGACAAAGTTTTTTGTGAATTAAAAGTAGAAAAAAATTAAATGAATTTTTTTGGTATTTTTTTACTAATTTACACCATAATAGAAGTCAAATAAATGATTTTCAAGTGAATTTAAAAAATCATGCATGGTAGGGTTAAGATTATTTATTTTTGAGGTAACTTAATTTTATTTTATGCAACGATTCTTATTTATTTATACTTCTAACTAATTTTTCACATTAGATTCGGAATATTTCTTACATATAGTCATTTCGAAGTTCTTCCCGGTATTTCCCAGTGGGATGTGAAAAACTAGTTTTGGATGGGAAAAACCCACCCAACCCCGATTCACTTACATCTGAAGATTTAGCTCCAGCCTTTTCACAATTCTCCACTACTTTATCCAAGTTGGCTACATTCCTCCCAGTTAAACTGAGTTTACAGCCTAAGGAAGCAAGGTGAACGGCAGTACCAGCGCCAATTCCAGAGGAAGCACCTAGTGAAACACAGAATTGAATAGTCAGTTTTAAAAAAAGGAATAAATACAAATACAAATTAAGTCGACCAACTACAGGCGTAAGCCCGGCAAGGTTGGTCCAGTCTTTTTAACTCAAACTACCGGAATCCCAGTATCTGTCAATTTTCCTCTTGAACTCGTTTACCCCTCTTGAATTTACAATTGTTTCAGGCAACGCATTCCATCTATCCACTACCCTATTAAAAAATAATGCTTTCTACACTCTGTCTTAAATTTAACTTTATTCAATTTGAAATTGTGACCCCTTGTTCTATTACCCGTATTGAAATCACCATTTTAAAAAGTTGAATCAAATCCCCTCTAATCCTTCTTTTCTCTAGAGTGAACATATTTAGCTTCTTTAATCTTCCCTCAATAAAAAGTAATCTTCCCTCCAAAGGGAATAAAAAAAGCAAACTTATTTTTTTTAGCTCAATCTCCAACCTTGACACATGAGTGGAAAGAGAGGGGAAATCCTCTCAATGTCCATACTCGAATTGATGTCCAAATTCATTGTATTTTTTCAATTAATTTGGAATTAAAGTTAATTTGTCATCTGTTCTTATTCTTTGTGGTATAAACTAGGCCAAAATAAAATTTGCTTTTAATTAAAAAGTGTTTAACTTTTTTTATCCAGAGAATGTTTGACTCTATTGATATTCACTTACTCCATTGATTCAGTTTCATAATAGTTAATAGTTTTTAAATTTTATTTGTCTTAAACTTTTTATTAATCACTTTTGAACTAAGCAGAAATATTATTTATATGTCAAGTCAAGTGGTTTTTAAGAATTTTCTTCTCTTAAAATCTCCCCATAAGGTTTAAAAAGGGAATAATTCCATAAAATATTTTAAGCTGCAAAATACTTTTGAATGTACTTATACTTGTTTCGATGATTGCCCTTTTTTCTAAATAAGTTCCTGAATTTCCAGTAAAATTTTGGTGTTTATACAACAAAAATTCCGGTATTTAGTATACAGGGTTTTTTTCGATTTTCTCAAAACTTGGTTTGAGTTCTCATTTTCAGACTGACGATTTAAGTAAGGTAGATTGTTAAAATACAGTCTTGTCTATAAAGGTAAAATAATATTCGGTAGGCAACTTATCTCATAGAAAAGTTTTACAGTAAAAATGCTGTGGACAGAGCTTTCTTCTACATGGTCAGCAGTAGAGAAGCAAGGATGGAAGAGCCAATTCTTCACATCTAAATCCAGCCAGATTGTAATGCTACAGTAGAACCTAGTAAGAGTGACCCCTCATGGGACTGTGGGGATTCGATAGATTGTCGATATAAGAGATTACACCACTGATTAAACATTATAAAATACTTTATTGAGGACGAAGATATTATACGTCTAGCATCCAAGATATTTGGCTCCCAACTGAGGGTTGCTATATTTCCCAGAGGGTTTAGATATTTGGCTGTGGTGAGGATTTTATCTCCCTTTTGGGGACTCACCACAGGACCCACAATATTTGATCATTTTAACGAAAGGACGTTATAAAATATAAAACTAGCATTATCTGCACTTTTCTTACCAGTCATTGTAAAGAGGTTCAACAGTATTTAGTCCTCCCATATTAGCCAGAGAACAAAAATAGTTTGAAAAATAGGTAGATGATATTGCAACTTTTTAACTACCGTTCTTATTTCCTTTCCAAAGTGCTGTAGGTCTTACTCTTGAAACTAGGAAGGTCTTACCTGTGATCAGAACGACTTTGCCACTTAAGTTCGACATTTCCGTTCTCAATAAAATTCCAGAGAAAATTGATTTTAGGGGAAAAATAAAATGTAAGCGGAGCCGACTCTCTTTCGTTATCGTAGTTGGCTTGTTTATTTATAATTACGTCATGATACGGTCAGAGGTTAAATTCACAGTTAAGTTTAGACGATGGGATAGTGTCAATAGATTCATTAAATTTTTTCTCATAACTGTAGTTTTAGGTGTTTCTTTATTCCGAAAAAGAATATCTATGGATAATTTATGATAATAATAGTTTAGTCTTACTATCTAGATATTATGAAGCTTAGATTTTCTCTCTTAAATACCAGCAATGTTCAATGCCAAAAAGCTTCACTTTTTTGTGTGTAGATGGCGACACCACAAAAGTTAGAGGACCCATGGAGGAGAAATTCATATGTAAACATGTAGACTTTCACAGCCGGTTCTATAATTTCTAAAATTCATGCTTCCGGGCTTGTAGGCCGTGTTCTATAGATAAAAACCAAACGTTTCGTCGGAAACTGTGCCCGACATCATCAGTGGAATAAAAAAGCGTTAGTTCACCGATTCACCAGGTAGACGTGGTATATTCTCATCAGATTCATCTGATTGGCCGGTGGGAGGATCGGGCGGAAATGACGTAAGGCCTCGCTGCACACTCCTGAGGGCCGGATGCCAAAACTTCTGGAGTTGGATGCCTTCTTCTTTGCGATTAAAATTTTGTGGATGTTTAAAAATCTCAATTGCCTCTCTGTATACACGGGGGTAAAAATACGAGGTTGAAGATAAAACTCTGGTGCTGTTAAACAAAATATCGTGATTAATTTTCGAACTATGTTCTGCCACGGCGGATTTCTCATATTGCCCAAGGCGGCAATGTCGTTTGTGTTCTGTAAGACGGGTTTTGATGGTGCGTTTTGTCGTGCCGATGTAAACTGAACCACAGGAACAAGGGATCTGGTACACTCCGGCTGTCGATAGTGGGTCTCTTGGGTCTTTAACAGAACGGTATAGGTTACGTAGCTGTCTTGTTGGCTTGAAAATGGGTTTAATTCTGTGATTTTCTAGGATTCTCCCGATTCTATCTGTAACTCCTCGAATGTAGGGCAAGAAAGCCTTTCCAATCGGGGGTTGAACTGGGTTGTTGGATTCAATCGGAGTTTCAAATTTTCTATCGTGTAAAGCTCTTCTTATATCATAGGAAGAAAAACCGTTGGCCTGTAGAGCTCGATCCAGATGTTGTAGCTCTTCCTTTAAATACTGTGGTTCACAGATTCGTTCAGCTCGCTTGGCAAGAGTCTTGATGACTGCCATTTTCTGTCTAGGGTGGTGATTAGAGGACTTATTCAAGTAGCGATCTGTATGGGTGGGTTTACGGTAGACCCTGTGTCCAAGGCTTCCATCGTCTTTTCGCATTACCAGTACATCCAAGAAAGGTAGCTCTCTGTTTTTCTCTATCTCCATTGTGAATTGTATATTCGGATGGACACTGTTTAGATGTTGTAGGAAATCCGGTAGTTTTTCCTCACCATGGCTCCAAACCACAAAAGTATCGTCCACGTACCTGAACCACACATTGGGTTTCAAAGGAGCGGTTTCAAGGGCTGTCTGCTCAAAGAATTCCATGTAGAAATTCGCTACGACTGGGCTTATAGGGTTTCCCATGGCTACCCCATCTTTTTGTTCATAAAAACTGCCATTCCATTGAAAGTAAGAGGTTGTGAGAACATGTCTAAAAAGCAACCAAATATCATTTGTAAATAAGGTCTGTAGATGCATCAGAGCGTCGGAAACTGGAACTTTTGTGAAGAGGGAAACAACATCAAAGCTGACGAGTACATCACTAGGCTGGAGGGAGAGAGACCTTAACTTCTCCACAAAATGACTGGAGTCTTTTACAAATGATGATGAAGAGCCGACATGTGGTTGGAGTAATTCCGTCAAGTACTTTGAGATGTTGTAAGTCGGTGAATTAATAGTACTTACGATGGGCCGAAGAGGTACCGAGGGCTTATGTATTTTAGGTAGACCATAGAGTCTGGGTGGCAAGGCCTCCGATCTCCGTAAATTCTTTTGTATCTCCGTCGGTATTGATGAGTCCTTGATAAGTTTGTTTGTTTCTCTTAGAATTTTAGCTGTTGGGTCCTTGGAGAGCTTCTTATAGGTATAAGGGTCCAGTAACTCCATTATTTTTGCTTCATAGTCTCTCGTGTTCAATACAGTCGTAGCATTACCTTTATCCGCAGGAAGGATAACAATATTCTTGTTTTCTCTCAACATCCTCAAAGCTAAGCTTTCTTCTAAAGAGGTATTGTTCTTCGGGGGCCTAGCCTTTTGGAGGATTCTCGAGGATTCACGGCGGATCTCGTCAGCAACATCTTCTGGGACTTTTTGTAGGCAGCTCTCCACATTCGCAATGATCTCTTCAACCGGGATTGAATTGGGAACGATCGCAAAGTTATCACCCTTCGCTAGCAGTGTCTTTTCTTCAGTAGACAGATTGTAGTCTGACAAATTCACAACAGTTTGGTTTTGATTGAGAGGAGGTAAAACTTTTTGACGCCTTGGTAACTTTTCGTATTTTCTTATATGACGTTTTGAAAGAATATCAAATTCACAGGACATGGCATTATACGTAAGACCTTCAATACGCGTCCAATCACAAAAAGACAATTCAGATGCAACCAGTAGATGTACGGCCAAAAGATCTCGGTCGAGGAGGGCCAAATCTCGACGGGTTCGATGAATGCGTTCACGCAAAAGAGCACGCTCGGCACGATCATAGATACGATGAGAAGCAGGGCTTTGAATATTTCGTTTTATTTGAAGAAATCTGGGAATTACGAGGTTATCCCTGCATCTAAGTAAAAAGGTCAATGAAGACAAAAGGTGGGCCTTTCTCTTTCGAAGCGAGGTGAAGCGGTGAAACTGCTGGTAAATTTCCTCCCCGTAGAGGCGAGTAATGTAAACATGTAGACTTTCACAGCCGGTTCTATAATTTCTAAAATTCATGCTTCCGGGCTTGTAGGCCGTGTTCTATAGATAAAAACCAAACGTTTCGTCGGAAACTGTGCCCGACATCATCAGTGGAATAAAAAAAAAGCGTTAGTTCACCGATTCACCAGGTAGACGTGGTATATTCTCATCAGATTCATCTGATTGGCCGGTGGGAGGATCGGGCGGAAATGACGTAAGGCCTCGCTGCACACTCCTGAGGGCCGGATGCCAAAACTTCTGGAGTTGGATGCCTTCTTCTTTGCGATTAAAATTTTGTGGATGTTTAAAAATCTCAATTGCCTCTCTGTATACACGGGGGTAAAAATACGAGGTTGAAGATAAAACTCTGGTGCTGTTAAACAAAATATCGTGATTAATTTTCGAACTATGTTCTGCCACGGCGGATTTCTCATATTGCCCAAGGCGGCAATGTCGTTTGTGTTCTGTAAGACGGGTTTTGATGGTGCGTTTTGTCGTGCCGATGTAAACTGAACCACAGGAACAAGGGATCTGGTACACTCCGGCTGTCGATAGTGGGTCTCTTGGGTCTTTAACAGAACGGTATAGGTTACGTAGCTGTCTTGTTGGCTTGAATAAGTCCTCTAATCACCACCCTAGACAGAAAATGGCAGTCATCAAGACTCTTGCCAAGCGAGCTGAACGAATCTGTGAACCACAGTATTTAAAGGAAGAGCTACAACATCTGGATCGAGCTCTACAGGCCAACGGTTTTTCTTCCTATGATATAAGAAGAGCTTTACACGATAGAAAATTTGAAACTCCGATTGAATCCAACAACCCAGTTCAACCCCCGATTGGAAAGGCTTTCTTGCCCTACATTCGAGGAGTTACAGATAGAATCGGGAGAATCCTAGAAAATCACAGAATTAAACCCATTTTCAAGCCAACAAGACAGCTACGTAACCTATACCGTTCTGTTAAAGACCCAAGAGACCCACTATCGACAGCCGGAGTGTACCAGATCCCTTGTTCCTGTGGTTCAGTTTACATCGGCACGACAAAACGCACCATCAAAACCCGTCTTACAGAACACAAACGACATTGCCGCCTTGGGCAATATGAGAAATCCGCCGTGGCAGAACATAGTTCGAAAATTAATCACGATATTTTGTTTAACAGCACCAGAGTTTTATCTTCAACCTCGTATTTTTACCCCCGTGTATACAGAGAGGCAATTGAGATTTTTAAACATCCACAAAATTTTAATCGCAAAGAAGAAGGCATCCAACTCCAGAAGTTTTGGCATCCGGCCCTCAGGAGTGTGCAGCGAGGCCTTACGTCATTTCCGCCCGATCCTCCCACCGGCCAATCAGATGAATCTGATGAGAATATACCACGTCTACCTGGTGAATCGGTGAACTAACGCTTTTTTATTCCACTGATGATGTCGGGCACAGTTTCCGACGAAACGTTTGGTTTTTATCTATAGAACACGGCCTACAAGCCCGGAAGCATGAATTTTAGAAATTAGAGAAATTCATAGTTTTAAAATTCTGTTTTATGTCATTCAAATAATATATAAGCATAATTTTGTGATAACTGTGATTATTTTGTTTTCTCTCTCTAAAAAAATTTGAAGAACAAGTTTCTAGCGGATATAAATTGTGCATTGACTACAAACCACGTGCCACGTCTGGTGGGAGTATGATCTTGGTGAGACGCATTTGATATCTTATTCTATTAACCTTGGGTGGATTAACGAGGCAGCTTTCCTTGTAACTTTTCTGGGTCATACACAGTACTATCCAGTTTGCATATTTAAATACCCATGCAAGTCAATAGTTTTGCGGTCCTGTTATAGGATCGCTTTGCGGTCTTGCATGGGACCCCGTAGTCGCAATACCTAGTAGACTGAATGCAGACATCTACTACACTATTTTGGACAACTCCAAGCTTCATAAGCTTCCAGGATGACTCTTCGTCTGCTTTTTTTCAGATCAGTTACTAAAACGCAAGGAAATTCGTCCCGTGAAAAACTTCTATAGGTTTTTGGTATTGCATGGTACTTACGTATTACACCGTCGACCGTTCAGCATCCGTTAAATTCAGCGGTACAGCTATAGAATAGTCAAAAAGAGGATTTGATAACTTTTCGGATTCAGTGGCACGGTCGACGACATAATACCCAAGAACCGGTTTTTTAATGCAGTATGCTCCTGTACTATAAATTATAAATAATCCCAAATGAAAAAAAAAACTGTTTTCGAAAAAACCTTTTTATGCCATTATTTTTTTTTCAAAATGAAAATAGTCTTACTCGATGTTTTTTTTTTGGAACTACTCCAAAATATTTAATTAAAAGTTTAACTACTCCAAATATCTTTCATCTCAATCTCTATGAGCCATCTAGTTAACGGATTCGTTTCTTCCACTGTGTTCGCTACGCAGGGTGTTGTTTGATGTGCGCTCCATTTTTTCCTTAAAATTGCAACGTGTGCCAGTTGGATGTATTGGACACATGGAAAGGAACGACACGGTTTCGAATACGAATGAATGATAAGATTAGCACGGAAGTCGCCTTTATTGTGTCTTTTTGGGGTCTGCTGATGGAACTCGTGCCATCGTTTAATATTTGATGGGATTCAAATGCACTCAGGTTATTTTGCATACAAAACCCCATTCCCTGATGAAGGCCCTGGAAATCACTGATGACCCTGAATAGCAAAGTCCATTGCCCTGTGTGCCCAATTCAATATTAAAGTCCATTCATTCATTCAGACAAAATACTTCTTTGATGAAATGCAGTGACTATGAGGTCCTTTTACATGTTTTAAAGAAGACAGGCAGATGGAGATTTGACGTTTGTAAGCTCGTGCAGTCTCCCCAGATTTAACACTATTCTATGCAAAGATGTGCTTTCCTAGCTGATATAGGCCGTACACACACATATTTTTTTATCTTGAATGGAGTGGAGAGTAATATTCTTGACCGGAGCTCCTACTCATGGGGTAACATTTGACGCACGGCCTGCGCACGTCACACTACTCGGAAAATAGTCGCGACATCGATAAATCTCCATTAAAAAACGATTAAGATGTTATCAGGAGGAGGAGGGAACTCGAGGGAGCGATGTAGTAGATAACTCCTGTAGCAGAGCCACTGCGACGCTTGTCAGTGAGGAGTACTTCGACCGATCTGCTACAGGAGCTATATACTCTTATAGTAGATAAGTACTCTTATTAGTAGATAACTCCTGAAGCAGATCGGTCGAAGTACTCCTCACTGACAAGCGTCGCAGTGGCTCTGCTACAGGAGTTATCTACTACATCGCTCCCTCGAGTTTCCTCCTCCTCCTGATAACATCTTAATCGTTTTTTTAATGGAGATTTATCGATGTCGCGACTATTTTCTGAGTAGTGTGGCGTGCGCCTTATGGTTCAATGAATATTAGTCCTCCCTCCGAGTCTAGCTTTGAGGTCTCTCCATAGCACCGTGGTCAATAAGTGGAGGCAATTTCTTTCCACCACTTTTCTGAGTGTGACTTCCCCCCGAGTCTAGGTGAGAGGCCCCTCTGTATCACGGTGTAACATCTCTCAATGTATGGAGACAATTTCTTTCCACAACTTCTTGTGTAAAGTGCCATATTTTTTGTACAGTGTTGGATTAGTATCTTTTCATGTGGGCCTAAAGATTCATGAGTAAAAAAATTCAATGGAGTGTTTCTCGTCACCATATTCATTAGTTTTTTGTAACTAATGGATAACTTTACCCAGAGAAGTCTCACTAAGCTCCAGCTTTTTGATTGAAATCAAATTTCTTCCAAGGATTAGTATAATAGAAAACTACATGATTAATAATTATTAATTATAATCATGATCAAACGGCCAAGCATGAACCATCATCAAAGAAAACCAACCAATATTTTTAAGCTAATTTGCATCAGTGCTACTAAAAGAAATACTGCCATATTATGATCTTCAACAGAACTCTAAAGCTTCAAACTTTGAATTAAACAGCTGTTTCACTTTTATTTTTTATATTTACTAGGGGGCTCTGCCCCCTGCTCGCTATCGCTCACCAACCCCCGGAACTGCTTCGCAGTTCTTTGAGGATCGCTTCGCGATCTAAGCGAGCAGAGCTCGCTTGTTTCATCTCAACTATCCAGTACAACCTGGAACTTGTCTGCTTATAGTCTGTTCATTTAGAATAAGCGCTTGAAACAGGATAAAAAACGCTCAATAATGCTTAATAACGCTCATCAGACAACTTCAGTGACCGATTTTTTACAGTATTTTAACTACTTCTGCTTAGGCTGCCTTGTCATTGCAGAAGAAAATTTTTTCGACGATAATAAGAATAATAGCTGCTTCTAATACATTACGTCTCAGGCGCTAATTCTAAATGAACAGAGTATAGTTAATGATCATTTAATAACGAAACTTTTTATCTCAAACTTTTCAATAATTAAATTCGGATCATTACAACAAAAATATCAAAATAAAACTCTTACTGAAATATTCCTTTTTAAATTATCAATAATTTAATGGATAGGGGGCTACCTCCCCCTGCTCGCTTACGCTCACCAACCCCCGTAACTGCTATGCAGCTCTTTACAGATCGCTTCGCGATCTGTATAATATCTGAAATCGATCTTTAGCAGAGTAAAACCAATTTATCGAAAATCCTCTACCTTTCATCACCATAAATAGCACTCAAAAAAGCTTAATTATTTATTTCTCTAGTAGTTCAAAAAATATCGAAGTACATTATCTTTAAAAGATTATTAACCAAGTCTATACTATATCTCTAGCAAACTTAGAGTAAAAATGTGCACCTCAAAACTTTTAAATTTAACTATCCGTGCTCGCGACAATCTAGTGAACAGGCAAATATAAAATTTAAAAACATTAAACACGTCTGATAAAGACCTACTAAAACTATGAAAAAAATGAAACTTTAATGCTTAATAATTCCAAAACTAATTAGAATTTTTTAAAGAATTAAACGCCAATCTCTTTCTTAAAAATAAGAATATAAGTGTTTAAAAAATCATATTGATACCGTGATTAGTTTTCATTTTAGATAGAAAAAACCGAAAAAGTGTCAAAAATTTCGAAAATTAAAAAATTAATTACTCTAAACCAAATTCGAAATTCGAAAAAAGGGCGACGTAGTGCACATCTTCATACTTCAGAGTATTAGGCTGCAAAAAATCATAGTTCTGCTGCTAATAGATTTTGCTGAACTGGATTACGCGGCGAAAAAAGAAAAACTTCAACTTTGACCTTAAAAATACCCCAGTATTAATTATCACATCAGTTAGCTTTTTGTTCGAGAATGTGCCCCAAATATTCCTCTACAAACGTTTCAAATTTCATAAATTTCTATCAAGTAGTTTTTGCGATATGAGAGTTCAAAGAGTTGAAAAATTAAATTTTCTGAAACAGCGGCGGCAGCTGCGGCGGTGACAGTAACTTTTTTTTAATATAGAGAGATTTTTAAATGTTTGCTTTCATGCGTCTTTGGATGTGCTAGTTACAGTCTTAATTGGTTTGACATTGACATCAATTAGCCCCCATAAACCTTTTCGTTTATTTTAAAATTTATATTCCTCAACAACAACGACGTTAAATTTCCGTTTTTACTAAAATATTTTCCGTTTTCTCGAATGGATAATTGCAGTAAATTTTTTTTAAATCTTAATGTATTCAGAATGGCTTAAAACCTCCAAAAAACATTTGAATTTACCTTTCAAAGCCCTAAACTTTAAGTAATTTTCAATTAAAGATAGCTTCTTTTCTGTCTGAGCTGAAACAGCTTGTGACGTCATATGTGCCTTGCTTACTATCATTCCGCTTTGAAATACCGAGCTCTAGTTTTTTTTATATAGCCTAGTGTTTCGATGAAAACGGTGTTTCCCACATTTCCAAGAGGCACATGTGACGCCACGCTGTTGGACCCTTTCTGTAATAAAATATCTCAAAACTAACAGAAAAGCCTAAGACATGCTGCAATTCTCCATTGAAATACAATACAATCCTTCATATCCCAACATCCCATCAATCATACGTACGCATACATGTCCTTAAGTTTATTCTTCGTTAAAATTAAAATAAACATATCTCCTAGTACCTCGAACGCAAAGCTTTCGACAAGAATTTCCTGTCTCACATAATGAGCGCTAGGATCCACATGAAAAATAAATCTTAAATGAAAAGCAATAATAATAATAATGGGTTGCCCAATACATCGTCCCCATTGTTAAACTTTTAACACCTTCTTGAGACGCGAATCAGACAAGTTCCTCTTCGTCGCTCGTTCCGTTCCAAAGGTTAAGGACGACCTTAATGAGTCCTCGTCTTCTCTTTTGCAAGAGGGAAGAAAATAAATATTTTCTTTCTTTGTCATCGGTCTGGTCTTTCTAGACCCGTCTACCTGTCTCATATGTTCTATCTTCTATATGGAAAGAAAGGTGCTTCGAGTTTGACTGGAAAGATTATCTTCTAGAAGGTTCGTGGAATAATATTATGAGGAGTTTAGTACAGTGGTTCCCAACCTGTGGGCGATTTGGGTTATCAGGGGGTAATAAATAATACAAATACAAATTAAGTCGACCAACTACAGGCGTAAGCCCAGCAAGGTTGGTCCAGTCTTTTTAACCCAAACTACCAGAATCCCAGTATCTGTCAATTTTCCTCTTGAACTCGTTTACCCCACTTGAATTTAAAATTGTTTCAGGCAACGCATTCCATCTATCCACTACCCTATTAAAAAAATGCTTTCTACAATCCGTCTTAAATTTGACTTTATTCAATTTGAAATTGTGACCCCTTGTTCTATTACCCGTATTGAAATCTAGTCCCTCTGTGTCCCCTTGCATTTTAAAAAGTTGAATCAAATCCCCTCTAATCTTTCTTTTCTCTAGAGTGAACATATTTAGCTTCTTTAATCTTCCCTCATAACTTAAACTGGATATACCCTTTACCATTTTAGTAGCCCTATGCTGAACCTTTTCAATTGAATCAATATCTTTTTTTAAGTATGGAGACCAAAACTGAACAGCATACTCTAGAGGAAGTCTAGATTAAGTGATGGTTAATTCAAAGTGGTTATTCAAAGTAAAAAATTAATGCTATAATTAATTAATTAATTATCATGGAAACTTATCCACAACTGTGGGGATAAACTGAACCACTTTCTTGTTCCCGCCAACGTATTATTTAGTTGAAAAAGGATTAGCTCCTCGCAAAACAAAGAATAAGTTGGATGTGCCAATTAAATGGCAAAAAAGGGGTCAACCTCGAAATCGCGTAGTATACCAAAAACTTTTTGATGGTTTCCGATAGAGTTAATAGTACAAATGTTAATAGTACAATGTAGTTGATGCCACTCTGCAAATAAATTTCTGCATTTTTGCTCTGTATTTTTAAAAAAATCAAGATGGTTCTTACGTATTATCCCGTCGACCGTACCGCTGAATCCGAAAACGGTAAACAACCCATTGACTTTTCTATGGCCGTGCCGCTGAATTTGACAGTTACGGAACGGTCGACGGGATAATACGCAAGTACCATCAAGTTTTTTTAAAAAATGACCGAAAAAAAATTCGGGAAAAAAATTAATTTATAGTAATCAAGACTAATGATACATGAATATTGGCTATTTTACAAAGCTAAATACGAATATTCCATGAGAATTTTTAAAAATTAAAATATTAACTTTCGAAAATTGGATAATCGAAAAAATTAAAACATCGCTCAAAACCCCAAAATATAATTGCAAACGAAGTCATTCAAACGGTTTTTCCTTAGGAATGACCTAAATAGAAACATCCTAAAATTGGAAGAAAATCGAACAGTAAACAGAACAGTTTTTCAATATTTTTTTGGCCTCAAAAAGCGACCTTTTTTAAAATTCTTAAAACAAGGTTTTGGAACAAACAAACTTAAAACAAGGTCATGGATATTGTAGTTATATGTTTCTTCTTAATTTTCAAAGCGGTGACTATGAAATGTTTCTCTAAGTTCAATATAGCATAAAATTCTTATATAACTCATCATTGACATCAGCAGACACAAGCAATACAGTATCGTTCTCACAATAAGTGGACAGCTAAAATACTGTTAGGTAGAAAGTGAAGATGCTTGAATTAATTTCTGGATTGACTTAATATATGAAATATTAGTCCACTGAAAATAGAGTTGAACCTCAAACAAATTGCAATAAAAGTTTTCTCAACGGTTTTCACATACCTCAATAATAACATACTAAAAATCGGCCAAAATGGGCCGGACGGAAGTTTAATTTTTTTCAAATTTTTAAAAAATGGCCGAAAAAAATTTAAAATAAAAACCAAAACAATAATATAGACATATGATACATGTTTATAGGTTATTTTTGAGTGCTGAAACCGAATATTGCATTTAGTTTGGAAAAAAATTGAAATTTCAATTTTTAAAATTAATTTGAATAATTAGCTATATGAAAAAATTAAAAAACCCCTAAAAACCTAACAAAAACATCAAAAGAAACGGCTTTCATTTAGAAATGACCTAAATATTAACATACTAAAATTTAAAAATTTTATGAGTTAAAGAAGTTAATTTTTTTTTTCAAATTTCCATTTTTTTTTTTTTGCGAAAAATGCATTTTTTTTTTCAAATTCGTGCCAAAAATTTAAGAGGCTTTTGAAAAGGTCATTTTTCGGTCGATATTGTCTACAGATAGTTATGTAATTGAAAACTGGTGGAATTGACCCTCAATGAATTAGTTAATTATTTTAAATTCTGATGTAAATATGCCAAAGTATTACTCTTTTTCACATTTTACTACATTTCACCAATTTCAAAATTTTAAATAAAATAATTAACTAATTCATTGAGGGTCAATTCTACCGGTTTTCCATTATACAATAGGGTGTATCGAAAAAAACTTTTTTTTGATTTTGATGATGCCTTAGTGCGGAAAAGTTGTCTAAGGTGGCAGAGAGTACCTGTGAATTTTTTCAGAATTTTCGGATAATATCTTTAGGTGCCGCCAAGGCCCTGAAGGTCCCTATGTTAATCCAATGGAGCGCGCAAGCCAAGAAGGCCGAAAATTGGTTTTTCGCCCCTCATTTCTACCCTAATCACACGACGAATGTCTTCACTCAAGTTATGGACTCTATATGATCTAGGCTATCCGACAAAACTTGAATAATAGCCTAAATCTCTATATTATGTTGATTGTGGGCTCTGATTTGAACAAGAAAATACGCGATTTTCGACGAAATTGGAGCATTCAAAAAAACGTAATATAGAGATTTAGGCTGTTATTCAAGTTTTTTCGGATAGCCTAGATCATATAGGGTCCATACCTCGAGTGAAGACATTCGTCGTGTGATTAGGGTAGATATGAGGGGCGAAAAACCAATTTTCGGCCTTCTTGGCTTGCGCGCTCCATTGGATTAACATAGGGACCTTCAGGGCTTTGGCGGCACCTAAAGATATTATCCGAAAATTCTGAAAAAATTCACAGGTACTCTCTGCCACCTTAGACAGCTTTTCCGCACTAAGGCATCATCAAAATCAAAAAAAAGTTTTTTTCGATACACCCTATTATACAACTATCTGTGGACAATATCCACCGAAAAATGACCTTTTCAAAAGCCTCTCAAGTTTTTGGCACGAATTCGAAAAAAAATGCATTTTTCGCAAAAAAAATGAAAATTTGAAAAAAAAATTAACTTCTTTAACTCGTAAAATTTTTAAATTTTAGTATGTTAATACTTAGGTCATTTCTAAATGAAAACCGTTTCTTTTGATGTTTTTGTTAGGTTTTTAGGGGTTTTTTAATTTTTTCATATAGCTAATTATTCAAATTAATTTTAAAAATTGAAATTTCAATTTTTTTTCCTAACTAAATGAAATATTCGGTTTCAGCACTCAAAAATAACCTATAAATATGTATCACATGTCAATATTATTGTTTTTTTTTTAATTTTTTTCGGCCATTTCTTAAAAAAATTAAACTTCCGCCCGGCCGATTTTGGCCGATTTTTAGTATGTTATTATTGAGGTCATTTCTAAGTGAAAACCGTTGAGAAACCCTTTATTGCAATTAGTTTGAGGTTCGGCCCTGTTTTTCGCTATTTTCAGTGGACTATATAGACTTATTGTGTAACGAAACTGTTATATGCTTGATTGTTGATGTCAATGTTACATAAGTTTAATTCATTCATAAGAATTTTATGCGATCCAACTTCAAGAAACAATTCACAGTAACTAAAAATTTAATCGTCAGTTGGAAGAAGGGATCGAATAAGTCCAAAAACCAAGTTTTGAGAAAATCGAAACATGGTATCAGTAATGGAATTTTCACTGTAAATAACCACCGAATTTTTACTGGAAGTTCAGAACACTATTTAAAAAAACAGCGCAATCATCAAAACAAATATAAGCATATTCAAGAATATTTTACAGACAAAATAAGTTGATGGACTTATTTCTCTTCTTCCAACTTATGAAATTTTTCTGATGAAAAAATCTTTAAAAAAACCCTTAATTTCACATTTAAATTATATTTCTCCTTAGTTTACACCACGAAAGGGGGAAATAAAAAGAATAAGACAAATATAATTCATAATTATAGTGACACTGAGTTATCAATGGAGTGAGGGAATATGAATGGAGTCAAACATTCCCTGCATAAAAAAAAGTTTGACAAAAAAATTGAAATTAAGAGAAAACTTTATTTTAACTTAGTTTAAAGCACAAAGAATATGAAAGAAAGACAAATTAACTTAACTTCCAAATTAACTTAAAAAATACAATGAATGGACATCGATTTCAAAACTTCAAGGGGCGATATCTCCCTATAGGAATTAGTTATTCCCCCTCTTTTCACCCATGTGCAGAGCAAAGCTTGGAGATTGTTTTGAGCACAAAAATTCAATTTGTTATTTTTTGGACATATTCCCTTCTTCAAAATGATGATTCAATTAAATCAAGCCTAATTTGTTTGACTCCCTATCATAAAAAGTCCTTTTAAGAAGATATACAAATACAAATTTTGTCGACCGGCTACAGGCTCGAAGCCGAACAAGGCTGGTCCATTTTTTATTAATTCACCCATTCCCACTGACTGTCTAGTTTTAGCTTAAACTCATATACAGCCTTCGAATTTACTATATGTTCTGGCAATGCGTTCCATATATCTATTACCCTATTGAAGAAGTAGTATTTACTTAAATCCCGATTGAAATGAGTCTTATTCAATTTATACCCATGGCCCCTTGTTCTGTTATCCCTATTTAAGTCTAAACCTTCTGTATCCCCTTGCTTTACGAACTTGAAGAGCTGAATCAAATCCCCCTCCTTCTTCTTCTCTCCAGAGTATACATGTTGAGCCTACTCAAACGCTCATTTTAATCTAGGTGTGCCATTCCCTTAATTATTTCTGTAGCTCTATGCTGAACCCTTTCAATTACTTCTATATCCTTTCTCATATATGGAGCCCAGAATTGTACAGCATATTCTAGGTGAGGTCTTACCAAGCCCTTATATAATGGCAACATTGTATTCTTATCCCTTGTAGTTACAGTCTTTTTGATATACCCCAATAACCTATTTGCCTTTTTACCCGCAGCAGAACATTGGTGACCCATTTTAAAGTCCCTGTGTATTATCACCCCAAGATCCTTGGATTATTCTAGTACTTGTTTGAATTTTGTTAAAAAGTGTCACACAGAAAGCAAATGTCGTCGTTTCCGCCTCCACAATCAGATCATCTTCCTTTTTTCAGGAAGTTTATCATATCCGTCTAAACATCATGGAAATACAAAGGTGAGACATTTTGCATAAATTGAACTCGATGTTATCTTATCTCAGTTCCTCTCAAAAGTGTTTTTAAGGGAAGTAGAGAAGTAATTGCAGACATGTAAAAATATATTGACTTATTAATAATATAATGATAATCTTCATTTATACATTCATTCTGAGAAAAGACAAAAGTAATATTTGTTTCCCAAGGGAGCAATCCTGTCCAGGTAACTAAAAAAATAATATATTGCAGGGGCGTCATTTCAGTTTTACGTTGGGGGGGGGCAAGAAATTTTTTTTAAATGGGTGCCCTTGCTGTAACTAGGTTTTTTTTGGCGAGGGTTGCCTCAACTTCATTTTTAAGGTAATATCATGTCAAAATTTGACAACGTGAACTCGAAGGAAAAATGGGGGGTTTGGGGGTTCACCCCCAGGAAAATTTTGAAAATTTGGCTCTTAGAGTAGTGTTTTAGCTCGTTTTGAGACCCTTTGGGCTGCATTCAAAGAGGACAGTTTCTTGTAAACTATTGTAAACCACATAATATGCTAGGGAAAAGAGTTATAAATAAACGTCAAAGTTTTAAGGGGGCTAGGGGTCCTCCCCCTCTAAACTAGTGTTTTATCTCTTTTTCAAACTCTTTGGGGAGCTTCTTAAGAGAAAAGCTTCTTGTAAGAGGAATAGTTTTCAAGGGAGAAAACACTAAATAAGAGACGTTTAAATTTTAGAGGGGGCTGGGGGTCCTCCCCCAGAAATTTTTTGAAATTGAACCCTCAAAAGTTATGTTTTAACTCCTTTTGAGACATTTTGAGTTGCACCCAAAGCTCCTTGTGGAAGTAACAGAATTTTCAAGGGACTTGCAGCAATTTTTCATATTACAGTGGAAACCTTGGGGGGGGGCGGTTGCCCCCCCCCTGCCCCCCCTAAATGACGCCCCTGATATATTGGTACAGAATATTGAAGTTATAGTACTTTGCAGATCTAAAATATAGCTAATACAGAAACACAAAATATAAAAGTAAAATATGTAACATAAAATTAAATTAAGATGAAATAAATAATAAATTGTTTTGAAAACATTTAAGGGGACACCTATGTTCGGGTCATACAGGGTGTCCCAAAAAAGACTGACACATTTTAAAAATCAATAACTAATAACTCGAAAACTAAAAAAAGAGATAAAATACGCGTTTATTTGACATCCTATACTCCTGGAGGTGTTAGGATGCAACAAACAGCGTATTTTTATCTTTTTTTTAAGTGTTCGAGTTATTAGTTATCGATTTTTAAAATGTGTCAGTCCTTTTTGGGACACCCTGTACCTTCGGTGTAACTGAGCAATATTTTTGTGTAGTGTCCTTAAACTATTAGTCTTAATTTAAGGTTGTTGATGTTTGAAATTTGTAGTTGGTCTGACTAAAAACTAGACCAAAACTCCATGAGACCATAAACTTTAAACAAAATCAAAGAATAAAATTAATTTAAGGTAAAACATCTATTTGGCCATGTACATATGTGAGGCGGAAAGCAAAAAGGGACCTCTTGTCGTCGAAATGGAGTTCTTATTTGTTTCTCAATCTGTACAGATTTATGAAGATTTTAAGACCATCATCATCCTTTTAGCTCAAAAAATGACGAATCGCCAGAAATTAAAAGTTTTAATAGAATAAGTGGATTTCGCGAAAAACAACCTTAAACTTTCAAAATGCTACCCTCTCGTTATTTTTCACAGTTAAGGAATGATTCCAACAGCTAAAATTCGGTTCTAAAGGGTCCAGGGATCGATAAAATAAAGAGAAAAAAATTCGATAGGTTTGACCTCCTTCCGGTTTTTTGACTTTTTCTCAAAATCAACTTTGCCGACAAGGGGTCCCTATTCGCTTTCCGCCTCACATTTACTATTCTCTTAAATTACAGAGCAGGGGTTCTCAAAGTTTTCAGCCGTGGTACCCTTAGCATGCTAAAAAAATTTCGACCCCCTAAAAAAAAAGTTAAGATTTTAGTCCTAAAAAAGATGTCCATAAGAAGTCGCCAGTTCTTGCGCTCAGGGTGACAGCGTTGCCTCCTAAATATTTACTTTAATTCTACAAAAAAGGGCGTCTCAAAAGGGAGACAGGTTTAGCATGCAGGCCTTTTTTAATGCCATGACAAAGGTTTTCTTTGAAACCAATGAGGATCATAAACAGGGTTGGCGGAATTTGACTTCAAGAATATCTTGGGGGATTTTTAACTAAATAGGTAACGGAAAAGTACTAAATTAATATATAACAATACAATTTATTGCATTTAGTAACCTTTTAACTACAGAATTAATTCGTTCCATGGTTTCATACAAGGATCTACTACACTCTTAAAACGACAAAAATGAGTAAAAATTACTCAAATTTGAGTATGTCACGCACTCAAACAGGTTCCGATCCAAATTTACTCAAATTTGAAAACATGCATGTACTCACTTTTGAAAATGTGCTGATACTCACAAATAAAATAAAGCATCATGTACTCATTTTTTAATTTGTCCACGACATTCTTATAAAGAGGATGCAATGTGTTACAGTTATGATGACCATATCTACGTGTTACTATATGACATGGGAAGTAGACCAGTATATTGAAGTGCGACGTCACAACGTTGTGTTAAACTTTATCACACAACTTAATGTTACTTCCGATGTATCGCAAATGTTTCAATTTTTAAATATAAACTAAAAATAAGCATAATTTGAGTGGTGACTATAAAATTGTTAGAAACTGAGTATGTCTAGTGTGTCTAAATTGAAAGCATATTAGGTCGTCATATTTGAACCAAAAAGTTTCATACCAAAATGAGAACATCGATTTACTCAAATTTGAAACTGTCCACACATGATAAAACACATTACACATTCATCATAGTAATCAGTATTTCCATAAATATAAAATCCAAACAAATACATGTAACTTGTAGAAAAGGAATATCCGTTTAGGAAATGACTCCTGTAATAAAACAGCAAATTGACTCTTTGAAGTTTTAATCCGCGATTTACTAGTGCTGATGTTGTAAAGGAAGACCATGCATGTGCCTCGTTTCATCCTCCTCCTTGCAGTCCTGTTCGCAGGCATTGAGGCTTCCACAAGTAAGTTTGAAGATTATGTTTAAGTACAAGACCCCCTTAATAACAAGGTGACTCTATTATGACTCCTTTGTGACAGTCAGATAGGTGTCATGAGCATTGGCGTCGCCAGCTCCTGAAAATTGGGGGGGGGCAGCCCCATGATTTGGGATTCCTCTAGAGAGGGATTTTACAAAACCATGATTATATTATTTACCTACGTAAATTTGACCTTAATAAACAGGGTTTTAGCTTGTTTTGGTACACCAAAACCAAATTTCGGGGGGGGGGGCAGACCCCCCCGCCCCCCTTTTATACACCACTGCTTAACACCTACCTGTGTTCTCATCAGGGACTCATAGGGGCCTCTAGTGCCACATGAGATGCGCTCGGAACTGCGTCCGAGTGACCGACAGACAGGGCTGCTTCATGAGGTGCGACTGCCCCCCCAGATGCCCCACCCCCACCTGCATGAGGGGATGCAGGATAGAGGGCAACGTACACGGACCCTGTCCAGGCTGCGTCTGCGACACCACACCATCCCTGGAACCACCACTTATACAACACCGGGTGAGCTATCACGACATTTTCACTTACTGGCGGCGATCACCATGGTAATTGAATAGTCAGTTTAAAAAAGGAAGGCATTGTTTAAATCCACGACAGTAACAACTCAACTCTTACGAATTTCACTACTAAAACCTATGGCACTGTCTAGTTCCTTGAAAGTATCAACTCTAATGAATTTCGCTAATACTTAAGCATGGGTAAACTTTCGTGGATTTAGACACTTCGAAAAAGGAATACGTCCAAAAAATGACAAATTGACTTTTTACTTAGTGATATAGGATGCGGGTTATGGGGTAGCCACAAATAAAATTTTTGCGTTTTTTTTCTATCACTTTGTTTAAAAACATGTTAAACTTGTGGATGAACCCTATTTTGCTCCCAAAAAGGGTCTTACAAAGGGTCCCAAATTTCCCCTTTTGATATCTTTGTGAGCTTTAAAAATATCGAAATGAAATTTTTTGTATCTTATTAAAAGAAAAAAAAAATTATAATTGGGGTTTTTTAATTTACAGGGGCCGTATAAAAAGTTATTTTCTGCATTTTTTAAAGCAGATCTCCCATTGAGTTGAAACTAATTTGCCACCTCTTAAAATGAAAATTTGCCATTGGAAGTAGATGTCTAGGGGAAATCCAATCTAGGATATTAGGACTACCTACCTTAGGACTCTTAGAAGAAGTGTCTAGGGAAAATATTAGGGAAGGGAATAATCTATATTCTATACCGTTACACTCTATTTGAAACACCCTTTATACTACTTTTCTTCAAATCTCGTACAAATCAAACCTACTACCTACCGCACAGTAACACAAGGTTGGCTGTATTTTTATCAGACGAGGAAACATGATCACAGTGTGGGTCTCCCATCCTTCCTCTATGGAAGTGTGTATCCGCTTGCATCGGAGGAAGTGAGCATTAAAAGATGATGCACTCGCGAAAAAAATAGAGACACTCGGGGATCATGATGGAACTCAAGATAGGTCTCATCTTCGTCGCGGCCTTATTGGTTGTGGGGAGCCAGGCCGGACCAAGTAAGCCAGCACTTGATTTCTTATACGAATATTTGATTTCAGTGACCGGTTGGCAGTGGCTTTGGTGAAGAGGGAGAGGTTTATTTGAATTGATGTAAGCACAAGCAGTGCTTGGTTGATACATAACAACTTTTTCATTTTGAGAAAACCTTGGGCATGAAGACTACTTATCAATGCTGTGTATCTGAGTAATCATTATACCCACTTGCGTACTTAGGGTCATCTTTGAAGTGCGACATTATTTCTGCATTGTCGCATTTTAAAAGGCAAAAACTTTAAAAAGCATGATAATTGGACCCCATAAAGCAGTTTCTTTTGCAACGAGTTGGGTCCAAGGAGGGCACCTTTACTGGTGGACTGTAATTATAAGCGCAAAGGGACAAAGTGTTGGATTTTATACTGTGTCTCTTAATATATCCTCAAGGTACTTCTTTTCCTCCGTTCGGTAAAAAATAATGCAGTGAAACATTCCTATGCATTATATGGTAACCATAAAAAATGGAGTAATCTCAAACTATGTTAAGTTGCATATTGGGTACCACTATATAAATACGCGTCCTGGGGGGCTTCTTATTCCATTCCCTACCCTAAATAACTCCTTTTCGGTCAGTCCAAGGGGGAGGGCAAGGGCACTTCATCCATGGCCATCGCCTAGCTAGATCCTAACAACCTTTGCCCACTCGAGCGTTTCAGGAGATCATACTTTCTAATTATGATTTTCCGATAAGTTCGTATTCATGTTTTTTGGATGACTATAGAGTTTTACAGTGGTTTCTTTGTGAGGTCAGTTAGCAGACAAAAGCTCCATTGACCTACTCTTAGCTTAGCAAGTTATCCCTCCTCTGACGGGAGTGGCCAACAAACCACCCAAAGAAACCGGGGCCGTAAAACTGAGGGTTGTAAAAGTTTGTCCCCTTGTTTTTGATGAGATACTAAATCGATACTTTTTGTTTTCTCATCAGGAGAGAGGGGACGTTGGCCATCAGGGGGTGGCAAGAGGAGGCCCGCCAACTGCGACGAGGGGTGCCCTCCGCAGTGCCTCCGGTTGACGGATTCAAGGGGGTGCTTGGAGAAGTGCGACTGCGACGATCCCCAGTGCCCCACCCCCAGCTGCGAGGAGGGGTGCAGAGTGGAGGAGAACGTCCACGGACCTTGCCGGGGATGCGTCTGCGACAAGAAGCCACCCACCAGTGAGTTGTTCCACGAGGAAGTTGTTCTAACTCCCCTTTATTATTACTACACACATTAACAAACAGTTCTTTACACTTACTTTACTTGCTTTAAAAGAGATTATCTCTGATACCTGACTAACGGTTTAGCACTCGTAACCCTAACTTAACTAACCACTAACATAATTTAAGGTTAACCTGGAATCAGAACTTCTAATTGGTAAATTGCAAAAAGGAAACAAGTCTTAACCTTCTAATGCCCACTATTAGAAATAACTGGGCAATTCCACGGGTAACAGACTGACTTTTTTTAAAAAGAAAAACACCTAGTATTTTGTAATTTTCTTCCCAAAATTAAATTACCAAAAAACGTTTCCCACCCAGTTTATTGCTTTCTTGTTAGCTAAATCTAATGGCACAATTAAGTTCTCAAAATATGTTCTTATTTATTTTTGAAAAAATTTAAACATGGTAACTGACTGACATGTCAGTCAGTTATTAGTGTCAAAAATTTGGAATGAAAATGGAAATCGGAAAACTGGAATAAATTATTATTATCATAGGAGCTTGAAACGGCAATGGTTCTTTTCAATGTGACATTTTTAAGAAAGAGGAAAGGGAGAGAAAAGCAAGTTCATTCCTTCTCCTTACGAGCAAACCCCCTTGACCTTTCTTAGATGGCATTCTTGCCCAACAGGGCTCTCTGTTTTACGTCAATGGAAATCAGAAAAAAACCGGTAACCACTTGGAATATGTCGCAGAAACTGTTCACCTGAAATCAAATAACTCCTGGGAATACAAAGCAAGAGTCAAATAAAATGTTGAAATACTGAAGATGGATTAAAGCAAATGAAAAAAATTATAACTTGAATTTTTTAGATTAGAATAGAATTTTATAAACACTGTGAGGAAATATAAACACTGTTTCGTGAGGTTAATATACCCTTATGTGAAATTCGCATACCCCATAAAAATGACTTGGAATGTGTAATTTTTGTGTGGAAAAAAGATTTCCAAATTTTCTCATACTGCATGAAGCCAATGTGTGAAAATTAACACAAAATAGTTAATTGTCTAATACTTCATCAAATATGTGAAAACAAAATCATGCAAAACCTTTTCACTGAAAAATATTCCCTTTATTTTTTTTATTCTTGCATATTTACTAAACATTTTTATCATTATCTAGAGATAGTTATAACAAAAACTTAGTTCCTAAACAACATTCTCGATCACAGAAAAACTATCTAAAATTGGAATGGAAAAGAGTTTTAAGTGTTTGATGCATAGTGTTGTAAGAAATTTGCGGGTGGAAATGTTTATTACCTAGTCGTTAGAGAAACCGTTTTAGGAAAAGAGTTAATATTTCTAAAAATGTGAAGCCTATTAATTATTAATCATTAAACTTTAAGAACTTATCTCATAAAATAGTGTATAATTTAAGTGTTAAATTATTATTTTTTTACATAATCACTTATATAGCGCTATCAAATAGGCGTTTTGCTACTGCATCCAAAACTACTTCAAAACATGGATATCTCTAATTCTCGGAATCATGGAAGATGATTAGAAGATTTCATTCGACACTCTAGTACCCTTCCAAATGAACTATTTTAAATTGATTGTTTTGATAATTGTTGATAATTAAATTGCAATTGATAATTCAGACTATTCCGGCGAGATTTCAGTAGGAGACTATCCTAGTTGAACTGCAGTTTACAACAAACAATAAAAAAAATTAGTTTGATTAATTGTTGCATTTTCACCATTCTAGAAGACAACGGTGACAAAGAGGACAAGGTGCCTTGCGACCCACCGAAATGTGATCCGGGGTGTCGAATCGAGACAGTGTTTGACGGACCCTGCCCTGGTTGCGTTTGTGACAATAAAGGTAACGAAAAATCATATAATATCATTAGCACTGACACAAACAATTACAATGTTTATGTACAAAAAGGGAAACAAATTTTTGCACAAAATTCCTATTCTCACCGCCATGGGCTTAGCCAACATAGTCTGAAACCACTGAAGCCAAAACAAACCCCCAACTTAACTGTGGTGTGGTAATGACAAACTATTACTGGTGACTAACTTCGTATTTCATGAAACTTTTACATGTTTATTTCGCACTCTTCAGAAGACTTCTCAATAAATTTTATATTTTAATCCAAAATAAATAGTTTCATAGAACATACTAATACTCACCGATAAAAGAATTTTTTTCGTTCTTAAATATATATGTTAGTTACAAAATGCACTACTCAAGATCGCGGCAAGACTTCACGGTTCCTTCAACGTTAATAACGAAATTCTATTGATGATGCTCCCTCGTCCACTTACTCCTAGCTCCATGGTAGCCAGGGGGATTTGGGGATGTATCCTCCCCGAAAATCAGAAATTTTCCTTTTTTGTGACCATAGAAAAGGTCTAAATTTACTCCATATCCCTTAAATTCCAACATCCCCTTCGGAAATTTTTCCGGGCTACCCCCACCACTGCTATTTTTTTTTTAAATACAAAAAAAACCCAAGGATAATACCCCCCCCCCAGATTTACCCCCCAGGATACTTGGGTGAAGTGGGAATTAATGCGGAAAAAGGGTTTTTGAGCTGAAAAATGAGAACAAGCTTCGTTAAATCAAACGGCTGATATAATTAAGATGATTTCATTGAAAATTTTTTAAAGAATTTCTCAATAAAGTATCGATACTTTTTGGTATCGAATACTAAAGTACTTGGTATCAATACCTGCCCATCACTACTTAATACTTTTTGCGTTTAGATAAAGAAGAGGGGGTCTGTCCCTCGCCAGATGCCAGTTGCGAAGTCAAGTGCAGGATCGAGGAAGAATTCGGCATAAGGTGTCCTGGATGTGATTGCGAAGATGAAAAGCAAAGCACAGAAAAAGACGTACTAGGTATGAAGTGTTCCGTACAGGGTACAGGAGGTGTCCATTCTTAGCTCTTATCACAGCCTTTACTCCTCAAACAACGCCTGAAATTATTTGCTTAAACGTGGTGCCTACCCCCATAGTCGGTTAATTTTAGAATAGGCGGCTGTATTATACAGGGTGTCCAGTTGTAAACCTTATCTCAGCCTTTTCTCCAAAACGCCTGGAACTATTTCCATCTGGTGCCTATAACCCTAGTAAAATGCCTAAGCTCTTTCCAATGACACCGCTTTTAACGCCCCCTGGAGGCAGCAGGTTTTAAGGTAAAAAGCCGGTTTTCAACTCGCTTGGTAGTACACCTATTCCGTATTTTGGCCATACATCTTCAAGAATTTAATATATTTTCTGGTAGGATTTTTGAATTTTGACGAACTTTTTAGAAAAGTTGCAAAAAATAGAGTTCTAATTACCTTAAGGGGGTCTAGGAGTCCTCCTCCAGAAAATTTTAGTGTATTTTAAGTTTAAAAAGCATATTTCTGACTCGTTTTGGTACAAACAAATCAGAATTTCAGACAAACATAAAATTTTAATAAGTTAATTAACATTTTGGTAGGATTTTTGCATTTTGACGAACTTATTACAAAAAAGTTGCAAATAATAGAGGTAGAAGTACCAAGTTGTGGGTCCTCCCCCAGAAAATTACTGGAAACATGACCCTAAAAACAGGATTTTAACTCGTTTTGGAGTCGCTTTCCCCCTTATACATCGACCTCCTCTGTTTCTCACAGTTAGTTCTCATTCCTTTTTTTTGGGGGGGGGGCTAAGGGCCCCCCCTGGATCCGCCAGTGGAGAGTGGAGTAGGATATGCGTATAGGGAAATGTAGGAACTTTGCTTTACACAAGAAGGCGTTTCTTGCCTGTCCCTACAAACACTCATTTGAAAACCTCTCTTAACCACCATCACCACTAAACTCACTTCCGTGTTCGGTTTACTTAACAAAGCAAATTTCGCTCACCTAAGCACACAACCAAGAAATGAAATCCTCAGAAAGGGTTATTTAACATCGGAAGGTTAAGTCAATGTTTAATTTCCCTTGTGCTGTATTTTCTTTCGGGCGTCTAACGAGGAAGATGGGGATATAGAGTCTAAAAAGTAATAAACGAGCTACTTCTGTTAGTATACAAATGGTAAAGCAAGGGGACACAAAGGGACTAGATTTCAATACGGGTAATAGAACAAGGGGCACAATTTCAAATTGAATAAAGTAAAATTTAAGACGGATTGTAGAAAGGCATTATTTTTTTAATAGGGTGGTGGATAGATGGAATGCGTTGCCTGAAACAATTGTAAATTCAAGTGGGGTAAACTAAAGCCCTAGATCCTCTACCTTAAGTAGCGACATCACGCTCAATCGGGCGCCATTTTGGGGAGAACTCACTACTAGTGACGATAAGCAAGACTATCCAGACTAGTAGTGAGTTCTCCCCATAGTGGCGGCCGATTGAGCGTGATGTCGCTACTTAAGGTAGAGTATCCAGGGCTTTAGGGTAAACGAGTTCAAGAGGAAAATTGACAGTTACTGGGATTCCGGTAGTTTGGGTTAAAAAGACTGGACCAACCTTGCTGGGCTTACGCCTGTAGTTGGTCAACTTAATTTGTATTTGTATTTGTACTAATTATAGCCAGTTTTCCCTGATTTGTTAATAATTAAAAGCACTATACCAGGTAAAAATTTATAGTTGTACTCTTTATCTTTTTGCAACGGCTTTTAGATAATAAAGAAAGTGGATAGATAATACCTATAGGCAGGGCTCGATTTCTAAAAAAAGAGGTACCAGAACGGTAAAATTATTGGTATCAAAACTGAAAAAGCGAATACTTTTTAATACCAAAACTTAAGCTTTTATTTTCAAATTTAAATTTATAAAATAAATTCAAATGTGTTGTACTAGAGTAGGAAGAGTGTTCTAACTTAATTATTAATTGTATAAGATGTGATGAACACTATATACACCGCTTTTTTACCGAGGGTTATACTTTTTTTTCCAACAGGGTGCCTCTTGTAAGGAGGTGAGACGGCTTATCATCAATGAACCATTAGTGTTGTATATTTTGCTAATTAAAAGAATATAATGCGTAGTTAAAGTCCTTAAATGGCAGAATTTAAGATGTCGCAAATTTTCTTTGCAATTTTGCCCAGGGATCTGGCAAATCAGGTTCAAATAGGAGCGGATTGTGGGTAGTTCAAATGGGGGTTCACAATTATGTTTTAAAAGAACAAAAACCTAACAATTAAATCACAAATATTGTTATTTGTAAAAAAGATAAAAATGCGTTAAAAATATTTTTTAAAATTTGAAATACTAGGGGGCTACCGCCCCCTGCTCGCTATCGCTCGCAAACCCCCGTTAACTGCTGACGCAGTAACTTTTGGACCGCTTCACAATTCCCCACAAAACCCAGCTCACTGCACTTACTCACTTCATAAAACATTCTTAACACAGGGGTAGTACTTCTCCGTGGTATTCTTTCAAAAATGGCGAATATTTATTCAGTGGTGGAATTCCTTTATGGTAACATGAATTGGCGGATCGCTTTATAATTCCAAGAAAGGTTCATATATTGTTCCCGCTAAATATGAACCTTCCCTTAATGTTTTAGTGCTTCCCTTAATGTATCTGTGAAAAACACATTACCTTAGGGAAATGGGTAAAAAATGTTTACATTGCTCTGTTGTTAATTTTCTTGGGGTTGAATTCCGTTATAGTTTCCCGCTAAATATCACTAATCTCTTTTGGACACTATAAAGTATAAATATTGCTAAATTGTTTCAAATTCATAGATTAAAGTGTTTAATTAGATCTATAACTATTCAGTTTATCATTAAAAATTAGAAAAATTGGTTTACATTTGAATATTGAGCGTTCGAGAGATTGGCGATATTTAGCGGGAACTATAACGGAATTGAACCCCAAGAAAATTAACAACAAAGCAATGTAAACATTCTTTTACCCATTTCCCTAAGGTAATGTTTTTTACAGATTGTATTTCCTATATTTATAGCATGTCTTTTTGGTTCGGAGTGACCATTGGTCAATCCAGTTAACTTTTTTGGTACTGCTATGCTTTGGCAGTGAAGTAGGTCATGTGGGGGCTCAAACTAAATGCCTTGAGAGAGTAACATTTTGGTCTTGACCACTGGTCAATATATTTTGACCAGTGGTCAATCCAGTTTTTCTCGCTGTTTTCAGCTTTTCTGACCTTCTCTTTCTGTCGCGGTGTTATTTTTTTAGGGGGGGCTTTGACCTTGTATTATTCCCATTTGACCGTTGGTAACTTCTAAATTTTTCGATTTTATAACTCTATTATTTATCTGTGAGCCTCTCTTACTGCATAAGTAGCTGGTCAATAGTCACGGAAACATTTTTCGCTTAAGCAGAATTTAAAAATTTGGTTTCCTATTATATTGTCAGGTTTGGTTAAAAAAAGAAGCTATTAAGTCAAAAAATTCAAAAGTTAACAACGGTCAAATGGGAATTACCCAAGGTCAATGACCCCCCCCCCTAAAAAATAACAGCGAGACAGAAAGAGAAGGTCAGAAAAGCTGAAAACAGCGAGAAAAACTGGATTAACCACTGGTCGAGATATATTAACCACACTGTAAAAAATTTTGGATGGCAAAACACCAAAAAGGGTGGCAACTGAGTTGCCACTCCTAGTGGTGTTAAAGAACACCAGTGTTTCATTACACCAAAACTATCCTACCACTGGTAGAATAGTTTTGGTGTAATGAAACACTGGTGTTCTTTAACACCACTAGGAGTGGCAACTCAGTTGCCACTTTTTTTGGTGTTATGCTGGTGTTTTAATACTAGGCACCTTTTTTGGTGTTTCATCATCTTATTTCTGACTTGCCTGGGTAATAACTTGAAATTTCAATTTCAAATTGCACTAATTTATATTTTTAGTACATAATAAAATATATTAAAACTTTCAGTGAGTTATATAAATCAAATAAAATAAATCTTTCAAATCAAGAGCAATTAATTAATTAGTAAATTGAATAAATTATTTTTATAATTTTCATAAAAGGGTATTTCCACAGGTAACTGACTGACATTTTCAAAGAAAAACAATGAGTATTTTGTAATTTACTTCCCAAAATAAATAAAAAAAAAGGATTTTCAACCCAGTTTATTGCTTTCTTGTTACTAAATTTAATGGAACAAATAAATTTGCATGGTAACATGTAAATTTAAATTTACATGGTAACTGACTGACATTAATGAAACCTTTATTTCAGTCAGTTACCATGTTGTTTAAAATAAAAAAAAACATATTTAGAAAATTTAATTGTGTCATTGGATTTTGTTAACAAAAAGGCAGTAAACCGGTAGAAAAATCTTTTTAAAATTTATTTTTGGGAAGTAAATTAGAAAATACTTATTGTTTTTCTTTGAAAATGTCAGTCAGTTACCCATGGAATTACCCAAAATAGAAGTAAAATATTCACCTCTTAAAATAATTTAATACAAGAAAAAGAAAATTTCTTGTGCTTTTTGAATGAATACTGTATAATTGTAACTACCAAACCAATTACAATTTAAAAAATAATTTCACTTTATTAAGAGTTTGAAACCTTATTTTGCGGTTTTTAAACACATATTTTTTTAGAAACTAAATAATCATTTGTTGTATAAAAAATCATTAGCCATTATATACTATACGTTATTTAATCATTAAAAATAATTCCTCCGAAATAAATATATGCAGCATTTTACGAGTAATTTTAAAACAAAAAAAACTAGTTTTTATAACTATAATAATATATGTAATAAAATGTAAAGCATGTGATTGTAATAAATAACATTAATTTAATATTTATTTACTAAACATAAAGTACTTTTGATGAATTAATTTTGTATACAACATGATCCAATAACCAATAACAGATGTTTGCTATAATAATAATATTTAACATCAACATACATAATTGATCCTAACCTTTTTCCACATAATCATTGCAACCATGTTTTCTTAGAAAGGTTGAAAAGTTTTAATTACATTCTGTAAATTTTAAAAAAATGTTGAAATCATTGCATAAAAAAATTCAAAAAAAGTTTTGTTTAAATATTTTTGGAACTTTTTTTATTATTTAATTTTCATGATATATTGTGTTCACTGTTCAATAAATACTCATGCACCATAAATATTTTTTAAGCAACCCTGTAAAAAGCCTCCAATAATCCCAAACTTCTGATCTAAAGTTTTTTTTAATTCAGATAAAGCAGAGAAACTTGAAGTAGTAATTTCATATGCTTATGTGATTTTAGACAATCTGATTTAATGGTTAAAATATTTTTAAGATGCTGCATTTTATAATTAATATATAAGAATACCAAATTTAAAATTCTTCTAATCCTAATTGGTATTATTGATATTTATTTGCATTGCATTATTTTTGTTTTTAGAGAGTAAAATAAATAACATTTGGATGTTAAAATAATTTATCTTGCAGCTTACTTTTTCCAAATTTGTGTTTTCAAATGAAATATTGAGTATAAAAAATATCAAATGAGAAAACATTAGAATGTGAATGTAGAAAATTTTTAATTTCATACAAACTTAAAAATTTTCAATTTTTCACGAGTGGAATCCAACTTTTTGGGGAAAAAATGATTGCATGGTTAAAATTTCATTCTCTTTTTATAAGTACTTTATTATATAAGAATATCATCTAAATAATATTTTTTAATTGATATCACGGTTATATAAATTCTAAATAAAGTATTTTAAATTAACATTTTCAATTTTTCCGGAAAGAAATAAACCCTTCGGGAAAAAAACTGGAAAAACGTTTTCCCCCCCCAAAGTTTTTTTCCGGCCATACCCATCTCTACTTTAAATACAATGGGAGCAAAAAATTGCACTCACCTTTTCTCAGAAGTCCAACAGGGAAGCTTGTCTACATCAAAACCTGGAAGGTAGTGTATTATGGGTTGGAAGGAAACACTTCCTTGTTACTGTTACTCAAAAATTTAATTTCTTAATATTTACATTTTGTACAGTTACACGGTAATATTAGGTGAGAAGCGTGTCAATCTTTTTCCGCAAACTCTCCCTATAATAAAGCACCAAGTGTGGGCGCGCCAGATCAGAAGGAACCAGAAGCCAAGAGGCATCAGGCGTGACACCTCCAGGGACTGAGGGACCAGGGACCTTTGAAAAATTTCTTATCTGTAAATAGAGGATTATTAATATGACATAGAGCACGGTGAATTGATCAACTCTGAGGGAAAGATGTTAAGGTCTTCGCCGACCACAAGCTGAAAAAATGGCCAAAACTGACTAATTTAAAAATCCTGAAACAGTAAAGGCAGTGAAAATGTTATCAAAGCCCATTGACTGTTTTGTGCTGAACTGACTGTGCGGCTGAATTTGAGGGTTGCTGAACGGTCAAAAGGATATGTTTAAGTGCCAAAATTTGTTTGTGTCTGCATATTAAAAACATATTAGGGGTCATCCATAAATTATGTGAGGTCAAAAAGGGGGGAGGGGTTTTGAAAAACCTCACCAAGGCGGGAGGGGGATCGATTATAATCTCACGTCAACTTTTTGAGTTAGAAATTTTACGATTTTCTGCAAAAAATGCAACGAATAGGATAGAAAATTGTTTTTAAAGGTTTTAGGTAAATCTCACGTTGGGGGGAGGGGGGTACAGCAAAATCTCACCAAGGGGATGGGGGGTCCAGATTTTGAAAAAAAACACCTCGCGTAATTTATGGATGTCGCCTTAGCTTGATGACCATTCAGTCGCACAGTTATAGCTCAATTAATGAGCTTTCATATTTTTTCAGAATCAGGGATTTAGGTTTTCAACAAGCTAATACAAGTTTAAAAATATTTTATTGTGTTTTTCATGCATAGAAATTAGTAGACCCTAATAAAATATATGTTGAAATTACAATTAAGAGGATATTTCCTTGAAAAAAGGAAGTTTTTAAGGTAGATTACATCAAAGTTTATTTTATTTCTAAGGTTTTTGCAGTTAAAATACACTATTCAACATAATTATATTTATTTACAAATAAAAAAATTAATGGTCTTAAATATTCTTATTCTCCATATTCTTGAGCGACAAAACCTATGCATGACTTTAAAATAAAGGTTTGTCAGAATTATAAATAATAATGTTAGCAAACTTATGCAGCTGAGAATTTTTAATACTAGGTCACATGAGTACTTTCACAAAATTTAGGTCAACAGGGATGTACTTTGCAGCGGGCATGGAAAAAGTTGTAACCTTCCCCCGAACCTAATAAAATTTACCCAAACCTTATGTTAGCAGTAATTTGGTTCTTTTTGGGTGCCCTTCACAAAATATTTTAAGAGAAAAATTTTTTTCACATAGTCAACTCAACAACCCGCTGGTACATGAAAGGAGTAATTTCACCAATTATTGCTGGTTAAGCGGACAATTAAGTGTGAACTCACAACTCTCAAGCATCACCATGGACTGTTAGGTCTCATCAGCACGGTATAGCATAGTAACGCAAGAGAGTGGAGGGCAAGTACTAGTCTAGCTGACTATAACTGAAAAAGTGGTGACCATTGATTAGTCCTCCACTCAACCCGCTGGTGTTGAGGATCAGTGTTTGGAGGATCACAACATTTTGAATTCGTCTGAAAAGTATTATATGTATACAGGGTGATTCTGAAATGGTGTGTCAAACTTTCAGGGATGATAGTACTCATCAAGACGAACAAGAATCGGTATAGAAAGGGGGGTCGCAGTTACACCGTTAAAGAGCTAGGTCCTAATGTAGTGCGAGAGCGTTACAAAAGGACGTTTTGCCAAGGCCCGTTTAACAAAAAAAGCATAATGAAATGATAAAATTTATTACATGAGGTACAGCAGTATCCGTACTACTTACATCATAAATTTGATAGAAATTGGACCACTTGCTAAACCGTGGGGTGAGTTTTAAAACGCGCAGTATTAATCTTCTAGCCAAAGAATGGAGTTCCATTAATGGTATTTAGAAAAATGATGATCGGGGAAGGAATTTTCAATGATCATACATTGATCATTGAAACTGTGTGATCATTGAGAATTCATTCCCCGATCATCATTTTTCTAAATAGCATTACACTAATGTAAAGGAACTCCATTCTTCGGCTAAAAGATTAATATTGCATGTTTTAAAACTCACTCTACGGTTTAGCAAGTTGTCCAATTTCTATCAAATTTATGAGCTGTACCTCATGCAATAAATTTTTTCATTTCATTACGTTTTTTTTGTTAAACGGACCTTGGCAAAACGTCCTTTTGTAACGCTCTCGCACTACATTAGGACCTAGCTCTTTAACGGTGTAACTGCGACTCCCCTTTCTATACCGATTCTTGTTCGTCTTGATGAGTACTATCATCCCTGAAAGTTTGGCGCACCATTTCAGAATCACCCTGTATATATTACGGGCAAAGTGATTAATTGGGCATTTTTGGGCATGCCCAGAGTGAAAGGGGGCAAAGAGATAAAGTTCATTGAATTTATCACATTAACATGCCTGGGCATTATTAATAATGCCCAATTAATCACTTGGCCCGTAACATATATATGAAGTATATTTTTAAGAATTAAGAAAAGTATATTTTACAAATCATCATAAACCTAATAGAATAAAAAGAGCAAATAATAAGAAGAAAAAAATACCCGGTGCTTTAGGATTAGACGAGTACAAATCTTTCCAACCTGATTACTACAGGAGGCAATGTTTTTTTTAATTTATATATAAAAATATATAGCAAAATTTAAAAGTTGAGATATTTTATTTGTGTTTTATATTGATGTTTGATTACTATGAGCAATATAGCATCATAGTACTTGAAGCTTGCGCTCAGCTAATCCTTAAGTACCAAATACCCTAATATTGAATTCGGTAATGGACAATTAAAGTAAACTAAACATGTCATTTTAATGTGCTTATTCAAAAATTGTTAGTTATTCTAATAAGATTTGAAAAAAAAACATTTTGAAACCCTGTTTCTTACTGTCAAATTCAAATATTTCAATAAGTGAGCCTTAAAACCCCTCCTATATATAACGGAGCTCATTGCTGCTCCCCCAATTGGTTCAATTCCGTTAACGTCAGGGATGCAGAAAATGTGTTTACTTTCAAGATTTCCCCCAATTCATACAAAAATTTCCCCAAAATTTAAAAAACTGATAAAGACCTTCAAAAATTCTGAATTATTGTCAGTATCAGAAATCTGTTAAAAAGTAGTGACACGAATCGCCACGTATAAATTTTTATTACTGTACTAAAATTCAATTCAATAGTATACTTTTCCATAAAATTTCCCTAGATGGCTAAAATTTCCCCCGATCCTAGAACGCCGGATCGGACATATTCTGCATCCCTGGTTAACGTTCCTGCTAAATATCGCCTATCACTTAAGAAAGCCATATATTCAAATATCGACAAACTTTTTTTATCTTTAATGAAACTGGACAGTTATTGATCTTCTAATTAATCATTTTAATCTATATGTATTTGAAATTATTTAGCAAGTTTTCCACTTTTTGTGTCCATTACATTACAATACAACATGGTGGTAATAAGCGGGGTAAACGAAGCGAATCCAGTCTACAACTGAATTCGGCGACTTTTTTACCAAGTGGAAAACCGGTGGTATCCGAGCATTAAATCGATATCGCCAAATTTAGCGGTAAATATCTGCAGGCCGGATTCGCTTCATAAACCTTTAGCAGGAATATTAACGGAATTAAACCCCACAATTTAATAATCTGATATGCTCAGGTTCAAATCCTTCTTTTTATTTTTCAAGAGAGTCAATTTAACCTCTGTTATACTAACAAGCAATTTATTATTCAAACAAAATAGGGTGCTTATGTATTAACCCGTCGATCGCTCCATGACTCAAATTCAGCGCGGCACAGCCATAGAAAAGTCAATGGGTTGTTTACCGTTTTCGGATTCAGTCGTAGGGTTGACGAGATAATACACAAGAACCCAAAATCATATATGTGACTTCTCTGAAAGGTGGAAACAAGTTGGAGCCGAGCGGCGTAAGCGAACAGAAATGAACACGCTCTGCGCACGCGCAACTCAGAGGCGCTAAGAGTGGCGCTTGCGCAGAGCGTGTGTGTGGCTGTTTGCTTACACCGCTCGGCTCCAATTTGTTTCCATCTTGACAATAAATTGGCTGAAAATATTTTCAAAAATTTCGATGGCACCTAGATTTTCCTTCATTTTAAATAGACGGGGTCTATTGGTTTCTACTTCCCGAAATCTACGATTCGAGATGCTAGCGTCATATTTTTTAGCTTAAATAATAACTGCTTTTCATTCAATTTTGATAATTTTTTTGATTTTATTTTGAATTTAATACTAGGTAACCTTCGCGGCTAGAGTTTTCAGTAAAAAAAAAAGAATTGGAAAATCAGAAAGTGGAATTTGAGTTTTGCAAGCAAATTGGCGGATTTCCGAGTGACAAAATTGGCGGATTTCCGCCAACTGGCGGAAGAATCACATGTATGCATAATAGTTAAGTGAAAAAACCACACAGGCACATTGCTAAAATCTTGAAGGGGATATATGGGGAATTGCAGATTTTCATCGACAAATTAGAGGATAACAATTCATTGCTCGGATGCCAGCGTTTTTCCACTAGGCGAAAAAAAAAGTTGACATATTCAGCTTCAGCTCGTATTCGCTTCATTTACCGGGAAATTAACTGAAGATGAGGTGGTGAGTCGCATTGAATTTTGTTCAAAAAAAGTGGGAAGCGATATTCAAAAGTCAGATCCATGTTTCAACATCTTAAAAACTTTTTGGGATTTCTCTGAAATAATTAAAAAGCCATTCCACTCGTTAAATATTTTACAATTTCAACACAGCAGGACCCTATTTCCCCACTTTCACAAAAACACAAATCTGCTCGAAAGAGCACAATTTAACGCTTATTTTAAATTTCCAAAATTATGTGAATTTTTACAATTTCGCATTTCACAATAGGTACAGACTCTCCTCATCAATTTTAAAAGACATTAATAAAAGCAGATGCCGAGAAAAAAACTAATCTAACAAAGACGAGGGTAAATATCACCAACCATTCGAGCTATAAGCGCGAAACCTAAGCCTGACGAATCGATTGGGAAAATAAATTAACCGTAAACAATATTTCACACAGTAATAAGTTAGGCACAGCTTGGATATACGTCGACCAGCCGCCATGTTTACCCACAGCTCAAATGATGACACACAACAATTTAGATCTAATTTGAGCTATGAGTAAACATGGCGGCTGGTCGACGTATATCCCAGCTGTGCCATAAGTTATTTTATACTAAAGAAATTTAATATTTGGAGTTAGACATGCTATCGGTAAGGTAAAAAGTGAAAAGTTTGCTTACCTATTGCACGCGTTTCAAAGGTAATGGGATTTACATTGGGGATCTATTAAATAGAAATTTGGTTCCTATTTTGACGAAATTTCATTAAGTTTTCGCTCAAATAGTTTTCACTGTAAAACCTAACCTTTTTTAGACTTCTATAGCCAAAGAACAAAATTAGAAAAAAATTTGGAATTTACAAAATTAAGATTTTTCTTTCAATTCCGAAAAACCAGGTCCTTTCACATGTATGAGAAAACCTGTTAAAATAGGAAAGCTCTTTAAAAACTTTTTACGTTCTTAATCTTTTGACGATATATGAGCAGGAAAACATCCGACCTAAACTAAGTCTGACGGATCGGTCGCGACCGATGAATTTAACCCTTACCTAAGTATTTCTACCAATTTAAAAATAGCCAAAAATATAATGTCCGTGATCTTATTTTTACCACCTAAACGATAAGCATAAAAGTACAAAACTTAAAACCATTAGCACAAATGCATATCACTCCACAATGTCAACAACAACGTCAATACATACAATGTCAACAATGTTTGAAAATTGTCGTGACGAACTAGATCTAACCAAGATTAAACTCTAAAAAAAACGAACTCTAAACGACGGAAACAGTACATACTTCTGGCGTGAAGGGCCTCGAGTAGTAAAGTTTAACCATATATTTTAAAAACAAGGGAGTAAAACAATCAAAGTTACTTACCCTAACATGGCTCCATTCCATAACTGACTGCTGATGCCAGTTGAGTTTTGGTGTAATAAAAGTTAGAAGGGTGTGGTGTTCGATTAGTCGATTTGGATACTACGCCAGACAACACCAGAGATAGAGTTGCATTTCTCAGTGTATGGCGCTTCTGTGGTGTTTTTTGAACGCAAAAAGGGAGACGTAACAGCTTTTAATTCTTACAAAACCATTCTAATACTATGCTTACACTATATTTGTCGTTGACACCTTATGTAGTGTTCAATTACATCACAATTAATGTCTCTACTCTCGAAATTGGTGTAATAATGGTGTTTTAATACTCATTTGTTTTTACAGTGCAGTGGTCAATACCAAAATGTTACTCCTCTCAAGGCATTTAGTTTGAGCCCTCACATGACCTACTTCACTGCCAAAGGAGCAATCTTGACCTGTGGTCAAGCAACATGAAACTTAAATAGAATGCCCTTATTTAAAATTAGAGACCAATATGAGTTATCTGGCAACTTACATGCCGGGCATTTGATTGTCGGGATTTCGACCTGTCGGGCAAGTGGCTTGTCGGGATTTCAACCTGTCGGGCAAGTGACTTGTCGGGATTTCAACCTGTCGGGCAAGTGACTTGTCGGGATTTCGACCCTGTAGGGATTTTGGAGTGTCGGGATTTCGACCTTGTCGGGATTTTGGGGTGTCGGGATTTCGACCTTGTCGGGATTTTGGGTTGTCGGGATTTCGACCTTGTCGGGATTTCGGGGTGTCGGGATTTCGGCTCTGTCGGGATTATGGCTGTCGGGATTGTGGCTTTCGGGATTCTGACCGGATACCACATTTTACTACCTTAAAAAACATACTTGCAAAAGGATATAAAAAATAAATGCAAAATTCAAAATTTCCGAAAGCGAGTGTATATTTTATTGTAAATATAGTAATGATTAGGTTGCCACAAGTACAAAGATAAATATAAAAATATTAATTTGTTATTTAAAAAATAAAAAATAAATTAATTATATATAAGTTTAAAATATAATGAAAACCGTTTGAACAACAATTAAACCCTTTGTGAACAACAAAAATATAAATATTGTTAAAAATAACACAAAATATATTTTTTAAATTCGTGTTATAAATAGAAAGATGATTATTTAATCTATTTGAATATTAAAAAACCAGTGAAATATGTTTTCAATTGTTTTAAAATTCATAGTTTCTTGCTTTGTAACTGCGACCTTATCCGAAATCTAAAAAAATGGAAATATTTTAAAATTGAGATTTTTTTTAGAAATTCTAAAGGCACTTTGCACATCCTCAAAATAATCCGGACAGATTGATACCAAATATGTGTTATACGGATCAGTAATTAAAAAGCCTTTCTCTGGAAACCGTTCACCAAAAACCTTTTTTTTAGAATAGAGAGATGCCTTTTTTATTTATTCATTTTTTTGGTAGGATTTTTACTGTTATGAACTTAATCTGAAAACAAATCTAAAAAGTTGAGTTCTAAGTACAGAAAGGGGATCTGGGGTTTCATAAAATCGACAAATTTTGGAAATTTGACAGTAAAAACAGGTATGAAAAGGGAGTAATTTACCACTACCTCTGATTAGAAGAATATGTAAGAAAACTCCAGCTCTCAAGCGTCGCCTCCAACCGTGGACCGGTTTCGCCCTTGTTAGGGCTCATCAGCACGGAAGGTAACGCAAGAGAGCGGAGGGAGAGCTTTTAGTCTAGCCGACTATAACGGAAAAAGTGGTGACTATTGACTAGTCCTCCGTTATAGTCGGCTAGACTAAAAGCTCTCCCTCCGCTCTCTTGCGTTACCTTCCTATACCGTGCTGATGAGCCCTAACAAGGGCGAAACCGGTCCACGGTTGGAGGCGACGCTTGAGAGCTGGAGTTTTCTCAAGTAAAAACAGGTTTTTAATTGATAATAGGACTTTTTTTTCGTACATAGAAAGGTATCTGCTGGTCCAATGAATGGGTCTCGCGAGCCGTAATTAGAAGACCCCTGAAATAGAATATAGTTTTTTTTTTCCGAAAAAGAGATTCCGGAACGGCGTTCCGGTTCCGGACCGTTCCGGCTGAAATCGAGCCCTGCCTATAGGTGTCTTACTATAGTCACCATAATGCTTTACTCATATCTTTTCTTTTTCTTCTTACTAGGGGTCTCTGCCCCCTGCTCGCTATCGCTCACAAACCCCCGGAACTGCTTCGCAGTTCTATGAAAATCGCTTCGCGATCTTAGCGAGCAGAGCTCGCTTGTTTCATCTCAGTATCTAGTAAAACCTGGAACTTGTCTGCTTTGTTAAAGATCATTTAAAATCGAAATGTTTTATCTCTCTAACTTATCAATAAAAATACTATCAAAATAAAACTCTTACTAAAATATTCCTTTTTAGCTTACCAATAATTTAATCGAAATGTTTTAAAAAAATATCCAGCAAGTCTACTAATTATCATCAACCATCTTAGAGAAAAAAAATGCCATTAAAAAACTTTTAAATTTTTAAAATGCACGTGTGTATCTAGTGAATCATCGGGAATAAGTAGGCTTACCATATTTTCTCGGGGCCAACCCAGGACATATTTTTGAAATTTTTTTTTAAGTTCCATATCAAAATACAAAAGATTAAAAACTAAGAAAAACTATTCAAACTAATAAACATTAAACAAAAATATCCAATTTTATTTTTACATTTAACATTACTTTTTCAAAAATTGTTTGATTAACTTAATTTTTATCACAAAATTCACTGAAAGTAAGTTTTCTGAAGTAATACAGACGTTAGAAAACGTAAAAAAACGCAATTTCAAATAGTTTGGTCAGGAGTTTTTCATAAAAATGTCTGGAAAATCTTAAATGTATGAAACCCCGGACATTTAGCGTCCCAGGACATTTCCCCGGACAGCTCTTAAAACCCCGGACTTAAAAAACATAACGCCAATCTTTCTATAAAAAATAATTGCATGCGTGTTTAAAATATCATAGTTCTACTGTGATTTGTTTTTCTTTTATAACGAAAAAACTGAAAAAGGGTGAAAAATTTCGAAACTTTAGAATTTAATTACTTCAAAAATAATTCGAAATTCGAAAAAAGGGCGACGAGGTGCAAAACTTCATACCTAAGAGTATGTGTCTGCAAAAAATCATGCTTCTGCTGTAAATAGATTTCTGCTGGGGGCGAACTCGCAACAGAAAAAAATTATTTTCGACTTTGATAATAAATAACTCCAGAACTAATTATCTAATTAATAAGGTTTTGGAACCAAAATGACCCTCATACATTTGTCTACCAATGGTCAAAATTTCATAATATTCCTTTAAATAGTTTCTGCGTAGTTATAGTGCAAAGTGTTCAAAAATAAAATTTTCAAAATCAGCGGCGGTGACGGCGGCGGCGGTCACTGTTACTTTTTTTTAATATAGAGAGATTACTCAATACCTTGCGACGTTTAGCTCTTCATGAAACATATAGTATGGTTTGGTTTTACTCATTGTTTCTAAGTTAACTCGCATTTATAAGAATTTTCTTTCGATATTTTATACTGTTAACTCCCGATTATCCTATGGTAAAAATTTGGGGAGGGGGCATGGAGCAAGGATTAAGTGGAAGGGATATGGTCTGAAATTACAATGAGAAAAAATTTTTACTTTATGTTATTAATGTTTCGAAAATTAATCATACTTTCCGACTTTTCTCAAAAATTGTAAACTGGTGTTTGACGTCATGTTCCATGAAACTTTTCGCATGTTTTTATTTCTAACATTTCAGACGACTTCTTGTCTCTGGATAAAACGTGAATAAGTATTTGATCCTCGATAAGCCTTAAAGTTGTTTTCAGGTGTCTTTTCACCTGTCCTTTTTGACTGCTCGTATAAGTTATGCAGTATTGAGCTATTTTATAAAGGCAGTCGTGATGGATAGTGTGAAATCGGAAGTTTACGGTAAATCTCATTTTTTACTAAGATGGCGCCGGTTTCATGACCTTTTCTTTGGCAGACATCGATATCGAGTCCCAAAAAGTGATCTGTGACCCCCCGAAATGCGGTGAGCCGGGATGCCGGATCGTCACCCTTCCAGGAGAGTCGTGTCCAACATGCGAGTGCGAGGACGGTAAGATATCTTTGAATCAGCTCTTTCCACAACATATCAAATCTAGTACAAAAAACGCCCTAACCATTTTAACCCATTCTAAGGCCATGTTAAGTATACTTAACCACCAATTTCATAATTTTTTTTTAAATGTGTTAACATTTTTTAATCTATCGTACCACTTACCTTTTGTGCTGCCAGCTATTAATATAATCTGAGAAATAATAATAATAAACCCCTTGACCACATAATTAGGCTTTAACCCTTTATAAGGCCCGTGGGAAGTATACTTCCCACCAAACATATAAAACATACAAAAAAGGATATCTAATTTATAATTCCTTTTGTAGATTTTAGTATTTGAAAATTATATTTTATAAATATCATGCAATGCAATATAAATATAAATTCAAAACATAGATGTTCTACATTTAAATAGCTCCCAGTAGGCGGTGGGAAACATACTTCCCACCCAAAAAAATCTTGAAAATCAAATAAATTTTTGGTAATAAGCTAAATTAATTTCTTTTTAAATATCAATCTAAACTAAACTCATTGGCGCAACAGCCCTAGTGGGCCAAGGCCTACGATGCCCATCTTCGTTTTCGTGACCGTGGGGCCCTGGGGTGCAAGGTGTTAGGCATGTGTCCCGGTTAGGTGGTAAATATCAATCTCAATATCAAAAATATTTTAACATAACTTTACTAGAAAAAAGTGGTCTCAGAAAAGGTTAAAGGATAATGAATAATTTATAAGGTAACATACGTATTATCCCGTCGAAGGTTCAGCACCCGTTTAATTCAGCATCACATCTATAGAAAACAGAAAAGTCAATGGACTTTATTACGATTTCAAATTCAGCGGCACGAACCATTTATAGCATAGTTTCAATACATTTTTCAAAAATAAAAAAAATTATGTTGTTTCCTTTTAACCGATGAAAGGCGTAAATGGTGTTCATTGTAGTAACACTTTTCGTAATTGTGTGGCAGATTCAAAGATCTTCAACCCTCGGAACCCGGAATGTGCCCCGCCTAAGTGCGAACCCGGTTGCATTATCCGGGCAGATACCAAAGGCCCGTGCCCGTATTGTGAATGCCCAGGGAAAGAAGATGGTAACATTTTTTGTCTATATCTAGTTTTTCTAATATTTCTTCACATCTATGGTACAATGTTAAGTAGGACCACGAGAAATCCTATTTAAAGGTGATATTATACCTAAGGGGGGGGAATTTTATATTCTGTACTTTTATTCCCTATGTTCCGAACATATTTCACTTAAAAATTATGCTATTCTCTTATTAATAAATATGAAATACTTTCACGGTTATATGATGATTGAGGATTAAAAGTTCCCGGGTAAAAATACCGTGGTTTAGAATTAAAATCTGTGGACGTTTCTTCCGGAGCTATACGCCGGACATCATCAGCGATGTAAAATTCTAGCAGAAAACGTGAATTCGTTACATGTATGATTCGGCCACGCCTTCTAACATTGGTACCTCTGCACCAGCAGTAACTTATTCTGACGCCAATCCAGGCGCGGATCCAGCACGGCTCCAAGGGGGGGCACTTTTTCAGACAAGATCCCCTTGTGTTGCCATTGGGGGTTTGGGAGTCCTCAACCAGAAAAATTTTGAAATGTGACGTGAAAAGTAGGGTTTTAGCTCATTTTTAGATACGTTTTGAGTCTACACTTTTCGCTTTACTTTACCCTTTACTTTTTGACCACAAAATGTCAAAATATTGGGGATTTCCTAAAAATCATCACTGAAGATCTCCTTGTGGTACCAATGTGGGTCCACCCCCAGAATTTTTTTTTAAAAATTAGACCTGTAAAAGAAGTGTTTTTACTCATTTTGAGAACCTTTTTGGGTTCCCAAGGGGGGCACTGTCCAGAGTACCACCCCCTGGATACGCGCTTGCTCCAATCACAGTCTTTACGGCAATCTGTTAGAATCTCACATCGCTGATGATGATGTCCGGCGTACCTCCGGACGAAACGCCCATAGATTTTAATTCTAATAAACCACGGTATTTTTACCCCAGAAATTTTAATCCTTATTTGATTATTATTCATAATAAACATATAAGGTAATTAGTACTACTGTAAATTTACATACTTTTACATTTAATAGCTATTTCTTTTTCTATAGACTCCAAAGATGAGAAGGAGGATGATAAAGTTCTTTGCTCCCCTCCCAAATGCCGAAGGGGCTGCAGAATCCAAACGGTTTTCGATGGCCCTTGCCCAGGCTGCGACTGTTCACCTTTAAATAAAGGTAACGTATTAGCATGAAATTGCCCCACGGTCAAGAAAACGAAGATGGCCATAGAGGCCTTAGCCCACTAGGGCTCTTGCGCCGATGAGTTTAGTTTTTAATGATTAAATTGTTATTCAAATTTTTGGTTCTGTACTGTATGGGGCCGTTCAAATATTACTACGTAAGCATTTTTTGGTGATTTTAACCCCTCCCCCCTTGTCAGAAAAGATAAGCAAACCTCAACCCCCTACCCTAATTACTTAAGAAACTGCCGGACCCGCCCCCCCCCCGAAATTTTGACATCCCTTTTTTTTTAGTAAGTACTGTTTTTTTCTCCTTGAAAATTAGGTGACTTATACAAGGAGCTGTCCTTTTTGGGTGTAATCCTAAGGGTTCAAAAATGAGTTGAAATAATACTACTTTTCGGGGTTAAAATTTCTAAATGTTTGGGGGGTCCATCCCCAGAAAAAAGGGCTTATACGTCAGATTTCCTAATTAAATTTTTTTTAAATTTATTATTGGTTGAGTTTTGAAATTATGTATGCAAGAAACAAGATATTTTCGAAAATTCAGTATCGATATTCATATCCCCCCTCCACCCCCCTTAGGTGCTTACGTAATATTTGAACGGCCCTATCCAATATATTACACACCCTGCACTCCGTTCATTTACTGGAAAGGTACAATTATAAGCCTTGAGCATTACTCCTAGATTATATTTACATCATTATAGAGTTTATGAGCTTAAAACCAAGATTCCCGAAGTAGGCCTTTTCTTCTGATCTTGAATGGCTGTTTAGTGTTATTTCACCGTTCGAGTGAATAAATACCCCCTTATCTCCCCCCGTTTCGAAAATGTAGCATTTTCAATTATTATTTAACAATAAAAAACACTTGAATAAACTGATTAAATAAGAAGAGGCATAAACTGTATGATTTAAGTTCATGTTAAAATCTTCACAGATGGATCGGTAGACCAAGAGCAGGGGTCGGCAACTGGCGGTCCGCATCCGGACCGCGTGAAGTTATTTCCTGGACCGCCATACCATTTTAAAATAATTTATTTGTACTTTAACGGAACAAATATTAGCTTTGACATGCTTTTTAAGGGTCTAATTTGAAAAAATTTCCTGGGGGAAGACCCCAGACCCCCATTTTAATGTTAAAACTTCTAATCATACTATTTAATTTAACAATTTTATTGAGCAGGTAGCATACTCAAATTATGTGCAACTGAAGATAACAATTTAAACTAGTAAAAGAGTAACCTATTTTTTCTCCGGACCCCGATGAAAAATTTTCAAAATTATTTGGACCCCAAGTAAAATTACTTGCCGACCCCTGACCCAGAGAATGGTCTTGAGAATGGTCTGGCTGGAGTCGGTTTTTTTGACCAGTCAACTGGGTTGAATTTGCACTGAGATATATTTGGATTTTGAGATGATAACTATACTTTGAAACTTACTTGCTTCCGCCTTTATTAGATACTTCTTTTTCTATAGACTCCAAAGATGAGAAGGAGGATGATAAAGTTCTATGCTCCCCTCCCAAATGCCGAAGGGGCTGCAGAATCCAAACGGTTTTCGATGGCCCTTGCCCAGGCTGTGACTGTTCGCCTATAAATAAAGGTAATGATGAAGTTGTTATTAAAAATGTGGGCTTCAGTTCTTAACATGGTTGGCTGGATTGGACCCAATGGGTTTTTTCAAAAAAAGTAAAAACCCATGTGAAAAAACCCACATTTTGGACCCATTTTTGGGTTTCTTCAAGAAAAATCAAGATTTTGGCAGTTCCTTCAAAATTTAATGTGTTTTTTTTTCAAAGTTTAGGATATTTTAAAAATTTTAATGGGTTATTTCAAAATTTAAACTAGGTTTTAAAACTTAAATGGTGTTTTTTTCAATTTCAGGGAGTTTTTAAAAACGTTAAATAGGTTCTTTCATTATTCAGTGTGTTTTTTCATTATTAATAAATGGGGTTTTTTCAAAATTTAGGACGTTTAAAGTTCAAACTAGATATAAAAAATAAAGAAGATTTCTAAGTTGAATAGATTTCTTTCAATATTAAATGGGTTTTTTCAAAGTTTAGGATATTTTTTAAATTTTAGTGGGTTTTTTCAAAATTCAAACCAGGTTTCAGTAAATAAGGGGTGTTTTTACAATTTCAGAGGGTTTTTTCAAAGTATAAAAATTTTGAAAAAACCCACTTAACTGTGGAAAAACTGACATTATTTTGACAGAACATATTTAACATAGAAAGAATTCACAAAAATTTGAAAAAACCCACTTACTTTCTGGGAGAAAACCACTTAATTTTGAAAAAACCCACACTTTTTCCGAAAAAAAACCAGTTTTATATGGGTTTTTTCAGGGTTTATTGAAAAAACCCAAAAAAACCCAACCCACTTGGGTTTTTTAAAAAAACCCCGGGTTTTTGCCAACCCTGGTTCTTAACCCCTACCAGTGTCTTTTTCTTTCACGGGCAGTTAGGTCTTAATCGAAAAATTTTCACAGTAACAATTAGAAGATAAATCTTTTAAAAATGGACTGTTCCCTATTTATGAGATCTTCCTGCAACTCCTGGATTTTATTGGGATCCTCCAGAGCATCTCTTAGTATTTGAAAATGAATAAGTAGTTAATTGTTCATTCATTGGTAATGTTCAGTTTATTCACTGGGCATATCACCTCATACCTTAACTCAGCTGTTATCCAACTGTGGGGTGCACCCCCATAAGACGCGAGTCAAGACCAGTGCTTCTAAAAAAAATTTGGGTTAAATTTGGACTATATTTGGATTATGAGGTAATAACTACTTAAAAACTTACTTGCTTTCGCCTTTAGTTGACATTTCATTTTAATATAGACTCTAAAGATGAGGAGGAGGATGATAAAGTTCTTTGCTCCCCTCCCAAATGCCGAAGGGGCTGCAGAATCCAAACGGTTTTCGATGGTCCTTGCCCAGGCTGCGACTGTTCACCTGTAAATAAAGGTAATGATGAAATTAATACTAAATATTTTAAATCTGTATCTAATTTTGTTTTTTTACACACTTTCGGTGATTGGAACATATGTTACGGGCAAAGAGATTAATTGGGCATTATTAATAATCCCCAGAGTGGAAGCGGGCAAAGTGATAAATTTTATTCATAAATTTCGTTGAATTTATCACATACTGTCCGGGCATTATATAGTAAGGTCCAATTTATCACTTTGCCCGTAACATTATACCAACATCTTTCATTTAGTCATGAAGATTTCGGTTTTGTCTTAATATTACTAAAAAAATCCTTAAACTATGTGGATATAAGGTGAACTTGCCTAGTCTTTATGTTAGAAGTTATCATATTATCAGGGATTTTTTTGATGAATTATTTTTTAAAAAAAGGTATGTTTCCATACAGACTGTTTCGCCGAAATATAGTAAAAATACTTTCACATAGCAGAAATCGATAGTTTTGAAGTTATTTAAATTTTAGAGAATTAGCTGAGATATACGCCTAGTAAATGGAGAAAGTTTGCCTTAAATATGAACACTGAAATTATTCATCAGTTTTGGACAAGATTTTTGGGTAAATTATAGTTTTATGATCTGCGAATTTATGGAGTACCTGGCCGCTGAAAGCGGCCTCCACCTCCGATCTTGCAAGTGAAATTTCTCTGGATAAACTTTGGCTCTTCTCAAATCTTGACCATTTCGTTAGGGTGACCTTTTAGTAAAGTAAACTTGCAGCAGATGATACATTGCGAGGCAGAGAAAAATCTATATTACTTTGGGTTTCTTGAGAAGATTAATTTTCATAAGGGATTATACTATATCGAGGTCTCTTTTTGCTTGGTGGTTGAGCTGGATCGAAAGCTGGAATTTTCTTTAAGGATATATTCTTATGGTTCTTTATATTTTCAAGGAATTTTACTGTTGCGTTGTAGACATATTCTTTTAAAGTGGGGATGTTGAGAGCTCTTCGGATGTCTTTATTTCTGTGATACCATCTGGATCTTGTGATTTTTCTCAGCTGCATGTTTTGAAGTGCTTCCAGTTTTTTCCAATTGGTGGGAGAAGTCGCTCCCCATATGGAACAGGCATAAGTGATTGAAGGTCTGAGAATGGATTTGTATATGAGTAATTTGTTGTGTAAAGAAAGCTTTGAACTCCGGGCAGTGAGTGGGTGAAAGGCCGCTGACTTTTTCCTAAATTTAGTTTTAAGTTCCTCAATGTGTTTGGAATAATTTAAATTTACATCTAAGGTGACACCTAAATATTTAGTGTGGGAAGACCAAGGGATTTGATGGCTATAGAGAGTTAACTGCCTACATTTTTCACGAGAGTGAAAAATCAGAGCGGCCGTTTTATCTACATTCAGTGCAATTTTCCATTTAATCAACCATGTTTCAATTAGTGTAATGTGTTGTTGTATTATATGCGTTATGGCATTTATATTATTATTCTGAAAAATAATAGCTGTGTCGTCAGCAAATAGTGAGAGTTCTGTGTGTACGTGTTGTGGAATGTCATTTATGTAAATTATGAAAAGTAGGGGTCCCAATTTTGATCCTTGAGGTACTCCAGCTTCAATGTTCTTGATAGTAGAATTGGCTCCATTGACTTGAACAAAAAATTTTCTTTCAGAAAGGTAAGAGTGGATAAGCTTTACGATAAAGACAGGAAAATTAAATTTGATTAACTTAAATAGTAGACCTTTTATCCAGACTTTGTCGAATGAATTATAGTTTTGCAAACCTAATAAATCTAAAAAAAACTTTTTTAAAACACTTAAACTGGTGACTATTTTCAGTAAACACATTCTCTAAATGAAGTTTTTGAGGTTTAACTTTTAAATTATAATTTAAATTAGCTTTTAAGAGCGTTGTAAACAATCCCAATCTATTCAACATGGTCAATTTACTATAGGTACACCATATTCTCATGATTTTTGAAGGCGTTGTTGTTTCAAACTGAAGTCGTGAAGTGAACTTTCTAAAAACCATCATGTTATTAACATTTACTTTATAATCAACTTACCCCGTTCACTTACTGGAAGGGCACAATTTTCTAAGCCTTGGACTTTTCACTCCTTGAGAACGTTCATTTCCAGGACAATTTACGTTTTTAACCTTTTAAAAGCTACCCGCCCCGAATTTCCCATTGGATTCAGTAGTAATCATGGGCGGCTTAGGATTATAAAGGTAAACTCCATGGAGGAAAGAGTAAAGAGGAGACGAAATGTGCATGCGCAGTAGCGCACATTTGAAGACGGTGGTCTCGGGTGGCTTTCCTTCGAGGGCATAATAATCCCAGAATGCCTTGCGCGAACGTTCCGTGGAATGCTTCGAGTTCCGCGACCAGTGAGGTGGCGAAATATACGTCACTTTTCCACGGAGCGAATGACGTTCCTTCTTCGCATCTCCTCGCGAAGTCAATTTCTCCACGCGCAGTGCATCATGGGAGCGTTATGCCGAGCTATAATGCGCAGAATTGGCCGAACGGTGTCGCCAGTACTTCATTCGCTCAATGGTATATTTCGCCTCCTGATTACTCTCCTCCCTGGTAAACTCGCCGGTTCTCAAACTGTGGCGAGTGCACAACTCTAGGGCGAGAGCCAAGGCCAGGGCCTCTCACAAAATTTAGGCTATTTTTTCTTTATCATAATTATATGAGGTAATAAAAATTAATATTCTACTCTAAAAATTGCATACTTTCGCCTTTAGTTGACATTTTATTTTAATAGACTCTAAAGATGAGGAGAAGGAAACGAAACTTCTTTGCTCCCCTCCCAAATGTCGAAGGGGCTGCAGAATCCAAACGGTTTTCGATGGTCCTTGCCCAGGCTGCGACTGTTCACCTTTAAATAAAGGTAACGTATTAGCATGAAATTGCTATTAAAATTTTGTCTGAGAGGTTGAACTTATTGTTGAAGAATATTTGAGACTCAAAAGAATGTAATGAACCTATGACTACAGACTTAATGGACTCTTTTTCTTACGATCACAGAATCGAAACCTCCTCTGCTGTGTGTTCCACCAAAATGCGAAGAATTTAAATGAATGCGAAGAAAAAAATGAATGCGAATGTTATCAAAAATGTTGGCTCTGTGTCCTGTATTAGAACTTCAAGGGGTTGGAAATTCCTTCCAATTAGCATTCTTATGCTGATTGACTTACTGGAAAACTATACACTGTAAAAAATATGAAACGTTACACAATAAAGTGGTTGAAAGAAATTGCCACCATATGATTGAGAGATGTTACACCGGGACTCGGAGGAAGCTGCTACCTACGCTCGGAGGGTGGTTCAACTGTGACTTGGAGGGAGGTTGTGGGAGCTCCCTCCGAGTCCCGGTGTAGTTTCTCTCAATGTCTCAATGATATTGTGGCAATTTCTTTCGACCATTATATTATGTAACGCTCAATATTTTTTTACAGTGCAGCTGATAGAATATGAATCAGTGTTAAAGCTTTTAATTTTAACTACCATTTGTTAGACTATTGAGACTTACAAGGAATGTAATAAGTAGGGCTAGGATTTATATGTAATTACATATTTGTTCAGGAATCTGATATCAAAGTGTGCTCTTGAATTCTATACGTTTTAAAAGATTTTGAATCAATTAAGGCCATGTTTATTTTACATATTTTCACATATTTTGGTTTATTTACATATTTTTGCATATTCAACCTATAACTACATACTTTTATTACATATTTATCCATTTTCAAGTTTTTCAAAAATAATAACACGTTTGACCGATTTTCAAATTAAAGTAACCCATAAAATGAAATACGCATTCAAATTGTAGTTAAAATTACCACCAAATGATGAATTTAACTTCTAAAAGGTTGTGAAGTCGGGATTGTCAGATGAAATGTGTCAGGCACAAAACAGCAAAAAAACATGAGCTGTTGGCAAATAGCGAAAATCACTCTTCCCTACTATGTGCTTGAGTAATATTTGAAGATCCCCTTTAAAAAAATTACTTAACATTTTCTTTTTATTATTACATATTTGTAAATATTTTATTACATATATTGCTAATTTTAAATACATATTTTGCTAAAATAGACACATATTATATGTACATATTTTGGATTTTTAATTACATATAAATCACAGCCCTATAGTAATTAGTCATAAACTCCTTTTCCACCACAGTATCGAAACCCCCACTGCTGTGTGTTCCACCGAAATGCGAAGAAGGCTGCAAGCTGCAGAGAGACCCCGGTTTCCCGTGTCCCGTCTGCAAGTGCGAAGATGTTGTCATTGGAGAAGAAGGTGGATAATTTTGCTCAAAATCAATATGAAAACGTGATTAGTTTTTAAAAAATTAAAAATAGAATAACTAACTCTCAAAGTTTCGGGTTTTGCCGAAAATCTGTTGAAATAATTTATATATTGTGATAAATAAACTGATTTCTCCCTACTTTTGTTGCTCAAGAAGCATTTTAAAAACCTTTAGAAGAACAATATAACTGCCAATGTCTTGAGTCAAAATTTAAAGGTGTGGGGATGCTTAATTTATTTGTAAAAAATATTTGAAATAATTTATGTGAGCGTTAAATCTTTTTTCAATAACAAATTACTGAAGTTTATAACAGACTAAACATTAATATTTATGGTTAAAATATCTAACTATTGTTTTTAAATATCTGAAATCTTCAGTTGATTTATATTATTATACTATACTATTACTATTATACTATTTAAATTATTCCATTTCTGTGGGATTCTCTGAAAATCCCGTGAAACCATCGTTTCCTTGTAGTTGATGTAGTACAGGAATAATCATTTACTTTTAATATATAAAGTTCATTTAAGTCACTTTTTGTTTTACTTAAAGTGGAAGACCCTGTAAAAGATATCCCCTGCGATCCTCCCAAGTGCCCCCCAGGTTGCGGTCTTCAGAAAGTATTTGAAGGACCCTGCCCAGGATGCGAGTGTGACGAAACCTTGGACGGTAAGCTAATGCGATCTCCTACTTAAGTACTTTCGTTATACTAATATAATAAGGTAAGAACACAGGAACTAAAATGTTTTATACATTTAAGTGTCAACTCCAGCTCTCAAGCGTTACCTCCAGTCATGAACCGGTTTCGTACTTGTTAGGACTCATCAGCACGACATAGGAAGGCAATGCAAGAGAGCGGAGGGTAGAAACTAGTCGGAATTGTATCTGTTCTGGGAATGTCTTTGTCATTGTGGCAGATGTGTGGAGGACTAAAATAATTGTCACCACTTTTTCCGTTATAGTAGGCTAGACTAAAAGCTTTCCCTCCGCTCTCTTGATGCGTTGCCTTCCTATGCCATGCTGATGAGTCCTAACAAGGACGAAACCGGTCCATGACTGTAGGTCAGTGGTTCCCAACTCAAATATGTCTGCGGACCACTTCGCTTAAAATTGAACCTCTTGTGGACCATTCCCATCCCAAACTTTACTTTTAAAATTTTAACCTTTTTTCAATGCATTCATTCCTCACAGAGGGTCTGTAATTTTACTTTTTTTCTTAAGTAAGGGAAATCCAGTCTTAAATACTACAGGTTTCCTAATGGAACCGAAAATCAAATACAACTAAAAAGAAAAATTTACATTTCTTTTATTTTATATTCAACTAGCTGATTTGCCCGGCCTTGCACGGGTGGAGTGTATTAATTCCTTTTTTAAAGTTCTCCCAAGTTATATGTCCGATTTTTCGAATCACCAATAACCCAGGTGTCCCCAGTACTTTTTCATATTCCCGATAGTTCCCGATAGTTTCATTTCCTATTTTCATGTTCCCGATAGTTTTCATAACCCGGTTTTCCCGGAAACTTTTCATATCCGGGTGTTCCCGGTACCTTTTCATATCCGGATGTTCCCGCTACCTTTTCATATCCCGGTTTTCCCGGTACCTTTACATACCCCCGGTTCCCGATAATTTTCAAATCCAGGTGTTTCCAATAATTTTCATCCCGGTATTCCCGGTTCCTTTTCCCCATCCCTGTTCCAACTGTGACATCTCATTCCATCAAATATTTATCCTTACCATGTGATAAAAACAATCACATTGAAATCATCTCTTTTTTTTAATCTAGTGTTTAAAATGTTCCTTTTAAAGTGCACCTTTTCATATCCGGATGTTCCCGCTACCTTTTCATATCCCGGTTTTCTCGGTACCTTTTCATAACCCGGTGTTCCCGATAATTTTAATGTCCCGGTGTTCCCGATAATTTTCATCCCAGTTTTCCCGGTGCCTTTTTCTCATCCCAGTTCCAACTGTGATATCTCATTCCATCCCGATTTTTTGTCTATTAAACATTTATCCTTCCTATGTGATAAAAACAATCTACTTGAAATCATCTCTGTCATTTGAAATCCAGTGTTTAAAATATTAAACAGAATTTTCTTAAAGTATTCCCGCTATCCTTTTAAAATTCCGCAAAAAATAAATTTCAAAAATAAAATAAATTTCAAAAATCCCTCGATAAAAAGTTATCAAGTAAGCTTGTCTTCTTTTTAATAAAACCAACTTCTTTAAAAGCTTCTCTGAAAGAGTAAAAACAGATTGCTAGTTATAATAAAAATCTAGTGATTATAGTCTAGTAAACCGATTCCGCTATGAAGCAATGAAATTTTAGCTCCGTTTCCTCGGAAACTTTTAAATTCTTGCTATTTAAATATATTTTTATGAGAAATTAAAATATTAAAGAAAGTAAATTAATTATTTTAATTTACTTCGGTTTTCTGATAACTGTTATAATATTTAAATACAGATATTCACACTGTTTTTCTTCATAAATTTTGTTGTAAATAATAAAATATGTATAAATGTTAATCAGTTATATTCATTCAAGTGAGGCAAGACGTCGCCTTAAGATAGAGAAGTAAACACTGCAATTTATGTATTTCAACAATGCACAATGCTATTTCAATGGGGAAAACGGAGTCGAAAAAGCGCCGAAAAGCAGGGAAGGAGTCGTTCGATTTCGTTTCGTTTTCGTTTCTTAGTGCGCGTCTAATGGCTGAGAGGAAGGTCTCTGTCAAATTTCAAGCCAATCGGTCCGGCAGTTTTGGTGATTTCGTGATGAGTGTTATGAATGAATGAATGAATGATGAATGAATGAATAACCCGTATTTGGATTTTATAGATCTAATATAATAAAGTAAAGTGTGTGTATGTGTGTATATTTGTCTTCTATACAAATCCACAGTTTTCTTCCGATCGGATCCAAACTTGGTATACATACGTAAAACAAACCCAGAAAAAACATAGGCTATGTTTCAAAGTTCTAGAACGACCCCTTGACCCTCTTTTAACCGAATTTATAGCCGAAAACGCTTATTTCTCCATTTCTCTACCAGAGCAGATCTGCTCGACTCACTATTGTTAACGAGATGAAAACCTTCAAAAATTAAATATTTTAACAGGAAAAACTCGATAATTGTCCATTTAAAAACTATATCAGATGTAAAAACACCAAATTCAATTCAAATAATTAATTTTGAAACGTTAGTTTCCCCTATTTTAAGATATTTTCCTCTAAAATTTAAATATTTATGGAAAAGTGTAAATTTTTTTTCATGGAAAACGACTTAAAAATAAAACATTGTTTCAAATGAAGCGGTTCACTAGACTTTTCAATTTACTAGATCTTTTATTATTGTTTCAAATTTGTTATTTTAGTTCACTAGACTCATTAATTTACTAGGAAACATTGCCGAGAACACCGTGAAAAGAAAAATTACCTGGAACATCGGGATAGGAAAAAATACCGGGATTACCGGAACATAAAAATAACCTCCAACATCGGGATAGGAAAATTATCGGGAACATCGGGATAGGAAAATTACCCGGAAAACCGGGAAAAAGGAAAATTACCGGGAACACTGGGAAAGTGGAAAAATTACCGGAAACACCGGGATAGAGAAAAATTACCGGGAACATCGGGATAGGATTAATTACCGGGAAAACCGGGATTTGAAAACTACTGGGAACACCGGGATAGGAAAGAGGTGCCTGGGATACCAGGTTGATATGTAATATATTGCTTCTTTACAAATTTATAAATGTATTTTAAGAAAACTTAAAAAAATAAACTTATACACTCCATCCGTGCAAGGCCGGGCATATCCGCTAGTCTAATATAATAAAAGTAAGTGTGTGTATGTGTGTATGGTTGTCTTCTATACAAATCCACAGTTTACTTCCGATCTGCACCAAACTTGGTATACCTACGTAAAAAAAACTCAGAAAAAAACATAGGCTATGTTTCGAAAACTTTAATTGACCCCTTGACCCTCTTTTGACCCTTTTTATGGTCATTTTGCTGAAATAGCTTTATTTCTCCTCCAGAAGAGATCTGCTTACTCCATTGTTACAAAGAAAATTTAATGCTAAACAACAAGTTTTTAATAGAAACACTAGGTACAAGTCTAATTAAAAATTATATTAATAATTTAAAAATCTATTTCAATGAAATTTAAAAATTTTAAGTACAGTTTAACATATTTTTATTTGAGAGTTTATCTAATTTTTATATTTTAAAAAACTTTATGGAATGTCATTGTTGTTAAGATAGTCTCCATGGAAACGAGGATGTAAAATCAAAAGGTGATAATATTTTACCTTTTAAGAAAGTTGGTTAACAAACAAAAAACTGTTAAAACTACCTTTCAAGAAGAAAAGATTGATTTTGAAAAGCTTTAATTATTGAATAATTTCACCGAAAACGTTAATTCCTGAAGATATGATTAATCATGGGATCTAAGCAATTTTAAATAATTTTTAGAATACTTTTTCCATGTAAATATGGAAACCATTCAAAAATTATATTGGTTAAGTAAGAACTGAAGGAATTTTAATCCACCCGGGAACACCGGGATAAGAAAAATTACTAGAAACACCGGGATAGGAAAAGTTACCGGGAACACCGGAATATGAAAAAAAAACGCCTGGGATACCGGGATGATTGGTAAATGCTGATTATACAAAATTAGAAATGTATTTGGGAAAACTTAAAAATAATAAATTTATACTCTGCTCCCGTGCAAGGCCGGGCATACCAGCTAGTATCTTATATATTAAAATAATTGGGTTTTTCTTTCGGCCGGCCGCCAGGCCGAACCCCTCAACCGATTTCGACAAACTCGGTCTCGATCGAAAGCTTTCCACCCCTAGATGAGCCAATAATATAACACGTTCCTCCAAAACCTTCCATTTTAAAATAATGCGTTCTTTTCGTTTTTCTCTAATGTTAACTCTATGGAGAGGTTCCTTTCGGCCGGCCGCCAGGCCGAACCCCTCAACCGATTTCGACAAACTCGGTCTCGATCGAAAGCTTTCCACCCCTAGATGAGCCAATAATATAACACGTTCCTCCAAAACCTTCCATTTTTAAATAATGCGTTCTTTTCGTTTTTCTCTAATGTTAACTCTATGGAGAGGTTCCTTTCGGCCGGCCGCCAGGCCGAACCCCTGAACCGATTTGAACAAAATTGGTCTTGATCGAAAGCTTTCCACCCCTAGATGAGCCAATAATATAACACGTTCCTTCAAAACCTTCTATTTTAAAATTATGTGTTCTTTTCACTTTTCTCTAATGTTAACTCTATGGAGAGCTTCCGTTCGGCCGGCCGCCAGCCCAAACCCCCGAACCGATTTGGACAAACTGTGTCTTGATCGAAAGCTTTCCACCCCTAGATGAGCCAATAATATAGCACGTTCCTCCAAAGTATTCCATTTTTAAATTATAAATTTATTTCAATTTGCCCCTTTGTTTTTAGTTAATATTTTTATCAACACAGGCAAAACATCCTTGAAAGAGCGTGAAGAAAATCTACATTGAAATTAAATTTCAAAGATTTGACGGTTAACTAGATTTATCCCAATGGGATACTAGGCACATTTCATTCAAAAATTTTACTGCTACAGATTTGTTTGAAGTATTTCTTATATAATGATTTAAGAATTGAAGGTTTTGGGAAAATGCCACATAAACTGGGTTAATTTAGGAATAGTAAGATTTCATTTAAAAACAAGTTTGTACAGATCCGGTTAGGTGGATTGGGCTGACAACCTGTCGAATTTAAATGACAATTATTTCAATGTGATAAATTTGTGACAATGCCATGTGAAATCGGAGACAAAACGTCTTTCGAATTACGAAATTAATGAGCGAATCTCGCTTCAGCGCCAAAGAAGGCTAGCTGTAAAACCCGGCTTTGCCGGGTTGTAACAGCTAGTATATATTTAAAACTCTACATTTGTATCACTCCCATTAAAAAAACGAAAAATAAACGCAATTCTTCAGTGAATCACCGGGACTTATTCGTTGCAGGAGGTCAAGGATAGAGATAATTTAAAAAAATCGTTCGATTTGATTCCGGAATCGGTATCAAAGGTTCGATTCTTGAACTCGATTCCAACCTGGAATTGATTCCTTAGAGCCAGTATCGATAAAGTAGAATCGACCTTGGCTATCTAAATCGCAAATCAAAGATAATTTGTAATTATTAATTAAATTAAGCGAAATATTGACTAATTATCAAAATACTAATAATTAGAGCACTCTATTGTTAATAATTATCAGTTTCAGTATTAAATAGAAAATTAAGCACGGTTTCTGAGATATAATTCCTGCTGGAATCGATTTCTTCATGGGTTCGATTCCAAGGTATTCGATTCTAGAATCGATTTCTACAAAAATATTTAGAACCCTAGTCAAGGGAAGAATGAGCTCGACAACGATCGTCACCAAGACTTGGAAGTTGGTCACCACTCTAATATTTAGTAATGTAGAACAGTGGCGGCTCGTGAGTTTATTAACAGGGTGTTCACACCCTTTGTATGAATTAAAATTTACACAAGAGCAAGAAAGAGAAGGGATGTTGGACGAATACATAAAACTTATTTTAGCATAAAGAAAACGTGTTTTAGAAAAAATTTATTTATTTCAGGGGAGTTATTTTAAATTTCCTAAATTTTTCACTGCATGCATTTTTATTTTTTTAAATATGCGTTTAATGGAAATAAGCAAAACTTATGATAAAGAAGGCCTTTATTTTTTATAATATCCCTTGCCTATAACATAATACCTCAAAAACAACTTTTATGCATGATGTCCACTCGTCTAGCCTTTTTTTGAAGCAAACAAATTTTTGTGACACTTTCTTTAAAATCATACATAATACCTAATCATAATTTTTATAATTAGGAGCATGACAAGAACACTGGGTCTGTCTACTCATAGTGCTTCTTATATATGCTTAATCGAACAATTGATTCTTAAAAATACAGGTGATGTGTAATTTTCAAGATCTGTAATTTTACTCCAACGTCACTTCAAAAAAATAACCAATAACAAAAGAATTAATTATTACAAATTAGCTGACGTGAAAACTTCAATGATACTTTCAAAAGGTTCTTATCTCGTTTTCCAATACGGGAAGAAAATCCAGACCACAAAAAAGCAAGCTTAACCTCAAAACCGTAGGCCTCGGCACACAAAATCTGTGCGCACGGGGATCTCCAATGTGTTGCCGTAAGCCCAATTGTTCTCCGGCGGGAAGTCGAGGTTTCTTCCGACTCATTCAGTTTCTTCGCTCACACGTGCGTATAAGGAAAGAAAAATAAGAGTAGTATTCTCTTTATTTGATAAACACAAAACTTTCGCGTTTCCGGCAATAATTTTTTTGCTGACAGGTGAAGGGGGGGTAGAAACTTGATTCTGAGTATGAAACAGAAATTGAGAATGATTTATGTATTGTTTTTCTTTTGATATTTTTTTATCTTTATATTTGGGTTTATTTCTACTTTTTCACTGGGTGTTCACGTGCTCCTGTGCTCCTATGGACGAGCCGCCACTGGTTATTACTAGACATAACTTCAGTTGAACCTACTACGTCACTGACAAACAAGGTACTTCCCATCGCGGTGTTTGAATTTTGAGTGAACGTAAAATTTAAAATACGATTATTTCGTTAAACCCATGTATAAAAGGTGTCTTTTTATCACGATTCACCTCGTATCGAAATTCCTCCTATCAACCCGACAGGCTTTGTATTTACTCACCTTATCCTTCCACGTAGTGACGTACTGGGTTCAGGAAACGTTGCTGTGATATACAGTAGAGGCCTCGGTTCGAAATATATGCTCAAGCTTGATCAACTGTTTGACTTAAAAATTACATAGAATAACAATCCTTACGAATATACTGAAGATACTTTGAAATCTTTCAGTTTTAATATTCCGGGATGAAATACGACACGGGTTCTACGATGAGTTTATATTTTAGTTGGAAAATTCAAATAGATTTGAAACTGAAGTTGTGCTTTTATCTGCCATTTTGATCGGATTCCCATGATTGTTATAGTTTGTCTCCTCAATAGTAGTTAAAGTCAAAAGGAAACTACTTTTACTAAAGTTTTTTCTCTATCGTGAAAATATTTTAGCGATTAGTATTCAAAAGTAAAAATTAAATTAATTAGCCTTAGCGGATTGAAATTTCCAAAGATGATTACTTTATTTGTGTATGTATATCCCTTATTTTTCAATTTTGTTTGTGTGCATTCCTTAATTTTCAATTTCGTGACTCAAGAAAAATATTCGCACGAAAAAAAAATTGCAGAAAATCATAATGCAGTAGATAAAGGGTTAAAATGTTACGCAAGGGCATCAAAATGTTATCACATAATGAGGGGTGTTAGAGATTGAGGGAAAATATTAAAATCAGGACTCTTGTATACTGTACTATTTATTATATTACTCCACAACATACAGCTATGGATTACCGGATGAAAGAAACATTTTGGATCCCAAGATTGACTCTTGCTTTGGTTATTTGATTCTACGTAATAACACTTCGAACACGCCCTTTTTTTTCCCTGCGCGACGGACGTTTCCAAAATCTCGAATAATCTCGAATCTTTGGGTCAACGCGACAGGGAGTTTCTACTGGATATTTTTAACACTTCTTGAAAAACCGGAAGGCTTCCAAGAGATTGGATAAATGCCCTTGTTTCCCATGTTGTTGTGGGAAATTTTAAAGTTGGTGGGACTTGACTTCAGCGAAGAACGATCTCGATACAACATTCATAATGACGAGGACGTTATATAGTCACCACTTTAATGTTTAGTAATGTAGAATGAAATAATCTAAGCAGAAGAATTAGTGAGGAGACCTACTTGTTGAAGTTGATCAATCTGGTATTCCATAATTGTATGTTGTGGAGTTAAATTATAATTAGTGAACACACTTGTATATTGATAGTCTATAGAAAGGATGACACTTCTGCTGTAAAGGTTTTCAAATGCAGTTTTTGTCACACTTCTCCCCAGGCACGGATTATGGGCGATCGCCTTAGGTGTGATGATTTTTTTCGTGTGGGTGTGGGTACGAAAATCAGAGCATGAAGAAAATCCCGTTTGACAAGCAATGAAATTATAAATATAAGGTTGAAGCAAGTTATTTTAGGATCAAATTTTCAAAAATTTTCTAGGAGAGGACCCCCCCAGAACCTCTTCGGTGCTTGTAACTATTATTAACAACAATATTTATATTAAGTAAGGGAAAATGCACAAATTCTATTGAAAATGTATATCCGAAATTCGGATGAAAAAAACTGGGTTTTTTCCTTTAATTTCCAAACTTTTTTTGGGGTAGGACCCCGTTCCTATACTTGGAACTCTACTATGTAAAATTTTTTTGTATTTTTATAATGAGTTCGTCAAAATGTAAAAATCTTTCCAAAAAAGAAGTTAAATTCTTGAAGATATAGGTCCGAAATTCGGATTAGGTGTACCAAAACGGGTTAAAAACATGCTTTAAAGACTTAAATTTCCCAAACATAGGCTACTCTTTAGTGATGGGCAGGTATCGATACCAAATACTTAAGTACTCGATACCTATAGGTATCGAGTGTATTCGATACCCACAAAAGTATCGATACTTTATTGACATATTTCGTTTTAAATTTTTCAATGAAGTAATCTTTATAATACCTACTGTAGATCAAACGCAGCCTGTTTCCGTTTTCATTTTGCAACGCTCAAACCCAAGTCGTTATCATCCGCGAGAGAAATTTGACGCGGCTAGGTTTTTCCCCCGCCAAATCCTTCGCCTCTATCCACCTCCAGGCCCGTAGCTACGGGGCTTTTCGATGGATCGCTTTCAGTTTTTTGAATATTAGTCTGATTATGGATAGGCCCTAAAAAAATTGTCCCTTCAGGTTCATTTCCCGACATTGAAAAAAAGTAGTACTCGATACCTAAAAGTACTCGATACCTATAAGTATTCGATACCGAAGTATTCGATACCTAAAATTATCGATTTTGCCCATCACTACTACTCTTGCGCATGTTTTAAGGTTTATTGGTTGTGATAAGAACACGAGTTGTATACTCCAACCCAACGGGCGCTGTTTTTGAATTGTTGAGATATTTCGGCTTCACACATGGACTTGTTCTGATGCTGCTGTCGGCCAAGTGGGATGAGTCACACATAATTTTAAAGTTGGTAAGGACCGTCAGTAGATGAAGGGTTAAAAAGCGAAATTAACCACCCAATTCTTCCATGAATCGCCGGGTTTTATTCGGAGGTCAAGAGAAGGACCTCTGGGGGAACCAGCTTGACACGATCATTACCAAGAGTTTAATCACCACTTTAATATTAAGTAATGTAGAATCAAATAACCTAAGCAGAAAAAGTACTGCATTCTAGCGACTGCGATGGCAGGCAATGGGAGTTGAAAAAAACGTTTGTGAGCATGCGCTAAGTTGCAATTTGGCAACAAATATTTGGCGAAGGAATCGCTACTTGGCGAAGCTCTTATCCCAATTTCAAATTGCCGTATAATTTTGGTTTGGGTCGTAGGTTTTCAAAGTCCAAGAGTCTATTTATAGATAATTCGTGTATTACATAGGATTTAAATGAAAAATCACAGGAGCTTATTAGTGAAACGATCCCTAATATTAAAATATTTAAAATTATAAACATCAGGCCATCAAAATTTATTTACTAACATCATAACTACACAAAATTCTAACAATTTAACATTTAATTGAATAATAACTTAATTAACTGCCATCTATATTTGAATAACTTAATTCTTTGATTAAATTAAATAATGTTATCAAATTTAATAATTAAAAATATTCACATTATAAGTACAAAACTTTTATCAAAATCAAAAAACCAATGAAAATAATTATAATATTTAATTAAATAAAATCTAAATTCATTAAATTAAGTATAAATTTGGTAAAAAAAAGAAGCAGACACTAAGGTTCGAACCCACGACCTTCCGTTCAGCTACCGTTCATTCTACCCACTGGAGCCATCAATCCACACCAGCCTGGTAGAAATTACATAATTTAAACTCAATACCTCCCAAGAAGCCAAATTCTCGCCAAATATCTGCCGCCAACACGAGCATGCGCACAAACCAATTTTTCGGCTCTCATCGGATGCCGTTATACGATATAGAGGCTATAAGAAAAATCCTTTCCTTGTGGCATTTGATTATTGTACAGTACTGGAAAAAAAAATCGACTCAGACCCTATATCTCCGGAACGGCTTGTGATATAAAGACAAATAAGGTATCATTTTTCATGATTTGAAGTATTCTATATACAGAACATTTTTCAAGTTCTTAGGGGGTCGTCTTCATATTAAACGAAGCACCAACTTTCGTTTTTCCTATGGGCGACATCAAAGATTTTTCCAGATTCTGAAAGAGCACCCTCTAAAACCCCCAAAAACCAAGTTTCGTGTTTTTTGGGGGTCAAACAAAGCCAGGAAGGGGGTTTGAAAACTTTGGTAATTTAACTTCAAAGAGGAAAGATTGGCGACAATTGTTTAAAATTCTCTAGTAAAGTTAGAACAGATTTGGCTACTTATCTGTGTTTTGGCACAATTCCTACAAAAGTTAAAGCAGATTTGGCTATTTATCTATATTTTGGCGCAATTTCGTCTTCCAATTAGAATACCCTTAAGTGGTAGCCCACTTGGTAGAGCAGTGGTTCCCAACAGGTGGTCCGCGGACCACTGGTGGTCCGTGAGGCCATCGGAGGTGGTCCGCAAGAGGATTTTTAAAAATATCCAAAAATGTGTTGACATTTTTAAAAAAATAGTTTTCTTATCACATATCCCATGAAGTAGTAAAAAACCATAAATGAAAACCCGAAAATGATTCGTCTCATAAATAAAAATTTTTAGGTTCTCTTTCTCTCCTATGATGCGAAGTTTGTAAGTGTTGAAAGATACTACAAACTGCATGGTAATAGGAAGAGGAAATTTCTGATACAAGCGAAATAGGTTTGTTCGAAGATCTAAGAAAAATTTATTGTAACAAATGCGAGTCTTTGAACGGAAAAATCATTTTCCTTTTAAATTGCTCCTTTGAAATATCTATTTATTGACTTTCGATCTTTCGACATGGTCTCTTTTGGAAGAACATCAGTTAGCCTCGCCTAAATAATTTTTGCTGCTTCAACTCTCAGTCAGTGCATGTGCATTGTGCAGTTTACTGTTTTGTTTTGTGATAAAGAATTCCTGGTCATCTCATTTGTCCTGTAGTTTTAATTCCGAGATAAGTACTTTGTTTCAAATTTAAATTGACTAATAAATTTAACAATACTGTTGTTGGGTATGAAAAAATATGACTCTTAGATACTGATGTTATTTATACCTGGGGTAACTTGGGTGTAGGTATGATCAGGAACCTTTCCAGGGCTAATAGATCAACGAACGGACCTGAACTATTACTGTCATTTGTAAAGTATCCTCGTCTTTAATGTCTTTTATAAAAGATTTATCTTTAATAATTGGATTTAAAATAATGTCATGATAATTTTTCTTTAAGTTTAATACATTTTATTTGATTTACAGTTCCATTAAGATGCGTATTAAGACTATGTTTTCCCGTACTATTAAGAAAAAAATCAAACTTTACTACCTCTGTGAGGAATGAGTGCATTGAAAAAAAGTTAATTTTTTAAAGATAAAGTTGGGAATAGGGATGGTCCGCCAAGGTTCAAATTTAAGTGAAGTGGTCCGCGGACATATTTGAGTTGGGAACCACTGTGGTAGAGTAACAAGCTCGTGATCACTAGGTTGCAGGTTCTGCCCCGCAATTCCGCATGTCTCATTGTTCAAGGTTAACCTATAGGGATACAGGCAAACACAAAGATGAATAGATGTTGAATACTTTTTTTAAAATCTAAAGCCTTTAAAACAAATTTATACAATTTTTATTGTCGTTCGTTTACAAATAATAATAATTAATTGAGAGTTATTTAAAATTAACATTTTTTTAATTCTGGAAAAAAGGGAATAAAAATTTAAATAAAGATATTAAATAATCACGCTAAATTATGAAAGTGGTTTTGTTGATAAGAGCTAGAAATTTAACTAATTAATGAAACAATAAATCAGGCTTTTGCGGCTCAAAAATTCCTATAAAAATACTTAAATACAGATAGTTAGATTGATTTTTTGATGTATTTTTTGCATTTAATCGATGTTTCTAATAATTTTCAATTTCCACTTACGAAAACTAACTTATCTTGAAAAATTAAGGCAATTACAAAGTTTAAAATTTGCTTATACATATAGGAGTAGAAAAATTTTCAAATACTGATTTTAATGATTCTGCAGTCATTTTTTTAGTAATTAATTACGAATTATGTTTCATTAGGTTTGATACAGAGTTTAATAATTTATAAGGATAAACATTGAAGTTTCTGAACCTATGTGCTTGATGAATAAGATACCAAAATATAAATATGAAACATGTTGACTAGTCAATCATTAAATTTGAAAGTTAATAAACTTGATGAATTAAAATTAATTAACTTAAATCATATCGACGATTTGGAGCTTCTTGATATTTTAAACAATTGGGGTTTTAAGGAAATAAAATAAAAAATGCATCATCACATCAAAGGCAAAAAGTTTATTTTATTCATATTTGTAAAGTTTTTAATAATTACCATAAAGAGAGAGAGAAAGAGAGAGAGAGAGAGAGAGAGAGAGAGAGATAGAGAGAGAGAGAGAGAGAGAGAGAGAGAGAGAGAGAGAGAGAGAGAGAGAGAGAGAGAGAGAGAGAGAGAGAGAGAGGGAGAGAGGGGGAATAATATTTAGGGGGGAGGGGAGTTGGGAACGTTTTTTACTACCGAAAAATGGGGGGGGGGTGATTGGAAAGGGATGTTGGAGTTTTATTTTAGGGGTTGGATATTTTTTCTGTTTGTGTTTTTAAATTTGAACGTTAATTGGCATGCTGATTTTTCTTGAGCCTCCATTAAAATCAGCATATTAATTAATGTTACATTTTTCAAGCTCAACCTGTTCAGTCCCTATTTCTATTTAACCTCATCTATCCCACTTAAACTAGTTTAACGTTTTCAAAATTAGTTTCCAAATTCGATACGGGTAAGAACCAACGATATCATCCATATTTGGTGACAATAGCGGATGGATCTACTGTTCTCCCAATTCCAGGTTGAATGCAAGAAATGAATGACTTTGACTATACGTATAAAAAATAACATTAAATTAAAAAGTGGTAGCTAAATTTTTATTATAGTGTTAATTTTTTATTTTGTAGTCACCACTATTTTATTTAATATTAGTTAATTATGTAAGTCAACTTTCATTCCAAGCATAGAGCCCTCTGGCTGCGTAGGGTAGATTTAATACGCTGCTTGCCTTACCCCTGAAAACTACTGTAGGGGTAGGTGGCTGGTGCAACCCTTGTATGTGCCAGTTAGAGAACGTACCCATACTACATGAACATGACCCATTTTTACCCTCCTCCCCCCTTCGTGACCATCCGTAGTATATGCCAAGACCCCCCTCCCCCTCTAGTTTTCACGTAGTAATTCATTAATACGGTTTGACATCGTTTTTTGCAAACAGAAAGTTGAAAAAATTAATTTGTCTAATTTTAATAATTAATTTTGCCTTATTAGTCTTAAGTTGGGAAAATTTCAATAATTAATTTGGCTTAATTTTGTCGTATTGACTAGAAGAAATTGACTACGGGACAAACCCTTAAGCCCCCCCTCCCCCCTGTGACCGAGCGTGGTAATTTGAAGACCCCCCTCCCTCCCCTAAATGGGTCACGTAGTATGGGTACCTTCCCTTATAGGCAAAGAGATGGTGTTAACCCTGGTGTGCATCATATGGGAAAGATGTATGATCCAAAATTCAGCAACACAATGATATTTGTGTCATGGTTAAATTAATTCATGTCTTGATAACATTTAATATCAAAGATAAAACGTTGAATTTCTTTTAATAAACAATGCATGTAAGAAGAGACCGTCCTTATTAAGCGACGACTTTTCTTGACCTTAGATTTATATTTAAAACCACAAATATCTGCATGAAATCTGTCATGAATTCGAATCTTTATATCGAATACGCTTTTTTGAAACTTTATTCGCGTAATTCAAATAAGTGTTAAGTATTGTTTCAAAATTTTTTCATCTGAAAAAGTAACTTTTATGTAAACTTTTATTTAAAAATATCATTAAAATTTAAAAACAAATAAAAAATATTACATGCACAAAAAATAGGTTAATTTTCCTTTTACTGAAATTAATAGAGTAAAAAATAAGAACTTATTATTTCTAACTCTATCGGTAGTTTAAGTTCGAGGCATACACAAACTTCCAAAAGCAAAACAAGAACACGGAAGCTATGCGGTTCGAACTTGGCTCTAAAGATTTGCGACCAGGCACACTAGCCGTTAGGCCACACGGCTACGTTCAACATCAAGGTTTAAACAATAAATGTGTTGATTTCAGTTAGTAGATTATGGTTACTGTAAGGTTACTGTAAGGTTACTGTAATTTTCATAAGTTGTATGTCTTTGGCGATATGAGATTGGCGCAAATTTTTCTAATTGAAATTTCCTACAGTGTGCGTGGGGTTAATGGTTGTAAGGATCAAAATCTATGAAAAACGAGATTTCAACGTAAATTCAACGAACTTCAACCCCCACTCCTGGCTTCATTTGGGGACCAAATGACATGAAAACTGGTTTTGGGGGGTTTTAGAGGGTGCTCTTTCAGAATCTGGATTAATCTTTGATGTCGCCCATAGGAAAAACGAAAGTTGGTGCTTCGTTTAATATGAAGACGACCCCCTAAGAACTTGAAAAATTTTCTGTATATAGAATACTTCAAATCATGAAAAATGATACCTTATTTGTCTTTATATCACAAGCCGTTCCGGAGATATAGGGTCTGAGTCGATTTTTTTTTCCAGTACTGTACTTCTTCATCCGGTGTTCCATAGCTTTATGTTGTGGAGTTAAATTATATTTAGTACACACACACACACTTGGGCATTTTGATATTATTTGACGGGATGATACTTCTGGTGTGAAGTTTTTCAATTGCAAATTTGTCTCATTTTGAGACTCCTCTCCAGAGACTTCACATTGGGCCTGATGCCTTGTGAACGTGACCCGGCTTTGCCGGGTTGCAACAGCTAGTAGATTATTAAAAGATAACACCTTTTATAAAAGACATTTAACCATTCCAAAATCAAGCTCTCACTTAACTCAATAATTTAAAGCTATTTTTTAAATTTACACATTTTTTGGATAAGTTTAAAAACCTTCTCACGGACCACCTCCAATGGCCTCACGGACCACCAGTTGGGAACCACTGCTGTAGGGTGACGCATGTGAGAGCTGGAGTTTACACTTATTGTCCGCTAACCAAGTGATAATAGTGAAATACTCCCTTCATTTAATATACATTTGTCGAAATTTTAGAAGAAACTATAGAAATATGTAGGCAAATTCTACTATGATGATAATTCTGAAAACGATTCCAGAAACTAAATCCACAATAAGTAGTAAGAATGAATAGTAGGGTTTTCTTTTAAACTGCAGGCAACTAAGGATAATTTCCATAAATTACCTTTATGGCTAAAATTTTGCTTGGAAATAAGTAAGTTCTGAACGGAAGTTCTATTAATAAATTTTGTGTTGTTCAAAATCTTGAAAAATTTCTGAAGGATGTGATTTCTTTGAGATAGTATGTATTGTTTACATACCAAAATTATTTTTTTGGTGGGAATCTATGAAACGAGAGTCAAGAGCTCATCGACTTGTCTTTCACAGCCAATTATGTCACTTTTTTTTCAAGTACCGACCAAATATAAAGCTTTAGTTAAGAGTCTTTTTCAGGAAAGGTTCCTCCAGTGCAATGCTCTCCCCCCAAATGCGAAGAAGGTTGCACAGTGGAAACTGACTTCGAAGGTCCATGCCCTGGTTGCAAATGCATTAGCGATGACAAAAGTACTATAGGAATCACACATCTCATAACTAGACAATTACGTTTATTATTAGGGACAAGGGACGGACATTGACATTAAAACAAAACAGATAATCATCAGAATTATAACATTACTTGACATTCGTCTTACTCGTTCTTAAGTTACGTGTTCTCTTCTTACCTCTTTCTTACTCACTGTTTAACAACAACCGTGAGGTTGGCTACGTTGGCGCGAGAGGGCCTTTTGGCGGAAGCCAATCCCTACAGTACGTACAAACAATAATCGTACATTACATGAACTAAGTTGCCCATTTGCAATTTAAATACAGGGTGTTTCAAAATTGCGTTGCACGGCTTTTATTTGGAACCAACGCCTCCTAGGGTCACGGAAGTAAGGTCTACCCCTAGGTAAGTGAGCCTCCAGAATGCATTGAAATGACTTACAGTGCCCCTGACGGCGAAATTAAAAAGTTAAAAATTAATTTAAAAACTAAAAGAGATAGAGCAAAAACCTCAATGAGAGTATTGTTGCCAACGTCATGAAGAACTCACTGAAAAAAAATTGATCAAAACATCTTGAATATTCGTGGAGATATTAGCATGTGAAAATAGCACTTTTTCAGGGGTCAAAAAGAAAAAGTTCGCATATTTGCAAATTTTTTTGATTTTTTGATTAAATTTTGTGTTCTTTAAACCAAAAAAACACAAAACTACAAAATAACACTGAAAAATTTGGAAATATGCGAACTTTTTCTTTTTTGCCCCCTGAAAAAGTGCTATTTTCACATGCTAATATCTCTGCGAATATTCAAGATATTTTGATCAAATTTTTTTCAATGAGTTCTTCATGACGTTGGCAACAATACTATCATTGAGGTTTTTGCTCTATCTCCTTTAGTTTTTAAATTAATTTTTAAAACCTTTTAATTTTGCCGCTAGGGGCGCTGTAATTTTGAAACGCCCTGTATAGTATTTAAGTTAGCTGTTAAGTTTTCAGTTATATTGAGTAATAATGATAAGTATTACCTCAAGGGTGTTTTCATTACAAGTATTTCAAATATCTAATTCAGTGGTTTTCAAAGTGGGCGGTACCGCCCTTGGGGGCGTTGAAGATTTCTAAGGGAGAGGTGATGAGTTCAAAGGAAATAGGGGGGGTTGGCTACCTTTAAACTATTACTTAAATGGGTAAAAAAAATTATGCTTGCATGCAGCAATTAATTCATTAAGGCACTTACTTCATGAATGACTCTTGTGTTTCAGAAGATCTTGATGATGGTAAAAATGTCCCCTGCGCCCCACTCAAGTGCCCGGATGGATGCACGGAACAAAAAGTCTTCGACGGACCTTGTCCTGGCTGCGAATGCGACGAAAAGAAAGGTGAATATATTATCTAGATGTCATGTAAATCGAGAATATTTTGCGAAGAATATTCTATTTACCCTATTTATATTTACTCTAGCCCCTTTATTTATTTGAGCATAATAGTTTTCCTTGTATCACTAGTCTCCAATATTCTGATACCAGAAGCGATCCAGATATTGGCAAACTATTTCGGCTATTTAGATCCAAAATTATATCCAATTTTAATTCCAATTAATCCAATTATAAAAATTGGATACCAAATTTTGGCAATTTGAGATTATTTTGTAAGACCAATGCTTGAATATTCTTACGGAACGTATTGATCACGATGGGTGAAAGCGGGGCGCTTCCATAGAAGCTTCGCTACCGCTAAAGGAATGTCCTCGGGAAAAAATACGTTCCGTACATCTCGCTCTAATCTAGACCCAGAGCATTAATTTTGTTGTACTACTTTACCGTAGAAGCTCTTATAAAAACCAGCTGTCACTACTTATAAAATAGTTTGCTTTGATGTAGCTAACAAGTTAGAACTACTTTTGAGCCGATTTGTTGTTTAAACAAAACACATGTCAAATAATATTAATTGATGGTAATGAAGCAGTAACAACTTGGCGATCCCGAGGTCCTTTCGCCAAGGCGAACTCTTTCAAAAAGTATACTATAAAAAAATACTGCACTTTACACCAACAGTGGTAGCTACAGAAACTGCCTCCATGCATGGAGAAATGTTACACCACGATAAGGTGGGACCCCCCACCTAGACTCGGAGGAAGGTCCCTCTATAGGGTCAGCGCAAACTTTTATGACCGTCTCGATACCGCTCCTTCGGGCAGTTGCAAACAAAAGAGTTCCCCTCCAACCCCTTAACCTCACAAAGAGATCGGGGAGATATCCACTCCCCGAAGCAGCGTTGTCGAGGCGGTCATGAAAGTTTGCGCTGACCCATAGTGAAACCTCCCTGGACCTTCCCCCGAGTCTAGGTGGGAGGTCCCACCTTATAGTGGTGTAACATCTCTCCGTGAAAAGAGGGAATCTACCCACCTCTTTTTGTGTTAAGTGCAGTATTTTTTTTACAGTGTGAGAAGAGACTGTGGGATTATAAGAACTTCTATACTCAGTTGCAACTTAACTTGAGCCTGTAGAAATATGCTGAGAGCAACCAAAGAAAGTAGTTCCCCGTGTGGTGTCTGAATTTTGAGTGAAATTTAGAGCTTCAATTTTGAATAATGATTAGTTTTTTAAATCCACGTATATTAAGCATCTTTCATCCCGATATGCATAAAATGTTCAGGATTATTATTTTTTAAAGTGGCGTACCGCGTAGTAGTACAACTAGCTCTCAAACTCGCCAGCCAATAAGAGCTTCTAGCCAGGGCCGCCGAGAGCCAAGCCGGGCCCCGGGGACAAAGTCAAAAAGCGGGCCCCCGGTCACATGCACTCATTTCGAGGGAGGGGGCGAAAATTTTCTGAAGTACCACCAGTCATGCATAGACTTAATGTAATTTTAAGAATATTTCCAGGCAAGATTTGAATTTTGATGAACTCAATAAATTTCGTTTTCTTGATAATACAATGAAGGATCGTGCCAAACTAGCGGCTTGAAGACGTCAAAACCATAAAAAACTCGTTAAGATGCTTATGAAGAGAGGGGAGAGTGAAGCTCAATTCCATGCTTTCTCCCGTATCTTGATAAGCAGAGTTTTTCGTGGCTTTGGCGTCTTCAAGCCGCTAGTTTGGCACGACCCTAACATCAAGCACCACCAGAAAATATTTAGAAATTCGACCCTAAAAAATAGGTTTTTAACTCATATTTTTGGATATTGTTCAATACTGAGTGTCACCCAAGGATGGACTTTGCCTTAAAATGAAGTTATAAGCCATTTAATGATTTATGTTATGCATGAAATTTTAGTGAGTTTTTATAATCTCCCCCTCATAATAAATTCCTTTGGGGGTCTGGGGGTATACCCCCCAGAAAAATTTTGAAAATGTGCCCCTAGAAAGTGGGAATTTACTCAGTTTAGCCCATTTGGGTTAACAGATTAATTTCTGAACTATTCAAAATGATATCCATCTAAGTACTCAATATGAAAATCTCTGGAATTTAACCCCTCCCCTCTCGTCAGGCCTCTTTTCATCCATATTAAAAGGTTTAATGTAGCTTTTCAACCCATGTTTTGGTAGACATTGTAACTAAAGGTTCAAGTTTGAAAGGGAGGTTTGGGGGTCCTCCCCCAGAAATTTTTTGGAAATTTGACCCTAAGAACAGGGTTTCAAACTGTTTTTTGGTACAGGTAAACCAAAATTTGGACTTACTTTTTTAGGTAGAATTTTGATTGTAATGAAGTTATGAAAAAAGTGTGAACAATAAAGGTTAAATACTGAAGGGGGGCCTGGGGTCCCTCCCCCAGAAAATTTTGAAAATTTGACTCTAAAAAAACTGGGTTTTAACTGGGGGACTGCCGGGCCCCCTCTTGCCCCGGGCCCCGGGGAAAGTACCCCATTTGCCCCCCCCCTCGTCAGGCCTGCTTCTAGCAACCCAGCAGGCTTTCTGTTTACTCAGATTTTCTTCCTCGTGGCCATGACGTCAGGCTCAACTTAGGTTGCATTCGAGTATAACTGTTTATTGTTATACTAAAAAAAACAAAATAACTCATAACTGATTCTGTGCCAGATATCGACAACCCGTTAGATGACTGTGAACTTCAAGAATGTCCACCTGAGTGCCCTCTAGAGCCAGTTCCCGGGATGCCGTGTCCTCAATGCGTTTGTAAAAAGGACAGTAAGTACACAATGTCAAAAGGCTACCTTCCAAACTTTACTCTGTGAACTTAGAATGGAAACCACAGCATAAATCCATCTATTTTTCCCCCAGTCCAGCAGTGTCCCCAAGAGCCCCCCTGTGCCGGCCCGCAGTGCCAACTGGAACTGGAAAACGGCACCGGGTGTAAAGTGTGCAAGTGCAAGCCCAAGTGCACCCCTCCCAAGTGCAAACGATTCTGCATGATGAAGGTGGGACGCTCGGGATGCCTCGAATGCGTGTGCCCCCCTTGGCGCCACAGGTGGTGAACTCATCGAACTATTTCTCTCTCTCGATCGCTCTCTGAGGAGAAGTCAAAGCTTGGAAATGAAAGCGTGAATAAAATTCTTTTTAAATAGGGCTCTGTTATTTTACTCTGATTTTACTAGACTTGCATAATTACATGACTTATTAGTTGTAGTAAATATTACTATTGCTTTTTAGCTCTAAATTTTACTTTCCCCCTTTCCAACTTACGGCCGTATTCACCACTCACTTCACCTAAGGTTAACCTGGAATCAAACCTTCCGATTGGTAGTTGAAAAAGGGAAACAAGTTTTAAGCCAATCAGAGTTGGCGAAGAAGCTTGATTCCAGGTTAACCTTAGGTCAAGTTAGTGGTGAATAAGGCCTTTAGATGCCTTCTGGCAGCTCTTTATCCTCCACTTAGCGCTCTGGCTGTAATTTTCCTGACTTTTACTTACATTCTTCTACATTTATACGAATTTACAGCCATTTCCAAGTCATTTGATTTGAAAATTTACACGTTTTACCCTCCTATAATGCTAAAAAAACTTCTATACTTAAAACTGTGGCTTTCAGTTTGCTGGCACCAATCTTATTTATTTCATGTGAAAAATTTCGTGCACTTTATGATACGCAAAATATGCATCTAGCTCTCAGTTGATTTTTAAACTACCAAACTATTTTATTTTTTACTTTATGGATAATTGCAGTCAAATTTTTTTAAAAATCTTAATGTATTCAGAATGGCTTAAAACCTCCAAAAAACATTTTAATTTACCTTTTAAAACCCTAAATTTTAAGTTATTTTCAATTGAAAGTTATTGAATTGTTATTTCAATTTAAGTTATTTCTGTCTGAGCTGAAACAGCTTGTGACGTCAAATGTGCCTTGTTTACTATCATTCCGCTTTGAAATACTGAGCTCTAGTTTTTTTATCCCCTAGTGCAGTGGTTCCCAAAGGGGGTTCCATGAAAAAATTTAGGGGTTCCATGGGACGTACGTTATTTCATTAAAAAAATTCAGAATGGTGTAAAAAAATAAGAATGGACAGCGCCGCCCCCCTCGGATCCAAAAATGTTCTCAAAATGAGTTAAAACCTTACTTTTACCAGTCGAATTTCAAAATTTTTTCTGGGGGGGACCCCCAGACCCCCCCAAGGTATAACAAAGGGGTCTTGCATGATACTTTTTGGAAAATCCCCAACATTTTGACATTTTTTTTGTCAAAAGATAAAGGCTATGGTACGAAAAATATTCTTCTTAGCCCCAAAAAGCTACTTAAAATGAGTTTAAACTCTACTCTTACAAGTCGAATTTCAAAATTTTTTGGGAGAGGACCCCCATACCCCCAGAGGTACCAGAAGGGGATCTTGCGTGATACTTTTAGAAAATCCCCAAGAATTTGACATTTTTGCCAAAAGAAATGTGATTGTCTGGAAAAGTGCCCCCCCCCCTGGACCCGTGCGCCTGGTTTCATTTAATATCATACATTGAATTTTGAAAATTCGTTGATTAAAAAATATTCAGGGTTCCGCAATCATTGGTAACAAATTTGGGGGTTCCACGACCAAAATAGTTTGGGAACCACTGCCCTAGTGTTTCGATAACAAAGGTGTTTCCCACATTTCCAAGAGACACGACGTGTGACGTCCCACTGAGGCGTTTTCTGTAATAAAATATCTCATAAGTAACTGAAAAAATGTGGAAAAAGACAAGCATATTTTTGGAATCGGGAGATAATTTTTAATAATTTAAAATTGAATGTGAGAACTCCAGGGAGTATGAAAAGGGAGTATTTAACCACTACCTCTGGTTAAAGGAGAATATGTGAGAACTCCAGCTCTAGGGGAGGACTAATCAATGGTCACCACTTTTTCCGTTATAGTCGGCTAGACTGAAAGCTCTCGCTCCGCTCTCTTGCGTTGCCTTCCTATATGCCGTGCTGATGAGTCCTAACAAGGACGAAACCGGTCCATGGCTGGAAGCGACTCTTGAAAGCTGGAGTTCTCGCATATTCTCCTCAAACCAGAGGTAGTGGGTGAAATACTCCCTTCTAAAATTGAATATTCAGAATTTTAGCCTAGAATCTAGCGTCAGAGAGTTCCTCGATTTTTAAATTAAAATTAAAATTTATCAAGAAAGAGATAGAGAGAGAAAACTATGCATTCGATATATGATTACTTGACACATGCAAGTTCCTCATTTGATATATCTAAAATTATTCGTAAGTATTACACTACTGCAAGTAAAAAATTCAAGAAGATAGGACAAAAGCTTCATTTTGAAAAAAAATTTGCTGAAATTAGTCACCAGTTTTAGTTTTTTTTAGAAAAAGTTTATAAGACCTGTTTGTATTATTCAAACATGGAAAAAGCTAAATAATCTTATAAACTTTTTCAAAATATTAAAACTGGTGAGTATATATTCAGTGTTCATTGACTTGGAGAACGGTGTTCATTACATGTACAAACTTTGTTCATTTACTGGGTATATCGCACTTTTTCACTAAAATCCGATCTCATTCTAAACTATTAATTTCTGCGATCTCGAAATACTTCTATCATATTGCTGAGTAAAAGCCTGTATGAAAGCATTCCTTATTTTTAAGAATTGACCGAGAAAAAAGCCCTGAAAAAATGTTTAAAGTGGGAAAATTGCACCCTAATGCTAAGTGTTCATTCACTGATGGGCAACACACTACTTTGATTTCAATGAATACTTGACACATGCAAGTTTCTCATTTCAAATGAGATCGGATTTTAGTGAAAAAGTGCGATATACCCAGTAAATGAACAAATTTTGTCATTTGATATCTCTAAAAATTTATTCATAAGTAGTAGTAGTACGCTTCAGAATTTCACCTCCCCAAAGAAACTACACAATCTCATCACTTGTTCAACAAAAAACCGGTCCTATTGCTGCACTACTAAACTCCTTTCTCTATTTCGTCAAAACAAAGATAATATAGCAAAGGTCAAGAAAACGTCACTCTGATCCTACGAATAATATCCATCCCACACCCATTTCAATAAGAGACCATCAAACGGTTCCAAGTTGTCACATTTTTGTTCTGGAAAAATTTCCTTCGGAGAAGTGTGAGGAGCGTGTTTGCCAACTACTTATTAGGCGGAATTAGAAAATTCAAGGTTGCTCGCGGCGGAAGGGATGAAAAAGAACAACTTTTCACCTTCGTATAGCTGGTGTGCATCCCTGATCTGTATCTTTGTTTTCGTATCTCAAATTAATGTCAATTGCGGTTTTCTGGTAAAAGAATATTGGAAGAAAGAAAATTTTCTTCGAAGCAATGCAGATTGCAGATCTCGTTTTCAGAAGGTTCTTCTCCTTGAATTCGGCAACCCCTTGATGATTTTCTTTTGATGATTTGTGGTTTTGATAAAGAGAGAGTGACGAATGTTTAAAAGTGTTTCTTTAGAAAGATTTGAACGTTTCTATAGTCTGTGTAATTAGAATATGGCGGTTGAAAAGTCACGTGATTTCCCCTGACTCCACACCTTTCCCCTGTGCGTTGCCATGGTTTCCACCAGTTTTATTTTTTCCCCACATCACGCCAAGCCCACAACCGCCCGAGATTGTCATTGAATCGATTTCGTGTCGCAGCAGCCAATGAAATAATCGGGACCCTTTTTTCGTTATAAAAGAAAAACTAATCATGGTAGGAGTGCAAAATTTAAAAAAAATAAACAATTATTTAAAAAAAAAAAGATTGTCATTTCGTTTTTTAAAAAATTCGAATTAGTTTAAAAATTATTAAGATTCAAAGTTTCAATTTAATTTCACGCCCTGCCCTAAATGATGTGCAAAAATAAAGCAGAACCGTTTTTACGTTTTCTCCTTCGTTAGGGGGCATCCATAAATTACGTGAGATCAAAAAGGGGGAGGAGGGGTTTGGAAAAATCTCACCAAATCTCACCAAGGGGGAGGGGGGTCGATTAAATTCTCGCGTCAACTTTTTAAGTTAGAAATTATACGATTTTCCTTTTTTTAAGTAAAATGCAAACGAATAGGATAGAAAATTATTTTTAAAGTTGTAGGTAAATCTCACGTGGGGGGAGGGGGGGTCCAGCAAAATCTCACTAAATCTCACCAAGGGGGGAGGGGGGGTCCAGATTTTGTAAAAAACACCTCACGTAATTTATGGATGGCCCCTTACCTAAGCGACGAACTTCAACTGATGACGTCCAACCGCCTATTTTAATTACACAGACTATAACAGTAGTGGATTCAGGGGGGGTGGCTCTCACTAGCAGATCCAGGGGGGCTAGGGGGCTTTAGCCCCCTCCCCAAAAGGAATAAGAACAAACAGTGAGAAATAGGGGAAGTGGAAACAGGGATGTAAAAAAAGGAAAAGCGACTCCGAAACGAGTTAAAATCCTGTTTTTAGGATTGAACTTCCAGAGATTTTCTGGGGGAGGACCCCCAGATCCCCTTTAGAACTTATAACTCTATTATTTACAACTTTTTCGTGAAAAGTTCGTCAAAATGCACAAAAATCCCACCAAATTGAAAATTAAATTCTTGAAAATGTATGTCCGAAATCCGGAATAGGTGTACCAAAACGAGTTGAAAATCTGATTTTTAGACTTAAATTTCCAAAATTTTCTGATATTAGAAGGCGATTTTGATATTGAAAATTCTTAGGCCCCCAAAAAACCAAATCTTGGATCTGCCGCTGGGGGCACGTGACCCCCAGACAGTGCTGTAGTTGAAAAATATTGGGGGGGTCACTTTAAATATTTCAGGGGATGGTTCAAATATTTTGGGGGACGGCGTTCACCCCCAATCTCAGTAGGGTAAAAGTTTGTCGGATAAAGTGATATCTTAAGTTAAATTTTTAAAAATCTTAGTTTTGAAGCTTTCAAATGCTCTATTGTGCAGCTTTATGGCCCCCCAACAAGTATATTACCTTTCAATATTTTCGAAAACTTCGAAATTTTTGCTGCAGGCAGTGTTATTCCTAGGATTTTTTTTTGGAAGGAGTAAAAATACTCCTTGACTATTTTAGGAGGAGTGAAATTCAGCATATAATAAATAGAACTATCGGAAGAAGAAAACAGCCATTGAACGGAAAAAAAACTTCAAAGAGGGGAAAGCGATCTTTTGGGAATATAGTGAATAATATAGTAACACCGAATCAGTGTGGTAACAATATTGTCCAATATTGCAAATATGGATAAAATGACATTTTGTGGGGCTTATAAATGTTAAAAACATTTAAAATAACACTATTTGAATTTTTTAATTTTTTTAATCGATTCTTCTTGCAACTACTCAAAATTTGAGGCCGATCGAGAAATTTTTTGATTGGCAAAAAAATGAACAAAAATCCCCTTTTTAAAAGCGCGTGAAAACGCCAAGAGTTGGATGTGACGTCATCTTACGATAGGCATTGTTGAAAAGCAATGGAGTTGATGGATGGTATTATTGTTGACGTCATCCTACGATTTAAACAATAAACGTTTTCAGTCACGTGTTTTTTTTCTCGACTTTTAAATTAAAATATTTAATTACCTGTACATTTTTATCCTACAAAAAACCATACGGAACACTTGTTTGTTTTTTGAAAATCTGAATCATGCATCATAAACCAATACTGGTCAATGTCGTCATTGTATACGAGCCAACTTATTAAAACATATTAAAAAAAACAAGATGGACATCATAAAATTATTTGTTCTTTAAAAAGGATTATTAGATTATATCTTTGTAAGAGGAGATATGTGACAGCCCTGAGATCATTAGTCATTCCTTAATATTAGAACATTGTTAAGGTACAGAACAATCTTCAACAGCTAAGTAAATAACTATAACAATCGGCAAAAAAAGGCACCATACTGACTAAACACACACTTTTTTCCAATACGAAAAAAACCCCTCATTTAATGATTAGGTGGCCACGAATGTCCTTAGTTGGGGGACGCCTTATCAATATACAACGTGTGTATACTCACCTGTTCGATGTAAAGAATAATCTTCCTTTAGTTATTGATCACGTTTAACAAAAAGAATTCGGTAAACCGGCTTAGTATAGAACAAATGGATCTGTGCGTATATATTGCCTTTTTTCCTTTAAATTTGACTATTTCAGAAATTCATGATCTCTCATATACAAACAGCGAAATCGATATCATAGGTACTGATGTGCTTAAGGAAAGGCATCCCTAGTAGCACACCTCATACCAAATATGTTAAGTTTATGTAACTTCAACTCAAAGTAAACGAAATTTGACCCTTACATAACAAAAATTGGATTCGTTTGCAGGAGTTTGCCAAACACAAACCCAATTGTAATCCAAAAAAATGTATTATTTTACATCATAAAGTATATTTTATTAATAAGTATCTAAAAAATCCAAAAGGCGTTCAAAAATATTTGTTGTAGTTAGTTTTATCCTGGGAAGTGGTCCACGAAAAAGTGAAGTGAGATATAAAAATTTCTAATAAAGATTTTCGAAAAGTAATGTGGAAAAAAATGGAATGATAATACACAAGTCTCCTCCAATATTATAAACTGAAGCTAAAACTACCTTCTGCAAATATAAATTATAAAGTGAAATCAAGAACTGTCTGAATTGAAAGTTGTTCCCACCTAAAATAAAAAATAAAATTAGTGATAGGATTAATGTTACTTAAAATGTCATTAATATTGATTAAATAACTAACTGTGGCAAACACATTGTGATGCTATGAGCAATGCCACCATTTATTTTTTATTTTTTTATTCTATAGAGGTACCCTAGAGCGGAATATATGCGCAAAATTTTTTTAATTACGATGATCATTTATTTTTTATGTAATTTCAAAGTTTGACTTTCAAAAAGGGCATTATAGGAAATCAAATCTATTTCCTTTACTGGAAAAATGCATTTTTTCTGTTTTCAAAAAATTCTGGTATTGCCCATTCATCACCTACCTAATGTGTTATTGATAATACAATAGTAGGATTCATTGGATAATAGTGTAGGATAATCATCATATATGTCACGTAACTGTAATAGTACTACTTCACAATCATCTCATAAGATTAGTCCAAAAAGCTATTTAAAAACCTATTACGTGTGCTTAAATTCCTTATTACTACACTATCCTGCAATAGGAACGAAGCAAACAAGTGATTGAGGGGAAAAACCGTATCACTATACACACGTTACGTCTGTTTGATAAAAACACATCGAGAATTCGTCAGAATGTATTAGATGGGAATGGACTGTGGTCGAGTTTCCACTTATAATCTTGCAGAAAATACTGACATATGGTCAAGCCGTCTCTATCGGACCGATTTCCCTGCTGGTTTTACCAGTGAAAAGTCATTGTTGTACTATCTATCTATAGGTAAACATTTCAGTGGAAGATGATCACAGAAAGAAGAAATAATTTAGGGAAACTAATTTATAGAGTGATTTTTTTCATTTGAAGCAAACATTCCCGCAATGTTAAAAAAAACTGTTCAACCTTTCACCAGTTTTGTAGTGAAGGTTAACCGCTTTCGGGTGAAAAGTTGAAATTATTTTTAACAGTGCGTACTATCTTGTCAATTTCATAAATAAAACTTAGTGAAATTAGTTATCATTGTAACAAAACTCGAGATTTTTAAAAAATAATTATCATAAGTCTCTCATAAAAATCACTAACAAGCCGAGAATTTTTTTATTTGCCATACATGTTACAAATTATTAAGCGTAGGAGTTATGCTTCTAAGGGAAAAACTATCGTTACAAATACTTTGTGGCTTTTTAAATAGAAGACTATTAAAAATGTTGGTGGAAATCAATCAAAGGAAGAAGAAATGTAAAGAAAAACGAATTAAGAGGAATTTTCATTTGAAGCAGATATTCACGAATCTTTCCAATGTTATAAATGTAATTTTGGGAAATTAATAATTATTGTTTCAAAACTCGAGAATTTTTTAAATCATTATCAAAAGTATCTCTGATAAAAAGAAAAAAAGCAATATTTTTTATTACAATTAATAACAGAGAAAACACTACAAATTGATAAGCGTAGGGGTTTTGCTTCTAGGGAAAAAACTAGTGTAATAAATATTTTGTTATTTCTTTCAAGTAAAAAGATATAACTTAGTTATAAATGCATATTTATAAAAGTATGCAACCACTGAACAACTTCTTCAGGGATGCAGTGTCCAGCGGCCGCATACTGGGTAACCTTTCTGTAATGGAGCAGTTTCGCAAATGCAGAACTACCCCATCTGCACCCTATAGGTTACCCAGAAACCAATGGACTTTTGAAACACCCTGTATAGAGACAATAAAATAAATTACAGCCAGCGTGGCTCTTTCTTTCACACTAACAATCCACACTAAAAAACAGACTTACTTGAAAGTATGCCGGTCTTGAAAGATTGACAGGGCACATCATAAATGGAGTTAAGCAGTTCAGAAAATTAATTGAATGTATAGACTCTGTGGTATAGACTCGAAGAATAAATATATTAATAAATAGTTGAATTAGAAATTAAAATAAGTTTATATTAGAATGAATTAAATCAATAGAATATTTAAATTGTAGAATAAAGAATAATATTTATGTTTATAGAATCTCCTGTCAATAATGTAAATAAAATTATCTTCAGTCCAGTTCTTAAAATTGCACGTTCTAAATTAATGTAATAAAAATGAATTGAATTTAATCTAATTAATTAAAAGTCACAGATTCTTCAGATAAACTTTTAATTTTACTGACTTAAAAGAGTTTATATAACTTTTAATTATATTAGCTATATCATAATTTATTATTATAGCATTTCTGTGGTTTAAATTAAAAGTTTAATTTAATTCTTTACTGTTTAATCAATAAAGTAAATTTATTATTCATATGTTGGCAACGTCTAGATTTGAGGTGCTTTCCAGCAACAATGCTTTATTATTATCATTATTTTTATTAGAAATAATTTTTGGAATGCTTCCATGTTTATGGATGGTCCCTCGTAACATATTTGTAGTGCCATTAAAAAAGAAATTTATACAGAAGAATAAGTTAGACACATTTATAGCATAGCATTATCTATAGTAGATAATCACTTGGTTTGGTAATTGTGTTTTAAATATGAATTTTACTCATCTCAAATTACTTTCTAACAGGTTTCAGGTCATCCGGTTTTTTCCTGCTTTTGATAATTTTACGGATAATATCTTAAATATCCCCTTTAATGCACAGATGGTTTATGGTTTCCAGCAACGGGGGAAAAGCCCGAGATAGCTGTCCTTTTTCGTAACTCAAGGTCTCCATCATATTTCGGCCCGAACGGTACCTAACAAAGGTCGACCTTCAACTCCACTGGCCGAAAGAGAAAGTTCACTTTTACGTTGTTTGTTTGCGGATGCTTTAACGGCTCGAAATACCCGGCCTTATAAGGAACAATGAGATTGGGGTAATTTCCCCCTCGAACTCGAAATGGTTTTAAGAAGGCTCCGGACACAGTTGGCAAAAATCATCTCATGACCCATTATGATCTTTATCAAGCGGAGGGGACTCAAGGAGAAGAGATCAAAGTAGAGGGAGAAGAGATGTAGTTGACTACTCCAGTTGCAAAGCGGTCGAAATACTCATCACTGACAAGCCTGGAGGAGGATCCAGGATTTGTTTTTTTTTTTTGGGGGGGGGGCTACGAATTTTCATAATCCAATTGAATCTTCTTGATGATCTTAATATGGAAAACATAATGAATTATCCTGCTCCAACTACTGAAAGGGAGGTCTGGGGGCCCTCCCTCACAAAGTTTTTGGAAATTTAAGTAAAAAAACACCACTTTTTCAACTCGTTTTGGTACGCCTCATCAGAATTTTGATATAGAGTTTATGATGGAAATTTTTCCTTTTTACAAACTTAATATAAAATGGAGTTGCAATGAAAGAGATACAAGTACCAAAGGGGGTCTGGGGGTCCTTCCCCAGAAAAGTTTTGAAAATTTTACCTTAAAATACTAACAGGGTTTTAACCCATTTTGGTGCATAAAATGCTATATTATATAGTGTAAAACTATTTATTTGGGGGTTAAAGCCTCCTAGCCCCCTGGATCTGCTAGTGCAGTTCCTGCCATCTCACCAAAAAGTAGTCTACTACATCGCCCCTCGAGTCCCCTTCTTTCTACCCTCCTCTTGATAAGGATATTTATGGGCCGCGCGACGTTTTTCTGTGAGTGTGGCCGGACCCTTAATAACCGGGATGTTTTCTGTTGACGATTCTCAGAGTTATATCTCCCGTTGAGTTGCATCGGTTTGAAGCGTAAATCTTGAGGGAAATGATAGTAGTTGACGTATTTTGTAGGCTATGAGGTATAATTTGTTTACTTTGATCCATGTTTTCTTAGAAATACCCACAGACCAACAATCAACACGAAACAACGGCTGAGGATTTGCGAAAAATTCTTTGTGGTGAGATAAATTTATTTGTTATGATGTCAGATATGAATATCCGTTGTCAAACACTTAATAAATCAGTTTAGCCCTCTCACAGATGCAGCTTGCAGTTTTAAAACCAAGGTTTAATATGCAGCACAAAAGTTCTGTTTATTATGAACTCAAATCCTCGAGCCCATCAGGTAAAGCATGAATCGTTTCAGAGAAATGAATATTCTAGTCTCATCAGAATCTGTGTCATTCACACACAGAGGCCCCAGGAAAGGGAAAGAAATTCCCTTTTCTCTATAGAAACCTCTAGGAAGTCCTAAAGAAATAAATGCAATTATTATTAATAAGATGAAAATTAATTAGGAATCCCAACGCAAAATTTGGATCTTTATATAGAACTTTTCCGGCCATTATAGACGGCGATTTTTTACATATTGTTCATATTGTAATTACACAATTATTACAATTGTGTATTGTAAATTGTATTTTCAAAAAATTCATACGATTTATAAGTTTTTACCCTATCCACATTATTTAATACTGAATATTACTTAAAAAGGGGTCTTCATCCGGTAAATGTTACAGAAAAGATTTGTAAATTTCCGTAAAAATAGTTTTTCACTGCACAAGGAAGTGGATGCCATAGTCCAACACCCGTATTGCCGTATTGCTTGGTGTTAAATCACACCAATATTTTTTTTACAGTGTAGTAAGTAATACACATAAATATTTGAGAACTTTTGAATTGCTCATAAAAGGGAAAAGAAAAAGAGGAGCTCGCGTGAAACGGGAAACGCGTGATGTATAATAACCAGAAACGGACACGAAATTAATACAAAATATGTGTTTCTTCTCGAAAGTAATAAAACCCGATGTTTTCATTCAACAACTCTGCACGTTTTCTTGGCCTTACCCTATAATTACGTTTCTCATATCGTGTCGTAAATGAAGGACACCACAACACTCCATTATAGAACAGTTCGAACTGATGAGGATTTTCATTTATTTGTTACTAGTACTGTGTGGAGAGTTTCGTGAATCTCCAGAAGGTCATTCGTGGGATTGTGTTACCTATATATTGCAACAAATAATGCACATTGTTCAATGATATAAAATAAAGATGCATTATTTGAGCTGGTTGGAATGAAAGTGAAACAAGTCTCTCCAATTTAGTTTCGAGTATATAAGACAGGCGCGGATCCAGCACGGCTCTAATGGGGGGGCTCTTTTCCAGACAAGATCCCCTTTGTGGTACCATTGGGGGTATGGAGGTCCTAACCCAGAAAAAATTTTAAATTTGACGTGTAAAAGTAGGATTTTAACTCATTTTTAGAAACGTTTTGAGTTTAAGAGGGCCCTTTTCAACACTATTACCTCCACTTTTTCATCCAAAATGTCAAAATATTGGGGATTTCCTACAAATTGTCACTGAAGATCCCTTTGTGGTACTAATTGGAGGTATTGGGGGTCCTCCCCCCAGAAAAATTTTGAAATTAAACCTGTAAAAGTAGGGATTTTACTCATTTATAGAACCTTTTTGGGTTCCCAAGGGGGACACTGTCCAGAGTGCCACCCCCTGGATCTGCGCCTGGAAAAAACACTTCTTATACTTATTATAAGAATTGCTTTTATAGCAAGGGATATGTGTTTCCCAAGGGGATATATATTTGAAAAAGGATAAGTCCAAAAAATAGCAAAAGGACTTTTTGTACTAAAAGCATCTCCAAGCTTCGCTCTATACATGGGTATGAGTAACTTTTGAAAATCCCAAAACACATTTTGTTTTCAGCGACGTGATGTCAGCCCGACACACAGTGGAGTATTTCACCCAAAATCCCGGTCAAAATTATTTTTCGAATTTTGTAATTATAAAAACCAAAAATTTGACTTAAAATATTTATTTCATGAGTATATACACTGATTTATCAGTATGTTTTAGAATTTAAACATCTTTTTATTAAATTAAAGTGCAAATCCATATATTTAGTATGTATGCTGGTAGGATATATCGTGTTCTGAAGAATATACAATTTATGAAAATGATTATCATAAAAATCCAATTTAGAAATTCAATTACTGATAATTAATTTCATAAAGCGTCAAGAATATTAACAGAAATAGGAAGCAATTAAATGTAGTAGAAAATAAATTTGTCCTTATTGTGTATATTTTTCTTTATTTTAAATACCATAAAGATAAACCATAATTCATCTGTCTAAAAGTTTAAACCAATTCAAGAACATATAAATAAAATGTTGAATATGTTACCGTCCTTTTGTTTTTAATTAATTATAAATGGATAAACATCGTTTGCAATATAAAAATAATAGCAGAAAAAGAAAATCAAAAGCGTAGTTAATATAAATAAAGTACTAATTAAAAACCATGCTCCCAGCGAATGTAGACGAGATACTCGCGAAGCCAGGTGCAAACTTTCATCATAACAATGGGGAAAATGCTAGCGTTTGATCAAGGTAAGTTTTTAAAAAAATTATTGTGAAAAAAACGCAGGTTTCCGCACCCTAAATTTAACTTAAAGTGTTCTCTAATAGTGTGAACTTTATCAGTAAACTTTGATTTGGGCGGTGCAAAGCGGTGAACCCTTTTAAAAACCTCTCTAAATATAAAAAATGCAGTTATAAAGGCAACAAATTGGCCGTTTCTTGATTTTAATAGCTTTTTATAAAAGGAAAAACATAACTATTTAAAATTTAAAAAATACTAGAAGAAAGCTCATGCTTTTCGTAATCAGACACTCTTTATTCCGTTTTAATTAGTTTATTTTTCCATTCTCAAAAAATTCTTGCGTAAACCTCTTAAAAAGCCAAAAATCAATGAAAAATTGCATTTAATATCAACGAAATCTCAACTTTAACTGAGGCTAGCAACAAAACTAAAAAACCAATGGCCAAAACAAATATACCGATGAATGCACAATTTATTTAGCTTTCAGAAAATGTAGTTTTTATTAATGTTCGTTAAACTTTTTGTTAAGCCTTTTTGGCACTCAAATACTCCACTGTGCGACAGATGGCTGAAACTTCGATATTCCATATTCCCCATGGGCAGCGTTAGAAATTGGGAAAAAAATCCACTGGTCCTGCGGACCAGTGCTTTACCAATCTTACTGGTCCGCAACAAAAATTACTGGTCCGACAAATTAAAAAGGACCAATTTAAATATTATTATAAAGTAACCATTGCACAGAATCCGAGTACCAAATAGTAATGCTAGAAATTAATTATTCAATTATAAGTTACCAGCTGTAAATATGAAATTTATATAAAGTAAGTACTAATAAAATAAATTTATGAGAAATAAGCAATAGCTCCAAAAAATCAATTACTTTAAAAATATCTTATTAATTAAATACCTTTCTTGATTAAATAATATTTAACTAACTGACATACAAATAAAATAATCTTCTTGGATTGGAAAAATTCTTCTTGGAAAAATTGGATACAATTGCACTAATTGGCAAAAATAAGAACTATTCTTGAACAAATCATATTGCTCACAAATTAATACATAACTTAGAATTAGTTTTACATTGTTAGTTGACAAACTGGTTGTAATCTGGTTTATTTAATGAAATTTATTTTTTTTGCCTTTCTCCCGATTCAAAGCAAAGAGAAATTGCAGTCTTAAACTGGAGGGTGGGATATTTTTTCACCACTGGTCCAGCGGACCAGTGATTTTCTGATTCCACTGGTCCGAGCCGTTTTTTGGTTGTCCCGGACCAGCAATCCAGTACAATTTCGAACGCTGCCCATGGGGAATATGAAACCAATGGGGACCATATTCCCCATGAGGAGAGGAGGGTATGCATACCCTCCTCTCCTCTAAGAAGTAAGTGAGATTATAAGCAATATTAATTTGGGTCCTTCTCCTGCACAACTATAAAAAACATAGACGGAATTTAGTAATTTTATTAGGTGCTTAAAAAACAGTTATAACATAAAATACACTTATTCACATTGTAAAGTTAACACCAGAGGTTGATCGTTTCAATTTCTAACTCACTAAAAATTTCTTACACATTTTAAAATACAATTATATTAAATTTCATTCATTACAGCATTACTTGTTGAAAGTTATTAAGATCATCATTTTTTTAAATAGTGATTTTACACAATAATCATTCAGTAGATATTATTAAACCTTAAAAACACTCCATATCTGCGCTCTACATTTCCACACAGCACCACATTCCATGTAAAACTTGAATCAAATTAATCGCCATTCCTACCTTAAACAATTCAAAGGCATCGAACAAATGAGATAATAAGAAACAAACGATTTGACACGGAACTGCATCGGAAGATTTGGAAAGTATAGCGCAAGTACTTATCAAATAAAACATAACGAAAAGTATCAAAGCGTTTTTAATTTTTAAGAATGTTTTCAAAAGTTCAAATTGTAGTTCATCCATTGTTTTTATTAACGAGGGTCAATGTTGCGGAACCTTTCTTTGAAATAGCTACAGTAAAATATTGGAATCCTCTTGATCTTGGATAAAGCACATTAGAATTCTCAGGTCTGGTTGATAGAGTTTGTATGATTCAAATTTCTTTATTTCTATAGGGAAAAAAGTATCAATGTCAATTAAAGAAGAAGTGATTTATTTTTCTCCTTTGAAAGGAAATGGAAGCGCAAGTTATCTATATATATATAATCCAAATACCAGAGATTCATTCATAACACTCATCACGAAATCTCCAAAACTGCCGGACCGATTGGCTTGAAATTTGACACAGACCTTCCTTTCAGCCATTAGACGCGCACTAAGAAACGATTTTAAAATCGAACGACTCCTTCCCTGCTTTTCGGCGCTTTTTCGACTCCGTTTTACCCATTGAAATAGCATTGTGCATTGTTGAAATGCATAAATTGCAGTGTTTACTTCTCTATCTTAAGGCGACGTCTTGCCTCACTTGAATGAATATAACTGATTAACATTTATACATATTTTATTATTTACAACAAAAGTTATGAAGAATAACAGTGTGAATATCTGTATTTAAATATTATAAAAGTTATCAGAAAACCGAAGTAAATTAAAATAATTAATTTACTTTCTTTAATATTTTAATTTCTCAGAAAAATATATATAAATAGCAAGAATTTAAAAGTTTCCGAGGAAACAGAGCTAAAATTTCATTGCTTCATAGCGGAATTGGTTTACTAGACTATAATCACTAGATTTTTATTATAACTAGCAATCTGTTTTTACTCTTTCAGAGAAGCTTTTAAAGAAGTTGGTTTTATTAAAAAGACAAGCTTACTTGATAACTTTTTATCGAGGTATTTTCGAAATTTATTTTATTTTGAAATTTATTTTTTGCGGAATTTTAAAAGGATAGCGGGAATACTTTAAGAAAATTCTGTTTAAGATTTTAAACACTGGATTTCAAATGACAGAGATGATTTCAAGTAGATTGTTTTTATCACATAGGAAAGATAAATGTTTAATAGACAAAAAATCGGGATGGAATGAGATATCACAGTTGGAACTGGGATGAGAAAAAGGCACCGGGAATACTGGGATGAAAATTATCAGGAACACCGGGTTATGAAAATTATCGGGAACACCGGGTTATGAAAATTATCGGGAAAACCGGGACATTAAAATTATCGGGAACACCGGGTTATGAAAAGGTACCGGGAAAACCGGGATATGAAAAGGTAGCGGGAACATCCGGATATGAAATGGTACACTTTAAAAGGTACATTTTAAACACTAGATTTAAAAAAAGAGATGATTTCAATATGATTGTTTTTATCCCATGGAAAGGATAAATATTTGATGGAATGAGATGTCACAGTTGGAACTGGGATGGGGAAAAGGAACCGGGAATACCGGGATGAAAATTATTGGAAACACCTGGATATGAAAATTATCGGGAACCGGGGGTATGTAAAGGTACCGGGAAACCTGGGACATGAAAAGGTACCGGGAACACCGGGATATGAAAAGGTAGGGGGAACATCCGGATATGAAAAGGTACCGGGAACACCCGGATATAAAAAGTTTCCGGGAAAACCGGGTTATGAAAACTATCGGGAACATGAAAATCGGAAATGAAACTATCGGGAATATGAAAAAGTACTGGGGACACCGGGGTTATTGGTGATTCGAAAAATCGGACATATAACTTGGGAGAACTTTAAAAAATGAATTAATACACTCCACCCGTGCAAGGCCGGGCAAATCAGCTAGTTTAAACATAAAAACAATATAAATGGCGGACAACTGCTAGAACTCAGACCTTCCTGGAAGAATTTCAAAATTTTGACTAAATATCGAATTTTTCATCAAAACTACTGAAATTGTATCACCATCTTCTTAATTTAATTTCTATTTTTTAATGTAATGAGTAGGGCTAGGATTTATATGTAATTACATATTTTTTCAGGAATCTGATATCAAAGTGTGCTCTCGAATTCTATACGTTTTAAAAGATTTTGAATCGATTAAGACCATGTTTATTTTACATATTTTCACATATTTCGGTTTATTTACATATTTTTACATATTCAACCTATAACTACATATTTTTATTACATATTTATCCATTTTCAAGTTTTTCAAAAATAAATCACACGTTTGACCGATTTTCAAATTTAAGTAACCCATAAAAGGAAATACACATTCAAATTGTAGTTAAAATTAGTGCACCCAATGTTGAATTTAACTTTTAAAAGGTTGTGAAGTTGGGATTGTCAGATGAAACGTGTCATGCGTGCCGAGAAGGGAAGTAGACACATGATTTTCGTTTTTTTCTCGCGACAAGACAGCAAAAAAAAAACATGAGCTGTCGCCGAATTGCGAAAACCACCATTCCCTTATGTGCTTGCGAAATATTTGAAGAACCCCTTTAAAAAATTACTTAACACTAGGGGGCTGCCGCCCCCTGCTCGCTATCGCTCGCCAACCCCCGCGCGAACTGCTTCGCAGTTCGCGTAGGATCGCTTCGCGATCCTGGCTCGCTTTGCTTAGTGAATGGGTTTAAATTATATGTGTACAGTTCCCCTAAAAAATTCAACTTAACATCTTTCATAGTGCAAGGCCGAAATAAGAGCATATACAGCACCAAACAAATAATATGGTATAAATGATTAAATCCTTAAAATTAAAATTTTTCACACGTTGCTAATAGTATGAAAATTTGTACCCCCTTATGTGAAGAATGAGCAAGTACAACACCATGTCCATGGAAGTTACATAATTTCTTAATATGACTGGATAACTTGACCAAAAACTATTACACTTTAACACCCTTAAACGTATTCCGTGTTACTTTTCCCCCCACTTGTTTGTAAGTATGCCAATTAACCATACTTACAAACTTTTTTCAAAATCTTCTACTGGTGACTAACTTCATGGTTCATTTTCATTTTTTCATGGTTCATTTCGGTTTTTTTTTTTAAATTTGGACGGTTCACCGGGCTAATTAACTTTTAGATTTAGATTCAGTTATTCGGAATACACAAAAATCATACGTGATCCGGGTCCACAAAAATTTTTCTATTGCTGTGACTGCAGTTTTTTGCAATTTTTGGCCTTTCTTTGAGGTTTTTTGCATTTTACTCAAAACTGGAGGGTGACCGGGCCAAACGGATTTGAAATTCAGATTCAGCGGGTCGATTTCCATGTGGGTAGGTAGGTCTGGTCCCAAGTTCATTCCACTTTTTATTTTTTGTGTGCCAGTGTAATGGTTACCATTTGTACAACACCAAAACTGCGTTCCACTATTCTGTATATAAAGTTTTTTACCCAGTTGAATCACAGAAAACATTTTCCATTACTCTATATATTTTTATTGCAGTGACCTGTGTTTTTTGAAGTATAAGCAATTTTAGGCCACAATGTTAGTGATTCATGCTTGCAAAAGTGGGAAAATTTTTAATTCTGCTAATACTTAACCTTGGCTTATACCTTTAATGCGATACCAATGCGTGTTGCCGACGTACCTCGATCGCCATAAAAATTAACGTGCTATTTCAACGCCTAAAAATATTCCATCCGGACAACTTTTTCAACTAAAAACATTAAAATGGAAACGTCTTATAGCTAATTCTCCACAATGGTGCTCCGTGAACAATGAAATTTCAGGAATGTTGGGTGCCACACGACGCCGCAATCCATCAGACTCGGTCCGATTAATTCTGCGAATACTCGCTTGCTCGGGAGTTTCATTACTTATCGAGATTCTTCTACGTTTGTTATTACGAAAATAAATTGCTGCTATACAAAAATCCATGACACAACTATAGAGTTGAAAGGTGCCGTGAATCGGAAGACGCGGAAAACATAAACACGAATTCGCAAAGTGTAAACAAACCGATCGTTGCCAACGGCGGGTAAGTAATAAGGGCCTTTTTTCCTGCCACGCTAAGCGTAATATACAGGGTGATTCTAAATTACGTGGACAAACTTCGCATGGAGGTAGAGGGGACCTAGACAAGCATATTTCGCATAGGAATGGGGGGGGCGCATCCTTACCGTTTAAGAGCTAGGACCTAATGTAGTGCAAGCGCGTTTCAAGAGGCCGTTTTTAGAAGGCCTGTGTGACGAAACAAAACATAATAAAATGAAAAACATTATTGCATGAGGTACAGGAGTATTCGTACAACTTAAATCCTCAATGTGATAGAAATTGGACCACTTGCTAAACCGTGGGGTTAGTATTAAAACATGCAATATTAATCTCTCAGTCAAACAATGGAGTTCCCTTAATGGTATTTAGAAAAATGATGATCAGGAAAGGAATTTTCAATGATCAAACAGTTTCAATGATCAATGTTACGATCATTGAAAATTCCTTCCCCAAACGTCATTTTTCTAAATACCATTAAGTGATGTCCATTCTTTGACTAAAAGATTAATATTGCACTTTTGAAACTCACTCCACGGTTTAGAAAGTGGTTCAAATTGTATCAAATTCATGGTGTAAGTAGTAGGAATACTTCCTTACCTTATGCAATAATGTTTTTCATTTTATTATGTTTTGTTTAGTCACACGGAACTCCTAAAAACGGCCTCTTGAAACGCGCTCGCACTACATTAGGTCCTAGCTCTTAAACGGTAAGGATGCGCCCCCCATTCCTATGCGAAATATGCTTGTCTAGGTCCCCTCTACCCCCATGTGAAGTTTGTCCACGTAATTTAGAATCACCCTGTATACAGGGTGTTTCAAAATTGCGTTGCACGGCTTTTATACAGAACCAACGCTCCCTAGGGTCGTGGAAGTAAGGTCTATCCCTGGGTAAGTGACCCTAGAGAATCCATTGAAATGACTTACAGTGCCCCTAGCGGCGAAATTAAAAAGTTAAAAAAAATAATTTAAAAATTAAAGGAGATAGAGCAAAAACCACAGTGAGAGTATTGTTGCCAACGTCAAGAAGAACTCATTGAAAAAAATTTGATCAAAATATCTTGAATATTCGCAGAGATATTAGCATGTGAAAATAGCACTTTTTCGGGGGTCAAAAAGTAAAAAATTCGCATATTTTCAAATTTTTTTGATTTTTTGTTTAAATTTTGTGTTCTTTCAACTAAAAAACCACAAAACTACACATTTTCACTGAAAAATTTGTAAATATGCGAACTTTTTACTTTTTGACCCCCGAAAAAGTGCTATTTTCTCATGCTAATATCTCCGCGAATATTCAAGATATTTTGATCAAATTTTTTTCAATGAGTTTTTCTTGACGTTGGCAACAATACTCTCACTGAGGTTTTTGCTCTATCTCCTTTAGTTTTTAAATTAATTTTTTTAACTTTTTAATTTCGCCGCTAGGGGCGCTGTAAGTCCTCTCAATGGATTCTCCAGGGTCACTTACCTAGGGGTAGACCTTACTTCCGTGACCCTAGGAGGGGCTGGATCCGAATAAAACCCGTGCAACGCAATTTTGAAACACCCTGTATATATAGATTGTATACAATCCCAGCAAAGGCTTGTATTTGTATAAATTTTCAAGACCATGCAGAACATCTAGACATCCAGTAAACCTGCTTATGCCTATATCTATCAGGAATTTTTTGTATTTTAACTGGTAAGCTTTAATTGAATCACTTAATTCTGAAACGTGTCAAACGCCACTTTTTTTAAAAAGTGAGTTATTGGTGTCTTGGGATTCTGTAGGGGTAAACGCGCGCACATTGTAAGAATTGAAGGGCTTGGGAGATGAAGGGGTTATGTTACAAAATCCTAGTTTCGAGTAATTTAGGTTCAAAGTTTTCATGTTGCAACTTTTTCGTTTTTTGGTTTTGTCGTTAAGTGAGAGTATGAAATTAGTCTAATGACATCTATTTTTTAGTGTACCAAGTTTTATTTACTTACCTGTATCTATACGATGTATTTTTATATATTTTGTGTACATAACCCCTTCATCCACAAACTTTTTTAAATCTGTAAATTATCTAACGAATGAATGAAGCAAGATGTAAATAAAAACATTCGAAACATTTTCTAAAAACCTTGACATCTTCACTAGTTTTGTTGGGTCTCACATTATGTCTACTCATTTTATCAGGTTGAGGAGCACTTGTGCCAGATTTCAGTTTATTTTGTATGATTTCAATTTTTTCAGACATAAGTTTACCAAAGCAACTCTAGTTCGACCATGTAGTTATGATTTACAGCAGTGGTCCCCAACCTTTTTACCACCACGGACCGGTCAACGTTTGATAATTTAACCGCGGCCCGCTGGGAGGGGGCGTTGATTGTTAACATGCTAGATTAGTTTGATTTATTAATTTTAATTTGATTGTACTTAAACATGCTTTCAAAATAAAAAACATATACACAAAAAAATAAATATAAAGTTCATTTCAAACATTAATTTGGAGTGTACAACTTAGGAATATAAATTCACTTTCAGTGAAATGGTCGGCCCGTGGCCCGGTACCAATTTATCCACGGACCGGCACCGGTCCGCGGACCGGGGGTTGGAGACCACTGATTTACAGGACCATGTAATTACTTGTATGAAGTTAAGTTATGATTTACAGAAGTTGAGGGCACAAAGCCCTTTCATCATCTATGACTTTAGCATAAAAATGTTACATAGCCCCTTCATCTTCTATGGATTTAGCATGAAAATGTTAGATAGCCCCTTCATCCTCTATGACTTTAGCATGAAAATGTTACATAGCCCCTTCATCTTTTTCATATTTTTGTTTCTAGCTGTTTTGAAATATTCAGATTTTGCTACGTAAAACTTCTGCGCCTAACTATTTCATCCATTGAATTAGATCGTATTTTCAAAAAATGTCACATAACCCCTTCATCCACCAAACCCTTCAATTATTATAAAAATAACGTGATTTTAGAATCGTTTTCCAGCATGTTAAATTTCAGCTTTAGTGCAGAAAGATGTCAAACGACGTGGGGAATTAGATTAAACGACGTTTTAATGGGTTTTTAAAAACTTAAACTAGGTTTTCAAAAATTAAATGGTGTGTTTTCAATTTCAATGAGTTTTTTTCAAAGTTAATTAGGTTGTGTCATAATTCAGTGGGTTTTTTTTCATTATTGAATGTTTTTTTTTTCAAAATTTAGGACGCTTCAAGTTCAAACTAGTTATAAAAAATTAAGGAGGATTTTGTTTTAAATTTTAGTTTGTTTTTTCAAAGTTAAATAAATGTTACATCATAAGAAAAAAAATTCGAAAACATATTGAATCATGAGTTGGAAGAAGGAAATAAGTCCAAAAACCAAGTTTTGAGAAAATCGAAAAAAAAAAACTGTGTATAGGGATTTTCTTTGCATAACCACCAAAATTTTACGGGAAGTTCAAAACCCTATTTAGAAAACAGAGCAATCATCAAAACAAATATAAGTATATTCAAAAATATTTTATAGTCAAAATAAGTTGATGGACTTATTCCCTTCTTCCACCTTATGAAATTTTTCTGACGAAAAAATCTTTATAAAACCTTTAAATTCATATTTAAATTATATTTCTCCTTAGTTTACACCACAAAAGGGTGAAACAAAAAGAATAAGACAAATAAAATTCAAAATTATAGTGAAACTTAGTAATTAAAGCAGTATCAATGGAGTGCGTGAATATGAATGGAGTCAAACATTCCCTGCATAAAAAAAGTTTGAAAAAAAAATTTAAATTAATAGAAACTTTTGTTTTAACTTAGTTTACAGCACAGAGAATATGAAAAGAAAGACAAATATTAACTTTGATTCCAAATTAACTTAAAAAATACAATGAATGGGCATCGATTTCACAACTTCAAGGGGCGATATCTCCCTATAGGAGATGGTTATTTTCCCCCTCTTTTCACCCATGTGTAGGGCAAAGCTTGGAGATTGTTTTGAGCACAAAAAGTCAATTTGTCATTTTTTGGACATATTCCCTTCTTCAAACTGACGATTCGATTACTCCAAAGCTTATTTTTACATTCTATTCCTAGCATTGATAAACACTTTAAAATAAAAATAAATTTTGAAAAAACCCACTTAACTATGGAAAAACTGACATTATTTTGAGAGAAAACATTTATAGAAAGAACTCACAAAAATTTGAAAAAAAACCCCACTTACTTTATAAGAAAAAAAACATTTAATTTTTTTTAAAGTTTTATAAGGGTTTTTTCATGGTTTTATTGAAAAAACCCGAAACAACCCAACCACCTTATTTTAAAAAAAACTCCGGGTTTTTGACAACCCAGTGAGAAAAAAAAAAAAATTTTTTTTAGAAGATGTTGAAGATGAGAAATTAATAGATCATTTATAAAGTACTCACTACCAGAATAAGTAGATGGAGAAAGTTGTAGCAAATCGTATATTCTTTTGACCTACACCCACTCTCCAGGTCCGTAGCTACGGGGTGGCCAGGGGGGGCTGAGCCAGGGGGGGGCCCCCTGGCATCTTCATTTGCCCCCCCCTAGAAAAATTTTTCACAAATTCTATCCACAAGCACAGCCATGGGGCCAGGGAGGGGCAGCTGCCCCTTCTTCTTTATTTCCTTCTAGCTAAGTTAAAACCCAGTTTTTTAGGGTCAAATTTTCAAAATTTTTCTGGGGGAGGGCCCCCAACCCCCCATTTGTATTTAAATCTTTATTATTCACAATTTTTTTGGAAGTAACAAGTTTATCAAAATCTAAATTCTACTTAAAAATTTATATCCGAATGTCGATCTAAAAGTATCAAAAGCAGTTTAAAACCATGTTTTTAGGGTCAAGTTTCCAAACATTTTCCGGGGGAGGACTCCCAGACCCCCCTTTGATACTTGTATCCCCATTATTACAAAATAACTTTTTCATATATTAATATAAGAACTGATCACACGAATTAATAAAGTTCTCTTAGACGAAAATTTAACCCAAAAATGTGTAACAAACTACATTAAATCTTTTATATACGCATGGGAGTAGCTAACAAATATTTTTAGGCCCTTACCGAAAAATACTTCTATATACCCTAGCTATGACTGAAGGGGGAGGTTAGGTTGACACCCTTTATAAAATTATGTCTATGTTTATGTTAAAAAGACCAGGAATCGTTTTGAGATAAACCGTATTTAGTAATATCGTCTGTTATTTCAGTCCGGTCGAAAGAAGAGAATGTAAAAAATATGTTTGTTCCTGATGTACTCTGTCGGTCCAGTAGAATTACACCACAATCACAGTGTCACAATGTGTATCAAATGAGGCAGGCAATCACCACTAGAATAATGTTTATATGGGTTATTGCTCATCAAACTTAAAACTATCGAGCGTAATAAATGGTATAATATAGAAAAGGTGAGAGGTGGAAAGGATAATTTCAGACTTACGACTGCCTACGTTGGGAGAAGTTTAAAAAAACATTATATTATGTAACTTGTTAACATATTTTTTCTTAACCAATGTAGTTTAAATAACTAATATAAGTAAAAATTACCCTAATTTTATGAAACATATTTTAAAAAATAGCAATTTATACTAAAATTTGGCGGAAATTTACAATTATGCCAACACCTCTATAGGTAAATATATAAAAGTTTTTTTTTTTTTTTGAAAATTCCTGATATCACATGTTCCTTAGATAAATACCTGTGCATTGAACTACCAGCTAAGCTAAATTTTGAAATATCAATATTTTTTTAAGTTGGTTTTGGCGATTGTGTTTAAAAAATATAAAAAAAGGTTCATTTTACAATAAATAGCATAGCTCCTTTAATTTTCAAAATTTTAAGCTAATAATAGTTCAATGCAGAACTACAATAACAGAGAGATTACTAAATCCAGGTTTTGCAAATTCTTCCGGAAAGGAATCTCCGATTCCCATCCCCCTAAATATTCTCTTTCTGACGACGCCCATTATTTAAAGCCTTATCAATATTTTGTTTTAATGTTTTACAAGTAATTTGATAATTCAAATTAAACAATGTTGCTGTGATAGTGACGGCAATAAGCAATCGGTTCATTTTTTTTAATTTAAAAATTGAACACAACTTTTTTTAAAGAAGGAACGTATACTCAAATTGCATGAAATATGAGTATGCATGTATATTTTTTCGTATTACCTCGATAAAATTTTCAAAAATATTTGGATCCCACGAAAAGACAACTTGCCGACACCTGTCGTACATCATTCTTTTTCTTTCACGACCAGTGTGTTAAAAGTTAATGTTAAGTGTTGTTAAAACTATCAAAATTACAATGAGAAAATATATAAGTATCATGTTACCATGCAAAATTTTCCAAAGCAAACAAATCAACAAAACAAAACATGTTGTTACATCATTTTATTACTTGAAACTCATTTGAGGACATCAAATAAAGCATAATTTTACATGACAATCGAAATTACAGGGTGTTAATTTGAAATTACATTTATAACAGTATAATTTTAACAATTATTTACCTAAAAATTTTTAAAACAGATTTTACACATAAAAATTTGTTGAACACAGGAGAAATACCTTATCTTAAAAATACTTTAAACAGTTTTCACTTAAAAATCTATATAGGTAATACTTTGCAACACTTCATAACGCATCCAAGCTGAAATAATTTTACTAATTTGCCAAGAGTTTCCCACTCTAAAGCGTCAAACAAAGTAGATACTAATGAACACAAAATTTGACACAAAAATGTATCATCCCACTCACGGGGTTTATTGGACAGTTCGGAATTGATCAAGAGGAAAACCATCGTGAAAAACATAATCAAATTTTTTAGTACTGCGTATCCCAACGCACTTGCCATTTTCAAAATATTTGTTTGAGAGATTCTCTGGTAAAATACACAAAAAAAAACCGTCAATGTAAAGAGAGTTATAACAGAATATTTGGACCATCAAAGCTATCAACAATATACCGCTTTGATTTGGACTCTCTCGGAATCTTCTGTAATAATCCTTTGGCGTTTCACTTTTGATTGATGAATTTCATATGATATCTCTACGAGAAGGGAAAAATAGTTTAATAAAACCTTATAAAAATCATTTACAATGGGCAATACCAGCATTTTTTGAAAACAGAAAAAAATGCCTATAAAAACATAATAAAACAGAAAAAAAATGGCAATTTTTCCAATAAAGCAAATATATCTAAATCCAAAAATCGACATAAAAAGTTTCAAAAAAAATTTGTTAATTAAATATTTAAAAATAAAAATCGACAGAGGCCCTTTGTCTTTGTTTAGGATTGAAATAGTAACGTCACAACTGATTCGGCCTTACTTTTTAAAGTGGAACTCAACGATGACTTTGAATTGTTTAAAAAAACATTTAACATGGTTTAAAATCAATGTATTGGATGTCAATACGTCACATTTTGAAATTTGACGTTCTCGCGTTCTTTTTTTAAAGTCAAAATTTGAAATTAAATTTAAAACTAAATAATTTTCGTATACTTAAAAAATTTGTGAGCGTATATTCCTCTCTTCGTGCAAATATTACGTAAGCACCTAAGGGGGGAGGGGGGGGTTTGCTCTTTGCTTATTTTTGCTGACAAGGGGGGAGGAGGATTTGAGTGATGCTTACGAAAGATGGTGCATTTTCGAAAATCTCTTGTTTCTTGCATAAATAATTTCAAAATTCCACCAAAAATAAATGTAACGAAAAATTGAACTAGGAAATCTGACGTAAGCACTTTTTTCTGGAGATGGACCACCCTAACATTTTGAAATTGTTACCCCGAAAAGTAGTATTTCGACTCATTTTTGAACCCTTAGGGTTACACCCAATAAGTACAGCTCCTTGTACGAGTCACCTAATTTTCAAGGAAAAAAACAGTACTTTACTGCAAGGGATGTCAAAATTTCGGGGGGCGGTCCGGCAGTTGCTTACGTAATTATGGGGGGGGGTTGAGGTATGCTTATCTTTGCTGACAAGGGGGGAGGGGGGGTTAAAAATGACCAAAAAAGTGCTTACGTAATATTTGAACGGCCCCTATCGAATAAAAAAGTAAAAAATAAATGCGGGAATTGCCCATTGTGCATACACGCTATAGGTACTATTGTTATGTTAGTATTATTTAGAAGTGAAGGTTCAGAAGGCCTTAAGTCTCTACAAGAATAGGTAATAAAGGCAGTAGGTATCTACCTGAGTAAGGGTCGTGCCACACAAGCGTCTTGAAGAAGCCAAAGCCATAAAAAGTCGTTAAGATTCTTGTCAAGATAGGGGAGAAAGCATGGAGTTAAGCCTCAAGTCCCCTATCTTGACAAAAACCTTAACGCCTTTTTGAAGATTTTTTTATGACTATAGCTTCTTCAAGACGCTAGTGTGGCAGCAACCTAACACCAGTTCGGAGGGATATAAATTAACTTAAACCCTTAAAAATGCAACAAAATTCAGCATGTTTCGTTTAATTTCAATGAATGCTGTCAAAATTTAGACTAGGGAAAGAAAAAAAAACTTCAAAACAATTTTTGAACTCTCTTTAATAAGGATGCAAGAATCAACCCTAAAAAAACTGATTATAAAATCACTATCAAGCCTCCTAAGTTTCATCATTCTTACTGCATTTTTTTCTGTTTTATTTTTTTAATCAAAAATTACCATTTAAGGGGTCATGGTCTGATGCACATTTTTGAAACAATTTTATTCATTGGTTTAAATTTTTGTAACTTATCTCTAAAATATAAACCATCAAATTCGCAGTATTAATCGACACGCAAACGTTTTTATTATTTTTTGTATAAATAAATGCTAAATCTCAAAGTATGAATTTTTAATTTTCACCTAATCAAACAGAACAATATTATTTTTAATTTTGATGATTCACCATTATAGGAAATAATTTTCATGTAACAAAAAATAGGTGACATGTTCTTTTATAATTCCCATGTAATTTGTATAATAGCTCATATTTTAAAAAGTTAACTACTCAATTTGCTAAATAAAGTAAAATGGTGATTAAAAATATGTGTTTTAAATTTTAAATTCCTCAATCTTGAATCGAATGATAATAAGAATTTAAAGATGAGAAATGATGGGATCCTTTTTCTAACTGACGATTCAATGGGTTTTCTTACTGTAATTTAAAAAAAAAGGTACCTGATCCAAGGGGGGGGGCAAAAGGCCTGTTGCCCCCCTCTGGATCCACCACTGAAGGAGATGTTCTCTTTGAATGTAACCCATAAGGTGAAGCTGAAACACTACTTTTAGAGGTATAGTTATTATAGCAGAGTTATTTCATCGGAATAACCACTTGGAGGAGAAATAACTGTTCCCAGTTATGAAACGCACTGAATAACTGATTATTTTGCCATTTTGAAAGGGTTAAGAGCGTTAAGTTTTGTGGACAGCTGTTTAAAATGAAAATATTCCTTTAATAATTACACCCTTTAAAAAAAAGAAAGAAAAGAAATAAATAATATCGGACAGAATAACAGTATACGGGTCGGGGGTGGGATAATCTGGAAATTCCTGATGTAAAATACTCTACTCACCTCTGAGATGCCGTTTCAACTCACGTTTTCTGCTCTTCTCTGCATTTACATTCCCGAACCGAAACTAGTAGGGATGGGCTCGAATTACCTGCATGGTGTCTGGATTAAAAAGAGTGTGTGTTACCTGAGCTGTCTGTTTTGTCTGTTTTGAGCTGTCAGTCATTAAATCACAATACGTTTGAAATCCGGCACACTATCGCATTTAAAGATGTTCGTATATCTGTAACAATGTTACTCGAGGATTTTTCAATAAGGCGCGGATCCAGCAAGGCTCCAAGGGAGGCACTTTTCCGGACAAGATCTCCTTGTCGTATCATTGGGGTATGGAGGTTCTCCCCCAGAAAGAAATTTCGGAATTTGACCTGTAAAAGTAGTAAACCTGTAAAAGTTTAAATCGTTTTGAGAACCTTTTTAGGTCCAAGGGGGCCCTTTTCCTAACAATTACCTTAACTTTTTAACCCAAAATGTCAAAATATTGGGGATTTCCCACAAAGTTTTACCCAAGATCCCTTTGTGGTACCAATGAGGGGTATGGGGGTCCTCCCCCAGAAAAATTTTGAAATTTGACCTGTAAAAGTAGGGGTTTTTTTAACTTTTTTGGGTCCCCAAGGGGGGGCACTGTCCCCCTTGAATCCGCGCCTGGATCACGGGCGTCGTTCCTGGCGGGGACATGTCTCCCCCAAATTATTAGGAAGAAAAACTTTATATTTAGCTTTTAAAGAAAGACCGAAAGTTTTCTGGTGTATTCTGAATTTTTTTGAAATTTTTCCGGATGTGTTTTTTCAACCTTTAATCATAAAGGATGGCGCCAATTTACCAATGGCACCTAATATAGAAGAGGCGCATATAAGAGGGGGACGAACTCCCCATGATTTAGAACACTTTTTCTTGTAGAATAGGTTGAAGCTAGTGCTGAGTTTGGAGGATATTATTTTGACAAAAAAATGTTGTTTCGAGCAACAAAAAAAGAACGTAATAATAAGTCGAGCCCAGAAAGAAATCCAGCTACAGCACTGATTGAAGCAATCCATCTTTTAGTTATAGAATAAAAATTCCATTACATATAATTTGTTTTCGATTTTCTCAAATTTCGTTTAAAGGACTTTTTTTTCAAATTGGCATTTTAAATTATTCCTTTCAATTTTCAAGGGTTTTTAAAACACCTCTTCCAATGTTCCTTTTCACCTTTTCAGTGATGCTTATACCCCGTTCGCACTGGCCTTTATTTTTGCCTCCATTTTCGTTAGCACTTTGTTGTCATGGAAACCCACTAATCTATTTACTAGTCAATTAATAATCTTTTATGTATTTTTACTTGTATTTTTGGTGATTTTATTCATTAGTTTTAAGTTGTATTGAGAAATTATATTTTTAATTATTTTACAAATCATGCTGTTATTGTTTACACATAGTAAAGTGCTTATTTTCGCCCCTTGTCAGTGCAAACGCCGTTTTCAAAAGAGGGGGCGATTTTGCCTGTTTCCATGACAACAAAGTGCTAACGAGAATAAAGGGTCTTTTTCTGCCAGTGCGAACGGGGTATTACCCTTTTTCTTTGTGAGAGCGCGCCTTCTACTTTTAAAGTGTCAGATAGCTAATTTCTTTATAATAATAATAAACGCATACTTCCAACTCAATACAAAAAGTTTGAATCATATGTTAGCAGGTGAAATGTGAAATCGCACTTCTTAAAAAAACAGTGAATTAACTTCCTTTTTGAGTCAATGTTTTCTCGCCGATTGACGTCAACAGCATCTCGTTAATTACCCTCGATGAATTAAACGAAAAAGCAGTGACCGAGCTATGATTTTGAGGCCGAACCATCAGGTTTGACCTTAGAAGGAAAACAATAATCGTCATTCAGTGCCTTCACTGCACACCTTTTGACCATGACTGAGGGGGGAGAAGGGGGAATTGCTAGTTGTAGTACACCTGTTTCAATTATGTTTGTGTTGACACTGCATTAATGTGTTTGTGTTTAATCTCAAGTACATTTTTTGTTGCATTTTTTAAGAGAGGATTACTGTTGTTAATGAAAGATTTTTATGAATACTATTTTCACATGAGATGTTACATGAATGGGGAGTTGAGTTTTGAGATTTGATATACCCAGGGCTCGATTTGAGCCGGAACGGCGTTCCGGAACTTCTTTTTCGGAAAAAAAAGTTAATATTCTGTTATCTTCATATTTTTTGTACATAAGCTTTTAGAATTTCCCCTTTGTTTTAAAACGTCTAATAAAATTACAATTCAGACTAAATTAAATTCTACCATTTTATTAAACTTAAAATTCTACCATTATAGAACTGTGCATTCTATTCCTTAAATTTGACGAAATATACAACACTAATGGTTCATTGATGATAAGCCGTCCCACCTCCTATACAAGAGGCACCCTGTTGAAAAAAAATACAACTCACTGTACAAAAAAGGTGTTTAAAAATGTATAAAAAGTTCATCTTCTTATCAATAATGAAGTTAGAACACTCTTCCTAATCTGGCACAACACATTTGAGTTTATTTTGTAAATTTAAATTTGAAAATACTTAAATGCTTAAATTTTTGTATGAAAAAGTATTCGCTTTTTAGTTATTAGACCAATAATTTTACCGTTCCGGTACCTCTTTTTTTTAGAAATCGAGGCCTGGATATACCTATATGGTTTAATTTGTTTTGGTATTCTGAAAAAAAAAGCAAAAACACATTTCTTCTAACGACACTCTTAAAACGACAGTCTCAAAACTGAGTAAAAATTACTCACACTGGCTCCGAATCAAATTTACTCAAATTTGAATACATGAATATACTCATTTCTGAAAATGTGCATACTCAAAAATGAAACATCATGAGCTTATTCTTGCAAGATATTCATGTTTTCAAATTTGAGTAAATTTTATTCGGAGTCACAGTTTGAGTAATTTTTACTCAGTTTTGAGACTGTCGTTTTAAGAGTGGACAATCTTCGCGCGCTTTCTTGTTTACAAAACTGAACACTATTCTTTTTTTTGTTCGTTCGGGGTCCTTCGAGAACCTTCAAAAGTGGGAGGGGGACCATTGTTACACACCCTACGTGCAATCGCGTTCCTTTGTAAATCCAGAAGGGTTGAAGTTGTTGTGTGACTCCTTTGAATCATGCTCTCCTTTTAGAAACACCTTATCAACAGTCTCTAAAATGCGAACAAATTTATCACACCTGAGTCAAGCAGTGACATATATGTGGGTTTACGGATGTTTCAAAAGTGGTGTTCCATTAAATTTAAAATTGATAAAGTTGAATAGACTTTTTTTCTAAACTTTTGTTTCTTCAGGGGTTTATGTTGTAAATTGTTGTCTCTTTTTCGTCTGTGGGAAAGGATGAAAAGATAACCCTTTATTCTCTACAAATATGATATGCCAAGGGCGAATCCAGGGGGGGGGGCTATAGGGCAACAGCACCCCCTAAAAATAACAAAAATCTTTAAAGTTTGGTACAAAATTTTAAGCAGTTAGAATTTTTCCCACTTAATAAAATATATATAGGAGAAGCTAAACAGATCCTTTTAAATCAAGAAAGTCATGGTAATATACACGTTTTAGGTACAGTCAGATAAAAATCCTGGATTCGATACTGTAATATGATCTCCGAATAAAACTCCCGTTAGACTCGGGAAGGCCCCTTATTTTACTGCTTTTGTATTTTATATGATGTAATCAGTGGCGTATATAGAAATTTATTTCGGGAGCGTCCCAAAATTATTTATCACCCCCTCCCAAGCAAATTTATTACGTCCAATGTAACTTTTTATATATTTTTTGTTAAAATTACATGTGAAAGAACATATTCGTAATATCCAACGTAACTTTTTATACATTTTTTTGGAAATTTGACCCTAAGAACAGGATTTTTACTTTGTTTTGTTTTGGTACGGATATACGAAAAAACCGTTCAATGCAAAAACCGTTCAACAAAATACAAACAAATTTTTTACATGTGTAAAGCTATGAATTTTTTTGTTTTTTGAACGGTTTTCGTCTGAACGGTTTTTGTTTTGAACGGTTTTTTCGCGACACCTTTTGGTACACCTAGTCCTAATTTTGGACATAAATTTTTAAGTAGGATTAGGATTTTGATGAACTTATAATAAAAATATTTGGAAAAATAAAATCACAATCAAAAAGGGGGGTTTGGGTGTTCTCCCCCAGAAAATTTTTGGAAATTTGTCCCTAAAAAAACAGGGTTTTAGGCCTTATTTTGGTATACCAAGTCGAGGGGGGGCAGGGCCCCCTCGCCCTCCCCTTATATACGCCACTGGATGTAATAAAGGTTTGTGGAATGTGTATTATATTTTGTGCCACATGCTTAGATACTTATTTCCTGCAACATTCTTGGCACTTGGTTGAAAAATAATCTGGTGATAGCAATTACACCTGAAACAATGGGGAAAAATCCCTCTTTATATCAGTAACTTTTCGAGACCATCTTCACAACACATAAAAAGGCGAATTAGCCCGTTTCATTTTGATTCATACACACGACCAACACGCCGGACATTTCTATAATCTTAAAATAAAAAAATCAATAAATCTTCATTTTTAATTCCCCTGCAGAGAAACAATGCCAACTGGGAATCGCACCAACTCCTTTTATCACGTTTTTATCGTACTCTCACAGCCGGCCGCCGAGAAATCGCTTTCATTCACCATTCCCTTCGACGATTGTTTACAAATTTACGGTCACTCGCGATTCAGGGATATATTATAAACAAATATTTCGATTCGATTCCGGAATCGATTCCAACCTTGTATCGATTCTTTTGGACCAGTGTCGAAGAAAAAAGTAGAATAGAAAAATTTGGAATAGAAATTATTTGTGTTTGTCCTTTCGATTTTTGGAATCTTTTAACTATAAGTGAAAATAAATATTAATTATTAAATTAATAAGATTTCTTGAAAATCGTGAATTAAGTGGTTTCAATTTTCATATTTTTTAGTTTATCTATGGCCATTTTCTCTACACATTTTTCTAATTCTTTGGAATTCGACGATAACTGTTTATCTATTACAATCACAAATAAATAAAAAATAAATAAATAATAAATGAATTATATTATTAAATTATAAATTCATATTGACCACAAAGGGACAAGCGCAGGTGCCCTCCCAAGTGGTACACAAATTGACGTTAATTTATAATAACACAAATGTTAAGGAAAAGTAAAACAGGAACAGAACAAATACATACAGAGATCACATAAAAATAAATACCCTCATATTTAGGAAAACTAAAATTATAAAAATAATCAAACAAATTATAAAATAGTATTAATAATAGATAGAATAAGAATTAATAGATAATCAGTAATTATTATTAATTTAACTAAGTAATCATCTAATTTTTGATGAATTATAAAAATAGTACTAATATAATCAAATAATTATAAAAATAATAACTCTCTGTATTTATGATTAGAAAATTAGGTACGATTCTTAAGGATTCGATTCTTTAGGGCAGGGGTCGGTTTGTCGGCAACCTATTGAAATTGACCTACAAAATTTCCAAGTTTTTAAGGATCCACTAAAAATGTTCGTTTCAATATTATAGTATTTGCTTATGCATATTTAATTTTTGATTTAAAATAAATGGCTTTAAATACGGAATAATCTTTTATTCATATAAAAACACAAATATAAATATATAGTTACATCAATGGGAGCACTAGCTTTCCATGACTTTTGAAAATTTGATTAAATCCGATTGATATAGTAACTTGTTTTTTAAGCTAGACTATCTCTCTATATAGATTTTAATTGTTAGTTTTGAATTCTAACTTTACTTTTTATTGTATAATTCATGCAAGAGAAACGCTTGCTCGCACGAATATATCGACCCGAACCGAAGATCGTCAGCTTTAAAGCCAACTTCTTCACCTGGCAAGAAGACGAAATGAAAATGGGACGCAATAGGATGAAAGCTGTTTTATTCTTATAAGAACAAAAAAAATAGTTCAAATTTATCTCATTACGGTCAAGCGATTTGTAATTAACGATTATGAAAAGAGAAGCTATTGAGTAAATTTGTAGAAAAAAGAGAAGCTATTTGAAAAAATTGTTTGATTGAAGATTCGGGAGAAAGCAGTAGTGACGTCACGTAAGCCACACCTCCAATTCTTGTGATCGTAATTTTTGGAAATTAATATTTAATAACAAACAATGATAAAATAAAATAAGTAAAAAAAAGATTTTTAAAAAACGCTTTTATTGAAGTGTTCTAAAAGGTCAAAAATAATTTTTTCGGTTTGACAAATAACTTATTGGGAAGTAGAAAATAACTTTTTGGTAAGTAAAAAAAACTGATTTTCTAATCACTAAAAATAAAAGCGTGGGCGCTAGTAATTTTTAATATTTTTTAAATTTAAATTTTTTTACAGGACAGTGACCTTAACATCCTTGCCAAACGGGGATTCGAACCCCTGACGTACGGCTTTGCATCAGTCAGATGCTCTAACGACTAGGCCATTACGTCGGCTTTTATGTATAATTTTATATAAATAAAAATACCTAACAGAGAATTTAAAGTGAATCCATCCCACTCAAAACTCATGAATGAGAAATTTGTAAATTTAACGTCATAGAACATAGAATAAAGAAGTTAGAATAAATAGTGAATTAAGAATTACTAGCGCCCACGCTTTTATTTTTAGTGATTAGAAAATCAGTTTTTTTTACTTACCAAAAAGTTAAATTTTCTACTTCCCAATAAATTATTTGTCAAACCGAAAAAATTATTTTTGACCTTTTAGAACACTTCAATAAAAGCGTTTTTTAAAAATCTTTTTTTTACTTATTTTATTTTTTACTTTTTAGTCATGGTATTTTTTAACAAAAACTCACTAGAAAAAATGTATTTATTTCAACCATATTTAATGTTATGTTAGGATGGAATTTTAGTTTCATGAAAACAAAAATTTTTCACATATCTGACAAAGTAGAACAATCCTCTGACGACTCAGCAGGACAATCAACTCCAAAGTTAATTAAAATCTATTTAATTTTGCTGGGTACGTTAAAATAACAGAGCTGAGCGGGAAAAATACCTCCCACAAAGAATATTCCTCGCATCCCCTCACTCGCCGATGAAATCCATCGATATCAAAAAGATTCACAAGAAAAAGAAAAGCATTCAATAAAAGTAAAAAAAATAACCAATCGTAAAAAATTCAGAATTAGTGTGTGTGTGTGTTTGTTTAAGGAGCAAACAGTAACAGTACCATCCTGTCTTTTCAGTAGTCAATAAATTATAAAAGTAGCATCGCGATTCCTCGGGATGGGCACCAATTCTCGGCGATTTCTCGCTCTTCTGGCGATTTCTTTCTCGCGGTTATCTTAAATCGCTAATTATCTTAATTGTTAATTGGAAGGTAAAAAATCACGTTTTGAAGATTAAATATTGTAGTTATATACCTAGTATATTATCTTACAGGTTTTGGGAGCCATTGGCTTCACGGAAGTGTCTCAAATATGAATTAAAAGGATAACTAAAAACACTTGTTAATTACCTAAATTACGGAGGTTTTGACTAATTGATGATTGAATATTGCATTGTCATCGAGTTTCCACCACGGTGCAAAGTTTCAGAACTTTATATGGTTTGGAAGTGCCTGAAATCTTATGTACAAGCATCCAGAAAGAAAAAAGTGATTATTCGTCTATAATTATCGTAATTACTGGGCAATTCTCGTTTTGACTTTTGAATATGATGAAGTTATGCCTTATAAAAAATTGTGCACGGTTTAGGGAGAATAGCCCCTTGGGAAAGGTCTCAAATTCTGGTTTTTCTGTTAATTAAAAATACTCGTTAATTAACTTAATCCTTTGGTTGTTTGACTAGAAAATGGTTGGATATTGGAGTGTCGTGAGGGTTACACCTATATTCAAAGTTTCGGGGCCCTGACATATCGGGAAGTGCCCGAAAATCGAGTTTTAAAATTCCACCCGTAAAACGCCGCCAAAAGCAAGTAGAATAAAAGCGTTTAAAAATCTAAAAATCATGTGTTTTCTAACCCCATCAATAATTTCCAATAGTCGAAATCTTGAATTTCAACAAGTGCTGTATTCCCTTTTAGGTATTTAACCCTTTATGACCCAAATTATTTTCCTCATCCTCATCCAAAATATGTCAAGTTTACGTAACTGCAACTATAAGTAAACTAAATTTGGCCTTACATGACGAAAATTGGACGAATTTGGAACATTGGGAAGTGGGACTTCCAAGTCCCGTCGGGACATAAGGGTTAAAATAACAGGGTTTTAACTGATTTTGGTGCATAAAATGCCATATTATACAGAGTAAAAGTTTTAATTTTTGGTAGGGGCTTGAGCCCCCTAGCCCCCCCCCCTGGATCCCCTACTGCTTAGGGGGTTCGATTCCTAGGTAAAGATTCCAAGGCATTTGATTCCGATTCGATTCCTGAATCGATTCCTCTCTTAATCAAAACACAACGCAAGTTTTTATCGCACTTTCATTTCATTCACCATTCCTTTATTTGATTGTTTACACATTTACGGTCACTCGCGATGACGTCGAAAGGGGCGGGGCCTCTTTCTATAGTTGCCGAGAAACCTTGCAATCGGAGCTTTTGTCCACTCCCGTGACATCACTGCGTGACGTCACGCCGCGGGGAGGTTTGACGGCGGTGGGGATAAAAGCGGGCCGGGGGCGATCGTCAAGCTCACTTCAAGAATCGAACAGCCCAAAGAAAGTGAAAATGAAGCTTCTACTGGCTTTGGTCGTGTTGGGAACTGCAGCTCAGTTTGGATGTGAGTATCATTTACTATATGACTTTAATGATTGTTTTACATAACGAAATCTGTTGGATGCCGGTCCTATGATTTGTTTATGTTTACGATAGTGGAAGCCATGTTTGTTTGGTGAGTGGAGTCAAAGTCAGGGGCCGGGAGTTGGTTATTAACCATACCGTGCAAAAAGATATTTTTCGCTCTGATAAGGGTTTATTTTCGCATAACTAACTTGTAGCATAGGAGAAAACAATACAATGTTTCTCATCTTTTGTGAATTGCCCATTTAAATTACTAAAATACGTAGTTTTAAAAATTTCAAATAAATCTTAATTTAGAAAAAATTATTCTAAGTCGATCCAGAGGAAATTCAAACTATCCCGTTTCAGATCTTCTAATTTTAGGTTAACATTTGTTCCTTCATCAAATTAATTTTAAGAAGTAATAATTAGCATTGAAATTTTATATTTACGGCCAGATTTATTGCATACTTTAATTTTTCCACTTTAATTACACAATAAAAACTTTATTTAATAAATATTTTTGTATTTATTATTATTAACAATCCTGCAAATTACATTCGGATAGGGTAGTATTGAATCGGGAAAATTCTCCTGGGAATTTGTGCTTTCCTTTTCAATAGTATTTCTGAGAAATTTAAGTGTGGATATTTCCTAATTAGTTCCTAAATTAGTTGTTATTAGTTTAAAGTGCAATAATCTTGTGTTACCAGATAATATTTTATTACTTTCCGCTGCTTATTGATGTTCTATCTTATTCTCTGTCGTGTAAAAAAACCTAAGAATTGAGTTTTATTGGATGATAATCTAAAGAATTTTAATCTGCAATCTTAATTTTTCGGATATGTAAAATTTGTTTGCCTATAGAGGCATCCGGTGGTATTTTTGTGAAAATAGTGATATTGCAGATGAGTTCTTTTTAATAGTGCGGCCCGCGAAGCTTCCGGAAAACCCACCTAAAAGTAGCTACGGAAAACTTTTTACAGGCATGAGATTCTTCCGATTTTTGGCGGATTTTCCTACTTTTTCTGATTTTTTTGAGAATTTTCAGATTTTTTCCAAAAACCTCTCACCGCAAAAAGTGTTAAAAGTAAGATAAATCCTTGAATTTTAGGATCAAATTTCCAAAAATTTCCTGGGGAGTATACCCCCAAACCCCCCTTTAGTACTTGGAACACTATTTTTCAAATCTTTTATGTATCAAGTTCATTAACATGCAAATTCTACCTAAAAATATCTTGGAAAACAATATTGAAAATTTCGTTCACGCAGTTTTTTGAATTTTTGCTTTTTTTTCAATCTCATCCCTGTTTTTGGCATACTAAAATTCGTAAATTTTTCAGGGGAGGACCACCGAACCCCCTATTTATCTCTTAGATAACGGGGTGTGGCTTTGGTCGTTTTCTATGGTAAAAAATAGTAAGAATTTAGGGTAAATTACAAACATTATCTGGAGAAAGCCCCTTTTAAGTAATATTCAGTGTTAAAATATGTATAGGGTCGATAATTAATACATCCTCTAAAATGTTTGAAAATACAGTAATTACCTTCACAATACGTAAATAACCTTTGTCCCCCTTTCGCCAGAAAATTTCTATATTAAAGTAAAGACTATCCCCCCTAAAAATACATCATGCATGCCAACTTTTACGGATTTTCCGTAATACCCACGGATTTTCTTAAGCTTTACGGATTGATTGAAAAAAAAAATTACGGATTTTGCGTTTTTGTCCACTTAACTATCCGTGGAAACGCATAACACTCGCGGCGTAAAAACTTTTCTCTAATTAAATCTTTTAACTTCAAAACCAGATTCCTCTACTAATCCCTTTCCTTACGATTTTCTCAATTTTGGTTATTTTATTCAGTGAAATTTGGCTTTTTTGAAAGTTTAAAAAAAAACCGCGCGCTCAGCACCCATAGTGTTTGCTTCTTCGCGTGTTCCGTACGCAATGCGGAAGAAACAACTTTACCGATTGGTATTCGCATTGATGTTTTTCAGGCTTGTTAACGCGGAAAGCTTCAAGTTATACTTCTGTAATGTAACGCAAAAAGTTAACGGATGCAAGTTTTCAAAAGTTGGCAAGTATGCATCATGGATATAAAGGTGTCGGATTATTTTGCGGCCCGCCACTTGGCTTGTGATTTCGATTGCAGCCCTCGAGTACTTTTGGAAGTTGGAAACCCCTGACCAAACTGCTCATATACTGCAGTAGTTTTAGTTTCTTAACTTTGAAATGCTTTCAAATATTTAAATCTGGAAAAAATGGTTAATTAAAGAAATTAATTTTGGGTAATTTTTATTAGTATATTTGAAATAAAGGGTGTTTTTTTATAAATAGTATCTCATTTTAAGAATTATCATGATCTTGTAACAATCTTGGATCTTGTTACTGTTGCATCCATCCAAGGTTTAATTTTATAAACAGAGATGCCCAAATTGAGCTTGTTGAAATACATATATCCCATGGCGCTAATTATTATATCTGATGGGAAAATTAACAATTCTTCCCATTACAGTTGTACCCCCCCGTATACCATGAAGTTATCACGGCCTATATTTTCCCACTTTGTCATCTTTTCAGTTGATGTGAGAACGGATGACTTGAGAAATGGCTCTGTGGAAACTCTACGGGGTTTCCGATAAGTGTCATCTTCATCAATATCGTATACTTCATAAATTGCGCCAATTATATGACTTGGTTATTATTTGATCTTGGATTTCTTCCCTCCAACCCAAAATGAGGACTGGTGTCGATTAGTAACCTAATCACGGGAACTCCCTAAAGATTGAGGCAAATTTCAGTAATCACAGTGCTAAGGTTGTAGAAAGTTAATTCGATTGGTTTTAAGTAAACCACATTTTATTTAACGAAAAAAATGATTAGGGACTGTTTAAATATTACGTAAGCATTTTTTTGGTCATTTTTGAACCTGATCCACCCTTATAAGCAAACCGCAACCCCTTTCATATTTACGAATTTACGTAAGAATACTGCCCGAACCCCTTTTTTGGGGGGGATGTTTAGCATGTAGATTCTAGACATTCATTGTGCTCCATGTTTCCTGTTTTTATAATTTTCCTTGTGAAGTTCAAAACGCTCGAAATTAGGGCCGTATTCAGAAACTTTAACACGAGATGGAAACGAGATGAGAACGAGATGGAAACGTTGTAAAATCTCACGTAACGATCACGAAACGATAAATTGGAAATGGTCGTTTAAGAGCACCCGTCTCTTCAAAAGCGAGAAATTTAGCTGACTCTGATTGGCTGAAAAAAAAATCTCGTCTTGGTCTGCTTGGTGACGTAGGAGATTTTATCCAATGAGGGAAAGGATCGGAAACTCCCGTTAGTGTTTCGGGAAAATATCGTTTCAAATTCATAGTTTCCATAACGTTCTAATCTCGTTTCCATCTCGTGTTAAAGTTTCTGAATACGGCCCTTATTTTCCTGGTTCATATAATTTTGGTTGAAATTTGAAATTAAAAAATTTTATCATTAATTTTTTGAAATTATTCACTCATACCCCTCGACCTAGCCAGGGAAAATAAGCAAAGAGCAACCCTTAAGTATTTTTAAATTATTCAAATATAGGTTGTAAAGAATAATGAAAGTCATTATAAGCAAATGATCTCGAGTGTCGTTCACACAATTTCCACTTAAATTTTTATTTTTAAATACGACATGGTAATTGCCATTTCGATAAATAATTTCTTATTCTGAAAGAGACATACTCAATAATTATGTTGTTCTCAAACAAATAATCAGGTTCGTGAGTCGTACGTTTCTGTGACTTAATCTGTAAATATCTTGATGGAAAATCACGATTCTAAGTCGGATGTCAACATGGAGCATCAGACAGGTTTCTACTTCGTGACGAGAATAGATGTTGAGGGGCCACATAACCTTTTAAGAAATTCCCATGGGATGATAAAATGGATTTTCTAAAGGGGCTTGTGAAAGGGACAAGTCAAAGACCCACCCAGATGGGTGGAAAAACCTGAGTTGACTTGATAATTTGAGAGGGTGACCAATAGGGGGGATTCGTTTTCTTTTGAGCAAGTCGGCTGATAAATCATGTTTTGTGCGTTATCTAATGGGTTCATTTTGACATATGACCTTTTGAACTAGATTACGTAAAATATATTTTCCTTATACTAGGGGCCCCTCGTGAAGTATTGGGAAACGCACTGTGGAAGATATTTGTAGTTTTAACAGTACCCAAACTGCTGAACAGATGTTGGGTACATTTCGTTATAACCTCAATCTTGCCCACCCATGGCCCCTTTTATAGATGGGATTACAAAAATGTAGTCTTTGAAAAACTAAGAAAAAATAGCTAACAAATATTTCATAACTTGATAAACCTGAGTAGACTTGATAATTGGGAGGTTACCTAGACTGGGGTTTCACGTTCTTTTAAGCATTTAGGTGATATATTTTTTAGGCGTTATGCAATAGCTCTATTTTGACAGCGATTTCAAACTAGATTACGTTAAGTACTTTTCATATAGCAGAAGCTTCTTCCTTCAGAAGATATTGGGTATTCAGCATGAATATCAAACTACAGAACACTTCATATTGCAGGCTATTAATTAATTAGGGTGGGTTGGGGTAAAATGGGTCAATTTTAAGGTACTTTCACATTCTAAGTTTTATTTCATCAAAACTATTATTTTTTAATGATTTCTTTCAATTGGATCTTGACATTACACTCCTTCAGATCATTTTCATCTAATTTTATCAAATATTTTTTAGTTATAAGTTGGTTAAACTTAGCATCAAAAGTAATGACCTATTTTACCCCAATGTGGGGTAAAATGGGTCTCATTGCAAAAAGATGTCCAAAATATATTTATTACTAAATATACATGAATATAAGAAAAAAGGCAATCGGCTAAGCCGTTTTTATCTGAAAAAATTTGTTTTAAGTTGCACTTTTAGGAAATTGTAAAAGTCCGGAGTTAATGAACATTGTTCAAATTTAGCATTTAAAATACTTCGTTTGGATAAAAAAATAAACTTATATGACAGTTCAATGTATATTTGAAGGAAATAAGTTAAAAACATTGTTTTACTTAATACAGAAGGCCTCCTAACTATGACCCATTTTACCCCAAGTACAAAATATTGTTATAAAAGATAAAATATTTTATATTTTTCCAAGCTGATTGGCTTGAAATGTCTCTCGGACTTTCTTTTATGGAAAAATATTACAAAAGTCTGTTGTTATTTATTACAATATATAGATATTTTGGAAGTTAGTAAACCCTGTTTTTTCGATGATATCATTTACGGTTCAAATTAAATATTTTTTCAGTCCTCAAATTCATAAATCTTAATTTTTGACAGTCGAAAAATATTACCAACAGATAAAAGATTATAATACAAAAAAATGAGCGAAAATTATTCAATTTAAATTTGATTTATATCGAGTTAATTAAAACTGACCCATTTTACCCCAAGACCCACTTTACCCCAACCCACCCTATAATCTCGTTCCTGCCGATGACCTGTTCCTAAGATACTTGTTTGGGTGGACTTAAAAACGGAAAAATGATTGCTATCAATTTGAGAATCTTTTTTAATGGGAAATTCCAGTATCTTTTTATTTTTTATTCGATAGAAGTATCAATATACGCGCAAAATATTTTTAATTACGATAATTACTTATTTTTTAATTTCAAAGTTTGACTTTAGAAAGGGACGTGAAAACAGCATTTGATTTTGATGTCATTTAGTAATCAGAATCATTGGTTTAAGATTCAAAAGCGATTGTTGGTTTTCACTTTAAAGTTGGACCGAAACAGATCTGACGTCATTCATTCAATCCAAAGCTATTGTCGATTATAATTTTAAAATATTGCATTGACTAACTTTTCATGTTGATTTTTGAATTTAGATACGTTTCTTTTACTGGAAAAAATGCATTTTTTTTCTGTTTTCAAAAAATGATTGAATTGCCAATTTTAGGGTTCAGAATAGAAGTGAGCCAAGTCCACTTTAGCTACTTTTGAGCTATAGAAGTTTAAAGTTAAAGCTTCATAGCAAAATTACCTGTTAACGTTTTCGGTGCTTTCACTAGCGAAAGCATCGGATTTCACTAGTGAAAGCACCAAAAACTTGGTGAAACCCACTAGCGGATCCAGGGGGGGGCTAGGGGGCTCAAGCCCCCCCCCCCAAATGAAAAGTTTTACTTTATATAATATGACATTTTATGCACCAAAATGAGTTAAAACCCTATTATTTTAAGGTCAAATTTTAAAAAATTTTCTGGGGGAAGACACCCCAGACCCCCTTGGCACTTGTAACTCTGTTATTACAACTACATTTTACTAAGTTTGTGTCAAAACGCTAAAAATCTATATCCGAAATTCGGATGAAGCGTACCAAAAGGAGTTGAAAAAGTGGGGTTTTTGACTTAAATTTCCAAAAATTTTCTGGGGGAGGAACCCCAGACCCCCCTTTTGGAAGTTGGATCAGGATATTTCGCTACCTTTTCCGTATTAACATTGACAAAAAGATTTGATTGGATAAGGAAAATTAATTCTTAGCCCCCCCCAAAACCAAATCCTGGATCCGCCACTGGTGAAACCTGTTACCGAATCTTGGGTTGCAGCTAAATTTGAACCATGTTTGATTTGAAACAGCCCAACCTTTCTCCACAAACTGGTGAAAGGATGAATTGGTTTTCTTTAACAGTGTAACAATCATTTGAATGATGGGATCTTTCTCTTTCAGTTTCTGATGCCCAGCAGGTGCAATGTAGCATGCCCAGGTGTGTATCGCCATGCGTCTTGAGGTACGGCAGAGGTTGTCCCACATGCGAATGTCCTCGCGGTAAGTTAAACATTTCAATTGATCCTTTTTTTAAGTGAATAAACTTATGGAGAAAACATGGGATTTAGGGAAGAGTTCAAAGTTGTATTTGGGCAATTCCACGGGTAACTGACTGGACTGACATTTTTTAAGAAAAACGCTTAGTATGTTGTATTTCTCTTCCCAAAAATAAATGATAAAAAAATGCTTTCCACCCAGTTTATTGCTTTCTTGTTAGCTTAATCTAATGGCACAATTAAATTTTCAAAATATGTTTTTATTAATTTTTAAAAAATTTTAAACAACAAGGTAACTGACTGACATAAATGTTTCACAAATGTCAGTCAGTTACCATGTCGTTTAAAATTTAAAAAAAATCAATAACATATTTTGAAAATTTAATTGCGTCATTAGATTAAGCTAACAAGAAAGCAATAAACTGGGTGGAAAGCATTTTTTTATCATTTATTTTTGGGAAGAGAAATACAACATACTAAGCTTTTTTCTTAAAAAATGTCAGTCAGTTACCCGTGGAATTGCCCATTTGCCTTTGACTAGTAGTTGTGGATCTATGGCCATTTTGGTGTTTGTCAACCTGTGTTGCGGGCCAAGGAATAAACCGGGCATTGTGCCCGAAGTTGAGGCGGTTTATTGTGATAAGTTCAATGGCATTTATGAGAATCACTTTGCCCGAAATACGCGGCCGTTGTTAATAATGCCTGCGGTGGGCGGTAGGGATTTGGATAGATTTAATTATAGAGTAAGCTGCTGTATTATGGTTTGGTAAAGGCCCCACATAAAACATTAATTAAATTAATTTAAGCTGTGCCGTAACTCTGTTTTGCTAGTATTGAAGGTTTTGAACCAATATAACATTCCAAAAGCGTTATTCCCTTAATAGACCATATTAGCAGGGAGTCGGTTCTCGCAACACTGCGACTGTCAAAGTTGGATATTATAAGTTTTATAGTTACTGAATCCCCATTGGAGCAGTGGTAGGATGTTCATGCGGCAGTTTCTGGTTTCTATCCCCGGTTATTACTTTATCTTCCGGTTAAACTTGTATCTTCCAAAAAGAATTTCGACCAACCAATCGCAGAGCAGACTCGTCTAAAAGTGACACCCTACAATTATTGTCTTGTATATTCCCTTACCCTGAAATAAAATCTAATGCAACGTAAAAAAGGTCAGCCATCTTTGTAAGGCTGACTTTACCTGTGGAGAAACCACTGATTGTCTTTTCCTCTCTCCAGGAGGCCGCGGTCGTCGAACCCCTCAGAACAACCCCTACGCGGTGGCCTGCTCCCCTCCCAAGTGCGACGCCCCCTGCAGAATGGACTACACCACAAAGCCCTGCCCCTCCTGCAAGTGCGACGGCGGCTATGGAAACAACAATAACAACGGGGGCGGAGCCTCATGCTCCACCCCTCGCTGCGACCCCGGATGCACCCTGGACTACAACACCCGCCCCTGTCCCTCCTGCAACTGCCAGGGCGGCTATGACAACACCAGGAACGTACAGTGCTCCCCACCCAAGTAATACTCGATTGGAATTATTCTTTGCCATGGTATAGATACAGTTAGGGCATGCTCACCCTGAGGGCAAGACCAGGCGTATCGCAGGCGCGATCTATAACTTCTCCGCCCATCACACAAAAGGGAGATTCCGAGAAACCCCCTGTGGTGTAAACTCCCAACTCTCAAGCGTCACCTCCAACCGTGAACCGGTTTCGTCCTTGCTAGGACTCATCAGCACGGTATAGGATGGTAACGCAAGAGTACAGGAGGGCAAGTACTGGTCTAGCCGACTATAACTAGTCTCTTGCGTTACCATCCTATACCGTGCTGATGAGTCCTAACAAGGACGAAACCGGTCCACGGTTGGAGGCGACGCTTGATAGTTGTGAGTTTACACCTATTATCCGCTTAACCAGCAATAAATGGTGAAATTATCCTTTCGTAAACCCCCTGTGGTTTGCGGTTGTCCTTGTGTGATGGGCGAGGAAGTTGGATAGCGCCTGCGATACGCCTGGGCTTGCGCTCAGGGTGACCCTGCCTTTAATGCTCCGAACACAGATGGCTAAAATCGTCACGTGGCCCATTAATATCCTTATCAAACTGTGGGAAGAAGGGGACTCGAGAGGCGATATGTAGTAGACTACTTTTGATGAGATGACAGCAACTGCCAGGCTTGTCAGTGAGGTCGCTCTGCTACAGGAGTAGGAGTAGTCTACTACATCTCTTCTCGAGTTCCCTCAGCTTGATAATGATCTTAATAGGCCGCCCGACCATTTTAGCTGACTGTGTCCGGACCCTAACCCTCTACTGCCCATGGTAGCAAATATGCTACCATAAGTTAAGCTTCAATTTTCAGCATGTTTGTTACATTATTGCAGCAATACAATATGAATCTCCAGGTGGTATAATTTATAAATTTAAGGTTCAGCAAGGTTTAATTTCAAAAAAAAATTCTTTCGCATTTTTACTTTGTTTGGCCCCAAACTACATGAACTAAAATTATGTGTGAATTCATGCCTCCAGCACAGACCTTTTTTAAAAATGTGTTTCGACCTTAAAAGATTTCGTCTGTTGCGTTGTAGTATTAAGTTAAAGTATAGTATTACAGTAAGCATTATAGTATAGTAGTAGTATTACAGCATTATAGTAAGTAAAGTTGTAGTATTAAGTTAGTGCGCAGTTAAAGTATTGTAAGAAGGTAATTTCCAGCAGTTATTAAGATTTACAATCTTTAGTGGAATCCAGTGGTGGCTAGTGGATAGTTCAATATGAGGGTTGGGTTCACAACTAAATTTTGAAAAAATTGAGTAAAAATCTCGCATTTAGAACATAATGGGGTTGGAAGCCAATCCTAAATGTAAAAGTCGAACTAAATTTTATTAGTTTTCGTTTATTTTATCATTGACGTATATTTAGACTTATTCCATTTCCATCGAGGATTCACGTGCTCCTATGGACGACCCGCCACTGGTGGAATCTATTATTACGAGCGAAAAGCTAAAACACATAAGTTCTAAGCAATAAACCCAAACTGTTGCACCTATATACCTAAATGTTTGTCATTTCCTCAGGTGCGGTGCAGGCTGTCAAATAGACTACTCCAGCAGTCCTTGCCCCAGCTGCAAATGCTCAGGGGGAGGCGGTTACAACAACGGGGGCGGGGCCTCATGCTCCACCCCTCGCTGCGACCCCGGATGTACCCTGGACTACACCAGCGGCCCCTGCCCCTCCTGCAAGTGCTCAGGATACAACAATAACAACAACGGAGGATACAGAGGAGGCAACGCAGGTGGCATCCAGTGCTCCCCTCCCAAGTGCGACGCCCCTTGCAGAATGGACTATTCCACCAAGCCCTGCCCCAGCTGCAAGTGCTCAGGAGGAGGTTATAACAATAACAACAATGGAGGCTACAATAACAACAATGGGGGTAACAGAGGGGGCGCCACCGGTATCCAGTGTTCCCCGCCCAGGTGCGACAGGCCCGGATGTGCCATGGACTACAGCACTAAGCCTTGTCCTTCTTGCAAGTGTTCCGGGGGAGGAGGAGGTGAGTCTTTTGTCGTTTATAGTTCGATAATTTGAGTTTTTGTAGTCGGGCACCAGAGGAAGAAAAAGGATTCCAGAAATTTGTGCTTTTTTGTTAATCTCATCCCTGAATGAGTCTAAAATCTATTTTAGCAGAACACTTGGCGATTTCAAACTGTCAAAGCTATTGGATATTTCCAAATATCGATGGCATCCGGAGAAAACCTCGTATAATCCCGTAAAATCGCAGTCGGGATGAATACTGTATTCTAGATTGGCGAGTGTGTGTTTGCGCCAAATATGCCAATGAGGAATTACTTACAACCAAATTTATTTACGAGTGTCAAGTCATTAACGCAAAACAAGGGTTAAATCAATTCCACTGGAAACGCCAGTATCATCCTGTAACCCTAAGAGCAGTGAAGCTTTTTGCTTTGATTTCACAACTGCATTTTACTAAAACTTTTCTTCGCATCTAAAAAATAAAATAATTATTTCCATAGAGTTGTTCTCTCTTGCTGTTTGGCCAAGGCAGCTGTAACAAAAAATCAGTCTCCTTGTGAGAGATTATAACACCTGTTTTTTGCTTTCAGCTCATTAAAATTAACTCTTCACCTGTTGACTGCGAAAAATGGTCTTTGGCCAGAAAACGAATATCGCTCACTATACTGTATCTATTGGTAGGCAGCTGGATTTCGATTATACGAGGTTTTCTCCTGACGCCATCGATATATTCCATATTCGGAGAATTATTTGAAGCAAAGTTTTTCTGAGAATCTCTGAAATGTATGCACTTTTTTCCTATTTAAATCGGGAATTTTTTGGGCTATATAGACGATGGCATGTTTTAATTAGTCCTCCTTGTGCAACATTTTAGGTTTCAGAATAGCTAGAATGTGTGAGATTTCTCAAGCAAAAAAAGTTTCCACACCAATATTGCCCAATGAAATGTTATGTGAATGGGATATGTTACGCGAATTCAAAAAGCGTACAGTATTATTGACGTATAACAAACAGTAAAAACTTCTTTACTTTTTCTCGAATTTATCCCAACACAAGCATTGCTATACTACAGAAATTAATTTCTGCAAATATGTGTTTCTGATTGAATCTCTATGTACTTCCAATATTTGTCATTGGGATAAAATTGAAACTCACTGGTCTATCAATCTTAAGTCTAATCGTGAACGTCCTCTTCTTTTGGCTGTTCAAATATTAAGCGGCAGCAGTACACACATTGTCGAGTGCATCAGTTGACTACTAATAACTGTAGAAACCGTTTGGCTATGTTTAGTATTCGCCACTTAATTTAGTCGGTAAAGCAAGCCAAAATAAATTATTTCTTTAGAGGACTTAAAATTGTTTTGCACTTTAATTGGTATGCACGACTTCAGACGAAAGTATGAAATATTTCCACGTGTTAGCCTTGTAATGCTGCTTTATTGCGATACTTGCGCAATCGTATTTTTGTCACAATTGTTTCCAGTTTTTCCAGAACTAAGCCTATATGGCGTGATTCAATCTAGAAAGTTAATTTTTAGGGAAGTCGAAACAAAATTTAAAACCATTTTACGCAAAATTTGTTCAGCTTAGTAAGTCAATGCACATAAATATACTTTTGTTTTCAATTTCCCATGCAAACTCTTATTAGCAATTAAATCAAAATTTATCCAGCCCGATTTATTTTGGCTATTTTTAAATAGCACTATTTGGGGGGGTTTTATAACGACATTTGGAAAAAATCCCTAAATCCGTAGATATTCCTATACACAGAATGTTTCAGAACTTCTATAGGAGGGGTAGAACACACCAAGGCGACTCAGAATAGCCCAGGAAAGGGGGTTGGAAATGGACCCCTAGCGACTCAGGGGTTTTTGCAAGCGGCCATGGGAGGTTGTATCATCCCCATTTGGCTCGTAACCTTTTAAGAGTGGATAAAACAAAAAAAAATCGCTCGATTAAGACATTTATATCGTAAATAAAACCGATAGATCTGGGTAAGCATGTACTGAAATTTCGATTCTTAATTTGGATTTTATGTAATAAATGGTGGAATCGAACGACTCTGCTCTTTTTAAATCCAAGGTTAAAAGTAACTTCCAACTGGAGATTATATAACCTCCCATGCAAGATTATAAAAACCATCTAGACCAGTGTTTCCCAACGTGGGGCGCAATATCATTTTCTAGGGGGGCAGTTTGGAAATTTTCAACCAAATTGCCCCCCAGGTGGGGCCAATCCAGGGGGAAAATAGAAAAAAAAACTTTTTAAAAAGAAGTTTATCAAAATCTGATCCTATTATCCTATCTGAGAATGTATGTCTGAAATATGGACCAGTATGTATCAAAACCAAGTTGAAACCCTGTTTTTAGAGTCTAATTTCCAAACCTTTTCTGGGGGATGACCCAAGATCTCTTTGTTTTTAGAACGCTTATATTTGAAACTTTTTTTCATTAGGTTCATCAAAATGCAAATCTTACCTAAAAATTTATATCCAAAATTTCCCTACTAGGTGTACCAAACTAGTTAAAAACCTGCTTCCTAGAGTCAAATTTCCGAAAATTTTCTGAGGGGGGGGGCCCAGACCCTCCTTGGTACTAAGAACTTAATTACTCACAACTTGATTTAGTTCTTTAGCATGCAAATTCTACCTAAAAATGTTCTGAAAAGCTTCTTTAGACTTATTAAAGGTATTGCATAGGAGGGAGGGGTTAAGAAATAATTTGGCTCCCTCTCAAAATATATTTCTATATATGCCAATGAGACCGGGGGGCATGGAAAATTTAGAAAGGCTTTGGTGGGGTATGGACCGAAAAAGATTGGGAAACACTGATCTAGACTCTTAGGGATGCCTCTCCGACCCCCCCTCCCCATTTTCAAGGGGATTCCAGAGTCGTCAAGGTATATCCTACCCTTCCTATAGTCTGTCTTTTAGAACAGGCGCCTGAAACAGGATCAAAAACGCACAATAACGCTCATCAGGCAACTTCAGTGTCCTATTCTTTTACAGGATTTTAACTACTTCTGTTTAGGTTGCCTAGAGTAATTGCACAAGAAAATTTTTTCGACGACAATTATAATAGTAACTGCTTCTATACTCTATTCATTTAGAATTGGCGCTTGAGAAATTGTGCTTTCCCCCACGCTAGAAGCGTAACCATAGTTACGCTCTTCGAGCAGCCAATAGTAAGCCTTCTTCGTCACTTTGACGTGGATAGTTGCTATGGTTACCGATCGGTGGTGGGGGAAGGAAATATTTTCAAGCGCCAGTTCAAAATGAACAGAGTATAATATATTACATTACCTCTCAGCAACCTATTTTAACCCTTTATGTCCCGACGGGACTTGTAAGTCCCACTTCCCAATGTTCCAAATTCGTCCAATTTTTGTCATGCAAGGCCAAATTTAGTTTACTTTAGTTGCAGTTACGTAAACTTGACATATTTTGGATGAGGAAAATAATTTGTCGCATAAAGGGTTAAATGAACAGACTGTAGCAGTTCTGAAATATTTATCTGATACACCATGTAGATCTCTTTTCTTTTATCATGTTTCCATGAACGAATATAATATATGCATTGTTTTTTCATTTTAGGATACAATCGATATGGTTAAACTGCTGATGTGAGACTACCTTTTCTTGAGACTGTTTGAGCTTGCCAAACCAGACTGCATTCCAACGCCGATTGAAGTTGTCTTTGGACCATTTCTCATTTGGCTTTTAACTTTTCTGTGAAAGTGTTTTTAATAAAGTTTATTTTTAAGCTATTTTTTCTTCCTTTTGTTTAGACTTAAGACACTTTAAAAGAACATGCTTATCAATTGGGTTTTTTTTTGGAATATAGGGGAGAGTGCTGTACCTAAGGACGGTTGTACCTTCAGCCACCACGTTTTAAAATTCGGGAAAAAATGTAAAGTTGTTTCTCCAGTATTTTTAAACAGCTAATATTTCTAGAACTATACAACTTATAAACCTGAAATTAGTCCTATTTTGTTTGTAAATTTTTTCTTTAATTTAATATGAATCATGACAATCATTTTCAAAAAGTTTAAAGTTTTTTTTTAATTTAAAAAAAAATCAAAAAAAAAATTTATGAAACTTTTTTGAAAAATATTAAAAGCCATTTAACTCTTAAAATGAACATAACTCCCAAATTTCAAGTTAAAAATAAAATTTAATCACGTGTAAAAAAAATAAAAATATTTGAAATTTAGGCAAGTCCCTAAACTTATATGGGGCCGTTCAAATATTACGTAAGCACATTTTTTGGTCATTTTTAACCTCAAACCCCCCACCATAATTACGTAAGAAACTGCCGGACCCCCCAAATGTTGACATCCCTTTTAGTAAGTACTGTTTGTTTTTTCATTAAGATTAGGTGACTTATACAAGAAGCTGTCCTTTTGGGGTGTAACACTAAGGGTTCAAAAATGAGTCGAAACACTACTTTTCGGGGTTTAAATTTCAAAATGTTTGGGGGGTCCATCCCCAGAAAAAAGTGCTTATGTCAGATTTCCTAATTAAATTTTTTGTTAAATTTATTTTTGGTTGAGTTTTGAAATTATTTATGCAAGAAACAAGAAATTTTAGAAAATGCAGTATCTTACGTAAGCATCACTCGTATACCCCTCCCCCCTTGTCAGGAAAAATAAGCAAAGAGCAAACCCCTCCCCCCCTTAGGTGCTTACGTAATATTTAAACGGCCCATATAGAAAAAGCGATTCACTCTTGGAAAATTCATAAACTCGCATGAGGGTGTTCATTTAAAACATGCAAAAAATGTCACACAAATGTTAGTAGATATGCAAAAAAAATATTCGAATTTGGATTTCTTTCACTCCTCTTGGTCCTAATGGTATTTTAGCACTACAATGCACTTTGACCAGTAGCAAGTACCCGGTTCAAACCCCACTAACATAGCTTCCTGTTTTAGTGGTTTTACAGTAATATTAAGTTTAAAACACTGCCAGTTTCAATATGCACTACGACAATTAGCTGGTTACTGATCGTCCTTATTGGCTCAGTTGGTAGTGTCACGATGCTGGTGTACAGAAGGTACTCGGTTCAAACCCCGCTAACTTTACTTCCTGTTTTATTGAATTTTACTGTAAAATTAAATTTAATAAACTAATGATTCCACTACGCACTATGACAATTAGCTGGTTACTGATCGTCCTTACTGGCTCAGTTGGTAGTGTCACGGTGCTGGTGTACAGAAGGTACTCGGTTCAAACCCCGCCAACTTATCTTCCAGTTTTATTGAATTTTACAGTAAAATTAAATTTAATAAACTGAAGATTCCACTATCCACTATGACAGTTAACTGGTTACTGATCGTCCTTACTGGCTCAGTTGGTAGAGTCACGGTGCTGGTGTACAGAAGGTACTCGGTTCAAACCCCGCTAATTTAACTTCCAGTTTTAGTGAATTTTACAGTAAAATTAAATTTAATAAACTGAAGATTCCCCTATGCACTATGACAATTAGCTGGTTACTGATCGTCCTTACTGGCTCAGTTGGTAGTGTCACGGTGCTGGTGTACAGAAGGTACTCGGTTCAAACCCCGCCAACTTATCTTCCAGTTTTATTGAATTTTACAGTAAAATTAAATTTAATAAACTGAAGATTCCACTATCCACTATGACAGTTAACTGGTTACTGATCGTTCTTACTGGCTCAGTTGGTAGAGTCACGGTGCTGGTGTACAGAAGGTACTCGGTTCAAACCCCGCCAACTTATCTTCCAGTTTTATTGAATTTTACAGTAAAATTAAATTTAATAAACTGACGATTCCCCTATGCACTATGACAATTAACTGGTTACTGATCGTCCTTACTGGCTCAGTTGGTAGAGTCCCGGTGCTGGTGTACAGAAGGTACTCGGTTCAAACCCGGCTAACTTAACTTCCAGTTTTAGTGAATTTTACAGTAAAATTAAATTTATTAAACTGAAGATTCCACTATCCACTATTACAGTTAACTGGTTACTGATCGTCCTTACTGGCTCAGTTGGTAGAGTCGTGGTCCCGCTGTGCAGAAGGTACTCAGTTCAAACCCCGCTAACTTTACTTCCTGTTTTATTGAATTTTACCGTAAAATTAAATTTAATAAACTAATGATTCCACTACGCACTATGACAATTAGCTGGTTACTGATCGTCCTTACTGGCTCAGTTGGTAGTGTCACGGTGCTGGTGTACAGAAGTTACTCGGTTCAAACCCCGCCAACTTATCTTCCAGTTTTATTGAATTTTACAGTAAAATTAAATTTAATAAACTAACGATTCCCCTATGCACTATGACAATTAGCTGGTTAATGATCGTCCTTACTGGCTCAGTTGGTAGTGTCACGGTGCTGGTGTACAGAAGGTACTCGGTTCAAACCCCGCCAACTTATCTTCCAGTTTTATTGAATTTTACAGTAAAATTAAATTTAATAAACTGAAGATTCCACTATCCACTATGACAGTTAACTGGTTACTGATCGTCCTTACTGGCTCAGTTGGTAGAGTCACGGTGCTGGTGTACAGAAGGTACTCGGTTCAAACCCCGCTAATTTAACTTCCAGTTTTAGTGAATTTTACAGTAAAATTAAATTTAATAAACTAACGATTCCCCTATGCACTATGACAATTAACTGGTTACTGATCGTCCTTACTGGCTCAGTTGGAAGAGTCCCGGTGCTGGTGTACAGAAGGTACTCGGTTCAAACCCGGCTAACTTAACTTCCAGTTTTAGTGAATTTTACAGTAAAATTAAATTTGATAAACTGACGATTCCACTATGCACTATGACAATTAACTGTTAACGAATCGTCCTTACTGGCTCAGTTTGTAGAGTCGTGGTCCCGCTGTGCAGAAGGTACTCAGTTCAAACCCTACCTATCCTCTCTCAATCTTTCCCTCTCTCTCTCTCTATACCTGATGTATCAGCTGACCTGTTGAGAAACTGGTGACCGAGTCGAGTCCGTTCACCCGTCGAAGATGTCGGGGCTCGGATGAGAGGAGGTTGTCCTGGCGGACATGATCTGCTCCCCGGGGGGTCGCGGGCCTAGGGGGTTCTTCGGATAACCCCCGAAAGCCCCTTCGCCCTGGGGGCCAGCAGAAAAAGGTCCGTCAGGAAGCCAGTTTTGCTAAAAATTTTACTATAAGGGTACAAACCGCAATTTGTGGACGGTCCCCTAACGGAGTTTAATATGGAGATAACCCCCTAATTTATCAGATTGCAAAATTTTGACTCCATTACCCGTCTTCGGCCATCCCTCGAAATGAAATTTTTTTGCTGCGAGGCATAAAATTTTACAGGCCAGCATGTAGCAGTTAACTGTAACCGTAACCTTATCAATTAAAAAATTTTTAAATAAAAGAATTAATCTTCTTCGTTGTAGAAGGACGTTCGCTGAGGATCGAACCTCCAACCATTGGAGCCACAGGAGCATATCGTACCTCTAGGACACCTGCTCCACATCAGGAAGAAGGCGGTTATTGAAGTGGATTTTATTTTGGAACTTCCTCCAAAGTAGAAAACTCAAGTAATTTTGATAAAAATCTCAAGTCCCCGCTCGGGGGTTGATCCAGAAACCTTCTGCGCTGCAGACTGGCCAGCAGGCCCAACCAGGATCGAACCTCCAACCATTGGAGCCACAGGAGCATATCGTACCTCTAGGCCACCTGCTCCACATCAGGAAGAAGGCGGTTATTGAAGTGGATTTTATTTTGGAACTTCCTCCAAAGTAGAAAACTCAAGTAATTTTGATAAAAATCTCAAGTCCCCGCTCGGGGGTTGATCCAGAAACCTTCTGCTCTGCAGACAGGCCACCAGGCCCAACCAGGATCGAACCTCCAACCATTGGAGCCACAGGAGCATATCGTACCTCTAGGCCACCTGCTCCACATCAGGAAGAAGGCGATTATTGAAGTGGATTTTATTTTGGAACTTCTTCTTAAGTAGAAAACTCAAGTAATTTTGATAAAAATCTCAAGTCCCCGCTCGGGGGTTGATCCAGAAACCTTCTGCTCTGCAGACTGGCCAGCAGGCCCAACCAGGATCGAACCTCCAACCATTGGAGCCACAGGAGCATATCGTACCTCTAGGCCACCTGCTCCACATCAGGAAGAAGGCGGTTATTGAAGTGGATTTTATTTTGGAACTTCCTCCAAAGTAGAAAACTCAAGTAATTTTGATAAAAATCTCAAGTCCCCGCTCGGGGGTTGATCCAGAAACCTTCTGCTCTGCAGACAGGCCACCAGGCCCAACCAGGATCGAACCTCCAACCATTGGAGCCACAGGAGCATATCGTACCTCTAGGCCACCTGCTCCACATCAGGAAGAAGGCGGTTATTGAAGTGGATTTTATTTTGGAACTTCCTCCAAAGTAGAAAAATCAAGTAATTTTGATAAAAATCTCAAGTCCCCGCTCGGGGGTTGATCCAGAAACCTTCTGCTCTGCAGACAGGCCACCAGGCCCAACCAGGATCGAACCTCCAACCATTGGAGCCACAGGAGCATATCGTACCTCTAGGCCACCTGCTCCACATCAGGAAGAAGGCGATTATTGAAGTGGATTTTATTTTGGAACTTCTTCTTAAGTAGAAAACTCAAGTAATTTTGATAAAAATCTCAAGTCCCCGCTCGGGGGTTGATCCAGAAACCTTCTGCTCTGCAGACTGGCCAGCAGGCCCAACCAGGATCGAACCTCCAACCATTGGAGCCACAGGAGCATATCGTACCTCTAGGCCACCTGCTCCACATCAGGAAGAAGGCGGTTATTGAAGTGGATTTTATTTTGGAACTTCCTCCAAAGTAGAAAACTCAAGTAATTTTGATAAAAATCTCAAGTCCCCGCTCGGGGGTTGATCCAGAAACCTTCTGCTCTGTAGACAGGCCACCAGGCCCAACCAGGATCGAACCTCCAACCATTGGAGCCACAGGAGCATATCGTACCTCTAGGCCACCTGCTCCACATCAGGAAGAAGGCGATTATTGAAGTGGATTTTATTTTGGAACTTCTTCTTAAGTAGAAAACTCAAGTAATATTGATAAAAATCTCAAGTCCCCGCTCGGGGGTTGATCTAGAAACCTTCTGCTCTGCAGACAGGCCACCAGGCCCAACCAGGATCGAACCTCCAACCATTGGAGCCACAGGAGCATATCGTACCTCTAGGCCACCTGCTCCACATCAGGAAGAAGGCGATTATTGAAGTGGATTTTATTTTGGAACTTCTTCTTAAGTAGAAAACTCAAGTAATTTTGATAAAAATCTCAAGTCCCCGCTCGGGGGTTGATCCAGAAACCTTCTGCTCTGCAGACAGGCCACCAGGCCCAACCAGGATCGAACCTCCAACCATTGGAGCCACAGGAGCATATCGTACCTCTAGGCCACCTGCTCCACATCAGGAAGAAGGCGATTATTGAAGTGGATTTTATTTTGGAACTTCTTCTTAAGTAGAAAACTCAAGTAATTTTGATAAAAATCCCAAGTCCCCGCTCGGGGGTTGATCCAGAAACCTTCTGCTCTGCAGACTGGCCAGCAGGCCCAACCAGGATCGAACCTCCAACCATTGGAGCCACAGGAGCATATCGTACCTCTAGGCCACCTGCTCCACATCAGGAAGAAGGCGATTATTGAAGTGGATTTTATTTTGGAACTTCTTCTTAAGTAGAAAACTCAAGTAATTTTGATAAAAATCTCAAGTCCCCGCTCGGGGGTTGATCCAGAAACCTTCTGCTCTGCAGACTGGCCAGCAGGCCCAACCAGGATCGAACCTCCAACCATTGGAGCCACAGGAGCATATCGTACCTCTAGGCCACCTGCTCCACATCAGGAAGAAGGCTATTATTGAAGTGGATTTTATTTTGGAACTTCTTCTTAAGTAGAAAACTCAAGTAATTTTGATAAAAATCTCAAGTCCCCGCTCGGGGGTTGATCCAGAAACCTTCTGCTCTGCAGACTGGCCAGCAGGCCCAACCAGGATCGAACCTCCAACCATTGGAGCCACAGGAGCATATCGTACCTCTAGGCCACCTGCTCCACATCAGGAAGAAGGCGATTATTGAAGTGGATTTTATTTTGGAACTTCTTCTTAAGTAGAAAACTCAAGTAATTTTGATAAAAATCTCAAGTCCCCGCTCGGGGGTTGATCCAGAAACCTTCTGCTCTGCAGACTGGCCAGCAGGCCCAACCAGGATCGAACCTCCAACCATTGGAGCCACAGGAGCATATCGTACCTCTAGGCCACCTGCTCCACATCAGGAAGAAGGCGATTATTGAAGTGGATTTTATTTTGGAACTTCTTCTTAAGTAGAAAACTCAAGTAATTTTGATAAAAATCTCAAGTCCCCGCTCGGGGGTTGATCCAGAAACCTTCTGCTCTGCAGACTGGCCAGCAGGCCCAACCAGGATCGAACCTCCAACCATTGGAGCCACAGGAGCATATCGTACCTCTAGGCCACCTGCTCCACATCAGGAAGAAGGCGGTTATTGAAGTGGATTTTATTTTGGAACTTCCTCCAAAGTAGAAAACTCATGTAATTTTGATAAAAATCTCAAGTCCCCGCTCGGGGGTTGATCCAGAAACCTTCTGCTCTGCAGACAGGCCACCAGGCCCAACCAGGATCGAACCTCCAACCATTGGAGCCACAGGAGCATATCGTACCTCTAGGCCACCTGCTCCACATCAGGAAGAAGGCGGTTATTGAAGTGGATTTTATTTTGGAACTTCCTCCAAAGTAGAAAACTCAAGTAATTTTGATAAAAATCTCAAGTCCCCGCTCGGGGGTTGATCCAGAAACCTTCTGCTCTGCAGACAGGCCACCAGGCCCAACCAGGATCGAACCTCCAACCATTGGAGCCACAGGAGCATATCGTACCTCTAGGCCACCTGCTCCACATCAGGAAGAAGGCGGTTATTGAAGTGGATTTTATTTTGGAACTTCCTCCAAAGTAGAAAACTCAAGTAATTTTGATAAAAATCTCAAGTCCCCGCTCGGGGGTTGATCCAGAAACCTTCTGCTCTGCAGACAGGCCACCAGGCCCAACCAGGATCGAACCTCCAACCATTGGAGCCACAGGAGCATATCGTACCTCTAGGCCACCTGCTCCACATCAGGAAGAAGGCGATTATTGAAGTGGATTTTATTTTGGAACTTCTTCTTAAGTAGAAAACTCAAGTAATTTTGATAAAAATCTCAAGTCCCCGCTCGGGGGTTGATCTAGAAACCTTCTGCTATGCAGACAGGCCACCAGGCCCAACCAGGATCGAACCTCCAACCATTGGAGCCACAGGAGCATATTGTACCTCTAGGCCACCTGCTCCACATCAGGAAGAAGGCGGTTATTGAAGTGGATTTTATTTTGGAGCTTCCTCCAAAGTAGAAAACTCAAGTAATTTTGATAAAAATCTCAAGTCCCCGCTCGGGGGTTGATCCAGAAACCTTCTGCTCTGCAGACAGGCCACCAGGCCCAACCAGGATCGAACCTCCAACCATTGGAGCCACAGGAGCATATCGTACCTCTAGGCCACCTGCTCCACATCAGGAAGAAGGCGGTTATTGAAGTGGATTTTATTTTGGAACTTCCTCCAAAGTAGAAAACTCAAGTAATTTTGATAAAAATCTCAAGTCCCCGCTCGGGGGTTGATCCAGAAACCTTCTGCTCTGCAGACAGGCCACCAGGCCCAACCAGGATCGAACCTCCAACCATTGGAGCCACAGGAGCATATCGTACCTCTAGGCCACCTGCTCCACATCAGGAAGAAGGCGATTATTGAAGTGGATTTTATTTTGGAACTTCTTCTTAAGTAGAAAACTCAAGTAATTTTGATAAAAATCTCAAGTCCCCGCTCGGGGGTTGATCCAGAAACCTTCTGCTCTGCAGACTGGCCAGCAGGCCCAACCAGGATCGAACCTCCAACCATTGGAGCCACAGGAGCATATCGTACCTCTAGGCCACCTGCTCCACATCAGGAAGAAGGCGGTTATTGAAGTGGATTTTATTTTGGAACTTCCTCCAAAGTAGAAAACTCAAGTAATTTTGATAAAAATCTCAAGTCCCCGCTCGGGGGTTGATCCAGAAACCTTCTGCTCTGTAGACAGGCCACCAGGCCCAACCAGGATCGAACCTCCAACCATTGGAGCCACAGGAGCATATCGTACCTCTAGGCCACCTGCTCCACATCAGGAAGAAGGCGATTATTGAAGTGGATTTTATTTTGGAACTTCTTCTTAAGTAGAAAACTCAAGTAATATTGATAAAAATCTCAAGTCCCCGCTCGGGGGTTGATCTAGAAACCTTCTGCTCTGCAGACAGGCCACCAGGCCCAACCAGGATCGAACCTCCAACCATTGGAGCCACAGGAGCATATCGTACCTCTAGGCCACCTGCTCCACATCAGGAAGAAGGCGATTATTGAAGTGGATTTTATTTTGGAACTTCTTCTTAAGTAGAAAACTCAAGTAATTTTGATAAAAATCTCAAGTCCCCGCTCGGGGGTTGATCCAGAAACCTTCTGCTCTGCAGACAGGCCACCAGGCCCAACCAGGATCGAACCTCCAACCATTGGAGCCACAGGAGCATATCGTACCTCTAGGCCACCTGCTCCACATCAGGAAGAAGGCGATTATTGAAGTGGATTTTATTTTGGAACTTCTTCTTAAGTAGAAAACTCAAGTAATTTTGATAAAAATCCCAAGTCCCCGCTCGGGGGTTGATCCAGAAACCTTCTGCTCTGCAGACTGGCCAGCAGGCCCAACCAGGATCGAACCTCCAACCATTGGAGCCACAGGAGCATATCGTACCTCTAGGCCACCTGCTCCACATCAGGAAGAAGGCGATTATTGAAGTGGATTTTATTTTGGAACTTCTTCTTAAGTAGAAAACTCAAGTAATTTTGATAAAAATCTCAAGTCCCCGCTCGGGGGTTGATCCAGAAACCTTCTGCTCTGCAGACTGGCCAGCAGGCCCAACCAGGATCGAACCTCCAACCATTGGAGCCACAGGAGCATATCGTACCTCTAGGCCACCTGCTCCACATCAGGAAGAAGGCTATTATTGAAGTGGATTTTATTTTGGAACTTCTTCTTAAGTAGAAAACTCAAGTAATTTTGATAAAAATCTCAAGTCCCCGCTCGGGGGTTGATCCAGAAACCTTCTGCTCTGCAGACTGGCCAGCAGGCCCAACCAGGATCGAACCTCCAACCATTGGAGCCACAGGAGCATATCGTACCTCTAGGCCACCTGCTCCACATCAGGAAGAAGGCGATTATTGAAGTGGATTTTATTTTGGAACTTCTTCTTAAGTAGAAAACTCAAGTAATTTTGATAAAAATCTCAAGTCCCCGCTCGGGGGTTGATCCAGAAACCTTCTGCTCTGCAGACTGGCCAGCAGGCCCAACCAGGATCGAACCTCCAACCATTGGAGCCACAGGAGCATATCGTACCTCTAGGCCACCTGCTCCACATCAGGAAGAAGGCGATTATTGAAGTGGATTTTATTTTGGAACTTCTTCTTAAGTAGAAAACTCAAGTAATTTTGATAAAAATCTCAAGTCCCCGCTCGGGGGTTGATCCAGAAACCTTCTGCTCTGCAGACTGGCCAGCAGGCCCAACCAGGATCGAACCTCCAACCATTGGAGCCACAGGAGCATATCGTACCTCTAGGCCACCTGCTCCACATCAGGAAGAAGGCGGTTATTGAAGTGGATTTTATTTTGGAACTTCCTCCAAAGTAGAAAACTCATGTAATTTTGATAAAAATCTCAAGTCCCCGCTCGGGGGTTGATCCAGAAACCTTCTGCTCTGCAGACAGGCCACCAGGCCCAACCAGGATCGAACCTCCAACCATTGGAGCCACAGGAGCATATCGTACCTCTAGGCCACCTGCTCCACATCAGGAAGAAGGCGGTTATTGAAGTGGATTTTATTTTGGAACTTCCTCCAAAGTAGAAAACTCAAGTAATTTTGATAAAAATCTCAAGTCCCCGCTCGGGGGTTGATCCAGAAACCTTCTGCTCTGCAGACAGGCCACCAGGCCCAACCAGGATCGAACCTCCAACCATTGGAGCCACAGGAGCATATCGTACCTCTAGGCCACCTGCTCCACATCAGGAAGAAGGCGGTTATTGAAGTGGATTTTATTTTGGAACTTCCTCCAAAGTAGAAAACTCAAGTAATTTTGATAAAAATCTCAAGTCCCCGCTCGGGGGTTGATCCAGAAACCTTCTGCTCTGCAGACAGGCCACCAGGCCCAACCAGGATCGAACCTCCAACCATTGGAGCCACAGGAGCATATCGTACCTCTAGGCCACCTGCTCCACATCAGGAAGAAGGCGATTATTGAAGTGGATTTTATTTTGGAACTTCTTCTTAAGTAGAAAACTCAAGTAATTTTGATAAAAATCTCAAGTCCCCGCTCGGGGGTTGATCCAGAAACCTTCTGCTCTGCAGACTGGCCAGCAGGCCCAACCAGGATCGAACCTCCAACCATTGGAGCCACAGGAGCATATCGTACCTCTAGGCCACCTGCTCCACATCAGGAAGAAGGCGGTTATTGAAGTGGATTTTATTTTGGAACTTCCTCCAAAGTAGAAAACTCAAGTAATTTTGATAAAAATCTCAAGTCCCCGCTCGGGGGTTGATCCAGAAACCTTCTGCTCTGCAGACAGGCCACCAGGCCCAACCAGGATCGAACCTCCAACCATTGGAGCCACAGGAGCATATCGTACCTCTAGGCCACCTGCTCCACATCAGGAAGAAGGCGATTATTGAAGTGGATTTTATTTTGGAACTTCTTCTTAAGTAGAAAACTCAAGTAATTTTGATAAAAATCTCAAGTCCCCGCTCGGGGGTTGATCTAGAAACCTTCTGCTCTGCAGACAGGCCACCAGGCCCAACCAGGATCGAACCTCCAACCATTGGAGCCACAGGAGCATATTGTACCTCTAGGCCACCTGCTCCACATCAGGAAGAAGGCGGTTATTGAAGTGGATTTTATTTTGGAGCTTCCTCCAAAGTAGAAAACTCAAGTAATTTTGATAAAAATCTCAAGTCCCCGCTCGGGGGTTGATCCAGAAACCTTCTGCTCTGCAGACAGGCCACCAGGCCCAACCAGGATCGAACCTCCAACCATTGGAGCCACAGGAGCATATCGTACCTCTAGGCCACCTGCTCCACATCAGGAAGAAGGCGATTATTGAAGTGGATTTTATTTTGGAACTTCTTCTTAAGTAGAAAACTCAAGTAATTTTGATAAAAATCCCAAGTCCCCGCTCGGGGGTTGATCCAGAAACCTTCTGCTCTGCAGACTGGCCAGCAGGCCCAACCAGGATCGAACCTCCAACCATTGGAGCCACAGGAGCATATCGTACCTCTAGGCCACCTGCTCCACATCAGGAAGAAGGCGATTATTGAAGTGGATTTTATTTTGGAACTTCTTCTTAAGTAGAAAACTCAAGTAATTTTGATAAAAATCTCAAGTCCCCGCTCGGGGGTTGATCCAGAAACCTTCTGCTCTGCAGACTGGCCAGCAGGCCCAACCAGGATCGAACCTCCAACCATTGGAGCCACAGGAGCATATCGTACCTCTAGGCCACCTGCTCCACATCAGGAAGAAGGCGATTATTGAAGTGGATTTTATTTTGGAACTTCTTCTTAAGTAGAAAACTCAAGTAATTTTGATAAAAATCTCAAGTCCCCGCTCGGGGGTTGATCCAGAAACCTTCTGCTCTGCAGACTGGCCAGCAGGCCCAACCAGGATCGAACCTCCAACCATTGGAGCCACAGGAGCATATCGTACCTCTAGGCCACCTGCTCCACATCAGGAAGAAGGCGGTTATTGAAGTGGATTTTATTTTGGAACTTCCTCCAAAGTAGAAAACTCAAGTAATTTTGATAAAAATCTCAAGTCCCCGCTCGGGGGTTGATCCAGAAACCTTCTGCTCTGCAGACTGGCCAGCAGGCCCAACCAGGATCGAACCTCCAACCATTGGAGCCACAGGAGCATATCGTACCTCTAGGCCACCTGCTCCACATCAGGAAGAAGGCGATTATTGAAGTGGATTTTATTTTGGAACTTCTTCTTAAGTAGAAAACTCAAGTAATTTTGATAAAATTCTCAAGTCCCCGCTCGGGGGTTGATCCAGAAACCTTCTGCTCTGCAGACTGGCCAGCAGGCCCAACCAGGATCGAACCTCCAACCATTGGAGCCACAGGAGCATATCGTACCTCTAGGCCACCTGCTCCACATCAGGAAGAAGGCGATTATTGAAGTGGATTTTATTTTGGAACTTCTTCTTAAGTAGAAAACTCAAGTAATTTTGATAAAAATCTCAAGTCCCCGCTCGGGGGTTGATCCAGAAACCTTCTGCTCTGCAGACTGGCCAGCAGGCCCAACCTCCAACCATTGGAGCCACAGGAGCATATCGTACCTCTAGGCCACCTGCTCCACATCAGGAAGAAGGCTATTATTGAAGTGGATTTTAATTTGAAACTTCCTTCAAAGTAGAGAGAAACCTTAAGATAATTTATAAAATAAATCCCAATAAACCGGTATGGTTTGATTCGAGAACCTTCTGCACCGAATTCAGGCTAGTTTATCCAACCAGGCCATTGGATCAACATATCTCACTATATATAAAATACCCAAGCAGAAGGCAGGGTTTGAACCGAGAACCTTCTAATTCGTAGAATCACGCTCTAGCACGCTAGACCATCCAGCGACGTTTGAAGGAGAACTTGTAAACTACTCATGAGTTTTATTTAAATTATTCCATTGTAGTCGACTTTAAAGGAGATCCTATAGATACATATTTTGACATCGAGAACTTTTTATTTGGACTGGGGCTTGATCTGAAGGATCACGAACATGAAATTAGACACAAATTTTAATTATATTTTATCATTTCATGTATATTAAGATCTCTCTATTTATTATGTTTATGCATTGAATAAAGTGGGGGGGAAATTAATTTAATAGTTGTTCCATAAATTTGAAAAAAAGGAAATAATTCAATCGTATTTTTCCCATCATTTTCCATCGAATAATTTTAATTTAATAAGTTTTATTGAATGTTTTTTTTCTATTGATATTTTAAGAGAAAAAAGTCTGGGGTAAAGGAATAAAATTCCAGTATTTATTCACTGGTGCTTATTTATCGTTTTTTTCAAAACTTGGCGGGCTTTTTGGACTTATTATTATTTTTTAAGGTTCTTACGTATTATCCCGTCAACCGTACAGCTGAAACCGAAAACGGCAAACAACTCATTGACCTTTCTATGGCTGTGCCGCTGAATTTGAGAGTCACGGAACAGTTGACGGGATAATACGTAAGTACCTTTTTTTTAAACTGAAGATCAATTTATCTGCATTTTTCATATAATTTACAACAACTGAAAACCATTTAGAAATTCTGGGTATTTCAAACTTTTTGATTCTCTCCTTTTTTTATAAGCATGGATTGAATAAATGAAAAAATCACAACAAACTCTCAAGGTGTGAGAAATATTTATTTGTTTTACAGCTTATATTACATATATTTACACCATACAGAATTATATAAATACATCTTTTATTATTTATTCACAACTCATGTAAAGCTTTTGCAAAAACCAACAGTTTAACCTTTTTTTTCCAGTTTTTGGCTCCAAATATAAAATTTTTATACATTTTTATATTTAAATAAAAGAACCCAATATGAAGCTTCATAACCTCAACTCTCTGCAGGATTTCTCAATTTTATAATTTTCTTCTAAATATTTGTACTTTACAATTTAAAAAAGCGAGAAAATTTTCTAGTGTAATCATTTTATAAATTTCTCTCTCGTGATATGATGTCTGAGGAAAATTTTACCAAATATATGAATCTTAATACAAAATTATTTCTTCTGCTCAAACTTTTACAATAGCTTCAACATTATAAGCACGTGAAGAAATTTGAGCATGATAATTCTTTGAGTAGAAATGACATTTCTATAGTTCTAGTTAAGAAGTGTTTCAACAAAATTATTTACTCTGTTCATTTCTCTCTTAAATGCGCTTTAAAAAACGTGAAAGCCGTTTTCAACTCGTTTTTTTTGCCCATTTACATCCATATGAGTTGTTGTTAATAGCTGAAGGTTGCACTTTATTTGTTAATAATCTTGCCGAAAGAAAATTCAATATAGGATCGTGTGTGAAAATTGCGGGAATGGAATTTGATAAAGGATCCAAAAAGATTTCACATATTATGATGATAAGGACATATAACCTGTATAGTATTTTAGGTTAACAATTTTGAGCTGCCTCAAAATGCTTACTCGCGTACCAGTCGAGTTCCAAAAAAAATTTGAGCAATTTTCTAGTTAAGATCAGAAGTAGCAATAACAGTCCAGGGAAATAAATGTAACTTGATCATATGACCGATATTATCATTAGAGAAAATGCAGTATATGGCTTTACTCAGTTTAAAAAGCATAGAATCACCTTTTTCCTACGTCAATACCCATCATTTACGTGACAAAACTACGAACTTCTGCCATTTCGCAAGACTGTTTGTACGGGCGTAGCCAAAAGGGGGGCAGGGAGGGGCAGCTAAGTCCGAGTAATTAACTTTTACTTTACTTTTAGTTAGTTAAAACCCAGTATTTTAGGGACCAGGCCCCCCTTTAGTATTTAAAACTTTGTTATTCACACTTTTTTATAATAAGTTCATTAAAATTTAAATTCTAACTAAAAATGTATGTCCAAATTCGGGTTTACGTGCACCAAAAAAAACAGTTTACAGCCCTGTTCTTAGGGGCAAATTTCAAAAAAATTTCAAAATCAGACCCCCCGTATAAACTTGACAGCCCTCTCTCACGGGGCTTTAAAATTGTTCTCCACAAACATAGAAAGATTCGAACCTGCTTGCCCCCCCTAAGTATAACCCTGGCTACGCCCATAACTGTTTGCATTGTTTCTCAATGTATACAAAATCATTAGGTCAAAATGACAGAAATGTTAAGAAAAATCACCCATTCAAGACTTCACTGTAAAAAAATACAGAACTTTACACAAAAAATGGTGGATAGAATCCGCATCCATATATTTAGAGATGTTACACCGCGATACGGAGGGTCCTCCCACCTGGACTCGGAGGGGGTCACACTATGGAGGGACACCCTCCTATGAATGGAGGCAAATTCTATCCACCACTTTTGGTGTAAAGTGCAGTATTTTTTTTTCAGTATCGTCTGTTGGGGGCTTAGAAAATCATCACATCTTAGTATTTCTTGCCGACGACGTCCCAATCTTGTTTAATTTTGCGAATTATAAAATGTGTATGCAGCTGTTGGATATCGGCACCTCTGAAGAAGTTATCTAATAGTTGCATGTGTTAAAATATATTAAAATTTAACTATTCAATTTTTAAAGTTTTACACAGTAAGAAATTTTCACACAATCCTTTAACGTGCTTCCTTTTGTTCACTCATTTGTGTGGTAAATGCACAGCACTAAAAAAAAGCTTTCCTACATAGACGAAATGGACTGGCATGCATTGAAATTGTTTCGGAAATTCTTTAAGTGAAATCTCTCAGTTAAGATATATCTAGTAAAATTTTCTTGACACACCAATACAAAACTTCTAATTTTTTTCAAACCCAAGTCTACTCTTACAGAATCGGGAATTAAAACACTGTAAAAAAACGGCACTTTACACAAAAAGTGGTGGTTCCTCCAAACATGGAGAGATGTTACACCACAATACGGAGGAACCTCCCACCTAGACTGGGAATAAGGTTCAACCGTAGTGGGATATCCCTCTCCAAAGTGAAACCTTCCACCTAGACTCGGAGGGAGGTTCCACCATAGTGAGATTTCCCTCTCCGGAGTGAAACCTTCCACCTAGACTCGGAGAGAGGTTCCACCGTAGTGGGATTTCCCTCTCCGATGTGGGAGATACCACCAGGACTCGGAGGGAGGTTCCACATAGCGGGATTTCCCTCTCCGGAGTGAAACCTTCCACCTAAACTCGGAGGGAGGTTCCACCATAGTGAGATTTCCCTCTTCAGAGTGTAACCTCCCATCTAGACTCGGAGGGAGGTCCTTCCTTATCGCGGTGTAACGTATTTCCTTGTATGAAGGAAATTTCTATACACCACTTTTGGTGTAAAGTCCTGGTTTTTTTACAGTGAAGGATAACCTTAAGAAAACCTTCCAAAGCCCATTATTATAATCAATAGAGCTGTTTTTTCTGAAATGGTCAAATGGAAGATACTATATTTTATACATTCATCGAATAGCATTTCAATGACTGTTATTATAAGCGTATTACTCTGTTAAACACGTGTGTAAAGCTAGGGTTCTAAATATTTTCGAAGGAATCGATTCCGGAATCGAATACCTTGGAATCGATGTCAAGGAATCAAGCCCTTGAAAGAATCGATTTCAGCAGGAATCGAATCTTAGGAACAGTACTTGTTTTTCTAATAAATAGTGATAATTATTTACAATTTTGTTCACAATTCATTAGTATTTTATTAATTTATTTATATTTTGGTGGATATCAATTAAATTATTGATAACTATTAGTAATTATCCTTGATTTGTAATTGAAATAGATAAGTTCGATTCTTCTTTTTCGATACTGGCCGTAAGGAATCGATTCCAGGTTGGAATCGAAACTCAGGAATCGAATCTCACGAATCGATTCCGGAATCGAATCGAACGATTTTTTAGATCCCCATGTAAAGCATGCAAACGATTCCTTCATCTAAAAGAAAACAGGTACTTTTCCGTTAGCCGGACGCAAATGTCGCCAATTGCGAACCAAACTCGAGCCAAGTCGCCAAGCGAATGACAAAACGATCGCCAATTCCACATTATTTGGCGATTTTTCGCTTGGCTAACGGAAAAGTACCAGAAAACATTAAGATTCTCACTGGAGTAATAATAGTTGCATTTAAGTCGAAAATATCGTCGGTTTGCAGGATACTAACAGTGACTAAGTCAGAAATGGAATGTCTTATCAGTATACGAGGTAATGCCAAATTCAACGATGTTTTTTATTTTATCTCTTGCAGTAAAAAAGCGTGGCAAAAAGAAATCGCCAAATTTGGCGTGAGCTCGTACAGGAAAGTTAGCTCATTTTTGACTTCGTGTCTTTCTCTTGTAAACAGACAATAAGTAATTAGTAAGCTTGGTCAAAAAAGACGAATTTTTTTTTCAAGTCATAGATATTCAAGGCTCATAAGTTGCGTCTTGGCTATCTGATTCATTTGAGGTATAATTACAAAAAATATAAAATAAAAATAATGGGGGAAATGACATTATCCGCTGTCTTTTGTCTCATAAAACTAATGATCTAATTAAAATGCTTCTAAGAAATTTTTAAATTTGTTTTTCAGAATGCCAAGAGGGACCTAAGACTTATTCATATTCGAAAATTGGTCTTTTTTGACCCAAACTAATATCTGCACTTGGAAAGAAAACTGACGTTTCTACTATACATTACAGTTCAAATCCTAGAGTCTGGCTCAAGCTAAGGGATTTTTTGGCCAACTTTTTTTTATACTATCAAATTCCGAAAACTCTTATTATACTAGTCTGCAATGTTTATTACCCTGTGACGTCACTACGCTGTAGGAAAAACTGATGAGTTAACAGAAAGCCTGTTGGGTTTCTAAGAGGAGTTTTGGTACTCAAATTGTGATAAAAAGCAGGTCTATGTACATGGGTTTAAAAAACTAATCATACTTCAAAATTGAAGTTTTTAATTTCACTCTAAACTCAGACACCGCTCTTTCTTTGGTTGCTCTCAGCCAGGGTAAAGTAACGTTGCAGTCGAGTATAGTATACCTAGTATAGTATAGACTCGATAGCAACGTTTCCTGAACCTAGTGCGTCACTACGCGGAAGGAAAAAGTGGGTAAACACGGTTGCTAGGAGGAATTTCGGTACGCAAATTGTGATAAAAAGACACTATATGTGTACATGGGTTTAACGAAATAAACTCATTTTAAAATTGACGTTCTTCGTTTCACTCGAAATTCAGACACCGCGATGGGAACTACTTTGTTTGTCAGTGACGTCGTAGGGTCAACTAACGTTGCTGTCTAGTACGGTATAGTATAGACAAATCTTTATTTTTAAAACGGCGCCTTCAACAGTTGGCATCATATTTTAAAGCCAAAAAAGACGCCAGCTTCACCCAGATCTCGTAACTTCAACTACTGCATGCCGTAGAAACGGTAGTCTATTCTCCAAGTACACATACACTATACTCGATTCATTTTGAATAGGCGGCTGAAAATATTTCCTTCCCCCACCACCGAATTAGTAACCATGGCAACTATCAACTTCAAAGTGACGAAGGAGGCTTCCTATATTGGCTGCGCGAAGAGCGTAACTATGGTTACGCTTCTAGCGAGGGGGAAAGCCTTCAACCGCCTATTCTCCAAGTACAGATACATACTACATTGTACTTGGAAACTGTAACTGTATCGGATTAATTAAAAAAACTATCTGATGGTCCTCCGCCTTGAGCTTGCGTTTTAAGAAACTCGGACGAAACACTCTCACGAAAACTGTGTTCTTCTAGAACACTATAACGAAAAGTCGGAGCTTACACAGAGTTCGAAATAGTTGCTGGTTTCTCTATCGTTGCTTCGGAAAGCAACGAACTTTTTTTTCTTCAAATTTACGATTCTATTTCGAAATGCAGTTCAGAAGACTGTCGTAGGTCTTCCGTTTAAATAAGCTCGTGTGTATCGAAGAGGATACCTATAGTGCTGACAATGACTTTATGTGATGTGATGACATGACGATTTATTTAGGGGAAATAAAATTTTCTTTCAAACAACAAAATAGAGCATTTTCATCGGATATACGAAAAAACCGTTCAATGCAAAAACCGTTCAATAAAAAACAAACAAATTTATTACATGTGTAAAGCTATGAGTTTTTTTGTTTTTTGAACGGTTTTTGTCTGAACGGTTTTTGTTTTGAACGGTTTTTTCGCGACACCTTTTCATCAATCACATAACTCGGACCTAGCAACGGCCTTAGCAACAGATTGTTTGACCTACAGCAGTTAACAGTTAAAAGAAAATAATTGGTCATGGAATGCTTCTATTGGCGCATTGCTATCACATGACAGCAACAGATACCACCGCACCTAGCAACGGCCTTAGCAACAGACTGTTTGACCTACAGCAGTTAACAGTTAAAAGAAAATAACTGGTCATGGAATGCTTCTATTGGAGCACTTGCAATCACATGACAGCAACAGATACCGCCGCCCCTAGCAACGGCCTTAGCAACAGACTGTTTGATCTACAGCAAGGAAGAAAATAAATGGTCGTGACGTCACCTGAAAACCCTCTATTTAATTTACACAACAGTAGTTTATCCCTATATTCTCCAAGTGCATAATATTCGTGTTTCAACAAACCTTAAATTCAAAATTTTAGTATTATGATTTTAGTATTATGTGTTTCTGGACACTCGAGCAAAGAGTACTATTTAATATATTAACCTCCAGCATTTTTTTTAAACGTTATCAATCAGATCACATAAAGTCAAATTATTTTTCACTGTCAACTAAAACTGACGTGCTAAGTTGTGAATTTTTTAAGTCTGCATCTTGCTAAGAACACAAATAGTAGGAGGAATAATATAAGCTTTAAAAACGAATTTTTTTTCCCGAGCTCGTAACAATCGAAACACATCAAACATATCTTTCAACCCTCAAAAATGGCAGTGTATAACATTCTTATTTGTGAGTTTCAAATCATTTCAATAATAGCAAGCGATGAGGGTAAACAATATCATACAACGTCGTAGTTCTCACTAATAAATAAACGTCCTTTCATTCACATTTTAAACAAGCAATCATCCACGATTGGTTAGTCCAAAGCACGAGGTATAACAATATCTTTCTTTTGAGCTTTGCAAAATTTCTTACAAGGAAACGTTCTTATTAGGCCAAACTCACAAAACAGACGAAAATTTTACAGGGGTTAGTAAATGACTCAAAACACTTAGTACTATGATAAATAGCAGCGGAATTTCATTAGGGGCCATCCATAAATTACGTGATGTGTTTTTTCCAAAATCTGGACCCCCCTCCCCCCTTGGTGAGATTTAGTGAGATATTGCTTGACCCCCCTCCCCCCCACGTGAGATTTACCTAAAACCTTTAAAAATAATTTTCTATCCTATTCGTTTGCATTTTGTGCTTCACAGCACCTAAAACTTTTCCATTATTAATGATGTTGGGGAAAAGGACATTATTCCGCGTAAAAATCACCATCTGTGGGTATTCTTCCTTTTTCATACTTAAGAAAATCGTATAATTTCTAATATAAAAAGTTGACGTGAGATTTTAATCGCCCCCCCTCCCCCCTCGGTGAGATTTGGTGAGATTTTTCCAAACCCCTCCCCTCCTTTTTGACCTCACGTAATTTATGGATGCCCCCTTAGGAAAGGAGTTAACTGTTTCCCTCCCCTTCAGAGACATGGCGAAATTGTGGAGGTGGTGATAGATAGTGGCAGAATCTATAATAGCATGAGGCCCTTGGGGCCTCACTTTCTCAGGAGCCGAACCCCATTTGCCTTGAATCCTTATGGTGGAGCTTGGGTATTTCAAGTGGCATACGACAACAACAAGGAGTTAACTGATTTTGAAAATCATCTTTTTTAACGCTTAATGCAACCTAAGGGGCCAGCCACACTACACGGAAAATAGACGTGACAACGATAAATCTCCATTAAAAAAACGATTAAGATGTCATCAGGAGAAGGAGGGAAGAAAGAAGGGGACTTGAGGGAGCGATGAAGTAGATAACTCCTGCAGCAGATCGGTCGAAATACTCCTCACTGACAAAAGCGTCGCAGTAGCTCTGCCGCAGAAGTTTACTACATTGCTCCCCCAAGTCCCTTTCTTCCCTCCTCCTACTCCTGATAACATCTTAATCGTTTTTTAATGCAGATTTATCGATGTCACGTCTATTTTCCATGTAGTGTGGCTGGCCCCTTAGAGCCAAGACACATTACGAGCTACACTAGTCGCGAGAACGATCAATCTCCATAAAAAAAGCATGGAGAAAGCCTACACTGTGTAAAAAATAATCCTGCAAAAAAACAGAAAATTTCTGGCAGCAAAAGTTGCCAGAAAATTTCTGTAGGCCGAAAAATCCTGTAAACAGAAAAAAGCTGTTACCTACAGGTAAATGCTGTAAAAAGAAACTTTCTGTCAAGTGAGCTACAGAATTTTCTGTTGCCTCTCAATAATTTTCTGCTTGTGCGCATGCACTTATTTCAGTAGAGTTTTTTCTAATTTTAATTAACTAATATCCGGGGATAGAACCCACGACCTACCGCATGCTAAGCACGCACGCTACCACTGAACCAACGAAGATTCAGTATAATGTTGCCAATAGCTGTATTGGTTTTCGATGCAGTAAGTTTCTGTTTAAGTACAGATAAGCTAAAAAACTAGATAAAAGCTGTTATTTTACATAAAATAAGTAGAAGTGCGGTGGGAATGTTACATGACAGAATATCTCTGTAAACATAAAGTCATTGTTTTTGAAAATTTCTGTTTTTCTACAGTTTTTTTTACAGTGTAGTCCTCTATCTTGACAGGAATCTTGATTCCTGTCAAGATAGCGGGAGTCTTAGGCTCAACTCTATCCTTTTCCCCTATCTTGATTTAAGACTTCGAGCGATTCGAGTCGTTCGGTCTGTCATGAGGCTTAGTATGCGAGAAATGCAAAGGAAGCTCACAATGCTTTGAACTGACTCTTTTCTCTGAAGCTGTTTAAACTGGTCAATCAACATAAGTTCATCAGATGCACGCCAAGTCGCCAAGTATGGTGCTGATTGAATGGGTGGTTCGGCAACTAGGAACCCAACTTTCAATTTTAATTCAGTCCTTTATAATGAAATTCCGCTGCTAAATTTTTTTTTGCAATAAATGTTTTCATCATTATTCATCGTCTACTAACCCCTGTAAAATTGTCATCCCTTTCTGCGAGTTAAGCCATGGGAAAGTTTCCTTGTTAGAGCACAATATTTAACAGTTTGAAAAAACAACTAGTGTATTGGAAGTCACTAATTTTAAATCGGTTTTTAGGAAGCTATGTATTTTGTGGTACTCTTTCTCCATAAATCTCTATATTTTCTATGTAAATGCAAGTTAACTCGTTTTCCCCATTCATCTCCAATCCATAATTAATACTTCATATAAATAACATGAACTAAATATAGCATAAACTAAATACAATGTTTTTAGGCACAATCCTTCATTTTTTCTACAAACATTTCATTTCTAATAATTATAATATGGATTTTTTATCATCGTGCATTTTTCGGTCAGATAAGCAAAACTTTGTGTAAAAACAAAACATGTGCTTAAAAGGGGTTCCCGTTCATTCAGACAAGAAGAAAATAATTGGCACCAAATATATTTCTTTCTGAATTTACTTTGACTAGAATAGAACTGCGCTAAACTCAGTGAGTAAATAGCATCATATTTATAAGCTTAAGATAACGAATTAAGTTGTTAACTGCATGATGAAAAATACGTTTTACACAATGAAAAAAATTTTTAACTTAAGAAAAAGATGAAATTTCATTTACTTTTTCTCTTAGTAAGTATATAAATTATATTTCTCAAGAAAATGTTACAGTGTGAATGAATATAATCTTACGATTCTTGCAATGTAAAACTTTTTTCAAGGACCATCACTTTGAAAGAAATAGTTATAGATATATTTTTTTAATTTAAGGACATACGTATGAAAATATTCTTAACAACGAACGCAATGGAAAAAGTAGTGAGTTCCTTTTCTACAAAAATAGGCGATTCTATTTAGTCACGGTAATCTTTACATAACATCATTGTGAAAAGATACGGCACTTCTTTACACAAAAAGTGGTGGAAAGAAATTGCCTCCATACATTGGCGGATGTTACACCACGATACAGCGGGACCTCCCACCTAGACTCGGAGGGAACACCCACTCGGAAGAGTGGTGGAAAGAAATTGCCTCCATATATTGCGAGATGTTACACCACGATACAGCGGGACCTCCCACCTAGACTCGGAGGGAACTCCCACTCGGAAGAGTGGTGGAAAGAAATTGCCTCCATATATTGCGAGATGTTACACCACGATACAGCGGGACCTCCCACCTAGACTCGGAGGGAACTCCCACTCGGAAGAGTGGTGGAAAGAAATTGCCTCCATATATTGCGAGATGTTACACCACGATACAGCGGGACCTCCCACCTAGACTCGGAGGGAACTCCCACTCGGAAGAGTGGTGGAAAGAAATTGCCTCCATATATTGCGAGATGTTACACCGCGATACAGCGGGACCTCCCACCTAGACTCTGAGGGAACTCCCACTCGGAAGAGTGGTGTAAAGAAATTGCCTCCATATATTGCGAGATGTTACACCGCGATACAGAGGAACCTCCCACATAGACTCGGTGGGAAGTTCCACTCGGAAGAGTGGTGGAAAGAAATTGCCTCCATACATTGAGAAATGTTACACCGCGATACAGAGGAACCTCCCACATAGACTCGGTGGGAAGTTCCACTCGGAGGGACCTCTATCTGAGTCTAGGTGGGAAGTAGATATCGCGATGTATGGAGGCAATTTTTTCCACTACTTTTTGTGTGAAGTGCCGTATTTATCTACAGTGATAAAATCACTTCATTTATTTCACATAACACCCACTTTAAAACGAACACCATGATGGCTTTTGGACGATTTCATCAAACAATTTTCACAGAATGGAATAATAGAGGCTATTTTAAACCGTTCCATGAAATTAACCAGAATAATTAACAACTTGAAACCAAGAGAAGAAAAGATAAAAACGCTTTCTCTACCAAAGCACATCTTGTTCTCTTGGGTATCGCCGTGGTGGAAGCATCAGATCCGAGGAAGTGACCCTCCTCTCTATGTTTTGAAGGAAACCAACCATCGGTTGTGAATTAAAAAAAAGGTTCCACTTCTTTTTTCCTATTATAGTCTAGCACCAATATGGCAGTCGAACTAGTTAACTATGTTTTCACAAATATTTCCATACACACTCAAACCTGCTTAATATTCGCGTTGGATAGGGGGGCCACATAAAAGAAAAAGCATAAAAATCGTACAAAACTTCACGAGTAGCTATTAAATAAGTTTCGGCATACCAATGAAAAATATATTTGATGCGGCGAATAGGGGCCGCATAAAAAAGCTGCGAATTGAGAAACAGTTTCTATACCGACCGTGGATTTTTTTCAGTCACCATGTGTTTTTGTGCGGCCTTTTTGTGCGATTTTTTAATTCGTGCGGGCTTTCTTTCTACGATTTTTTTGCGTGGTATATAAAAATCGCAGTAAAAAGACCGCATAAACGAAAAATCGCACAAAAAAGGACCGCACATAAACAGGTTCAAGTGTAGTCGGTGATCAATTTTTGCGGTCATCTGTTGTTTCAATAGACGTATGTGTATGTCTTGGTAGCCAGATATACAAGATTTTTGTCCTATGTTCAAATTTAATTGAAATTTTCATACATCGCACAAAACAAATCGTACAAACAAAAAATCGCATTAAAAAATACCGCACAAAAGCAACACACACACACACACACACACACACACACACACACACACACACACACACACACACACACACACACACACACACACACACACACACACACACACACACACACACACACACACACACACACACACACACACATTTCCCATTGTATAACTATTGCGTTGCCATGGTGACCAACCGCCAATTTTAAATTTTAATTACACAGACTGTAGTACAATAAGGAAGTTGCATGTGTCAGATTTTCAAAAACAAACAAGTGTTACATATGGTTTTTTGTATGGTAAAATTAAATATCTAGTCAGTTTTTCAAAAAAATGTACAGATAATTAAATATTTTATTTTAAAAGTCGAGAAAAAAACACGTGACTGAAAACGTTTATTGTTTAAACTATAAGATGACGTCAACAATAATACCATCAACTCCATTGCTTTACAACAATGTTTAGTATAAGATGACGTCACATCCAAACTCTTGGCGTTTTCGCGCGCTTTTAAAAAGGGGATTTTTGTTAATTTTTTTGGCAATCAAAAAATTTCTCGATCGGCCTCAAATTTTGGGTAGTTGCTTATTTTTGCAAGAGGAATCGATTAAAAAAATAAAAAAAAATCATGCAACTTCCTCATTTTGGAAATATAATTTTAGGCCGGGAGACATAGAATTTGGAAGACAAATCTGAGGTCACCAAAAACAAACAAGGGACTAAAATATAGGGACTAGGGGTCACTAGTGCTCAATAAAAAGTCTTTTGGCCATCTATCAGCAAAAACTGACCAATAGTCAACACAAAGATATTTTTTAGAACAAGACGTTTGGTTTGAGACCCCACATGACCCACTTCGGACCAATATTTACAGAATTGAAAAAAATTTCAACCAAATGGCCATCATCGAACTGTAGCCTCTAGATTCCATTTATCACTACATTCCAACACTAAGCTGGTCACTTCCTGGCTGATGGACACTTCCACCGGCGACAGAGCGTGTGAGACTGTTTCGCCGAGGAGGGGGAGAGAGGGGGTGGTCTATTAGACGTGCTGCACGAACTCGGGGTTGAGGAAGGAGAAGCCGAAGAACTCGGTCTGGTCGAGGTTCATCATGAACAGTTTGTCGGTGGGCGTGAGGTCTGTCTTCTCGCTCGTGAACTGACGATCGAAGTTGCTCACGTCCTTGCGGTGTTTCTGAAAACAACGAGAGAAAAGAGTCAGCACCCCTCACTCTTATACCTCCCAGTTATTCACAAACATACAATACAGGGTGGTCCCGAATTTAGGGTACATCAAGACGAACAAGAATTGGTATGATTAGGTTAGGGGGTCGCAAGCAAGTGGGTTTTAAGGGGTGAAAATCAGGGGTGCGAATTAGCAAAAAGCCTCGCGTATCTGGCCAATAAGAGCAACAATTGTTCGATTCGGCCATTTATTACATTCAACCAATGCAAATTTTTCAGGTAAAAATGATATTTAAGTGTTTATTCTAATAAAAAACAGACTAATAAATGAAGCAGGCATGCGTTATAGGTAGATAAGACTGCAATAGAAAGTATCACAAAGAAAACATCGTAATATTAGAGTCTTGTTAATTGGTTGGTTGGTTGGTTGGTTGGTTGGTAATTTTCAACCCTTAAAATCCACTTGCGACCCCCTAATCGTACCAATTCTTGCTCGTCTTGATGTACTCTACCTACCCTAACCAGTTTGCACCACGAATTCGGGATCACCCTGTACATACAGGGTGTCTGAAAAGGCTGTTTCCAAACTTAACAAGCAGGTCTCTCATGTCACGGAAAACAGGATTTCCATGAGATTCACAAATGTAAACTGTGTCCGCTGGAGCAGCGGTTCTTAAACTATGGTCCACGATTCCCTTGGGATCCTCAGCTCCTTCCTTGGGGGTCCGTGACTTGCCTTAGGGAACACTCAAGTTACCTTTCAGTGTTTCCAAAGAGGTCCAGAATGAGATAAAAGACTAGTTTAAAGGGGGAAATTTTCATAAATTTTCTAGAGGAGGACCCCCAGCCCCCCCCCGAAATTTCGACTTCTAATAATAATATTTTCCTTTAAAATTCTGTGGTTTACAAGGAATGTCTCAAAATGTGCTTAAACACTACTCTTTAAAGCAAATTTTCAAAATTATTTGAGGAAGACACACAGATCCCCATAGTAATTGTAAACTTTTAAAACATAACTTGGAACATAACTTAAATACTAATTTTAAGTAATCTAAAACTCAATGCATGAATGTTCTAGTAAGGGAGTGCCTTAGGGGACATCCATAAATTACGTGAGGTCAAAAAGGGGGGAGGGGTTTGGAAAAATCTCACCAAGGGGGGAGGGGGGTCGATTAAAATCTCACGTCAACTTTTTAAGTTAGAAATTATACGATTTTCTTTTTTTAAGTATGAGAAAGGAAAACACACAGATAAGATACTGCAAATTATTTTTAAAAAGTTGTAGGTAAATCTCACTTGGGGGGGAGGGGGGTCCAGCAAAATCTCACTAAATCTCACCAAGGGGGGAGGGGGGTCCAAATTTTGGAAAAAACTCCTCACGTAATTTATGGATGTCTCCTTAGGAATAACTTTGAGTCAATATCCTCGACACAAAAGTCTGGTTACGGCTCTTGGTGCTCAAAATCTTGGGGGACCGCGATGTCTGGCATTAAGGGGGGGGGACATTACGGGGGTACTTTTGATAACGGTTGTGCTAGAGGTTGGTTAATAGAGTACTAAAATGTTTCTATTTTATGGTGACTGAAACTAGCCTTCTCATGAAGACGTTTTCTTGGATTAGGAAGAACCCGTTTCCTTTTTATTATGTTTGAGTCTGGTATTTCCATGCGCTCCTAAAACACTATTAAGTTATAAATTTAACGATAACGTAACACGACTTTCAAAGAGGCCAGAATGATGTGTTGGGCAGAATTTTTACTATGAACTAACTAAATTGATCACCAATCCTTATCTTTTAGGAAACGACCTCTAGGTATTGTAAATTATTGGCCCATCTCATTTTACGAGATTTTGGTGTCGAGGCAACCAGTTTTCGTTCCGTCTGGTCGTCTGAAATTCCTCCCCGTTTTCTACCCCTATAAACTATATCCGCCATATCTTCTCTTCTACTAAAAGATAACAATCACATCCTTGAGTTGACGAAATAAATCTCTCTTTTCTTATTTCTTCACTCTGCTCCATCATCGGAGGGTGTTCCAAAAACCAGTTTCGATTTTTGGGAACCCCGGGACTCCTCAACAATCCCCTCCACTTTCTGTGTGAAGGACGTTGACTGATGAGTGACAGCCGAATCGTAATTATGGCGTCAAGGACGGTTTCATCACTTTTGAGGGATTATAGTTTTGAGAGGCAATAAACGGGAGTCCTTATCTCCAAGGAGAAACTTTTTTGTCTCTTTAAATTTTTGTGTATATAAGTGTTTAGAATCGAGATACTATTTGGAGAACATTCTTTGGAATCAAGAATCCAATTACCTATTCCAAAGTGAGTAATAGTTGTTAGGAAGATGTCCATAACTTACGTGAAGTGTTTTTTTTTAATTTTTGACCCATTTGGAGGTATTAAGTTAAATTTTGCTAGACTCCCCCCATCAAATTTTCACAAGATATTTTCTCAATCACTTTTAAACACTTTAATGTCCTATTTTCGTCTTATCAGCAAAGGATAGAAATAGTCTCTCTATATTAAAAAAAAAGTAACAGTGACCGCCGCCGCCGCCGCTGATTTTGAAAATTTTATTTTTGAATATTTTGAACTCCAACTACGCAAAAACTATTCAAAGGAATATTATGAAATTTTCATCATTGGTAGACAAATGCATGATAATCATTTTCGTTCCAAAACCTAATTAATTAGATAATTAGTTCTGGAGTTATTTAATGTCAAAGTCAAAAATTATTTTTTTCTGCTGCGAGTTCGCCTCCAGCAAAATCTATTTACAGCAGAAACGTGATTTTTTGCAGACACATACTCTTAGGCATGAAGTTTTTTCACCTCATCGCTCTTTTTTCGAATTTCGAATTAGTTTTTGAGAAATTCAATTAGAAAGTTTCAAAATTTTTGACAATTTTTCGATTTTTTCGTTATAAAATAAAAACTAATCATGATAGAGGTACAATATTTTAGACACATATACAGTTATTTTTTATAAAAATATTGGCGTTTCGTTTTTTTAAAAATTGTTTTAGAATTATTGAGATTCAAAGTTTCAATTTTTTCTTCTCTTTCTGGTTATTCACTAGGGAAACAGCTTATTTTTATGAGTCTTATTTCTTTAATTTCCAACGATTCACTAGATGTTTACGTGCATATTAAAAATTTTAAGTTTCTTAAAGGCTTGTTTTTACTCTAAGTTGGTTGATGATAATTGGTAGACTTGCTTGATATTTTTTAAAAAACATTTATATTCAATAATTGAAGTTAAGAGATGAATATTTTAGAAACAGTTTTATTTTGATATATTCGGGGGAATGAATGATTCGAATTAAATCATTGATAAACTAGAGAGATGAGTAGCATCGGTATCAAAGGAGCATTAACTAAGCCGACGAGCCTGGATTGTTGAGATGAAACAAGCGAGCTCTGCTCGCTAAGATCGCGAAGAGATCTTCAAAGAACTGCGATTTTTATAAAAATACATGTTGAAATCAAAAACGTTGTCTTAACTTGTGATTATGACGATTTCCTGGTTAATAAAAGACACTTTTTATAAACTTGTGCTTAAAAATATCGAAGAAGCACATTTTCTGAACAAAAAGTTGCCAAGAGAATTATATTGACTCCCTCCTCACCCGATTTTTATAGACCCCCCTTTTTGACCACACGTAATTTATAGACGACCCCTTACTGTTAACTTTATAAAAACTCACCAAAAAATCATGAATATATCGAATTTTGCGAATTAAAATATCGATCTTTTAAGACCGGAAAAAGTGTTATTTTTACATACTGATATCTCAACGAATATTCACGATATTTTCATTAAGGTTTTTCCAGGTAGCTTTTCATAATATTATCAACAATACTACAATCTTCTGATGTTTTTGCTCCTATCTACTATAGTTTTTAAATTAATTTTTTTAACTACTAGGGAGCTACCGCCCCCTGCTCGCTATCGCTCACCAACCCCCGTAAACTGCTGACGCAGGACCTTTTGGAATTGCTTCGCAATTCCTACAAATTCCAACTCGCTGAACTTGATACACTTTATAAAACTTTTAAACAATCTACAGAAAAAACGTCAACCAACTTTCCAAAAATACTTCACCAAATCCCCTCCATGAATAAATTTCCCTTAAAAGTTTGAATATATTTTAACTCGAACTTTAATAAAAAATTAACGATCAAAAATTTAAATGAAATGTTTTTAAAAATATTCATTTTAATTATATTTTTAATCTATGATCATAAGAATAACTAATTGTAATTGTAATTCGGATAAAACAAAAACCATTATTTTAAAGTAACTCGTTAGTATAATATGCCTAGTGTTTATCATTCATATTTTTTTTAACCGAGACTTGTTAAACAATACCGTTTTCAGCAATTGAAAATAATAAGAGACAAAACATCACTCTATATTTACAATTAATTTCGATAAAATCAGACTAAAAATTATAAATATTGGAAAAAAAGTGTGAAATTTTAGTATAAAATGGGGTTCATGTAAGTTTTTAGAATATGTTTTTATCAGTCTTTGAGTGATATTTCATCAAGAAAGTACTTTTTTTAAAAGGTGAAAAAACCTGTTTCATCTTAAAATATAGCGTCAATCGGTCGTTGTGATTGGATGCATAATAATTTGATTGACAGTACTTGCTTTGTAACTGCGACCTTATCCGTTATCTAAAAAAATGGAAATATTTTAAAATTGAGAATTTTTTTGAAAAATCGAAGGGCTTACTCGGAAATCCGGAAAGAATCCGGACATTTTGATACCATGTATGTGTCATTCGGTTCAGTAATTAAAAAGCCTTTCTCTGGAAACCGTTCACTAAAAACTTTTTTTTAGAATAGAGAGATTTTATTTCACCGCTAGGGACGCTGTAAGTCATTTCAATGGATTCTCCAGGGTCACTTACCTAGGGGTAGACCTTACTTTCATGACCCTGGGAGACACGTTGGTTCTAAATAAAAGCAGTTAATTTTTGAAACAACCTGTATATTTTTTTTAAATCGTTCGCGCAAATCAGTGTTATGGGGCTTTCATACCAAAGATCACCTTTTAAGGTTCAGAAATTTTTCCTTGCCTTTACAAAAGTCCAACAAATGTTGAATGGAAATGTTCGTCTTTCAAGGGGCTTTAATACAAAAATTCCATACTTACGATTTTGGGTTTGAAAGGAGGTTGAACTTCTCTATTTTCTATTTTGATCCAGTCTATTCTTCTAAAAAAAGGATGAATTCTAATATCTTCCTCTCCGTGAGTACTACTACAACCTAGGCGCTTTGAAGGATTCTTTGTCAGAAACTGAAAAAAAAACAAAGACTTAAGGTTATATAATAAAGTCCCACATACTTTGCTCTAATTATACTAGATTTTAACTCACTCCTTTGCAGGCTTCTTTGGCCTCTTTGGAGAGTGACTTTGGGTACGAAACGTTGTGGTCGGTTATGGAAGCAAACAGCTCCTCCTCGTCTTCTCCGTCGAAGGGCGGCTGCAACAGTCACAGTTACACAGTTAGGTGCAAAACACACTGCACGTCTTATAGACGCTACTGCAATCAATCTCCATAAAAAAAAGCATGGAGAAAGCCCCTATCTTGACAGGAATGAAGATTCCTGTCAAGATAGGGGGAGTCTCAGGCTGAACTCCATGCTTTTTCCCCTCTTTGATTAATTGCAGTAGCGTCTTATGGTCGCTAGGTCTGACTTGGGCCTTAGGCTCCTGCCACACTAGCGTCTAGCTGCTAGAAGAAGCTAAAGTCGTAATCACCCTTAGCCACTTCATAAAAAATTCGAAATAACACTTCATCAACCCTATAAACTTCATTGATTCCTTCTGAAAAACTTTCTTCAACTATTTGGTGGTTTATTGCTTCAAGATAGTATCAATACTAGGGTGCACAGAACTTTTCGGTGTCGAATAAGATTTCAAAGCATTTAGGGAACTGTTAAAAGGTTCTTCTGAGTAACTATGTTAATCCCTCTCTCGGAGGCTTTCATAACAGGAAAAAAAAGAGTGGCATTTAGCTACTAAAAGTATCAATTTAGCTAATCACTAATTTACCATTGATATTTATCGTTAATATTGTTTTAATTTTAAAATTTTCAACAGAGTGCAAGAATTATTAAATCTTATTTCCTTCAGTGAGGGGGAAAAAACCTACACGGCCTTTAACACCTGCAATACACGTTTTCTATATCTACACCTACAAACATCTTAGTCAGCCGTTAAGCATCACGCAATTTATCGATTTCAAACAGAAGTTGCTAAAAATTAGTTTCACCTTCAAGTAAAATATATATTTAGCTGTAAATATTACAATAATTGTATTTATCAGTAATACTTGAAACACATGCAGTTGTTGAAAATCCAATTACTTAGAAAAAAAACTGATGTGGAGAACAATCTACTGTTTCTCTATTTTATTTTTGACCGTATGTATTCACACAGTCTATTTATTACAAATTGGATAATATTTCACCCCTTATACTTAAGTTTGAAACAAACATAGCTATACTCGACAGCAACGTAAGTTGAACCTACTATACGTCACTAACAAACAAAGCAGTTCCTATCGCGGTGTCTGAATTTCGAGTGAAACAAAGAACTTCAATTTTAAAATGTGATTATTTCGTTAAACCCATGTATAAATAATGTATTTTTTCCCAATTCGCGTATCGAAGTTCCTCCTATCAACCCAACAGGCTTTGTGTTTACTCACTTTCTCCTTCCGCGTAGTGACGTATACTGGGTTCAGGAAACGTTGCTGTGAAGTATATAAAAGCAAATAATATTACCTGTCCCACAAGCATTTCATACAGTAGGACTCCGTATGCCCACCAGTCTACAGATTTACCATAAGGCTGATACAAGATAATCTGAAAAATATTTCAAGACAGAATTAGCACTTTTGAATTTGAATATTAAGTCCTTTTAATGTGGGATAGAATCGACAAAGATATATCCCGTCTTAATAATCATGTCATATTATGTCACATTTTTCAGGGACATCACCACATCTCCTTTATAGCACATTTTAATCCATTAAGTTAAATACCAAAAATTTGAAAAAATTGAACTAAAAGGAAATTTACCATTTTTTTCCTATTCTGATCGAAAAAAATTAATTGATGAACATAAAAGGTTTAAAAAATGAAATGCACTTAAATATCTGTCATTATACTTCCTTCCAACTTTGATACTTTTGAAATAATAAATAATTTACGTTAGTCACGTTACGTTAGTCACACACCGTTTAAGCTTAAAGTGTTAATTTGTTAGAAAAAATACAAATATTTTTTGATAACTGTGTAATATTCTTAAAATTCATTCTTTGTTTATGAGAAAATAATCTTTAAATATTGTTTTCCTTTTCAAGTTTTAGCGGAATTTAGATTAGTATGAAGGTGTTAATATACAGGGAGCAAACACGCTACGTTAGTCACGATGACGTTTTGTTAAAATAAATAAATATTAACATTAATTTAAAAAATAATAAATTTAGGATTTTACTAAAGAATCATGCTGCACTTAAAAAGGCCATTTAGTACAAATTGTTATCTTAATTTTTTGTGTTTTAAGCAAAAAAGGTAAATGAAATCTGGTCTGAATGTTACGTTAGTCACTTTGGAATGACCCTTAATACTCTTAAATCTGATTTAGTGTTGCTTAAAATTTTTATTTGACATTTAAAAGCTGGGAAATAATAGTTTATAACGCTGGATTCCTCAAATGTCGAAGGTTGTCTCATTTTTTAATCCTAATAAATATTATTTAAAGGGGGTGGCTTTCTCCAGAAAGTGTTTGTAAATTCCCCTAAAAAATAGCGTTTTGCCTAATTTTAGATACTCCATTTTGTCCCTTCTCGAGATTAACCTAAGCCTAGCCTAACCCTTGAACTAAGCCTTCATAACCCCTTGCTATGCTCAGGGGGAATTTATCAGGGTGCAAGGGCGTAGCCAAGGGGGGGCAGGGAGGTGCAGCTGCCCCCCCCCAAGTCCCGAGTAATTAACTTTTACTTTACTGTTAGTTAAGTTAAAACCCAGTATTTTAGTGTCAAATTTTCAAAATTTTTCTGGGGGAGGGCCTCCAGGCCCCCCTTTAGTATTCAAACCTTTATTAGTCACACTTTTTGTAACAAGTTCATTAAAATCAAAATTCTACCTAAAAATGAATGTCCAAATTTGGGTTTACGTGTACCAAAAAACAATATAAAACCATGTTCTTCGGGTCATATTTCAAAAAATTTTCTGGGGAGGATCCCCAGACCCTCTGTTAAAACTTGACGGGTCTCTCTCACGGGGCTTTAAAATTGATCTTTACAGTCGACCCTGCTTGCCCCCCCCTAAGTTGAACCCTGGCTACGCCCATGTCAGGGTGTTATTTTAGTATGCTAAATAGTATTCTGAAGTTACTTTTTGGAAGGTTTTCAGGGAGCTTCGTGGGCCGCCAGTTAGAAACCCTTAGAATATTCTACAAAACCGACCGAATCAGTTGCCATTAAGACCTTTCAAAGGAAAAATAAACGAAAAAAAACTTCCTACTTTTGATATTTTCTAAGCTTTTTTGAACGAGTTCTATAAGCATATAATTCACTATAATAAAGTAAATTACTTTAAAATTGCTGGAATATTTTTTTTGCAGATAGCCTCTCACGCAATATCCTTTACCATAAGAAGAACACATACAGCGATTAGACTCTAAATATCGATAAAAAAAAGATCATTGACAATGGTTATACCTCTGGAGCAATGTAGTCGGGCGTCCCGCAGAATGTCTTCGTCGTTTTATCGCCCATTATGCCTTCCTTGCACATTCCGAAATCCGCGATTTTCACGTGACCGTCCGAGTCGAGCAGCACATTGTCCAGTTTCAAGTCCCTGCAACGACACTTATTCATCAGTGAACCTTTCCTCCTTATTGAATTATTATGTTTACACTCTTATCAGGAATGCATCTAAAAAGACGCTATACAATGGTTAATCCTTTAATTTCCCAACATAAAATTTTTATTAGAACTTATGCGTCCTTTCTCCCATGTTCCATGCTTTCTTCCCCTTTGTATTTGAACTTTTTTTTTCATTTTAGCCCAAATGAAAGAGTAAAAAAATATTTTTAGTCTTATTTCAAGTAAGAACCAAACCAAAATGGTAGTTCAAATACTATATAGGCATATTTTGGGTCATTTTTGTGATTCCCCTCCCTCCCTTGTCCGCAAAGAAAAGCAAACCGCCCCTCTCATAATTACGTAAGAAAATTGACTCTGACCCCCTACTTCTTTTTTCAAACAAAATAAAAATTTTAAAATTATTTATGCACAAAACAAAAAAGTTTAGAAAATCCAGTGTTTGTAACATTGTGTAGTTGTAGAGTTTAGGGGCCATCCATAAATTACGTGAGGTGTTTTTTCCAAAATCTGGACCCCCTCCCCCCTTGGTGAGATTTAGTGAGATTTTGCTTGACCCCTCCTCCTCCCCACGTGAGATTTACCTAAAACCTTTAAAAATAATTTTCTATCCTATTCGTTTGCATTTTGTGCTTCACAGCACCTAAAACTTTTCCATTATTAATGATGTTGGGGAAAAGGACATTATTCCGCTTAAAAATCACCATCTGTGGTGGGTATTATTCCTTTTTCCTACTTAAGAAAATCGTATAATTTCTAATTTAAAAAGTTGAGGTGAGATTTTAATCGACCCCCCTCCCCCCTTGGTGAGATTTGGTGAGATTTTTCCAAACCCCTCCCCCTCCCTTTTTGACCTCACGTAATTTATGGATGCCCCCTTAGGAGACATTTTTGCTAACTCTAGGACAGGGATGGCGAACCTTTTTCGATTAGTGTGTCAATTATATTACGGTTTATAATTTTAATGTGTCAAGTGTGCCACTTGTTAAAATATTTTTCATAAATCATCTTTGAACCCTTGGAAAATGAAATCCACCTCTGATATGGCTGATAGTGTAGAACAGGGATTTCTCCAAATTTTCCAAAATTTCCTAGATTTCTATTTTTTCTACCTGATTAAATTTGATTTTCAACTTGAAATTAGGTAGAAATGTTTATTTTAAAAGTTAAAATGCTTTAAATTTTCTTAATAAAAAAGTTTTGAAAAAACATTTTTGGAAAAAGGTGGTTATGATGAACACCAAATTAAAGAGTATGAATTAACGAACAAAATGAGACTGGTTTCAGGTTTATAGTCCAAAAGTTATTAGCTGTTCAAATATGCAGGAAAACCACTTTACAAAAGTTCTTTTGACATTAAAAAACTATCTGCTGAAAGAAGGGTGATAGAATAATGAAACCTGGAACAATATATCTAAAATAATATTAGTTCCTCAGAAAAATTCATGAGCAAAATCTTTGTTTTTTAGTTGTTTTGTGAAAAAATATTTTTTTGAAACTTTATGGGGCCAGCAAGTGTTATTGTTCGAATGAGCTTAAATTTTGCATAATTTTTTGTGACATGAAAATTTGAATGAATTCAAACTTACTTTTGACTTTACATGAATTTCAAACTTACTTTTTTTACCATGAAACTGACCAAAACTACTCCCAAACCTAAGAGATGAATGGGGGTTCGGGGGTCCTCCCCCGAAAATTTTTTTAATTTCAGCAAGCAAAATAGTGTTCTGAAGTTGCTTTTGGGGAGTTTTTAGGGGACTTATTTTAAGTGAATATCGCGTGCCACCGAAATACCTTTCGCGTGCCACCCAGTGGCACGCGTGCCATAGGTTCGCCATCCCTGCTCTTGGATGATCCGCTTCGTCTCTCTATTGTAACAGCGTCTCACCATGTAAGCATCCATACCTCCCTCGTCAGGAAAAATATGCAAAGAGCAAACGCCTTCAGGTGCTAACGTAATATTTGAACGGTCCCTAAAGACTGATAAAACTTTATTTATATCAATATCAATCAATAGAAAAACGTTCAACCCCCATGAAAAAAAAATATTAATTATCCATAAAAAAATATCACGTATTTGGAAAACTAAGCTTATCAAAAAGTTATGAATGAACTCTAGATAAATAAAAGAAAGTTGTAGAAACATATCGACATTGAAATTTTATAAACCTGAACCGTGGGAGACAATTTAAAACTTAATTTATATACAAATGATTTTATTATAATTAATATATTACTTGCTATATAAAAAACCAGCATGCGACTCTCTTCGATTGTGTGAAGAATATTAATTAACTTTGAAAATAATTTTTTGATAATTCTATTTTCAGTGCCTGTGTTTCCTAAATAATGTTAGGGGATAATATTATTCAAGCATTTTTTTGATATTTTTGACCCCCTCCCCCCATTGGCAGCAATTATAAGCGAACCGCAAACCACCCCTCTGATTATTACGTAAGAAAACAGCCCAACCTACCTTTGTTCTTTTTTTACAACATAAAATTTATCGACAATATTTTAAATAATGTAAAATAATTATAAAAAGGCGAAGAATGAATTCGCAGTTAGTGTTATGTATCTAATTGATTCATTATATTCAAGTTATGGGGTTTTGTTGCTTTTTTAATGAATCTGAAACTGATTTTTACATTTCATCTTTTCAATTCAAATTTGATATTTCTAGAGCATATTCTGAACATTTTACATCTAATTCTTTAGAAGTTTCCTATATTCTTTGACTCTACTGAAACATTCCAGTTAATTTTTTTTCTTTTATAGTGCCGGAAGACAAGAGCAATTGAGCATAGAGAAGGCTGAAAAATACTTTCACCATCTTTTCCCTAGATGGCGCGGCCTTCCACGATAACATCTTCATCTCTAAATGGGAGAAAATCTATAACATAGAAAATTTTTCTCCAGATCGACGAAGGGAAAATCTTGTGAAGATCTTTTCATAATTAACATTGAAAAAAAATAATCGTCAATTTTTAACTCATCGCTGAATGCATTGCAACTATTTATTTTAAAAATCAATTAAGTTAAACTATTTATTTTAAATTTCACAATTAAATTCAAATTAAATTAAATTTTTAAAATTATTCCCCACTGAAATTTTAAAAATACTATCCATTAAATAGCGTTGCTTATGTTTTCTTTAACAAATGCAAACTCTGAAAGACTAAAAAACGAAGAGAATTGAGAATCAGTTAAATATAAGTGTTCCCTCGTTCTTCTTGGTAGTTACGTTCCAAAATATATAGCGAATACGCGAAATCCGCGAATATCGAACCCAGTTTTAAAACGCGTAATATATGATAACATACTAACAGATATAATGGTTCGATTCCGTCATTTATTACATAAAACTAATAAAACTGGTTCATGCAAAAAGTAGTCTTAACTGTAAAGAATTGTAATTGCTGTGAAAAATTTGTAGTAAATACCAAAAGGGTTACTATAGTTAGAAAACTTGCTTAGTATAAAAGAATTTACATTTTTCAAAATGTTTTTTCATAATAAATACCGGAATCGAACAACAATATCTTTTCTGCCAAATATGCAAGTTTCATTGCTAAAAACTTTGAGATCGAAATCCGCGAATATGCGGGGGTAACATTGCTCAAGCGCGAATACTGAACCGCGAATATGCGAGGGTCCACTGTACTTTGTTTTTCCGCAATAAGAGAGATATAGTTGAGAAACAACATTTACAGTGAGCTACTCCCTGCTTCTCTGCCATTAGAGAAGCATTGCTACAAAACGGTATTTACAGGCAGCATCCCCTGTTCAGCGCTTTCCCGCCTTGAAGCATCGCAGCGAAGCACATTTACAGGATAATGTTCTCATCATTTTTGACGCATTTTGAGGGCCTCACGAGGACTTTTTAAAACGAAACTAGGACTCTATCTTTTGAGAAAATGTCCAATTATGAATATTCTAAAATCTATTTTCTATAATTTCCTCGTGACTGATATCAATATTTAGGTTAGGGGGATAAAAATACAATTTTTGCTCCTTTACTTTAAAATATATGAGTGCGGCTTTGGATATAAGCAAAAAAAAAGAAACTAAAAATAAGAGAGAAAAAGTTAAAAGGAACTAAAGGATGTTTTGTTTTTAATAGAAAATGTAGAAAAATTTTTAATGTATACTCTGTCCCACCTTAACTTGTTAGCACTGGGAAAGGCAGGTACTAATCCGTCCAAAAAATAGTGCAAGGTTGTATTGCACTTTAAAATAAAGAATATGCAAATGCAGATACCTTCCTGGGAAATGGAAAACACTTTTAATCATTACCAAGGCCTTGAAAGATCCAGAGCTATATTCCGTGTAAATAAAATTGGACTCGTCACCTTGGAACGCAATAGAAATGCAATGGAAACTAACTAGTATTGAGCCCCGCCAATTTTATTTACACAGACTATAACAGGAGCTATACTCTATTCATTTTGAATTGGGGCCTGATAATATTTCCTTCCCCTACCACCGAATCGGTAACCATAGCAACTATCACCGTCAAAGTGGCGAAAAAGGCTTACTATTGGCTGCGCGAAGAGCGTAACTATGGTTACGCTCCTAGCGAAGGGGAGAGCATTATTTCTCAGGCGCCTATTCTAAATGAATAGATTATAATATTGGTATACAAATAAATGATAGGGCAGTGAAAACTGACTGTAAAATGTGTACAGTGCCTTACCTATAAACTACTCCTCGGTTATGCAGAAAGAACATCCCGATCGCTATTTCAGCAGCATAAAACCTGTGGAAGAATGGAGCAACTGCACTCGATTAAAATGACGACATTACATTAAACGGAAGAAGAAGATAAAGTTCGAATAAGTGAGGTAGTGATGCGACTTACACCGCAACAGGTTCTTTGAATTTGCCGCACTGTTGGATTTGGAACATGAGGTCTCCCCCATTCACGTATTCCATGACAAAGTAGAGTCTGTCCTGTGGGCGAAAAACAAAGGTGTTAGAACCACACTAAAACAACTTAACCATAATTCCCAGTTTTTTTTACTTAATATATTGTTTTATAATTACAGTGTTTAAATTAAATAGTATATTAATATACCCTGTACATTTGGAATAGGCGGCTGAGACGTAATGTATTAGAAGCAGTTACTATTGTAATTATCACGGAAAAATTTTTCTTGTGCAATGACAAGGCAGCCGAAACAGAAGTTAAAATACTGTAAAAGAATTGGTCACTGAAGTTGCGTGATGAGCGTTTTTGATCCTGTTTCAGCCACCTATTCTAAATGAACGGACTATAGTAGTTAACTAGATTTTTCAGGAGAAGTTAGTGCTTTTGCAGTTAACTATTTTTTACCACTAGTTGCCAAACCCTATACTCTATTCATTTTGAACTGGCGCCTGAAGAATAGTGCCTTCTCCCTCGCTAGAAGCGTAACCATGGCTACGGTCTTCGCGCGGCCAATAGTAAGCCTTCTTCGTCGCTGATGTGAAGTCGATAGTTGCCATGGTTACTGATTCGGTGGTGGGGAAGGAAATATTTTCGGGCGCCAGTTCAAAATGAACAGAGTATAACTAAATAACGAAGCTATAGCACTTTGGCCTCACCATGGTTTGGAAGCATGAGTGAAGCTGCACGAGAAACGGGGGCTTGTTTGCCAGCGCGAGAACCCTCTTCTCGACCATCGCGCACTCGACGTCATCGTCCTGGATGATGATGTCTTTTTTCAGGATTTTGATGGCGTACAGCTCATCCGTGCCTTTCCGCTCAGCCAGCATCACCTAACGAAAGAGCATCATCCTTAGTGAGGAAAATTTCTAAGTATACACTGTAAAAAATCTGGGCAAATGTAAAACCAATATTTGGTGCAAAGTTAATAATTTCCCGAAACTTTGGTGCGATGAAAAAGCTAGATTGTACCAAAAATTGGTTGCATTATTGAAAAATACTTTTATGGTGCAATCGGTTGCACCAAAGTTTGGTAAAAATGCTCTTAACTGGGACCGTTGTTTAGTTGTGTTTGGGTTTGCGCGCTCCGCAGCTTTGTTTTCGCATGATGCGTCACAAAGGAAAATGGTATTATAATAAGTTTTAAAGTTATTGAATCCCCGCTGGAGCAGTGGTAGCGTGCTGCGGCAGTCCGTGGGTTCCATCCCCAGTGATTATTATTTTATTAAAATTTCCAAAAAACAGCAAAAAGTACACCTTGTTATGGTGCAACCTCTTTCTGATTTTTGGTGCTAGTGATAGCACCATAATACAGGGTGATTCAGAAATAATCATCAATAATTGGGGGGGAGGTAGAGGGGCCCTAGACAAGCATATTTCGAATAGGGATGGTGGGGCGCAGCCTTACCGTTAAATAGCTAGGACCTAATGTAGTGCAAGCGGGTTTCAAAATGCCGTTTTTAGAAGGCCCGTGTGACGAAACAAAACCTAATAAAATGAAAAAAAATTATTGCATGAGGTACAGGAGTATCCGTACTACTTAAATCCTCAATGTGATAGAAAATGTACCATTTGCTAAACCGTGGGGTGAGTTTAAAACGTGCAATATTAATCTCTTTGTCAAACAATGGAGTTCCCTTAATGGTATTTAGAAAAATGATGATAGGGGAAGGAATTTTCAATGATCAAACAGTTTCAATGATCAATGTTACGATCATTGAAAATTCCTTTCCCGATCATCATTTTTCTAAATAACATTAAGGGATCTCCATTTTTTGACTAAAAGATTAATACTGCACTTTTGAAACTCAATCCACGGTTTAGAAAGTGGTTCAAATTCTATTGAATTCATGGTGTATGTAGTAGGGATACTTCCTTACATCATGCAATAATGTTTTTCATTTTATTATGTTTTGTTTCGTCACACGGGCCTTCTAAAAACGGCCATTTGAAACGCACTTGCACTACATTAGGTCCTAGCTCTTTAACGGTAAGGCTGCGCCCCACCATCCCTATTCAAAAAATGCTTGTCTAGGGCCCCTCTGCCTCCCCCCCAATTATTGATGATTATTTCTGAATCACCCTGTATTATGATGCTATCACTAGCACCAAAAATCAGAAAGAGGTTGCACCATAACAAGGTGTACTTTTTGCTGTTTTTTGGAAATTTTAATAAAATAATAATCACTGGGGATGGAACCCACGGACTGCCGCAGCACGCTACCACTGCTCCAGCGGGGATTCAATAACTTTAAAACTTATTATAATACCATTTTCCTTTGTGACGCATCATGCGAAAACAAAGCTGCGGAGCGCGCAAACCCAAACACAACTAAACAACGGTCCCAGTTAAGAGCATTTTTACCAAACTTTGGTGCAACCGATTGCACCATAAAAGTATTTTTCAATAATGCTACCAATTTTTGGTACAATCTAGCTTTTTCATCGCACCAAAGTTTCAGGAAATTATAAACTTATATATGCTTGTCTAGGGTCCCTCTACCTCCCCCCCCCAATTATTGATGATTATTTCTGAATCACCCTGTATAGTAAAATTAAGAGCAATTTTTTGTAGCCAACAAATAAATACCAGATTTTGGTGCAACACGGCCAAAAATTTTTTACAGTGTAGTTGTCTCTCCATGTATGGAGGTAATTTCTACCAACCACTTCTTGAGTAAAGTGCCGTATTTTTTTTGCAGTGGAGAATGCATATTCGGAGATAGTATAGGTACCCCAGAAAACCCCTGTAAACCAAATTTTATGAAATTCTGCCGGTAATTATAGCAGCAGGCCTGACGAGAGGGGGGCAAGTGGGGTACTTTCCCCGGGGCCCGGGGCAAGAGGGGGCCCAGCAGCTCCCCAGTTAAAACCCAGTTTTTCAGAGTCAAATTTTCAAAATTTTTCTGGGGAAGGGACCCCAGGCCCCCCTTCAGTATTTGAACCTTTATTGTTCACACTTTTTTCATAAGTTCATTAAAATCAAAATTCTACCTAAAAATGTAAGTCCAAATTTTGGTTTACGTGTACCAAAAAACAGTTTGAAACCCTGTTCTTAGGGTCAAATTTCCAAAAATTTTCTGGGGGAGGAGCCCCAGACCCCCCTTTCAAACTTGAACCTTTAGTTACAGTTAGAACCCCAGACCCCCCCAAAGGAATTCATTATGAGGGGGAGATTATAAAACTCACTAAAATTTCATGCATAAGATAAATCATTAAATGGCTTATAACTTCATTTAAGACAAAGTCCATCCTTGGGTGCTCTGCTTATCAAGATAAGGGAGAAAGCATGGAATTGAGCCGCCGCAAGTTTGGCACGATCCTTCATTGTATTATCAAGAAAACGAAATTTATTGAGTTCATCAAAATTCAAATCTCGTCTGGAAATATTCTGAAAATTAGATTAAGACTATGCATGACTGGTGGTACTTCAGAAATTTTTAGCCCCCTCCCTCGAAATGAGTGCATGTGACCGGGGGCCCGCTTTTTGACTTTGTCCCCGGGGCCCGGCTTGGCTCTCGGCGGCCCTGATTAGCAGGGGAAAATCACTTTCTAGTTTGAAGACGGTTTTCTAGTAAAATTTAATAGTTATAAAAGATAGGTGAATACGAAGGCTTTAAGTATAGATATATTTTGATCTCAACCAGGGGCGGATCCAGACCAAATTTTCGGGGGGGCCATTTGCTATAAAACTACTACTTCTCTATAAAAACATTAATTTGTATGCAAAATGAATATTTTTAATTAGATCATTAGAAGAACTATGTTTTTGAAGTGAAAAACAGTTAAAATATGAAATCAAATTGATCCCGTTCAAGAAAAAACAATTTCAAAAACTTTTGCAAATTAATGGAGGAAGGAAATTTGTTATTCAAAAGCATAGACTTAAGATTTATTAATTTTGAAGTCATTTACGACTCAATATTGCATACAATAGTTAATTTGTATAACTATTAATTACAGGGCCATAACAAGACTTTTTTCGGGGGGGGTTGGCCAAATATTTCTTGGAAACATTAGTTCGATTTCGGTGGTGACCAAGGTAAGTAGACAGCGGTGGATCCAGGATTTGTTTTTTTGGGGGGCAAAGAATTTTCAGTATCAAAATTGTCTTCTAATGTCCTAAAGCGGGGTCTGGGGGTCCTCCCCCAGAAAATTTTTGGAAATTTAAGTCTAAAAAGGCAGATTTTCAACTCGTTTTGGTACACCTAATCCGGATTTCGGACAAACATTTTCAAGAATTTAATATCCATTTAGGTTGGATTTTTGCATTTTGACGAACTTTTTACAAAAATGTTTTAAATAATAGAGTTCCAAGTTCCAAAGGCGGGTTTGGGGGTCCTCCCCCAGAAAATTTCTGGAAATTTGACCCTAAAAGCAGGATTTTAACTCGTTTTGGAGTCAGTTCCTCCCCCGAGTTCCCACTTTCCCTCTTTTTCTTGTAAGTCCCAAAATTTCCAAGGAACGACTGTAATAAGAAATTTCAAAATTTCAAGGGGGTTGGGAGCTCTCCCCAAGAAAAATTTGAATTTTGAACCTTAAAAGTAGTGGTTTTATGCGTTTTAAGACGAATTTTTAAGGAAAAACAGTAAGTAAAAAATTGACGTTGAAATTTTTTTTTTTTGGGGGGGGGTGAGCCCCCAAACCCCTCCCCCGCTTGGATTCGGCTCTGATTAATTACTAAAACAACTTACCATTCCTGAAGCCTGGGACTGAAAAAGTTTTTTCCGCTAATCCAGCAGCACTGAGATACCAACTTCTCGAGAACAAAATTACAAATAATGAACTGACCCACCTTTCCAGTAGAAAATGTCACCCCCAGTCGTCCCCTGGTCAAGTCACGGGGGAAGCGAAAACAGGAAAGGGGATATACATCAATTTGAAACTGCACCTGAACGAAATTGGACACTCCATTTTTAACATTTCTCACCAAGCCCCAAGCATCTCCCCCGTCCGAAGATATGGTGACAATTCAGAAACAGAAGGGGGTTTAAATTATTTTGAAAATTTTCTGGGGATGAGCATGGCCCCCCTTTTGAGTTGTTTTTATTCTTGTCAGACATCACATGAATTACAATGAAAATTTTTTTGAATTTTAGCTCTGAAAAAGGTGTTTTTGACTATTTTTGAAATTTTCTAGGGATGAGCATGCCCCCCCTTTGCGTTGTTTTTATTCTTGTCAGACATCACATGAATTACATTGAAAATTTTTTTGAATTTTAGCTCTGAAAAAGGGGTTTTTAACTATTTTTGAAATTTTCTGGGGATGAGCATGCCCCCCCCCTTTGAGTTGTTTTTATTCTTGTCAGACATCACATGAATTACAATGAAAATTTTTTTGAATTTTAGCTCTGAAAAAGGGGTTTTTAACTATTTTTGAAATTTTCTAGGGATGAGCATGGCCTCCCCTTTGCGTTGTTTTTATTCTTGTCAGACATCACATGAATTACAATGATTTTTTTTTAATTTTAGCTCTGAAAAAGGGGTTTTTAACTATTTTTGAAATTTTCTCGGGGGGGCCATGGCCCCCATGGCCCCCTCCCTGTATCCGCCACTGATCTCAACATAAAAATCGACACCCTGTCGGGGATATTGTCCGGGTAACGCTTGGTCTAGCACACAGTGCTAGGAGTGGCGAAGCCCGTCTGTAACACACCAGATGATATTTATTCAAAAACTGAAGCCCGGATATCAGCGCTAGTAATACAAATAATTTTATCTCTAAGGTTGTCAGGCATCATTTTATTTGGGGGTAAACATGGCGGTTGGAGGACTCTTTCTAAAGCTGAACCAGTCATGGTATTTGCACAATAACACACTATCTGAAAGGAGTATTTCACCATTATAGCTGGTTAGCGGACAATAAGTGTAAACTCACAACTCTCAAGCGTCGCCTCCAGCCATGGACCGGTTTCTTCCTTGTTAGAACTCATCAGCACGGCATAGGAAGGCAACGCAAGAGAGAGGAGGGCAAGTAGTAGTCTAGCCGACTATAACGGAAAAAGTCTTTCTCAGGAGCCGCACCCCCTTTGCCTTAAATCCTGTACGCTTTGCGGTGGAGCTTGGATATTCCAAGGGCCATAAGACAACAACAACGGAAAAAGTGGTAACCATTGATTAGTCCTCCACTCATCTGCTGGAATGACTTGGCATTCCTAGAACAGATTTAATTCCCGAAAAGCAAGGTAAAAATAAAAGTAAAGTAAGTAATAAAAGAAAGGAGTAAATATAGTCGGCTAGACTAGTACTTGCACTCCGTTCTCTTGCATTGCCTTCCTATGCCGTGCTGATGAGTCCTAACAAGGACGAAACCGGTCCACGGCTGGAAGCGACGCTCTAGAGTTGTGAGTTTACACTAACACACTATTCTTTCAAAAGAACATGAGGTGGTTATATAGAGGTGAGAGGTAGGGAAGCGAGCTTACCTTACCGAAACTGCCTTTTCCCAGGACCATGATGAAGTGGAAGTCTGAGGCACGGATGACGTCCTGCTTGCCCATGTTGTGGGGGATGTCTGTGATGGATGCGATCTTATCGGACTTGCGGCACGACATCATCGAGATGCGCGTCTGCAATGCAACAAGAACACGTCTTCAGTTATATTATAAGAACCACTTTTTTTAAAAGAAGTTGAGAAAAAAAAGTAAATAGAAATTGGAGGGAGGACTCTTCTCATAACTACCCCTTTATCTTTCGACCGGGAGAGAGATATAACGATCGGGAGATCTTTTCCCGTTCATTATATTATAACTAGAAAAAACAGCAAAGAAACTCTTCACCATCCTCGAAGACAACCCTACAGTGGCGAATCCAGTAGGGGGGGCTGTGGGGCTGCAGCCCCCCCCAGGAATGAGACATTCAAGTTTTGGTAATAGCAATAAAGCCAAAAAGAAATTTCACTACGTTGCGAATATTCGGTGCGGTGGTGTTACCCAAAGGGTCTCAAAATGAATCGGAACCCTACTTTTAAGGGTAAAAATTCCAAAAATTTTCTGGGGGAAGACCCCCAAACCCCCTCGAAATTTTGGAATCTAATAAGTACGGTTTTTCCTTGAAACTTAAGAGATTTACAAGGAGTGATCCTCTTTGATTCTCCTAAAAGTGTCTCAACATGAGTTAAAATGCCACTTTTAAGGGCAAAATTCAAAAATTTTTCTGGAATAGTAACCTCTAAACCCCTAGAAATTTTCCAATTCATAATACTATAAATTTTTTTCCTTGAAAATACTGCCGCTTACAATGAGTTGTGCTCTTTGGGTGGAATCTGAAAGGCTTCAAAATGAGCTAAAACACTCTTTTGAGGGGCAAATTTTCAAAAATTTTCTGGGGGAGAACCCCCCAGACCCCCCTTTAACTTGGAGTTCACATTTTTATACAATTTTGAAACTTAGTGCACCAAAATTAAAACCTTACGAAGTCATCTCACCTAAAACTTAGTATTCCTAAGATTAGACCCCAGAAAAGATGTTGAGTAACCCCCTAAACAAAAATCTGGTTACGACACTGGCAACCCCCTTCCCCCTTTCAGTTGCTTACATTAATATTTGAACAGCCCCATAATAGCAATAAGGTTATTTGTGAATCTCAGCCCCCCCCAGACCGAAATCCTGGATTCGCCACTGCAACCCTAACATACTCATCAGAGCACAGACCGTAGACCAAAACATCCAAATTCCGATTAGCCTCTACTTCTATCACCCTGTCCAACAGAATCGACTGAAACTATCACCCCTATTAGATGCTTCTTCAGACCCTTTGGGATTTCTCACCTCATTTCTAAAGATCAACTTTCTACAAAGAAGGAATATCGGCTGACAAGACAAGTAGAATCAAACAACCCTGGATCCTCCAAATATCTCCTAAATGTTTCTATATAGCCCCTGTATATTGCAAACGAATTAAAGCAAGCTTCCCTCGCTTATGGATTCGAAAACATATGAAATTTGTTGTTGACTACCTTCATCTGCGTCTTGAGCTCTGAGATGTCCTTGTCCTCCGGGGGCACGGGGACGTTGTAGTACTCTCCCTCCTCGGCCGTGAGCAGCTTGAACCAGCCCTCTGCGGGGCTCTAGGGTGTTCCGAAAGTCTATGGGGAAAATTTTTTTTTCGAATTTCCCAGATGCCCCCCCTCAAGTTGTTACAAATACTAAAACATTATTACCTGCAAATTTTCAGGTCTCTAGGACGATTTTTGACCCCCGCGCCCTTCAAAAGTAGGTTTCCCATGTTAAAGAATAGGGAAAATATTGAAAAAATCGTCATTTTTGGTTCTTTTCAATTTAACGAGCCTGGACGCAGTCAATATCGAATTAAAACCTATACATCATCCTTGGGACATCATTGCCTCAAGATCCTATCGGAAAAACCTTCCATGGGACCAACTGGGGGGTAGTTATGCGGGGGTGAAAAGCGCGCTTTCACCGAAAAAAGAGGATGCTCGCCGGCGCTTGCCGCGGGTGCTGATGGATTGGATAATACTCGCCGGCGTTTGCGGGGGGGCTGGATAAAAGCCACTTAAGTGTTTATTGAACTTTTTTCCTAAAGTGCCTCGTTCTATTCTGTTTCTATTAGTAAAAAAATTTATTGAAAAGGGAGTATTTTACCACTACCTCTGGTTAGAGGAATATGTGAGAAAACTCCAGCTCTCAAGCGTCGCCTCCAACCGTGGACCGGTTTCGCCCTTGTTAGGGCTCATCAGCACGGTAGGAAGGTAACGCAAGAGAGCGGAGGGAGAGCTTTTAGTCTAGCCGACTATAACGGAAAAAGTGGTGACTATTGACTAGTCCTCCACTATATGCCGGAATGAACTGCGCATTCCATAGAACAGATTAAATTCCCGAAAGGACACAGGTATGAAAAGGGAGTATTTTACCACTACCTCTGGTTAGAGGAATATGTGAGAAAACTCCAGCTCTCAAGCGTCGCCTCCAACCGTGGACCGGTTTCGCCCTTGTTAGGGCTCATCAGCACGGTATAGGAAGGTAACGCAAGAGAGCGGAGGGAGAGCTTTTAGTCTAGCCGACTATAACGGAAAAAGTGGTGACTATTGACTAGTCCTCCACTATCTGCCGGAATGAACTGCGCATTCCATAGAACAGATTAAATTCCCGAAAGGACACAGGTATGAAAAGGGAGTATTTTACCACTACCTCTGGTTAGAAGAATATGTGAGAAAACTCCAGCTCTCAAGCGTCGCCTCCAACCGTGGACCGGTTTCGCCCTTGTTAGGGCTCATCAGCACGGTATAGGAAGGTAACGCAAGAGAGCGGAGGGAGAGCTTTTAGTCTAGCCGACTATAACGGAAAAAGTGGTGACTATTGACTAGTCCTCCACTATCTGCCGGAATGAACTGCGCATTCCATAGAACAGATTAAATTCCCGAAAGGACACAGGTATGAAAAGGGAGTATTTTACCACTACCTCTGGTTAGAGGAATATGTGAGAAAACTCCAGCTCTCAAGCGTCGCCTCCAACCGTGGACCGGTTTCGCCCTTGTTAGGGCTCATCAGCACGGTATAGGAAGGTAACGCAAGAGAGCGGAGGGAGAGCTTTTAGTCTAGCCGACTATAACGGAAAAAGTGGTGACTATTGACTAGTCCTCCACTATCTGCCGGAATGAACTGCGCATTCCATAGAACAGATTAAATTCCCGAAAGGACACAGGTATGAAAAGGGAGTATTTTACCACTACCTCTGGTTAGAAGAATATGTGAGAAAACTCCAGCTCTCAAGCGTCGCCTCCAACCGTGGACCGGTTTCGCCCTTGTTAGGGCTCATCAGCACGGTATAGGAAGGTAACGCAAGAGAGCGGAGGGAGAGCTTTTAGTCTAGCCGACTATAACGGAAAAAGTGGTGACTATTGACTAGTCCTCCACTATCTGCCGGAATGAACTGCGCATTCCATAGAACAGATTAAATTCCCGAAAGGACACAGGTATGAAAAGGGAGTATTTTACCACTACCTCTGGTTAGAGGAATATGTGAGAAAACTCCAGCTCTCAAGCGTCGCCTCCAACCGTGGACCGGTTTCGCCCTTGTTAGGGCTCATCAGCACGGTATAGGAAGGTAACGCAAGAGAGCGGAGGGAGAGCTTTTAGTCTAGCCGACTATAACGGAAAAAGTGGTGACTATTGACTAGTCCTCCACTATCTGCCGGAATGAACTGCGCATTCCATAGAACAGATTAAATTCCCGAAAGGACACAGGTATGAAAAGGGAGTATTTTACCACTACCTCTGGTTAGAGGAATATGTGAGAAATGTGTCCTTTCGGGAATTTAATCTGTTCTATGGAATGCGCAGTTCATTCCGGCAGATAGTGGAGGACTAGTCAATAGTCACCACTTTTTCCGTTATAGTCGGCTAGACTAAAAGCTCTCCCTCCGCTCTCTTGCGTTACCTTCCTATACCGTGCTGATGAGCCCTAACAAGGGCGAAACCGGTCCACGGTTGGAGGCGACGCTTGAGAGCTGGAGTTTTCTCAAAAAAATTTATTGTTAATTAAATTTTAGTTAATTTGTTTTTACCCCGCCTACCTCGATTAACTTATTTCCATGGGGTATAATGCTATGATTTGAGCTTAGCTTAGTGAAGGCGGTTTAATGTTTTATGCAGCTATCTCATTTTCCTGTTAACTCAACTCAGTAAAACAAAAATTTTTTGATGTAAATGCAATTTATTACATTAATTATATTACATTTGAGTTATAAAGAAAACACATGATAGTTAATAATATAGGAAAAAAGTTCAATAAACACTTAAGTGGCTTTTATCCAGCTCCCCCCGCAAACGCCGGCGAGTATTATCCAATCCATCAGCACCCGCGGCAAGCGCCGGCGAGCATCCTCTTTTTTCGGTGAAAGCGCGCTTTTCACCCCCGCATAACTACCCCCCAGTTGGTCCCATGGAAGGTTTTTCCGATAGGATCTTGAGGCAATGATGTCCCAAGGATGATGTATAGGTTTTAATTCGATATTGACTGCGTCCAGGCTCGTTAAATTGAAAAGAACCAAAAATGACGATTTTTTCAATATTTTCCCTATTCTTTAACATGGGAAACCTACTTTTGAAGGGCGCGGGGGTCAAAAATCGTCCTAGAGACCTGAAAATTTGCAGGTAATAATGTTTTAGTATTTGTAACAACTTGAGGGGGGGCATCTGGGAAATTCGAAAAAAAAAATTTTCGGAACACCCTAGCGGGGCTCTTCATGATCTCCGAGATGCCGAACGAGAGCGAGGCCATGAAGTCAACGTCCGGTCCCTTGTAACCCCCTTCTGTCCCATCCCATACTCCCTCATCCCATCTGTCCCATGCTAGTCCCTAGTACTATAATTCGAAGAGGAGGAGGAGATTGACTACCTTCATCTGCGTCTTGAGCTCTGAGATGTCCTTGTCCTCCGGGGGCACGGGGACGTTGTAGTACTCTCCCTCCTCGGCCGTGAGCAGCTTGAACCAGCCCTCTGCGGGGCTCTTCATGATCTCCGAGATGCCGAACGAGAGGGAGCCCATGAAGTCGTTGCGTGACGTCCGGTCCCAGTCCCACACCTCCAACAGCAGGCGGCGGTCTTTGTCCTCGGGCTTCAAGTCGCTACAACACGAAAACGACAACGTCAACATAATATGTTTACTATACTAGACAACAACTTAAGTATAACCCACTACGTCACTAACAAAGTAGTTCCCATCGCGATGTCTGAATTTCGAGTGAAACAAATAACGTCAACTTTAAAATATGGTTATTTCGTTAAACCCATGTATAAATAGTGTCTTTTTATCACAATTCACGTATCGAAATACCTCCTAATAACCCAACAGGCTTTGTGTTTACTCACTTTCTCCTTCCGCGTAGTGGGGTTCAGGAAACGTTGCTGGGAAGTATACTAAACATATTACTGCTAAGTGTAGTATATACTTCTAAGGATTATATTTCGAGTTCTATACTATACTTCACAGCAACGTTTCCTGAACCCAGTACAGTACGTCACTATGCGGAAGGAGAAAGTGAGTAAACACAAAGCCTGTGTTGTGTTGATAGGAGGAATTTTGATTCGCGAATTATGAAAAAAGACACAATTTATACATGGATTTAACTAAACAATCCTATTTTAAAATTGACGTTCTTTGTTTCACTCGAATTTCCAACACCGCGATGGGAACTACTTTGTTTGTTAGTGACGTAGTAGGTTCAACTTAAATTGCTGTCCAGTATAGTTTAAAAATAAATAATCTCACTGGGTTGGGCCATGAGCTGAACAGTAGTTACAGAACGTGTGTGGAAAGTCACAGTAAACTGAGTTAAAGCCCCTTGGTTCGCCATGTTAAGTTTGTCCTCATTTTATGGACCCCAGGAGGGACGAAAGTCTGAGTCTGCCTTGCCCGACCCTGATGGAACTTATTTAAAAATATTCATAAATTTCTATATGCGCCACAAGCAGTATAGCCTAACTTAGTTTCGAGTAATTCATAGTGTTTTTAACAGCACCTGCTTAGTTCCTAAGAGAAGGCGTTCTTGGGGTTGCTCTTAAAGGTCAATTTAAATGAGTATTTTATTTAGGAAACCGTTAAAACTTAGCAGAGGATCTAAAAAACTCCCTAATATATACCTATTTTATTCAACCTACTTTACTGTCATTCTGAGCAGCTCATATCCTAAAATTTTATATGTGACCCGCGGGAATATTGTGGTTTTCTAAAGTGGCCCTCAAGATCATTTTTGGGTTGGCCATCCCTGTTTTAGACCCTAATTCCTCTGTGGGTAAAAAAACATGTTGTTTAGAAAGAGATGAGCTTACAAGGACAGTGTCTCCCCCCAAGTGGGGTTGAGGTTGGCCTTGATTGTCTTGGTCTTCCGTTTCACGTTGTCTCCCGTGTCTGGCACCAGCTTCATCTTGACGTAAGGGTCGGACAGACCGTTAGGGTCCATCGGGATCAGGTTCCTTGCCTGACGAACTGAAAAGAAAAAAAGCATTTCAATGTAACAAAGAAATAAGGACTTGACCACAGAGGAGAGATAGTGGTGAATTGAGCAATAGTAAGGAGGCCGCCACACTATCGGCTTGAAGACGCCAAAGTCATAAAAAAAGTCATTAAGATTCCTGTCAAGATAGGGGAGACTAATAGCATTATTCACACGAGCAGCTAAAGAGAGAAAAGGTGCTTTTTGCTGACTCTGATTGGTGGAATCCTTCTTTAACCGATGGTTAACCACTGCTTTAGTGGCTATGAATAATGCCATGAGGCTCAACTCCATGCTTTCTCTCCTATCTTGACAGGAATCTTAACGACTTTTTTGTGACTTTGGCGCGTCTTCAAGCCGCTAGTGTAGCGGCCGCCTAAGGCGCTCGCCACACTACGAGGAAAAAAGACGCGAGAACTATAAATCTTCATTAAAAAACGATTAGTAAGATGTTATCAAGAGGAAAGGAGATGAAAGGGGACTCGAGGGGGCGATGTAGTAGATAACTCCTGTTGCAGAGCGGAGTGGTCGAAGTATTCCTCACTGACAAGCGTCGCAATGGCTCTCCTACAGGAGTTATCTGCTACATCGCCCCTAGAGTCCCCTTCTATCTCCTTTCCTCTTGATAACATCTTAATCGTTTTTTAATGGAGATTTATCGTTCTCCCGTCTTTTTCCCTTGTAGTGTGGCGAGCGCCTAAGATAATTTCAAGAAAGACCACCGAATACCGCAAACACGTGACCGTCATCACGTGAAGCGGGATTTTAATGGAAATTGTTTTCACTGCCAAACAATTTTTTACATTCCATTATACTTGGAGTCAACAAAATTCATCTTGCCAATTTAAGGATATTGTATTGAAGTTGATTACAATGATAATTGTTGAAATTACTATGTAAAATGTACTCCAAAAAAAGAACTCAAACGGATGAAGACCTTAAATTTTTAACTTATCCCATTAGCTATTTGGATGTTATAAAAATAAAAAAAGAAAACAAAAAGACAAAACTTAGCTTTATCCTCTTTTGTAAGCTCAATAAAAGAATTAATATCGTATAATTCTTTGGCAACAAGGAAAAAGTTTTTAGAAGAAGAAGACGAAGCGACCGATTCGCGGTCAGCAAATATCTCAAACATAATCAACTGTAAATTATATGATGAACTTTAAAGAATTTCATCGAGTACATGCATGGCTAGAGTAATTTTCTTCGATCAACATAAAACTAAACAAATTTAAGGGGAGGTGTTACCTTCGCAGACGAGCTTGTTGTTGATGGCGGACACCTTGAGCTCGATCCTCCCCCTCCTTTCTGTGTGATCACAACCGCAGAGATTGGGCACGCTTTCTTGACATCGCTTATGCACATTCATGTCACAGGCTGCAATAACGACACAACATTATATATCCCTTTTATTGTGTGATGGGCGGAGAAGTTAGATCGCGCCTGCAATACGCCTGGTCTTGCTCTCAGGGTGACCGTCGGTCGCCAGAGGGAAGTGTCAGGTAGGCGCAACATCGGTATGGATGCATCTAGAGATTTCCCCCCCCCGACGATTGTCAAGAGCGAAAGATTTATGAGGAGGGGAACATCTTTTGTTTGCTAATTGACCTCAGCTAACCACACAAAACGACTAGGCTCCTTCGGGCATTCGGGGGAGATTAGGAGCATTGATTATATCCCCTTCCTTTTGTGTGGTTAGTTAAGGTCAATTAGCAAACAAAAGATGTTCCCCTCCTCATAAATCTTTCGCTCTTGACAATCGTCGGGGGGGGAATCTCTAGATGCACCCTATCAGTTGAGGCGTATCTCAAATCAGACAATAGGAAAACCGCAAACCGTGGGGTTTCTCGGAATCTCTACATTAGGGGGGAGATAGTGTTAATTGACAGACCCCTAAGTGACCCCAAGACCCCTTTCCCTATTCGGGAAGCTTTTGTTGGAGGGGAGGTCCTCTTTTGTGATATTCCGAGAAAGTATAGATACGCCTCAACTTGATGCCATGGCCGTACCCATGGTGAACAAAAAAGTATAGGTGATGTCCAGAAAACTTTAGTATAACTCACCCTTGCATTTGAACCCCTGATGGATGATCCCGTACAAGAGAGATATAAACTTATTAAGGGTCAGCGCAAGCTGTTATGGTACCAACGACGAGGATCCTTCGGGCATTGACCCCACTCTTAGTGTGGTTAGGGGGTTGGAGGGGAACTCTTTTGAAAGAAGAATTCACCGTTTATTGCTGTTTAGTGTAATCTCACAACTCTCAAGCGTCACCTCCAACCGTGGACCGGTTTCGTCCTTGTTAGGACTCAACAGCACAGTATAGAAACAGTCCTTGGGCGGGATGCAACTCCGTTTTGTTACGTTCTAAGGAACCGTATTTCACCGTACTACGATAACGTCAGGTCAGGAGCAGGCCTCGGCCGTTTCATCCGCTGACGTTTTCCTCTGATTGGTTGAAATGCCCCATAACGTATCTCGATTTATTTATTCACCAATCAGCGGCAAGCTGGGCAAATGACTAAAGAAAACGATAGTTGAGTTGTTTGGAAGTAGGATTCGACCAGCTTCAACCGTCAACCAAATCGTCGTAAAACGGAGTTGCATCCGGCCCCTTGTTAGGCTCAACAGCACGGTATAGGATGGTAAAGCAAGAGAGCGGAGGGCAAGTACTAGTCTAGTCGACTATAACTGAAAAAAAGGTGATCATTGATTAGTCCCACACTCTACTAATCAATGGTCACCCCTTTTTCAGTTATAGTCGGCTAGACTAGTATTTGCCCTCCACTCTCTTGCGTTACCATCCTATATACCGTGCTGTTGAGTCCTAACACGGACGAAACCGGTCCACGGTTGGAGGTGACGCTTGAGAGTTGTGAGAATATACTTAGGGAACTCTTTTGTTCGCTACTGCCCGAAGGAGCATTGTCCACACGGACATAAAAGTTTGCGCTGACCCCCATAGTGAACAAAGAAATTAGTATAGGTGATGTCTAGTATAGGTTGAGAACTCACCCTTGCATTTGTATCCCTGATGGATGATCCCGTACAAGAGAGATCCACAGTGATCGCAAAAGGTGGGACTTGTGTATGTATGCACCACAAATTGATGTTTCGTTCAATTTATTGTTAAAATCGTCCCCACCCTCCCCCATACTTGTATAATATACACGAACGCGCGAACGGCGTTCGCAGAAAATTTTGCCCTCTGCAGAAAATTTTCTGCAGAAAAACTACAAAAAAAATGTTTTTCATAAATTTTTCTGCAGAATTTATTTTTGATCGATAAATTTTTCTTATGTTTTTCAACAAATGCTTCTATCCGCTGAATCGCGATTTTAGGAAGAATCGGAATCGCGGAAGTCGGGAAATCGCAACTTCTCCCGTTAGTTCCGTTTTTGCTTGCGGAGTTTACCGTTTCATCCGCGATGCTTTCTTGGACGGCCGCGGACGTTAAGGTGAAGTCGGCTTCGTATCGCGTTGTTGTAGAAAAAACAACTTTACCGTGGTTAGAAGCCAACAAGTCCGGAAGTAAAAAAATGGCGATTTTTCGCGAAAGTTCCGTTTTTCTGGCTTATGAGGTTTTTGTAAGTTGCAAAATTTTTGAAAGGCTACTTTGAGAAGCAACTTAAGAAAATAATTCAGTTTTTTTTAATCGAGTTAGATTATAACCTGTATATGATTTTAGATTCTAATAATACTTTTAAAAATTCATTTGGCAATAAAAAAAACTGAATTATTTTCTTAAGTTGCTTCTCAAGTAGCCTTTCAAAAATTTTGCAACTTACAAAAACCTCATAAGCCAGAAAAACGGAACTTTCGCGAAAAATCGCCATTTTTTTACTTCCGGACTTGTTGGCTTCTAACTACGGTAAAGTTGTCTTCACTTAGCAAAAATTTTATTGGTAAAAAAATTCAGTAATTTAATTATATTTATAGTAATCAATAAATTATCCTAGTATTTAACTGATTTCCTAAATTTTCATCTGATTTTAGTTGCATTTTGGTTATTTTCATGCAAATGAAGATAACGTGAAATATGTATCTTTCTTTGTTTAAAGATATTTTTATCTAGACCAGGGGTTCTCAACCGGTGAGTCGCGACCCCCTGGGGGGTCGCGGGGCATGCCTAGGGGGGTCGCGAGACAAAAATTCAAAACAGTCATATTTGCAGAGTTATTTTTTATACAGACACAACAATTTTCAAAACTTATAGATTTTAACAATTAAACTAATGAGAAATTTGAGCATGTTTGGAATTAATAAGTATTTGTATGTCCGGACTAATGTCAGTAACACATAGGAGGATGTCGTTTTCAAGTGTCAAACGATTTATGATTTCTTGCCTTTAATTTTAAGTGTACAATTTTAGGGAACCCTTGTTCACACCTGTAGGATGTTGCAAATGGTATTAATACCCTTATCGCTGCTTTGAATAGTTCTGGATATTTAACACCTATCCAGAATTTGTCAACACAAGAATGGTTAACATTCAACTTCATACTCTGATCACAAAATAATTCTATTTATATTTAATAGAATTATCTATTAAATTGTTAAATTTAAATAAAAAAGTTAAACGGCAATATCCAGTGGATATTTCTTTCGTTTCATGCATGAACTATTTTGAATAATATGAGTAACGATTGAAAATGAAATGACAACTAAATGGCAGATAATTATTAATGTCTTTAACATTTTAGGTCTGAGGGGGTCGCCAAAAAACTTTCCCTGAAAAGGGGGTCGCAGAGTCAAAAAGGTTGAGAACCCCTGATCTAGACTATCAATATTAATGACTAGTTTAATGCCAGTTTAAAGTTCTTAAAATCCTCCCGAGTATAACCCAGTTAAATTAAAATTTTTCTTGTTAAAATTATTTGTTTCACACATTAAAAAAATTATACATAACTAAGCTCACATGCTTTTTCCTCTTTTTTCATCTTTAGATAAACTCATCCCTGCAATTTGGGTATTTCAGTAATAATGTTTTCTTTTTAGAGAGAGTGATATTTAAAAATGTGTAAATTCTTGCAGAAAATTTTTTGGAAAAAATTTAAGTTCGCAGAAAGGTTTTTATTTTATACAAGTATGCCCTCCCCTACTATATAATAATGAGCAACAGTATGCTAAAGAAGTAAAGTGAGCCAAGAAATTAGTATAGGTGATGTCTAGTATAGGTTGAGAACTCACCCTTGCATTTGTATCCCTGATGGATGATCCCGTACAAGAGAGATCCACAGTGATCGCAAAAGGTGGGACTTGTGTATGTATGCACCACAAATTGATGTTTCGTTCAATTTATTGTTAAAATCGTCCCCACCCTCCCCTACTATATAATAATGAGCAACAGTATGCTAAAGAAGTAAAGTGAGCCAAGAAATTAGTATAGGTGATGTCTAGTATAGGTTGAGAACTCACCCTTGCATTTGTATCCCTGATGGATGATCCCGTACAAGAGAGATCCACAGTGATCGCAAAAGGTGGGACTTGTGTATGTATGCACCACAAATTGATGTTTCGTTCAATTTATTGTTAAAATCGTCCCCACCCTCCCCTACTATATAATAATGAGCAACAGTATGCTAAAGAAGTAAAGTGAGCCAAGAAATTAGTATAGGTGATGTCTAGTATAGGTTGAGAACTCACCCTTGCATTTGTATCCCTGATGGATGATCCCGTACAAGAGAGATCCACAGTGATCGCAAAAGGTGGGACTTGTGTATGTATGCACCACAAATTGATGTTTCGTTCAATTTATTGTTAAAATCGTCCCCACCCTCCCCTACTATATAATAATGAGCAACAGTATGCTAAAGAAGTAAAGTGAGCCAAGAAATTAGTATAGGTGATGTCTAGTATAGGTTGAGAACTCACCCTTGCATTTGTATCCCTGATGGATGATCCCGTACAAGAGAGATCCACAGTGATCGCAAAAGGTGGGACTTGTGTATGTATGCACCACAAATTGATGTTTCGTTCAATTTATTGTTAAAATCGTCCCCACCCTCCCCTACTATATAATAATGAGCAACAGTATGCTAAAGAAGTAAAGTGAGCCAAGAAATTAGTATAGGTGATGTCTAGTATAGGTTGAGAACTCACCCTTGCATTTGTATCCCTGATGGATGATCCCGTACAAGAGAGATCCACAGTGATCGCAAAAGGTGGGACTTGTGTATGTATGCACCACAAATTGATGTTTCGTTCAATTTATTGTTAAAATCGTCCCCACCCTCCCCTACTATATAATAATGAGCAACAGTATGCTAAAGAAGTAAAGTGAGCCAAGAAATTAGTATAGGTGATGTCTAGTATAGGTTGAGAACTCACCCTTGCATTTGTATCCCTGATGGATGATCCCGTACAAGAGAGATCCACAGTGATCGCAAAAGGTGGGACTTGTGTATGTATGCACCACAAATTGATGTTTCGTTCAATTTATTGTTAAAATCGTCCCCACCCTCCCCTACTATATAATAATGAGCAACAGTATGCTAAAGAAGTAAAGTGAGCCAAGAAATTAGTATAGGTGATGTCTAGTATAGGTTGAGAACTCACCCTTGCATTTGTATCCCTGATGGATGATCCCGTACAAGAGAGATCCACAGTGATCGCAAAAGGTGGGACTTGTGTATGTATGCACCACAAATTGATGTTTCGTTCGTGCGTCCTGTTGAGGGAAAAGCACAAAGTGATGAGTAATAGACATGGTTACGTGCTCTGAAAAATAATAGTAACGTTCCGCATAACTTCCAGAAACGTTCCTGCTTTTTATGAGTTTTTACAGCAGTTTAACACTTCACTTAAAAGTTCTGGTTATGTTTCTGAATCCCACTGTATCATGCCAGAAGCGGATGTTAGATATAGTGTACCTGTCATCCCTGCATCCAAATATTTCTACAAAAATTTTTCGCTACTGTAATGAGGTATTGTCACGTTTTGAGATTAAATTTTATTAAAATAGTATATAAAAACCATGAAGAATGACGTTTACATCAGGTATTTTCGTAGCCCGTTTTCCGAGACATAAATTTTTGAAATTTCGATTTTTGAAAACACTTTTGAATCACTAATTGTGAGCTGTGAGGTCAAATCCAATAGAAGCCCGTTTTCTGATCACGTGAAAACAGTAAACACAATGGTTTTCATGCGATGTGATGTCACATCTAATAGAAGCTCGTTTTCTGATAACGTGACTTTTCTGACGTTTTGGCAAAAATGAAATTGAATTTTAAATTATATATAAAACACATTTTTGAACTTAAAAATCAGAAAGTTGGGAGTTATAAACCATAATGTATCAAAAAAGTATAAAATCAAGCAAATCCCTCACTCATGCAAATACCTCATTGAGTACGTCTAAACGTCTTTTTGCATCTAATTTTCAAAATTTTCCAAAAGTATCAACCGATAAAAATTTCAGACTTGGATCTTATAATCCTAAGTTGGCTCAGTGGTAAAGCGTTTGTTCCTCGGATCGAATCCCGGTAGCGCGATTATTTTGTTTTATGTGGAATTTTATTTTCTTTGGAACGTTTCAGTATTTTAACAGTAAAGTTCCTGGTATTTCACAGATAGCTTCTGGTATTTCTGCGAAAGGTTTCAGTATTTTACAGAAACGTTCCTGGTATTTTCCAGGAATATAACTTTAAAAAAATGGGCAACTCAGCTGCCCAGTTTTTTAAGTAACGTTTCATAATTTTTTTACAGTGTTGATAAAAAATCGAGCATGAAAATCGAGATAGAATCGGTCGGATCAGTTAATGATTTTATATATGCTATTCGTATATAATATTTGAATTATTATTAGCTATTCATAATTACTGGTAGGGGGCACTTCATTAATTACTAAGGGTCCCGAGGGGGAGGAGGGGTTGGAAAAATCTCTACATACCCTTACTTGAAGGGTGGGGGGTCGAACCCATTCTTACGTAAGATTTTCCAAGTTAATGTAAACAAATTTCAATTATTCTAATCAAATTACTATTGAATAACCCCAGAAAAACTTTAAAATGCTGACGATCTCGGTATATTATCGAAGTTTTAATTTTTAAAAAATGAAGGTATATCAGATGTATCTTTTTTATTGGAGTAGCATTAAGTTAAGATAAAAAATAAAACTGTAGAATCCATCTTCCAGTTGTCAAAAGTCGAAACAAACCAAAAGCAAAAAGAGAAATCTTTATTAGTTTTGGTTTCAACTTTTTTTTAAACTGATCCTTTTCTAACATTTTATTATTTTGAAAAACGAAATGGAATCTTACGTAAGAATAGGGGGGTTGAAAAATCTTACGAACCCTTACATGGGGGTAGGGGGGTCAAAAACTGCCAAAATCATCCTTAAGTAATTAATGAATGGACCCTAGGTATATAGGTATTTGTATTAATATTTAGAATTATAATTACTGGTAGGTTAAAATCTTTGAACCTTTACCGGCAAAAACTTTCGGAAATCCTATAAAACACATTGTGTTTTGCAGCGACTGTAATAACGACAACAACCAGAAGTTATCTCTTTGTGCACTGCATCATGGGAGTCTTCATTAAGTCTTTCATGGTATTCCCATGTGATGACAGCCCCAAGAGGTTGGCTGAAACCTCGGTATTCCATATTACCCGACTATTCCATAATACTCTTCTCTCCTCTACATATAGGCTTATAAATTCCTTTTTATATTAACCCTGACCCTTATTCTTATACTAAATTTTGTTTGGCCCTTTGGTAAGGTTGGATCATACCGAAATTTAATGGACAAACTGTTAATTCTTTTTCAAAACGTTAAAAAAATTAATAAATGGAATTTACTTTAACTGGAAACTAATTTTAATTAAATAAAAATTTTGTTTTGTTATTTATAGGCATAATTAAATTATTAAGTAATATCAAGTTAGTTTCAGATTAATTATTTAGTTAAAACCAATAATTAATCAATTAAAATTTAGTAGTAATTAATTAAGATTTTTAAACCACCCGTAAGATTTTTTAAACCCTTCCCCCCTATTGTTACGCAAGATTCCATTTCGTTTTTTAAAATAATATAAAATCTTAGAAAAGGTTCAGTTACACAAAAACTTTTAGTTTGACGTAAATCAAAGATTTTTATTTTTCAACCGATAAGTAATATTCTTGCTGTCAACGATATGATAAACAAAAAAAAAATTTAAACCAAAACTAATAAAGATTTCTTTCTCTTTTTGCTTTTGTTTTGTTTCGACTTTTCACAACTGGAAGATGGATTTAACAGTTTTATTTTTTATCTTAACTTAATGCTACTCCAATAAAAAATATACATGAATGATATACCTTCATTTTTTATATTAAAGCTTCGATAATATACGGAGATCGTCAGCATTTTTAAGTTTTTCTGGTGTTATTCAATATTAATTTGATTAGAATAATTCGAATTTGTTAACATTAACTTAGGAAAGTCAGAATGGGTTTGACCCCCCACCCCCCAAGTAAAGGTATGTAGAGATTTTTCCAGCTCCCTCCCCCTCGGGATCCTTACGTAATTAATATGAATGGCCTCTTGGCAACGATCAGTTTGTTTACAAAACGTGTGGTTTGTTTGGATTTGAAACCTGCTAATTATCTTACAAAGTAAGAAAAGAGAAAAAAGGCAAAATTATTCATTCTAATTCATTCAAGATAATTTATTCGAGACCACAGAACAGAATGCGCCTCGTTTCATTGGCCCGAGATCGTCATTCGATGAGCTTTTCACCATTGAATTAAGCCGTGTTTAGACTCCGCCCAATTTTTAGGGTGTGTTCTTGTGATTGACAGCCGGGATCGGCGAATCGGTGAACGCCATTTGCGAGGGAAAGCAGTTGATCTTGAATCGGCCGGGCTCGAGAAAAAACGACTTTAAATTGAAATTTCGTACTGTTATCGTGAAAAACTTCTATAAAAACACTTTGAATTATGTAATTTGGACCCTTCTAATTCGATTTGAGCCATTCGCGATTCATTTTGACCAGTATTTAGGCGAGAAATCGTCGTTTTAGTGACCGAAGTCGAGAAAAGAAGGTTGGCGGTTTGAGCTTGGCGAACGGTCGCTCTGCGGATTTCCCAAAAGGCTGTGGATGTGCTAGGCGAGCGGCGAAATCTAGGAGCGCCAAAAAAGCGATTAGTTGCCAACTCTGGCTCTCGTTTCGGTTTCTCTCTTTGCTTTGCTTGCTCGTTTCGCTGCAGTGGGATCTTTGGATAGCGTTCTCTACGGTGGGATCGGTTTCATAAAGCGATTGTTAAGATTTTAGGGGCAAGTTAATTACTCACCTAAAAAGGGGTGGATGGTTTGTTAGTTTCTTAATTCTGCTGTTTAGGGGGATGGGAATTTATAGTTATGTAGGATTAGGATAGAGAAAAGATGGTTTCTTTCTTGCAGAATGAGATCTACTCTATATTTTATATTAAATTTGAAATTTAAGTTAATTTGTTTTTCTTTTCTTATTCTTTGTACTCGTAAATTAGCCAAAATAAAATCAAATTTTAATTTAAAGGCGTTTTCCCTTATTTGAATCCAATGAATGTATGACTCCATTGATATTCGCTTATTCTATTGTTATAGTGCCTTTTATAATGTGTTAGTTTAATAACAGTTTTTTAATAGTTTTCACCTTAAAGATTTTATTTTTCCCTTCGGCGTTGTGACTCATTTTTGAGTATAGTGTTTCGACTCATTACACCTAAAAAGGACAGCTCCTTGCGTATAAGTCCCCTAATTTTCAAAGAGAAAAAAAAACAGTACTTACTAAAAATGATGTTAAAATTTCGGGGGGGGAGGGGATCCGACAGTTTCTTCCGTAATTTTGGTGGGGGGTTGAGGTTTTCTTATCTTTGCTGACAAGGGGGGATGGAGGGTTAAAAATGATCAAAAAAGTGCTTACGTAGTAATATTTGAACGGCCCCTTACTAGTTTTACAAAATTTTATTTTAATTCGTCATAAATTGAAGTATTTTTATAACACGTTAGTACAATAAAAATTTATGAAATATAAGCAAATATTTTGGTATAAGGTGGTGGTGGTCCCAAAAAGTTTGATGGAAACCTATGTCCTATTAGCTCAACGCATCTAAGGATGAGCAAAATAATATGCTCGACCCGAGTGACCCATTGGTGTCAAGCCCCAGCGACTCGCGAATTAACGACGGGCGGGGAATAAGTCATCGATTTATAACTCGACGATGATTAAATACGCCCTGAGAGATTTCCTGAGGCGGGAAAATAACCTTGGCCCGAAACACGACGCTTCAGACATTGGAGTATACAAGCAGCGTTAGAAAAAAATCCACTGATGATCCTCAACCAAAATGACTAGTCAGCCAAATTAGAAACGACGTATTTATTTTTTACTAACTATTGCATATAAAGTGAATACAAATAATTATTTTTAAAAAATTAAACTGAACAACTATACTAGACAGCAACTTAAGTTGAATCTACTACGTCACTAATAAACAAAGTCCATCGCGGTGTCTGAATGAGGAAGTTGCATGATTTTTTTTTATTTTTTTAATCGATTCCTCTTGCAAAAATAAGCAACTACCCAAAATTTTAGGCCGATCGAGAAATTTTTTGATTGCCAAAAAAATTAACAAAAATCCCCTTTTTAAAAGCGCGCGAAAACGCCAAGAGTTTGGATGTGACGTCATCTTATACTAAACATTGTTGTAAAGCAATGGAGTTGATGGTGTTATTGTTGACGTCATCTTATAGTTTAAACACTAAACGTTTTCAGTCACGTGTTTTTTTCTCGACTTTTAAATTAAAATATTTAATTACCTGTACATTTTTTTGAAAAACTGACTAGATATTTCATTTTACCATACAAAAAACCATACGGAACACTTGTTTGTTTTTGAAAATCTGACACATGCAACTTCCTTATTTCGAGTGAAACAAAGAACGTCAATTTTAAAATATGATTACTTCGTTAAAACCATGTATAAATAAAATTCATTCATCCCAAATTTTAACACAATTCGCGTATCGAATTTCCTCTTATCAACCCAACAGGCTTTGTGTTTACTCACTTTCTCCTTCCGCGTAGTGAGGTACTGGGTTCAGGAAACGTTGCTGTGAAGTATAGCATAGATATTTCAAACTCTAATAGTTACGATTACTTGTACCACCAAATATATATGAAAAAGAAATTCGGGGATTTGGTGTTAACTTGGAGTCGTATTGTATTTTTGTATTACATTGTATTTGATCTCAGAAACACTGTAAGAGTAAGATATTAAGAATGATGGTCAACTTACGTCAGAATCGACTCCTTTGTCGACTCCAGGGCATTTGAAAGTGACGAATTCATGGCACCGCTTGTGGACCACGAAACTGCACACTGCAAGAGAAGGAAAGGCGAGTTTAGTGGACGGGAGACGCCAACCTCCCACACAAGAAAACAACAATTATATATTGCTGTGCAGAGCTTGTATTGTAACATGTATTGTGAAGATAATCACTTATGTTTTTTATTACTTTGAGGCAAGTACACATACCATTTAAAAATGGACTCTGATATTGAAACGAGTCGAGTGAAGAAGTTGATATCAAACAAACACTATAAGTGTAACAACTCTCAAGCGTCGCCTCCAACCGTGGACCGGTTTCGTCCTTGTTAGGACTCATCAGCACGGTATAGGATGGTAACGCAAGAGAGATGAGGGCAAGTACTAGTCTAGCCGACTATAACTGAAAAAGTGGTGACCATTGATTAGTCCTCCACTCAATTATAATTGAGTGGAGGACTATTCAACTATAACTACTCGACTACTCAACTATAATTGTTTTTCGGAGTGATATTTTACTTACTCTAACATGTTGTAATTTATATGTCACGCCGAAATAATGCGGTTGTGTGAAATGTTTTCAACTTTTGTAAATTTTATACGGCTACTCAAATTTTTTAAAAGAAATCGACTACAATAGTTGCAATTTTATAGATTTTGATATGTTACCAAAAGAAATATAAGTAATAAAGAATATATAGTTCTCTTCGTGTATATTATATAGAAAGAAATTGACACCATTTCATGGTGGGATGTTACTCCGCTGTACGGAGGGACCTCCCACCTAGACTTAGAGGTAGGTCCTAATACTAGGGGAGACATTCCTCCGAGTCTAGTGATTTTATGTGAGGAGGGAAGATAATTTTATGTTTTAGGTGGGAATGTTTCCTCCGTATTGCGGTGTAACATCCCTCTATGATATGGTGGCAATTTCTTTTCACAACTTTTTGTGTAACGCGGCGCCAGGCAGGGCGGAACGCTCACATAAATCACTAGTACAATGAAGAAAGAGAGTGTACACACAAAAGAGGAGTGTCTATCACTGTAAAAACAATAAGGCACTTAACACAAAAAGTGGTGGAAATAAATTACCTCCCTATATTGATAGATGTTATACGGAGGTACCTTCGATCTAAACTCGGAGGGAAGTCCCTCCCTCCGTGCAGTGGCGGATCCAGGATTTGATTTTGGGGGGGCTAAGAATTATCCTAATCCAATCGAATCTTCTTGTTAATGTTAATACGGAAAAGGTAGTGAAATATCCTGCTCCAACTTCCAAAAGGGGGGTCTGGGGGTCCTCCCCCAGAAAATTTTTGAAAATATAAGTCAAAAACCCCACTTTTTCAGCTCTTTTTGGTACGCTTCATCCAAATTTCGGATATAGATAGTTTGCGTTTTGACAAACTTAGTAAAATGTAGTTGTAATAAAAGAGTTACAAGTGCCAAGGGAGTCTGGGGGTCTTCCCCCAGAAATTTTTTTAAAATTTGACCTTAAAATAACAGGGTTTAACTCATTATGGTGCATAAAATGTCATATTATATAGAGTAAAACTTTCCATTTTGGGGGGGGCTTGAGCCCCCTAGCCCCCCCCCCTGGATCCGCTAGTGCCTCCGTGGAGGATTGTCAATCTGTAAAGTGGAACCTTTCTCCTAGTCTAGTTGGGAGGTCCCTCAGTATCGTGGTGTAACATCTCTCAATGTATGGAGGTAATTTCTTTCCACCACTTTTTGTGTGAAGTTCTGTATTTTTTACAGTGTAGTATTAGTGTACCATGGAAGTGTCTCTTCAAACACAGCAGTCCTTACAGCAAAGTGTGATCACAGGCAACAAACACGTAAATTTCAACACACAACACTGCTTAGTGACTGGACCTATATCTATTGCTGACACCACCACCACCATGACAGACGATCAGCTCACAGATACGATGCGCATGCGCACTCCCATTCCATCATCAGCACAACGACGCATGTGCGTGGTGCATGCTGTCACGTGTGTTGCACGGATCATGCGCACACTATAGGGTTCTAAACATTTCTGAAGGAATCATCGATTCCGGAATCGAATCGAAATCGAATGCCTTGAAATCGATTCCAGCAAGAATCGAATCCAAAAATCGATTCCGTAATTGAATCGAATGATATTTTAGATCCCTTTGCACACAAGCATACAGGAAGACGAACCATGCACACATCGAGACACAAATGTTTGTCAGGAGTAGCATTTTTTTTTCGTTTGTTGGGGATCTATTTATTTTTTTCACACTGCTTTTTTAAATTTACTTACCGAAGTTCACACTGCTTCTTGGTATTGTTGGGGTTTTAAAGAAGGGCAGTGGACTGAGAAATGAAAGGTAGGCATGATAGTTTAAAAGTAAAAGTATTTATTTGGAACAAAGATCATCAAAAAATAAAAGGGCCTCAAACTGAGGTAAGCAGAGTAACATCAACGATCAAATAAGAGAGAGCGAGCTGCATCATCTATCTCATAACATCACAAGTTTCCGTACAACCTTATATACCAAGAAAATTAAAATAAAAGATGTTGCCACAAGCAATACAAACGCACCTCCCAGGCGGCAGCTCGCGAGAAAGGTTAATGGCTCGAAGCCTCGATGTTTTTAGATTGTGAGATCACACTTAACAATAGCCCGCCTCTCACAAAGTTAAAAACATAACACTTACAAAAATACTTAGAAATACATAAATTCAATACACAAAAATATCTACTATACAAAAATTTTATCAGTTAAAGTCCTTAAACCAATCTTAGGCAAGGGTTTAGTAAATAAATCAGCATAATTCCTCTTAGTGTTTACATATTTCAAAGTAAAAGATTTACTCAAAACTAAATCTCTCAAAAAGTGATACTTGACATCAATATGTTTCGTACGAGAGTTCTCAATTGAAGACTTTGAAAAATTGATAGCTGCTTGGTTATCACAATACAGAAAACTTTCAAATTTACCTTTATACAATTGATTACTACCAAATTCATTTAGCACTCTAATAATCCAAATTAGCTCCTTTGCAGCTTCAGTTAACGAAACATACTCACTCTCCATAGTAGACAAACTTATGCACTTTTGTTTAAAAGTGCGCCAAAGAATAGGAGCATTATCAATAAAAATAATCATACCACCAATAGAAATTCGGTCATCCCGATTGGATGCAAAGTCCGCATCACTAAAACAATTTACATATAAATCATTGACCTGAGATAAATTCAACTTATAATGCTTAGTTTTACAGACATAACCTAACAGTTTTAACAAAGTATTCCAGTGTACAATACCAGGATTAGATTGGAATTGTGACAGAATATTAACTGAATAGCATATATCAGGACGTGTTCTCGAAGCTATAAAAGATAGACAACCAAGTAAATTACGATAAGGTAATTTTGAACACTCAGCAATTTCCTCTTCAGAATTAGGACACTGAATCTTAGATAAAACAGTTCCAACAGCAATTGGCAAAGAAGTACATGGGAAATTAAACTTTTTATAAATTTCACAAACTTTTTCAATATACTCCATTTGGCTTAGATACAAATTTTCGCCATCTTCACAAAACTCAACACCTAATAATTTTCTAGTTTTGCCCATTACCTTTAAATCAAAATGGGAACTTAAACTTTGTATAGCATTTTTAACAACAATACTAGTTTTACCAAAAATTACAATATCATCAACATAGAGTAAAAGAACAACATTTCCCTCAAAAGTGTACACACAATTCGCCCATTGCAGTCTCTGAAAATCAATTTCAATTAGTACAACATGCATTTCCTGAAACCATTCACGTCCAGACTGGTGTAAACCATACAGTGCTTTGTTAAGCTTACAAACATGTTCAGGTTTATCTTTATCAACAAATCCAGGTGGCTGTGTCATATAAATACTTTCTGAAATTGAAGCGTATAAATATGCATTTTTAACATCTACTTGGCAATGCAGCCATTTAAATTTACACACTAAAATTGCAAAACACATTCTTATAATTGAAAAATTAACCACTGGACTGAAAACATCGTCATAATGTATACCTTTGGTTTGTCTAAAACCCTGAGCAACAAGTCGTGCCTTGTACCTTACGATTTTTCCCTTTTCATTACATTTTACAGTGAAAACCCATCGGCAACCTATAATAGGAGTATTTAAAGGTTTAGGAACTAAATCCCACACTTGACGATCATTTATAACTTTCAGTTCGTCATTCATTGCCGAAACCCAATGGGGACTGTCCAAGGCTTGTTTATAACTCTTAGGTACAGAAACACTATCTAGTCATAAATCAGATTGATATACCTCGTTAACATCAGTATTATCATCAACAATACCGGAATATTTAACCTTTCCATTAAAGTTAAATAGATGTTCATTATAAATCAGGTTACTTTTAGCACAGTAATCAATAACATCCTTATGTGATCGGAGTCTGGTATTGGATCCTTCAGGGTAGTAATAAATATCGGTTCTTGAACCGTCAGTCCTATCTTTTGCCTCACGTAACCATTTTACAGGTCTACTTAAATTTTGACTGTCATCAGACTCGTCCAAAACCTTAGGACTCTCTGTATCCGAAAAATCAGAACTAGAATCATCCGAATCAAAACTTAATTGTATTGAAGGACCCAGTACAGCTCCACTGCGTTTAGATTCATTTTCAAATGTAACATTAATTGACTCAACAATTTTTCGCTCAGTAGGAATCCAAACTCTATAACCACGAGTTTGCTGAGCATAACCAACAAAAATTCCCTTTTTAGTAGTCAATAGCCTTCCCCTCAACTGTTTAGAAATACCCACACTTACAGGAGTACCAAACACTTTAATATGCTTAACAGAAGGCTTTCTACATCCAAATAACTCAAAAGGAGTTTTGTTATTATCCCCGTGACATACCCTATTCCAGACGTATGTATGACACATCAGAGCTTCTGCCCAAAAACTCTTATCGAGCCCGCCATCATTAAGCATGGCCTTAACGGCATCAAGGGCAGTATAATTGAACCTTTCACTTACCCCGTTTTGTTCGGGTGTGTAAGTGTTAGTACGTTCAATCCCTATTCCCTGATCATCTAAGAATTTTTCAAATTCTGAATGGCAGAATTCCATGCCATTATCAGTTCTTATAGTGATAACCTTTTTACCCAGAAACCTTTCAACTCGTTTTTGATAACTGGTAAAGTACTTAAACACCTCATTTTTCTCTTTCATAGGGAAAGTGGTTACTTTCCGAGAAAAATCATCGGTGATAGTCAAGAAGTATTTGAAACCACCTTTACTTAAATTAGGCATAGGACCGCAGACGTCCATATGCAATAACTCCAGAGGGTTATTAGATCTAATTTTACCAATACTTTTGAAAGACTTTCTTCTAGTTTTTGCTAATTTACATGGCTCGCAGTTTACATCAGAAGACTTTAAATTAGGCATACCACTTACACTCTGATTTTTACAGGTATTCAAAATGTATTTACAATTAATATGACCAAATCTTCTATGCCACAATTCTAGGTCATCAGATAAAGTCACATTACCCTGAATATTATCAGAACTAACATCTACATTTTTAGAACCTTTTACACTTTTCTTTTTCTTACTACTAGCCTCAAAAACTTTCTTAGTATTTTCAGATTTTACAACATAAGGTTTTACATAATATAAACCATTTTCCAATTTAGCATAAAATAATTTGCTACCATCTTTGTTATAAACGCAAACTTTTCCGTTTTTACCCACAAAACTTAAACCCTTCTTATCTATAATAGAAGCTGATATTAAATTCTTTTTAAGTTTAGACGAGTATAATACATTCAACAATTTAACTTCTTTACACTCACCCTTCTGCCAAAATTGTAAGTGAGCAGTTCCAGTACCCTCCACAGGACAGCTGATCCCTTCTACAGCTACGGAAATTGTCATGCCGGAAACTGGTTGGAAGTCGGTCAACAAGTTCTTGTTGCAGCAGAAATGCCGCGTTGCAGCTGAGTCAAGCACCCAAGAGTCACTGGAAACGTCACTGGTACAAGTCTCTATGACGAGGCTGGAAGGATTGGAATCTTTCTTATTTGAAGATCGCAGCTTACAGTTCCGGATGATATGGCCAGGCTCACCGCAACGGAAGCACTTAAGAATCTTCTTGGATCTCCTCCTAGGTTTCCTCGGTTCATCAGAAGAGGTCAAGGGGTAGTCATCGTCCACTGGGATTTTCTTAGGTTGGACGTGCCATGCTGTGTTCCCATGGTCCCGTTGAGTCTGTTGGATACGGGCTTCTTCAGCAATTAGCTCTTTCAGGATATTGTCGAAATTAAACTTCGTATCGTCCCAACGATAAATGTTCTGGATGAGGCTGTTATATTGCTCAGGCAGGAACCTCATGAGTTGAAGACCGTGAAGCCAATCGGGTAAAGACTTGTCTGCATCCTTCAGCTGAGTGACCAGACGCCTGAGTCTAGCAGCAAACAGACCGATGCTTTCTCCCTCGTTGATTTGGCAATTGAAGAAATCATGCGCCAGTCCGTAGGCTCGAGCTCGACTATCAGGCTTGAAATGTTCAGCTATGGTCTTCCAGGCTTTGACCGGGTCTTCCTCATCAGACAGCAGACTTCTATAATCAGTGGTCATGTGTAGATAGATGATCGAAAAAGCTTTGTCACACCTCTGCTGGAAATCCGCTTTCTCCTTTTCAGTTACTTGGTTTCCCACGGGTGACTTCTCTGAACCGGAAACTATGCGCCAGACCTTTTCTTTCATCAGCACGCATTTCACGTCATCAGCCCAAGTGTTGTAGTTCTCAAGTCCGAGTAACTGGATGCCAGGAACCTCCATCTTAAAGTTGGGTCAGCAGAGTCTCAAAATGTCCAGGAGTACAGGATCAAAAATCAGGATCCAAAAATTTTAAAAGTTCAACTCCTCAAAAGCAAAGCTCGCTCTAAGTTCCAAATCACACCTACCCTCAGTGCACATGTCTGGGCCCATAACCTTGTTGGGGTTTTAAAGAAGGGCAGTGGACTGAGAAATGAAAGGTAGGCATGATAGTTTAAAAGTAAAAGTATTTATTTGGAACAAAGATCATCAAAAAATAAAAGGGCCTCAAACTGAGGTAAGCAGAGTAACATCAACGATCAAATAAGAGAGAGCGAGCTGCATCATCTATCTCATAACATCACAAGTTTCCGTACAACCTTATATACCAAGAAAATTAAAATAAAAGATGTTGCCACAAGCAATACAAACGCACCTCCCAGGCGGCAGCTCGCGAGAAAGGTTAATGGCTCGAAGCCTCGATGTTTTTAGATTGTGAGATCACACTTAACAGGTATTTATGATAGAGAGGAGCTATTTTATCCCTTGGATATACTGAAAACAGAAACTTTTTTAAAGCAGTGCGTATTAATGTTCTTGAATTCGCGAGTGTAATATATGGACAATTATGAATCGAAGCCCCGCGGTTCTTAATTTTAGCTATAGAGAGCCTAAAGTAGAAGAGAGGTGACAACAAGATCGATCCACTGTCGATTTGTCCACTGAGTCTGCGCAGAGACTATTTGATGAAACGAAATTTCGATTGCGCAGTCTCTTTGGACAATATTTCGAAAGATCGAACTTGCAAATACAAATTTTGTCGACAAGCTACAGGCTCGAAGCCCAACAAGGCCTCTCTTCTATACTCTATTCATTGAGAATTGGCGCTTGAGAAATAGTGCTTTCCCCCACGCTAGAAGCGTAACCATAGTTACGCTCTTCGAGCAGCCAAATAGTAAGCCTTCTTCGTCACTTTGACGTGGATAGTTGCTATGGTTACCGATCGGTGGTGGGGGAAGGAAATATTTTCAAGCGCCAGTTCAAAATGAACAGAGTATAACTCTAGGCTCTCTAATTTTAGCCACCACAGAAAATAGTTCGTGTCGTATGAAGATATGATAAGAACAATGGTTTGCTCAGTTTGTACAACCAACACTTGAAAATAATACCAAAATTGTCTTCGTACCCCATTTGCTCACCCACAATGTATATTTTACGGGCAAAGTGATTAATTGGGCATTATTAATAATGCCCATAGTGTGATAAATTTCATTGATAAATGCCATTGAATTTATCACATTGCCCTCCTCCACTTCGGGCATTATTAACAATGTTCGATTTATCCCTTTGTCCGTAACATATGTTCTGTAATAATTGGATGGGTTTTTTGTCACTCACTGATGCACATTTCAACTTAATTACTAAGCACTCGTTATTGAAAAACGGTTTGTAATAACTTTTATGCTGTGTATGATAAATTTCAAATGGAAAAATTATGTAGAAGAATAAAGGTATCCTTTAGATGTAGAATGATATTTTCTATAGATTACAAAATACACTACTGTTCATAAATTAAGGACGGAACTGTTTTTTCAACATAACACCTAGTGAAATTATTTTTCATCAATGAAAATTATACCAAGAGATGTTCAATGGGTGGGAATACAGGGCCCGAAAGCAAATTTTCTCTACCAATATTTTAAGGGGGTAAATGGACCCTCCATTGATAATGGAGTCCCATTACAATTTGGAGCTGTGGCAGAAACGTCTGTGTAAGAGGTATTTTACCGAAAACTTTATGGTTATTGTAATGAATATGATTACTCCTGAACTCAGTGCATATTTTTAAAAGCCTGTGTTACCTTTAAATGGTATTTTTTATGTTTTATTGATAGAAATCGGTCTAATCATCATTTTTGGCAAGTTTTAGCTTCTGGGTCATTTTTGGTAATTGGTATCTTACCGTCAACCATGTTTTTAGTAGTTCTTACATGTGCTAGATTATGTTTAGGTCTGGAGACCCTGAAAGTAAATTATTTCTTTCAATATCGTGACTTTCAAGAAACTTTGAGTTAGCCAAATTGTGATTTTGTGCAACTTTTTCTCTCATAAAGAGAAATTCCTGACCTGAAATTTCTTCTAAGAGAATCAAATGGGACATGAGAACACTCAGGTACCCAATAGCAAACATCAGTGAAAATATCTGCGGTGTATACGAGGTGCTCAAACGGCACAACATAATTGTATAGTTTCACAGAAAGGACATCTGTTATTAATGTTTGAAAAAAAAGTATTTTTTAGTGTTTATGGACGTAGACATACCTAAAAAGAAACATATAGTTGTAAAAATATCTCCATTACCTTTGAAATGAGTTTTTAAGACATATAATTTCTCCATTGATACTCTATTACTGTTATAGACATTTCAACACTCCCTATACACGAAAAAAATTTTCCCTGATGTCTGCGATCACGTGCCTGGGTTCTCATGTCCCATTCGCTTCTTTTAGAAGAAATTTCAGATCAAGAATTTCTCTTTATGAGAGAAAAAGTTGCACAAAATCACAATTTGGCTATCTCAAAGTTTCTTGAAAGTCACGATATTGAAAGAAATAATTTACTTTCAGGGTCTCCAGACCTAAACATAATCTAGCACATGTAAGAACTACTAAAAACATGGTTGACGGTAAGATACCAATTACCAAAAATGACCCAGAAGCTAAAACTTGCCAAAAATGATGATTAGACCGATTTCTATCAATAAAACATAAAAAATACCATTTAAAGGTAACACAGGCTTTTAAAAATATGCACTGAGTTCAGGAGTAATCATATTCATTACAATAACCATAAAGTTTTCGGTAAAATACCTCTTACACAGACGTTTCTGCCACAGCTCCAAATTGTAATGGGACTCCATTATCAATGGAGGGTCCATTTACCCCCTTAAAATATTGGTAGAGAAAATTTGCTTTCGGGCCCTGTATTCCCACCCATTGAACATCTCTTGGTATAATTTTCATTGATGAAAAATAATTTCACTAGGTGTTATGTTGAAAAAACAGTTCCGTCCTTAATTTATGAACAGTAGTGTACAATACAAATATTGAAACCAACTAGAATGTGAAACCAAAAACCAACTAATAAATGTTGAAGCCTAGCAAGGTTGGTTCATTCAACTTGAACCAACCAGATTCTCAGTATTTAAAATTAATTTCCAGTATTGTATTAAAAATTATCTCTCAAGATTATTAAAAAACATTAAGGTGATATTCAATTAAGGAATTAGGTCTAAAAACCTGACGTAACAACAAAATTATCATGAATTTTGATTATTTAAAACGTTTTGTACTATACTAGACAGCAACTTCTGTTGAACCTACTACATCACTAACAAACAGTTCCCATCGCGGTGTCTGCGAATTTCGAGTGAAACAAAGAACGTCAATTTTAAAATAGGGTTATTTCGTTAAACCCATGTATGAAGTGTCCTTTTATCACAATTCGCGTATCGAAATTCCTCCTATCAACCCAACAGGCTTTGTGTTTAGTCACTTTCTCCTTCCGCGTAGTGACGTACTGGGTTCAGGAAACGTTGCTGTGAAGTATAGGCAAATATTTTTTTTAAATTAGATTATTTATGTAACATCATTATTATTTTCTTAGTTACTGTATACTTACTAGGCTTCCTAATTATAGGGCATAAGCTTATATTTCTCCATCGTAAAAACTGTCAACATAGTTTGTCAACTGAGGAATGTGGAAGAGAGACACCCAAGCAACCATTCTCTCATTGAGTCAGCCGCGAAGGTATAGTAAATCCGTTCGAAGAGTCTATTTAAATGAAGTGACGCGTCTGAAGAGGACATTAAGTTGATGGCTGCTCTCGCGATGAACTCGGTTTTGAAAGGCGTTGAAGTATTTGCGAGACGAATTTACGGTGCTTCGTCAATTGGAGTTGAGTTGTTTATGGGTGTTGATGTCGCAACATGTATGGGGTTCTAAATATTTTTGATGGAATCTATATTCCAGTGGGAATCGAACCTTAGGAATCGTAATTAATTTGTCTAATTAATTCAGATAGTTATTGGAGGACGTCTGGAGGACGTCCATAAATTACGTGAGATGATTTTTCAATTTTGTTGTAACTGTATTTTATTTTGAAAGCATGTTTAAATACAATTAAATTAAAATTAATACATTAAAATGATCTAGAATGTAATCAATCAACGCTTCCCCCCAGCGGGTCGCGGTAAAATTATCACACGTTGATCGGTCCGTGGTGGTAAAAAGGTTGGGGAACACTGGATTAGACGTTCAAACAGGCAAAATAAATATTCAGTTTAACCTTTTCATTGACAATTTATCGTAAGAAGCATTATCACTATATTGAACCTATTAATAAAACAAGTTTTATATAGTGCTGTCCTTTAAAAAACCCACTTTTTCATATTTCTTTCATTAAAAGCTTAAAAAATATGATAATTAAATCGAACAAAATTGTGTTGTAACGGCTCACCCTCCACTACATTTTAGTTCTTAGTATTTTTAATTCCAATTTTTAGTTACAAATTGGCAAACGATTAAGTAAGAATCCAAAAAAAACCCAATTTTCCTAAAAAAAACCATGTATACCCTTAGAAAAACCCACTCTTGAAAATACTCAAAAAATTAAGAAAAAATATGATTGAAAGGTTTATTTTGAGAGAAAAAAGAATAGTTAAGATAATTAAAACCAAGTTTATTACAAATTATTTTTCAAATGAAATTGTGATAAGTTTTTCTATTCAAGAATTTTGCTTTCAAAACACTACGACAATAACGTTTTTATTGTTGTATTTTGATGAAAACGACCTATTTAATACAAATAATAAATATAACTTTTATAAAAAAGCTTAAAAAACGGTAATTGGCACTGATATTTATTTTTAAACCCACAACTATTAACTCTCTCTAAACCCATTTTCGAGTAAAACTCGGTAAAATGCTATATTTTCATGAAAAATGGCTGTTTTTGGTATCATTGAGTTTTTATCAAAAATACTGAAAAAAAGTCGAGAATTACTGAAACAACTATTCTGTTTGCATAATTAGTTGTATATCATGAATAATATTAAATATTTTGTATAATTTTTTATTTATTTTATCATTTATTACAAAAGGAAAAGTGGGGTTTTTTAGGCACCCTATGGGTTTTTTTCACCCCTCATTTCAAAGACTATCGTAATGTCCCTAATTGGCGGACTGAACTGAAATTTTAGTATTTTATTCTCACAATAACGGGATAACACAAAACCACGTGAAAAAGGCTGTTAAGTCTTCATAACATATATTTTTACAGCATCAAAATCTGCATAACTAAATCATATTTTTAGCCCAAAATCGACATTTTCTATTTATTCAAAAAACTAAGTAAATAAACGGTTCTTTGACTTGCTTTTACGTACCTGCCACTCTTAATGGCATACAAAAACAGGGCACATGAGAATTTAAAATTATTTCAATTATTTATTTAAAATATCTCGATGGGTTTTTTAGGGTACAATTTGGAGTGGGTTTTTTTTAAAGGACAGCACTATACATGTTTTAAACTCGTTAGGCAATGAAAATCAAATTCAACAAAATCTGAAAAACTACCCTATGTTTAGTGTAAAATTGTAAAACATGATTTTAAAGCTTTCGTGTATTTATAACGATCTATTTTATAAACGCGCCTTTAACCCTTTATCAACTGACGGTACTCACAAGCCCCACAAAAAAAACTTTAAAATCACATAAAATAACTCTCCTTTCGAATGTAACAGACGATATTTCAGCAGAAAATGAGAATAGATTTAAAACTGAAGTTGTGCTTTTCAGCTGATGCCCTTTTGATCGGATTCCCATCATGATTGCCATTCTTTTGTTTCCTCAAAAGTAGTTAAAGTCAAAAGTAAAATGTATTATTTTTTAAGACTTAAAACTGCGATAAAAATCCATATGTTTTTTTTTGTATTGTGTGAATATTTTAGCCTTCTGTGGAGTGACAGTACTCAAAAATATCAATTTAATAAATTAGTTCTAGTGGATTAAATCTCCCATAAAGATGATTACACTGTTCAACAACGAAAAAATTTCCTTGATGAAAATAGTCATTTCTTATAGGGTTTGGGTCGCTGAATACGAAAATCACCATTAAAATTCTCAATTGACTCAGGATTTTTGGGGAACAGCCCCTCCCCCTTTTTACGTTTTTCGACGACTTTATAACTTTAAATTCGATTTTCTGGGTCAAAAAGCATTGCTTAATCTTCAAATTGCCCCCAGGGGACAAGAAAGGTTCAAATTAATAAAATATGATAAATTTATAACAAATGGATAGGTTTAAGGGGTAATTACCCCCCTAAAAATGCAAAAAATTTGTTAAAAAATATAGAGGTTTTAATACGCTATTTTTTTCCTCTTATTTTTTACGCAATTCACATTTGAAGGGTCCTAACCCTTCCCCAAGGACACAAATTTGATAGTAATATGCAGCAATGATTTTTACTAAAAGCGGTTGAGGTGAGAGCGCCCCCAAAACACCCACGGAAGGGTTCAAAGTCGCACTTAGAGTTAAACTGTGCTGTACAAAAAAAATTTGAAGCCACTAACTGAATTTCAGCTGATTTCCTGTGTAAAAAAATCTGCTGAATTCAAATATGACACCCATTTTCCTCCATCACCCTTAGTTTTTAAGGGGGTGTCCCCTAATTGTTATCCACAGCCGTGCATCTATTAACATCTTGAAACATGGAATCCTCACTCCCTAAAACCGGTCAGTTTTTAAAGAACTGAAGAGTTTTTACTTTGGATAGACCCAAAATATAAGAAAAACGTCATTTGTAATCTTTTCAAAATCATCAATATTAATTCCTGAGCTCGCGAGTGCCTTCGCGATTTTGGAAGTCTTCTGAACTCTTCCACGGGGGCTTCTGGGAGGCTAACACCTCAGCCGCTTTTATTAAAAATTATTGCGGCATATTATCATCAAATTTGGGTCCTTGAAGAAGGGTTAGGACCCTTCAAACGGGAATTGCGTAAAAAATAAGAGAAAAAAATAGCGTATAGAAACCTCCATAATTTTTAGCTATTTTTGCACTTTTAGGGGGGGTAATTACCCCTTAAACTTATCCATTTGTTATAAATTTATCATATTTTATTAATTTGAACATTTTTGGTTACCTGGGGGACAATTTGAAGACTAAAACAATTCTTTTTGACCCGGAAAATCGAGTTTAAAGTTATAAAGTCGTCGAAAACGTAAAAAGGGGGAGGGGCTGTTCCCCGAAAATCCTGAGTCAATTGAAAATTTTAATGGTGATTTTCGTATTCAGCGACCCAAAATCTATAAGAAATGACTATTTTCATCAAGGAAAAAATTTTGAAGGTCAAATTTGTTGAGCAGTGTTATTATTCTATTATCTTTTAATTTTCAATTTAGTGACTTAAAAATACTTGCACGAAAAAAATTGCAGACAATCATAATGCAGTAGATAAAGGGTTAAAAAATCATTTTTTATAGTTAATTCAATCCAACCAAAGACATAGTGACGAAGTAATTACAACCAATCCTATTTAGGGGTCAGGGGCATTGAGAAAGTTGGGAGCCGCGGGACCAAAATAACTTTCCAACGTGAAACCGATTGTTCTGAACTGCCCTCATTGATTACTTAATTGAGTGCGGCAACGAGACGGTTCTTAAAAAAAAAGGCAGAGGATATTCCTATCGATCCATAAATATAGAGATGCTTTTCGGACAGGGCTCGCAAAGTATCGCAATCCTGCGAGGATGGACAGAGTCGTATTCAGTGCATATGCACATATATACAGGGTGTATCTGAAATGGTGCAACAAACTTTCAGGTATGATGGTACTCATCAAGACGAACAAGAATTGGAATAGAAAGGGGGGTCGCAAATGAATTTTTAGGGGTGAAAATCAGCAAAAAAACTTGCATATTTGTGCAGGAAGAGACACAATGGTTCTATTCCGGTAGCTATTTTGTAAAAGAAGTTGTCAAAAGAAGTTATTTTGTAAAAGAAGACTAATCGAAATAAGAATACTAATTGAAGAAGACTAATAAAGAAGACTAATCGAAATAAGAATACTAATTGAAGAAGACTAATCGAAATAAGAATACTAATTGAAGAAGACTAATAAAGAAGACTAATCGAAATAAGAATACTAATTGAAGAAGACTAATCGAAATAAGAATACTAATTGAAGAAGACTAATCGAAGAAGACTAATCGAAATAAGAATACTAATTGAAGAAGACTAATAAAGAAGACTAATCGAAATAAGAATACTAATCGAAGAAGACTAATCGAAATAAATCTTTCGCCACGAAAAGATAACTTCCTGAAAAAGGAAGTTACTTTAAATTACTTTTTGGAAGTACGAGTTTCATTATTTTGATGCAAAAAATTACGGAATCTAACAATTGTGTCTCTTCCTGCACAAATATGCAAGTTTTTGGCTGATTTTCACCCTGGGGTTTCACCCCTTAAAACTCATTAGCGACCCCCCTTTCTATACCGATTCTTGTTCATCTTGATGAGTACTATCATCCCTGAAAGTTTGTTGCACCATTTCAGATACACCCTGTATAGTATATTTATGGGGTTAACCTAAGTAACCCAAATGTTCAAGATTCGTCCAATTTTTATGATGGCCAAATTTATGTTAATTCTAGTTGAAGTTACATAAACTTGACATATTTAGTACAAGCTGATACGCTATTAGGGATATAGCACATCAGAGAATTATTAGTGGTGGCAATTTTTTTAGGAAAATAAAGAGGCTGAATTAAAGGATTTTCATTAGTGCATTTCTTTTTCTTTTTTTTTCTTGAAAATCATATGTTAAGGAGGTGGATGACCCCTCAAAAGAATTTTTTAAAAGATTTAAAGCTTGATCAAAGTATGAACTCTTCGAGGATTTGATGATGTTTGAGCCATATTCGATCAGTTTGAGAGTAGTAGTAGATATTGACACGGTTTCTCTACTGGGAAGAGGTTGCATGAGCGGCCTAGTTAACATTCCCTTTGTATATGAAGGAAAGGACTGAAGAAGGGGAATGAGGAATTTTATGGAGGCGAAAAACAGTCCCTGCCAGAATTCTATCATGATGAAAATATCCCCGGCTCCTTTTTACGAGTCCCCTCGGCTTTGCAGCAGACCCATTTATATGAAAAAATGTCTCCCACAAAGGGTCCGGACACAGTCAGCTAAAATTGTCGCGGGACCCATCAAGAGGAGGAGAGAAAGAAGGCTCTCGAGAAGAGATGTTGTAGACTACACTCCTGTATAGCAGATCCAGTGGCGTGCAACGGGTCTTTTGCACCCCCAAACCTTTATTCCCATATTCCCAAAATTTGGATTAGGTATACCAAAACAAGATAAGAACCCGTTTTGTAGGTTCAAATTTTCAAAAATTTGTCGGGGGAAAGCCCCCCCCAGACCCCCCCTATTGCATGGAACTTTATTAATTACAACTTTTTTTATAAAAAGTTCATCAAAATTCTATACTTAAAAATATGTGCCTAAATCCTATACTTATAAATGTCCAAAACTCGGACTACATACACCAAAACAGGTTGAAACCTTGTTTATACAGACACTGTAAAAAAATATTGGGTGCGAAAAAACACGAAAAGGAAATTTTGGTGTGATGAAACCCCAGTTTATGCTGGTGTATTAATACTCCTAGACATGGGCGGATTTAGATGGTGAACCCTGGCAGTGGCGGATCCAGGATTTGGTTTTGGGGGGGCTAAGAATTTTCATAATCTAAGTGAATTTTCTTGTTAATGGTAATATGTAAAAGATAGTGAACTATCCTACTTAAACACTGAAAGGGGGGTCTGGGGGTCCTCCCCCAGAAAATTTTTGGAAATTAAAGTAAAAAACCCAATTTTTCAACTTGTTTTGGTACGCCTCATCCGATTTTTGGGTATAGATTTTTTGCGTTTTGACCAACTTAGTAAAATACTTGACGTTTTGGGGGGGCTTCAGCCCGAAAGCCCCCCCCGTAGATCCGCCACTGAACCCTGGGGCTGCATACTGGAAAACTTGGGGGTGCAAGCTGTCTCTGATGGCTTTGAAAACATGATTTTCCCCTATAAAAAAGGAATTTTCTCAAAAAGTTGGCCCCTTAAATCCGCCCATGCTCCTAGAGGGGTGGAAACTTAGTTGCCACTTTTTTTGGTGTTAAATCACCCCAATATTTTTTACAGCGTGGTTGCCACCTTTTTTGGTGTTTCATCACCCTATTTCTGACATACCTGTAGGGTCAAAATAATTTCTTACATGAATGATAAATGGTTGTTTGTTTAACAATATGGAAATTTCTCATGAGATTTGACGTGTTAAAACTGTAATTTTTCTCCACTAAAAGGGATTGTTATATTCTTTAAAAAGAATGGTTATCAAGTCAAGGGTATAAATATTATCTTTAATTATCTTTTCTTTTAACTTAAATGTGCTCATAAATTTTAGAACACTATTTCAAAAATAACTTAAGATATGAATTGAATAATTTTAAGAAATGAATTGAAAAATTCGAATAATTTTGAGAAATGAATTGGATCTAAAGGTACTTTTTGGGATTATATTTCAAATACTTATGTTTAGGATTTTAAGTAAATAAAATGTTCTTATCACATTTCATTTATGAGTGTTGATGAAATACTTCGTTCTAGTTTGCTGTTATTCAATCAGAGAAAAAAATGAGTGTAATTCAAACCTAACTTTTTTCTTTCATTTTGATAACATCATGCACCCCCAAAGAATAATTTATGCGGCTACGCCACTGAGCAGAACGGTCGAAGTACTACTCCCTTACTGACAAGCCTGGCAGAGGCCGGTTGCAGTCATCTCACCAAAAGTAGTCGACTACATCACCCCTCGCGCGCGCGAGCACTGTTCTTTCTTCCCACAGTTTAATAAGGATCTTTATGGGCCGCGCGACGTTTTTCAGCGACTGTGACCGGAGCCTATATAAGATCGCATTTTCAGGGGAGGTCAGCATCCATATAAAACTTCCCTTTTGTCCGTAGGACGCGAATTTCAATTTTGTGAGGCCTCTCTCGAGATCTGTGCCAATTTGGTGAACTCGTCTCTTTCGCCGCAATTGAACCGTGGAAAATTCGCGACTGATGAATTGAGGGATTTGATGCGACTTTATTGGAACTTCTTTTGAATGATACACGGGGATAGAATTTGGAGAGAAATTAATGTTAATGATTCAAGATACAGTTGAAGTTGCTAATATAAGCACCTGTACTTAACTAATACCTACAAGTTTAGATTCAGTTATTTACTAGATTTAGATAGTCGGGGTTTCTTATCAGGAAAGAAAAGGCCTTCCACCTTATTTAGTCAAAAGTTAAAAGTACACTTATTTTTGGCAATCTGAATATACAAATGAATCACAAAAAAGTGTAACTATTCATTGTAACATTCATTCCAACTCTCAAGCGTCGCCTCCAATCATGGACCGGTTTTGTCCTTGTTAGGACTCATCAGCACGGCATAGGAAGGCAACGCAAGAGAGCGGAGGGCAAGTACTAGTCAGAGAGTACTTACAGCCGTATTAACCAACGCGAGCCGATCCACAGATTATTCACTAATCGTACAAACCATGGTCGAAGTTTTTCCGATGACGAGATTTGGACCTTATCAACCAACATCCAACAATCATGGTTTCTTCAAACCACAGTTTTGTATGTAACGCCACTTCTGATTGGACCGCGATGACGCCAGGCATCGAGCCCGGCTGTCCGCGCTGTTGGCTGAAAGTTCATAGTTCAGTGTAAATTATTTCCTGTAAAATTATCTACCTGCTTTAAAACATTTCTATCGCAACTAATAATAACTATACAACCAATTACAGAAAATGACTTGAACTGGTGTTCTATATTTCCTGCTTTACATTCGAAATTGTTTTCACAATCCTCGTAATCTTATGGCTACACTGAATGGGTTTATTTCAATATTATTTTTAAAATACTCACACGTATCTAAATATATTGATTCACTCTCTAAAAATAGACTATTTTTGAAAGAATTTAAAGGAATTAATAGTTAAAAGGGGAAAATTTTGAAACTTAAGTAAGAGCCGTGCTAAATATTTAATACCTCAAGTATTTTAAGAGCGCCATCTATCAAAACGAGAGCGAACTCTAAACCTTCTGGTTCATGACTTTTTAAACCCGTTTCATAAGAAGCTTTTCTTTATTATTACACTTTAAGCAACCATTATTTTGATGATTAAAGCACATATACTCAAATATAAATATAATTTGTGATCAAATTCTTCTTAAATGTCCATTTTCGCAAAAATAAACCACGGATAACCCACCAAAGTTGGGTGGTCAGATTTTGAGTGAAAAAACCGATGCACTGTAAAAAAAGAACGTCTTTTGACGTAAGGTAAATGTGGGTTAGTGGACACTGTACCAATAGTGGCCACATAGCTGATTAATTTTAAATAAAACGAGTTAGAGGCATCGAACAGCGTCAAAATTCATAGGCATAGTAGATTGTGCAATCAGGTAAGCTGATAAATTACCACCGATACCACAGATCAGCATGGGAAGGATATTTAAATATTTGAAAATAACAACATCGGCCGAGTGACTGAAATTTGATTTTGCTTATTGAATCCCGTAAGGAAACGAGTAAGTCGGAACTGATTTTTTCGTATTTATTACCGCTTGATTGACTTTTAAATTTATATCAAGATAAATAAGAGTGCATAAAATAATACTGAATAAAATTTATTTGAAAATGCTGACTTTACGAGGATTTATGGGGGTGTCCACTTTACCAACACATAATCTTAGATTTTCCAATAGTGGCCACCGCCAATGGCGTCTAATAGAAACATAAATAATACTTAATTTGAATCAGTTTTTCTTCATAAACTGTTGACTGTGCTTTAAAATGAGTGTTAAATAAATTTGGTTTCATTCTGGCTTCGGGAACCAATGTTTCTAAAACATTGAATTACCTGCTAAATTCCTCTCAAATCAGCTACAGCGTTGACTTTAGGCCGAAAACTATCAATTTTTTTTAAATAAAGCTAATTTGATTGAATCTAAAATACATTTCGTTGGGAAGGAAGATTTAATTAGAAATAAACGACTATACCAAGAAAAACCCCTCAATTTCATGCATAAACCCCTCATATAGGCAGAAAAAGACAGGTGTCCACTATTGATGCAAGAGGTGTCCACCATAGAAGCAACAGCTTCATCTATGTGGCCACTATAGATGCAATTTGGAGTACTTTTAAAAAATTAATTAAAAATACTTTGCCCAATCTAATTAAAGTTTTTAATAGTAAAATCGAAAGAAGAAGATCCAATTAACCTAAAAATAGGATGATAACCGTTTCGAAGCAAATTGATTGGTATTTATTAAGAATTTAAGCAAAAATTTTCCTTAAAGTGTCCACTATACCCACATTTACCTTATTATTTTCCGTGAATTTTTCATGGATTAATTCCGTAAACTACAAAACGGAATTTTCATCGTGAAGTTTCCGTTTTTTAATTTTCCTCTCCTCACGCATGCGTATTGTACGATTTCTCCACTAGTTCTGGTGAGACTCAAATATAGTTGTAAATAAGTAATGGAAGTTTGTGCAAGCGCCTTCAGGCGAAACGAACCTTCAGCAAATTTATTATGGGTAAGTAAGTTAAATATATTGTTTTTATTTTTTGTATTATTGGCCGTAATCGGGAATGACTAGGCTGCCGACGGGTAACCGTTGTGCGCATGATCGGGTTAAAGGCGTGGCTTTAAAGTATTTAGGATGGAATCTAGCGGAGCTCGAATGGGGTTGTGGTAGCGCGTCAGTCTAGAGTGCACATAGTCGTAGGTTCGAACCCCAGTAATTATTTTTCAGTAAATTTTATTTTAAATTTTTATTATTCCATTAAAAATTGCAAGAATTAATTTCTCTTGTTTAACAGTCATTCCTTATTTAATTAAATTCATTGTGTTTTTTTAAATGTTTTACTTTATCTAATTTTTTTAAAAAAAATTTTTAATTATTAATTAATTGAAAATAAAATTATTTCGCTAAAATATTTTATAGAAACATCAAGAATCAAGTCCACAAGGATGCGCATTGCTAATAAAGTATAAAAATCTTGCAGGGATTGTGAAATACAGTACAAAACAGTACGTCGGCAGCCTAGCAACGGCCGTAGTAAACGTTACCATGCTTTAAAATAGAAATACTCTGATATACTATTTTTAAACAGATATTTAAACATCGTGCGATCGCTTTCTTCACCACGTAGCTGAAGTCTTAAAATATTGCATACCTAACTAGTCTTATTAGATCGCAAAAATGTGATCTAAATAGTTGTGATAACTTGTAACTTTTGATTAGACTTGTATTACTGTGATCGGTAGTGTAAATTATTTAAAAGAATCGTCTATTTGGATTTTACGGATTGTTTGTCATTTTTTTTTCAAAATTATAATCAGGAATATACTGAATCACAATAATATTAGTAATAATACGAGCAATCCCTAAAATAACGGAAAGTTCCACTCCAATGACGAAAAGATATTAAACGAACGTTCTCTAAAATAACGGAAGGTTTCCCTCCTTTCACAGAAAAATACAAAACGGACATTCCCTCAAATGACGGAAAAAGAAAATACGGATACCTTCTCAAATGATGAAAATAATCCGGCAGCTGTGCTGCCGGGAAATTTACGTTTATTGAAGAAAGATTTTTTTACAGTGTGGTTATTCGTTAGTTGGGGCTGGTTGATAACGTTTTACTTAGGATCAGCGGATAATCCTTCAATCCATGGTTGAACCACGATGGTTAATACGGCCGTTAGTCGGTACTAGTACTTGGTCGGCTATACTAGTACTTGCTCTCCACTCTCTTGCCTTGCCTTCCTATGCCGTGCTGATGAGTCCTAACAAGGACGAAACCGGTCCATGACTTGGAGGCGACGCTTGAGAGTTGGAGTTTACACTTATTATCCGCTTACCACCGACATTTATTCATTGATAACACTACCCTGCGATGAAAAAAATACAAGGAGTCTGACAGCAGTTCTTGGGGTAGTTTTTGGTGCTGATTTCGAAAATACCAACGAAAAGTTTCAATCACATCAAGTTTTTTAGAAAAATTCAATTTTACTTGGATTTTTATGATTTTTTAATAAAAAAATTATTTTGGCAATGAATATCTTCCCTCTTTGCCTAACCATTATTCTACAGTGGTTAAACATACAAAATACCGATATGAGAAACTCCATATTATGTTGCCATCCCTCCCTCTCAATCGAAACAATTGCTTTATGTACCATCAACCAATAGCTTTCACCAATGACGCGCGAAGGACTCGGATCATTCGTTGGCCTTGCAGGAGTGCAGAGATGACCACGGTTGGACCACTCGTGGGGATTTGAAAGTTATATCCATGCTTCTTGGGCAACAAGGTGGATATACAAAGTATCCATGTTTCATTTGTGAGTGGGACAGCCGTGATAAGACTCAACATTGGGTCAAAAAGAATGGTCGAAAAGAGAAAATCTTGTACCAGGCACCAAAAATGTGATTCGGAATAGCTTAGTTGATCCAAAAAAGTATTGTTACCCCTATACATATCAAACTAGGTTTAATGAAGCAGTTTGTGAAGGCTGTTTCAAAAGAGGGCGATTGTTTCAAATACTTGTGTAAAAAGTTCCCAGGCTTATCCGAATCCAAGTTAAAAGAGGGAATATTTAATGGTCCAGATATCCGGAAGCTTATGAAGGATAAAGAATTTGAGACTACCCTGACTACAAAAGAAAAAGAAGCTTGGGTTGCCTTCAAAGAAGTCGTCAGTAAATTTCTCGGTAATTACAAGGATCCTGACTATAAACCAACTGTGATGGATATGCTAGAGCTAGACAAATATCAAGCTTTGGGTTGCTCCATGAGTGTCAAAATACATTTCCTTCACTCACATGTGGACTTTCCCCCCGAAAACTTGGGATCAGTCAGTGAAGAACAGGGTGAAAGGTTCCACCAAGACTTCAAAGATATGGAACGCAGGTATCAGGGAAGATGGGACTGGAATATGCTCGCCGACTGTTGGATGTTAACGCGTGATAGACCCGAAATCGAGCATAAAAGAAGAGCCACAAAAAGAAGTTTTACAGAAAAAGAGTATACGTACTTAACTATAAACTTTTTTTATTTGCTTTTGAATAAGCTTAATTTTTTTCAAGCTATCACATTTACAAACATAATACTCTTTGCTTTTCTTGTTTAATCGTCTATTTCATGTAAGATATCTTAATAAAAACAAACTAAAATAATATTTCGGCAATTTTATTTTGAAGAAACAATACTTTTAATTAAAAATTTTGACTCTTGAATTTTTTTTGTGTTTTTCTCGACCAGAGGTGGGTCATGGGATCTGGCAACAGTATTTTCATACATTTAAATGTATAAAAAATAAAAATATGGTCAATAAATAATCAAACCAACTTTCCTTACAAAGATTTGACTATATTACACATATTTAAGTGGATAAAACCACAGTTGCTAGATAATAAACCCACGATTTTTTGCTATAATGTCTCTTTTATAGGATTTTAGCAAAAATATTGATATTGATTTTATAAAAAATCCTGATGTGATTGGAGAAAATGGAGGTCATTTTCGTAATCAGCACACCAAATAACATAAAAATTACTAAAAATTGTAATTTAAGTACTACCTAATGGGATCATAAACAAAATGTAAGCAAAAAAGGAAAACAAAAGATACCAAGTGCCATCTGCACCAAAGAGAAACAAAAATCAATAAACTTAGTAGAAATTCGTAAATTAAAGTGTCAGCTTCGGGATTAAAGGGTCCCGGGTCCGAAAAAGCAGGAAAACATTAATTTTTTTTTTGGGGGGGGGCATATTTAGATATTCTTCCCTGAATGTTGGTTTAATTTTCTATTTTAAGGGCCCAAAATAGCATAGGTATACCACCCATACCTTTTAAGTTTTTTATCTCCTGATTTTAAAGTAAATTACTTATAAGGAAATTTGAAATCCGGTCTCATGCGAACGATGTCGTCTTATCCGCGCGACGTTCGAATCCGAAGCCCCCCTTTCCATTATGGCCCCGAGACACGCGATCCCGAAAAATGAGAAGCCCCCTAAGAAACGATTCTGTATAGATAAGGTGTGCCTTGCGTGTGGATTATTATTCAAATACGCTTAATGCAGTTTGCTTTAAGATAAAAGACATGCACGGCACAGAAATTTGCATGGAAATATCTTGGGGGTAGCAGACTCGTGACATAACTCGGTAGGAACAAAAACTACGGTTTGACCTACCTAAGGTCACTTCTAGGTGTGTTATAAAACCACACTCTTTTAAAATGACAGTTTCAAAACTGAGTAAAAATTACTCGAACTGGCTCCGAATCAAATTTACTCAAATTTGAAAACATGAATGTACAGTAGGGTGTATCGAAAAAAACTTTTTTCCGATTTTGATGACGTAATAGTGCGGAAAAGTTGTCTAAGGTGCCAGAGAGTACCTGTGAATTTTTTCAGAATTTTTGGATAATTTCTTAATGTGCCACATTGGCCCTGAAGTTCCCCATGTTAATCCAATGGGGCGCGCCGCCAAAAAGGCCGAAAATCGGTTTTTCGCCCCTCATTTCTACCCTAATCACACGACGAATGTCTCGTCTCGAGTTATGGACTCTATATGATCTAGGCTATCCGACAAAACTTGAATAATAGCCTAAATATCTATATTACGTTTTTTTGTATGCTCAAATTTCGTCGAAATTCGCGTATTTCCTCGTTCAAATCAGAGCCCACAATCAACATAATATAGAGATTTAAGTTATTATTCAAATTTTTTCGGGTAGCATACATCATATAGAGTCCATAACTCGAGACGAGACATTCGTCGTGTGATTAGGGTAGAAATGAGGGGCGAAAAACCGATTTTCGGCCTTTTTGGCGGCGCGCCCCATTGGATTAACATGGGGAACTTCAGGGCCAATGTGGCACATTAAGAAATTATCCAAAAATTCTGAAAAAATTCACAGGTACTCTCTGGCACCTTAGACAACTTTTCCGCACTATTACGTCATCAAAATCAAAAAAAAGTTTTTTTCGATACACCCTAATGTACAGTCATAGAAAAAAAAGTGAGACAGTTCGCATTGTAAGCGAACTACTGGGGTTAGAAAGATACTGTAAACACCAATTTTCATTATTTAACGTCTAGTTTAAAAAAAGCCATAGTTTATGCCCTTAGGGGGCCGTCTACATATTAAACGAAGCACAAACTTTCGTTTTTCCCTATGGGTGACATCAAAGATTATTCCCGATTCTGAAAGAGCACCCTCTAAAACCCCCCAAAACCAATTTTCATGTCATTTGGTCCCCAAATAAAGCCAGGAGTGGGGGTTGAAGTTCGTCAAATTTACGTTGAAATCTCGTTCTTTATGTTGAATTCTCGATTTTGATCCTTTTAACCATCAACCCCGCACGAGAATTCACAAGATTCCAACGTAAATTCGACGAACTTCAACCCCCACTCCAGGCTTTATTTGGGGACCAAATGACATGAAAATTGGTTTTGGGGGGTTTTAGAGGGTGCTCTTTCAGAATCGGGAATAATCTTTGATGTCGCCCATAGGAAAAACGAAAGTTTGTGCTTCGTTTAATATGTAGACGGCCCCCAAGGACATAAACTATAGCTTTTTTTAAAGTAGATGTTAAATAATGAAAATTGGCGTTTACAGTATCTTTCTAACCCCAGTAGTTCGCTTACAATGCGAACTGTCTCACTTTTTTTTTTCTACGACTGTACTCACTTCTGAAAGTACTACTTATTCTAGAGTTAGTGCATGGCATTCTCATGAATCGGATCGCGACGATAGTCACTACGACGTGCTAAGTAGTTTTATAATAATAGTGACTATCGGTCTCACTCCGATTCATAAGCACTAACTCAAGAAGTTTCTTTTTTGAGTATCTGCACATTTTCAGAAATGAGTATATCCAATATCCATGTTTTCAAATTTGAGTTGTAAATTTGATTCGGAGCCAGTTCAAGTAATTTTTACTCAGTTTTGAAACTGTCGTTTTAAGAGTGCATGATGCGAATAGGGGAAACACTATTTTAGACTGTTAAAAAAAGTTCATCCTTTCACCAAAAACTGAAGAAACTGTATGAAAGCACCGAAAACTTGGTGAAACCTTAATTATTTGCAGCTAAATTTGAGCCAAGTTTGCGGTGGAACAGCCCAACCTTTCACCTCAAACTGGTGAAAGGTTGAACTGGTTTTTTTAAGTGTAGTATATTTATAGTCTGTTCATTTAGAATAGGCACCTGAGACGAAATGCATTAGAAGCAGTTACTATTGTAATTATCATCGAAAAAATTTTCTAGTGCAATGACAAGGCACATCCTAATAAACAGAAGTAGTTAAAATACTGTAAAAGAATCGGTCATAAAGTTGGGTGATGAGCGTTATTAGGCGTTTTTGATCCTGTTTCAGGCGCCTATTCTAAATGAACAGACTATAGGGCATAGAGGTTCCCAAACTGGGGGGTCACGAGTCATTTTTGGTGGGTCTCTAGGATATTTTGAATTCAAATTCAAGTTCAAATATACACTGCTGGCCATCCAAAATAGTACACCAAGAAGGAACAGAGGTATCAAACCCAAATTTATTTCTATGATTGCACATAGTGTAAATGTGAATTGATTAAAAATTCAGCCTTTCTGGATGTTAGGGGGCCGAGAAAATCGGTGAGGAGTGTTTTCTCCATAGGTGTCCATTACCACCGCCCCACGCCATGGTATTGAGTGAAGGAGGCTCTAAATGGGCTTTGAGGGGTTGGAGGACCATGTTGAGTCCACAGGTAATCAAAGTTCATGTGGTGCACCAGCGGACGTGGCATACCGGGCTAGGTGATTTCTCCTCTTTCATCGGACATGTTTTGTGGCGTTGGATCTTAGGAACGGGTAGGTCAGGGTAAAAATGCAACATAGGGGGATAAGAAGAAAGCTTGGACATTGAGTTCATCACGTGGTTGTGCATTTTTCTCTTGAGACTTGTCCGCAGGTGAGGGTTGAAGGTATGGGTGGAGAACAGGTTGTCAAACCACAATACTGCAGCTCTGGTTGGCTAATGGGCCGGTAAATCATACTGAGGAGGTGTGGGAGTGGAATGCATGTCATTTACAGTGCAGGGGACTGCCCGTTTGGCAAGCATAGCTTCAGAAAAATTCCAATCTTCAACACATGATTTGGCGTTGGCAACAATGCTCTAAATATTGAAATTGACATCTCAAAGTGATGGCATAGAGCAGCGGTTCTCAAACTGTGCTCCGCGGAGCCCTTAGGGCTCCGCCAAGCATTTCAAGGGGCTCCGCGAAGAAATTTGAAATAAATATGCTGATAATTTCTAATTTGCGTTGCTCTGAAATATTTTATAAATAACTTTCTGTTAGGTGTTTCTTGTTAAGAACTTACTTTTGCTCCTTCCTAACCAAGTTTTTAGAGCTGTAAAATCATCCTTAAATTAAAGTGGATTTATTGTGGAGTCTCAATGAAGTGAGCTCTGTTGATTATAGTTTTTTTCTGGTTTTTCTCTTTTTCAGGTCTTTTTTGAATTATCAAAACAAGTTAAAACCCTGTAAGGCCCTGTTTTTAGGGTCAAGTTTCCAAAACTTTTCTGGGGGAGGAACCCCCGGGATGGGGACGATTGGGCCGCCGGTCCGTTTCGGCACCAAATTTTTCTTCTTCTAATTTTTAAAAGAATTATGAAAGTTCTATTTACTTTCATTTTATTTCTGCCGCTGAAACGACCGCGCCCAAATGGCCCCGCACCGAAATAGTATTAGCACATCGAGGAACCCCGATTCCCCACTTCGAAAATTTATTACTCAGCACCTTTTTTTATGAAGTTCAGCAAAATCATAATCCTACTTAAAAATGTATGTCCAAAATTCGGAGTAGATGTACCAAAACAAAGTGAAAACCTGTTTTTAGAAGAGTCAAATTTCCAACCCCCTTTATAGCATTTGGAACTTAATTACTCAAAGCGTTTCTCATATTAAGTTCTTTAAGATGCAAATTCTACCAAAAAATTTATAAAAAGCTACATTGATCCTATGTCATGGGAGGGGATAAGGAATGATTTTGGGCTCCTTAGGTGTAAATAAATTTCTATATGTACCTCTGACGTATGGTCTAGCAGCCCCCCAAAACAGCTCTCTATTTCAAAAGAAGTAACTTTTAGGAAAACAAAACTTACAGATGTACAGATTTCTGTATGAATCCTTTGTTCATGCATCTCCGGCATAATGATTAAAAAGTGATAGCTTTTAATATTTAGAAATTTAAAATAAAGATTTACATTGTATACAATGGTAAAATATAATTGGTTAAAAATATTCCATATATCCCGGGGTGTATATAGGAGGGGCGAGGGAGCCCTGCCTCCCCCCCGGAAATTCCAACTACCTATAACTAAACAAGTTAAAACCATATTATTTAGGGTCAAATTTCCGAAATTCTTCTGGGGAGGACCCCCAAAACCCCCTATTATTGTCAATTTTTATAATAAGTTCGTTAAAACTAAAATCTTACCTAAAAATGAATGTCCAAAATTTGGACAATGATGTACCTAAAATGAGTTAAAAAAACTTATTGTAAGGATCACATTTCACAAAACCTTCTGGGGAGGAAGGACCCCCAGACCCTCTATTGTACTTGGATCTAAATTAGTCACATTTTTTCTCACAAATAAATTATCTTCGATGCAAATTATACCTAAAAATGTTTTTAAAAGCTACGTTAAACTTTTAAATATGATATGCATGGGAGGGGCTGAGGAATAATTTGGGACCCCTCCGGAAGTAAAATTCTACAGGGTGTCCCATAAATAATGGGTCACACTTCTAGGGGGGATGAAGACACCTAGACGAGTCAGAATCACATAGCATTCGGGGGTCCCAGACCAAATCCCAGGGAGCTAAAAATGGAGCGACACCCCAAAACAATTATTGAAAAATTCAATTTGTAGAAGAACTACTATTGGTAAAAACTTAATCATGGTCTCAAATTTTGTGGTTTAACATGATCTTTAAAATTATTTTAAAAGTTTTCATTTTAAAATTTTTTACTACGAAAAAAAAGTAAAAAAAAAACCACAAAAAAATGGGAATAATCTGCCAAAACTTTATTTGTATTTAGAAATCCTTTCTTTTGATTTGATAACACTGTTCTACAAATTTGACCTTCAAAATTTTTTCCTTGATGAAAATAGTCAATTCTTATAGATTTTGGTTCGCTGAATACGAAAATCACCATTAAAATTCTCAATTGACTCAGGATTTTCGGGGAACAGCCCCTCCCCCTTTTTACGTTTTTCGACGACCTTATAACTTTAAACTCGATTTTCAGGGTCAAAAAGCATTATTTTAGTCTTCAAATTGCTCCCCAGTTAACAAGAAATGTTCAAATTAATAAAATATGATAAATTTATAACAAATGGATAGGGTTAAGGGGTAATTACCCCCCTAAAAATACAAAAAATAGCTAAAAATTATAGAGGTTTCTATACGCTATTTTTTCCTCTTATTTTTTACGCAAATCCCGTTTGAAGGGTCCTAACCCTTCCCCAAGGAACCAAATTTGATGACAATATGCAGCAATAATTTTTACTAAAAGCGGTTGAGGTGTTAGCCTCCCAGAAGTCCCCGCGGAAGAGTTCGGAAGACTTCCAGAATCGCGAAGGCGCTCGCGAATTCAGGAATTAATATCGATGATTTTGAAAAGATTACAAATGATGTTTTTCTTATATTTTGGGTGTATCCTAAGTAGAAACTCTTCAGTTTTTTAAAAACTGACCGGTTTTCGGGAGTGAGGATTCCATGTTTCAAGATGTTAACAGATGCACGGCTGTGGATAACAATTAGGGGGCATCCCCTTAAAAACTGAGGGTGATGGATTAAAATGGGTGTCATATTTGAATTCAGCAGATCATTTTACACAAGAATCAGCTGAAATTCAGTAAGTGGCTTCAAATTTTTTTTGTACAGCACAGTTAAACTCTAAGTGCGGCATTGAACCCTTCCGTGGGTGCTCTGGGGGCGCTCTCACCTCAACCGCTTTAAGCAAAAATCATTGCTGCATATTGCCATCAAATTTGGGTCCTTGGGGAAGGGTTAGGACCCTTCAAACGGGAATTGCGTAAAAAATAGGAGGAAAAAATAGCGTATAAAAACCTCTATAATTTTTAGCTAATTTTTTGCATTCTTAGGGGGTTAACTACCCCTTAAACCTATCCATTTGTTATAAATTTATCATATTTTATTAATTTGAACATTTCTTGTCCCCTGGGGGGCAATTTGAAGATTAAAGCAATGCTTTTTGACCCTGAAAATCGGGTTCAAAGTTATAAAGTCGTTAAAAAATGTTAAAAGGGGGAGGGGCTGTTCCCCGAAAATCCTGAGTCAATTGAGAATTTTAATAGTGATTTTCGTATTCGGCGACCCAAAATCTATAAGAAATGACTATTTTCATCAAGGAATTTTTTCAGTGTAGAACAGTGTAATCTAAAAGATCATAGTTGAAAACCCTTAAGTCCAAAGTTTCACGTAAATACCATCAATATTAAACGCTTGAGATCCAATTAAAGTTTGTTTTTTGCGTGCGAAAACAGATCCAGAAAACAAACGTTGAGGGAAAATCTACGAATTACGGATTGATGCTCGCTAAATTTCTCGCCATTATTTGCGAAACGAGATTCCTCGCCAACTTTCGCCAACAACAGATTGCCCAAGCTTGCTTAGCGATCTGTAGGAGCTTGGCATGTTTCGCCAAATTGGGAGAGAAAAGAAAGTTAGCGGTTATCTTTCCGTAACTCGTAGATTCTCCCTGAACGTTCGTTTTCCGGAGCTGTTTTCGCACTCAAAAAACAAACTTTAACAGGATCTCAAGCGTTTAATATTGATGGTATTTACGTGAAACTTTGGACTTAAGGGTTTTAAACTATGATCTTTCAGATTATCAAATCAAAAGAAAGATTTCCAATTACGAAATAAAGTTTTGGCAGATTTTTCACATTTTTTTGTGGTTTTTTGACTTTTTTTCGTAGTAAAAAATTTTAAAGTGAAACTTTTTAGTATTGTTTTAAAGATCATATTAAACTACAAAATTTGAGACCATGATAAAATTTTTACCAATAGTAGTTCTTCCACAAATTGAATTTTTCAATAATTTTTTTTTGATGTCGCTCCATTTTTAACTCCCTGGGATTTGGTCTGGGACCCCCAAATCCCACGTGATTCTGACTCGTCTAGGTGTCTACTATCCCCCCTAGAAGTGTGACCCATTATTTATGGGACACCCTGTATATACACTACTGCATTTATGCTTTTATTTCTAGAAGCAATAGGTTTTATGTAATTTGCTTTTTATACCTTGAAAAATTTATTTCGGAAAAGGGCTCCGCGAAGAATTTGTCTCTTGAAAAGGGCTCCGCGACATAAAAAGTTTGAGAACCCCTGGCATAGAGTTTATGAGAGTATCCCAATGCGGTCTGGAGCACCACGATAGTTGGAGATCACTCTACGACAGCGAGAAAAGAGAGCACTCAGCTATTGATTTTGTAATCGTCAGATTTCCTCTTTACGCAGAGTAATGAGGTAGTGAAGCATTGGATTCCACTCCCACACCTCCTCAGCATGATTTAACGACACATTTACCAACCAGAACTGCAGCATTGAGGTTTGACAACCTCTTGTCCACCCTTACCTTCAACCCTCGCCTGCGGACAAGTCTCAAGAGAAAAATGCACAACCACGTGATGAACTCAATGTCCAAGCTTTCTTCTTATCCCCCTATGTTGCATTTTTACCCTGACCTACCCGTTCTTAAGAACCAAAGCCACGAAACATGTCCGATGAAAGAGGAGAAATCCCCTAGCTTGGTATGCCACGTCCGCTGGTGCATCACATGAACTTTGATTACCTGTTGACTCAACATGGTCCTCCAATCCCTCAAAGCCCATTTAGAGCCTCCTTCGTTCAATACCATGGCGTGGGGCGGCGGTAATGGACACCTATGAAGAAAACACTCCTCAGCTATTTTCTCGGCCCCCTAACATCCAGAAAGGCTGAATTTTTAATCAATTCACATTAATACTATTTGCAATCATAGAAATAAATTTGGATTTGATATCTTTGTTCGTTCTTGGTGTACCATTTTGGATGGCCAGCAGTGTATGTTACGGGCAATGTGATAAATTCAATGACATTTATCAATGAGTATTTATCATTTTGCCCGATATAATACGCCGACATTATTAATAATGCCTGGATTTATGCATTATTAATAATGTCGAATTGATAATGTATCATCATATCAATGGGACAAACTTCAAGGGGAGGGTACATCATAAGGATTCGAATTGCATCAAATCCTTTGATAATGCTTACCTCCTGTTTTAGTTAAATTTTAAAAGGTGTCACTGATTTTTTTGTGATTGATTAATTTTTCATTTGTGAAAATATCCAGAATAAACTAATAAGAAACTTATTATTTTTATAAATGTGATAAAATCAAATTTCCTTACCTTGGCACTGGTATCCTTGTTTACCGAACCCCCTGAAAAAAAGAAAGGAAATCAATAAAATATGACTACAAAAATCTTCAACATAAACACAGTAAAGTATTCATAAATTAAGTAATAAAATGACGATGGCAATAAAACATTAAATTTTTATGTAATTTAGTGTACTTAAACTTACTCTGTATAATATAAATTGTGCTCCAACAAATGTTTGGAATGAAAATTCTCCCATTTATACAAATACAAATAAATTATTTATGTCTTTCGTAGTTATTCATTACCTAATAATAATAACGAGTCTTAAGAGGTTTGACTAAAATAGAACATAATTTTTTACAAGAAATTACACTGAATTCGGAAGTCAATGTATTAAATTCATTGTTCTTTACTAGCTAATTTTAACGTTAGAGGTGGTATGAAGTGATAATTATTAGTGATGGGCAGGTATCGATACCAAATACTTAAGTACTCGATACCTATAGGTATCGACTATCGAGTGTATTCGATACCCACAAAAGTATCGATACTTTATTGACATATTTCGTTTTAAATTTTTCAATGAAGTAATCTTTATCATACCAACTGTAGATCAAACGCAGCCTGTTTCCGTTTTCATTTTGCAACGCTCAAACCCAAGTCGTTATCATCCGCGAGAGAAATTTGACGCGGCTAGGTTTTTCCCCCGCCAAATCCTTCGCCTCTCTATCCACCTCCAGGCCCGTAGCTACGGGGCTTTTTGATGGATCGCTTTCAGTTTTTTGAATATTAGTCTGATTATGGATAGGCCCTAAAAAAATTGTCCCTTCAGGTTCATTTCCCGACATTGAAAAAAAGTACTCGATACCTATAAGTATTCGATACCAAAGTATTCGATACCTATAAGTATTCGATACCAAAGTATTCGATACCAAAGTATTCGATACCTAAAATTATCGATTTTGCCCATCACTAATAATTATACGTTTTTCCTTTACATATGTTCTACTCATTAATAAATGCCATTGAATTTATTACGTTACCCGCCTCAACTTCGGGCATTATTAATAATGTCTACTTATTGAGTACTTACAGGCATATTCACGCTGATGGCTGCTGTAAATATGCCTGTAAATAGGTACTTCTCAATGGAGAATTGCAGCATCTCTTAAAATTCTGAATAATCTATTTTAATTTATTAAAAATTCTTTCCTGATTCCAAAAATACGCTTGTCTTTTCCCAATTATGAGATATTTTATCACAGAAAGCTCCTAACAGTGTGAGGTCACCATGTGCCTCTTGAAAAAGTGAGAAACACACCGTTTTCAATGTTTGGAAAAACTGGATTTTGATATCGGGAGCATATAGGAGAAATAAGCTTGTGTTCCACGTGTTTCTTGAAATTAATTAATTATATATAATATAGGATAAATGGGTGTTGAGTGAGCAGCCCATTGAAGGCAATTTCAAAACTATTAGAGGAAAAACGCGAAACTGCGTTATAAAGCAACACTGCCAGTACGGCAGTGAAAACAATTTTCAGTAAAACTGCGTTTGCGGTAGTATTTGGTGATGGTCTTTCTGAAAATTATCTCACTCTTTATAGGGTTACCTTTGCTCATTCTACAACTATCTCTTTTCTTTCTATGATCATTCAAATCTTACCTAAAAATGTTCTAAGCTACATTTAATCTACAATGTACGTGTAGGAGGCAGAGTATGGCCGTGGGGAGCCTAGTGGTTAAGGCATCGGCCTTGGGATCGGAGGGTCCCGGGTTCGATTCCCGACACCACTGAAGACCCATCGAGTATATGCGGAGTACGTGCTCGTTAAATCTGTGGGTCCGAAAGTCCTGAGGTCGGTCATGGCGCAGTTTACCTTGGGTCCAGGTGTCTGGAGACTATTTCCCTCCCCTTCAGATGCATGTCAAAATTGTGGAGGTGGCGATAGATGGTGGCGGCATCTATCATCGGAGGCAGAAGTCGGACTCCTTCCTTTCATGGGCCTCACTTTCTCTGGAGCCGCACCCCCTTTGCCTTAAATCCTGTACGCTTTGCGGTGGAGCTTGGATATTCCAAGTGGCATACGACAACAACAACAACAGGAGGCAGAGTAGAAATAATGTTGGGCTTAACCCGTCCCGATTTACTTTTGATGGCCGAAATCAGTTTTAACAGATATTATCTCAAATTATTAACTGTTTTAGTAAAAATTTAGCTAGACTAGAGATTTGGTTGTAAGGATGCTAACTAATGTTCAGTGTTGCTATATTACAACTAAAAGTTTAGCTAGAAACAGTGTAGGTCCGAGGTACACTACTTTCAAGACCCTCTATATACATGGCCACCCAACTCCGGACGATGACGTCAAACGTGAGTGAAAATTGCCATGTTAAGTCTATGGAGTGACGTCAAAGATGAGTGAAAGTTATGACGTTGCACGGCCGAGTTGGGAGGCCTTTATATAGAGGGTCTTGCTACTTTCCCCTATTCCTAAACTGCATGCACGATTAGTTGGGGTCTTGCTTCTATATATACAAGCAATTGTCTCTTCCTCTTTCGATCAACTGCCCCTTACCTTCCACCTGTCTCCCCTCCGAAATACTAGTTCCAGCGCGTTGTCAAAATCACGTGACCCTTTTACTATCGTTTGTTCAGCACAGTACATGAACTTTAAAGATTTGTGTCCATAATAATAATTAATAAATAATAGTAATAAAGATTTGTGTCATTATTGCCAAAAAATTGAATTATCCTTAATTTTTGGACACGAGTGTATGAAATATCCTGTAAAAGAGGGTCCCTAATGCGTAAATAGGCGGAAAATAATTCAATTTCAACCAACCGAGCAATAATGCCCTCTCCGGATTGTCCATAAATCAGCCCAATTCAAATCGATACTTTCCCCCGCCTGTTACACTATACTCCCTCCTCGCACCCGAACCTTCGTATATAAGAAGAAAAATGTATGGAAAAACCGTCTCCTCTTTTGTGCGGGCTTCCCTCTTTTGCACTTGCGAGGGTTCAGAGGAAGAAGAGAAAGCGAATTAAGGAGATTAAGGGGGTGCACGGACGGACGGAGGAAGCCATGGTTGGCTTTCTTCTGATCGATATAAGCTAAATAGTGAATTTCGCTCGACCTTCTTTTCACCCTACTGTGTACGGGCGGTAATCCGATAGAGATGGAAATAATCAGAATCTTCCTCTTTATTGGCGGCTGTTTCGCTGATGAGCGGTTTGGTTCAAAAATTTGGTTGACAGATGGGATTTTTTGTTCACTTATTTAAACCATGCAAGATTGGGACCATTCAAATATTACGTAAGCAGTTTTTTAGTCACTTTAAACCTCCCCCTTGTCAGCAAAGATAAGCAAAGGGGGGAGGGCTCTTTGCTTATTTTCCCTGACAAGGATATGAGTGATGCTTAGGTAAGATACTGAATTTTCGAAAATATCTTGTTTCTTGCATAAATCATTTCAAAACTAAACCAAAAATAAATTTTACAAAAACATTAAATTAGGAAATCGGACGTAAGCACTTTTTTGGGGATTGATACCCCCAAACCTTTTGAAAATTTAACCCCAAAAAGTAGTGTTTCGACTCATTTTTGAACCTTTAGGGTTACACCTAAAAAGGACAGCTCCTTTATAAGTCACCTAATTTTCAAGGAGAAAAAAACTACTTACTAAAAGGGATGTCAAAATTTCGATGGGGGGTTCAGCAGTTTCTTACGTAATTATGGTGGGGGTTTGAGGTTTGCTTATCTTTGCTGACAAGGGGGAGGTTAAAATTGACCAAAAAAATGCTTACGTAAGATCTGAACGGCCCCCAATGAGAAATTTGGAGCAGAAGATAACATTGTTGACATCTTCCTCGACCAATACGAAGTCAGTTATAGGCGTTGAAACAAATTAATCTGCTGAGCTAGTATTTAAAATGTCTATGGCCAGTAAGAGTTGGGATTGGAAAGAGAGATTAAAGTGGTGATTAGAAATGAAATTAGAAATAGACAGAGAAGAGGGACAGAGAAGAAATGATAACAAAAGAAATATAGAGAGATAATCAGTGAAATATATTGATAACAGTGTGTCAAACTACTCAAATGTTCAGCGATATTCATCAATGGTTTGATTGGAAAATTTCTTTGAGTTAGAATTGGTTGAAATCAGGGTTGGCAAAAACCCGGGTTTTTTTGAAAAAACCCAAGTGGGTTGGGTTTTTTCGGGTTTTTTCAATAAAACCCTGAAAAAACCCATATAAAACTGGGTTTTTTCGGAAAAAGTGTGGGTTTTTTCAAAATTAAGTGGTTTTCTCCTATAATGTAAGTGGGTTTTTTCAAATTTTAGTGAGTTCTTTCTATAATAAATGTGTTCTGTCAAAATAATGTCAGTTTTTCCACAGTTAAGTGGGTTTTTTCAAAGTTTTTATACTTTGAAAAAACCCACTGAAATTGTAAAAACACCCCTTATTTACTGAAACCTGGTTTAAATTTTGAAAAAACCCACTAAAATTTAAAAAATATCCTAAACTTTGAAAAAAAACACTGAAATTTTTATTTCCATTTTCATATTTCATATCTATTTGAACTTTAAACGTCCTAAATTTTGAAAAAAACCCATTCAATAATGAAAAAACCCACTGAGAATGAAAGAACCTATTTAACTTTAAAAAAAACTCCCTGAAATTGAAAAAACACCATTTAATTTTTAAAACCTAGTTTAAATTTTGAAAAAACCCATCAAAATTTTAAAAATATCCTAAACTTTGAAGAAAAAAAACACATTAAGTTTTGAAGGAACTGCCAAAATCTTGATTTTTCTTGAAAAAACCCAAAAATGGGTCCAAAATGTGGGTTTTTTCACTAGGGTTTTTTTGAAAAACCCATTGGGTCCAACCCAATTGGGTCCAATCCAGCCAACCCTGGTTGAAATACTGTAGAAAGGAGAGAAGTATAAAAGAAAAAAAGATGGAAAAAGAAGTATAGAGTAAGGGACAGGATAAGGAGGAAGGACGATACACTCTGAAAACGACAGTCTCAAAACTGATGTGTAAAAAAATTACTCAAACTGGCTCCGATCCAAATGTACTCAAACTTGAAAACATGAATACACTAGTGATGGGCAAAATCGATAATTTTAGGTATCAAATACTTTGGTATCGAATACATATAGGTATCGAATACTTATAGGTATCGAGTACTTTTAGGTATCGAGTACTTTTTTTCAATGTCGGGAAATGAACCTGAAGGGACACTTTTTTCAGGGCCTATCCATAATCAGACTAATATTCAAAAAACTGAAAGCGATCCATCAAAAAGCCCCGTAGCTACGGGCCTGGAGGTGGATAGAGGCGAAGGATTTGGCGGGGGAAAAACCTAGCCGCGTCAAATTTCTCTCGCGGATGATTAACGACTTGGGTTTGAGCGTTGCAAAATGAAAACGGAAACAGGCTGCGTTTGATCTACAGTAGGTATTATAAAGATTACTTCATTGAAAAATTTAAAATGAAATATGTCAATAAAGTATCGATACTTTTGTGGGTATCGAATGCACTCGATACCTATAGGTATCGAGTACTTAAGTATTTGGTATCGATACCTGCCCATCCCTAGAATACACTCATTTCTGATAATGTGCATACTCAAAAATGAAACATCTTCAGCTTGAACTCAAAAATGAGCTCATGATGTTTCATTTTTGAGTCGGCAAATTTTACCCGCCGGTCAAAATTTTTCTATTAAACTTCAAAAATGCACTAGGCCAAAAATGGGTCCCACTTACCCCAAGTGGCCCTATAAATTATACTGGTACGAGTTACGAGTACGAACAGAATAAAAAGATTGGAATTGTTTTTGCGAAATTCGATGTCGTTATAGTGACTGTGGTCAAGTGGACTGAATGCAAGTCAGGGGCGTATATAGAATTTTATTTCGGGAGGGGCCCAAAATTATTTTTCACCCCCTCCCAAGCAAATTAATTACGTCCAATGTAACTTTTTATATATTTTTGTTAAAATTTACATCTAAAAAACTTATTGTATGAAAAAAATGTGAGTAATTGTGTTTTCAAAGGGGGGTCTGGGGATCATCCCCTAGAAAATGTTAATCTTAAAACCTGATTTTTAACTAGTTTTGGTGCACCTAGTCTGATTTATATTTTAGATAGGATTTGCATTTGGGTGAACTTAATAATAGAGTTACAAGTTGAAAAAAGAATCTAGGGGGTCCTCCCTCGGAAAATTTTTGGAAATTTGACCCTAAAAACAGGATTTCTACTCGGTTTTGGTACACCTAGTCCTAATTATTGTACATATATTTTTAAGTAGTATTAGGTTTTTGATGAGCTTATTATTTAAAGATTTGTAACAATAAAATTCCAATCAGAAAGGGGGTTTGGGGGTCCCTTGTTTTGGTACACCAAGTCCGGATTTCGGGGGGGGGGCAGGCACCCCCCCTATATACGCCACTGATGCAAGTTAAACGCATTCGTCTAAGTAAGTCAGCTATTAAACTCTACCAGCTGATATAACCGCAAATATTTTTTCTACGAAGTGTATATTTTGACGGCCCAAACGGCCCCTTGGCGCATGCGCTGTAGGTCTCGTGGTTACGTAGCAGTCTCGGCGCTTAGTGATGGAACCAAAGGAACGCCGGGCCGTGGAAATTAGAGTAGAGTTTAGTTGAAAAAAGGCCGTCCAAATATACAGTGCCTTTTTTCTACTGTGTTTTTCCAAACCCCGAAGAGAGCGAATGACATTCACCTTGAAAAAGCCCCTTCGGCGGCAAGCAAGCAGCGCCTTCATGAATGAAACTCCCGAATCGATATTACATCAGCCTCTTCCTCCTCCTCCTACGCGACTTTTGTGAATGGACTGCAGAGGAGCGTAATTGAACAATGCGGATCATCCCCTCCACCCCTCCCCCACTTTGATTGGAATGAAGTGGGGAAAAAAACTTGCTTAGGGCTTTATAGGTCCTCTGCTACAAAGCCTCGGAGAAATTTTGCATTTTAAGGTTTTTAAGGTTTCCGTAAGATATAATTTCAAAATGAGGCAACACCCTGCCAACATCGATTCGCATTGTTTATAACAGGGGTTTCCAACTGACGGCCCGCGGGTCATTTTGTGAGGCCCGCGAAGCTCTCTGAAAACTCTTTAAAAAGTAGCTTCAAAACACTTTTTAGAACACTAAAATTCAAAATTTTTTCGAGGGGTAAACCCCCGACCCTCCCCCATATACCTCTTAGATTATGGACTTGCTTCGATCGTTTTCTATGGTGAAAGAATAAAGTTTGAAGTTTCTAGAGGTCGTTTGAAAAACCTGAAATTCCACCTGAATAGGTGCCCAAGGGAGTATGAAGGCTTTTATAACCTTTATCATGAGGAGGGACAAAATGGAGTATCAAAAAATTAGGTAAAACAATCATCTAAGGAAAATTTACTAACATTTTCTGGAGGAAGACCTTTTCATTTAAGTAATATTCAGAATATTAAATATATTCAGTATTCCTACGAGTTGTATAAGAGTTAAAAATTCATATATCCTCTGGAATTTTGGGAAATACAGTAGTGCATACATAGTATATGTCAACAACCTTCGTCCCTCTTTTGCTGGAAAAGTTTCATATTGATGACTCTCACCCCCAAAAAATTATCATCGTTAAAAAGGAGCCAGATTACTTTGCGGCCCCCCACTTGACTTGTGTTTTCGATTGCGGCCCGCGAGTACTTAGAAGTTGGAAACCCCTGGTTTATAACAACTGGAGGATCCGCCCCAGACTCCCCGTTATAGGCACCAGGGAACTCCATTGTTTAAATTTTTCATACAGTCAAACCTGTTTTTGTGCGAGGAATAGGGACCGCACAAAAAAATCGCATAAAAAATTCGCACCAAACTTCGCTAGTGGCTATAGAAAATAGTTTTCGCGGCACATTTAAAAAAATCCTTTTTTTGCGGTGAATGAGGACCGCATAAAAAAAGTCTCACGTAGGACCGTAGCGAAAATCCCTCAGCATATAGCTGAATTTGAAAACTCTTTTTATATGTTACCATCATGTAGTCGGCGACGACTGTTGTTTCATGAGTCCCCTGTATGGCTCGGTATAGCCAGATTTGCAAGGTTTTTTTCTAATTTTAAATTTTCATACACCGCACAAAAAAAAGGGAAAATCGCACAAACAAAGTCGCACAAATAAAAAATTGCACATAAAAGGTTCGCACAAAAACATGTTTGAGTGTAAGGGGCCATTCATTAATTACGTAAGGATGATATTGGCAATTTTTGACCCCCCCTAACCCCCTGTAAGGGTACGTAAGATTTTTCAAACCCCTCCTCCCCCCTTTCTTGCGTAAGATTCCATTTCATTTTTCAAAATAATAAAAAGTTAGAAAAGGATCAGTTACACTAAAACTCTCAGTTTGACGTAAATCAAAGATTTTTATTTTTACCTTAACTTAAAGCTACTCCAATAAAAAAGATACATCTGATATACCTACATTTTTTTAAAATTGAAGCTTCAAAAATATACCGAGATCGTCAGCAATTTCAAGTTTTTCTGGGGTTATTCAATAGTAATTTGATTATAATAATTGGAATTAGTTTATATTAACTTGAAAAATCTTACGTAAAAATGGGTTTGACCCCCCCACCCCCCAAGTAAGGGTATGTATAGATTTTTCCAATCCCCCCACCCCCTCAGGACCCTTACGTAATTACTGAATGGCCCCTAAACGGTTCCTCAAAATGCAAAAATCCTACCATAAAATATATTAAATTCTTGTCCGAAATATTCAGATTGGGTGTTCCAAAACGAGAAGGAAAAACTGCTCACTTTGACTTTTACTTTTCGAAACTTTTTATAGAAATATTCTGGGGGGAGGACGCCCATACCCATCTTTAAGTGATAAGCACGATTATTCACAGAAATTTTAATATATTATGTTCGTTGAAGAGATTCAATTTGATTTTGAAAATTCTTAGCCCCCTCCAAAAAAATAAAAGCAAATTCTGTATCTGCCACTGAAGGAAAAAAAATATAAAAGATCGCATCATACTCGCTAAATGAAATATCATCAAGAGGGAATATAATCAAGATTAGTGATGGGCAAAATCGATAATTTTAGGTATCGAATACTTTGGTATCGAATACTTATAGGTATCGAATACTTTGGTATCGAATACTTATAGGTATCGAGTACTTTTAGGTATCGAGTACTTTTTTTTAATGTCGCTAAATGAACCTGAAGGGACAATTTTTTTAGGGCCTATCCATAATCAGACTAATATTCAAAAAACTGAAAGCGATCCATCAAAAAGCCCCGTAGCTACGGGCCTGGAGGTGGATAGAGGCGAAGGATTTGGCGGGGGGAAAACCTAGCCGCGTCAAATTTCTCTCGCGGATGATAACGACTTGGGTTTGAGCGTTGCAAAATGAAAACGGAAACAGGCTGCGTTTGATCTACAGTAGGTATTATAAAGATTACTTCATTGAAAAATTTAAAACGAAATATGTCAATAAAGTATCGATACTTTTGTGGGTATCGAATACACTCGATACCTATAGGTATCGAGTACTTAAGTATTTGGTATCGATACCTGCCCATCACTAATCAAGATGTTATCTTTTACCAAAACATTTTTTGTGGCTTTACCTACTACTCAGTTTAAGAGTTTATTTCCATTTTATTCCATTATTAAAACGCCATTGAGCCAAAATATTTTTGATCGTGAAATGTTAAAGGGCTGTATAATATTTTAAATGAAACTCCCACACAAAATAAGTGGGAGGGAAATATTTACAGCCGTCAGAGTCACACTGAGCGAAATGACAGTTTCAAATTTGAGTAAATCGAGGTTCTCCTTTTAGTATGAAACTTTTTGGTTCAAATATGACGACCCAATGCTTTGAAACACCAGACATACTCAATTTCAAACTATTTAATAGTCACCACTCAAATTATGCTTATTTTTAGTTTATATTTGAAAATTGAAATATTTATTGCATAATATCGAAGGTAAATATGATAATGTGTAACACAACGTGGTGAGGTCGCACTCAACTTACTGGTCTACCTCCCACACGTTATAGTAACGTGGCTATAGGCATAGGGTCATCATTAGGGTGGGCCGAAAACACACTTTATTTTTTAATTATGTTCTAATAGCGCGGAAAGGGTGCCACTTGGGTCCAATAAGGACGGTTCAAAATATATTTTCGATTGGATAATATCTTAGGCTCCCGCATCGCACTTGAAGTTCGAAAAAATGGATGACTTTTTTACAAAACAACGAAAAAACCAAAGATTAAACTCTCAAATATTGTTCATGATTTTTTTATGAGGAACTATTATAGTTATAGACATAATGTTTCAGGTTCCATTCCTTTATCACTCTTGCTTCGTTAGATATAATTTTTTAATGTTCAAAGAAATCTTGTAAAGTTGTTTTTCCTGCATTTTTAAACAGCTAATAACTCTAAAACTATACAACTTGAAAACCTGAAATTAATCCCATTCGGTTCGTAAATTTTTTTTCTTGGATTTGATGTGCATCATAACCATCATTTTCAAAACAAAATTTTGAAAATTTAAAAAAAGTGAAAAAAAATTTATAAAACATTTTTTTTGAAAATTTTTTTGAAAAAAATTTAAAAGCCTTTTGACTCATAAAATGAACAAAACTACCAAATTTCAAGTTGAAAATAAAATATAATCATGCATAAAAAAAATAAAAATTTCGAAATTTAGGCAAATCCCTAAACAATCCCCAAAATTATAAAGCAAGAGCAATTCACTCATGGAAAATGCATAAACTCGCTTGAGGGTGTTCATATGACTTATAACATGTAAAAAATGTCACATAAATTTCTGAAAATACGACAGTTAACAGATTCGGTACAAAACCTTACAGAGCTAATTTTTAAATTTAAGTTAATTCAATTTGCATGAATTTTAACTGAATATTCCTAAGAATTGTGTTTATATCCAATTTTTTATGCTCTCAAACTTTTAATTTACTTTGATTTGACTTTTTAAAAGTAAAAACAATTAGATATAAACACAATTCTTAAGAATTTTCAGGAGTAATGCATGCAAATTGAATTAACTTAAAGTTGAAAATTAGCTCTGTAAGGTTTTGTACCGAATCTAATTATTGCCGTATTTTCAGAAATTTATGTGACGTTTTTTACATGTTATAAGTCATATGAACACCCTCAAGCGAGTTTATGAATTTTCCATGAGTGAATTGCTCTTGCTTTATAATTTTGGGGGTTGTTTAGGGATTTGCCTAAATTTCGAAATTTTTATTTTTTTTATACATGATTATATTTTATTTTCAACTTGAAATTTGGTAGTATTGTTTATTTTATGAGTCAAAAGGCTTTTAAATTTTTTTCAAAAAAATTTTCAAAACAAATTTTTTTATAAAATTTTTTTTCCCTTTTTTTAAATTTCCAAATTTTTTTTTTGAAAATGATGGTTATGATGCACATTAAATCAAAGACAAAAAATTTACGAACCGAATGGGACTAATTTCAGGTTTTCAAGTTGTATAGTTCTAGAGTTATTAGCTGTTTAAAAATGCAAGAAAAACAACTTTACAAGATTTCTTTGAACATTAAAAAATTATATCTAACGAAGCAAGAGTGATAAAATAATGAAACCTGAAACATTATGTCTATAACTATATTAGTTTCTCATTAAAAAATCATGAACAATATTTGAGAGTTTAATCTTTGGTTTTTTTGTTGTTTTGTAAAAAAGTCATCCATTTTTTCGAACTTCAAGTGCGATGCGGGAGCCTAAGATATTATCCAATCGAAAAAATATTTTACACCGTCCTTATTGGACCCAAGTGGCACCCTTTCCGCGCTATTAGAACATGAATAAAAAATAAAGTGTGTTTTCGGCCCACCCTAGTCATCATAACTGTATAACACATTGCACCCTGTTTATAAGAATGTCACGGACGAAATTAAAAATGAGTACATGATGCTTTATTTTTGAGTATCTGCACATTTGCAAACATGAGTACTACATGCATGTTTTCAAATTTGAGTAAATTTGGATCGGAGCCTGTTTGAGTGCGTGACATATACTCAGATTTGAGTAATTTTCACTCATTTTTGAGACTGTCGTTAATCGACTAGTGTTAAATCCTAGGTCAAAGAAGGATCCCACTAATCAGAATCATCGAAAAGCTGATTTTTTCGTTCTTTATACAGCATCGGTGATGGCTGTGAAAATGGATCTTAATATTTTAAGAATGCTTCAGTCTAATACTCCTTTAGATTAACTTACTTATTTAAAACGCTCAAGTAACTTTTGTTTACTTATATAGAACACCTTTTCCACAGTTTATTTATCTGTTTTATAATTTAAAGAAGGACAAATAAATGCATAAAATTTAAGATTAATTAAAAGCGGCTCACAAAGAATTTTAAAATTTTTGCTAGCTCAAACAATTTTAGTTCAGTTTTTTTTCTTTTAAAATTGAAATTTTAAAAACTTTATCGTTTAAATCGAATTAAAAAACGAATGCCCGGTTAGTTAGACCTTCTAATAAATTAAATAAAAAAACTCTATTTAAAAAAAGTGTGGTCGGAAATACCTAGTTTTGACCATGACACTTTACTCTCTATAAATAAGTGCTAGAAGGGCGGACTTACTTTTTAGTTTTTAACATGAATAATAATCGTAAAAGTCATAGATATTTTTTAAAAAAGCAATCAAAATTTTTAAGTTTAGCAATAATGTATTGGCTTGCCTCTTACAACATCTTTTGAATCCTTAAATTAAAACGACAAATTAAGCAATTCATTGTATCAACTCAAAACATTTATATGAGTTGTAAACACAGATTTAGCTTTGTTTGTTCCATATATAAAAATGTATGATAGTAAAACCTATCAGTTAAAAAACATGAGAAACAATTTAAAAATTTATGAAATTAAGATTATCAATAAATATTAAGGACATAGTTAAATATATTTTCTCTTATTCTATCCTTCTGTGCATCTTGTTTAACATTTTTAAAACATTAGGATCTTTTTACAGAGGAAAAATTATTTCTAATGATGGATGATGGAAAATGTAAGGAAAGTTCTGCAAATTCTTTCTTGTAATGAAGGGAAATCAATACGCAGCACACTGATAGTATTATTACAAGATGTTTGTTTATGCAACATTCATTTTAACATCCACGGATTTATATATTTATCAATTCAAACTGCATTTACTTATTATGTCGAAGAAGCTATAAATCCATGCACCCCTTTTATTAAAAGTTGTTTTCAAGGCCTTTCCTGTTTTCGCACCCCCTTTTTTTAAGAAAAACTTTGAAATTAAATTAAAAAAGTAAATAATCATCGCAATTTAAAAAAATTGCGCGTATACTCCTCACATGGATAATACGTCTATCGAATAAAAAAAAATATTGGAATGGCCCATCATTATCGTTTATAGTTTTAAATACTAGTTTAAAATCACATTGCACACAAACTTTTCCACCAGCAGACTTTAAACAGCAGAGAGGATGCAATATTTAGAGTGTGTGGATGGATGATGTAAGAGCGGTAAATATTAATGGGAGACCTTCGGAGACAGGTGATCAATAACTTAAACGAATCGATAAGAGGTACTCGTGTGTGTTTATTTTTAATTTTACAGCCATCAAATCAAAGGAGGATGGGCTTTCGATCATCACCTACTACACTCTATTCACGATCGACTGAGTGTTAAAAAGAGTTAAAAGCTGTGAGATCCTTACGATCGACTGAGTGTTAAAGAAGTACAAGAGTTAAAAGCTGTGAGGTCCCAAATGAAAATGTTGAAATGAAAGTGTGAATAACGGCACCCGGGGATGCCGGAAAATATGCAGCAGCAAAAATAACCTTTTTTTGTTCACTACTTTCTAAAAACTTGCGGACGACAGTGAATAAATGGAATCTAATTTATTTACGCTACGAAGTATTATTTACAGATTTAAAAACTATCATAAACTCAAAATTATTAGAAAATATACAAACTTATATTACTTTATAGAAGCAGGTTGGCTCTCACGAAATATCTATTTAAGCAACAACAAAAATAACAATAATATCTTTTGAAATTGAAAGTTGTTAGGGGTATTTGCTTGCTCTTTGGAACCGCTTAACTTTCTTCTTCCAAAAAGTAATTATAAATATTTTTTTACGTCGAAATGAGAGTTCTTTCAGCAATGAAGTGTTAGTTTAAAAGAAAATGACAATGAGGAAGTTGCGTGATTTTTTTTATTTTTTTAATCGATTCCTCTTGAAAAAAATAAGCAACTACCCAAAATTTGAGGCCGATCGAGAAATTTTTTGATTGTCAAAAAAATTAACAAAAATCCCCTTTTTAAAAGCGCGCGAAAACGCCAAGAGTTTGGATGTGACGTCATCTTATACTAAACATTGTTGTAAAGCAATGGAGTTGATGGTACTATTGTTGACGTCATCTTATAGTTTAAACAATAAACGTTTTCAGTCACGTGTTTTTTTCTCGACTTTTTAATTAAAATATTTAATTACCTGTACATTGAAAAACTGACTAGATATTTCATTTTACCATACAAAAAACCATACGGAACACTTGTTTGTTTTTGAAAATCTGACACATGCAACTTCCTTATTGATTTTCAAATTTCATTTGAACGGGTTACGATCCTTGACTATCTTGGGTTAACATACAAAATCTTCTTTTGTACAAATCTTTTATACAAAAGACAAAAATATCTTTTTATAGGATTGCCATCTTGAAATAACCAGGAAATAAATATTAAAATTAATAGACGAGATTAGTATGACGTTTTTTGTTTTGTTTGGAAACGTAAATTCAGTCTGTGATTGGTTCCGTGAACTGTACGGACAGTACGGATCCGTATGTAACCAATCACGGATCGAATCAACGTTTCTAAACAAAACAAGAAACCGGAAGTGACGTTTTCACTAATCTCCTCTATTAAAATAGTAGCTTTAAAATATATCTCAAGGAAGTTGGACTACTTAATAAATTAAGTTATTTTATGGAAGTTGGTTTAGAGTTCTTAAATTATTGCAACAGTAGATCTTTCTAAATAGTTGGTTTTTCCTAACATCACCTACACTCTTTACCATTGCTTTTTTGACTGAGTGTTGGACAACTTAACGTTGAAAAAAAGTACAAGAGTTAAACACCTTTACGAATTCAGTACACCAGTTCAGAGCACTTAGCGTATCCAGGGGGGGTTAGGGGACTTTGTCCCCCCCCCCCAAATTGAAAACTTTTACACTAATTAATAATGACATTAACCCTTTATGCCCCAAATTATTTTCCTCATCCTCATCCAAAATATGTCAAGTTTACGTAACTGCAACTATCAGTAAACTAAATTTGGCCTTACATGACGTAAATTGGAACATTGGGAAGTGGGACTTACAAATACCGTCGGGACATAAATGGTTAAAACCAGGTTATTTTAAGGTCAATTTTTCAAAAATTTTCTGGGGGAGGATCCCCTTGGTATTTGTAAATCAATTGTAACAATTCTATTTTATATCAAGTCAAAACGCAAAAATTCTACCATAAAATCTATATCTGAAATTCGAATGAGGCGTACCAAAACGAGTTGAAAAAGTGGGGGTTTTTTGCTTAAATTTCAAAAACAATTTATGGGGAGGACCCCCAGACCCCCTTTTAGTAGTTGGAGCAAGATAATTCACTACCTGTTCTATATTAAGATCAAGAAGATTCAATAAGGTTATCCACTATGACGTCACGAAACTCTGATCCTGCAGGACAAACAGACTTAACTGTCAAATTAACTGTGTTTGTCCTTCAGTTTCAGAAGCATTTCCGAATTCGAATTCCGATTTGAAAACTTGCTTTTGCTTGCGACTATATATTTTTAAAAATTGTCCTTCAAAAGCATTTTTAAACATCATTAAAGATGGTTAGATTCTGTGGAATAATAAGGTTGTCCACGATGACGTCACGAAACTCTGATCCTGCAGGACGCATTTTCGCACATCCCAACGGTTTGGTCCTGACGAGCTTAGTGCGCATGCGTGTGGACTTCTTTAGCTGTTTTTTTTGAAAATTTAATAAAATAACAGACTGATTGCTAAGGGTTGCCACCGGATGATGGACAACTCTATTGGATTACGAAAATTCTTACCCCCCACAAATAAAAAAATCTTGGATCCGCCCCTGTGTACAGAGTGAGTAAGAAAAAACGGAAAATAGATAATTTAACCCTTTATGCCCCGACGAGACTTGTAAGTCCCTCTTCCCAATGTTCCAAATTCGTCCAATTTTCGTCATGTAAGGCCAAATTTAGTTTACTTATAGTTGCAGTTACGTAAACTTGACATATTTTGGATGAGGATAAGGAAATTAATTTGGGTCATAAAGGGTGTGAGGAATTGAGAAGATGAGGAAGATAAAATATATATAATTTTTCCCTCTTTAGCGATTTGAAAGTGGGCGGGGTTAATTGAGAGAGTGTATGCGGCTGTAGCTCGATTGTAGAGAGTCAACAACGTTACGTCATATTCTCTGGTTAGTTCCACCGTTATCACATAGAAACGCCACCGTCTATGGGAAAATCCATGTTAAAAAAGTTGCCATTAGCGTCTATGGAAATGGACTCTCTGAAGTATCTTTACTCTGTGGTGTTTATAATATGTGAAAAGAGAAAGAGATTAAAAAGAAAAAAGATAAAATATTTGAGATAATGAAGACGATAAGTAAACGTAAACGATTAAAACGATAAACGTAAGCAATTGAGGGAATGAAAACCACAGAGAAAAGGCACTGTATATTTGCACGGCCATTTTTCAACTAAACTCTACTCTAACTTCCACGGCTAGGCGTACCATTGGTTCCATCACTAAGCGCCGAGACTGCTACGTCATCACGAGACCTACAGCGCATGCGCCACTGGCCGTTTTGGCCGTCCAAATATACACTTCGCAGAGGGCAATCCTAACAGAGGGTCCAAAACGACATTTTCAAAAGTTGGATGGATATGAGGGCGCCACGAGGAACTATAAATGATTGACCAGATGGATTTTTTGATTGCAAAAAAATTACCAACAATCCCCTTTTCAAAGCGTGCGAAAACGCTAAGAGTTTGGGATGTGACGTCATAGTACGGTGACCATTGTTGGAAAGCAACGGAGTTGATGGTATGATTGTTGACGTCATCGTACGTTTTAAACAATAAGCGTTTTCAGTCACGTGTTTTTTCTCGACTTTTAAATTAAAATAATTAATTACTGGTACTTTTTTTTTGAAAAATTGACTAGATATTTGGTTTTACCATACAAAAAAACATAAGGAACACTTGAATGTTTATGAAAATCTGACACATGAAACGTCCTTATTATTGTTACAATATAACTAAAAAGCATATTGAAAATTGGAGCTAAACTTATGGCTGCATATTTGCTACCATGGGCAGTAGATGATTAAGATAGGTGTTTGCATTAAATTCGCCCCATTCGAGATTTGTAGAGTTAATTTTATTGATAAGCCCCCCAAAAAAACCCACGTCGATATCAGGGTTTCTGAAGAGGATGAGTTGAGGAGACATCTCCTCCTCCTGGTGGGACGTGGCGAGCATGAGAAACTACGGGGCTTTCGTAATTGAAGTCACGTCGCCTCTCGAATAAATGGCGTGATTAGGGTTGTGAAAGGGGGGGGGAGGCGAGAGAAGAATTCGGAAGAGAAGGATTTTTCCTCCTGTCAAAATTCCGCTCTTCTCGAGTGACTTCTCCATTCCTTCGGAGTAGTTTTAAATACTTCTGAGGGAATCGATTCCAGAATCGAATCGGAATCGAATACCTTGGAATCGATACCAAGGAATCGAACCCTTGAAGGAATCGATTCCAACAAGAATCGAATATTAGGAATCGTACTTAATTTTATAATTAATACTGATAATTATTAAATTTTTTTTTCACTGATAAATTAGTATTTTGCAGCAGGAATAGAATCTTACTTAATTTTCTTACTAGTACAGACAATTAATATTGCTCACTAATTAATTAGTATTTTAATAATTAATTAACTGATTATTAATTAAATAAGTAATCATTCCTAATTATCTTTGATTTGTGATTGAAATAGAGAAGTTCAATTCTTCTTGTTCGTTACTGGCTCTAAGGAATCGATTCCAGGTTGGAATCGAACCTCAGGAATCGATTCCGAAATCGAATCGAAAGATTTTTTAGATCCCTACTTCGGAGCGAACTTGGAGGGGTGTAGCAGAAAGTTGGTGGGTGGGACATGTAAGTACCATTATACTCTGTTCATTTTGAACTGGCGCTTGAAAATATTTCCTTCCCCCACCACCGATCGGTTACCATAGCAACTTATCCACGTCAAAGTGACGAAGAAGGCTTACTATTGGCTGCCCGAAGAGCGTAACTATGGTTACGCTTCTAGCGTGGGGGAAAGCACTATTTCTCAAGCGCCAATTCTAAATGAATAGAGTATAGTAAGTAAAGGGTTAATAAATGAAATGAAATATTTCAATATATTGACAAGTCTCAATGTCGGAAAATTTTGTTTTGGGATGATAAAATACAAACTCCAACTAATCTCCCTCAATGAAACATCATCACCTTAATCTGCTTTTTTAGCTTCGAAATTTGATTGTACTCCAACTGGCTAGGGTTCATATATACGAAGCGGTGAAAAGTAAACATTTGCGGCTGCCAAGAGGAGAGTTTCTTAACGTTCTCGGTGCATCCCAGACAAGCTCCGTCACCACAACGATCTTATTCAACTCTATCTTCCCTTAATTAACCTATCTGATTAGATTAAACTGCAATTCAACGGGATTTTACGATAGCCGAGTGTATTTTTGAGATTCTCAGGATTTACGCTACATTCGATATGCCGCAGGAATAAAATGTTGCTCGGTTGTTTCTAATTTTGTCATTTAAAGTTGTCACATAATAGTAAAGCACCGTTTATACGACTTTTCTATTGATATGTTTTCACAAGCGGATCCAGGGGGGGGGGCTAGGGGGCTCAAGCCCCCCCAAAATGAAAAGTTTTACTCTATATAATATGACATTTTATGCACCAAAATGAGTTAAAACCCTATTACTTTCAGGTCAAATTTTAAAAAAATTTCTGGGGGAAGACACCCCAGACCCCCTTGGCACTTGTAACTCTGTTATTACAACTACATTTTACTAAGTTTGTGTCAAAACGCTAAAAATCTATATCCGAAGTTCGGATGAAGCGTACCAAAAGGAGTTGAAAAAGTGGGGTTTTTGACTTAAATTTCCAAAAATTTTCTGGGGGAGGAACCCCAGACCCCCCTTTTGGAAGTTGGATCAGGATATTTCGCTACCTTTTCCGTATTATTATTGAGAAGAAGATTTGATTGGATAAGGAAAATTAATTCTTAGCCCCCCCCAAAACCAAATCCTGGATCCGCCACTGTATGTTTTTTATAATGCAAAAGTTCTTCTGCTTATGAAACTGGTCTTTAAAAAACTTGCTATTCGGTTAAATTAACTAAAATGGTATTAATAAGCATTTATTTTTATCCAGAGCAGTAATCTCTACCAATATTCCATCTTAAGAGATAAAACAATATTAATACTGACGTCCAAATTACGGGCTTGGGAATTTGAAAATTTTTTAAACCTACGTCTCGAATTTTGAATTTAAAACCATTTTTTTCTTAGAAATTTTTTTTCTGTTTTAAAATGAGGAAATTGGCCATATACTGACAGACCTATGGTGCAAGGGCTGGATAAAGTGTGCTACGTGTAGAAAAAATATACCACAAAACTTAAAAGAATCGCATTAAGTTATGATAAAAAACTATGACTAATTTAGTATATTCCTATAATGAAACAACTTATGATTAAAAATAAATAGCCTTTCAAGTGCTTATAACTTTTCAGCAAACGTATCTTGAACTGGTGTCTTTTAGTACTACTCGGCGGCCTTTATTTTCAGAGTTAGTTTAACTGTGAGCATTAAATTTTAAAAGATAATTTAAGACAGAAGAAACTCTAAACCAGTGGTTCTCAAACTTTTTAAATCAAACGCCCCCTTACTGTGCGTAAAACTTTTAAATGCCCCCTCTTAATAAAAAAATTATAGAATTTAGGGAATAGGGTAGGGCGATTAGTTAAAATTAAAAGTAATTTTAAGTGTAGTAAACCCGATATTAGTAAACTTAGGCACTAAATTTGTTAAACTCGGGACTTAGCAACCCCCCTAATATCCTTCCAAATAAACAGATTTATTCCTACGCATTAATATGCCCATAGAACAGGTTTCTTCTTTTTTGTTCTCATTCAATACGAATAAAACTGATAATGGGCTGCTTAAAAGATGCTGAAGTTAGTGATAAGTCAGATAAAAATGCCTATCAGTTGAGAACACTCTAGAAAAGGGGTCTGGGGGTCACCCCTAGTAAATTTTTGATTTTAAGCACGAATAAAGTGCCAATTACCTCCAAATATGCCTTTTTATGCAGTGTATTTTTTAGTCCTCTGGGGGGGCACGTGCCCCCCTGGATCCGCCCCTGATAGGGCACGTAAAGAAAATACGTGCCCTATTAGACTTGTAGAGGGGAAAGCGGATACGTAAGACGGGAAATTCATGCCTTAAATTTAGATTTTTTACATTGGTATGATTGTCCATCCTCAAATTTACGATAGGATATCCCTATTTCGGGATCTAACTACTATACAGTAAAGCACCGTTTATACGTTTCTCATTTATACGACTTTTATACTAAAACGTCGTTTTCGCGAAGTCCCATTTCATTCCTATTCATTTTGATGCAAAAATTCTTCGTTTATATGACGCGCAATATCGGGTATACGTCGTTTCCCACTGTCTTAATGAAATTTTTTTTCAAAAAAATATTATAAACTGAAGATTTAATATTCAATATTGCAATGCAATGCATTCCGATGTTGTGTTTAGGATGTTGGTACTCAAAGTATGAAAAATAAAATACACATTTACGATAAGCTATTAAGGTATATCTGGTTTGTTTCATTTTTGTGTTAAATATTTTAACATTATTTTAAAATTTAATTAATATTTTCAGTTTAAAAACTGTTTTAAAGTAATTTTTTCCTTTAGAAAATCTTAATTTATTTCTCTCTTATTTAATTTATTTATCTCTTAAATTTATTTACGTAAATATGCATTAGGAGCATTAGAAACCTAATAATCAAAGATGTTTTCAATTATACGTTTTTTATTCATATTTTATTCTACGTCAGTCCCTTAAAAGACGTACTAACGGTGCTTTACTGTTTATTGGAATGTGTCCTTTTTAAAGTTTTTTCCTGTCGGAAAAAAATTAGAGGGTAAATACTACATTAACTAGATTAAAAACATACAGGAAATAAATCACTTAAAAATTAACTGGTCTTTAAAACTCCAAATTAGATTTAAGTTATTAAATTAGTTAAGTTATCAATTATTATTAATTAGTTATAAATAATAAATAGTTATAAATTAGTTAAGTTATCAAATTAGTTATTAAGGCGTGTCACTTGACATTAACTTTTATAAAGATTCTCCGCGTTCAATTTATATCCGTTTATGTTTGTTTCCATTGTCCTTTCAGTGATTTATTTGTAGCATAAATAAATCACCTCGTTCACTTCCTCTCGTAAATTGTCATTCACTCATTCATTGGATGATATCTAATAGAATAATACAGCATTAGATTGAAAAGAATTATAATTTAACCTTTCCACTTATATCTTTCTTGTCCATTGATATCGTTTACTTTTATCATGATACAGTGTTCTTACGATTTTTTTGGAGGAGTAAAAATACTCCTTGACTTTTTTAAGAGGCGTGAAATTCATTTATGAGGTGTGAATTACGGTAATAGCATAAACTGCATATACAGTAAAAAAATTTTTTACAAAAACGCTTTCTTTTTTATTGTATAAAATGAGATAGAAAAAAATGAGGGTGCTATTTTGGTTTAAAACAATTATAGCATCTGTTAAGTATTAGTAGAAAATATTAAACATGATAAATAAAACAATTGATTTTACATTAAACATTCTAAATAAAATATTTATTTAATAGTACAAATTTGAGTAGAAAAAATATTATTTTTCGATTTCGGGGGGGACTTGCAATTTTTTAAGCAAAAAAACGTGAAAAAACGCCTTGCTAGTTTTTAAAAGCGTATTTCTGAATTTCAATGCGTGAAATACGCTAGCAGAGGCGTAAAAAATATCTCTGATCATGAACATCGTTTGTAACCTTTTCTTATTTTGTTCAGTGTCTCGGAAACCCATTTTGTATAGCACTAAAAGCAAGCTGTGCAAATAAGCATAAAGAATATACTCAAAAACAACGTTTATTTTTCACATTTAATTTAAAACCTTAAAAGAGACACAAATGTTTCGATAATTCTTGATGCATCCTCTTCGTCAGTGTGAAGATGTTACTATACAATACACATTTTGTAACTTTTCTTTCAAATTAAACCACGAGAAGGTAAACAAATATTTTATATTCATTTACTTCTATATTTAACAAGTCACTTCGCCGTAATAATTTCTTTTTCGATTTGATTTTTTTTATTTTTACAAACGCTTACGCGAGTCTAGTACGAATAATAAATGGAGGGCTCAGAATTAAAATGGACCAAGTCCACTTTTTGTCATTTTTGAGTTAGCAACGCTATAACATGCACCAACTATGTAAAATTTCAGTGCAATAATGAACTTAGTCCTAGTTCTGATAATATCCGCTTGGCAGCAGAAAGTTCGGTTGCGTTAACATGTAATTTGCTATGAAGCTCTAACTTTAAACGTCTGTATCTCAAAAGTAGCTAAAGTGGACTTGGTCCATTTCTATTCTGAACCCTCCAAATGAGATTTCGCGGTTCATTTTTCTAATTCTATTTCAATTTAATCAACGTAAATTATGCATACTATATTATGCATATTATACCCATTTTCCGCAATATCCAAGGGGAGGGGTTGAAAAAATTTTGACATCAATTTTTATACTGTTATTTTCCATGAAAATTATGTGACACAAGGAGTGTGACTCTTCGTGTATAACACAAATGGTCTCAAAAGGAGTCAGAACCTTACTTTACCTTACTTTTATGGGTAATAATTCCAAAATTTTACTGGGGGAGGACCCCAAAACCCCCCTCGAAATTTTGGAATCAAATAAGTCCGTTTTTTTCCTTAAAACTTCAGGGATTTACAAGGAGTTGTCCTCTTTGATGTAACCTAAAGTGTCTCAAAATGAGTTAAAAGGCCACTTTTGGGGGCAAAATTCAAAACAATTTTCTGGAGAAGGAACTTCAAAATCCCCTAGAAATTTTGCCCATTCATATAATACTACATACTTTTTTCCTTGAAAATTCTGCCGCTTACGATGAGCGGTGCTCTTTGGGTGCAATTTAAATGGTTTTAAAATGAGATAACACACTATTTTGAGGGACGAACTTCCAAAATTTTCTGGTGGAGGGCCCACAGACCCCCCTTTTAGCATGGGATTCACATTTTTGCACAAATTTGAAATTTAAAATTAAAATCTTACGTCTTACAAAGTAATCTCACCTACAATTTAATATTCTGAAGGAGATACCTCAGAAAAAATGTCGATTAAACCCCCCGAAACAAAAGTCTGATTACGACCCTGATCAAAAAAATTACCAGAAAAAATAAATTTTATATTACTAGCATTTCTATATGCGGTTGCTTTTATAATATTGAATACAACACACGTTTATTTTGGTACACCAAGTCCGGATTTCGGGGGGGGCAGGGCCCCCTCGGCCCCCCTTATACTCCACTGGAACGATCATTCAAGTAAGATTCTTTCAGCAAAAAATTACATTTTCGAAATAAACGGTGGTCCGCTGGTCCGAGACCACTGGAAATTGGCTCGGACCACTACGATCAGAAAATCACTGGTCCGCTGGACCAGTGGCAAAAAATTTAATAAATTTATTTAAATCTATGTTTGTCGACATTATTTACCAAAAATTAAAGAAAAAAAGCTTAACTCACGAAATAAATTTGTTGTCATAATTTACCGATCGGAATTTTCGCCGATGGAATTTCCTGACTTTAAAGGGGTACAGTCAGCTGACGAACTGAGTTTTTTACAATTCGAGAGAAGAAGTAAGTTTTTAAATTGAATATTACTTTTTTGAGTGTAGAAATTCATGTGTAATCTTAGAAGGGGGCATGGACCTAAAATGGTTGGGAAACACTGTGTTATACGACAATTCCCGTCAGTAAAATACAAATTTATCACATGGGAAAAGCTATATTTTTTTCACTGGAATTTACCGACCGGTTTTCATACTGACCGGAATTTTCATATAAACCGTGCGAACAGTCAGCTGACGGAAAAAGGCGAGTTTTGTGAGCAGGGGAATTTCTCGGCGGTGGGAAGGAAGAGGAAAGAAGAGGGGGATGTGTCGTCGGATCACTCACCAGATAAAGTCCTTGCAGTGGGAGCAGAAGGTGGGTTGCTTGAAGAAGCGCGGGATGAAGCGGTGATCCTTGACGCAGATGACGTTCTTTTTCTTGAGGGCCCCCTTTCGGGCCCGCGATCGGAAAGGGGAGGGCCCCACCAGGGTGTCCCGCATCTCCTCATCGGCCATCTTGCCTGCCTCTCCTACTCACTCCCGTCGTCGACGGCCGCGCTCCTCGCGCTCGGCAGCCTCTCGCGCATGCGCCGCAGACCGCACTTGCGACGCCCGCGAAACTCCACATCAATCCGAAAACCAACGAGAGCTTGAAAATACGCTCGTGTCCAAAAATTAGAGACGGTTTCGAATTTTTTTGGAAATAATCACTCAAATCACTCTTAAAACGATTGTATCAAAATTGAGTAAAAAGTACTCAAAAAGGCTCCGATCCAAATGTACTCAAATTTGAAAACATGAATAGAATATAATCATTTCTGAAAATGTACATACTCAAAAATGAAACATCGTGAGCTCATTTTTGAGTTCAAGCTCAAGATGTTTCATTTTTGAGTATGCACATTTTCAGAAATGAGTATATTCATGTATTCAGATTTGAGTACTTATTGGATCGGAGCCTTTTTGGGTACTTTTTACTCAATTTGGATACAATCGTTTCAAGAGTGATATTATAAGCAAACGCTCTCAGGCTTAACTCACAGAAACGGACGAAAATATTACATACATTCTACAGATTATTCAAAGCACTTAGTGTGAAAAATTTAGCTGCGGGATTTCAAAAGGAGAGGAGTAAATTAATATTGAGTTGCCGAACCCATTTAGTTAGCTTAAGGGGTCTCAGGACTCTTAACTATGCAAGATTCTTAACTAGGGTCGAACTAGTATTACACTAAAACTAATTTCTGTAGAAACTTTAAATTCTTACCGCATAATATATAAGATATCAATACACAAGTACCCAAAATTTCAAAAAGTTCTGATGGTTTTTATAGGAGTAATAGATGTAATGAAAAAAGGAAACAAAATTCACTCCGCGCAAGATTTTTCAAAAACTATTCAAGTTATAAACATGAAATTAGGTACAAATACGTATCTTCGGGTACTTAATAAGACATACATACTTTTTTTATAAATATACTGTTAAAAGTATTTTTAATCACAGTTTTTTAGAAAATAATTCTTAAATGTGAATAATTTTTTTGAAAACTGTGATTAAAAATACTTTTATCAGTATATTTAAAAAAAAATTATGTATGTCTTATTAAGTACCCGAAGATACGTATTTGTATATAATTTCATGTTTATAACTTGAATAGTTTTTGAAAAATCTTGCGCGCAGTGAATTTTGTTTCCTTTTTTGATTACATTTATTACTCCTATAAAAACCATCAGAACTTTTTGAAATTTTGGGTAGTATTGATATATATTTATTATGCAGTAAGAATTTAAAGTTTCTACAGAAATTAGTTTTAGTGTAATACTAGTTCGACCCTAGTTAAGAATCTTGCATAGTTAAGAGTCCTGAGACCCCCTAAAAGAACTTGTTAGGGTTGCTGTAAAAGGCAAATGTAAATGCTGTGTGTCCAACCAGGGGGATATTTGATTTTCTAGGGGGTGATTTAAAAATTTTTAATCAAACAACTCCGACTACTGGTAGTGATGCGGGGTGAATCGGATCAGTCATAAAAATGTTTGCTTTTCCCTTTTAGTCATTTTTCTGGTTTCTATTGGTTATTATCAACAACTTAAGTCCTTACCTTTAATTTCAATTCAAAATAAGTGTTTTAAAATTCTTGAACCTAGGTACTCTAACCCTTTTAAGTTTAGAACGTTGAGGTTATTACCTTTAAGATATAATTTTTTATACCGTGTTTCACTTTTTTTTTTCACCGTAATAAATCAATTTGTAACTTAAAAGAAAACGTATCCCAAAGAAGGGCAAACGAAGTGTGCAAAATTCCTAGATTTTTTAAAGAAATTTTCCTAAAGCATTTTTTCTATCTAGCCCCCAAATTTTATAACGATTTGCCCTGAGATCTCCAAAATAAATTTAGACGACATATGTGAGGCGAAAAGCGAAAAGGGACCTCTTGTCGGCATTCGTCGAAATGGAGTTATTATTTTTTTCTCAATCTGTACAGATTTATGAAGATTTTAAGACCATCATCATCCTTGTAGCTCAAAAAATGACTAATTGCCAGTAATTAAAAGTTTTAATAGAATAAGTGGATTTCGCAAAAAACGACCTTAAACTTTCAAAATGCTACCCTCTCGTTATTTTTCACCGTTAAGGAATGATTCCAACAGCTAAAATTCGGTTCTAAAGGGTCCAAGGATTGATAAAATCGAGAGAAAAAAAATTCGATAGTTTATTTCACCTTCTTCCAGTTTTTTGGCTTTTTCTCGAAATCAACTTTGCCGACAAGAGGTCCCTTTTCGCTTTCCGCCTCACCCATATACTTTTATTTTTAAAACATAGACTTTTATTTTTAAAATTCTTATGAAGCAATAGTATATTTGCAGCAACCAGACTTTGCCAATAGGAACAAAATGTTTTATTAATTTCAATGCTTTTTGTTTTATTTATTTATTTTTTTAATTTAATCACAATGCATTTTTTAATTGGTATTTGAATCTTTATATTTTATTTCATTTGTTCTAGAATTCTTTTTTGTGTGTTTTTGTATTGTTTTTCTATTCTCTTTTTTTTGTTATTTTCCATTGTATTATTTTTAATGTATTAATTTCTGTTACGCCAGAATGGGATCTTTTGTTTCCCCTGGGTGTATCATATGTTTTTTATTTGTATTTATTTTATGTGTTTCTGCCCATTATTTTTTATTTGTTAATAAAGATTGTTAACTTATGGAAGCTTGGGTATTTCAAGTCGCACACAACAACAACAACTAAAGTCATGAGTCAATATAATAGGAGCAATGAGAGAGCTCAATTCCCTTCATTAATATATTTTTCAAATTTGTTTCGTATTTTATATAGGAGAAACCACAGAGTAAAGAGTTAACAGATATTCCAAACGGCTCTTTAGGTACTTAATTTAATTCATGCTCGCTGATTATAACTGATTTCACTAGCAGCCAATCAGAGAAGGCGAAATGCGAAATTGATTCCTGATTGGATATGGAACTTCTATCGAGCGGCATTTTAATTTCATCGGTGCTGCTCTTTTCCCTCCACTTCCGATTTGGATTTGAGTGACAGCTTCAGTGGGCAAATGACAGAGAGCAGGAGTGACGTGGAACTGTAGGAGGCGGTCCGATGTACCAGAAGTTGTCTATGGGAAAATCCTTGTTAAAAAATTTTTCAATAGCGTCTATGGAGATACATCCTCTGTTAAGCTCTATACTCTGAGGGAGAAATTTAATTCTCATGATGCACGTGTTTTATTAAAAAATGCTCATTAATTTTAGCAAAATTGATTCACATTTTAAGATTTTAGGCATTTAAATCCTAACTTTAGGATCCTATATCATTAAAGGACGTCAAAATTCCATTTTTGGCAAAAACTGGTAGTGATCCCCTATGAGGGTAAATCGGATCACGACACTTTAAATATAATGTATGAAATCAACCTTCAAGGTAATAGATTTTTTTCCAACGGGATTAGGACACGAAATATTCTTTTTAAAACATTCCAAAATCTTTAATAGGAAATTTTTGGCAGCTGTTCAAAGATCAAAAGTGATCCGATTCACCCCGTTTTTTACGGTATCTCTTTTTCACCCATCTTTTAGGAAGATACCCAGAGGTCTAAAAAATCGTTCGATTTGATTCCGGGATCAATTCCTGAAGGTCGATTCTTTTGATTCTTGGATTCGATTCCAATCTGGAATCGATTCCTTATGGCCAGTATCGAAAGAGTAGAATCGAACTTATCTGTTTCAATCACAAATCGAGTACAATTAATAATTATTATTAATTTAATTAATAACCATCAAATTACTACTAATTAATTAGTGGAGAAAATTGTTAATTATCTGTATTAATTAGAAAATTAAGTGCGATTCCTAAGATCGATTCATAAGAAGATTCGATTCCTGCTGCAAATTATTAATTAATCTCTCTATTCTAAAAAAAAGTTTTTGTAAATGGTTTCCAGAGAAAGGCTTTTTAATTACTGATCCGTATAACATGCTTTTGGTATCAAACTGTTCGGATTCTTTTGAAGATGTGCAAAGTGCCTTTAGAATTTCTAAAAAAATTCTCAATTCTAAGATATTTCATTTTTCTGGATTACGGATAAGGTTGCAGTTAACAGCAAGAAACTGTCGTACAATTTATTATACCTCCAATCACAATGACCAACCGACGCTACTCATTAACGATGAAAATAATTCCTTTCACGCTTTGAAAATGCGCTTCAAAATATGTACTTTCTAAATAAAATATTTTTAAAAGACTGATAAGAGTTTTCCAGAAACTCACAGATCTACTATTCAAGTATAGAATTTCACACCCCAAAATTAATTGTTTGTAAACATTGAGTGCAATGTAGATTTTGTCTCTTATCATTTTTAATAGCTTAAATAGTATTGTTTAAAAAGTCTGTTTTAAAACTAAAACTTGAATGATAAAACTCTAGATATTTTGACGAGTTACTAGGTACTATATTAAATTTAACAGATTCATTGCTGAACGTTTTTGTAAATATTGAATAACAATAGCACGAGCAGACTTGATGGATATTTTCAAGGAAAACGTGTTGATTAAATTATTGATAATTTAACCAATAAATATCCTAACTTTTAAGAGAGTGTGCTTCAAGAAAGTTGGTTGAAGTTTTTTCTACTAATTGTTATAACGAATGTTTTATAAATAAATAATTTTAGTGAGCAGGGTTTTGTGGGGATTGCGAAGCGATCCGAAAGTTCCTGCGTCAGCAGTTAACGGGGGTTGGCGAGCGATAGCGAGCAGGGGGCGGTAGCTCCCTAGTTATCAAAATAATAATTAATTAGAGAACAAAATTGTTAATAATTGTCTGTATTAATCAGAAAACAAAGTACGATTCCTAAGATTCGATTCCTGCTGGAATCGATTCCTTCAAGGGTTCGATTCCTTGGTACCGATTCCAAAGCATTCGATTCCGATTCGATTATGGAATCGATAACGTTCGCCATCTCTGCTGCTCCATCAGTTAAAAATTAAAATTATAAACATTGGGGACATCCATAAATTACGTGAGGACAAAAAGGGGGGGAGGGGTTTGGAAAAATCTCACCAAGGGGGGAGGGGGGTCGATTAAAATCTCACGTCAACTTTTACGATTTTCTTTTTTTAAGTATGAGAAAGGAATACATACAGATAAGATACTGAAAATTATTTTTAAAAAGTTGTAGGTAAATCTCACTTGGGGGAGGGGGAGGGTCCAGCAAAATATCACTAAATCTCACCAAGGGGGGAGGGGGGGTCCAAATTTTGGAAAAAACACCTCACGTAATTTATGGATGACCCCATTGAAAACACAACACTTCAAGAGTTGTTTTCCCTGTACACTGCCTCTTATAAAGGAAAAACTCGTTTTACAGGATCATTTGATAAGAAACCGCCTTTACAGGGTGTTTCAATTTTTGAGTGCTTATTTTTTATACAGGGTGTTTCAAAATTGTGTTGCACGGCTTTTTCTCGGAACCAACGCCTCCTAGGGTCATGGAAGGAAGGTCTACCCCTAGGTAAGTGTGCCTGGAGAATGCACTGAAATTACTTACAGCTCCCCTAGCGGCGAAATTAAAAAGTTAAAAATAATTAATTTAAAAACTAAAAGAGATAGAACAAAAACCTCAGTGATAGTATTGTTGCCAACGGCATGAAGAACTCAAGGAAAAAAATTCATGAAAATATCTTAAATATTCGCCGAGATATTACCATGTTAAAATAGCTCTTTTTCAGACCTCAAAAAAGAAAAAGTTCACAAATTTGCAGTTTTTTCACTGTGTAGTTTTGTGTGTTAGTTGAATGAAGGCAAAATTTAATCAAAAAATCTAGAAAACTTGTAAATTTGTAAACTTTTTCTTTTTTGAGGTCTGAAAAAGAGCTATTTTATCAAAATTTTTTTCAGTGAGTTCTTCATAACTTTGACAACAATACTCTCACTGAGGTTTTTGCTCTATCTCCAATAGTTTTTAAATTAATTTTTTTAACTTTTTTTATTTCGCCGCTAGGAGCGCTGTACTATGTCATTTCAATGAATTCTCCAGGGTCACTTACCTGGGGGTAGACCTTACTTCCGTGACCCTAGGACACGTTGGTTCCAAATAAAAGCCGCGAAACGGACATTTGAAACATCCTGTCGACACATTTTCAATTACAAATTTTCATTTTAAGAGGTGAAGGACTAATTTCAACTCCAGGGAGAATCTACTTAAGAAAATCCAGAAAATATATTTTTTCATGCTAATAGTATGTATCTCTTACTTAGAATATTCACAAAATTTTCATGAAACTTTTCCCAGTGAGTTTTTCATTATAAATTCGTACTGAAATTCTTGCTTTAACTCCATTAGCTTTTATTTTTTTACTTAACCGCTGGGAGACGCTGTAAGTCATCAAAATGGATTTTGTTTTGTCACTTACCTAGGGTTATACTTTACTTCCTTCTTCCATGATCCTAGGAGACTTTGTTTACCGCTCCGCATCACGAAAACTTTTATAAACACTATTGAAACCGGCCGTAAAAGCCTTATGTGTGTTAACATGAAATTAGAAAAAAATTCAAAGTTTTACTGGAAGTTTTTGGATATTTCAAACTCCACCCAAACTTAGAAATTATTAGATAATTAGAAATTATTTCAAACTTAGAAATAACAAATGTATCCTTTGAAAATTACGAGTGTCTGCACATTATATTGAATTTCAAGTGAAGAGGTAAGGGGCCATTCATTAATTACGTAAGGGTTCCGAGGGGGAGGAAGGGTTGGAAAAATCTCTTACCCTTACTTGGGGGGTGGGGGGGTCAAACCCATTCTTACGTAAGATTTTCCAAGTTATTGTAAACAAATTCCAATTATTCTAATCAAATTACTATTGAATAACCCCAGAAAAACTTACAAATGCTGGCGATCTCGGTATATTATAGAAGCTTTACTTTAAAAAAAGAAGAAGGTAGGTACATCAGATGTATCTTTTTACTGGAGTAGCATTAAGTTAATAAAAAATAAAACTGTTGAATCCATTTTCCAGTTGTCAAAAGTTGAAACAAAATTATTATTATTTTGAAAAACGAAAGGGAATCTTACGTAAGAATAGGGGCGAGGGGTTTGAAAAATCTTACGACCCTTACATGGGGGTAGGGGGGGTCAAAAATTGCCAAAATCATCCTTATGTAATTAATGGATGCCCCCAACTCATTTAAACCATGTACAAATGTGATGAAAAAAAATCAAGTAAAAAAAACAATTTCATTAAAAGAAAACAATTTTATTTTACATTTTATTTTAAAAGCAAATGCCAATACTATTGGCAGTCCAGTGCTCTAAAGTGATGCATTCAATATATAATAATGGGAAATTTGGGACCCACAAAATGGATCAAGAACATTTTTAGAGCTAATATATAAACTTGCAAAGGCAGGATTTGACAATAAACCATCATTAAGATCAATTTACATTTAGCATTTCACAGTTCTAGTCCCCAAAGAAAACAAAGCTAATAAAAAAAATAACAAGTTACTATTCCAATGCAAACAACAATAGTTTATTCTAAACAGTAAAATTATATATGTAATAGGACGAAGTTAAAAAACGAAACTTACACAGGGTGTTTCAGATAAGTGTTTCATAACTTCTAGAAAGGGTTAGGACACATCTAGACGACTTGACACAGGAAGGGGGAGGGTCAGATATGCACCCCTAACGAGCAAGGGGGTTTTATAATCCTGCATGGGAAGTTAAATAACCCCAAGCGGAAATTGACACGTAATCTTATAAGACCGAATTAAAACCATGGGTTCAGGTATTTATTCCATATAACCAATTCAAGAGTTGAAATTTCAGCCCCTAATTTGGTTTTAATGTAACAAATGCCGAAATCGAACGATTTTGCTGATTTTAATTCAATCTTAAAAGATTACGTGTCTATATCCACTGTGGACTACACTAGAGAGCCTGTATACGAGAGAGAGGCGACAACCCGGTATAGCGCGCTGATTGGTCAACAGCGTTTTCTGTTCACCGCAAGTTTCTCTTCACATGATTAGCATGGGAGCGAGAGAAGCGGCATGATACAGTTTGGACAGTTTTAACTGCGCGCAAGGATACGCAGAGACGCTTTGCAGCGAGTTGTCGTCTCTCTCTCTCTCTCTCGTATAAGGCTCTCTAGACTAGTCAACAGAGAAAAATCCTAACAGAGGGTCCAAAACGATATATTCAAAAGTTGGATGGATATGAGGGCGCCACGAGGAATTATAAATGATTGACAGAGAGATCGGCGGAACATTTTGGTGACCAAACCTATGATTGGCTGTCACTCAATCTTCTATTTTCGAAGGAGAAGGAAAAAGCTTTTTTTCAACCAATCAGGCTTTTTCCCCCGCCTCTCGTGACGTGGATGCGATCGCAGCGCCAAAATAGCCCCACATCCATTCAACTTTTCGATTTCCATTAGCGCCTATGACGACGGACTCTCTGTTCTCAACTCTGTGGACTACCCAACCTCCTGTGCCGGATTATAAAAACCTCTATGTCGCTAGGGGTGCATTTCCGACCCCCCCGTTCCTAGGTGATTCTGAGTCGTCTAGGTCTGGCCTACCCCTCCTAAAAGTAATGAAACACTTATCTGAAACACCAGGTATAATAAGTGCCAAAGCTACTTGAATCTACATAATAAGGTGCAGAAGATAGGCTGCTAAACGGTTCGGCTAATACAATGTTAACATTCTGATTCTCCCAAGAAATTAACGTTAATAATTATGAACTTAAGAAGTTTAAAACTGTTTTAAGTGAATAAGAACATAACAGAGTTGCGTCTCTTTCTGGACTTCTACACAAGAAAAACATGAGGATATTCATCCATATACACTACACCACTTTCGAAGAGATTAATTGATGTTATGTGATGTAAGGCCCACTTTTAAAAAGAACCCCGTTCCCAAAACAATAAAATTTCAAACCATCAACTATTTAAGATTAAGTCTCTACCTCAGGAAACGCTCCTAATAACCGAAAAAATGAGAAATTTTCAATTTTACGACTTCTTATTACGTAAATTACGGTAAATAACTAAAAGTATTCTTGGATCATAAGAATAAGTTCCTATTTTCCCGTTAAGAGGAGCGTTTTGGGACGTAAAAACCACGTTAATTCTACCCAATTGAATCCTTATTGGCGTTCTGGAGTAAAAGCCTTGATAAGCTTTAGGACTTGTTTTTAATAAAATAATCATTGCTATAAAGGGGTGACTAACTTTTACTGTAAATACCTTGAGGTCGGTGTAGTTTAAAGATGTGGGTTTTCCGGAAAATTTTCCCAAGCCACTAAATTATAATAAAGTAAGGTTAAATTAAACTGGAGGCAACAAATTAACAAACCTGGAGTATTATCATCATTATTCATTTACTAAATTGACCTATGAATAACTGAAATGAAAACAAAATAGTATTCTAAAGTATAACTGGCAGGGGCATATTTCTTACAAAAAAATAAAATTGATTTTTTATTACTATTGCCGAGTTCCAATATACTACAAAGAAAGTCACTAAAGACAATGATCTCAATGCAGAAAATAACAATAACATTAAATTTATATCAAATTAGTTTTACATCTTTGAAAGAGAAGCAAATTGGATACAAAATGGAACTAATAAAACAAAGCAAAAAACAGCGGAAAATTTTCCGGGAAAACATAGTGGAAAATTTTCCGACCCACATCACTAGTTTAAGGTAGAGAGCCTATATATGAAAGAGAGACGACAACTCGCTTAAAAGCGTCTCTGCGCATCTAGTTCTGTCCAAAATTCTGTCCAAACTGTATCATGCCGCCGGTCTCGAGTCCAATGCTAATCCTATGAAGGGAACCGGCTGTGGCGAACAGAAAACCTGTTTACCGATCTGAGCGCGCTATACTGAGTTGTCGCCTCTCTTGTAAATACAGGCTCTCTAGTTTAAGGATGACCCACTAAAAATGCAAGAATAAACCAAATATAAACAGTGAAAATCATCAACCAGTATTCAACATCTTGGCTTGTCGATATAACTACAAAAAACAACGAAGGAACTTTCAGAAAGGAACCAGCCATCACAGTCCACAAACACAAATGTTTTCTGGATCCATCATTCATGATAAACTGGTGATAACTATAAACTACTTTGAAGTACCATATGAAGTTATTTTAAAAAATATAGTTCTCTTATTATAGTAGAGCTATATATCGGTAATAATAGGTTTTAGAGAAAAAGTTTTTACATGAAACTGTTGTTGAATGTAGTACAATAGAAACTCAGTCTCGGTTTGAAGAAAAACAACAATGACTGCAAAACTAAATTTCTGAGTTTTTCATATATATCAATGAGTATGGAATAATAAGTAGACCACAAAAACTGAGTGAGCTTGACCAGGTATAGGTCTTTGTACATTCTGAACACTTTTGACACAATATCGGAAAGAACAGTCTTGTTATTTCAAGGAAATCCAAGTGTAGGAGAACCTATCTTGTAAAAAAACGGCTTTTTAACGAATGATAAGGCACAGAACAAAAAATAACCATCCCCCTTCTTAATGTTTTAAAATGTAATTAACCTTCATATTAAAGATACAAGGTGTTTCAGATAAGTGTTTCATAACTTCCAGGAGGGATAGGGCACATCTAGCTAGACGACTCAGAATCAGCTAGGAATGGAGGTAACAAATACACCCTTAACGAGCTAGGGATTTTTATAACAGGGCATGGGTAGTTGCAAAATTCCCTGTGGAAATTGAAAGATAACCTTTTAATATTCATCATAAAAGATAACCTTTTAACATTCATCATAAAAGATAACCTTTTAAGATTCATCATAAAAGATAACCTTTTAACCCTACAGTACATACTGTTGCCATTTGGCAACAAGACATTTTTCCCCATTTCCTACTCGATCTTTCATTTCCAAACGGCAACACCATGCAATAAGTACAATAAATATAACATTTCATTGTATTAGCACTTTAGACTGCCAGTAGATTGCAGCAGGGGTACTATTTTGAGACATTTGTTAGTAGCTAGTGAGACGAAAGTCAAGAGAAGGACCTTATAAATTAAAATAAAAAAAATTTCAGCTTGAAACAAAATTGTTTTGAAAAGATAAGTAGTTTTTTATATTTTTAGATCATTTGGTTTTATTTCACTTCACAATTAATTTCACAAGGGACACAAATTAATTTCACAAGGACAAAGTTTTTTGTCAATTAAAAGTAGAAAAAAATTAAATTAAATTTTTTTAGTATTTTTTTACTAATTTACACCATAATAGAAGTCAAATAAATGATTTTCAAGTGAATTTAAAAAATCATGCACTGTAGGGTTAAGATTTATCATAAAAGATAACCTTTTAAGATTCAACATTCAATCATTCTTTTTAAATCAATGGGTACCATTGATTTAAAAAGAGCTGAAATTTCAGTCCTAAATCGGTTTTTATGTAACTAATGCCAGAATCAGACGATTTCGCTGGTTTGAACCCAATCATAAAAGGTTACGTGTCAATTTTTACAGGGAATTTTACAACTTCCCATGCCCGCTTATAAAAACCCTAGCTCGTTAGGGGTACATTTCCGACCCCCCATTTACCCCTCCCCAGAAGTTATGAAACACTTATCTGAAACCACCCCCGTTATTTTATAACCAGCTGTTATTAAAAAATCTGAATTATTAAAGCATCTAAATGAAAAAAAAATTTAAAGTAGTATATTAGTGAGCATTACAAAATAGTTTCTCATGTTTACACTAAATGCATGTTAGTCAAATTAGGTATGGATGCACTCTTAAAACGAGTCTCAAAACTGAGTAAAAAAGTACTCAAACTGGCTCCGATCCAAATGTACTCAAATTTGAAGAATATACTCATTTCTGAAAATGAGCGTACTCAAAAATGAAACATCTTAAGGAACATGAAGCTTAAGATGTTTCATTTCAGAGTGTCGTTTTAAGAGTGGGGTGTCACTGAAATAGGACAAAATCACCCAACCCAAGAGGTATGCATGCGTCACCAGTTATAATTTTTTTCTGGAGTAAAGGTTTTAAGATGTTTTCATTTTACAAGTTATTTAGCAATTCAAATTATTCAATGCAGACTATTAGCAATCTGAAGAAAAGTCACAACTTGTAGAAGACAATATAAGCGAGAAAATTTATACAGCACATATAGAACAGATCCTTGCAATGAATTAAGATTAAGATCCAAAATATTTTGCAGGAAGATTAAATCGCAACATATTTTTTTACATTTGAAACGCCAATATTTAAATGTTATATAAAATATGGCGAAATTCGTTATTAATAAAAATATTGATTTCACATAACTATAAAAAAGTATCAAGTCCATCGAAATACCACAAAAAGTCCTTCAATAAATAACACGAAGTTAACATGCATCCAGCTTTTTCTCACTCTACCATTTTATTTAAAAACAAACTCGAAAACTTCATCAACAAGAGAAAAAAAAACCTAATAAATGCATTCAAGGATCATGTTGAACAGTCACAATGTTGACTTCAGTAAGTGCACCCGTTTTCTTAAGTTTGTGTTAGCATTTTAATAAAAAAAAAACTTTAACACAAAAAATTTGCTATTTTAAGGTAAAGACAAGAGAGAGTTCTTCTAAAAGAAAACAAGAATTTATTCATTTTATTTTTGTCTAGTCCAATTAAATTATTTTAAAATGTATAATTTACGCATATCGTTAGTTTATAAAACACTTGTTTTTCAAGTAGTATTAGATCCAGTAATACCCCGTTCGCACTGGTCTTTATTTTTTGCCTTTATTTTCGTTAGCACTTTGTTGTCATGGAAACACAATAATAAATTCACTAGTCAATTAATAATCTTTTATGTATTTTTGGTGATTTTATTCATTAGTTTTAAGTTGTATTGAGAAATTAAATTTTTAATTATTTTACAAATCATGCTGTTATTGTTTACACACAGTAAGGTGTTTATTTTCGCCCCTTGTCAGTGCAAACGCTGTTTTCAAAAGATGGGGAGATTTTGCCTGTTTCCATGACAACAAAGTGCTAACGAAAATAAAGGCAAAAATAAAGGCCAGCTAAACGAATTTTTTTATAAATCAATCTCAATCCCAAAAATATTTTAACATAACATCGCTAAAACAATGGCCAGGGTTAAAACAGAAAGAATGTAGTAAAATACATTATACCTAATCTTTAAGTATTTTTCAGATCCTATTCAGTTTGTAAGTTGAATAAGGATGTATACAAGTTAAACAGAGTTCTTCAAACAGAGCATGCAAACTTTACAAGCTGATGATGAAGTACTCAAATGTGTATGAAGTACACAAACCATGAACACATTTCATTTATCAGCTCAGAGGATGCACATCTTGCCTCAAAGAAGAAAACTAAACAACGACACAAACTCCAGTTTAAAAAATAACTTGCGGTACTTTTCAATTATACAGGCGCAAGCGATAAAGTCGCCAATAATGATGCAACCAACGACAAACGGAATATGGCCGCTTCGTGTTATTTATTCCGGCAACTCTGTCGCCAAAAAGTCCGCTTGGCGAGATATGCGCCGGTATAATGAAAAAGTACCTAACTTGCATATTATGGTAAGAAGAATTGGGCTTTAATATCTGTAGCTTTCAGAAGTAAATCAACTATGATGTTACAACTACCATGGTAACATTACAGTTGAAAATATCAAACTATAATACAGAAATAATTCTGCTACTACAGTAAATTTATAACAAGATTTCTTTAGTTAAACCTGTATATCAAACATCCATAAATTTCATATTATTTAAAATTATACAAATCCAAATGCCAGTATTCAATTCTCCTTTCATATATTAAGATAAAACCTCTTAACCCTTTATCTACTGCAGGGGTTCTCAACCGGTGGGTCGCGACCCCCTGGGGGGTCTCGGGGCATGTCTAGGGGGGGTCGCGAACCAAAAAATTAAAAACAGTCATATTTATAGTTATTTTTTTACAACAATTTTCAAATTTTATAGATTATTAGAGAGAATAGCTTGTTTCATGCATGAACTATTTTGAATAAGAGTAAATGTTGGATGTTTGGCAGCGTATTGCGAGTGAAATGACAACTAAATGGCAGATAATTATTAAAGTCTTAACATTTTAGATCTGAAGGGGTCGCCAAAATATTTTCCCAGAAAAGGGGGTCGCAGTCTAAAAGGAACCCCTGATCTACTGCATTTTTTTGATTTTCTGCAATTTTTTTCATGCAAATAATTTTATTGAGTCACTAAATTGAAAATTATGGGATATACATAAGAGCAGGGTTTCTCAAACTGGGGGTCGCGACCCACTGGTGGGTCGCCTGTTAGATTTTGGTGGGTCGCGATAAGATTTTTAATTTTTCTGAATCTGAAGTATCGTTTTATGATTTTTACAAACTTGTTATTGACTTTTGAATCATCAAACTATTAAGTTGATTGATATAATATTATTTGAACTTTGAAATTTATCAAATTATACCATATAAAAAGAATAAAATTTGAGAAAAACTACACTACTTTGTGTCGAACGGAAAAGGCAATTAATGTAAATACGTACTATGTATGTCACTTTAATGTGCCGATAATGAAAATCAAGTCGGTTATTTAAATAAGATTTGAAAAAAACTCTGTTTTTCTCCATTCACACCGGAGCAACGCAAATTTTAAGAATTTTTTTTAGGAAATGATGCAACTGCAATTTATCCCATATTGCTAAAAAAAAACAAGTTAAAACCCTGTTATTAAGGGTCAAATTTTAAAATTTTCTCTGGGGGAAGACCCCCCTGGGAGCATTGTTACCCAACAATTAAACTATTTCATACACTCAAATTCAAATATTTACTTTTAATTTCTAAAAAGTTAATTTTTATCTTTCAATACGATCATGTAAAAATTTGTTGTTGTAACTAAATAGTTGGTGAACACCCCCCAGTCGGAGAAGTTGAAATTCTGGGGGGTATGAGATAATTATCAAAGTTCAGTTAATTATAATTAACTGATGTTGGTGGGTCGCGTTAGATTTTGTTTCTCAAAAGTGGGTCGCGATGTTAAAAAGTTTGAGAACCCCTGCGCTAGAGCTTAATTAAATTGATGTTTTTGAGTACTGATGTCACTACACTGAGGGCTAAAGTATTCTCACAATAAAAAAACGCACGGCTTTTTGTCTTAAAAAATTAATGCACTTTCCTTTTGACTTTAACTACACTTTTGAGAGAACAAAAAGGACGATCAGGAGAATCCGATCGAAATAATGGCAGCTGAAACCACAACTTCAGTTTTAACCCTAACAGTGCATACTGTTGCCATTTGGCAACACGACATTTTCCCCCATTTTCTACTCGAACTTCCATTTCCAAACGACAACACCATTCAATAAGTACAATAAATATAACATTTCATTGTATTAGTACTTTAGATTGCCAGTAAATGGCAGCAGGGGTACTATTTTGAGACATGTTATGTTAGTAGCTAGTGAGACGAAAGTCAAGACACAGAAAATGCCAAAATAAAAGGACCATATAAATTAAAATAAAAAAAATTTCCAGCCTGAAAAGAAATAAGGAAGTTGCATGTGTCAGATTTTCAAAAACAAACAAGTGTTCCGTATGGTTTTTTGTATGGTAAAATGAAATATCTAGTCAGTTTTTCAAAAAAAATGTACAGGTAATTAAATATTTTAACTTAAAAGTCGAGAAAAAAACACGTGACTGAAAACGTTTATTGTTTAAACTATAAGATGACGTCAACAATAGTACCATCAACTCCATTGCTTTACAATAATGTTTAGTATAAGATGACGTCACATCCAAACTCTTGGCGTTTTCGCGCGCTTTTAAAAAGGGGATTTTTGTTATTTTTTTGACAATCAAAAAATTTCTCGATCGGCCTCAAATTTTGGGTAGTTGCTTATTTTTGCAAGAGGAATCGATTAAAAAAAATAAAAAAAATCATGCAACTTCCTCATTGTTTTGAAAAGATAAGTTGCTTTTTTATACTTTTAGATCATTTGGTTTTATTTCACTTCACAGTTAATTTCACAAGAGACAAAATAATTTCACAAGGACAAAGTATTTTGTCAATTAAAAGTAGAAAAAAATTAAATTAATCTTTTGTGTATTTTTTTACTAATTTACTCCATAATAGAAGACACATAAATGATTTTCAAGTGAATTTAAAAAAATCATGCATTGTAGGGTTAAATCTAGTTAAATCTATTCGCATTTCCCGCTAAAATACTCATCATGTAACCCTTGCAACCTTTTATCTTGGAAGAGTAAACTAAAAGAGTGCAAAGTATCGTCTCAGTATATTCGTAAAGATGGTTATTCTGTGTAGGTCGTAAGTTAATGGGGCTTGTGATACAGTCAGTAGATAAAGAGTTACCACTTTTTCCCACTATACTGGATTTTTAGCAAATTCAAAAAGCAACAGCTACGATTACTGCTAAACTAAATCCTCAAACCAAACCATTAACTTCTAATGTGCTAAATTTTAAAAATCCCTTCTCTATTCCCTATTTTGAACGTTTAATAACATGTTTATCATATCGCATAAACAGTTACTCATTTTCACAATACCTAATATACACACTGATACTACATTTTGATTTACTGTTCATACAGTAATTACAAATACAATTCATTAAATATGATTACTTTTAGAAAAAAAAACTAAATTGGTATTTTTTATGAGTAAATGGCAAGCTATGTATATATTTTCTAACTTTTAAAAAATATATATTACACATATTTTCTTACAATTCCAACTGTGTGCAATCCTATCATCTAGAATATATCATCTTTAATGGACATGCGATGGATATAGCAGTTATCTAGTAATGCCTTTTAAATAACAGCAGAATTTAGTTCATGCTTTGACAAACTAAACTTTGTCCTACTATTAAAAACTATTCCCCTAGCCTGGCAGCACAAATAATAACACTGTTCTACAAATTTGACCTTCAAAATTTTTTCCTTGATGAAAATAGTCAATTCTTATAGATTTTGGGTCGCTGAATACGAAAATCACCATTAAAATTCTCAATTGACTCAGGATTTTCGGGGAACAGCCCCTCCCCCTTTTTACATTTTTCGACGACCTTATAACTTTAAACTCGATTTTCAGGGTCAAAAAGCATTATTTTAGTCTTCAAATTGCTCCCCAGTTAACAAGAAAGGTACAAATTAATAAAATATGATAAATTTATAACAAATGGATAGGGCTAAGGGGTAATTACCCCCCTAAAAATACAAAAAAATAGCTAAAAATTATAGAGGTTTCTATACGCTATTTTTTCCTCTTATTTTTTACGCAAATCCCGTTTGAAGGGTCCTAACCCTTCCCCAAGGACCCAAATTTGATGACAATATGCAGCAATAATTTTTACTAAAAGCGGTTGAGGTGTTAGCCTCCCAGAAGTCCCCGCGGAAGAGTTCGGAAGACTTCCAGAATCGCGAAGGCGCTCGCGAGTTCAGGAATTAATATCGATGATTTTGAAAAGATTACAAATGATGTTTTTCTTATATTTTGGGTGTATCCTAAGTAGAAACTCTTCCGTTCTTTAAAAACTGACCGGTTTTCGGGAGTGAGGATTCCATGTTTCAAGATGTTAACAGATGCACGGCTGTGGATAACAATTAGGGGGCATCCCCTTAAAAACTGAGGGTGATGGAGGAAAATGGGTGTCATATTTGAATTCAGCAGATCATTTTACACAAGAATCAGCTGAAATTCAGTAAGTGGCTTCAAATTTTTTTTTGTACAGCACAGTTAAACTCTAAGTGCGGCATTGAACCCTTCCGTGGGTGCTCTGGGGGCGCTCTCACCTCAGCCGCTTTTAGCAAAAATCATTGCTGCATACTGCCATCAAATTTGGGTCCTTGGGGAAGGGTTAGGACCCTTCAAACGGGAATTGCGTTAAAAATAGGAGGAAAAAATAGCGTATAAAAACATCTATAATTTTTAGCTAATTTTTTGCATTCTTAGGGGGTTAACTACCCCTTAAACCTATCCATTTGTTAAAAATTTATCATATTTTATTGATTTGAACATTTCTTGTCCCCTGGGGGGCAATTTGAAGATTAAAGCAATGCTTTTTGACCCTGAAAATCGAGTTCAAAGTTATAAAGTCGTTAAAAAACGTGAAAAGGGGGAGGGGCTGTTCCCCGAAAATCCTGAGTCAATTGAGAATTTTAATGGTGATTTTCGTATTCAGCGACCCAAAATCTATATGAAATGACTATTTTCATCAAGGAAATTTTTTCAGTGTAGAACAGTGTAATCTATCAAATTCATACGAAGGGGCCGTTCAAATATTACGTAAGCACCTAAGGGGGGAGGGGGTTTGCTCTTTGCTTATTTTTCCTGACAAGGCGGGATATGAGTAATGCTTACGTAAGACACTGCATTTTCGAAAATCTCTTGTTTCTTGCATAAATAACTTCAAAACTCAACCAGAAATAAATTTAATAAAAAGATTGAATTCGGAAATCTGACGTAAGCACTTTTTTCTAGGGATGGACCCCCAAACATTTTGAAATTTTAACCCCGAAAAGTAGTTTTCGACTCAATTTTGAACCTTTAGGGATACACCCAAAAAGACAGCTCCTTGTATAAGTCACCTAATTTTCAAGAAGAAAAAAACAGTACTTACTGTAAATTATGTCAAAATTAAGGGGGGGGGGAATTTTATGACAAAATTTAACAAATTAGTACCAAAACCATTAAATATAATTGTGCCTGGCCAGGGAAAAGTAAAAGTAATTTATCTAGAACAGAACAAAGGATTTTTTAAAAATCTGTTACTAATAATTAATTAATGTTCATAAAAACAAAGAATTTAAAAAAATTGTTATTAATTATTAATTAATATTCTTTAGAACAAAGAATTTTTTTAAAAAATATTTTCATACAGTTCCAAGCAGAAAATGTCCATTTAATAAATCTTCCTTTATCTTGAAATTACGAACAATGACAATACATATTATTATTCATAAGTACAATAAAAAATCTGAATATATGCAGGAATTTGACTGTTTAATTTTGATGACCTAAAATCTATAGAATCTAAAAGAACCAAGATATAAGGAATTACAGTAGAACCTTGACTAACAAGTATTTTCAAGACGTATTATGAATATTTTATATACAGGGTGTATCTGAAATGGTGCAACAAACTTTCAGGGATGATAGTACTCATCAAGACGAACAAGAATCGGTATAGAAAGGGGGGTCCCAGACCAAATCCCAGGGAGTTAAAAATGGAGCGACACCCCAAAAAAATCATTGAAAAATTCAATTTGTAGAAGAACTACTATTGGTAAAAACTTAATTATGGTCTCAAAAATTGTGGTTTAATATGATCTTTAAAATTGCCTCAAAAGTCTTCACTTTAAAATTTGTTTTGTTATGAAAAAAGTTAAAAAACACAAAAAATGTGAAAACTTGGCCAAAACCTTATTTTGTATTTCGAAATCCTTTCTTTTGATTTGATAATCTGAAAGATCATAGTTGAAAACCTTTAAGTCCAAAGTTTCAAGTAAATACAAACATTATTAAACGCTTGAGATCCTATAAAAGTTTGTTTTTTGCGTGCGCTAACAGCTGTTCTGGAAACAGCTCTAAAAAACTGCTTGCGCACCCAAAAAACAAACTTTAAAAGGATCTCAAGCGTTTAATATTGATTGTATTTACATGAAACTTTGGACTTAAGGGTTTTCAACTATGATCTTTCAGATTATCAAATCAAAAGAAAGGATTTCGAAATGCAAAATAAGGTTTTGGAGGAGTTTTCACATTTTTTGTGTTTTTAACTTTTTTCATAATAAAACAAATTTTAAAGTAAAGACTTTTGAGGTTATTTTAAAGATCATATTAAACCACAATTTTTGAGACCATAATTAAGTTTTTACCAATAGTAGTTCTTCTACAAATTGAATTTTTCAATGATTTTTTGGAGTGTCGCTCCATTTTTAACTCCCTGGGATTTGGTCTGGGACCCCCTTTCTATACCGATTCTTGTTCGTCTTGATGAGTACTATCATCCCTGAAAGTTTGTTGCACCATTTCAGATACACCCTGTATATGAACAATTATAATATATTATGAATTTTTAGCAAATATGTAATGAATTATTAGAATAAAGATAAAGGAAATGATCTCCACCCAAATAAAATTAATCTTTTTTTTGTCTCCTAAATTTTGTACTTAACTGAAGATAGTAAAATTATCTCCAGACCTATTAATAAAATAACTATTTAGTTATAAAAAAAACTGTATGAAATTAAAAAATTGTTTATAATAGGATTGAAATATCCCTCCAAATTACCCAGCAAAGAAGAATTCTATTCACAAAGTACTTTATTACATTACAACATATTGATTATTTATGACAACATTCAGTGAAAAGAAAAAATAAGTTGAGAAAATAAAATAAAGAAAAATATTTCCAATTTTTAAGAAAGCTTTCAAACTCCATCTCTCTTTTAGAGGAATAGAAACTAACACAAAATTATAATAAAACAGTTTTAAATGAATTTTTTTACTCTTCTGCTTTTTCCTCAACGCAACTGAGAAAATATATTTTTTTTAAACCATTCACCCACCGGGAGGTCTCAAAGAGAAAAAAAGAGAATCTACACTAAACCTTGAGACATAGGATCATGTATTTTTATTTCTTTTCTTTTACTTTATCCTTCGTTTTAATATCAATAACTTAAAAATGATTAGTAATAAATTTCAAGTAAAACTTCAATGTATTTAATTAAAACCAAGCAAAAAATACAACATCCTAGTGGAAAATAGTGGAATTGGTGACTTTATTTATAATAAAATCATAAATGCTAAGGCAAAGTTTTAATTACAAAACCTAATTAAGTACTCAAACAGGTTAATTTCAATTAAATTTTTAATTTGCTTAAATATTTACAAATTCACAGAGAAAAGTATTTATTACAAGGTTCCACTGTTCAATCATACAAATACAATCTTGAATTAACAAAATATGCATCTAATTAAAGCTATTTATTGAATGAATAAATAGAAAAAAAAATTCTTTAAATTTTTCTTATTGAACAAAGATCAGAATTGGTTTTTCAATATCTAATATTGAAAACTACTGTGACTAGAGTTTACAAACCACTATACGGTGAAATCCCGTTACAACGAATACCGATACAACAAAAAATCCAGTTATTATAAAAGTCTCCAACCGTTTTATTTCAGTTATTGAAATACTGTTACAACGAAGATGTTTTACGGTCCCGTGAAGTTCGTTATAACGTGATTTTACCGTATATCACTCAAAATAAAATCTGGAAAAACCATGCCAGCAGAAAAGCAACGACGCGAAGCATAATTTAAAACGAGGTATAATTTTAAAATTAAAAAAATTTCACTAAAAACATCCTTTTTACACCAATTCTGTAGTTTTCCTTTAAATACAACTAATCTAAAGGACACTTTACTGTGATTGTCCATTACAAATCAATATAGTAAAAGCAGCTATACACAAGTCATTAAAAAATATTTTGCATAGATTACATTCAAGTCTGTATTTCAAAGAAAAAAATCATTCTCATTGGTATGCACAAAAAATATACCTCCTCAAGAGCCTATAGTCTGTGTAAATAAAATAGGCCGTTGGAAGTCATTAAGTTGAAGTTTGTTGCCTTGGTAACAAAGGAGAAAATGAAAGCAGTTCTGCTTTACTTTTGCACATAAGTTAAGGGGTTAAGGCAGGGCTTGAAATTTTGGTCGCCAACTCGAAGTTGGTGAGTAAATTTACTTATGCATTTTGTCAGGTGGCAAGCAGGTTGCCACATCAGGTGCAACATTTTCGACATCTTTGAATCAAAAACCACTGTCTTCTGGTGTGTTACGGGAATACTTTCAATTGCAAGCGGAAAACTCAGTTGATAAATTCGTAAGCGTGACATCAAGTTGGTAAATATCCAAACCTATCAAATGAGCTTCTCCAACGATCTGAAGCAATTATCGTTTTATTTAGTGGTATTTGATTGGTGAATTTGTTCTTTGCCAGTTCGAAAAGTAGGACAAAAATTGCAATCGCTATCTGTTTTTGCAGGACTTCCCGGATTCGCCGGCAGCATGTAAACCTGCCAGTGGGGAAAAAATAAGACTGGTGGAAACCATGGCAACGCACAGGGGAAAGGTGTGGAGACTGAAAATCTGTGACTTTTCAACAGCCGATTTAAATTACACAGACTATAATAACAATGAAAATATCCTGACGATCAAATTTTAAAATTCAATTTTGAAAAATGCCTACAGTTAAATTACACCACCTTGACAGAAACTGACTTTGCACTCTTGATCCCGAAAACCCCAACAGCTGATTCTCAGCAACCACCGACGAAATTTGATTAGAAAGAAACAACTAGCGTTCAGTTATAACACTATTGTCAAAAGATTATTACGTTTTCTAATACACTTCAAAGACAATTATTTCAAAAATGTAATAATAAAAGTGGAAACTAGCACTACCTAGAGTAAGACTTGTCAACAACGGTGTTGGAACAACCTCGGCGATCTGGATTAAAAAGTATTTAATATATAATTCTTGTTACAGAATTAGGTAGGTTAACGAGAAAGAGTCTTCTTGCATCAGTTAATTTCTCCAAATAGGATATGTGATGAAATTACTACTCTGTTCTAAGCTAATTTTTTTGCCTTTTCGTGTCATTTTGGAATAAATTAACATAACTATAATATTCATACAGGGTGTTTCATAACTTCTAGGAGGGGTAGTACACTTGTAGGCGACTCAGAATCACCTAGGAATAGGGGTCGGAATGCACCCCAAACGAGCTAGGGATTTCTATAAGCAGGCGAAGGAAGTTGTAAAATTCCCTGTGGAAATTGACACGTAACCTTTTCCAGGCCCGTATTTAGGGTTTTTGCCGCCCTGGGCATATCTATTTATTGCCGCCCCCTTTTTCAATACCTGTTTCAAGTAAATGCTCCCTCCCATTTGACACTCTTTTAACTCCCTTTGACTGTCACCATTTAACTCACCTTTCTCAGAAATACTGGAATTTTCCTGTTTTCCCTCCCATAAAGAACTCTTTTGGGGGTCTGGGGGTACCCCCCAGAAAATTTTTGAAAATATGCCCCTAGAAAACTGGGAATTTACTCATTTTTGGCCCTTCATGTGAAAACTGAGTGGTACATTTTTTTCAAAACTGTATAGTGTGTAGCATTTTGAATTGGTGTAATCTGCCGCCCCCCAAAACTTTGCCGCCCTGTGCTATAGCACATGTTGCACGTGCCTAAATACGGCCCTGACCTTTTCCATTAAAACCATCGATTCAGGCATTTATTCCATAAAACCATTTAAAGAGCTGAAATTTCAGCTGTTATGTAACAAATGCCGGAATCTAATAATTTTGCAAGTTTTAATCCGATCGTAAAAGGTTTCATGAATCGTAAAAGGTTACTGGGGATTACACAACTTCACATGCCTGCTTATAAAAACCCCTAGGTGGCTAGGGGTGCACTTCCGACCCCCTGTTCCTAAGTGATTCTGAGTAGTCTTTGTAGGTGTGCCCTCCTAGAAGTCATGAAACACTCTTATCTGAAACACCCTGTATAACAGTCACCGTGCGAAGAATTAAGTTGGAGTATCTTACAGGAAAGAGAAACCAAGTGAAAAGTCGTCAAATTAAACAATGAGTTTCAATTTGGCACTAACAAAAAGGACAAGATTTTAACCCTACCCACACAATAAAAAACTCAGAATAGATTTATAGTTGGCATGAAACATAAAAAATGATACACAACACAAAGTCGATTAAATACGAGTTTCACAGATACATTGTAAAGTGTGAAAGATCATTCACAACAAAACCCAAAGTCACTGACTCTCCAGATCTTTATTAGTTGAGTTATTACAAACTCAAAATACCTTGACTTAAATAATTTAAGGCATCCTACCAGAAAAGGCAGTTCTCGTCTGAGCATCAGTGAATAACGTTTCTGGTATAGCTATTCAGTCAACACGGAGGAGAATGTATCAACTTTTTTTTGAAAGTTTATATCTTTATATTATAAAAACTAAAGTCTTTCACAAATTTGACAATGGTGTCGTCAGAACTAGCTGCTGTTGCTACTCTTGTCAAGGACACTTCCTATGTATTCTTCAAGATTCACAGTTTCTCTTTCGGATCGCAAGACGAAGGGATGTTCCTGGAAGAATGTACACTCTCTATCATCAAATAATATTAGAGATGTAAAGGCTGGAAAAACTGGATTTATTCCCGGAATTAAACCCGTTTTTTTTGGGATGGGAATTTTGAATATTCTCAGAAATTTTCAGAAAACTCAAGTCCTGATTTACATTGAAATTCCAATGTTTTCAAATATGAAAGTACATTCATTTTCTAGATTTTAGAGTGAAGTGTAGAATTTTTATTCTTCTCATATGTCCTAATACTATATATGTATAATTTTAAGGTTAATTTTAATTCTAAGACTTGGATTTCGGTTTAAGCTAAAAACAGAAGTAAGCTATATAATATTATAAAGCTCCTGAAATAATCTACATACATGTGATTACACAGACAAAAAATTGGCGGAAAATATTAAAAAAATTCGATGGCACCTAAATTTTTCTTCATTTTAAGTATAGGGGGTCCATCGGCTTCTACTTCCTGAGATCTAGGTTGGTTGGGTTTTTATGGCGCATGACCCACCAGACAGGGGATTCGATATGCTAGATTCATATTTTTTGGCTTAAATCATAACTAATTTTTATACTACTTTGATATTTTATAATTTTTTTTCGATCTTTCTTAAAATTTAGTAATAGGCCACCACACTAGCGGTCAGAGTTTTCAGTATAAAACAATTGGAAAATAAGAAAGTGGAATTTCAGTTTTGCAAATCGAATTGTCGGATTTTAATTTTGCTAAGCGAATTGGCGGATTTCCGCCAATTGGCGGAAGAATCACATGTATGAATCTAAATAGTAAATAGTTTAAAGAAAGAACTATCAATAAATTGCTAGGGTTTGATTACGTTTAAAATATCCTTGATGCCGACGTACTGGCCTAGTGGTTAGAGCACCTGAAAGCGAAGCCGTACGTCTGGGGTTCGAATCCCCGTTTGGCATGGATGTTAGTGTGACTGTTCTTGTGTGTATGTGATGGATTCACCTATACGGATTGTCTGATCTTCAGGTGAATTTGTGAAATTTTAAAAATAAATAAAAAAAAATACTTTTCGACTTGCAGAGAAAAAATTTATTCAGACGGGGAATTTAGATTTTCTTTTTAACTAATTTGCTAAATTACTTCATTATTATTAATAATTTCAATTGCAGAATGGTCTTTCAATGAATTTATATCAAAAATTGTCTTAAACTCCTCAAAACAGTACTTAAAAAATGAAAACTAATGATGAAATATCGTTGTGTTTGTTTACGTTCAAAATTCCCAATATTCCCCTAAAAAATTCCCGGTTTATTCCCAAAAATCCGTTTTTTCCCACCTCCAAAAAATGCGGGATTTTTACATCTCTAAATAATACAAACAAGGCAGAGTGTTATTATTTTGGTAACTGAATGGGTTGGGAGGCATTTTTTAAAAACATGAACTAAATAATTGTCATTTTCTGAGAGCTAATACTCCAAAACTATGAAAATGCTTCAAAAGGGTATTTATTAAAAATTATTTTTGAAAAAATACAACAATTTCTCCATATTTTCATAAAAGTTTTCTCAAAAAAATGTCCCTACATTTTCATGTCAGTTTGTTTAATCACTGAAGTACAATAAAATAAAATGTTAAGTAATGAAGAAAATTATTAAGTTAAATTATAACAAAATAATCCATAATTTTTATCGACTTTATACCTTGTTTTATTCTTTCTCATATCGCTCACTCCTTTCAAGAACGTCATATCTCAAAAATCAAAGATATTTAGTTATGACTGTTTTCGGAAAAGCTCTGAAGGAGTACTACAACCCTGCAAAACCCTCATATTTTTAAACTGAATAGTAAAGAAATTAACCAGATTCTTATTATTTATTTTCAATGCAATTCTAAACTTTCAAATCCTCTCCTGAAAATTTAGGTTTTTTGAGATATGACGTTCTTGAAAGGAGTGAGCGATATACAAATACAAATTAAGTCGACCAACTACAGGCGTTAGCCCAGCAAGGTTGGTCCAGTCTTTTTAACCCCAACTACCGGAATCCCAGTATCTGTCGATTTTCCTCTTGAACACGTTTACCCCACTTGAATTTACAATTGTTTTAGGCAACGCATTCCATCTATCCACTACCCTATTAAAAAATAATGCTGTCTACAATCCGTCTTAAATTTGACTTTATTCAAATTAAAATTGTGACCCCTTGTTCTATTACCCATATTGAAATCTAGTCCCTCTGTGTCCCCTTGCTTTACCATTTTAAAAAGTTGAATCAAATCCCCTCTAATCCTTCTTTTCTCTAGAGTGAACATATTTAGCTTCTTTAATCTTCCCTCATAACTTAAACAGTATATCAGGCACCGCAGCCGATTTTTCGTAAAAAAAATAGGAAAAACAGGAGAAGTAAAGAAAAAATAGGAGAAAAAAAGGATTATTTTTCTAAAAAAAATAGGAGAAAAAAGGAAATTTTTTTTAAAAAATAGGAGAAAAAAGGAATATTTTTCTTAAATTAGAGTGTTAAAATAGCACAACAGGGATACCAACCTGTGGCGACGCCCATTCGTATTGAGAGCTCCCGCGATGCCGCGAAAAATCGATAATTTTTTGCTCTTTTTTCGATTCTTCGCTTATATTTCGAAAACTATGAATTTCTCGAAGATAATTTTAATTACAAAGTTGAAGTAAACCAAACTTCCTACAAAATGCGCTATTCAACTTTGATTTTCTGAAGAGTGGTTTTGACGCTAGAGCGCGCGGAAAAACATCGATTTTTTTTGCGTTTCCGCAAAAAAAGGAAAACGCGCACTTCTACCCTCTACAAAATGAAAACTATTCAAGTTATTAACAAAAAATTTATACCCCGTTAAAGATAATTTAATTTTATATAAATAACGCGCTTTCCATTATCATTTTTTGAGAAGGGAGAGTGAAGCAAAGATCGAAAATAAAACTGTTGCGGCTCGCAGACCAAACGGACTTTGCGGTTGTTAATCTGCGCTTTATTTCCGGTATATTACCAATAAAATGGGTTGTTTTGGATGAATTGATGACTACGCATGCATAAATTTAAAAATAAATTTTTAAATTTATTTATGAAATATTGGGTGTTTTGGGCGAAATTCAATAAATTTTTTAAATTACCATATTAAATTATGGGAGTGTTTTAATGAACTAATTTATATGTTTTCTGCATTGCTAAATCCGAATTTCAAGTTTATTTTAATTTTGAAAGTTATCTTCACATCAAAAATTGCAAAAATTTTTCACATTTTTGGGGTTTTTTTTTCGGTTTTTCATTGATTTTCTAAAACAATATTAACTTTTCGAAAAATAGCATGAAACCAAATTTAAGTACGTAAAATTTCCTGGTTCATTTTTATTTTGCATGGAGAGCTGTACGTTTTGAAATGAAGATATTTTTTTGCTTTTCTACAAAAAAGTGATGAACGATTTCCCCCACTACAGCTCTAAATAAATTCTAGTTACCGACAAATAGTTTATACCAAATGAAAGAACATTTAATTTCCTACAAAATGCACTGCTTGATTTTAATTTTATAATGAGAGGTATTGACGCTAGAGCGCACTGAGTTATATAGAGCTGTTTCCTGACTTTACACAAAAACATGAAAATTGCTTTTCTTCAAAATGCTATAAAACGTACACCGCTCCTCGCAAAATAAAAATGAACAAGTGCATCTTATAGTAAATTTTACGTAATTTTATTTGGTTTCATGCTATTTTTCGTAAAATGAATATTTGTTTAGAAAATCTATGAAAAACCTAAAAAACGAGTAAAAATTTGAGATTTTTTGCAATTTTTGATGTGAAGATGACTTTTAAAATTAAAATAAACTTGAAATTCGGATTTAGCGATGCAAAAAACTTATAAATTCGTTTATTAAAACACTCCCATAATTTAATATAGGAATTTACCGGAAATAAAGCGCAGATTGCAGATTAACAAATGCAAAAGTCCGTCTGGTCTGCGAGCCGCAACAGTTTTATTATCGATCTTTGCTTCACTCCCTCTCCCCTTCTCAAACAATGATGCTGGAAAGCATGTTAATAATAGAAAATTAAATGCTCTTTCACTTGGTATAAATTTTTTTTTGATAACTTGAATAGTTTTCATTTTGTAGAGGGTAGAAGCACGCGGTTTCCTTTTTTTTGCGGATAGGCCAAAAAATCGATGTTTTTCAGTGCACTCTAGCGGCAAAACCACTTGTCAAAGTTGATGAGTGCATTTTGTAGGAATTTTTGTTTACTTAAACTTTGTGATTGAAATTATCTTCGATAAATTTATAGTTTTTGAAATATAAGCGAAGAATCGAAAAAAGAGCAAGAAATTATCAATTTTTTTGCAATTTTCGATAAGAAGCCGACCCCCCACGTGAGAGCAAACTTCAGATTTGTAATCAGCGCTCTCAAAAACTTATAAAACCGTCGAAACTTTTGAAAAACTACCGTTTTCCTGGGCTAAAAGCAACGGAGGACAGCTTTGCCTCAACGGGAGAGGACGCTCCGCGGCGGCCGCGTCCCGCTGGAAGGAAACGAATTGCTCCATTTCGTATGCCAAAGCGTTGACAATGGACCGATAGTATTGACATCAATCCCTACCCACAACAAAACAAAAACGAAGAAAGTCGATCACAAGGGTTAAAAAAATAGGAAAAAAAGGAGAAAAAAGCTGAAAAAAGGAGGAAAAATAAAATGGATCGTAAAAATAGGAAAAAAGGAGCTAATGTGAAAAAAATAGGAAAAATAGGAAAAACAGGAGCGCTGCGGTGCCTGAGTATATATACCCTTGACCATTTTAGTAGCCCTATGCTGAACCCTTTCAATTGAATCAATATCTTTTTTTAAGTATATATGGAGACCAAAACTGAACAGCATACTCTAGATGAGGTCTCACCAAGCCTCTGTATAGTGGCAAAATAATATCCTTGGACCTTGAAGAAACAGTTTTTTAATGTATCCCAATATCCTATTAGCCTTTTTACTAGCAGATGAACACTGATGAACCCATTTAAAGTCCTCATTTACTATCACCCCTAAATCTTTGATCATATTACCTTCTTTAACTTTGTCCCCTTGCAGATAAAATGCATGTCATCTTAGCTCAAAAATGTCTCTTGGTCTTAAAAGTCTTTAGTTTTCTCGCCCTACATGTGAAATTACAAAGTTTTACCCAATTTCTGTGGAATTTGGAAGGTGTGATATGGTCACTGGCCAAAATATTTGTTACTAATTATCTGGATTTGTAGAGTTTTGCTTTTTATAAACTTAGGCAAAAATTTCCCCACCTGAATTTCCCCTGAACCGTATTCAGTCTGCACTTCTGGGCTCTGTGAGTACTATGTTTGTCGATAAGAAAAATTAGAACAGATATTGGCAATATTTCGTGACAAATATTCAATTAGAGAGACCTCTAATTTTTTATAAAAACAAACTAAGGTTTTTATAAAACAAATTTTTATCCAGAATTGTTGCAAAAGAACACTTGAATTTTCTGCCAATTTAAGCCTTAATATTAAGGACATTTATAAACAATTTAAGAGTAGAGAATTGAAGTTTAATTCCTTATATACAATTAAAACAAAATAGTTTCTTACCAAGAGTTTTTTATACTTAGGTCGGTGTTGTTCTTCTTTGATTAGGCTAAAAATAAAACACAGGTATTAAAAATAGCAAAAATTTTATTCCATTTATAATCAACTTTAAACTTTAGTTGGGATAAGAATTTAAAAAAAATACTTTTATTCATAATCAGGGGTGCATCCAGGATTTTTTTCCAGGGGCCGTTTTTGGGAATTTCGTGAAAATAATTTTTTTCATTCTAAAATAAGGTCCTATTTCTGTAAATATATTACTTTTTTTAATAAAATTACGCTTAGCGAGAGCATATAGCTTGATTAAAGTCCGTTTTTGGGAACCAGAATTTTGTGAAGGGGCTGCTTTAGAGGATCAGAATTTTGTGAAGGGGCCGTTTTTGAGGATTGCAGGGTTCCCACGGTCCTTGAAAGTCCTTGAATTTTTTAAGGCTAAAGTTAGGTACTTGAAAGTCCTTGAAAAACGTTCTAGGTCCTGGAAAAATGACTTGGGTCCTTGAATTTTCACTCAGCCTCTAATTGAATTTAATTTTTTTAGATCTTTCTTTGTTTTTTTCTTGAAATTTTCTTTAAAACTACTCTAATGAACATAACTTGCGGCCAGTTTTACAAACTGACAGTGAAGAGCGATTTCTCCTCTCGTTCCGATTGTATGCGGGAAAAATAACTTGTCTTGAAATACGACTAATTTTTAAATGTCCGCGAAAAAGGTCCTTGAAAAATTTTGTCAAGGTCCTTGAAAAGTTCTTGAAAGTCCTTGATTTTCAATGTTTTCAAAGAGTGGGAACCATGGATTGGAATTTTGTGAAGGGGCCGTTTTTTAGGGTCAGAATTTTGTGAAGGGCCGTTTTCGGCCCCAAATTCGTTCCAGATGCACCCCTGATTATGCATAGTTATTATTAAGAATTACAATTATAAAGCAAAAAGTTTATGGGCATTATTACACAATACCAAAAATTAATACTTAGTTTATTATCACTAACACCTAGAGATTATTTCCCAAACCACCCCTAGGAGGCATTGAAGAATTCTAAGGGGGGGGTGATGAGTTGAAATGAAATAGGTGGTAAATGAAAGGATGAAAGTGCTGATGAGTCCTAACAAGGACGAAACCGGTCCACGGTTGGAGGTGACGCTTGAGAGTTGAGAGTTTACACCGAAATAGGTGGTGTTGACTATTTTAAAACAATTGCTTAATGTCATTTTTATGGGTTAAAAATATTAAAAAATACAGGTAAAAGTAGCTTAGAATCCCTTTTTAACAAGTTAAAATTCATGAAAAATCCTGGGAAAGGACCCCTAGACTATTTTTATCTATGGATTGAGGTATCAGTAATTTTGATATTTTTTAAGATTAATACAGGAAATTTTTAGTAGGATATACCCAATTTTCTATGGCCAAAGATTTCAGTTTATTCACAATGAGGAAGTTGCATGATTTTTTTTGATTTTTTTAATCGATTCCTCTTGCAAAAATAAGCAACTACCCAAAATTTGAGGCCGATCGAGAAATTTTTTGATTGTCAAAAAAATTAACAAAAATCCCCTTTTTAAAAGCGCGCGAAAACGCCAAGAGTTTGGATGTGACGTCATCTTATACTAAACATTGTTGTAAAGCAATGGAGTTGATGGTATGATTGTTGACGTCATCTTATAGTTTAAACAATAAACGTTTTCAGTCACGTGTTTTTTTCTCGACTTTTAAATTAAAATACTTAATTACCTGTACATTTTTTTGAAAAACTGACTAGATATTTCATTTTACCATACAAAAAACCATACGTAACACTTGTTTGGTTTTGAAAATCTGACACATGCAACTTCCTTATTAGGTAAAGATTTGTTTTTAAAAATCAAATCTTTTAAAAAAGTAGTCAGAAGTATTTCCTAATTATTTCAAAAATTAAATTTTAAGATGCAAAGAAAAGACTTTTGAATATTGTCCAGTTTTAAAAATTTTATATTCTGTAAGGTTTAATTAGTCTTTTAATTACAACACATTTGTATGAAATTCCATAAAATATAAAAAAATTAGAGGCAAAAATTTGAAAGGGGTTGTTGGAAAATTTTCTTCTTGGAAAGGGATGACTTAAACAAATAAGAAGCAACAAATCTTACCAAGTGTTAACAAAATTTACAAATTCTAGGGTGAATGTGTTCCCGTTTTCATTGGGGCTAATTTGAGGTGGGTCCCCTTGAACAACCTGAGTCAGCTGTTCAAAAACACTATTCCATTTGGGATATGGAAATCGTCCAGTGGAAACTTCAATCTACACAAAAACAGTTTAGAGAAATTAGCGCCTTTCCAATCAAAACAGAAAAAAAAAACAATCGCGAAAAATGAAACCTACCAGAGTAATGCCCAAGCTCCACACATCAGATCTTACGTCGTAACCTCTTGCTCTACCTGGATCGATTCGTTCAGGCTAGATAGGAAATCAATATTTCGTGAGACGATAACATTTTACTGTTGGTCATTAACTGCCTCTATGCAGAGGTGCAGAATATGTCCGAACGCGCGAACGATGTTCGGGGGAAATTTGAGGAGATCTGGGGAAATTTTTCCCCAAAATAGAAAGAAAAACTAAAAGAATCCAACATCATTAGCTGAAAAACAGATATTTTGTGCTGTGACAAAATCATAACCTCCAATTTCAACGTGAAAACAGCAGAGTTACGGATTTAGAGTGGGAAAAACTACGGACCTGCCCTAAAAAACTCATTTTCTAGGTTCTTAACCTGAATGTTGGTTTTTCCTTGCTTTTCAATTGGTATGCAGGAAAAACAGCCTATCCCTGGTAGAATGGGTAATTTTCACTATTAATAGCGTTCTTTTTTAATCACATCGATGTTCATAATTAAAATGTTGAGTTCATTAAGGAGAAATTTACAGGTAGCTCAAATTTGAGATAATTAGAAAATATTTCATATTTTAGGGAAAGGGGCACTTTTTTTGAGCCAAGATTACAAGTGTGTAAGAAAGACTAAAAAAGAGTATAAAGAACATTAAAATTTAAATTTATGGAATATTTGAAAATTATTGAATCTGAAAGAAGTATGCACTGAATAAACTATTTTTTAATGAAATTTCATTTTTGGGGAAATTTTGGAGAAAAAAATTGTGTTCTGGGGAAATTTTGGATCCTGGAACATTTTCTGCACCCCTGCATCTATGATCAACTCGTTGAATTTTTTATATACTTTGTTTTTAGTTGAGAAGATTGGCTATTAATTTGAAAAAGTTTAAAAAAAAGTAGTTTGGCATTGAATGGTATTTGAAGCAATATTTAATAACTTTACTCACTTTTCAGTAGTTCAAAGTACAATAGAACTCCATTCCAATTATTCGAATCAATTGGGACCAGACTATTTGGATTTTTTCCAAAGAAAGATTGTATATTGGGTTCTTAGACAGCCGTTACTTGTATGGACAACCAAGCATCTGAGCTAAGATCTTAGCTTTTACACAAATAATCAGACTTTCGAAATAGGGTTTTCCATAGTTATTTTCTGCATCTTCTGATATAGACACCCCATGAAATTAATTTTATCTCTTAAAATGTCTGGGGGGGGGAAATTAAGGAATAGCCTATTGTTACACTATTTGAAACACCCCGTATAAGAGCTTGAAAAGACAAATTCATATTACTTAGTTCTTATATTGAAAAACTTGGAAACATGAATACTCACAGCCATATACGGCCTGCATCCAGCATCTCTTGTTTTTGCAATGGAATCGACTAGTTGCCCACTTATTCCAAAATCACACAGTTTAATACTTCCACTACGATCGAGAAGGATATTACTGGGCTTTACATCTGGTGAAATAAAACATTTATTACTTGTAATAAGTACCATTTAACTATCAAACAAAACAAGTTCAAAAACTAACATACTTGGAGTAAACCACAGAGTACTAGAACAGAGAGTCCGTCGATATAGGCGCTAATGGAAATCGAAAAGTTGGATGGATATGGGGCAATTTTGGCGCTGCGATGGCATCTACATCTCGAGAGGCAGGGGAAAAAAGCCCGATTGGTGGAGAAAAACTTTTTCCTTCTCCTTGGAAAATAGAAGATTGAGTGACAGCCAATCACAGGTTTCAATCTTCATATCCATCCAACTTTTGAATATATCGTTTTGGACTCTCTGTTAGGATTTTTCTCTGTGGTGTAAACTTGATAAAGTAAAATGGAAATAAAAAAACAATTTAATAACTTATATCTCATAAGAGCAATTCAAAACTTACCTCTGTGGATAATATTAAGTTTTTCTTTTAGGTAATTCAAGGCTTTAAGGGTCTACAAAAATAGAGAAAGAACAATTGATATATGCACTGATAATAAGAACATTAAAATCCTGATATGAGTCATAAGCAGTATTTTTTCAGTTAGTTGGAAAAATATACCAAAAGGAAAATTTTGGAAAGGATAAAAACATGATATGAAAATACAAACATACAGTGTTTCAAACAACAAATTTAAAGACTCATAAACAAAAAGATTTTAAATTAAGACACCGGCGGTTCTTGAACTGGTAACTACAACTACATTTAGCTTAGAAAATGTATTATAAGTACAGTAACGGACCCTTTATCCGGGAACCCAAAATCCGGAAGGACCCGAAATCTGGCTCGCGTTTATAATTTGTTTTTTAATATTTTGAAGAATTTTTAGTGAGTAAATGCTGTTGCGCGCGCCTTTTGCGACATCGTCTCGGTGCGGAATGGGACTGTGCATCTATCTTTGTTTTGATATTCTGATTGTTTGTTTGACCAATGTGATTTCTTGAGGTTAAGAGTTCTAGTGTTATGTATTCTAGGGTTACGTGTTGTAGGGTCAAAGGTCTGTTTAATTTGGACTGTCTAGTTCTGACCTAGTAACTGAAGTGAATTGAGTCTGTGATGTCATCACCTCTGATTGGCTTAGATTGGTATGACATCACATAGTACTTCAGATAAAAGCCCAGTGTGAGGCTGGCTGTTTCTCTTACCTTTTGCACTGTTTATAAAATGTATACTTAATCTTTCTGTTTGTGTCTTTGTTCCTGCTAGTCAGGATGACACGTTTATTCATGTTATGTCTTTAGATATTATAGGGGTTTCTTGATAACTAGATGTTTTCTTAGAGTTTGGCCACATGTCAGTTTTGGAAGTTAGATTTGTTTATACTTGTTAAATAATGTTTACATTCGTTAATAAATTAATCTTTGTCATTTTTAAAGCTCTGCTATTATTTTAGTCTACCTTATTAGAGTTTAAGGGTATCAGTATCATCCCCGCGCTTAAACGGCCGTTCCAAAATCGGCTGCTACCTCGCTGGTTCTACGACCCACGTCCTTTGACGGAAGTTTTTTTTGCTGGATCCGTTACTGATAACTAAAAGTGTTGTTTTGTTCACCACAATTGTAACTGTGTGTTTAACTTTGTTTTGATATTCTGATTACTTGTTTAACCAATGTAATTTCTGAGGTTAAGAGTTCTAGTGTTATGTATTCTAAGGTTAAGTGTTGTAGGGTCAAAAGTCTGTTTAATTTTGACTGTCTAGTTTTGACTATGTAACTGAAGTGAATTAAGTCTGTGATGTCATCACCTCTGATTGGCTTAGGTTCAGTGGTAGAAGTGGGTGAACTAAAAGTGGGGGGATGGCCTAGCCCAAGTCCCCCCCCCAGAATTTTTTTTACTCTGTTACCACCATTAATATTTTTTGCATGGTATTCGTATATTTTTTTAAAGTATTAATCCCTAAATAGTTCAATATATATATATTTTGAGCATTTTTTTCTGATTTTTTATTTATGATGTTGTTACTTCTTTCTAATTATTTTTTAAAGAAGAATAAAGATATTTCGTTTGTGAACCTTTATTTAATTATTGGATTTTAGATTAACCCCTCTGTTAAACACAAATATATCAAATACCTCCTGAGTTAATAAATATTAAGCATATAATTTTCAAAAACTATCATTATTATACACAAAACACATCAATTATAATTCAGCATAATTAACATAGTTTACCGTTTCATTACTTCATAAATTTACATAACCACACAATATCAAATGTTTGTTTATACCCCTCAGCACCAAAAATAGAGGGGTCTGGGGGTCCTCCCCCAGAAAATTTTTGAAATTTTGATATTCAAAAGTAGTGTTTCAACTCATTTTTGGACATTTTGGACCCTTTTTTACACACATAGGGAACCACTCCTTGTACCCTCCAGAATTTCCAAGAGGGAACAATACATATATTATAAAAAGCCGAATTTTAGGGGAGATTGAACCCCTAACAACCTCTTAGGATAGAGCCTAAATTAAGTGAATCTTAAATAATTTAAACTAAAATTTTGGCAGTAATTTTGAATTCGCATATTTTCATATAAATTTAAAGAAAACTAATTTTTAAAACTGTAGAATGAAGTGCTACATTTAATAACAGATATTGAAAATTATAAAAGTTTACTTAGTATTAAAGTAGTTGTAAATAAAGCGCTTTAGAGAAGTACACTTGAATTCAAGTGCTAAGCCCATTATTTTATATATTTAAAGAAATAAAAACCATACCTGAACACCTATATCGTTCATTTGATTCTCCACATGATCCCTTTTAACTTGATGTAAATATTCAACTTCTCTGTCCTCGCATCCGTATTCCGAATAGGATGTTTTTATCTTGAAACTAACTACTCAAATTAATTTAAAATTTAGGATCTAAATTAAGTATTAAATAACAGAAGAGAACAATAGGCGCGTGAACAGCAACCGCTGAGAATGATAATTGTTTTGAGCCACACACATCATATCCCCTCTCACAAATATTCCCGCCTTTTTTGTTTTTACGTTTTTACTTTTTCTGGAAAGGAGATTATGTGCTCTTGGTTAATCTCTGTGGTATACCTTTTCTGTAACAGGGGGAGAAGGTTGTTTATACTTTTAGGGGGTCGAAGCAGCTCTCTCTGCAATTTGTTTACATGTTTTTGTAATGCGAGGACAGCTCCCGTGTAAAACGTATTTTCTAAAAAAAAACACCTCGACTCATTCTAATAAACCTGTCAAACATTCCTCGGAAGATGAGAACAGAGGGACCTACACGTTACGTGGGTTGAGAGAAGTTTGGAGGACGGTTTCTCAATATGAACACAAATGGGCTACAACGTTGACGAGGGTTTTGTAATTTTTCAAAAAGTGGTGGAAAGAATTTCAGTGGTTTTAGAAGTGGGGTGATGATTTTTAGAGGAATTAAGAAGTGGGGGGATGGATTTTAGTAGAAATAAAAGTGGGGGGACGGATGGTTATTTTTACTAAAAGTGGGGGGACGCGTCACCCCGCGTCCCCCCGCACTTCTAGCACTGCTTAGGTTGATATGACATCACATAGTATTTCAGATAAAAGCCCAGTGTGAGGCTGGCTGCTTCTCTTACTTTCTGCACTGTTTATAGAATGTGTACTTAATCTTTATGTTTGTGTCTTTGTTCCTGCTAGTCAGGATGACACATTTAATCATGTTATGTCTTTAGATATTATAGGGGTTTTTCTTGATAACTAGATGTTTTCTTAGAGTTTGGCCACATGTCAGTTCTAGTTAGATTTGTTTACAGTTGTTAAATTATGTTTACATTAGTTAATAAATTAATATTTGATTTTTTTAAAGCTCTGCTATTATTTTAGTCTACCTTTTTAGAGTTTAAGGGTATCAAGGGTTATGGGCCCAGCCCAACCCTGTGGTTGTAATTGATTGTCCTTTTTGGATGTCTGCCGTGGATCCCTGGTGACTGGGGGGCGGTTCTTCAAAATTTGTTTGAGTCATGGCTTTGGTCACGCCAAGTATAGCTAAACTAAACGGAAAGAATTATTCCTCTTGGTCGGTGGATATAAAATTCTTATTGATAGAGAGGGGCCTATGGAAAATAGTGAATGAAAAGGAAAAGGCACCCACGAGTGCTGATCAGAAAGACTCTTTCGGCGACAAATGTGATAGGGCTTTGTCAACCATTTACCTAAACATAGAGCCCGAGTTTAAGAGGCTAATTAAGAATGAGGATGGCCCTGTTGAGGCCTGGAAGAAGTTAAAGCTCTATTTTGAACCCGATGACAGGGTTCGCCATCAGATACTTTTCAATCGGTTCCTTGAGGTGAGGCCGGCTAAACAAGAGGGTCTGGCTCTCTACTTTGCAAAAGTTAGAGAAATTGCAGATCAACTGGAAGGAATTCGTCACCCGATGGACAAGGACAGAGTAATATTCCATGTATTGAGATGGCTCCCTGATGCATTCTCATCGTTAGTACAGGCCATCATGGCCTGGCCTGAACCCAACTTCACCTTCAACAAGGTTGAGGAGGCCGTTCTGGCGGAGGAGGCCAGACTTCAACAGCGTAAAGCAGACCGGGCGGAGATTTCGGTCCTCTTCACCGAATCAACTTCAGGCTGCCAAATTCCGGCATCTGACCAGCGGAGGCCAAGGTCGGGGACCCGACAAAGGACTGTCACATGTTACAGATGCGGAAGAGTAGGACACATCGCACGGAAGTGCAATGAACCAAAGGAGCGGTCCATCTCACGGAAGAGGAGGAACGGGTTTTCCCCAGTCAGAAGGAATCGGGGGTACATGGCGGACATCAAAAAGATAAGTATACCTGCTTATTAGTCCAGACTTGCCTTTCAGAGACTGATTGTGATGCAGATGCATTTGTTGTAGACACAGCCGCATCACATCACTTTTGTAAGGACTTGTCTTATTTTTCCACTTTTGAAAAAGTTAGTAATGAAAAGGTCCAGGTAGCTACTAATGATTCGACCTTCATGGTTGAGGGTAAAGGAAATATCCATTTAAAATTCAATGAGGAAAATATTGTGTTGAAAAATGTTTTGTATTCACCTTCACTAAGGAGGAATCTGATCGCTGGCAATATTATAGATAAAGCTGGTTTAAGTTTTAATGGAGAGGGTGGTGTAATCAAAATTCAAAATCATGAAAGAATTTTGTTTTCGGCTAAATTGAAAGATGGAATTTATTGCACCTACCCTGAAGTGATCAAAAATTCTAATTTTGAACCAGTTTTGTCGAAACCCAAGAAATCTGCTACATTTGAGACTTCTGTGTCTGAAAAATCCAGTCCTCAAAAGTCCAGTCTAGATTTATGGCATAGGAGACTGGCCCATGTTAGTCAGGGTTTGATCTTAAGAACTAAAAATAATAATTGTGTAAGGGGATTGCCAGATCTGCCCAATCTACCTATTGAGTGTGAACCATGCAGATTAGCCAAAAGTAAAAGGAAAAGTTTCAAACCAATTGGTGGTGTAAGGTCTAAGAGACCGTTAGAGCTTCTGCATATGGACCTGTGTGGCCCTATAACTCCTGAAGGCAGAGATGGTCAAAAATATCTTTTTGTCATTGTTGATGACTTCTCTAAAAAGGTTAATGTTTTTCCAATTAACAGTAAAGCTGACACCTTTGAAGTATTTAAGAAGTTTTTCACTAGAAATGAAAGGTTTCTGAACTCAAAAGTTGTTTCTGTAAGGAGTGATAATGGAAAAGAGTTCTGTAATAATGAGTTTAACGACTTTTTTGAAAGTCTAGGTATTATCCATGAGAAAACTAATACCTTTTCCCCAGAGCAGAACGGAATGGTTGAGCGTTTTAACCTAACTGTCATGGACTCTGTAAAAGCAATGATCGAAGAGTCAGGTCTGCCCCGAGAGTTTTGGCCTGAATGTGCCCTGCATTTCACATATACGTGGAACCGGGTTTGCCACTCGGACCAAACAGAAACACCCGTTGAGTTGTTTAGTGGCAATAAGCCCTCAGTAAAACACATAAAACCCTTTGGGGTTAAAGCGTATGTGGGTATTCCCAAACAAAAAAGGGGTAAACTTGATAATAGGGCCAAACCAGGAGTAATGGTTGGTTATGCTTTGGGTACGAAGGGGTACCGGATATGGTTACCAGATGAAAACAAGGTGGTTGAGACAATCAATGTGAATTTTAATGAAAAAGAAATGTTCAAAAATTTTGGTAACACAACTATTTTGTTGATAAGGAAGAGGCACCTTTAGATTTTGGAATTGCTTACATCCTGGATGATGAGTGTTCTGATAGAGGTTTAAATCAAAGTTTTTCAGATTATCCCAGAGATTATCCTCTAGAAAGTGAACATCATCCCGACATTGCTGGACCGGATTCTGGGAAAGGCGAAACCAGCGACGAAGAGACTGAACCTGAACTTAAAGAAATCCCATGGAGAAGAGACGCTGTAAGAAGATCGGACAACTCACGCGTCGACATCTACTTCTACCCAGGGGACTCCACTAAAAGACTTCGCTCATTAAGGGAAGTGGAGGATTATTGTTCAACAAATCAGGTAAAGTTTGATCCTTCAATTTTTGATTTTGCTGGAAAGAACGAGTACGTCGGCCCGATCCCAGTCTCTGATGTCAGCCAAAGTTCGGCGAGTCTTACGTCCTGACTAGATGTGGTAGTTCCGAACACCTTCAAACAGGCTGTGAAGTCGGAGTTTAAAGAGGAGTGGCTAAAAGCAATGGAGGAGGAACTTCAAACAATGAGAGAAAGGGAGGTATGGGATTTGGTTCCAAAACCATCTGGCACGAATGTTTTAGGTTGCAGGTGGGTGTTCACGGTCAAACGTGATGATAAGGGACAAGTCGTACGGTTCAAGGCTAGACTTGTAGCCCAAGGCTACAGACAGGTCAAGGGTGAGAGTTACGACGAAACGTACAGCCCTGTCGTTAACTTTAGTATAATTCGATTCTTCTTCTCGTTGCTGGTTTGTCATCTAGGATGGGTTCATCGCCAGTTTGATGTTAAGTGTGCATACTTGTATGCTCCTTTGAAAGAGAATATATTCACGTCGCAACCTCCTGGTTTTTCTGATAGTCAAAGAGTTAACTTAGTCTGTAAATTAAAAAGGGCTATTTACGGTCTTCACCAAAGCGGTAGAGAGTGGTTTTTCGAGATGGATAGGGTTCTTTTGAGGATTGGATTTACAAAGTTTGATTATTGTAATTGTGTTTACAGTTATAGTAACGATGTGATTCTGCTTCTTTACGTAGATGATTTTGTAGTTTTTAGTAAAACAGAAAGTAAAATTAATAGTGTAATACAGTTATTAAGCAGTAATTTTGACCTTAAGGCTTTGGGTAAAACTAGGAAACTCCTCGGAGTAGAATTTGAAGAATATGATAATTTCTTGTTTATGCATCAATTAAGTTACATTCATGAAATTTTTGATAAGTATAGATCTTTCAGCATTCCAATAAGGTCTCTACCAATATCAAAGGGTATAATCTATTCAAAGAGTCAATCCCCACAGACAAAGGAGGAAGAAAACCAAATGGAAAATTATCCCTATAGAAATTTGCTTGGGTGCTTATCCTTTTTGGCTAATAGAACTCGCCCTGATATTGCGTATGCAGTCAACATTTTTAGCCAATTTCAGAATTCTCCTGGCCTAGATCATTGGAATGGCTTGATTGGTTTGCTCGGTTATGTTTGGAGTACACGGACATTTAAGTTGAAGTTTTTCTGTGAAAACCCCAAAATTGTAGTTTACTCTGACGCCGACTTTGCGGCCAACCGAGATGATAGGATATCAATGGGAGGACAGATCATCTTTCTCGGTAATTCCCCAATCCATTGGAGGTCGTTCAAAGAGAAATGTATCAGTCTCTCAACGATGGAGGCCGAATTCGTAGCAATGACGGAGGCTACTAAAGAGTTGGTCTGGTTCGACAATATCTTTAATGAATGTATTGCTAAAAATGTTATAAATTTAAAGAAACTAAAATCAATAATGTATATTGACAACCAAGCAACCATAAGTTTTGTTAAATCCCCCATAGAAAACTCTAAGTCAAAACATATTGATATAAAACTTTTATTTGTTAGAGATCTGATATTTAAAGAGTTATTTTCTATATCTTATGTAAGAAGCAAGGATAATTTATCTGACATCTTTACAAAACCCCTAACAAAATTGGCTTTGGATTCTTTTGTTAGTAGAATCTTTGAATTTGGAAATCGATGATTTAAGTTTTGTCTTTTGGAATTGATATGTTTTCTCAATTTTGTTTGAACTATTTTTTAGGAAATAGCGTCGGATTTTGGTGCTAACCTGAATTTCAGATGGAGATTGAGACTTACGAAGAAAAAAAATATAAGTTTGTTTCTCATCTCTCATTGTAATGGACACCATCTTCCTGACCTCTAGGACTTTTTTTGTAAATTCATATCTAGTTGGACGCCTGTGTGAAATGTATGTCTGAGGCAACGGTTGTAAATTGAATGTTTATGTTGTAAAATATTGATATGAATGTACCAGCCAACTAGTTGTAAATATTATCATCATGTTTTTAAAATGTGTTTTTGATCGCTCCCCGGGGAGGTATACCTATTTGTATTTTGATACTAGTGTCAAGAGTTAGTGTTTTTCTATGTTGAATTTTGTAAGGCTGTGGCCAATCTGGAAGGTCTGGTTAGTGTGTAAAACTTTTGAGAATGGTTTAAGTTCTTTTGGTCATCACAATTGTGGTGATGGGGGGCATTGATAACTAAAAGTGTTGTTTTGTTCACCACAATTGTAACTGTGTGTTTAACTTTGTTTTGATATTCTGATTACTTGTTTAACCAATGTAATTTCTGAGGTTAAGAGTTCTAGTGTTATGTATTCTAAGGTTAAGTGTTGTAGGGTCAAAAGTCTGTTTAATTTTGACTGTCTAGTTTTGACTATGTAACTGAAGTGAATTAAGTCTGTGATGTCATCACCTCTGATTGGCTTAGGTTGATATGACATCACATAGTATTTCAGATAAAAGCCCAGTGTGAGGCTGGCTGCTTCTCTTACTTTCTGCACTGTTTATAGAATGTGTACTTAATCTTTATGTTTGTGTCTTTGTTCCTGCTAGTCAGGATGACACATTTAATCATGTTATGTCTTTAGATATTATAGGGGTTTTTCTTGATAACTAGATGTTTTCTTAGAGTTTGGCCACATGTCAGTTCTAGTTAGATTTGTTTACAGTTGTTAAATTATGTTTACATTAGTTAATAAATTAATATTTGATTTTTTTAAAGCTCTGCTATTATTTTAGTCTACCTTTTTAGAGGTTAAGGGTAACAGTTACAATTGGATGCGCCGCGCCTTTTGTGGCATTGTCTTGGTGCGGAATGGGACGATTCGTATCGTCCCCGTGCTTAAACGGCCGTTCCAAAATCGGCTGCTACCTCGCTATCGGTTCTTGCCGCAACGACCCACGTCCTTTGCCGGAAGTTTTTTTGGCTGGATCCGTTACGATTGGAACCGAGTATGTCGTTTCAGCGAGTATTTTGGTTTTACTAAAGCAGCTGCGTCTTTAATGGCGTTTTTTCCGGAACGGACCCGAAATCCGGAAAATTCCGAAGTTCGGGATGATGTCGGCCCCGAGCTTGCCGGATAAAGGGTCCGTTACTGTACTTGTAAATTTACTGAAAAAAATAAACTTAGTACTCACAGCCATAGTAACTTTCCCAAGAAAACTCTCGGGTATTCTTTGATTGAGCTTTTCATGAACTATTTTGTAAAATTTATCTAGAGATGTGTCCATTAACTCCATGCATATCCAGCAATCACCCTGGCAAAATAATAATGCAACAAATAAGAATTTACGGAAAACAAACAACTGGGATATTTGGTAGAAAATAGTTTTTTTTTGCCATGTAACTTACATTAATGATAGTAAACTACATTAATGTGTTAACATTTAATGTAGTTTGACTACATTAAACTACAACTACATTAAATGTTAACACACACAGCTGCTGCTAAAAAAACCTTAACCACTTATTCATTGACAAATTTTTCACTAAATCTTCTATAACATAAGGAAAATTCAACTAAGCATACTTGTTAGATTTTTAAAAAAGGGACTTAGTTTTGAAAGGGGTGAATAAATCTTCGAAGAGTGACCAACTTTGTGAGTCAAAAGTTACAACTTTAAACCTAAATTAAAATCTTGATTTTATGAACTAAAAATAAATGTTAACAAATATTAAAAAGGATTTCTAAATTTAAAATAACTTCAATTTTTACCATTTTAGGAATAATAGTTTATAATTTACAATAATAAAATTATAGTTTTTATAGAGATAATAAAGAATTTTCACAATTTTTCCATGTAACTTTCAGAATTTGCACGTGAATTCCAGAACTATTTCAATTCATTGTAACTATTTAAATGCATTGTACTATTCTAATTCATTGTAACTTCATTGTAGCTACAATGTTACATTAATATTTTCCAATTAAATCTTTTCAAGAAATCTCACAACTTAATTATACTTCCATGTTTCAAACATAGATTACTCTATAAACCTAATGTAGTAATTAATGCATTTGTAAATAAAAACTTAATACCAATTTTAATAGGGATTGGGATGGATAAAGGAAAAGCACCATTTTAAGTGTCTTTAAGTCAATATAATGTGTTTATATATAAACTAAAGATTTCAGTTAATTCTACTCACTTCTTTGAATATTGCACCAAAAAACTGCACAATGTATATACAGTCGTTGCTCTTCATAACAACTTCCAAGTCCATCAAGAGTTGTTTTTGTTCCTTTTCGTCTACAGTTGAACGAATCCTCTGGAAAAAAAACAGACTGATAATTATTTTTGAACTTTTGGCAATTCAACATCAATAGTGTTGGCCTCTCGATCCAGCTATATGTCATTTTATACAGATCATTTATATATTTTATACATATAGCAGCAGTCTGAATACTTGTTAACCCATTAACGCCCATTGATCTATTTTTAGATCGCTAAACATAGTGTCAGAAATGGTCTTTTAAATTACCTTAAATTTACCCCACAGAAACAAAACTGCTCATATGGCAAGAGAAAGCTTTCCTTAAGAATAATATCATGTGCTTTTTTCGTTTGCAATATTTATTTTGTTACAGTGATGGGCAAAACTTTGTCTTTGTCTTTCATTTTGCAGTTTTTTCATCTTGGTTCATGTTATACAAGAAAACTATAAAAGTATACCACCAATTGAATCCTTTTCAGATTTTATTTTATCTTTATGGATGTAGCTATTAGGATATAATGCAGAGTTTTGTAAAAACTAATTTATTTAGTGAAAAATTACGTCCCAATATAGCTGATCTAAAAATAGATCACTGGGCGTTCGGGCGTTCATTTTTTCTGTGTTGCTTACAATACGAGCGAGAGAGAGAGAGAGAGAGAGAGAGAGAGAGAGAGAGAGAGAGAGAGAGAGAGAGAGAGAGAGAGAGAGAGAGAGAGAGAGAGAGAGAGAGAGAGAGAGAGAGAGAGAGAGAGAGAGAGAGAGAGAGAGAGAGAGAGAGAGAGAGAGAGAGAGAGATTTTTTTTATATTCAGATTTTTCTACTATAAACTGTAAAAAATGAATATGAGAATACTCTGTAATGTTTAGGATGGACACAAATATTGATTTTCTTAAGAAATTGACCATTATAGTATTGATAATTAAATTTTATAATTTCTTCTGGTGGATGAATAAAAGGTAGACAATCTTGATTGATTACTTAGTAAGTCACAGGACTGCAAATAGTATTATGTACTCAAGTTTATTCACATTAATTTGTTGATACAACTTAAGTCAATGCAAGCATTTCGTTTTGAAATACATTATAGGTAAAACTATTAGACAATTAAAGGTTTTTGTGGAGATGTAAAAATATCAAATTGAAAATTGTAATATTTTTTAAAAATTTGCTCTAAAACTGCTCTTGCAACCTTAAAATTGCCCTTATGGGAGGATAGTAAGTTAATTGGATAAGTAGTTAATTGGAATAGGCCTGCGAAAAGCTTCAACACGCAGCAAATTTGAATGTTGCCGAATAAATTACATTTAATTTCATGAATATCATTATTTTATGATAAAACTAATCCATAAAGTTCACAAAAAATAACCTAATGCATTTTATTTAACTTAAATACACAATTTTATGAAATATTAATGAGGAAGTTTCATATTTTTTAAATTTTCGATTTTGGGGTGTATTAATACCATATAAGATGTGAAAAATCCAAATCTGCAATCCAAATTTTCCTCAAAAATTTATTTACTGAGATATAGAAGAAATAAAAGTTGAGAAAAGTCGTAAACAAATGATGCAATCGCAAACGCTCAAAAATCAAATTTGACGTCACTCGACACTAAACAAAAAGCATTGTTGATGTTTATTCATTATTAAAATAAAAGGTCTTTATGACCTCATGAATCTGGTCTAGTTTCATCAGACCAGATGGGGATTAGTCCCACTTAATAAAAAATATTTAATAATATATTTTCCATAAATATTTGAATTTTAAGGGGAAAAATCTTAAAATATAAGAATGTAATGTTTTAAAATTAATTATTTGATTTTATTTTGGTGTTTTCATAGCTGATTTAACTTTTAAATTAGCAATTATAGAGCTTTTCTTATTAAAAATATTTAATCCTGAGGTTTTCATATTTAAAATAGTGAGTCAAGCAGATCCACTCTAGTAGAGAAATGGAGAAATAAGCGTTTTTAGCCATAAAATTGTTTATTACTTGTAAATATTCTATTTTCGAACTTGGAAAACTTGGTAGTGATCGTCCTCGCCTCGAGATACGTCTATGTACCGAGTTTTGTCTACGCCGGCTGCATAGTTTAGGAAGAGATGCGAGTTGTAGTCGTTTTGACATGCCGAGTGACATCACAAATCTGAAATCGCTGTTTTTCCCGCCTTTTCCAGAGCGCAAACTTTAAGCCGCAGTAAAAAAATAAATAATGATCAGAATTAAAAAATATCTCGGTTTTAGGGTTTTCTCGTAAGGTAGGATCGATTTAAAAAATAAAAAAAAATATGAAACTTCCTCATTCTATAATATACTTATAAATTTTAAGTTCTTGGTTCAATTCCCACTTTTTCACCTATTATTACTTTCAACATAGGCTATTTATGTAATAAATCTTGGGTAAATTATTTAATTTTATAATTATTTAATTATTTTTCCACATATTTATAAATAAATACGCATTTCTTAAAGAAAAATACTAATAGGCCTATTTATTTTATATTTTTCATGATTTTTTGAGGTTCTACTATTGCGTAGCTCTGTGACAAAAAATATCCTCCGAACGCCCAGTGATCTATTTTTAGATCAGCATTTTTTAACGAAACTAATGACTGTTTTCACAAAATTTGTTCATAATATTCATATTGAAGGCAAAATACACCAGATTCATGATTTTTATTAAATTCGTTCAAAAAAATACTAATTTGGGCGTTAATGGGTTAAGCTAGAGAGATGAAACCCAGAGATAAGACTGCCAGTTATACTAGCTCCTTTTGATTTGATGATCAAAAATAGCAAATAAATTTATATTATTTTTCAGCTTTAGTTTTGAATGCACTACAAACAAACAATGCACTACAAAGTAAAATAAATTAAAAGATAGTAATACAAATTCACTACCTTGACTGCCATAATTGTACCACTTGTTTTGTGAATCATTTTGTTGACAGTACCAAAGGCTCCTCGCCCAATTTCACCGAGATCTTTCAAATCATCTGCCGTGAAGTCGTAAGTCTGTAACATAAGAACAAGAACATTGTAATCAACAAATAAAAAGTTACTCAAAACAAGTGTTTAATTTTGAATGGAACATTTACACAATGACATGAAAATTACAGCGGCATATATAGAAATTTTACCCTAAAAACAGGGTTTTAACTTGTTTTTGTATACCTAGTCTGAATTTCGAGGGGGGCTATCGACCTCCCATATACCCCTTGAAAAATTAGAATTACAACAATGGAAAGTTTTGTTACTAATAGTTAAAAAACAAAGCTCGTTTATTAATTAAAAATCACAGTTGGATTTCATTTGAAAGAAAAGAGAAGTAAATTATTGAGATGGAATTGAATTAGTTACATCTTCCTATTTATCAGAGCTCTATAGAATTTTATCATGAGATTCAACCCTATGTTCTTTTTTGATGCAACTGCCATTTTCATAACCATGCAATATTAAACTGAAATGCTGTTTAAATGCTTTAAGTTTAATATAGAATTTTTGAACCCGAATTAACAAAAAGCCACAAATTTTGTCTAATACGTTACGCAATGTTTCTTTTACCCAGTTACAAGGACAAACTTTTCATACAGATTCGTGAACTGAAAAATTAAGAAAATAAAAATTCAAAAATATACTTACAGCTTCTGGAGATATTTTCAATTTTCCAGAGGACTGGATGCTGTGAGTGACCCAGCCCCTTTCACTAAAAAACAAACAAACATTGAACAGGATCCTACAAAATCTATTACTTAACTTAGAACATTAAAATTCTGGCATTAGTTTTTAAGGATGTCTTTGTTAGTTTTAGAAAATATCTTAAAGCCATTCAAATATTATACTTATAAGCATCCAAAGGGGATGGGAGTGGTATGCTATTTGCTTAATTTTCTGACAAGATAGGGGAGTAGTTCTCAAAGTGGGTGGTACCACCCCCTGGGGGGCATCATTGAAAAATTCAAGGGGGCAGTGATGAGTTGAAAGGAAATTGAGGGGTTCGGTATTAGTGTAAAGGGGATGTTTAATACTTTCAAACTATTGTTAATGTCGTTTTAATGGGTAAAAAAATAAAAAATCCAGGTAAAAGCAGCTTAAAATCCTTTTTAACGCGTAAAAATTCAACCATTTTCCAGGGGGAAGACCCCCAGACCCGCTTTTTATCAATGGATTGAGGTATCAATAATTTTCATAACTTTAAGGTGAATACAGGAAGTTTTCAGTAGGATATACCAAATTTCCTTTGGACTAGGACAAAAAGATTTCAGTTCACACAGAATCTCTCTATTCTAAAAAAAAGTTTTTGGTGAACGGTTACCAGAGAAAGGCTTTTTAATTACTGAACCGAATGACACATATATGGTATCAAAATGTCCGGATTCTTTCCGGATTTCCGAGTAGGCCCTTCGATTTTTCAAAAAAATTCTCAATTTTAAATTATTTCCATTTTTTTAGATAACGGATAAGGTCGCAGTTACAAAGCAAGTACAGTAGAACCCCGATTATCTGCGAGCGGATGATCCGCGAGTGTTCCGAAAAAAATTTTTTAATGATGAGAGCAAGTTTTAGATGAGATTAGAGACATTTTAGATGTAGAGCAAAGGTTTCTGGTGTACTGTACATATTTTAAAAGTTTTACATATCATATTTTTTGTACAATAAGCATAGTTTTTATGCTGAAATATTTTTTTCGTGTTTTCACCTTATTTTTAGTCTTTTTTCGGGCTATCCGCGATTTTCGCTATCCGCGGTACCCTTGCCACCCAATTGCGCGGATAATCGGGGCTCTACTGTACTGTCAATCAAATTACTATGCATCCAATCACAACGACCGATTGACGCTATATTTTAAGATGAAACATGTTTTTTCACCTTTTAAAAAAGTACTTTCTTGATGAAATATCACTCAAAGACTGATAAAAACATATTCTAAAAACTTACATGTATGCCATTTTATACTAAAATTTCATACTTTTTGTCCAATATTTATAATTTTTAGTCTGATTTTATAGAAATTAATTGTAAACATAGAGTGATGTTTTGTCTCTTATTATTTTCAATTGCTTAAACGGTGTTGTTTAACAAGTCCGGGTTTAAAAAAATATAAATGATAAACACTAGGCATATTATACTAACGAGTTACTTTAAAATAATGGTTTTTGTTTGGTACGGATATTGATAAACAATAAGAATTACTTATTTTTATAATCATAGATTAAAAATAATTAAGATGAATATTTTAAAAAACATTTCGTTTAAATTTTTGATAATTTTGGGTTATAGATTCAAACTTTTAAGGGAGATTAATTCATAGAGGGGATTTGGTCATTTGGTGACGTATTTTTGGAAAGTTGGTTGACGTTTTTTCTGTATATTGTTTAATTGTTTTATAAAGTGTATTAAGTTCAGCGAGTTGGAATTTGTAGGAATTGCAAAGCAATTCCAAAAGGTCCTGCATCAGCAGTTTACGGAGGTTGGCGAGCGATAGCGAGCAGGGGGCGGTAGCTCCCTAGTTAAGTAAAGAATTATTTTTAAATCAAAGCTTTTAAAAGTAGTCTTATAAAAGGTAGAATTATCACCTAATTACTTCAAACTAAATTTTTAGGTTCATAGAAAACTTAACTTCTGATTCTAGCCCATATACTAGCTTCTGATTTTTATAAAATTGAAAAACGACGTTTCATTTGCACATAATTTATTAAAAGATGTAAAAATCAGACATGTTTCGAGGGTATATTGAACCCTCTTCGTCAGTGAAATGACGATGTAAGAAAAAATGTACCCATGGCTATCAGTAATATATACAGGCAACAACAAGAAACACAGTTACAGTTAATACAGAAACATATTTAAATTGAAAAGAAAACTATGAAAATACAGATACAGAAAAAATTTTATGGTGATTCACGACATCCAAATTTCAGAGAAAAAAGGTGCACTTGACAGGTCATTTACAAGATCATTAGAGAACTCATTAATGTAGTAACTTTCAAAAAAATCAAGGTCAAGTGTTGTTTTAATCAGTTCTCTAATGATCTTGTAAATGACCTGTCAAGTGCACCTTTTTTCTCTGAAATTTGGATGTCGTGAATCACCATAAAAATTTTTCTGTATCTGTATTTTCATAGTTTTCTTTTCAATTTAAATATGTTTCTGTATTAACTGTAACTGTGTTTCTTGTTGTTGCCTGTATATAGCATATTCGCACATCCCAACGGTTTGGTCCTGACGAGCTTAGTGCGCATGCTCGGGGAGAAAAAAAGGATCTTCTTCGGATAATTGCTATCATTAATGAATCCCCGCTGGTGCAGTGGTAGAGTGCGTGCTTAGCATGCGGTAGGTCGTGGGTTCTGTCCCCGATTTATTGTTTTATTAAAATTTCTAAAAAAAACAGCTAAAATAAGTCCACACGCATGCGCACTAAGCTCGTCAGGACCAAACCGTTGGGATGTGTGAAAATGCCTGTATATATTACTGATAGCCATGGGTAAATTTTTTCTTACATCGTCATTTCACTGACGAAGAGGGTTCAATATACCCTCGAAACATGTCTGATTTTAACATCTTTTAATAAATTATGTGCAAATGAAACGTTGTTTTTCAATTTTATCCTAATTTGCACAGTTTGCCATCTATATTTGATTTTGATTTTTTATTTTGTTTGGTTATAAATTAGTCTTTTTATTACAAAATGAGTAAGCCTAAGAATATTTGAAATAGTGAAACATTAAAATTGAATTAAAAGTAGTTTTAAGCTGACTTTTTTAAAGAGTTTTTAGGATAAATCAACATGGCGCTCATTATTCTCAATTCATTTTGAATTGGCGCCTGAGTACATTTCCTTCCCCCACCACTGAATCGGTAACCATGACGACTATCAACGTCAATGTGGCGAAGAAGGCTTACGATTGGCTGCGCAAAGAGCGTAACCATGGTTATGCTTTTACTGAAGAGGAAAGCACTATTTCTCAGGCGCCTATTCAAAATGAACAGAGTATAGGTATTTCTAAATTCAATACTCACACTGGAGGTGGATGACAACCCGCAAAGTTGGAAAGCGATGAGCTTTTCCTACTGCATGAGCTGCTGAAACTCAACTTCAGTCTCTCCCTTTTTTCTTTAAAACACAAAGGATTTTATTAAAAAAACAACCACTCACTAAGGAACAGCTTTAGAATGAGTCCTCCAGCCAGCATTTAAGACAACCATAGAGATCTAACTATTATTATTATTTGATCCTAAAATAATAATCTACTTAATATTATTATCTTAGGAGGTTCAATTCTGTTAGAGTTCCCGCTAAATATCGCCAATCTCTTTTGGACACCAAAAAGTATAAATATTGCTAAATAATTTCAAACTCATAGATTAAAATGTTTAATTAGATTTATAACTGCTCAGTTTATCATTAAAAAATTTTTATATTTGAATATTAAGGTGGGAACAAATTGGAGCCGAGCGGCGAAACGAACAGCCACGAACACGCTCTGCGCACGCGCAACTCGGAGGCGCTAAGAGCGGCGCTTGCGCAGAGCGTGTTCGTGGCTGTTCGTTTCGACACTCGGCTCCAATTTGTTTCCACCTTTAAGCGTTCAAAAGAGATTGGTGATTATTTAGCGGGAACTCTAGCGGAATTGAACCTCTTAGGATCTAATAAAAATTATATATTAATAATTAGATCTATAAGGTTGTCAGTCATCATTTGAGCTGTGAGTCATGGCGGCTGGAGGGATCTTTCTAAAGCTGTACCATTCTCTTATTTTTCGACAAAATTCAATAATATAAACTATTGTTTAAACAACTATTGGGTCATTAATCAACATTCATTAAATTTAGTGAATAAAATTTTTGTGGCTAGTTTCCATATATTTCCATACACAAGCTGCTCAAAATTTACTAAAAATTTTCCGAAGTGAGTTGCCATTGCCAGCATAAAGATGGATTTCAAGATTCTCCTTACTTCAACATTCCATAAGTTGGACTTGGATAAAACCAAAAACTTTTCGAACGAATATATTTTCTTCAAATTTAATCATTTTGGCAAATTAATTAACCCTTTAGTGCGCAGCTTATCATATATGCAAAGCGATGTATCCAAGCGAATTCTCCCCCTCCTTTTAAACTCAGATGCTCAAATGTGCGGTTTACCACATCTGTAAAGCAGTGTTTTTAAATGTATGGCATGAGTTTGCTAATTTTTGGGTTTACACTCAAGTAATAAGGCCAACAGTATTGAAGATTGCGAAAATCACAGATTACCGATTTCGGGCTAATTTGATTGCAATTAAAAGTTAGTAAAAGTGTTCAGATAGATATGATAATTTTTCATATCAAAATTTGGACCTTTCTTGTCATATATTTGGCTTTGAATCTTCAGAGGGAGTATATCTTGATTTTCTAGGGATAAATTTAACCACTTATCCTATCTGCAAAGGTGCGCATTTAGGTTGCTTTTCACATTTCATTATTAGATTATTTGTCTCAATGTTTCTATGAATCTATATTATTATTTTAAGCAAATTTTATATGGTTTATGGGTTGTATCGTGGGAATACTTTTTTGGATACCGATATTAGTTTTTTTAAGGGCAGATTAGATTTATTTTGTAAGATTTTTTAATTTTTTTCCTTTTATAAAAAAATTGGTTACTTAAAAATTTTAATTTTTTACCAAACTTTTTTACCAGTTACAGTGGACTGAATGAAACATTCAGCCCCTCTTGATTCATCAGTGTAAGAATATATGTAGCTATTAACTAATTATCACCCAGCCAGGGGGCATATTTCTAGCACCCTAGACATAGCGTGAAAGATGCACTTTTAAATGACCTTGGATTTATCCCATGAGAATCAAACTTCACACGTGGCAAGACAAAACATTCCTTCAGAGGTTTTATGAGGTTTCTTTTCAGGTTTTTATAATTTTTTTACATTTTTTCTTTTTTATTCTGCTATAGTGATGACAAGGCAGCGTTTGTTTGAGTCTGATGGTTTCGTTTTGATGTTTTTTGTGTAAAAAAAGAGCAAATTGACTCTGGGTGGTTTATTGGGTTTTATTTTTTATCAATGTAGCTATAATACTGCGTTATAACGTGGTTATTCTGAAAAAAAATTATATTTTTAGTAAAATTACAGGTTGAAATGTAAATAAATAGCTGGGGGTTGGATAAACCTTTTTTCTGTTCTGCTAACTGTTAGTGAACAGAATATTAGGAAACATACAGGATTTTATATCCCTAAGTTTACATTAAACACATTACAGTTTAGTTTTCTCAAAAAATAAATCATATAGACTTGTTTCAAAATCCCTGAAAAATTGACCCTGACAGCCGAAAAAAGCCAGAACTCGATGTACAGACAGGTCTTAAGTCTAAAATTAAGTCTAAATAAAGATAATAAGTGATTAAAAGCTTTAAACAAGTTGAAATAAGTATTCTTGTGCTTAAATAAAAAAGTTTCATTCTAACTCCATTGTTTTTACTAGGGTGTTCAAAATAGACCTAAATGCGCAGCTTTGCATATATGCAAAGACTAAATAATTGCCGATAATTAAAAAAATAATTAAGAGGGAATTTTTTTAGTATTTTTCCTAGTGTTTGGGGCTCATAAGTAATCAATAAAAAAATATTGACATTAATTGGAAAATGTGCGCACTAAAGGGTTAAGCACCCCACTGGGTGCTTAATTACACCTAAATATTGTGATAATGCTTCTTGAGCAACAACAATGGGGAGAAAACAATTTACTTATCAAAATTAAAAATTATTCCCAAAGATTTTTTTACTAGAAGAACTAGATCAAAAGCTTTTCATGGGATCAAGTCTAGTTGATGGGTAGGGGTTGGCGATAGATGACGTAGTCAGAGATAGATTGCCAAGTCTGGCGATCGCGAGTGGAATGACAAACGCAGTGCGCGATTCATCCAAAATGACGAAAAATTGCGCTCTTGTATCCTGCGTTGCATTGTAACCTTCCGAAATGGCCAATTGAAGAGTGATGATGCATATGACTCGGAAAACAAATCAGCTGCCTGGAATCGATTCCTTTGGGCCAGTATCGAAAAAGCAGGTGAAAGGATAATTACCCAGGTAGCACGAAGTTACAAGATAGTAATTTTTAGTAAAATCAAGGATAATTAGAAATTTTTATTAATTTAATTAATAACAAGAAAAATACGGATATTATAATAGATAATAATGTTATATTATAATATGTAATAATGATAATAATAATAAAACATTAATAATAATTAAAAATAATAATAAAAATATATAATAATATAATTTAAAAATTATATAAATATATATAATAATAATAATAATATGATATAATGATATATAATAATAAAAATGTATAATAATAATATAATTATTAATAATTATCTGTATTAATTAGAAAATTAAGTACGATTTTGATTCAGTTCCTGCTGGAATCGATTCCTTCAAGGGTTTGATTCCTTGGTATTGAATCGGTGGCATGCGCGCTGTGCGTTGAATATTCACAGATTTCAAATATTTTGTCTTTCTGCACATTTTCGAAACAGTTCTTGTGTTTTGGAAGGCAGATATGTGCAGGATTTGGGAACGGGAATATGGTATGTTATTAGTGTTTTTTATTACTAAAAATGCATGAGTGAATAGTTATTTAGTTGAATTAGGATGTTTGTATAAGTATTTTACTATATTTCGATGAGAGTACTTTTCAATGTTGATAAATGACAAAATGGCAGATTGGAATCCGATAGCGGATATTCGCCGGAACCTAAATATTCTGTATGCCGTATTGAAATACATGTGTATTTACGCGGATCTTATACAGGGTAATTTATCTTTGAAATTATATGCCATTGCTTAATTTATCGTACGAGAAAGAAGACGTCATAACTATATTATTATTGCATCATAGTATTTAAGTCTTAAAAATTCTTCAATCAAGTGATAAATACTTTAAATTATGTTACAATAAGTTTAAATTGTTTCCTTATTTCGTTTAAGTAGTTCAGACTAAGTTTTAAGCTTTCCGCAGCTTGGAATTTGGCGACTTCAGCTTTTGGCGACGAAAAAAACTTAGCGTCAAAAAACGCGCCAAGGCGTACCCATGAAATAGGATTTTACCCTTTTCATGTTTTGCTTACATCAATATCCAAGTAGGTAAGTTGGTGATTTAGATATCAATATTTTTAATAGCTTTTGGACAGCATTGTTCATTTTATACATGAAATATAAGCAACTTAATACATCCTAACTTAAGCCAAGTTCATTTAAGAAAAAACTTCAATGCACAGTCCTTGAATAAAATTGGCTATAACCCTAGATTTCATAAGATCACTTATTTTCTTTAAGGAATCATTAGGAGGTAACAAGGGGCATATCTTTAGAAATATCAAAGATTTAATTTTCTTAAAATCATTTATAAAAACACTTGAAGGAATTGTCCTTATTTTGCAGGAGGATGATGGATAAATACAAACAAGCATCAAGACTACAAATGCGCAATTTTAAAATAAATCAAAGACATAGAAATCGAAGTAAACATAAGGCAGATTAAGTGCATTAAACGATCAAAGGAAAACAAATGAGAGATCAAATTAATATTTTACTTACCTTGGCTACGGGATAGACTCGATAGACTATGTCTATGACTATGATTGTGTTCCGCCATTATATATATTCTCAGAACAAAATCAATCCTAGAGTTTCTTTTAAACTGATAGATCGGTGAACAATCGTAATTTAAATCAGCATTAGCGAACAAAATCGATACACTATAAGATGCTAATACTTATAAATTTCATTTAAAATCCTATTCCGTCCAACTTGCAAACTAAACATCGGATCGACAGACAAATCCTATTCTATTTGTGCGGGTTTACTGCACGACAGGAAATCTTTATCGTGCCTTTGAGCCAAACTCAACACTCTAGAACCGCGCCAAGTACTTAACCTCTGCACTGAAGCGCGAACAAACTCACTCCGATCGAGCGATAAAAATGCCAAAATAGCCGACAATTTTAATAACAGGGGGTACTTTTCCTGTGTAAAACCAACTCAATTTATGTTCGGTACAGTTCCAAACAGACGGAAAACCGAAACAAATTTAGGGATTGAGCCACAGAATAAGTTATGGTAGATGAAGAAATGGGTGAACTACGAGACAGAAAGCTAGAAAATTTTCCTTTTTGACAAAAGAAAATATCTTACACTACCTAAACCTCAACCGAATTGTTTTCGCTATTCTGTAGCGTAGCAAAAAAATTCGGAGGGGGTACAGGCGCAGATTGAAGGAGGGCACTCTGGACAGTGAGGGCCCCCCTTGGACACAAAATGGTTCTCAAAATTAGTTAAAACCTTACTTACACCAGGCCAAATTTCAATTTTTTTTTTCTGGGGGAGCACCCCCATACCCCCCCAGCGGTACCACAAGAGGGGATCTTACGTGTGTGCATACTTTTATAAAAAAATTCTCAACATTTTGATTCAAAGGTAATGGTCAGGAAAAGTGCTTCCCCTTGGAGCCGTGCTAGATCCGGGTATGCTGGGTCTGTGCAAAGAAAATTTTGCAAGTTTCAGAGGGTGTATCCCACAGAGAAAAATGTATCCCAAATACTTTTACGCTTTTTTTTTACATCACTCAAATTTAGAAAGTTCAAAATCTTAAAAGTTTTAAGAAGGGTGCATAAGTCAAACAGTTTGATAAGTTTTGTTAATATAAATTTTCTTTTAGACTCGGTACGAATCTGGGGGAATGGGATCTTAGGGTTTTTCAGTCCACAGATAACTGTTTAACTCAAAGGAAGTACAAATATCGGAAAAAAAATGGGTCAATGAAATCTTCCATACACACTTACTAGCCATTAGCTGAAAAAAAATTTTTTTCAGGGTAACTCCAACCTTAGAACACTCCAACATGTTAAACCTGCTCAAAAAAAATTTCTTCTCTATTTGCTTTTTACGTTTCTTTCCTTTGCAGTCAAACAGTTTCCATTGACTCAAAATTAGTTTTAGTTCACAGAACCTTGATTATCCATTACCGTCAGGACGAAGTCATGGCCGGAATAAGGTTGATAAAATCAGTGAAAAATTAGTCATTTACAGAGCTCAAAAAATAATTTTCTTAAATAACTTTATTACATTCCTAATAAAAGGATGTAAAAAAGATTTAGGCACTGAAAGTTTGAAATAATCTAACTTCCCGTTTGTAGTCTTTGCAGAACACCTAGTTTCTGTTCGTTTGTTTGCATATCACCTTAGCTTTTCCCGATTTGTAGCAATTTTTATTCTTTCTGGATCCTTTAACTTCTTATTTACAGCTTAAAAAGCTGAGTAAAACTAAACTGCAACTTCAGTATATATGTAAAAAATAGTAATAACCTAGCTTGCACACATGGTTGGATAATCCCATGTTTCAGTTAACCCAAGGTTGAATAATTAAGGATTTACTAAATGGCTAAGATTGAAAAATGAAAGATTGTTCAAAATAGTAAAAGAATGAGCAATAAAAATGTTTGTTTTTTTAAGTTAGAGGCAATAAATTTGTTTCCAATTTCATACAAGTTATTAAGAAAAGACACTTTATTCATTTTTTATTTTTTTGCAAAGCTGAAAATAAATATTAATGGAGTTAAAATGTACAATCATCTATTAATACATACTATCAAAATACAGTACATTTCTCTTCAACAGATATGCAAATACTAAATAAGAGTGGATAAAAATACCACTTAGTGGAGATTTGTACACATTTTAAATTAATTTTAACTGTACAGTAATTTCCATATCATTGCAAACAATTTATTATGCTAATTTGTCACAAAAAACTAAGTAAGTGCATGATCCTCATACAAAATATCTGAGAAAACATCATCGTTAAAACCAAAGGCAGTATCTCAGTACAGTGCTCCAGCTGAGCACCCGTTTGGCACAATAAATTGAATGCCTTTGTTTTACTTGATGTCGATAAAGGTGGAAGATGCTGATTCGAGGGTTAAGAGTCGTTAAATTAACATGCATAGAAAGCTCGTTAAAAAATCTAAAGACAAAATGCATGCTATCGATGGGGAATCAATGAGAAGAAGTGAAAATATTTCGTCACCTTAGAATCAAAAACTACCATCTCCGAAAAATCGCACACCTCAGTCGTTCAGTTCTGATTGCATTAGGGTAATTCCACGGGTAACTGACTGACATTTACTAAGAAAAACAATAAGTATTTTGTAATTTACTTCCCAGAAATAAATTTTTAAAAATTGATTTTCTACCCAATTTATTGCTTTCTGGTTAGCTAAACCTAATGGCATGATTAAAATTTCCAAATATGTTTTTTAACAACATGGTAACTACCATTGAGGTTGCATAAATGTCAGTCAGTTACCACATTGTTTAAAGTTTTTTCAAAAATAAATAAAAACATATTTTGAAAATTTAATTATTCCATTAGATTTAGCTAACAAGAAAGCAATAAACTGAGTGGAAAATCTTTTTTTATTTCTTTTTGGGAAGAAAATTACAAAATACTATTGTGCTTTTCTTTGTAAATGTCAGTCAGTTACCCGTGGAATTACCCATTATGGTCTGCTTTGGGAATAATCGGAATTCCGAGCAGAGAAGCTCATTTGATTGGTTCGCAAGCTCTGACATCATCGAGCTGGAAAGATCCAAACCAATCGAATGAGCTTTTCCATCGATCTGAAGCACAATTATTATGATTTTATTTATTTAGTGTTATTTCATTGGTTATAGGTAGCGGTTTAAATTGTTGTCTGTTCGTAAAAGTTTCCAAGGATCGGAATCCCCGAAGATTACCGAATGGAGATGGCAGTGTTTGAAATTAAGGGGACGATCTTTAAAATTCCGCTTTAGAATTTAAGTAGAGAAGTGTTACACACGCAAGCAAATACATTGCACAAATGAATGTGAGCTGTTTGAATTTTAAGAAAATAGGAGAAATCTTGAACAAAGTCCAAGTATTTTTTTGAATGAATCAAATTTAGAAAAATGAAATAACAAACATCAACGTATTAAAATGTTATCCAACACAGCATTGAAAATATCAAAAGAAAGGTAAGAAAATAATGAACAAAAATGAAACCAAGTCCAAAAATGTACAAGTTTTAGCTATTCTTTAAAATACTTAAACCATTCAGACTTTTAGACCTTTTGAAATCTGAAATAATTAAGTTAAAACTCCAGAAACCCTTATGACATCACATTCTAAAATATTACGATAAAAAAAATTTTATCATCACCCTAATAATATTTATAATGAACAAGGAAAAACCTGAAAACTTTTGACAAACTGGATAAATATTTCTGCTTTGTAGCAAAAATTCTTAACTAAACAAAATTAAGAGTCAAAACTTTATCAATACAAAAAGCTGAGCTTCAGGTTACACAAAATTGAATTTTCCCCTTAACACTGACAACTATGGCAGTTGATAAATACAAAAAAAAGAAGAAAAAACACCAAGAGGAAGGTAAAAATCGAGAGAAAATTGTGGGAGAAATAACCAACATTTATGTTCATAGTGTCACAAATGATGAGAAATATTTGGAAATTCAAAAAAGTTGACATATATCACAGAATAAAACACTTAACCAGAAATAGGAAAACTTTCCTTCCAAAAATAATACTGTTGCCGTCCATTTGTTTCACCATTGGGTTTTAATGACTGAAAATATGATTCGGCAGGATTTCTGGAGCTTAACACTTATAATGGTGCCATACAAAAGTTATGTCACTCAATTTTCAAGGGGTTTCATACCAATTGGTTAATACTAAGGATGTGAATTCCATGTAATTAAAAATTCAAAATATGTATTTACTTTAGGTATGCATATGATAAAAAGCACAAATATGTTTTTAAAAAGTAGGAAAAACAAGGAGAATTTTTGTATGTTTTAAGACTTTTAATGTGAATTCTGAAAATAAAAAATATTTAAAACTCGGAATTTCATAATCATTGAAGTTTGGGAAAAAATAAAAAACTTTTAGAAAAAACCAGTAATTAGTCTAAAAACCCAACAATTTAATTATTGTATTTGTGTTCTTCTCATGTGAATTAAGATTATTATTAATGGATATGTAGCAAAATATGTAATTAAAGCTTAAATATGTTGTAAATAAACTGAAATATGTAAAATAAAAATGGTCTGAATTGATCCAAAATATCTTGAAACACGAAGTATTTAAAAGAACTCAACAGTATCAGATTTCTGAAAAGATGTGTAATTGTATGGAAATTCCAGCCCTAGTTATAACACAAGCCATCCCCAATAGCAATGTAACAGATTTGACAATCACAACGGCTCGTAGCAAAAATTACATAATACATTTTGCACATGTTTGGTTGCCAACATTATACTTCCTTTTAAAATAATCGAGTGGTTTTTTCCAAATAATTTGTTTCATAAATATCTTCTTTTAATGTAAGTAACATGTTTTGCCACACAGTTATATATAACTTTTGAAAAGGCAATTTTTCTGGTATTATATTTTTGTTTAGAAAATTTGGAGAAAGATGAAGAGGCTTTAAGAAAAACATGCAACTATACAAGTTTGGTTTCTTAATGTCTGATCCCTATATATCCCATACATATACAGGACCCCTCCCCTGAAATGAATGGCCCCTTAAAACGTCTTGGAATACTGCTAAATAGAGTACCCTCAAGCTTTAACAATGCAAACCTTACAGAATAAAATGCAAAACTAAATATACAGTTATTGTTCAAGGGTTCCAAGTTCTGACAAAATGTACATTTAGTTTTATGCAATATGAATTTGGCATTTATTTGGGGTCATTTTTCTATTAGATGAAACTCCTAACCGTAGTGAATAAAGAAAGCAGAAATTTTTTTATTAGTCTGAGTTTATACAAGGGTGTTTCAAAAGTCCATTTCCCAGTTTTTATTTAGAACCAATGTGTCCTAGAGTCATGGAAGTAGGGTCTATCCCTAGGTAAGTGACTCGAGAACCCATAGAGATTACTAACATCTCTAGTGGGGAAATAAAAAGTTTAAAAAACTAATTTAAAAACTGAAATTAGCACTTTTTCAGGCCTCAATAGAGAAAAATTTCACAAATTTGTAAGTTTTTAAAGTATTTTGATTAAATTTTGTCCTTGTCTAACTAAAAAACACAACTTCATTATAACACTGAAAAACCTTGCAAACTTTTTCGAGGCCTGAAAAAATGTTATTTTCACGAGCTAATATCTGCAAATATTCATGATATTTTCATAATTTTTTTTCAGTAAGCTTTTCATAACATTGGTAAATACTATCACTGAGGTTTTTTTGCTGTATCCACTTTAGTTTTATAATTAATTTTTTTATCATTTTTATTTCGCTGCTAGGGGCACTGTAAATTATCCCAAAGGATTCTCCAGGGTCACTTACCTAGGGGTAGACCCAGTGATAATTTTAACGCCTCTGAGAGCGTATTTCACTCATCGAAAATAGGCAATACGCTTTTAAAAACTAGCCAGGCGTATTTTCACGCTTTGAATTTTTAATAAACATTTCGCTTAAAAAATGGGCACTCCACCGAAATCAAAAAATGTTTCTAGTCAAATTTGTAATAAATTAATATTTTATTTATAACGCTTAATGTAAAATAAATTAATTTTATTTATAATGTTTAATATTTTCTACTTATATTAACAGATGCTTTAATTGTTAAAAACCAAAATAGCGTCCTCATTTTTCTATTTCAGTTTGTTCATTAAAAAAGCATTTTTATAAAAAATGTGTTTCTTTATATATAGTTAATGCTATTTTCGGTATTTCCCTCCTCATAAATGAATTTCACGCCTCCTAAAAAAGTCGAGGAGTATTTTTACTCCTCCAAAAAAATCCTAAGAATAACACTGGGTAGACCTTACTTGCTCGACCCTAGGACACGTTGGTTCCCAATAAAATCGGTGAAACGGACTTTTGAAACACCCTGTATATAAGTGTCAAGTTCAAAGATCCTTTTTCACATTTTAAACAAAATATTTGTTCACGAGAAATCTATAATACTTGCTCGAAAAGAGGTCAAAACTTTAAAGCTGAATGGTGTAAAGCAGCGGTTCTTAAACTTTTGATCGCCGCAGCCCCCCTCTATGTGAAAACCAGACATCGCAGCCCCCAAGATTCTAAACAACCGCTCAGACTTTTGTTTCGGGGGAAAGATTGCCTCAACATTATTACTTCCAAAGTTACCCCCTCACTTTTGAGTTGGGTATTAGATTACTTAAAAGCAGTATTGAAATTATGTTACACATTATGTTAAAAATGTTACAAATACTCTGAGTAATAAGGGGTCTCCCCCAGAAAAATTTACCTCAAAAAGTAGTGTTTTAGCTTATTTTGGAGACATTTTTGGTTACACCCGAAAAGAACAGCTCCTTGTAAACCACAGAAGAAAAAAATTATAAATTGAAGGCAAAATTTTGAGGGAGGCTGGGGGTCCTCCCCCAAAAAATTGTGTGAAATTTGCCCCTTTAACCTTATCTCTTTGGGGATCACTCATAGGTAACTTGAGTGTTTCCAAAGGTAAGACCCACAGTTTAAGAACCGCTGTTGTAAAGGATATAAAAGTGGCTTGTAACTTTAGAGGTTGTTTTCAGAGTCAAGAAGTGAGAATAAAATGTTATAGCAGTGCATATAAATATCACAAATATCAATGACATGTATTAAAATGAAGCCCTGCTTAACGATGCATCATGGGCAGTCTTGCAGTCACAGTAGTAGTGAACAATAGAGCCACAGAAGCTTCCATCTTTTGATTAGCAAGGGATATAAGTAAGTTTTTAATGCAATAAATAATATACAACAGAGTGACAATCATAAATTCTTTGACAAACAGTAATATACAAAACAAAAATTTAAATTATAAAACTGTTAGTAATATCTTAAGAAAATAATTTCTTTACAGATTAAATATTACAACACCACAAAAAAACAACACGTTCACAATAATAAACAATTTCCTACAACACAATCGGCATCCTTATTCGGTATTGCAATATTAACGCTCTGGTGGATTCAGCTGTGCCACTTGTTGTCGTTTAAAGAAGAAAAATAAACTACGATTCGACCCATTTTTGTTTTAAAGAACATTTTTTAAAGCAGACTCTTTAAAAAAGGATAATTAGTGCAGTTGCCGTGAGATTATTGTTCGGAAATTATATTAATTTAGTTAATCAAATACATAAAGGAGAGAAGTTTTAAAATTGCTCGCTAAGGTGGTGGTGCTAAATACTCATTATGAATAATACATAAATAATAAAAAACATGGAATTGCAAAATTTAAAAATATAAGAAAAGAAAAAACAATGCAAGACATTACTCAAAAATAAGCCAACGCTTATTTTAAATGATAAACCAGTGATGAAACGTCTCGGATAGATGATCGATTCAAATGTCACCAATGACTAACTTTGTTGCGTCTCTTAATATGTCAGGGAGCTAAATCAGAATATGCATTTCATGAGACAGGAGAAATCTAATTAAAAAAAACGTGATCCTTAAGACAATGAAAAACATAGTACACTTGAAGATAAAATAGAAAAGTTTAACTTCCACTTCTCTTCCATCACTTTTAAACTAGGTCTTCCGTCAACGATATAAAAATATGTTCAGACATCTCAGTTGTTTGCCAGTTCAGGCAAAGGCATTTTAGGATCCAGTTTACCGGAAAGTCCACTTTGACCCGGCTCAACTCTTGGTATTAAAACTATTTTACCACCTGTTGTCCCACTGAAATGCATATGGCCAGCCAATGCATCCGAGTTCACGTTAAGCACCTGAACCGAGCAACTCACCCGAGTAGACACACGACGTCATTTTTCGTCGTCACAAAATGCTTAAATCGACGTCATAAATTACTTGAATTTGGCATTTTATATGAAATATGCGCAGGATTACCACTCAATTTCAGAAATAAAATTCCCCGACTTTTTCAGGTCAACTTTTAAGATTTTTCGGTAAAAAAAAACTAGTAATTCCCGGCATTTTTCGGATACTTCTTGCATTTTTGAACATAATTTTCAATAAATTGACTATTTTTTCACTTAGTAGAGCCGAAATGGAAACGCAAACGTTAAAAATTTTCATTTTCCAGGTTTCTGGCCAAACTGAGCAAATTTCCCCAACTTTTAGGTGAAATTTGAATTCCCTGACTTTTCCGGGTTTTCCCTGACACGTGGAAACCCAGCATTCATCGAAATTAAGCAGACCCTGACCTCCAATGAACCTCTTATTCGGAAATCTATAATGCGAAATCCCGCCCCCTCCCCGCTAATTGGCAAGTTTTTTAAGCAGGTTACTTTTTACCTGTTTTATACAGAGTGAGTTACTCACAATGAGTTAACACGTCTAATGTAGAGTTAAATCAACACACCAATTTTGTGACACACCAATTTTGTGACATAAACCGCGTGATTCTTTCCCCAAGCGCTTGAAAAAATTACGACCAGTTTTTGACTTTGTAAATGACTTCAAGTGACTACTCGGGACCTGACCTATTCGTGAATTAGAAGTGATTTGTATATGCATTCGTATTTGCTTCAAAATTTTCATCAACTTTTGAGCAATATTTTTCAATATGAGAGAGAATGGGAATTTTTCTTTTTTTTAAGTTTTTCAACTTCAAACACACAATTTCCATGGCTCACTGTTAATGAGTTCTGACTAGTTTAAAACTTCTTGCAAGATAGGGAACGTCTCACTTCCGCTTGGTGACAAACTCGTGCAATATGTCTCTAGCCATCTGAAGGTCGTTTCTGGCGATTCCCAAGGCTCTGATGACTTCGTTCTGCGCATATCCTTCGCCAATGAGGGCTGCTATGTGATCCATGTGCAAGTTTTCGTAACTAACTCTGTTGTTTTCTTTGTTTTCGAGGGCATCTAAAGGTTTACCAATTCTAACCAGTCTGAAAAAAATTAAAGACATATGTGATATAATTAACAAACTGAAAAGAATGAGGAACACATGAACAAATAATATCATTCCCCTAAGATTCAACATATTTAAAAGAGCTTTCTGACTTTTTTCACCAAAAATTGTGATTAGGGGACATCCATAAATTACGTGAGGCCAAAAAGGGGGGGAGGGGTTTGGAAAAATCTCACCAAATCTCATCAAGGGGGGTCGATTAAAATCTCACGTCAACTTTTTAAGTTAGAAATTTTACGATTTTCTTTGTATGAATTTTATAATAAAGAAAACCTGATGATAACATAATGTCCTTTTCCCCCACAATGTCAAAGTTTTAGGTGCTGTGAAGCACAAATTGCAAACAAATAGGATAGTAAATTATTTTTAAAGGTTGTAGGTAATTGTAGGGGTCCAGCAAAATCTCACCAAAGGGTGAGGTGGGGGTCCAGATTTTGGAAAAAACACCTCACGTAATTTATGGATGTCCCCTAACCAAGTGCTTCTGTTGCACTGACTTTTTTTTCAATTTAATTTCACTATGATTACAGATAAATAATGGAGATACAACCTCAAATAATCTTGGGGCCCTTTACTAAGTAAATACACAAAAAAATATTGAGATATTGTTGTAACTCGGGAAAAATTAAGTAGTGGCCCAAACACATTTTGTAATTTTAATTAATGCATCAAGCATTCATTTAACTTATTACTCATGAATAATACAGGTAACAATCGGAATGAACAAGCTGCAAACGTTAGACCAGTACCAACTGAAGTCGGACCTGCCAACTCTTTTGGACTAAGTTTTCTGCCTTTTATTCAAATCTCCTGTTTTTGGATGAGTTGATCGGATGCAGGGTAAAAACAGCCTGAGAAAACTGCCTGTAAAAATGGAGACTCAAAATAAAGGCTAGAAACTTCGTTCAAAAGTCGTAGAGTTGGCAGCAGAGCCCTGCACGAGCTCGATTTAGCGCGTCTAGCTCGTCTCTGAAAAACCAGCGCGCCGAGGCACCACGAGCTCGATTAGATTCGGCGATCCGGAAAAAACTCGCCGCGCTTTTAAAAGCCCGCCGGGTTTTTCCAAGCGCGCCGCTCTCCACGTAACTCGCCGGTCTGAAGCTTGCGCGCTTCCCTTAAGTAGGAATCGCAGTATATCAAGTCATAATGCATTACGTCTTAATGAAATGAGAAAATATTTTATCTTACTATAACATTTTGATAAAAATTATCACTGATGTATAGATTAGTTAACATTTCAAGATTTTTTCTTCTTGTTTAAGTCATCAGATTGAGAAGTTACTAGGATAAAACTTTGAATAACGGTAATTAATATCGATTTCGAAGTAAACTGCTTCCTTTAAATTAAATTTAAATCCTGTTTCCAGTACTTCTTGAAGATAAATTAATTTATAATGAACAAAACCATGAGTATTTCTATTTACTGAAAACCCGCAAAGCTCGCATCTAATCTAACTGCTCGGAAACCGTTTAACAGCCGGAGACGATTCAGGGAAAAGTCGCCGCGCTTCTAAAAACCCGGCGAGCTTTTTTCAGCTCGACGAGTTTTTCTAGGCCCGCCGCGCTCGTACAAACAAAATGTTACTCACGGGCTTATTTTTTAAATCGCGAGTTAGACGCGCTATAGCGAGCTCGTGCAGGGCTCTGGTTGGCAGGTCTATGAAGGTTAAGGAAATGCAACAACTATGAATTAGAAGTTTAACCAGCATGAACAAAATATGCGAAACAGAATAAACTAGAAAGGTTTAACTCACCTCTTTTCTACCTTAGAAATATGGACAGGAGCTTGTGGTGAGGATGAAGAAGGTATTCCAACTTCCACAGAAGTCCGAGAGTTCTGAGAACCAGCTATAATGTTTGAAAAATCGATTAAGAATATTACTATGAAAAAATTGGCATAGCTGAAAATCTTCCGGTTTTTGTTGAGGTTTTCTCATTTTATAGCTGAAATCATCCAATTGTTGTTACACAAATTACATATTGCATAAAATGTTACGTTAAAACAGATATATAATTTTACAGCTCATTTTAGACTAGAAAAGTTGTGTAAAAAGGTCTATAAAACAGGAAGATTAGCAGCTATGCATCATTATTTCATTGTTGAATGTGCCTTTGATGTTTTTAAACCAACTTAAATTAAATGCATAAATTTTTATTTCATCCTGAAACCTTTAAAAACATCCCAATATCTCTTATATTTGGGTGGCTACTGTATGCTTTCTATCCCTATGTCTTATTGATTGAGGTCTTATTTATAGCCTGAAACACACTTGAGCAAAAAAACTAAAACTAAAAAATTTTTAGGCCACAAACATAACTTTTAGAAATATATCAGGGGTAGATCAAGATTTTATATTTTGGGGCCTATTTAATTATTTTTTGTGAGAAAAATTGAAGCAGTGATAGTTAAGTGCGTAAAAGTAAAATTGACTCACACAAACCAAGAAAATAATGAAAAATTCAAATATTTTGAGAATGCTTTCATGCAAATTATCACTAAAACTAATTTGAATTTCATGAAATGGGCGTTTTTATGAATTTATTTTTGTGAAGGAGGGGTAGATTTAAAGAGGGAAATTTTTGTTAAGGGGCAGCAAAAGGGACCCAATTTTTGTCTGGATCAACGCTGTATATTAATATATTTAATAATATACAGTTCAGTTAGACAAGAAAACATGTGGCCAAGTAGTAAGTGCCAGTTATGCCTTAGTGCCCTAAGAAAAAGGAATTGGCAAGTAGAAAAAAGTATTCCGTATGGTTTTTTGTATGGTAAAATGAATTATTTTAATTTAAAAGTCGAGAATAAAACACGTGACTGAATCTAAAACTTGATGTAAAAAAAGTACCCGAGAGGAGGTACCTCAGAAAAAATGTTGGGTCAACCTCCCCAATAGGGTGTATCGAAAAAAACTTTTTTGATTTTGATAATGCCTTAGTGCGGAAAAGTTGTCTAAGGTGGCAGAGAGTACCTGTGAATTTTTTCAGAATTTTCGGATAATATCTTGAGGTGCCGCCAAGGCCCTGAAGGTCCCCATGTTAATCCAATGGAGCGCGCAAGCCAAGAAGGCAGAAAATTGGTTTTTCGCCCCTCATTTCTACCCTAATCACACGACGAATGTCTTCACTCGAGTTATGGACCCTATATGATCTAGGCTATCCGTCGAAACTTGAATAATAGCCTAAATCTCTATATTACGTTTTTTTGTGTGCTCCAATTTCGTCGAAAATCGCGTATTTCCTCGTTCAAATCAGAGCCCACAATCAACATAATATAAAGATTTAGGCTATTATTCAAGTTTTGTCGGATAGCCTAGATCATATAGGGTCCATAACTCGAGTGAAGACATTTGTCGTGTGATTAGGGTAGAAATGAGGGGCGAAAAACCAATTTTCGGCCTTCTTGGCTTGCGCGCTCCATTGGATTAACATGGGGACCTTCAGGGCCTTGGCGGCACCTCAAGATATTATCCGAAAATTCTGAAAAAATTCACAGGTACTCTCTGGCACCTTAGACAACTTTTCCGCACTAAGGCATCATCAAAATCAAAAAAAGTTTTTTTTCGATACACCCTACTCCCCAACATCCTCCCAATCTAAAATCAAATACTATAAAATTGAAACAAAAAAAAGGGGCTTTAAAAACTGGGAAATTTTGTTAGTTGTAACTTTTGGCTCTTCTGTTTCAATGGGTTGCCGACCCTTGCCCTACATTGAAGGACGTAAAATCTCACCGTTATTCAACGTAATTTCCGTGTTGGCGTAACTCGGCTCCGAGCTCTCCTCCCGTATCTGCGCAAGTTCGGCGTAGTGAACAGACGAAGAGCTGACTGGAGTGGTGGGAGAGGGTTCGACAGACGAGGACGGCGGAGAGAGAGTTGAGGTGTTGGCAGCAGCGGAAGGCCTGGGCCAGGTCCCGCAGCCACTCGTGATGGTTTTGTCGTGAGCGATTTCAGAGTACGAGATGCTGACCCCTATTGCACGAGAAAACACATTCGCATATAAACACAACAAATCGCATAGAACATTCATTCTGCAAAAGATCACTCGACTACTTTTTAAATGAACACGTTTACAATGAGACGAGATTGACAAAAAAGCAAAAAGTCGGAGGAAAACTGCAAGAACAACATTTAATAGATAATATGCATTCATTCACTCTTTAGTTTAGGCTTTGATTAATAGCAATCAAAAAAATAATGGTGAATGTTAAATAATTATTGCAATAAATGTTTTAGTTTAAAAAAATAACCAAGTTAAATACCCTAGAAGAAAGACCAATTTATAAATTATTCTGAATTCACCGACAATATGAAGAGTCATCAGGGGTCTGTCCAGACTTTTTGTGAAGGGTCCGGTTTTTTAAAAATTGTGAAAATCTTCTCATTATTTTGTGAATTTTAGTCAGTGTTAAATTAGTTCTTTTCAGCCAGGAGCCTGTTTTTGTGAAAATAAGCTCACAAATTTGCAGTATTGTGAAAAATAGTGGCCATTTAAAGGTCAATATACTTTGTGAAGGGTCCGTTTTTAAGGTAAAATACGTTGTGAAGGGTCCGTTTTCACAATGAAACCTTTTGTGAAGGGTCCGGAAACGGATCCAAATATCTTCTAAACACACCCCTGGTCATAGTAATGACTTTTTTACTACTTAAGACAGCCTACATTTGGCTGTGAGAATTTTATAATCTGAATAAGATGCCTCAAGAACTAGATTCCCTATTCCCTTCTTATTTGTTTGAGATCATAAACCAAACCAAATAAGATCATTCAGCTGCCTAAAATATGAAAATTTACCATAAGACATTGACACAAAATGAAGAAAATGCAACCTCTAGGTCAGTGTTTCCCAACCTTTTTTGGTCCATGCCCCACCAAAGCCTTTCTAAATTTCCATGTCCCCCACATGTCTTTTTTTTTTCGAAAATCCTTCTTTGGAAGTAAATGAAACCTGGTGGTCCTTGCCCCACCTGGGGGAAATTTGATTAAAAGTTTTCAAATTGCCCCCCGGTGGGGCGTGCGCCTCACGTTGGGAAACACTGCTCTAGGTGAAAATTCTAGTTTAAAAGCTGATTTTTCCCCATTAAAAGTCAGAAAAATTTTTCGAAATTTTTTTTAAAAAATTTCAGCCTTGCACCTCATTCTCTCATCTCAGACTACTAAGACACTCAATACACTATCATAAATAGGGAGTGAATTTTTGTAGGTCTTCAATGTCGATTCAAATCTTATAAAAGTTTTTTTTTTCAACAATTTGAAAATAATTTAAAATATTTATTTGCAGTTTTGTTCACAAACAGGATTTCTTACTCTTTCAGTAGAGTAAACAGGAAAAAAGAAAGTTATTTTATTTCTTGATCTTTATAAATTCAAAAGGTAAGTTTTGGAGTTGTGTTTGCCAATTGCAATTTAACCATAATTTAAGGGGAGAATAACGATCTAGAGAGAGCAAAATATATAAAAAGGGAAATTATTTTTATAAAAGGAATAATTACCAGATCCATCCGGAGAACCGGATGGCGAAACATAAACTGAAACGGAAGATCCACTTCCAGAATCTTCTTTTGTACCACAGGAATGGCTGCAATAAAAAAAATATCAAACATTTTGTAAATTTTTAAACTATCCTAGCAATTATTAGATAGCTATAGAGTTGAGATTGTGTTATGGTCCGAATATAAAGGGTTCTTCGAACTCTTGGCTAAGCAAGGGTGTGATTAGGGATCTAAAAAATCGATTGATTCGATTCCTGAGGTTCGATTCTTCCGATTCCTGAGGTTCGATTCCATCCTGGAATCGATTCCTTAGGGCCAGAATCGAAAAAGTAGAATCGAACTTATCTATTTTAATTACAAATAAAAGATAAGTAGTAATTATTATTAATTTAATTACTAACCAGTAAAATATTAATTATATAATTACCTACATACGAATTAATAACTGAACAAAATTGTTAATTATCTGCAGGGTTGTTACGTTTAAAACACTTTGTTTGAAACACGTTTAAAACAAAGCAAAAAACCTTGTTAAAAACACATATATTTTTCAGCAATTTGCTCCCTTAATTTAGGCAACAAACTCGCCATTTTCAAGTGTGGATCACCAGGGGTCGATCCAGGTTTTAATTTTTGGGGCCTGTTTTTTTAATTTTTGTGAAAATGAAATTATTTTTTGTGAAACTGAAATTATTTTTTGTGAAAATGGAATTTTTTTTGTGAAAAATATATTTTTACGTGAAACCTAGAATTTTTTATTTACTATTTTATCTTTACATTCTTTAAATCGATTTGATAAAATACCAGAAAAATTTTTAGTACTCTACTCTAGTACTCTATAGTACTTTACTCTAGAAAATCCTCATAAGTTGAAATACCGACTAAGGACTAATATCGCGATAACGCATGTGATTAGTTCCAATTATGTCGCGAATTAGGCGCCGAGGCCCGATGGAAGCAGTCGAGGAAAAAACGGGACTTCCACGAAGAATCGCAACTTTTTAGCTTTCAAGATAGAGATTCTGAACATCGGACATGTTGGCTTTTGACTATGTTAACGTTGGGGTTTTTCTTTCATTACAATACGGACACGAGAAAAGCCGACATCTCTTGACGCCCGAGGTTCTACAAGGAATGGGTTGCGGAAAAAACAGAACATTCCGCGAAAAAAAAATGGAAACTTTCGCAAAAAATCACGATTTTTTTAGATTTGTAAACGTTTCTGAGAAAGATAAATGGGGAAAAACGTGGCTTCTCCGTAAAAATTTAGAATTGATCCGTAAAACTTAGCTGAAATCCGCAAATTTTACAGACAATCCGAGAGCATATGGTTGCCGGATTGAAAACGCAAACTGCTGTTTTCGTCGATCTATGGATTGTATGGTTCTTTCCATAGTTCTTTCTCAACCGAGAATCGCGTTCGTTTCGGAGAATTTGAAGGGTTTCGTTTGAAATTTGGAAGTGGTAATTTTTTGTCACTAGACATTTTGTGAAAGGGCCGATTTTACGAAGTTTATTTTTGTGAAGGGACCGTTCTTCCGAAGTTTATTTTTGTGAAGGGGCCTTTCTTCGGAAGTTTATTTTTGTGAAGGGGCCGTTTTATCGAAGCTAATTTTTGTGAAGGGGCCGCAAAATGGCCCCAATTTTCGCCTGGATCGACCCCTGATCACTCAGAGCTTAAAAAGATTGTGTCAAGTATAAGGCTTGGGTACAAACCACCAAATTGCTGACATAGGCAGTACATTACTTGACAAAGAGCACGATGCTGAGAAGAAAACTTACAAAAATCATTTAAATGAACGAACTGTTTGGGGTTGTTTAAAAGTATAGCTTTATTAATCTAATTTAAATTTGAAAATCCAAATTTAAGTTTTAAAAAATCATGGGTTTTCTTAGCATTTCTTTGTCGAGGGTAAAAAAAACAAATAAAATGTTTAAAAAAAACGTTTAAAACAAATAAAACATGTTTTTTTATTTTTATTTTTTAAAAACATGTTTTTTTCCAACCCTGATTATCTGTATTATGAAATAAGTACGATTCCTGCTGCAAAATACTAATTAATTATCAAAATAACAATTAATTAGTGAAAAAAAATTGTTAATAACTATTGGTATTAATTAGAAAATTAAGTATGATTCCAAAAAATCGATTCCTGCTGGAATCGACTCCTTAAAGAGTTCGATTCTTTCAGAAATGTTTAGCACCCTAGGTGTGATGGTAAGTTATCTCGATGATGACAATATACACTGCTTCAATTTGAGGAGGAGCTACCTACCGAGGGGATGAACCAGGAGACTGGCCGGGCGTTCCGGTGGGAGAGGCGTGTCTCGGAGGAACGGGAGGGGGGGCGGCGTTGGGCGGCCGGCGCGAAGATTGCGGAGAAGCCTTGGGAGACACCATCGGAGAACGACTGTTGGACTGCAACAAAAAAACATCCATTCAAGTACAATGAATATTCTGGAACACAATTCTGATGCATTTTACTAAATTTGTTGAAAAATTTCAATGTATTTTTATCCTTTACATCCTTTATTACATCCTTTTTTATGGTTTTTTCTTTTCTATCTGTTATTTCCATTGAATTTATAATCTATTCCAGTGTTTCCCAACCTTTTTCGGTTCATGCCCCACCAAAGCTTTTCTAAATTTTCCATGCCCCCCCTGATCTCAGTGGCATATATAGAAATATTTTTGAGAGGGAGACAGAATTATTTCTTAGCACCCCCTATGTATATTTAATAAGTCTAATGAAGCTTTTCAGAACATTTTTAGGTAGAATTTGCAAGCTAAAGAACTAAATCAAGTTATGAGTAATAAAGTTCTAAGTACCAAGGGGGGTCTGGAGGTCCTCCCCCAGCAAATTTTTGGAAATTTGACTCTAGGAAGCAGGTTTTTAACTAGTTTGGTACGCCTAGTTGTGAAATTTTGGATACAAATTTTTAGGCAAGATTTGCATTTTGATGAACCTAATGTAAAAAAGTTTCAAATATAAGCGTTCCAAAAACAAAGAGATTTTGGGTCATGCCCAGGGGCCGCGCTAACCATTCGCCAAATGCGAGTAAAGCGCGAAAATGGCGAGAAAAAAGTAATTTTGGCGAAAGTACTGGCGAATACTTTTTCCGTTTTAGTGAAAAAGTAATCGATAAATTTCAGAACTTAACTTTCGTTTTTAAAAGTCGCCCGTGTGCGATTACTCGCCAAAAATGGTTTGGCTGTACAGCCGCGAGCATTCGCGGAATGCGGTTGGCTTGAAATCGTATTTCCGCGTGCACCGCGCCGCGACCGCGCTACGAGCACCGAAACAACCGTTCGCGGCTTCGCTTACGCCGTTTGGCTCTAATTTATGTCTACCTTTTGCCTTTAAAATAATCATAATTTTATGTTATTAAGATTCTCAGGTTCTAATACTCCTTTAATATTTAAATACTCCATTGAAAATTTCAACGATTAAAAAAGATTGCGAAAAAAAGAATTTTTTTAACGAGAGCTGCCTCATATTGGAAGGCATGCATTTATTTCTGAGGGAGCATTATTATTATTTAAGTACTTGTTGATAATAAAAAAATAATCGATCTTGAGCAAAAAGCTTGCTGTATAGATTATTATCTTAATGATTTAGAATTTTTTTACATAATTAATGAGCCGATTGACTTGGATTTAAAAAGTATCATTTTAACTGATTTTGAGAATCGAAACCTGTCTAGTAGATAAGCGATAAATACAGCGCCATCTATATGATGGCGCTGTATTTATTAGCTGTTTTATGTAATGAACATGGTAATGAAGCTACGTTAATACCGGTTTTACCTGATATCCGATTACGCCGGCGCCAGCCACGGACTGCCCGCGAACGCTTTAATTTTTGGATGGAGTAACATAAATAAAATCATGCAATTAGATTTTACCCAAAAAAATATGGCTAATAGCTAATAAATTTGGCTAATAAATTTATGATTTGGCTAATTCACTGGCGAATGTTTTGAAAACCTTAGCGCGGCCCCTGCATGCCCCAGAAAAGGTTTGGAAATTAGACTCTAAAAACAGGATTTTAACTTGGTTTTGATACATACTGGTCCAGATTTCAGACATACATTCTCAGATAGGATAAGATAATAGAATCAGATTTTAATAAACTTCTTTTTTAAAAGTTTTTTAAATTTCCCCCCTGGATTGGCCCCACCTGGGGGGCAATTGGGTTGAAAATTTTCAAATTGACCCCCTAGAAAATGATATTGCGCCCCACGTTGGGAAACGCTGATCTATTCTATTACGCCAGAACGGGATTTTAGTTACTCCCGGCGCATCATATGCTTATTTATTTGTATTTATTTTAAGCTTTTCCCCCCATTTTGTTTAACATATTTGTTTCGTTTCTTTCTTAAAGTGTATGGACTGCTGTCCTGAATAGGTGTATGCGATGAGGAAACATTAGAGATGAGAGGAGATATTGAATTTAATTGCGGTTCAAAATTATATGTACAAACAGGAAAACTATTTCAATTTAAAAACTAATAATATAAATAATATCTCGCGCAAGCAACTCCTTTGTTGCCATTCTTGATAAAACATTCACAGTTCAAAAGTAGAGGTACTAGTGAGTGGGTGCAACATTCTCCCCACTTTGAGTTTTGGTTACTCAAACAAAAACTATACGGATGGTTTAAGTTAACTTAATTCAATATATTAAAGCTCAATTCAATAATTAACTCCAAATTAAGCAGAGTTACCATTAATTAATTTTAAAGTCAATATTGTCAAAAAATAAAAAATACACAAATCCATTCTTCGAGGAATCTTAATAGAGGATGGTGGTAGATCGGTTATGGTCATCTATTGGTTCCCTATATAAGCTTGGCAATTCTTTGTGGGGGGAGGTTCCAAATAATATATTTAACATATCTTCTTTCCATCTAATATATTTCCTTCCAATTTTCACTCTTTCATATCTTTTGATCACAAATTCCAGTTTTCCTATTTTAGGTTTCATTTCCCTAGCTCTTTTCCTTTCAGGAGTAACTCCGTTGGATGCCTCCTTAGGTTTAGACTTCTTTTTTCTCATGACCTTGCCTTCAGATCTTCTCCATCTGTCTCCTCCATCTTCTCTTAGTTCTCTATCACCAGGCTTCATAGGTCCTGAAGATATTTCTTTCCATCTTCTTTTCTGTTCAGAATTCTTTTGTTTCTTCTGTCTTATTCGGTCTTTGTCTGTCTTTTTTTGTCTTTGTTTTTCTTTTTCTTCTGTTCTGTCTTTCTTTTTCATCTGTCTTTGTTTCTTCTGTCCAGAATTCTTGTCATTCTTCTCTTCAGCACTTGGTGATTGCCTTTCACCATCATCTTCTATTTTCTTCTCTTCATCCTCCTCATCTTCCCACATCTCTGGTGGTTTCTCGTCATTTGAGGATCTTTTGTGTTTACAAAACACATCAGCTCTACGCCCATCAGCTTCTTTTTCATCATCGGAAACCTCTTGCGATTTCTCTTCTGCATTGTCCTGGTTAAATTCTTTCTTTTTCTGTTTATCCACAATCTGTTTTATTCTGAAATCCTTTAATCTTCTCTCAGACATCTTCCTAGCATCATCCTCTCTGTCTTTCTCATCATATATATTTTCTATTTCATTTTGTCGTCTTTCGTTGGATTTTACCTTCTTTCTTTCTAAAGAGCCATTTAATTTTCTTTTACATTTCATTTCTATTCGTACAACTTTTTCTCGGTAATCTTCGACTACGTCAAATTCAGTCATGAATTCTTCTTCATTAATTAAACCATTCAAATAGGCAATATGTGCCATTTCTAGGGATTCTGCCTTTTGTTTAAACCAGTGGTTCCCAACCTTTTTCACGATTGTACCATGCGTACCCCTCGCATGCAGTTGCCGCTAGTTGTTGAAATATATTACGTAAATTGGTGGATCCAGGATTTCGTTTTTGAGGGGTACGAATAATTTTCAAAATCAAAAGTATAATAATCTTAATAACCATAATATTAAAAAAACATGAATAATCGTGATATAACTTCTTTATGAAGGGGGTCTGGGGGTTCACCGCCAGAAAATTTTTGGGAATTTAAGTCTAAAAAGTAGGTTTTCCACTCGTTTTGGTACTTCTAATCCGAATTACGGACGTACAATACTGGAAAAAAAAATCGACTCAGACCCTATATCTCCGTAACGGCTTGTGATATAAAGACATATGAGGTATCATTTTTCATGATTTGAAGTATTCTATATACAGAAAATTTTTCAAGTTCTTAGGGGGTCGTCTTCATATTAAACGAAGCACCAACTTTTGTTTTTCCTATGGAAACCATCAAAGATTATTCCAGATTCTGAAAGAGCACCCTCTAAAATACACCCTCTAAAATCCTGCGGGGTTGATGGTTGTAAGGATCAAAAACGAGAATTCAACGTAAAAAACGAGATTTCAACGTAAATTCGACGAACTTCAACCCCCACTCCTGGCTTCATTTGGGGACCAAATTACATGAAAACTGGTTTTGGGGGGTTTTAGAGGGTGCTCTTTCAGAATCTGGAATAATCTTTGATGGTTTCCATAGGAAAAACAAAAGTTGGTGCTTCGTTTAATATGAAGACGACCCCCTAAGAACTTGAAAAATTTTCTGTATATAGAATACTTCAAATCATGAAAAATGATACCTCATATGTCTTTATATCACAAGCCGTTCCGGAGATATAGGGTCTGAGTCGATTTTTTTTCCAGTATTGTACATTTTCAAGCATTTAAAATATTTTTTGATAGGGTTTTTGCACTAAATGTAAATAAATGAGCCTCCTTCCAGACTTGCATAAAAATTGTAAAGGAAAGTGTAAAAATTAGTAGAATTGTTCATTTTCTGCATCATTTTCGGGAATTTTTATGCGTTTACACTTATTCAAAAATTCATAGCTCCGAAAACCATCATTTCTCCATCTTGAAATTTTGCATACTTGTAGCTAATACGTCAAAGAATAACATATTTTTTCTTTGAAAGGTCGAAGAGGGGTGTTTTTCGGGAGATCAATTAAAATTTTTAAAAGCTTGTAAATTGTTTTGTTTAACTCTAAATACTAAGTGCTGCACATCATATTTAAAGGCCATAAAAAATAAAAACACCTTTAAAATGAGATATGAATTAACTTTCTACCTAAATTCTTGAATTATAAAGAATTTTATGGCTGTAAATTGCAAAAATCGACAGTTTAGGAAACTTTTAAAATTCCGTTAAAAAATTATTTTCAATACTTAATCTCCACAAGTAATATACCTATGAATAAAAAATGATGGAAATTTTTTGCTCCTCTCCAAGCCTAATGGGGAATTTCCGATTCATTCCCTTCGTTCTTCAATGGAAAAATATTTTAAGATTTTAATTTTTTAAAATGTTTGGATTTTGTTCGGAAAAAACGCTACCAAAAAAACTTAAAAAATCATTGAAAGTTGAAAAATATATATTTCGTGGCGTACCCCTTAAAAGGTCTCTGCGTACCCCTAGGGGTACGCGTACCCCCGGTTGAGAACCACTGGTTTAAACCAGTGTAAACAAAATTCTATTTCTTCCATATCAATATCATCGTCAATCAATAATTTTTCTAGCTTAATATATGATTTACTAAAAGCCGTTCGTTGCGCTGTTGTATTTCTTCTAATAATTTCCATCTCTACTATCTTCTTAAAATAAAAATACAGAAAAAAATACTGATCTGTTCTTCATTAGCATTCAAAATAAGCTTCAAAATCTTCAAGATGAAAATCAATTTCCATCTTTACTATCTTCTTAAAATAAAAATACAGAACAAAATACTGATAGGTTCTTCGTATAATTAATCAAAACATACTTTAAAATCTTCAAGATGGAAATTGGTTCTTTTTCGCGCAAGTATAAGTTCAACGTTCAGGACAATGCCAGCCCACCCGGGGGCGCCAGATGTTTCGTTTCTTTCTTAAAGTGTATGGACTGCTGTCCTGAATAGGTGTATGCGATGAGGAAACATTAGAGATGAGAGGAGATATTGAGATAGAATTTAATTGCGGTTCAAAATTATATGTACAAACAGGGAAACTATTTTTCTTTTCAATTTAAAAACTAATAATAATATAAATAATATCTCGCGCAAGCAACTCCTTTGTTGCCATTCTTGATAAAACATTCACAAAACTACTAGTTCAAAAGTAGAGGTACTAGTGAGTGGGCGCAACAATATTATTTACAAATACAAATTTCAATGTTATTTCTCTGACGGTGCCACTTCAAAAACTTGGACATCTTTAATTCAGTCTTGAGTAATTTTAGATAAGGTAAATGTGGGTATAGTGGACACTGTTCCAATAGTGGCCACATAGCTGATTAATTTTAAATAAAACGAGTTGGATGCATCAAACAGCGTCAAAATTCATAGGCATAGTAGATTGTACAATCAGGTAAGCTGGTAAATTATCACCGATACCACAGATCAGCATGGGAAGGATATTTAAATATTTGAAAATAACAACATCGGCCGAGTGACTGAAATTTGATTTTGCTTATTGAATCGCGTAAGGAAACGGGTATATCGGAACTGATTTTTTTGTATTTATTACCGTTTGATTGACTTTTAAATTTATATTAAGATAAAGAAGAGTCTATAAAATGATAATAAATAAAATTTATTTGAAAATTTTGACTTTACAAGGATTTATGGGGGTGGCCACTATACCAACACAAAATCTTAGATTTTCCAATAGTGGCCACTGCAATGGCTTCTAATAAAAACTTAAATAACATTGAATTTGGATCAGGTTTTCTTCATAAACTGTTGATTGTGCTTTAAAATGAGTGTTGTATGAATTTGGTTTCATTCTGGCTTCGGGAACCAAAGGTTTCCTAAACATTGAATTACATGCTGAACTCCTCTCAAATCAGCTACAACGTAGGCTTTGGGCCGGAAACTATCAAGTATTATTTTAAATAAAGCTAATTTGATTTGATAAAAAATACATTTTGTTGGGAAGGAAGATTTAATTAGAAATAAACGACTATACCGAAAAAAACCCATCAATTTCATGCGTAAACCCCTCATATATGCAGAAAAAGAGGTGTCCACTATAGATGCAAGAGGTGACCACTATAGATGCAAGAGGTGACCACCATAGATACAACAGCTACATCTATGTGGCCACTATAGATGCAATTTGGAGCACTTTTTAAAAATTAATTAAAAATACTTTACCTAATTTAATTAAAATTTTTAATGGAAAAATCGAAAGCAGAAGATCCAATTAATCTAAAAATATGATGATAACGGTTTCCAAGCAAATAGGTTGGTATTTATTGAGAATTTAAGCAAAAATTTTCCTTAAAGTGTCCACTATACCCACATTTACCTTATTTTCCAGTATAACTTAATGTATTAAAAAAATTGGAATTATTGAAATAAACTTGATAATTTTAGACTTTGAATATTTTTTAAATATTTACTATAAAAACAAACTGATGACTAGTAACCATTGGAGCCTACAAGTGCAAGCAAGTTCCTAAACTCAAAGGCTCCAAAATGAAATATTAAAAGATACATACCCTACTACCATCTGATACATCAGCTCTAGGTGATAAAGCTAAGGCTTGAAGGCAGGATGTCCAGGTATTAGGATCCTAATAAGAAAATGATAAAAAATGAAGTAAAACTATACAAAAGTGTTGCATCACAACTTCTCTTTCCATTTTCTGATTTACTCATCCCATAACTGTTAAATCAACTTTGGATACAATACATCTATTTGAATTAATAAAAGTATTAAAGGAATAAAAAAGGCTTACCTCAAAGTTTTCATCTTCATCAAAGTCGACTAAGTTCCCCAAATGAGAAGGATGACCATCGCTACGCTTGAAAGTCCTTCCAGTGGGGTCAAAGGGATCCACAATCACTTGCTCAGTGCCTTTGATTTCGGCACGGCAAAATGGACAGCCTTGACCTTCAGAATCCTGAAACAGTTACCAGAACTACATGAGCATTGAGCACACCAAGTTTGTGCTACAATACAGGGAAATTCAAAATTATTCATCCCATGCCAAAGTTCCACATTTAAAAAACACTAAATAGGGTGGCTGATTTTTAAATTTAAATAAAAAAACGGCAAAATGGACAGCCTTGACCTTCAGAATCCTGAAACAATTACCAGAACTACATGAGCACACCAAGTTTGTGCTACAATACAGGGTAATTCAAAATTATTCATCCCATGCCAAAGTTCCACAATTAAAAAACACTAAATAGGGTGGCTGATTTTTAAATTTAAATAAAAAAAAATATTTATTTTACTTAAATTTGAGATTTTATCTACCAAGATTACTAACACTTACTAAATTTTGAAAAAATCACACTATTTTGATTAACTACGTAAAAGATCCTGCATGGTTTAAGTAAAAATACTAAAATCAATATTTAAAGTTTTATTGATTTACTAAGTTTAATATTTAATTGATTCCTTCATTTCTTTAAAATCATGATGATTAATTCACGGCTAAATTACTTTAAATAATCAAACTATAGTTATCTACGTCATTGAGAAATTTTGCATTAATTGTCAAATAATAAAATTAACTTGCATGAAAAAAAGACATTACCTGCCAAGAAGTCAAACAAGGTGTGCACAAAAGATGACCGCAGGGCTCGATTCTGATATCCTTGTCATTTTCGGCACAGATTTTACACAACTGAAATGTTGACCCCATTTCACAGTAAAGCTCGTATTGCTCTTGCGTCACTCGAATGTGGTCTTCGGGAGTGGCTTGAACAGCCCAGCTCAAGTCGGGGTTAACGTTTCGACCGTCCGGATAAAGGTAGCTGAAAGCACACGTTTGACTAGAGTCAACAAAGATACATTTATAGTTGAGTGGTATTATAATTTGTTTAAAAAATTTAACATACATGTGATTACACAGACAAAAAATTGGCGGAAAATATTAAAAAAAAATTCAATGGCACCAAAATTTTTCTTCATTTTAAGTAGTGGGAGTCCATCTGCTTCTACTTCCCGAGATCTAGGATTCTATATGCTAGATTCATATTTTTTAGCTTACTTCTTAACAAATTTTCATATTACTTCAATATTTAAAAAATTTTTTCTTCGATTTTTCTTAAAATTTAGTACTAGGCCACACTAGCAGTCAAAGTTTTCAGCATAAAACGATTGGAAAATAAGAAAGTGGAATTTCAGTTTTGCAAATCAAATTGTCGGATTTTAATTTTGCCAAGTAAATTAGCAGATTTCCGCCAATTGGCGGAAGAATCACACGTATGATTGAACTACACAAACTTTAAACCAAACTTTTTTTAGACACCCTATTTTAAGATACTGCCAGTTGCTTAGCCATTGCTAATCCTCTTTTTAAACAGCCCAATCACTTTGACTCTTTTTAGTCATAAAGCTTTCAATAGTATGCTGACAAGAATTGAGGCTATAAATCTAAAGTTCATAAAGATGGTCAAGGGTTCATCCAATTTTTTTTTGCCAGGGTCCTGTTTCAGGAATTTGGTGAAAAGTTAAATAGAATTTTGTGAAAATGAAGGGTTTATAGTAAAACCACGGCATTCATAACTTTTGGAATGGACTAAAAACTCGCAAATTCCATTCCAAAATGACAGAAACACATTTTCAAACCACTTTTGATCTTTGGACTTGGGTCAAGAGTTTGTTTTTGGGAATTGGAATTTCAGGAAGAGCCTTTTTTATTTTAGAATTTTGTGAAAGTTCCTAAAACTGACCTATTTTCTTTAGATGAACCCCTGATGGTGTAGACATAATGTTGAAATACTGCTCTGGATGCCAGAGAAAAATGAATTAAAATTTCAACCCTAAATTATTTTTTATAATTTTTTTTTAAAGAATCCTCATTTATAGGTCCATAAAACAAAAATTAAAAGTACGCTAATTTCTTGTCCACAAACATCTTATTCAGATACATTCACTGGAAAGGGAATTTTTCTGTAACTGGGTCGATCCAGGTTTTATTTTTTTGGGGCCCAATTTTGTGAAAAATTAAATGTTTTTTGTGAAAACGAAATTGTTCTAGCGATAGCTAGCAGAATGGTGCATCAATAACAAAAATCTACTCAAAATTCAAGAAAATCATAAAAGATTAAAATATTTTGTGAAGGTTTTCTTGCAAATAATCATTAAAGCTAATTTGAGTTTAATAAAGGGCAGTTTTTATGAATTTGAATTTTGTGAAAGGGCAGCAAAAGGGCCCCAATTTTTGTCTGGATTGACCCTTGAGAACTATTAAGTTTTGCTAAGATTGTTAAACCAATAATCAGTTAAAAAGGAAAAATCAATGTGCAGTTACATACTAACTTTTGTGTACATAAGGAAGGAAAACTATGAAACTTACAAGCCTTCTCGATAGCCATCTAAAAGTGCTTGGCATAGTGATTTGTTTTGAGGGATAGTTTGAAGGATGTTGCCTTCGCCAGTTACGTAGCCGATTGCCCACTGGCCTAACCTAGTACAACTCAATCGAAATACATAGCTGCAAAAGGAACACTGGGTTTTAAAAAATTATAACCTAAGCTATATTTTCATTTTTAGAGCAGTTATTAGAGCATCAAATAAATCCATTTTAAATCATACTTTTAAAATACATAAGACAACAAAATTGAAAGTGAGGGATAAAATTAACACAAAATTTTAAATTGAAACAAACAAAACAAGCTGAAATTATGAAGAAAATTGGAAATAGTCTTAAGCTAATCATTGCATGAATTCGCATTTTAAGTACTTCATTTTATATTATTTTTAAAATTGAACCAAATATGATAGCATGAGGACCTGGAAAAAGTGCCCAAACCTACGAACCTGGTTCGGGGGAAGCCCCTGCCAGCTCCATAGGAGCAATACATAAGGTTTGGGGGAAGGTTGCAACTTTTTCCAGGTCCGAGCATGTATGAAAAAGTGATGGTAAAAACACAACTAGGAAGTATATAATGAAGAAAACTTAACAAAAAGTGAATTATTTGAGATTTACTAAAGTTTGAAGCTCTTTACCGCCCAAACTCTAATCCTCTTTATGGCGACAAAATTGTTTTGCAAAATTTTGCAACACTGGTCTAGTTACAGGCCTGCTGTGCCCACAGCATTTTAAAGAGGTATTTATGTCCTGTTTATATCCCTACTACCCATAAAATTTATACATGACTAAATACATTCTTTAATTATAACTAAAAACTTAAAGTAATACTTTAATGATACTATGAGCAAATGATAAATTTGTCTTACCTTCCAGGTTTACTAATGTAGTTTTGTAACCTAGCTTTGACTTCATCGTAAGTGAGGAAAGCTACATAACCAGGATGAGTGACTGCCAGGATATTCCAATTCCTTAGTAAGGTAGACCATGGTTGAAAAAGTCTGCAAAGAAATAAATTACATTTTAAAAGTTTATCATTACAGATGTAGCCAAGTTTTCAGCCCTACAAAAATGGGCCAGTAAGCATTGGAAATAATACAAAGGGATAAAGTCGATTATAAATACCTTGTGAATACATCAAATTCAAAATTCGATATGTAATCATTACAAGTTAGGTCTATTGTAGATTTCAGTGCCATTGCTTCTAAGCCAGAACTTATTGCATGAACTTGATGTAATGTCTGTCGAAAAATTCTCCACTGAACGATAGTGCTGGAATGAAGAATAATTTATCAGAAACACACAATTATGTACATTGATATTAATTTTCTCTAATTCTTTAACACTCATTCCATTGTTTTTTTTAACATACAACAATAACTAATCCTAGTCTGTTCATTTTGAACTGGCGCTTGAAAATATTTCCTTCCCCCACCACCGATCATTAACCATAGCAACTATCCACGTCAAAGTGACGAAGAAGGCTTACTATTGGCTGCTCGAAGAGCGTAACCATGGTTATGCTTCTAGCATGGGGGAAAGCACTATTTCTCAAGCGCCAATTCTAAATGAATAGAGTATAATCATTAAATAACAAAAAAAAACCTAATAAATATTACACTACTGTGCAAAAATTAAGGACGGAACTGGTTTTTCAACATAACACCTAGTATAATTATATTTCATCCATGAAAATCATACCAAAAGATGTTCCATGGGGTGGGAATACAGGGCCCAAGAACAAATTTCCTGTACCAATATTTTAATGGGGTAAATGGACCTTCCATTGATAATGGAGTTCCATTACACATTTGGAGCAGTAACCAGAAACATCTTAGTTTTTAAATCGTGTGTGCTGCCTTTAAATAGCATTTTTAGGTTTTTCTTACAGATATCGGTTCAATCTATTTTTGGCAAGTTTTAACTTCTAGGTCATTTTTGGCAAGTATTATCTGAAAATCAACCATATATTTAGTAGTTCTCACATATGCTTGATAGCGTTTGAATCTGGAGATCCGGAACGTAACTTTATTCTTTCAATATCGTTATAGTACATATGAAAAACTTTGAAATATCCAAGTTGTGATTTGCTACAGCTTTTTCACTCATTAAAGAGAAATCCTTGACTCGAAATGTCTTCTGATAGAAGCAAATGGGACATAAGAACACAGGTAAGCAAGCAGTTGCAGATATCAGTGAAAATCTCCTGATCCTGAGATTTAATGGGACATTTAACAGAATTGAACCCAAAATGTTTTTGAGGACACAAAATTTATTGGATGCAATCAGTCGCGAATCCAGAGGGGGGGGCTGTGGGGCTGCAGCCCCCCCCAGGAATAAGACATTCAGGTTTTGGTAATAGCAATAAAGCCAAAAAAGAAAATTTCAACACGTTGCAGACATTCGGTGGGGTCCCAAAGGGTCTCAAAATGAATCGGAACCCTACTTTTAAGGGTAAAAATTCCAAAATTTTTCTGGGGGAAGGCCCCCAAGCCCCCTCGAAATTTTGGAATCTTATAAGTACGGTTTTTCCTTGAAACTTAAGGGAATTACAAGGAGTGATCCTCTTTGATTTAACCTAAAGTGTCTCAACATGAGTTAAAATGCCACTTTAAGGGGCAAAATTCAAAAATTTTTCTGGAATAGGAACTCCTAAACCCCCTAGATATTTTCCAATTCATAATGCTATAAACTTTTTTCCTTGAAAATTCTGCCGCTTACAATGAGTGGTGCTCTTTGGGTGGAATCTAAAAGGCTTCAAAATGAGCTAAACGCTATTTTGAAGGACAAATTTTCAAAATTTTTCTGGGGGAGGACCCCCAGACCCCCCTTTTACTTGTAGTTGAAATTTTTACACAATTTTGAAGTTTAGTGCATTAAAATTAAAACCTTACGAAGTCATCTCACCTAAAACTTAATATTCTTAAGATCAGACCTCAGAAAAGATGTTGAGTACCCCCCTCCCCCTTTCAGTTTCTTACATTAATATTTAAACAGCCCATAATAGCAATTAAGTTATTTGTGAAACTCAGCCCCCCCAGACAAAAATCCTGGATTCGCCACTGGATGCAATTAATCATCTATGATCTGTTCTGATACCAGCCATTCCCCCAATAAGTCAATTATTTTCCCCTATCATATGTTTATTGGGGACTTTTCCCATTATCCTGGAACTAAAATCTGAAAAGCCCACAAATTAAACCTATGTCTATAATCTAGAGGCAACTGATGAAATATATAGTTGTGTTACTCAAAACAATAAAAGGTACTTCTCTAGAAAGCCGGCGCAAATCTCGCCAAGCAGATTTTTTGGCGACAGCTTTATTTCCGAGATTTACCGAGCTTTATTTTTGCTCAAAGAGATCTGCTTACCACAATGTTAAAAAAAACATAATGTAAATAACTAGTTATTAAAAGAAAAACTATATATAAGTGTTAAAAAATCATATTAATAATCTTAAAATATATTTCAACAAAATTTAAAATTTTAAAACTGGTAAGTGTAGTTTAAAATATTTTTATTTGAATGTTTAATTTTTAAATAAAAAGTTTCATGGAATGGCATTGTTGTTATTTTTTACAAGCAAAGGGTTACAAGCGGTGATATTCCGTTTGGCGCTGGTTGCATCATTATTGGCGACTTAATCGCTTGCGCCAGGATTCTGGAGTAGTACCCAATAAAAATATAGCAATAATTGAATATTCAGCATTTAAAATAGCTTGGCAATATTTTAAATTTTTTCTGGACATTTTTCCTGTGTTGAAAAAAATTGGACATTTTTTCAGTCAGAAACCCTTCTTTCCTGAGAAAACTTTTAGGGTGATTGAGATGGAATCATGCAAAATATTAAGATGGACAGGAGATAAGGGGCCATTCATTAATTACGTAAGGGTCCCGTGGGGGAGGGGGGGTTGGAAAAATCTCCACATACCCTTACTTGGGGGTGGGGGGGTCAAACCAATTCTTACGTAAGATTTTCTAAGTTAATGTAAACAATTCCAATCAAATAACTATTGAATAACCCCAGAAAAACTTAAAAATGCTGCTGATCTCGGTATATTATCGAAGCTTTAATTTAAAAAAAAATGAGGGTATATTAGACGTATAGTTTAAGAAAAAAAGGTAATCTTCCAGGGGCCTAACCGCGATCGTATCGCCTAGTAGAGGATACCAGTCTAGGCGACCTCGTGACGTCACATAACGACAGTTAGGCAAATGGTCGTACCGCGAAGCTATCGCTTAGTTAGAGAACTATCGCCTACTGCCGATTCGCCCTCCCCTACGAAGGGATACCCCGGGAGCTATCCCCAAGCTCTTGTCCATAGTGTCCTTTACGTTATGTATTGTTTTTTTCGCTACTATTTCATTCCATTATGGCGTTATTTTTAAGTTTTTAACCTTATCATACTTTATAGTATACTTAAAAATCTTCTATTGTACTTTTTAAAGTATTTTGTGTGAGAACTATTTATCTATGTATGCGCACGGTTTACTTTGGGTAGAGGAGTGATGCGGTGTAGTGTTTTGTTTACCTCAAGGCGTCTGGTCGATAATAGTTGGATAGTTAATGTGAAGTCTCTTTTTCATTAATCATTATGCCTGGAACCTACACGAAACGCAAACGATTAAATCTCATGAGCCGCTCATTCAATCGTTTCCACATAGCTTCCTTTGTGCTGCCATCTGTTAAGAAACATGACAAGTAATTACTTGTAACACAAGTAGTACAAGTAAGGCACTAGATGTCCTTTACTTTCGTAATATATTAATGTCTGAGGACTTATTTTAGTAATAAATAGCTGTTTTAGATCTTTTAAACTATTAAAACGGGCCACAAAAGGGTCATTCCATGTGAAATCAACCAATTAAAATGCAATTTTTGCAGGTGATGTCTCAGATTTTCTTGAAATTTACAATATGTGTTGTACATACTTAGTGTTGTAAAACTATGAAGTTTCAGATTTTTCTGATGATTTTTTCAAAAGATATGGCCTTTCAAAACTTCAAAATTTTCAGTTTTCTGGAATTTTAGGTAATTTTCAAATAGCTGTATCTCAACAGCTATTCATGCTAAAGACATGAAATTTGTTTAAATTATTCAGTATTGTATGATGTTTCATAATATATTAACCCTAACAAAGATATAGATTTTTAAAATTTAAAATTTTTTAAATTTTTCAAAAAAATTTAAATATTTAAAAATAGGTATAATTGATTTTCTTTTTAAAAATATATTATTTCAAACACACTTTCAGCAACATATGGGCCAAATTTCAAGATGGTATCTTCATGGGTTCAGAGAGAAAAAAAATGTTGTCTACCATAATGTGCTCTTATATTTGGAAAAAAACACATATTTTGAGCTAGTAAAGAGCATTTTACCTACAAATACTACCAATTTATTTAGGAATATTGATATTTATGCATAATTTACACTTACTTTCATTTTGAAATATTTAAATTTTAAAATTTTAATTTTTTAAAACTTAATTTTTTTTTAATTTTAATTTTGAAAAATGAAATTTATTTCCAATTAAAATTAGACAATTTATAAGAAAATGTTCAACATAATACTATTACTTTATCTAGTATCAAAGGATTGTAAGAAGTTCTAAAATTTTAAAAAGTAGAAGATTAAGATGGAAGAGCTCTAAATAAAATTCATTGTCAGAAATGAAACTGTAAAAAGCAATCATTCAATAATTTTGTCTGAGAAATCTTATTTAGTAATGTATAGGTATAAAATTGCAAATTAAACATACCCAAGTGATGTGTATCGGAAAAGGAGAACAGTCTTGTTAGTAGTATTTATTCTTTATTCAAAGGTATAAATTATAAAAGCACGGTATTGTTGTGTTCCAACAATTGTTATGGCTAATCTTGTTTTTAATGACTTTTCTTCTTCAAACAGTCTGATATGAAAACAAAACTTTTATGAGTTTTTAGTAAATCCCCTGTGGCAAAATCAATTTCTTTAAAATAAACAAATTGAACTGTTGCCATAGCATTGTTCCAGTGGAAGCCTTGTGTAAAACCACCTTGTAAAACAAATGAATAATTCTCAGCTAAGTCTAAAATTATAACAGCTTCTGTTTCCTCCAATCTTAATTTCTTTTCAATGGTCAGTAAAAAATTTACCATCCATCTCCTTTTTTATGTCAGCAATATCGAGTATATTGAAGAAGGAAAGTCATTAAAAACAAGATTCGAAAAAGCCATAACAGTTGTTCGAACACAACAATACCATGATTTTATACCTTTGAATACAGAAAAAATACTAACAAGACTGTTCTCCTTTTCTGATACACATCACATGCATGTGATTAAAGCAAGTTCTTGTGAGGAAGATGTTCCATTTGAAGAGATTGTTGGGTATGTTGCCTGTGAGAATGAATGGTGGATGGGATGTGTTATGTCAAAAGACCAGTCAGAAGAAGTTGAAATTTTTTTTACATCCCTGTGGACCAACACCATCATTTTCTTATCCAAGAAAACCAAATATTTTGACTGTGCCTAAAATCTTTACATTGTGTAATTTACATCCAAAAACTGCAAGGGGAAGAATATATCAAGTTCCTGAGATTTTGCAAAAGTCTGTTGTAAAATTTTTCTAAAATCTGAACTTGGGTAATTCATAATAAGAATTCAAGAACTTAATTATGTAATGATAGGTGTACATAATTTGTAATTTTATACCTATACATTATTAAATAAGATTTTTCAGACAAAATTATTGTATGATTGCTTTTTATGGTTTCATTTCGGACAATGAATTTTATTTAGAGCTCTTCCATCTTAATCTTCTACTTTTTAAAATTTTAGAACTTCTTACAATCCTTTGCTACTAGATAAAGTAATTGTATTATGTTGAACATTTTCTTATAAATTAACTAATTTTAATTAGAAATAAATTTCATTTTTCAAAATTTAAATTTAAAAAAATTTAAAATTAAAATTTTAAAATTTAAATATTTCAAAATGAAAGTAAGTGTAAATTATGCATAAATATCAATATTCCTAAATAAATTGGTAGTATTTGTAGGTAAAATGCTCTTTACTAGCTCAAAATATGTGTTTTTTCCCAAATATAAGAGCACATTATGGTAGAAAACATTTTTTTCTCTCTGAACCCATGAAGATACCATCTTGAAATTTGGCCCATATGTTGCTGAAAGTGTGTTTGAAATAATATATTTTTAAAAAGAAAATCAATTATACCTATTTTTAAATATTTAAATTTTTTTTAAAAATTTAAAAAAATTTAAATTTTAAAAATCTATATCTTTGTTAGGGTTAATATATTATGAAACATCATACAATACTGAATAATTTAAAACAAATTTCATGTCTTTAGCATGAATAGCTGATGAGATACAGCTATTTGAAAATTACCTAAAATTCCAGAAAACTGAAAATTTTGAAGTTTTGAAAGGCCATATCTCTTGAAAAAATCATCAGAAAAATCTGAAACTTCACAGTTTTACAACACTAAGTGTTTACAACACATATTGTAAATTTCAAGAAAATCTGAAGACATGAGGTTTTGACCATTGGTTGATTTCACATGGAATGACCCAAAAAGTGTAAAAGCAATCGGATCGCGCGGATGGCTACACTGTTTTCGAATAGGCTGCTCTCTTTTGATTGGCCAGCTCCCTTCTCCCCACGAAAGCGAAGTGCGCCAGAAATTCCTTGTGGATAACCGGTTCGCGGTCGGGCCAAATGCACGTATCGCCTAAGAAAAGAGATGTTTGTCGCCTACTCCGTATCGCCTATTGTGGATAGGAACTATAGGCGACACGATCGCGGTTAGGCCCCAGGGGTTCATCTATAAAAAAAATGGGTCCCTTTTGGCAGTGCCGTAGCCAGAAAATAATCAGAGGGGAATATCAATACTATTGGAGGGGATATGGATTAGGGGTAATTTAAGTGGTTTTAGAAGGTAAAAAAGGTATTTTCTGGGTTTCAGGGGGATATATCACCAAATCCCCGCCCTCTGACTACGCCCCTGCCTTTATGGACCTTTCACAAAATTCTTAAAATCAAAAGGGGTTTGAAAATTGTTTTTAAAAATGATTTTCCATAATTTTGGAATGGAATTTGATAAATTTTGAGCGATTTTCAAAAGTAGTGAATGCTGTGGTTGTACTACAAGCCCTTCATTTTCATAAAATTCCTTAAACAGGACCCTGACAGAAAAACCTAGGATGAACCCCTGCCTTCACAAATATATTTCTGAACATTCATTCTAAACAAAATTTGAGCTAATTTTTGACACTTTACAACTGTGCGTGTTAAAAGATAATTTTTTAATACGCTAAAATCTTTATTTCTCAAAAATCCTACACTGATCCCTGAATTGTGTACTTTGGGAAGCTAATAGACAACCAACAATAAGCTATATCAGCGTTTCTCAACCTTTTTACTCTCACGGAACCCTTTTGATAATGATCAAGCTCCGGGGAACCCTAGCGTCCATACAACAGTGGCGTATATTGAAATTTATTTCGGGAGGGGCCAAAATTATTACTCAACACCTCAAAAGTATATTTAAAATAGGTTTAACGTAGCTTTTTAATGCATTTTTGTGTGAAATTTGCGTTCATGAGAACTAAATATAATAAAAATTGTGGCTAATAAAGTTCCGAGTAGGAAGGGAGGTTTGGGGGTACACCCCCAGAAAATGTTCAGAAATCCCACCCTAAAAACTAGGTTTTAACTCGTTTCTGGTACATTTAGTCCAAATTTTTGACTTGCATTTTTAGGTAGAATTGCAAATTTCATGAAAGTATTATAAGAAATTGAAAATAATACAATTTCATGTACTAAAGGGGGGTTTGGGGGCCCTCCCCCAGAAAAATTTTAAAAAATAGACCCTAAATAACAGGGTTTTAACGTATTTTGATATGCCTAGTCCGAATTTCAGGGGAGGGCAGGGCCCCCTCGGCCACCCTTATATACGCCACTGCCATGCAACAATATTTTTTCTTGCTATTTTGTCCTCTCTCAGAATTTATTTTTAAAATTATTCTTTAAACTAGTGTTTTATCTCCTTTTTCAAACTTTTTGTAGAACACCTAAGGAGAAAAGATTCTTGAGACAGCAGAATGCTCAAGAGGAAAACGCTGTATAACAGACGTCAAAATTTTAGATAGAAGTTTGGGAGTTCTCCCTAGAAATTTAAAAGAGAGTTAAGAAATTAAAGTAAAGTTTCAGTGTATTTTAAGAACCTTTGGGTTACATCTGAAAAGAACAGTTCCTTGTAAAACACAGAATTTTCAAGCGGAAAAATATAATTAGCACCGAAATTTCAAGGGGGGCAGGGGTCCTTCCTCAGAAATTAATTTTAAAATTCTCATTTAAACTAGTGTTAATCTTCTTTTCAAACTTTTCGTAGAACACCCAAGGGCTACCGAAGAAAATGTTCAACGGAAAAACACTTGCTCACATTTGGCTGGCTGATGCCTAATTTATTTAGAGGGTCTAAAATGTAAACCAGAACAACAAAAAAAAGATTTTCGGATCCCTCGCGGAACCCCAGGGTTCCGCGGAACCCCGGTTGAGAAACGCTGAGCTATATCATCAGAACCCAAATCAAACAGGAAGTTGAGTAATCTGATTAAAAAAATAAAAAAACCTTTATCCAGAGTTTCTTCCCATATTTAATAGCAATTATAGGATCATCGTGTTATGTTTAATACAGCCTAAACTAGTGAAAAATAGCTTACTGGGTTTAACCATTATCTGACACTGAAATCAGTATCAGGAACTCATTGGAACTAGAATGATTTAATTTAGATTTAAAACTATTTGATCTATAAATATTCAAACTATAGATCAGTTGAACACAGTTATAAACAGCAAGAGCAGTAGTTGCTTTAAGCAGGGAGGTCAACTCAGAGTATAAACACTAATGTAAACACACCTTTCTCCAAAGGTATTCTTCCAAAATTCAGCAGCATCACTCTTAGTTATTCGGAATGTGTCCCCAGCAAAAACACCACTAGGATATATTGCTTTTAGTTCTGATAACATATGACTAAAAACCAGACTTAATTTCGTTAAATTTCGTCGGTAGTGAGATGACTCGTCGAACATTTTTTCTTTGCCTTCTTTGAATAGTTTGATGGCTTGTTTACATTTACGGTTCAAATTGTCAATGAAAATTCGAAAATACTCGGTTTCGTTCAAAACATGCATTTTCTCTTCGTGTTTGTGGTAAATCGTGCGAAGATGCTGATACGTGTCCGGAAGTATATCTAATATGAAAGGAGGACTGTTTTTCAAGTTCATTTTCGGATGTTGGCACAACTTTACCACTTTGTCCATGAGTTTCCAAGTCTTTTCAATAGTTCTTCGATCAATCACAAATTTCGGTGTAGCCATAGCTTCAGAAAATGCACCTTGAAGGCGGCTAAATAACGATGTAATATTCATGGACTGTATATTTCTACCACGATTGCTAACCGCCATTTTGATTAGCCTGCCTTCCCCTTTTTTGCTCCACTTCCTCGGCGCTACGCCTCCTTTCATTCACTATTTTACGAAAAATATATCAATGAACATAGTAGTAGTTTTATTTTTAACCTTTCAAAGCAGTTAAAATGAAACAAAACTACATTTCTGAGAAAAATTTCCTTAGCTCTAAAAATTTAGCTCGTATCTGTTAAAATTTCAATACAGTTTCAGGTATTTTAATTTACGAAAAAGGGACAACTAGATAAGATATCAGATTGCTTTACGACAAACCAGTTTGAGATCAATTTAATTTTAGCATAAAAGTTGAGCTTTTAATATTAAGTAATTAATAAAAAATTTTGTGAAATGGAGATTTATGTAACCACATGTTTAAATTTTTAAAAATTAAAATTTTGGATTTATGATTTAATTTAGAACCCCGCATGATTCATTGCATTGGTGTTAAAAAAAATCTCTAATGTAAAGGATTTTGGAAAATGTGTTACTTTTTATTCTTTTTATCAGAAATTTTTCCACAGTATAAAAAAGTGTATTTATTCATAAAAAGCAAGTTTGGATAAAAAATGCAAGCAAAAACCAAAAAATATTAGGTATTATTTATAAATAATTTTTCAACAATATTTTATGGATATTTTTATGTTTAGTACTTGGCTATTGTTCATAATGCGTCTTTTTTTAAATTAAAAATTATTTTAGAGGTCGCTGCATTAACTTCAGCTATGACTCCACCCCTTTCCTCTTATACTCTGAGTTTTTGTGTCCATTGAAAACCTAACTCCTACTACTACTATCAAGCCTTCTTCTGCGCAAGTCCGCAAGTGCAGTTTAAAAGCCGCGAAACGCGAAACACATAGGGGAGAGTGTTGTACCTCTGGACAAAAATCACGTTTAGATTTTTCTAAGACAGGTAAAATCCCATTTTGACCATTTAAAGTGCCCAACCTATAGTCCTAACCTTTGTGAGTACAGAGATATTTTTGACTAGCCAAAATCATGAAAATTGGATTTTTAATCATTTATAATAACATGGAAAAATTTGTGTCCAAAGGTACAACAACCTGTTGTACCTATGGACAGACCCAGTTGTACCTGTGGACACCCTTAAAAAGGGAAATTTTAGTTGAAAAAAGCTAAGAATTAATATTTCTATTGATGCATTACCTTTTAACCCGGGAGCAGTCGCACCTATGAAACGAACGCGGGAACTCGCGGGTGGGTATGTGATACCCAGGGATGAATTCTCGCGTTTTAGCACTCAACCTGCTTGGTTTTACAAATAATATTACTTTAAATAAGACACAAACAATAAACTATCATTTGTGTATCTTAAATGAATATAATTTTCTCACGTTTATTCGTGCAATCCTTACATAATTGGAGTTCTGTGTTCCACACAAATATATTTCTGTAACCTTTCACATTAGCGTTTTATTTTCAAGTCCCTTTTGCTAAAGTAATCCCTACATCTTTTGTATCCCTTTTTTCTACAATTTGGCATTGTTTCCTTCTTCTGAGGTAGTTTCTGATGATGTATCAAAAGCATTTTTTGATTGCGTCTTAGTAGGCGCTCGATAATCACTTTTATTTTCAATAATTTTATTATAATATTTTTCAACGCCACTCTGACGTTGGTTCTAAACTTTACTTTTATCTATTTTGATCCACTTTTACCGAGGTAATTTTCTCCATTTTCCGGAGAATCGAGGCTTTATGAACTTGCTTCATCAATTTCATCACACATTCTTCAGCCACTTCAATTGTTTATTTATCACAATGGACATCATAAACTCCAATGTCTTCTTAATTTTCACTAAAAAATCAAAATCATCGGTAGAAACTGTCTCAAGCAAAGAACAAAGCTGCTATACCGACCAATCGAACGGAATCCACAGCCAAAACTAACACCTCTACCGGCACGCGCGCGGGTATCTCATACCCAAAAGCCTCGATTCCCGGAAACCGCGTATTCCTGAATTCTTATCTAACCTTGAAACTTCAAGAATGTGACCTTGAACTCAGCTACACGAGACCCCATACATTTTGAAAAAAAGGGGGGAACGCTATGAGACTAAGAATGCGCGCCTGGGTATGACATACCCAGTGCGAGTGCTCCCGGGTTAAGGAACAAATGTTATAACCGGCCCTCCCCTTGTGGCGCCCTCTATACCCTTACTAGTAACATCGACATCCTATGTATATATATCCATTGCGCATGCTCCGGATCTTAGGATCTCGGACACGATTCTAGGTGTCGCTACTGTCTCTATGCAGCACTACTGTGAAGTGTGACCGCAATTGTAAAAACTGCGTTGGAGTGACAATGCCTCGTCGAGATGTATCTAGAATCGCACGTGCAAGACTTTTTTCAGGGTTGCTTTTTAGAGCTGATTTCAGATATTTCATCAAAACTGTGGTTTGAAATTTTTTTAAATTTTAAAATTTTTTAAAATGATTTAAAAAGGGTTTAATACTACACTCATGCCCGTGCAAGACATTTTTCTTGGCTGTTTTTTAGTGCTGATTACAGATATTTCATCAAAACTGTGGTTTGAAATTTTTTTTAATTTTAAATTTTTTTAAAAATGAATTAAAAAGGGTTTAATACTAAACTCATGCACGTGCAAGACATTTTTCTGGGCTATTTTTTAGTGCTGATTACAGATATTTCAACAAAAACGTTGCAACTCTGGTTTGAATTTTTTTTTAATTTTAATTTTTTTTAAATGACTTAAAAAGGGTTTAATAACTACACTCATGCACGTGCAAGACGTTTTGTCTAGGCTATTTTTTAGTGCTGATTACAGATATTCATCAAAACTGTGGTTTGAAAACTTTTGAAATTTGAAATTTTTTTAAAAATGATTTAATACTACACTTCTGCACATGCAATACTTTTTTCTTGTCTATTTTTTTGTGCTGATTACAGTTATTTCAGCAAAAATAGTGTAGTTGTGGTTTGAAAGTTTTTTAAAATTTTGATTTTATATAGTTCACTTTTGGTATACGAAACTTTAAAAAATTTGGTGCAAATTTTTTGTTACTTATAAAATTAATTGCGTTGATTGCAAAGTCTCTTTAAATGATAAGAATACCCATAGATCATTCAACACAATGAGCCTTTTTATGGTGACCTTAGAAATATAAAGCATGCAATTTAAAAATAAGACTGTGTAAATACTCTGAATTTATTTTGAATTTTAAAAATTAAAACTTACTAAAAATTTTCCAAATTTTTATATTCATAATAATATTATATTTTTTTATAACCCCTCTCCTTAACAATCATTCAACTAACATTTTGGTAGTTTAAATTATTTTATTAAACATGAGATTTTTAAATCTTTTACCTCAAAAATCGAATTGGTGGCTAGAAAGTTAGAACAGAACCATATTCCAATGATATTTTTCCATGGAGATTTTTCTTACGTGTTAAGTTAAGTATTTTATAAAAAAGAACATTGAAAATACATGCAAAAAAAATCTTACAATCACAGGTAAAAGTTCAATATTTTTTTATTTTTTAATTAATTATCTAAAAAATTATTATTTCAAAAAACAGACATTTTCTAAAAATTTATTTTTAGTTTAAATTTTTTATATTAAAACTTAAGAAGATAATTAAATCATAAATTATAAATAATTAAAATTTCATAATAAATTAAATTTTTAAATTACATGTATATTGCCTTAAACATTTTTCTTTTCACATGATGTCGAGTTTTGAGTGCAAAAACTGAAAATTCAAATGAAATTAAACTTTTGCTAGTATTTTTGAATTTCAAATATATAATTACAGTAAAGCACCGTTTATACGTTTTTCAAGGGACCTACGTAAAACGACGTATAAATGAAAAAACTTATAGATGAAATATCTTTAATTAATAGGTTTTTAACGCATATTTACGTACGTACATTGAATTTTAGGTTTTTCTAAAGAAAAAATTACTTCAAAACAGTTTTTAAATTGAAAATAATAAGTAAGTTTTAAAATATTTGATCATCGAACATAAAAATGAAAGAAACCCTACCTTTATAGCGGTAGGGTTTTAGCAACGGCTAGGGTTTTTAGAATGGCAGTTTCATGGTCCCCCTTTCTTTGTGGGGTCATTTATCGATCAAAAGAATTCTCCTCTGCAGGGGATGCTGGCGACCCCCCTAACCAGAGATAAGGGCCATAAAACTGGTGTAGCACATCCCGTTATCAGTTCAACGAACTGCCCTTTTACTCACCCCCACACCACTGGTCATACAACAGCCAAAGGAATGAAAGGAATGCAGTGTCCTTCAACCTTCCCTGTCCCTGGGGAAATTTTCGAATTTTAAGAAGCCGAAAACGACGTATAACCGATATTGCGCGTCGTATAAACAAAAAATGTTTGCATTAAAATGAATAGGAATTAATTGGGACTTAACAAAAACGACGTATAAATGATAAAGTCGTATCTCGTATAAATGAGAAACGTATAAACGGTGCTTTACTGTATTTTGGATAATTTTTTTATGAAAATAGTTTAACTATTTAAAATATGTCTTTTGCAGTTTGTTTTGCATAGCGGCCCACATTTGAAAACATAAATTAGGGAGATTGTGAGAAAATCTCCCTAATTTTTGTAAACAAATTAGGGAGATTTTTACGACTTCTAACCTTGTTAGAAATACAGTACTACTCTAAGACTTAAAAGTAAAAAAAAATTTTTTTAAATAATACTATGTAAGGATTCTTACAACAGAAATACTACTTAAACGTTTTTATTACCTTTTACTACTAATTATAGGCTATTATCGATCGGTTTCTTAGACACTCGCAATCGGAAAAACGAAAATTTCCGAGAAAATCCTCAAACTTGATTTATAAAGAAATTCGGGAGATTTGATACTTTTTCGGGATATCGGGTGATAACAGTGAAAAATGCGGGAGTCTCCCGAAAAAATCGGGAGAGTTGGCCGCTATGTTTTGTATTCTGTGATGTGAGGAACATATTACTTAAAAAAACAGCATTAATAGCATTTAAATTAACAAATATAGTTAATTTATTTTAGTTTGCTACTTTTGTGCTTAGAGAAGTCTCTTTATTTCAATCAATTTGCAATAATTATTAACTAATTTACACCTGCCTGACTGTCATAATGCTAAATTTAACATATACATGTATATGGTTAGATATTTAGCCCTTTTTTGCCCTAGTAACCCAAAATTTTAAAACTGGAAATTCTAAATTTAATGCACTCTGGGTAGATCATCGTTTTCATCATAAATAGAGAGTTTTTCTTTTCATTAAGTTCTTCAACTGAGAGGGCAAACATAAAGTTATTTTCTTCACCTGGAGCGTTCTTGACTACACTACAAGTTCCTTTTGGTTCATCAAAGTCAAAGTTAGTGTCAAGAGTTCGGACTTGTAAAATTTCATCACTTGAGAGCGAGCGCGCTTCACTGGGGATTCGTTCTACTCCCCATGCCGCGCAAACGGACGACGATGCGGCATAGTGAAGAGCGATACGACCGGACTCGGTTCGTCGTACTTTTAAGGCTCTTAATTAGTATCTAATAAGTATTGAATATATATGTGTTTTACATCTTTGGATAGGTAATCGAAAAGGCTTTATGAAAGAGTTTATTACTAAGTTGTGTCATTGGTTTTTGATTTATTCGAGGAAAACTGTAAAATATCCGTTATCGAATAAATTTCTTTGTACTTGTTGTACATCTTTGAAATTTTAATATGTTATGCGCCTTTGATAGACAATTAAAACGGCGTATTACATTAAGGTTTCACTTTATAAGAAAGACCTCAAATTGCGTCCGAAGGTTGTCCGTAATATCCTTAAAAAACCTTATAATATAAAATAAATCAATCAATAGTCAAGGATACATTGTAGTATATTACTAGAAATAAAACATATTAAAATTTCGTTAAAATCGCGCAGTAATTTATATGCTTTTTAAGAGTTTGAAAAAAAAGTACTGCTTACTCGAAAAAAACACAAGTCCACAAATCGCTAATAAATCGATAATTATTATTTTTAAAAAAATTTGAATTTTTTTATGAGTAAAGGACACTTGTGGCAAGGTTTTTCCAGAATTACGGGCTTCGATGTTGATTCTGATATCATCCAGGATTTTTTGAAGTAGAATGGAGTTTACTGGTTCTTAACGGGAGCGAACCGATAAAATTTCCCAGATTTGAATTCTCGATTTGTTTACTATTTAACTTAGACTCAAGTGCCTTATATCGTTGGAAAGCTTATCTAAAGCAGTTTCAGGATTTGGAAATTTTTAAGGGACCGTCTCCATATTGCGTTCATAATTTGGGGTCAAAGAATTTTTGTTTTACTTCACATTTTTCCCAAAAATGATGCCAGTCATTTAAGATTTTAATATGTTTTAGAATACGTTCAGCCAAAGAATTTTATGCATCACATTAAGGATTCGGATAATTAGTTCTCGATTTATAAATCATTCGTTTATTACAGGTTTCGATATTATACGGCCCCCTAATTGTCCCAAATTTCAAATCGATAGGTCTACAGGAAGTCCTCATTTAAGTCCACATCCGGTGTTTTTAAAATTTAAAAAAATTCCAGTTAAAAAACGTGCTTACCGATTTCGATAAAATTTTAGTATGTTGTAGCATTCAATGAGATGCTTCGAACGCTGTATCGCACTAATCCGTGCATCGAAATTTTCCCGCCACTTTTACACTTTGAACGGTTGTTATTTGTATACGACCCCCCTAAATCCACAACTACACCATTTTTGATGAAACATGTAATTGATGGAAGGATTCATTTATGGAAGGGTACCAGTTAACCAACTCGCAGCTTCCTCCCTCCAACAGGAAAAACAGTGTGAGATAAAGTGGAGAAATCTATTTTAATTATTATTATTCCCAAGATAGTAGATTCCAAGATTGAAAGTTAGTAGCAGGATTTGAAATAGTAGTATTACTCGTAAAAGTAACAGAACCTGTAGCAGCATTCTTAAAAGTTACAGGATTTGAAAATGTAGCAGTAATAGTTGAAAAAAATCAGTTTTCATAAAAGTAGCAGAATTCTTAACAGTAGGAAGTTTTGTAAAAGTAGCAGGATTCCTTGAAGTGGAAAGATTTCTAAAAGTAATAAGACTAGTATAAGTAGCAGGGATTGATAAAAGTATAAGTAGCAGAGCAGGGTTCAAAAATATAGACATTTGTAAAAGTTGCCGGATTTGGGAAAGTAGCAACATTTAAAAAAGTAGCTGCTAACATTTGGTTCTTTTCCCATCATGGCCTCTTAATGTTAATAACTGAATTGCGCATTAAGTTCGAGTCGAGTATAAGTATTCGTATCGAGTCACGTGATCAAAAACGACAAGGCGCGGCTCGATACCTCCGGAGGGTCTCGAAAAAACAAAAGAAAACCGTTTAGAGAACCTAAAAGTAGTTGCTATTTTAAGAAATAACATTATACAAGTTACCACTCAATTTAAATGGCCAGATTCGAATTGGGAGTAGAGCAGTTAAAACATTCTGTTTCAAATTAAGAACCAAAGATGTGCTCATAAAATGGCCCAGGCGCGGTGCGATCAAGTACTACTTTATTCTGTTATTTGTAACTGAAAATTTGTAACTTTTCCCAAAGAACGTTAGAGAAATAAAGGGTTTCACGAAACTCTTTATATTTAAGGGGGAAAAGCTTCTTTTACAGCAAAAACAAATTAAAATGATGATATAAGAAGTGAAAGAGGATGATTTCCTACCGGGATAAAAAGTAGCTGCTATTTATAAAATAACGATAGTACTATTGCCGCCCAAATTTATAAATAGAATCGTATTATGATTGTCAGTTGAAATTTTATCAGCTTCCGAATAATAATCAAAGATTGCGATCTGATTGAGCTATGTTGATTGTGATAGGCACAAAATGCTACTATGCTACTTGAATCCTGTTATTAGCTACTGTGAAATTTAAAAAATTAAAAAAACCAGAGTCACACTAATTTCAATGAAAGAGCTGTAATCAGCATTAAAAAGTAGGCCAGATAAAAGTATTGCATGAATATTAAACCGTTTTTTAAATTATTTTTAAAAATTTTAAAAATTAAAAATTTAAAAAACCAGAGTCACATTATTTTTAATGAAAGAACTGTAATCAGCACTAAAAAATAGCCCAGAAAAAAGTATTGCATGAATATTAAACCATTTTTTAAATTATTTTTAAAAAATTTAAAATTTAAAAATTTAAAAAACCAGAGTCACATTATTTTTAATGAAAGAACTGTAATCAGCACTAAAAAATAGCCCAGAAAAAAGTATTGCATGAATATTAAACCGTTTTTTAAATTATTTTTTAAAAATTTAAAATTTAAAAAATTAAAAAAACCAGAGTCACACTAATTTCAATGAAAGAGCTGTAATCAGCATTAAAAAGTAGGCCAGATAAAAGTATTGCATAAGTATTAAACCTTTTAAAATCATTTTTAAAAAATTTAAAATTTAAAAATTTAAAAAACCAGAGTCACATTGTTTTTAATGAAAGAACTGTAATCAGCACTAAAAAATAGCCCAGAAAAAAGTATTGCATGAATATTAAACCATTTTTTAAATTATTTTTAAAAAATTTAAAATTTAAAAAACCAGAGTCACATTATTTTTAATGAAAGAACTGTAATCAGCACTAAAAAATAGCCCAGAAAAAAGTATTGCATGAATATTAAACCGTTTTTTAAATTATTTTTAAAAATTTTAAAAATTAAAAATTTAAAAAACCAGAGTCACATTATTTTTAATGAAAGAACTGTAATCAGCACTAAAAAATAGCCCAGAAAAAAGTATTGCATGAATATTAAACCATTTTTTAAATTATTTTTAAAAAATTTAAAATTTAAAAATTTAAAAAACCAGAGTCACATTATTTTTAATGAAAGAACTGTAATCAGCACTAAAAAATAGCCCAGAAAAAAGTATTGCATGAATATTAAACCATTTTTAAAAAATTTATATTAAACCCTTTATAAATCATTTTTAAAAATTTAAAATTAAATTTTAAATTACGATTCTAGATTCATCTCGACGAGGCATTGTCACTCCAACGCAGTTTTTACAATTGCGGTCACACTTCACAGTAGTGCTGGTTAGAGACAGTAGCGACACCTAGAATCGTGTCCGAGATCCTAAGATCCGGAGCATGCGCAATGGATAGATATACATAGGATGTCGATGTTACTGGTAAGGGTATAGAGGGCGCCACAAGGGGAGGGCCGGTTATAACATTTGTTCCCCTTTTAATAACCTATTTCAAGCCTTTTTAAAATTGAAAATAGATTTTTTAAAGTAATGTAGTTTTAGATCGTAAATGATCATTAAAACGAAATTGAATGATAAAAGTCTTGATTTTTTACCAAAAACACAAAAATCACATGGTATTTTCAGATCAGAATTTAAGATAATAGTTTCATCAATCATGCTGATTGATCTGACAACTTCACTGATCCCCCCCCAAAAAAAACAATTCGATCAACACTTAGTTTTGCAAGCATTTGGTGGTAATAACAATAATAATTTGGTGGTAAATCTTCTTCAGTGGAAATTTCAAGTTTTTTTAATCATCATACTTAAATGCGATAGGGTTCCTAGGATTTTACACCATATTTTACATTAAATTCCAAGTAGAATCATAAATTTAAAAAAGTAGTTAAGATCACAAAATATTTGATTTTTCATCTAAAATACACTTGAAAATAATCGCTGACAAATAGATTACCATTTAGAATTAATTGAACATTTATTAAAATGTATTCAGTTAAATGAAACCTGATTCTAAAACGCCGATTAGCTACAGACACCCACAAGAACGTGTCCGTAGGTACAACACTTATGGTGTCCGAAGGTACAACATGAGGTGTTTTTGCATTCAAAGTTCTATAAAAGAATTGAGATCTGACTATTTCTAATATCAAAAATAAAAGTTACAATCTCGGGGATTCCCCCCATGTATCCCATTTTATCATGTCATAATTAAAGGGGAAGAAAAGAGTTAATGTAGTGATGCACTAAAAAAAACTTTGAGCACCTAAAAACAGTAAATTTATTATATAAAATTTAAATAATATTTTAAAGAGCTGATTTCACGTTAGCAACTAGATAGCATCTGTTTACATTCAAAATCAACCACAAATTCAAATTTACATTTTTTCCCGAATTTTAAAATGAGGTGGCTGAAGGTACAACCGTCCGTAGGTACAACACTCTCCCCTATTCATTATTTTTATATTAATACTTACAGTTTGTTTTCGAGAGTTTGTATTTTCGCTCTTTTGAATACGATTATGGTAAGTGATATTAAAAAGAATTCAATTGATTGTTAACTTTTTATTTAATTTTAATTCCCTGCGATTATGTCCTTTTTTTAAGGAGGGAGATCCAAAAGCTGAAAATTCTGAATGGCTGAGAATTTATTCTGAAAATGAGGCAAGTTTTCACTTTAGTTTTTAATTGCATTTTTTACGTTGCATGACCACCATGACACTATAAAAGTGAAATTCTCCAAGTTTTGGAGTTTATAGATTTAATTAAAAGAAACGAAAATGTTTCGTCTTATAGTACGGCTATTTTTGTTAGCCCTCAAATACACTTGGCAACTGTTTCAAGTCCATAAATGAAGATGGAATAACTTAAGGGTTGTTAAAACATAGAAACCACAGAACCATACTCTGCAAGTTATCACCCATCAGGTGTAAAAAGTATTCCAAAGTTCACCTTATTCGCAGAAGATTGACCGAAGAAAGTAGTCCTTTTCCTCCCTCATCTTTAAAAATTAAAAGAAAAATTAACCCTCTCAGATTACCCTCTCTACCAAAGATTTCTAATGAATATTGTGGAGTATTTGGAGCTGTCAGAACCGATAGGGTTAAGGGAACTAGGGTAAAATAAGGGCCATGGAAAGCTCAACAAGGTATAATTATTACTTTCTTATTGAAGTCTTTTTATGCTCATAACTTAGGCAATGGGCACATCTCTCCATCCTCTGATCTAGCATAGCTTGGCCACTCAGATAATTCCTTTTTTAACTATCATTTGCTGCTAATTGCATTTTGCCCATTTTTTCTTTCATCTTTCAATCAGGGATCCAAGTAAAAGCTATGCATTTTGGATCTGATTATTAAGGGATCTGTGAAACATGTCCTTCCCATTGCCTTCTTTTAAATTAAATCAAAGGCGATAATAATTTAATTAATACAAGCAACATTTACTCATCAAAGTAGAAGAGGTAATTGGCAAATGTTCCCCCATTGTCCATCATTACCTTGCTTGAGTTAATTTCACCAGTTTAATTCAATACCTTGAATTTTTATTACAGCATATAAAATAGAAATACTCTTTTCTTAGTCATTAACTTATCCAATTACTCCTCAGGTGTTGAAACAGAAAAAGTACTCTCTTCAGCTGGACCTGGATACTCAACACCAGACTGTTTCAACTCAGGCTGCAGAAATCGAATCGCAGAGGGATCAGTGCGATAGACTAACTAGAAAAGTCTATCTGTTGAAAAAAGAACTCTTAGCTCATAAAGAACAAATAACTAGTTTTGAAAGAGAGGTAAAGGTTTCTCAGCCTATTTGAGTTGAATGTTCTTGATTTTATAGCCAGGGTACATTACTCAGGGAATTCGAAAATGCCCTGGAAAACCTGGAATACTCAGGGAATTCCAAAAATATTCTGGAAAAATGCGATTTTGTACGATGCGTTGCTTTTTACAGCGTTTTTTACATTGTGGAGTTACCATCTCCGGAATTTAGTCAAATCATCGGCATCCTAGCTCGCACGCGCATCGGCGCGGCACGGCGATACGTTCACGCGACTCGGCCTGTAAAGGCGCCTTCTCCTCGTTCGTTTACTGTATTACGGAAAAACGACTTATTGGAAGAAAGCCGTGTTCATGCTGTTCTTACCATGCAGCCTAAAGATGAGGAGAAGCCTATTTTACGGGGCGTAATCGTTGGTAAAGTCGGCTTCTCGCATTTGGTGTATTGTGGAAAACGGACTTGAGCTTTTTCATGGAGAGATATTCTTAAGTCAAAGATTTGCTTATGAAGTCTTATTTTATTGGTGCTCAAATTAAAATTATTTTAAGTAGAAAAATTGAAAGAAACTTTATTGGAAAACTTGAATTAGCTTAAGTCTTAATTTAAATTTAATGATTTTATAGTTATAGTATGGTTGTGAGTGATAGATATTTTTTTCCTCCAAAAAATATAACCTGATAAGATTTTCAGCATATTTATGAAAATAAATAATGAAATTTCTTTACAAGGTATCTTTATACACAAATAGGATCTTTTACTTGAAATTGAAGCTTTAATTTTTCTCAGTTAAATTTCTGAATAACTTGATACTTTTTGAGCATTAGCCTTTTAAAGTTAATTTTTACTGAAGGCTCCTGATTATCAATTAAACATTTCTCAATTTTGGTTTTTCAGAATAATTTGAAGATAAAATATAATATGTCTTCAGTTTTCATTAAAATAATTTCATTTCGCAAAAATGCACCCCCAAAAATTAAACCTAAATCAACACCCATTCTAGTCAGTGTATTGTATAGTCATTTCTCAAATCTTGCATTCCTTTTACCTTTTGAGCTCTTGCTCAGTCTCAGAATTGGTCGAAGCTTTTCTAGAGAAAAAGAAAACGTTTTAGTTTTCCCAATGAGTAAAACATCTGTAAATTAAATGTATAATTTTAAAATTAATGTATTATTCAACCAATTAATACTAATCTATAGAAGATATTTTTTCAGTTATTTTCTATCAAGTTTATTTAATATGGTATGAATAAAAGGAAAATAAAAGTTCCATCTTATCACCAAAAATTAAAAAAAAAAGAAACGCCTTAAAGCTTTAGTTTGACCGAACCTGGAAAATTAAAAAAATTGTCCTGGAAAACTCAGGGAATTCTTTGCTTAGAATTAAGTGGACACCCTGTTAATCAACCTTGCCCTACCCAGGAATCACCCCGAACCTGAAGCACAAAGTGCTACCACTACACAACAGGGTATAATAAGGTTTATACCCGTTTTAAAAACAATTTTATAGAAAAAATATTTTTTTGTTGATTTCCAATATGTGATGACAAAATTCTTGTGCTCTTCCTCATGTCACAAAGTGACACAGATTGATTGAAAGGTGCCCCTCCCTACCCTCTAAGTGGAACATTTATGAACAACCCCTTATATTTGTTCAAGCTTATAAAAAGCTTAACTATCAGTAACTGTTTGATCCAAATTGAACTTTATGATCCTTTCTTTAAAGAATTTTTTTTTCATTCTGGCTGAAACTCTTAAATATTACCCCTTTATCTACTGCATTATGATTTTCTGCAATTTTTTTCATGCAAATTTTTTTTTGAGTCACTAAATTGAAAATTAAGGGATAAATATCAATAAAATAATCATCTTTGGGAAATTTAATCCGCTAGAACTATTTAATTTAATTGGTACTTTTTTTCTAAATCCAGGTTTTCTAATCCAGGCGATTCTCTACTACATTTGAGCTTTTTTTTTAGAAATGTGACATGGAAAAAAATAAAGAAGAGCTTCAGCATGAGAACCAAGTCCTGAAAACAAAATTAGACTCCTTGAAGAATCAGGTGCAAGAGTTAGAGTTGAAAGCCTCTGAATATTTGGATGTAGACGATAGAGCATCTCATGCTGAAAGTAATGTAGAATACTTCAAGTGCATAAATGTAAGATATTCTGCTATTACACCAGTGATTCCCGAAGTGGGTGATACCGCCCCTTGGGTAGGCTTACCATACGTCCGGGGTTTTTAGAGCTGTCCGGGGAAATGTCTGAGGTTACATACATTTAAGATTTACCAGAAATTTTTATGAAAAAATCCTGACCTTTAAAATTGTTTTGTTTTTTACATTTTCTTAAGTCGGTACTACTTCAAAAAACTTACTTTCAGTGAATTTTGTGATAAAAATGAAGTCAATCAAACAATTTTTGAAAAAGTAATGTTAAATGAAAATATAAAATGTGATATTAACGTTCATTAGTTTGAATAGTGTTTTCTTAGTTTGGTAGTTTTATATAGAGGACTTATTAAGAAATTTCATGTCCTGGGTTGGACCTGAGAAAATATGGTAAGCCTACCCTTGGGGGGCATTGAAGAATTCAAAGTGGGGTGGTGATGAGTTGAAAGGAAGTTGAGGGGGGCGTTTATTACTCTTAGTTGATTGACTCTTAAACTATTGCTTAATGTCATTTTTATGGGTAAAAAGCACTATAAAAACCCAGGTAAAAGTAGCTTAATATCCGCTTTTAACATGTTAAAATTTCCAGGGGAGCTTTTATCTATGGATTGATCAACATTTTGATAACTTTTAAAATGAATACACAGGAAATTTTCAGTAGGATATACTAAATTTTCCTTTGAAAAAAAAGGGACATCTGGTCACTTAATTTACACTAAAAAAACATGTCACTTACCTATTATATAACACATTAATGATTAATCCCATCTTACAAATCGTCACTCAGTATCAAAAACTACTATCTCCATTCGGCAAACTTCCCGATCCTTGGCGATCAGATCGTTGGAGAAGCTGGTTTTATTGGTTTGTAAGAGCTGATTAGATCCAGCAGAAGAGATCAAAACCAATCAAATTATCTTCTCCAACGATCTAAAGGCCAAGGATCGGGATTCCCGAAGTTTGCCAAATGGAGAAAGTAGTTTTTGATACTAAGGTGACGAAATATGAAGTTGGTCCTAGCACGCTGAGAATGAAATCAAAAACTGCAGAGAGCTAATTCAATTTTTTATGTATAAAAAAACCCGGACTACTAAAAAGTAAAAAAAAATCCTTATTGAACAGGCGAATCTGCTGAACAAAATTGTTCCAGTTAGTAATAATGAGGCTTTTTCTTGTGTTTCATTGAATTGCCAACCTGTATATTCAATCCTTGTTTATTTTATTTTCTAATTTTTTATAAAGAAGCAGCTAAATGAAGCCATATCTGATCTAAAGCAAGAATTGGAATCTGTCAAATCTTCTGAGCAAGTAGAAAAGAAAAAAGTCGAAGAGCTACAAGAAGTTCTCAGGGAGAAAAGTAAAGACCTGGCAGCCTACTCTGTTGAAATTCAGGTACCATGATCTTTTTCTCATTATAAAAACACAGTATGATAGGAATGTTATAACATAACTAGATTTTAATTAATTTGTATTAGATATGATTTGATAGAATTTATCTTTACCTCATATCTGAGCTCTTTTTATTAGCATGGTATATAGAGTTAAGTTTTATATTAACCTTCTCTATAGATAGAAAATCTTAAAAAGCAACTGACAAATTATGTTTTTGAATACATTTAAATCAATGGATTTAAATTCACTATATAAACACATTAAAAGTAACAATTTTGGCTAAAGTTTGATTTTGTCCTTTATTATGAACTTGTTACTTTTTGCACAATGTTAAACAAAACCTTCCTCCCAGGAAGCAAAAGAACTATTTGCCGAAATGCAAGTTGAAGCCGAAAAGTTAAAATTGGAGCAGACGGACCAGAACCGCAGAGGCAATTCGGTGTTTGGTGAGATAGATGACAGGAGAAAAATCATAGAAAGAGAATACAAGGTTCTTGCAAAAAGGTATGAGGACCTTGGCCACAGGTATCGCGCTATTAAAAAGGAGCTCGTCCTTTGCAAGGTAAGTCACGTGCCATTCTGTGATTTAACCCTTTATCTTCTGACGGTACTTACAACTCCCACCCACTTTAAAATTACATAGAATAACCATCCTTACGAATATACCTTGACGATACTTTCCAGGAACACTCTTTCACGGATGCAGAATATGTCCGATCCAGCTATCTAGGATCAGGGGAAATTTTGTGTGAAAGTATATTGATTCCAATATAGTACAGTGTAATCAAAATTTACGTAGTGATATTCACCTGCACTTTAGATCTAGTTCTCTTTTGTTTTACGTTTCCAATCATTAGGGGACATCCATAAATTACGTGGGGCGTTTTTTCCAAAATCTGGACCCCCCCCATGGTGAGATTTTGCTGGACTCCCCCTCTCCCCCAAGTGAGATTTACCTACAACTTTTTAAAAATAATTTGCAGTATCTTATCTGTGTGCATTCCTTTCTCATACTTAAAAAAAAGAAAATCGTATAATTTCTAACTTAAAAAGTTGACGTGAGAATTTAATTGACCCCCCTCCCACCTTGGTGAGATTTTTCCAAACCCCTCTCCCCCTTTTTGAGCTCACGTAATTTATGGATGTCCCCTTACTATTGTCAACATGAATCAGATTTTTTTAGATTGCTTTTTAAAATTTTGGGGAAATTTCCGTATAGATTGGGGGAAATCTTGAAAGCAAAAGCATTTTCTGCATCCCTGCACTCTTATAGGTTTACTCTTCCAGGATAAAATATGGCACGGGTTCTGTGATGAGTAGTTTAGTGGAAAATGCAAATAGAATTAAAATTATAGTTGTGCTTCATTGGAGTTGTCATTTTAATTCCCTCAAAAGCAGTTAAGTCCAAAGGAAAGTGTATTATTTTTTAAAGACTGATAAAAAGCCACAGGGTTTTTTTTTTGTAATGTGAGAATATTTTAGCCCTCAGTGTACTGACGGGACTCAAAAGTTTCAATAATAGCCATAAGGTAGGGATGCACAACCTTTTTGGGCGGGAGGCCACTCACATAGTTGATTGAGACACGGAGGGCCGCAAACAGTAAAAATAAGGTAGAATTTGCATCTCAAGGAACTTAATATAAGATGTGAATAATTGAGTTTGTACCATTAAAGGGTTCTAGGGGTCCTCCCCAGAAAATTTTTGAAATTTAACCCCAAAAAAACAAAGCATTGACTAGTTTTTGCACATTTAGCCCAAATATTGCACATATATTTTAAGATGGGATTTGCATTTTGATTAACTTAATATTTATTTAAAAAATGATAATTATAGAATTCCAAATGTAAAGGGGGGTCTGGGGGTCCTCCCCCAGAAAAATTTTGGAAATTTGACCCTAAAAAACAGGGTTTTAACTTATTTTAGAAATCAAGTTAGATTTTTTTGGGGGGACAGGCCCTTAGCCTTCTGCTATCCCCCTTGATAGCATATCTGAAACAGGTTATGATCTAATAAGAATTAAAAAAATACACTGCATTATTATCTAATCTTGTTTCAAAGTGATCTTTTTGCAAAAATTTAAACCTTGGGAAATCCTTAAGAAGAATTTGTTGAAAATACTAAAATTGATAATAAAAAAAAAGCTATGTCAGAGGTATCACTAGACTTATTAGACTCCTCTGACCACGCTTAAATTTTTCTGCATTGCAATTACAATGTGAAAAGAAGCCAGCTTCAACTAGGCGCCATAAAAACGGCACTTTCGCGAAAAATCGCTATTTTTCGACTTTTCCGCGGCGCGTGATCCTAAACACTGGACTTCTGGCTTCAAAACTTCAAACCATTGTTAAGTTGTTTTTTCCACATTGCACCGTCGCACAAACAATACAAGAAGAAGCAAACTTCAATTTGGCGCCCGCCCAAAAATCGCGGCCGGAACACTTCGCGAGCAAAACGAAACTCGAAAAATCGCGATTTTCCCGACTTTTTTCCGCTATAAATCGTCACTTTTTCTCGAGGAATTATCTGAAATATCCAAATTCGTTCGCGGGCCGCATGTTGATGGTTCGCGGGCCGCAGGTTGTGCATCACTACCATAAGGGGAAATTTTGTGGAAAAGTATTAATAATATTGAATTCAATTTCAGTTCAGTAATCAAAATTTACGTGGGATTTTCACCTCTATCTCAGATCTAAGGTTCCCTTTCGTTTTCAGTTTCCAATCATTAATTGAAAACATGGATCAGTTTTTTTTTAGATATTCAGGGACCGCAGCGCTCCTGTTTTTCCTATTTTTCCTGTTTTTTTCACATTAGCTCCTTTTTTCCTATTTTTACGGTCCATTTTATTTTTCCTCCTTTTTTCAGCTTTTTTCTCCTTTTTTTCCTATTTTTTTAACCCTTGGGATCGACTTTCTTCGTTTATGTTTTGTTGTGGGTATGGATTGATGTCAATACTATCGGTCCGTTGTCAACGCTTTGGCATACGAAATGGAGTGATTCGTTACCTTCCAGCGGGACGCGGCGTGGCCGCCGCGGAGCTTCCTCTCCCGTTGAGGCAAAGCTGTCCTCCGTTGTATTTAGCCCAGGAAAACGGTAGTTTTTTCAAAAAATTTCTTTGTTTTTTTTTCGACTGTTTTATGTTTTTGAAAACGCTGATTACGAATCTGAAGTTTGCTCCCAAGTGGGGGGCGGCTTCGAAAATCCCAAAAAATTGATAATTTTTTGCTCTTTTTTCGATTTTTCGCCAATATTTAAAAAACTATAAACTTCTCGCAGAGAATTTCAATTACAAAGTTAAAGTAAACGAAATTTCCTACAAAATGTGCTCATCAACTTTGATTTTCTGAAGAGTGGTTTGGCCGCTAAGAGCGCTGACAAACATCGATTTTTCGGCCTTTCCGCAAAAAAAAGGAACACGCGTGCTTCTACCCTCTAAAAAATGAAAATTATTCAAGTTATCAACAAAAATTTTATACCACGTGAAAGAGCATTTAATTTTCTATAAAAAACGTGCTTTACATGATCATTGTTTGAGAAGGGGAGAGGGAGTGAAGCAAAGATCGATAGTAAAACTGTTGCGGCTCTCAGACCAGACGGACTTTTGCGGTTGTTAATCTGCAATCTGCGCTTTATTTCCGGTATATTACCTTACCAATAAAATGGGTTGTTTTTTATGAATTGATGACTACGCATGCTTAAAAAAATAAATTTTTAAATTTTTTTTATGAAATATTAGGGTGTTTTAGGCGGAATTTAAATAATTTTTTAAAAATTATTATATTAAATTATGGGAGTGTTTAATAAACGAATTTATATGTTTTTTTGCATCGCTAAATACGAATTTCAAGTTTATTATAAGTTTGAAAGTCATCTTCACATCAAAAAATCTCAAATTTTTGCTCTTTTTTTCGATTTTTCGTCAAATTTCTAAGAAAATATTCATTTTACGAAAAATAGCATGCAACCAAATTAAATAAAGTAAAATTTCTTATAAGATGCACTTGTTCATTTTTATTTTGCGAGGAGCGTTGTACATTTTATAGCATTTTGAAGAACAGCAATTTTCATGTTTTTGTGTTAAGTCAGGAAACAGCTCTAATTCAGCGCGCTCTTGCGTGAATACCTCTCATTATAAAATTAAAATTAAGCAGTGCATTTTGTAGGAAATTAAATCTTCTTTCATTTAGTATAAGCTATTTGTCGGTAACTAGAATTTATTTAGAGCTGTAGTGGGCAAAATCGTTCTTTATTTTTTTGTAGAAAAGCAAAAAATATCTTAATTTCAAAACGCTATAAAACGTACACCGCTCCTAGCAAAATAAAAATGAACCAGTGCATCTAATAGGAAATTTTTCGTACTTTAATTTGGTTTTATGCTATTTTTTATAAAATAATTAATGTTTTAGAAAATCGATGAAAAACCGAAAAAAAATTGAGATTTTTTGCAATTTTTGATGTGAAGATTACTTTTAAATTAAAATAAACTTCAAATTCGGATTTAGCGATGCAAAAAATATAAAAATTCGTTCATTAAAACACTTACATAATTTTACATAGGAATTTAAAAATTTATTGAAATTTCGCCTAAAACACCCAATATTTCATAAATTGATTTTAATTAATTTTTTAAGCATGCGTATGCGTAGTCACCAATTCATCCAAAACAATCCATTTTATTAGTAATATACCGGAAATAAAGCTCAGATTGCAGATTAACAACCGCAAAAGTCCGTTTGGTCTGCGAGCCGCAACAGTTTTATTATCGATCTTTGCTTCACTCCCCCCCTTCTCAAAAAAATGGTAATGGAAAGCACGTTATTTATATAAAATTAAATTATCTTTAACGTGGTATAAAATTTTTGGTAATAACTTAAATAGTTTTCATTTTGTAGAGGGTAGAAGCGCGCGTTTTCCTTTTTTTGCGGAAAGGCCAAAAAATCGATGTTTTTCAGCGCGCTCTAGCTTCAAAACCACTCTTCGGAAAATCAAAGTTGAATAGCGAATTTTGTAGGAAATTTGGTTTACTTTAACTTTGTCACTGAAATTATGTTTGAGAAATTTATAGTTTTTGAAATATAAGCGAAGAATCGAAAAAAGAGCAAAAAATTATCGATTTTTTGCGGCATCGCGGGAGCACTCAATACGAAATGGGCGTTGGCATCCTTGTTGTGTTATTTTAACTCAAATTTAAGAAAAATATTCCTTTTTTCTCCTATTTTTTTAAGAAAAATAATCCTTTTTTTCTCCTATTTTTTCTTAAATTCTCCTATTTTTCCTATTTTTTTTACGAAAAATCGGCTGCGGTGCCTGGATATTTATCACTTTTTAAAATTTTGGGGAAATACTGTATTGATTGGGGGAAATCTTGAAAGTAAAAACATTTTCTATATCCCTGGTTAACTCTTCCTTTAACTCTCCCCCATCCTTCAGAAACCTATTTCCAAAGCATGCTATAAGAGGGAAAAATTTTAGGGTCTCTAAGAATACTCCTTTTATAAGCCTTTATTTATAACCGCAAAGTTGAAATCAGAATATTGCTGGCATCATCGGATAACCTTGTATCTTTGATTTGGGGAATATACAGTACAAGACTCAGAAATTGGTTTTCTCGCCAAACAGATTTTGGTGAATGGCCGATAGAATTACACTTTAATAAGCTGTTAGAGAGCACAGCAGGTGTTCTAAAGGATCACAAGAAGACCAGTATGTATTTTACTCTAAAGCGATGGCTGTTTGAGAAATGCTCTGCTCACAGTCTATTCAGCAGGTGGGGTTGCAACGGAATATTCTTACTCTGTAAAAAGAAATTTATTTTGATAAAATATGAAAGTAAAAGGGTTACTCCTTGCAATGTGCCTGATGTTTCCAGGGAAACCACAACAATCCTCTTCTTTGGCAATCGGGTTTTATTACGTTACGGTAATGTTGAGGGTTCCAAAGGGCCTTGAATTTCATTTTTGTTTTTAAGGGCCCTGGAAAGTACTTGAATTTTATTTGTGAAATATATATTTTAATCTTTTCAATTTGAATGTGAAAAAAGTTCATTTTTGATTCAAATAGTTCAATTCCTGTTAGCTTCTTATAAACACAAGTGGGGATTCTTAAAATTGTAAGAACAGAAGTAATCATAATAATGGCTGCTTTAATTTCATATGTCTTTCCCCTAAAACAAGTAAATTGTAGTACTTATAATGTTTGAAATTGTAAAATATATATGAGTGGTAATACAATTTAGTCTTCACTATAAGAAAGGTTTTTGAGAGAGGTTGTCTTATACAGTAGGGGTCTTAAAGAGAGGAGGAGAGCTTATCTTTGGTTCTAAACAGCTTTTCTGTCTTTCTATGGTAGTTCTTGGCACCATTTGTTGGCATGAACTCGCACAAATATTTCACACTGTAGATTCCCCAAATGAAAGATACGAGGTTATCCGATGTCGCCAGCAATATAGAGAATTATTCAGCTTCATTATTCCTGTAACTAATTGAACAGGGGGTGGTTGCTCCCAAGAGTTGTCACTGTATTGAAGATTTCCTAGATCCTTGACTCCTGATAAAATATTTCAGGATCAGATGGCCTCCATGACAAGCCGTAAATATCACGAACGCCACATCCAGATATTGCAGAGCCAGCTGTACAAGGCTAAAGATGACCTGGAACATTTGAACACTAAGGTTTCCACCTTGACCAGGGATAAAGGTACCGATGAAGCAGTTACGTCGAGCAATGAATACGGTTACTTGGTCGCTATGCACAACGAAGACAAGTGAGTTTCCATCCCACCATTTACTAACCTTATTTTTAAAACCCATTTTTAGGTTTTTTCAAGAAAAGTCAAGATTTAGGCAGTTTTAATATTGAATAAAAACATTTAATGAAATAACATACCAAGAACTGCAGCTGAGTTGGTTTTTTCAAAATTTTAACCAGGTTTCAATAAATATCCTCATAGCATTGATAAATGAACACTTTAAAATTAAATAAAAACATTAATTTTTAAGAAAACTGACAAACTTTGAAAACCCCCACTTAACTATGGAAAAACTGACATTATTTTGACAGAACACATTTAGCATAGAAAGAACTAACTAAAATTTGAAAAAAAATCCTCTTAATATTTAGGAAAAACTGCTTAATTTTGAAAGAACCCACACTTTTTCTGGAAAAAAAGTTTTATATGGGATTTTTCAGGGTTTTATTTAAAAAAAACCCAACCCACTTGGGTTTTAAAAAAAAATCTGGGTTTTTGCCAACCCTGGGGTGGAGGGAAATGTTTTCATCTGCCTATTTTAAATGAATCAAGTAGGGGAAACTATTGTACCCCTCCTTAGTCCTACACTGTTTTTAGCTAAGCATTTTTGTAGAAAGTCAATCACATTAGTATCAGATTGAAAAAAAGTATGAGTACAAAAAAGATATAAAAGTTGCTCTTCGTCCATAACTTTAAATTTTAATGCAAAAACTCTGGTTTATTGGGTAAAAAAATAAGAATTTAATAAAAAGATAAGAATACAAAAATGGAATGTGCATTCTTGTTTTGATTCTTTTTACGTAAAATAATAATTTAGAATGATGACCCGGTTCTAGTGATGTTTTTTCCCTTTCCTAGCCTTAAAAGAACTAAATTCTGAATTAAAAAACTGGTCGCTAATTGGGGTGTTTTAACATTAGGAGACTAGGGAAAAAAATCGGTGCCTTCAAAATCTGGTCATTCGAAGGGGTGGTCGCTCAGAGGTTTTACTGTATTTTTAAAATCACTTTATAATTCTGAATGTTCCCAAATTATTTTTAAATTTTCCTCTTTTAAAATCCTAGACAGGCCCCTGCTAAAAATCAGGACATATTTTCACGAATTGCATTGTAGATAAGAGGGTCTACTGTAAAAAAAACTTCTTCTCTTTACTTCTTTATCTTTAATTGTCTACTGCAGTTTTGTTAGGAGTTCCCTGATAACCCTGAGTTTTTTAACAGGAAAGAAATCAAACAGTTGGAGAAGGACTTGTTGAGGCTCGGGCGGCAGAAGGTGGCTGACGACGCCACCATTTCCCAGCTCAGTCAGGAGCTGTATCAAGTTCAGATGGAGCTAGACGATGTAAACCAAAAGAACTTTAAGCTTCAACTGGAGGTGAAGGAGCATTCCTTGTTCAAGGACCCAGAAGGTAACTAGTCTGTGTTTCACCCCAAGTTGGCTCTGGAGGAAAGGCTGCAGTGACCGAATCACGTCCGTCGTCATAGCAACCCGGGTCCAGAAACCTGCTTTGTTACCAGTTCTACCATGACATATCGTATTTATTCGCTTCCCAATTAAAGACTTTTAACATAATATTAAAATAAGTTGTATGGTAAAAATCGCAATAAAATGTAATGCATGTTACATTTTTACAAATGTGTCGGCATATTCTTTGTTTTAAATTGCAATACAAGTTCGTACTATTTTTTTGGGCGGATCGTACATCTCCTGCCTTTTCCAGCACTGCCAACTTAGGGTGGAACGGAGTACAGAGGCATTTGTTGCAAAAATGGCTTAAATATCGGTGATTCAAATAGAGTGGAACCAATAGGCTATTTCCTAAAATATTTCCCCTAGATACGTACTTGCAATTGCCAATTTTCATTAAAAGAGGTGAAAAATTAGAGGAGACTGGTCTCAACTCCATAGGGGGTCTATTTCAGAAGATGCAGAAAACAACTTTTTATACGGCCCCTTTTATTATTTTTCGAATAAGACGCAAACAATTATATCTCAATATCTTTAAAAAAAACTCACTGAAATATGTGTTTAAATTTTTATGGGGCCATCCCAAATCTTTACTGTATAATGGATAATTGCAGTCAACTTTTTTAACCTTAATGTGTTCAGAATGGCCTAAAACCTCCATAAAATGTTTTCATTTGCTTTTCAAAGCCCTAAATTTTAAGTTATTTTCAATTAAAAACAGCCTCTTTTGTGTCAGAGCTGAAACAGCTTGTGACGTAAAATGTGCTTTGTTCCCGCTTGTTGCTATAATCCCGCTTTGAGAAACAATGAACACTATTTTTTTTACAGACTAGTAGTGTATCGATGAAAACGGTGTTTCCCACATTTCCACTGGCACATGTGACGTCACATTGTTAGGAGCTTTCTGTATTAAAATATGTCATAATTACCTTAAAAAAATTTGTGTGGAAAGACAAGCGTATTTTTGGAATCAGGAGAGAATTTTTAATAAATTAAAATTGAATATTTAGAATTTTAAGATTTGCTGCAATTCTCCATTAGTCAAACAAAACAACATCAAACTTAGATAACAAGATTTGTAGTTGGTAAGACCTTAAAATATCTTTTATATCCTCTCCTTTGTTGAAAATGAATTTTAAAAATAAACAGAAATTTTCTACATACATTCTCATAAGTTTTTTTTCCTCAATTTCTATTAAAACTCTTTTCTTCAGAATGCATGAAGGAACACTGAAAAATTTTCTTGTTTTCTTCATGCAAGAAGCAATGAAAATAAACCAAAACCCTGTTTACTATTGGGCACTTTTTTTATATTGTTAGAGTATTTTCTCTTCAGTTTCTTACTTCTTTTCCCACCCCTAATAACAACTTCATTACAGAATCTACCAACCAAGGGGCAGAAGTTTCTGTACGGGAGTTTGATCCCAATGAAATAAACGGCAGTTCCAATCTCAGAAAATCAACCAAGGACGGTTTGAACCCAACTACCAAAGTGGAGGTGATGAAACACGCTGACTGCAACAAATCCCGCGTTGAGGATACATCGAAACCCGCTATGAACAGGGGCCTCGGTAGCCAAGACAAGTTTGACCCAAAACAGTACATACAAAGTGCTGAGTATAAAGCACTCAAAACCAGGTTTGCAAACCAGGATCAACGAAAACAACAAAAAGATGTGCAATGTGCCCAACAATGAAAAATTTATAGTACTACTTTCATATTGTAAGTTTGAGTAAATGTAGATATACCGTTAATTGTAATAAAAGCTTATATCGTTAGGTTCAACTTTCTAAAAAAGTTTATTTCACTAAATTTGTCCTTTTGGCTTCTTAAGACTTCATCAATTCGCCATATTTTTACTTAATACCCTAGACCAGGGGTCAGCAACCTGCGGCTCTTTCAATGTAAAGTTGCGGCTCTCCAGTTCCATACGAAAAAATTAATAATTTACTTATTCTAATCAAAACTTTTAAAAAATCTGAAAATGTTTTTTCAGTTCTCAAGATGAGAGTCAAAACTTAACTTTTAAGGATAAGAATTCCATGTAATTTCTGGGTGAGAACTCCTTAACACTCCTAAAAATTTTGGAATGTGTGCTGATTTTCCTTGAAAATTCTGTGACTTATAAGCTGGATTCCCATGTTTGTAAATTCGCCAGCGAAAACCGTTCGCGGTTTTTCAAGGATTTTTTCCCCTAGCTTTTTTGCCCGATCTGTTTTTTTAAACCGCTCACTAGAGGTCGCTGGCTTTTGCCGACTTTTGTATTGGCGCCAAAATTTACAGCATATAACTTCAAACTTTTAACAACTTTATTAAGTTTTAAAAACCTGCATTTTTCATCAAATTTGTAGCACCCACTAAATTAAATCAATTCTTAAATCATTACTTCTAATATTTTAAAGTTTATTCAAGATAAGACGTCGAGAAGCTCCGAGGTGAAAATGTTTCATATAATACAAAAGCTGTTGTATGAAATGGAAGTTATTTTAATCAAGAACAAAAAATAAAACAAATTATCTCACTGAAAATATATTAAGAACCGTTCTATGAAGAACATCAATAATTTCCGATTTTACACAGCGATATTTTTTTATTCTGTCACATGTTCTGATGAAAATATTAGCTTTGGTATCAATCCAAATCATGGTAAAAATGTATTTACATTCTTTTTTAAATACTACAGTTTACAGTAGATCTCAAAACATTCAAAGTAGTTGGGCCTTTTTCCGTTTTGGATCATAATAAAAAAAATGACCTCTTAATAAAAAGAAAAAGCAAAAAATGCAGAACACAGACGGCATGGGAAGAGGGAAGAATCAGATTGTTGTTCTATCAAATCAAAGGTCTATTTTTTTACATCTGGAGGAGTTTAATAATTCAGAAAATCAAATGAGAAAATCATTTTAATCTACAGTTTTTTTACGAATTTAAATATATCCTTTTAAGACATCAACTCACCGTTTATCTCCAGAATTCTCGTTTCCCATGCCGTTTGCCGTCTGCTTTATTTATTTAATTATTCCTTGTATTCTGGAAGCCGATCATCGTAACAAAGATGATACTTTTGTAATTTTATAAACTTTTCTAGTAGTTATCTCATCTAAATTAGGATGTATCATTTAAATTCTGTAAAATAGCCGATCATGATCTGGTACGAAGCATAAAAATAAAAATAGATGCTGTTATTGCTTGATGGGGATTTCGTATTGGTCGAAGGGAATCACGTGACCAAAAAAAGTAAGCGAATTTGCTTCATTTCTTTAACATGGACGAAGAAAAAAAGCGAGCGAATTTCGGACAAGCGGATTTAGGAGCGGTTTTGTTACTAGGCCTGTGATTGGCCTCTTCTCGTCATGTGCTCCTGTGAATCACTTTGTAAAAGCAGGGGTCGCAGACCTCCTATATTTCCTATAAATCCTATATTTTTGAAAAATTAGTAAAAAACCTCCTATATTCTCCTATATTTTGATAAGCCTCCTATATTTCCTATATTTTTGCTTGGTGTGCTAAAATTCGCACTGAAAACGTTCCATTCCTTAAAGAACGGAGAAGTTTCTCCCATAATCCCTAGATTTTTTCCACAAAATCCCTAGAATTTTTTACTTCGCATATTATTTCCGAGAAAAATGATGATTTAAAGTGGAAAAATCGCGATTTTTACTTAAGTTTCATGTTGCTTGTGGAGTGTTCCGTTCATCCCGCGACTTCTTTCTTGGATGGCCGCGGGTGCCAAGTTGAAGTCGGTTTCTTCTTGTGTTGTGGAAAAAACAACTCAACAGTGGTTAGAAGCCATCAAGTCCATTGTTTAGGATCGCATTCTGCGAAATAATTGAAAAATAATGATTTTTCGCGTATGTTCCGTTTTCCGGCAACTAGTTGAAGCTGGTTTCTTTTTCACATTGTAATTACGATGCAGAAGAAACTTAAGCGTAGTCAGAAGATCCCAATAAAGAGGGATACCTCTCAGATCACGTTTTTACCGGTTTTAGTCAGTGTTTTCAACTAATTTTTCTTAAGGATTTACAAAATTTTAAATTTTTACTAATAGATCACTTATTGTAAATTTATCACGTAGTAAATTTTTACTGATTATAATGTAGTGTTTTTAAAAAATCTTGTTAGATTATAACCTGTTTGAAATATGGTATACAGGGGGATAAAAGGGAACCTCCCCCTAAAAAAATCGGACTGGGTGTCTAAAACGAGTTAAAACCCTGTTTATTAAGGTAAAATTTAATTTTTCTGGGGGAGGGCCCCCAGACCTCCCTTTATTACACTTGGAACTTTATTATTCAGCACTTTTTTAAATATTATGCTAAATCTTAAAATTAAAACAAAAAGTTATCGTTTTTGATTTGTTCTTTTATGCTTTTTGGTCAATCATATTCCTTGGAAACTGATCGCAAACAAGATATTTTGACACTCCTATATTTTATTTTTAAAAATCCTATATTTTTTTGAAATGTCACTGCGACCCCTGTAAAAGGAAAGATCGATCTTCTTCAAAAAAACGTAGGGAAAGTAGGGGAGCGTTTTTTGCTTGCGGATTTAAAACCGCAACTCATGGGAACTGAGCTATAAGGTGTGATCCTTATTTGGTCGTTATAGAAGTTCTAAAAACTAATTAAAACACTATTTTTAGAGGCAAATTTCCAAAACTTGTCTGAAGTGGGATCCACACCCCCTCGTAAGTTTGCTGTTTATTATAACTATGCTATTTTTCCTTGAAAATTCTGCCACTTAAATAATGAGAGGTGCTCGTAGGGTGCAATCGAAAAAGGCAAAAATGAGCTAAAACGCGATTTTGAAGGGGAATTTTCCAAAATTTTCTCTGGGGAAGGACCCCCAGATCCTCTTTTTCCAGGAATTCACATCGTTTGTACAAAATTAGGAAATTAAGTTCACTAAAATTAATTTACAATGTGTACGTAAGTCATCTAAAACTTGATGTAAAAAAGTACCTTACCCGAAAGGAAGAAATAGTGATTGTAGTTCATAAGCATTTTTACCCAACAGAAAAAAATGTTGGTCTAAAATGCTCCCCAACTAAAACCACCCCTCCCTATCCAAAATGAAATTTATACTAAGCATATACTATTACATTGAAGCAAAAAAAATTAGTGGCTCTTTAAAAACTGGGAAATTTCGTAAACTGTTACTTTTAGCTCTTCCCTTTCAAAAGGTTGCCGACCCCTGCCCTAGACTAGAGCTTTCCATATACATCCTAGGGGGGTGATATTAACCTCTTTGGGAACCCTTGATTTATTACTTTTTGAATAGACTTAAAACTCTTGTAGGCTGAATAATGGGAAATACTACATCTTTATTCAAAACACATTTTATTTGGTCAAGAAAAGGTACTGTTTTTAATATTGGTCGAGGTGAAATAGACAAATAAATTTGGAAGTGTGGAATAATTGGGGGGGAAAGCTGAAAATTGGACCCCATCAAGTGACAAGACCACTGGATCCTCTACCAAAGAATTTTGTCATGCTGGATATAGTAAAAACTGTCTTTTAATGATATTCATATAGGTATTTGATTTGTAGCCTCTAGCTTTCTATTTTAGTCTTCTTCATTTGTAAAAATTTCTGAAGAGAAAGAAGAAAATCTTATTTAATCTCACAAAGGGGAAGAAGGGAAAATACCAAGTAATTTATGGACAACCCTCTACATATTTTTTATCGTTGAATGTTTTCTTCCTCCTTGGGTGATTCACCAGTTGCTTTGATCAATAAATCTTTTATCTCTTGTACAACTGCTGCAGTATAGTCTTTTATTGTTAAACCAATTATCATAGGCTTGTTAAGATTTGATGTTTCAGCCAAGGCACATGCAGCTGCTTGAACTTCTGGCTGCAATAAAATATTTTTTTCGTTACACCAGAAAAAGAAAATTCATTATTTTTATCAAGGTTTTTAATCTTTTGTTTTTGTTCAGTAAAAGATCTCAAAAAACATTTTTGATGTTAAAGATACTAAAACACCTTTAATTTGTTTTACTTTATTATAAAATTGTTAATTCAAATAAATAATGAAATATTTAAAAATTTATAAGATAGTACAAATATTATTTTTAATAAATATACTTTTTTTATTGTAGTGTAAATTTTTTAGTTAATAATAATGTGTATTGAAGATAATTACCTGATCTTTTCCAAAAATAACTTTTGAGTTCCATAATTTTTCATTTCCAGATATTTCAGGAACAACCTGAACCTGTAAAAAGTTAAGCAAAACTTTTGAGAAGATTAAAATCTTTTTTTAAAATATAGTATTTTTATGGTATAGTACTTGCGTACTAAGCCATCAACCTGTGCCGCCAAATCCGAAAACATCCCCGTAATCATCAAAAGGTGGCACCAATATTGGAAGTTGCGTCATAAGTCAATGAAGAGTGAAAGTTATTGCCAGATGCAGTTTCCCAAAAAAGGCAAATGAACAAGTTTTATTTAAAATAACTAAATACAAAACTGGAAATGGGATAAATAAATAACCAGTTCTGCTAAAGATTCAGTCTTATATTTCTATTTAAATGCCCTAAAATAGATAAATTCACCCAAAAAATTATAGTTTTTGATTGTATAACTTCTGCGGCTTATTCAGTTTAATTTTGAATTTAATTGTCTGAACAATGAAGTAAAATTGATATTTCAATGTTGGCAACGTTGTTAGTGTTCTCTTTAGCCTCGTTTTCAGATCAAAGGCGTATTTAATGGGCTTTGGCGACATTTTTCAATTTAGCGGCACGGTCGACGGCGTAGTACGTAAAAATTTTCTATGATAAATCAGCAATCCTAATTGAAGTGTCATTGTTAAGTATTACAAGCCAATAATTTTTAAAAAATTGTCAAATTTAGCTTTTTTTTTTCAAAAATACCTTTTGAACAGTTAACCATTGAATTAAAACAGAAAAACCTTATTTATCTGAAACTCTAGATCAGATTTTTAGACATAATTTTAAGCTTTTTCAAATGCCCCTATTATATGAAACAGAAGACAAAATGAACCAATTGTTTATAAAGAAATTGTGTGAAAAATAGTTTTTAATTTTCTGAGCAATTTTTTTCCTAAAAATTGCCAGTTTTATCAATATCAAGAAATTGGCTTATTATCAAGATTATCAGGATTTTTTTATTTAGCTCGGATAAATGCAGAGGTGCCAAGTATTACGATTTGTCCGTAATAATTACGGAGTCGATATAAAATTACGGTGTTACGGACTTCGATAACAAATTACGGTTTTAATAAGCATTTTAGGGGTATCAATTTGTCTAATAAGGGAAATATCCAAGATTTATGCAAGGATAATTGATTGAAATAAGTGAGCTGCAAAGAATTAAAATGTTTTTCTTTTTAAATGATCATTCACAATGACATACATTATTACTGTTTACTCCAGATAAATAAGAGTTCAATAAATTAAAATGTTTTTTTTTTCAAAAATTGTGATATAATTTTTGTAACACACAAAAGAATCACCCAAATCGCAATCATAAATTTGTAATGCAGTTACATCCTGAGGACCGTGAGTCACTGGCGAAGGTTACTGATTACATCAGCTCTGGTTACTGAAAGCTGTTCTTGAAACTTGGCACCTCTGTAAATGAAATTCTACCTATTTAATAAATAAGGATTAGGTATATAGGTTGGTTAGTTGGGGTTTAATGGCACGAGGTCCACAAAGCGGACATAGTTAAAGATTTGAAGCAGGCATGAAGGCCATTGTTAGGTGTACCCTATACACCGATTTTAAAAGTTTCTTAAAGCAAGATGATGAAATAAATCTACAATTCATGAGTAATTCTGATGAAGTTTAAAAACATAAATAGTGCATGATGATGTGGATGCTGACCTGGAAAAAGTGCCCGAACCTACGAACCTGGTTTGGGGGAAGCCCCTTCCAGCTCCATAGGAGGGTTAAGGTTTGGGGGAAGGTTACAACTTTTTCCAGGTCCGTAGTGGATGTTTTAAAAGATTGAGTAAATCAGGCGATGAGTTAAAATATCGGGGGTAGGCCGAGTTAAAATGAAAAGAAGTTTAAATGTGTTTTACAGTTAAAACTTGATGACAATGAGGGAAGATTGGTGGCGATTCTCCAGCCAGAAGAAATCTGTGAGTCGTTCTTGAATGGCCTATTCTGAGTCGAGTTCAGGTATATGGGATAAGTTAACAATTGAATTAAAATTTAATGGACTTAAGGATACACACAATGCTATTACTTTAGAGTAAGTACCTAAGGCTTTTTATACTTAGTTAATAAATAAACATAATTATTTAATTTCTGTGAAGAGAGATTCAATAAATTATTACCATTGAACCAATTTTTCCACTGTCGGTTATTACAATAAAATATTTATCTTTAAATTCCGTGACAGCAATTGAGGTAATTTTGCCGCAGACGAGGCCTGAATCCTATAAAAACAATCAATAAATAAATGTTGAACAAATATTACTATTTCCAATTCGAATATTTTAAATCGCAAAAAACTTACAATCTTAGATGATATTTTCCAGTTCCCATCATTCTTCATTTTTCAGGTAAAAATTTTGAATAATGCCACAAAGTAACAAGATTCTTTTACTTTAAAATAGAATAGAATTAGCTACTCACTGCAGCAGAAAAAAAAACACCGGTGGGAGAGATAAATTGTAAATAAATAGAAATAAAAGTTGTAGTAGTTATCTGTGGGCTGGTTAAAAGATTGGTTCAAGCATTTTATAAGATTATTTTCTTTTTAAATATGAATAAAACACCATTAAAAAGTGCTATTGAATGAAAATAAGGAAAACTCACGTAAATTATATCATACGAAAGCCATTGTCAATATTTTAACGAAACTTCCTTGTTGAAATGGAAACTAGTTTCTCCAGTTTCCTGCTAATGAGCATTTCGTCTGCTAAACTTTTTGGATATCGAAAAGTTACGTTTCCTTTATAAGTTTATTTTTATTTTAAAATGTTTATGGAGAGATTAAAAATGAAATTTGAGTGAAACGCAACAGCTTGAAAGTTTAATGTATGGCTGGTTTATTCACCCGTGACGATGTTTTTTATTCAAATAATTTACGAACATATGTGTCATCAAAATAACATTCTACATTGTTGATGCTGTGACATTTTACAAGGAAATGAAGTTTGAATTTGCTGTCATCATGGTCATCCTCCGAAACTTTAGTTATAAAATTTCGTGTAAGTCAGGTTTTTTCTTTTTTGAAACTTAAACCATATTAAGATACTTGTCTAAAGTATTACCTAAATCTTTTTTAACTACTTTTGTTTGTAAACAATTGGCAAGGAATTTTTTCATATTCGTTGTTTTGAAAAAGTCGCTATTGGGTCAATCCATGTGAAATCATCCAGAAAAAGAGAAAATTGTTGCTCGACATTTTTGATTTTTTTCATTCTTTGCCAGTTAATTAACCTTACTTTAGAGATACTAAAACAAGTGTTTAAAATTTTTTAAACCTTTCCAATTTTTTTTGGCGGCCATTTTTTGCCTGGTCGAAACCCGTTTTCGGTGAAAAACACACTTTACGAAAACCCTTATTACTTTTTTTCTATCCAACATATATAAATGATTTCAAAGCCATTTTATTTATTAAAGAATGAACTAATTTAATGTGTTAAGTATTTTCATGATAATAGTTTAAAACATTTTTTTATATATTTTTGAAAATCTCGTTTTTTGAGTGAAAAATTCGGTTTTTGACCTAAAAATTTTATAGGAAAAAACTGAAACTCACCTTTTCAAATTTTTTCCTCAATATATCCCTTTTTAAACAATGTTTTAGAAGTGAAATGAAACAATTCAAGCCTGTCCCTTTTTTATAAAAAATAGTCAAACTTGGCATCTCGGCTAAAAAATGCCAAAATCAAAGTTCAATATCTAAAATTGGACAGATAGGAAAATTATGAAATTTTTACAGGATAGTCTTCTAATGTGTATAAGCAAGTAGTAAAAATTTCATGAGTGATATCTGGTTGGTTTAAGAAATATGAAGCTTCGAAATTGCATTGAAAGACCTATTTATTTACATTCATTTTTTAACACAAATAACTTATATATTGCACAAAACATATTTTTCTCACTACTTAAAATAAATATAGATATATTTTTTGATTTAAAAAAATTAATATTGTAAAGTATATACAAATCACTATATAAATATGACGTTATTTAGACGTTTAAAGGTTCCATTAACTTTATTAAAAGGGCAATTCCACGGGTAACTGACTGACATTTTTCAAGAAAAACGCTTAGTATTTTGTAATTTTGTAACTTTCCATCCAGTTTGTTGTCAAAAAATGTTTTTATTGATTTTTTAAATATTTTAAACGACTTGGTAACTGACTGACATTTGTGAAACATTTATGTCAGTCAGTTACCTTGTTGTTTAAAATTTTTTAAAAATCAATAAAAACATATTTTGAAAATTTAATTGTGCCATTAGATTAAGCTAACAAGAAAGCAATAATCTGGGTGGAAAGTATTTTTTTATCATTTATTTTTGGGAAGAAAATTACAAAATACTAAGCGTTTTTCTAAAATGTCAGTCAGTTACCCGTGGAATTGCCCAAAAATAGGTAATTGTTGAATCAAATCAAAATCCGTGAACAAAAAGTGATGTGGTATTTGAAATTTTGGAATATCAGAAATTTAATTGATGAATAAAATGGATTTTTCTTCTGGTTATGAAGTGTGTGAAATAAATATTAGAGATATTTCATTACAAAGTGTGTTTCAGTAATATTATAACTGCATCCTGTAACAGTAATTAATTTCAATGGAGTTACTGTCCAAAGCACATTGGATAATTCTACCCAAACTGTGCCATTTTTGGAAAATAGGTCACTTTTTCATTCCTTTTTCATTCATCCTTTCAAACGGAAAGGATGTTTTGGGACCATAATGGATGAATAGAGTGAATTAAAAGGTCACTTTTTTCCCCGTTTAGTTCGAGAACTTTCCCAATCCACCACTTATTGTCATAAATGCACACAATGTAGTTATTAATTTTGAAAAGTTAATGGAACCTTTAAATGTCTAAATAACTACTTAAACCTCTAATTTCATCATTCAACCCAATTTTTAAAATCCGCCTCTACATAACAAAATAGGCATCTTAGCGGTCTTGCCCTGAAGCCTTTATTTTATGCACATATATTTGACACAGACACACCTCAGTTTCCAATGAGGTATTTCTGATTTTTTGAACCCTTTTTGTTGTTTGCTTTCTCTAGTTTTTATATTGTGCAATTCGAATCTTTAGTCAATAATTTACCATGCAATATCAGGTTTTTTTGTAGAGAAACACCTCCTCCATTGTTTTCTTCTAGTTTTTTGCTGTGCAATACGAGTTGTTAGTCAAAAACTTAGTAAAATCAGTTTATTTTGTCAAGAAATACCTCTGCATTGTTTTCTTTTTCTTACTGTGCAACATGAGGTATTTGTCAAGAATATACTATGCAATTTACAACAACAGTTTTTTTCTTCACAAAACACAAAGATTTTCAAGGCTTCATATTTCATACTAGAATATATGGAGCAATATGAGTGGTTCTGAGTTAAGAATTTTCTATACAGTATCAGTTATTTTTGTCAAGAAATACAAGGACTTTCAAGGTAATTCCGAGGCTTCATATTTATAGTGATTTGTTTATATTTTACAATATTAATTTTTGAAATAAAAAATACATTTATATTTATTTTAAGTAGTGAGAAAAATATGTTTTGTGCAATATAAAAGTTGTTTGTGTTAAAAAATGAATGTAAATAAATAGGTCTTTCAATGCAATTTCGAAGCTTCATATTTCTTAAACCAACCAGATATCACTCATGAAATTTTTACTACTTGCTTATACACATTAGAAGACTATCCTGTAAAAATTTCATAATTTTCCTATCTGTCCAATTTTAGATATTGAACTTTGATTTTGGCATTTTTTAGCCGAGATGCCAAGTTTGACTATTTTTTATAAAAAAGGGACAGGCTTGAATTGTTTCATTTCACTTCTAAAACATTGTTTAAAAAGGGATATATTGAGGAAAAAATTTGAAAAGGTGAGTTTCAGTTTTTTCCTATAAAATTTTTAGGTCAAAAACCGAATTTTTCACTCAAAAAACGAGATTTTCAAAATATATAAAAAAATGTTTTAAACTATTATCATAAAAATACTTAACACATTAAATTAGTTCATTCTTTAATTAATAAAATGGCTTTGAAATCATTTATATATGTTGGATAGAAAAAAAGTAATAAGGGTTTTCGTAAAGTGTGTTTTTCACCGAAAACGGGTTTCGACCAGGCAAAAAATGGCCGCCAAAAAAAATTGGAAAGGTTTAAAAAATTTTAAACACTTGTTTTAGTATCTCTAAAGTAAGGTTAACTAACTGGCAAAGAATGAAAAAAATCAAAAATGTCGAGCAACATGGCCTGGATGATTTCACATGGATTGACCCTATTGAAGAATTAACTTAACAAAACAGAATGTGTTGCAGTTTTTCCATGGAGACTGGCTGATCAGCCACTGATAGAACAATCACCATGAAGCATCTGTTTCAAATCTGTTCAAAAAATCTAATAAACGAAGTTTTAAGTGCAATAAATTGAAAGTGTATTTGTATAATTATCAGGGGTGCTACGTTTCCGGGGAAGCCCTTTAAATTCCAGGGCTTGACAATTTGAATTCGGAGTTTTATTAAATTTTCAAAATCTGGAGATTAATAAGAAAAAATGTAAATTTAGGTCCAATTGAAAACTAAGTGCAGGGCTGCAACATTAACATCTTTTGTCAAGAATCTAGGGTTAATTTTAACAATCCGGGCCAATCGCCAAGGGTTGGCGAAAGTTATACGATAAATGGTTCTTCCTACTTCACAATGCAACCCTAAATTCTATTACGATGTTCGTTCCGCGAAGTGCTTGGCGAGCGTTGGCGAGAAAGCATTTCGCCAAGAAATCGCCATGGCCCGGATTCTTAAAATTTACCGAATCTAGTTCCACCATCAGTTCTAAGTACAATAATATTGTAGCTACATTATTCTGAAAAAAATTTTTGATGCTGCATATTCCTGTTTACTTACACATTAAAACATTCTTGTCTGTCTCATCGGACAATTTCGTGTAAGGAATTCTAGACAAATGATTCATTACTCTAAAAGTTTTATAGGATTTTGAGTTTAAGTCTGTAGCACCCCTAAATTATAATTGTTTTAAAAGATATAAGTATTTATAATTGTACCTATCTTTAAAAATCGATGGTTCAACTAGCAACAGGGGTGCAGAAAATGTTCCACTGTTCCAGGGCCAAATATTTCCCCAGAACACAATAAATTTTCCCCAAAAATGTCTATATTTAAAAAAAAATTCCCCAAAAATGTCCCTATAAATTCAAAAATATCATTGTTATTAAACAAGAAAGCTATTTTAAATGAAAATCCCCACGCCCATCGTAGATACATTGCTTTCCCTGCATCTCAGTCAAAACAAAAGAAAAGGCAACTTTCAGGTACTATTCACCTAGGAATCTCGTTTTCTTTTAGCAAAATCCATAGATTTTCGCTATACATCCATAATTTTTACCTATTTACTGTAGGATTTGGAGAATATGAAATGGTCAGCAGCCAAAATATTTTTTCTAATGGAAACTTAGAATTGTAAGGATAAAATTAGAATTGTAGTTTATTCTTTATATACTTAGGCAAAAATTTCCCCACAACCGGACGTTCGGACATATTCTGCACCCCTGACTAGCAATAGTGCTATAAAAGTCAGGTGACAATTATTTTGGCATTATTCCTGGTGCCAAAACTCTTAAAAAATGGAAAAGTTTCAATTCCGGTCCTCCATGCATTCATGCCGACCGCCAATTCAGCAACTCTGCTTTAAGGGCGAGTGACCATTCTGACAGTCTCGAATTCTTGACGACCCTCGTTCTTTTTGCCATGAAGGACCTGTATTGAATCTGTTACAAAAACTAAGTGGAAACCCTTATAAATAGTTTGGTTTGTATTTGCAGGTATACAGAATGGTTGAAACAAGTGCTAAACACTCTAGTTGAAAATGTCATCAGCTATTAGTTTCGACCCCAACAATTCCGAAGAAGTTTCTATAAGCTTAAACTCAAAGAACGCAGGTGATATTTTGAACGATGCTGCCAAACTACCGGCAGAACCTGCTGTGGCCAGCCACAGAAAAGGAAGCGACATCAGCGATGCTGAGACTCTCGACGATATATCGGAATCGTCCCTGTTAGAAAACGACGAAGTGGATTCTAATGTCTCTAACAAAACATATCAAATCAAAAGTGCACCCGAGATCTCTCCGCTGAAACAAGCGGTTAAGGGTTTTGTGTTAAATAGGTTAAAACATAGCAAAAAAGTTGCCTCCTCTCAGTTGCTCTCTGGACTTTCAGTCAAACTGGTGAAAAGACTCGAAGGTGAAAAGACTTCGCTTGCTGCCCCAAGTGTGGTGCTTGATGATCCCAACGCCCTCCAGATATCCAAAGAGGCGGAAATGTTGGTCGATCCCGTTTTGCAGGAGTTGAAATCGGTGGTGGCCAACGAATCGCTTTTGGCGGAAGTCGCGAGTGTCGAAGAAGCTCTGGAATGCTTCGAAGAGCTGAAGTCGTCGTCGAGTGACTCTTTGGCCGTTTCCCATCATCTGAAGGTGGAGAAGAGAAAGCTGAGTCGGAGTCTTCCGTCCAGTCCTGCTCGCCAATTCGGTAGGAGGTCTTCCACGGGATTCGATAGGTTTCCCGGGTTGGACGAAGCTCGGGGCTACTCGTCGTCGAACCAACTCCTGCAGGATTTGTTCGTTAAAGCTTCGACCCTTGATGAAGGCAATGAGATCGAACTGGACGACCAGAGGATAAGTAGTGAAGAACAAGATGCGAGTCTGAGTGAAAGATTGGAACCTGCTCCCCAGAAATACCCTGAAAATGCTTTTGTTTTGAGCAACGGGGATGGAGCTGAAAACCCTCTAGAATCTTCTTCTAGTAAAAAATCAGTCGCTAATAAACTCGTAAAGGATTTTCTTTCGCTCCCTTTTCCCCATCTACTTTTACTTGCTTCTATAGTAATTCACAACTCTCCCTATCTGTCATCCTATTACATAACTTTAATTTTCGATGCATTTATTGTGGCTTATGTGTGCCAGAAACTGTTGCTTCAGAGGGAAATAATTGACGAAACTGTCCAGCCAAGGTATCATGATACAAGACTAGAGAGAGCTACTATGACATTTGAGTCAAACAACAAAACTGTCTCTGTAAGTAATAAGATACTTTTCTGTTGTCCATATTGTTAAAAATTTGTCACAGCTTCGATTAGAGTCTGCCCCCTGCCATGTTTACCCTTAGCTCAAATGATGACTGACAACCATAGAGATTTAACTATTAATAGCAACATTATTAGATCCTAAAATAATAATATACTAAATATTATTATCTTAGGATCCAATAATAATGATATTAATAGTTAGATCTAAATATAGTTGTGTGTCATCATTTGAGCTGTGGGTAAACATGGTGGCTGGAGGACTCTTTCTAAAGCTGTTCCCATTTCGGTTGTACAATTTCAATGTAATTTTGCTTGCTTTTATAAGGGTTCAGTGAAGATTCTGAAAGGGAAATTTTTAAATGATGAAAGCTTTCACTCAGCTGTGTTGGTTCATGCCCGAGTTGAAGACCATCTCCTCAAAATATTTCGTTACAACGAATCGGAAGAAAGAGAACTACGCATTCATGAACCTCTTCAGACTTTCTACTTGTGTGGAGCTACTGTTTCTTTAGTTCCTAGAGGATTGATAAGAAAAAGGTTTGCTTGAAACTTTTTAAAAAACTTTTTATCTTTTTACACCATTTAAGTTAAATTTAAAATTGCCTGAAAATCATAAAACAAGGTGTATAATGCACATGAAGTTCACAAATCGTAACTTTTATGTATGTTGTAACGTAATAAGCAAGTGAAAATTTTAAGTTTCTTCTATAAGTTTTTATGAAGTAAAAATTCCAGATTTAGTATGGCAGGGTTCCCACGGTCCTTAAAAGTCCTTGAAGGCTAAATAAGGGACCTGAGTCTCAATGACATATATAGGGGGGGATTTCCAAAAAAAATTTCATGGGGAGGACTCCCAAACCCTCATTGGAACATTATTATTCACAACTTTTTACATTAAGTTTGATAAAATTCCAAATTCTACCCTATAATATGTTTCCAAAATTCGGGCTAAAGGTACCAAAAACTGTTTTTAGAGTAAATATCTCTAAAATTTTCTGGTGGAGGAGCCCCCATACCCCCTTTGCTACTTTGAACTTAATTGTTCACTATTTTTCTTATATTAAGTTCTTTCAGACGTAAAGTATACTTAAAATGTATTTAAAAAGTTTCATAAACCTCTTAAATATTTTAGGAGGGGCTGTAAATAATTGAGGGCCCCTCCTGAAATAAATTTATATTTATGCCACTGCTGGATATAAATAAGGATCTGGAATATTTTTAAAGCTGAATTTAAGCACTTGAAAAATTTTGTAGGTCGGGAAAAAATTACTTGGGTCCTTGCGAATTATCTCAGCCATTAACCCAACTTAATTTTCCCAGTTCTTTATCTGCAAGAACATTTTTAAAAAAATTTAAAATGTTCTTCCAAGCACAATGTGGCAACAGAAGGAATATTCAAATTAAGCTGAAATTTTTTATATGCCATTAGGCCAAAAATCCGCTCTACCTGTTAGCGGATTTCGAAAAGAAAAAAAAACTACCCACTCTAATGAGTATTTTTCTTTTCAGAGCCTTCCGAAAAAGGTTTCCCATCTGTATCACTCTACCATACGTTGCAAGGAAATCTTCAACCGTTTCGGGTGGTCCTAGCATAGATGAAGAAACAGATTTGAGTCCCTGCAATGATGGATTGGCCGAGGCTAAAAAAGAAAAAGCCATCTATCTTTACACATTGACTGATAGGGAAAAAGAAGCGTTGTTCTGGGCACTGCTCGAGAACTCGAAAACCTGCAATAAGATCAGCTTGTGCAGTACTTCCCTTCAGCCAAGTTGCTCTGTAGTTACACCCAGTGTGAGCTATTCATCGTTGGTATGTCTAAAATCATTTTATTTTGCCCTGCCGTTTCATAAAATTTTGTGCAACTGGATAGCTGAAACATCTAGTTCAAAGTCATGATGGGTAGTTCAGTGGCGGATCCAGGAGGGTGGCACTCTGGAAAGTGCCCCCCCCTTGGAGACCCAAAAAGGTTCTCAAAATGAGTAAAAACCCAATTTTTTCAGTTCTAATTTCAAAATTTTTTCTGGGGGAGGACCCCTATACCCCCCATTAGTAACAAAATGGGGTATTCAGTGTTTATTTTTAGGAAATCCCCAAAATTTTGACATTTTGGGTTAAAAAGTAAAGGTAATAGTGTTAAAAAGTGCCCCTTTTAGACTTAAAACGTACCTAAAAATGAGTTAAAACCCTACTTTTACATATCAAATTTAAATTTTATTCTGGGGGAGGACCCCCCATACCCCCAATAGTACCACAAGGGGTACCATTCTGGAAAAGTGCCCCCACCCTTGGAGCCGTGCTAGATCCGCGCCTGGGGTAGTTTGGGTTTTCTCCTGGCCCTTTATACTTCCAATGAAATTTATGGTAAAAGTTGTTGATAATTCAAAGTTGGTTAATTTCGTAATCAACAATTGACCAGTTGTAGTTGTAAGCTGATTTACTCAGGGTTTGTGCGCCTCCCTGAAATTCCTGAAAAACTCCTGAAATTTGCTTTATTTTTCTAAGGGCTCTTATTACTCCTGAAAATTATGTTTTTTCTCCTGAATTTACCCTCTCACTTCTGAAAAACATCTGTCTGAGAGCAAAACAAAGTTTTATTATCTATTTGGGGGAAAATCTATAAAATTCCGTTGAAATGTGAAATTCTAACCACTTTTGCAATTCCTTGCTCCATACTTCATTCTAAACTCATTATACTCAAACCTGTTTATGTGAGATTTTTTATTTGTGCAACTATTTTGGTGCAATTTTTCATTTGTGCGGTCTTTTTTTACTGTGAATTTTTTTATAATTCGCAGAAAAAAAGACCGCACAAATAAAAAATCGCACAAAAAAAGGACCACTCAAAAACAAGTTCGAATGTACTCGTAACATGCAAAGTTGTTGAAGGTTAATAATTATTCACATTTTTTCCTCCTGATTTTTTAGTAATTTTCTTCTGAAACACTCCTTAAAGACTCCTGAATTTTACTATGAATGTTAGATAGATTATGAACCCAGTTTACTGCCATTGGAAGATTTTTCAGATTAAAATGTAGCTCTTTCACTTCTTCTTAAATTTTTTATTCAACATGATAAGTTTATGCATGATGATTTGTTTCACTCATTAATTTGTTTGAATTGCAGTTAGACTCCCAATCAGATCAAAGCCTGTCGGCTGTCGAGGAGTCCATCGGCAAAACCAAAACCACCGAAGTCAAGCCCGACACATCGCCGTCTCTGTTTTTCGAAAACTATGCCAGATCCTTGATAGAAAACTACGAAAGAGAAAAAGAGCAGTACCAGAGATTGGAGTACTTTCCAGCACCAAACGTCGATTTCGAGAAAGGCAGCTGTTCGACGGAATGGCTGAATGTCGTTATTGGTCGATTGTTTTACGATTTTTTAACTCAAAAAAGGTGGTCGGATTACGTTATAAAAAGAATTCAAAGGAAACTGGACGTAATAGATGTGAGTATTTTCTACTATAAAGCCTGATTGATTTGCTTTATTATGTGTATTAATATAGAACTTCCTTACTACAACCCCCCAATATAGCTTCGCTCTATCAAGATTCTATTATACTTTGACTAAAGTACCGTATGGTTGCACTTTTAAAATAATTTGAATTTGACACGAGTTCAAATATGTTATCACATCTAACTTTTTTTATTAATAGTTATTATTTCATGCTACCTATGATGTATTCTCTTGATTACTTAAAATGTTAGGGAAGACTCCTCCTATATAAGCAGATATCAAACAATTGAATTTATACAGTAAGTTTGATGAAAAATGTTTTAAAATTGTAGAAAAGGAAATTTATTACTTCCAAAGAGACATTTATAATTTAAATAATACCAAAGGAAGAATAAATATGAATTTTAATGTTGTTTAGATTTATGATTAATACCATAAAAAATTGTTGACCCCACTGTTTTTGAAAAGTGTAATGATAAAAGTCTGTTTATAAAGATAAATTGTATTTTTAAAGAAAGTTATTTTCAAAGATAGTTATTTTTACTGGCAAAAAGTCCAACTCTTTTTTATGTAAGCAGAATTCTGTCTTTAAACTTAAAACAATCCTTGCTGTTTTTATGTGCCACTTCCTCCAGGAAAATCTATTTTTATCAGAGTAGGTCTTGCCTGTTATCAAGTTTTTTTCTTATCTTCAAAAACTAGTTGACATTGTCATTTTCTTTTTTTCTCGGCCATCCATAAATAGTATCTGATCCTGGTTCTTTGAGAGTTTACTGTGTTAAAATGTTGAACAATTCTACTTCAAGTTCAATACAGCCAAAAATTGGGGCCCTTTTGTGCTACCCTCTCATAAAATTCCCCCTCCTAAATTCTGGCCCTTCACAAAATTCAAATTAGCTTTGATGATTATTTGCAAGAAATCATTCACAAAATATTTCAATTTTCACGATTTTCTAGGTTTGTGTGTCGAATTTTATCACTTACACATCAATCTGCTAGCTATCATCACCACTTCAATTTTTCATAAAACTATTTTCTTTTTCACAAAAATGGGCCCTAAATAATAAAACCTGGATCAACCCCATGTACTTCAAAGCATTTTTTCCATCTACCCGTTTTCTTAAATAATGTACATGATTTCTTTTCTAGTTACCTACTTTTGTGGAATCGCTCAAAATAATCGACACTGCAATGGGAGACAGCATTCCTCAACTCCACTCCGTTTCAGATCCTATTGTTGACCAACTGGGTATCTGGTTTGATTTTGATTTTGTTTACAACGGGTCCTTCCAAATGACCCTCCAAGCCAAAACCAAAATGCCTTCCGGAATAAACCAGGAATCTAACGACAGTCTCGAGTCTAGGCAAAAGCAAGTACTTAATTCCAGTTTTCGAGATTTTCTTTTCTTTTACTTTAATTACTTAACAATGCATCATTAAACCAGGTATGAGAGTTTTCAGACTGTTGAAGGATTTCCAGATTTTTTATTTTCCAACAAAAATTTCAAACTCTTAATGGAAAAAAATCAATTTTTGAACTATAATTTTCCACTAAAAATTACACCTTTTTCATTTTGTGTGAATGTTCTTGACTTAAGAGGATCTTTCTTATGGTAAATTTTCTTATTTTGTTTGGTTCACGATCTCTTATAAATAAGAAGGGAATGGGGAATTTAATATAGTTCCTGATTTTTAGCCAATATAGATTTCCAAATATAGACGGTCTTGTGTAGTAAAACAAAATATTTACTGTGTGTGTGTGTTACACAAGACACTCTTCATTCTGTCAGCGATTTCAGAATAATTTGTAAATTGGTCTTTAAATTAATCTTTTAGAGTCATTTAACTTATTTTTAAAATAAAAATATTTATTGTAATAGTTATTCAACATTGACCATTATTAACTATTAGTTTTCTAATTTATTATTGGTTTTAATTAAAGCCTAAATCTAAAGAGTGTATAAATACATATTATCAATCAAATGCCATTCTTGCAGTTTTCAGACTTTTTGCTTTTTTGTCAATCTCATTCCTAATTAATTAAACTAGTTAATTTGAATTCCTGACTTTAAAACTGTTTCTTTAAACCCTTTAAAGTTCATATATAATTCAAAATATATGGATCAGCATCAGCAAGCAGTAAATTATATTAGTGTTTCTTTAGTACCTGGTTGGTATAAGCTACTACTTTGGACAGTATATTTTATTTCTATACCACGACTATTCAGTGTTTTCATTGAATCCCCCTTTTGCTGTGACAATTGTGTTTAAAATATATATTCATGATTTTTGCAGTGTGGACGGTACTGATACTGGTGAGGAAGAGGGATCGGGATCTAAATCTCAGTAAGTGAAGTATAAATCAGCAGGATCTTTAACTCCTCAAGAAATAAAAACTCATATGAACTACCTTCTATGTTACATTTTCTAGATTTCCAACTTATCTTAACAACATCTCTTATTTTACTAACTTTTTACTTTTTGTTATATTTAAAACATTTAATTTAGTATAGCTGTTTTTAATGTGTTTACACTCCATTCAAACAATGCTAAACACATTTACTGTTTAAAAAACACCATGGGGTTTTTTATCCCTGGACTGATTTATTTTTATAGCTTTTTTGCAGTTATAGCTGTTAAAATCTTATAGTGGAGTAGAATAAATTAAATATTAGGTAGAATAGAAATGGATTCCTAAAATGAATATAAAGTGGTAAAATTAATTTCTGTCTAGCATTTTGTTTATCTTATATACATAAAAATCAATGTTTGTCTGTCTGTATGTCCTTTATAGTTTTAAACTTTTCGAACCTACATTAACCTTTAAACTATATCAGGTTGATCTACTTGCTCCCGGGAAGGTTTCTGAATAAAAATAGTTTAAAATCGAAGCGTCCTAATAACTTTTTTGGTCCATTTTATTCTTGAAAACCCATATTTCATGCATAACTTCAAGGCAAAACCACATCGTTGTAAATATAACAAGAGAAGATGTAACATTAATTGTTGTAGGCTTATTCTCGATTTTCTCAGATTGAAATCGATTGTTGTTGCATAAACATAAAAATGGATACTTTATTTAACTATTTTCCCATTTGGACTGGCGAAGCCCATCTGTAACGCACCAGAGGATATTTATTAAATAACTGAAGCCCGGGTCTAGCGCGTCAGCCCTAGTAATTTTTAAAAATCTAGAACTTGGTTACCATTTTTTCTATGAAAATTTGGATTGAATTGAATGATTAGAAATACATAGTTTTATTTATTTTATTGTACATCCCACTTAAAAAAAATATTCTCTCACAGGTCTCCCACCCAAAGCAAGCTCATCAACAAGATTGAGAAATGGGTTTCCCACAAGCACTTTCAAACGGTCGCTCAAAGCAGATTTGTGAAGAAGTATGTGGGCGATTTTTCCAACATGACCTTGACCTTGTCTGTCGAAGTGAAGAGGCTTCAAGGTATCATGACATTCAACATTCCACCTGTGCCTAGTGACAGGATTTGGTAAGAATGTTTGGTTAAATAGTTTTTTTTAAGGATAATGATTTATTTACTAAAAGTATAAGATAAGGGAAAAGTAATTTGAGGGAACTCATTTAGTTGACCCCCCCAAAAAAATAAAGCATGAATATGTCAAATAAAATTACTAATGACAAATACAGTCGAATCCGCTTAATGTGATCACGGTTAATGTTATCAATCAGATAATGTTATCGAAATCGACAGGTCCTGATCATTCCTATTTAATTTGATGTAAAATACATCGTTTAAAGTGATCAACTTTGAATCATCACTCCGCTTAATGTTATCAAAATTTGTCCATATCCCATTTAAAACGACCGCCTTTGAGTTCGAGTTTCATTTTGAAAGTCAATTTATATAAGTAAATATCTGCTCCATGAGAACATCTGGCGCTTTTTTTTTCTGAAACTCAGTCTATGAACTCAGTATGAGTAAGAAAAAAACATGTTACGCATATTATATTGAAAGAAAACGGTTATGGGGTGGGGTCTGAATCCATACTTGTGATTGGTTAAAGAAACACCAAGATCCACGCTTTGCAGATGTTTCTGAAAAGAGATTTTGAGTTTCCCTTGTTTACTGGAATTCAAATTATGTAATAAATAAGTGGTTTATAAGGGTTGAAGGATATAATGGAGCGGAAAAAAGATACCTTTCTATAAAAATACAAAGTAAGCTATTATTTTAATTTTATTAACTGAACTGCTCTTTATTTTCCCTTTAAAATTTTACCTGGTGTAAAAATAGAGTTTTGAATACATTTATAACGATTACATGAATTTGATTTTAAAGCAAACAATCTAGTTACACAGTTTGCTGATTTTTGATATGAGATCGCTTATTGTTATCGATCGGATAATGTTATCAGTTTAGTCTCGGACAATTGCGATCACATTAAGCGGACTCGACTGTACATAGCTGCCAACTCTTCCGTTTTAGCCGGATGATTTCCGTTTTTTAAGATAATCTTCCGTCATCCTTTTTTCAATCAATTTCTTCCGGTTTTTGTTCAAATAATTCAAGCAGCCTTTTTTGCAAAGGACAAAAATGTGTAGTTTGCAATGTAAGGCCTGATATGTGCAAGATTTAGCCTTTTCTAAAAAAGACTAAATCTTGCACATATCAGGCCTTAAAAAATTAACATTAAGAATAATATTTTTATCGATCTGAAATTACTTTTTTTACTGTCGTAAAGTTAGGTAGTTAGTGTTCTCATTTGATATTAAATGTATGTTTTTCTTTGATCTTTGTACTGAAAGATATCCATTCATGCTACTTATTAACTTAGGTGTAGTAACTATGGTAGGTAGCCTTGACTTAGATTAAGAAAAAATTCCATGGGTACCTTGATTTTTAAAATCTTCCTTTTTTTACAATCCTAATGTTGGCAGGTATGCAAATACTTTTTGAAGAATACTAGGAACATGAATAAAAACACAAAACAAAGTAAGGAACAAGAAATTTAAAAAAGCACTTTGAAAAAGAGGAAAAAGAAATAAATGCGTAATCTGTGTCTACCATGTACCTGGTTAGAATATTGTTTTTTGTCAACTACTTTACTTCTATTTACTTATCTTATTAACACTTTCAATCCTATGAGATTATCATTGAATCCTATGAGAAATTTGGGGTGGTCTGAAAGGGTTATAGAACTATAGTCTTTGTAATTTGAATCGGCGGCTCACTAACAGTCCTTTCCCATTGCATTTCTAATGCGTTGCCATGGTGTCGAGCCGCCTATTCTATTTACAAGGAGTATAACTAAAGGGGCCTACAGACGAGCAACTTGGTCATCAATCTGGGTTGATGATTTTACACGGATCGCCAATCTGGTTGACAACCAAAATGTAAACAATGAGAAAAAATTAATTTAGATTGTAACAAATTAATATATTTTGGTATTTTAAATGCAAAATTATATTTTATTTAATTATTTTCTCGTGCTAAAATTATATTTTTATAATTTTTAATGCTTAGTTTTTGTTATTTTCCTAATAATATGTTCCCATTAAGCTCCGCCCACCAAGTTGACGATCAGATCATCAATCTGTAATTAAATCATCAACTTACCCACAGACGGCCAACTTGGTTGTAAATTTCGCTAATTGATGACCAGGTTGACGACCAAGTTGCTCGTCTGTGGGCCCCTTAAGGTATTTATTTAATTTACAGTAAGCTGGACCCTTTTTGGATTGTTTATAGTGAAAATTTAAATTTTAGAACTAAAGCTTATCAACTAAACTACTCTTGTTCTTTAGCAAATTTACCCTGTGGTTATTAACTAATATACATATCAGGGGTGCAGAAAATGTTTTAAGGTTTAATAAATCCCCCCACAGAACACAATTTGTTTTGTCCATAATTTCCTCACAAAAACCTCTCTGCACCCCTAATAAATTATTATTCACTTTATTCATTCTTATTTTCATACAAGATTTATTATGATATTTATTCTACAGGTATGGCTTCAGAAATGAACCTGATTTATCTCTTCATGCTTTTCCAAAAGTTGGAACTCACCAAATTAATTTATCAAGTATTGTACAAATGATAGAAAGAAAATTGGTTCAGGCTTTTAAAGTAAGATTAAGTGTTGGAATTTTTTAAAAATAAGTTTATTAACAAAGTTATTTAATTTTCATACAAGTTGTGTTATTTATGAAATTTATTTAAAAACACCTGGCTTCTATTATTTCCCCCCATGTTTGATAGTTTTTTTTAATAATAATAATAATAACTTTATTTATGTGCAATGCAATGAGAAAAGGAGAAAAAACATATTTGTCAGACTGGGGCATATGCCCATTTAGCTGACCCATTAGCTGATTAATATGCCCATTAACTGATTAATATATTTTCCCCCATGTTTGATAGTTTTTTTTTAATAATAATAATAACTTTATTTATGTGCAATGCGATACAAATGAGAAAAGGAGAAAAAACATATTTGTCAGACTGGGGCATATGCCCATTTAGCTGACCAAAAACATAATTTTAAACAAATTAGTACCGATGGGTAGTAGTAGTTTTTAGTAGTAGTACCTTAGTAGCTGTTAGTAAGTTCTTCCGATCACAAATGACTCTTCAAAGAAATATTATCTGCAAAAAATGTTTTTTTTTATTTAAAAACATTGCAGATAATGGTACTGAAAATACAGTTATGCAAATGTCTTTTCATATGGCTATTTTAAATATTATGTAAGCATGTGATTTTGACCCCATCTCTCATATCAGAAAAGTAAGAAATGTTTGCAAACTTCGCTCTTATAATTAGGTAAACAAACTGCCAACTCCCATTGTTCTAATCAGCGTTTGAAATTGTACTGGATTGTTGGTCCGGAACAACCAAAAAACGGTTCGGACCAATGGAATCAGAAAATCACTGGTCCGCTGGACCAGTGGTGAAAAAATATCCCACCCTCCAGATTTAGCCTGATGCAATATCTCTTTGCTTGGAATCGGGAGAAAGGCAAAAAAATTATTTCATTAAATAAACCAGATTACAACCAGTTTGTCAACTAACAATGTAAAACTAATTTGAAGTTATGTATTAATTTGTGTGCAATATCATTTATTCAAGAAAAGTTCTTATTTTTTTTCCAATTAGTGCAATTGTATCCAATTTGTATGTCAATTAGAGAAATTTTATTTAATCGAGAAGATGATTTTATTTGTATGTCAGTCAGTGAAATATTATTTAATCAAGAAAAGTATTTAATTAATAATATATTTTTAAATCTATTTGATTATTTGGAGCTATTGCTTATTTCTCATAAATTTATTTTATTACTTATTTTATCTAAATTTCATATTTGCAGCTGGTAAGTTATTATCGAATAAGTATTAATTTTTAACGTTACTATTTGGTAGTCACATTCAGTGCAATAGTTACTTTATAATAATATTTAAACTGGTCCTTTTTAATTTGTCGGACCAGTAATTTTTTTTTGTGGACCAGTAAGATTGGTAAAGCACTGGTCCGCAGGACCAGTGGATTTTTCCCCCAATTTCTAACGCTGGTTCTAATTGAAATTTTGACTGTGTGTTTTTACTAACATTCTAAAAAAAGGGTCCCCAGAACTCTGCCAGTAAAAATGTTATGAAGGCTAGTTAGTTTATTCATACAAATGATCGTATATTTTTCCTATTTCTAAATTCTATAGTTGATTCATTAAGATTGTTTTCTTTTCAGAAAGCTCTCGTCTTGCCAAACATGGAGGATCTCGTTATTCCTATCATGTTCTCTCCCATTTATGATCAATAAGCTAATTTGTATGAGTTTTGCCATCTCGTGCTTTAAAATATGGGTTTTGCAATGTGTGCCTTTGCTTTTCTACGATAACCTTCGGAGGGCTTTGTTGTTTCTTCAGTGCTTGCAAAGTGTCCCAAAAATGACTCGCTCGTTTCAAAAATAAATGAAAGCAGCTTTTAAAATGCATCTTACTTGAAAACAGAACAATTTTAGGTTTAAAAAATATTTATATTTGATATGAGGGTACTGCTAAAATTTTTAGGTACCTCAGGGGAAAATACAATCTGCCCAGTCTGTACTTTTTTTTTGATGCAGGGAAATTAAATTTTGGCCTATAATCAGTTTTAGAATCTGAAAATCAAATACTTCAGAATTAAGTCTTGGATTTTATTTGAAAAAAAAAAGCTTAAAAAGCTAATTAGGTTGATTACACTTCCAAACAAAACTTGGGAGGAAGAAATTTACAGTAAGCAGCTCTATATATGGATTTATTCTACCAAAATTGGTAAAAAGCTTACATAAAGTTTTAATGTGAAATTATTTCATGCTGTAACTGTTTTATGAACATTAAAAATAAAATTAGTACTTTTCTACTTTATAAATTCAATTCTGTGGGGGAATTTTCACAACTAACAGAGTTGGGAAAAGTGAGTGGTAGGTATGAAAGATTGACTACCTCAGCTCTATTTTGCTTTAGCTTCTCCTTATGTTATTTTCCCAGTTTCTTACTCTCTTTCAGGTCTCTTGGGAAAGATGCGACAGGGCATTTTTTCCTTTTTTTTATTGTCTTTCAAAATGAGGGATTCAATTTTGGGACACCTTGCAGTTGCTCTTTTTAAACCAACACAATGTGATAACATTGAAAAATTGTTGCGAAGATGACTGTGATAAACTGAATTACGTAGTTCCTTTCAAAATATGGTTGTGTACTTTTTTTCATATTCTATTTACTGTGGTGAATTTAGTAAACTTGGTTGCTAACTTTGCTGATCAAAATGCAATAAGAAACTTATTTTTACTTGTTACATTTTGTTAGTGTTTTCTTTTTAAATATTACGCTGTTTATTATTTGTAGTTATTGTGTTGAAATTGTTGTATATTAATTATCAACTGTCTCTTGGGTTTTTCAAAACATTCCTTTTCTTAATGTTTTTGTATCTTTTTTTTTTGCTAAAGTTGTTGAAACTAGATGTTTACAACTATTAATGTAAAGAAAATGTTGTTTAAAAGTTATCCTAACTCAGTATTAATCTTTGTAAGTTTACCCTTATGTTGTCATGTTTAACTATTAGGTTCTACTAAGAATATTACCCAAATTCAAGTATGAGTATTTTCTAGATGCTGTAGTCATAGTGTTTTATGTATTCTTCAATTTAACTCAATTCAGCTGACACTATTTTATTTTATAGAAGTTTCAATTACTTTAGAATGCCTGGAAATATATACATATACCTATTACTTTTTTTTATCCTTAATTAAATGTAAAGTTTTCAAAACTGTCTGCAATGTTTGTGATAGTCTTCAGATATTTGTAAATGTAAATTATTTGTTTTCTAGCTAAGCCTTATCTTAGACAACGAAAAATATATACCTGTAATTTATTGTTGGCAAGTGAATTTTTTCACTATAAGCAGTAATTTTTTTTTAAGATGGTGATATTGTTAACGTGAAATTTACTTCAAATTATGGTCTAACTTTCAAACTGGATTTTTGGTACTATTTTGGTAATTGGTACTGTTTAAAGATGTAAATGTTGAAAGAAACATGTAAGTAATACTTACCTACCATTTCTATTTAGAATTCTCCTTGACTTTACATTCATTGATGTAACTGAGCACCTCTTTGACTGCATTTTCTATTATTACTTTCAAAACTTAATCGGAAAATTTTCTAGGTTAGATTTCTTAAACATCATGCATATTTGAAAAATATTTCTCTTACTAAAATTTTAAGAGGTAATGGTCCCATATTTATATTTTTATACAGATATTTAAAATGGCCATTTATTGGTAAGATACGTATTAAAGCTTTTTGATAATGTTTGTTTTTTAAGTTATCTAATGTGAAAACCCCTATAAGAAAACTCTTTATGACTAATTTTTTTGGGTAAAGGATGCTGTTGAAAAAAATTTTATTCTAGTATAAATGCAGAATACAAATTGATTTTCACTGTATTTTTGATGTTAACTCACTCCTTCAATCTTCGTTTCACCATATTTGACTTTTTGTGGGCTCTTTTGATTATGTGGAGTTATTTTGTACCTTTGAGTACATAAATATTTTTAGTGCAAAAAAGGAAATTTTTAAAACAAGTTTTGAAGCAATCCGATTCTGTACTTAATTTGTCCAAAAATATTCAAACTTCTCCTTTTAATTTTTAGTCAAAGGATTTGTGTCCTTTTCTTATCTGCTTTATATTTTATTTTATATCACATCTTTCTTGCCTGCTTTATTTTTATAAAACTTTAAAACAATGTATTAAATCTAATCCCATGTTTCTTTATCACAAGTGAGTTTGCAAGATAGGAAGATGTTTTTCCCCCATTTTATAACCATTTGAATAAATTATCAGTATTAGTCAGTTTCTAATCTTAAATTCATTATATCACTAAAATACCTCTTGGTGATGACCAATGAAGAAAACTTTGTATTCCATTTGTTTTATGAACTTTTTATACCCGTTTACACATAAATATACTATAAGATTGCACATATATTCTTAACATGATGTCGATTTCTCAACTTATTTCAAAGTTAAGAGAAAAAACAGTTTGTACTAACTTTTAACTTTCAAAAATATTTACCTTTAAAATTATATGAAGTTTGAAATAAAATAGCATCTTTTTAACATTTTAGAAGTTTTACCTTACAGTATGGAACTATTTTTTTACTATTGCATTTCTTTTCTTTTGTATTGCCAGCTTATTAAAGATAAAGTTCTGTATCTACTCTTTTAAACTCTTGTTGATTGTTTTTATGCTTTGGGTCCATCAATTTGTCAAGGTACAAAAAGGATTTATTATATACTTATTTTATTACTGTATAAATTTCCCGATTGACATTTCAAACTTTTTCAGACAACAATGTGAAATACGTTATTATTTTTCAAAAGTTCATAATTATTATGGTCTTTTGTCATGAAAAAAGCAATGGGCGATTCCAGTATTTTTTTTATATTTTTAATTTGATAAAGGTATCGGAGAGGAATATATGCGCAAAATTTTTTTTGCAATACTTTTTTTTATTTTTTTATTTCATCTAAAAATTTGATTGAAAAAAGGCACGAAACAGATCTGACCTCAATCAATCTTAAACAAATGCAAAGGGATTGTGGATTTCTATTTTAAATTATAATAATGGACTAATTTTTTTAAACGTTTTCTGTCTGTTGATTTTTGAATTTAGATATGTGTATTTTTTTACTGTAAAAAATGCATTTTTTCTGTTTTCAAAAAAATGCTGGTGTTGCCCATTCTGCTATTTTATTTTACTGAGACCAGAAATTGATACATTCCTAAAGTTCAATAATAAGGAAGTTGCATGTGTCAGATTTTCAAAAACAAACAAGTGTTCCGTATGGTTTTTTTATGGTAAAATGAAATATCTAGTCAGTTTTTCAAAAAAGATGTACAGGTAATTAAATATTTTAATTTATAAGTCGAGAAACAAACACGCGACTGAAAACGTTTATTGTTTAAAGCGTAGGATGATGTCAACAATAATACCATCAACTCCATTGCTTTTCAACAATGCCTATCGTAAGATAACATCACATCTAAACTCTTGGCGTTTTCGTGCGCTTTTAAAAAGGGGATTTTTGTTAATTTTTTTGGCAATCAAAAAATTTCTCGATCGGCCTCAAATTTTGGTTAGTTGCTTATTTTTGCAAGAAGAATGGATTAAAAAATTTAAAAAATCATGCAACTTCCTCATTGAAATGCACTGTCATCCCTTGTTGTACTGAACCCAGGGTATAGTGCATATAAGATGAATTACTTTTATATCATTATTTGGAGGGTTCAGAATAGAAATGGACCAAGTCCACTTTAGCTACTTTTGAGCTACAGACGTTTAAAGTTAAAGCTTCATAGGAAATTACATGTTAACGCAACAGAACTTGCTGCTGCTAAGCGGATATTATCAGAACTAGGACTTGGTTCATTATTGCACTAAAATTTTACATAGTTGGTGCATGTTATAGCGTGTCTAACTCAAAAATGACAAAAAGTGCACTTGGTCCATTTTAATTCTGAACCCTCCATTTGTGAATCTTTTCACTGGTCTTGACTAAATAACTTGTATTCAGGGGCGTCATTTAGGGGGGGCAGGGGGGGGCAACCGCCCCCCCCAAGGTTTCCACTGTAATGTGAAAAATAGCTGCAAGTCCCTTGAAAATTCTGTAACTTCCTGGGGGAGGACCCCCAGCCCCCCTCTAAAATTTTCACGTCTGTTATTTTGTGTTTTCCCCCTTGAAAATCATTCCTTTTACAAGAAGCTTTTCTCTTTAGAAGTTCCCCAAAGAGTTTGAAAAAGAGGTAAAACACTAGTTTAAAGGGGAATTAAAATTCCTGGGGGAGGACCCCTAGCTCCCCTTAAAACTTACAATTACAAGTTTATTTACAACTCTTTTCCCTAGAAAATTATGTGGTTTAAAAGAAACTGTTCTCCTTCGATGCAGCCCAAAGGGTCTCAAAACGAGCTAAAACACTACGTTAAGAGCCAAATTTTCAAAATTTTCCTGGGGGTGAACCCCCAAACCCCCATTTTTCCTTGGACTTTACGTCGTCAAATTTTGACATGATATTATTTTCTTAAAAATGAAGTTCAGGCGACCCCCCCCAAAAAAATACTAGTTACAGCAAGGTCCAGACCCATTTAAAAAAATCCCTTGCCCCCCCCAACCAAAAACTGAAATGACGCCCCTGCTTGTATTGGTTATAGTGAACTATGTGTTTGGTGCTGAGATGGTTCTCCGTTACTAATTTTGACTGCATTGTCAATATACTTATGGAGTCCTATTTGTGCCTAATGCTTCATTCTACTTTTATCTGTAAAGAAATTCATACATCCTTAAATCAGTTTATTAGTCAAAAAGTTGTCATTCTATTATGAAAATATCTATTTACAAAATTTTTATTCTCGGTCAATTCACATTTTCTATGAAATATAAACTAGTACAAAGTTTATGATTTTGTAAGAATTGTTTGTCAGTGATTTTTCCAAGTTTTTTTCTAAAAATCCATATTTTTAGTTGTTTGAATACCTTGAAATTTCATTTTCAGGTAAGTTTTAACTTTTAAGTAATCATTCCAAAAGGGAATGATTTTAATACCGGATTCTACTACTTTGTGATTTGGTTTTCAAATTCACCTGTGCAAGATTCTTTTATGCAGGAATTTAAAAATTCTTACAATCAGCATTTCTTTAAAAGTGCATACATTCTTTCAATAGTTTCTGAGCTCACATTTTAACCAAAACATCTTTTATAGTACAAATACATTGGGCATTCAAGATTTTTTTAATCTTTAAAGACCATCTAAGATTTTATGAAAAATGCATACAATTTTAAAAGATTTCTTATGTGATGGTAAGGCACTTCAGTAATAGGTACTAAGGGTAGTTTGTTATTTTCTATGCTTAATTTGTAGAGGGTGATAAAATGAACAAAAAATTGTATGAATGCAACTATTTAAGATTAAGAAATCCTTATATTTTTTATAACTCCCCATAATTTGTTGATTAGTCACTTTGAGCTCTAAAAAGGTTTTAAAAATTTATTTTCTTGGTGCTGTAGCTAACTGCATATTACTAATTTATTTATTTACTGACAAAGTTTATTTTTGAACATAAAATATTTCGCAAGTTACATTACATTAGTTTTGAATTCATGAGCAATAATATCTAAAACTGGTTCAGGGCACATTGATCTAGTAAAAACTAAATGATAAACCTTAAGGGAAATTGATTCACTGATTGAAAAATTATCTGCCGATATTGGAAAAAATCTTTTAAAATATTCCATTCTCTTGCGACTTTTTTAAAGGGCATGAATCCAAATTTGCTTCAGAAAATCTAAATAACCACCTTTTTCAAATAGGGATCCTTTGAAAAAAATCATGATTGGATTCACAAAAACCTTTAACACAGCAAGGATTTAAATAAAAGGTTTTTCCTTCAATAATAGAAATTAACTTTAAAGATAAATCATAAATGTCAGTGGAAAATATATTTTTTGGGGATACATAAGTCTTTAAGATTACCAAGTTTATGATATCTAGATCATTTTGTACTAAGTAAAATATACGTTACATATTTGGACCATTTACTTATATGAAATGACGTTTATCATTATTTCAAACTATATGACGCTCTCCTGTGTATATGTAATAAAACTTTAAATACTATTTATGTTTGTCATATTTTGTGTCATGCAAATATATCTCTTTTATGTACAAAAACTTATACTTTCCAAATTTATCCGATATAATTTATATCCTGATTTTTTATGAGCATTCAGGCACCATAAACTAAATATAAAAACAGGATAACATTACTAAACATATTGAGGATCTATAATTACACTGGGCAACAATTTTTGACAAAGTTCGTGTAAAAATGATGAAAATAGTCAATTCCTACTGAATTTGACCTTCTGAACCCGAATATCACCTTAAAAAATCTGGTTTGGTTCGAGTTTTGGAGATACAAGGGGGGTCTGATTTAGCGTAATTAATGCTGAAATGCCACTGTTTTTTAAGAATATTTTAATATGCAATACTCTATTACCCATTTTATTGCGCAATATTTTATCTGAGATGTTCTCTAACATATACACATTCATGAAATAGTAATAAAAATAATATTTGGTAAAGAATTTGTCGATAAGAGTCGCCAGGTGGTCGACAAAGTTAAGAGATGTTTTCATGAGAAATATTCCTATGCATTCATGAAATAATATAACTAAAAATACATTAACATCAACCTCTTGATGTTAACGAGTGGTGTTTGTTCATAGATTCCTCTAAATTGAGTCTAAAGATGGTATATTGCTCCCCATTGGCGATATATCCCTTCCATTCCCATTGCATTTGCTGCTCATATGAAAGAGACATACGAACACTTGCAGTTACTTCTTTATCTAACTGAGTACACAAAATATGAATGGGGGTGTCTATGCCGACTTGAAAGTAGTGGCGTTATTGATGGGCCTTCAACAGGGATTCACAAATTATTGCTGCTTCCTTTGTGAATGGAACAGTCGTGCAACAGAATTACACTACATCCAAAAAGACTGGCCTCTCAGTATATGTTTGACACAAGGAATAATGAATGTCAAGAACTATCCTCTTATTTCTCAAGAGAAAATAATCTTACCTGCTTTACACATTAAATTGGCCATTGTAAAGCAATTCACTAAAGCGATGGATAAGACTAAGCCAGCTTTCATTTACATGTGCAAAAAATTTCACCTTCTGAGTGAGGCAAAAATCAAAGAAGGATTAGAAATTTGAAAACCTTTTAGACTGTGATGAAAAACAAGTGTTGGATGCACTCTGTCAAGTTTGTGTTAACTTTCTAGGCTACGCAAGATCGGAGTATTATAAAAATCTTGTTCAGGACATGTTAGCCTTACACCAGAAATTCGGTTGTCGAATATCCTTATAGTAGCTGCATTTTTTTATTCTTACCTTGATTTCTTCCCTTCTAACTGTGGAAAATTCAGCGATGAGCATGGTGAACGTTTGAAATCGAGCTACACGTTATAACGGAAAGTAGTCTTTCCTATGCTTGGGGACTACTGCTGGACGCTTTATAGAGAGTATCCAGATATGGGAATACAGCCGAAAGAGAAGGAGTACTCGTCAATCATGATTTGTTAGTACTTCATTCTGTTATTTTAATTTATTTATAAATTATGCAGTGAAAAAACTCAAAGTGCAATTTACTGTGTTTTTAGGTATTATTTAGAGCAATATCTCAACATTACAAAAAAACCCGAACCAATTTCCAATTTTCATTGCCATATTCGTGTTCAGCATGTCGAAATCTATCAAAATTTTTCATTTTTATCATTTTTACATTTTCACTGTTGCCCAGTGTTATATATATAAGCAGGCTTATGTTATTTATGCTGAATTTAAAAATCCTGGGGTTTTTTTTTCTTGAGATTCTTTTCAGTTATGACATGCAATACAACTAGGACAAAAGAAGTTCTTGTTAGGGGTACCTTATAAATATTGAGTCAAAAGCTCCAAGTCTGGTTGCAAGCTGGGAACCTAAAAAAAAAAGAGTTTGAGACTGCTTTCAACTGCCAAATTTTGAAAAATCCCCCCTCAAAAAAATTCAAGAGATCCCCAGACCCAGGGTTGGCAAAAACCCAGGTTTTTTTTTAAATTACCCGGGTTGGCTTTTTTCAATAAAACCCATAAAAAACTGGGGTTTTTTCCTAAATAGTAAGTGGGTTTTTTCAAATTTTGGTGAGTTCTTTAATGTTAAAGGTGTTCTGTCAAATTAATGTCAGCTTTTCCATAGTTAAGTGGGTTTTTTTTTCAAAGTTGAAACCTTTTATACTTTGAAAAAACCCACTGAAATTGTAAAAACATCCCTTATTTATTGAAAACTAATTTAAATTTTGAAAAAAAAAACAATAAAATTTAAAAAACATCCTAAACTTTGAAAAAAAAACATTCAATATTGAAAGAAATCTATTTTATTTAACTTTGAAAAAAAAACACTGAAATTTTAAAAAAATCCTTCAATTTTTTATGAAGTTTAAACTTTAAATGTCCTAAATTTTGAAAATATCCACTCAACTGCAGTTCTTGGTATGTTATTTCGTTAAATGTTTTTATTCAATATTAAAACTTTCAAAATCTTAATTTTTCTTGAAAAAACACAAAAATGGTTCCAAAATGTGGGTTTTTTCATATGGGTTTTTTGAAAAAAACCCATTGATTCCAACCCAGCCAACTCTGCCCAGACCCCTTTCTTAATATGGAGCCACTAAAAACTTGTGCACACTCTTTTTGTTTTAATTGCTTTCCTTTGTACATAAGAAAAATATTTTTCTCATTGAGAACTTATTTGATATACTAAGCAGATATCAACAAGTACTTAATCAATCCCAATTGCAGGCACCGCAGCGCTCCTGTTTTTCCTATTTTTCCTGTTTTTTTCACATTAGCTCCTTTTTTCCTATTTTTACGGTCCATTTTATTTTTCCTCCTTTTTTCAGGTTTTTATTCCTTTTTTTCCTATTTTTTTAACCCTTGGGATCGACATTCTTCGTTTATGTTTTGTTGCGGGTAAGGATTGATGTCAATACTATTGGTCCGTTGTCAACGCTTTGGCATACGAAATGGAGTGATTCGTTTCCTTTCCAGCGGGACGCGGCGTAGCCACCGCGGAGATTCCTCTCCCGTTGAGGCAAAGCTGTCCTCCGTTGTTTTTAGCCCAGGAAAACGGTAGTTTTTTCAAAATATTTCTTATAGAAGTTTTTTTTCGATGGCTTTTGAGGGTGCTTATTACGAATCTGATGTTTGCCCCCACGGGGGGGGTCGGTTTCATATCGAATATCGCAAAAAATCGATAAATATTTGCTTTTTTTCGATTCTTCGCTTATATTTAAAAAACTATAAATTTCTCGCAGATAATTTCAATTACAAAGTCAAAGTAAACAAAATTTCCTACAAAATGCGCTCATCAACTTTGATTTTCTGAAGAGTGGTTTTGCCGCTAGAGCGCGCTGACATTTTTGGCCTTTCCGCAAAAAAAAAAAAAGGAAAACGCGCGCTTCTGCCCTCTACAAAATGAAAATTATTCAAGTTATCAACAAACATTTTATACCACGTGAAAGAGCATTTAATTTTCTATAAAAAACGTGCTTTCTATCATCATTGTTTGAGAAAGGGAGAGGGAGTGAAGCAAAGATCGATAATAAAACTGTTGCGGCTCGCAGACCAGACGGAATTTTGCGGTTGTTGATCTGCAATCTGCGCTTCATTTCCGGTATATTACCAATAAAATGGGTTGTTTTGAATGAATTGATGACTACGCATGCTTAAAAAAATAAGTTTTTAAATTTATTTATGAAATATTGGGTGTTTTAGGAGGAATTTAAATAATTTTTTTAAATTCCTATATTAAATTATAGGAGTGTTTTAATAAACGAATTTATATGTTTTTGCATCGATAAATCCGAATTTCAAGTTTATTTTAATTTTAAAAGTCATCTTCACATCAAAAATTACAAAAAAATTTCAAATTTTTGCTCTTTTTTTCGTTTTTTCGTCGATTTTCTAAACAAATATTCATTTTACGAAAAATAGCATGCAGTCAAAATAAATTACGTAAAATTTCCTATAAGATGCACTTGTTCATTTTTATTTTGCGAGGAGTGGTGAACATTTTATAGCATTTTGAAGAAAAGCAATTTCCATGTTTTTGTGTAAAGTCAGGAAACAGCTCTAATTCAGCGCGCTCTAGCGTCAATACCTCTTATAATCAAATTAAAATTAAACAGTGCGTTTTGTAGGAAATTAAATGTTCTTTCATTTGGTATAAGCTATTTGTCAATAACTAGAATTTATTTAGAGGTGTAGTGGGCAAAATCGTTCATTACTTTTTTGTATAAAAGCAAAAAAATATCTTAATTTCAAAACGCTATCTTGCAAAATGAAAATGAACCAGTGCATCTTATAGGAAACGTACTTTAATTTTTTAATCTAATTTTACGTACTTTAATTTGGTTTCATGCTATTTTTCGTAAAATAATTATTGTTTAAGAAAATCGATGAAAAACCGAAAAAAAATTTGAGATTTTTTGCAATTTTTGATTTGAAGATTACTTTCAAATTAAAATAAACTTGAAATTCGGATTTAGCGATGCAAAAAACATAAAAATTCGTTCATTAAAACACTCCCATAATTTAATATAGGAATTTAAAAAATTTATTGAACTGTTGCCCAAAACACCCAATATTTCATAAATTAATTTAAAAATTTATTTTTATAAACATGTGTTAGCGTAGTCACCAATTTATCCAATACAACCCATTTTATTGGTAATATACCGGAAATAAAGCGCAGATTGCAGATTAACAACCGCAAAAGTCCGTTTGGTCTGCGAGCCGCAACAGTTTTATTATTGATCTTTACTTCACTCCCTCCCCCCTTCTCAAAAAATGGTAATGGAAAGCACATTATTTATATAAATTAAATTCTCTTTAACGTGGTACAACATTTTTGGTAATAACTTAAATAGTTTTCATTTTGTAGAGGGTAGAAGCGCGCGTTTTCCTTTTTTGCGGAAAGGCCAAAAAATCGATGTTTTTCAGCGAGCTCTAGAGTCAAAACCACTCTTTAGAAAATCAAAGTTGACTAGCACATTTTGTAGGAAATTCGGTTTACTTTAACTTTGTAATTGAAATTATCTGCGAGAAATTTATAGTTTTTCAAATATAAGCGAAGAATTGAAAAAAGAGCAAAAAGTTATCGATTTTTGCCGGTATCGCGGGAGCACTCAATACGAATGGGCGTCGCCACAGGTTGGCATCCCTGTTGTGTAATTTTAACTTTAATTTAAGAAAAATATTCCTTTTTTCTCCTATTTTTTAAAAAAAATATTCCTTTTTCTCCTATTTTTTTAAGTAAAATAATCCTGTTTTTCTCCTATTTTTTCTTAAATTCTCCTATTTTTCCTATTTTTTTTACGAAAAATCGGCTGCGGTGCCTGCAATTGTTACCTTTACTAATAAGTACCAGCGATTAATTAACATTGAAAAGTTATGAGAAAATTATTAATTTATTGTGCTAAAAATCTTGGCTATTAGCAAATAATTTATTTTTACAAAGAACTTCCCCCAAAGGAAAATACTGGCAACTCCCTAGATCAGAATTGGTGACATATTTTCCAGTTTGTGAGCTTGATCTCAAAAATCTGCTTATAAACCTTAACAGGTATTACAATTTTTTAAAGTTTTATTTAAATTTTAGACAGTATATAAGAAAAGCATTTATTACCAATAAATATAAAAGACCTTTATCAGTGTTTCCTTCATCAACACACAGCAAAATCTACCAAGGCTAAATACTTATGGTGCAAAAACTATTGTTGGCCTACAAGGGATGCTTTAAGCATTTTCACCATTTGTGACCTTAGTGTGTCTCTTAAGGTAACTGACTGGGTTGGGAGGCCTTTTTTTTAAATATTAACTGAATAATTATTTAAATGCTATTTTCTGAGAGCTAATGTTCTTAAACAATGAAAATCATTCAAAAAAGAATTTAAAAAAAATTATTTTTTAAAATATTGAGAAATTTCAATGAAAATAAGGCTAAAATTTCAACTTGCGCCAACAACTCCTGAGAATATTCTTTTATAGGTACAAATAAAATTTTTGCAGGATTTTGAGCCTAAGACACCAATCTGTGTCACTATCAGTAAAAAATAATAGGTTCTTTTAACGAAAATAAATTTATTTAGATGAAGATAAAAATTTAGGTTAACATAAATATACCAGGAGAGAGAGAGACAGGCGAAATCAAAACTACAGTATGCCAATCTGGCCTTCCAGTTAAAAACTCTCTTCAAACTTAAACTAAAATTTTAAAACTAAAGAAAAATAGAAATAATACATCGTGCGAGATAACAATGCGTGCGAGCAACAGCTTGGCTTTTGCCCGTAGTGCCCGGTTTACAAGTCACTACTACTAGTAAATAAAAGTCACTACTACTAGTAAATAATACAAAATTCTTACACTATCTACAAAAAATCTGAGATTTTTAAAATAGAAAAGAAATACAGGCACTTGAAATCGAAAAAAGTAAAAACTCATGAAAAAACACATTTAAATCAAGTTTACACACTTTAAAAAATACCTTAATTCAAATATTTTTCTTAGATTGTAGAAGATAACACGCGTTATAATATAAAGAGTGAAATAAAAGAAAAAGCATTAGAATACTTTAAGTAGTTTAAGAGTAATCACTGTTACCGTGATTCAAAGTATACAAAAATGTCATTCTTCAGAAAAGGGCTTTGAAGTTTAAAATTGTATGTTAATCCTGGTACTACTCGGTACTAAAACAGCTGTAACTTGTGTTCTAGATTACTCAGAGTTTAAAGTAAGGTAGTTTTGGAAAGCTTATTAAACCAGCTATAAAATAAAACAGTAAAACGAAATTTGATATTTTTGGCAAAAAGGACGATTTCAACCCAGTCAGTTACCTTAAGACCGCAGAACTTATTAATACCTAGCTATGACATTTAGAAAGGCATTTTTCAATTTTTGAATGTTAATATTTTAGAAAGGCTAAAAATACACAAACATACATTTTTGCCGAGTTTAAACTATTTATAGTTTTTGAAGAACACGACAAAAAGAAGCGACTTACAGCTGTATCACGATACCAAATTTGGTACTTAACATAAGGATTACCCGGGTGCAAGCATTTAAGTTTTATGCCAAATAGCCAAAAACAATTACATATCCCATAAAGCACCAATAAAGTAACTCCACCAGCAGTGCTTTAGTTTTTGTTATATTAAATATTTAATTTCATTATAGTAAATTTCTTTGTAATAAAATTTGGTACTTTGCTAATTATATGCCGTCGACCCTTCAGTGGCTGTCTATTTCAGCGGCTCAGCAATAGAAAAGTCAATGGTATTTCATAAAGTTTTTGATTAAGTGGTATGTGGTTGACAGGATAATACGCAACCAAACATTTTTCCAATCGTTTGATCAGAAAGATTTGCACTCCCAGCTAAGGTAAATTTTAAGAATCCAGGCCATGGCAACTTCTTGGAGAAATGTTTTCTTGTCAATACCTGGCATTGGCAAGAAAATACTTTGCGGTCAAAAAGATGGAACATCTAATTAGAATCTAGGGTTGCTGCACTAAGCATTATACACTAGGGAGATTCATTTATCACCTAACTTTCACCAACCCTTGGCGATTGGCCCAGATTGTTAAAATTAATCCCAGCTAATCCTAAAGTACTTATTACACCAATTTATGGGGGCTTAAAAATGCCAGAAAAATTTATCAACAAAACACATTCTCAACTACAGACTTTAATTTTTAATGAATACATCCAATTTAGAGAATCTATGTAATTATGACAACTTATTCCAAATTTGAATGTTACAGTGGTTTGGCATCTACTAGTTTGAACCAGAAACCGCACCCGCACCTTTTGGGTTCGTCTCTATGAACCCAAATCCAGTTGACAATACTAGAATCTTCCTCGCATATGCAGCCAACGATTCGCTTTTCTTCAAAGGAGGGAACGAGGTTGGGATTATCTTTGGTACCTGGGCCTCTCTTCATGACTTTTAATCCGAAAGGATCATCATTGCCAGCAGCTCTAGCGATCAGTTCTTTTCTTTCTAAACCAGTTGCGTGTTCAATGTAGTCGGGTAGCTTTTCTTCGGTCTTCTTGCCCGAACTTTGCCTGAAAGCAATGGTAGAAGCTTGATACAAACGAAGTGGTGCCTTCAAATTTAGGCGTGAAAGAGCCATGATAACTTTCCCAACTTGGTTTAATCAATTCAAAACTGAAAACTTTCAGGTTCACCAAGGAAGGTCACACTGTTCTCGTCGGATTTGTTGTTGATGATAGAACTGATGCCATTTACTAAGAAATTTTCGGCTACAAGTACATCTTATTTTATTATTACTTCATTTTTTTTAAAAGCAAGAGAATGATTACGTTGTGATATATTTGATCGGTCAAAAAGTTTCTATTCAAAATTATGAAATTTTAAATCTTCCTAAAAATACAAAAATTTTTACATAAGAAGCTCCATTAGCATGAGTCCTCATGCGATTGGCCAACCCTTTCTGTTCGTACTGCGCAAGCGCAATAGTTGTAAAAATTTAATTTGACCCTTCTTTTTTCAATTTGCGTACATGTGACCAATCATATTGAAGATTTCAGCGGCTCATTGGCCCTACTTCCATTGTTATTGTTGACATTGTTATGGTTCGCTTTTCGAAGTTTCGAATTCAGAAGTTTAAAATGCCTCAGGGAAGCCGGGGGAGCAGTCAGGGGCATATATCCCCCCCGAACATTTTTTATGAAAGCAACTCTGCTTTGCTTTGGGTAGGGTATTTGCAGAGTAACTTTATTTTGTCAAGCAGAGAATGGCTTATTTAATTTCGCGCATTTTGAATAGGTTCTCTAGGAATGTGAGGGAAATTCGCAATGCTTCACAATACAGGGTTGCTGCTTTCGGATTAAATGAAAAAAGTGCTGAAATCGATAAAATCCCAAAGGATGAAAGGTAAGTAAATTCATTTTAACTTAGAAGAGAAAAGAAGGCTAGTGTTGACAATTTGACAAGGATACAAACTAATATCTTTTATCTGCCTAGTATTCTTTTGCAATAGTTTGCTCATTAAGATTTGTTTTGGTTACTAGTTTTGGGAAAAGCTTTGTATAGGGTCTTCCATGGCGACTTTTTTAACGATCGCCAAGTTGTTCAGCCGATTGGCCGGTAGATCTTGAAATAGTTCCATCCAACTTGACGACCGCTGAAAAAAACGATCGCTATATATGACCCTTATTAAAAATAAAAGTGTGCTAAACAGATCCCATGGTCCTCATGTCAGATCAGAATCGACTCACAAACAAAGAAAATCGTGGAAAGTTCATATATATTGTGAATGTTTTCTTGCAAATAATCTAAAGCTAATTTCAATATTATGAAAGGGATGTCTGTTTTCTGCAGAATTTTAGAGGGGGGATTTTGTGAAGGGGCATGCACAGCAAAAAGACCCTAGGGCCATTCCATGAATAATGAAACTAAAGTACCAATTTTTTAAAGTTTATAAAACCTATGATGTAATACATCATTTTAAAGCTTAAGAGTTGAATTTTTCTAAAACATCCTTTAAATATCAAAAACTAAGTTATAAATAAGATTTTTAGGCCAAAATAGTGGAACATTACAAAATTGAAAATACTCCACATAAAGTTAGTAAAGTTTGACTAGGCTTGCTGATATTAAAAGTAACCTGTAGAAATTTAATTGGGGCTAGTTTTTATCTCTGACAATTCTACTTATAGGTAAGATAATAAAATTTTAAGATATATTAATATAATAATTAAAAATTTTAAATTCATTATGTTATGTCCCTATGTTACGTCCGTAACATGAAAACAGATAAAAGTAGTTTCTACAAACTCACTGGTAATCTCAATCAAATTTTAACCATATTTTCTCTTTATAAATCATATAAACATGCTTTTAACACTATTACATGAATTTTTGATACATATTAAAAAATTTTATGACTGTTACAGACGTAACATCCGATTTTTAATTTTCCTATTACGATACCAAAAATCCCCTATATTCCATATATTTTTTAGCCAACATGTATTTTTTCATATTTTAAGGGTAAGGAATGTGATTTTGGACTTTTCTGTTCCAATATGGGTATTTTCAATTTTTATCCTGCTCTTTTACCCCAAATTAAGCCAAAAATTAAAAAAAAAGAAAAGAGTATTTAAAAAAAGATAACATTTAATAAAAGGCCTAAGATTTTTAATGTCAGGGCAATAGAAAAGAAAAGCCTTATTGCTATTCGTAAATTATGTGAAAAAAAATGCTGTCAGTCAGCAGTAGATTAGTAAAACGTTTGGAGAAATTTCATTATAAATCAGTTTAGGCCATGGAAAAAGCCATTTCACAAAAAAAATTGATAAATACATTGAAATTGTGTTTATACATGAGACTAGAAGCAAAAAATAATCATTTTAGTTTTAAAAAATGTAAAAATAAGTAAAATAATGCAAATTACGCTACGTAATCTAAGATTATTTTAACGTTTTCTCAAAATCGTATTATGTGGTCTATAAAAACAATTCTTATCAAAAAAAATTTCCAATGCCTTGATAATAGTATTTTGTTTGATAAATAATTTTATATTGAACAATTAAATGATTTTATTTCATTAATAATGAGTTATAAAACAGACATGTTACGTCCGTAACAAGCGAGTGTTACGTCCGTAACAAATTAATTAGGCCATAGATTAATAAATAATTAAATTTTTGCTTCTACAATCACTTTTTTTAATTTCATAAACCTTCATAATGAATTACTGAGAAAAAATTTTTAAATTTTACTCTAAAATTCACAGGTCTTAGTCAATAACTTTGAAAGGTGAAATATAGACAGTTCTGTGAGTTACGTCCGTAACACTTAGTTTTAAATTTTTTAAAAATTTTAGAACCATTGTTCAGTTTTCATAATTTAATATTTTATTAATCTACCTCTGATATCTTTAGAAAAAAAATACCATAGTTTACAATTAATTTTTACATTCTTAAAAAAGCCCTCAAAGGTTTCTATTTGTTACGTCCGTAACCATGGAATGGCCCCCTAAGAATTCCTGCAGTTTACATACCAAAAAAATGTGGAACTAATATTATAACATCTCTACCGTAGAAAGGCCTTCTGTAACCTTAGAGATAACTTTGACATTCTATAAATATGCTTATGCACATACTCCAGGTCTTGGCTAACTCCAGACTTGATTGTTTTCAAGGCATTGTTGCTCTTAAGCTGTTAAAGCATTGGTATTATTACTTAACAGGGACGTGCCAACAGGGGGGGCAGGGGGGTTTTTCGCCCCCTCAGTTTTAAAAGTGAGGGGGCGAACACTATATTTCGCCCCCCCCCCAGTTTTTCATGGACTTTTTTCAGACATCTAATACGAAAAACTTTTAAACATTTTCTTATTCAATTCAACCCAGATTGTCTTATATTCTTGATATTATTCAAGAATCTCCCAACTTGATGGCCCAAAAACGGACCATCACCTTACCCTTCACCTTAAGGAGGTGAGGGGGGCGAGGAATATTATTGTAATGAATAATTTAAACTTTTGCGAAAGGCTATTTAGTTTATGAGGTGAGGGGGCAAGGAATATTGTTGTAAGTAATGAATTATTTAAACTATTTAAAGCGCATTATTATCATCCTTCTCATGATATCTGCTTAATATTCTCCAATCTATCCAGTAACGGGCCATCAAATGGGTGGTGAGATTCTTGCCCCCTCGGTTTTTGAGGTGAGGGGGCGAGAAGTATTATATTAAGTAATGAATAATTAAAACTTGAACTGCGTAGGGCATTATTATCATTGTAAGCGGATTTATGGTGGGAGATATAGGAGGACCCCACCTTTTTGAGAAATTTTCATTTTCGTAATGGTAAATCAAGTTTCCTAGCACTTCAGGGACAGCTTTCCCCCTATTGGGTCTTCTAGCTGAATCCGATCCGCCCATGATTATCATCCATCTCATATGTGCTTCTCCAGAAACGGACCGTCAAGTGTGTTGGGAGATTCTCGCCCCCTCAGTTTAAGGGGGCAAGGGATGTTGTTGTAGTTGTGTAAATAATGAATAATTTTAACAATTGCGAAGGGCATTATTTTTAAAACTGTTTTTAATCTTCAATTTGCACTTCTAGCTTAAAATTTTCAAATATTACCCCATCTGGGCATTTTTCCTGACATTAATATTATTTAAATACGTATTACTTTGAGTGTAAAATTATTCAAACAAATTTCTTAAAAACCTTTTGGTTTCATAGCTTTTTTTTTCTTTTCAATTTTGGACCCAAAATTTCTTTTTTACTGCTGACAATTCAAATATGTTTTATGTTGACACAGAAAACTGCAGAAATTTTGGTCTTCAAGTTATTTCTGCCCGGTTACATTTGATAAAACACTATAGTTTAAATTTCCTATTTTAAAAATTCTTCTAAGGGATGACCCCCAGTCTCCTTGAAAATTTTGCGTAAATTTATAATTTCTTCCTAGAAAATTCTTGGTTTACCAAGTCTTAAAATGAGCAAAAACTTTACTTTTATCGGTAAGTTTTCAAAATCTTTTTGGGAGAGACCCCCCATTTTCCCTTGAAGATAAAATTTTAAAATCTTGACATTATGTGTAACTTGATTCCAATGATATTTTAAAAAGATCATGGTTGTAGCCAGGAGGGGCAGTCCTGAGTAATTTACTTTTACTTTACTTTTAGTTAAGTTAAAACCCAGTTTTATAGGGTCAAATTTTCAAAGCTTTTCTGGGGGAGGGCCCCCATTGGCCCCCCATTTAGTATTAAAACATTTATTATTCACACTTTTTTATAATAAGTTCATTAAAATCAAAATTTACCTAAAAATTTATGTCCAAATTTGGGTTTATGTGTACCAAAAAACAGTTTGAAACTATTCTTAGGGTCAAATTTCCAAACATTTTCTGGGGGCGGGCAGTCAGGCACCCCTTTAGTATTTAAACCTTTATCATTCACATTTTTTTGTGATAAGTTCATTAAAATCGAAATGTATGTCCAAATTTGGGTTTACATGTTTGAAACCTTGTTCTAAGGGTCAAATTTCAAAAGATTTTCTGCAGGTGGAAAGTCAGCCCCCCTTTAGTATTTAAATTTAAACATTTATTATTCACACTTTTTTATAGTAAGTTCATTAAAATCAAAATTCTACCTAAAATTTTTTGTCTAAATTTGGGTTTAAGTGTACTAAAAAACAGTTTAAAACCCTGTTATTAGGGTCGAATTTTCACAAATTTTCTGGGGGAGAACCCCCAGAAAACCCCTCGAAACAATACTACGTGGCTACGGCCCTCTCAAACGGGGCTTTAAAATTGTTCTCCATTCTCCATAAACATAAAAAAGTCGACCCTGCTTACCTACCCCAAGTGGAACCCTGGCTACGCCCATGAAAAAGATCATGGTTATAATGAATATAAGAAGGGATCCTCTTTAGGTGGCTTTCAAAGGGTAACAAATGTATAAAAATGAGTAAAAAAACTTCTATTTTGAAGCCAAATTTCACAAAATTTTCTGGGGGAGGTCCCCTAAACCCCCTTTCTTCCCTAGGTGAAAGCATTAACTAAAAAACCCATTTTTTTCATACTTAAACAAATTATCGCACTTCTGGTTATGGCCCTACAAAAAATACTTCGCCCCCCCACTCTCAAAAACGTTGGCACGTCCATGTTACTTAACTACCAGGGGTCTGTCTAGACTTTTTGTGAAGGTTCCGTTTTTTTTTTAAATTGTGAAAATCTACTCATGATTTTGTGAATTTTAGTTAGTGTTAAAATAGTTCTTTTCAACCAGGAGCCTGTTTTTGTGAAAATAAGCTCACAAATTTGCAGCATTGTGAAAAATAGTGTCCATTTAAAGGCCAAAATACTTTGTGAAGGGTCCTTTTCCTTTTTAACAATGAAACATTTTGTGAAGGGTCCGAAAACGGACCCAAATTTCTTCTAAACAGACCCCTGACTACTATAACTTACTAAAGAAAGCACTATGAAAATATGTGTAAAATTACTTTTCCCCCTTTAGAGTATCCATTACTTACATTAAGGAGAGTGGAGAAGAGTATACAGCTACTGGAAAAGTAGGATGGACTTTAATGGAACTGGTGAAAAAGAATGGCCTTGAGTATAATCTTTATGAATATGGTAATCTTGATCTCTGATTGATTATATTATTCGCATCATTTGTATAATCATTCTAGGATTGTTAAACATGTTCACTAAGGCAGAGCAAAACTAGCAAAAAATAACCAATTTTGGAAATTAAAAATACCTTTCAAGGAAAAAGGTATCATTCATTTTGAAAAAAAAATACAAAAGCCTAAAAATTCAAAACTTGAGTTTGATCAATTGAAATCTTCAGGTTCTTCAAAAACGGTTAAAAAATTTCCCCACTTGGTTTTAGCTTGATTTTCAATTGATAGCGAATTTAGCTTATATTCTGGGGATGCTGAATGACAGTTTAAGACTCCACAGACCTGAAATAGATGAAATTTCCAATTTTTTAAGCCCAATATTAAGATGCATGCCATTAAAATAGGCTAAGCTAAAGGTACTTAATTAATTAAAGATGGACAATAATTTTTTTTTTGAAATTTCATCATTTTTTATTTTAATGAGAATGATTCCTATTGATTCATTATTGATCACAAATTCAGTTTTTGTAAAATGGTACCTTCACAAAATACATTTATTTTAAAAGAAAGTTCTCTAGGAAGCTATATTCTCTTAATAGTTAACTTTTTTAGCCATTCTCTAGACTGAATTTTTTTTTTGTTTTTAATGTTTAAAAATTATTTATGTGTGATTTTGAACTTAAATTTTCACAAATTCACTCAAAACTTTTCACAAATTAGCACTAAATTTTCACAAAATAGGTACCTCTTAAAAAACCTAAAGACAGACCCCTGCTAAAAGTAACAGATTATGATTCTTACAATATTTTGTAACAAGAAGTTTGAAAAAATAGCAATAAAATAACTTGTTACTTTTATGATATTATTTTGACTCTTTAGGCTGTTATTATCCCTTAATCAAGCACCTCCACTTGATAAGCACCCTTTCCATTTAAAACCATAAAACTATTATGGAATTATAGGTTAATCAGTAACTTTTAGTATCAAATCTCATGCTGGATCCTATTTCATTCGCACCTAAAATATAAATTTTTCTGGTTTGATCTAGGTTTCTGTGGTGGGACGAAATTCTGCACTTCTTGTCATACGTACTTCTCAGAAGATAATTATAAGACCTTGGAAGAGATGTCTTCACAAGAGAAAAAATATGCGGCTTTTAGATTGGATTATGTTGAAGGCCAGTAAGTTGGGTTTTATCCTGTTTGGTTAACTTTCACTTATCTCTGTTTGTGATTATATATCATTGTTTATTTCATTCCTTCCGAACTATGCATGTTTAATATTGAGGCTCGGTTGTGGCATAGGGAAAATAAAAAACCCAGGTTCTTCATGAGTACCTGTGAATCAAAAATAGGGTTAGAAAAAAAACATGTTTTTTAAAAACAAAAACATGTTTCATTTGTTTTAAACGTGTTTTTTTTTGTTTAAAACATGTTTTTGTTTTTTTACCTATGTTATAGGACTGCTAGAGGAACCCATGATTTTTTTTAAATTTAAATTTGACTTTTCAAATTGAAATTGGGTTAATAAAGCTATACTTTTAAATACACCATAAACAGTTTGTTCTTTTAAATGATTTTTGTAAGTTTTCTTCACAGCATCATGCTTTTTATCAAGCATGTGCGTCGGCGGCTCCTGAATATTAGGGGGACACCTCAAGGATTCAGGATCCTCCCCAAATGTTTTCACAAACTACTTGTTAACTACCCCAAAACAGTCGCTTTTCTTTTTCGCCCTCGTTTAAGAATTTTAAGGTGGTTTTGAATCAAATAATTAACTTCTGTTCAAATTTTTTATAAACCGTTTGTATCTTTGAACTATAAAGGGGGGTCTGGGGGCCCTCCCCAGAAAAGTTTTACAAATTTGACCTTTAAAATACAGGTTTAAACTCATTTTAAGTGTTATAAGATTACAGTTTTATAAATAAATTTTTTACGCCTTAACCAGTGCTGTAGCTGGATATTTTTCAGGGGTCTCATTAAATTATTATTTTTTTTAGCTAGAAACGGAATTTTTTTGTTGCGATAATGTTTTCCCAATCTCTCACTTGCTTCAACCTACTGTAAATGAAATCGTGTTCTAAAAATGAGGTGTCCGTCTCCTTCTTGTATACGCCTATTAAATTAGTTGCCATTGGTATATTGACCATCCTTTATGATTCAAAGTCAGAGAAACACACATTCTATAAATTTTTGGTTGCCCTGAAAAGTTAAAAATTTAGTTTTTTAAACAATGTTCCCAATTATTGGGGGGGACACGTCTCCCTCGGCAACGACGCCTGTGTTATCAAGCAATGTACTGCCTATGTCATGGCTATTTGGTGGTTTGCACCCAGGCCTTGTACTTGACACAATCTTTTTATGCTCTGGGTGATACAAACATGATAATAGCGAGTTTGCTAAAATAGTTGAGAACTTGCTTAAAAATATGTGTTTTAAACAAGGTTTTTTTAAACGTAACCACTGTGATCAAGAATCCAAAGAATTTCATATCCACACCAATGACAGATAAGATATAGAATACAAACATTTTATTCGAGCTCCTTTTCTTGTCCCTCATTTAATTTAATGATTCTAAGAATTCAATTCTTCGTCTGTAAATTAGTTTTTCCCAACAAATTTAAAAATCAATAATCTAAGAAAACTCAGCATTCTTATTTATACTATTACTATACTACCCCTTTTCTGTAAAAACTTGGACTCAATTAGCAAATTTTCATTATTTGTGAACTTACAATGCAATGTACATCGTTATTTCGCATCATAAAATTAAAACGGAGTATCTTCAAAATATGACCGAGATTCTCATTTTTGCATTGCTCGTTGATTCAGGGTTGGGTTTTAGCCGTCAAAAACTAGTTTTTGACATGACAGAGGTTTAAACCAGGTTTTAACCGGTTAAAACCGTCAAAAACCCCAAAACAATTTAAATACGCTAAAAATAAAAAAGAAGGCTGTTAATAATAGCAAGATACAGCATTGTTTTTGTTTAATTATAGTGTTCCTCCTTAGTTTTAGTATTTACATTGAATATGAATTATAATTAAATATTCATTTATATACTTTTCTTTGTTTAACTTTATAGAAATGCTGCAAAATGGGATCAATCAGCCTTCCACCACGATTCATTTTTAAATTTGGAAATCAGGGCTTCTTAAACACACACAGCAGACTTTCGACAGCTAGAACAACTGTTCTAGCAGCAGTTATTTTCTACTGTCCAAAAATCACTCATATCGGAGGGGAAACAAATCTTACAAGGAATTCTGAATGGACCAGTCTATTTAAAACGGGTGTTGTAAAACAACCAATCATTAAGTAGGTGGGAGAAATGGAAAATTGGAGTGAAAGGAAATATTGTGACAAAAACTTTAAAATGCAATAATATTTTTCTAATATCCAGATTGTAAAAATAAAAACAGATTTGAAATCCTTGCAGCAAAATGCATAAATAGACACCAAATACTAAAGCATTTCGCTAAGAAATAAAAAAGATATTAAAAATACATCCAATTAAGCAAAGTAATTAGTTAAAATTTGCACTAAAACTTAATAAATTTGATGAATTTTTATGAAATTTTATTTAAAATTTATTGATTAAAGTCTATCCTATTCTGCTAAATCATTTCTTTCATAATTTTTATACAAATTAGGTTTTTGACACTTTTTGACGTTTTTGACAGGGAGGTTTTTGACATGACGGTTTTAACCATGGTTAAAACCGTCGCATGTCAAAAACCTGCCAACCCTGCGTTGATTACGAGTTGTAAGTAGATAGATCGGATTCAATTGAATTTTTTCTTGTAGATCTCGCCTCGGCTGTCAGATCAAGCTAGAAAAGAGAATGGATGGATGGAAAGTTTGGGTTAATCCACCTTCCGGCCGTGGATGGAACGAGGAATAATTTTAGCTCTAATTTTTATACATATGTTTACTAAATAAATCTATTTTGATATTTGTCTGATGTAATAATTGTTTATTTCTTCTAATCCGGGGTTTCCCAAGTTTTTCCTAGCCATGGCACCCATTGTAGAAATAAAATGCCCTCTCACTCCTGCCATGCAATATCTAATTTATTTATAATTTGTATTTTTTATTTAGTATTTCGTGAGCTATTTGTAGGTTTTGAAAAAAGATTGTTTTGGAAATGAAATAATTAAAGGTTTATACCTGTATAAAAACATTTAAAGTTGAGCTGTTAACCAGCACATTAATAAAGTATTTGAAATTTAGAGAAACTTCCAAATATTTCATTTATAGTCGTCCTGTGGGATTTGAGAATAGGAGAAAGCAAATAGGGAAATTTTTACTACACAGGAGCTTGGCAGGACTCAAAATTGGTTGTTTACGTAATCAATATAATCTTGATATTATAACCTTTCTTATGCCAAAAACCTCTTTCTCAAAAAAAATATTTTCCCTCTTAGGTATATTGGACTCTTATATTAATTGTTGCTCTTATATCAAAGACTTTTTACAGAAACCCTTTTCTTTAATGGATTTTGTTTGGATCTATTTGAAACAATTTGGATCAGTGATAATTCTGTTAGTACATGCGATTCTTCCGCCAATTGGCGGAAATCCGCCAATTTGCTTAGAAAAATTGAAATCTGACGATGCGATTTGCAAAAAACTGAAATTCCACTTTTATATTTTCCTTTTCTGTGACCTTTTAAGTAAAATTGAAAAAAAATATTAAAAATATCGAAGTAATATGAAAACTAGTTAAGGTTTATAAAATATGACTAGCATGTTGAATCATCAGCAGGGTTGGCAAAAAACCGGGTTTTTTTTAAAAAAACAAAAAAAACGGGTTTTTTTGGTTTAAACCAGGTTTTTTTGGTTTAAACTAAGTTTTTTTAGAACTTTTTTTTCAGAATAAGTTATTTTAGCAGTGATGTTTGAAATTGAGTTGTAAATGAGACATTTATTTCAGGGGTTGTTTATAATTGATAAATGCAGGGTTGGCAAAAAACCGGGTTTTTTTAAAAAAACCAAAAAAACCGGGTTTATTTGGTTTTTTTTGGTTTAAACCAGGTTTTTTTGGTTTAAACCAAGTTTTTTTAGAATTTTTTTTATCAGAATAAGTTATTTTAGCATTGATGTTTGAAATTGATTTGTAAATGAGACATTTATTTCAGGGGTTGTTTATAATTGATAAATGATTTGTATATTTCAATTAATTAATTAAAATTAAATTAATTTGTTTTAAAAATAATTTTTGTTTCTAAAATATTCCAATTTGAATATCTAATATTATTGTAGTGAATAAAAATCAGTGTTAATTTATCTTGGATAAATGGTTGAAATAATTAAATTCTTTATCTTAATTATATATGGATTAATTTATGAACTTAAGAAATTTCTTTAGAAAGAGAAAATTTTATTTTTTAAGTGAAATGTAAACAACTAATGTTAATTGAAATTGGATAATTGATAAAGATATTTAATTTGATTAATTATTAAATGGTAAAATTATCAAATTAATTATATGGATTATTTATGAACTTAAGAAATTTCGTTAGAAAGAGAAAATTTAATTTTTAATAAATAAAAGGGAAATGTAAGCAACTAATGTTAATTGAAATTGGATAAATGATTGAGATAATTAATCCGATTAAGGAAATTAACGGTTTTTATTAATTTAGTAAAAAACCCAACTGGTTTTTATCTGTTTATAAACAAACCAACTGGTTTTTAGTTTTTATCATTAAAGAAATCAACGGTTTTTATTAATTTAGTAAAAAAACCAACTGGTTTTTATGACTGACAAATAAGATGAATTGGTTTTATTAATTAATTAAAATCCAAGCCATATTTTATCAGTGAAAAACAGATAACTTTTGTGTATGTTTAGTTACTCTTTGAAATAATGCTTCATTTTAAAGGAAATTAATAAATGAACTATCTAGTTTAACTTAAGCATTTAAGGTTAAGTTTAGAGAGAATTCAATAATTAAAACCATTAAATTAAAAGATTTCTGATTTTTAATCACCTTAAAATGTCAATTTTTTTTATAAATCTGACCTTTTAATTTTGTGCAAAAGATTATACTTAATAACACTTTCTTTAAAAAATCCTGAAAATATTTTATAATTTCTAAAAAAACCAAAAAAACCAAGTGGTTTTTTTGGTAAAAAAACCATGGTAAAAAAACCATGGTTTAAACCAAATGGTTTAAACCGGCCAACCCTGGATAAATGATTTGTATATTTCAATTAATTAATTAAAATTAAATTAATTTGTTTTAAAAGTAATTTTTGTTTTTAAAATATTCCAATTTGAATATCTAATATTATTGTAGTGAATAAAAATCAGTGTTAATTTATCTTGGATAAATGACTGAAATAATCAAATTACTTATCTTAATTATATATGGATTAATTTATGAACTTAAGAAATTTCTTTAGAAAGAGAAAATTTTATTTTTTAAATAAATAAAAGGGAAATGTAAGCAACTAATGTTAATTGAAATTGGATAAATGATTGAGATAATTAATCCGATTAGGGAAATTAACGGTTTTTTATTAATTTAGTAAAAAAACCCAACTGGTTTTTATCTGTTTATAAACAAACCAGCTGGTTTTTAGTTTTTATCATTAGAGAAATCAACAGTTTTTATTAATTTAGTAAAAAAACCAACTGGTTTTTATGACTGACAAATAAGACAAATTGGTTTTATCAATTAATTAAAATCCAAGCCATATTTTATCAGTGAAAAACATAACTTTTGTGTATCTTTAGTTACTCTTTGAAATAATGCTTCATTTTAAAGGAAATTAATAAATGAACTATCTCTTGCAACATATAATAAGTTTAACTTAAGCATTTAAGGTTAAGCATTGGATATCAAAAAGTTTCTTCAATTAGTGAAATAAAGTTATAATTTCCTCACATTACTTTTAATTTTTTCTCTTTGTTAATTAATATAGTTAATCATTTATTAATAATTAGTGTAATAATTAAAATTAAGTATTACTACTTCGCGATTGAAAGTTATGATCCACATAATTTTTTATTAAGTACAGAGACTGTCAAAAACAGGAGTATTCAGTAGCTCCATATTAAAGAGGGGGGGGTTTGGAGGTCCACCCCCAGAAAATTTTTGGAAATTTGAATTTTAAAAGGAGTTTTTTACTTCATTTATGAGGTAATAACCGAGGAACACCGCTCCTTGTAAGCTAGATAATTTTTAAAGGAAAAAATAGAAAATCGGACGTTTCTGAGGCAGTAGTTGATCCATGGTTCGGTTTTGGGGGGGCTAAGAATTTTGAAAATCAAATTGAATCTTCTCAACGAATATAATATTAAAAAGGTTGAAAATAATCGTGTTCGAATTACATTAGGGGGGGGTTGGGGGACCTCCCCCAGAAAATTTTTGGAAATTCAAGTCTAAAAAGCAGGTTTTCAACTCGTTTTGGTACACCTAATCCGAATTTCGAACATTATATTTTCGGGAATTTATTATTTGCTAGGAGTTTTGTATTTTGACGAACTCATCATAAAAAAAGTTGTTTATAATAAAGTCCCAAGGGGTTCAGGGGGTACTCCCCCAAAATATGTTTGGAAATTTGACCCTAAAAACAGGGTTTGGTTTACTCTTTTAGTATAGTATTACTCTTTTGTTATAGAGACACCGGGGGTTCCCCCGGAAAATTTTAGATTTTAACATGCAAAATAGGTGGTTTTTAGACACTTTTAAGGGACATAGACGCCCTCTTTTGAGTAGGCACTGGAATATTTAACGCCTAAAAATGTGTTCAAAAATTTTGGGTCGGGCCCAAGGGGGGGTCCGGAGCCGGGGACCCCCCCCCTTCGCTACGCCCCTGGTATGTATCATACTTTTAATCATGATTGGTGACAATTTAATATAATTAGAGGGCGTAGAGTACGATTTTGAGGTCAAAAATTGTATTGGAGTGAATTTATTGAGCACCTTTTCAGGCTGTAACACTAATTTAAACTTCAAGAATGAGAGGGTTATTTTAAAAATATTTTTCAACCCTTAGGTTCGGTTTAAACCTTAAAATCGTATACTAAGGCCTCAAATTATGTAGAATCGTCACCAAACATAAACATAACTTATTTCACAGGTAAAGACCAAAAATTGAAATTTTAAAAAAGTTTAAAATTTTGATGGACTCCCGAACGAAAACTCTTCTAATGGGTTCTTAGAATCATTGTATTAAGTTTCAAATTCTCGGCTGAAAATAAAGATAAAGCTTAGAAATTTTAGTTTTAGAATAATTATCTATGTCTTTATCTGTGGTAAAATGTTCAAAACACTCAGTAAATTTTAAGACTTTTAAAAAAAAAATTTAACTTTAAATTTTTAAGAAAAACGTTATAAAATTACCTCCAATACAAATTTTGACCTCAAAATCGTACTATACGCCCTCAAATTACAATAAATTGTAAACAAACAGGATTAAAAGTATGATATATACCGTGTAATTCTCAAAAATTAAATTTTTATAAAAAGTTTAAAATTTTAAATTCTAAGAAAAATTTTTATTGGCTCCCCATCGAAAACTCATTTATTAGGCCCTAGAATCAGTGTACCAAGTCTCAAACGGTCATAAAAAATTGCAGTGTTTCAAGTTGTACCGCTTAGACATAGACTAGACAGACTAGATGCAATAAGAGGTTACACATGGAAATTACCTTAATAATGACGTATTAAAAATCGGACCAAATCAGTGAGATCAGAAAAATTCAAAAGCTACCAGTTTAGTTGCCAGGGAGCAAAATGTGTGTATCGAAGTTAATTTCTGTGAGATTGGCGCAGTGGCGTAAATAGAAATTTATTTCGGGAGGGGCACAAATTCACTCACTCCCCAGCCTCTCCCACACATATTTAACAGGTCCAATGAAGTTTTTAGTGATAATTTAGGCCCTTGCGTGATACTTTTAGATAATCTCCAAGAATTTGACATTTTTACTAAAAAGGAAAGGTGATTGTCTGGAAAAGTGCCCCCACCACTGGACCCGCGCCTGGTTTCATTTAATATCATATATTAAATTATGAAAAGTCGTTGATTAAAAAATATTCAGAATTCCGCGATCACACATTGGTAACAAATTTGGGGGTTCCACGACCAAAATAGTTTGGGAACCAGAACCACTGAGACCTAAACGAAAACCCGTTCTCCGCTCTCTCCATTCCAAAAAAACAAAACAAAAGCAATAAACGCGCAGGCCCCGTCGTATGACCCCCTTTCCTGTCCGCGAGGTTAAAAAACTCATTTCATTGATTGGGAGACTTCGGGGTAAAATCTTTGACTCGAATTTAATCCAAATAAAAATTCAAGAATACAAGTTGTACTATCATGGTTGTGTATTTGAACTTTCAGGATTAAGTACTAGAAATAAAGCTCAAAAAGCTTATAACCTTAAAATACCAAATGTTTTCTAAAAGTGAGCTATTCAGGCGATTTTGATGCAGTTTAGATGAATTTTGAACAATAAAACTGGTTTAGGCATAATCTCGTTAAATGTTTGTACATATTTTTTATCTTGAAAATTTACAAATACTTTATAATTCTTGAATTATAAAGGATTTTATGAAATTCATTTCTTTCGGGCTACAAGCCCGAAAGAAATGAATTTCATTAATCAAACCGGCTGTGAAAGTCTTCATGCTTACATATAAAGGATTTTGTGACTAGAAATTGCAAAAAATCGACCTGTTATGGTTATGAAAATGGTTCGGTTATACCTGTGATGTGAACCTAAAATGATGGACATTTTTTGCTCCTCTCCATGCCTAATGGGGAATTTCTGATTTATTCCCTTCGCTCCCCAGCAAAAAAATCAGCAAAATTTCTTCAAAAAAGTGAAGGGAATTTGGACACTTTGTCTGCAGTTTTCTTTATGGAATCAGCAGTTTTTAGAAACTCTAAAGTTTTTTATAAGACCGCTGAAATGAAATGCCTTTAGAATGCATTCAAATTTTCTGTAGAAAAAAATTTGCAAATTTGCTCTCCTATTGCTACAAAATAACCAGACTTCTTAGAGAAAACTGCACTTTTGACGCTTTTTTGAAGGAATTTTGGATATGGTTTTTTGCTGGGTCTTCAAGGGAAAAATATTTTAAGATTTTAATTTTTAAAAATATTCGGATTTCGTTGTTCGGAAGAAAACGCTACAAAAAAACCTTGAAAAATCATTGAAAGTTGAAAAATATGTATTTCGTGGCGTACCCCGTGACACCATAAAAGCATGGAAACGTTTTGCTACTGGTCGGTACTTTCTATTCTAATTAACCTTTATCTATAATAATACACCATTCATTATAATAGAACAAAAACGTTTGAAGTTTGAAAAAGTTACTAAAATCTTTGTGATTTGATTTGAAAAAAGAAATTTTTTTAATGAATAATTTATCAGAAAATACGAATTGTATTCCTTTTTATTTTGAAGTAAAAATATAGTTAAAATATTCTTTTATAACTTTTCTTGATTGATTTTAAAAAAACTCCAACTTTTAAAATTACTTTCAACTAATTCAACTTCTTGTCACAGCTGAATCAGAATATAAAATAAGAAAGAGTATTGAAACTGCTCAATAAATTTCGAAATAATATTTCATAGAAACGAGAAACAGCGTCTTCTATTGAAATGATGTACAGTGATGCTAAGAAGATAAACACAGCTTCCTCGTTTTGAAATAGGGTCCTCTCTTCCAACCTGGCCACAGCCTCCTTCCCAAAACTATATTCCAATCCACTCGGATTAATTTTTTTTATATTAACAGTGCTACCACTACCACCTTTATATTTAGTTCGAAGTCTTTCAGTATGAAGAATTAGTCCCAGTGGTAGAAGTGGGTGAACTAAAAGTGGGGGGATGACTTAGCCCAAGTCCCCCCCAGAATTTTTTTTACTCTGTTATCTCCATTAATATTTTTTCGCATGGAATGCGTATATTTTTTGAAAGTATTAAACCGTAAATAGTTCAATATATATTTTGAGCATTTTTTTTTCTGAATTTTGATTGATTAATGATGCCTAAGTTTTACTTATGCTGTTGTTACTTCTTTCTAATTATTTTTTAAAGAAGAATAAAGAAATTTCGTTTGTGAACCTTTATTTAATTATTGGATTTTAGATTAACCGCTGTTAAACACAAATATATCAAATACCCCCTGAGTGAATAAATATCATGCATATAATTTTCAAATGCTATCATTATTATACATAAAACACATCAATTATAACTCAGCATAATTAACACAGTTTCCCGTGTTTCATTACTTCATGAATTTACATAACCACACAAAATGTCTCTCCTTCGCGTACTTCATACCATATGTTTGTTTACACCCCTCACCACCAAAAATAGAGAGGGTATGGGGGTCCTCCCCAGAAAATTTTTGAAAATTTGATATTAAAAAGTAGTGTTTCAACTCATTTTTGGACATTTTGGACCCTTTTTTACACACATAGAGAACCACTCCTTGTACCCTCCAGAATTTTCATATTTTCAGAATACATATTTTATAAAAAGCCGAATTTTAGGGGAAATTGAACCCCTAAGTGCGGGGGGACGCGTCACCCCGCACTTCTAGCACTGAATTAGTCCTTATTATCATAAGATAAGTTTCACAAAAGCAAGGGAATGTTTTTTCTTCAGAGCAGAAAAAAACTAAGTAGCAAAAAGTGCCAAACGATTGAGCAAGTCGCTAAAATAAGACTTTTTAATCAACAGATGATGTAAATTCTTAAAGGTTTTAAAAATTATTCTTTTTGGAAAATTTTTCTGTATTTATTTTCTATAGAAACAATATTCGCTTTAAAAGTACCTAAAAATTTGACTTCTTTTAAGGCAAATAAGCATTAGAAAAAGAGAGTTCTTGAGAAATCATCTTCGTAAACGCGAGATGGAAATGCGACAGTTTATCGTCAACGAAACCCCCGGGGTGTCAACGCTCTCACCTCGAACATATCTCTCCCCCTGTTTTTTTCTTAGAATTCGCTCCCGCCTCTTTTTAAGAGAGTCGTGCCAGTATTTAGCGGATATAGCAGGATTGATAAAAGTATAAGTATCAGGGTTCAAAGTGTAGACATTATTTTGTAAAAGTTACCGGATTTGGGAAGTAGCAAGATTTGAAAAAGTAGCAGTATTTATTAAAGTAGCAGGACTTGTAAAATTAGAATGAAATTAGCAAAGACGCAGATTAATAGAACTACTAATGCGGCACTACTAATCTCTGCACACGGCTATTTATTGTAGCCACTTATCTCGACACCATCACACCAACCAACCGGCATTTTACAAACATTTGGTTCTTTTCCCCTCATGGCCTCTTAATGTTAATTACTGAATTGTTCATTAAGTTCTTTTCTTTAGTAATTTAGTTTTTTGTTAATATGTTAACTTGTGAAAGATTAACATTATATTTGGAAAAAGATAGGTTTCATTTGTAAAAGTATGAAGAAAAGTTATTTTTCCCTTTAGAACTATTAGTTCTTTTATGATGAATTAGAGTTTTGGATGTTACCACACATTTCAATTTAGTTTAAATATACGGTTAGTTCAATGATAATATAAGAATTATTTAGCCGTTATTTAATTCATTTTCATCCAACTGACTCGTTACTGTTTGATTTAATTTCTGTTATTTTTACACTTATATTGTATTTTACTAAGAACTCGAGTTCAAACGATTTTTTAAGTAGGTAAAGTAATTTCTTGGAAGTTTAATAATGTTTAAATGTTTTAGAGACAGAAGAAACTAAACTAAATGATTTCGTTTATACCCGCGAGGTTTTGAAAAGTGAAAGTATGTTTCCATTCGAATGAACCGTTTTTAGTTCCACTCTGAACAACAGATGGCGCTGTCAAGTCTATATTTAGCGCTGTGTTTTCAATGTAGAGCATACAATTTGATATCGTGTTTAAGTTACTTAATTTAATAAATAATTATTCTGAACCTAATTTACACGATGAATAATTATTATTATACTGAATGCTTATACTATGAAATAGGATACAATACTTCTTTAGTAATATGCAATTCAACTTTGTTTTGTTATTTATTATTGGGAAAATTTGAGGCTTTTCCGAACGAATGTGTTACAAATTTAGGGATTTTGACAAACTCTTAATTTATGCAAGGAAATATTTCCTTTACAGTAGAAGGCGTAGAAAAATATAATGGCTTTAGACTTTAGAGATAAAAAAGAAAACCGTTTAGAGAACCTAAAAGTAGTTGCTATTTTAAGAAATAACATTATACAAGTTACCACTCAATTTCAATGGACAAATTTGAATTGGGAATAGCAGTTGAAGCATTCTGTTTCAAATTAAAAACCAAAGATGGCATGCTCATAAAATGGCCGAGGCGCGGTGCGATTAAGAAGTACTACTTTATTCTGTTATTTGTAACTGTGAAAATTTGTAACTTTTCCCAAAGAACGTTAGAGAAATAAAGGGTTTCACAAAACTCTTTATATTTAAGGGGGAAAAGCTTCTTTTACAGCAAAAACAAATTAAAATGATGATATAAGAAGAGAAAGATGATGATTTCCTTTTTCCTACCTGGATAAAAAGTAGCTGCTATCTATAAAATAACGATTGTTCTTTTGCCTCCCAAATTTATTAAATGGAATCGTATTATGATTGTCAGTTGAAATTTTATCAGCTTCTAAATAATAAGGGGACATCCATAAATTACGTGAGGTGTTTTTTCCAAAATATGGACCCCCCTCCCCCCTTGGCGAGATTTAGTGAGATTTTGCTGGACCCCCCCAAGTGAGATTTACCTAGAAATTTTAAAATTAATTATTCTCCTTCCTTCTTGATTGGGAAAGGTGAAAGGATTACTTACAGTACTTTGGAAAAGCGCCATCTCTTGGTAATTTTGAAAACTACATAAATATTTAAATTCAACCAAAACTACTTTAAATAAACATAAACGGTAAATAACGGCCAGAGAGGGGAGAGGGGAATTTAGGAATATACCTATTGATAACATTTTAACATTTAGAAAACTTTGTAAGAACACATGTTTGTATTGCTAGTAAAGAATTTAAGAAAGAAACCTTTATAACATAATTACATGAAAAATATTAACTCATTTTTACTCACCACTTAATTGATGATTAAAATTAAATTTATTTAAACGGAGTAATGAATATTCTTCGTCTTGGTATTGGTAGTGGTATTATCTCGTTCTAGCAACAGCTAGATCATAATGAAAAAATTAGAAAAAATTTCCGTTCATCGGAAATGAATGCCATTTTGATGGAAGACGTTTTGAGGGATGGGTTTGGGGATGGGAAAGAGAATGGTATGAGTTGGAGCAGAGTTATGAGTTTATCAGTTACGGTTAAAGTGAAAAAAAGTTTGAAAAATCCCAATGTAAACCCCCTTTTTTACTAGCGCTATGTGATCCCCGATGTCTAAAAACACAAATAGAGTTGAAACGGCACTCAGTGGTGCCGGACGGGAAAAAAGTCAAAAAATCAAGTTCCTTGAATCGAAATTTTTTTGACGATTTTTTATACTTAAATATCCATAGATTAAGGATACATAACGGTTTTTTGAATAATTTTTCATTTAGGACAGGTAAATGAGATGTTTTTCACATCATACCGCAATGACAGAAAAAAACTCAAATTTTCGACTCGTTTTCACCGTTACCGTGGCAAAACCCAAGGTTCCCATTTTCCATTATTTTTTTATCTTATATGTATGAAAGAGGGTGGCTTATTTTTAAAATTAAAATTAATCACCAATGGCTTGAAAATTACGTTACTAGAGTGATATATCGAATTTTAAGAAAGTAAAGAAATATTTAAGGTTTTCGTTGTTAGCTAACCTAAAGTAGCACAAACGGTTGGCACAACGTTGGCCCTTCGTTTCATCCCACGGTTGCCCAACTAACCAATCCCCAATGATGGGCCAACGGTTGGCCCAACCTAATTTTACTGTATCAACCAACGATGGGCCCAACCATATTTTACAATATTAACCAACGATGGCCCAACCAAATGTTACTGTACTAACCAACGATGGCCCAACAAAATTTTATTATATTAACCAACGATGGCCCAACCAAATGTTGCTGTATCAACCAACGATGGCCTAACTATATTTAACTATTATCAGCCTACAATGGGCCTGTTGTGTGTTCCTACCCATAATAATTCTACAATAAAGCCTCTAATTTTTAAATTTTAACTAGTTCATACATATTTAGGATTAGGTATATTATGCATATTAGTCTACCTCAAAACATTTAAATGATTCATAGCAAAAATATATAAAATCCTTTCTATAAATGATATAAAATTAAAATGCATATGGTCCACAACACAGAAAATACTCGCAAAAATCTTGTATAAACATGTTTGACCAATACCGCTGACTCCATTTCAGATACCGGTTACCGTTCATCAGCTCAACACAAGTCTTTTGGTTAATTTAACATTTTTATTTTACCAACACGAGCACAGTACATAACGAACATCTAACAAGGAACATGAAGAAACTCTAATGAATAACACGTAACAGATCCTCCGTCGTGAGCCGAGAAAAATCCCTTGCATAAAATTCCCTATGGGGATTATTCCCAAACATCCACCCCCCGGATGAAGACCTTCATAATATTACAACAAACCAATATACAAAATATCAAAAATATAGTTCAACAAAAAGTACTCTACATCACTTGACACCACAAACAACACTTATACTCCAATTTGCAAGATAGCAACATCTCTTACATGGGAGTTGACAAGCTTAAATAACCCTTTTATTTCTTTATCTGCTCCGATGAATGTTTTAGAGTTATCAGTGAATATTTTTGCACACTTGCCTCTTCTGCCAAAGAATCGTTTCAAACTTGCTTTTATAAAACATTCAGACGTTTGATCCGTGACAAAGTCGATATGTATGGCTTTTGTGCATAAACATACGTAAACCACAACATAAACCTTGTTAAAAATACCCTTCCGCTGGTTTTTAAATTTTAAGAAGAAAGGTCCAGCGAAATCAATTCCAGTGATATTAAACACATTATTGGGAGTGACACGATCCTCTGGCATATCTCCCATTATTTGGGAGCTTAGAACAGGCTTATTTTTTGCACAAGTTATACAATTAAATACAACCTTTTTACAGTTAGTTTTACCATTGATAGGCCAAAACTTTTGGCGCACTTGATACAGTAAAGCTTGAGCTCCTAAGTACAAATACCTTTTATGATAACACATTAAAATATTTTTTGTTAAGATGTGATTATTTGGCAACACTATAGGATGCTTAGAATACACATTTAGTTTAGAGTGTTTTAACCTTCCTCCAACTCTTAGAATATCATTTTCATCTATGAACACATTTAAAGAGGATAATTTACTCAAATTAGAAACACTATCTTACCTTTCTTTAACTCGGTGATTTCCTCTTTAAACTTACTTAATTGAACCATGCGGATTATTTTATTTTCCGCCTTTACTCTCTCATCCATTGTAACAGGTCCAATCATCTTTGACTGAGGATACCTGCAGTTAGTTAAAAATCTAAAAACATAAGATACAATATTAATTAGCTTTGTATAATTATTTGTACTACTTAGAATATTGTCTAAAAAGTCACTGCAACTGTCCGTTGTTAAAGTCATAACTGATTCGTTTGCTGGAATATAGTTTTTTCTAAGTTCATCAGTTATGTCCGTTTCGTTGAATTCACCTAATGTAGATTCCCTATTGAAGCACAAGTCCTGACTGGTCAGCCAGTCTGGTTCATGCAGCCATACATCATCCTGGGTTAATGTATGGACAGAGAGTCCGCGCGTCAACTTGTCGGCCGGATTGTTCTTACCACTGCAGTAGTTCCAGTGGTCTTGGTAGCTCTTCTCCTGAATTTCCCGAACGCGGTTCCTGACGAACTCCTTCCACCGTAGGGGATCACCCTTTATCCAATGTAGAGTGATTTGGGAATCGGACCAGAAGAAGATGCGATCCGATGTTATCCAAGGAAACGTTTTCCTTAAATATTCTGCTAATCTTGCAGAAATAAGTGCCCCCATGAGTTCAAGCCTGGCAAGACTTAATTTTTTCATGGGTGCTAAACGGCATTTTGCTATTATAAAACTTGATTTTATGTGTCCATCGATTGTCTTTCTAAAGTACGCAACACAACCGTAGGCTTTAGGACTGGCATCTGCAAAAATATGTATTTCTGCTTCTAGAGTCCCTTGGTTGCAAAAGTACGCACGGGGTAGAGAAATGTTCGGTATGGCGCTTACTTCATCGAGCCATGCCTTGAACGTTTCGCAAATGTCCGGTGGTAGCGGTTCATCCCATCGTAAATCACGCTCCCAGGTGGTTTGAGTTAGCAACTTTAACCTGACCGTGAAAGGGCTTAATATGCCTAATGGATCAAAAAGCATTCCACAAATACTTAAAATAACCCGTTTTGTAAAGTCAATGTCCTTATCGATGGAGGAAATTTGACTAGTGTCCACCTTCAAAATGTCCGTGTTATTATTCCACAACAGTCCTAACACCTTTTGTGTTTCACCCTTTGCAGAAGCTTCGCTGCAGTCCGCACCAACGTTTCTGAGCCAGTGTTCTAGCTCAGATGAGGACGTCACCCACTTGCGGAGATTCATTCCGGCTTCCTTCAGAATGCTCGTAGCATCCTCAAAATATTTTTTAGCCTTCGGAAGTGTCTCTACACTGCAAACGAAATCGTCTACGTATAGATCATTAATCGCTTCAGTTACTTCCAAGTGTCCGTACCTCTTTAGATGAGTCCTTATGGTAGCTGCCAAGATGAAAGGACTGCAATTCACTCCAAAAGGTACTCTAGTCATTTGTAGGACCCTAATAGGTTGGCCATCAAGATCGAGACAAGTACCATTATCATATCCCCATAAGAATTGCAAATATTTCCTATCCTCATCATGGATCCCAATTTCTAAAAAGGCACGCTGAATGTCAGCGCAAATAGCTATATTTTCCAATCTGAATTTTAAAATTATTCTTAACAATTCAGGATTTAAATTTGGACCACAATACAGTACGTCATTAAGGGATAACTGATCCTTGGATTTAGACGAAGCATCGAAGCAAATACGCACTTTAGTGGTTTCCTTTTGCTCCCTAATAACAGCATGATGTGGCATGAAATAACCCAAGGATTTATTTTTTGGTTCAACATCTCTATATTCTATTATCCCATCCTTTATCTGTTGATTAATGATTTCCTTGTAATTAGTATACAAATTTGGATCCCGTTTGAACCTTTTGTTCAAGTTGAACAACCTGTTTTTTGCTACTTCAATATTATTACTAATTTTGACCTTATCCTTCCAGAGTAATTTGGTTTCATACCGCCCATTTGCGTACATTATGTTTTTCTCAAACTTCTCTAAAATTTCCGAATTTGAGTTTTCCTTTGCATTGATTCCCAGGTTTTCCAACTCCCAGAAATTATTTATTTTTTCGTAGTCCATTTTTTCCTCCATAACAGACAAATAGTTAACTTGTACCTCGTTAACCCTTCCACTGTCATTTATCCTACCTTGCAAAATATCCCCAAAAATACTATTAGTGACCATTAACCTTTTACTTATCTTCAAATTCCTTTCACCCAATATTTCACAAATAAAATCCGATCCCACCAACAAATCAATATTTTGACTGCATCCGTCGTCCGCCAATATCAATCCCTTTTCTAGAGCCAATTTTTTAATGAGTTGGTTTGGAAAACTGACCTTACCCGAAGTAATTTTGTCTGTTACAGCTGCCTCAATATTGATACTTAATTGTGGATCCCATCTACTCTGAAGATTTATTTCAACAATCTCAAAACTTTCTTTTCGCCCATTTGATCCAAATGCATGGATCGTTAGATTTTCCCTGGCAAATGGCTTTAAATTTAGTTGTTTAGCAATATCCCTCTTAATAAAGGAACGACTACTTCCTGAATCTAAAATTCCCCGGACCTTTTTATTATTAACTTTAGCAATGAACGTTTGAAGAAACACAGAGCTGTTACTTTTATATTCCGAATGATTCAGCGTAGTTACAACATCATTAGATTGGCTTTCCGAAGGTAGGGAAGAAAGGGAATTTTGGGGATTACACAACAGAATGTTGTGAAGATATCCCTTCCCGCACTTGCAGGCCATATGTTTTTTTCTACAGAACCTCGTAATGTGATTCATCCCCAAACATATGAAGCATCTCCTTAACCTTTTTACCGCCTCCCTTCTCTCCTCAATACTCAAAGGGCAATCTTTAGATGAGTGAGCTGTCTCTGATTTATCGCTTTTACATCCAAACAGACATTCTGCCTCGCTATGTGTGAGCATTGCACTCATTGCACTGGAGGAATTGAATGGGTTTTTTCTGGGATAATTAGGCTGCTTAAAGATTTTTTGACTTATTGGAGAGCGTCTATGAATTTCACTAGATTCCGCTGCCATACTTTGGTTACTCATTAATATCGCGGTTTCTCGGCATTCTAATTCTTTTCGCAAGAACCCCATTAAATCTCTGATGTCCATTCCCCCATCAGTCTTGCGTTGTCGGTTATATTGAAGATTTAATTCTAATGGGAATTTTTGTAAAATGACTGGGTACAACATACAAGAGTATGTGTTCTGTTGTAACTGTAAGTCTAACTGTGTGAAGATGTAACTGTAACTTTTAACTGTTTGATAGTAAGTGTACATAAAATGTAAATAAACATAGAGATGTCAACAGGCAGCCTCCTCGTTGATCAAAAATCAAACATAACAAATTGGCGACGTGTGTGAAAGTATCTAGAAGTCGGCCAAAATAATCAAAATGGATGCCCAGCAATTCCAGCAATTTATGGCGGCGTTCCAGACCCAGCAAACGCAACTCATCGAAACGCTAATGTCATCTAAAACGGAAGTTCCAAAAGAGAAACTCCAGGATACAAGGTCAGAAAAATCCGTTCTAATTCAAACATTTGAAAATTATGATGCTAAAAAAGAATCCTTTAAGCTGTATAAACAACGATTTGAAAATTTTCTCGAAATCAAAAGTATGTTTACTGATAAAGAACTCTGTGCAAAAATACTCCTGAACTCCATCGGTGCTTATCATTACAACTTGTTAACAGAAATTATTTCTCCAAAAAAACCTACAGAACTGTCTTATGATGAAATAATCAACACATTCGAAAATCATCTGTGTCCAAAGCCAAATGTTCTTGTTGCTCAGCATAAATTTCTATCAACATATCAAACTGAAAGTCAACCAATTTCTGACTACATTACTGCTCTTCGAAAGAACATTAGTGACTGTGAATTTAATTCTCCATGTGCATGTAGAACCTCAATCGCTGATGTGTTTTTGCGAGCACAATTTGTGCGTGGCATCAAAGACAACGACATTAGACAGCAAATATTACAGTGTGAAGAAACTTCTTTTAGTGAAATAACTAAAAAGGCTCTTATCTTAGAAACAACTAAAAGTGACTGCCAGGAACTGTCGAAGTCATCTACTAACTACTCCGATGCTATCGGGAAGGTGTCAAGACACAGAGGTCCCAGACGGGACATACCCAAACACCATTCAACTAGATCAAGGGAACCAGTCCAGCGGAAATCTATTAGCAAGTCAAGAGTCCCACGGTCGGACTCCACTTCCAGAGTCAATTATGAAAAACTAGGAATAAACAACCTTTGTTTACGTTGTGGACGACATAACCACTTAGCAAATGACTGCAGATGTGATAAAAATTCCCTCTACTGTAAGTCATGCAAGAGAACTGGACATGTGCAGAAAGTTTGTATTTCTACCCTCATCGAAGAACACAGGAGTAAAAGAAACTACTCAAAGGATACAAACTATATTGAAGATGAAGAGCCACTGCAAACCTATGGTGTGAACAAGATAGTCGATGTTTTCCAGAACCGTTCACCAGATACTGAAAAGTATTTTGTGACATTGAAGATTGAAGGTAAAGAACAAAAATTCGAAGTTGACTCGGGTTCCGGCTACACATTTATGCCACGAGAAAAATTCAATAGGTTGGCCTTATCGACAGATCTTCAGGATGCACGCATTGCCTTTAGATCCTATACAGGAGATATCTTTAAACCAGACGGAAAAATCTACGTGAGCGTTTCCTACTGTGGAAGGACTTCTCGGGAAGAGCTGTATGTTGTTCCAGATGGATACGAGCCAATTCTTGGACGCGCTTGGATTCGACATTTGAAAATTGGCCTCCAGGAGCTTGATTCAACAGGTGGACAGAGCAACCCTTTAAAGGTAGGATCCATCCAGCATACAGAGGACATTTTTACTAAACATCCAAAGATTTTCGAGCAAAAAGTTGGCTGCATTCCAGGCATTACAGTTTCATTGCAACTTAGAGAAAACAGCAAGCCAACATTTCACAAGGAAAGAGATGTCCCATATGCTCTTCGAGACAAAGTAAATCAAGAGTTGGATGCATTAGAAAATCAAGGAATCATTTCGAAAATCGACACCAGTGATTGGGGATCACCTTTAGTGATAATTCCAAAACCAGATGGAAATGTTCGACTTTGTGTTGACTACAAGATGGGAGTTAATGAACGTCTTGTCAATGCAAACTACCCAATCAGACGAATCGATGACATTCTCAACAGTTTGAGAGACTCTAAATATTTTTGTACCTTGGACCTTTACAAAGCATACCTTCATGTGAAAGTGGATGAAGCAAGTAGCTTAATTCAAACTTTATCAACTCATCGTGGAACCTATCGAATGAATAGGCTATCATTTGGAATCAAGACTGCCCCAAGTGAATTCAACAGAATCATTGACCAGATACTTCAAGGACTCCCAAAAACCCTGTCATATTTCGACGACATCATAGTTCATGGCAAAACAAAAGCCGAATGTCAAGAAAACTTGGAACTTTGTCTACAGCGATTACAGAAGTACGATCTTCATTTGAATAAAGCAAAATGCTCATTTTTCCAGGAAAGAATCGAATACTTAGGACATATCATAGAGTGTAACAAAATTTTGAAAAGTCCAGAGAAAATTAGAGCCATTATGGAAATGCCACGACCAACAAATGTTGAAGAAGTTCGAAGATTTTTGGGAATGGTCACTTATTACTCTCGTTTTCTGCCCAACAATTCGACCCCTTTCAATTCAACAATTACCCTTTACGACAACTTCTTCGAAAGAACACAAAATTTTTCTGCACCTCCAGATGTGAAGCTGCTTTTATCAAATTGAAGATGGAAATTAGCAGTGAAAAATTTCTTACACCCTATGATCCAGCTTTACCAATCACACTTACTTGTGATGCAAGTCCTGTTGGTCTAGCCGGTGTGCTTGCACACATAATTGATGGTCAAGAAAAACCGATAGCATTTGCCTCAAGATCTCTGACACCAGCTGAGCAAAATTATTCCCAATTGGATCGTGAAGCCCTTGCGATTGTTTTTTCGGTAAACCACTTTTTCAACTACTTGTATGGAAGACATTTCAAGTTAGCAACAGATAATCGACCCTTAACAAGGATTTTTCATCCTAATGCAAAGTTACCTCAAATGACAGCTGGACGGCTACTCCGTTACGCAACATTTTTAACAGCTTTTGACTATGAAGTTGTGTTCAAGAAAGGTATTGAGAACGTCAACGCCGATTGTTTATCCAGAGCCCCAGTTGTTGAAAACAAGCCTTCACAGGATATACTCATCAACAGAGAAATAAATCTAGTGTGTTGGATTTCAATAAATGAAATATCGACTGAAAACTTAACAGCTGATACCATTCGCAAAGCAACGAATGATGATGAAGAACTGTCGAGCTTAAAGCAGCAAATTCAAAACAGTCCAGAACCTTCTTACACATACTATATTGAAGATGGTATTCTCTTCAAGGGTAAAAGAGTTGTTATTCCAAGAACTCTTCAAAAAGCTGTACTAGAAGAACTGCATCGAACACACATTGGCATAACCAAAATGAAACAACTTGCAAGACGTTATGTTTACTGGAAAGGCATTGACAAAGATATAGAACGGATATCAAGAACCTGCGAACCATGTGCAGAAGTTAAGACCAACCCTGCAAAAGCTGAAATACATCCTTGGGATATTCCAAAGGAAAATTGGGACAGAGTTCACATTGACTACGCTGGCCCTTTTCAAGACCACTACTTTTTAATTGTTATGGATGCAAAATCAAGATGGGCAGAGATCAAAATCACCAGAAGTTCACCAACATCGACCTTTACAATAGAACTGTTATCTGATATTTTTGCTACACACGGATTTCCTCGTGTCTTAGTGTCAGATAATGCTACAATTTTTGTTAGTCAACAATTTAAAACCTATTGTAAGAAGAATGGAATTTTTCAAAAACTGATTGCTCCAGGACATCCTGCTACGAATGGATTGGCCGAAAGAAATGTTCAAACATTGAAGAATCGACTTAAAACGATGGCACAGTCCCCGATGCCAATGAAGAATAAAGTAAGAGAAATTTTATTCAGATATAGAGCGACACCATTAATCAACAACAAAACACCAGCAGAAATGTACTTACAAAGAAATATTCGCACCCAACTTGATGCCCTCCTACCAGAAAAACATACAACAAACGAAGATCATCAATATAAGTCAAGGCAATTAAGCGTGGGAGACAGAGTGCAAGTGAGATGCTTCCAAAACAACAGATATTCATGGAAACTTGGAAAAATCACAAAGAAATTCGGTAAACTCCATTATCAAATTGAATTGGACAACGGATACATATTTAAAAGACATATCAACCAACTAAGAAAAACGGAAATCCCAAAGAAATCTGTCAAGTTTGCACCTGATACAAAATTGGATGAAAACCCTCTAACAAGAAGCGATGATGATGTGATACCATTTCAAGATTCATGGATCAGCGTGAAAACTCCAGTCGCTCATCCGATGCCTCAAGTTTCGACTCCTCCTCAACCTCTGGCTCCTCCTGTTCCTCAACCTGTTCCTTCCCCTGTGAATTTTCCTGTACCTCAACTACCGGCTCCTGTACCCCAACTTCGCAGATCTTCTAGAGATAGAAAGGAGCCTACCCATTTAAAGGACTATTATTTGGACCATTAATTTTTGTAAATAGTGTTAAATTAAGCGTGGGAGAACTGTTGTAACTGTAAGTCTAACTGTGTGAAGATGTAACTGTAACTTTTAACTGTTTGATAGTAAGTGTACATAAAATGTAAATAAACATAGAGATGTCAACAGGCAGCCTCCTCGTTGATCAAAAATCAAACATAACATGTTCGTTGCTATATTAAGGGATGTGAGGGATCTTTTGACTGTTCTTGGCTGACTTTCGATCGCGGGACCGTGCGAGTTACAGCGCCATCTAGTAGGAAAAGGCGCATAATAGTTTGCTGACGCATCGCCTTAAACCGGCCAACCCTGATCATCAGATATCGGGAAGTAGGAGCCAATGGTCCCCCTCTATTGAAAATAAAGGAAAACTTAAGTGCGATCGAATATTTTTAAAAAATATTCTCTGCCAATTTATTGACGGAGTCGGAGTAATCACATATGTGGTTAGTAAGAATGGGTTGTGGTTTTTAAAAATGTGAAGTGCACACATTGTATGTGGTGTGGTATCATCAAAATTTGTCTGCATATGCCCTTTTAGCAGATGTATTCCCTAATTGCACAATGGTTTTCCACTAATTTTTGTTACTCTGCAACACATTGTTTAAAATTTAATTGCCTGTCTGAAAATGAAGTGGTTAGAAAATAACGCCTTAGGCCAGTGTTTCCCAACCTTTTTCGGTCTATGCCCCACCAAAGCCTTTCAAAATTTTCCATGCCCCCCTAGGTCTCAGTGGCATAAATAAAAATAAATTTTGGGTGGAAAGGGGGTCCTCCCCCAGCAAATTTTTAGAAATTTGACTCTAGAAAACAGGTTTTTAACTAGTTTGGTACCCTTAGTTAGAATTTTTGTTATAAATTTTTAGGTAAGATTTGCATTTTGATGAACTTCATGTAAAAAAGTTGGAAATATAAGCGTTCTAAAAAAAAGGGATCTGGGGTCATCCCCTAGAAAAGTTTAGTAAATTTGACTCTAAAAACAGGGTTTCAACTTGGTTTTTTTTTCACTTGTCCGAATATCAGACATACATTCTCAGGTAGGATTTGGATGAACTTCTTTTAAAAAAGTTTTGAATATTAAAGTTCCAAGTACTAAAGAGGGGTTTGGAGGTCCTCCCCCAGAAAATTTAAAAAAAAGTTGACCTTAAAAACAGGTTTTAACTTGTTTTAGTACACCAAGTCCGAATTTTAAGGGGGGCATGCCCCCTTTAGAACTCCCCTTATAAAACGCCCTTGCCCCAGGTCTTTTTTTTCTAAAATCCTGCTTGGGAAGTAAATAAAACCTGATAGTCCATGCCCCACCAGGGGGGCAATTTAGTTGAAAATTTCAAATTGCCCCCTAGAAAATCATATTGCCCACCGGTGGGGCGTGCGCCCCACGTTGGGAAACACTGCCTTAGGCATTTTTTCTCATTGAAAAATAAGCTAAGTTGTGCTAAACTTCCCCATTTGCCTAGGGATTGTCAATTTTTATTTTAAAGTATTTTATTTTAAAAAAATTTTGGAAATTGTATGTTGATTTTTAAATTAAGATTGTATTTCTTTTAATGAAAAAATGCTGGTATTGCCCATTCTACGTGGATGTTTGTGCACAGGCGTCGTTTTTATGTACCACCGGGTGCCCCTCTTAAATCTTCCAATTTGGGTCCTTACAGTAATTTATATACTGTAAGGATTTTGGTAAGGTTTTGGCTCGTCCCGAATTTGGATCCAGCCTGCGGTACATTTTAATTCCTGCTATAAATAAGCTAAGCTGTATATTTCCAGTGGGGGTTTTCAGGGATATACAAACTGAGCTTGGTATTGAAATAAATAATGTTCCCGCTTTTACTACCCTTACATATTTTAGAAGGGGCGTTGGTCTACCACTGACCTAGAATAATTACCTTTATTTGTTTTAATCTTTTTAGGAATCACATCTAGCATATGCATCTTAATCATATGCATGTTTAAAAATAGCGAACACTGTTTTAAAAGCATTTTTACCTCACTTCAATAATACTTTTATAGCCTCTGTATATCCCTAACGTCTGATTTAACATTTACTTTTAGGTGATATTAGCATACAATTTTAGATTCATACAAAAAAGTAAAACTAAGTGATATAAAAAAATGTAACTTAACTTGAGCTATTGGCTATTAAACGTTTACTACAGTTTGAATTGGTAATCCATTAATCCACCTCCGTTGTTATGCCACTGGTAATTATTGTTCAATTCCTGTATACACAATATTTCTACTCAACAGGGCAAGAATTAGTCATTTGAGGACAAGGAGAAGGCCAAGCAAATGATGTTCTGTTAATAAGAAATAATTTGATATGTGAAATAAAAAAACTCACATTTACAAACAAGTGTGTGTATTTTTTCTCATTTTATTAAAAATTTTTGTGATTACATGTAATTTAAAACTCAAAGTGTGTACTTATAAATTTTTATTCAAAATTTTAAAATCTGAACTTTTCCATCATTCCTATTGTTAATAAGAATGGGATTGTGACTTTAAAAAGGCTGAAGGGTTCACAAAAGTATAGTGTGCTATAAAATTTTTTTACAACATTGTCATTTTAGCAGTTGTTTTCCCTAATTGTTCAGCGGAGGGTTTTTACTGTGGGTTCATTGCTCAATTCATACTGTTTTTAGAGATTGAACTGCAAATCTGAAAATGTAGAGAATGACTTTGCTACTTGTTTTCTTAAACCTAAAAAAGTTGTCTGAGTACTTTTGCTGTGCTGAAATTTTTAAAGAAAATGTAAATGGATAAGTGGAATTTTTATTTAAAAACCTTAAATATTAAAAATTTAATTTATTGCAATTAAATTATTTTTTCCAAAAACATTATTACTTACAATATATTACTTTCAATATTTTTAATAAATAGGGGTTAATAATAAGGGTTAATTTATGTAAGGAGGTGTATTTTTTATTAAAAAGAATTATGGTTGGGTAATTTTATCAGTATAGCAGTGTTTTATGTCCATTTCTTTTAAAATATTCTCTTAAACATGAATTTTTCATTACTTTTTACTATTTTGATAAATTTTTCATCGGATGTTTCACACAGTTAAGAATCGGAGAGGTCATTTTAAAGCATAAATCTGGGCTGAAAATGGTATTGAGTTACCTACTTAAAAATTCAAAGCAAAATAAAGCATCTTCATTTAATTACCAGGGGTTGATCCAGACAAAACTTGGGGCCCTTTTTCTGCCCCTTCACAAAAATTCCCCCGCTTTAAATCTGCCCCTTCACAAAAATTCCCCCGCTTTAAATCTGCCCCTTTCATGAAATTCAAATTAGGTTTAGTGATAATTTGCAAGAAAACATTCACAAAATATTTGAATTTTTCCTCAGTTTGTGAGTCAATTTTACTTTTATGCACTCATCTGCTAACTATCACTGCTTCAATTTGTCACAAAAAGTAATGAAATGGGCTCCAAAATAAAAAAACTCTGGATCTACCCTAGTACATTGACACTTTCGGCACAGCTTTGATAAGAGTCAACTAGCTGCCATGTTTACTCACAGCTCAAATATATCTATGTGGTGTGTAATAATTTGAACAGTGGGTTAACATGGCGGCTGGTCGACTCTTATCATAGCTGTTCCACACTTTTAAGAGTTTAATATTATTCACAACTAAGTTTATGTATAACTCAGGGGTACAATGGATTTGATGTAGCTGGTAACCACTCCAGGAAAAAATCATCTAGGTTTATTGCTCCACTTTAAGACAGCTAACTAAAAAACTCTTTTAAATGATGCCACGTAATGTAAGTGGTCACCACTCAAAAGAATTATTTAGTAATTCTAGAACTTCAGAAGAATCCTGCAACAAAAATTTAAGTAAGACAGCTGAATGCTTTAACAAAAATACTAAAAAGAACTGTTAGGTTTTCCAGGTTAACCTAACTTCACATGTATGGTTCATTTCTCGATAATTGTATACTTTAATAAATTTTAATGGGATGTTTCTCCAATAGTTAAAAGTAGTATATAAGATTATTTCAACAGTGAAATTTCAGAAGCATTAAATCCGAGAATATTAAAATTATACCAATTACTATTAAAATTCTAAACAAACACCAAGAAGAAATTTGACCTTTTAGAGTAAAAATTGTTAGTAACAAAAAATTACGTTGCTATCAAATCTTATGTATTGAGAAAGATAATTTCACCAAATACTTACAACTCAAGGCTACAATGAGTTTAATGTATCTGGTAATCCCTCCAAAAAATTCATCAGGGTATTTTTCTCCACTTATGTTGAGCTGAATTCTGAACTAAAAAGACTCTTTTAAATGGTGCCACATTAGGTAAGTGGTCATCACACAAAAGAGATATTTAGTAATTCTAGACCCCTTCAGAGGAATCCTGTAAGGAAAATGAAGACATTCTTTATAGTATATAAAATAGGGCCAAGTTTTTGTGGCTCCTGATCCACTCGGGAGAGGCTTCTTTCTTTTATTGTGATAGTAATCATGCTGGCTCCTCCATTACTTATTATCAGCATATAATAATGGTAACAAAAAGAGCAATCTTACAAAAATAATACAACATAAATTTGGATTTTTGACTACTCATTAGCCAAAATATTTTTAAAACATACCACCGAGTGGTAGCGGCTACTCGTTCCCTTAAAGCCCATAAGCGAGAGTGTCCTCACAGAATAATAGGGTACTTATGCATTATACCGTCGACTGTTCAGCAGCCGAAAAGCCTTAATCAGAAAAGATGACGTAAAAATTACCAGACTGAGAATTGGCCATGCCAGATTGACACAAGAATACTTGCTGAAAGGGGAGCCTCCGCCCACATGCCATGCATGTGGAGTGTTGATCACTGTAAAACACATCCTGACCAAATGCGTGATATACTCAAGAGAGACTTTATTGCTTTGGGGAGGTGGGGGCGGACCTGCGGGTCCTGCTCGGTGGACCACATCCAAATGTAGTATTGTTTTTAAAACTATGTGGAATTTACAATAACATATAGGTCTCATCAATAAACACAGGCTTAAACACAATTTAAAAGAGTAGGATTTTAAACTGCAAAAGAAAACGAATTTATACTTGTATAGCGTGATATAGCCTGAAAAGGCTCTTGCGCAAAATACTTTTAATCTGTCTGTCTGTTCAGCAGCCATTAAATTCAGCAGTACAGCTGTAGAACAGTGAATGGGATTTTAAACCTTTTCAGATTCAGCGGCAAAGTTGATGGCATCATACGTATATATAAGAACCAATAACAATTTTAGTTCTGTTATATATCAACAAAATATTATAAACTCAGTTATTTAAAATATGGACAAATTTCTATTGCAATCAAAAATTTAATTTGTAGGTGGCATTAAGGAATGGTTAGTATTCTGCCTTTATTTTTTTTTACACAAAGGAACCACAGCACTGGTGTATCGGTGGTAGATAAATTTTAAAAATGAATTTAAAATTTTTTGCATATATTCCTCTCTTTGATATCTATTCAATAAAAAGTAAAATAAGTATGCAGGAATTGTCCTTTGTACCAAATAATAAATAAGCATATCAATAAAAAAATAGATAAATAACAATATAAGTTTACTTTGTACCCCAATCGGGTTTTGTTTAATTTCGACACTCTTATATAATCAAAATATAAAAATGTAAATTACACCTATTTGCAAATGCAAACCGCTTGTGTGACCAAATAAAAGCATTTCTCGAGTATAGTGTCGAGAATGCTGAAGATTGGCTTCAAGAATTTGGATGAAAAGAGTAACTTGGGACGTGAAGTGAATTTTATCGATGACGGATAACATAGAAAGTAAGGAACACCGGAAAGAGCAGCACTCTTAGAAACTTTTGAGATTGATTATTCATTACTTATAGACAAACCCTTGCTATTGACAAAACTGTATTCTTTAATTGAAGCAATAAGCATAACCGACAACAAATAGAATTGATGCCGCAATCAGTTGGACAAATGAGTTTGCAGTTATCAAGAATCCTATATAGTTAGTTGGTTAGCTTTATGATTATTAATTGCAAACAACTTCTAACTCTCTGAGAAGTTCTACACTTTTTTATGATAACAAATACACAAAACTAAAGTAATCAAGCACATTGATGCTAAGATTAAGACAACAATTTAGATCAGGGGTTCCCAACCTTTTTGCACCTGCGTACCACTTGACTTTTTGAGAAATTTTGGCGTACCACCAGGCCTAAATATTTTAATAAACGTATAATATTTACTCTTCTAAAAGTGTTCAAAGGCTTTTCGAATCAAATTCCTGAGAAAACTTCATATTTAATGGTTAGATATTTGTTTATTTATTTATAACTTGCTTGTAATAAAGGAGAAAAAGATGAAAATGATAATTTTACAGTTTTATTTATTATACCCATAGGTCTAAAAACCTACAAATAAAAAATTAGTACAAACCCCCCTCAGCAAAATATACTTTTGTAGTCTTTAATGCGAAATTTGTTGTTGTTTGCCTGTGATTAAAATATCAACGTTAGGAGTAATGGAACTTATCTTCACTCTTAAGTCCTCTTAAACACTTACTCTGCTTTTATGTTTATTTTTTATGTACAAGAGTTCAGAAAATCCACTCTCACACAAGTAACTCGTAACAAATGGCATCAAAAATAGCAGAGCTTGCCGGAAGATCAAAGGGTACTCGGTTTTTACATCCGATCCAGAAGTTAATTTTAAGATTTCTCTTTAAAATATCTTTCATGGAACTATCTTCTGTAAAATAAAAAACCTTTCTTTTAGTGCTTTGACTCACGCGTACCACCTGAAACGTTCCCGCGTACCACCGGTTGGGAACCCCTGATTTAGATCTTTACTGTGCAACCCAACACCTTATACTTGGAAAGTACAAAAGGGATGAGATAATAAAACTATACAGATTATACAAATTTATAATATACCACCAGATAATTTTATTTTTCTCAGTTTTTGCTGAACTTAGTTTGCTTATTTAGTACTGTTCCATTCATAAGCAGAATGGTTAACTATGTTGCAAAAAAGTTTTTTTGGGAAGGGAAGTTTTAAAATATATTTTAGAACCATCTGAAGTCACTTAAAATTTAGCTTAGGTTTTCTTTTCTTAACAAACTTTTTACTTTTAAAATTTTTATTCTACTCATTACTTTGCTTTCTTTCTCTAGAGTTTTTGGTAAAAGTTTTTTAAAGAAAAAATGTAATGTAATTATTGAAATTTATTTACAACTTCCAATAATAAGATCCCTAGTGAAATATTAATTATTAAATAAAACAGGCATGTGATTGCTTAAGAAAGAAATTATCTGAAATTTTTTTAGAAGCGTCTTGATAATTTACACGTCACCTTAGAATCAAAAACTACCATCTCCATTCGGCAAACTTCGGGAATCCCGATCCTTGGCGATCAGATCGTTTTAAAAGCTCGTTTATTGGTTTGTAAGCGCTGACTTGATCGAGCAGAAAAGATCAAAACCAATCAAATTATCTTCTCCAACGATCTAAACGCCAAGAATCGGTATTCCTGATGTTTGCCGAATGGAGATAGTAGTTTTTGATACTAAGGTGACGTACAGTGGAATACAAATTTATTTCGGGTGGTGCCCAAATTCAAATCCCTATCCCATACAATGGGTTCAATTTAGCTTTTTAATACTTTTTAGATAGGATTCACATCTTACTAAACTCAATCTCAGAAAATTTCTGAAATTTGACCCTAAAAAACGGTTTTAAATCGTTTTGATACACTTTATGTCCACTCAGGAAAAAATATTCCAATTTTTCCCGCTTTGAAATATTAATTCCGAACACAATTGAGCAGAATTCCGATTCTCAACACCTCTAAAATTAGCGGATTTCCGCTAATTAGCGGAAAAATCACATGCCTGATAAAATGAATTTCAAAAGAAATTATTGAAGGTTATTTTTAATCATTATTATTACTCTATATATATTTTATTATTTAAACTCCTTTGTAAAAATATTTTGAAGGGAATATCTAAAAGTTTGCATTCAGCTAACTAATCCTAAAGTACACTCTTAAGGTGGAAACAAATTGGAGCAGAGCGGCGTAAGCAAACAGCCATGAACACGCTCTGCGCATTTCGTAGGCACTAAGAGCGGCGCTTGCGCTTACAGTGCTCGGCTCCAATTTGTTTCCACCTTTATATGTATCATGCTAACACAAATCTGTATGGGTAAATCCATTGAATCTGGGGCTAGGCGACATTAGATGGCAAATCAATTCTATAGAACTGGGTGGTTGCTAGAATCCACTATTTTATTGCTATTTTCTGGTGCAGGCCCAGATTCTTTAGATGAACCTCTTTATGCAGTGTAACAATTCAGAAGTAGGCAGATGTTTCTGAATATAGGCTTATAATAGTTAGTCATTACATAACACGTATTCAGCTTTAGAAAGAGTCCACCAGTTGCCCATGTGTAATCACAGCTCTCGCACCAACATGCTTAGTCATGATTAGAGCTATAATTAACATGGCAGCAGGAGGACTCTTTCTAAGCTGTTCCCAAGAGTTTTTGATGAAGAATTTTCATTATGTGACAAGACTAAACAGTTATAAATTTCACTCAAGGGATTAGAATTTTAGAGATCATAATAATACTGACAAACTATAATTACGTTTTCAAATACCATTAAGTTAAAACATACACATGGAGATGAATTTATTGAATTAAGTATTTAAGTATGTACAATACAATGAAATACAATTTCCAGCTTTAAAAGTGAAACAGAACATTTTAAAACTCAAAAGCAATTAACAGTCCAAGAAATTGGCAGCCATAAGCAATTCAAGGGCAATTTCGGGTGCAATGGGAAATTCTGGAATCTCAGTAGAGCTGTTGGTGTATCGAACTTTGTAGGCGAAATACTGGCATACCTTTTGAAGAACATGAGATGGAATCTCTCTAAAGTTAACTTCATTCGTCTCATTCTCTGCAAATTGTCCGGGACCGCTTAACATGTTTCGAATAGTTCCAGAAGTTAAGGCGTATTCCCTCTTAATTATGAATTCATGTCCATCAGAAGAAATTAGCTTCACATACATTGCATCAGGACCTTCGCACCCACCGTACACGGTTTCTTCCTTGATATCCGGCATAGCTACAATCAAATACAGCGGATTTGAATTTCAACAAAATCCTTTTCTTCAGTATCAAACACTCACGAAAATTTCAGCGAGGCCGAGGCGACGAGCGTATAACCAACAACAGCAAACAACACTAACCAGAAAAATGCTAACACCGTGTAAGCGCTTCGTGTGTGTAACAATAATCAAAATATTCGATACATGTGCTCAACTGCCGATGCCGGTCGTATAAGATGCCAAAAGTAGTATTATTGTCGCCAAACGCTCTGAGGAAGGAGCTCATTGGCTCATCATAATATGAAAAAGTGGTTATTCAGCCAAATTGGCGAAATTTGGCCTTATTTTGATTTTTATAATATTTAGTAGTTCAGTTCAGTTATCTTCGATTTTAAGTTGAGTTGTTACTTTCATGGATTTAGACAGTGCACTTCTGTAACCTGGCAACAGGTGTTTGTTACTTGTGTATGGCAACAGAAATGGTTGTTTACTTCTTTTGTTGTTGATCGCTGCCGCTGCCTCGCTTTGTTCAACGTGGTCTGGTGCTGATTGGTTTTAATGGCAATCGAAGAAAGTCAAGAAAAGATGAGTAACGACGGAAATATTGAAAAGAAATTATGCTCAAAGAAAAAGGTAAGTTACACGCGCACCCCGGATTCGCTTCATTTACCGTTTCACGGAAACAACATGTGAAAGAGCTGATGTTCCTCCGAATAGTAAATATATCTGAAAGAACTCTTAACTCAGTTCAACTAGGGGTTCATCCGAAAAGTTGAAGGGAATTTTGTGAAAAATCAAATGGGATTTTGTGAAAACGAAGGGCTTGTAATACAACCAGTGTTCATAACTTTTAAAATGGACCGAAAATCTGGCAAATTCCATTCTAAAACGACAGTGGCGTATTTCAATGCCGACAGGCTGTGAAATCGTAGGATAACATAACGGCCGGGTTTTAAATACGGCGCCAAGGTCGCCAAAAGCGGATTTATTCTAAAGCTGTCCAGAAATTATTTTGCACCCCTTCCAAACCAAATTTATTTCCTCTAGTGTTATACTCTTCAAATTTATTTTCCTAGTTTCCTCTTAAATTTATTTCCTTTGTTACGTAATTTTTGTTAAAATTGACATCTATTGCCAATGTCGTTAATTGGCGAGTAAGCAATTCAACTTTTATAGGACTGGGTTGCCCGAATCCTCTCATTTATCGCCATAATTTGGTGCAGGCCCGGATTCTTTGGATGAACCAAACGTCTTTAATTTATAGGTATATAAAGTGAAGGAATAGCTTTAAAAAGAGTCTTCCAGCTGCCATGTTTACTCCTAGCTCCATCAAGACAATGCTTGATTATGTTGCTGTGGTAATAGAGTTCCTTTATGGAGAGAGTTTGGACATTGAGCTAGTGGGCGCCATGTTTGTTCCAACGTGGACCGACCGTCGTAGAGAGTAATGCTATTTCAGCTGCGTCTAACTGAATGAATTTCAGCAAAATCACGGGGAAAACTATCTAAAAATATTCAATGGTTCGTTCAGAACTTAAAATGATGACAATTTTCGTTTAAACGAGCGTAACTATCTTAAAAAATACATTTTTAGAAATCGGATCGTCGTAGGGGTTGCTATAGTGTAAGGGTTGCTATACTTTGGCGCGCTCTCGCGCTATTGGCAGAGAAATACATAAGCAACTCTTCTAAACTTGATTCGCTTTCAATTTGCCTTTTCTCCTTATTAGACATCGGTACCAAAAAACTTCACCTGGATCAAGCAATAGGTTTTTGATAATTAAATTTAGAAGTATTTTAGTTTTCAAAATTCAGTTCTACAAAATTTTGCTTAAATAACCAACACTATTAAACAAGACAGTAAGATAAAATATCTTGCAGCACATCCAGAAATAATTTTTATCTAAAAATATTTTTTCAGTACCTTTTAAAAGTTTAACCTGAATACAAACGTGGGATTTAGCAATAATTTTATTAGTTTTTGATATTTAATTTAGAGCAGAATCAAGCTAATTTTTAATTAATACTATTATAAACTGTTGAGGAAAAATAATTTTTTTCATTATATTCCAATAATATGACACAACAAAAAAATAGGGATTAACAAAAATGAACAATTTTATAATTAAATAGGAAGGATAATATATATTTAAATAGGAAGAAAGGTTTAAAATAAGATTGCGTGATTATGTGTAATTCATAGGCGCCGACTTGTATCAAATATTGGGGGGGGCATACAAAAATAATATAAGGTGGAAAATCCTAAATAAAACAACTTAATGTAATTAAATTAAAAAGTGAAAGAACTTATGAAAACTTTGGATATATATAATCATTGCATTTATTATCATCAATACATTTTATAATAGTAAAGCACACAAGATAATTTCAGTTGCCTTGTATTTAAGAATTACATGTAGAAAAGCTGGATCAGTCGGAAAACTCTTCAATTTGAATCCTTTCTCAGATCGGTTGGTACAACCATATGCCGAACAATCACCCATGATGGAATACTCTGAAAAAAGTTACCTAATTAATTGAAATTTAACCTTAATTTTTTTTCTGTGTTTTTTATGCAAATTCATTCCCATTGGTTTTGGGATATTCAAAATTTATGAATTAAGCTTTTTCTACTTATGGCTGAGCTTAGATGCTAACAGGAGACAAAACAACTTGCAAAAACATATAACAAGATCCTAGCAGAAAAATGCACAGGTCTTTTTATTTATTAAATTAAAATCACTTATCATTGAGGATTTGTGATTACTTATCTTACACACAAACATTTTCTTATTAGGGGTATTCCACGTCAAATCAACACACTCATTCACACTTGATGTCTCAGATTTTCTTGATTTTTGGTATGCAGTAAGTCATTATAGAGATATGAAAAAATGCCAAATTTCAGCTTCCTAGCTCAAATACTTTTGAAGTTATAAATTTTTAAAGTTTTGAATTTTCCTCAAAAAACTGCACTTTTTGACATCTTTGATTGCCTGTAAGTTGGCAACCAATTATAATACAGTCTTGGAAGTGGTATCATTGTAAAGCCCATTTGTGGGGCTTTAAAATGATGTGCAGCAATACCGGGTCACCATTAAATTTTTTTTTGAAATTTTAAAATTAAATTTTAAAATTTAAATATCTCAAAAAATGGTATTTTTAAAAATCTGAAAAAATTACCAAAAATAGTTTGTGTTGACTACTTACTTATGGCAAAAGCTTGTGATGGGATCTCAATGGGATCAGGTGATAATAAGCACCCAAAAAACACATGTTTTATGAATACTGTAAAGATATGTACTAATAAAGATATTTTTATGTACTAATTTTGCTTCATTGAGTATGTAGAATATGTAAAATCAGGGTTGGGTTTAAGCCGTCAAAAACTAGTTTTTGACATGACAGAGGTTTAAACCAGGTTTTAACCGGTTAAAACCGTCAAAAACCCCAAAACAATTTAAATACGCATAAAAATAAAAAAGAAGGCTGTTAATAATAGCAAAGATACATTGTTTGCAAAAAGCTTGATAGCATTGTTTTAGTTTAATTATTCCTCCTTAGTTTTAGTATACATTGAATATGAATTATATTAATTTACATACTTTTCTTTGTTTAAGACTTAATTTCAAATTTTTTTACACATACAGGGTGTTTCAAAATTGCGTTGCACGGCTTTTATTCGAAACCAGCGCCTCCTAAGGTCATGGAAGTAAGGTCTACCCCTAGGTAAGTGTCTCTGGAGAATCCAATGAGATGACTTACAGCGCCCCTAGCGGCGAAATAAAAAAGTTAAAAAAATTAATTTAAAAACTAAAGGAGATAGAGCAAACACCTCAGTGAGAGTACTGTTGCCAACGTCAAGAAGAACTCATTGAAAAAAATTTGATCAAAATATCTTGAATATTCGCGGAGATATTAGCATGTGAAAATGGCACTTTTTCGGGGGTCAAAAAGGAAAAAGTTCGCATATTTGCAAATTTTTCAGTGTTATTGTGTAGTTTTGTGTTTTTTTAGTTGAAAGAACACAAAATTTTATCAAAAAATCAAAAAAATTTGCAAATATGCGAACTTTTTACTTTTTGACCCCCGAAAAAGTGCTATTTTCACATGCTAATATCTCAGCGAATATTCAAGATATTTTGATCAAATTTTTTTCAATGAGTTCTTCTTGACGTTGGCAACAATACTCTTACTGAGGTTTTTGCTCTATCTCCTTTAGTTTTTAAATTAAATTTTTTAACTTTTTAGTTTCGCCGCTAGGGGCGCTGTAAGTCATCTCAATGGATTCTCCAGGGTCACTTACCTAGGGGTAGACCTTACTTCCATGACCCTAGGAGGTGCTGGTTCCGAATAAAGGCCGTGCAACGCAATTTTGAAACACCCTGTATATTATTACATAATTATTGTGTAAAAATTTTGAAATTTATACTTTTTATAATTACATCATACATTTTATTAGACTTGTTTTCAATAAATTTAATAATCAAATTAATAATAAAAAATAAATGCTGCCAAATGGGATCAATTGGCCTTCTACCACAATTCATTTTTAAATTTGGAAATCGGGGCTTCTAAAACACACAGCAGAATTTCAACAGCTAGAACAACTGTTCTAGCAGCAGTTATTTTCTACTGTCCAAAAATCACTCATATCTGTGGGGAAACAAATTCTTTAAAATGCAATAACTTTTGATCTAATATCCAGATTGTAAAAATGAAAACAGATTTGAAATCCTTGCAGCAAAATGTATAAATAAACACCAAATACTAAAGCATTTCACTAAGAAATAAAAAAGATATTAAAATACTTCCAATTAAGCAAGGTAATTAGTTAAAATTTAATCTAAAACTTAATAAATTGGATAAATTTTTATGAAATTTTATTTAAAATTTATTGATTAGTCTATCCAATTCTGCTAAATTATTTCTTTCATAATTTTTTTACAAATAGGTTTTTGACACTTTTTGACGTTTTTGACAGGGAGGTTTTTGACATGACGGTTTTAACCATGGTTTAAACCGGTTAAAACCGTCGCATGTCAAAAACCTGCCAACCCTGTGTAAAATATTAGAAAAGTTGGGATTTCCCCTTTTAATAAAAAAAACTAAGCAAATTTAACAAATTTTGAAAATTTCAAATTTTTTAAATTTTGTAGTACAGGCATGTGATACATGTCTATATGCTATATTTTAGTGCTGTTTACGAATATCAGGCCAACTTTTGAATAAAATTTAGAATAAGTGTGGAAAAATTGAATAATTTATCTTTAATTACTTCTTTTGTTTAAATTGCTTCAATTTTTCCACACTTATTCTAAATTTTATTCAAAAGTTGGCTGAATATTCGTAAACAGCACTAAAATATAGCCTATAGACATCTATTACATGCCTGTACTACAAAATTTAAAAAATTTTAAAATTGTTAAAAATTTAAATTTTTTGAAATATTTTTTCTTTTTTAAATTTTTAAATGATTCATTATAAAATATTGTCAAAAAAAATTTCTGTTTCATTTGATAAAATGATTTCACCCCTGTATTGTTTCCAAAGTTTATTTTAATAAATTAATTATTAAACTAATGACTAGATCATAAATTGAGGTTTTTTATAAAGCTATCTAACTAATATCCATGGATAAAGAACCTTGGTAAATGCCTCATTATTTAAAAAAGGTTAATTTTTGAAATAACAACACAATTTTTAACGCAAAATAATATGTAAAAATATCCAATTTATTACCTTTAAAGAAATTTTCAATTTATAACTGATAAAATATCAATTAATACAATAACTTCAAAAAAATATAAAAAAATAAAACCACTCAAACCATAAATTAACTGAACAATAAGTATTTTAAATGGGTTTCCCTTAAAAAGGACTTGCCAAAATTGGAAGAAAATAGGACAGTTAAAAGTTATTTTCTTTTCAAACTTTCAGGGGACTATTTTTATATGTTATTTTGTGTTAAACATTGTGTTATTTCAAAAATCAACTTTTTTAAATGATAAGCATCTTTACCAAGGTCCTTTTCCATGGATATTATAGTTATATATATAAAAACCTCTATTTACAATCTAGTCATTAGTTTAATAATTAATTTTTCAAATAAACTTTAAAAAAATAACAGGGGGTGAAATCCTTATATCAAATGGAACAGAAAATATTTTGACAATATTTGGTAATGAATCATTCAAAAAATTATTAAAATTTAAAAAAGACAAAAAATATTTCAAAAAATTTAAATTTTAAACAAATTTAAAATTTTTAAATTTTATAGTACAGGCATGTGATAGATGTCTATAGGCTATATTTTAGTGCTGTTTACGAATATTCGGCCAACTTTTGAATAAAATTGAAATTAAGTGTGGAAAAATTGAAGCAATTTAAACAAAAGAAGTAATTAAAGATAAATTATTCAATTTTTCCACACTTATTCTAAATATTATTCAAAAGTTGGCCTGATATTCGTAAACAGCACTAAAATATAGCATATAGACATGTATCACATGCCTGTACTACAAAATTTAAAAATTTTAAAAAATTTGAAATTTTTAAAATTTGTTAAATTTGCTTAGTTTTTTTTATTAAAAGGGGAAATCCCAACTTTTATAATATTTTACATATTCTACATACTCAATGAAGCAAAATTAGTACATAAAAATATCTTTATTAGTACATATCTTTACAGTATTCATAAAACATGTGTTTTTTGGGTGCTTATTATCACCTGATCCCATTGAGATCCCATCACAAGCTTTTGCCATAAGTAAGTAGTCAACACAAACTATTTTTAGTAATTTTTTCAGATTTTTAAAAATACCATTTTTTGAGATATTTAAATTTTAAAATTTAATTTTAAAATTTCAAAAAAAAATTTAATAGTGACCCGGTATTGCTGCACATCATTTTAAAGCCCCACAAATGGGCTTTACAATGATACCACTCCCAAGACTGTATTATAATTGGTTGCCAACTTACAGGCAATCAAAGATGTCAAAAAGTGCAGTTTTTTGAGGAAAATTCAAAACTTTAAAAATTTATAACTTCAAAAGTATTTGAGCTAGGAAGCTGAAATTTGGCATTTTTTCATATCTCTATGATGACTTACTGCATACCAAAAATCAAGAAAATCTGAGACTTGAAGTCCTAAAATGTCCCAAAACTGTGTTGATTTGACATGGAATACCCCATTATATAAACATAAACGTTGGAAATTATAAAGCACCTTAATAATTAAAAATGAATTCCCACACATTGAAGAATATTTCTGTAAATGTTTATGTCAAGGGTTAAAAAGTGCTTCTTAAATTAAATTTAAACATTCATTGTGTGTAGCAAGAGCGAAACTTAGCAAATTGGTCTAAAAATTCTTCAAAATTACGAATACACTGCACTGTTTATGTATTAAACATTTTATAAAAAAACATTATCGCTAGAAAAAATAATTATATCTTTAGTTATATTCTTCTAAAATCTGGATCTTCAATAAAATTCAAGACAAACGTGATAAACTAAGAGAACTAATTGAATAAAAATTAGAAAACAAATCGTTAACATTACAACATAAAACGTAAACAAATCTTAGTCGCCAACAACGAATGCCAATAATGTCGCCAACTCTAACCACAGAAATAATTACAGTTTTTTTACAAAATTACACAAGTTTTCAAAAGAAAATAAGCAAAATACTTAAAATTTCTTACCTTTAAACAATTCAGGAGAGTTTAAGGTATTCCAAGTCACTCAAAACAGCAATCCAGACGATTTTCTTTCGGAGCGTAATACTAACGTATGGGTCAATCCATGTGAAATCATCCAGGCCATGTTGCTCGACATTTTTGATTTTTTTCATTCTTTGCCAGTTAGTTAACCTTACTTTAGAGATACTAAAACAAGTGTTTAAAATTTTTTAAACCTTTCCAATTTTTTTTGGCGGCCATTTTTTGCCTGGTCGAATCCCGTTTTCGGTGAAAAACACACTTTACGAAAACCCTTATTACTTTTTTTCTATCCAACATATATAAATGATTTCAAAGCCATTTTATTTATTAAAGAATGAACTAATTTAATGTGTTAAGTATTTTTATGATAATAGTTTAAAACATTTTTTATATATTTTTGAAAATCTCATTTTTTGAGTGAAAAATTCGGTTTTTGAACTAAAAATTTTATAGGAAAAAACTGAAACTCACCTTTGCAAATTTTTTCCTCAATATATCCCTTTCTAAACAATGTTTTAGAAGTGAAATGAAACAATTCAAGCCTGTCCCTTTTTTATAAAAAATAGTCAAACTTGGCATCTCGGCTAAAAAATGCCAAAATCAAAGTTCAATATCTAAAATTGGACAGATAGGAAAATTATGAAATTTTTACAGGATAGTCTTCTAATGTATATAAACAAGTAGTAAAAATTTCATGAGTGATATCTGGGTGGTTTAAGAAATATGAAGCTTCGAAATTGCATTGAAAGACCTATTTATTTACATTCATTTTTTAACACAAACAACTTATATATTGCACAAAACATATTTTTCTCACTACTTAAAATAAATATAAATGTATTTTTTGATTTCAAAAATTAATATTGTAAAATATATACAAATCACTAAATATGAAGCCTCGGAATTACCTTGAAAGTCCTTGTATTTCTTGACAAAAACAACTGATACTGTATAGAAAATTCTTAACTCAGAACCACTCATATTGCTCCATATATTCTAGTATGAAATATGAAGCCTTGAAAATATTTGTGTTTTGTGATGAAAAAAACTGTTGTTGTAAATTGCATAGTAAATTCTTGACAAATAACTCGTGTTGCACAGTAAGAAAAAGAAAACAATGTACACAGAGGCATTTCTTGACAAAATAAACTGATTTTACTAAGTTTTTGACTAACAACTCGTATTGCACAGCAAAAAACTAGAAGAAAACAGTGGAGGAGGTGTTTCTCTACAAAAAAACCTGATATTGCATGGTAAATTATTGACTTAAGATTCGAATTGCACAATATAAAAACTAGAGAAAGCAAACAACAAAGAGGGTTCAAAAAATCAGAAATTCTTCATTGGAAACTGAGGTGTGTCTGTGTCAAATATATCTGCATAAAATAAAGGCTTTAGGGCAAGACCGCTAACATGCCTATTTTGTTATGTAGAGGCGGATTTTAAAAAATGGGTTGAATGGTGAAATTAGAGGTTTCAGTAGTTATTTAGACATTTAAAGGTTCCATTAACTTTTCAAAATTAATAACTGCATTGTGTGCATTTATGACAATAAGTGGTGGATTGGGAAAGTTCTCGAACTAAACGGGGAAGACAGTGACCTTTTAATTCACTTTATTCATCCATTATGGTCCCCAAAACATCCTTTCAATTATCCAAAAAGGGCACAGTTTGGGTAGAAGTATCCAATGTGCTTTGGACATTAACTCCATTGAAATTAATTACTGTTACAGGAGGCAGTTATATTATTACTGAAACACTTTGTAATGAAATATCTCTAATATTTATTTCACACACTTCATAACCAGAAGAAAAACCCATTTTATTCATCAATTAAATTTCTGATATTCCAAAATTTCAAATACCACATCACTTTTTGTTCACGGATTTTGATTTGATTCAACAATTACCTATTTTTAATAAAGTTAATGGAACCTTTAAGTGTCTAAATAACGTCATATTTATAGTGATTTGTATATATTTTACAATATTAATTTTTTGATATCAAAAAATATATCTATATTTATTTTAAGTAGTGAGAAAAATGTTTTGTGCAATATATAAGTTGTTTGTGTTAAAAAATGAATGTAAATAAATAGGTCTTTCAATGCAATTTCGAAGCTTCATATTTCTTAAACCACCCAGATATCACTCATGAAATTTTTACTACTTGTTTATATACATTAAAAGACTATCCTGTAAAAATTTCATAATTTTCCTATCTGTCCAATTTTAGATATTGAACTTTGATTTTGGCATTTTTTAGCCGAGATGCCAAGTTTGACTATTTTTATAAAAAAGGGACAGGCTTGAATTGTTTCATTTCACTTCTAAAACATTGTTTAGAAAGGGATATATTGAGGAAAAAATTTGCAAAGGTGAGTTTCAGTTTTTTCCTATAAAATTTTTAGGTCAAAAACCGAATTTTTCACTCAAAAAATGAGATTTTCAAAAATATATAAAAAAATGTTTTAAACTATTATCATAAAAATACTTAACACATTAAATTAGTTCATTCTTTAATAAATAAAATGACTTTGAAATCATTTATATATGTTGGATAGAAAAAAAGTAATAAGGGTTTTCGTAAAGTGTGTTTTTCACCGAAAACGGGATTCGACCAGGCAAAAAATGGCCGCCAAAAAAAATTGGAAAGGTTTAAAAAATTTTAAACACTTGTTTTAGTATCTCTAAAGTAAGGTTAACTAACTGGCAAAGAATGAAAACAATCAAAAATGTCGAGCAACAATTTTCTCTTTTTCTGGATGATTTCACATGGATTGACCCGTATGAGAGCTTTGGACCGAATTGGAACAAACATGGCGGAAAGATCGATTCTCGCGGCGGCGCAATGTCCAGTCTCTCTCAATAAAGGGTCTCTATGTGGTAACACATGGCTACTAGAGGATTCTTTCTAAACCTGTTCTGAAAATTCGAGTTGTTGATTCAAACATAAAGACATCAAAATCTTGCAATGTTTAGCTTTCAAAAATTAACTCTGTATGTGACTACTGGTTACCACTCAGCAGTGCATTGGCCCAAAATTTAAATAAATGAATAAATTTTAACACCAAGTCCATGAAACTGCTTAATAAATCCATGTAAAAGCTGTGGATATTTTTAAAAGTTTATAATTACAAGGTGGCTATCTAAAAGTATTAAAAAGCTAAATTGAACCTATTGTGTGGGAAGGGCGTAGGAATATAATTTGGGCCCCTCCTGAAACAAATTTCTATACCACTGCACTGTTTCTAATCTAGACGCTTCTAAAAATTTTCAGATAATTTCTTTCTTGAGCGATCACATGCCTGGTTTGGTATGTAAATAATGCAAGAGTTTTGTAATAAAGAATGCAAGAGAGTTGTAATAAATGAATATTTTCTAATATTTCCTGCTTATATTGACCAAGAAAATTGTTTGCAGATTCTAAAGGTCATCGATACTGTGAGGCAGTTAAACCAAAAATTCCTCGAAACAGAATCTAAAAAGCAACCTCTTCTAGATGAAGACAGTTCTGTGTTCCTTCAAGTCACAATGAAGAAAATTCCACCCAAAAAAATGGGGAAAATGATAAAAGTGTAAGCACATCATAATTTTTCTGGAAACAATTTTTGGTACTTACGTATTATCCTGTATACCCTTCTGTGACTGTCAAATTCAGGGGCACAGCCATAGAAAAGTCAATGGATTGTTTACCTTTTTCGGTTGTTTCGGATTGTTTACCTTTTTGTTTACCTTTGGCGGTACGGTCGACGAGATAATACGTAAGAACCCATTTTTTTAAAACTTACTTTTTGCTGCTGGTTATCATCTTTGACAATCAAGATCTTTTCAGGGGAAAAAATCAAATAATATTTCTAGCTGCTTGAACTTATTTCCTGCTGACACATTAAAAAGATGAATTTTTGCTGTTTTATTTCAATGCTTTTTTAGTTATTTAAATGAATAGATATTTGGATTAAGATTTAAATTAATTGTTTTGTCTGAGTGCTGAACTAACCATAGATTAGAAATTTCTACTTTAGTTTTGTAAACTATATATTACTATATATTGTGGTTTGCAATCAGGCTTCAGAACTTCTAAACCTCCCACTGTCTAACTAACTACCCTGCTAACCTTAGGTGCCCCAAAAACTGCCCATCCCGGTCTCAACTGGAGTGAAAAGTTTAGGGGGCCTTAGACTCATTAGGGTTTTAAACAACAATCTCTTTCTAACTATTACCTTAAAATCAAATGTCGTATCGCAGCAGCCAATGAAATAATCAGAAAACCTAAGGTTTTTTCGTTATGAAAAAATTTATGGTAGAAGTACAATATTTTAAACTCATACAATTATTTTTTATAAAAAGATTGGTGTTTCGTTTTTTTTAATTTAAAAGTTTCTTAATATATTTTTTTTAGATTTCGATTAAATTATTGATGAGCTAAAAATTAATATTTCAGTAAGTTTAATTTTATGTTTTCGGGTAATAATCTCAATTAAATTAATGATAAGCTATAGAGATAGGTAGTTTCAGTATTAAAGGAGCATTAACTAAGCCGCCAAGCCTGGGATTGTGCTGGACTGTTAAGATGAAACAAGTGAGCGCTGAGATCGCGAAGCAATCTGAAAATAATTGCAAAGCAATTCCGGGGGTTGGTGAGCAATAGCGAGCAGGGGGCAGAGCCCCCTAGTAATATATAAAAATTGATAATGGTATATTGAGCATGTTTTGCCATAAAAAGTAAGGATTTTATTCCTACTGTCTGCAATCTTCAAGAAAAATTATTTTCTGATAAGGTTCAAGAAAATTTTTTAAATAAAATTCTTCATTTAGGCACCTTCCACATACTTTGGTGACAGACACTACAGAGGTATGCCTTATTGCAGGAGACTTGGACAAAAGGAACCAAAAGGCAGAAATCGATCCAGATATTCTCCATTACAAAAGTCTGCTGAAGAAACTAAAAGTAACAGCTGTTGATGAGGTAATAATTTTTATAAAAACTTAAATCTAGGCTTCCTTTAATATTTTGGCATCATGTATTCAGTACTTAAAGTATGCAGGGATGTTCCTCTAATTTTAGAGGTGTTGAGAATCGGAATTCCGCTCAATTGTGTGCAGGACTAATATTTCAAAGCAGGAAAAAATCTGAATATTTTGTTTCCTGAGCAGACATAAAGTGCAAATCCTGTTTTTATAGGGTCAAATTTCAAAAAAAAAAAAACTGAGATTGAGTTAAGTAAGATGAGATTCCTATCTAAAAAGTATTAAAAAGCTAAATTGAACCTTTGTTTGGGTTAGAGATTTGAATTTGGGCCCCTCCCAAAATTAATTTCTATACCACTGTAGCTTATCTAGCTAGACGCTTCTAAAAAAATTTCAGATAATTTCTTTCTTGAGCAATCACATCCCTGATATTACCTTGCTGATTCATGGAAACATAAAATTAAGAAGTGTTTGACCCTGGAATACAAAAAATTGACTTTTTACCTTATCCCTTGTGATGTGGGCTAAAAATTTTCCACTATGTTTTTTTGGAACATGGTGTCAAGCAGACAATTTTTTGTTAACTTTTTAACAGATCATATCCATCCATATTTTATTTCATTAATCAATTTGTGTACCATTAAACCTAAACTGAAGGTTAAGATTCTAACTTAGTAATCCACACTAATTTAGTTGTGTTTTATTATTCTATTTTACTAAAGATTGTCATATTGTTTGATTAGGAACTAAAAACTAATAATTAAAGTAATTAATAATACAAGTAGAAAGAAATCCATAGTCAAGTATGAAGATAATCTCATTAAGTTTGTAACAATAATGAGTTCCCGGCATTTAGATATGGAAATGTTGTTTAAATAGTATGAAAAAATGTGTCTAAAAATTTTCCTTTGCCAGGTTGTAACTCTCCGACAATTAAGAACAGAATACAAAGTTTATGAAGCTAGGCGTCAGCTGATGGGAGCGTATGACGTATTTTTAGCTGACAAAAAGATTGCACAATGTCTGCCGAGACTCTTGGGAAAATCTTTTTATCAAAAAAGGAAGTAAGTAAAATTTATCTCTGTTCTAGTATAATTTTTTTGAAAGAAGTAGTTATTATTATCGTCATCAGGGGAATAAGTATACAGAAACTCAAACATTCCTGGCTTTTCTTTACAGTTATCTTTTCAAAATTAGTTTCGTGTTTCTGTAATAAAATCTTGGGTACCAGATAAAAAAATATCTGAAAAAGTATTTTACAATGAGGCATATTTAAAGGAAAGCTCTTTACCAAAATTTTAATTAATTTTATGTTGATCTTTGGATTTTTTTGCCCCAATCCCTGTCCTATGATATGAGGGGCATAACCAAGGAAATAAATTAGGGGATGTATCCAACCCCACACAAAAAAATCAGTTAAATTTCTTATTTGACAATAAAAAAAGGATTAAATCCATGCCGTTTCTCCCCCCTGAAAATCCAATATCCCCTCCCAATAATTTTTCTGGCTATGCCACTGTGTGAGGTTTAAAAAAATGCAAACTTGGTTTTAAATAAGCAAAATAAAATGAAAATTATTACCTCTATTTCATCTGAAAAGTTTCTGCAAATTATATGGTTTTGGCTTAATACAGCTGTAGTTGTCGCTTACTTTATTTTTATTGATTTAGATTTCCAATCCAAATTGATATGTCGAGACCAAAGTCTATAAAGGGGCAAATTGATAGAGCTCTCTCCTGTACAGTATTCGCTTTAAACTGCCGAGGAAATAGCTGGTAAGTTAATAAATTGTTACGTACTTAAGCTTTTTTTTACTGAACTGGATTGTGCATGATTTTGTTTTACTTTTGTATGATGAACATTTTTATGTACTAAAAATATAGTTTCTTTGGATTTTGAAATTCAGCTTACCAATTGTAAACAATCTGTAAAGTTAGAATATTTTATGATGACTATCCTTACCTACATTGATTTAACAATGAAAAAAATTAGTCTGAGAATAAATAATTAATTATCAATTTTTTAGGTGAATAAATGTAAAATTATTTGTGGATCTTTTTGTAATGTTTCCTGTGATGACCAATCCTTACCTACATTGATTAACAATGAAAAGAAATTAGTCTGAGAATAATTATCAATATTAGGTGAATAATTGTAAAATTATTTGCCACTCTTTTTTGAAATATGTAATGTTTCCTGTGATGACCAATCCTTACCTACATTGATTAACAATGAAAAGAAATTAGTCTGAGAATAAATAATTAGTTATCTATTTTTGGTGATTATAAATGTAAAATTATTAGTGGATCTTTTTGTAATGTTTCCTGTGATGACCACAATCCTTACCTACATTGATTAACAATGAAAAGAAATTAGTCTGAGAATAAATAATTAATTATCTATTTTTGGTGATTATAAGTGGATCTTTTTGTAATGTTTCCTGTGATGACCAATCCTTACCTACATTGATTAACAATGAAAAGAAATTAGTCTGAGAATAAATAATTAATTATCTATTTTTGGTGATTATAAATGGATCTTTTTGTAATGTTTCTTGTGATGACCAATCCTTACCTACATTGATTAACAATGAAAAGAAATTAGTCTGAGAATAATTATCAATATTAGGTGAATAAATGTAAAATTATTTGCCACTCGTTTTAGAAATATGTAATGTTTCCTGTGATGACCAATCCTTACCTACATTGATTAACAATGAAAATAAATTAGTCCGAGAATAAATAATTAATTATCTATTTTTGGTGATTATAAGTGGATCTTTTTATAATGTTTCCTGTGATGACTAATCCTTACCTACATTGATTAACAATGAAAAGAAATTAGTCTGAGAATAAATAATTAATTATCTATTTTTGGTGATTTTTGTAATGTTTCTTCTGATGACCAATCCTTACCTACATTGATTAACAATGAAAAGAAATTAGTCTGAGAATAATTATCAATATTAGGTGAATAAATATAAAATTATTTGCCACTCTTTTTAGAAATATGTAATGGTGCCAGTGATGACCAATCCTTACCTACATTGATTAGCAATGAAAAGAAATTAGTCTGAGTAAATAATTATCTATTTTTGGTGATTATAAGTGGATCTTTTTGTAATGTTTCCTGTGATGACTAATCCTTACCTACATTGATTAACAATGAAAAGAAATTAGTCTGAGAATAATTATCAATATTAGGTGAATAAATGTAAAATTATTTGCCACTCTTTTTAGAAATATGTTATGTTTCCTGTGATGACCAATCCTTACCTACATTGATTAACAATGAAAAGAAATTAGTCTAAGAATAAATAATTAATCTATTTTTGGAGATTATAAATGTAAAATTATTAGTGGATCTTTTTGTTATGTTTCCTGTGATGACCAATCCTTACCTACATTGATTAACAATGAAAAGAAATTAGTCTGAGAATAAATAATTAAGTATCTATTTTTGGTGATTTTACATGTAAAATTAAATTATTAGTGGATCTTTTTGTGATGTTTCCTGTGATGACTAATCCTTACCTACATTGATTAACAATGAAAAGAAATAAGTCTGAGAATAAATAATTAGTGATCTATTTTTGGTGAATATAAGTGGATCTTTTTGTCATGTGTCCTTTGATGACCAATCCTTATCTACATTGATCAACAATGAAAAGAAATAAGTCTGAGAATAATTATTAATTTTAGGTGAATAAATGTAAAATATTTGCCACTCTTTTTAGAAATTTGTAATGTATCTTATGATGACCAATCCTTACCTACATTGATTAAAAATGAAAAGATATTAGTCTGAGATGAATCCTTTAGTGTGTCATATTGCATTCAAAGAGACAGCAGTGATGACTATCCTTACCTACATTGATAAAATGTGAAAAATAATTGGTCTGAGAAGTCATCTTAAATGTTTTAAAGCATGTGTTTTCATATTTCAGTTCTGTTTGATGACTATATCTACTTACATTGAAAAACAATAAAGAGAAATTTAGTCCAAGACTCAAAAAATGAACAGCTTTTTTAGTTTCGTTTTGAAAAAATTTGCTATGATTTTATCCCATTAAAAATCAATTACCTGATTTATGTTAACTATTTCAGTACTTCTGAAGTTGGAAAGCTTTCAATGGAGGATAAGCAAATCGTAGAAAACGTTCTCTCAACACTAGAGGTTTTGAGCACCCAACTTCCCGGCAAAAGAGAAAATATTTACGGGATTTATTTGAAAACTGCCAAGTCTAAAGCAATTCCTATTTTCATGTCTTTTGGTAAGAGCAGAACAAAGATTATACTCTACTTTTTTAAAATAAAATATACATCTCTATTAGGGCTCGACCGATGCATCGGCGCCGATTGTTTAAAAAAAACAGCCATCGGCCTAGACATCGGCGGCCGATGTTAACCTTTTACCTGCCGATGTTCCCAAATGGGAACATCATTTTAGGGAATTTTTTTACAACTTAATTTTTCATGCAGGAATTTGATACTTGGTAAAAAGCAACTCAAAGATATAAAGTTATTTTACATGCAAAAGTTTTTCACGTGCAATTTAATCCTTTTTGTAGAATTTACATCAAAAATAGAGATTTTTGGCTCTTCCAAAAGTTGCACAAGTTTCAACTTGTGAAAATTTTAAATAAATTTAGTTTTAAATAATATTGCTGTGTTTAGGTAGCTTAAGTACACATCTTCCAATTTGGCTTGACAGAATAGCTTCATATTCTAATTTTGGAGAGTAATTACCAATACAACGTATATGTTCCCAAATGGGAACATTGGCGTTTGGGGTATATTATTTGAGGGGATTTTTATAACATGCAAAAATTCAAGTTATTTCCTATTTTCTTTAATTTTTTGAACTATTTATGTCTCAAAGGATCTAAACAATTTAAGAATGATGTTTTAAATTAAAAAATATGTGATTTTTATTTTTTCACCTGATTTATGGAGAAATAAATTCCAAATCTTTATAGCAGATTCTTACACTTGTATATTTTTTTAACTCCCCGATCGATTAATTTTCAGTAATTATCAATAGGGGTTATGCAAAGAGCATATTTGGAGTGATTCTGAGGATTTGCGTACATATTTTTGTTCAAGTACTTTTTTTACATTAACAATTTTAGGAATAAAATTGAAGAATTTTGAAAATAAGGAAAAGTGCGTGCATCTAAAAACACTCTTCTAAAATAAGTTGGATGTAAGATATATGTGGTTCAATTCAGAATCTTCCATGAGACACACAACTATGATTATCAATTTTGAAAGCTAATTAGATTTGAATGCAATTAATGGATTTTATGCTAGATATCCGTATAAAACCGTAATTAAAACTAATTTTTCTAACAGATACGTAACTGTTTAGGTTTAAAGATCATGGGAACACTCTCATGTATTTTTTACACCAAAATATTACTAATAGTGCAAGAAAAATTTACGGAAAAGCTTCGTATACGTAATAAACATGTAAATTTTTTCTTATGAAAATCTATAAAATGTTACTCAATCGTCCAAGTAGGCATAATAAAAATGAAAAAACCGTCCAAAATCATAAAATGTTCATAATTATGGAGTAGAAACTGATTTCAATCATTTTATTTGAATTAATTGTAAAATATGTACCTTTTGGAAATCCCCCTAAAAACTTCACCCCAAACGCCAATGTTCCCAAATGGGAACATCCTCAAAATCATACTTAGGATTTTTTTTTCGCCAAAAAATGACTAGAATGGTTTTAGTAATGATGAATCAAGCCATTTAAGCCAAAAATCAGAACCTTTAATTCAAAATTTGAATTGCGGCGTTTAAAAGGTTAACTTGAGAAAAAATCGGCCCATCGACCTAAAAAAACATCTAAAAGCCGATGTTTGGCCGATGTTTTTCGCAAAAAACATAATAACATCAAGCGTTAGACAAAAAAGTGTGATTCTGCTCCACCTTGCTCCAAATTTAGTTTTAAGTTGAACTTGCACCAGCAAGGGTGTCATTTAGGGGGAACCGGGGGGGGGGGGCTTTTGCCCCCTCCAAGTCTACTAGTATTTTTAAATGAAAACTAGTAAAAATAGTTTCAAGTCCCTAGAAAATTTTGTAGATCGAGAAAGGGCATCCGGGTGTAACTTAAAAAAATCTCAAAATGGGTTAAAACACTACTTTTGAGGTCAAAATTTAAAAAAATATCTGGAAGTGAACTCTCAAACCCTAGCAAAAAGTCGTGCTTCCTGGAGGATGCAGGCGGAGGCCACCAGGCTGTAGTGCTGCTGAAGAAGAACCCCCAAACCACCCCATCTAAAAGTTTGACTTCTGATACCAGTATTTTCTCCTTAATAATCCTGTAGCTTACCAGAAGCGGTTCCGTTTGGGTGTTCCCCAAAGTGTTTTAAACGGAGTCAAAGCACTTCTTTTCAGGGGAATTATCAACACATTTTCTGGAGGAGGATCCCCAGCCCTATTTAAAACTCTGATGTTTTTTAAAGCTTTTTCCCTTGGAAATTCAACATTTTCAGTTTAAAAGGGTCTGTACCCCAAGATGAGCAGAAACACTATACTTAAAAAGGCAAATTTCAAAAAAATTGGTGGGGGAGAACCCATAAACCCCCTCTGTAAAAATTTCGGCAAAATACAGTGTTTTCCCCTGAAAATTATGTCACTTACAAAAAGCTTTACCCTTTGGGTGTCCCCTTAAAGAGATTTAAAAGGAAATAAAACTCTTGGTAAAAGGGGAATATTCAAAAATGTTTTTGGGGAGGACCTCCGCCCCCTTGAAACTATGACGTTTTGCCTTAGGAAATTTTGTGGTTTGCAGGGAACTGTTCTTTTAAGATGTAACCCAAAGGGTCTCAAAATAAGCTGAAACTACTTCAAAAGGCAAATTTTCAAAAATTTTATGGGGTACAATCCACACCTCCCTTTTTTTACCTGGAGCTTACGTTGTAAAAGAACTCACGTTAGGCCTGTGGCGACATGGGCGGATTTAAGTGGGTGCAACGCAACCCCAACTTTTTGAGAAAATTCCATTTTTATTGGGGAAAATCATGTTTTCAAAGTCATCAGGGGCAGCTTGCATCCCCAAGTTTCCCAGTTCGCACCCCCAGGGTTCACCATCTAAATCCGCCCATACCTGGCGATCCTATTAATTTCCACAATAGTCCATACAATGAATGAAAAATTTATTCAAAAAATATTTCATTTCTGGCTCTGCGATAGGTTTTAATGCTTTTCTAAAAAAATAAGGCCAAATGGTTTGCATTTTTTACCATCGGCATCGGCAATCGGCCAAATAATTACCATCGGCCTGCCGATGGAAATTTTCAAACAATTGGCATCGGCCCATCGGCCAAAAAAATGCCATCGGTCGAGCCCTAATCTCTATTTTACATCGTAAAGGGCCAATTACAATAGAGCCAATGCTCTGTTTTCCCCCATTTATACCATAAGACATCTTCTGAACGACACCTTTTCTAAGAAAATTGGTTGTTATACTCTGTTCATTTAGAATAGGCGCCTGAGACGGAATGTATTAGCAGTTACTACCGTAATTATCATCAAAACATTTTTTTCTTCTGCAATGACAAGGGAGCCTAAGCAGAAATTGTTAAAATACTGTAAAAGAATCGGTCACTGAAGTTGTGTGATGAGCGTTATTAGGCATTTTTGATCCTGTTTCAGGCGCCTATTCTAAATGAACAGACTATAGTAAGAGTGGTTTCTTTGGTGTAAATGTCAAATTGCAATACAACTCAAATAAAACATTTTGCTCACTTTTAATTCATAAAAAGTATTTAAAAATTTGATTTTACCATTTTTATCACACATGAATTAATATTAATAAGATGTAATCTTATTCTTGTCTCACCTCTTTTGCTCCATTTTTTATTTTAAAGAATTACCATATCTGCTAATTTTATTATTTACGATTTCATTGTAAATACTTTCATACCTTGTATGAATGCTTTCATGTTTAAAATCCCTATCACAATCAGATATTCATTAAAAATTTTTATTAGGTAATCCGAACGATGTGAAAATTGAAAAACCCTCGAAACCAGAAAAGGTTGATTTTGAAGAACTTAGTACGCTTCCTAATGCTCAGGTTAAAGTCTACCGTGATGGAAGGATTTTCGCAAAAAAAGAAGACGAAGACCTCCCTTTAGACGAAGATGATGATGTCGAAGACTGTATGTAATCTCCGAAATAAATTGTTATGTTTTTACTTGTGATGACCCTTGTTTAGGCTGTCACTGAAGACGAAATGCATAAGCAGCGTTCGAAATTGTACTGGATTGCTGGTCCGGGACAACTAAAAAACGGCTCGGACCAGTGGAATCAGAAATTCACTGGTCCGCCGGACCAGTGGTGAAAAAATATCCCTCTCTCCAGTTAAGTTATGTATTAATTTGTGTGCAATATATTCAAGAAAAGTTCTTATTTTTTTTTAATATTTTATTAATTATTTAAAAAAAATTATATTTTCATCTGGTAACTTATTTTTGCATGCATATGCATTAATTTTTAACATTACTATTTGGTACTCACATTCAGTGCAATAGTTACTTTATAATTTAAACTTTTCCTTTTTGTTTGTCGGACCAGTAATTTTTGTTGCGGACCAGTAAGATTGGTAAAGCACTGGTCCGCAGGACCAGTGGATTTTTTCCCCAATTTCTAACGCTGTGCATAAGGTTACAAAATTGAGACTCCTTCAAAAGGAAGAAAAATAATATTTAATATGTTGTACATGGTTAAATGCATTGCCACATCACTGTGTATAAGACCAAATCATTTCTCACAGAATCCCTACACATTACGACTTAATTTTGTATTTTCCTCTGTGTTACATATCACTTCCATTACTAAAGTCCATTGAATTAACATGCAAACATTGGTAATCTTTGACAGCACTCTGTATACATAATGAAGGAAAGGAAATTATTATTATAAAAAATATTTTTAAATTGCTGTTATAAATGAGTCGTATAATATTAAAAAGCAGGTCTACATAATATGTAGGATTCTAAAAAGATTTGCAATTGAAATGGTATTAAATCATTGGATTTATATGATCACCTTTGGGAGTAAAAAACTTGCCAATTTGATTACACTTGCAAATGAAAGTAATTAAAAGTAATTTCCTTTAAGTAATAATTTCTTATTTTTCTATTCTTTTGTGTTTGAAGAAGTTCAAGATTAAAGTCATTTAACTTCCCTAAGAGTCACATAGGGAAATTCTTGATGAAAAAAATGGATGTCAACTCAAAAATAATTGCTTTGGTGTAAAATTATAACATTTTAAATCAAACTGTCTTTGTTAGATGTTTGTTAATGAACATAATCAGTGGTGGCTCATCCACAGGAACATGTCAATCCCCAATATAAATGAATTCTGCCAATAACAAAGGAAAAACAAATAAAAATTATTCCAACTTTATTCAGGATGAGCTTCCACCCCTGCTTCTGTTCTAATTGTGATTTTTTTACACAATCGTATTTCCAAAATACAATTGAGAGACCCCATTTAAAATACCCAGAGCTGCCACTGAACATAACACTAAGTGCTTTTAAGTATAAATGAAATATTTTTCATATTGCACACAAACTTATAAAACTAAAAAAATATAAAAGTAATAAAAAACTAAAATATATAAATAACTTGTTATAAACTTCAACAATAAAAAAATACTTGATTTAAATTTCAAAGCACTAGTTTTTAAGGTTGTTGCACAGAAAAAAATTTGATTTAAAAAAGTTTTAAATTTCCTCTGAAAACCAGAAAAATGGGTGGGTCAAAACAAAAGTACTACTGTAGACACAAGTGCCTTTTTTCCATCCTGGGGACAGAATTTGGCTGGCTAAATTTCATATTCAGGTTATAAAGAAGAGAGTAAAGAAAGGGTTTGCCATGAGTAGACTGTCTGTCAGCTGAGGCAAAGCCCCTTGTTCCCCAAGTTAACTTGGTCCTCATATTTTCCCTTTCCATGGAGGGATAAAAGGCTGAGTCTGACTTGTTTCAAACTCGGAATAGAACTCAGGCCTGTGGGGTGTGGCATCACTATACTTCTTCAGGCAAGAATAGCGTTGCCTGGATTATTTATCCAAGAACTTAGAAAAAGTTTTGAGATAAAACTGTGTATGTCTGCTTGGAAATGGTTATTTTTGCCATACCAGGGTTGCCAACCTGTGAGAAAGCTCATCCGTAATCGACCCAGCGCAAAACACAAAACAAAAAAAACCGGCGTGACTCGTGGCTTGCTGACCGACGCCACGCTCTCTGCATGTGGAATAATTACCCCAACATTTGAAAAATTTTAGAAAAGTCCTGAAAACGCAAATATTTGAGAAAAGAATCCCTTAGGAGACTGTCCAGAAACTCTCGACAGTCCCCGCGCACCGTGAAGTCGCACGTGCACTCAAAACAGGGTCCGTGGTTTTCCACTATAATTCTGATTTTTTTCTACATCTTTCTTCTTGGATTTCAGTTATGCTACGGTTCCGCAAATAAAATTTACTATTAGGGAACCACTGTACCCTAATGACAATGACTCTACCACATCTAATTAAAAGTGAAATAAACGGGGTAAGTCTACTACGCAGAAAAAATATCATCCGTTCTCAAAAGGCCTTTTTTTCTTCCATGAATCATTCATTGAGATTAGAATATTTCGAATTCCGATTGATTCCCCCTTCTTAATGCCCATCTCATCAGTTACTATAGCGACTAGCGTTATCGTTTTTATTCGCAATTCTAAGTAAAAAAATATGCATCAAAAGGATTGAAGCTAAAAAATTAGAAGAAAAATTTAATACATTGTCTTTAAAATATAATTAGAGTAGTTTCCGTAGTTTTTCTAGCTTTATCCGTAATTGCGGAATTCGGGGCCGAAATGAGGAATGATTCCGCAAAATCCGGAATGGTTGGCATCCCTGCCATACTGTAAAATCTCTCAGTTCATGCTTACTTAAAAATTTGAGTCAATAATCCTGTTTACAAATGAAATTTTTTTAAAAACTACATACTGAATGGTATGAAATGATTGTTTATTAATGAAGTGAGGTGAATTTTATTCTATGGGGTGTATCCCTTCTGCAACACACAACTTCCTGAGCTACTGTATTTACTATATTTCTTAACTCATTGATTTTTGACAAATAGGGAGATACTTTTCTCAAAAGACTTGTAAAAAAGGAGTCTTTCAAGACTAATGTGTGGCAAAAAGTGTTTCAGCTGAGTGCTACAATGCAATTCTAGTTTGCTAAAGTTCTCTGGCTATTTTTTCTCGACATCTAACCTCAATTCAAAGTACTCTCTTTTTAAAACAACATGCTCACTTGACCTATAAGGAAAAATAGCAAAACTCATACACTTCACACTTTCTTTCAACATCTAGAATATTGCTTTCAAAAATAGCAAATGGCTGATCAAAAAATTTGGCCATAAATAAAGCAGTGCGTAGTGACTCCACGGATGCAGAATATGTCCGATCCGGCGATCTAGGATCGGGGGAAATTTTGTGGAAAAGTATAATACGGAACTCTCAATTTCAGTACATTCATCAAACTTTACGTGGTGATTTTCACCTTCATCACAGATCTAAGGTTCACTTTCGTTTTGCGTTTACCATCGTTACTTGTAAACATGAATCTGACTTTTTGTAGATCTTAATCACTTATGAAAATTTTGGGGAAATGTTTGTATTGATTGGGGGAAATTTTGGAAGTAAAAACATTTTCTGCATCCCTGAGTGACTCATTTTCATGCATCTTAGTTGAATGCGTGTCGACTAATTTTCCGAGGTCAAACAAGTAAGAGTTTTCAGAGATACAGTTGACTCCGCTTAATATGATCACTTTTGTCCAAGAGTAGAATGATAATATCTGATTGATGATAATAAGCGATTTGATACTAGAAAGATTCAAACAGTGTAATTTGAGAGTTAGCGTTAAAATCAAAACTATGTAGTCCTAATTGAAGTATATTCAAAGCGATTACCTTAGTATATGTATTTTGCAACTTTTGCATTTTTAATGAAAAATATGACAGTGCAACATGCAACACTAATAAATTAATGACTCATTTTGTATGATAATGTATTAAAAGTGACCTCCAAACCGGAAAAAGGGAGTTTTTAGGGGATTTCACCAGATTTTGGTAACATTTAGCGATTATATTGATAACATAAAACGATATATTTTGCGTTTATTTACATTAGAGTGATCGAGCTCTGTTGATTTTGACAACATTATCTGATTGATAACATTAACCGTGATCAAAATAAGCAGAGTCCCCTGAAAAAGCATAAGTCAGAGGTGTATGAAATCTTAACACGTTGCTTTTTAAGGTGACTACATTTATGAAGTCATTTCTTTGGTTACAGCTTAAGTTATTAAAGAAGCAGCTGAAATACTTATCCATTAGTAGAGTATTGTCCCGTTTTTACAATAATGTGAGTTAGTTGCCAAAGGAGATGTAGCATCAGAGCAAGGTTGATTATTGTTTATGCATTGGTTGGCATCTTTGAATGAAATGTTAGGTAATTGAATCTGCATTCTTGGTGATCGAGATTCAGAACGCAAATGAGCTGTCACTAATTCCAGTTCTTGGAAACTATGAAACCTTTGAACGTCTTTATCTTTACGCACAATAGTGTCAGGCAGTTTTCTCATTTTCAAAACCTACAAAAAAATTTAATTCATTAAGTTCTACTTTGCTGCAAAGAGCATAAACATTTACAGTTAAAATAATAATAATCCATGTGTATTGCTACTTTTTACTATAGTTGACATTTGATGACACTTACGGCCGTATTCACCGGTAACTTGACCGGCGGTCAGGTCAGGAAACCATAGTTACAGCCTGATTGGTGGAAGGAAAATATGGAATTATTTTTCCACCAATCAGAGGCTGTAACCATGGTTTCCTGACCTGACCACCGGTCAGGTTACCGGTGAATACGGCCGTTAACCCTCTGACTGAGGAGCATCCCGTGATTTCTTCCTTTGTTTCATATTTTTCTTCCTTTATTGAGGATCGCATCAAATATAGCAAATTAGCAATGAATCTGATCACGATTCAATAAACTGAATAGAAATTAACTATAAATCGATTGAAATTTATTAAAAAAAATTTTTTGGGTGATAACATCTGAAATTGGTTTTTCTGGCAACTTAGTTTCACACACATGATAAAAATCTATATAAAACATATTTTCTAGAAAGATAATATATAGATTTAAAGGTACTTACGTATTATACCGTCGACCAATCAGAGGCCATTTAATTCTGCGGCACATTTATAGAAAAGTCAATGGTAATGTGTTTTGATGATGTTTTTGATTGAGCGGTACGGTTGACAGGATAATACGTAAGAACCGATTTAAAATATGCAATAAAAATGTTACACAATTTTTGAAGCGATTTCGGTTCACAAATTGAGCAGTCAGAGGGTCAATTAAATTAAAAGTGAAAGGCTTTCACGGTAGGACGAATGGAAATCAAAAAATTTCTGGGAAATATCCCCCTTCAGACATTTTTCAAGATTATAAGCCAATATTACAGAAAATTAGATTGTTAGAGTATCGAGGTTCACCCATATGACGAAAAGTTAAGTATTAACATGCTTACTTGATTTGGAGATACTTGCAATTCTTCACAACACATTTTTAAAACTTTTTCATATGAAAGTTCATTAGCTGGAATTTCAATCTCAATGAAATCTTTCTCTTCTTGATCAGCTACCCGGATTTTCAAGACAAGTTCTAGGGAATAAAAAAAAAGATGTACCTACAGAAGAAAATAAACAATATATTTCCAAATAAATATATTCAACTCCCAAATGTCAAGTCTTGCCTTAAAAAACTGTATAAAGTCTGCACCTTTATCCTCCATATGAGATTGAAATACATTTATTGTCTTTTAATGAAAGTTCTATGGGTACAGCTTTAGAAAGAGTCCCCAAGCTTCCATGTTTACCCACAGCTCAAATGATGACTGAAAACTCTAGAGATCTCTAGAGTAATAGAGATCTAATTACTAATATTATTATTATTAGATCCTAAAGTAATAATAATTAGTAGATTATTATTTAAGGATTTGATAATATTAATATCTTTATGATGTATCTTAATCTTTAAAAATAATGATCTCTATGGTAGTCAGTCATTATTTGAGCTGTGGTTGAACATGACAGCTGGAGGACTCTTTCCAAAGCTGTTCCGTTCTATGTATTGAAATTTATCTATCACTTCAAGATGAACCAAAATTTCTGAATCCCCCCTCTGAAATATTTTTCTGGCTATGCCACTGTATGTTTGCTGGGTTTTAATGCAAAAATCTTCGTAAAAGACTGAATAAACTAAATTTAAAATATTTTGATAGTACCTTCTTCAAGTTTCCGCTTTGAGTCATTATCTGGTAGAATGCGTGAATTGAAACCTGGAGAATCTTGTTTTTCAATCTTGGGAGCTATAGCTGGATTTGCCAAGTAATTAGGAGTTATTGGTAAAGGAGATCGAGGCTGATACTCTGGACAAATGTCGTTAGCTCCTGTTTAAAGACATCAGGTTTTTAGTTAGATGACTTGTCAGGCAAACGTCATCAGGAATATAAGACATTAAACAAAATAATATTGATAACAGGGTTCATACGCTCCTTGTAAATTATTTTCATTTTCACAAGCAACTAGAAACTCCTTGAATGAGGTATTTGCATGAGTGAGGGATTTGCTTGATTTTATACTTTTTCTATACATTATGGTCTAAAACTCCCAAATTTCTGATTTTTAAGTTCAAAAAATGCGTTTTAAATAATTTAAAATTCAATTTTATTTTTGCCAAAACGTCAGAAAAGTCACGTGATCAGAAAACGGGCTTCTATTGGATGTGACGTCACAGCGCATGAAAACCATTGTGTTTTCTGTTATCACGTGATTAGAAAACAGGCTCCTATTGGATGTGACCTCACAGCGCATGATTTGGGATTCGGAAGCGTTTTCGCGCCAAAACAAAAAACGAAAATTCAAAAATTTATATCTCAGAAACTAGGCTACGGAAATACTTGCTGTAAACGTGTATGGTTCTCTTTTCATTGAGGCTCTACTAAACTTTTTCTAAAATTATTGATTTTAATTATTTTCAAAGCACTTTAAAAGTATGTTTTCAATAAATTTCTAAAAATTCCCCCCTTTATATTACTTTAAAATATACACTACGCAGATTTGCTTAAAATTCCCACAACCACTATAAGCGAATATTTCTTAATTTTTCGGTACATTGAAAGTGGCACGCATAATTTTTGCTTCCTAAATAGTGGCACGCTTCCGAAAAAGGTTGGCCACCCCTGGTTTAGTTACACATTTTGACTTTTAGAGTGGTTTTAAAACTTGTATCAGGAATCAGGGTTCATACACCTTTTGAGAGAAAAAAATCAAGGCCTTTTCAAGGTTCTCAAATGTGAAATTCAAGGCTAGGTATATGCCCCAAAGGCAATCGGGACAAAAGGACTTATCATTACTCACCAACTAATATAATTTCCATAAACTTATTATATTGCATTAGTAACAACGAAAATTTCTTTATCTACATATAATAGATTATTTTACATTGTACAAAATTTAAAAGTTAAGCTAGTCAACCAGGTGCATAGTTACTAGAATATGCATTTTGTTACAAGCATTTTACATTTAAGTGTATGCAAAAAAAGGTCTTTGTGTTTGAGAAGGGGGACAACTATCCCATCTCGGTCTCTAGAGTTAAAAAAATTGAGGCTCAGTTAAAAGTCCAGGAATCTCAAGGCTATTGGGGTAAAATAAGCTTTTTCAAGGCCTTGAAAACAAAATGTGTTTAAGCTAAGTAAAAAGTTTCTTCCGTAAAATATTGTGAAGTTCTTCCCTGGTGAAAATAGGAAAAAGATACTTTTTCGATGTTTAGTTTCTTGTTTTTTTATTATTGTATGCATTGAGATTGGAGCGAGAGGTCGCGTGTGCGACGGGATCTGGACGAATGGTGTAAATTTATAAGCTATCTTATTAAATATTACAGTTAGGTTCGTTGCTCCAAATAAACCAGGCATTGATAATTAACAGTAATATTTAATAAGATAGCTTATAAATTTACACCATTCATCCAGATCCCGTCGCACACGCGACCTCTCGCTCCAAGCTCAATGCATACAATAATAAAAAAACAAGAAACAAAACATCGAAAAAGTATCTTTTTCCTATTTTCACCAGGGAAGAACTTCACAAATATGTTAAAAGATACTCCTTGAATTTTTTAAAACACTCCTTGATTTCAATTTGTGAAAATTTGTATGAACCCTGGATAAGTAAAACAAAATTTAGTTAACTGAAACCTAAAGTACCGCATAGAAGTTTTCTAACTTCTTCATTGCTCGCTAAAGATAAAGCTGTTTCGTTATAGACAGATTTTAGGGTAGGATTTGCCCCTTCTGACAACAACAAGCGGACAATAGCTGCACGATTTCTTTTAGCTGCCCAATGTAAACAGGTCCTGAAAAAGAACTAACATTACATATTTCGTTAAAAATAGGTTACAAAAGACATTTTTAAGGTCTATATGACCTGCTTATCATCATGAAACTATCTTGGTAAATCCAAAGAAACCAGGGCTGGCAGTGGCGAATCCAGTAGGGGAGGCTGCAGCCCCCCAGGAATAAGACATTCAAGTTTTGGTAATAGCAATAAAGCCAAAAAAGAAAGTTCAACACGTTGCGGACATTCGGTGGTGTTACCCAAAGGGTCTCAAAATGAATCGGAACCCTACTTTTAAACGTAAAAATTCCAAAAATTTTCTGGGGGAAGATCCCCAAACCCCCTTGAAGTTTAGGAATCTAAAAGTACGGGTTTTCCTTGAAATGGAAAGGAGGATCCTCTTTGATGTAACCTAAAGTGTCTCAACATGAGTTAAATGCCACTTTTAGGGGCTAAATTTAAAAAAATTTCTGGAATAGGAACCCCTAAACCCCCTAGAAGTGGCCGCGGTGGTGCAGTGGTTAGCGTGTCTGGCTACAAGCATTACCGACCCAGGTTCGATGCCTCGCGGCTCCTGCTTGGGTAGCTGGTCATGGGTCAACTCAGCCCTTCATCCTTCCGGGGTCGATAAATGAGGACCAAGCTTGCTTGGGGAATCAACTGGGGGTCCAGCGTCGGGCTAGCCACTCGGCCTGGACACACGCTAGTAATTAGCACCCCAGGCCCAAAAGGCTACAGAAACGGAGATGGGCACCGCCTGATGGGCCACTAGGCCCGGGCAGACTTTGATTTGATTGATTGAAACCCCCTAGAACAGGGGTCGGCAACCTTTTGAAAGGGAAGATCCAAAAGTAGCAGTTTATGAAATTTCCCAGTTTTTAAAGAGCCACTAATTGTTTTTTGCTTCAATGTAATAGTTGCTTAATATATATTTCATTTTAGATTGGGAGGGTGATTTTAGTAGGGGACATGGGCGTAGCCAGGGTTCAACTTGGGGGGGGGGCAAGCAGGGTCGACTTTTTTATGTTTGTGGAGAACAATTTTTAAGCCCTGAGAAAGAGGGCCGTCAAGTTTCAACGGGGGGGTCTGGAAATTTGCCCCTAAGAACAGGGTTGTAAACTGCTTTTTGGTACACGTAAACAAATTTGGACATACATTTTTAGGTAGAATTTTGATTTTAATGAACTTATTATAACAAAAGTGTGAATAATAAATGTTGAAATACTAAAGGGGGGTTTGGGGGTCCTCCCCCAGAAAAATTTTGAAAATTTGACCCTAAAATACTGGGTTTTAACTTACTAAAAGTAAAGTAAAAGTTAAATATTCGGAACTTGGGGGGGCAGCTGCCCCCCCTTGGCTACGCCCATGGTAGGGGAGCATTTCAACCCAACATTTTTTCTGTTAGGTAAAAATGCTCCTGAACTAAAATTACTATTTCCTCCTTTCGGGTAGGGTACATTTTTTACATATCAAAGTTTAGATGACTTACGTACACATTGTAAATTAATTTTAGAGAACTTAATTTCCAAATTCTGTACAAACGATGTGAATTACTGGAAAAGAGGGTCCGAGGGTCTTTCACCTGAAAAAATTTTGGAAATTTCCCCTTCAAAATCGCAATTTAGCTCAATTTTGCCTTTTTTGATTGCACCTCTCATTATTTAAGGGGCAGAAAAATAGTATAGTTATAAAAAAGAGAAAACTTTCGAGGGGAATTCGGATCTTACTTCAGAAAAATTTTGGAAATTTGGCCCTAAAAATAGTGTTTTAATTAGTTTTTTGAACTTCTACAAGACCAAATAAGGATCACTCCTTATAATTCACAGAATTTTCAAGGAAAATCAGCACATATTCCAAAAATTTTAGGAGTGTTAAGGAATTCTCCCCCAGAAATTATATGTAATTCTTATCCTTAAAAGTAGAATTTTGATTTTGACTCATCTTGAAAACTTTAAAAATATATTTTCTGATTTTTTAAAAGTTTTGATTAGTAAATTATTAATTTTTTCATATGGAACTGGAGAGCCGCAACTTTACATCGAAAGAGCCGCATGCGGCTCGCAAGCCGCAGGTTGCCGACCCCTGCCCTAGAAATTTTCCAATTCATTTAATACTAAAAACTTTTTTCCTTGAAAATTCTACCGCTTACAATGAGTGGTGCGGTGGAATTTAAAAGGCTTCAAAATGAGCTAAAATACTATTTTGAGGGGCAAATTTTCAAATTTTTCTGGGGAAGGACCCCCAGACCCCCCTTTTACTTGGAGTTGACATTTTTACACAATTTTGAAATTTAGTGCACCAAAATTAAAACCTTACCAAGTCATCTCACCTAAAACTTTGTATTCCTAAGATTAGCCCTCTGAAAAGATGTTGAGTAACCCCCCTACAGAAAAATCTGGCTACGGCACTGACAACCCCCCTCCCCCTTTCAGTTGCTTACATTAATATTTGAACAGCCCATAATAGCAATTAAGTTATTTGGAAACTCAGCCCCCCCAGACAAAAATCCTGGATTCGCCACTGAGGCCTGGGCAACATTTCAGGCAAAATTTGGTGTTGCCTCAATGCTGTTTATTGTCAAAGTAAGCAATTCAACTTCTATTGAACTAGGTTGCCAGAATCCATAATTATGTCACCTTTGGCACCATGCCCGGTTTCTTTGGATTACCTACTAGTATTTTTAAATAAATCCCTTAGTTTTAAAAATTCCTGAATTTATACCTGATATACTTTCTGGCCAGAGAAAATGAAGATTTAAGAAACATTTAAAGGGTGTAAAGAATAGATTACTTAGATCTTCCACGACGAAAGGGACAAAGATTGCCAAGAATTGGAGACTGGACAAATGGCTGCTGCTATAAAGCAGTAGCAGTTGGGCGATTGCTCTATTTGGTGGTGCTGTGCAAGACCTATATCCATTCTGTTCTAGGTACAACTTTGGAATAAGTCCGCTTTTTGAACGGTCACCAAGTTGGCGGTATTTCACGGCCTGTCGGCCGTGAAATCGCAGGTTAACATGGCGGCCGGCGCCAAGGTCGCCACAAGCGGACTTATTCTAAAGCTGTTCCCTGTTCCTTACTAAATATTACCACATTGTTTTGATCACCATAAATTCATTGCTTTTATTGATAAAACTGTACACTTTCATTGGTTGGTTAACAAGTTTTGAAAATATTTTTAATCTTTAGTGTTCAAAACATCAGGCGATATTTAACGAGGCAAATAACGATATTAAGCCATGCTCTTATGTAAATAGATTAATGAATATAATACAATGTGCGAGCATAAAGGTTATAGCCGTATTACCATCCATTTACAGGATGCTGATTATTTATATCTGCTCCAGCCGCTATAAGTGTTCTTACGCCATCTTCATCACCTAATGCAGAAGCTTCTCTAAGCATATCTTCATTTCTTTTGTCCGAATTCATTGTGGAGAATAATCAGGATTATATTTTAACCAAAAAATACCAATAACAGAACTACGAAATCTGAAACAGCAGACAGCAAGCAGCTTCTAAAAGAAAACAATGAAGAGGATTACGGAAGAGGAAAAGGATTTAGGAAATGCTCCAATCACACAAATCGTTGAAAGGAATTGATTTTTTAATTGGACGCTATCAGCCAATTAGCTGTGAGATTTAACCAATTCCTTCGTCTGAACTTGCGCCCAATAATTAGGATGAAATCTTGAGGTTATTTTTAAAATTTTAAATCTTATTTATTATTGATTAGAGTGTTATCTTTTCTGATAAAAAGCTAACTATTTCTAAGGAATTCATTGAATTTATTTTTATAAAATATGTTTATCAACTGATTAATTTTCATCGTTTCATAAAAAAAAAAAAAAACTTTTACTTTCACTGTGTATACAAAATAAATAGGAATTCAAAAAGTAAGTTGTTTTTTTGTAATATGTTCTTTTATCTTGGTGTTATGATCATCTGTTGAACTAAAAAGAATTATAATGCCTGTATATAGGTTTTGTGATATCTGAAAATCCATACTTATTTTTTTGTGAATAGTTAAATGACTGACCTTACAAGTTTTTCTAAAGTGCTTGTTAAACCAACAGAATAGCTATGTTCGTTGTATTTTTAAAGTACTCTACTTATAAACACTGAATTCGTAAATCAATTTTCAAATGGCTAGTGTTCCTGGAAAAGCCGAAAAATGGTTCAATGAAACTCGAAAACAACTCAAACATTCCATGAAAGGACGCCATGTAAAAAACGTTAAGAACGAGAAAGGAATGGAAATCCACACTTGCACTTATTGTCCTAAGGCTTTCTCTGATACCAGATGTTTGGTTATGCATGTTTTAAGGCGTCATTCAGACAATTTAGTTCTTTTGCATAAAAATATTATGAATGTTAAAAATCCTGAAGAGTCGGACCTTTTACCTACTGACATTGTTAAGTGTATCCAAACCGAGTTTGGCGATTTGAAAAATGAATTACATTCAGTGAAAGAAATTGTGTTGGAATTTCTTTCTTCTAACTCTAAATGTCAAGAAGTTCAATCCTCACCCTCTGTTACAAATGATCTTAAATCTCATTCTCTTTGTAAATCTGCTGATGATACTATTCATGATGTTTCATCAGAAAAAGGGTTAAAGTCAATTCAAAAGTCTTGTGATAGTATTAATTCTACAGATTTTGAATCTAAGTTGCATGACCTTTTTGAAACCTACAAGAAGGATTTCCTACTAAGAGATATTAAAACTGAAATTGCTGTGAATAAAAATGAAATACTTCAGGAGGTAAAAAGTACTTTACAACATGAAATGAGAAACATGGCGTTACATATGGACAAGAGTATTTCTGAACTGAAAAAAAGCGATTCTGAATTAAAAAGGGAGTTAGTGTTTCTTACTGAGCTAGTTAAATCCAATACTGAAAAGATAAACTCACTTGAAGCATCACCAAATGTAGGAGAGAAATTCGAGCAGCATTTACAGTCATTTTTAAACAGCGGCTCTTTATACGACGATAAGAAAAAAACGAAACCAAAAACCCCGTCTCAGAAACAAAGGAAAAAGAAAAGTATATTTACCATGACGACTTCAAAAGCTTGCGACAATTCAGGTCTTCATCACAGTCAAAAGGAAATCCCCAACACCGATACGAATTTGCCCCCCAAACAGCAAGAAATAACCAATGCTTCAAATCCTAATGATAAAGTTACAGAAGACACCAATAAATTTGATTTAGGCGACATCAAAAATATTGTAGATGAAAAACTGAAGAGCTATAACATCAATCCAAGTGTAGAAAAACTCTCAGCAGAAGAGTTTCAAAAGAAAATGTGCCTTCTAAAAACCGAAACAGATATGTTGGTCAACTCCGTGGAAGGTTTCTCTAAAGTACGAGACGATCTCGATTCACAGGTTGATAAAATTGCCAGGTCTTACATGAAAACCAAGTGTCCCAAGAAGCTTCGGTTTTCAGATTCACTCAAACAATCGTCTCCTGTTCTCAATAAAAACTCTGAAGTTTCAGTGATACAAAATACGGTTAGTGAGAAAGAAGTCTTAAATTACATGTCCCCTGTAGAGTTGGCTGAAGATTACTTTGCTCAAGGAGACTGTCCTCAAATTACAAACAAATGTATAGAAAATTCTGATGGAACTAAGCCAAGTCCAAAGCCTGTCAATGATGCCGAGTTAGGTTTGAAACCGAAATTCCAAAACAGTGCTTCATGCATGTCGGAAGCTTATGATAGAAAAATAAGAGGAAATACTTTTAAAGAAGCTGTGAAATTTAATCCTAGCACCAGCCATAATGTCCAAGGAGCTACTGGCTATGGTGGTTCCATGCAAAACTATGAAGATTTAAGTGAATTAAGTTCTTTATCAGATTTAGAGGATTAATATGCTATTGGCTATTAAGATCTGTATATATTTTATCTCTAGCTTTCATATGGGAAAATTACTATATTAAGAGTAGTAATGATGGTTTTGATAATGAAGACATGTAGCTCTTTAAATAGTGTCTGATAAATTTAAAGATGTTTTATATTCTGTTAGAAATAAATTAAATATCCATGCTTTAGTTAGTTTCTTCTGTACATCTTGTTGCAATTCTCAGAAAATTATAAGACTCTTTCATTTACAAGAAGTGGCTTAGGGATATTTTTAGCTAAAACACACATCTAGCTAAATCGGGCAGTAGTATTCTACCTTTTTGTCTAATTTTGCCAAACTTTTAAACTAGACTTACTATGTACTGTGTTCTCCAAGTTCTTTTGAGGTAAGACATATTAGTACATCATTACTATAGTACCATTATTTTCATTGAAAAATTTATTATCTATACTTTCTAATGTTACAATTGTACAAATTTTTTATGACAGACATGTGTGAGACTAAGCTATTTTTAGTGCAGGAAAGATGATGTTAAAATCTTATTTTTATTTATTAAATATATAGGATATAGGTTATTTAAAAAAATCATTCTAAATTAATTTTAAAAAATTTGTAGTTGTCTGGATGCTAGGTTACCTTAAATTGTAGATAATCCAAAGTTCAACTCCTTCAAAGTTTTCCTCATAAAATTTTGAAATCCTAGTAATTCTTTGCCTTTCATTGATATAAAATCATTATCAAAACAAGTGAACATCGCGACTTTTCCAAGAAATTTTAAAATTGAAATTATAAAGTGCTGATGTTCAAATACTATCTCTTCATTTTCTAAAAATCTTTTAACAAATGTAGTTATGTTGCATCATCAGAAAAAATATCGGTTTTTACGTATTATACCCACCACTTAATCAAAAACGTTATCAAATCCCATTGACTTTTCTATTGATGTGCCGCTGAATTAGACGGTCGATGGGATAATATGTGAGTACCAAAATGTCTGTTGGGGAGGGAAATGAAAGAATTTAAGTGGGAGAGGCGTGAAAAGAGTAAGAACACAGGGTTCAATTCCTTTAACGTCCCCGCTAAATACTGCCACGCTCTTTTGGACATCAAAAAGAGAAATATTTCTAAATAATTTCTAACTCGTAGATTAAAATGTTTTGTTATATCAATAACTGTTCAATTTATCAATAAAAATCGGAAATTGTTTTCAATATTTGAATATATAGCGTTCAAATAAGCGATATTTAGCTGGAACATAATAACGGAATTGAACTGAACACTGTTTTTCTCCCTACGATTTAACAGGGGTGCAGAATATGTCCCAACGCCCAAACAATGTTCAGAGGTAGTTCAGGCAGTTGAAGGGATGATTACCATTAAAAATTTCTCGCCTTCTTGTTTAATTACAACAAAGTTTTTGACTTGTAAAGTTAATTTAAAGAGAGGAGTCAGAACTCAAATTCGAGAAAAACAGTTTATAATTCACATTTTAAGACTAGCACTAGAGACATTTTAGAGCCAATGTTACAGATATTTAACCAATAAGAAAAGGAATAAAGTCCTTAAATTTGAAGTTATGGTTTTGTGGAAATTTTGATGAAAGTATGTGGAGACTTTTTCGGGGGAAATTTCAAACGAAGTTAATTATGTTCTGGGAAAATATTGGGCCCTGGAACATTTTCTTCACCTCTGTGATTCAATAGATATCTTTTATCAGAAAAAAAAATAAATAACCTTAAACTGAATATGAGGAGTAGATCACTATTCCACACACACATTTATAAAAAGTGAGTCGCTATGATAAAAAGTTATTTATTTATTTTTAGATTTAAAGCCAATATAAAGTAAGGTAAAACACCTCTATTTTCTCTAAATTAAGGTATTGAATTCATTCATGAGGAGACATTGTTACAGGGTATCTAGGTGTTCTAAAATTTGGTCTTTTTTTCTACTGGCCCATAAAACTTCTAAAAATAGTGTTTTTTCCTGAAATTCTCCTGAAAAATATTATGCAAGAGCTGAAAGAATTTTTATTGATTTAGTGAAAGTAATTGTTTTTTAATTTAATAAAATTCCGTTGGAATATGAAATTTTAACTTCTTTAGTAATTCTTTGTATCAAATTTAATTCTGATCTTGTTCTGCTTGTAATAAATTCAGTAGTATTAGTTTAAGAAATTAATTATGTTACCCCCTGATTTTTTTTATAATTAACTTCTTAAAGACTCCTGAATTTTACCATGTTAGATAGAGTATGAGAACCCTGTGTTAAGATCATTGTAAAAGTAATTTTTAGTAAAATACCAGCAAAAAGCTCCATTCATGGATTATATCCTAAAGTTGTTAATTAAATTCATCATAATTTTTATTTTCTAAAAAAAAATCAATAGTTTCAGACTTCTACTAGAACATTTTTCTTTAAAACTTAGAAATTTAATTCTGTTTACTTTTTCATGAGAGGAGAAATTTAGGTACCTTAATTTCGAGTTCGATTCTTGTATAAATTCATAAGCAATAAGTAACAATTCTTAAAAAAACAGCTAATTATAACAGCTATATTTGTTTTAGTTACACCATGTCAACTTCTCAAAGCCAAGATAAAAGGAAGAAAAAGCAGTATTATATGTCTGCTGCTAAAAAACATAAAAGGCCGGCCTTAGAACCAGGACTGAAAGGATTCCTCGTGACATGCAATAAAGAAAGTCAGTGTGTTAAGGAGTCCTATAATTTATTGAATGAATATGCTGATGAGTTGTATGGATCTGAAGTAGAGGTAAGATTAACGAAAGTTTGAAAAGCTTATTTTTAAAAAGAAAATAAATTAATTTTTTTACTTTTGTGTTATGCAAAATTTTTACTGAGGTTTCTTTGTGTTGATTTTTTTAGAAAATATTTTGGTAATTGAATGACAAAAAAGATTTGAATTATGAAAAAAATATCTATTCATATTTAAAAGGAGTAAAAAAACTTATAACAAATTTGTTACAGTATTATCCATTTTTTATTGGTATGTATAATAGTCTTTAACCCTTTAAGTCCAGACGGGACTTGTAAGTCCCACTTCCCAATGTTCCAAATTTGTCCAATTTTTGTCATCTTAGGCCAAATTTAGTTTACTTATAGTTGCAGTTACGTAAACTTGACATATTTTGGATGAGGATGAGGAAAATAATTTGGGACATAAAAGGTTAAGATAGTTCCTAATTATTAACTTTGTTCTGGAATAGTCAGTTAATCTGGAATAACAATGCAAGAATTTTTGGGAAAATTTCAGACTCAATCACTTGTGTTCTGGGGAAATATCGAGGGCTTTAACCCTTCATTTACCGACAGTACTTGTAAGTACCACTTGCTCAAGTTTAGAACTGCTGATGGTTGGCGAGTTTTGGCTATTTGGCGCCATATTTAGAAGCCACATAATTCACTTAACATTAGTTGGGGTAACTATTTTGTGATTTTTATCGCTAAAAACTTGGAGCTCACCAGTACTAAACTTGCGCCGAAAATAATTTGGTAAATTAAGGGTTAAACATTTTAGGCATCCCTGCTGAATACAAGGTTTATATTTTAATATTAGTTGGATTAAATTATTTATTTTAATAGTTTTCTACAATGTGTTTACTATGAGGAACTAACATGCATCCACAAGCATTCCTGTTAAAGGACATTTTAAATATAAATTTTAAAAACTGATGATAAAAAATCTACACACACAATGCATACTTTATATTTTTACATAGCTGCCAATTCTCCCGGTTTACCTGGGAGTTTTCCATTTTTAAAAACATCTTTTTCCGATTTTACGACCAGAAATGAGTTTTTCACATTTTTCAGGAAAATTCTTTATTTTTGTGAAATTTTTACCTACTTTTCTTTCAATTTAGCCTTAATAAAGTCTGCATTTTTTCCAGGTACTGATCTAAGGTGTGCGATTATGGCAGAATTGTAGAAATTCAATTGAAAATAAAAAAGTTAAAATGATGAATGATACAGAGCATTTTTTTGTAAACATTAAAATTTTCCCATTTCAGTTTATAAAAAACAATTTTTTTATGAAATACCAATGTGTACATGTAAATTAAAAATCTTCCAGGTTTTTTAACAAACTCAGTTAACAGCTATGTTTTTAATATTTTGAACACAATCTTATTATTTAACTAATTTTGCTGCATTTAAATATATTTTTTCAATACATAGCAATATCTAATTACACTTTTGATTCAACTTAGTGCGACAATGCCGAAAGAGCTTCAAAGGACACCGACATTGACGAAGAGTTAGCCAGGGAAATCGAGAGCTTGAAAACTAAAAAGTGGAGATTTAAACAGATACGAACAGCTGTGAAAGGGATCCTTTTTATCAATGCAACAGTAAGTGGTTTCCTAATATAAAACTACATGCTAACTGTTTCAATTCATATGATACCAAAATTTACTGCATTCTAGGCCCTATGAAGTCAAGCAATAGGAGTTGAAAAAAAAGTTTGTGCGCATGCGCTAAGTAGCAATTTTGCAACAAATATTTGGTGAAGGAATCGCTACTTGGGGAAGCTCTTATCCCAGTTTCAAATTGCCGTATATTTTTGGTTTTGGACGTAGGTTTTTAAGGTCCAAGAGTCCATTTCTAGATAATTCGTGTTTTACATAGGATTTAAATGAAAAATCACAGGAACTTATAGTAAAAGGATCCCAAATATTAAAATATTTAAAATTATGAACATCAGGCCATCAAAATTTATTTACTAACATCATAACTACACAAAACTCTCAAAATTTTTAAATATAATAAAAAAATTCTAACAAATTAACATTTAATTGAATAATAACTAAATTCTTTAATTAAATAAAATAATGTTATCAAATTTAACAATTAAAAATATTCACATCATAACTATAAAACTTTTCTCAAAATCTGTAAATCTAATGAAAACAATTATAATATTTAATTAAATAAAAACTAAATTCTTTAAATTAAGTATAAATTTGGTAAAACAAAACAAGCGGACACTATGATTCAAACCCACGACCACACATACAGTTAGCATTCAACCTACCCACTGAGCCATCGAGACATGCCTTTTCGGTTGAAATTACATTATTCAAACTCAATACCTCCAAAGAAGCCAAAATCTCGCCAAACATCTGTCGCCAACTCGAGCATGCGCACAAACAAATTTTTCGGCTCTCATAGGATTTACTCATACGATCTAGAGCCTACTCCAAAATTTAATTCCGGATTTAGTGTTTTCTACTGCATAGTTTGGTTGCACTGGATTGTTCAGTTACTATAACAATTTATGTAAATAGTCGTGTTCAGCACTAGTTAACTAGATCTAGTTGCAACTAGTAGTTCAACTATTTTTGGTTTATACTAGTTCAACTATTAGTTTAGCTATTTTTTTAAACAAATACTAGTTATAACTACTTTCAAATTTTCAACTACTTTAAAAATAATTTGAGTTTAAAATTTGAAAATATATATTTAAAATTTTCATCAAAACCGATTGATGTCTTTCGAAAGAAATAAATAGGTTCTTCTTAGTGCAAAGTATATTATGCATTTTTATAATTTAGATAAAAAAATTTGTGCAAAAAATATAGGTTATGGAATTAAATAGACTAGTTAACCTTTGGAAATAGTTCACTACTGGTTGCAACCAGGCCCGTAGCTATGGGGGGGCTGAGCCCCCCCTGGCATATTCATTTGCCCCCCCCTAGAAAATTTTCAGAAATTTTATATACAATCACAGCCATGGGGTAGCCAGGGGGGGCAGGGAGGAGCAATTGCCCCTTCTAACACACGAGTAATTTACTTCTAGCTAAATTAAAACCCAGTTTTTTTAAGATCAAATTTTTCTGGGGGAGGGCCCCCATACCCCCCATTTGCATTTAAACCTTTATTATTCACAATTTTTTTAAAATAACAAGTTCATCAAAATCAAAATTTTACTTAAAATTGTATGTCCGAATTTTGGTCTACAAGTATCAAAAGCAGTTTTAAACCCTGTTTAAAGCTCAAATTTCCAAAAATTTTCTGGGGGAGGACCCCCTTTGATACTTGTAACCCCCACTATTTCAAAACAACTGTTCTTATATTAATATAAGAGTAAGATCGCACGAATTAATAAAGTTCTCTTGGGCAAAAATTCAACCCGAAAATGCATAACAAATGTTACATATATGTTAAATATACATGGGAGGGGGCTGACAAATATTTTAGACCCACTACCGAAATAAACTTATATATACCCTTGCACAGATTGAAAGGGGGTTAGGGAAAATTGACACCCTTTATAAAAATATGTCTATTTAAAGATTAAAAAGGAGTGATTCACCTCGATTTTCAAGTTTTCCTTTTAAATTCTGGAGTTAACATGGACAGTTCCTTCTATACTTTAACCCAAAGGATCTAAAAATGGGCTAAAACAGTAATTTAAGCTTCAAATTTCTAAAATTTAAAAAAAGAAAACAGGAAAGGTAAAACTAGAAAAATTTAGGACTAACTCCTCCCGAAACAAAAGTCTTAACAGCTCCTTAGGCCTGAGGGTCCTATGGGTTTTGTCCCCTAGTCAAACAGTTGAACTTACGCCAATGATACCTCCTGAAAACCCCCTTGCCCTCCCTGAAAAAGTGGGTGCCCCACCAAAGGGAAATTCCTGGCTACGGGCCTGGTTGCAACTAGTCCCATGAAAAAAATAGCTAACTGTTAGTTGCAACTAAATTTTCCAAGACTAATTAGTAGTTGGTAGCTAACTATTTTTTGACCACTATTTGCCGAACTAGCTACTAGTCATTGTGAAAATTTTAAGTATAAGATCCCATAATGCCTATTCTAAATACAAGGAGCATACAGTTAAATCTCATTAAACTTGGACTAACCAGCTGAGGTAATAGCTCATTTTTATTAACGGTTTGTGTCACTGATTTTCCACTTAAAGCTTTGATTATTTCAGATTCCAGACCCAACCGCCTTGGCTACTTCCATATTTGAAAGCGTTTTGCAGACAAAGCAGAGAAAAACGAGATACATTTGCAAGATGCAGCCCATTGTCCTCACTTGCAAAGCATCTCAGAACGACATTCGAAAGCACCTGGACGAATACCTAGAAAAATTCACTGAGGATCCGCAAAATGCAGAGCTAACATACAAGGTCATCCCTACCATTCGCCACAACAGTAATGTATCCGATGCTCACGTAGTTTGGTACACCAGAGAAGCTATCGAGAAAGTGGCTCCAAAATGGACTGGGGTACTCGTCGATCCTCAGTTAGTCATTTCAGTTTATGTTATAAAATCCATCTGTTGCATAGGCTTTCTGAAAAATTACTCGCTGTACAAAAAATACAACATATCTGAACTAGCTTCTTCCTTTGAAAGCAGCTCCAAAGAGGTGGAATCTACCAACTCTGGTGAAAATCCTGCCGTAGAGGAGATTGATCCAAATAGCGATAAGGAATCGCAGAGTGACGAAAACGGTTCTTGCGAAGTACAAAATAACGCTTCGACTAGTGAAACTTGAGTAATGTTTTTGATGAATGCTCATGCTTGTGCAATGCAGTTTGTTGAAAATAAATTGTATATTCTGTCATAAGTGACTTGCTGACTATTATTCATTATCACAATTCTGAAAATAATTGAAATTATTATTTTTTTTTATTTATAAGGTGTCAAAAAAGTCCTCCCCATACATTTTTAACTTAGGAATGCCTGTAGCTATAGTCTGTTCATTTGGAATAGGTGGCTGAAACAGGATCAAAAACGCTCATCACACAACTTCAGTGACTGATTCTTTGACATTATTTTTACTACTTCTGTGTAGGCTGCCTTGTCATTGCACAAGAAAATGTTTTAGATGATAATTACAATAATAAGTGCTTCTAATACATTTTGTCTCAGGTGCCTATTCTAAATGAACAAAGGGCTTATACCCTGTATAACATCACTTGTAACCTCCCCTATACTAGACTGCTGTTACTGGACCCTGAAGAAACAAGCTGGAAGCACACAAAGTAGTTCCAGTGTTTGAATTTTGCAGGGATCTGTCTAGGATTTTTTGCCAACTACCTATTTTGTGAAAAAAAAATTTAATTTGTGAAAATAAAATACACGTAATAAAATGAATTGAAATGTTTTTAAAAATCACTTTACATATACATTTTAAGGGGAGTTAAAGTTTTCAAATATTAGTATTATTAGTTTAGTAATAATTTGTGAAAATTCAGTTATAAATTGTGAAAATTAGAAATTTTAAAATTGTGAAGCTACCGTTTTAACGATCGGCAAATTTGTGAAGCTACCGTAAAACAGTAGTAAATTGTCCTGGACAGATCCCTGTTTTGGGTCAAATAAAGAACTACAATTTAAAAATAATTGAATCCATGTATACAGGGTGTTTCATAACTTCTAGGAGGGAAAGGACACGATTGACACACGTAAAATTTTATGATCGAATTAAAGCAATCTATTCAGATTTTTTTTCCATAATACCCATTAAAGAGCTGAAATTTCAGATTAAAAATTGATTTTTATGTAACAAATGCTGGAATCTAACGATTTTGCTGTTTTTTCTAATTTTAAAAAGTTACATAATATATATATATATTAGGGTGTATCGAAAAAAACTTTTTTTCGATTTTGATGACGTAATAGTGCGAAAAAGTTGTCTAAGGTGCCAGAGAGTACCTGTGAATTTTTTCAGAATTTTTGGATAATTTCTTAAAGTGCCACATTGGCCCTGAAGTTCCCCATGTTAATCCAATGGGGCGCGCCGCCAAAAAAGCCGAAAATCGGTTTTTCGCCCCTCATTTCTACCCTAATCACACGACAAATGTCTCGTCTAGAGTTATGGACTCTATATGATGTATGCTACCCGACAAAACTTGAATAATAGCCTAAATATCTATATTACGTTTTTTTGTATGCTCAAATTTCATCGAAAATCGCGTATTTCCTCGTTCAAATCAGAGCCCACAATCAACATAATATAGAGATTTAAGTTATTATTCAAGTTTTTTCGGGTAGCATACATCATATAGTCCATAACTCGAGACGAGACATTCGTCGTGTGATTAGGGTAGAAATGAGGGGCGAAAAACCGATTTTCGGCCTTTTCGGCGGCGCGCCCCATTGGATTAACATGGGGAACTTCAGGGCCAATGTGGCACCTTAAGAAATTATCCAAAAATTCTGAAAAAATTCACAGGTACTCTCTGGCACCTTAGACAACTTTTCCGCACTATTACGTCATCAAAATCGAAAAAAAGTTTTTTTCGATACACCCTAATATATATACTGTGGATTATATAACCTCCCATGCCAGATTATAAAAACCCCTAGGTCTCTAGGGGTGTATTTCTGACCTTCCATTCCTAGGTGATTGAGTCGTCTAGGTGTGCTTTAACCCCTCCTAGAAGTGATGAAACACTGAAGCACCCTGTATACAGTGTGTTTTTATCACAATTTAACGTACCGAAACTCCTCCTAGCAACCCAACAGGCTTTCTGTTCTTCTTCCACGTAGGGTCAAGGAACATAGCAACCAAGTACAGCAGCAAATTTTAAAACAAGACAAAAATAAACTCATTCGTGTGTTGATTTAAACTTTAATTAAAATTTTTACATCTCATTTTCCTACATCTGCACAGAAAGTGAAAATAAAATTATAAATTTATTTATTTCTCAAATGAATTCTATCCCTTCAAATTTGTAAGATCCTATTTCTGTTTCTGGCAACCAAATTTCGCCTGTAACAGTAAACACCGTGACAAATGTAGCTATGTGGCCTTCATTTTCTTCAGTCTTCAAAGCGATAATGATGGAATCTGAAGTGTCTGGTATGAACTTAAAAGAAGAAAATCCGTGTGTGGGTATCAGAGGTCCAACGTTGGAGACACTCACTTGGGTAAAGTCTTCGTTAGCTTTTAAAAGCACATTGGTTCCTTTCTTTTCATCATCTTTCTCATCGTACCTTTTATAACTGGCTTTCCTGGGTAAGAAAAACCATTCCTGGTGAACATCACTCCATACCACAGCCTCATGAATCATGTAGCCTAAAAGAAAGAAGAACAACATTAATTTCTAGGAATAAGATACACCAGGGGTGCTACTGCCTTCATCACAAAATCCCAGAAAACTATTTGAGTAAACAACCTTTTATCCGAATTCCAAAATCAAAATTTTGCAGAATTAAAACAAATTTTGGATCTAAAGGTATTTTCCCACAAAAAAATTTATCTTTCAGAATAATGTAGCTATTTATGTAATTGCGCTTAGAACCGATATTGGGACCGGATTCTTCATAAAAGATGTTAATGCAGCAGCTCTGCACTTATTTTTTAATGAACTGTATCAGTCTTGACGTCACATTTTACCCATCGTGTGACCTACTGAGCTTGCAGTTGGTTACCACAGAGATAGTTTGTAGTGAGATATGATTTGATAGTGAGTTTGTTTTTCCCCATCACGTAATTAACATGGACGTGGCCGAATATAGTCCATTGGACCTAATTTTGCACTTTTTGTAAAGCTCAAGATTTTTGAAATTATCGATAAAACCCGGAATTTATGATGCTAAAAAACAGATTTCCGGAGCAACTCCTGAAAAGTACCACCCCCATACACATATGGCCTTATTCATTGCTATTTGACCAGCGGTTATCCATTGAGATTAAAGAAGGATTCCACCAGTTGGAGTCAGCGAAAAGATCATTTTCTCTTTTTTTAGTAGCTGGTTAATCACTATTCAAATAGCAGTGGATAAGGCCATAGTTGTCTAACAGCCGTATTGACCAACACGAGTTACTCTGGAGTTAGGTGTAAAACCTCGTACTCTGGAGTTAACGTTATCGACCACACCAGAATACCTTAATTCTCGAGTGAAAAACAGTACTTCCGCTGACTCCTCAACTTTGGCGAGTTACTCTAGAGTTAACAACAAAAACAAGATGGACGCGGGAAGTGTTTGTACTTTCAGAAATCGGACAGCTCGTATGGTTTTCACCAAAATGGCATTAATGCCCTGGATTTGTAGTAAAAATGTTGGGCGAAACTACGGCCAAAGTCAGAGGAGGTAGACAATAATATGAGGTAAGTTTTTAGGGTTTTTAAAACTCTTTCGTTTTTACTTCTGAGCTCTCGCAATCGTGACATCTAGATTTCTGCTATATATTTATGAAGTATTTTGAGAATAAACGGTAGTAATGTTGCATTAGCCAGGTGCAAATTTTTTCAGTAGGACTATATTTGCTTCGTCTTACCAATTACATGTATGACAAACAATTAAAAGTAAGTTCAATTCTGCTAAAATTTCCGCCTAACACCGGCAAGCTGTTTTGAACTCAAAAAAGTAGAAATATTGCTAATTAATATCAAATTCATTGATTAAAATGTTTGGTTAGATCAATAGCTATGCAGTTTATCAACAAAAATCTGAATGTTAACGGAATTGAACCAAAAGCATAATTACATTAAAACTATTGGAGTTTTCAATATGTTTTGTACTCTACTCTACTTGGCAGTTGCATCCAACTAATGCAACAGAACTACTACTAAAAAACAGCTGAGAGAAACACAAAATTTAAATCAAATAAAAAATATCACATCAAATATAAATACTTAATCACATACCCAATTTATTTTCATGCTCTGAATTATCTTTAATACCCTCCTCCTATTTTAGAAACTAGACACATTTATTTCCATAAATATGTGTAAAATGTTATATCCAATAACCAAACTTAAAAATGTAGAAGTACACTCATACACAGTGTTGAAATGTTTCGAATTTTGCAGAAAATCTTTTTTAATTAATTGTTATTTAAGTTTTTGATATTACATTGATTTTTTCTTACTGTATGTTTATAAATCATTATTACAGTAATAGTGAACAATATCACTGGTATAAATATCCAGGGTCACTACTAGATGGCGTGGCTATAAGCTAAAGCTTTCCTTTGGAAGGAGAAATGTGTATGTTGTTATTTTCATTCCTGCATGGGGTGTCCTCTTGTCACGTAGAACAGAACCAGGCTTGTTGTCGAGGGTAAAAATCTAGAAGTGGGTTTGGGTTGGCGCCTATTGGCGAAACTTTTAGCCTGCAACTCAACTTTGTGATACTTAGGCGCAACTACTTCGCTTGGCGTTTCAACCCACTAGTAAATTTAAGCCGCTGTCACTGCAGGTTTTTTAAGGACCAGATATCACATTTTTATCTTTTAAGCCTAAATTTAAACGACTAGGACACTTAGTTTGCATAAAAATTTGAAGAAATTTTTGTGTACAGAAAGTTTTTTGTGTTATGCAACTATGTGATCCTATGATAACTAATTGGGCATTTGCTCGCTTAAAATCCTCTGCCATTCATAGTAATCCCTAATGCTTGCAGGATTTTATTCATGTGGGATACATAAATAGTAACAGTATTGCCTCTGAGATGTTCGGTGTAATATTATTATTGGTTATGTTACTTCTGAATTCAATTCCTGCTATTCCTTAGAAACTTTGCCTTTATTATAACCAAACAATAGAGGATCTATAACTAAACTTGCAGTTAATCGTAGCTCAGTAAATTAAGAAAAAAAATGTGTTTCATTTCTATATATTGAAATGAACAAACCATGCTTACTTATTTTCTTCTTTTTAGGTTCAAATGTTTTATGCTCGTGGTTTCTCCTCTGTATTAGAGGCCCTGACTGAAATAACCTCTCTAGGAGGCTTATGAGGAATATCATGCCAATCAGAGAAGGTACGTACTTATGAATTACATTTAAGGTCTGTTACAGAGGCCTTGGCCTTTTTGTTAAAAATATTAATTACCTTTGTCTTTCCAATTTTTATTGTTTACCAAAATTATCCTTTTAAATTTGGCCTTTTCACAGGTATATCTCTGCACTAGAGATGGGAATGGCCGGAAAAAAACCGGAAACTTTGGGAAAAAAACCGGTTTTTTTCCAGTTTTTTTCCGAAGGGTTTATTTCTTTCCGGAAAAATTGAAAATGTTAATTTAAAATACTTTATTTAGAATTTATATATTAACCGATATCAATTAAAATATTATTTAGATGATATTCTTATACAATAAAGAACTTAAAAATGAAGTTTTAACCATATAAAAAATTTTTTTCCCAAAAAAGGTGGATTCCACTCAGGAAAAGTTAAATTTTTTTAAGTTTGTATGCATTTAAAAATTTTCTACATTCACATTCTAATGTTTTCTCGTTTTATATTTTTTTATACTCAATATTTCACATGAAAACACAAATTTGGAAAAAGTAAGCTGCAAGATAAATTATTTTAAAATCCAAGTGTTAATTATTTTACTCTCTAAAAACAAAAATAATTATGCAATGCAAATTAATATCAATAACACCAATTAGGATTAGAAGAATATTATATATATATAAATTTGGTATTTTTATATATTAATCATAAAATGCAGCACTTTAAAAATATTTTAACCATTAAATCAGACTGTCTAACAATCATAAGCATATGAAATGACTTACTACTTCTTAAAGTTTCTCTGCTTTATCTGAATTTTAAAAAAAATTTAGATTAGATTTCAAAGTTTGGGATTATTGGAGGCTTTTTACGGGGTTGCTTAAAAAAATATGGTATATGAGTATTTATTGAACAGTGAACACATTAATGTCATGAAAATTAAATAATAAAAAAATAAGTTCCAAAAATATTTAAACAAAACAATGAACGACAATTTTTTTTTTATATAATGACTTCAACATTTTTTTAAATTGGCAGAATTTAATTAAAACTTCTCAACCTTTCTAAGAAAACATAATTGCAATGATTATGTGAAAAAGGTTAGGATCAATTATGCATATTAATGGTAAATATTATAGCAAACATCTGTTATTTGTTATTGGATCATGTTGTATACAAAATTAATTCATTAAAAGTACTTTATGTTTAATAAATAAATATTAAATTAATGTTATTTATTACAATCACTTTATATTGCATATATTATTTTATAGTTATAAAAACTGTAGTTTTTTTTGTTTTAAAATATATTCGTAAAATGCTGCATATTTTTATTTTGGAAGAATTATTTTTAATTAATTTTTAATGATTTAATAACTTATAATATATAATGACTAATGATTTTTATACAACGAATGATTATTTAGCTTCTAAAAAAATATGATTTCAAAAACCCCCTATTTTCTATGCAAAAAAGGTCAATTTTTCCGACTTTTCCAATTTTTCCGGAAAAAAACCGGTTTTTTTCCTGTTTTTTTCCGCTTACCCAAAATTTCCGGAAATTTTCCACCTCTACTCTGCACAGATCCATGCCAGGAATGTCGTCAAGAGGTAGTATTGGGTTTGGAAGCCACAGTTTGCCTGCCTCGGGATTCCCTTGTGCTGCCGTCTGCAGAATGCCCAAAAGATTGTCCTTGCCACGCTGGTTATTCATAACACCGAGAAATGCTTTTGATGAACAAGAAATTTCCCCTGATGATGATGACTTCATCAATACCTCTCTGCAGATAGTGGGAATTGCCCAGAAGAATTCCATTGTGTTGAATTTTTTTTCTCCGAAATTAGTATTATAAATAGGGCTGGGATTTGCATGTAATGTATCTTTTCGGAAACATGATATTGCATTGATTTTTCAAATTCTACACATTTCAAGGGATTTCGGATTGATTCAGACCATTTTTATTTTATAAATTTTTACATCTTTCAGTTTATTTACATGTTTTTGTACATTTAAGTTATAAATACATATTTTTCTACATATTCATATCCAATTTTGGGGGTTTTCATGAATAATCACTAATTTTTCCAACTAGTGTTTCGAAATTTTGTTCCAAGCTTGAAATTTAGCGTTTAAAATGGTTTTTTCTTTAATAATTCATTAAAAATCTTTAAAATAACAAAATTTCTTCCTATTTTTAAATACATATTTTGCACTTTTTGTTACGTATTTACCTATAATAAATACATATTTGTATATATTTTTAGTTACATGGAAATCACAGCCCTATTTATAAATATGCTTTCATTTTTTAGATAAATTATTTACATTCTTGAAGTTTCTAATGTCAATTATCTAAACCAAGTTTGTTGCAAAATTTTTTAATTGCTATGCATTTTTAATTATATTTCATTGTTTTACTGTGTTACACAATATTTAAAAGAGATGCCATAATTGATATTTGTATGTGAATGTATATGACGGCCAGTGGCGTAGTGGTAGTGCATCACGCTACAGGCCTAGGGTTCAATTTATGGGTCTCGGGTTGGGGCAAGGTCCATTCAGCCTTTTGTCCCTTCAATGGGTCTATAAAATGAGGAACAAGTATGCTTACGAACTAAACACTGGGGGTCTTGCGTTAGGCTGACCATCTAACTGGACATTTATTTTCCTAGCACCCCAGGCCCCACTGTCATGAAAACGAAGATGGGTATAGTAGGCCTTGGCCCACTGGGCAATTGCGCCAATGTTTTTTTATGTGAATGTATTTCTGATTCGATAACTTCTTCATATCTGCCCAAACTGTGCTCTAGTTGAATAAATGGAGAAACTGCATTATTTCTATAGCTTGTGATTATAACTCTGACTATTTCTACCACCACCACCATCATCTCAACTGTACTTTTACTAAACTTGTACCTTTTAAGAAAGACTATATCTTTAAACTGTTGTTTCAAATGGGAAATAGTCTTTATCTTTTTTAGTATGTTGGATTAAATCTAAATCTTCATAGTCATTACATTATTTATAAGACCACTTCTGATTGGACAGCAGTAACCCATGTGAAGTACATGGAAGTAAATGTTTCAAATGTTAAAAATCATTGATAATCTTGACTATGCTACATCCATGAATATAATTAGCTGGTGGCTCAAAATGTTTTTCTTGAAAATATTTATTGTATTGTTTTTACTAATTTTAATTATTATGAGACATAACTAAGCTTACTTGAAGCAGTTATGATGTTTTTTTGTAACTTCTTTAGAACTTATATTCTTTTCTCTTAAAATTAAAAATGTATTATAACTTTGATCCTTCAAAGCTGAAGGGTCCACTTTAAAGCTTTGCATTAAGGAATAATATTTATTTAACTTTTATCCAGGTCCACAAATGTATTAACTTTATTTAAAGACCTTAGAGTTATCAAAGTTACAGTGTAAGTTTTATATTAACATGACATTTTGATTCAGTATTTATTGTATACTTAAATTGATGTACTTCTTTCAAATAAATTTTCATGCTTTTCTTAATCCAAAAAACTTGAAATTGTTTGTGATTCTTTTTAACTTATCAAATTAAATACAACTTCTTCCTAAATAAATTTAGCTTTATTACATTTTAATAAAAAATATTTATATTCACTACATTATTATAAAAAAAATTTTATGTACATTTATAATCTTAATTTTTTAAATTTTAATCCTTTTCAATATGATTTTTTGCTAAAATTTCATTGTACAGATGTTTGGCTAATTCATCCTCAACTTCATTACAAGAACAATTAAAATATTTATTAATATGTTATTGAACCAAGGAATATGAGTTAGGGATAAAATTACGAAAAACTTGATTAAATCTAGAATTACACGGTTGCAAAAAAATTCAATATGTAAGTATTCCTAATATATTCCCTTCACCAACATCAATTTTTTTCTATCATTCAGTTTTATCACATAAAAGAAAAAGCCACTGACAAATAGACATTTTCTATGATACATGTTTAGTCAAAACTACCTAAACTGAATTTGATTTACATTTTTCCCCATTTTCAAACATAAAACCCCTTATCGGTCATATGCGAAGGAGTGAACATTCCCTCAAAGAACATGGCTCTTCTCTTGAAAGTAGAATGATTCATAGATTTTTGTGTTAGAGCTTATAGTATTAAAATATAAAATTAAATTATAATGATTAGATTAGTTATGCTGATATAAAAAATAATTTGTTTAGTAGATAATAAAGGCTTAACATAATTTGCAATAAAAACTTGGAGACTGAATTTTTCTTTGCTTAAGAGAACCTGTATTTCTGCGGAAAATTACTGAAAAATACTTCATTTCATTGATTATCAATGGCATAAAAAGGAAGATAAAATTGTGTAAAAAGTTTTTTTAAAATAGTGTTTCCTAATTATCTAAATAGAAACGACGTTTTTACCAAAAATGTGGGGCATATTCAAGATTTTCCGCTACAAGGGTGAATTTTGCCTGACTTTCAGCGAGCTCTAGCGACCAAAATATTAGTCTGACAAGAAAGTTTTAAATGACAATTTTGTAGCTTGGTTCTTCATTTTGATTTTTTATATTTAACTTTTTCACGAGAAAGCCATGCTTTCGGTTCTATAAGTAAAAAGCCGAAAAATTGGGCAAAATTTTAGCGTTTTTTCGAATTTTCACAATAATACCATTCGAAATTTCGTATGAGAAGTTCAGATTCGGGTTCAGCACTATCGAAAACATTTAAAAACCGTTGAGAAAAGAAAAGCTTCTGATTTTTTTTTCTTAAAATTGCCCTTTTTCGACACCTGGTTATTGGACTATCAGGTCTGTTTATTTTTAAATTAAGTATCGCATTGTCTTTTTGCAATCAATAATGGATCTGTTCTTATTGAAAATGGAAGTCAACACTTCCATCTCGAACGCTGTTAAGTTTGCTGTTATCTTCGTCATTTTTTTTCAATTAAAAAGAATTGATTCTGAATTAAAAGTTAAAATAATCGGAACAAAACAAGAAAATTTGGATGTTTTCGCGCCCTATTTCCTTCTTTACATGCTTTTAGTCACGTGGGCTACTGCTGTCCAATCAGAAGTGGCCTTATAAATACAGTTCTCCTTAACTCTGGAGTATCTTAATTCGATGTTGGTCGATAAGCTTAACATTTATCACTAGAGTTAGCTTAACTCTAGAGACATCCTACTCTAGAGTTAGCTTTGTTTTGACTCGAGATGGTCGATACGGCTGTAAGAGTGTTAAAAAAAAGTTGGATAAAATTAAAATAATTGCATACTCATGCAAAGCTTTTTTATAGAAAGATCAAACAGCTTCCTGAAAAAAAACTGGCATAACTCTAAATTATCAAAAAATCAAAGTCTGCCCAAGGCTAGCTGCCAACCAGGCAGTGCATTAACCTTTGGCCCTGGGGTGCTATTTCCTAATACATGTGTCCAGGCTGATTTGCTAGGCCAACGCTGAACCCCCTGTTGATTCCTCTAGCGAGCTTGGTACTCATTTAATGAGGGATGAAGGACTGAGTCGACCCAAGCAGATATTGCAAGGTATTCAATCTGGGTCAGGAGTGCTCACAGTTTAGACAGCCAATGTTCTGGAAACAGCTCTAGAAAACTGTTAGCGCATGCAAAAAACAAACTTTAACAGGATCTCAAGCGTTTAATATTCATTGTATTTTCGTGAAACTTTGGGCTTAAGGGTTTTCAACTATGATCTTTCAGATTATCAAATCAAAAGAAAGGATTTCCAAATACAAAATAAGGTTTTGGCAGAGTTTTCACATTTTTTTGTGGTTTTTTAACTTTTTTCATAATAAAACAAATTTTTAGGTGAAGATTTTTGAGATAATTTTAAAGATCATATTAAACCACAATTTTTGAGACCATAATTAAGTTTTTACCAATAGTAGTTTTCTACAAATTTAATTTTTCAATGATTTTTTTGGGGTGTCAATCCATTTTTAACTCCCTGGGATTTGTTCTGGGACCCCCAAATCCTAGGCGATTCTGACTCGTCTAGGTGTCTACTATCATCCCTGAAAGTTTGTTGCACCATTTCAGATACACCCTGTATAAAGTATAATAGCTGAATTATGAGACTTCAAGTTGTTTGAATTAACATTACTCTTTGTAGTCTAGGATCACAGAAAATTCCACCTGAAGCTGATATCTTACCAGGGAATTCTATTTCCACAGCTTTCCGAACTGAGAGGTAATTGGGTCTCCAGTCCCTGTGTTCAATTTGGCCGAGAGGGGTGACGACTTTAATCCACTGAGGATTGAAATTCACCAACTCCCCTGTGGATGAAGTCCATTCCTTTCCTAAACCTCCAACATATAGGTGCTCATCTTTGACTGTGGCCCACTCACATTTGAAACCTGAAATAAAATTCACAAAGCGGTGAAACTTATTATTACAGTGCACTTCATTACTAATAAGAATAAAAGAGCTACTGAGCAGAGCTTTCAACTGCTATCCATCCAGTTGAAAACCTCCAAGGTATTCAAACATCTCAAAATTACCAGGTGAACATCCAGGTTTTTTTGCCATCTGGGTCCTGTTGTTTTAGGAATTTTGTGAAAAATCAAATGGAATTTATGAAAACGAAGGGCTTGTAGTTATAACCACAGCATTCATAATTTTTAAAATGCGTCCAAAATCCGGCAAATTCCATTCTAAAATGCTAGAAACACATTTTGAAATAAAAGTTTAAAACTACTTTAGTGAAGAGTAGGTTTTTGGGAATATTGTAAAGGGTCCTCTTTTATTGATAAGAATTTTTTGAAAGGTTCTTAAATGGACCCATTTCCCTGATGAACCCCTGATTAGCAGCTGAAATTAATATAATTGTGTTTTTAAATTGGTTATTTAGCTTTTTGTTGCAATGTTTGTAAACTCTGGCTTTCAAAATACCTTGGTGATTTTAAACAATGGATAGATAATCAAAATTAGCCGAAAAATAATCCCATTCAGAATCATAGCATTAACAGAGTACAGTAGAGCCGAATCAGAGCCATAACAAAGCCAGGTTACCTTTTGAAACTTTGCCATTGCCGTCTGTAAGCAAAATCCAAGGAATGGCAGCATTGTCTATGATTTCATAAATAACACCGGTTCGATCATCAACTGCCAACAGTTTCCCGTTGAACACAACCAACTCAGACAGCTCCATCCCACGGCCTCCTTGCGACAACGTCGACCGCAGCACTATCAGGTCCGCATCCCACTCGATATTCACATACTTCTTGGTAATATCCACAGTCAAATAACCTTTCTTTAGGTAACTGAACCACGTAAAATTCCTCTGCTTGTCTTTGGAGTCTAAGTCAAGGTCCGATATCACAGCTATTCTGTAACGTATCCCCTTCGGAGACGTGGATGACGGCGTCAGGGGGTACGTTTTGTTGTACGCCCAGGGGTACCGCCGCGGTTCGCTGACGTGCTGATGTCCGTGCTCGTCGTGGTGATGTAGGTTACTCACTAACTGACTACTTCCGGTGTAGGGCAGAAACGCGTACAAAATAATTAGAAACGACACTCCCACGACCGCAACACCGACTATGAACTGTGTTTGGATTCGGAGAGTAGAGTTTCCCACGCGGTACGCAGTAGGCATGCGTACCGCCTGTCGCCAGTCTTGTATTGATTGATGCATTCTAGGGTTATCTGTAACTGTTGCTTATTTACATTTCACTTTTTTGCTTTCTAACATACTTTGACAATAAAACCTGCAACAAAATTAAATGTAAAGTTAATATTATCTTTATTATAAAATGTAAAGCAACCAATTCCCTGAAATCTTTTTGGCGATGTTTTACCTTAAGAGTTAAAATAGCTTGGTGATATTTTAGGTAGTACTTTAGGATAATTTAGGATCTTTAATCGAACTGTAATGGCAACATTGTCTGATTTACCTTAAAAAATTAAAAGAAACACTACCAGTTGAGATATTTTATTAAAAATGTTTTATTTTAATATTTGGCATACTCTTTCACCCATTTTATCCTAAAGTAAACTACTTTGTATTTCTCATAGAAATACATCACATTAAAATAATATATAGGCGCCTATTTAGGTATTTTAATAGGCAATAGATTTATTCTAAAGTATCAATAATATGGTCGTCTGTTGCCTTTTAAGGGTAAGAAATACCAGTAATTAATGTGATACATCTAATGTCTCTTGATTTTTTTTACATTTTTATGAGGATGTAATAAAACATTGCCAGCATTGATTGAAGACATTTACACTTGTCTAATCCTAAAATACCCAAGCTTATTGTTTTGCAGTATCCAAACAATATAAAAAATTCTGTAGAATGATTTAAAGTACTATTTGTAATCAAAGCTTAAGTTTGCTTATTTTCACATACACTAATGGTAAGTTTCAAAAGGATTTACTCTAAATTGTTTAAAATATAAATGTTGTTTTCATTAGATGCAGTGATTTTTCTACAGCTACATAGGTAACACAAACATCTTTCATATTTTTTTATTAAAATTGAATTGAAATGGTAATATATACAATGAAAACAATCCCACCTATTCATAATGTAAGTTGTGTAATTTTCATGAGGCAGAGAAAAACATTTTTTAAAGGTTGTGATAGTATCATACTGGTACATATATTTCATTTGATTAGCCTCTGATAACATGCTACTTCTTGACAATCAAATGCTTTAAATCTTCCAATAAATAAACACCACATAGCTACACAGCTGACACGGGTCGAAAAGAGAGTCAAGAGATTTTTTTTGTTTTTTTCCCAACAACTGACATCAGTAATCGATACAAAGTTTAGTTGCAGTGCTGCTCCCGCTGCTCTTAACTTAATATTTTCTTTCAAAACTATGTAACATTTAAGTAATTTAATTAATAGTTTTAATCAATGGCTACTTTAATTAGCTGTTTATTTTCTCTGTAAAAGCATCCATTGTTTCTCTTTTAATATAGTGTTTTATTTTGCTACGACGAAGTTATTTTATGTTATTAGTTCGCTGCCCTCTCAACTTGTTCTATTTCAGCAGAAGCCTCATTGAATGGAATCGATGTTTACTTTCTTCGTCGTCTGATTAGTTCTGATTCTTACCTGTAAATTTGTTTCGAAGTCTAGACATTTATTGTACTAATGAACAATATGTCTAAAAAGCCAAGAGGTCAGGGAACGGAAAGGGTTATGAAAAAACTCCAAGTCAACATTGAATTAGGTCAATATTATGAAGCTCATCAAATGTACAGGACACTATACTTTAGGTGAGAAACAACTGTCTACTAAGCCTATGTTATTATTAGTTTTAACCGGAAGTTTTACTTTCTGATCTGTGGAACTTCTTAAAATAACTTCTTTTGGTATTAACTTGTAATATTTATTCGATCTTTTTTGTGTTTATTTTAATACGATCTTCGTTTCCAAGGAAGATCTGATGTAATTGTCGGAACCTATTCATTTGATTGTTTAATAGAATTTTATTTTTGGATTATTTATTTTTCCTATCAACTCTTTGAATCGGTTGTTTCTCTACTCAAAACATCTTGTTTGATTTGTAAAATATTTTGGTTTATGATCTCAGTTTCCTCTTTTAATTGTTTGGATAATTATGGTATCATACTCTCCCATTTTAAGAGATAATTGTAAATTAAAGAATTCCCTCCTAAAATTATTCAGATTGTGAAATTAAGTAGCCCTACCTACAGGGTTTCAGTATAGGGCTGCTAAAATAGTTAAAGGTATTTCCAGTTTAGATTGTGCCAAGTGTCTGATGAAAATTGGGTATACTTTTCCATTATAATGGCGCAAATCTTGCCAGGCTGACTTTTTGGCAACAGCACAGTCGCCGGAAGAAATCAAACAAAGCAAATTCCGTTGGGGAATTTATCGCTTGCACCGGTATAATGGAAAAGTACCGAAATTAAAAATGGTCCCTAGTAAAGAGAAGTGCTAGGGAGATTTAATTCAGCTTATTTAAAATGATAGATGATGGAGACACAAAGGGTTCAGATTTAATAAATTGGATAACAGAACTATGGACACAGGTTGAAACTGAAAAAGGTAGGCATTTGAATTTGAACTGGAAAAGTAGTAAGCCATTTTTAAAACAGGGTGGTAGATTTATATGAAATGCATTGTCAAAGACAATAGTTAATTAAACTGGGGTAACTACTAGACAGTTTAAAGGTAAAAACTGACAATACTGGGAATCTGATTTGCAGGTTAAATAGACTAAAGCTTTAAGAATATAGTTGGTGGTCATTATTTTAATAGTTTTAAATTTTCTAACTGCATTTCTAGTGATGTTTTTTTAATAAGTATGAATGCCATTTCACAGACTTTTTAAACTGGTGAATGGGTTTCCATTTGCTGTAACATCTGTTACACACAGACAATAACTTTTCTCCATTTTAAACCAAAAGCACAAAAAATAAATTTCTAAGTACATGTACATAGCTGCCAAGTACTTCTATTTTATAGGAGTTACTCCTATTTTTGGTTTCTTCTCCGATAATCCGATTTTTCCCTAAAAACTCCAATTTTTAAAAAAAAAACACTTGTTTCAATTGTAAGTAAGAAATACTTAAAAGTAAGATGAGTGAAATATATGAATTCAATATCACATTTTCTTAGAAGTTTTATTTTTCCTCAAAAAGCATTAATTTCTGTTATGGTTATATAACAAGAACCATGATTAAATCGTTTTGGACGTCTTTAGTTGTAACTTATGGATGATTTTGTTTTCATCTACTTGAAATTGGATGTTTTTGTTTCTTCATAGACATAGTTTTAGGTTTTTATCTAAATTATTTGTGCTTCGTAATGAACTAAAAAAGCCGCTTGAGTTTTAAATCGTGACTGAAAAAAAGTTGGGTATGCTTCAATGTGTAGTCCATAAAAGTACTATTTTTTTCCCCATCAGGTTGGCAGCTATGCATATATTTTTTCAGAACCAGCTTTATTAGGAAAAATAATAATATGTGAATTATTATTACAAGACATGTTAAATACCCTTTAATTCTATTCAAACATTTGCAATTGTAACGTCCATTATGATGGAATTACCCTAATATGGAAAACTCCCCCTTGGATCATAAGAGGCAGGACCCAGGGGTTATCATCAAAGGGTAGTGGATAGTACAGAGTGGACTTGACAAAGATGTTAATACCAAACAACTCCTTGTTTATGACTTCTGACTTAGCGAAGATTTTCAACCTTGTTGACAAGGTATAGCGTTTGGCTAGATCTAATGGAATATGTCTCACCACCACTACATAATATTACTTATATATATATAATACTCTCACGTAGCTTCCGTATTTCGCCTGATTTCTTTTCCTCGGTTGGCAACATTCAGTTCGTTTATTAAATGAGTGCACTGTTTTGATTTGAATTTTTACGATTTCCGTTGCTAATGATACTTGCTGTTCCAATGTGTTAAGAGGGAATAAATGTTACTATTTTAATGTATTATGATTATAAAATTAGTGCGTATTGAACTTTTTTTAGGCGTGAAAAGGGAGCGTTAATTTTTGAAAGCGATTGGTAAAGTTTGATAACACATATTGCTGTTTTGATTTTGCAGATGAAATTGACAAAATCAGCAGGCAAGGTTAAGAGGGGTTTGAATCTTAATGACTCTAAAGAGTAAAAACGCTAATTTTTTAAGTTTGATTACAAAATAAAAATTCACTATTTAATGCAGTAAGTGACAGTTATCTGTCTTGCACTGCAATATGTGGATGATACCAATCTGTGACACCAACAAAATATTTAAGGTATCACAAAATGGGTTGTGAAGAGGAGAAAAGGCGATTTCATTAGTGGTTCTCCACTCACATGCTAGATTGCTAGACTAACAAAGTTAGAAACCGCTTATAGCGAGTGAAGCGAGAATGATAGGGAAGCAATACTAGGAGAACTGCGTCAGCAGTTCCTAGTTATATTATTTTTTTTCAAGGTTAAAATTTTTCATATTAACAACATAACTTTATTGGCATGACAAAAATCATTAATGATTTGTTTGAGAAATGTTGATTATTATGACTGCCAGCCTTGCTTTGTGAACCCAAATTTCTTCTAAACAGACTCCTGGGTATTGTTTATTTAGGATCAATATTAATTAATTTATACCACAAACAATTAGGGTGTAAAACTTTTAAATAAGGACTGAGGAATAAACGATTTTCCAGCTTAAAAATTGATGTGAAATTTTATGGTCTCCCCCAGACCTGGAAAAAGTGCCCGAACCTGGTTCGGGGGAAGCCCCTGCCAGCTCCATAGGAGCAATACATAAGGTTTGGGGAAATGGTATTAGGTTCGGGGGAAGGTTACAACTTTTTCTAGGTCCGGTCTCCCCTCTGCCCAGGGTTTTTATAGCTGTTCAGGAGTGTCTGGGATTTCATGGATTTTTAACCCTTTTAGTCCTAACTGCCCAAGATTGCCATTGAACCCCTATATAAAATCAGGTCTTACCGTCCATAAGGATTCAAGGCAAAGGGAGTGCAGCTCCTGAGAAAGTGAGGCCCATAAATGGCAGGAGTCTGCCTCATGATATATGATAGATGCTGCCACTATCTATCGCCACATCCACAATTTTGCCATGTATCTGAAGGGTAGGGAAATAGTCTTCAGACACCGGGACCTTGGTAAACTGGTTTTTATAGCTGTTCAGGAGTGTCTGGGATTTCATGGATTTTTAACCCTTTTAGTCCTAACTGCCCAAGATTGCCATTGAACCCCTATATAAAATCAGGTCTTACCGTCCATAAGGATTCAAGGCAAAGGGAGTGCAGCTCCTGAGAAAGTGAGGCCCATAAATGGCAGGAGTCTGCCTCATGATATATGATAGATGCTGCCACTATCTATCGCCACATCCACAATTTTGCCATGTATCTGAAGGGTAGGGAAATAGTCTTCAGACACCGGGACCTTGGTAAACTGGTTTTTATAGCTGTTCAGGAGTGTCTGGGATTTCATGGATTTTTAACCCTTTTAGTCCTAACTGCCCAAGATTGCCATTGAACCCCTATATAAAATCAGGTCTTACCGTCCATAAGGATTCAAGGCAAAGGGAGTGCAGCTCCTGAGAAAGTGAGGCCCATAAATGGCAGGAGTCTGCCTCATGATATATGATAGATGCTGCCACTATCTATCGCCACATCCACAATTTTGCCATGTATCTGAAGGGTAGGGAAATAGTCTTCAGACACCGGGACCTTGGTAAACTGGTTTTTATAGCTGTTCAGGAGTGTCTGGGATTTCATGGATTTTTAACCCTTTTAGTCCTAACTGCCCAAGATTGCCATTGAACCCCTATATAAAATCAGGTCTTACCGTCCATAAGGATTCAAGGCAAAGGGAGTGCAGCTCCTGAGAAAGTGAGGCCCATAAATGGCAGGAGTCTGCCTCATGATATATGATAGATGCTGCCACTATCTATCGCCACATCCACAATTTTGCCATGTATCTGAAGGGTAGGGAAATAGTCTTCAGACACCGGGACCTTGGTAAACTGGTTTTTATAGCTGTTCAGGAGTGTCTGGGATTTCATGGATTTTTAACCCTTTTAGTCCTAACTGCCCAAGATTGCCATTGAACCCCTATATAAAATCAGGTCTTACCGTCCATAAGGATTCAAGGCAAAGGGAGTGCAGCTCCTGAGAAAGTGAGGCCCATAAATGGCAGGAGTCTGCCTCATGATATATGATAGATGCTGCCACTATCTATCGCCACATCCACAATTTTGCCATGTATCTGAAGGGTAGGGAAATAGTCTTCAGACACCGGGACCTTGGTAAACTGGTTTTTATAGCTGTTCAGGAGTGTCTGGGATTTCATGGATTTTTAACCCTTTTAGTCCTAACTGCCCAAGATTGCCATTGAACCCCTATATAAAATCAGGTCTTACCGTCCATAAGGATTCAAGGCAAAGGGAGTGCAGCTCCTGAGAAAGTGAGGCCCATAAATGGCAGGAGTCTGCCTCATGATATATGATAGATGCTGCCACTATCTATCGCCACATCCACAATTTTGCCATGTATCTGAAGGGTAGGGAAATAGTCTTCAGACACCGGGACCTTGGTAAACTGGTTTTTATAGCTGTTCAGGAGTGTCTGGGATTTCATGGATTTTTAACCCTTTTAGTCCTAACTGCCCAAGATTGCCATTGAACCCCTATATAAAATCAGGTCTTACCGTCCATAAGGATTCAAGGCAAAGGGAGTGCAGCTCCTGAGAAAGTGAGGCCCATAAATGGCAGGAGTCTGCCTCATGATATATGATAGATGCTGCCACTATCTATCGCCACATCCACAATTTTGCCATGTATCTGAAGGGTAGGGAAATAGTCTTCAGACACCGGGACCTTGGTAAACTGGTTTTTATAGCTGTTCAGGAGTGTCTGGGATTTCATGGATTTTTAACCCTTTTAGTCCTAACTGCCCAAGATTGCCATTGAACCCCTATATAAAATCAGGTCTTACCGTCCATAAGGATTCAAGGCAAAGGGAGTGCAGCTCCTGAGAAAGTGAGGCCCATAAATGGCAGGAGTCTGCCTCATGATATATGATAGATGCTGCCACTATCTATCGCCACATCCACAATTTTGCCATGTATCTGAAGGGTAGGGAAATAGTCTTCAGACACCGGGACCTTGGTAAACTGGTTTTTATAGCTGTTCAGGAGTGTCTGGGATTTCATGGATTTTTAACCCTTTTAGTCCTAACTGCCCAAGATTGCCATTGAACCCCTATATAAAATCAGGTCTTACCGTCCATAAGGATTCAAGGCAAAGGGAGTGCAGCTCCTGAGAAAGTGAGGCCCATAAATGGCAGGAGTCTGCCTCATGATATATGATAGATGCTGCCACTATCTATCGCCACATCCACAATTTTGCCATGTATCTGAAGGGTAGGGAAATAGTCTTCAGACACCGGGACCTTGGTAAACTGGTTTTTATAGCTGTTCAGGAGTGTCTGGGATTTCATGGATTTTTAACCCTTTTAGTCCTAACTGCCCAAGATTGCCATTGAACCCCTATATAAAATCAGGTCTTACCGTCCATAAGGATTCAAGGCAAAGGGAGTGCAGCTCCTGAGAAAGTGAGGCCCATAAATGGCAGGAGTCTGCCTCATGATATATGATAGATGCTGCCACTATCTATCGCCACATCCACAATTTTGCCATGTATCTGAAGGGTAGGGAAATAGTCTTCAGACACCGGGACCTTGGTAAACTGGTTTTTATAGCTGTTCAGGAGTGTCTGGGATTTCATGGATTTTTAACCCTTTTAGTCCTAACTGCCCAAGATTGCCATTGAACCCCTATATAAAATCAGGTCTTACCGTCCATAAGGATTCAAGGCAAAGGGAGTGCAGCTCCTGAGAAAGTGAGGCCCATAAATGGCAGGAGTCTGCCTCATGATATATGATAGATGCTGCCACTATCTATCGCCACATCCACAATTTTGCCATGTATCTGAAGGGTAGGGAAATAGTCTTCAGACACCGGGACCTTGGTAAACTGGTTTTTATAGCTGTTCAGGAGTGTCTGGGATTTCATGGATTTTTAACCCTTTTAGTCCTAACTGCCCAAGATTGCCATTGAACCCCTATATAAAATCAGGTCTTACCGTCCATAAGGATTCAAGGCAAAGGGAGTGCAGCTCCTGAGAAAGTGAGGCCCATAAATGGCAGGAGTCTGCCTCATGATATATGATAGATGCTGCCACTATCTATCGCCACATCCACAATTTTGCCATGTATCTGAAGGGTAGGGAAATAGTCTTCAGACACCGGGACCTTGGTAAACTGGTTTTTATAGCTGTTCAGGAGTGTCTGGGATTTCATGGATTTTTAACCCTTTTAGTCCTAACTGCCCAAGATTGCCATTGAACCCCTATATAAAATCAGGTCTTACCGTCCATAAGGATTCAAGGCAAAGGGAGTGCAGCTCCTGAGAAAGTGAGGCCCATAAATGGCAGGAGTCTGCCTCATGATATATGATAGATGCTGCCACTATCTATCGCCACATCCACAATTTTGCCATGTATCTGAAGGGTAGGGAAATAGTCTTCAGACACCGGGACCTTGGTAAACTGGTTTTTATAGCTGTTCAGGAGTGTCTGGGATTTCATGGATTTTTAACCCTTTTAGTCCTAACTGCCCAAGATTGCCATTGAACCCCTATATAAAATCAGGTCTTACCGTCCATAAGGATTCAAGGCAAAGGGAGTGCAGCTCCTGAGAAAGTGAGGCCCATAAATGGCAGGAGTCTGCCTCATGATATATGATAGATGCTGCCACTATCTATCGCCACATCCACAATTTTGCCATGTATCTGAAGGGTAGGGAAATAGTCTTCAGACACCGGGACCTTGGTAAACTGGTTTTTATAGCTGTTCAGGAGTGTCTGGGATTTCATGGATTTTTAACCCTTTTAGTCCTAACTGCCCAAGATTGCCATTGAACCCCTATATAAAATCAGGTCTTACCGTCCATAAGGATTCAAGGCAAAGGGAGTGCAGCTCCTGAGAAAGTGAGGCCCATAAATGGCAGGAGTCTGCCTCATGATATATGATAGATGCTGCCACTATCTATCGCCACATCCACAATTTTGCCATGTATCTGAAGGGTAGGGAAATAGTCTTCAGACACCGGGACCTTGGTAAACTGGTTTTTATAGCTGTTCAGGAGTGTCTGGGATTTCATGGATTTTTAACCCTTTTAGTCCTAACTGCCCAAGATTGCCATTGAACCCCTATATAAAATCAGGTCTTACCGTCCATAAGGATTCAAGGCAAAGGGAGTGCAGCTCCTGAGAAAGTGAGGCCCATAAATGGCAGGAGTCTGCCTCATGATATATGATAGATGCTGCCACTATCTATCGCCACATCCACAATTTTGCCATGTATCTGAAGGGTAGGGAAATAGTCTTCAGACACCGGGACCTTGGTAAACTGGTTTTTATAGCTGTTCAGGAGTGTCTGGGATTTCATGGATTTTTAACCCTTTTAGTCCTAACTGCCCAAGATTGCCATTGAACCCCTATATAAAATCAGGTCTTACCGTCCATAAGGATTCAAGGCAAAGGGAGTGCAGCTCCTGAGAAAGTGAGGCCCATAAATGGCAGGAGTCTGCCTCATGATATATGATAGATGCTGCCACTATCTATCGCCACATCCACAATTTTGCCATGTATCTGAAGGGTAGGGAAATAGTCTTCAGACACCGGGACCTTGGTAAACTGGTTTTTATAGCTGTTCAGGAGTGTCTGGGATTTCATGGATTTTTAACCCTTTTAGTCCTAACTGCCCAAGATTGCCATTGAACCCCTATATAAAATCAGGTCTTACCGTCCATAAGGATTCAAGGCAAAGGGAGTGCAGCTCCTGAGAAAGTGAGGCCCATAAATGGCAGGAGTCTGCCTCATGATATATGATAGATGCTGCCACTATCTATCGCCACATCCACAATTTTGCCATGTATCTGAAGGGTAGGGAAATAGTCTTCAGACACCGGGACCTTGGTAAACTGGTTTTTATAGCTGTTCAGGAGTGTCTGGGATTTCATGGATTTTTAACCCTTTTAGTCCTAACTGCCCAAGATTGCCATTGAACCCCTATATAAAATCAGGTCTTACCGTCCATAAGGATTCAAGGCAAAGGGAGTGCAGCTCCTGAGAAAGTGAGGCCCATAAATGGCAGGAGTCTGCCTCATGATATATGATAGATGCTGCCACTATCTATCGCCACATCCACAATTTTGCCATGTATCTGAAGGGTAGGGAAATAGTCTTCAGACACCGGGACCTTGGTAAACTGGTTTTTATAGCTGTTCAGGAGTGTCTGGGATTTCATGGATTTTTAACCCTTTTAGTCCTAACTGCCCAAGATTGCCATTGAACCCCTATATAAAATCAGGTCTTACCGTCCATAAGGATTCAAGGCAAAGGGAGTGCAGCTCCTGAGAAAGTGAGGCCCATAAATGGCAGGAGTCTGCCTCATGATATATGATAGATGCTGCCACTATCTATCGCCACATCCACAATTTTGCCATGTATCTGAAGGGTAGGGAAATAGTCTTCAGACACCGGGACCTTGGTAAACTGGTTTTTATAGCTGTTCAGGAGTGTCTGGGATTTCATGGATTTTTAACCCTTTTAGTCCTAACTGCCCAAGATTGCCATTGAACCCCTATATAAAATCAGGTCTTACCGTCCATAAGGATTCAAGGCAAAGGGAGTGCAGCTCCTGAGAAAGTGAGGCCCATAAATGGCAGGAGTCTGCCTCATGATATATGATAGATGCTGCCACTATCTATCGCCACATCAACAATTTTGCCATGTATCTGAAGGGTAGGGAAATAGTCTTCAGACACCGGGACCTTGGTAAACTGGTTTTTATAGCTGTTCAGGAGTGCAAAAATGTCTGGGATTTCATGGATTTTTAACCCTTTTAGTCCTAACTGCCCAAGATTGCCATTGAACCCCTATATAAAATCAGGTCTTACCGTCCATAAGGATTCAAGGCAAAGGGAGTGCAGCTCCTGAGAAAGTGAGGCCCATAAATGGCAGGAGTCTGCCTCATGATATATGATAGATGCTGCCACTATCTATCGCCACATCCACAATTTTGCCATGTATCTGAAGGGTAGGGAAATAGTCTTCAGACACCGGGACCTTGGTAAACTGCGCCGTGATGGAGTACAGGACTTTCGGACCCACAGATTTAACAAGCACGTACTCCGCACATACTCAGTGGGTCTTTAGCGGGGTCGGGAATCGAACCTGGGACCCTCAGATCCCGAAGCCGATGTCTTAACCACTTGGCTCCCCATGGCCTAGAACTTACTATGAATTTATGATAAATTAAGACAAACAAACAATTTTTAAAGTGTGAAATGCAAAAATAATATTTAATATTTCTGCCTTATTATTTTTTAGTTCATGTCTTTTCTGACTTGGTTTTTAATCTTTGATGAATTGATTAGGTACTTATTAAGTAATTCCAAAAATATTTCTGGGGTTGAACATAAGAAAATATGGTTTAGTTGAGGTTTTGGAGGGACTCTTCTTTCATTTTTTATCTTAATTAATGGAGGTCCTCTTATAATAACATGATGTATTAATTCTAAAGCCATTAAGTAATTGTGTTTTTTTTGTTATAGGTATCTATCTCAGAAAAAATATGAAGAGTTAATTACTCTGTTGTATGAAGGAGCAATTTTATTCTTCACACATAATCAGGTATATTATCTTTTCTATTGTCATCTTAATGCAGACAAGCCAAGCTTGTTTCAACAGTGCAACATTTATTTCGACTATAAAGACTCATTTCACTTAGGGATTTTCTTACAATGACAAAAACCTAACCTAAACCTAAAACAAATTATTTTTTGTTCAATGAAATTGAAGTTAATATTAACTGTTAAAATAAAAATTAATCCTAAGTAATTAGAAAAACCTTTCTTAGAAAATAGGCAATTCACAAGGTTTTGAAAATAAAAGATAAAGAAGTGCTAAGTTAAATCTGTTAAAAGTATTATGGCTAAATTATTTCGTATTCAAAGAAGATAAGGGCTTTTTTCGGTTTAGGGTTAGGTAAAAGTTAGGTGTTATTAAGGTTTTAATATTTTGTTAAGGAATACTGAATAAGTACTGGCATTTTTTCGAAACCTTATTTATCACTGCTTTACTATTAATAAATTGCAGAAATCATTGATATATTCAGACTGTTTTTTACTTATTTGTTCAGTTCTTCAATGTTTTAATGGATTAATTTTGTTTTGGGGGGTAACCTTGTTATCTCAAAAACTCGTTGTATCGAATTATTTTTTTTATCTCTTTTATATTGATGTTAAACTGTAACAAGATCCGAGAAATAATTTTTCAATTATTTTTTTAACACTGAAAAATACAATCAAATTATTTAATCTAAAGCACCTGCTTTTGAAATATTTTGGTGAATTTGTCTAACAAAAAAAGTAATTCAAAGATTATGTTTACATTTTTAGCACAACAGTGGGGCAGATTTATCTGTTCTATTAATAAATGTGTTTAGTGAATCTGAGGCTCCTGTATCTGATGAAAATATTGGTGAGTAAAACTTATTCAAAAATAATTTTGAACCTTAATAATTTTAAAACCATTTGTGTTAAGATACATTTATTTGCCTGAAGATATATTCATATCTGATTTTATAGAAAAAAAATAGTGTATAGCTTTCTTTTCTTGTAGAACGTAACACACTTTCTAAATTAAAAATTAAAATTCCTATTATAAATTACTGTTTAAAATCCTTGTAAGAAATAATGTAATAAGTTATGAAATTTTATTTGTTTTAGGTTTTTGCTTTTTAAACTTCAGATGATAGTTTTATAAATCCCCTACCATTGTTGAGTTTAAATGTGTTTGAAAGAAATGTTTCTGAAATAGGTTTTTAATTAGAAGATTTAAAAAACCAAATAATTTTTTGGTACTTACGTATTGTCCCGTCGACTGTTCCGTGACTGTCAAATTCAGCATCACATCCATAGAAAAGTCAATGGGTTGTTTACCGTTTTCTGGTTCAGCGGTACGGTCGACGGGATAATACATAAGAACCAATTTTTTTAAATGAAACAGTAATTTCCAATTTCATCATATAAGATCATCTGCTTGAATACTTTTTTTCTCTTGCAGATAAACTAGGAACACTGTTTTCGATGATGATACCAGATTCCCCGGAACGGAACAACTACCTGCAAGAGGCTCTCAAGTGGTCCAGTAAAAACATGGGGGATTCCATAACTTTTGGACATCCTCGCCTTCATCAGTCTGTAGCTCTAACTCTGTGGAAAGGTATGTATGTTATTCTGTCATTTATGGGGTTTATTCTATTAAACTGGGATTTGTAAACATCCTTTTGATAGGTAATGCTGGTTGACAAAATTAAACCTTTTCCTATATGAGAATGATAATGTTTTGAATATTATGTATTTTTAAAAAAGGAATTCTTAATTGACCTATAGACGGTTTAAAAGGTACAGTGTGTTAAAAAAATTCTATTTTTGATTTCATTCAAAAATGACTAACTGCACAAGCATTCCAATCATCTAGTCTTAAGTGTAGTTATAAGGATTTTTTTATAAGTTTTCAATTTTTAACTTATGCATGAAATTTGAACTTAAAAATCTTCATCCATAGCAAACCTAACTTTTTAATTTAGAATATTTTGATTTTTTAGTATTGTAGCAATACTTACTTTTTGCCAGGGTTTTAGCCTGAACCAACAGCATAACTGGATCATAACTATTTAAAGACTGTTATTTCATATTTTGAGTACTTTTAATATCTGAATGGCCATAAGCATTATTTTCTTACTAAGCAGAAAGAGTACAATGTTTCAATATGTCTTTTTTGTTGCAGAGAAAAATTATCAGCAGTCTAGGTATCACTTTATACATTCAACAGATGGTGATGGGTGTGCCACCATGCTGATTGAGTATCACATTACCAAAGGATATCCTAGCGAAGTTGACTTGTTTATAGTCCAGACTGTGCTACAGTAAGTTAGTTTTCCTCTCTACCGGGTCATTTATGCTGAAACAGGATTTTTATTCCAAACATGATCTCAAACAGTGTAAATTTTCGGACTTAGGGAAACTGTGCTGTTCATTACCATTTGTAAACTAGCCACGTGCTTGAACCATCTGTTTGGTTCATCTAGGGATAATAATTCCATGCATTCTTTCTATCTGCCCATTCCCTCGTGGAACACCGGTTGCTATTAAAATGTGGTTAATTGATTGTTCCTTTCAATAACTTTGGAATTCCAAAGATTTAAAAGAGGTACCTCTGTCTGTGATTATAACCGATGGGTTTCCAAAAGTAGTTTGCTGCAAAATCTATTTATCCAAGGCATCTTTTGAAGAGGTAGATTTAACTGGGTAAATCCAAAGGAATTTGGAAATGTGTCAACTACAGTAGAAAGATACTTATAATTCTTAATCGTAGATGGCAATGGGCCTAGAAAATCCAAATGATAACAATTTAGAGGTACGTCACCTTTAGGCCTATGTTGGATTGGTTAATTATTAAACATTTTAAAACCTTATGTGATGTTCTTTTAAACCTAGAGATGGAAAATTTTGGGAAGGCGGAAAAAAACAGGAAAAAAAAACGGTTTTTTTTTCCGGAAAAATTGGAAAAGTCGGAAAAATTGACCTTTTTGCTTAGAAAAGAGCGGTTTTTGAATACACATTTTTTTAGAAGCTAAATAATCATTCGTTGTATAAAAAATCATTAGTCATTATATATTATAAGTTATTAAATCATTAAAAATTAATTAAAAATAATTATTCCAAAATAAAAATATGCAGCATTTTATGAGTAATTCTAGAACTAAAAAAACTAGTTTTTATAACTATAAAATAATAAATGCAATATAAATATAAAGCATGTGATTGTAATAAAAAACATTAATGTAATATTTATCTATTAAACATAAAGTACTTTTGATGAATTAATTTTGTATACATGATCCAATAACAAATAACAGATGTTTGCTATAATATCTAACATCAATATACATAATTGATCCTAACCTTTTGCACATAATCATTGCAATCATGTTTTCTTATAAAGGTTGAGAAGTTTTAATTACATTCTGCCAATTAAAAAAAAATGTTGAAGTCATTATATAAAAAAATTAAAGGAACAGCTTTCTCCTACGGGTACAACGATTTTTGAAAGTCGACAACCGCGATAACTCCTTGGATAGAAGAAAGCTGTTCCAAATTAAAAAATCGTTCAGTGTTTTGTTTAAATATTTTTGGAACTTATTTTTTTTATTTAATTTTCATGATATTAATGTGTTCATTGTTCAATAAATACTCATACACCATAAATGTTTTTTAAGCAACCCCGTTAAAAGCCTCAAATAATCCCAAACTTTGAAATATGATCTAAGCTGTTTTTAAAATTCAGATAAAGCAGAGAAACTTGAAGTATTAGTAAGTCATTTCATCATATGCTTATGATTGTTAGACAATCTGATTTAATGGTTAAAATATTTTTACAGTGCTGCATTTTATAATTTTTAAATACCAAATTTAAATTTCTTCTAATCCTAATTGGTACTATTGATATTAATTTGCATTGCATAATTATTTTTGTTTTTAGAGAGTAAAATAAATAACCCTTGGAGGTTAAAATAATTTATCTTGTGTTTCATGTGAAATATTGAGTATAAAAAATATCAAATGAGAAAACATTAGAATGTGAATGTAGGAAATTTTTAAATGCATACAAACTTAAAAATTTTCAATTTTTCCTGAGTGGAATCCAACTTTTTTGGGAAAAAATGCTTATTATATGGTTAAAACTTAATTCTTAAGTACTTTATTGTATAAGATTATCAACTAAATAATCTTTTAATTGATATTGGTTATAAAATATATAAAAATCGGTTATAAAATATATTATAAATAAAGTATTTTAAATTAACATTTTCAATTTTTCCGGAAAGAAATAAACCCTTCGGAAAAAAACTGAAAAAAAACCGGTTTTTTTCCCAAAGTTTCTGGGTTTTTTCTCGCCATTCCCATCTCTATTTAAACCTAAATGTAATCAATGGCATTCTTTTGTATGATTTATATTCAGGGTTGTTGCATTTAAAACACTGCAGAAAAAAAAACATTGTTTAAAACACATGTATTTTTTAAGCAAGTTCCTTGCTTATTTACACAATGAACTTACCATTTTCATGTGGGGATAACCCATAAAAAAGTTGATATCAAGTATAGGGCCTTGGGACAAAACACTATATCATGACATAAGTGGTAGTACATTGCTCTTCTGTGATGAAAACTTGCTAAAATCATTCGAAAGGACAAACTTTGCACTGTATTAAAAAGTACAGGATTGTTATTCTAATGGGTTTTCTTAAGAATTTTTGTATTGAGGGTAAAAAAACAAATTAAACATGTTTTTTATTGAAAAAATAACATGTTTTTTCCAACCCTGTATATTACATGTTTTTGGATTGGTATTTTTCTGTTAGGAGATAAGAAATTTTCTTATCATTTAGATCTCATTATTTATATTAGATAACAATCGAGAGTAGCAACTTATGTCTTTGGTCTAGCTTTGGGTACTTTTCTATTTACAATGTATTATGTGATGAAAAATCTCTTTTATCTAGTTTCATGTAACTTTTTATTAATCTGAAATGTGTGTGAAATGCAAAAATACCCCAAAATTTTCATTTTTAACTGAGAAAAACAATTACCCCATCCCCAATTACAAAATCTATGACATATATTGTATTGGACATAACAACAACCAAGAAAAAATATGAAATACAGAATTATCGTCTTCTATACAATATTCATAAATCTTCATAATTCCTTAAGTTATGATTGTTCTCTGTGCCCTTTAAATTAGATAAATGGAAGTTACTTTTAATTTGAATTGTGGAAATATTTTAGTTTATTTCCTAGATGTTTCAATTTGCTTCACCAGGCGTTAGTTAAGAAAAGAAAATTAGGGTTGGTTTTCCGACCCCTTACAAAAGGTTTTAATGTGAAAACGGACCCTTCACAAAACATTTTACGGTACTTCTCTAGAAAGCCGGCACAAATCTCGCCAAGCAGATTTTTAGCGACAGCTCACACATGGCTTTTCGAAACAGAAAGCTAAATAGCTGAAATAAAGCTATTTTTCTAAAATAGCTTTATTTCTGTTCAAAAAGAGGTCTGCTTACCCCATTGTTACAAAAAAAAACAACATAATGTAAATAACAAGTTATTAAAAGAAAAACTATATTTAAGTCTGTTTAAAAATCATATTAATCTTAAAGTATATTTGAACAAATTAAAACTTTAAAACTGGTAAGTACAGTTTACAATATTTTTATTTGAGTGTAATTTTTAAATAAAAAGTTTCATGGAATGTCATTGTTATTTTTTAAAAGCAAATGGTTACAAGCGGTGATATTCCGTTTGGAGCTGGTTGCATCATTATTGGCGACTTAATCGCTTGCGCCGGGATTCTGGAGTAGTACCCATTTTACCCTTTAAATAGACATTATTTTTCACAATACTACAAATAATGACGCTATTTTCACCAATTCACTCCTGGCTGAAAAAAACCTATTTTAATAGTAACTTCCAAAGAGTAGATTTTCACAACTACAAAAAGTCTGGACGGACCCTTGTAAACAACAAACAACTGTAGAGCTTTTTGCTGGTTTTTAAGGAAAAGTTGGGGAACCATTGAATTGCTTTGTAACCATAGTTTGCGTTTCAGATATCTGTGCCTTAAAAATAAAACTACAGCCTCCACCGCGTTCCACACTTACACTGAAAAGCACCCGGGAGTGACGTCTGGTTTTCCCTATCTTCTTCCTCTCCTCAACTTTCTCCAGTTCCTGCTTCAAGCAATCGAAAGGTTGGTAACCAAGTGCTATTCCAATTGAGATTATCTTTAGTAGTTATAATTTACAGGCATGAGATTCTTCCGATTTTTGTCGGATTTTCCGACTTTTCCCATTTTTTTGAGAATTTTCAGATTTTTTCCACAAATTTTTCACCGCAAAAATTTGGACAAAGTGTTAAAAATAAGCTAAAACCTTGAATTTTAGGATAAAATTTCCAAAAATTTTCTGGGGGAATACCTCCAAACCCCCTTTTAATACTTGGAACTCTATTTTTCAAATATTTTTTATATTAAGTTCATTAAAATGCAAATTCTACCTAAAATATATTGGAAAACACTATTGAAAATGTCGTTCACGCAATTTTTCCGACTTTTTGCTTTCTTGTGAATCTCATCCCTGAATTTAGAGATTAGTTTCGCATGCATAATGGTGCTTTTAAAAAATATTTGCTTTGACAAAATCATTTCTGAATGCGTAACTGATTATTTTTAGAATAAAGGTTCTCAGTCATCAGTTTATATGGGTTGTGTATTTCTTAAGTTGGGTACCTTTTAGTTTAATTACTCTAAAATGGGGATTTTTCCTAATTGCAGCCCATATCCTGCCTCAGGGTCTTTTGGTGTGGCTTGCGAAGCTCTACTTAACCCCTTAAAAGTTGCTAAAATTCTATGCTAAATTATAAATTCTCATGTTCAGTAAACTCCCATATTTTTATGATTATCCCTTGTTAGGTTTTCTTTTCAATACTGAGCACTTTATTTAGACTTTCAGTAAGTCATCAGTTATAAAACCTTAGGAGAATTCTAACCCAATAATATGGTGTTTGATTTATTTATATTCTTACTATCCATGTGTCCACTCAAGTTTTTGTTTTAGTCTGAAATATTAATTTGTTTTTTGTAATAATGTATGAATTTGTTATTTATAATAATGTATAAATTTTTCAGGGAGAAACTAGCATACTTCAGAGTGTTGTGCGAGCAATATCAGCCTTCTTTAAAGAGGGATCCCACTTATTCTGAGGTAATATAGTTTTTCAATTCATTTTTATACCCATTGAAATGGCGTAAAAAAAATCTTAGTAATACTTAAATCTAAGAATCTTAAAACTTGTTAGTACTTAAATCTAAGAATATATATTGGTTCATTTCAAAATTAATTTAAAATCATGAAAGCTCAGAGTTATCATCAAAAACTTCAAATTAACACTAAGGACAAATGCATAAGATAAATCCCTGAATTATATCCACTGTTTAAAATGTGTTATGTTCGAGTTACCAAGTTTCCTTGTATGTTTTTAGTTGAAAGGTTTTTAACATGCAATCTTAATTGATAAGTTTTTGTCAGTATGTTATATTTGCATGTTTAATAAACAAACTGAAATCTTTTAGTATGTTGAACGAATTGGGCAATTGTTTTTTGGTCTTGCTCCTCCTCCCAAGCAACATGGGATATTTGGTATGTATTATCATCCAACATATATGTTATTCTTTTGTAATGAGAATAAAATTAAATGCAACATGGTTGAGAGCAGCGTTTCCCAACCTTTTCACCCTCACGGAACCCTTGTCAGGGTTCGTACGCGACCTTGAATTTCAAAATTTAGTTTTCAAGGCCTTGATAAGCCTTGAAAAAGCGTATTTTACCCTATTAGCCTTGAGAATCCTTCAATTTTAACTGAGTCTCAATTTGTTTGGATCTAGAAACTATGAGATTGGATATTGTTGCCCCCTTCTCCAACACAAAAACCTGTTTTTTTTGCATACACTAAAATGTAAAATGCTTGTAACAAAATGCATATTCTAGTGCACCTGGTTAACTACCTTAACTTTTAAATTTTGTACAGTGTAAAATAATCAATTATATGTAGATAAAGATACTTTCGTAGTTACTAATGCACTATGTAAGTTTATGAAAATTATATTAGTTTGTGAAGGTGAGTAGTTATTAGTGCTTTTGGCCAGGTCCCGATCGCATATTAGGGGCATATACCTAGCTTTGAATTTCACATTTGAGAGCCTTAAAAAGGCCTTGAAAGTCCTTGAGTTTTCTCTCAAAAGGTGTGTGAACCCTGCCTTGTGACAATGTTCAAGTTTCACAGGACCCCTAATAAGTATTGCGTATTAAAATAGTTTAAGATTGTAATTACAACAGAAATAACTATTGGAAGTTTTTTCAAAAATATAATTAGTGTAATAAGTAAAATATACCTGCTTGGATAAAAAAAAACTAAAATTACTACCTACAAACCTTAAAAAACGAAACAAATTCTCAAAGGAAAATGTCGAAACTGAATGTATTGTAAAATTGTTGGACATCGGTAAATGATTTTTGCTTATCCATTTTTGAGTTTGTGAGGAAATACTTAGTTTTTTTGCTTCGGGATACTATCTCAGAAAATATTTGGATGGCTCCAAAACTCGATCACATGTTGGATCAGCAGCAGTGCTTGAATGCGAAATCGTATCAAGAAAATTAGAGGAACATTGTTCTGTGTTCACTGCTGAATGCCACGCAATTGTCCTTGCTCTAAATAAAATTAAAACCTCTTCAAAGAAAAATTATGTAATCTATTCTGATTCAAAAAGTTCTCTTGATGCCCTTAAACATTTTAACTCTAAGAGTCATCCCATGATTTTACAAATAGTTAACATCTATTTAAAACTAAAAGAGAAAGGTTTTTGTATCTTCTTCTGCTGGATACCGGGACATGCTGGCATTCCTGGTAATAACCAAGCAGACACGGCGGCCAAAATATCAACTATTAAAGATCATTCATTTGTTCCCGTCTGTGACATAAACACATGCATTAAACACTCAATAAACACATTTTGGCAAGAAACATGGGATCAAGAACTTGACAATAAATTACATACCATACAAACTTCAATAGCAAGTGTTTCTGACAGTAAACTTAATAGATTTCATGATGTCAAGCTCACTCGACTACGCATAGGGCATACGTATTTCACACACAAACACCTCCTTCACAGAGAACCTCCACAAACCTGTTCAACCTGCAATTCCGTCACTTCAGTTAAACATATATTGTCAGAATGTCCCAGATTTAGAATCGTACGACAACGCAGATTCGGAGTTTCCTACCCTTCTCTTGCTGAACTTATTGGAAACAAATATCATAAGAATTTATTTATATTTTTAAAGGATATCAATTTTATCGGCTACATATAACTAATTTTAAATTCAAAATGTTTTTATAAGATTTTAATATTTACGCATAGACTGCGTTCAACGATGGCTTCTTAGCCTGAATTTTTAAGTATCTAGTCTTGTTGGCGCGGTATGCCCCAATGGGGTTTTGTGCCATTAAACTCAAATCAAATCAGAAAATATTTGGGGATTTTTATTAAAAAAATAGTGTTTCAACTCTACCCCCTGATTTCAAAAAATTCTTTTTAAACCCAAGAAAAATTTTGAATTTTAGCGTGCCAAAAAGTATTATGGTGCTTTTTGTATAGTTAAATGGCATCCCCCTACCTGGACCCATCATTCTGCGTTTATATTGGGAAGGCTTTACAGAACCCTGGTTGGGAAACGCTGGTTAAAATAAAAATATGTTATGGCAGAAATTGAAATTAATTATTGAAAATATTCAATATTGTGTCGTGATAAAAATTAAGTCAATCAACCATTTTTGAAAAAGTAATGTTAAATGAAAATATAAAATGTGATATTTCTGTTTATTAGTTTGAATAGTGTTTTCTTAGTTTGTAATATTTGGTAGTTTTATAGTGCACTTATTAAGAAATTTCAAAAATATGTCCTGGGTTGGACCCGAGAAAATATGGTAAGTAACTGTTCCCGGTAATGAGGCACTCAAAACTGATTTTTTCCATTTCAAAAGTTTTAAAGACTCCTGAATTTTCCTTTGTAAGATAGAACCTTGTAAGCTGACAAGGAGTCTGTTGTATTGAGGTTTATTCATTTATCAGAATCTGGTTTCAAAGCAGTTTTCAAATACAGTAGAACTCCAATTATCCGAACTCCAACTATCCGAATCGCCGATTATCCGAATCGATTATCCGAATTAATAAAAAAAATTCCGCCGCGAATTTTGCCGTTTTTAATGTTCTTTTTCGTGTTCTATTTGACATTTCTATGTTCGCTTTGTTCTTTTTCTTTGTGAAATTCCTTTTCATTTAATTAATAAACAGCTCTTTTTCTTTAAATATAATTTTTTCCTCCTATTTTTAAACTTGCATACAGCAATTAATTATAGTAAACCCCTTTTTTTCCGGAAAAAATCCAATTATCCGAATGGGGTTCGGTCCCAATTGATTCGAATAATTGGAGTTCTACTGTACATAACTTTTCAGATTGTTTATCTATCTAAATTGGTGAAATTTCTCGCTTTATTTTTGGATGTGTTTCAGTTAAAGTACCAGTTTTGTGTTCAGTTAAGTACATGTACTCTTAGCATGTTTAGATCTTTAATTTCGAAACTTTTCTCCATCTAGGTAACTTGCTGCAGTCGTTGTTCGAAGGTTTCGACGATTCCCTAAATGAAGAATCTGAGCCTGTCGCCGGGCCGTCAAAGAGCAAAACATACCAGATACAGCAGGAGGAATTAGATTAAACTCTTATAGACTCTAATAAAATATGTTATGTTAATGAATTAAAAATTCAACGATTTTTCTATTATTTTTTTTGAGGACATGGTTTTTATAGGCACATTGAAATTAAATTATAGTGTAATGGCTAACTTTTATAGGTGGAAAAAGTGTATATTTACATTTATTTATTTTTAACCCTTTCCATATTGATATTTACCAATCATGTAGTAATACACTGGCCAATAACCGTTTAATCTGCTTCAAGCTAGAACGTGCATTAGATGCGATGTCCCACTGTGTCCATAAAAATAAAGAGGACTTTATTTTTTGAAACCTGTGGTAGAATATTTTACACGTGTACATAGCGACCTTTTCATACTTGAAGGTTTTAAAGTATTCTTATTTAAACATTTAGCTTCAATGAAGGGTTTTTATATTTTCTCGTAAGTTTGAAGTTAGCGTTCCCGCTAAATATCGCCAGGCTTTTATTTTGAATTCCATGAATTGAAATATCGACAAATTTTTACTGATAAACAGAACAGTTATTGATCTTATCAAACATTTTAATCAATGAGTTAGGAATTATTTAGCAATATTTTTTACTTTTTGGTGTCCAAAAGAGTTTGGCGATATGTGCTGGGAAGGTTAACAGAATTGAACCGTTTGACGTATTAATAACCTGATTGTTTCTTCCATAAAGCAGGTAGCAGATTTCTGAATGAAAATTCCTATCAAATTTCAAGCTATACTGTTCTTTGAAAACTCTGCATTTTTATCAGATAATGCAGATTTAAAAGTTCACTAATTATATACGATTGGTTAATCGTTTATGTGTATAAATTTAATATAATTTTATTCAGATCCTTATTTAAGTATGTGTAACATGCTCTAGGAACAGAAGGCAGCAATGGTTTTTAAAGCAGTAAATTACAGCCTGTAAAAAATTTAGTTGCATTAGAATTTTTTCCTATAAAATATTGTTTTATACTGAAGAGGGTGACATTTTTCAATTGGTTATTTCAAAAAAGGATGCAAAGGAAAAATCTTAAATATTAAGTGATTTTACATCCCCTTTTGTTTAGTTAATGTGCCCTAAAAAAAATAATCCTGTCCTTATATTAGCAGACCTTCAAACTCTCCTGCTTTTATTTCAAATCGCCAGTCTCTTTTTTACTGGGATTTTTATCAGGCTGTTTATTATCCTGCCCCTGATCTAAACAACGAAAAAATGAAGCTGGAAATTTGAATTAAAGGCAGAAAACTGAGTCCAAAAGAAGGAGAATTGGCAGGTCTGTATTAGAATATTATCTTTAGTTTATAAAAATAAGTAATATGTTTGTTTTAAAATCTTTTATTATGATTACTTTGTGTAATGACCTATAACGAGTATAAATTATTAAACTGATTCCAAGATATAAATTTATGCTTTGATAGTTACTTGTTTAAAATTGAGGCATAAAACATTTTACTTTTACATAATTCTCTCTGTGATTTTTCTTACTAAACCTTAAATATGTTTTCAATGTTCAATTTAATGCTGGAGAGAATTAAAGATTGAGTGTGTGGCAAAAAGAAAAAAGGAGCACGGAGTGGCACATGCTTTGAATTAGGGACTGATTAAATTACGTTCGAGTAGTTTGATTATTTGTTGGAATTTTTTTCCTTGTGGATTTGACATTAATAAAAAATCAAACCTTGCACTAAGTTAGGTTATTTTTGTGACTAGTTTTAGGAATTTTGGTACTTTAGTATTAGCCGACATGAATCTTGCACAAAATATAGCTCAAATTTAAAGCAACACTGCTAAATAAGGTATTGTAATGATTTTTAATTTCCTTTTTGGTTATTTGTCATTAAACCTCGAGGTTGTGCCTGGCTAATCCCTAAGTACCGGAACATTCTATAAATGGGGTTATTTGCAGTTCAACTCATTCCCTTTTAATTAGAAAAATAGTTGGTTTTCAAATACAGTGGACTCCGCTTAATGTGATCACAGTTAATGTTATCAGTCGGATAATGTCAAAATCGATCACTCCTATTGAAATTAACGCAAAATGTATCATTTTATGTGAACAGTATACCATTCAATGCTAACAAAATTTAGTGAAAATCCACGAAGAACCTCCTTTTTCCTGTATTATGGCCAATTTCAATACAAAATAAGTCATTAAGAATATAACATGCATGTGATTCTTCCGCCAATTGGCGGAAATCTGCCAATTTGCTTAGCAAAATTAAAATCCGGTAATTCGATTTGCAAAACTGAAATTCCACTTTCTTATTTCCAATCGTTTTATAATGAAAACTCTGACCGCTAGTGTGGCCTAGTACTAAATTATGAAAAATAAAAAAATATTGAAGTAATATAAAAATTAGTTTAAGATTTAAGCTAAAAAATATGAATGTAGCATATCGAATCCTATATCTAGGGCTATACCCTGTCTTGGGTCATGCGGCATAAAAACTTAACCAATCTAGATCTCAGGAAGTAGTAGCCAATGGACCCCCTCTTCTTAAAATGAAGAAAAATTTGGGTGCCATTGAATTTTTTTTAATATTTTCCGCCAATTTTTTGTCTGTTTAATCACATGTATGATATAAGTTGAAAAATACATGATCTAGGTAGTCGTTTTAAATAGTGCTTCAATTAGGAGTACACAGTTGGGATTTTAACGCAAACACTCGAATTGTACTGTTTGAAACTTCCTAGTATCAAATTGCTCATTATTATCATCAATTGGATATTAATATCATTCTACTCTTGGTGGACCAAAGTGATCACATTAAGTGGAGTCGACTAATTTTAAATCAGTATTAAGAAGCTTTTCTCTTAAGCACTACACTATACTTTTAGTCTGATCTGATGGAAAGTACTTCATATTCAAATTTAATTTGGTAATCGAAGTATGTTTTCTCATCGTCTTGTAATCATCAGTTCCAAAACTCTATTCGCCTGTATTGTACATAATCCTATATTATTGGTAAATATTTTCTAGGTCATATGAAAGAAACTTTATTTTTCTGCTATTGAAGTTACATTGAATTAACTTCCAACATAAGCTTTATTATCTCAATGCGAATCTTGTATTTTCTGTAAAATATGCCGTTCATCTAACGCGAGTTTTTGAATGGCACGATAAAGAGCTCTTAAAGAAATTTTTAAAAATTGTTTTCGCTTGCCAAATTTATTTGAAACATGCTGCACTCATGGAAGTAAGGATGAAGGAAGTGCCCTTGCAAGTAAATAGTGAAGAACCAACCATTTCTTGATCATCTATCATAGAAAGGTATTCTTCTTGTTTTGAACTAGTTCATAGATTCCCAAAAATTTTTGGGACCACCTCCCCCTTTATAAGAAGTTTCCCACTGCCCCTTTAAAATATTTTCCCTCTAATACGCTTACATTTTATATAATTTTATACCAACATTTTGTAATGAAAATACTTTAATAAACAACCAGACAAAATAAAAAATTGAAAAGCTAGTAGTATATGGACCATATTCAAAAGTTAAGTTTTCTATGCATCTTGAAATTTAATTTGAAATAATCGGGTAATAATTCTACCGTTTATAAGACTACCTTTTCAAAAGCTTTGATTTAAAAACAATTCTTTACCCTAATTCTGAATGTACTGAAATCTTTGTCGAAGGGAATTTGGTAAATCCCACTGAAAATTTCATGTGTATTCATTCATCTTAAAAGTTATAAAAATTATTTATATTTATTATTGGTTGTAATTCTCCCCCCAATTTCTTTTCAACTCATAACCGCCCCTTGGAATTCTTCAACGACCCCCAGTGGGCAGTGCCACCCACTTTGGGAACCATTGAACTAGTTAGTTTAAATTACGACAATACCATGTCACAGAAACACTGTGAACGGTGGGTTTTTGCAGCTTTAAATTCTCCAGTTAAGAGAGTGACGTTGCACACAAAGGTCTAGAAACAGCTTTTGTAAAACCATCTTTGGGCACTTACTTTTATTTCCTCCTTCTATGACTGCACTTTAAATACTTAAGCTTTTGTTGAATAAGTTGATAAAATTTTCTGAAAGCAGTCTTTATTTGCAATAAAAGCTTATTAAGTTATTACTTGTCAGTATGAATTTATTAGTTTTCAATTCACCACATTTCTATCTGAACCAATCTGTTATAAAGGACTTATAACGGATTGGTTCAAACACATATAAAAAGTATAATAGCAGCAAAGTGTCTAAATCCACGAAAGTTAACCCATGCTAAAGTATTTGTTAGAGTTGAATATTTACTTTCGAGGGGCTAGACAGGGTCATAGGCTTTAATAGCAAAATTCATTAGAGTTGAGTTGTTACTTTAGTGGATTTAGACAGTGCCTAATAGCAATTAAGTAGATGTTCAAAGACTGTTCAGCAAAATGAATTTCTTATTATTCCCTATGTTTTTAATAAGTTAAAGTATTTAAAAAATTACTCTTTATAAAAGACAGTAGAAAAAGAATAAATCAAACTAACATAATTTGATTCCTTCATTCCCTTCCTATTTAATTTTTCGAAAGTTGGATAAAAATAAATTATTTTTAAGTGTATTCATTAGTGTTTTAAAGGGATTAGTATTTATAATTCCGATCTTCTATAATATTCATCTATTCAAAGCAACGCATCATGAGTTTGTTGAACGATTCTGTTATTAATTAATTCTGTTTCTAATTAATTGCCTTAATTCCTCCTTTTTTCCAAGAAAAGACCCTCTTGTTGCATAAAAAATATATCCTTTCAATATTTACATTTATGTAACAAGAGGGTCTTTTCTAGGAAAAAAGGAGGAATTGAGGCAATTAATTAGAGCCTTAAAATTCATGAAACACAGAATCGTTCAACTAACTCATAACGTGTTTCTTTGATTCATCTGGTCTAGACAATACATTATTGAGGGCGGATTTACAGCAGTGTCCAAAGCAGTTTACGGCGAGGAAGTTTTCAAAGCACCAATAGGAAGCTTTGAAATTGACTGCTAATCACTTTAAGACGCAGTGTCGATTGCGGTCAATTCATTTCCACAAGAAAGAGAAAACTTTCACAACTGTATTCACCACTAACTTGACCTAAGGTTAACCTGGAATCAAACCTTTTCAACAGCTCTGATTGGTTAAAACTTGCTTCCCTTTTTCGGCTACAAGTTAGGGGTCATCCATAAATTACAAGAGGCATTTTTTCCAAAATCTGGACCCCCCCTCCCCCAAGTGAGATTTACCTACAACTTTTTAAAAATAATTTGCAGTATCTTGTCTGTGTATATTCATTTCTCATACTTACCAAAAGAAAATCGTATAATTTCTAACTTAAAAAGTTGACGTGAGATTTTAATCGACCCCCCTCCCCCCTTGGTGAGATTTTTCAAACCCCTCCCCCCTTTTTTACCTCACGTAACTTATGGATGTCCCCTTAGCGGCCGTATTGACCATCGTGGTTCAACCATGGATTGAAGGATTATCCGCTGATCCTAACTAAAACGTTATCGACCACCCCCAACTAACGAATAACCATCGGTTTTTTCACCCAAAATCTGACCACCCAACTTTGGTGGGTTATCCGTGGATCGGTGGATAATTTTTGCGAAAATGGACATTTAAGAAGAATTTGATCACAAATTATATTTATATTTGAGTATATTTGCTTTAATCATCAAAATAATGGTTGATTAAAGTATAATAATAAAGAAATCTGATCGTGAAAAACACGCATTAAAATTAACCAGATAGTTTAGAGTTAGCACTCGTTTTGATAGATGGCGCTCTTACAATTTATTCAGGTATTAAATATTTAGCACGGCTATTACCTAAGTTTCAAAATTTTTTTCTTTTAATTATTAATTCTTTAAAATTCTTAAAAAAATATCCTATTTTTAGAGAGGTGAATCAATATTTTTAGATAAGTGTGAGTATTTTAAAAATAATATTGAAATAAACCCATTCAGTGTACATTAGATCAACAAAACAATTTCCAATATAAAGCAGGAAATATAGAACACCAGTTCAAGTCATTTCCTGTTATTGGTTGTATAGTTATTATTAGTTGTGATAGAAATGTTTTAAAGCAGGTAGAGAATTTTATAGGAAATAATTTACACTGGACTATGAACTTGAGTGAACAGCGTGCGATCCCGGACTCGATAGCTGGCGTCATCGCGGTCCAATCAGAAGTGGCGTTACTTACAAAACTGCTGTTTGAAGAAACCATGATTGTCGGTTGTTCGTCGATAACAACCATCGGAAAAACCACGATCATGGTTTGTAGGATCAGTGAATAATCTATGGATCGGCTCGCGCTGGTTAATACGGCCGTAGATGTTTTGATTATGGGTTAACCTTAGATTAGGTTAGTGATGAATACGACCACACAATCTTTCCAATAGAAATGTAAAAATCATCTATAATATCCATTTCGATATTTCTTGATATTCAAGGGCTGTTGCATAACCACAATGTTCCAAATAACTAATGAAATCCAACTTGTAAATTGACTTACGGACGTATTCACCGGTAACCTGACCGGCGGTCAGGTCAGGAAACCATGGTTACAGCCTCTGATTGGTGTAAAAATAATTCAATATTTTCCTTCCACCAATCGGAGGCTGTAACCATGGTTTCCTGACCTGACCGCCGGTCAGGTTACCGGTGAATACGGCCGTTAGCTGTTGTTTTGACTTAGCATATAGTGCAGCTATCTAGTTAAAATAAGAATTCAATAGTATTTTGCAAAATAATTTTTTCCTTATCAGGCTCAGTTAATTATTTAAGCTGTTTTTGAATATTCAGGCTTGATTTTTTGCAATCAAATGAAATTCTTAATACTCAATTTGATAGTTGCCCAGAATTGGACAAACAAACAGGTGGAGACAATATGTGAGGATATGATTTTCAGTGTTTTGTAAGCACAAGTTTTTATTAACATTTTACTAACACGCCCACTGGTTAATATAAAAACATACTATAACAAATAAATTACTTAATAAAATTAAATTCATTGTTTACCACTTATAATAGTATTTAATCTTTACTATCATTTTTTATTTCTAAGATTTCCAAACTCCCAAACACCTTCTCAAACCGAGTTTTATCCAAGACTTTTCCATGCTTAAAAGTTATGTACAGCACGTCTTCCGAACTGTACCTTTGAAGCTTCACAAACACATCGCTTGGCATGCAACCGCCTTCCAACACAGGCACCAATTCCTCAACCGCAACATTAATGTCATTCTTTCGACCCCAAAATGTCAGGTGAGATATTTGTACGTATTTCTCATCATCAGAAAGACTGACGATGCCGATTACTTTTCTCAGAAACGAGGTGATGTAATACAACGATGCTGTGGTGAATAAAGAAGCTCCGACGGCAAACTCGACAGTAGACAGCTCCACCAATCCGCTGTTGTACATACTTATGCCGATTGGAACACAACTGACTGTCACTACGGTCTGGTAAATTTTGAAGCGACTTAAAGCTGCAGCCCATCGGATGTAGGGAAAGTAGTAAATTCGGTTCCAGGGACTCTTTGGACTTTTGGTTTCGGTAGCTTTGAAATGCATGGATGTGCTCAAAAGTCTCCCTGTAGAAGCTTTGTCAATCTTTGGAAGAACTAGGTTGATTCTTTTTAGACAGCCCTGCAACAAAAATCACAATTTCTTAAAAATTCTTTAGTGAGAATATAATTTTCATTTGAGAGCAAGTTATTCACAAGTAAAGTGACTAAATTTACAAGCCAATTCCAAGTTGGTGCGCTGTCAAGACGCTGCACAAGATATGGAGCTCGGGCAGTATCAATCTGAAACTAAAGTTCCAGATTTTCAGAGCTACCGTTAAATAAGTCCTTTTATATGGTTTTGAGACATGGAAGCTTAACAAACACCAGAAACTAAACTGGGCTCCTTTCAAACTCAATGCCTAAGAAAACTCCTCAAAATATATTAGCCCAAGAAGATATCATATTACATAATATTTTTGACAGCAAACCCTCTACAACAACCATAAGATATCATAGATGGCAGTGGATGCCTCCAGCAGACCCGACCCGCATGGTCTTAGCTTGGACCCCAGATGGAAAGAGAGGCAGGCCAAAATACACCTGGTGGCAAATAGTTATCAAAGAAACAAACTCTCTCGGGTGGCTGAGCTGGGGGAAAGCGAGTTATCAAGACCTGACATCCAAGTAGTAATGTAGTATAGTATTAGCAAGTGGTAACCTATGATAAATAAAAAGAAATACAGTAACACCTAATACAAATAATCCTGATCAGTTTCGTAGACATGACCCCATGCTTCCAGTTCTTTGTGAAGGAGTAGTAAGAAAAAGTATTTCTTCAACTTTTAATACTTTTTCGACGAGTTTTATTGCGATAAACCATCAGTTTGTAAATCAGTATATCTTATTACATGGGATTAGACCGGCCTATCACCCAGTTTCATGGATAAATATTGGTTAAATTTAAATTGTGTATATTTTAAGCGGGAATCATATAATGTCGGCTCCAAGAAAAAGCATAAGATTAATTTTGGTCCTAATTAGTCAAGGTTGTAATGTACGGCAGTTTGATATATGGTGATTCTCAAACTGAATTGATTCAGCATGACCTCGTAAATTAAAAGAGTAATTGAACATAAAGTTTACCTGAATGCTTTTTGATAGAAACATTTCAAAAATAAAAAACCAATAAACTTTTTATTAAATTTTAAAGTTAAGCTTTTAAAAGCGGCGTAGGATGAAAAATGTTAAATTTCTCTATTGTTTTAGCGCTCATCATTTTCAGGGTTGAGTTGAGTTGAGTTGAGTTGAGTTTTTGGTGCTCTTTGCTACAACGACAAGGTTGGCATATAGCACGCATGGAAGAACGAAATTTTTGTACGTTTTTGGGGAGGAGAAGAGAAACAAGTCTCACATGGAAGGGAAAAGTCGGTGTTACACCAAGTTACGATTCAGATTTGTAGTTTTTTTTTTTCCGTTTTCTTTTATTTTTCTCAGGGGGAGCGCTAGAGGGGCTTTAAAAACGGCCTGTTGCTTTTACGAATTGAAGGAAGGCTTTAGCCTTGTTTTTCCTTTCGGCATCTTCTGTGGTATCTAGGAGACACGAGAAAGACAAAGGTCCTATTCCATAAGCTTTCCGGAGAGCTTGTCTCTGGTGCTCATAGGTGGGACAACTTAGAATCAGGTGGTCTATTGTTTCCTCGTCCCCACACGAACAGTTTGGGGAGGGAGTAAGGTGAAAGCGGTAAAGTTTTGATTTTGTTGGTGCGCTTCGGGTGCGTATTCGGGCCAAAATAACGTCGTCTTCTCGGGAAGTGCTGGGGGTCCGGACATGTCGAGATTGTTTCTGTTTAGAGAGGGAGTGCATATGTTTAAAGTTTTCAGAGTACTTGGAAGTTTCCCAATCTAAAAGTGCCTTTTGGTCGAACACGTGGGAAATCCAGGTACAGAGATCCTCTGGTGAAAATTTTTTCCAGACAGGGGTCGAAAGGATGGAGGCTTTAGCTAGTGCGTCAACCCTTTCGTTTTCTGGGATACCAATGTGAGCGGGAATCCAAACAATGTCTAAAGACATGAACTTGGAAGAATTTTGATGGATGATTGAGGCGATGTTGAGGATGATAGTGGAAGATCGATTGTTCACTTTCTCCAAGGCTCTGACACAGGATAACGAGTCTGTGAACAGGAAGTACCTCTGTTTGAGGGTACACAGGTGTTTAACTGTCAAGTAGATTGCTGCTCCCTCAGCTGTGAAGATGGAGTTTAAGGGATTTCCACTGCCAGAGATTGTGATTCCTTTTGAGGAGTTGATTATGCCGATACCTACATTATCTTCTTGTTTCGAGGCGTCTGTGTATATAAAGGAAGGAGTGGGTTCAAGGCTGTTGCAGAAAGCCTCAAAGAGAGAACGTATGATGTTCTCCGGCAGGCTTTTGTCCTGGAAGGGGAGGTCGGCGGAGTGGATGGAGACATTGCTTGCCAGTGTGGGAGGAGGGGACGGGGACTTCAGTATATGTTGAAGGTTGATTCCCTTTTCCTTGAGCCAATTGATTCCGATGGTAGTTAGAGTGGGGGGTTGGCAGCGATTTTCCGGAAGGTATGACATCCAGACTGTCGAGGTTGGGGAAATTGGACGGCTTATACTTTTTATGAAAAACCGGAGGGCCAACATGAGGTGTCTGTCAGCCGCACTCTGGGAGTTTGCTTCTTTATAAACGAGAGGAAGAGGGGTCCAGCCAGGAAGGCCTGTGGCGGTACGTAGAGCAGTGTTATATAGGACTTCGAGGACCTTTCTCTGTGATTTGCTGGCAGTAATAAAAATCTGGCATCCATAGTCAATCGTTGGGCGGATGTAGGATTCGACTATTTGGACAAGGTGGTGCGAGCGAACTCCCCACCTTTTCCCAGCTATAGCTTTTAATGCGTTTATTCTCTTGAGGGTCGATGTCTTTTTTTGAGCAAAGTGGTGGGAGAACGTCAAGTTTTTGGAGAAGTATAAACCCAGAATCTTCAAGTGGGTGACCCATGGGATTGGCTGGTTATCGAAAGAGAGATCGAAGCGGGGTTGATCTCTTTTTGCGGAAATCATTTTCAGGGATTTGTTATGTAAATAGTAATGGTGGTTGATAGCTACAACAAACTGAGTTTTCACACCAGTATTGTAAGTATGTCAATGATACAGAAGAACCGAAATGCACAACTTCTTTAGCAAAGAGCGCCACCAATGAGAAGCTGACGAAGTATATTGTGCAATGTTTCTTGGAGAGAAATCACAAATCTTAGAAGATGTTGCGTAAAGTTGTTTTTTCTACAATACTCAATGTTGCAACTGGAACTTTTTGACTAAATTTGGCTTATTTTGTTCATAATTTTATTAGTCTTATAAACGCATTTGACTAGATTATTTTTTTTATTATTTTTAATTAAAAAATTTGAAAAAACTTGATTTAAAAAATTAAACGTCATTTTTTGGATAATTTAAAAAAAATATTTTTTCTACGTTTAACACATTTATAAAACATTTCAGCATGCACATTTCAGCATTTATGCACTTTGACCGGCGCAAGTTCAGAGGTGCGGATGATTGGCGAATTTTGGCTATTTGACGCCATATTTAGAAGCCAAATGACTCTTTTAACATTAGTTAGGGTTACCATATTAGTCATGTTTACTGCTAAAAACTTGGCGCATCCGCACCTCTGAACTTGCGCCCTTTGACCAGTAGCTTGTTACGAGACGTCATTGATGGCTCAGTTGGTAGAGTCATAGTGCTGGTGTACAGAAGGTACTGGGTTCAAACCCCACTAACTTAACTTTAAATTTTAGTGAATTTTACTGTTGAATTAAATTTTAAAAACTGACGATTTCACTATGCACAATGACAATTAGCTGGTTACGAAACGTTCTTACTGGCTCAGTTGGTAGAATCACAGTGCTGGTATACAGAGGGTATTGGGTTCAAACCCCACTAACTTAAGTTTAAGTGAATTTTACAGTTAAATCAAATTTTAAAAAACTGATGATTCCACTATACACTATGACAATTAGCTGGCTACGAGACGTGCTTACTGGCTCAATTGGTAGAGTCCCAGTGCTGGTGTACAGAAGGTACTGGGTTCAAACCCCACTAACTAAACTTCAAGTTTTAAGGAATTTTACAGTTAAATTAAATTTTTAAAAACTGGCAATTCCACTATACACTAGATGACAATTAACTGGTTACGATACATCCTTACTGGCTCAGTTGGTAGAGTTACAGTGCTGGTGTATAGATGGTACTGGGTTCAAAACTCACAAACCTAAGTTTTAGTGAATTTACAGTTAAATTAAATTTAAAAAACTAACATTCCACTATGTACTATGACATTTGATTGGTTTCGAAACGTCCTTACTGGCTCAGTTGGTAGAGTCGTGGTCCTGCTGTGCAAAAGGTGCTCGGTTCAAACCCTACTATCCTCTCTATCTTTCACTCTCTATCTTTACCTGATGCATCAGCTGACCTGTTGAGAAACTGGTGACCGAGTCGAGTCCGTTCACCCGTCGAAGATGTCGGGGCTCGGATGAGAGGAGGTCGTCCTGTCGGACCTGATCTGCTCCCCGGGGGGTCGCGGGCCTAGGGGGTTCTTCGGATAACCCCCGAAAGCCCCTTCGCCCTGGGGGCCAGCAGAGAAAGGTCCGGCAGGAAACCGGTTTTGTTAAATTTTTTAGTCTGTGATACAATTTGCAATTTGTGGACGGTCCCCTATAGAGGTGCACTATGGAGACGCCCCCTACGTTATTGTATTGCAAAATTTTGACTCCATTACCCGTCTTTGGCCACCCTAGGCAAAGCAAAATTTTATTGCTGGAAACGGTTAACTGTAACTGTAGCCGTATCAGTTAACTGTAACTGTAACCTTATCATTTAAAATATTTTAAAATAGATTACGTAAGTTACCGACTCGGTCGAGGATCGAACCTCCAACCACTGATGCCATAGGAGCATATCATACCACTGGGCTACCAGCTCCACACCCGGAAGAAGGCAATTTTCGAAATGTATTTCATTTTAAAGCGTTCTTCAAAGTAGAAAACCTAAGTAATTGTGTTAAAAATCTAAATACCCAGGTAGGGCTTGATCAAGGAACTATCTGAACTTAAGACCGGCATTTAACTAACCAGGCTCAGACGAGGATCGAACCTCCAACCACTGATGCCGCAGGAGCATATCATACCACTAGGCTACCAGCTCCATACCCGGAAGAAGACTATTTTCGAAATGTATTTCATTTTAAAGCTGTCTTCAAAGTAGAAAACTTAGGTAATTGTGTTAAAAATCTAAATACCCAGCTAGGGCTTGATGAAGGAACTATCTGAACTTAAGACCGGCATTTAACTAACCAGGCTCAGACGAGGATCGAACCTCCAACCACTGATGCCGCAGGAGCATATCATACCACTAGGCTACCAGCTCCATACCCGGAAGAAGACTATTTTCGAAATGTATTTCATTTTAAAGCGGTCTTCAAAGTAGAAAACTTAGGTAATTGTGTTAAAAATCTAAATACCCAGCTAGGGCTTGATCAAGGAACTATCTGAACTTAAGACCGGCATTTAACTAACCAGGCTCAGACGAGGATCGAACCTCCAACCACTGATGCCGCAGGAGCATATCATACCACTAGGCTACCAGCTCCATACCCGGAAGAAGACTATTTTCGAAATGTATTTCATTTTAAAGCTGTCTTCAAAGTAGAAAACTTAGGTAATTGTGTTAAAAATCTAAATACCCAGCTAGGGCTTGATCAAGGAACTATCTGAACTTAAGACCGGCATTTAACCAACCAGGTTTAGACGAGGATCGAACCTCCAACCACTGATGCCATAGGAGCATTTCATACCACTGAGCTACCAGCTCCACACCCGGAAGAAGACAATTTTCGAAATGAATTTCATTTTAAAGCGGTCTTCAAAGTAGAAAACTTAGGTAATTATGTTAAAAATCTAAATACCTAGCTAGGACTTGATCAAGGAACTATCTGAACTTAAGACCGGCATTTAACTAACCAGGCTCAGACGAGGACCGAACCTCCAACCACTGATGCCATAGGAGCATTTCATACCACTAGGCTACCAGCTCCACACCCGGAAGAAGACTATTTTCGAAATGCATTTCATTTTTTAAAAAATTTCATTAAAAAATTGCATTTCATTAAAAAAGTCATGCCAGTTCCTTATCGGTGGTTACAGAATGTACAACTGAAATAAGTGTTTAATTTCAGTTTACAGCAAAATTAAACCTGAAGAGCGGGAATTGAACTCTGGTCTGCAGTCAGTCCAATCAGAAAAACCTGTCACTTTGAAACAAACTTTACCAACTAAGCCATCTGTACACAACACCTGACGATTTATTTTTGAATTTGTAGTTACTGATATATAATAATGAAAGATTTTTTAGAAGAAATCTGAATACTACGGTTATAATTAACTTTGGAGATCACATATAGTTTTAATTTACTTTATTACTTGCTTACAAGCTAGGGATACTAGCTTTAAACCAATTGTAATTTCACTTCAAAATTTATCCAAAAGCTATTTTATTAGGATGAATATAGTTTATTATAAGTTAGCATATGATATCTTTCCTTACAGTAATTAATAATTTTTTAATTAAATATATAGTTTATTTTTTATAAGTATTCAGTCGATATTTGAGCTTTTGCTTTTTCGGGCCCTTTTGCCTAGGCTAAATTTAAACTGCACGGAAACTAATTTATTTTTTTATTATGGGAGATAGTATAGTGGACAGTTAGAACATGCACCCTAAATTACCGAAGAGAGAGGGACTCAATAAATACTCCAGATGTCTCAAGCTATAACATCAAATCTTTATTGTATCTCCAAAAAATATTTAAAAAAAATAGCAGCCGGGTGTCTATAACTTGAGGTAGAGTGGTAGAGAAACCACTGACCAGGCAGACTGAAACTGGCCAGACCAACAATCTTCTTCCAGCACAGAGATAGTTTCGACTTCTGGAAAAATGCAAAAAAAAAAAAGAACTTCAAGCCACAATATAGTAACTAAAATTTTACAAGACTTAACTTCCATCTCCATCTGTATCCTCTACTAAAAAAGGGTTCCTTCGTAAGCATGGATACAAAGGTTGCGATATGGAAAGCCATCATGAGACCGCTAATCTCTTATGCTTGCTGCGTGTGGGGCAGTGCCTGTAAGACTACAATAAATAAACTGGAAGCCTCCCAAATGAAGGTGCTCAGACTGATATTGGGTACGGAATGGTGGTTTTATCGCAATGCTGATATTCAAAGGGATTTAAATGTTCCGGCATTAAAAGACTTCTTTATGAAGCTCGCAGTGAAGTTTTTCGCGGGCGTCGAAGAATCCCTGCGTTGCTAGTATTCACGCGTATACGACCCCCGATTCAGGTCCTATAGGAAGCGGCCAAGGGCGATCATGACGGAGCTGCTTTATGCCGCCGAGGAGTAAGTATAGACTAGTGATGGGCAAAATCGATAATTTTAGGTATCGAATACTTTGGTATCGAATACTTATAGGTATCGAATACTTTGGTATCGAATACTTATAGGTATCGAGTACTTTTTTTCAATGTCGGGAAATGAACCTGAAGGGACACTTTTTTTAGGGCCTATCCATAATCAGACTAATATTCAAAAACCTGAAAGCGATCCATCAAAAAGCCCCGTAGCTACGGGCCTGGAGGTGGATAGAGGCGAAGGATTTGGCGGGGGAAAAACCTAGCCGCGTCAAATTTCTCTCGCGGATGATAACGACTTGGGTTTGAGCGTTGCAAAATGAAAACGGAAACAGGCTGCGTTTGATCTACAGTAGGTATTATAAAGATTACTTCATTGAAAAATTTAAAACGAAATATGTGAATAAAGTATCGATACTTTTGTGGGTATCGAATACACTCGATACCTATAGGTATCGAGTACTTAAGTATTTGGTATCGATACCTGCCCATCACTAGTATAGACATGCTAATTAACTGTACTTTTTTCAGGCAATTACTCTAGTAATTGGGTTAACACCAAAAATAAAGGCACCCGCCTGGTGTTTTGTTGATTTTTCTGTGTATAGGCCGGGCCGCGCAGGCAAATAAAGTTGCTCTACCGTGCCGGTTCTTGTTATGTTTTTACCCTTTCTTCCTTTCCTATTTCCCTGTTCTTTCTATAGCACGTCACGCAGGTCAGTATAGTATTTGTCCCTGTGTGCGTTGCTCCTATCTCCTAACACCTTTGTTATTTTTTCCCTGTTTACTTGTGACCAGTTTTATGTTGGTATTTTTCACAGCGTCATCACCACCAGATAATAAAGATCTCACGCTGGTGGTGGGCCGTGTATTTCTTAGTTTTTGCACTCAGTATCCCTGGGCCAATAAAGACCTAGGGTGACCTAGGGTGCTGAGTGATGTTTTTGTGCTTTCTCTTCTCTTTTCTCTTCTAGGTGTCAAGTCTTTTCCCTGGGTTTTTCGGTCTTCGGTGGCTTGCGTTGCCCATTGGTGGGCTTCGCTGGCCCTCTCCCTCCTCCATCCTTAAAACTGCATTACTGTGGGTCGGTTGATGTCTGCTCGGTCAGTACCCTCTATAGCTTAGAAAGCCTGAACACTGATTGCTGACGTCAGCAAGCGAAGGCTGAAAATCGCCCCGCCTCTCCAATCAGAGGTAGGCTGAGAGGCTCAGTAGCTATCAGTGGCAATGGCATTATCCTCTGTAGTTAAGAGGCTCAGCTACAGAAGGTAAGATCCCTGATTGGAGAGGCGGGGTGAGCTTCAGCCTTCTCTTACTGACGTCAGCAATCAGTGTTCAGGCTTTCTAAGCTATAGAGGGTACTGGCTCGGTTGTTTGCCTAATGTCAGGAATATTGTCGTCTGATGCACTGCATCAAGGTTAAGCCAGCTAAGTACAAGACTCCACGTAGTGGAGCATGCTCTACTCCAGGTAGAAGGCCTACCGGCCTGGGCACTGGCGTACGCGCCTTCGGCGCGCAACCCCTACATCTTCCTTTGACTACCTGTGGACGCAACATCGCAACATATGGTCCTCCCCTATGAAGACAACACTCCTCACTGATTTTCTCGGCCCCCTTATGTGCAATCATAGAAATAAATTTGGGTTTGATATCTTTTTTCTTCTTGGTGTACCATTTTGGATGGCCAGCAGTGTATATACCCAAAATTAGGATGGGGTGTACAAAACCGAGTTGAAAAACTGCTTTTGAGTCTTAAATTTCCAAAATTTTTTGGGGGGAAAGGACGCCCAGGCCCCAGTGGCGGATCTACGGGGGGGCTTTCGGGCTGAAGCCTCCCCCAAAACGTATAATACTTTACTAAGTTTGTCAAAACGCAAAAAATCTATATCCGAAATTGGATGAGGCGTACCAAAACGAGCTGAAAAAGTGGGTTTTTTTACTTAAATTTCCAAAAATTTTCTGGGGGAGGACCCTCAGACCCACCCTTTTAGTGGTTTGAGTAGGATAATTCGCTACCTTTTCCGTATTACTATTAACAAGAAGATTCAATTGGATTATGAAAATTCTTAGCCCCCCCCCAAAACCAAATCCTGGATCCGCCACTGCCAGGCCACCCTTTAGGTAATTAGAACGGATTATTCATAACCTTTTTGTTCGTTGAAAAGATTCATTTGAAAATCAGATTTTATTTTGAAAATTCTTAGCCCCCCTAAAACCAAATCCTGGATCCACCACTGATTATACTATCGGTGTTGATCATATGAATTTTCCTTCTCGAATTAATAATCCGGATGTGTGATAAACTGACACCTTCTCACCGGAAACCCACGATATGAGCATATTCCCTTTTCTCCACCTGTTCCAACAAAGATGCCTCAAGGATTCGGAATAATGAATTAGTGAGGGCTTCTTCCCACACGAAGAATCTGGTGACACTGGGTGAGCTAGTTTCTCGTGAATTTTCTATCAGATTGACCTTTTGTGGTGGTGAAAAAAAACGATCCACGGAATATGCGAGAAATTCGATTAAGAATGTTGATGATGAAGTAACATGGAATATGAGTAATTGGGATGAATGCGGAGCTACTTTTCTGGTCAATATGTGGATAAGACCAGGGGTGGCCACTGGCTAACCCAATTGATCTTGAGCGCCACTTTGGAAAACCACGGGCCGCATATAAAATTTTAGGATATTAGGTGCACAGAATGACAGTGAAGTAAATTGGATAAACTAGGTATATAAATTAGGGAGTATCTTAGATCCTTCTCTTAGTTTGACAGGTTCCTAAATAAAATATTCATTTAAATTTACCTTTAGGAGCAACCCCAAGAATACCTTCTGTAGTATGTATATCCAAAGGAACTAAACAGGTGCCGTTAAAAACACTTGGAATCACTCGAAACTAAGGAGCCTGTGGCGCTTCAGAAATTTATTTCGGGAGGACCCAAATTTTCTCAAAAAATTGCAGCTAGATTTTTGCATTGGGAAAGAGTACACCAAAACCTTCCTCTGATGCCCCCATGCATATTTAATTGGTTCAATGCATAAGTTAAAATATATTTTTAGGTAGGATTTGCACCTGGGTGAACTAATATCCTAAAAAAGTTGTAAACAATAGATTTTCTAGTACTAAACTAAAAGGGGGTCTGGTTTGGGGGTTCACCCCAAGAAATTTTTTTTGGAAACACGACTCGAATTAACAGGTTTTAACGCGTTTTGGTACACTTTGTCCGAATTTCGGGGGGAGGGCCTTAACATACCCTAAAACTTTAACTTTTGACTAAAAAAATTCCTGCGTCCCGCAAAATTATTTCAAACGGGCCGCATGCAGCCCGCGAGTTGGCCATGCCATGAAGAGGTATATTTGGTTGGGGGGGTCGGGGGTTCTCCCCTGGAAAATACTTTGAATTTTAGTGTGCTAAGAAGTGTTTTGGAGCTACTTTTTGGAGAGTTTTCAGAGAGCTTCGCGGGCCGCACAATATGACCCGGCGGGTTGAACAGACAGTCAATGAAAAAATCCATAATTGTGAGCACTGTGTGATGGAGATCTAAAAGACCCAAAACTATCTTTAGCAAATTATCTTTTCGCCATGATTTTTCTTTTAACTTAACAGAAATGGGTTACACTTTACACCATAGAAAATGTTCACCATTTTCAGATATTCAGCTCATTTGTTTCATAAATATACAATTAAGTAAAAAATATCACATTTAGGACAGAAGGGGGGGAAGCTCCTCCTGAATAAGGTACAAGTTGGAATATTTTACGATTATTTTATTTCACACAGAAATAAAAAATTATGAAATTTTCAATAATTTTTCGATAAAACTTTGAGAGTAAAATTTATTAGAAAGTAGGGAGTCATGCATGGAAATATACTTTTTCTATATACTAAGAAGGGAGACAAGAAAAAAATTGGGAGGGAACCACAGGGCACTGAATGCTAGCTAAAACGACACAACGGGACGCAGTTCGCCTCGATTTTCACGCACCCTTATATGGAACTCCTGTGTTTCTGATCTTTAGATGCGGTGTTAAATAAACATGAGCCGTTTGCTTAACGTGTTACTGAAGCGAGAAGTATAGAACAAAGGACCATTAAGTTCCCCGAAACGTTTAAGTTCAGACGCGAAAAGTTTTGCTTTTGTGGGGGCTTGAATCTGAAGTTAATATTTTCTTGTTCGTCATCAAATGATCCATGAGTCACATTCACGCTTCCTAGGTTGCGTTGTTATAAGTCATGTAATAAGTTGCGTAATTCTCAGATGTTCACCGTATTATATTAGAAAAGTGTCAGGCAATGTAAATGTTCAATTCCAGTATTTTTTTTTATTTTTTTTTATTCCATACAGGTATATTCAAGACGAGAAAAAACGCGCAAAAAATGTATAATTACGTGACACATTTATTTTTTCATTTAATTTCAAAGTTTTTTAAAAAGGGCGGTGCGAAAACAGCATGTGACGTCATTCAATACGAAAATTGGTTTAAACAATGGTTTAGGATCAAGGGCGTATGGGGGGCGAAAAGGGGCCTGCCCCCCATACGCCCCATTCAGACTAGGTATTCAAAAACACAGTGGCGAATCCAGGATTTTTGCTTGGGGGTGGGGCTGAGTTTATAGTATTATGAATTGGAAAATTTCTAAGAGGTTTAGGGGTTCCTATTTCAGAAAATTTTTTGAATTTTGCCCCCTAAAAGGTGCATTTTAACTCATGTTGGGACACTTTAGGTTACATCAAAGAGGATCACTCCTTGTAAATCCCTAAAGTTTCAAGGAAAAACCGTACTTATTAGATTCCAAAATTTCGATTGGGTTTGGGGGTTTTCCCCCAGAAAATTTTTGGAATTTTTACCCTTTAAAGTAGGGTTCCGATTCATTTTGAGGCCCTTTGGGTAACCCCACCGAATGTCCGCAACGTGTTGAAATTTCTTTTTTGGCTTTATTGCTATTACCAAAACTTGAATGTCTTATTCCTGGGGGGGCTGCAGCCCCACAGCCCCCCCTACTGGATTCGCCACTGCAAAAACATGTTAAAACCCTGTTTTTAGGGTCAAATTTCCGAAAATTTTCTGGGGAGGACCCAGGCCCCGCTTTTTTACTTGGAACTTCGTTATTTACTTTAAGTTCATCAAAAAGCAAATCCTTACTTAAAAATATGAACCCAAAATTCGGAATAGAGGTACCAAAAATAGTTATAAACCTGTTTTTTAGAGTCAACTTTTCTAAAATTTTCTGGGGGAGGGCCTCCAGCACAGACCCCTCCTTCAGGGGCGTCATTTAGGGGGGGCAGGGGGGGCAACCGCCCCCCCCAAGGTTTCCACTCTAATGTGAAAAATAGCTGCAAGTCCCTTGAAAATTCTGTAACTTCCACAAGAAGCTTTGGGTGCAACTCAAAATGTCTCAAAAGGAGTTAAAACACTACTTTTGACTGTCCAATTTCAAAAATTTTCTGGGGGAGGACCCCCAGCCCCCCTCCAAAATTTTCATGTCTCTTATTTAGTGTTTTCCCCCTTGAAAACTATTCCTCTAACAAGAAGCTTTTCTGTTAAGAAGCTCTCCAAAGAGTTTGCAAAAGAGATAAAACACTAGTTTAAAGGGGAATTATAATTCCTATGAGAGGACCCCTAGCCCACCTTAAAACTTGGATGTTTATTTACAACTCTTTTCCCTAGAAAATTATGTGGTTTACAAGAAACTGTTCTCTTTGGATGCAGCCCAAAGGGTCTCAAAACAAGCTAAAACACTACTTTAAGAGCCACATTTTCAAAATTTTCCTGGGGTTGAACCCCCAGACCCCCCATTTTTCCTTAGAGTTCACGATGTCAAATTTTGACATGATATTACCTTATTAAATTTAGTGAAGTTGAGGCAACCTCCGCCAAGAAAAACCTAGTTACAGAAAGGTCCAGACCCATTTTAAAAAAATTCCTTGCCCCCCTCCAACCAAAAACTGAAATGACGCCCCTGCCCTCCTTTGATACTAAGAACTTAATTATTCACAATTTTTCTTACATTCAGATCTTTACTACACAAATTTTACCTAAAATGTAGTAAAGTTTTGATGTAAATGTAGCTAAATGTAGTTTTGTTAAGCCTATTAATATATGCATGGAAGGGGCTGAGAAACAATTTTGGGCCCCTCCCGAAATAAATTTCTATATACCCCACTGTTTAGGATTCAATTCCTAATATTGACGCTAAGGGGAGTTGAAATTTGTCACATAGAATATAATGGTCATTTTGCTAGATACTACTTTTATGACTATATCTGCAGGGGTTCAAAAGATAAAGGAGGTGGTCCGTGGACGGTATCTCGGGATACCCCGATACCCTGTATAACTCGACAGTTGGACTGTCCAACTGTCGAGTCTGTAAAGTCTAGTCTGTCCAACTTGGACAGACTTAGACTTTATTACTTAATTTAAAGGGTGGCAAATTGTAAATTAGGTCATCGAAATGAAGCTTCGATACAAATATTTTTTTTAGAACAAGGTGGTCCCTCTTTACTCGAAGAGAAAACAGAAATACCCAGCCCGTCTCTGCTTGTTTGTTTGAAGACGATGCAGTCATTATTATTATTTTATATCGCTACTATACAAAAGCAAATAATCGTAAAAATAAAGTTATTACAATATATGCATAGGCGGTTGTTTTTACGAGTATGGTTCCGGTCACAGTTACTGAAAAACGTCGCGTGGCCCATCCTTATCAAGAGGAGGGGACTCGAGGGGCGATGTAACACAGGGGGGCGGATCCAGGATTTGGTTTTGTGGGGGACTAAGAATTTTCATAATCCCTTTGAATCTTCTTGATAATCTTAATATGGAAAAGGTAGTGAATTATCCTGCTCCAACTACCAAAAGGGGTAAGTAAAGGGGTTAGTAAAAAAACACTTTTCAACTCGTTTTGGTACGCCTCGTCCGAATTTCGAACATAGATTTTATGGTAGAATTTTTGCGTTTTGACGAACTTGATATAAAATAAAGTTATAATAATAGAGTTACAAGAACCAAGGGGGTCTGGGGGTCCTCCCCCAGAAAATTTGACCTTAAAATAACAGGATTTTAACTCATTTTTGTGCATTAAGTTCCATATTACATAGCGTAAAACTTTTCATTTTGGGGAGCGGCTCAAGCCCCCTAGCCCCCCCCCTGCATCCGCTAGTGATGTAGTAGATTACTTTTGGTGAGATGACAGCAACCGGCCAGGGTAGTCAGTGAGGAGTACTTCGACCGATCTGCTATAGGAGTAGTCTACTACATTTCTCTCTTCTTTTTCCCCTCCTCTGGATAAGGATCTTAAGGATTTGCGCGACGTTTTTCCGTGAGTGTGGCCGAGATGTGAGGGTTGCAATTGCCATCAGACATAATTGTGTCAGCAAGATAGTGAACGCACGATAGGAGCAGCTGTTCAGCCGCCGGAATGACTGTGCTAAATAACACCTTTTGTCTGTCCTCGGATCTCCTCGCTACTTTATTCCAAAGAGAGATTTTCCACACTTTTCTTTTACTTTCTAGAAGAACTCTGATTAATCGTAGGTTTCATGAACGCTCACCGTAAAAAAAACACGGCATTTCACACAAAAAGTTTTTTTCCAATGGCAGAGGTAATTGAACAGTTACAGATTAACAGAGTTCATTATAACCAACAGACATGCCGTAATTAGTTCTTTCTTCGCGTTACCCAGTGGGCATCTGTGGACCACGGAGGTGAAGAACTGTTGCCCACGCCACGCACACATATTCACAGGCACAAACCTCTTTTTACAGGGGGGCACATTCATTCATCTCACACAAGGGCAGAAACTAATATCCATGTCAAACGGGGATTCGAACCCCAGACGTATGGCTTCACCAGTCAGATGATCGAACTCTAACCACTAGGCCAGTACGTCGGCAAAAAGTGGTGGATCCCTCAAATCCCTTCGTATCGCGGTGTAACATCTCTCTTTCTCTCTATATGTATGGAGATGGAAGCAATTCCTATCCACCACTTTTTGAGGGAGCGATCAGGAGTTATACATCACAGGAGTTATACAATACATCGCTCCCTCAAGCCCCCTTCGTTCTTCCCTCCTCCTGAAAACATCTTGATCGTTTTTTAATGGAGATTTATCGATGTCATGACTAGTTTCCGAGTAGTGTAGCGTGCGCCTAACCAAGATATCCCCACATCGATGGGACCCCCAAAAATTTTCGAGAGAGTTAGTTTTTGAGATAGTCAGTACTAATATGCTTTATTTCAAGGAGGAAAATATTTTTTCGTAGTATCAAAGTTCAAGTAGAAAGTTATACTCAAGATCTTTCTTTAAATATACTCAAAATGAGATACTATACCACGTTTGTTGAAGGCAGCTTCAAAACCATTGTTTCGCAAAGGCAAAAAGCTATTAAAACTTGGGCAAATTCTGTACAGAATACGGGAAAGCATAATCGCCAGCGCATCAGATTATGTGTAAATATTCACTGGGTGTGACATGCCGTTGTTGAACTTATTTGTAATGATGTAAGCAAAACTCACATTACAATTTAACAGAATGTTTTTAAAAATAACAAAGGTATTCAGGCACGGCCGCACGGGTCTTGGGAGATTGCGTAATCATCAATAATTTAGAACAAAGAAAAAAAAAATAACTTTAATTTTTAACTTCTGAGGAGGACCAATAATTTACTGAATGTGTGTCTCCATCTTTAATATTAGAGGAAGGAACTAATTTCCCGATGGCTCTAAATATCAGGTCTGTGTATTAGGGGGGATGAAGGGGACCGTTCCATGTGTGTGGTACCCTCATGGACTTGATTTTACAACGGATTTAATTAAGATTATTAAAACACATTAGTGCTGAGATTGGAGCAGGCAGCGAGTATTTGTATTCTCGCGTATTCTCTAAGTATTTGGGGAGTGCCCCTGAAAAAATTAATTTCTGGCCAAAAAAGGCGAGTTCTCAAGGCTTTTAATTTTGGTGCAGTAAATTTCAAATTTGTCTAAACAAAGTGTGAATCCTAAGTAAAAGGGGGGTCTGGTGGTCCTCCCCCAGAATAATTAAGGAAATTTGCCAATCAAAATAGTAGTGTTAAGCTGTTAAGTAAATAATGTTAGTGACAATCAAACTAGTGCTAAGTAAAATGTAACTTGTTTTGAGACACTTATAAGGTTACATCAAAGAAGACCGCTGTAAACACAAATGTTTCAAGGAAACCCCGTACTTAATGTACTTAATAGATTGCAAATTTCGAGGGGTTTTGGGGGTCCTCCCCCAGAAAAAGTGTGGAATTTTTACTCTTAAAAGTAGGGTTCCGACTCATTTTAAGACCTTTTGGGTTACACCCGAAGAAGACCGTTCGTTCTAAGACACAATTTGCATGGAAAATAATATAATATTGGTGTTACAATTTTTTGAATTCCCCTCCCCTCCCCCCCTTGGATACCCACTTAAATCCATTTAATGTCACCAGCCAGCCAAATTAATATTAAAGGTCAGAGTTCCAGAACTAGTGTTTCCCCAAATGCTCTCATTTTAAAAAGTTTCGAATGAGATTTTATTTAGAAACAAAAAAGAAGCTGAAATATTGTAAATATAGTTATTCAGCCTGTCTTTTTACAAATCCCGGAAAATCTAAAACGACAAAATACCCTCTTGTTTTGAACGCATGACGTAATTACTAGAGTGCATTGCAATACGGTTCAGCAGAATATTTGACGAAACTGGCGGAATTTCTTGGAAATTTTTAAAGTGGTGAAATTTTCCTTTAAAACCGAACCGTAATGCGTATGTGTAGTCTGCCTATTTGGTATTTATTTGCGTAGCCGGCTCACGAAATTTGTTTTCCACACATATTGGTGAGAACTGTTTGCAAAATTAAAAGCTTTTTTACGCAATACGCAGGGATGGAACAAGCTACTCGTGACGTCATGGTTTCTTGACGTAAGTTTGAAGAAATGCACTTTAAATACGGGGCGAATCATGGTTTGAGTTTCTAATATGACGAACTTTCAAAATCTACGTATCTTTCCCCGTAAAACTGCGGAAAACAGTCCACAAAACTCAAAAATATTGGAGGATAAAAACGAGTTTTTAAATCATGATTATTATACATTCTAAAGCTTCGCCAATCTAAAGTCTATATAGTTGAAAACTGCTTGTTTTTTTGCTCATGTATATAGCATATTCAATATTCATGTATAGCAACTAGAAACCAATCTAGTCTGTATAGAGAAAGTAAAAAAATAGGACACTTTACACAAAAAGTGGTGGAAAGAAATTGCCTCCATATATTGAGTGTTGTTACACCGCGATACGGAGGGACCTCCCTCCGAATCTTAGGTCTCCCGGGGAAGACTACCACTCTGTGGAGTGGGACGTTCCATCGGGTCTAGGTGGGAGGTCCCTCCGTGTATCACGGTGAAACAACACTCAATGTATGGAGGCAATTTCTTTTCACCACTTTTTGTGTAAAGTACCTTATTTTTTTGGTGTAGGTGACAGAGAGGAATTTTGGTTTGAAATTTAAAATCGTTAAATCGCTCTTGCATATAAAATCAAGTCCTACACCTTCCAAGGCGCCAGAAAACGTCTTCCGGATAAACCAAGGCAGTTACCATTTTTTAATTAAGAAAGCATTAGGGTTAATAAAAAAATAATTAGGATCGTAGGTATGGAATAGTTATATCCATGATTACTCAAATAGAATGCTCCCCCAAACCTACTGGCCTATCAGGGTGTGCCAATCTCCATTTCATTATCCTTTGGGTCTGAGGTGCTAATTCTTGTATTCAGACCGAGTGGCTATCCCATCGCTGTATCCCCAGTTGATTCCCCAAGCAAACTTGGTGCTCATTTTACCAGCTAACATGAGATAATTTTAGGGGGGGGGCAATGCCCCCCTCAATATTTTGAAAAAAATTCATTTTATAGTAGTAAATCATGCTTTTAAAGTTTTTAGAGACAGCTGGCCCCCAGAGTCCCCCACCTAAATCCCCCCTGCCAGCTAACCAAGTAAAAGTCGCAAAAGACATCGAACCTGGGTCGGTAAATGCTCGTAGCCATACACCCCAGTGGCCTAGGCGCGGATTCAGGGTGGTGGCACTCTGAACAGTGCCCCCCCTTTGGGAACCCAAAAAGGTTCAATAAACCCTATTTTTACAGGTCAAATTTCAAAATTTTTTCTAGGGGAGGACCCCCATACCCCCCACTAATACTGCAAGAAGATCTTGGGTTTTATTTTGTAGGAAATCCCAATATTTTGACATTTTGGGTTAAAAAGTAAAGGTAATGGAGAATTGCAGCAAATCTTAAAATTCTAAATATTCAATTTTAATTTATTAAAAATTCTCTCCTGATTCCAAAAATATGCTTGTCTTTCCCCACAAATTTTTTTAAGGTAATTATGACATATTTTAATACAGAAAGCTCCTAACAATGTGACACGTCACATGTGCCAGTGGAAATGTGGGAAACACCGTTTTCATCGATACACTAGTCAGTAAAAAAAAAACTAGAGCTCATTGTTTCAAAGCGGGATTATAGCAACAAGCGGGAACAAAGCACCTTTCACGTCACAAGCTGTTTCAGCTCAGACACAAAAGAGGCTGTTTTTAATTGAGAATAACTTAAAATTTAGGGCTTTGAAAAGCAAATGAAAACATTTATGGAGGTTTTAGGCCATTCTGAACACATGAATATTTTAAAAAAAATTTGACTGCAATTATCCATTGTCAGGAAAAGTGTCCCCCTGGACCCAAAAAGTTCTCAAAATGATTTAAAACTACTTTTACAGGTCATATTTCAAATTTTTTTTGGGGGGAGGACCCCCATACCCGCATACCCCCATTGATACAACAAGGGGATCTTGTCCGGAAAAGTGCCCCCCCCCTTTGGAGCCCTGCTGGATCCGCGCCTGCAGTGGTCACCCATGATTACTCATCACATATCTTTTAAAATTTACCTCCCAACTTGCTCAATTCACACATTTGACTATAAAAATTATGACATACCGAAATCCGCCCCGAGGGTCTTGAAATGTGCTTTGATGCTGATAGCAAAATATTGATTCAGAAGCATTTCTGTTGATGTGAGTTATTCTTGCTGTCTATGAGTCACAAGAGTGTGTGCTTTTCATTAAAATAGTTAGCGTGAAAGGTCGCTTAACTAAAATTCCTGCGTCAAAACTCTTTTGCACGCGGGTGACTCTCACGAAACTCCGACACGTGTAGGTCAGAGGAATGGAATGTTGATGTGGATGCATTAAAAAAACTTCGTTTGCCATATCGTTTGACTCTTGATAATTTTTGAAGTTGATGTTTAATATAGCTATAACAGCTTTTTCTTTCACGCTTTAATTGCTAGTTTTATTGTTTTTACTACACTGTTAAAAAAATTTCAACCTTTCACCACAAACGTGGTTCAAATTAGTTGCAACCGAAAAGTCGCGAAAAGTTGAACCACATTTTCGGTGTTTTCAAACACCAAACACTTGTTTTTGGTGCTTTTTATCAGGTTTTCGGTGCTTTCATGCACCGAAAAACATGGTTCAAATTTTTGCGCTACAATTCGGTTGTAACTATTCTTGAACCGCTTTTAGATAAAACTGCCCAATCTTTCACCACTAAACTGGTGAAAGGTTGAGCTGTTTTTTTAACAGTGTAGCGCTACGCACTAGACTCGGCCTTGCTAGACAAACATTTAGTTTGAAAAAGTGTAATATGCAGGGGCGTCATTTAGGGGGGGGGCAGGGGGGCTATCGCCCCTCCAAGGTTTCCACTGTTATGTGAAAAATAGCTGCAAGTCCCTTGAAAATTCTGTAACTTCCACTAGGAGCTTTGGGTGCAACTCAAAAAGTCTCAAAAGGAGTTAAAACACTACTTTTGAGGGTTAAATTTCAAAAAAATTTCTATGGGGGGATCCCCAGCCCCCCTCTAAAATTTTTACGTCGGTGGTTTATACAGATTTTTCCTCCTTAGAATTCTGCCATTTACAGGAAGCTTTTCCCTTTACGAGCTCCCCAAAGAGTTTGAAAGAGATAAAGCACTAGTTTAAAAAGAAAATTTCAAAAAATTTTCTAGGGCATACCCCCCCAGCCCCCCTCTATATTTTTGACCTCTGGTAAACAGTGTTTTCCCCTTGAAAATTCTGCCACTTACAAGTAGCTTTTCCTTTTTAGTGCTCGCCAGAGAGTTTGAAAAAGAGATAAAAAACGAGTGTAAAGTGGTAATTTGAAAAAAAAAATTTGGGGGAGGACCCCCAGCCCCCTCTAAAATTTTACACTTACAAGAAGCTTTTCCCTTTAGGAGCCCCCCAAAGAGTTTGAAAAAGAGATAAACACTAGTTTAAAGGGGAATTTTTAAAAAAAATTTCTGGGGGAGGCCCCCTGATTGTTAAAATTTGACGTTTATTTACAACTCTTTTCCCTAGAAAATTCTGTGGTTTACAAGAAACTGTTCTCTTTGGATGCATCCCAAAGGGTCTCAAAATGAGCTAAAACACTACTTTAAAAGGCAAATTTTCAAAATTTTCCTGGAGGTGAACCCCCCTTTTCCCTTGGAGTTCACGTTGTCAAATTTTTACATTATATTTAATATCATTCAAATACTACTTTTCAGTGTTCTACTACTTAACCTATAAATGTGCTCGTTAGGGGATACCTTAAAAATGAAGTTGAGGCATCCTCCTCCAAAAAGTCTAATTACAGCGTAATTCATACCCATTTAAAAAAATCCTTGCCCCCAACCAAAACCTGAAATAACGCCCCTGGTAATATGCCCTATTTACCCGACCCCCAACAGTTGATGAAGCAGGCGCGGATCCAAGGGGGGAACTCTGGACAGTGCACCCCATTAAAAAACCCTACTCTTACAAGTCAAATTTCAAAACTTTTTCACTCTATGGGGAGGACCCCATATCCTAGCGGTACTAAGGGATCTTGCGTGATACATTTTAGAAAATCCCCAACATTTTGAGCCATAAGGCGCACGTCACACTACTGGGAAAATAGTCGTGACATCGATAAATCTCCATTCAAAAACTATTAAGATGTTATCAGGAGGAGGAAAGGGGACTTGAGGGAGCTATGTGTACTAGGAGATTTATCGATGTCACGACTATTTTTCGAGTAGTGTGACGTGCACCCAAGATCTGGAAAAGTAACCCCCCCTCCTTGGAGCTGTGCTGGATTTGCGCCTGTCTGATGGAATGGGGACCTTCAAGATATTCACTCGCTGTACGAATTTGTGTTGTGACCCAAGAACCCCAGCAGTGCGCAGAGACTTTGTCAAGTGTTTTTCTCTGCTGCTGCCAGCTCGTAATACTATAAAGAACCGCGATATGCCGTCTCATCATCATCATGGACGCAATAAACATCTGATGATGGAAAACAACAAGCGCATAGGCGTTAGGAAAAAAGTGTTCGCAAAAAAGACGCGAATTTATGGCCTGGTGAACAATAAGTGCAATAAGTAATAGATCCGTCTCTGCTGCTGCGTCAATGCCACAGCAAGCAAGATGCTAATGAGATATCACCTATGACGGCGAGGAACAAACACAAGAAGGAATATCTTGGCTTTCTTGCGTCTGTTCACACTGGTGTGACGACTGTCGCAGAAACGATTCCTTGTCAAGCGGGGGGGAAGAAGGGACTCGATGAGTAATGCACTAGCTAGACCCCGGTGCGGATCCAGCACGGCTCCAAGGGTGGGGGCACTTTTCCAGACAAGATCCCCTTGTGGTACCATTGGGGGTGTGGGGGTCCTCCCCCCCAAAAAAATATGAAATTTGACGTGTAAGAGTAGGTTTTTAACTCATTTCTAGAATCGTTTTGAGTCTAAGGGAGGGGCACTTTTCAACACTATTACCTTTACTTTTTCACCCAAAACGTCAACATATTGAAGATTATCACTGAATCAAGAAAGCATGGAACTGAGGCCTCGGTCACCGTGGGCGTGAAGTCGGGCGTATCATATCGGACAGTGGATATCCACCCCATTTCTTTGTGTGGTTAGGTGTGGTCAATTAGCGAACAAAAGAGTGGGGTAGATATCCACTGCAAGATAAGATACGCCCGATCTTGCGCTCTCGGTGAACCTTCCCTGAGCCTCACTCTCCCCTATCCTGTCAAGATAGGGGAGAGTGAGGGACCGGTAACCGTCAGCTCAAGACCGGGCGTATCACCAGGCGTATCTTATCTTGCAGTGGATATCTACCCCACTCTTTTGTTCGCTAATTGACCACACCTAACCACACAAAGAGGTGGAGTAGATATCCATGTCCCGATTAGATACGCCAGGTAATACGCCCGGTCTTGAGTTCACGATGACGTTGGCCTGAGGCTCAGTTCCATGCTTTCTCCCCTACTTGATTAATGACAATCGCTTCCAAATTGAACTATTCTGGCACGCGCCTTAGCTAGGCACTAATCGCTTCTGCGACAAGTGTCGCTCCAGAGTGTGGAGGAAACCCTTGCGTCTGCAGGTGGCAACGGCAGAGTGTCACACCACAAACATCCAAAGCTGCTGAAGTGACCGACCGCTTCCGACAGGTGTCCAATGGGAAGGGGGCATGCGCAGAAGGTTTCGGGATTAGGGGGGAAATGTGTGGCTCTCGGATTATTGTTTGATTGATAGCATCAGCAGAGTGACTGATGTGAGATACGCTCTCCCACACACACGCCATATCCTTCGAGAGTTGCATAAAACGGCTCTTCAGTCCTCGACACCGATCACTTCGAGCTGCGACATCGGTGAAAAAAGTCCTCTCTGCATTTCCGCGTGACACAACTCACATCACAGGTATGAACTTTACTCTTTTTTTTCATCACATCAGCATCTGATGATGGGAATATCAGTCGTATTTTTTGTGCCGCCTGCTTTTGTGCAATGCCTGTTTCATTAATTAGTCCGATTTGGTTTTTGATTAGAATAAACACTTAAATATAATTTTTACATAAAAATTTGAATTGGTTGAATGTACGACCCCATTAGAAAAATTTTTCTGGAGTTCCATAAACCAGTATCAAATTATACTGGATCCAGTATCATTTATACTGGTTCCAGTATCGCTTATACTGGTTCCAGTATCATTTATACTGGTTTATAGAACACCAGATAATTTTTTTTCGATAGGGTAATAAATGGCGGAATCGAACAATTGTTGCTCTTATTGGCCAGATATGTGAGGTTTTTTGCTAATTTTCACCCTTTAAAATGCACTTGCAACCCCCCTAATCATACCAATTCTTGTTCGTCTTGATGTACTCTACCTACCCTACCCAGTTTGTACTGTCCGACACTGTGTAGTTATAGCTCTACTACCTTCTCTCCTCTCTTTATTTCGCCCCCCCCCGTGACACAACTCACACCACAGGTATGAACTCTTTACTTTTTTTTTCATCACATCATCAGCTTCTGTGGGAATATCAGTCGTATTTTTTGTGCTGCTTCCCGAAATGTTTTTGATCCATCGTGTTTTAACCCTACAGTGCATACTGTTGCCATTTGGCACCACAACATTTTTCTCCATTTCCTACTCGAACTTTCATTTCCAAACGGCAATAACATGCTATAAGTACAATAGATATAACATTTCATTATATTAGCACTTTAGACTGCCAGTAGATCACAGCAGGGGTACTATTTTGAGACATTTGTTAGTAGCTAGTGAGACGAAAGTCAAGACACAGAAAACGCCAAAATAAAAGGACCATATAAATTAAAATAAATTTTTTTTTTAGCTTGAACAAGAAATGTTCTGAAAAGATAAGTTGTTTTTTATATTTTTAGAGCATTTGGTTTTATTTCACTTCACAATTAATTTCACAAGAGACACAAATAAATTTCACAAGGACAACGTTTTTTGCCAATAAAAAGTAGAAAAAAATTAAATTATTTTTTTTAGTATTTTTTTACTAATTTACATCATAGTAGAAGTCACATATTTGATTTTCAAGTGAATTTAAAAAATCATGCATTGTAGGGTTAATTTTATTGTGATTGAAGAAGAATGTGCTGACGAAAGGTAAGCTATATCTATACAGTGTCAGACATTTGATAGTTTGGAGTTCGAGAAACTTCTAGAAAAGTTCACCAGGAATTCTGGAAATTTCTTGAACTCCAAACTGTTTTAACTGTCTGACACCGTGTAGGTAGCTCTACCTTTCATCAGTACTTTGTGAATCATATAGTAAACCATCTCTTTTTTCACCACATCAGCTTCTGGGAATATAACTTGCATTTTCTTGTGCTACTTCCCAGAAAAAAATTGAAATTTGACGTGTTAAAGTAGGGTTTTTACTCATTTTGAGATCCTTTTTGGGACGTTTATTTTCTAAACTTAAAAGTTTACGTGAAATTTTAATTGACTTCCCCCTCCCCCCTGGTGAGATTTAGCTAGATCCCTCTCCCCTTTTTGACCTCACATAATTTATGGACGTCCCCTAGAGAGGAAAAAACATGTTAGTTGGAATATTTTAAACATTTGGGATTAATTCAATTATTTTCTGTAATGTTATTCTTAACTGTTTTTAACATTTCCCATTCCATCGAATTTTAAGAGGCTTCTGTAATAAGTGAATCATACTCTAAAAGGGATGGACTCAATTGGCAGCAGGGGGCACGGATTAAGGAATTTTTCAAGGGGGGCGGTCTGATTTTTTATTGTCAATTTTTCATGTTTGTGGAGAACAATTTCGAAGTCCCGTGTAAGAGGGCCGTAGCCACCAGTAATGTTTCGAGAAGGGTTTTTGACCTTTAAGGAAATTAATTTGAAAGTTTTATGGTTAGCATGGAAACAGTGAGGGTTTTTGTTTTTGAAATAAAAGTTTGAGTAATTTGACACTGAAAAGAAGTTTTGTGACAACTTTTTGGAAATCTTACACCATTTAAGTTGCACTCGAGGTGGATCACTCCTTGTATAATCTTCATAATTTTCAAGGCAAGAAGCAACATTATAGACATAATAATTTTGAAATGGAAGTCAACTCCCTACCCCCCTTTGATACGGCCACGGATGGAAGCTCTTATTTTTTATTTTAAATCAGTGGATATTTATTTTGACAGGGGCCTAAAAATATTTTTCAGCCTCATTCATTCATTCTAACAGGATTAATGTAGCTTTTTAACACTTTATTAGGTGGAATTTGCGTTCAAGAAAAATTTATATAAGAAAAGTTTTTAGTAATTAAGTTTCAAGTTTCAAAGGGGGGTATGGGGGACCTCCCCCCAAAAATTTTTGGAAATTTGACTCTAAAAACAGGATTTTAAACATTTTTTTTGGTACACGTAAACCCAAATCTGGGCATACATTTTTAGGTAGAATTTAGATTTTAATGAACATATTATTGGAAAAAAAGTGCAGATAATAATGGTTTAAATACTAAAGAGGGCCTGGGCCCCTCCCCCAGAAAAATTTTGAAAATTTGATCCTAAAAACCTGGGGTTTAACTTAACTAAAAGTAAAGTAAAAATTACTCGGGACTTAGAGGGGGCAGCTGCCCCCCTGGCTATGCCCAATTTTTCTTTCGTTCCAGAGCAAGGGGGGCGATCGCCCCCACCACCCCTCCCCTTAATCCGTTCTTGAGCAGGGGTTCTTTAACGTTTTTAGCCCATGGGCTACAGTTTTAAATTTAAAAAGTTAGAATATAACCAGCAAATCACATGAACTTAATGCGAAATTTTCATTTTAGACTATAATTAAAATGTTTTTAATGGTTCTTTTGCCATTAAATCTAATCAACCAGCACTGTACAAAAATACGGAACTTAACACAAAAAAGTAGTGGAAAAAAAGTCGCCTCAATATCCTTGGGTGGGAGGTCCCATTCATATTTTAGAATTTAATAATACTTCATAATTGAAAATTTTCTCAAATTCAAAGTCCTAGTTTCGTTTTAAAAAGTCAGCGTGAGGCCCTCAAAATGCGCCAAAAATGATGAGAACATTATCCTGCAAATGTGCTTCACCGCGATGCTTCAAGGCGGAAAAGCGCTGAACAGGGGATGCTGCCTGTAAAAACCGTTTTGCAGCAATGGTTCTCTTATGGCAGAGAAGCAGGGAGTAGCTCACTGTAAATGTTGTTTCCCAACTGGATCTCTCTTGTTGCGGAAAAACAAAGTACAGTGGGATCTCGCATATTCGCGGATTTCGATCTCAAAGTTTTTTAGCAATGAATCATGCATATTTGGCCCCCAGAAAAGATATAATTGTTCAATTCCGGTATTTGTTATGTTAAACCATTTTGAAAAATGTAACTTCTTCTACTAAGTAAGATTTCTACTAATAGGGTAGGTGGGGGTAATTGTCCGCAGTTTTTGGTTTCGAATTTTTGTGGCCCACAGTTTGGTTATTTTAACAAGTTTCTGGTATGAAATCTAAAGCTTAGGACATTTGATGGTAAAGATAGTAATCTAGAAATTAAAAGTAGAATTTAAAATTTAAATCCCTGTTTCCATAATTTTTTTCTGCATGGAACAAAGTTACTCCACAAGATGCACAGTCAATCCTTTTTCCGGTTCTAATAAAGCGTAAAATCAGCCAAATTGTCAGGAAAACTTATCATTTCATGAAACCTTGTGCATTATTGATTTCATTAGGTTTGGAAAGTTTTAGAACCGTTTTTCTTTTCAACAAAAGCTTCTTCTGGAGTTTCTGAGAACATTTCACACATTTTCAACTGCGGACATTTACCCCAAAATAAATGCGGACATTTACCCCGTATCATGATGACAACAACAAAGTGGTACTGATTTTTGAAAACGAAAGTAAAGATGAGTTGAGTATAGTGATAGTGATATAATTTGTGAAGGCCCTTTCGGCAAAAAACAGATGGATTGAATAAATATAACTCTTCTACCATAATTTTTACCCCATGCGGAAAATTACCCCCACCTACCCTAACCCTTCTGGTATTTACTACAAATTATGTACTGTACAGTTAGTTATTACAAATACAAATACAAATATTGTCAACCAACAACAGGCGTGAAGCCCAACTAGGTTGGTCCACCAACTCAAACTTCCGATTCCCAGTATTTGTCTAATTTATCCTTAAACTCCTTTACTCCATTGGAACTAACTATCGATTCCGGCAACCCATTCCATCTATCCACAACCCTGTTGTAAAATTAATGCTTTCTGCTTTCCCTGTTTACATGTCCCTTATTTAATTTGAAACTGTGACCCCTTGTTCTATTATCTGTACTTAAGTCTAGACCAGTGTTTCCCAACGTGGGGCGCACGCCCCACCGGGGGGCAATATCATTTTCTAGGGGGGCAATTTGAAAATTTTCAACCAAATTGCCCCCCAGGTGGGACCAATCCAGGGGGAAAATTAAAAAAAAACTTTTTAAATAAAAGTTTATCAAAATCTTATATTATTCTATCTGAGAATGTATGTCTGAAATCTGGACCAATATGTATCAAAACCAAGTTGAAACTTTGAAATCCTGTATTTAGAATCTAATTTCCAAGCCTTTTCTGTGGGATGACCCAAGATCTCTTTGTTTTTAGAACGCTTATATTTGAAACTTTTTTGTTCATCAAAATCTTCCCTAAAAATTTATATCCAAAATTTCCCAACTAGGGGTGCCAAACTAGTTAAAAACCTGCTTCCTAGAGTCAAATTTACGAAAATTTGCTGGGGGAGGACCCCCAGACCCCCCTTGGTACTTAGAACTTAATTACTCATAACTTGATTTAGTTTTTTAGCATGCAATTTCTACCTAAAAATGCTGTGATCATTAGACTTATTAAATATACATAGGAGGGAGGGGCTAAGAAATAATTTTGTCTCCCTCTCAAAATATATTTCTATATATGCCACGGAGACCGCGGGGGGCATGGAAAATTCAGAAATGCTTTGGTGGGGCATGGACCGAAAAAGGTTGGGAAACACTGGTCTAGACCCTCTGTATCCCCTTGCTTTATCATTTTGAATAGTTGAATCATATCCCCCCTATCCCTTCTTTTCTCTAAAGTGAACATATTTAACTTCTTTAAGCGCTCATCATAATTTAAACTGGATATACCCTTGATCATTTTTGTAGCCCTATGCTGTACTCTCTCAATTAAATCTATGTATTTCCTCAAATATGGAGACCACAATTGAACCGCATACTCAAGATGAGGCCTCACCAAACCTCTGTACAGAGGCAAGATTATGTTCCCTGTCCTTGAAGGGATAGTTTTCCTAATATATCCCAATATCCTATTAGCCTTTTTACTAACAGATGAGCATTGGTGTTCCATTTTAAAATCCTCATTTACTATTACCCCCTACTATTACTCATTTACTATTTACTATTACAATTATTTACAGTAATTTGCACACTGTAGTAACAACCTTTCAACAATTCCTTTGCAGTAAACATGCTTTCCCTTCTGAGCAAGACCCTCCTGCTGGCGTTCGTGGTTGGCCTGACGGTGAGCCTGTCGCAAGCGCGCCCAGCTGACGCCGACGCGGACGCCGAAAAGGCCGATCCTTCCGCCGAGCCCTCCACCGCCGACGGATCATCATCCTCCCCCGCACCCCCCTCCGACGCCGCCGACACGGCCACCGACCCCTCATCATCCTCATCCTCCTCACCCAGCGGGGTCACGGACGGCGGGGTCACAGGGGTCAGTCTCTCTCTTCTCTTTCTCGACAAGGCATAGGGTGCATCTAGAGATTTCCCCCCGTTGATTGTCAAGAGCGAAAGATTTATGAGGAGGGAAACATCTTTTGTTCGCTAATTGACCTCAGCTAACCTCACAAAACGACGAGGCTCCTTCGGCCATTGGGGGGAGATTAGGAGCCTTGATAATATCCCCTTCCTTTTGTGTGGTTAGCTGAAGTCATTTAGCGGACAAAATATGTTCCCCTGCTCATAAATCTTTCGTTTTGACAATCAACGGGAAAACTATCTCTAGATGCACCCATAGGCTGCAGCTAGAGATCGTTTTCTGGCTGCTTGTCAACACGAAAGATTTATGTGCAGGGGGCCCGCTAATTGACCTAAGCTAACCACACAAAGGGACCAGGCTCCTGTGGGCATTCGAGGGGAGATTCGGAGCATTGATAATACCACCTTCCCTTTGTGTGGTTAGCTGAGGTCTATTAGCGGGCCCCCTGCACATAAATCTTTCGTGTTGACAAGCAGCCAGAAAACGATCTCTAGCTGCAGCCATAGGGAAAACGCAACCTTTTGGGTCATTCGACAGTTTTATTACCCCGACGACCGTTAACAGCGAAAAATTTATGATACCTCAGAGGAGGGGACCCTCTTTTGTTTGCTAATTGGCCTTGGCTAACCATACAAAAGGAAGGGGGAGATTATCAATGCTCCTAATCTCCCCTGAATGCCGGAAAGAGCCTCGTCGTTTTGTGTGGTTAGTTGAGGTCAATTAGCGAACAAAAGAGGTTCCCCTCCTCTGAGGTATCATATAAATCTTTCGCTGTTGACAATCGTTGGGGGTAATAAAACTTTAGATGCACCCTTTATGGTACCAACGATGAGGATCCTTCAGGCATTGATTATCTACCCTACCCCCATCTCTTTGTGCGGTTAGGCGCACGCCACACTACTCGGAAAATAGTCGTGACATCGATAAATCTCCATTAAAAACGATTAAGATGTTATCAGGAGGAGGGAGGAAGAAAGAAGGAGACTTAAGGGAGCGATGTAGTAGATAACTCCTGTAGCAGAGCCACTGCGACGCTTGTCAGTGAGCAGTACTTTGACCGATCTGCTACAGGAGTTATCTACTACATCGCTCCCTTAAGTCTCCTTCTTTCTTCCTCCCTCCTCCTGATAACATCTTAATCGTTTTTAATGGAGATTTATCGATGTCACGACTATTTTCCGAGTAGTGTGGCATGCACCTTAGAAGGTTGGAGGGGAACTCCTTTGTTCGCTACTGCCCGAAGGAGCGTTGTCGAGTCGGTCATAAAAGTTTGCGCAGACCCATATTTCCCAATTCCACTTCGTGATACGTGAGCGAGAGCTCTAATTGGTTTGTCGGATGGTTGTCATTCCAAATATGGGATTGCCAGTCGCTCTGATTGGTCTTAGAGCCGCGTCACACTACGCGTCTTATAGACGCTACTGCAATCAATCTCCATAAAAAAAAAGCATGGAGAAAGCCTAGTCCCCTATCTTGACAGGAATGAAGATTCCTCTCAAGATAGGGGGAGTGTCAGGCTGAACTCCATGCTTTTCCCCCTCTTTGATTAATTGCAGTAGCGTCTTAGAGACTCTAGGTCTGACTTGGGCCTTAAACCTCTAATGATCGCTTAAAGAAATAGCTACGGGAAAATATATTTTTTGGCTATTTCATGCAGTTGGGGGCAAAATGAAATAAAAATGCCCCCCCACACTTTTTGCTGCAATAACTTAATAACATGTTGAAAAAATGAAGCAACTTATGGTAGCATCTTTGCTACCATGATGGGCAGTGCACGTACAGGTGTTCAGTAAAGGTGGAAATCTCATGAAGTGATAGTGGGGAATGTGCATTTTAATTGCCACAGAGGCCAAAAGATCCCAGCTGGGAAATACATTCATATACACATTCAGGGGGGAACGGGGGCCATTCCCTCTCTTTCTCTTTTACTCAGAAGCCATATAGAACTATTTGTGTCATTATCTCAAGAACTGTTTTTACGTCGCAAAAAACAACGGTAGAATCACAGGGGCACAAAAGTAATATTCTATATTGAATGTTCTTAATTTGACCAACACTTAATTAGATACATAACATTGGGCATTAGAATGGACTTGAACTTTATAATTAGCCATTTACTTGAATACTTAAGAACATCAAATCACTTTATTTTGATTACTTTGTTCGGTCTTGCAGATTCACGGAATTCGATGGATTCCATCAATGCCCGTGTTCTGTGCAACTTTGAAACACTTTTTTTGGGGCCATTTAAAAAAATTTAAATTAGAAAATGCTCAACAGTTGCAGAGTTTAGATTAGGGGCCTGCCTGGAAATACATTCGGTGTCTGTCTATATTTTGGTAACATAGTCCTCTGGCCACATAGATCTAAATGTGGTCGAGGTTGAATGAGGAAGTTGCATGATTTTTTTTTATTTTTTGAATTGATTCTTCTTACCAAAATAAGCAACTACCCAAAATTTGAGGCCAATCGAGAAATTTTTTGATTGCCAAAAAAATTAACAAAAATCCCCTTTTTAAAAGCGCGCGAAAACGCCAAGAGTTTGGATGTGACGTCATCTTACGATAGGCATTGTTGAAAAGCAATGGAGTTGTGGAGTTGATGGTATTATTGTTGACGTCATCCTACAATTTAAACAATAAACGTTTTCAGTCACGTGTTTTTTTCTCGACTTTTAAATTAAAATATTTAATTACCTGCACATTTTTTTGAAAAACTGACTAGATATTTCATTTTACCATACAAAAAACCATACGGAACACTTGAATGTTTATGAAAATCTGACACACATGCAACTTCCTTATTCAGCTTTGCAATCTAAATGCAGGCATAGTTAATTCTTATTCTTTCCATTCTTTGACCACTCGAGTATAAATCTCTGTTCTTTTCCCTTCCATCAGGACGTGACGGCCAGCCCCTCTCCAGCTGAGGGCGACGCCATCCCCGACTCCAAGAGGAAGTAAGAGACACTCGACAATCGAACACACCTCGCACTGCTCGCCCCCCTGGACACACGGATAAAACTGCGATTCCGCGAAGGAATCTTTTCTCTCTTATTGCTTCTGATATGGAAGCAATCTCTCGTAGTCTAGCGGATACATCACTCCCATCTATTTTTTATATTATTATTATTATTGATATAAAGGAATCTCTGTACATGAAATAAAATTTATTCTTTAATGCAGAAGTGGCTTTGGTTTTTTTTTCATTCACTGTAAAAAAAAATACGGAACTTTACACAAAAAGTGGTGCAAAGATTTTGCTTCCATAACATTGAGAGAGGTTACACCGCGATACAGAGGGACCTCCCACCTAGACTCGGAGGGAAGTTACACTCAGAAGGTTACACCACGATACGTTCCCCCTAGACTTGGAGGGAGGTCCCTCCGTGGAGTGAGACATCTCTCAAAGTATGGAGGCAATTTCTTTTCTCTCTCTAAAGTGCCGTATTTTTTTACAGTGTTTCCATCGTCCTGTAGTTTTGACCCGTGAATATGGTTATTACAAATCTATTGGTCAGGGGGGTGACGTAATTTTTTAAATGATAAACGTAATAAAACGCGACTGAAACGCGTAAATGAAAACGCGACTAAAACTACCTGATATTTCCTCTAAAATTCTAATATTTCTTATAAAATTTACATTTCTTATAATAGAAAGTATATAGACATTTTCTTATAGACAATTATTTCGAATATTTGCCTGGTAATAAATACAAAAAAATCAGTTCCGAAATACCCGTTTTCTTACGCGATTCAATAAGCAAAATCAAATTTCAGTCACTCGGCCGATGTTGTTATTTTCAAATATTTAAATAATATCCTTCCCTAGCTGATGTGTGGTATCGGTGGTGTCTATTATAATGCCTATGAATTTTGAAGCTGTTTGATGCCTCTAACTCATTTTATTTAAAATTAATCAGCTATGTGGCCACTATTGGTACAGGGTCCACTATACCCACATTTACCTTAAGTTGTGTGAAATTGGTTTTTTCCAGTTTACCAGTTAATATTTGGGTCTTTACGAGTTTTAAATAAATGACATCCACTTAACTTTTTCAAATGACCTGAAATTTCACAGTTGAGATCACAGTTTTCACCTTTTCATCTAATTTTGGGTTGGAATGAGCTGGATATGAGCTATATCCCTTCGTCAGGTTATGAAGGACCCTCTAAACCAGTGGTTCCCAAAGTGGTCCATATGGACCCCCAGGGGTCCACAGTGACTTATAGGGGGTCCACGGGCATTAAAAGGAAAATTGGGGGTCCACAGCAACTTTTAGGGGGTCCACGGGGATAATTTCATTAAAATAAAATGTATAATTTGATTTCTTTTCATAGTTGAACTTAATTAAATATTGTTTGCTAGCATACCATATATTAATTGTAGTTATTTCTGAACTTTTATGATTTGGTGAATGAATAACTCATTCATATGCCATTAACTTTGACAAGCTTGCGACCAAAACTTATTGTGAAAATTAAAAGTTTTTGTGTCTTGAAATGTAGTGATTTAAAAGTTTAGAAATCAAATGCTTATCAATGCACGAAAGAACACTTGCAAAAATTACAAAAATTTATCCATGGTTTAGAAAATATATCATAAACATATGATTTTTAGCTACTTTTTGAACGGCCCCTTGGACAGGGGGTCCACGGGGTACGAAAAATGTCGTCAGGGGGTCCATGGGCCAAAAAAGTTTGGGAACCCCTGCTCTATACTTTCAAAATATGCAAAAAACTGGATTTCAGAAAAATAGGGAGCTAGTTTTGACAGCAAACGCCTCATTTACAGGGTGTTTCAAAAGTCCTTTTCATGGCTTTTATTTGAAAACGACGTCTTCTATGGTCATGGAAGTAATGTCTACCCCCCTAGATAAGTGACCATGGAGAATTTTCGCTAAGAATTATTTTTCTACGTATTTTTATAAAGAAAATTAAATTACAGTGGGAAATACTGGTGTCGAATGATTCAGTGTTTGAGCATTTGGGTCAAATTGATGATAGTTTCTTCATTACGCATTGAACTTTAGGTGCATTTAGAGCAGGAGTGGCCAACCCCCGCGGCCCGCACAACTCAAAAGTTAAAGTTTTAATTTAAGTTAAGGCCTCCCGAAATTCGGACTAAGTGTACCAAAATGAGTTATAAACGCACGAAGACGGGGGATATGGGAGAATTTGGAGTATACTCTTTTCTGGTGCAAAAATCTAGCTTTAATTTTTAGGGAATATTTGGGCCCCTACCGAAATAAATTTCTTTAATATGCGCCACAGTCGAACTTTTCGAGTAATTTATAGTGTTCTTAACGGCACCTGTTTAGTTCCTATAGAGAAGTCCTTCTTGAGGGGATCCTAAAGGTAAATTTAAATGAATATTTAATTTAGGAAACTATGCAAAATATCTAAAAAAAGGCAAGTTGTGTAATAAGTTGAATAATCTATAGTAACCTTATGTTACTTCACTATCATTCTGAGAAGCTAATATCCTGAAATTTTATATGCGGCCCCCGGGAGTAATGTGGTTTTCCGAAGTGGCCCTCAAGATCATTTGTGTTGGCCACTTTTTGCCTTTAATTTGCTTACATTTTATACAAACATTTTGTAAATAATTGCATTTATGTTCCATTCGAGAGCGCCCCCTAGCGAGCCCAACGATCTTCTTCTCTCCGGCAGAGAGTTACGTCATTCAGTCACAAGAGCTGAACGATTGAGGAGCGAGCCGCGACGCTCCGGCTTTATAGTAGGGCTCGACCGATGCATCGGCGCCGATTGTTTGAAAAAATAGCAAATACTTTATAATTGGCAGAATTTACAAGAAAAGAAAAATGTGAAACAGACGTCAAAATTTTGTAGGGGGTTTATCCCTCAAAAGTAGTGTTTAACTTATTGAAATACCTTTGATCCCCCTATCCGAAGAGGATTGCTCCTTGTGAGTTAAAAAATTTAAGGTAAAAATAATTGTACACTAATTAATGAAAAAAATTTTTTTTGGGGGGTGGGGGGTTTTGAACTTCTATCTCCCCCCTCTTGGATACGGCAATGTCAGTAGCAAACATGTATTTTCATTTCTGGCTCTAAGATAGATTTTAATGATTTTCTATAAAAATAATTCCGAATGGTTTGCATTTTTACCATCGGCCTTAAGCATCGGCCATCGGCATCGGCAATCGGCCAAAAAATTACCATCAGCCATCGGCCTGCCGATGGAAATTTTCAAACAATCGGCATCGGCCCATCGGCCAAAAAAATGCCATCAGTCGAGCCCTATTAACTCCAAATAAAGGTGTTTGTGCAACTATGGTCCAGTCACTGTGTTCCCCCTCTAACATTTATAGAACCGAATAAAATAAAAAAAATTAAAAGCTAGTACAGTATTAAAAAAAGTTAAGTTTTCTGTACCTTTAAATTTATTTTGAAATAATTAGGTAATAATTTTACCTTTTTAAAAAAGCTTTGATTTAAAAATAATGCTTTACTTTAATGTACTGAATTCTTTGTCTGCGTCCGAAGGGAATTTGGTAAATCCTACTGAAAATTCCTGTGTATTCATCGTAAAAGTCATAAAAATTATATTTATCTCAATCCCCAGATATAAGGGGGGTCTGGGGGTCCACCCCCAAGAAAATATTTGAATTTAACATGTTAAAAAACCTGGATTTTTTTGTTTTTTTCTCATAAAAATGACATTAATCAAGAGTTTAAAAGTAGTCAACGCCCCTTTTTACTCCAACTACACCCCCCAATTTCCTTTCAACTCATCCTGGAGCCCCCCCCATGGAATTCTTCAACACCTCCCTGGGGGGCGGTACCGCCCACAATGGGAACCAGTGATTGAGAGCAACACAGTGGTTCCACAACTATTTTGGTCGTGGAACCCCCAAATTTGTTGCCAATGATCGCGGAACCCTGATTATTTTTTAATCAACGACTTTTCAAAATTTAATATCTGATATTAAATGAAACTAGGCGCGGATCCAGCACGGGTCCAAGGGGGGGGGCTTTTCCAGACAATCCCCTTTACCTTTTGAAAAAATGTCAAAGTCTTGGGGATTTTCTAAAAGTATCACGCAAGATCCCCTTTTGGTACCGCTGGAGGGTATGGGGGTGCTCCCCTTGAAAAAATTTGAAATTTGACTGGTAAAAGTGGGGTTTAACTCATTTTGAGAACCTTTTTGGGTCCAACGGGGGGACTTTTCTGAACCATTACCTTTATCTTAATTTTGACAAAAAATGCCCAAATGCTGCGGAATTTCCAAAAAGTATCACGCAAGATTTCCTTGTGGTACCGGGGGGGGGTCTGGGGGTCCTCCCCCAGAAAAATATTTGAAATTTGACTGGTAAAAGTGGTGTTTAACTCATTTTGAGAACCTTTTTTGGGTCCAACGGGGGGGGCGGCACTGTCCATTCTTAATTTTTTTACACCATTCTTATTTTTTTAATGAAATAAAGTTTGTCACATGGAACCCTTAAATCTTTTCGTGGAACCCACTTTGGGAACCACTGGAGCAACATAAAAGATTTACCTTCACTTAGCTTCCGTTACATATTGGTCTCCATGGTACCGTTGATACTCTAGCATCTAGCATCTAGCTACAGATGGTGTTTCAGGTCCATCCAACCCAGGTGTCGGTATGTGTGTTTCAGAAGAATCTCCAGAAATCCATCTCCTTCTCCTAGAAATGTTCTTTCATTTAAGAGGAGACAGTTGACAGTTGAAGACTTATGGGGAAGAATGGTTTTTGTCCATTTCAACACATCTTAAGTATAGGTTGACGGTAACCATGTTTGACTACAGCTTAAACTTTAGACCCGGCAAACTGGGCTAAAGGGAAAAAATTGAAACTTTGAATCTTAATAATTCTAAAACTAATTCGAATTTTTTAAAAAACGAAACGACAATCTTTTAGTAAAAAATAATTGTATATGTGTGTAAAATATTGTACTTCTACCATGATTAGTTTTTCTTTTATAACGAAAAAAAAATGTTCCGATTATTTCATTGGCTGCTGCGAAACAAACACGAGTTAGCGAGTTTGGCGTCGGGCCAAAAGTTTAAGCTGGGGTCAAACATGTCGACCGACAACCTATACTAAAGATGAGCTCAAATGGACAAAAACCATTCTTCCCCATAGGTCTTCAGTTGTTAAAGTTATACCATCAGTAGACTCGGGGGATAATAAGGATCAATCACATAAGGATAAATTGTAAAAATAAAATGGAAAAGAGGTACTATTTCTAAATCCCGTCTCAAGCGATAAAGTCGCCAATAACGATGCAACCAGTACCAAACGGAATATCATCGCTGGTAATCCTTGTTTCAGTTTCGGAAGGTCATGTATGAGCTGTCGCCAAAAAATCAGCTTGACGAGATTTACGCCGGTGTTCTAGAAGAGTACCGAAAGAGAAAACTTTTCGAAGTAGCGCCAAATGCATTTTAGCACGCACTGTAAAAAATACGGCACGTCATACTGATGACATTATTCACAACCCCTTAACTCTTTAAGGCACAGATTTTTATTTCACTCTCAAAATCAAAATTACTTATATCTACGAACTAAAAGATGTTATTAAAACTGAAAAATATCATTTTTAATTTTTTTAGTAATTACAGTTACAGTTGTGAGGTGGGTAAACATAGTATACCACCGTGAAATGATGTATGTAGAAATTCCAATGAACATACACATATTTTACACTGATTTTTTTTATTTTTAGTCTTTAATTTAGTTAAATTAGTCTTTAATTCAGTCTAATTAGTCTTTAATTTAGTATAATTTGTCTTTAATTTAGTTTAGTCTTATTTTTAGTCGATCACCAATCATACGCTCTCCACATCTCATGGAATTTCATCTCAAACAAGAGCCATTTCACCGTTAGGAAGTCCGCCTTTCTTCTTTTTATAATACTAAAAAGTCATAAGTTTTCAAAGAATTTGTTATGCAAAATTTTAATTGCTATAAAACCTCATTTACAAGTGTTTCAAGGGACATCAAACAAGATATCAATACACAGAGGTTATACCGTTTTGCATGCCAAATAGAAACCTACAACTATAGAACACGTATCAGGCTTTAGAGTACCTATTATTTAATTAATTTACATGTTTATCTACTTAATATTAAGGTTTTCCAACTTTGCATGCTTTGCTTTTTTGACTTGCATAAATGCACAGTGGTATTTTTTTATTACTACATTATTATTGTAATTAAATTTATTTATCAAATGTACGTATCTTCTATCAACTTATCTTTATCTGATATTAAGGGAATTTTGTCAGTGGAACAATAAATGTATACAAAAAGCACCGATGAAATCAGAAGCGAGAGCACGTGCCCGACTTTATGACAGTCTCAAGCGAATTCTAAAAATAATTTCCGGAAATGGACAACAACCGCCATCTATATTTGAAGAATAGAGGTGTGTGAACACAAAAAAAACAATTGGTAGCAGAAATTTACCCATATGCAAAGACTCAAAAAAATCGTGAATATGTGGTATGTTTTCAATACCACCTAGCCCTAAAGAGTTAACCAGTGGTTAACCATCGGTTAAAGACGGATTCCACCAATCAGAATCAGCCAAAAGCACCTTTTCTCTCTTTAGCTGCTCGTTAACCACTGGTAAAGTGGCTGTGAATAATGCCATGAATAGAGTGGTGTGGAAAGAAATTGCCACCATAGTCACAGTACGACCTCCCTCCGAGTCTAGCTAGGGGGAAGGTCCCTCCGTATCACGGTGTAACATCACACTGGTGATAATGGTGCCAAATTCTACACTTTATTGTGTGACGTGACGTATTTTTTTACAGTGCGGCCTGTCCAGCTTTTCAACAATTTGGGATAGCTTCATTTTGACCTGTTTGCTACACCTCTTCCGGTATGAAGTATAAGAGTGGGGTTACAAGTAATGATTAGAACGGGACAACGCCATCGACTTTAGAATTCTGATAGACGGAGCAAGTGGGCGTTGCCAGCGTCACCGCAACATGTTCGGCAAGTATCCCAACATCAGCTGATGATCGCTGTGGTGGTTTAAGTCACGTGTTTTCGGTGGACTAGAACAGTGGTCCCCAACCTTTTTACCACCACGGACCGGTCAACGTTCGATAATTTTACCGCGGCCAACTGGGGGGGGGTGTTGATTGTTTACATTCTAATTTATTTTGATTTATTAATTTTAATTTAATTGTATTTAAACCAGGCGCGGATCCAGCACGGCTCCAAGGGGGGGACACTTTTCCAGACAAGATCCCCTTGTGGTACCAGTAGTAGTATCCCCTTGTGGTAAAAGTAGGGTTTTAACTCAATTTTAGAAACGTTTTGAGTCTAAGGGGGGCACTTTTCAACAGTATTACCTTTACTTTTTGACCCAAAATGTAAAATTTTTGGGGATTTTCCAAAAATAAACACTGAATACCCCATTTTGATACTAATGGGGGGTATGGGGGTCCTCCTCCAGAAAAAATTTTGAAATTAGACCTGTAAAAGTTGGATTTTTACTCATTTTGAGAACCTTTTTGGGTCTTGGAATTGGGTTTTGGTTTTGGAGTATAAATCTACGAATTTAAATTCATTTTTGGCGGCCCGCGGCCCGGTACCATTTGATCCACGGCCCGCACCGGTCCGCGGACCGGGGGTTGGAGACCACTGGACTAGAACTATAGACGATCGCCTAAGAATTTTGCACCCAGACCTAAAGTAATTAGCATCAGTAACCCAATTTCATGGCTTCAAGAAAAGTTTTTAAGATTGAAGACTATCTTAAAAACTTTTCGATCGCAGCACCATGAACCAATAGAAGTGACCAGATTCTGCAACGTTGAGGAGAACGATTGGAAATTTTCTGTAGTTTTCGACTTACGGCCGTATTCACCGGTAACCTGACCGGCGGTCAGGTCAGGAAACCATGGTTACAGCCTCTGAGTGGTGGAAAAATAATTCAATATTTTCCTTCCACCAATCAGAGGCTGTAACCATGGTTTCCTGACCTGACCGCCGGTCAGGTTACAGGTGAATACGGCCGTTAACGGTCGTCCCGTTCTAATCATTGATTGCATGTTACTCTACCATAAGCGGATCAAGTACTTTTAGTTTATTTCGTCACCTTAGAATAAAAAAAACTGTTACCTTCGAAAAATCACACAGCTTAGTCGTCCGATCGTGTTATTGGCGTTGTTAAAGAGTTGCTTTATTAAACCCTTTCAGTCCTAGCTACCGTGGCAGTGCAACATCAAGGTTGCACTGCAGGATGGATGTGGCATGACGATTCTTAGAGTCAAACAACACTGTCCTCTGTTCTGCTTCACGAATATTCGGAATTGTAAGCGGAGAAGCTCACATTTGATTAGTTCGTAAGGGCTGACATCATCGACAAAGCAATCAAATGATCTTCTCCAATGATCTGAAGCAGATTGTGTTATTTGATTGGTGGATTGGTTATGGGTATTGGGTAGTGGTTTCAATAGAGCTTTTCACATCACGTGATTTGGCCTTAGCAACAGCCCAACCCAAACAACCACCTAGCACCAAGTTTGCGCATGCTCAGTGCATGCACTTGCTAATATTGTTTTGCCCTCCAAGGTCGTGAAAATAACTGGTCGTGACGTCATCGCGAAAGGCTCTTCATCGGGCTGGGTTGGGTTGCTGCGTCTTCAGTTTTCCAATCGCCGTGTTGGCCCATTCGAGGCCCGGGTCGGTATAAGCCATATGAACTTATTGTAGTCTGGAAGTCGCCAAGGATCGGGATTACCGAAGTTTATAGAACGGAGATAGTAGTTTGACATTAAGGTGACGAATTGGAGACCTAAGGAGTGTGGAAAGCGTCATTAGGATATGAAATTTTTATTTTCGTAACCAGTGACAGTAAAAAAAACTGGATTCCCTGCATCGGCCTACCTATCGCGTTAGCTCCCTTTTACCCACTTTTCTTTGCAGGATCACAGAGAGTCCATGATGGTCATATGATGGAAATAATGCGTATGGCCATATCATGGCCATAGGCCAGGGGTCGGCAACCTTTTGAAACGGAAGAGCCAAAAGTTACAATTTAAAAAATTTCCCAGTTTTTAAAGAGCCACTAAATTGTTTTGCTTCAGTATATGCTTATTATATATTTGATTTTAGTTGGGGAGCATTTTTTTACACATTTTTTCTGAGGTACCTCCTTTTTGGTTCGGGTACCTTTTTACGGGTACCTTTTTTTTTTTAGAAAAATTGGAGGATCTGGGGGTCCTCCCCCAGAAAAATTTTGGAAATTTCTTCTTCAAAATAGCTTTGTAGCTCATTTTTAGGCCTTTTTGGATTAGACCCAAAGATAACCTCTCATTTTTTAAGTGGCAGAATTTTCAAGGAAAAATAGTATAGCTAAAATAAACAGCAAACTTTAGAGAGGGGGTGGGGATCCTACTTCAGAAAAATTTTGGAAATTTTCTTCTAAAAGTAGTTTTTAATGCGTTTTTTAGAACTTCTATTATGACCAAATGAGGATCACTCCTTATAAATCACAGAATTTTCAAGGGAAAACAGCACGTATTCCAGAAATTTTTTTTGGGGGGAGTTTTCCCCCGAAATTTTGGAATTTTTACCCTTAAAAGTAGAGTTTTGACTCACATCTTGAGAACTTTGGGTTACACCGCTCTTTGGGTATCATTGATTTGATTAGGTACTTAAAAATATATTACTGATTTTTTAACGGTTTGATAATAAATTGTTACTTTTTTCGTATGGAACTGGAGAGCCGCAACTTTACATCGAAAGAGCCGCATGCGGCTAGCGAGCCGCAGGTTGCCGACCCCTGCCATAGGCGATAATGGAAATCGAAAAAACATGGAGTATGCCTTGTGATAGGAGCCCTGTTGGCGCTGGCATCGCATCGAACTCACGCCTTCCTTGTCATGTCCCCGAGAGGCAGAGAAATAGAATCCCAATCCTCGAATCCTCTAATACCTCTTGGAGAGTGAGAGATAGAAGGACACGTCGCAGCCAGTCACAGCTGTGATCTCCAAAATGCACCGCCTACCTTTCTGTCAATCATAGACATTTGCACTGCTGCTCTCTATCACACAAAGGCATTTGAAAATAGCGTTTTGGAGCCTCTGTTAAGGCTCTCGGCTGTATAGAGCTTTTCACATCACGTGACTTGGCCCTAGCAACAGCCCAAATAACCGCCTAGCAACAGGTTTGCGAAGGCTCAGTGCATGCACAATGCACATGCTATATTGTTTTGCCCTCCACGGGTGCCCTCCACGGTCATGAAAATAACTGGTCATGACGTCATCGCGAAAAGCTCTATTCTGTGCTTCTTGATCAGCGGTTAACGACCAATCAAAGAAGGAATAGCTGACTCTGGTTGGTAGAATTCTTCTTTGAATACTTTTCAACCGCTGATTAGATAGCACAGAATCAGTACCCTCTATAGCTTAGAAAGCCCAAACACTGATTGCTGACGTCAGCAAGAGAAGGCTGAAGCTCGCCCCGCCTCTCCAATCAGAAGTAGGCTGAGAGGCTCAGTAGCTATCAGTAGCATTATCCTTTGTCGTTAAGAGGCTCAGGCTACAGAAGGTAAGGTCCCTGATTGGAGAGGCGGGGCGAGCTTCAGCCTTTTCTTGCTGAAGTCAGCAATCAGTGTTTGGGCTTTCTAAGCTATAGAGGGTACTGACAGAATACGGCCGTTTTTTCTCTGTGGCTGTGAACGGAGACAGTAGCGTTTGATATTAAGGTGAAGAAAATTGGAGACCTAAAGAATGTTGAAAACGTCATTAGGATATGAAAGTTTCATAGACCCCAAAACCGTGACAGTCAAAAATACTGGATTCCATCTGTATCGGCCCAATCCCCCAATTTGCTCCCTTTACCCACTTATTCTCTTTGCATGATGATCCAGAATACATCTCATCGCACAAACCCATCTTTTTCCTTTTACAACTCCTGAAGAAAGAAGATGGGCTCTTAAATCGGGGAAACCCGGCACCCGAACTGGAATACAAAGGACACACGACGGGGAAGACGGTATACTTAACGAGGCGGAACCGACAAGAGGCTCCATCAGCGGATTTTCGAATGCACAAAATCGTCTGCATCACAAAAGCGCGGGAAGGCGTTCAGCCGATTCTGACGAACGACCTTTTTTCCCTTTCTTTCCAGAAGAAAAAATATTTCACACACTTCCCTTGGGACCAATGTAATTTACGTTTATGTACCCAAAAGATGGATGTATTTATGCATTCGCTTTGGAGATGAGGGGGGAAATTGCTCGACAGAAGCGAATCTCTATAGCGACGGAGAAGACCTCGAGACGACCTGTTTCATGATTGCCATCAGAGTTAAGGTTGGCCTTTTTCCTTTGTTCATCCACTCTCTCACTCAGACTATAGTTTTCCTTGGTGATGTTTGTGTGTTTTGAAATTGTTTTAAAAAATTCGCAATATAAAGGTAATGATGAATTTTTTTTGTATATTACATTCGAACCTGTTTTTGTGCGATTTTTTTATTTGAGCGATTATTTTTGTGCGATTTTTCCCATTTGTGCGGTCTTTTAAATGCGATTTTTATATACCGCACAAAAAAATCCCAGAAAAAAGCCCTCACAATTTAAAAAATTGCACCAAAAAGGAGCGCTCAAAAACAGGTTTAAGGTTCGCGTCACACTATGCATCTTATAGACGCTACTGCAATTAATCAAAGAGGGAAATATGCATGGAGTTCAGCCTGAGACTCCCCCTATCTTGACAGGAATCTTCATTCCTGTCAAGATAATAGTTTTCGACACATGAATGGATTGACTCAAAAAGATAAACTTTTAGCTTCAAATAGAAAATCAGATGTCCTAATAGCCAGACTACGTTCAAAAACCCTACCCACAAAAGCAATACTTTTCAAAATCAACATTTCACCGGATCCATTTTGTCCGATATGCAAAGAATATGATTCAAATCACCATTTACTATTAACATGCAAAAAATACACAACTCAAAGAAACAAATTAATGAAAGACATCAATTCAACATCTTCCGACCTCTCAGAAATATTAGAAATAACAAAGAATAACAAAAACAGAAAAATCTTAGCACTCTCCTCCTTTCTAAACTCCATAGAAATATGAAAAAGTAAACAACTAAAGAAAGAAGAATAACTAAAAAACAAGAAAGAAGAAAATGAGGAAGAAGACGAAGCGGCTCTTCGGAGTAAGCATAAGTCTCAATTCACTCCAACTTGAACTTGAACTTGAACCTGTCAAGATAGGGGACTAGGCTTTCTCCATGCTTTTTTATGGAGATTGATTGCAGTAGCGTCTATAAGACGCGTAGTGTGACTCGAACCTACGTTTAAATGAAGAGTTTATCACACTGTTAAAAAAATGCGGACTCAAGAAGTGGTGGGTAGAAATTGTCTCCATACATAGAGTGATGTTACTCTGCGATATGGAGGGACCCCCCCCACCTAGACTGGGAGGAAGGTCCATCCGTAGTGGAACCTGCCTCCCAGTCTAGGTGGGGGTCCCTCCATATCACGAAGTAACATCACTCTATGTATGGAGACAATTTCTACCCACCACTTCTTGAGTCCGCATTTTTTTTTAACAGTGCAGTAAATTTTATAAGAGACTCCTTTCAACATACTAGCGGCCGTATTCACCCGGCAAACAAACTTCTGATTGGCAATTACAGAAGGAAAACTAGTTTTCCACCAATCACAGAGTTTGGATTCCCGGTTAACCCCTGGTCAAGTTACCGGTGAATACGGCCGTGAGTAGCATACCATTAATCTTTAGATTCAACTGTTTCGAAACCATTACTCCATCCTGTAGTTCTTCTTTGCATGCTTGGAAAGTTTCAAAATATTGAAAATGTACTGTATTCGCATATGTAATCATGATTAGTTAGAGACGAAGTTTCTGTTGACAACTTGGAGGTCTTTATAGGAAGCGTTTCAACCATCTAAAATTAGGTTGTGTTATTGATTCCCCGTTGGTCTATACCAGGGGTCCCTAACCCTATGCCCGCGGGCACCATTGCGCCCGTCGATCGGTCTAGGTGCGCCCGCTGCTTGTGCCCAACGATAAAATATTTTAGTTTTCCACTATCCCATAAAATTCTAGAAATGAAATCGCAACATACATTTCCGAATTTCTTCAAATAAGGCGAGACTAGAAATTTTGGATATTCAGAATGACATCCACCTCAAAACTATTATCAGATGAGATGAGAAATTCTGGAATTAGTTGATAGAAATCAATTTCCATTCTTAAAAAGAGGAGTATATAAAATAAAGTAGTTCTTTGGTTCCACACACTTATGTGAATCATTTTCAACAATGTGAATATAATAAAATAAAAAATATATATAGATCACGACGTACAGATGAACACCTTGACGATAGCTTGCGGGCAAGAATTTCATCATAATCTCCCAATTATGAAGCGCTGGCCAGTGAAATGCAATGTATTTTATATATTTTATAAATAATTTTTATACTTCGTATGTTTTGCAAGCAATTTAGTAGTAATCTATTTTACAAAAGAATATTAATACTAATTATATTCATTATGTTAAATTCATTTTTAAAATTAAATTTTTTGTGCATTATATGTAGTGTTTATTGTTAACTATGTCCACCAGCTATAAATTTATCTTGAAAAAATATATGTTGCTCGCCATTCGACCGATATTCTGGTATGTGCTCTTAGGTTCAAAAAGGTTGGGGACCCCTGGTCTATACTATATGACTAAATTTCCTGTCCGCGACGTCATGAGTTGAAGGGAGGAGCTAAGGTACTTTATAGTTACCTAATTGGTGAAAAAGACAAAGCGTGCGAGAGTCATCTCTGACTTGGCCAATGAAGTAGCTATAGAAAGTGAGACTCCTCCCTTCAACACATGACGTCACTGACAGGAAACATTGTCATCGAGTATATAGATCAACTAAACCAAGTTGGTTGGTTGGTTGGTGTCGTGTCATGGTCAGAGATTATATAGGACCGAAGGTCCTATAAACAGCATCCGCGATCTGAAGGCAATTGTCCTCATATAAGTCCGCCCATGGATTGTCACTAATTTGCTGCAATTTTGCCAGAATAGCTGGACAGTTGAAAAGATGTTTGGGGGTTAGTTCAATTTCTGGGCAGTTTTTGCAGAGGCAGTACGTCCTTGTCCCGTCTCTATGAATCTTCATTCCTCTGAAGTGTCCTGTCCGTAGTCTTGTTAGTGTGCTTGCAAGGGTTCTATTTGTACTGATTTCAGGGATTTGGTGTTTGATTTTGATTTTTCTATCATTGAGTTTTGCCTTAGCCACTGAATTAATGTCGTTGAGAGTGACATGAGTTATTTTGTTGGTGTTTAATTTGTTGGTGGACTTGGACTAAACCAAGTCCAAGTCCAAATGAAATGGTGCTTTTCCATTATACCGGCGCAGGCGATAAAGTCGTCAATAATAATGCAACCAACGCCAAACAGAATATCGGCGAATATATTCCGGAGACTGTGTGCTGTCGCCAAAAAGTCTGCTTGGCGAGATTTGCGTCGGTGTAATGGAAAAGTACCAATTAAATTAAAAACCTTATCACCCTCATTAAACAGCTACCTCATGGAGGCACCAATACAATCCAAGATATGAGAGGAGATGGCTGAACAGCGGCAAACAGCATTAGTTTTCTCATTTTCCATTGAAATTTAAGCTTTTTAAGTGACCAGTCCTAAGTCTGGACAAGTCTAGGACCGGTGCACTTCAAGAACTGTCTGGGGCACTATCAGCGGCATACCAGGCATGTTTGGGCTTTTATAGATTTACCAAATTCAATGGCGAAACCTCTTGGTGCCCATCGCGGGATCAAGGCCTACAATTCCCATAATCTAAAATTGATATGAGCTAACGTATTTAAGAAATATGGAAAAAATGTGAATAAAAACATTTGACTAATAAGTACGGAGTTTGTTAGATGCTGGGCCCTGCTTGATGCAATTGGTCAAATCAAGAGCGGATTCAGGTTTAACTTCTTGGAGGAGGCACCAGGATTTTTAGAACATCTGCAGCAGCAGAAACTGCTATTTTTTTTTAAATATTGATCGATAATAATACTTTTTTTTGGCCACACAAAGCTACACATTAAAGCATTTGAAAGCTTCCAAATTGCTAAATTTCTTTTTAAAAGAAAGTATCTTCAGGAGATGTAATTTTATCCAATAAACTTTTACCCTTCTGGGAGGGGGCACGTGCCATACCCTGGATCCGCTACGTCAAATAGACCAAAAGCCGTTCCTGGATATCAGTACCTTTTCAAACAAGATCTCGGCGGTCAACCATAAAATGGAGGGCTCAGAATAAAAGTAGACCAAGTCCACTTTTTGTCATTTTTGAGTTAGCAACGTTATAACATGCACCAACTATGTAAAATTTCAGTGCAATAATGAACCAAGTCCTAGTTCTGATAATATCCGCTAGGCAGCAGCAAGTTCTGTTGCGTTGTTATGAAGCTTTAACTTTAAATTTATGTAGCTCAAAAGTAGCTAAAGTGGACTTGGTTCACTTTCATTCTGAACCCTCCAAATGCATCTCCTTGCAAATTAACTTCCGAAATTATGACTGTCTTCCAGCCATGCTTTCCGTTACGAGTGGAGTTCTCTTTCTCCTGGGACTGAGCTCAGTCTTCTTCAGCGTCACATCTTCACCCATCAGATCCCCCTATGCCGGCGCCTACGTCTACCAGCCCTACCAGATGATGAGGATGGTGGAGGTCCCCGAGACGACCCCCGCCACGACCCTTCCCTCCAACTCGACGGACGTCGATGCGGCGGAGACCGTCACGCTTGCACCTCAGACGACCCCCGCGGTGAGGACCTCTTAGCCTTGCGTCACACTGGGCGGCTTATGGTCGCTACTGCAATTATTAATCTCCATAAAAAAAGCATGGAGAAAGCCTAGTCGCCTATCTTGACAGGAATGAAGATTCCTGTCAAGATAGGGGGAGTCTCAGGCTGAACTCCATGCTTTCTCCCCTACCTGATTTACGACTTCGGGCGTTTCGAGACGCTGTAGTGTGGCGCGCGAGGCTTAAGTGTTCAATAGCCTACAGTTTGTGTCAGCGCAAACTTTTATGATCGGGTCGACAACGCTCCTTCCGTGCGAGGAGGGGATCTCCCCCATCTCTTTGTGTGGTTAGGTGAGGTCAATTAGCGAACAAAAGAGTTCCCCTCCTGGACAGAGATTGGCATCTCCCCCGAAGCTCGTCGCTGGTATCATAAAAGTTTGCGATGACTCTTAGGAGCCTGCCAGACTAGTTCAAATAGGGTGCATCTAAAGTTTTATTACCCCGACGACCGTCAATCAGCGAACAAAAGATAGTTCCCCCATCTCTTTGTGTGAGCATTCGGGGGAGACGGAAATCCCTGGAACTCTTTTGTTCGCTGATTGACCTCACCTAACCCCACAAAGAGATGGGGGAGATCCCCTCCTCGCACGGAAGGAGCGTTGACGACCCGGTCATAAAAGTTTGCGCTGACACTAACTGTAGGCTATTGAACACTACAGCGTCTCGAAACGCCGGAAGTCGTAAATCAGATAGGGGAGAAAGCATGGAGTTCAGCCTGAGACTCCCCCCATCTTGACTTGACAGGAATGGAGATTCCTTCAAGATAGGGGGAGTCTCAGGCTGAACTCCATGCTTTTCCCCCTCTTTGATTCTTTCGGTTCTTTTATTGTCAGAAAGACATTTTTGGTGTCAAATATTATGTTTTAAGGGTCAAAAAACATGATTCTGATGACAAAACGTGCAATTTGTTTTAAAAAGTAACTTAAATTCAATAAAAGTTAAAAATAGTAATACAGTCAATAGGCAGTTGCTTCAAAAAATTTATTTAGAAAAGGTATCTTTTTCGACGGTTTTACATGTTTTTTGGGGTGCTGGTTCCGAATATTTAGTTCATTTCCACGTGGAAGGTCGGTTTCATATCAATAAACGCAAAAAAATGTGACAAAATCACCAAATTTTTACTGCATCTTCGGGTTTTCGCTTATATTTAAAAAAATATTAGTTTCTAGAAAGTTATTTGAATTACAAAGTTGGAGTACGAGTAAACAAAATTTCCTACAAAATGCACCACTCAATTTTAATTTTCCGAACAATAGTTTTCATGTTTTATAACGCATTGAAAAACACATAATTTTACACAGCATTATTTAAACAGAGAATGTTTGTTTCTCTGTTTTTCAGTGTGTTATAACGGCAAAACTATTCTTCAGAAAACAAAATTTGAACAGTGCATTTTGTAGGAAATTTTTTACTCCAACTTTGTAATTAAAATAGTTTTCTAGAAACTAATATTTTTTAAATATAAGCGAAAATCCGAAGAAAGAGTAAAAATTTTGCGAATTTTTCGCATATTTTTGCGTTTTTTATATGAAGCAGACCTTCCACATAAAAGTGAACTAGATATCCGGAATCAGGCCCCCAAAATACATATAAAACCGTCGAAAAAAATAACTTTTCTACAAATATTTTTTGACGCAACTGGCAATAGACTGTATTATTATTTCGAGCTTTTATTGAATTTTAGTTACTTTTTAAGGCAAATTGCACGTTTAGTCATCAGAATCATGTTTTTTGACCCTTAAAACATAATATTTGACACTAAAAATGTCTTTCTGTCATTAAAAGAACCGAATATAGGCCCTTGGTCGCCATCTTGTTATGACGTCATAACGGTCAAACCACGCCCTAAAACTTTGGGCTCCCTTCGATTTTTTAGTTCGTATATATGATTATCTAACATCCCTGAAAGTTTCATGAAAGTATCACATTTTGCAGTTTTCGGGCATTTTTATGTAATAAGCCCACCCAACTACTAGTCACTATGAGGAAGGGAAAACTGAGTAAACAGAGATCCTATTGGGTTGCTAGGAGGTGCTTCGGTGCGTAAATCGTGATAAAAAGACGCTATAATAACTAAAAAACTAATTATACTTTAAATTGGAGTTCACTCGAAATTCCGCGCTGGCAACTACTTTCTTTCTTTGCTCTCAGCCAGGGTCAAGTAATATTGCAGTCTAGTATAGTTGCCAGACAATGTATGCAAATGACTACTGCTTAACCAACGATAGTAAAAGAGTCACGTGATTTTGACTAACTCGGAGGGGAGAAAGGATGAAGCTGAGGGGCAGTTGATCGAAAGAGGAAGATACATTTACTCCCTCTAACCTTAGTTAGACCATCTATATCAGTGGTTCCCAAACTATTTTGGTCGTGGAACCCCCAAATTTGCTACCAATGATCGCGGAACCCTGAATATTTTTTAATCAACGATTTTTAAAAATTTAATATATGATATTAAATTAAACCAGGCGGGGATCCAGCACTTATCCAGGATGGGGGGACACTTTTCCAGACAATCACCTTTACCTTTTGGCAAAAATATCGAATTCTTGAGGATTTTATAAAAGTATCACGCAAGATCCCCTTCTGATGGTACCGCTGGGGGTATGGGGTTCTCTCCCAGAAAAAAAAATTTTGAAATTTGACTTGTAAAAGTAGAGTTTTAACTCATTTTAAGACGCTTTTTGGGGCTAAGATAGGAATTTTCCATCTTTATCTTTTGACAAAAAATTGTCGAAATGTTGTGGATTTTCCAAAAAGTATCACGCAAGATCCCCTTGTGGTACCGCGGGGGAGGTCTGGGGGTCCTCCCCCAGAAAAAATTTGAAATTCAACTGGTAAAAGTAAGGTTTTAACTCATTTTGAGAACATTTTTGGGTCCAAGGGGGGCGGCGCTGTCCATTCTTATTTTTTTACACCATTCTAATTTTTTTAATGAAATGAAGTTTGTCCCATGGAACCCCTAAATTTTTTCGCGGAACCCACTTTGGGAACCACTGCTCTATATACATGAAAAATGAGTATATTTTAAATAAAATAAAAAATACTAAAGCAAAAAATCCCGTGACCCTTTTACTATCGTTGGCTAAGCAGTATATTAATAGATTATAAATTAATAAATATGATTCTTAAACTTTTGTTTCGTTTAAATTCCAGTTTTTCGACTTGGACAATAATGCGGGTGCCGCCATTTTCCTCGTTTCCTTATTATCAGGGATGTTCTCACCCCAGTGACCACGGCAGAGGACTTTCAAAAACAGAACTCAAGTGAATGACGTGTGTGTTTCCCGACTCTTTGTAACTTTAGAATAATACTTTGTTATTTTTATCTCTAGTTTGTTTCTTCACCCCCTACTGCCCATGGTATCAAAGTTCAGCTTCAATTTTAAGCATAAAATAGCTTTTTTTCAGCAAGTTTTTAAGTTATTGCAGCAATAATTGCACCTTCAGGTCAGGTGGTATAGATAGTCTATGAAGTTAAGGTTCAGTCCCCAAATTCAAAACTATTTTTAAAAAATTAAATAAAATTTTATTTTTAGTTTATTTAGCCCCAAACTCCAAAAATTTCGTAGTTATTTCAGGTAGGTGGACAGTAGAGGGTTAAACTCAGAATACTTTCGAGAAATAAAGTTGATGTTTTTAATAATGTCTTGTTAATGTGTGTGTGACTGTCATTGGGATTCTTTCCTTTATCTGGACTAGGAATCATATCACCGAAGCCCCTTTATAAAAAGCCACTCCCATAAAAGAAGTTACCGATATACTTAAATGATTTCGATCCAAATAGTCTTGATTAAAAAGTAAGAGAGAGAAGTTAACGAGATATTGTATGAATGTTTTTGATCCAAATTTAATAAACTTGATGAGGAAGTAAAATGTGGAACTATCAGCCAATATCCATTGTCCAAGCCCTCTGATTGATTGATTATTTTCAATATCGAGTTAAATTGTTGATGTCCTAAAAAAATCCCCCAACTAACGGACGCCGAAACTTTAGATCTTAATCCGGATATTTTTTCTAGATTTTATCAATCTTTAAAGTGTCTAATGACTTTTCCTTCACCTTGTATGTTGCTGAGATTTTCCACACTGACAATTCTTTCGATTAAGTTAAAGCTTTACGAAAAAAATATCAATATCATCACTTATTAGACTTTTCAATGCACGAGTTTCAATGACAAAGTGTTATACAGAAATTAAAATTAAATTTAAGGGAACTTTACCTACTGAACGGTAAAAACTAATCTTGAATAAATCAACCAAAGGAAGATTAAGTTGATTGAGACTAGTGATGGGCAGGTATCGATACCAAATACTTAAGTACTCGATACCTATAGGTATCGAGTGTATTCGATACCCACAAAAGTATCGATACTTTATTGACATATTTCGTTTTAAATTTTTCAATGAAGTAATCTTTATAATACCTACTGTAGATCAAACGCAGCCTGTTTCCGTTTTCATTTTGCAACGCTCAAACCCAAGTCGTTATCATCCGCGAGAGAAATTTGACGCGGCTAGGTTTTTCCCCCCGCCAAATCCTTCGCCTCTATCCACCTCCAGGCCCGTAGCTACGGGGCTTTTTGATGGATCGCTTTCAGTTTTTTGAATATTAGTCTGATTATGGATAGGCCCTAAAAAATTGTCCCTTCAGGGTCATTTCCCGACATTGAAAAAAAGTACTCGATACCTACAAGTATTCGATACCTATAAGTATTCGATACCTAAAATTATCGATTTTGCCCATCACTAATTGAGACCAGCGGTGCCATCTTTAGCGGTGGTGCTGACACCTAGTAGTAAGCTTGAGAAGCTTAGAGATCAGCGGTGCCTTTTTTTAACGGTGGTGCTGCCATCTGGCGATAACTTAAGAAAACAATTTTGGCATAAAAGATATAGAAATGATTGTAAAAAGACTGAGGGGCCGTTAAAATATTACGTAAGCACCTAAGGGGGAGGAGGGTTGCTCTTTGCTTATTTTTCCTGACTAGGGGGAGGGGGATATGAAAGATGCTTACGTAAGATACTGAATTTTCGAAAATATCTTGTTTCTTGCATAAATAATTTCATAACTCAACCAAAAACAAATTTAACAAAAAATTGAAGTAGGAAATCTGACGTAAGCACTTTTTTCTGGGGACCCCCAAACATTCTGAAATTTTAACCCCGAAAAGTAGTGTTTCGACTCATTTTTGAACCCTTAAAAAGGACAGCTCCTTGAATAAGGCACCTAATTTTCAAGGAGAAAAAATCAGTACTTACTAAAAGGGATGTCAAAATTTCGGGGGGGGGGGTCCGGCAGTTTCTTACGTAATTATGGTGGGGGGGTTGGAGGTTTGCTTATCTTTGCTGACAAGGCGGGAGGGGGGGGGGTTAAAAATGACCAATAAAGTGCTTAGGGGCCATTCATTAATTACGTAAGGGTCACGAGGGGGATGGGGGGGTTGGAAAAAACTCTACATACCCTTATTTGGGGGAGGGGGGGTCAAAACCATTCTTACGTAAGATTTTCCAAGTTAATGTAAACAAATTACAATTATTCTAATCAAATTACTATTGAATAACCCCAGAAAAACTTAAAAATGCTGACGATTTCGGGATATTAAACTGAGAGTTTTAGTGTAACTGATACTTTTCTAACATTTTATTGCTTTGAAAAACGAAATGGAATCTTACGTAAGAATAGGGGGGAGGGGTTTGTAAAATCTTACTTACCCTTACATGGGGTAGGGGGGGGGCAAAAATTGCCAAAATTATCCTTTTGTAATTAATGAATGGCCCCTTACGTAAAACTTGAACGGCCCCTGATTGAACTAAAGTACTTAGAATTTCAAAGTACTAATCAGAAAATTCTAAACATTTGATTTCATGTTTAAATGAACTCCTATTTTTAAAGGGAAATCATAATATGAAAGATTTTCTTTGACTTTAAAAATTAAACTCTCTTTTTTTATTACTGCAAAATGGTAATTTTGTGCGTGCTTTAGAATGAAAAGAGAGAAAAAGGCATAAACAGTAAAAACGAAGGTTCAATGTGAAAAGTACAATTTAATAAACAGTTACTTTTAAAATATACCTATAGTTAAAGTTCACGCAATTAGTTTTCACTCGTGAAAAAGTGACATAGAAAAGGATAATTTGATGTTTTTTGGAAAAAACCCATCTTAATACTTCAATTTTAATAGCATAGCTTTCCAAAGGCGATTGTTAATGTTTATCACTTTTAAAAATATTTTGAGTTGCTGCTGCATGAAGACATTGGATTTTTTGGAGAAGGGTGCAAGTGCAAAATGTGGTTTTGAACAGAGAAATTTCCATTGTGGAGCAGCTTCAAATTAGAGTTTAAAATTAAATTCAACTTAGAGAAATAGTAGACTTTATACTGAATACACTCCCAAAGAAAATGTTCAAGTTTCCATGATTGGGGAAGCAATTGCAGCCAGTGGCATACCCAGATGTGGGGATATGGGGTAGTTTTAGTGGTTTTCTATGGTCAAAAAAAAAGAAAAGAAATTTTGCTGTTTAGAGGGTGGGATATGTCCTGAGAAACTAAAACCTATTTCGGGTAACCTTATACATGTTAATAATGGTAAATAGTTGGAATTATCTTGCCTGAAATACACCAATTTGGTGACTCGGTAAGTTGAACTTGCGTATTCTTCCCTCCATTCCCGCCAGAACGACTTTTTGAGTGGGTATTGCAGTGGAAACTGGACCAAGGAGAATGGAAATTCACTGAAAACACGATTTTTGTAGCAGTTTGGCGCATGAATAGAGAATCGGCACATTTTGGCGCATTCGCAATACCCCTGAAAATAACATACTAGTATAATTAATTGAAGTTTCGATTATACAAGGTCTGTACCAAATTCAACAACTTTTCAAGAATACTTAATACATCTTTTTCATAGATAGGAATAACATTTTAGTTTGTTTTTTCTCTTTTACTTTTCCAGCATTATTCAAATTTTATTGATTACTATAAAAGAACACCTCCAAAAACAAGCTTTTAAAAGCCAAATAGTACATAAAAAGTAAAAGAAAATTAGTATTAAAATTACTTTCAGGACATCCCAGGCCTTAAAAATCAAATTCAAAATTCCAGAACTTTCAATGCAATGTTTTCAAGACCTCGTAAGCGCTCTGTTAAAAATCAAGAAGAACATAACTTATTAGCAGGGGCGTCATTTCAGTTTTTGGTTGAGGGGGCAAGGATTTTTTTTAAGTTGGTCTGGGCCACGCCGTAACTATCCTTTTTTTTGGGGGGGGGGGTTGCCTCAACTTCTTTTTTAAGGTATCCCCTAGCGAGTGCATTTATATACGAGCACTGAAAAGTAAATTCAAGTGGGGTAAACGAGTTCAAGAGGAAAATTGACAGATACTGGGATCAAGCGCGTAGCCAGAGGGGGGGATTTGGGGATATATCCCCCCCGAAACTTGGAAATTTTCTTTTTTTGACCATAGAAAACCACTAAAAATACCCCATATCCCCCCCCCCCCGAAATTTTTTCCTGGCTACGCCACTGACTGGGATTCAGGTAGTTTGGGTTAAAAAGACTGGACCAACCTTGCTGGGCTTACGCCTGTAGTTGGTCGACTTAATTTGTATTTATTTGAACTGAATATACCACGCACACGCAGGGAATTTTCGTCCTAAAGAGAGCATAAAAAATTCCATGATCTAAATACAAATTTGTTGTTGATATGGTTATTTTACTTTTATATTTTCAAAGTATGAATTCCCCATAAACATAATTATTGGTCCTTTAAAAATCAAACAAAAAATATTGTATGACTTACTTTAAGATTTGATAAAGTGTGAATATATTTGTAATCTTTATAATCGATACCATTAATGTTAATAATTCACCACAGCTGTACATAGGCATAATGATGGAGAGGTTATATGGGATGTAACCCCCCATTGCATTGTCTGTTACTAAAACATGAAGAACTGAAAAATTTTCCCTAGATCAGGGGTTCTCAAACTTTTTAACATCGCGACCCACTTTTGAGAAACAAAATCTAACGCGACCCACCAACTTCAGTTATTTATAATAAACTGAACTGAGATAATAATCTCATACCCCCACCCCACAGAATTTTAACTTCTCTGAATGGGGGGTGTTCACCAACTATTTAGTTACAAGGGTATGAAATAGTTTAATTGTGGTCTAACAATGATCCCTACAGTAAAAAGGGGGTCTGGGGGTACTCCCCCAGAGAAAATTTTAAAATTTGACCCTTAAAACATGGTTTTAACTTGTTTTTTAGCAATATGGGATAAATTACATCAGTTGCATCATTTCCCAAGAAAATTCTTAAAATTTGCATTGAAAAAAAATTAAAAATCTTCTCGTGACCCACCAAAAACTGACTGGCGACCCACCAGTGGGTCGCGACCCACAGTTTAAGAAACTCTGCCCTAGATAATTGTACAGTTTACAAGGAACCGTTCTTTTCAGATTTAACCTATAGAACCTCAAAATGAGCTTTAACACTACTTTATGAAAAAAATTGTTAAACAATTTTTTGGGAAGAACCCCCAATCCCCCCTCTAAAATTTTTATGTCTTTTATACTTTGTTTTACCCTTAAAAATTCAGCCTCTTAAATGATGTTTTGTGAAAAAATTATTGTAGTTTCTAAAGGTGGAAACAAATTGGAGCCGAGCGGCGTAAGCGAACAGCCACGAACACGCTCTGCGCATTTCGTAGGCGCTAAGAGCGGCGCTTGCGCAGAGCGTGTTCGCTTACAGCGCTCGGCTCCAATTTGTTTCCACCTTAATGCTACTTGGGATATCCAAGCTCCTTTTGCAAAGGTATGTTTGACCATACGTCCAGGGTTTTTAGAGCTGTCTGGGGTTTGATACTTTTAAGATTTGCCAGACATTTTTATGAAAAATCCTGACTAAACTCTTTAAAATTGCGTTGTTTTACACTTTCTAACATCTGTATTAATTTGGAGAACTTATTTTCAATGAATTTTATAATAAAATTAAGTAAATCAAACAATTTTTGAAAAAATCTTGTTGAATAAAGAAATAAAATTTGATATTTCTGTTCAATGTTTATTAGTTTGTATGTCTTTTCTTATTTTTTAATCTTTGATGATTTGATATGGTACTTATTAAGAAATTTCAAAAATATGTCCTGGGTTGGACCCAAGAAAATATGGTAAGCCTATGTTTGACAGGTGGGAGTAACAACCCCCATGAGTCAACTCTAGTTACGCCACTGGAGCTGTAGAGGGACCAGTTTGACAGTGAGAAATCTTAGACAAAAAAACATTTTCCTTTCAGAGAATGAACCTTTATTTAACCAACACGGCAAATAATGAGCTCAGATCTTTATGTACAGGATGAACTCTACGTTAACAATCTATACACACTAAATTCAGATTATTCGGTTCTTTTCTACATTATTTAGATGCACCAGTCTTCTTAAAAAAAAATACAGCCAACTCTTTTTTTTTTGCAAAGGATAAATATAATTCATTTCGATTAAAATCTCAAGCTTGAATTGTGTCGCACTTTCACCACCTAGTCGAAATACTTTCAGATCACTGCACTAATACTTAAGCACAAGTTTTAGGTTCGCTTTGTAAATTAAAAACCAAAAATGCATGACTGAAAAATGACAGACATTTCTCTAGTGGTGGAATGTGATGACAATTGTATTATGGAAACAGATGACTGATCAACAGAATCACGATGCGGTATATTAACTTGTTGCACGATCCCCCCCTTATTTAATTGATTTAGATTTCCCGGATGTTTGTGCATCTACTGTGACACGCTTAACCAATGATCAATCCGATGCCAAAACGGCTTTGGCACTTGGTGTGATTGATCATTCCGCTGAGAGCGAGTGTGAAGGGGAGGGGTTGTAGCTTCTTTTCGAGCACAGCTCCCACCGTCCAGTTGGTGTCCACCATACCTGTAGGAATTAAGGAGCATTTACTACACTAACAGTTGGCTTGAAAAGACTAATGGCATTATTCACCGGTAACTTGACCGGCGGTTTAACGACAGTCAAGCTTCTGATTGGCCGTTGATGAAGGAAAAGTAGTTTTCCACCAATCAGAGGTTTGACTCCCGGTTAACCGCCGGTCAAGTTACCGGTGAATACGGCCATAAGACTACTACTAAAAATTCTTTATTTTTTTAAATAATTTATCCAATGAGAAATAATGCAATTAATTAAGTAGGGCAATTCCACTGGCATTGTTTAAGAAAAAAAACTCAATATTTTGTAATTTTCTTCCCAAAAATATGATAAAAAAACATTTTCCACACAGTTTATTGCTTTCTTGTTAGCTAAATCTAATGGCACAATTAAATTTTCAAAATGATTTTATTTATTTTTGAAAAAATTTTAAACAACATGGTAACAAACTGACTGACATTGATGAAATATTTATGTCAGTCAAAAGTTACCATGTTGTTTAAAATTTTTCTAAATAAATAAAAACATATTTTGAAAATTTAATTGTGCATTTAGATTTAGCTAACAAGAAAGCAATGAACTGTGCGGAAAATGTTTTTTTTTATCATTTATTTTTAGGAAGTAAATTACAAAATACTAAGAGTTTTTCTTAAAAAATGTCAGTCAGTTACCCGTGGAGAATTGCCCAGTAATAATTAATTAATTTTAAAAACTGCGTTTTAACCAGGATTGTTAGGTTTAAAACACTTGTTTTAAACCAATCAACCCTAGTAACTTGTTTAATTTTTTAAAAATCATGATTTTTCAGCATTTCTTTGTCAAGTGTATAAAAATAAACATGTTCAAAAAAAAACCTGTTTTTTTTAATGAAAAAAGTCTTTCCAACTCAGGTTTATACTGCTTTAACTATGTTAAGTTTTCCCAAAACAGAAGAAAGGGTTTATAATTTTAGCAAAACATTAAGTTTTTTTACTGTTTGAAAGTACATACATTGTAAACAACTTTAGGAAGTCCTACAGTTACCATGTTTCCCCAAAGCTCAAATGATGACTATGAAGTGAGAACCATAGAGACCTATCAATTGAAAAACAACGTTTATTTTTAAAAAATAAAAAAAAAATTTAAATTGTGTAAAAATAAACGTTGTTTTTCAATTGATATTAACATTTGCACAAGATTCTTTTCGCCATAGAGACCTAATTGGTATTACTTTAAGATCTAATAATATTAGTAATTAGAGCTCTATTGTTGTCAGTCATCATTTGAGCTTTGGGAAAACATGGCAGCTGTAGGACTTTCTAAAGCTGTTCCCAATACGAATATGTACTTTCAAACAGTAAAAAAACTTAATGTTTTGCTAAAATTATAAACGCTCCCTTCTATTTTGGAAAACTTAACATTGTTTAAAGGAGTATAAACCAGAGTTGGAAAAACTTTTTCTTCATGAAAACATATTTTTTGTTGACTTTCTAAAGCTGTGCCATATTTTGTTATGAACAGTGGCTAAGCACATGTTTCCATTTAAAACATTATAAAAGGTCTTAGTACTAATTTTTAAATCAAACCAAATACTGATCATACCTCTAAATACCACATTTGCTTTTGGTAAGTCAACTTGGTAGCCTAAAGTACAAACGCTCTCCCCTAACCTTAAGTTTGTTTCCACTTCTACTCCAACCTGAAAAGAACGACAGACATTAAACCTTTGGATATTTGTGCAAACATGAACTCTCAAAAACAAGTGCCCTTTATTTAAAAAAAATGTTACAAATGAAAAATGAATGCAAATTGAACAGACTGCTTCAATGGAAATGGCAAGTCCTTGCTATGGCACATTTATCATGTTGGGATAACATCGATTTAAGAACAGAACAAATAAGTTGGTTAAAACGTACACTTTGAAATATAATGAACTTTTATAAAGGCAATTGGAACTTGTGCTATTGAATAAGGCAGAAGGTATATTAACAACATTTTAATCCACAATTTAAAATGAGTAAAGATTTGCAGACAATTTTTTCAGGGATCAATGGATCCCCTTCGTCAGAACAAAAAGATGGTAAAATTGATGACAAGGCATAGACCTTGGAATTGATAGACGGAGCTAGCGGGCTTGGCCTGCGTTGATACATGTTCCGCCGTTTTCCCCATTCCACGTGACCTAGTAGGTATAGATATTGGAGCATTTCAATCACGTGACGCCGATCACGTGATAAAGCCAGCTGGCTAGAATCAAACCGACGAATCCCGTTCCCAGAGCTCCTATTACACGTGACTTTGGGATGGGAGATGTTTCAACACAAGCACTGGCTTACCGCTATGGGGATGCGCGCGCATGTTCCGTCTATCTGTGTTCTAAGGTCGATGTGACAAGGCATTGATATAAATGCATTAAACCAAATATAACTTCTACATGGAAAAGGGACCGAGTTACAGTTACAGTCAAAATTTGAATACAAAAAAATGTTGAAAAATTAGAAACAAGGTTAAATTACCGAAAAATTTTTATGATTTCCAAACAGGAGAAAGCTAAGGTACACAATTTAACTCATTAATTAGAAAATCTGAGTGTTTATTAATGTAATAAGCTTCAAAAAACAAGGTCAAGAATAGTTACAATTCTTAATACTAATAATGGTCACAGAAAAATTAAAATTTGGTTTACAACCCAAACATGTTTAGCAATAGAAGACTTTTCAAATTCTTGCAAATCTTTACCCATGTTAGTGTGGATTAAAATGTTGTTTGAAATATACTTTCTGCCTTATAATGATCTTATGTTTATAGAAATTACAACACCATAGAGCAGTGGTCTCCAACCCCCGGTCCGCGGACCGGTGCCGGTCCGTGGATCAAATGGTACCGGGCCGCGGGCCGACCATTTCATTGAAAATGAATTTAAATTCCTGGGTTTATTACTCCAAATTAATGAATGAAATGAATTATAAATCACTTTTTATTTATTTTTTAATGTAACTGTATTTTATTTTGAAAGCATGTTAAAATACAATTAAATTAAAATTAATAAATCAAATTAATCTAGAATGTAAACAATCAACGCCCCCCCCAGCGGGCCGCGGTAAAATTATCAAAAGTTGACCGGTCCGTGGTGGTAAAAAGGTTGGGGACCACTGCCATAGAGGACCTGATATATTTTGTTTAAATTTACACTACAAAGGGACCTTTGTAGATGGAGATAAACTGATAATTTCTTCATGGAGTTGCAATTTCTATAAACACAACAGGGTTTTACAATTCATAAGTACTTAAGGATTGAGGTTCATTTTATGCACTGAAGTTGATGTGTAACATGTTAATATTAGTGAAAATTTTTATATAACTCACAAAATTTAGTATACACACCTGAATATTGTCATTTTCTTTGCGATAGAAGCAGGCATGTGCCGATGCAGCTCCCAAAGTACCACTCACAACATAATTCTTAGCTGAAAAAAACCCAACAAATATAGTAAAGCTGTTAGAGAATCAGTGTTTTGCTTGCAAGTTTTAGACACTTGACAAGCATGTAAAAGTTGTCAAGGCAGTTTCATAATGAAGAAATCAGGGACTAATACAGGCCAATTTTGGTACAGTTTATCTGCACTTTCCTTCACAAAAAATGTACTAAACATATAAATGGCACCTTCACAAAAATTATTCTTAAATGATGTGTGAATTGTTTATCGTTAGTTGAGTATTTAATTTAAATAGCTTTAAAACTGAAGATATAAATAATTTAAGGCTGCTTTCATTAATTTTATAGTTCCCATTAAATATGTAAAAAAATTAACAAATTAAAAAGACGATTACAATTTTTCACAGAAATTAAAATGTGGTGTAATTTTATCCACAAAAATGAGGGTTAAAATATTTGGATTACCCTTTGGAAACATTCTATAGCACATGGTAGGTAATATAAATAGAAAGCTAAATACAGACTACCTTATATGGCAGAAAACACACTATAGATGTTTTTTTTTTAAGAATCTAAGTTTAGTTTAAATCCAGACCTCTCCTTAATTTTCTGGCGCATATTTCAATTTTAAAATTTCATTGAAATTAACTTTCTTTTTTGTACTTTTAAAAAGATATCAGAAAATTCCCTTACTTGTGTATCTCCCAGCTAAAGTCATTAATGCGATTTCACCGCCAGGAACTTGAGGTCCATACTGGTAGGCCATTTCAGCTCCCAGAGCCAAAGAAGGCATCACATTCTGTAGGTAATGTGCAACCATAACTCCTGATCCATTGACAATGTCCGTATTCCCTAATGTAAGGGAAGCAGTGTAGTCGTGGCCCTTGTAGTCTGCCGTTGCTTGGGTAGCCACAAACTTGTTCTCTTGAACCTGCCGTTTGAGATATAAGAATATAGCCATTTTTAGAATTTCTTTTAGCAAAGTAACTTTTTAAAACCTTTTTAACCCTTTCATTACCATGGGTGCCACTCTTCAAAAATTGCAAGACGGAACTTTAAACTATTAAAAACCCCAGTCTAGCAATTTTTTTTCAAATTGAAGAAAAACTTTAAAATTATCATACGAACAATTCAGAGGTGCCAAGTTTCAAACAAGGATTTTGGTAACCATAGCTGATGAAAGGAGTAACCAGAGCTGATGAAATCGTAACTTTTCAGTAACCTTTGGGGATGGCTCACTGTCCTGACATCCAACTGCATTACAAATTTATGATTGCAACTTGGGTGATCCCAAACTTGGACGATTCTTTTTTGTGAGTTACCTTTGAGTTAGAAACCTTTCCTTATAATTAAGTTACAAAAATAATTCAATTATAATTTTTTGAAAAACATTTAATTATTGAAGTCTTTTACTTTTATCTATTTAAAAGTGCGAGAATTTTGGAGAATTCAAAAGGCGTAATTTTTAATCGATGTACGTAACAGCGAAATTTTCTATCGAATGTGTAAATATTACGCCCAAAGCTTACTACTTGGCACCTCTGACAGTTAAATAGCTCCTTAAATTTTAAGCTAAACCAACTTATTTGAGAACAAAATGAGCTATATAAGTACTGATATTCAGTTCAAATAACTGCCTATTGATCAGCTTACTTTGGGTTTCAATATACCTGGGCTTAAATTCTTGGAAATTTTTAAATACTGGAATTTTTTAATGAAAAACTGAATGCTAGGAGCCAAACACACTGGAAAAAGAATTGCAAGTTAAAAAACTGTCACAGAGGATGTCCATTGAAAATTCAAATCCAAACATTACCTTTACTGTAAGCACTAATTTTTGTCGAATAGCAAAGACCTGTTTTATATTATTAAGATGTCCTCATCAGTTAAAGTAAGGTGACCTTTTTAAAAGGATTAGTGACTTATAATCGTGGAATATAAAGTTACATACCTGAGCTGCACATTTGGTTTTAATGTTTTTGTACTGATGGATCATGTTTGCGTTCATATTTCCACTTGGATCAATTTCGCCGAGCAATATTGGGTACGCCTGAAAGAAAATAAAAACATGCTGAGTATTGAGTTCGTTAATTTTAATACAAAATCAAAGCTTTTCAACACCTCGTGGAATAATCCACTAAAAGAGATATAAAATACATAGTGGATACATTTAAATGATGAAGGCTTACACAGCTCGTGTCATATTAAAAAGTGTTCATTGGGCTGATAAGGCCAAGTTCAAGGTGATGGTAAAAATCAAATGTTTTAATCCCAGCTGCAGAGGTCATCATCAGCCAGGAATTTAAGTTCTTCCAACTCAAAGTAGATTGTCATTTAAAGTTAAAGAAAGTAGATGTGATCGCCGTAAAAGGATGACGTTCAAAAGATGTTGCCAAAAAACGAAGTTAAAAAAATGGTAAAGTTTAGATCAGGGGTGGCCAACCCAAATGATTTTGAGGGCCACTTTGGAAAACCACCAGGGGTGCATCCAGGATTTTTTGCCAGGGGCTGTTTTTGGGAATTTTGTGAAAAACGGAATTGAATTTTGTGAAAATAATTTTTCATTCTAAAATAAGGTCCTATTTCTGTAAATATATTATTTTTTTAAATAAAATTACACTTAGCGAGTGCATATAGCTTGATTAAAGTCCGTTTTTGGGAACCGGAATTTTGTGAAGTGGCTGTTTTTGAGGATCGGAATTTTGTGAAGGGGCCGTTTTCGGCCCCAATTTCTTTCTAGATGCACCCCTGACCACAATACTCTCGCGGGCTGCATATAAAATTTTAGGATATTAGGTGCACAGAATGACAGTGAAGTAAACTGAATAAACTAGATATATAAATTATGGGGAGTTTCTTAGATCCTTTGCTTAGTTTGACAGATTCCTAAACAAAATATTCATTTAAATTTACCTTTAGGAGCAACCCCAAGAATACCTTCTGTAGTATTTCCATAGGGAATAAACAGGTGCCGCTAAAAACACTTCCAATCACTCGAAACTAAGGAGCCTGTGCCGCTTAAAGAAATTTACTTTGGGAGGACCCAAATTTTCTCTTAAAATTGCAGCTAGATCTTTGCACTGGGAAAGAGTACACAAAAATCTTCCTCTGATGCCCCCATGCATATTTAATAGGTTCAATGCATAAATAAAAAAATATTTTTAGGTAGGATTTGCACCTGGGTGAACATAATATCATAAAAAGTTGTGAACAGTAGAGTTAATAGCAGGGGTGCAGAATATGTCCGAACGCCCGAACGAGGTTCGGGGGAAATTCAAGCAGCTCTGGGGAAATTTTTGCCCAAGATGGAAAGAAAAACTAAAAAAATCCAATCAGCATTAGCTGACTAACAAATATTTTGGGTAGTGACTGCATTATAACCTCCAAGTTCAACGGAAATCAGGTGAAATCTGCGGAGTTACGGATGTTGAGCGGGAAAACTACGGAATTGCGCTAAAAATCCTAGTTTTCTAGGTGAATACCTGAAAGTGGGCTTTTCCTTGCTTTCTGATTGGTATGCAGAAAAAAAAACGTATTCGTGGTAGGATGGGTAATTTTCACGATAATTACGTTCTTGTTGAATCACACCGATGTTCTTTCTGAAAAGTTAAGTTAATTAAGGAGAAGTTTACATTTAGCTTAAATTTGAGGAAAAATAGAAAGTTTTTCATATTTTAAGAAAAGAGGCACTTCTGAGCTATAAGATTATAAGTGTGTAAGAAAGACTAAAAAGGAGGTCATAAAATTTAAATCTATGGATTATGTGAAAATTATTGAATCTGAAAGAAGTTTACTAATTTAAAAAAACTACTTTTTTTAAATGAAATCTTATTTTGGGGGAAATTTTGGAGAGAAAAATGCGTTCTGGGGATACTGCACCCCTGGTTAATAGTATTAAAGGGGGGTCTGGGGTTCCTCCCCCAGAATTTTTTTTTTGGAAATTTGACTCTTAATTTACAGGTTTTAACGCGTTTTGGTACACTTTGTGTGAATTTCGGGGGGCCTTAACTTACCCTAAAACTTTAACTTTATAAAATTCTTGCGGGCCGCAAAATTATTTAAAACGACATGCATGCCGCCTTCGGGTTGGCCATGCCTGGTTTAGATGAAGATAATGCTAAACATTTTTTCAAACAATCACTAGCGAGATCAGGGCTTAAAATGCACCGGAGCGGAGCTCCGGTACTTCTTGGTTTTTAGTTAATATTTGCATTTTAATCGGAACGCACCGGAGCGCAAAAATTCGCGTTCGGAACCCTTTCAAAAAGACCAAAATTTACCCCTCGCCCCGAAGTATTCCGATTACCGAAAATGACAATCGCCTTTCACCACACTATCCCCAACGTCTACCGGTTCCCCAAAGGGAAGCCCACAGGCGACAAATTCCTAGAAACGAGACCCCCGTTGTCTCCGACGGGACAAGTGCGGTCTATTGGTTACCAGTGACCATTGGCTTGAGGGAGGATGGATTCTGTCACTTGTTTCTAAGGGGAGAATCGAGTATTTTTTTGAGGGGTGAGGGCTTGTGTTTTTACAACCTTGCTATAACTGGTTCTCCGTGAGGGTCGTATGAATTAGTGCTCGATGAGTTAATGCTTTGTGAAGCTCCTTTTGGTAAGTTGAACTTTTTAAGTAATCTTTTTATTAGGGGCTCGGCTTCAAAATGGGACAATTAAATACTTTTTTATATTCTCGCATTGTGACGACGACTGAGGATTGTGCTTGTTGACCCGATTTCCTATGTGGCTTTGCAATGTGCAATTGTCTTAAGTTAACGTTTGACCTTTGAACGTTACGTTTTGACCAAAAGTTTTAAATCACCATGGACCGATGGATATGATTAAATATTTTTACACGCGATGAGGCCCCTCAAAAAAATCCAGCTACAGCACTGGTTAAAGCATAAAATTTTTAATTGTAATCTTATAACACTTTAAAATGAATGAATGGAGTATTTCACCAATAAGGAAGTTGCATGTGTCAGATTTTCAAAAACAAACAAGTGTTACGTATGGTTTTTTGTATGGTAAAATGAAATATCTAGTCAGTTTTCAAAAAAATGTACAGGTAATTAAATATTTTAATTTAAAAGTCGAGAAAAAAACACGTGACTGAAAACGTTTATTGTTTAAACTATAAGATGACGTCAACAATAATACCATCAACTCCATTGCTTTACAACAATGTTTAGTATAAGATGACGTCACATCCAAACTCTTGGCGTTTTCGCGCGCTTTTAAAAAGGGGATTTTTGTTAATTTTTTTGGCAATCAAAAAATTTCTCGATCGGCCTCAAATTTTGGGTAGTTGCTTATTTTTGCAAGAGGAATCGATTAAAAAAATAAAAAAAATCATGCAACTTCCTCATTATTGCTGGTTAAGCGGACAATCAGTAATAATTGTTATAATTGGTTAATAATCAGTTATAATTGGTGAAATACTCCTTTCATTTACCTTGCCCTACTGGAATTAAATCTGTTCTAGGAATGCCGTGTCATTTCAGCAGATGAGTGGAGGACTAATCAATAGTCACCACTTTTTCAGTTATAGTCGGTTAGACTAGTACTTGCCCTCCGCTTTCTTGCTAGGCTTACCATATTTTCTCGGGTCCAACCCAGGACATGTTTTGAAATTTCTTAATTAGTGCTATATAAAATTACCAAAGTTTAAAAACTAAGAAAAAACTATTCAAACTAATAACCCATAAATAGAAATATCAGATTTTATATTTTCCCTTAAAATTACTTTTTTCAAAAATTGTTTGATTTACTTAATTTTATCACAAAATTAACAGAAAGTAAGTTTTCTGAAGTAAAACAGACGTTAAAAAATGTAAAAAGCGCAATTTTAAACAGCTTGGTTGGGATTTTTTCCTAAAAATGAGTGGGAAATCCTATATGTATGAAACCCCGGACATTTTGCGACCCAGGACATTTCCCCGGACACTTCTAAAAACCCCGGACTGTCCGGGGTAAACCCGGACATATTATAAGCCTATCTCTTGCGTTACCTTCCTATACCGTGCTGATGAGTCCTAACAAGGACGAAACCGGTCCACGGTTGGAGCTGACGCTTGAGAGTTGTGGGTTAACACTTTAAAATGAGTTTAAACCTGTATTTAAAAGGTGGAATTTCTAAAATTTTTCTGGGGAAGAACCCCCAGACCTCCATTTTAGTGAAGAGTTACAAACGGTTTATTAAAAATTTGGACATATGTTAATTAGTTGATTAAAAACCACCTTAAAATTGTTAAACGAATCGAAATAGAAAACCGATTATTTTTTGGGTAGTTATCCAATACTTTTTAAAAGACATTTGGGGAGGAATCCCGAATCCTTGAGGCATCCCCCCCAATTTTTAGTAGCCGCCGACGCCAATGACTGACAATATCAAATAATTTTTTTAAAATTTGTAACGGCTGAATACTTATCCTTTTTTTAAAAGCTTTGATTCCAAGTTTTATTATTAAGTACGTTTTTCTCGAGACCCAAAGAGTATATTCATATTTTTGTACTTATGAAATACTACATGAGAGTGAAATTGATGTAATGGCTCATCATATTATATAATTATTATTCAATCCAATATGGTTCTAAATGTCTGGTTAAAAGTACATATTTTTATTTTATGATTCAATAAAAGGTACTATTCCGTTTTAGTTCAATCTAAATATCGCCATGTTTTTAAAAGAATGACTTAAATAATAAAGAAAAATGGTTCAGGTAAACTTTACTATAGTCTGTAAGTTATAATTCGATTCCACCTTATATAGAAATAGATTTCATAGGTAGTACAAAAAATGTCCTGGTCCCTTATATCCGCTGTTATGCTGAAATTATTGCGCTCCGGTACTTCTTTGGTTAGAATTTAAGCCCTGAGCGAGATATATCTGATATCCTGGCTGATGATGACCTCTGCAGCTGTGGTCAAAACCTTTTATTTTTACCATCAACTTGAACATGGCCTTAACAAACAGCCCAATGAACACTTATTAATATTTAAATGCATTTTTCACATAAAATAAGTTTCAAAGATTAATTAGTGTTACATGGCTATAATATTTCTATATACTGTACCTCCATAGGTCCCAGCTGTTGAGTTCCTACATAAGTTGCACCAAATCTGTACCCCGGGGGTGTTGCATTGGTCATGTTTAATGTATGACTGATTTGAAAATGGTTACTCAAGGCTTTATTCACCATTATTTTAGAGCCTTCAAACATTGTGGGAAACACATCTGAAATGAAAATTTTAAAATGAACATCATGGATGAGACATTTCTAGTAATTTTTAGAATGATCATACTATTAGAAAAAATACTACTGTTATGCCTTCTTTGCATTGTGAGATAATTTAATTTTGCATAAGATGGGGGGTTATATTTAGAGAGGTTGGTCTCTCCTCCCCATTAGAAGCAAATAATTTTCCCAAGTAGAACTAGTATAAAATCCTAAGTTTTGTGTTTTTAAGTGTGTTTTTACTTTAGCAACTAACAGAATGCTTTTGATATATATTTAAGCAAGCTTACAAGATCAGGTCAATCATTATTTTAAAATCAATAAGGGGATGTCCATATAGGGGAGACTGGGGATGGATGGGACACCTTCAATAAATCTTAAAATTATAAATAAAATTAGTTTTTGAGTGTTCCACCAGGTAAAGCCACCATGGCTTCATACTTGTTGTGCTGTTTACTATTTTATTTGCAAGCTCCTACAAGTTTCTGAATGAAAAAGATGGTTTCACTATAGCAAAAGTAACTAAGTATTACACTTTTCAAAGTGAATTTTCAATCTGATTCTTGGTTGCTTTCTTAATGGTTTATATTGTTTTCTAAACAGAATAATGTATTCTTTATGAATATATAGTTGAGTTAAGCCTAAAAGCTACGGTTCTTTTGAAAGAATATATTTTTTAAAACTGTTGCTACCAGGGTGGGATGGGACACCATGACTTGGGGTGGGATGGGCCCAATTCCTCTCAATACCTAAATACAACCTATTGCATACAATTCTTTAGATACCTTTGTTTTGAAACTGATTAGTATTGCAGTATATTTTTAGATTAAAGAGGAATTTTAACTATTTTGTATTTTTCACTTAAGTTAGATTTTTCGAAGTAAATATAGGGTAAAATAACTGATGTTTTTGTAATAAATCTTTAAAATGTGTAAAATACTTCCATCTTTGTGGTTTTTATTCATATATTTAAAAAGTAATCATAAATTTTAGTTTAAAAAGATATGTCCCATCCCACCTTGGCCCAGGGTGGGATGGGACACTTTTAGAGGTTACTTTAATTCGTTCATAAATCCTAAGTTATGTTTGCTATCACTTTGGTTCTATTTTTTAAACATGTTAAAATGTTCCAAGACGTTAGTTTGAAAGTTTCAAATTTATACAATTAAAACTTAAATTTTTAAAAAATATTCTTGGAAAAAGTGTCCCATCCCTCCCCGGTCTCCCCTATGGGATTAAGTGCAGTGTTTTTCCAAATTTTTGACCGTTCCCTCATTTCTTGGTGAGATTTTGCTGGACTCTCTCCTCAATATTGCTATAACTTTTTATCAATAAATTTCTTTGATATGTTCTAAAAACTTTGTTTTGTCTTGTTGGCATGGAATTTAACATATACATTACAAAATTTGGTTCTTATGTATTATGCCGTTGACCATGCTGCTGAATCCGAAAATGTTAAAATCTTATTGACTATTCTATAGCTGTACCGCTGAATTTAACGGCTGCTGAACGGTCGATGTATAATACGTAGGTACCTAAAATTTTTTATACAAACCAATGTTAAATCAAAAACATTGTCTTCTATGTACTGAATAAAAGCAACTGTCCACAGCTGTATAAATTCAGGAAAATAGTGTGGTTTATTTTGCACAAAAAATTCCATCTTACCACTTGCGGAGAGGGTATCCTTGAAACAAATTTGTAAGGTTAAATTTATTTTGGCACAGCTTCGATAAGAGTCTACCAGCCGCCAATGTTACACACACCTCATATGATAACTGAAAACTATAGAGATTCAACTGTTAATAATCAACATTATTAGGCTCTAAATTACTAATCTACTAGATATTTTCTTAAGATCGATTAATAATGATATTAATAGTTAGGGCACAGCTTTGATAAGAGTCGATTAGCCGCCATGTTTACCCACAGCTCAAGTTAGATCTACAGTAGAGCCCCGATTATCCGCGCAATTGGGTGGCAAGGGTACCGCGGATAGCGAAAATCGCGGATAACCCGAAAAAAGACTAAAAATGAGGTGAAAACACGAAAAAAATATTTCAGCATAAAAACTATGTTTATTGTACAAAAAACATGATATGTAAAACTTTTAAAATATGTACAGTACAGCAGAAACCTTTGCTCTACATCTAAAATGTCTCTAATCTCATCTAAAATTTGCTCTCATCGTTAAAAAATTTGTTTCGGGGCACTCGCGGATAATCCGCACCGCGGATCATCCGCTCGCGGATAATCGGGGTTCTACTGTATATGGTTGTGTGTCATCATTTGAGAAGCTGTGGATAAACATGGCGGCTGGTCGACTCTTATCCAAGCTGTGCCATAGTTAGATCTATACGGTTGTGTCATCATTTGAGCTGTTGGTAAACGTGGCGGCTGGTGGACTCTTATCGAAGCTGTGCCTTTATTTTTTAAGCAAAATAAACCTTGTTGTTTTCCTTGAATTTATTGCCTTTTATGTTGTGACTATCACAACTAACTGGCTAATGTTTTGCTAATTTGCACATTTTTCCCAAATTTGTGCTAGGAAATAGAAGAATTAATACAATTTCTAAACTGAAAGTTGATGTGAAATTTTACTTGACCCCATTTCTCTATTATTCCTCCCTTAATTTATGGACATCCCCAAAAGAATAATCTAGCTAGGATGCAGATGCAATGCAAATCATACAAGTAAAACTAAACAGGGATACGACTGATTGAAAATCTTAGGAAAATGAAGGTATGTATAACATTACATAATAAACACTTTTTAATATTTCGTACCTTTGCACTTTTTATGTAATTCTTCGACAGTGCCAGGATTGTTATCTGTAGCTTTGGGTGTAGAATCTTTCGCAATACCGGCTTGATCCGGCAAATTTGAAGGCACAGGTTCAGTAAGAGGAGGAGCGGCAAGTCCTGATGCAAGAACATTCCCCATTTTCCCAGAGTATATTTATAATATCACTAATGATCACCAAAAACAGTAAAATCTAAATGCAGGAAAATTTCTTAATTTTACTCCAGGAAAACGAGAAAATTTTTGATTAAGTTTACAAATACAGAAGTTATCCTAGAAGTGCACCATGCTTTTGCCCTTTGATAGTGGTCGTTGAAGTACTTTTTCGTCTCTAAGTACTAATGTTTTTGTTTAGTTTTGGACTTTACAAAATTTGGAAATAAAGGAGAGAAAAAGGATTGAAATTCAAGCAAAATTATTAAATATAAAATATGTTTTATTATTCAGCTTTCTAGCAAGGATTTTTATCGTTTCATTATTTTTCCCACATTTATATAATTTCCTTTTTGGAAAAATCTTTTGTTCTCACTTTTGTAGTTCTATCAATTAAATTTTTCCCTTTAATTTAAGATTTATTTTGAGGTTTTTTTTCATCTTTCAAAGAAATGTTTATTTATCACGGAGATATTTATGTCAAAAATGGCCGCAACTTCTCCAATGTCACTGTTGATTACGTTCAAATGCGTAGGGTCGGCCTCTATGTTTTGAAATAAAGCCGTAAGGCCTAGATATATTAAATTTAATCAATCGATCACCTTTTTTTATCAAATTGTATGTGTTCAACTTGACAATGTAGTGTCATATTTCGTGTACAGTTTGAATTAAATACAGCGTGGGTAATTTATCCTTCTTAGGCTTAGTGTTCATTTGACTCAGTAAGTTATTCTTAGCATTTGATATTTTTATGACCTATTTAGACATTTTTCTCTATATTTCACGTAAAAATTCTTTAATTTTCTATGATGCAATGTGAACTGATAAATATTATGGCTTATAAGATTTCACAAGTTATTCGCGCTTGAATTAGTTGATCGATTCTATGTTTCACTATTACAATTTTGGGGAAATTTGTATTTTAAATTGTGTGATCGATAGATTTATTATATGTCAACTCATTGTGTCACTAATATAAATCATCAGACACTACTGATAACGCTTATCTTTAATGATTCAGGGCGAACATACCGGTGTCGTTTATCGGATGTTTACATCACAATGCCCAGTTTCGATTTCAAAATATGGTTAGAAAGGATCCTTTCTGTCAATAATTTTCATCTGCTTCCTTCCTTTGGTTAGGAGTTATTAATATTTTCTCATAATGCAGATGATTGCATTATGGAAATCACACTTTAAAAAGTATATATAATGCTTATAATTATAGTCCACCTTTATTTGTTTTTCTCAATATTAGACGAATCTATTTAGTGCTTAACTATCTTAATGATTTTTAGATTCCTAATCTGTTATTTGATACCCATAGATATTAGGTTGTGTTAGAAGTATTCTGCAAATTTTGCAATTAATTACATATTTTAATAATTATTCATACCTCTGCAGTTGAAATATTGTAGTGTTGTTTGCATTAGTTCAAATGTTGGTAATATTCTGTAAATAATCCTGTTTCACATCCACTGTTTCACTGTAAATAATCCGGCCACAACCCGAACCCACTTCTAGATTTTTACCCATACTACTAATTAACTTACTTACTGGTTAACTTTTACTTTTTGTTGATCCTGTCTAAAACCTGATAAAATAAGTATTTCTATTTTGCTTATAGGTTTCAATTTAGCTTGTGTTTAATGTTAATGGCATCAAGATGACTGTAGAACAATCTCCTTTGGAGCGTTTCTCAAATCAGGTAATTATAAAGTACACTTGTGAAAATTAAAATTATAAACAAAGCTTTACTAACTGTGCAAGTTTTAGTTAAATTTAGAGGTGCTCATAATGTTTTTGCTTCAAGTATTTCCCCAAATTAATAATTTTCTAAAGTGTGTTAATATGTAACTTAAGCTTACTTAAAATCTGTATTACCATTTCCATTAATTGTATAAGTTATCACTGTCAAATCTAGCAAAAAAAATCTTGGATTTATATGAAACTTTTAAGAATTGCTCATTCTAATGATGAAAATGAAAAAATGGGCCTGGTAAAATACATCAACCATTGTTTTTAAGAGGATTTTACAAGGGTTAATTTCTAGAAAAAATTTGTTGGTTGAAAAAGCCAAAAAAAGTGTTTTTAAACTACTCAGGGACTTATGTGGAGGGTAGTAACCCTAATGTGAAAAAGAGAGTTATTGAATAAAAATTGTGAAAGGGCAGGGGTTGAAACCAGGTTTTATTTTTTTGAGCCCATTTTTGTGAAAAAGAATTGTTTTTGGGTGGCGCAGTGATAGCTAGGAGATCAATGGGAAAGTAGTAAAAATCGACTCACAAGCCAAGCAAATTGTGAAAAATTCGAATATTTTGTGAATGTTTTCTTGCCAATAATCTTTAAAGCTAATTTGAATTTTGGGATGGGGTTGTTTTTGTGAATTTGAATTTCGTGTAAGGACAGCAAAAGGGCCCGAATTTTCGGCTGGATTGACTTTTGAAAGGAATAAATTTGAATTACTGTGACAATGGCGTGGCACTCTCCTATAGGACATACCTAAATACAGCCCTGCTCTTGCTGAATGCTGTAAGGTGTCTATTTTAACTTTGTCATGAAATTAAGCGCTTACTGTCTAATGCCTAACTTACTATCATAAGGCAAACCTTCAACTTACCCTCATAGATATATATAGTTTCGAGTGAGTCCAAGTATTTTTTAACGACACCTGTTTAGTTCCTATGAATATACTACAGGAGGTATTCTTGGGGTTGCTTCTAAAGGTAAATTTAAATGAATATTTTATTTAGGAATTTGTCAAACTAAGCAAAGGATCTAAGAAACTCCCCCTAATTTATATACCTAATTTATTCAATTTACTTCACTGTCATTCTGTGCACCTAATATCCTAAAATTTTATATGCGGCCCGCAAGAGTATTGTGGTTTTCCAAAGTGGCCCTCAACATCATTTGGGTTGGCCACCCCTGGTCTAGACTTAAGTGCAGATAACAGAACAAGGGGTCACAGATTCAAATTAAACAAGGCACATGTTAACAGGGAAAGTAGGAAGCATTATTTTTTCAACAGGGTTGTGTATAGATGGAATGGGCTGGCAGAATCGATAGTAAGTTCCAATGGAGTAAAGGAATATAAAGATAAAATTGACAAATTCTGGGAATCCGGTAGTTTGAGTTGAAGGGACCAATAGGGTGGTTACAAAAAATCAACTTTCGAAATTCTTAGGTCTTACCCCCCTAAAATGTGCCAATAGGCTAAAAAATGAGATTGGCCAAGTTTCAGCTCAATCCGATAATATTAACCCGTGCCTCATCGAGGTCAAAGTTCAGAAAAACAGCGATTTTTAACAAAAAATCGCAGTTTTCGTCCCATAAAACTGGAACCGTTTGTCCCAGAAATCTGGTTAGGGTTTCATTTGATAGGAAATTTCATACACTTTAACTCTGAAGTTACGGAATTTTATTTGCTAAAACGGATGGGAAGATATTTAGCATTTTCATAGTAAAGGTCCGTGAATAAGCGACTTCATTGCTAGAAAACTAGAACATTGCAATGTCACAAAAAACTTTATCCTCCGGGCTTTTTCTATTACTTTTGGTCCCAATAGATAGTAAATGAGTTTTTAAACCCCCTAAGGGAATTCTAGGGTATAATTTCAAACCCCCTAGTGTTTGAAAAAAGGAAAATATATATAATTTTTTTTTAAATTTTTAAACAAGCATTTTGGGACTGAGAATGTGATAAAGTTGGTCCCAATACATTATTAAGAGCTTAATTAGATGGAATACCAATGGTATATGGCCTTAACCTTTCCCTATAACATCTATAATCTAAGCGAAAGAAGCGCGACTGCGAGGTTTTGCTAAACAAAGGGCTTAATGCCCATTAAAGTGATAAACAAAGCTAAATTACAAGATTTTCACAAAAACCTCTAGAGATATGTCATTTGGTGTCAGAAATGACATTTGAGATTATACATGTGGGTAAAATTATAATAAAAGCGTCCTTCCGACTCAAAATGTTAAAAAAAATCCTATTTCTACCAAAGTTACATGTTTTCAGCTAAAAGTGATCTTAGAAAAATGTATAAATTGATTTTAATGTACCTCGAAATTCATTTGCCTATCGCGCGCGTTCAAGGAAAACTATTTTCTTTAAAAGTATAATAATGTTTCATTATATGTTTGATCTATAATCTAATTACTTAATATTTTGTTCTTTATTCGTCAATTGTGTTTACACCTGTGTGAAAGGAGACAAAATATCATGTAAGTTAATGAAATATTAAAAAATATTTTTGATTTCACAGTAAATGTTTCTATGCTTCTCATAATTAATTTTTGTAAAAAAACCATAAACAAGATTTCTCGGAAAAATATACTTAAAGACACTCCAACAGTGTATTCTCTGTAGTTTTCACTGGATTTTTTTTAAGGGCAACCAAGTTACTGTCCTAAACCTAAAGTTGAATAAACCCAATTTATAGAAAATCATTATAATTATCCAAAAACTTTTAAAACTATTTTTTAAAAATTACTTGGTAAAATTTTCTTCCTTCTCACCATGTGTAGTACACAGAAAGAAAATTTTGAAATAATTTACTATAGCATACCTTTCAAAAAGGTTATTTTCCTTGAATGATAGGCAAAGGAATTTTGTGGTATATTAAAATAAATAAATTTATACATTTTTCTACGATCACTTTTAGCTGAAAACATGTAACTTTGGTAGAAATAGGATTTTTTTAACATTTTGTGTCGGAAGGACGCTTTTATTATAATTTTACCCACATATATAATCTCAAACGTCATTTCTGACTCAAATGACATATCTCTAGAGGTTTTTTGTGAAAATTTTGTAATTTAGCTTTGTTTATCACTTTATTGGGCATTAAACCCTTTGTTTAGTAAAACCTCGCTGTCGCGCTTCTTTCGCTTAGATTATAGGGGTTATAGGGAAAGGTTAAGGCCATATACCATTGGTATTCCATCTAATTAAGCTCTTAATAATGTATTGGGACCAACTTTATCACATTCTCAGTCCCAAAATGCGTGTTTAAAAATTAAAAAAAATTATATATATTTTCCTTTTTTTCAAACACTAGGGGGTTTGAAATTATACCCTAGAATTCCCTTAGGGGGTTTAAAAACTCATTTACTATCTATTGGGACCAAAAGTAATAGAAAAAGCCCGGAGGATAAAGTTTTTTGTGACATTGCAATGTTCTAGTTTTCTAGCAATGAAGTCGCTTATTCACGGACCTTTACTATGAAAATGCTAAATAGCTTCCCATCCATTTTAGCAAATAAAATTCCGTAACTTCAGAGTTAAAGTGTATAAAATTTCCTATCAAATGACACCCTAACCAGATTTCTGGGACAAACGGTTCCAGTTTTATGGGGCGAAAACTACGATTTTTTGTTAAAAATCGCTGTTTTTCTGAACTTTGACCTCGATGAGGCACGGGTTAATATAATCGGATTGAGCTGAAACTTGGCCAATCTCATTTTTTAGCCTATTGGCACATTTTAGGGGGGTAAGACCTTAAAAAAGTTGAAAAAAAATTTCCCCATGTAACTTGTGACCACCCTAAGGGACCAACCTATAATATGTTTATTTAGAATTGGTGCCTGGGAATAGTGCGTTTTCCCCCTCGGTAGAAGCGTAACCATACTTACGCTCTTTGCGCAGCCAATAGTAAGCCTTCTTTGTCACTTTGACGAGGATACTGATCAGCCAAGGATAGTAAAATGGTCACGTGATTTTTACAAACTTTGCACGGCCGATAGTTGGGTAACCGGTGATAGTTGGGGTCTTGCTTCTATATACACGCAAATGTCTCTTCCTCTTTCGATCAACTGCCCCTCAACTTCCACCTGTCTCCCCTCCGAAATACTAGTTCCAGCATTGTCAAAATCACGTGACCCTTTTACTGTTGTTGGTTCAGCACAGGGTTGGCAAAAACCCGGTTTTTTTTTGAAAAAACCCAAGTGGGTAGGGTTTTTTCAATAAAACCCATGTAAAACTGGGTTTTTTTTTAAAAAGTGTGGGTTTTTTCAAAATTAAGTGGTTTTCTCCTAGAAAGTAAGTGGGTTTTTTCAAATTTTAGTGAGTTCTTTCTATGTTAAATGTGTTCTGTCAAAATAATGTCAGTTTTTCCCCAGATAAGTGGGTTTTCTCAAAGTTCTTATACTTTGAAAAAACCCACTGAAATTATAAAATCCCCCCTTATTTTCTGAAACCTGGTTTAAATTTTGAAAAAACCCACTAAAATTTAAAAAATATCCTAAACTTTGAAAAAACCCATTCAATATTAAAAGAAATCTATTCAACTATAAAAAAACCCACTGAAATTTAAAAAAATAATCTTTATTTTTTATATCTAGTTTGAACTTTAAACGTCCTAATTTTGAAAAAAAAACCTTCAGTAATGAAAAACCTACTGCACTGAATAATGAAAGAACCTATTTAACTTTAAAAGAAAAAACTCCCTGAAATTGAAAAAACACCATTTAATTTTTAAAACCTAGTTTAAATTTTGAAAAACCCATTAAAATTTTAAAAATATCCTAAATTTTGAAAAAAAAAACCACATTAAATTTTGAAGGAACTGCCAAAATCTTGATTTTTTTTTGGAAAAACCCATTGGGTCCAATCCAGCCAACCCTGGTTCAGCAGAAGTTGCTATGGTTACCGGTCGGTGGTGGGGGAAGGAAATATTTTCAGGTGCCTATTCAAAATGAATAGAGTATAGTTGAGCTTCATGTCTGTTTTGGTCGTTAATATTTGAATTTGCAAAAATTTGCTTTTCAGAAGCAGCAGCAGCCTCCCATTTTGAATGTGGAGAAGGACGTGGCTCTCTCCCCAACCACCGGTGTGATCGACCTCACGAATGACGGCGCTGACAAGGAAGACGACCTCAAGGCAGCCATTGCTTTGTCCCTGAAAGAGCATGAGAAGGGTCTCGGGGGACAGGTGTCCATGGAAGACCAAGACATTAGCAGGTAACCTTGATCTCTGCAATATAAACCAGGGGTTCATCTAGAGCAGGGGTTCCCAATAGGTGGTCCGCGGGCTGTGTCCAAGGGGTCCGCGAAATGTCACCGAGAAATTAAGTATTTTTTTATTTTCCTTAATTTGACGTAACCATTATCCTACTCAGCAGTTCATTCGTTAGTTTTGTTAGTTAATTGTCACTGTAGTACAAATAGATTAATGTAGGTGGTGCAGCCTATGTTTACCACCAAAGTTAATCCATGTTTTGTTTTTTGCAATTTTTTTATTGACTAAAATACAATAGTTCTGGTTTTGAATACATCGAGTTTCGGTTTTAAAATTGATTGTTGCCTGAAATCGATTGAAAATTTAAGCCTTTAAGTTCAAGGGGTCCTCGTCAGGAAATTAATTTAAAGGGGGTCCTTTGCAAAATTTTATTGGGAACCCCTGATCTAGAGAAAAATTGGGTCCGTTTTGGGACTCTTCCCCAAAAATCAAAAATGGTTTAAAAATTGTTTTCAGATTGTGTTTTGATCCATGTTAAAATGGAATTTTCCAGTTTTGGGGCCATTTTAAAAGTTATGAATGCTGTTTTTGTTTACTACTTTTTAAAGGGTTTTAAACCCTTCGTTTCCTCTTGATGTTTCTCAATATTCCTAAAACAGGACCCTGGCAGAAAAACCTGGATGAACCCCAGTAAACATTAAAGAACACAGAACCTGGAAAACAGGGAAATGTCGTGGAATTTTATTAATCTGGAAAATTCGAGGAAATTCTTTAAAATGTGTTATAAAATCAGGAAAATCAACACAAATTTTTAAATATTTTCTGTAGATTAAATAAGTGCATCCAAGTCCTTTAAATTGTGACTTAAATGCACTTTTACATTCCTATTATTTACCTAGGTAGTGTGATAATGTTTCTTGAGTCACACAACACTAAGAAAAAAATTTATTTATTTAATAAAAAATTGAATTGTTAAGAAGAAATTTTGCAAATTCCTAAAATTCTTCACAATTGGTGTGCGCGTCTACATTACCCAATGTGTAAAACCATGATACGGATTTTGCAAAGACCTCCTAAATTTACTCTTGAAAATTTAGTTTTACTGCATATTTATCACCTTCTTAAATATTGTTCTAATGACAAAAAATTTCTTGTGTAAGTCCTTTCTTCAGCTTAAATGTTCCATTGGAATTTTAAATGTTTATAAGATAAAGCGAAATAGGGATGTGTTAAAACTTCTTTTGATACCTGTCTAAATCAATGATAGTTGATAGAGTAAGAACATTTGCTTGCCAACAGTGGCCAGGCCACTTCTCCTTGTATTTAAGTGTTTATGTTGGATTTCTAAATCAGTAGATCTGACTGCTTACTTTCAGGGTTGTGGAAGCCAGTTTAGCCGAATCCAAGGCAGTTGGAACCAAGAGAAAGAGGGGAGAGGTGTGGCAAGATCCCTTGAACCCACACGACAGAAAGAGAAACTGTGATTGGCCTGTTGGGTTGAAAAATGTGGGGAACACGTGCTGGTTTTCTGCTGTTATACAGGTAATTGTCATATCTTCTTATAAATCGTGTTTGCAGAGTTACTACTGCTCGCATTCTATGCTAATTTCCGCATCTCATCTTTCAGTCATTGTTTCATCTTCCTATATTTAGAAAATTAGTTCTTTGTTATTCTCCTAAAGACTGGAATACTGTAGGATCCGATCCAAAGGTAAGATTTTAGCATGTTATCTGGAATTAGCTTTAAAAGATATCTCAAAATTTTGTTAAGATGTAGTATCATTTTTTAACTTGGTTAGTTGTGAAAATGTTTTGTTAATCTATTAGAAGCAATTAAGTCTTGAGTTATAGAAAAATGGGTTCAATTCCGTCAATGTTCCCTGCTAAAAACCACTGTGCTCTTTTGAATACCAAAGAGTAGAAATATTCCTAAATAATTTCAAATTTATTTGTTTTATCTGTATTAGTATTTGTGTTCTTTCTATGTGAATAAGGATTATTATAGTGGCCAACTCTCCTGATTTTTTCGGGAAACTCCCTGATTTCACTGTCTCCCGATATCCCGAAAAAGTATTGAATCTCCGTCTCCCTAATTTCTTTATAAATCAAGTTTGAGGATTTTCCCGGCAATTTTCGCTTTTCCGATTGGGAGTGTCTAAGAAACCGGTTGATAATGCCTAGGAGCAAGCAATGTTTAAAAGTGATGTTGGCAAGCTTTTTTGTGCTATGTTTTTCTAATAAAAATTAATAGTTAAAGTTAATAAAAAAAGTTTAAATGGCATTTCTGTTCTGAGAATCCTTATACAGTAAAATCCCGTTGTAACGAACTTCGCGGGACCTTAAAATTTATTCGCTGTAACAGAAATTTCGTAATAACAGGATATTTTGTTTATCGGTATACATTGTAATGGGAATTTACTGTATAGTATTATTTTGAATTTGTTTAGTTTTAGAAAGTTTTAGTTAAGTACTGTATTTCTAACAAAATTAGATGTCATAAAAATCTCTCTTATTTGTGTGAACAATCTCCCTAATTTATGTTTTCAAATGTTGGCCGCTTTGAAATGTTTAGTTTGATCAATAACTTAGGTTATTCATAAAAATCTGAAAATTATTTTGATATTTGAATATATGGTGTTCAAAAGAGCAGGGTTGGCCGGTTTAAACCATTTGGTTTAAACCATTGGTTTAAACCATGGTTTTTTTACCATGGTTTTTTTACCAAAAAAACCACTTGGTTTTTTTGGTTTTTTTAGAAATTATAAAATATTTTCAGAATTTTTTAAAGAAAGTGTTATTAAGTATAATCTTTTGCACAAAATTAAAAGGTCAGATTTATAAAAAAATTGACATTTTAAGATGATTAAAAATCAGAAATCTTTTAATTTAATGGTTTTCATTATGTAATTCTCTCTAAACTTAACCTTAAATGCTTAAGTTAAACTTATTATGCAAGAGATGGTTCATTTATTAATTTCCTTTAAAATGAAGCATTATTTCAAAGAGTAACTAAACATACAGAAAAGTTATCTGTTTTTCACTGATAAAATATGGCTTGGATTTTAATTAATTAATAAAACCAATTTGTCTTATTTGTCAGTCATAAAAACCAGTTGGTTTTTTTAGTAAATTAATAAAAACCGTTGATTTCTTTAATGATAAAAAATAAAAACCAGTTGGTTTGTTTATAAACAGATAAAAACTAGTTGGGTTTTTTTTACTAAATTAATAAAAACCGTTAATTTCCTTAATCGGATTAATTATCTCAATCATTTATCCAATTTCTATTAACATTAGTTGCTTACATTTCCCTTTTATTTATTAAAGTTAAATTTTCTCTTTCTAAAGAAATTTCTTAAGTTCATAAATAATCCATATAATTAATTTGATTATTTTACCATTTGATAATTAATCAAATTAATTATCTTTATCAATTATCCAATTTCAATTAACATTAGTTGTTTACATTTCACTTTTACTACTCATTTAAAAAATAAAATTTTCTCTTTCTAAAGAAATTTCTTAAGTTCATAAATTAATCCATATATAATTATGATAAATAATTTGATTATTTCAACCATTTATCCAAGATAAATTAACACTGATTTTTATTCACTACAATAATATTAGATATTCAAATTGGAATATTTTAGAAACAAAAATTATTTTTAAAACAAATTTATTTAATTTTAATTAATTAATTGAAATATACAAATCATTTATCAATTATACTAAACAACCCCTGAAATAAATGTCTCAGTTTCAACTCAATTTCAAACATCAATGCTAAAATAACTTATTCTGATAAAAAAAATTCTAAAAAAACTTGGTTTAAACCAAAAAAACCTGGTTTAAACCAAAAAAAACCAAATAAACCCGGTTTTTTTGGTTTTTTTAAAAAAACCCGGTTTTTTGCCAACCCTGCAAAAGAGCTTGGAGATATTTAGCATGATGAGTGTTACCAGAATTGAACCTTTAAACTAGATGGATGGTTTCATGTCCATGCTGTGTAAAAGAAATTTTCTGTTTTTAGTGCCTTATCAAACATTTTATTTGAATTTGGTCTCATTGGATAAGAAAAGCAAGGAAAATAAGTTTTTAAAATAGTGATGCACAACCTGCGGCCCGCGGGCCACATGCGGCCCGCGAACAATCAACATGCGGCCCGCGAACTAATTTGGATATTTCAGATAATCCCTTACTTTTGTTACTTTCCTTATTTTAACCGAGAAAAAGTGACGATTTATAGCGGAAAAAAGTCGCGAAAATCGCGATTTTTCGAGTTTCGTTTTGCTCGCGAAGTGTTCCGTTCCTCCCGCGATTTTTGGGCGGGCGCCAAGTTGAAGTTGGCTTCTTCTTGTATTGTTGGTGCGATGTGGAAAAAACAACTTAACATTGGTTTGAAGTCAGAAGTCTGGTGTTTAGGATCACGCGCCGCGGAAAAGTCGAAAAATAGCGATTTTTCGCGAAAGTGCCGTTTTACTGCGCCTAGTTGAAGCTGGCTTCTTTTCACATTGTAATTGCAATGCAGAAAAAATTTAAGCGTGGTCAGAGGAGTCTAATAAGTCTAGTGATACCTCTGACAGTTTTTTTATCAATTTTAGTGAGCATTTTCAATAAATTTTTTCTTAAGGATTTCCCAAGTTCTAAATTTTTACAAAAAGATCACTTTGAAACATGATTAGATAATAATGCAGTGTATTATTTTAATTCTTATTAGATCATAACCTGTTTCAGATATGCTATCAAGGGGGATAGCAGAAGGCTGGGGACCTGTCCCCCAAAAAAATCGAACTTGGTTTCTAAAATAAGTTAAAACCCTGTTTTTTAGGGTCAAATTTCCAAAATTTTTCTGAGGTAGGACCCCCAGACCCCCTTACATTTGGAATTCTATAATTACCATTTTTTTATAAATATTAAGTTAATCAAAATGCAAATCCCATCTTAAATATATGTCCGAAATTTGGGCTAAATGAGCAAAAACTAGTCAATGCTTTGTTCCAAAATTTCCAAAAATTTTCTGGGGAGGACCCCTAGAACCCCTTAATGGTACAAACTCAATTAATTATTCACATCTTATATTAAGTTCCTTCAGATGCAAATTCTACCTTATTGTATTAGCTGTATTATTATTTTTACTGTTAGGCTAAGGGCGCACTAGAGACTTCTCGAGTGACTAGTGTTACAGTCGCCGGCGACTGTAACACTAGTCACTCGAGAGCAATGCATTTCTATGAGGAAATTCTTGGCAATCGGCCAAGTGTCTCGTCGCCTGTGCGCGCACTCTAGCTTCTTGCAATAGCCAGGGTAACAATTTTGTCTCTGTCGCCGAGACAAAAGTCTCTAGTGCGCGCTTAGCCTTACTCTGTTTGCGGCCCTCCGTGTCTCAATCAACTATGTGAGTGGCCCTCCTCCCAAAAAGGTTGTGCATCCCTATTTTAAAACTTAATTTTTTTCCTTGTAAAAACAATCTTACTGGAACCTTACCAGGTTTTTTTTATAAAATTGGTGAAACAAATTAATTTTCTGCTGTTTTTAGGAGAGAAGAAATTTAGTGTTTATGCAGCAGCTAAGGAAACTATTTGCATTACTACTTTGTTCTAAAAGAAAATATGTTGATCCCTCCCATGCTCTTGAAGAATTCAAAGAAGCCTTCCCTGATAGCAGTGGAACAGACTCTCAGCAGGTAATCTATTTACTTTCTTTTTGTTTTCAAAACCTACGTTTTACGAAATATATATCATCTGCATCTATTTGTTATTTATAAATAAAGTTGTTGCTAATGCTTTTTCTTTTCACCAACTACTCGTGTATAATAAATTCGATTGTTTTTCAAAGGACGTCAGTGAGTTCACTCACAAGCTCCTTGAGTGGCTGGAAGATGCGTTCAAAATGAACTCGCCCCATGCTGTTGGAGATAACGGGTAATGTGTGATTTTAGTAAGATCTAAGTTTCAGAAATTTACTAAAAACTAGGGAGCTACCGTCCCCTGCTCAGTATCGCTCACCACAACCCATGCTAACTGCTTACACAGATATTTTGGATTGCTTTGCAATCCTCACAAAACCCAACTCACTGAGCTTACTTTATAAAACACAGGGATGATATTTTTCAGACTTTTGTAGGATTTTCATACTTTTAATGGAAAAAAATCACCTTTTGAACTGGAATTTTCAAGTAAAAACTACATATTTTTAATTTTTTGTGAATGTTCTTGGTTTATGAGGATCTTTCCTGTGGTAAATTTTCATATCTGAGGCAGCTAAAAAAATTAATTTGGTTTAGTTTACAATCTTCTTATTGATTCTTGCAGTTTTCAGATTTTTTGCTTTTTGTCAATCTCATCCCTGAAAAACATTAAAAAAAACGATTAGCAGAAGAAACGTTAACCAACTTTCCCTAAATACTTCTCGGGTTATCTCCATGAATAACACTCTTAAAAGTTTGGATATTTATTAACTCTAGTTTATCAATAATTTAATCAATGTTTTAATTTAAAAATATCCAGCACTTCTATTAATAACTATTATGAATCAACATTCTGAAAAAAATTACGCCAATAAAACTTTTAAATTAGATATTTTACTCTAATAATAATTTCTCGTTTGGTGGTGTTTAAATTTCAATAGGTTTTTGTATTTATAAATTACAGCTATTGAAATCTTGTCCTAAACTGTTTTTTTTAAATAACTACTCCATATAATATATTAATTTATTGCAAAATGCATACTGAAGTTGTGAAACTTTTTCAGGGAAAGTATGATGGAAGGATCGGACCAGAACCCTATGTTAGACTTATTTTATGGGCATTATTTATGTGAAGGGCAAAATGAAGGTGAGTTTTCATCATTTTACTCCTTGCATAGCTGTCAATCCTCCTTATTTACCTGGGAGTTTTCTGATTTTATGCCAGGAACGAGTTTCTTCTGGTTCTTCACATTTTATGCCAGGAACGAGTTTCTTCTGGTTCTTCACATTTTTCAGGATAATTCTCTGTTTTTGTGGAAACTTACTCTGCTTTTTGTCAATTTAGCTTTAGTCAATAAATCCTGCATTTTCTTCTGATACAGATCCTAGGTGTATGATTATGGCAAAATTGTATAAAATTGTGACGATCCTGCAAGAAGAAGAGGATGGCTGCGCCTCAGAGAAGAAGAAGATCACGTTGACTACGTCATCCTTCCTGGAATATAAGGCCCGGGAGTTGTTGTTGGGCGCCGATCCTTTTTCCCCCTCTGTCTGTGTGTTGGCCACGTTGGGTTTTTAGCTGGTCTTAACATGTTCGTTTTAGGTTTTAATAAATAACTGTTCTTTTAGTGGTGTAGGTTTTTATTGTGTTGGATCATTTTAGATTTGTTACGTCACATGTGATTTTTGGCGAGCCAGCCAGGATGCGATGCTGATTGGAATTTTATGACTTTTGGGTTTGGCCACCTTTTGCTGCTATGATGTTCGAGTTGGTTGTTTGTGGGTTGCTTGGTGGTATTTTGTCACTTTTGGTCGTCTTTTTGTCAACGCTTCGGAAGGATGGGCCCGGGAGTCCCCATCGTCTTGCTAGCCCCGATCGCCCCGTGCGGCATAAATCCCCTTTGACTTTTACTGGTACTCCGAGGGAGTCCGTGGACGAATTTGTTCGAAATGTGAACGTAGAGGCTTCTCTCTCAAACTTGAGTGATAGGACTACGGTGCAGCTGGCCGTCGAGAGTTTGGGTGGAAATGCGGCTAGATGGTACGAATTTATGGCTTTTGCTCCAGGGGAACTTACATGGCCTACGTTCAGGCGGTGGTTGCGGGAACACTACCGTTGTTCGGGTTCACCATTGAGTGGGGCAGAGCGCCTTCTCCGGGCACGATTCAAAATTGGAGATGATTTTGAGGCATTTGCTTGGAGATTCAGGGATATGTATGTGGAATGGAGGCCTGATGCCTCGGAGTCTGAGGTGGCTGAGGCACTAGTCGAGCGGTTGGCAGACGCTCAGCGCCTTCCACTGAGCCTGATAAATTTTTGGTCTGTGCGGGAAGTTATGATTCATGTAAAGCGGTTCTTTCCCCCCCTCCCCCTCCTGAGCATAGTGGCGAGGCTCCGGTGGATTCTGGGGCTTTACCACCCCGGCAGGAACCTGAGAGGCAGCGGACACTCGGCGAGCGGTCAGCTGAACATCGCTTCGGTAGAGCTGGAGTGCGGTGCTATCGGTGTGGTGGATTGGATCATATTGCCAGATTTTGTGATCCGGAAAACAACAGCCTGAGGCCAGAGTAGGGGAGATGGTCCTCGGTGGCATTGCTTCCCCTTTCTTTGACTTTCTGATGCCTTGCGTTAAATTTGGGGGTCGGTCGCTGGGGGCCCGATTGGATACTGGGGCTGACCGCTCTTTGATTGGCCAATCTTGGGCCCTCCAATTGAGGAGGTCGGGAGTGGTGAGCTACAGAGCTGAGCGGCGGGATCTTTGGAACATTAATGGGGAGTCTACTTCTGCTGAGGGCGTGGTAAGCGGCGTTTTGGAGTGGAAGGGTATAAAAAGGGAGCAAGAGCTTCTGGTGGTTCGGGGTTTGCCTGTTCCTATATTACTGGGTGTCGATGCGCTGGCCGCTTGGGAGGTAAGGATAGATTTTGGCAGAAGAGAAATCTCCGCTTGCACTCCGGTTAGGCAGGGAGACATTGATAAGGAGAAGATGGTGGATATAGCTACAAGGGCCGGGGACCATGGTGAGCGTCTTCTAAAGGTGTTTAGAGAATTTCCCGAGTTATTTTGTACGTGCCCTGGGATGGTTGCGGAAACGGAGCATAGAATTGAGACGGGTGATGCTCCTCCTGTGTATAGGCATCCTTACCCGTTGTCACGGGACAAAGCCGAGATAGTGCGTAAACAAGTGCACGAAATGTTAGAGGCGGGCATCATTGAGCCTTCGGATTCTCCTTGGGCTTCACCAGTGGTCTTGGTGCCAAAGAGGGATGGGACCTCGCGGTTTTGCGTGGACTACCGACTATTGAACAATGTTACCCGTGAAGATCGGTACCCCCTGCCATTGATTCCTGTGGTCTTGCGCAATGTTGGTGGGGCCAAAGTTTGGTCTTCCCTCGACCTGCAGTCGGGCTACTGGCAGGTGAGGATCGCCCCGGAGCACAGGCCCAAGACAGCTTTCATTACTCCTGAGGGATTGTACCAGTTCCGGGTGATGCCCTTCGGGTTGAGAAATGCACCCGGCACGTTTCAGAGGATGATCCATCGTATTTTGCGTCCGGTTCTGGGGAAGACTTGTGAATGTTACCTAGACGACATCGTAATTTACTCATCTAGTATTGAGGAGCATCACGAAGATGTTCGCCAAGTTCTGGAACTGCTACATGGGGCGGGATTGACTCTGAAACCCGAAAAATGTCACTTCTTTCGGACGGAGCTGGACTTCCTCGGCTACCACCTTTCGGGGGAGGGAGTGCAGCTGCAGATTGACAAGGTTAGGGCTGTTTTGGACTTTCGGATTCCACAAAAAGTCCGTCAGGTCAGGCAGTTCTTGGGATTGTGCTCTTGGCACAAGGCTTTTATCCCTCACTACACAGACATAGCTGGCCCGCTGTATGCCCTCACCAGGAAAAGGCAGCGTTGGCATTGGGGTGTGGAGGAGCAGGCTGCTTTTGATTGGCTAAAGGAATTGCTGACCCAGGCTCCCGTGCTCGGATTGCCGGACGAGACTTCGTCGCTGGAATTGTACACAGATGCATCAGATACGGGTTTGGGAGCGGAATTGGGGCAAAGGAAGTCGGATGGTACTTATGAGGTCTTGGCTTATGCCAGCCGTACCCTCAGGCCACCGGAGCGGAATTATTCTGTAACAGAGAAAGAGGGTCTTGCCTTAGTATGGGCTTGTGAACGGCTTCGGATATACCTTTCCCGCCCGTTTCAAGTTTTTACCGATCACGCTGCGTTGGCTTGGCTTCAAACAAAGAGAGAATTGAAGGGTAGACTGGCTAGGTGGGCCATCCAATTGCAAGAGTTCAGCTTTAATATAATACCACGGAAGGGAACGCAGATGGTTACCGCCGATGCTCTATCACGGAATCCTGTTGGGCCTCCCAAGCAGACTGAGGGTCCGGACGCCATGGTGCTGGTGGCTCAGTGCGTCAGTTTGGAGGAGATTGCTGAGAACCAGAAACTAGACCCGTGTTACCAAGAGATCATATCCTATCTGACGGATGGTGACCTTCCCGTGGACCCTGCTCGGGCTTCTATGATTATTGGTCGTTCCGGGCATTATAGACTACGCGGGGAATTATTAGAGTTCCAGAGTCGAAAAGTGGATGTTTGGAGAACAGCCATTCCAAAGAGTTTAACACCTGGGGTTATGACGGAATTTCACGATCCTCCAGTGGCGGGGCATCTCGGTTTTAAAAATACTTATAGGAAGTGTCGGGAGAGGACCTACTGGCTGGGTCAGAAGCAAGATATATAGCCTGAGAGCTGGATGCAAATTTTGGGAATGATAAGGTGCACGAGATATTTCACCTGGAACAGATTCGATTGATGATGGGAAAACTTATGTCACCAACGCCAGAAGGCGGAGTGGAAGCTTTCAGTGTGAAAGGGGGGGTCGAACATGCAAACAGCGCGCGGTCCCTTGCGACAGAGATTTTGAGGAAATAGGTTGAAAATTTGCACAGTTTAAGGAGAGTGTGAATAAAAGATAATGTAGCATTCTCAAAAGTATAAGTTGTGTTTTAAGGGCCGTAGAGAACTAAACGAATTTTCGAATGTTTATATGAATGATCTGTACGGCCGACGAGGTGCAAGGGTGGACATAGGCTTAATGTATTGAAGAATGTTAGTAAAAGTTAGGGTAACACTCCCAGAAGACTAAGTGGAAGACAAAGGGTGGCCAGAAGTCACCAAAGGTGCAGAAAAATCTTAAAACCCGAATCATTCGGAAACTTCTGGCTGTTTGCATATGTATAGCTGATATATAGAACAAACTATATGCAAACAGCCAGAAGTCTAAATGGAAGCGTTCAGGAGATATTCAGGCACGAAGTACAAAACCGAATAAAAGCGCGCGGTCTCTTGCGACAGAAATTTTGCAGAAATTGGTTGAAAATTTGCACAGTTTTAGGAGAGTGTGAATAAAAGATAATGTAGCATTCTCAACAGTATAAGTTGTGTTTTAAGGGTTGTAGGAAACTAACGAATTTTCCAATGTTTATGTATAACAAATGACTTATAACATATAACTTTTCTCTTGCAACAATGACTAATAATACGCTAAAAACCACGCTAACAATGACTTTATATTTATTAGCGTATTATTAGTCATTGTTGCAAGAGAATTGCTTTTATTCAGTCTTTTACTTCGCGCCTGAATATCTCCCGAACGCTTCCACTTAGACTTCTGGCTGTTTGCATATAGTTTGTTCTATATGTCAGCTATACATATGCAAACAGCCAGAAGTTTCCGAATGATTCGGGTTTTAAGATTTTTCTGCACCTTTGGTGACTTCTGGCCACCCTTTGTCTTCCACTTAGTCTTCTGGGAGTGTTACCCTAACTTTTACTAACATTCTTCAATACATTAAGCCTATGTCCACCCTTGCACCTCGTCGGCCGTACAGATCATTCATATAAACATTCGAAAATTCGTTTAGTTCTCTACGACCCTTAAAACACAACTTATACTTTTGTGAATGCTACATTATCTTTTATTCACACTCTCCTTAAACTGTGCAAATTTTCAACCTATTTCCTCAAAATCTCTGTCGCAAGGGACCGCGCGCTGTTTGCATGTTCGACCCCCCCTTTCACACTGAAAGCTTCCACTCCGCCTTCTGGCGTTGGTGACATAAGTTTTCCCATCATCAATCGAATCTGTTCCAGGTGAAATATCTCGTGCACCTTATCATTCCCAAAATTTGCATCCAGCTCTTAGACCAATACGGAGGTTTGTTGCGTCCTGCCGAATATGTCAGAGTCTTAAATTTAGTCAAAAGAGGAAACACGGGTTGCTTAAGTCCACGGAGGTGACCGCGCCGGGCGAGATGATGGGGGTTGATTTGATGGGGCCCTTGCCTGTTTCCCAGAGAGGTAATGTCTTCTGTTTGGTATTGGTGGATTATTATTCAAAATGGGTGGAATTGTTTCCACTTCGCCGTGCTACGGCTCCAGCTATTGCTAGGTGCTTAATGAGAGATGTATTTTCTAGGTTTGGCTGTCCCAAGTCATTGTTGTCGGATAATGGACCTCAGTTTGTTGGAGAAATTTATGAGGAGGTTTGCCGGTTATTTGGTATTCGTAGGAAATTTACCAGCCCATACCATCCCCAAACTAATCTGACAGAGAGGGTAAATAGAACATTGGGCAGAATGATTGCAAGTTACGTAGGCCAGCGGCATGGCACATGGGACACCCACTTGGAGGCTCTGGCATTTGCCTTGAGGACAACGGCTTCAGAGACCACTGGGCAGACCCCGGCCCGCCTGTTCCTGGGTCGTGAGATAGCCCTCCCCTGGGATGCCATGTGTGGAGCTGATGTCTGGACTCGGGCGGACGAATATGGGGTTTTGACAGATTTGGTGAATTCAAAGGTGAAACTGGCACAGACGCGTCAAAAGCGTAACTATGATAAACACAGGGATAACCGGGAGTTTGAGGTGGGAGATTTGGTTTGGTTGCGTTTGAGGCCAATATCGAGTGCAGATCACCATCGAATAGCAAAGTTTATGCCTCGATGGCGGGGTCCCTGTCGGATTATAGTTAAGTTTTCTCCCTTGGTCTATGAATTGCAGGAGGTAGAGGGTGGAGCTATGCTTGGTTCTCATAATATTGTTGATTTGAAAACTTTTTCAGAATGGGGCCCTGCTGAGGATGAGAACTTCATTTCACCGGAGGGAGCCGATCTGCGGGACTCGCCTGATTCTGCGAATGCTCCATTGGAGCTCTCCGTTGATCCACAGTCAACGGACTTGGATGTTCTTTCTCTGGGGGAGGGCCCCTTCGAGGTCGAGTCAGTGGAGGAGGACGGGGAACCGGAGGCAAGTTTACACCCGAGGGAGCGTGGTACTACAGATGAGGATCCATCGACGTCCCGCGGTCAGAGTCCTGGACCTAGAAGATCCCAGCGAGTGAGGCCACGCGTGGACTATAGAAAGCTGGCTGGTTTGCGTCCTGCTTTGGTACAGTAGTTTGGTTTTTGAGGTATGGGATTTGTGTTTTGTTCGCGGGGGGGAGATTTGGAGTTTAAGGCTTTGTGGTTTTGGTAAGTCTTTGTGTTTTACGAGTTTTAGCTTATGGTATATAAGTAGTTTGTGTGGTGTTGTCTTGTGATCGCCTAGTGGTTGTGTTGTTGTAGTTAGTTTTAGGTGGTCGGGGAATAGGGTCAGGTCTAGAGTGTACATTTTCTTTTGTTTTCGTTTGGTGGAATAGGTTCAGGTGTAGTGTGTAACTTCCTTTTGTTTTCGTTTGGCGTTTGTTGTAGATACTAATTTTGGATTTGGCTTTCTCTTTTAGAGTCCGATGTGACCATTGGTGAGATTGGCCCTTCTGGTTCTCTTGAGCAGTTCTACGCAAAAAAAGGAAAAGGTGTTTTCTTTTTTTTTTGAATGCAGGGGGAGCATGTGACGATCCTGCGAGAAGAGGATGGCTGCGCCTCAGAGAAGAAGAAGATCACGTTGACTACGTCATCCTTCCTGGAATATAAGGCCCGGGAGTTGTTGTTGGGCGCCGATCCTTTTTCCCCCTCTGTCTGTGTGTTGGCCACGTTGGGTTTTTAGCTGGTCTTAACATGTTCGTTTTAGGTTTTAATAAATAACTGTTCTTTTAGTGGTGTAGGTTTTTATTGTGTTGGATCATTTTAGATTTGTTACGTCACATGTGATATTTGTTACGTCACAAAATCAATGAAAATCAAAAGTTGAAATGATAAATGGTATTGAGCATTTTATTGTAATTTTAGCTCTCCCATTTTTATTCCCCATTTTAGATTTTTCTTGAAATATCAATAAATATAAATTTTTTTTTGTTTTTATCTGAAATATTTCCGTTTTTGAACAAACTCAGGTGGCAGCTATGTCTCCGTTGATGACCACGACAGCGCATTCATAACGATTGTTTATTTTAGGACGAATGTTTTCCAATGAAGAAACCTTTGGCCAGTATCCTCTGCAAGTCAATGGCTTCAGCAATATCCACGAGAGCTTAGAGGCTGCCATGGCTCAGGAGATTGAATCTTCTGATGTCATGACAAAGTCTGGACAAGAGGTATTCTGTCCACTTTTACTTTAAAGAATCCTTAAGGCATTCACACACAACATCTAGTTGAATTTTTTGTTGCTAAAATGTTAGGTATCATTTTCCAGTACGTTTTTTTTGCCCAGGAACAGAAATCCATCCTGGAGATTTTCTTAAAAATGCGAATGGACATAGAAAAGGCGTTTTAATCTTGTTATATCCTGGCAAATTTTCTAGCTTTCATGCCATGGATTCATTAAAGTTATTAACAAACACCCCATTGGTTTTGTTTAACTAATATAGTGGATTCTACTTATTAGACTAACCGGTTTATTGGGAAATCCATTTAATAGGCAGACAAACTTAATAGACACACCCTAAGACTTCTGCTTTATAGATGAAGAAAGAAGAAGGATAAAATATTTTATTAATATAATTGGAGTGCTTTTTAAATCTTACCATTATTAAGAAATTATGGGTAACCTTCAAATAAATCATCTTAGTTTTAATATGCTTTCAAACACTTAAATATTTTATACTCAAGTTTTTTTCTTGTAATCTTTGGTTACCCCTGTTAAGCCACCTAAGTTTTAAATCTAAATATGTTGGTTATAATTGTTTGCACTCATTAGTTGCCCAGGCATGTGATTTTTCCGCTAATTAGCGGAAATATGCTAATTTTAGAGGTGTTGAGAATCGGAATTCCGCTCAATTGTGTTCGGAATTAATATTTCAAAGCGGGAAAAAATTGGAATATTTGTTTCCTGAGTGGACCTAAAGTGTACCAAAACGATTTAAAACCGTTTTTAGGGTCAAATTTCAAAAATATTTCTGAGATTGAGTTTAGTAAGATGAGAATCCTATCTAAAAAGTATTAAAAAGCTAAATTGAACCTATTGTATGGGATAGGGATTTGAATTTGGGCCCCTCCCGAAGTAAATTTCTATACCACTGTAACTTAATTAGACGCTTCTAAAAAATTTCAGATAATTTCTTTCTTGAGCAATCACATGCCTGGTTGCCACTATCCAGGCTGTTTAGTTTATAAGTTCTTATGTAAAATTATTTTCACCTAATGTGTTTGTTTCAGTATTAATTTATCATTTTTTTCCATAGAGCTGGTTTACTCGATTGCCTCCGGTGTTGCTTTTTGAGCTCTCTAGGTTCCAGTTCAATCAGCAATTAGGACGACCAGAAAAAATTCACAATAAACTAGAGTTTCCCGAAGTTATGTATCTGGACAGGTAAGTGTCGTTAGATGGTGATCCCCCTCCCAACCATTTGGAAAGTGGGAAGTAATTTCATGTTGTTGTTCTAGGTATATGGAGCAGAACAAAACCATCACTCGGTCTATTCGAGAAAAAGTTCACAAGTTGAAAGATGAAAGGGACAAACTCCAAAGTCAACTAGAAAAGTGAGCTGGGATTGCGGTTTATTTTATGAGCAGATTTTTATTTATGTTTTTATTCATTGATTTTACATGAACCAAAACTCTGTGCATTAGAATTAACATTATGGTTAGTTATTAATATTTAATATTTTGGATTTTCCATTCTTTAAAGAAGTAAAGAAAGTTTATAAATGCATAGCTGTTAATCTTCCAGTTTTTGTTAAGCTTTTATAGTTGAAATGAGCTACAAAATAATCCAAACACGTGGTTTGTTTCTCCTTTTTAGCTTATCTAACGAGCTTTTTAGTAGCTCTGCATGATTTAAATTGCTACATTTACAGCTTTTTCAATCAAGAACATTAAAAACAACAAAGACAAAATGGCTTTAGCAGGGGTGCATCCAGGATTTTTTGCCAGGGGCCGTTTTGGGGAATTTTGTGAAAAACTGAATTGAATTTTGTGAAAATAATTTTTCATTCTAAAATAAGGTCTTACTTCTGTAAATGTATTTTCTTTAATAAAATTACACTTAGCGAGTGCATATAATTCTCAAACAGCGGCTCGGAATTTTGTGAGAAGTCCGTTTTTTGGGAACCGGAATTTTGTGAAGGGACCGTTTTTGAGGATCAGAATTTTGTGAAGGGGCCGTTTTCGGCCCCAATTTCTTTCTAGATGCACCCCTGTTTAGTAAGCAAGCATCTGTTTATACCCATGGTCTCATCTCCTCTGATCAACTCAATCAAGAAATTTATCAAAATTATGCTCACGTTACTCCCTCTATCGTTGCAGTCTTTGGTGCCTCTGGGAAATCCATTAATGAGATAGACCACATCAGTTGTTCCCTATCTTCCTACTTTCATGATTTTTGCACAAATTTTACATTAAAACAGTTGTATAATTTTACAGCTTATTTTAGACTAGAAAAGTTGTGTAAACACAGGAACATTGGCAGCTATGTAAATTCTCTCAATATGACAACTTAACTTAAGTCTTCCTTCTTATCTTATATATTAAAATAATTGGGGTTTTTTTTCGGCCGGCCGCCAGGCCGAACCCCCCAACCGATTTGGACAAACTCGGTCTTGATCGAAAGCTTTCTACCCCTAGATGAGCCAATAATATAACACGTTCCTCCAAAACCTTCCATTTTAAAATTATTCGTTCTTTTCGTTTTGCTCTAATGTTAATTCTATGGATACGTTCCTTTCGGCCGGCCGCCAGGCCGAACCCCTCAACCGATTTGGACAAAATTGGTCTTGATCGAAAGCTTTCCACCTCTAGATGAGCCAATAATATAACACGTTCCTCCAAAACTTTCTATTTTTAAGTTATGCGTTCTTTTCACTTTTCTCCAATGTTAACTTTATGGAGAGGTTCCTTTCGGCCGGCCGCCAGCCCGAACCCCCGAACCGATTTGGACAAACTTGGTCTTTAATGGAAGCTTTCCACCCCTAGAGGAGCCAATAATATGTCACGTTCCTCCAAAGCATTCCATTTTTTAATTATAAATTATTTCAATTTACCCATTGTTTTTAGTTAATATTTTTATCAACACAAGCAAAACGTCCTTGAAAGAGCGTGAAGAAAATCTACATTGAAATTAAATTTCAAAGTTCTGACGGTTCACTAGATTTATCCTAACGGGATACTAGAGCCGTATTGAATTTATAAAAAAATATGGTACATGTTTGATTGTTTATTTCTTCTTTCCCTTTACCCTTTACACAGAAGGGGATAAACATTTAACTTCAAACAATGAGACAAATAAAAATCAAATAATAATTTAAAGTGGAAGGTTTTGGGAGGATGCCACCTAAAATGGGTTTATTTAGGGGTAGTAAGATTTCATTTAAGAACAAGTTGGTACAGATCCGGTTAGGTGGATTGGGCTGACGACCTGTCGAATTTAAATGACAATTATTTCAATGTGATAAATTTGTGACAATGCCATGTGAAATCGTCTTTCGAAGATAATGAATTAAAACTGCATATTTAATGATAGGGGATGAATAAATACGAACAGGTAAGTAACGAGCGAATCTCGCTTCAGCGCCAAAGAAGGCTAGCTGTAAAACCCGGCTTTGCCGGGTTGTAACAGCTAGTTAGTTTTACAACAATATTCTAAAAACAATACAACAATATTCTATTTATTCAACAATATTCTATCTATTCAATTTTGTACCTACTGTTTTAATTAACCTTTGTCTTCTGTAAAGTAATTCCATTATGTTATGTACTTGATTTTTATGTGGTAAACTGTTCTTAAAGATATTTGAATTATGGATCAGGAGCTAAGAAGGTCCCTCTCTCGGACGTTCTGCAGTATTCTTTAGACTTTGCCGAAAGCCGAAGAGTGGTGGAGGAGAATTGTTCGGATGATGTCGAGATGGCATCGCCTTCATCCATGACCACGTAAGGATCTCCTGTTTTCTAATTTTCAAGCTAAGTTGTTGAAAACTAAATTAGCAGTTGTAGTTATAAAAATTTGGAGTAAATCAAATCTTTATTAACACAACACACAAATACAACAAGAACACAATGAGCAAACATTAAAAAAAAACAGAAAAATAGTTATGTGGTACCAAAAGAGCAAAGCTCGTCCATGGTACCAAAAATAAAAAACTCTTAATATGGCAACAAAGCTGGGCTGACTACTGCATTATTTTAAACATTGCTTCAGTATCAGTTATTCCATTTATAAAGTCATGAATTCCAAATTTAAATTCAAATTTATTGTTAGTAGATTTAAGATTTTGTCTAAAATATCTTAATTTAAAATACCAATATCTTGATAATTCTTTACTATTAAAAAAATTCCTGTTACTTTTTACATGGGGCCAAACTCTTCCAATTTTTTTGGGAGACTCCAGAATTTTACTGCCATTTCCCAGTATCCGAGCCTACTTGTTTTCGGAAAGTTTTCTAAAGATTTCTTAAAAAGAGGGCTAAATTTGCTGCCTATTCATTCCTTTCTTAGTTTTTTAAATAAAAAGTTAAGAGGTCGCATATATACTAGGGTGGCCCTTATTTTTCAAAGTTGGATTTTTGTTTCGCGCCGGGCTGATTTTTTTTCCTTTTACTATAGAATGAAAGTGTGCAAAAGGATTTTCCAATATTTTAATATTAACACGTGCCTCATCGGGGGTGAAGTTTTCCCATAGCGCGCCATAGCAATAGTATGGCTTACGACGGGAATAGCGTCTCCGCTAAGAATTAAGAAACATAAGACTTCGTAAGACATAAGAATATTATAAGTATGCATTAAATTAGTTAAAAAGTCAAGAATTAAACAAAAGTATTTATTGAAAAAAAATTAAAAAGCATACATATTGCATATAATTCAGAACTGCTTAACGTAAAACAACAATTACACTACTCGACAAAAAAATAGGGTCAAAATGCTTCTGACACAATTCAAGCAGATTCTTATGTAAAATGACCCCCTGAATCCGAATCCGACCCCCGTTTTTCTCCATCACGTACAGATTTTCGGGGAACAGCCCCTCCCCCTTTTTGGTTTTTCGATTACTTAATGACTTTGAATTCGATTTTCAGGGGCAAAAACTTTAACTTTAGCCTTTAAATTACACCCGAGGGAACAAGAAAGGTTAAAGCTTCTAAAATATACAAATTTGTAGCAAATGGGTAAGTTTAAGGGGTCATTACCCCCCTAAAAATGCAAAAAAATCGTTAAAAATTATAGATTGTTTTTGGCTATTTTTTCCTCTAATTTTTTACGCAATTTATCATTAAAGGGTCCTAACCCTTCCCCAAGGACCCAAATTTAATGAATATATGCAGCAATGATTTTTACAAAAAGCGGTTGAGGTGTTAGCGCCCCCAAAGTACCCTCGGAAGGGTTCTATGCCATACTTAAGGGTTAAACTGCTATACAAAAAAATTCCAACTGTTACTGACTGAATTTCAGTCGATTCTTGTGTAAAATGACCTCTTGAACGCAAATATGACACCCGTTTTCCCCCATCACCCTCAATTTTTAATGGGACAACCCCGAATTGTTATCCACAGCCCACGCATGTATTAACAGCTTGAAACATGGAACCCCCATCCCCAAAAAATGGCCAGTTTTTAACGAACTGAACAATTTCCCTCAGGATAGACCTGAAATATAAGAACAATGTAATTTTTGAGCTTTTCAAAATATGAATATTAATTCCTGAGTTCACTAGCGGCGGCGCGATTCAGAGAGTCTCTTCCGCGATGGCTTCGGGGGCGCTAACACCTCAACCGCTACTAGCAAAAATCCCTGCTGCATATGTTCATTAAATTCGGGTTCTTGGGGAAGAGTTAGGACCCTTTAATGATAAATTGCGTGAAAAAGTAGAGGAAAAAATAGCCAAAAACAATCTCTATAATTTTTAACGATTTTTTTGCATTTTTAGGGGGGTAATAACCCTTTAAACTTACCCATTTGCTACAAATTTGTATATTTTAGAAGCTTTAACCTTTCTTGTTCCCTCGGGTGTAATTTAAAGGCTAAAGTAATAGTTTTTTCCCCTGGAAATCGAATTCAAAGTCATTAAGTGATCGAAAAACGCAAAAAGGGGGAGGGGCTGTTCCCCGAAAATCTGTACGTGATGGAGAAAAACGGGGGTCGGATTCGGATACAGGGGGTCATTTTACATAAGAATCTGCTTGATTTGTGTCAGAAGCATTTTGACCCTATTTTTTTTGTCGAGTAGTGTAATTGTTGTTTTACGTTAAGCAGTTCTGAATTATATGCAATATGTATGCTTTTTAATTTTTTTTCAATAAATACTTTTGTTTAATTCTTGACTTTTTAACTAATTTAATGCATACTAATAACATTCTTATGTCTTACGAAGTCTTATGTTTCTTAATTCTTAGCGGAGACGCTATTCCCGTCGTAAGCCATACTATTGCTGTGGCGCGCTATGGGAAAACTTCATCCCCGATGAGGCACGTGTTAATATTAAAATATTGGAAAATCCTTTTGCACACTTTCATTCTATAGTAAAAGGAAAAAAAATCAGCCCGGCGCGAAACAAAATATTGAAAAAAAATTTTCTCCATTATAATAAGGGCCACCCTAATATATACATTTTAGGCCTTTATTCGAGATTTTTAATTTTTCAAGATAAAATTTTAAAATAATTTTGTGGTCTATATGAGCATTTCATTATAAGCAATGCTTTCTTGATAAAAATTATTGTTATTGTACTATTGCATTTCTATTGTAAAGTTTTTATCATATAATATTTTGATTACATTCTTCTATTGGAATTATCAGTTACTATTAAATACAAAAAATCAGAAAGAGTCATGAAATTTAATCCTGTCTGTTTCCTTCAGTGAAAGTACTTTCCTTTAAACTTGATTTTACTCTTTAATCTCAGAAAATTACCATGTTTCTCTCAAAATTGGATGGTGTAAAAAACTCCCTAACTTATGCTTATAAATGTTGGTCACTATGCTCTTTTTGAAACAAGTCTGTTACTAGGAACAGCATGGTTACTGATTTTTGTTATTTAAATGAATTACTAGTTCTGAACTTCCTGAAACGGGTTAATAATATACTGATATTGTAATTTCAAAGTGATATAATAATTAAGCCTTACTTAATATCACAATTTTGATGTGTTTTTTGTTTTATGCATAAATTATTTAAATTAATTTAGGGAAGCAGTTTACAATGCTATCTCACTGGTAATATGTCTGTCCTAAAAGGGTGAATACATAATTATCCTATCAGTTACTAACATTTTTATCCTTGTTTCTATAATATTTTTGCCAAATTTTTAAATCAGTATTAGGTTTGAAAATTATAGTGAGAGTGATTAGTGTGATTATTTAAAAAAAGCCTCATTTTTTCCAAAAATTATCAAATCAAATCAAATTTATTACAATAAACAAACAAAATACAAAACACAATGACAAAAAAATAGGAAAAAAGGGGGGGGAATACCAGGGATGCAGAAAATGTTTTTACTTCCAAGATTTCCCCCAATCGGTACAAAAATTTCCCCAAAATTTTTAAAAGTGATTAATATCTACAAAAAGTCAGATTCATGTTTACAAGTAACGATTGGAAACGCAAAATGAAAGCGAACCTTAGATCTCTGAGGAAGGTGAAAATCACCACATAAATTTTGATGAATGTACTGAAATTGAGAGTTCCATATTATACTTTTCCACAAAATTTCCCCATATGGCTAAAATTTCCCCCGATCCTAGATCGCCGGATCGGACATATTCTGCATCCGTGGGGAATACATTGATCCATAAATTTTTTATCCCAAAGGAGCAACTTGCTCGTCAATGGGTTAAAGGAATTACAAAAATAAATGTCTGATCAAAAACAGTGGATGCATAGAATAATACATAAAATCACGTAGAAATAAAAAAGGAAAAAACGAGAATGGCTTAGCTGGGAATTTTGTGTATTAAGATAAGATTAGAAATATACAGATTAAAGTTATACCTGACAAAAATTAATTAAAAACAATCTTTCATTTTTTGATTGATTAAAATCAATGACTTAGAAAAAATCAAGTTGGTTTAAATCAAGCAACCCTGAGGAATAGTAAGCCAACCCTTGTTTCAGAGTGGACTCTCCCAGCAAGCCCAACTCCATGGAGGTTGTAAATAGCCCGAGCCGAACGCTGCCCAGCTCTTCCGGCTTGCCCTTTTCCACCCCTGAACGAGGGGGGAGCAGTAGCGAAACAACAGTGCCTTCCCCCCAACATGTTTCAGACATGGAGCTGAAAGTGCTGCAGGCTTGCCTCAGGAGGTGGCGGAGGGAGGTGGAAACCAATGTAAAAAGTACGAGTTTTTCTAACATCTTGTTGATCACCTAACTCCTGAGTTCCCTAACTTTCCACTCAATTTATTGCTTTCTTGTTTCTTACCCCGTTCTTTCTTCTTGTTCTTATTCTTCTGTTGTTGGGAGGGGGAACGCGTCCCCCCCCCCAATAATTAGGAAATTTGTTTAGAAAAACTTTATTTTTAACTTTAGAGGAAAGACCGAAAATTTTCTGAATGTGTTTTTCCAATCTTTAATCATAAAGGATGGTGCCCATTTACCGATGGCACCTAAGATAAGAGGCGCATATAAGAGGGGGGCGGACTCCCCATGATTTAGAACACTTTTTGTTTTATAATAGGTTGAATCCAGTGCTGAGTTTAGGGGATATTATTTCAACAAAAAAATTTTGTTTGGAGCAAAAAAAAAGTATGTGATAATAAGGCGCCCTTCTCCCAGAAAAAAAAAATCCAGCTACAGCACTGATTGAAGCATAGAAATTTAATTTTGAAATTGTCTAATCATATAACACTAAAATTGACCCTGTCCTAAAAGGTGAAATTTCAAAAAATTTTATGGGGGAGGATACCTAGACCCCCCTTTTTAGTAGAAAGCTAAAAGCAATTCCCAAAAACTTGAAGTGAAAGTTTATGAATGGATTCACTTAGTCGCCTTAAAATCACTGGTTGGAGCGTAAGCGAAATAAAAGATTTTTTTTGAGGGTAGATAATCATGGTTTTGTAAAATCCCTCTGTGGAGGAATCTCAAATCCTTGGGTCCCCCCAAGTTTCAGGAGCCGGCGACGTCAGTGGGCGGTACTACCCACTTTGAGAACTGCTGACTGGGGTTATGTCCTGGGTCATTCTTAGTGAAAAATGACTCTTTACCCTTTGAGATCAGACTTGAGTCCAGCAAAAGCATTTAATTCCATAGGTTTTTTACATTAAACCAAAATGCCATTTAAAGAGCTATAACTTCAGTTGTAATGTTACCCAGCCTATTATAATTTCTCAATCTTTAAAGACTAAAAGAAGTTAATGATTTATTTCATTTCAGCCAAACCATTTTATTGCTGGATCAGTTAATAAGGTGTACTATTTATTTTTCAGGTCTTCAAGAAAATATCAATAACATAGACAATACAATTAGAGAGATTTATAATGATCGTTCCTTGCAAAAAGTAAGTACAAGAAATGTTTATTATTCTTTGAATTCAATGTGCTATCAAAAATCACTAAACCTTTCTTTTGTGGAATAAGTCCTTAAAAAACAAGTCTGATTACGAACCTTTTATAATACAAATGTGAGATTCTTCCATTTATTGTAGGATTTTCAGACTTTCACAGATTTTTTTAGAATTTTCAGATTTGACTCTTTTTAGCATTTTGAAATTTAAACATTTTTAAATGTTTATTCAAAAATAAGCTTAAAACCTTGATTATTAGGATCAAATTTCCAAAAATTATCTGGGGAGGACCCCCAGACACCCCTTTTCGTACTTGGATCTCTATTTTTAAAGTCTTCTTTTTTGTACTAAGTTCAATAAGATGCAAATTCTACCTAAAAATTATTGTAAAACTATATTGAACCTAACTAATATACATGGGGCTAGGTGATGATTTTGAGTCCTCTCTAGCCTTTCCAAAATTCAGGCTGTGTACAAAAATGAGCAAATTTCTGATTTTAAGGTAAAATCTATAAGTCTTAAGGGGAGAATCCTCCTTTTAGAACTAGGAACTTTATAACAGGGATGCAGAAAGCGTTTTTACTTCCAAGATTTCCCCCAATCAATACAAAAATTTCCCCAAAATTTTAAAAAGTGATTAAGATCTACAAAAAGTCAGATTCATGTTTATAAGTAACGATTGGAAACGCAAAACGAAAGCGAACCTTAGATCTGTGATGAAGGTGAAAATCACCACATAAATTTTGATGAATGTATACTGAAATTAGAGAGTTCCATATTATACTTTTCCACAAAATTTCCCCCGATCCTAGATCGCGAGATCAGACATATTCTGCATCCGGGCAATTCCACCGTAACTCACGCTACATTTTTTTCAAAATTGCAATTTCAAATAATTTTTTAATGTAGAAATAACTATTATTTTCTTTCTAAAAAAATCACACATATTGAAATTTATGTTTATAATTTAAAATAAGTATTGCGAATCTTTTAAGAATTTTAGTTTTTTAAATATTAATTAAAATAGAGTCGTAACTCACGCTACAAGAAAAAGACATGGATTTATGAGTATAAAATTCAAATTTGTTTTTCTGCTTAAATAGTGTTTCAATAATTCTATATGCTTGTCAGGTGTTTGAATATACTTCCTTTATTCTAAAATAGCAAACAGTTTTACTGGGAATGCTTTAGAAAATCAGAAATAAAATAAAATATAGAGCTGTTCGTAACTCACGCTACAGTACTTCGTAACTCACGCTACATGTGTATAAGCGTTCAGTTATTCATGAATATAAATATAATTAAATTGATTTAAACACTTTATTTCATTTTTACTATAAAGTTTATGAGTATATTTAACAAAAAAGTTGTAAAAACTAATTATTTTATTTTTAATTTTCTAAATAAACTATACATTTTTCATTAACAAATTAACCTTTAAAACAAATATCTCTAAATATTGACTTTAAATGCTGACATTCCGATAAAAATAATTTTACACAAAATTTAAGCAATGCAAAACACAATTAGATCAATACTGCATAATTATTCCCTAAAATAATTAGAAAATTTTATTATTTTATTTTTTCATTTTTCTTGATCATGTCCCTGTTCATATGGAATAGCCCATCCGTGCTTTATCATATCCCAATTTTTCATATTATTGCCATCCATATGACCGAAATAAAACTAAAAATTGATTAAAAAGATGCATCAAACTCCTAATCGGAATTCAATCCTAATTATGGTGTTTTATAAAGACGAATCTTCTTTTAAACCGTTTGCTTCCCTTGGCAGAACCCGTACCGGCTGCACGCAGTCCTGGTTCACGAGGGGCAGGCTGCATCCGGCCACTACTGGGCGTACGTGTACTGTCCCAAGCGCCGTATCTGGCTCAAGTTCAACGACGTGTCTGTGACGGAAGCGACGTGGACGGAGCTCCAGAAAGACTCGATGGGGGGACACCACTACGCCTCCGCCTACTGCCTGCTGTATGTGGACGAACTGAGGCCAGAGCTCTTCCACGGTAATTGCTCGGCTTTAGCATACATGTGATTCTTCCGCCAATTTGCTTAGCAAAATTAAAATCAGACAATTCGATTTGCAAAACTGAAATTTCACTTTCTTTTTTCCAATCGTTTTATACTGAAAACTCTGACTGCTAGTGGGGCCTAGTACTAAATTTTAAAAAAAATTTAAAACAATATCGAAGTGATATGAAAATTAGTTAAGATTTAAGCTAAAAAATATGAATCTAGCATATTGAATCCTAGATCTCGGACTATACCCTGTCTTGGGTCATGTGCCATAAAAACCCAACCAACCATGATCTCGGGAAGTAGAAGCCGATGGACCCCCTCTACTTAAAATGAAGAAAAATTGAGGTGCCATCGAATTTTCTTTAAAATATTTTCCGCCAATTTTTTGTCTGTGTAATCACATGTATGAGTTTGTGATTGCTCTCTTATTTCTATACTTAAAGCAAAATCATTGATCATGCTGTATTAAGATGAGTTAGTAGTAATAATATTATAAATTCTTAAAATTGTGATCTAAAAATGCAAGTTGTTAATCATCCATGTTGCATTCGTGTCCTTTGCTAGTAAAAATATTTTTTAAAAAAGAAAATTCCGGATAGAAAAGGTTATGGGGAGTTTCAATTTTCAGTTAAGATTTGACAGTATGGCTAAAAGGGTTTCTTTATGATTGAAATAATGCATCTGATGTAAAGTTTGCTTCAGTCAGTGCTTTAACCCTTTCAACACGGCAAGGGAATCAGAAAACTGCAATTTTTGCACTTGTTTGAGCGGGGCAACTGCGATGAGATATCCATTAGATCATGATGTGTTTGGAGGCACAAAGGAGCATTTTATTCTGTTCCTTGAAGTTTTTCAGCAACTGGGACATAATGTTGCCTCAGTCGTAATTTCAAAATTTTTCCTCAGCCGGTGCGAAAGGATTAAAAAATAGTAATAACAGTTCACCAACTATGTTCCTTAACTTAAGCCCAGTTCCTTTAACTTAAAATTCCTCCCATTATAACTTATCTCTAATTTTAGTTTGTGTGAGAATATTAGTGATGGGAAGGTATCGATACCAAATACTTAAGTACTCGATACCTATAGGTATCGAGTGTATTCGATACCCACAAAAGTATCGATACTTTATTGACATATTTCGTTTTAAATTTTTCAATGAAGTAATCTTCATAATACCTACTGTAGATCAAACGCAGCCTGTTTTCATTTTGCAACGCTCAAACCCAAGTCGTTATCATCCGCGAGAGAAATTTGACGCGGCTAGGTTTTTCCCCCGCCAAATCCTTCGCCTCTATCCTCCTCCAGGCCCGTAGCTACGGGGCTTTTTGATGGATCGCTTTCAGTTTTTTGAATATTAGTCTGATTATGGATAGACCCTAAAAAATTGTCCCTTCAGGTTCATTTCCCGACATTGAAAAAAGTACTCGATACCTATAAGTATTAGGGTGTCCCTTATTTAGGCGTTTTTTCAAAAAGTCGGGGAAACTTTTGCGACACCCCACAATTTTTTTCCTTTTGGTACCCTAAGACTGTGTGCAAAATCTTAAATCAATCAGATAATATTAACACGTGCCCCAAACGACCTAAAGTTAGAAAAATTTGACTTTTTTCTCATATTTTCGAAAATTTTTAAAAATGTGTTTAGTAAATCCGTTTCAGAATAATAGGGCTCTAACACATTTAAACAATCTTATTTGACCGTTTTTCATTACTAGTTAGGCCAAAATGTCCAGTTTGTAACCTTGACATCAATCAGAAAATCCTCAAATTTGTCCATTTTACACTGAGAATAGAAGAATCAAAACGCAGTGGTAAATGACTTAAAACCGAAAAATTCCATGATTAAACACCATTTGTGGACCATATTGATGTGGAGATAAATTATCTGGAGATCAAATTAATTATGGGTGGCTTAATTACAGACGCCATATTGGATTGCATTAAAACCAGGGTTGGCCGGTTTAAACCATTTGGTTTAAACCATTGGTTTAAACCATGGTTTTTTTACCAAAAAAACCACTTGGTTTTTTTGGTTTTTTTAGAAATTATAAAATATTTTCAGGATTTTTTAAAGAAAGTGTTATTAAGTATAATCTTTTGCACAAAATTAAAAGGTCAGATTTATAAAAAAATTGACAGTTTAAGGTGATTAAAAATCAGAAATCTTTTAATTTAATGGTTTTAATTATTGAATTCTCTCTAAACTTAACCTTAAATGCTTAAGTTAAACTTATTATATTTTGCAAGAGATAGTTCATTTATTAATTTCCTTTAAAATGAAGCATTATTTCAAAGAGTAACTAAACATACACAAAAATTATCTGTTTTTCACTGATAAAATATGGCTTGGATTTTAATTAATTAATAAAACCAATTTGTCTTATTTGTCAGTCATTAAAACCAGTTGTTTTTTTTAGTAAATTAATAAAAACCGTTGATTTCTTTAATGATAAAAACTATAAACCAGTTGGTTTGTTTATAAACAGATAAAAACCAGTTGGGTTTTTTTACTAAATTAATAAAAACCGTTTATTTCCTTAATTGGATTAATTATCTCAATCATTTATCCAATTTCAATTAACATTAGTTGCTTACATTTCCCTTTTATTTATTAAAAAAGTTAAATTTTCTCTTTCTAAAGAAATTTCTTAAGTTCATAAATAATCCATATAATTAATTTGATTATTTTACCATTTAATAATTAATCAAATTAATTATCTTTATCAATTATCCAATTTAAATTAACATTAGTTGTTTACATTTCACTTTTACTTCTCATTTAAAAAATAAAATTTTCTCTTTCTAAAGAAATTTCTTAAGTTCATAAATTAATCCATATATAATTAAGATAAATAATTTGATTATTTCAGCCATTTATCCAAGATAAATTAACACTGATTTTTATTCACTACAATAATATTAGATATTCAAATTGGAATATTTTAGAAACAAAATTATTTTTAAAACAAATTAATTTAATTTTAATTAATTAATTGAAATATACGAGTACAAATCATTTATCAATTATAAACAACCCCTGAAATAAATGTCTCATTTATAACTCAATTTCAAACATCAATGCTAAAATAACTTATTCTGATAAAGGAATTCCAAAAAAACTTGGTTTAAACCAAAAAAACCTGGTTTAAACCAAAAAAACCAAATAAACCCGGTTTTTTTGGTTTTTTTAAAAAAACCCGGTTTTTTGCCAACCCTGATTAAAACTAAAAAAAATTCTAGAAAAACGGTATGGGCATGTTTGATATCGGGTAATGGGTGTATGAGGTTTCTAAACTTAATTAAGACTAATAAAATCATCTTACACTCCTTTTTAAGGCTCTTTACCCAATTGTAAGGGCCATCAGATCTCCTAATACAAGTGCAAACCATGATTTCAGAAATATAGATGGTAATAAATTCTATACACATAAAACCGGCAAGAGAAATACTGGAAATAAGTTAATAATAAGACTCCACAGTGTGTCCACGAGTATTTTACTCCGTAAGTTAGTTTAAAAGCTGAAGAAGATACAAAATTAACCCGTTCATCATAATGATTGAGTTATACTCTGTGAAGATAAGCAATTAACCATGTTTATAGAGACTGTTCTTGTATTTTGTTATAAATTTATACATTAACATTAAAATACCTGGAATTCAACAAATTAGGCTCTTTAAAAACTAAGACACTTAAATTGGCTACATGAATATCATAAATATTAACAATAGTTTCTGAAAATCATTCCTTCTTTAAAGTCTGTTTTTAAAATAGAGCTATTCTTCGCTCTAAGTTTCCTACCTCTACATTCTCAAAGAAGGCTTTGAAGGTTTAAAATAATTTAATTTCATAAACAATTTTCATGAAAAACTTACACGAAATCTAAGTACTTCTTCAAGGACGTTTACTGATGATAAGTCGACAGCGCAGAAGAACTAAGGATATAGTAGAAGAGTTATAGAAACTGAAGTTTATATTTAACATATTGTTACAGCCTCATACAAAATATCCGTGTTTAATTGTTTTAATGACACTGATTTGTTAAATTGCAGGTATTGTTTATGTATAAATTTATGATAAAATACAAGAACAAGCTCTATAAACATGATTAATTGCTTATCTTCACAGAGTAGAACTCAATCATTATGAAGAGCGGGTTGTATCTTCTTCAGCTTTTCAACTAGTAAATTACGGAATAAAATACTCGTAGACACACTGTGGAGTCTTATTATTAACTTATTTCCAGTATTTCTCTTGCCGGTTTTATGTGTATAGAATTTATTACCATCTATATAGTTCTGAAATCATGGTTTGCACTTGTATTAGGAGATCTGATTGCCCTTACAATTGCGTAAAAGCTTTAAAAAGTTGTGTAAGAGGATTTTATTAGTCTTAATTGAGTTTCGAAACCTCATACACCCATTACACGATATCATACCGTTTTTCTAGAATTTTTTATAGTTTTAATGCAACCCAATATGGCGTCTGTAATTTAGCAACCCATAATTAATTTGAGCTCCAGATAATTTATCTCCACATCAATATGGTCTACAAATGGTGTTTAATCATGGAATTTTGCAGTTTTAAGTCATTTACCACTGCGGTTTGATTCTTCTATTCTCAGTGTAAAATGGACAAATTTGAGGATTTTCTGATTGATGTCAAGGTTACAAACTGGGCATTTTGGCCTAACTAGTAATGAAAAACGGTCAAATAAGATTGTTTAAATGTGTTAGAGCCCTATTATTCTGAAACGGATTTATTAAACACATTTTTAAAAATTTTCGAAAATATGAGAAAAAAGTCAAATTTTTCTAACTTTAGGCCGTTTGGGGCACGTGTTAATATTATCTGATCGATTTAAGATTTTGCACACAGTCTTAGGGTACCAAAAGGAAAAAAATTGGGGGGTGTCGCAGAAGTTTCCCCGACCTTCGATTTTAAGGGACACCCTAATAAGTATTCAATACCAAAGTATTCTATACCTAAAATTATCAATTTTGCCCATCACTAGAGAATATCTGTATTGTTATACAATTGTTGTTTTTCTTTGATTCAGAATCCATGAACATAAATATTGGTCCAGAATTCCTTCACACTTTACCCGAGGATCTCCAGCAGTATGTCGAGGATGACAACGAGGCTTTCCAGTCCGAAACCGAAAACTGGGATTTGGAGCAAAGTCGAAAAAAGGATTCTTCAACCATGACAGTGTCCGATGCAGATTGCACCATCATTGGAGAAAAGAGAATGGGTTAGTTTTATTAAAATTCATATAGTTTTCATGTAATTTAGTACAGTAAAATCCCGTTATAACAAACATACGGGACCGTAAAATTTCTTCGTTGTAACGGTATTCGGATAATTCAAATAAAAACGGTGGGGACTTTCGTAATAATGGAATTTTTCGTTATATCGGTATTCGTTTCAACAGGATTTTACAGTACTTTTTATTTTTTTATTATAAAACTGGGTTTGTGCGGTGCTTCTTAAAAACCTTTAAAAGTGCTTACTTTTTTAATTCTTTTATAAGGCCCTTGTAAAGTTCTCAATAAGTACTTAATTTTTTACTGTGTTCTTAGTTTTTTCCCCGAAACATGAGTCAATGCTTATTTGTTGGCAGAAACGGTCAAATTTTCTTGTGTTCCAACAAATGTAATTTTTGTTCAATGATTTCGATTTCGACTGTTGCATTTCACTTAAACAACTCTACTCAGGTAAATGTTTTTTCAATCCTTTGTGGATTGGAAAAGGTTGTTATAAAAATTGGCTTAGGCTGAAAATGCCAATAATAAAACTAATGAAAAAATGTGTAAAGACTTGATCACTTTTAACCATTTTAAAAACTTTTTTATGATCATTATACAACATTAGTCAATATCTTGTATGCATGTTCATTAATGTTATTTCTATTTGAGAGACAAAAATACACTCCAATATTCTTGAAAACTCATTTAAGACATTTTATTGGCAGTTTTAAATGTGTTCGAGTAGGTCCTTTAAATTCTCAAATATCCTTAAAAAGTGCTTAAATTTTCACTTTAAACTCCTGTACGAACCATATAAAATTTTCATAGATTTTAAACTTAAAAGTTAGTACATAGCTATTAAAAATTTTGAGTTAGGAACATAGAGTATTGGACTAAAAATTTGCATCACCAAAAAAAATATGTTAGTGATTAAGGGAAGTTATTTGTAAAACTCATTTTGTCAGAATGAAATATTGAACTAGGATTAATCTGAATGTTTTTTAATTAATCATATATGTTAGATACTTTTCTTTAGGTGGTGCAATTTTTTTGGCCGATACTGTAATCATTTCCTTCTTTGCATGCTGTTCAAAATTTATATGAATCTCGAGACCCAATATTTCTTTACTTCCTTGGTTTTGTTTTCTGTATCTTTCTTCGTTTCTTTTTCTTTGGAGAATGTGCCTTTTTTAGTTTGATTTTCCCCCTTCAAAATAATCTCTAGGAGACTTTTTCTTCCTTATAGTATGGCTGTTTTCATTCTGAACGGAATAAAAGCTATCTGATAGATCTAGATGAATTGAGTTAGAGATAATTTGCTTCATGCACTTTTCTCAGTGATTGAGGGTTTCTTCTTTTACTACCATTATTACCTGTTTTGGTAAATAGATTTGTGTATGCAAGAACTCAATAAATTTTCTTCAATCTTTTCACGTTTCGCTTAGAGGCAGTTTGATATTCTTTCCACTTATCACTTTTTTTCTCTTCAGTTGTGCCTGGTTCGATTCTTAGTCTTTCTTTAGGTTAAAATAATGATTTGGTAATATAGGAAAATGGTTTTGATTTTGTTTTTTCCGCTGTACCTGTCGTGTGGTGTTATGATTTTGGATTTCTTTTGTTTTCGGGGTAGTGTTAGGACTTTTTTTTCTTCTGTTTTTTGGATTTTCTGACGCTGCACAGATATCCGATTGAATTAATTGCATTGTTGTGAATGGTGTAGAATCTCTGAGTAAGGAATGGTTTCTTCTGCAGGCCTCCGCTTCAACTCGTAGACGGTGAAATCGAAAATCGTCAAGATCCAAGAAATCAGGAGTTGCGCAGGCAACGCGAAAAAATCGTTTCTCGGCTTTCTCCACTTTAAAAGCACACTGTCAGTTTCGAAGACCAAGACGCACTTGGGCGCGAAGAAATGTATAGAAAGCTAATGTTAGAGGATTTAATTTATTCGATTGGTGGCGAATTCTGTCCCAAGATGAAGCATTGGATTTCGAACTGCTTCCTCTCAAACCATTTGCCAAAGAACAGTGATGTATATTTTTGAAGGCTTGTGCTGGAGGTTTTACCTGTAATGTTCAAATCATTTTAAAGAGCATATTTTTTGTTTTGAAGATTACTGAATAACTATTTTGTATTGTTTTTATTATTGATGTAAGGTTCTTCCTCTCGGCGTTCGTGTCTGAAACAATAATAAACCTTTTTGTAGAACAACACTCGCTCCTGGAATGTGTATTTTTTAGTCGGAAGTGTGATGATCTCTTGTTAGATTTTTAAGGTGTTTCCTTCTGTGATAAAATATTAACTCTTCTAGTGTTCTCCTTCCCTTATACTTAATTAATATGGTCAATGGTCAATAAATGGTCAATTGTTTTAGCCCTTTCAATCCTTGACAATTTGGGGTGGTCAAGACTGAAGGGGTTAATGTATATAGTATTATGTTTTGCTTTTTAGCTTGCAAATTCAGTCATCTAAGCCTTTATTATAGTAACTTAATTTTAATCGCTGCATTTATTTTTGTGCTGTAATTTAATATATAAAATGGAGGAATAAATTTGGTTGCAGGAACATTGATTTTGAGTGTTCATTGAAATCTGGAGATTTTTTTCGTCTTTTCCTTAATGCCTTATTTGTCTTTAAGAATGTAAAAGTACTATGATATTATATTAATAATAAGTACTTAATGGGGTTTTAATAAATAAACAATTGTTATAAATTAAACAGTAAAACAATTTCTTTGAAACATGCTTTGTTGCTTTCTAATAATTAACCAATGCGTTTTGTCCTAGTATGGGCCCTGCCTCATAAAACATTAATGAAACGACCAATTCTAAAACAAACTATTTGATAAAAAAAAGGTTTAGCTGAGGTCATTCTTCAACTTATTTAATCATTACTTAATGGTTTTTTAATGAATGATTACCTAGGTTTGTTGACATTTATTCCTAAAATTATAAATTACTAGAGTTGGAAACATTTTTAAAAGGTCATAACACTAGCATCAGGTGATAATCTCAAAGCCCAAATTTGAGAAATTTATGGTATAAGAGTGCAGGATTTGTTTATTTGCCAATTCAATTGCATTTGTTAAGTAAACAGAAGATGCATCAAAGGGTAATTCTGAAGAAGATTTGCATTTGTTATTATTTTAATGCAAACCTAACCAGTACCTAGCTCATAACCATCATTTTAAACCATTAAATCTCCCAAGTACGAGGTGAGGTTATCATCTGATGCCAGCTATTAGTGATGAAGCATTTTTTAAGCCTGATAGGTCTTTAAGTAATGTAATTAAGAGAAAAAAAAGAAACTGAACATAGGCAGAATTTAAAATCCTCCTAGTAGGTTGTTTAAATCTTTTATTTGTGTATTTACTAAAAAAAAAATTGAGAGCATAGGTACTATTATGGATTTTTTTATTTTCTTTAGTATTATATTTAAATTTAAAAATACTATAAGAAATGGGGTTGATTCTTTATAAATACAAAACTTATATGTAGGTATTATTGAAATAGAGTGAAAGGTATTGCAACCATACATGGTAACATGCAGGGAAGCAAAAAAAAATCTACCGTGGAAGGTCCTTTAGATCAGTGGTCCCCAACCCCCGGTCCGTGAAACCTACCGTGCCGGCTCATTCGGTCACTTGTTATAGTATCGGAGGTTGTCACTCCAGTTTGTTTTATAGGTCAATGATGGTACTGGGCTGCAGGCCAACCATTTCATTAAAAATGAATTTAAATTCCTAGGTTTATACCCCCCTAGCGGGCTGCGGTAAAATTATCAAACGTTGACCGGTCCGTGGTGGTAAAAAGGTTGGGGAACACTGCTTTAAATGACTAAATTTTAGAAGTAGAAAGAGAAGAGCTGGAGTAGAAAAATTGTTTTCTCTATTCCAGATAAGGAGGGGCAGACAATTTATGAAATAAGAAAACATTCTCTTATAGGAATCACAATGTATTATTTATCACACGTAAGAAATAAATTTAGAAAACATTGAATCTGAAATGCTTTCCTATACATCTTGGAATTAAAGTACAAAATGTTTCAGATATTTTTAAGCAATAGGAATTAAATTTTCATTTAAATTTATATAAATGTTACATTCAGAAATCAATTATTTCATTCATTACTCAAATTTTTAATCATTATATTTGTACAAACTATTCATGATCTATTTTTTAATCTTGTTCATAAATACATGACTATTTCAATATTTTGCTTGTGTGTAATAAAAGAACTTGTTTTTTTAATTAAAATTAATTAGTCCTCAATAATTTAGTTTTTTTATCATCTCCAACTCTCAATTTGTATTTTTTAGGCTAGCGCAGGGGTTCCCAACCGGTGGTACGCGTACCACTGGTGGTACGCGGGAACGTTTCAGGTGGTACGCGTTTAAGAATTATTTCTCTGAATATTATTTAAAAGTGGACTGGATCAGAAATCCTTTTTCGGGAACCAAATGAATTTCGAGACCAAATGAATTGGAACTAAAAAAAAGTTATGTCGATCTTACAGAATATAGTTCCATGAAAGATTATTTCAAAGAGAAATCTTTAATTAACTTCTGGATCGGACGCAAAACCGAGTACCCTTTGATTTACCGGCAAGCTCTGCTATTTTTGATGCCATTTGTTGCGAGTTACTTGTATGAGAGTGGATTTTCTGAACTCTTTCTTGTACATAAAAAATAAACTAGAAGCAGAATAAGTGTTGAAGAGGACTTAGTAGTTAAGATAAGTTCCATTACTCTTAATGTTGATATTTTAATCACATGCAAACAACAACAAATTTCGCACTAAAGACTATAAAAGTATATTTTGTATGATGATTAAATTTTTGCTGAGTTTGTACTAATTTTCTATTTGTATGTTTTTAGACCTATGGGTATAATAAATAAAACTGCCAATTAATACCATTTTCATCTTTTTATTTATCCTTTATCATAAGCATGTTAATAAATAAACAAATATATAACTATTAAATATGAAGTTTTCTCAGGAATTTTATTCAAAAAGCCTTTGTACACTTTCAGAAGAGTAAATATTAACCCTACAGTGCATACTGTTGCCGTTTGGAAACACGACATTTTTCCCTATTTTCTACTCGAACTTCTATTTCCAAACGACAACACCATTCAATAAGTACAATATAACATTTCATTGTATTAGCACTTTAGATTGCCAGTAAATGGCAGCAGGGGTACTATTTTGAGACATTTGTTAGTAGCTAGTGAGACGAAAGTCAAGACACAGAAAACGCCAAAATTAAAGGACCATATAAATTAAAATAAAAAAATTTTCCAACTTGAAAAGAAATTGTTTTGGAAAGAAAAGTTGTCATCAAAGATAAAAGTCAAGTGGTACGCAGGTGCAAAAAGGTTGGGAACCCCTGACCCAAAGAAAAAGACAAAAAATTTTCAAAATCGGTTAATATCTTCCGATCGCGCATATTTTTAGAGCATTTGGATTTATTTCACTTTACAATTAATTTCACAAGGGACACAAATTAATTTCACAAGGACAAAGTTTTTTGTCGATTAGGAGTAGAAAAAAATTAAATTAATTTTTTTAGTATTTTTTACTAATTTACACCATAATAGAAGACACATAAATGATTTTCAAGTGAATTTAAAAAATCATGGATTGTAGGGTTGAACGTTTATTAAAATATTTAGGTCTGGTGGTACGCCAAAATTTCTCAAAAAGTCAAGTGGTACGCAGGTGCAAAAAGGTTGGGAACCCCTGGGCTAGCGTATGAAATTTACAAGTACAGTCAAGTCCGCTTTATGTGATCGCAATTGTCCGAGACTAAACTGATAACATTATCCGATCGATAACAATAAGCGATCTCATATCAAAAAACAGCAAACAGTGTTACTAGATTGTTTGCTTTAAAATCAAAATCATGTAATCGTTATAAATGTATTTAGAACTCTATTTTGAAACTAGGAAAAATTTTTAAGGGGAAAATATAAGAGTAGTTAAGTTAATAAAATTAAAATAATCGCTTACTGTGTATTTTTATAGAAAGGTCTCTCTTTTTTCCGCTCCATTATATCCTTCCACTTCAATAAACCACTTATTTATTACATAATCTGAATTTCATTCAACAAGGGAAAATCAAAATATCTTATCAGAAACATCTGCAAAGCGTGGATCTTGGTGTTTCTTTAACCAATCACAAGTATGGATTCGGACCCCCCATAACCGTTTTCTTTCAATATAATATACGGAATGTTTTATTTTTCTTACCCATACTGAATTTCAGAAAAAAGAAGCGCCATGTTCTCATGGAGAAGATTTTTACTTGTAAAAATTGACCTTCAAAATGAAATTCGAACCCAAAAGCGGTCGTTTTAAAGGGGATATGGACAAATTTTGATAATATTAAGCGGATTGATGATTCATAGTTGATCACATTAAACGATGTATTTTACATTAAATTAAATAGGAACAATCGGGACCTGTCGATTCCGATAACATTATCCGATTGATAACATTAACCGTGATCACATTAAGCGGATTCGACTGTATTATGATATAAGATTTTGGTGTTTTGCTGATGTGTAATGTAAAATTGTTATAATTTTTTTTCAAATTTCCGAAATTTAAAAAAATAACTTCTAAAACCAAAAGGTAAGCTACATTTAAAGTTGAATTTGTTAGTTATTCTACAAAATTTGGGTTTTATTTGCTTTATTTATCAGGAGGGGGGGTGCAACGGGTCTTTTGTACCCCCAAAATTTTTCCTAACTATTTTTTCCTAAAATTAAACATTTCAAAATAGTGTTTCTTTTATTCCTCCAACCCAGGGGTCTCCTAACTAGAGAAAAATTAGTCTTAATTACGGTTCTATACCCATATCTAGCATAAAATCCACTAATTGCATTCAAAAGTGATAATCATAATTATCTCCTTGATTCATTAATGCTGTGTTTCTCATGGAAGATTCTGAACTGAACCACATATCTCTTACATCCAACTTACGTTAGAAGAGTGTTTTTAGATGTACACACTTTTCCTTATTTTCAAAATTTTTCAAATTTTATTCCTAAATTTTTTATGTAAAAAAGTACTTGAATAAAATATATACGCAAATCCTCATAAGAACTCCAAATATGCTATTTGCATAACCCCAATGATAATAACTGAAAATTAATCGATTGGGGAGTTAGAAAAATATACAAGTGTAAGAATCTGCCATAAAGATTTGGCATTTATTTCTCCACAAATCAGGTGAAAAAATAAAAATTACAGATTTTTGAATTTAAAACATCATTCTTAACCTGTTTAAATCCTTTGAGATAAAAAAGGTTCAAAAAATTAAAGAAAATAGGAAATAACTTGTATTTTGGCATGTTATTAAAATCTCCTCAAATACTATACCCCAAACGCTGATGTTCCCATTTGGGAACATATGCGTTGTATTGGTAATTACTCTCCAAAATTGGAATATGAAGCTATTCTGTCAAGCCAAATGGGAGGATGTGTACTTAAGCTACCTAAACACAGCAAAATTATTTAAAACTAAATTTATTTAAAATTTTCACAAGTTGAAACTTGTGCAACTTTTGGAAGAGCCAAAAATCTCTAATTTTCATGTAAATTCTACAAAAAGGATTGAATTGCATGTAAAATAACTTGATATCTTTGAGTTGCTTTCTACCAAGTATCAAATTCCTGCATGAAAAATGAAGTGGTAAAAAAATTCCTTAAAATGATGTTCTCATTTGGGAACAACGGCAGGTAAAAGGTTAATGTCAATTTTACAGCTTAAGTGTAAAAAATAATTGTTAATTAGGTAGTAGAGTTTATAACTGTAAACAATTAAAGTAAACCAAATTAATTACTGAATTATTATTTGATTTACTTTAGTATGCCAAAATATTAATAGCAATTTACAGGAAGAAGAATCATCAATGTTAATAACCCATTTTATTACATAAATGGTCTAAATCTGAAATTTTTTCCTCCATAATTTCTTCAATTGATTTTATTGAACTAGAGGGAAAGATGGCACTGGTAAGAGTGTTTAGATCCATTGTAAAAATCCATCTCCAATATAGACTCCTTCTGGGACCAACAACTAGGGTGTAGCCAGGGATGTGGGCAGCTGCCCTCCTTAATCAGAAGTAATTACTTTTACTTTAGTTTTAACTTATTTCAAAAACAGGGCTGGTATCCAAGAGGGGGTTAGGACTCCCCTCTTAGAATTCTTATTACTATTAATATATTGTTTTTTGCTTTGAAAATTTTGAGGAGTACAAAGAGCAATCCATCTACAATGTCATATAAAGTGTCGTTAAGGTCCAAAAGTGAGTCAAAACAATATTTAGGAATTATTATTACAAAGAAAATTTTAATTCATTTAGTCATAGCCTTGAGTTTCTCTAACAAGCTGTCAAACCTTATTTGTAAAAGATTGGCTGTTATGTGGAAAGTTATACCCACTTATAGTCTGTCTTTCTTCGCTAGGTGGTTGGTGGGAACGAGTAAATCCAAGTTCGGGTAGGGGTGCGGGACATTTTGGTAGCTGACTTGGCTACTTGATCAAGTATAGGGCCACATTGTCAGAATGGGGGAAGACCATGTCACCAAAAAAACTTTTACTGCCATACCAACTTGCACTCGGGACCACCAAGCTTGAGATGGCTGGAGTGTTTGGAAAAGGACTTTTTTTGTTTTGAAAACTATAAACTGGAAAACTGATACAAAGAAGAAGACTGGCCTGGGGAAAACTTCAAGAGACCAAGGCCTGCCTTCAGCTGTCAAGCCAGTGAAGAAGCTTGACTACTTTCGAGTGGGGTTGTTATTCGGGAGAAATAACCAGCGTTTAGCTCTCTATATACCTCCTCAACCCTAGAGAGTGAATGGCCTTGCTTGTTTGGTGTTAAACTAACCGCCTAGCAAGGAGAAACAATATATTATTTTTCTCTTTACTTAAAATAGGCCACAGAAAAATAGTACTCTCCCCCTCGCTGTGCTCTGTTCATTTAGAATTGGCGCCTGAGAAATAGCGCTTTCCCCCTCGCTAGAAGCGTAACCATAGTTACGCTTTTCGTGCAGCCAATAGTAAGCCGTCTTTGTCACTTTTACAAGGATAGTTGCTATGGTTACCGATCGGTGGTGGGGGAAGAAAATATTTTCGGGCGCCTATTTAAAATGAATAGCGCATAGAAGTATAACTGTAGTTACGCTTTTTGCGCAGCCTTTTTCGTTGCTGTGAAGTTGATAGGTTGCCATGGTTACTAATTTCGGTGGTGGGGGAAGAAAACATTTTCAGTGGCTAATTCAAAATGAATAGAGTACAAGTCCTGATGGCATTAGAAAGGAAAATTCTCTTCCGTGTGACCATGGGCAGACTTATATGGTGAACCCTTTGGGGAGAGGCACAGGGAGCACAAACTATCCCTGATGGCTTTGGAAACATGATTTTCCCCTATAAAAATGGAATTTTCTCAAAAAGTTCGTGGTATTGCCCCCATAAATCCGCCCAGGCTCGTGGTATTGACTTAGCAACAAAAGTTCAATGCCCAACTTACATCCATGTTAGCGGAGTATCCAGTTTCGAATGCACTCGTATTCATATATCCGTGTTTCTCCTCAGCGCTTTCCGACAGCACCAACCGCTTCGAGAGCAACCGTAGCCACCCCCCGCCCCACCAGTTCCGATTGGACAAGATGCTGGCCAGGTTCTCGGACTCGGAAAACTCTCCGGAGGGGAGCCTGTCCCACAGCAAGCTGGTCTTGGAGCACGCCTCCATCGTGCGGGACCACACCCTCTCGCTGGTCAGCGCTTTCAAGCAGGGTCCCGGTCAGAGTGTGGCCGTGGCGTTTGGTGAGGTAAGGGAATGGTGCTTTGTCTGTCATGGGCCCCTCCGAGAAACCCAGGGTTCCCACGGGTCAGGGATTAGCTGGAAAAGTCAGAGAATTTAAATTTCACCTAAAAAGTCAGGGTAGGCTTACCATATTTTCTCGAGTCCAACCCAGGACATAGTTTTGAAATTTCTTAATAAGTGCGATATAAAACTACCAAAGATTAAAAACTAAGAAAAAACTATTCAAACTAATAAACCTTAAACAGAAATATCAGATTTTATATTTTCCTTTAACATTACTTTTTCGAAAATTGTTTGATTTACTTAATTTGTATCACAAAATTAACAGAAAGTAAGTTTTCTAAAGTAAAACAGACGTTAGAAAATGTAAAAAGCGCAATTTTAAACAGCCTTGTTGGGATTTTTACCTAAAAATGACTGGGAAATCCTAAATGTATGAAACCCAGGACATCATTTTTCAACCCAGGACATTTCCCCGGACAGCTCTAAAAACCCCGGACTGTCCGGGGTAAACCCGGACGTATGGTAAGCCTAGTCAGGGGAAATTGCTAATTTTGGGCAAAAACCTGGAAAATCTTAAAAAATACCTGGAAAATGAAAATTTTTAATGTTTGCGTGTCTATTATGGCTCTAGAAAGTGAAAAAATTGTCAATTTGTTGAAAATTATGTGTTCAAAAATGCAAGAAGTATCTGAAAAATGCTGTGAATTGCTAGTTTGTTTACCAAAAAATCTTAAAAATTGACCTGGAAAAGTCAGGGAATTTTATTTCTGAAATTGGGTGGGAACCCTTAAACCCTATCAATTGTAGCTTAAAAACGCTTTTCAATAAATTTCCTGGGGGGGAACCCCCCACTTAAATGTTGACATCTACTTCCAGACAGACATTTTTTTAATTAAGGCTAAGCACGCACTAGAGACTTTTGTCTCGGCGACAGAGACAAAATTGTTTCCCTGGCTATTGCAAGAAGCTAGAGAGCGCGCACATGGCGACGAGACCAAGATCACTAGGCCAAGAATTTCCTCATACAAATGCATTGCTCTCGAGTGACTAGTGTTACAGCCGCCGGCGACATAAGTCTCTAGTGCGCGCTTAGCCTAAAACAAATTACACGAAAGAAAAAAAACAATGGAATAGTACACACACCACATTGAAGAGACGACAAAAAAAGAAGATTAACACACTCATACATAAAGAAAATAGTAGTTTTTAAGTGCCAAAAGAACTTGTAGCTCGTCCATGGTACCCAGTACCAAAAACTCTCCCTAGGCAACAAAGCTGCTCCGACTCTATTTAGTTAGCTTAAATAATATTTCTATGTCTTTGTGTCCTGCTATGAAATTATGTAGTCCATTAGTGGTTTTAAGAGTTTCATTGGATTTAGTTTTTTAACCAAAAGGGACCTACCCTTCTATGTATTTTGTACACACATAATGGTTCCAAGTATACAGAAAGCCAGAAAAAAAATTAATAAATTTTGTTTCAGTAAATTAGATAAATGCTCCAAGTCCTCCTCAGTTTCCACCTTGTTGGAGAGAAAAAAGTTAATAACTTAAATTATCACTAAATTTCTTTTGTTTCAGCTTGTTCAGCAAGAAGCAGCTAAACTCAGGCAAATTGGAAGAACTCCCAGTTCTAAGCTGAATGACGAAACTCGCCTTCAACACATTGGTGTGTACATTGTTATGAATTCCGCCGCCCCTGACATTTATCTCAATTGGTCGGTCGTAGACCAGTTTTTAATTCCCGAACTGGGCAACATACCTCAGTAAGTAACTGAATTAAACATGTTTCTATATTGCACAATGGAATGTACAAAATTTTGTTTGCCATGTTTAAAGATGGAAAATTTCAAGCAATTTTGTTGAAGTCAAAAAACTCAAGTGTTTTTTCTGGGAAAAATAAGAAATAATTAATTTTTTACATGTAAAAAAACAGTGGTTTTTGCATACAAATTATTTAGAAACTAAATAACTATTCATTGTTTTTTCTCTTATATAATTTGCATGTAAATTATTTGGTTTAAATAGAAAATAATTCAAGTGTGATATGAAATATCTAAAGGAAAAGCATTGTTAGTAACTATAAGGGTACATCCATAAATTACGTGAGGTGTTTTTTCCAAAATCTGGACCCCCCTCTCCACTTGGTGAGATTTAGTGAGATTTTGCTGGACCTCCCCCCAAATGAGATTTACCTACAACCTTTAATAATAATTTTCTATCCTATTCGTTTGCATTTTACTTAAAAAAAGAAAATCGTATAATTTCTAACTTAAAAAGTTGACGTGATATTTTAATCGACCCCCTCCCCCCTTGGTGAGATTTTTCCAAACCCCTCCCCCCCTTTTTGACCTCACGTAATTTATAGATGTCCCCTAATACATTTCAGAAAACATTAATTTTTGATTTCAAACTTCATAATTTCCATTTTTTCCGAGTCATTCAAATCAAGAAATCAAACTTATTTGGGGTAAAAATCAAGGTTGTTAAAGTTACTTTGTAATAGTATTTGAGTACAAATACAAGTATTTCAGAAAAAGTAACTAAGTATTAAGTACAAATACCACAAAAAAGTAACTAAATAGAGTACAAATAGAGTATATGAAAAGTATTTAAGACTACTTCAGTTACTTTACCCGCAAATTTTCAATTTATAAATTTAAACTAATAAAATTCATTTAAAATAAATATTTAAAAAATTAAAATTTTAAGAGTAATTTTAATTCATAAAATTTATTTTTGAATTATTTTTTAAAAAATTCAAATATAATTTTAATATAAAAATAAAATTTGAATATTTAAATTAAAACTTAATTGAGAGAATGATGTTTTCTCAGTTGGAAGAAGGTGGAAAGCAACTGATGCTCCAATGGACTACATATTAATTTAAACCATAATGTAAAAATAAAAGGAAATTTAATAATAAAATGTTAAAGTAATTATTTTTTCAAAAAGAAGTTACATTTAACTCTAAATTTAAGGTTACTTTATTTTATAAGTTTTTGAAGATACAGTAGAGCCCCGATTATCCGCGGAATTGGGTGGCAAGGGTACCGCGGATAACGAAAATCGCGGATAACCCGAAAAAAGACTAAAAATGAGGTGAAAACATGAAAAAAAATATTTCAGCGTAAAAACTATGTTTTATTGTACAAAAAACATGACATTAAAACTTTTAAAATATGCACAGTACAGCAGAAACCTTTACTCTACTACATCTAAATCACAAAAATAAAGAACAGTAAACAAAAACAATATTCTGTACTGATAACAAAAAGTGTTTAGTTATGCCTTTACGAAGCAATATCTTAAATGCCATCAAAAATTGTGTAATTCTTCCAAAATTTAAGGTTCGTAATTAAAAATTTGTTTTCGTGGCACTCGCGGATCATCCGCTCGCGGATAATCGGGGCTCTACTGTAATAGTTTCCTCCTTTTATTATTATTCAATTTTTTTAATAAAACAATTATTTTCATAAGCTAGTTAAAAAAAGTATTTCATAGTACTTCCCCACTATTTCTTTTGAAATTTAATTTAATTTAAAAATTGAAGCATTGATATTATTAATAATTTTGTCTTAAATGCTTTAATATTTCCACACATATTCTAAATTTTATTGCAAAGTTGGCCCGATACTCGTAAAGAGCACTAAAATATAGTCTCTCTATATATACCATGTAATTTTTTTATAAAAATTAAATTTGCTTAAAATTTAAATTTTAAAAAATATTTTGTTGTCTGTTATATTCAATTATTTTTTCGATTTGTAACCAATTATTGTCAAAATATCTTCTGTTTCACTTGATTGGAAAATTTTACCTGTATTTTCAAAGTTCATTTTAACAAATTAATTAACTAATGACTTAATCACCAATTGTAAATTTAATTTTTTTAAATCGAAAATTTTTTCTGCTAAATACGAATAATCCGTTTAAATTGAAAATAACCTCCTCAGTCCCCTTGTATCACATGTGATACAAAAGTTTCAGATTTTTTTAAAAATCCTGTATGGGAAAAAAATTTTGGAAACCGCTTGTATCACATGTAACATGAAGTGAAAAACAATGTACAATTTTATTTTTAGGTTGTAATAATTAATACTTCTGCAACATTGAGATTTTTAGAAGGCTTTTTGGGTTCCAAACGAAATGTCGACACATAGTCGAAATAAAATTATTTTTAAAATATTTATTCATACATTTTAGCAATTTCAAGATATACATTTTCTTTCTAATGAAACAACCAACCAATTAATACCAAAAATAGAACTTTTTAATAAAATATTAAGTTGTTAGGACCTCTGAAACTTGTTTGTATCACATGTGATACATCAGGGCCCAACCGATACAAACCACGTAGGTATGGGATTTTTTAGCAAGTGTTGTTTTGCGTTTTGAATAGTATTGAATGTTATAAAAAACATTTATTTAGTATAAAAACTTCCTTCGGGGTGTTTGTTTTACTTTTTTTCAGGTTTATTGTGTTAAATTGCTAATTTTTAGGTACTTTTTCCAATTTTCAAGAGGATTTTTTTTAGCTAATAAATCACAAACCATAACAGCAAATAATATGCATGGCCTTAAGATTTGATGGTTAACAATACTGTAATGTTATTTTGGTCTTTACATCAACCAAAAACTATTATCAGGCATTCCTAGATAGTCAAAAATTATGCTAAAAAGTGATAAAAAAGTGTAATTTTGGTATAAAGAAACAAAATAAAACTTAATTTTTAACCAAAACTATTATATTTTACATATATTTTGCCTAAATAACTCAAATAAGCTAAGTAAAATAATTTTAATTTTAACTTCAAAAATTTTGGTTGTAGTGGTTGAGTCCTGATGTATCACATGTGATACATACCCTCCAGCCCCTACTAATAAAGTATAATTTTTTTAATTCCACTTTTCTACTTTAAAATGACCTAAACAGCTATTTTAGACACTTTGGGCATTAACCAAAGTTATATTTTACTCTCAGGTCTGAGGAGGATAAAAGGTAAAATATCAATTAAAAAATTAGTTTCAAAAATTGAATAATCGAAGAAATTAAAACATCGCTCGAAACTACAAAGTACAAGAAATATTTCACACGTTTTTCCCTTTTAGAAATGACCTAAATAATGAATAAAACACACTAAAATTGGTAAAAATCTGACAAGTAAAAAAATGAAATATTTTCAATTTTTTTTGCCTTAAAAATCGACCTTTTTTAAAACTCCTGTTAAAAACGCTTGAGGCATTTGTTGAGGTCATTTTTCCATGAATATTGTAATTATATAGCTATATAACATAAAAAACACGTCTGTAACTATTTTATTTCTATTAGTTTTTCTTCAAGAAAGTGATGGAGAAAGAATGTTATGATATACTTTCAGTGAATTTTTTCATAGAATCTTGTAAGAATACTACAAGAACGCTTGCATGAGAGTAGAAAGTTTTTTAAAAACGGCTTTTAATCTGTTTGGGCAAAAATGGGAGAATTTGTAAGTCGCATGTCATACAAATATCAAAACATAAAAATCAATTGTAATTATCTAGATAAAAATAAGATACACATAAATCCTATACCTACTTTAAAAAAAGAATATAAAAACAAAACCTATACCTCTTTTTGGGGCATTATATACTTCTAGCAGTTAAACAATATTAATCCAGGACGAGGCAGGAAACGAGCAGCCTTTCGGAGAGCACAACAAAAAAGGGATTGAAGGAGATCTGGTAATTGGTAAAATTTTATTACCCCCTGAAAATGTTCCCCCTACGAACAATAAGATAAGGTTTTTTCCCCGACCTCCCTTTTTGGGACCTCCCGTACTCCTTTCCTTTTGGCCCGTGTCGTTTTCACACGCGTCGGTGTTGTCCAGACAAAGTCCGGCGACATTCCTTATCAGTTAATGGGCATGGGGCATCTCGAGAGAGGGAGGCTTGGAAAACCCCTGAAGCCCTCTCCCACGAAGCTGTTCTGGGGGCCTTGGCCGCTGCGTCGGGCTATGCGCTATGCGGAAAGCAAGCAGGAAGAAGTGTGTTGTTCTCCCCTCCAATGTTAGGATTGCGTTTTTTTTAATTTTGGGTTTTGAAAGTAACTGAAGTACAGCATTGGTACTTAAGTAACAAAGAATTAAGTTACTTTTAAATTTTTTTAGTTAAATACCTGTTCGATACTTAAAAAGTAACGAATGTAACTAAATACTTTTAAAGTATTTAAAAAGTATTTCCGTTACTAAGTATTTAAATACTTAACAACCTTGGTAAAAATACATATTATATGATTAAAACTTCATTTTTATAGTCTGTTCCACCTCAAGTTGACACTGAAGGAAAGGCTGCGAGGACCGGATTACACCCGTCGAGGTTACAATAAACAAATGGGTGGCCGTAAGTAACGGAATTCGCTGATTTTGGCGAGAATGAATTCGCCGATTTTGGCGATGCGTTCAAAAATTTCTTTCTCCGTCTTGATTCTTTATGCTTACTCCTTTGAGCACGATTTGTAAAATGCTTTCGTGCCTGAATTATTTGACATCTTTTTAACCGTCAGTATTCTTATAAATTTAATAATGTAAATAATATTTATAATTACACCTTAAATATCGGTAAAATTTGCGGTCTTTTTGTGTAATGGAGCATAAAATAGTGATTTATTAGAAAACTTAATAATTTATAAAAATATCCAAACCTCGCGCGTTAGTTGAGATAAATATACCTTGAATTTTTCAACAAAAAAATGATTTCATTGCTTGAATTATTCAAATTGACTATTTTTGTTAGCTAAAATTATAGCTCTTATGTTATGAGTATGACATATGATGTAATTAAATATGGATATTATACTTCTTAAGTATAAACTTCAATAAAAAATGTATGATGTAACAATTAAAATAAATTTCTTGCCCTATAACAAAAATTGCCAAATTTTTACTTTTATTCACATTAAAGCTTTAATTTTTTATTCTGTAACTTAAGCAACTTTAAAATTTCTTTTCTCAATCAGTTTTCTTTTATTTTTTTCACTTACCTTTGGGTAGGATTGCCTGCTAAAATGCAATTGAAGAGCAAGCACAAGCTTATTTCCAAATTACATGAATATATATAGTATATATAAAACATTTATAAACAGTGGAGAAAGATATAAAAATAATTGTTTCTAAATGGAGTTTTATAATTTTTTTCAGAAACTCAACCAATTAAATAATTCTTTTAACTAATGAAAAATATTCAAAATTTATAGGTATCCCTATTTATTGATAATAGGCATTGATTTGCAACTAATTCAGTTTTTAAGTTAGTAAAAAGATAATTATATATTTCTTTCTGTATTAAAAAAAGTTACTGTCATTGCCGCCGCCACTGTTTCAGAAAATTTAATTTTTCAACACTTTGAACTCTCATAACTCAAAAACTACTTGAAAGGAATTCATGAAATTTGATAACAAAGAAACTATAAATGTATTAAGTTGAAAAAGGCATGCAAAAATGAATTCTAAAATACTGTAAAATCTTAATAACATGTTTTTATTGCTTACAACATTTCAATGAAATGCAAAATACACAAAAAATTTGATGCATAGGATTAAAGGAATATAAAATTATCTTCATGATGAAAATACATGTATAAAGAAATTTAAAAATATTACTTTCAAAATTTGGCTTACATATATTAAGTAGCATATTAGAGAATTAGTGAAGATATTATATGAAATTAATTTGAAAGTTTAATTAAGGATAATATAATGTAATAAAAAATAAAAAAGATTAAGTATATTTAAAAATTACTTCTTATTTTAATTAAAAACTTATTTTTTAAAAAATTAGCTAGCAAAATAACAAAATAAATAGTCAACTATAATTTTTTTTGGGAAGTATAAGAACAACGGATCAGTAGATGCATATAGTTGAAGAACAAAATATGGCAAAATTAATTTTTTTAAGAGATCTTAAAAATTTGGTTTTAAAAAAATTTGCTTGTCATATATTAAGATAGTAAGTTTACAAACCATAAAACAATTTGAAAATACTAAATATATTAAAAACATAGAGGTTAAACAGTGTATTAAGATTTCAAGAAAATTTGCCATTTAAAATTATTTTTAAAAACTAGTTTATGAAAAATTAGCAAGCACAATTACACAATGAACAAAGAGAACTAACAAAACAATTGGAAGATTTCAAATGTTGTAAAAAATAAATAACATTAATTTTTTCGTTTAATATACCACCTCAATCATCACTCAGTTCGCTTTCAGATGAATCAGTGTCCCCAGTAAATGATATTATCAGGTCCTGTTTGTCCCACACTTGGTCCACAAGTCCATCTAACTCCCACAGTTCATTCTCTCTCTTTGTAACGTGCTCAATGCAGTTTTGCCAATTGTCCGCAGAAACATTCTGTATGGCTTTGTCAACCAAGCCCCTCACATCATTCAGTTTGAATGTTCTGTTCTCTCTCGCTACTTCCCCTTTGACTTGGCTCCAAATCATCTCGATGGGATTCAGTTCACAGTGATAAGGGGGAAGTCTTAAAATTTCGTGTCCATACTTTTGGGCAATTTCTTCAACCCTATATGCTTCAAACATATGTTTGACTTCCCCCACTTTTTGTAATAGTTCTAATTTTAGCATGTCACTGCTCCATCCCACGTTCTTTTCAGAGAGCCAGTCTTGAATGTCTTTTTTCTTCCAGGAAGTAGAAGGGATCTTTTCTTTCTTAACTGAATGATAAGGGGCATTGTCCATCACTATAACACTTTTTGGCTTTAATTTGGTCATGGTGGCCTCAAACCATTTCTCAAAATGGTTTCCGTCCATTTCCTCGTGATAGTCACCCGTCTTTTTTCCCACGAAGATGTCTGCGGCGTCTTTGACGAATCCTTCGTGGCTTCCTATGTGGGTGACTATCAGTCTCCTCCCTTTACCTTTGGGTGCCGTCAAGCCGACAGTCAAGTTAGACGAGGAGGCTTCATAACTGCTTTTTATGGTGGTATCGTGCCACACTCGGGTTTGGGTGTGGCCCTCGTTGACCCATGTCTCGTCAAAGTAATACACCGATACCTTCTTTTCTTTTAGCTCCCTGATTTTTCTGAGGTACTTTCTCCTCCACAAAATGATATCGTGTCTTTCAAGGAGCACTGCCTTCTTCGTCCGTTTCTGGAAACAAAATCCTATGTCCTTCAAAATCCTGTACAGAGTTGTCCGGGCAATGTTTTGAGGGAAAATTTCTGCGTCATCATTCACCTCGGACAGCACTTTATCCAATGTTGGTATTTCATTTCTTCGGAAGAAGTTGTGTATTTTCCTCCGAATACAGGATAACGTGAAGTCATCATACACTGTTAAAAATTCCGGAAACTATACACGACAGTATTGAAAGGCTTTACACGAACTTGTTGTGGAAAGGCCGCGGAGTCCACAAAACACACTATGTTTGAGTAAGCAGCTCCGAAACGTTTCAGTTTTCAGTGTAATGCGAAGGAGACGCATGCGCAATGACCGTTTCTCTGCCCGGAAAGATGAATTAGTAGCAAATGATCGGTTTTCGTGAAATAAAAAAGGGAATGGTGTTATTGTGGTTGTTTACACACAGTAAAAAAAATCCGATGTTGTGAGAGTAAATAATCTCAATAATCTTATAGTCTTTAAAATGCTTCACCCCTTACAAACTTAGAAAAATCTACAAATAATTGGTTTAACACTTCAAGAATGTAGTACCGGGCGGTTGGATGGTTAGAGTACTCGATTTCCAACCCTAAGGTCTTCGGTTCAAAACCTGTTGGCCGGGCTAGACTTCGCAAATCTCTCTTCTTACTTTTTAAAAATAAAATTAAGAGAAATTCAAGAATGTTTCAGTGAAGTAATTATTTTAAATAAAACTATATTTAAAAACACTTCTAACTTTGTAATTCTGTTGATTTGAAAATTGTAATTGATTCTGTTTAAAAGCCATATTCTGAAAGATTTTTAATGAAGTTCTGTTATTATATTATTTACGAAATTTCGTGCAAAAAAAACTGTTAAATTTTAAAATTAATCAATTTTAAAATTTTTTTGGGGGAAATTATTTCTTAAAGTGTCTGCTCGTTTCTGGCTCATATTTTATCATTTCAAGTACAATGGGTAATCCCCACATTTATTTTTTATTTTTTTATTCGATAGAGGTATCCTTAGAGAGAGGAATATTCGCACCAAGAATTTTTAAAATCCGATGATTATTTATTTTTTATTTAATTTCAAAGTTTGACTTTAGAAAAGATACGCAAAACGTCGAATTTAAAATTGTGACGTACTTCAATACTATACATTTATTTTCAACCTATCAGGATTCAAAGCGATCTTTGATTTTCGCTAAAGTATAGTGACTAGAATAAGATAGTGTGTTTACCGCCCATAGACACCATTATAAAAAAGTGGACCCAAAAAAGGCGAAAAATCCAGGTGGCGAACGATCGCTGTTTTCCACTCTCTATGAATACTATTATTCATGCGGTCCCGCGAGTTCACAGGACGCACGAGGCGATTTCTCAGCTTGGTCTATGATTGGCTGAATGGTATGACGTTGGGATAATAGTGATAAGTTACGCCCTGAAATTGACCAATCACGATTCGAGTTGGTAATCGCCTCGTACGTCCTGTGAACTTGCCTTACCAATACTTCCTACAGAAAAGGGGGTGTTGGCCTTACCCGACAGCACGGATCTCGCTAATCAGAGATAATAGTATCCATAGAGAGTGGGAAATAGTGGGAACAAGCGATCGTTCGCCACTTGGATTTTTCGCCGTTTTGGGGACACTTTTTAAATCCGGTAAACACACTACCTTATTCTAGTCACTATAGCTAAAGTAAGGCCGAATCAGGTGTGACGTACTTCCTATACAAAGACAAATGGCTAATTTTTTTTGAAACTCTTCATGTCGATTTTTGGATTTAGATCGATTTTTGGATTAGATTTATTTTACAGAAAAAATGCATTTTTTTCTGTTTTCAAAAAATGCTGGTATTGCCCACTCAAGACAGAGTGAGAAAAAACTTCACTATTCTCATTAATCATTTTCATTAATCTGGAACCTTCCACCACGGCACGGAGACCTTACACAGTGACACCGAAACCTTACACCGTGTCCACTCTGGAACCTTCCACAACGGCACCGAGACCTTACACCGTGTCCACTCTGGAACCTTCCACAACGGCACGGAGATCTTACACAATGACACCGAAACCTTACACCGTGTCTACTCTGGAACCTTCCACAGCGGGCACCGAGACCTTACACGGTGACACCGTGTAGCATTTCTCAATAAAATCGTGGCAACATCTTTCCACAATTCTTTCGTGTAAAGTCTCAGGATTTTTTTTACAGTGTACTTTGAAAGCCTTATCCGCTTCCCTACGGCACCAGGTCTTTTTTTGCCGGGAGTAGGAGGATCACAAGGGCTGGATAGCTTCTTTTCCTTTTTCATCCGGAAAACAGTCGATCTGGAGACCCCAGTCAGTTGAGCAGTTTTTTCAGCAATATCGGTCACTGTATCATCGGGGTTCTCTTCTCGAAGTCGAGCGTTAACATTCAGAATGTTTTTCCGGCCAGCACTTCGGATGGACTTCACGCTGTGATGGTGTAAACAGCGTTTTTGGTGACAATCCACTCTCTGCCATGTTTCAAATTCCAAGCAAAAACGGAAAAACCAAAGAACAAGAGAAAAACGAATTGCTCAAGTAAAATTAAATTAAATAACAGAAAAAAACAAATTAACTAGCACAAGAAAATACTAGTAAGAAAGAATAAAAATACCTAGTACAAGAAAACGATAGAATTAGCTATTAAAAACGATAAAAAAACAAGAAAATACAAATAAAAATAACGAAATAAAACCAAAAAAGTAGTAGAAAAAACGGTAAAAAATTGCACAAGAAAATTATTAAAAATATCCCAAAAGAATACTTGTAAAATAAAACTAAATAATGGAAAACGATAGAAAAATTACACAAGAAAATTAATAAAAATTTCCGAAGAGAATACTTGTAAAATAAAGCTAAATAATAGAAAATGATAGAAAAATCACCAAAAGAAAAATTATCCCAAGAGAGAATACTAAATAAAACTAAATAAAGTACAAGAATATAGGACTAGGAAAATAAACGATTAAAATAGAAAAATTGATCAAATAGTTACAGAAATTAATGGAAAAGGTCAAGAAAAAGACGAATAAATTCAATGAAATGGAATGGCAGGAGTAAAATCAGCGAGCGACCAGCACAAATGAAGATACACAAGCGAATGTCTGTTGTGAAGAATTGGCGGGAGAAAGGCGCGCCAGGAATGCCACTTCCGAAACCGGTTCCCAGCCAAGCTGGAGTTGCATTTTCGAAAGCATGAATTACAGTATTCATTCGCTTCGTTTAGAAACATTATTTCATATGATTAAGTAGATGTTTAAACTAAAACCACAATTTATTTGATCCAGCATACTTTTTTGCGCATTCATTTGCTTATTTTTTATCTGAAATTCCGAAAGAAGAAAGGGACTATTTCTTAGTGCGGATTCTTACACTCTCTGCCTTTCCCTTCAGTGTCAACTTAGGGTGGAACAGAGTATAGGTACTAAATTATATAAGAACATCAATTAAAACATTTTTTAGTTAACATCAATCAGTGATATAATTCTAAACACAGTATTTTAAACTAAAATTTCCAATTTTTCTGGAAAAAAATAAACCCCTTTTTCCCCCCAAAGTTTCCGGTTTTTTTTCTGGCCGTTCCCATCTCTAAGTGGAGTATAGTTTAATGCCAGAAAATTTAAGAAACAGTTTGATAACAAAATTGCCTCCATGTAGTTTTCATATCATGACAAGTTCTGTTATCTGTTTTTTCAGAATTGGACGAATCGTAAAGGAGACTGCAATGTGGAAGCTAGATATGTTAAGAAAGTCTCTTCAAGAAGAACATCTCAATACTTATAAAAAGTGGCATCAGCAGTATCATATATTTCGTAAATTAGTCTGTATGTTTGTTACTGGTATAGACAACTTCCATAATCATAATAAGTAAGTGCCTGTATTTTATATTATATTGGTAATGGTTATTTGGGAGGTTTTATTAGTTTCATTTAAAAACTTAGTATATCAGCTTAGCTTACCTTCATCACCACATCCTCTGATTCATTGGATTAGTTAAAACAAGTTTAGGGAAAATCTTTATACAGTATTACTTAGAAAATCTATAATCTAACCTGAAAAGATTTTGGCATCCATTTTTTCCAGTTAAACTGTCATTTCAAACAAACTGAAAATTTTTATTATTTTTTTACCTACCTTGAACATTAGATGCTCTTCACTTTTTCCCTTTTTCATGCTACCCACCTGTTTGCTATTTAAGTATTTTGTTTGTCTATGGTACTAATCTGCAGTTTTAAGTTATTTTAATTTTATTAAAAAGAAATTTCTATTTTTTAAATCAGCGATTTTCTTTAACTATCATAAGTTTCTACACAAACTCTCCTGTTGGTTAGTTAATTTTAATAAAGATCAATGATTTTTTTTCCTCTCCTAAACAGTTGAGGAAATAAAGATAAGCTATAATGTGTCTTGAAGGATGATGTGTCATTATGAAGTGCTTTTTGAACTCCCGTTCTTTTCTATTCCAGCTACCCCACTGCTTTGAACCTGTTCATTCACTGCTGCAAACTGAACTCGACTCAAGCGCTGTTGCCTGGGTCCCAAAGATGCCTCGACCCTTGTCTCCTCGAACATTACAGAAGAATAGCCTGCTTGGTAAGACACTGCTGCAGTGGCTTATGTAGAAATTTATTTCAGGGAGGGGCCCAAAATTATATTTCACCCCTCCCAAGCAAATTTATTACGTCCATTGTAGCTTTTTATACATTTTTTGTTACAATTTACATCTAAAAGAACTTAATATAAAGATTTGTGTGAGTAATCTAGTTCCAAGCCCTAAAGGGGGGGTCTGGGAGTCCTCTCCCACAAGATTTTCGAAAATTTGACTATAAAAAAACTGATTTTTAACTAGTTTTGGACACTCCTAATCCGAACTTTGGACTTATATTTTTAGGTAGGATTTGCATTTTGGGGAATTTAATGTGAAAAAAAGTTGAAAATAACACGAGTTCCAAGTAGAAAAGGTGATTTGGAGGTGCTACCCAGAAAATTTTTGGAAATTTAACCTTAAGAACAGGGTTTTAACTTGGTTTTGGTACACCTAGTCCTAATTTTGGACATAATTTTTAAGTAGGAATAGGATTTTGATGAGCTTATTAAAAGTTTTGAATAATAAAGTTCTAAGTACAAAGGGGGATTTGGGGGTTCTCTCCCAGAAATTTTTTGGAAATTTGACCCTGAAAAACAGGGTTTTAGCCTGTTTTGGGGCACTGTCCGGATTTCGGGGGGAACGAGGCAGGGCCCCTTCGCTCCCCCCTACATATGCCTCTGCAGTGCTGTATTTCCTTACTTGACAATGTGAATGTTTGACACACAAAATAGTTAACTAGTTTTGTTGAAGAATCAGGAGCTTTAGGTTCTGGAAGTAAAAATTTAAGGGTCATTCGCTGTCAAGTTAACCCAAAAATTGCAATTTTCAGACCTTCATGTTTCAGATTTCTAGTTGGGCATTATTAATAATGTCCAGAGTGGAGAAGGGTAAAGTGATAAATTTCATTGATAAATGCCATTGAATTTATCACATTGCCCGTAACATTATCATTACAGTGTCAGTTTGTAGGTTCTTCTTACCAAATTTTTTCCTAAGCTTCATTCAGTATGAGACAGATAATAACCCTAATTTAGACAATTTTTTTGGGACCAAACACTTAGGATTTTTGACCCACAAATTTATTGGCCCGATCTCTAATTGAGTTCCTCATCCGTAGAATCTGAACGACGTGTTGGCCGACCAGTTTGAGCTTTGCGAGCCGAAGACCGCTCTGGAAACGCTGTCGACGGCCTACGAGTACATCCTCCCCAGCATGGAATTCCTCGCCGCCCCCAACGCTCCGGAGCCCGACGTGGAAGCCGCGGAGGTCATCCGCAACCGCTGGTGTTCAATGCTGGGTATTGACTTAGCAAGTAAGCAAAGTATGAGATTTTGTTTTTTCTAACAGTAAAAAACCTAGGCTACCTACCCATCAAGTAGTCGCCTGACGTCGTTTTTTTTGTCACAAAAGGGCTAAATTGACGTCATTTGTGTGTATGTCATTACATCATTTATGTCCATCTCATTACGTCATTTTTGTCCAATTTGAAGACGTCATAAATGACATGAATTTGATGTTTTATATGATGTCATATATCGCTCACTCCTTTCAGCAACGTCATATCTAAAAAATCAACTATTTTTAGTTATGACTCTTTTTAGAAAGCCCTGAAAAAGTAGTATAGCCCTGTAAAATCGCCATATCTTTAGGCTGTATGGTAAAAATTTAATATGTTGTTTAATATTTATTTTTAATGCATTTCAATCTAATTTTAAGCTCTCAAATCACTCTCCTGGAAAATAAGGTTTTTTGAGCTATGACGTTTTTGAAAGGAGTGAGCGAAATGTATTACAGTCGAGTCCGCATAATGTGATCATGGGTTAATGTTATCAATCGGATAATGTTATCGAAATCGACAGGTCCCGATCATTCCTATATAATTTAATGTAAAATACATCGTTTAATGTGATCAACTTTGCATCATCACTCCGCTTAATGTTATCAAAATTTGTCCATATCCTCTTTAAAACGACCACTTTTGAGTTCTAATTTCATGTTGAAGGTCAATTTTTACAAGTAAACATCTGCTTCATGATAAAATCTGGCGCTTCTTTTTTTCTGAAACTCAATATGAGTAAGAAAAATAAAACATTCCGCCTGTTATATTGAAAGAAAGCGGTTATAGAGGGGGGTTCCGAATCCATACTTGTGATTGGTTAAAGAAACACCAAGATCCAGGATTTGCAGATGTTTCTGATAAGAAATTTTGATTTTCCCTCGTTTACTGGAATTCAGATTATGTAATAAATAAGTGGTTTATTGGAGTGGAAGGATATAATGGGGCGGAAAAAAGAGAGACATTTCTTTAAAAATACAAAGTAAGTGATTATTTAAATTTTATTAACTGAACTACTTTTATATTTTCCCTTCAAAATTTTACCTAGTGTAAAAATAGAGTTTTGAATACATTTATTACGATTACATAATTTTGATTTTAAAGCAAACAATCTAGTTACACTGTTTGCTGTTTTCTGATATGAGATCGCTTATTATTATCTATCGGATAATGTTATCAGTTTAGTCTTGGACAATTGCGATCACATTAAGCGGACTCGACTGTATTATGTCATTTTTGCGACTCAAAAAATGCGTCATAAATGACATGCTGGGTTCCCACGGGTCAGGGAAAACATGGAAAAGTCAGGGAATTTAAATTTCCCCTAAAAGTCAGGGAATAGTCATGGAAAATTGCTAATTTTGGCCGAAAACCTGGAAAATGAAAATTTTTAATGTTTGCATGTCAATTTTGGTTCTAGTTAGTGAAAAAATAGTCAATTTATTGAAAAATTTTGTAAAAGTAGTATCCGAAAAATGCCATGTATTGCTAGTTTTTTTCCGAAAAATCTTAAAAATTAACCTGGATAAGTCAGGGAATTTTATTTCTGAAATTGAGTGGGAACCCTGGACATGATTTTTATCCTAAATGACGTCATTTGAAAAATATGACCCGTAACCTTTTGATGTCGTAAATGACGTCAGGCAACAACTTGGGTATAGTTTCTTTCCTGGGGCATAGACTTTCTTTTCCTTTCATTGGTTGGCATGACGTCTCTTCGATCAGTGTTTGTGTGTATTGTGTGAGTATAGGGGTAAGTCTCTTCTTTTGAGCTCTCTCCTTCGCGCATGTGAAGGGAGAAGAGCTCACTTGCATCCAAAAGTCCTCTCTTTGTCTGTGAAATGAACTTGTCTTATGTTCTTTTTCCTGCATGAACGAGGAGTAGAACTTCTCAGGGGTCTGTTTAGAAGAAATTTGGTTTCGTTTTCGGACTTAACACAAAATTTTCCACAATTTAAAAAAAATTAAATCGAGGAATGTGTCTCATTGATAGGCTTTTAGAGCTGTCTGGGGTTTCATACATTTCAAATTTCCCAGGCATTTTTAGGTAAAAATTAGGTTCCCAACCAAGCTGTTTAAAATTGCACTATTTTGCATTTTCTAACGTCTCTTTTACTTCATTAAACTTACTTTCTGTTAATTTTGTGATAAAAATTAAGTAAATTAAACAATTTTTGAAAAAGTAATGTTAAAGGAAAGTATAAAATTTGATATTTCTGTTTAAGGTTTATTAGTTTTAATAGTTTTTCGGAGGTTTTAATCTTTGGTAGTTTTTTATATAGCACATATTAAGAAATTTCAAAAATATATCCTGGGTTGGACCTGAGAAAATATGGAAAGCCTACACGTTGACCATTTCCATTCGAGCAGCCCAGTAAAAACTTAGAAGTAAACTTAACTTTGAAAAGTAAACTTGGAAGTGTTGTCAAAAGGTAAGAACTAAAAATTGTGTTGGCTAAAGAAGCGCAACTTGTCAGGTGAAAATGTTTCATCGAAAACTTTAAAAACTTATTTTACTTTAAAAACAAACCCTTTACAAAGTATTTCAGCCTTGGACACTATATTTCACAATATTACAAATATGGGACCCTATTTAAAAAAAAACAGGCTCCTGGCTGAAAAAAAACTAATTAAATGCTAACTTCAAATTTACAAAATTATGGGTAGAGTTTCACAATTTTTACAAAAACCAGACCCTTCACAAAAAGTCTGGGCACAGACCCCTGCTTCTGAAATACCTGTTTGTGTGCTGTTTCTTTTTATTTAGAATATGCCTCAGCTTGTGATAAATGTATGTACTTATTTTGGTTCTTAGTTGGCTCACTAAATTTTGTATTTAAGAAATGACCAATGCTTTCTTTTATTATGATTAAATAAATATTGAAGTCATTTACATTTTTCTTCTGTGGTTTTTTATATTCAATTAATATATTTTTTTTAAACATGAGATATTCTTGATAACTTGAATAGCATTTAACATAAACAGATCATTATCATGCTAAGTCAAACTGCTGTTTTACTTCACCAATATAAATTTTGTATTTATTTCATCTAATATCCAAAGCTTTACTTATAGTTTTCAATTCTTATAATTTATCTAACACGTTACTTAAATTAACTATTATGCTATTAATTCCACTTTCAAACTCTATTAGAAGGATTTGTAAACTTCTCCTGATTTATTTAAATTTACTTGAAATTATTTGGTTCAGGCTTTTTAAACTTGCCACCCCTAAAGGGTAATTTTCTCTTGAGGTATGCTCAGTGAATTTTTAAGAACCTGTTAAGCCCCCCCCCTGTTGCCCGACGGAACGAGATTTAATAAAATACTTAAGGATGTCTCTGCATGGCAACTCTTTTTGTAAAATGATGGCGTTTTTCCAAATATACTGAAGTTGCGATTCATTATTACGTTTACGCGAATCAACACCCCCGGGGTTTAGGGAAAGCACATTTAGCTATAATAACGAGATTTCATTGAATTGTCATCCTGAACTATGTGTGAAGTTTCTAGCTCTTTGGGAAGTTAAAAATCATTTTCCAAATTTCATCTGAATGGACAAACAAGAAAAAATGAGGACAGGAGAATAATGAGGGCAGATCCAGGGGGGGCTAGGGGGCTCAAGCCCCCCCCCCCAAAATGAAAAGTTTTAGTCTATATAATATAACATTTTATGCACCAAAATGAGTTAAAACCCTGTTACTTTAAGGTCAAATTTTAAAAAAATTTATGGGGGGGGACCCCCAGACCCCTTTGGCACTTGTAACTCTGTTATTACAACTATATTTTACTAAGTTTGTGTCAAAACGCAAAACATCTATACCCGAAATTCGGATGAGGCGTACCAAAAAGAGTTAAAAAATTGGGGTTTTTGACTTAAATTTCCGAAAATTTTCTAGGGGAGGACCCCCAGACCCCCTTTTGGTAGTTGGAGCAGGATAATTCAATACTTTTCCGTATTAACATTAACAAGAAGATTCAATTGGATTATAAAAATTCTCAGCCCCCCAAAAACTAAATCCTGGATCCGCCACTGATCTCATTCATACCCTTGCCTTTCCTCAGGTCCCAAACAAGAGAGATTGCAGGACTTCCTGAGTAAGCTTCTGGACCCTTCCAACGACCTCCCGAGTCCCTGCCCTGCCCCCTCGGTCCGAATGCAGGTCCACAACCTGCACGAGAAGTTCAAAGAGGCGCTGACCATCGCCCACACTCACGGCAGCTACACACCCAAGTGATTGTTGACCCTCAAAACCGAGTGAGTGAGGCTCTCGAGTGAGTGACTCGCTCACTCGAGTGAGTGAGTGATAGCTGAGTTAATTGTTAGCTGGGTCTACTGGATGCCCGCTCATGCCTTGCTTTGACTTTTAAAAAAGATAACTTGTTGTTGTTGTTGAAACTGTTGTGGTCTGAGAGCTGGATGTGTGTTTTGCATGCGATGAGGTACGCAAAGTTTTTTTACCTGGAATAAATTAGATTGATGATGGAAAATGGAAAGGCACAACAGCTGGAATTCTTAGTGATCAAAATAATGCTTTAGAAAGGGACGATAAAAGTAGATAGCATCGGGACGACTAAAAAACTAGCGCCATTTAGTTATCCCAATTGGGTTCTCAAATAATCTTCAATAATAATTAATCAATCAGCAAACACGAGACGGTGGGAACCAAACTTATTTTGGCGGAGTCCTCCTTTTCAGAAACAGTAATTTTTGCACTGGTTCTGTAGCCATAAAAACACTATTCCCTTCTAGACACTGTTGCATAAGTATAGAAGAATGTGAGTAAAAGTCAGGAAAATTACTGCCAGAACCCTAAGTGGAGTATAAGGGGCTGCCAAAAGGCACCACAAATTGAAAGTGTAAAAGATAGCTAAAAAGCAGTAATAATATTTACTTACTACAACTTTTAATTGGAACTAGTAAGTCATAGCGTTAATTAAATCTTGTTAAATAGTGCTGTTATTTTACTCTACTTACTAGTCACAATTAGAAGTTGTAGTAAATATTATTACTGCTTTTTAGCTATAACTTTTACACTTTTTCAACTTTGGTGCCTTTTGGCAGCCCTTTATCCTCTACTTAGGGTTCTGGCGGTTCCTGACTTTTACTCACATTCTTCTACAATTATGCCAATCATTTCCAAGTAATTTAGTTTTTACAATAAATTTGCACGTTTGACCCCATCCTGAAAGCTTCCACTTAGAGCTCTGGCTGTTGTGTGCCTTTCGGTTTGCCTCCAATTTATTCCAGGTGAAAAAATTTGTGCACCTTATCCTAACATGCATCCAGCTCTCGGCCTATTAGGAGAGCGTGGAAAAAAAGATATTGTGATATTCAGTGGTGAAAATTGTTACCGGTGTTGAGTCAAGTTGTTTGTTGAACATTTGTTACCAGGGATGGACTTAGTGTTTGTGTAAACCAGTGGTTCCCAAATTGGGCGGTACCACCCCTTGGGGGGCGTTGGAGAATTCTAGGGGGCGGTGATGAGTTGAAAGGAACATGGGTAGGCTCTATTAGAGTAAAAGGGGAGCCGTTGACTACCATTAAACTATTGCTTTTAATGTCATTTTTATGGGTAAAAACAATCCAGGTAAAAGTAGCTTTAAATTTTCTTTTTAACATGTTAAAATTAGAAAAAATTTTAGGGGGAGGACCCCCAGACCCCCCTTTTATCTATGGTTTGAGATATCAATAATTTTGAAAACTTCTATGATGAGTACAGTAATTTTTCAGTAGATATACCAAATTTCTTTTGGAAGTAGATCAAGATTTCAGTTCATTTAGAATTAGATAAAGAATTACTTTTGAATCAAAGCTTTTGAAAAGGTAGTCTTATAAAAGGTAGAATTATCACCTAATTATTTCAAAATTATTTTATAGGTGCATAGAAAATTTAACTTTTCGATATTGTCCCAATAACTAGCTTTAAAAGTTTTTTGGCATTATAAATTAGTCTTTTTATTATTCAAAACGTTAGTATAAAATTATGTAAAATGTAAGCTAATAATAGAGGCAATTGTTAGTAAGGGGGCGGCGGAAAACTTTCTTCTTGTAAAAGGGCGGTGGTGCCAAAAAGTTTGGGAACCTTTGGTGTGAACCTATTTTCCTTACTAAGTCAATCATACATATAATAACTGCCGCGTTTGGTTCTCCATGAATTGGCATCTGTGATTTCTGAAGAGTGCATGAGTGAGTCGAGTTTTCGAACCAGACAACGCAGTTGCTTGTTGTTTTCTAAAAAAAAAAGAAGGTGCATATAGAAATCATTTTGTAATATTTAATCATTCTGTATTCCTAATACTATTGTAAAGTGATGACGATGAAATTGTAAATAGCTTGAAATTCTTCAGATAGAATATCTTCTCTGTTGTTCTCAATGTTGACTATGAAAGATTTATATTTAATTTTGTAAATAAGATTTTGCAGAGAGTTGCATGCATTATTTTTTTTTTTAAATACTGCTGACTTGACTTGGTACTTCAGAATAAACTCTTTTAATTTATTGCTTTTATCATGGTTTTAATTAACCCACGCTTCGTAAAGCGGCTCTAAAAATTCATCTCGATTGTAAACTTAGTTATTTAAACGGTATTTATTAACTTGCCATTTTTCAATGAATGTAATTTTTATATACAAATATATAATCAAAATTTCATTGCCAACTAAATCATCTAAAATATTTTATTTTCTGCAACTTTATCCAGTAATTTCAAATTATACAAGATTTTCAATGGTGCATTTTTGCAAATCTGAGAAAAATGCTTTTGTTGTTTACCCAATTTTGTTGGAAATACTGGTGAATTTCAGCGAGTGCTTTGCAACACAGTTCGTAATGAAATAGGAGTATAGCACACACGCCTTTATTATTTTATAGAAGTTTTTGAATGAATATTCTCAATAGCAAGCGATTAGACCCTAACTCACAAACTTTAGTACTACAAGCTCAGCTACAATTAAAAATGCTGAAACATTTTTTCCTGAGCTATATTTCTACTCCATAATTTTTCACGATAGAATCGGCTCCTCATTTATGTTTCCTTTATCTTAGATTTACCGGTGTAGTATTTTTTTTTGTTCTTAAGAAAATTGCTTGAATAGATTTTCATCTTAAGACAGAAAACTTACACCCATGAAAGGCAATGTAAAATATAAGACAGGGTGGCCACAAAAAACTATAAACATTGTATATATTCTCGGGAAATTGCATAAAATCAAGAAAGCATGAGGAAGAAGGCATATAAATAAAATTATTTCCAGACTTTTTATCACAAAGGAACCCTCGGAAGCCTTTTTTAGGACATTAGCTTTGCGACCACACTTTATCATAGGCATTCGAGATTTTATTTGTAGGAAGAACGATTTAAATTTTTACACAAGATTTGAAAATCATGAATGAAAATGTAGAATTTATTTTTGAAACAAGGCAAATTTTTCAAAATTTCCCCGATAATTATCAGATTTTCTAAAATTCCCCGATTTCTTCTCCCTGACAATTCCAGGTCAGTGCCACCCTGTAAAAGTTATCACCTCTTTACAACCTTGTCTCATTAATGTTTTACTGCTACTGGCTGCAGTTTTACACCCAAATATATTACTCCTTATACATACATTATATGTTAGAAATATTTATTTGATTTATATTATAGTACTACTATGTAATATTTGTTCTTGTTTACCTCCTTTATTAACACCCATGTCAGAATGTATTTTGATTGAACACCTTGCATAATCTCATTTAGTTAATTTTCTACTTCATAAGGTTTTTGTTCCTATCTGGTTTGTAAGTTAGGGTCGGACTGTAATAGAATTACTTTTAATTAGATTGATAGATGATGAGTAAAGGCTTGATGTAATAACAAGTCAAATTTCCCAGAATCAGTAGTCTCAACTGTTAGGTTGTGATGTTGTATGATACATCACTACTTGGTATCACACTAGGGTGGTCACAAGTAACACGGGGAAAATTTTTTTTCGACTTTCTTCAGGTCTCACCCCCCTAAAATGTGCCAATAGGCTAAAAAATGAGATTGGCCAAGTTTCAGCTCAATCCGATAATATTAACCCGTGCCTCATCGAGGTCAAAGTTCAGAAAAACAGCGATTTTAAACAAAAATTGGTAGTTTTCGCCCCATAAAACTAGAACCGTTTGTCCCAGAAACCCGGTTAGGGTGTCATTTAATAGGTAATTTTATACAACTTAACTTAGATATAGTCAGATTTTATTTACTCAAACGGATAGGGCGCTATTTAGCATTTTGATAGTGAAGGTCCTCGAAAGCGAATTTCCTTGCAAGAACCCTAGAACATTACGAAGTCACAAAAAACTATATTTCCGGTCTTTCCCTATTTATTTTGGCTCCAAAAGATAGTATATGAGTTTTTAGACCCCCTAAGAGAATTCTAGGGTATAATTTCAACCCCCCTAGGTTTCGGAAAAAATAGAAAAAAAAAATATATTTTTTTAAAAATTTTTTCGACTGTTAATGTGTTAAAGTTGGTTCAAATACATTATTAAAAGTTCAGTTAGGTAGAAAATCAATGATAAAGGGGATTAACCTTTCGTTATAACCCTTATAGTCTAAGCAAAAGAAGCGCGACTGTGAGAGGTTTTGCTAAAACCCATTAATATCCATTAAAGTGATAAAAATAGCTAAATTACAAATTTTTCATAAAAACATCTAGAAAGATATCATTTGGTGTTAAAAATGATGTTTGAGATTATTTATATGTGTTATAAAATTATAAAAATAGCGCCCTTCTGGACTCTAATTTTTAAAAAGGCTTTTCTACCAAAGTTACTCGCTTCCAGCTAATTAAACTGAAAGTATGATCTTAGAAAAATGTATAAATCAATTTATTTGTAATATGTACTTCAGTTTTCCTTTGCCTATCGTTCCAGAAAATTCACTTTTAAATGCATAACATAATTTAGTATATAAATTATCTTATATTATATCACACATACTTTCATATTTATACTTAAATGCGTAGTGTGAATAAAGAAAATTAATTTTCTTTAAAAAAGTAATTTTCAAAAAAATAGTCTCAAAATTGTTTGATAATTACAATAAGGTTTTTCTATAAACTAACAAGCTTATCCATTTTTACTATTAGGACTATAACTTAGATGTTACTTACAGTAATCGAGCAGAAACTTAAAATTGATAAACTGTTGGAGTTTCTCAACCATAGTATTTTTCAGAGAAATCTTGTTCATATCAAATATTTATCATGGGAAACAATAACTTTTACTGAATATATGAAAATATTTTGAATATTTCCTATTTTACGAGCTATATTTGTCTCCTTCAACACAGGTGTGAATATAATTGGCGACTAAAGAATAAAATATTAAGTAATTCGATTATAGATCAAACGAATGTAATGAAACCTTTTCATACCTATTAAAAATTAATTTTCTTCTAATGGTAGGCAAATGAAACCCCTGAGGTATATTTATTAAAAATAAATCAATTTATACATTTTCTAATAAAATACTTTTAGGTTAATTAGCTGAAAACGAGCAACTTTGGTAGAAATACGGTTTCTTAAAACTTAAAGTCGGTAAGGGTGCTATTATTATAATATCATAGACATAAATCGCCAAATGTCATCTCTCTATAGGTTTTTGCTGAAAAAATTTTTATATTAGACCTTTTTATCACTTTAATGGATATTAAAGCCTTTTTTAGCAAAACCTCTCACAGTCGCGCTTCTTTCGTTTAGATTATAGGGGTTATAACGAAAGGTTAATCCCCTTTATCATTGGACTTCTACCTAATTAAACTTTAAATAATGTATTTGAACCAACTTTAACACATTAACAGTCAAAAAAATTAAAAAAAAATTTTTTCTTCTCATTTTTCCGAAACCTAGGGGGTTGAAATTATACTCTAGAATTATCTTAGGGGGTCTAAAAACTCATTTACTATCTTTTGGAGCCAAAATGAATAGGGAAAGACCGGAAATATAGTTTTTTGTGACTTCGTAATGTTCTAGGGTTCTTGCAAGGAAATTCGCTTTCGAGGACCTTCACTATCAAAATGCTAAATAGCGCCCTATCCGTTTGAGTAAATAAAATCTGACTATATCAAAGTTAAAGTGTATAAAATTACCTATTAAATGACACCCTAACCGGGTTTCTGGGACAAACGGTTCTAGTTTTATGGGGCGAAAACTACCAATTTTTGTTAAAAATCGTTGTTTTTCTGAACTTTGACCTCGATGAGGCACGGGTTAATATTATCGGATTGAACTGAAACTTGGCCAATCTCATTTTTTAGTCTATTGGCACATTTTAGGGGGGTGAGACCTAAGGATTTCAAAAGTTCATTTTTTGTAACCACCCTAGTATCACACGGTCCTTAAAAACTCCTTAGATTAACCTAGTCCTTACAAAAGAGCCCTTACATGGTTCCCACTCATAGAAAATATTGAAAATCAAGGACCTTGACAAAAATTTTCAAGGACCTTTTTTCGCAGACATTCAAAAATTAGTCGTATTTCAAGACAAGTCATTTTTCCCGCATACAATCGGAAAGAGAGGAGAAGTCGCTCTTCACTGTCAGTTTGTAAAACTGGCCGCAAGTTATGTTCATTAGAGTAGTTTTAAAGAAAATTTCTAGAAAAAAACAAAGAAAGATCTGAAAAAAAATATGTTCGATTAGTGGCTGAGTGAAAATACAAGGACCTAAGTCATTTTTCCAGGACCTAGAACGTTTTTCAAGGACTTTCAAGTACCTAAATTTAGCCTCAAAAAATTCAAGGACCGTGGGAACCCTGCCTTAAAGTCCTTACTTTTCAGAAGAACGTAGTTTTCTCTTTCAATGTAAATTTTTTAGAGATTTTATCAAAAATATTAGCGTACTTTAACCATTATTTTTTGAGAACAGGAAAATATGCAATTTTATATCAGTAAAAGAAATATAAATTCCAAAATTGACATGACAAGTTTCGAAAAAATTTAGATGTATAAAAAAATTGACAATCCCTTCTTTGCCTATGTTTAGGATTGAATGTGACTTAAGATCTGTTTCGCCTTACTTTAAAATACTCGACTATTACTTTGAATCTCAATAGGTTGAAAACAAATGTTTCAGATTAAATGACGTCACAATTTGACATTTTTACCCCTTTTCTAGAGTCAAACTTTGAAATTATATTAATAAATAATCGTAATTGAAAAAATTTTTGTGTGGATACCTCTATCGAATAAAAAAATAAAATAAAAATACTGGAATTGCCCATTTTAAGTTTTTGGAGTTTTCTTAGGTTGCTCTTCATTTATCAGAGTTAAAGTGGTTTACCTCTAGTCTTTATTAAATAGTCCACTCTAACATTAATTTCCCTGAAATTCTCCCAAAGTGGGTGCCATGAAGAAAGATGAGGTTAAGATGGAGGGGATATAATCAGATCCATTGCATTACACAGCAGAAATTAAGAATTTACAGCATTCAAAATGCAGGGGAGCAGGATATGTCTAAACGCTAGAACGAAGTTCGGGGTAAATTTTTTGCCCAAGATAGAAAGAAAAACTAAAAAAAAATCCAATCATCATTAGCTGACAAATATTTTGGGCAGTGACTGCACCATAACCTCCAATTTCAACGGTGAAAACTGCAGAGTTACTGATGTAGAATGGAAATTTACTGATCTGCGCTAAAAATCTTATTTTCTGGGTGAATACCTGAAATTTGGCTTTTCGATTGGTATGCAGGGAAAACATTGTAATCGTGGTAGGATGGGTATAATTTTCACTATGAATTGCGTTCTTGTTTAATCACATCAATAACATTTTAAGTTAATTGAGGAAAAATTTACAGATACCGTAAAACGGGGTGAATCGGATCGTTTTTGAACTGCTGCCAAGAATTAATTACTGAAGATTTCGGAATGCTTTAAAAAAATACTTTAGTCCCAATTAATACTTTTAGAACCCATTATAAAAATCTAATTACCTGGAACGATTGATTAAAAACCTGAGAAGACCTCGTTATTGTACCAAGCCTTACATTATTTCGGAATTATCATACAAGAAACTACTTCCCATGTAAAATTTCTTGAGAATTTCTATGTCTGTACATATACCATTTATAAAAATATAAATAAATTTTTAATTTTGCTGTATATGAACTATCTTATGTATGTGAAGAGCACACATGAAAAAAAGTATACCTTTTTTATTTCTGGTCATGTATTTCATATCGATAGTGACATTTCAACAAAACACTTTACACTCAATTCAACATGGTGGAGCACGTTTGATACAATGATAAAAGGTGCTTCTAAGAATGAGACCACATTTGTTGTGACTTATGTACAAAATGCATATCAACACTAAATTTCAACAAGAACTGCTTTTATAAAAATAGTAATCATTACTAAGTAATCCCTATTATTTTAAAATTTTAATTTCTATGAAAATTGTCCAAATTGACAAAAATTGAAATCAAATCAAAATTTTGAAAGTTAATTTAGCACAGCTTCGATAAGAGTCTACCAGCCGCCATGTTTACCCACAGCTCAAATTATGACAACCATATAGATCTAACTATTGATATCATTATTATTGGATCCTAAGATAATAATATTTAGTTGATTATTATTTTAGGATCTAATAATAATGATATTAATAGTTAAATCTCTATGGTTGTCAGTCATCATTGGGTAAACATGGTGGCTGGTAGACTCTTGTCGAAGCTGTGCCGTTAATTTTTGTAATACCGTAATGAATCATATTCATTAGAAAGCAGAAAAAAATGAATTATCACAAAATTCCAGCGAAAACAAACTTCACTGTATGAATGAGATTACCTTAGTGCTCAGTTAAGGGGGCTCAGTACCAAAAATATTTTTTTCTCTAATAACAGGATTTTATTATCTTTTAAGGTGTTAAATTATGTATTTACTTCATACTAATTCATATTTATCCCAAAAAGCAAGTTAAAAAATTTATTTTTTAAAAAAATTACAAAAAACCTCACAACAATGCCCAAAATTACCCTAAATTTAAATTGATACTCCTCCCTGAATAAATGTTCTTTTGATTTGATTTTTTGTCTTAACATAGATCAAACATATATAGTCACTTGTAGGCATGGAAATTTGATTATCTATAAAAGTTTCTGAAAAATTAAAAAAACTCTGAAATTTGGCAGTTTTTTCCGAAAAATATCCTAAGTTTCCACTTTACTGCTCCATAAAAAAAATTCTAATAAATATATTATAAAATCCATGCCTGAAGATGTTAAACAGGTATTACTGATAATGACTACAAAGTTTGAAGTGGTTTGGATGATTAGAAAAAAAGCCTTGTGATTTTAAACATTAAAAACCTTGTTTTGAGAAAAAGCCGTTTAAAGATAGAAAACTAGGCTTCTTAACACTATCTAGGCTTCATAAATCTAAAAATTTTCACACTTAGAATCCCCGTATCATTATGAAACTTGGTAGGAATAATTCTAAGGGTATTATCTTTATTTTTATTGCAAAATCTCAAATTCGATACTTTGACAAAATTTTGGTACTGAGCCCCCTTAACAGAATTGAGCATACGGAAACACATAATTAGCAATTATACATAATACCCAAAGTAAAAACACTAAAACTCAACAGGATTCTCTATTGCTTTGTACAGAAAAGATTGACTAAGCATTTATGTACAATATCAAAACATTTTTACATCAAATCTGACGTCTATTTAAACCATCAAACACTATCATACAATTTCAGACAACTAGCTTCTCTTCATGGCAATAAGACGAGGTTCAGAAATTAGTACAGTAAAATCCCGTTATTACAAAAGTCCCCAACCGTTTTTATTTGAATTATCGAAATACCCTTACAACGAAGAAATTTTAAGGTCCCGTGAAGTTCGTTATAACGGGATTTTACTGTAATTAGAAATTTTAGGCAAATTGTATCAACAGGGTCGCTAGTCTTAACTGTTAAATAGATATTTATATATGTACACGATCATATTTACACAACGGACAAGAATAAACTCTAAACTTTGTAAAAAGATAAAACTACTTGAGATTATCACAAGTATTAACAAAATTAAAAGTTTCTGTGCTTAAAAATAGTTTGCTTCAGTAGTAAGTATTGCATCATTACTGAGTCCCCATTAAGCACATACAATGATGCTTGCAGAGGATATTGTACATGCCCTCATGTTTGATTTCCTTCTCTATTGAAGTTAAAAGCAAAGGAAGAATTGGTTATAGAAACCTACTTAAATAGTTTTAATGCAAGAGGTAAGCAAAACAAATACCAGTAACACATCAGTGGATTTTAAAAATCAACACCATTTGATTTCAAGCAAACAATTTTTGAGATAAGGCAAAAAATCATGGGCAATCCGAACAAAAAATTTTTTTGATTGGGTCAAATTTTTGGGATTGAAAAAAAATTACGTTTGATTTCACGTCATTGAGATAATAAATAAAAATTTACGTCTCGATTAGTCAATTTAAATTAAAGTTTTGCAAAGATTAAATTGCTTGTTTGGGTAGAACTCACGACTGAGTAATCGGTTCATTGCGTAGACTCAAATCGAACACTACTCTCTCTAGGTATTCAGTAAAAGCAACTATAAATATACATATGTACAGATTATATATATATAAGTGTTGCTCATATAAAAGATTTTAAAATAATCAGGAATCTGATCATCTTCAAAACCGCTTTTCACAAACCTTACTAGTGATGCACAGCATAAAATATAGCTTCTTTTATGTTCTGTTAAAACTTTTTTCTCTACATACAACCATAATGGTTCAGAGGTGTTACAACTAGCATTGCCTAAAAATAAAGTCAAGATAGTGGATGACTGTTGGGTATAAAATGCTCGGAGAGGAAATAATCTCCGTGTTTAGACATGAATCTGGTAAGACCGCTAAATGTCGTTCTAAATTAAAATCCTTTTGTAGCAATAGCTTACAGGATAAAGTCATTTTCCACTATGAAAGTAGCCCCAAGTTCTCAATCAAATAAAACAGCATCCGTTACATATAAAAGTTTTAGGTGGTATGTCGGAAAACTCCATAATTTTCTTAGGCTCCAATACCGCAACATTTTTCTGAAAACCACGATAACCTAACCATGCTACTTTCTGCTAGAAAAAATTCTAATCTTTTCTAGAAAAACGCAGTTTTAGGGAATGTATTTTTTAAAAGGTCAAAGAATATTTGCTTTTCACATATTTCTTTTATGACCTTTTGATTTTAACTTAAGTAATCATTTTTTAATGTCTTATTGCTTTAAAAAAAGTGTACAAGCAAACATAGATAAGAGAGCTGGTTAATATAAATCTAATAACCACAAAAAATTTCCAGGATTGAGAACTAACGGGAGCTACTGCTTATTACACCTTTTTTTTGCATACCATAGCTGCAAACATTGGAATTCAGGAGACTTGCTGCATCTAGCTCTTCATTATTTCAAACTTGGGGGTTTCCAGCTGTTTCCCCCAATTTGTACACACTGTAATAAAAATGTGTCACTTTACACAAAAAGTGGTGTAAAGAAATTGCCTCCATACATTGAGAGATGTTACCCAGCGATACAGAGGTACCTAGACTTCGAGAGACTTTCAATCCTGAGCCGCCCCAACTAACTGTTGAATCCAACATCAGGATTCCCACTCAATTTCAGAAATAAAATTCCCCGACTTTTCCAGGTCAATTTTTAAGACTTTTCGGTAAAAAAACTAGTAATTCACGGCATTTTTCGGATACTTTTTGCATTTTTGAACATATAATTTTCAAGAAATTGACTATTTTTTCACTTAGAAGAGCTGAAATTGACACGCAAACATTAAAATTTTTCATTTTCCAGGCATTTTTTATGATTTTCCAGGTTTTTCGCCATCTTCCCTGACTTTTTAGGTGAAATTTAAATTCCCTAACTTTTCCAGGTTTTCCCTGACCTGTCGGAACCCTGGTTGAATCCAACATGGAATTTGGGGCAGCTAAGTCTAAAAGGGTTAAAGTGCCACATTATTTTTTTACAGTGCATCTCTTCTCTCATAAAAACAATCCTGCAAGTGTTTCCTGCCCATGACTAGTTAGTTACACAATGCGAGTGCTTGATGAGATTGTCAACTGCTCTCCTTGGGCCCCACCGGCCCGGGGGCCAGGAATTGCTGGGGGCGGGGGGTGTCGGGGGTGGGTGTGGTGGGGGGCTGGGGGGTGCTGCTCTGCGCCATCAGCTTCTGACGCACCTCTCGGATCTTCAGCTGGAGGGTGTTCTTGGTGGGGAAGGCCTCCTGGTGGACGTGCTGGAACTGGGCAGTCGCTTGGGCTGAAATAAGAATTCAGGGTTGAGATTGACAAAAAAGTAAAAATTCTGAAAAACTGCGTGAAGGACATTTTGAAAAAGATAAACTCCTAAGAGTTTCATAGGTTCAATGTATCTTTTTAATAACTTTTCATTTTGATTTGGGGCATATAGATGTCGGTAATATGAAAAATTGAGCATAATAAAGTTCCTAGTTCCAAAAGGGGTTCCTTCCCCTGAAATTTTTTTTGAGATTTTACTCTTTTTGGTACTCTTAGCCTGAATTTGAGAAGACTACGGAGGACTCAAAATTATCACTCCAACCAATGGTGTAGTTTTCTAAAACATTTTTAGGTAGAGTTTGCATCTTAATGATCTTTATATAACACAGAAGATTTGAGAAATAGAGTTCCAAGTACTAAAAGGGGGGTCCTTTTTTTCGGTGAAAAAGTCGGAAAAACCGACAAAAATCGGAAGAATCTCATGCATGATAATTTAATTCATCAAGAATACATGTTACATACATAACTTAACGAGATTAAAGAGGTACCAAAGGTTTGAAGGGTTCTAAAAACAGGGTTCCCATTCAATTTTAGAAATAAAATTCCCTGCCTTTCCAGGTCAGTTTTGAAGATTTTTTTATAAAAAAAACTAACAGTTCACAGCATTTTTTTTATATTACTTGATTTTTTTAACATAATTTTCAATGAATTGTCTGTTTTTCACTTTTGAGAGCTAAAATTGATGCACAAACACAGGGATTTTTTTTTTCATTTCCAGGTATTTTCTAGGTTTTAAACCAAAATGAGCAACTCTCGCTGACTTTTTAGGTGAAATTAAAATTCCAGGTATTACCTGACCTGTGAAAACCCTGTAAAAAATTGGTTTTAAATCAGCTTTGGGTATACCAAGACTCAAAAGTGATTGTTCAATGCAACTAACTATATTTCCAAAATTTTGTCCACATTAATTCAGAAAATCAGGACTCTTCTGTATTAGCATAAGTAAAGGAACTTAGAAACAAAATTTAAAATCAACAACAATAAGATTAAGGTTTTTTAACAGTAAGGGGACATCCATAAATTACGTGAGGTGTTTTTTTCCAAAATCTGGACCCCTCCTCCCCACATGGTGAGATTTTGCTGGACCCCCCCTCCCCCCAAGTGAGATTTACCTACAACCTTTAAAAATAATTTTCTATCCAATTCGTTTGCATTTTGTGCTTCACAGCACCTACACTTTTCCATTATTAATGATGTGGGGGAAAAGGACATTATTCCGCCTAAAAATCACCACAGTATCCTATTACAGTATTATTCCTTTCTCAAACTTAAAATAATCGTTTAATTTCGAACTCAAAAAGTTGACGTGAGATTTTAATCGAACCCCCCTCCCCCTTGGTGAGATTTTTCCAAACCCCTCCCCCCCTTTTTGACCTCACGTAATTTATGGATGTCCCCTAAGATTAATAATATATTTTTCTCTTAAAACAGGGATGATACTGACAAAAAAGCTTAAAGTCTGAAAAACTGCGTGAACGACATTTTCAATATTGTTTTCCAATATATTTTTAGGTAGAATTTGCACGTTAATGTGAATTTAATATAAAAAAGATTTGAAAAATAGAGTTCCAAGATTTATAAGGGGGTACTCCTACTCCCCCAGAAAATTTCTGGAAATTTGATTGTAAAATTCAAGGTTTTAGCTTATTTTTGACACCTTGTCTGAATTATTCGCGGTGGGAGGTTTGAGGAAAAATTCGGAAGAATCTCAAACATCAAGTTTGAACGAAATGCTCACCGGTAGGAAAGAGGCCAACGTCCTTGAGCAACTGCATGACCAGACTCCTCCTCTGGTCAAGGATGCGTCTCTGGGAGGACATTCCCTTCTCCCCATCGCTGGGGGTGTGGGGGGTCTTGGGGGACAGGGCGCTCGAGCACTCGGCTTCCACAAAATCTGCAGGAGAGGAATCCTTTGTTCATTCCACAATAGATAGTCCCACTTTTTTGAAAACATCAAGTACTTTTAAGACTTTATAAAGAAGTATTTCATGGACTGACATAGAAAAGTGGAAAATCCATTTATGAGCAAAGAAACTTACTTTCTTTGGCACCCTTACACCAAAAGACAAACACTTCTCTCAAAAACTTATCTTATAGTGATTATATCTCCATTCATATACTTAACAATTTCAAACACATTACTATGTTTTAGGTTGGTTGGTTGTTTTGGGTTTTATGGTGCAAGGTACTATGTTTTAGGAAAAACTAAATTAGTTAAGTTATACTTCTACAATTTCAGAAATCCCATTTGTGCTTACAAGAAGCTAATAGGAATTGAACTATTTGAATAAAAATGAAGTTTCAAATAGAGAATAACTCTGGATTAAAAATTCAATTCCAGATTCCAGGCCCTTGAAAACAAAAATTAAATTCAAGTACTTTTCAAGGCCCATGGGAACTCTGCAATATAAGGAATAGGACGAAAAACCTTTTTTTTCACTAAGTACATGGTCTAGTGACATTTTCTCTTCAAGAGGAATTTTTACTTTTAAGTCTGAGAGGTGGTATGAAGTCCTTTTAGTTGTAGTAACCCCCCTCTAATTCCAGCCACATTTTCAAAGTCCTAAACTAGAGCAAATATGTGGGTAATACAGACAAGAAAATTCCTGTAACCCATGGACGAGCAAAATGCTCCTTTGGGATAAAAATTTATGAATCAATGTATTTTTCCCTTTTTTTTTCCTTTTTGTATACTTTTTTGTCATAATGTTTTGCATTTTGTTTAAAATAATTTGAAAGAAGAATGAAAAAAAATTAAACACTTACCCTCTATGCTGAAATTTGGACCGAAAAACTTGTTGCCCTCGAACACAGCTGCGCTACTCTTCGGTGTTTTGGGAGTTCCCGCTTCAGAGCTGCTCGACTGCACTTTAGGCTTACAAGGACTCTTCACAGATTCCAGATCATCCTGTTCTTGGGCAGCTAAAAGAAATGCAGGGTCGCAATTAGGAATTGAACAAGATAGTTGACGAATTAAATAATTGATAACTTTCTGTAGGTGATTTTTTTCTGAGAGTTAGGAGGAGTTTTTACAGCATTGCTGTGATTATGTATTATTATATATTATAAACATTTTATTTTAAATAGTAATACAAATAAAAATTAATTAATTAAAGAATTTAATTAAGTAAAATACAAAAAATATCAAGATCTTAGAGTACAATAGTTTACAGCCTAGCTCTAAAAAGTTTTTTTCATCAGAGTATGTATAGTTTGGTTAGAAACAAAATAACTTTTTTGGTGTGTAGAAACAGACATTTAAATCAAAACAACATATTTATCGGGGTTTGATTTTAGAAATATAACACCCTGACATTTCCAAGTTAATTTTGAAGATTTTTCAGTCAAAACTAGCGATCCCTCCCATTTTGTTGATATTTCTTGATTTTTCCAACACATGTTTTCAATAAGTGGCACATTTTTTTTTCTTTTTTAGAGTCAAAAATTAGATAAAAATTTATAATTTTCCAGGTTTTAGGCAAACATTAGCAATTTCCCCAGACTTTTTAGGTCAAATTAAAATTCCCTGACTTGTTGGTGTAATGTACTACTGTACTAGTAACTGAATATATGTACTAGTACACCAACAACTCAACTTATGAAATGACATATTTTGAATTTTTAATTTAGTAGAAGAGAGCGAGACGCAAAAGTAATAACCCTATTTGAGATGTAAATAAAAAACATAATTTGTTCACTTCCTGTTTTAATCTTTAGTGTTCTGGGATGTAAAAGTGGGAACCCTGATTTATGTGTTTAAGTTCAAATATCTCGATAAAACCTTTCTTCCATTGATACACAAGTTAAATTTAAATATCATACATGTGATTACACAAACAAAAAATTGGCGGAAAATATTTAAAAAATTCGATGGCACCTAAATTTTTCTTTATTTTAACCCTTTAAGTCCCGACAGGACTTTTAAGTCCCACTTCCCAATGTTCCAAATTCGTCCAATTTTCGTCATGTAAGGCTAAATTTAGTTTACTTATAGTTGCAGTTACGTAAACTTGACATATTTTAATTTTAGATGAGGATGAGGAAAATAATTTGGGGCATAAAGGGTTAAGTGGAGGGGTCCATCGGCTTTTACTTCCCGAGATCTAGGTTGGTTGGGTTTTTATGGCGCATGACCCAAGACAGGGTACAGCACTAGATATAGGATTCGATATGCTAGATTCATATTTTTTTAGCTTAAATCTAAACTAATTTTCGTATTACTTCGATATTTTTAAATTTTTTTCCATTTCTCTTAAAATTTAGTACTAGGCCACACTCGTGGCCAGAGTTTTCAGTATGAAACGATTGGAAAGTAAGAAAGTGGAATTTCAGTTTCGCAAATCGAATTGTCGGGACTTTTTCTTTGCTAAGCAAATTGGCGGAAGAACATGTATGAAATATCCAATAAAGACACTAACTGGAGAGCCGTCGCTTCTTCCTGTAACTGTTGACAAAAGCTCGGGGGGAGTTGGGCAGAGAAGCGGCCGATGCAGACGGAGATTCTTCCGGATTGAACTGAGGCAGCGAAGCAAACCGAGCCTCAAAGTCAACTTGCTCCAGAACCCTGCAAAAACAAACAGCATTGAGTAAAGTTTTTCTTGACAAAGGAATTAGTTCAACAACTGGAAATGCCCCAGACAAGAAAGAATGACACTGAGTGCAGGGGTTCATCTAGAGCAGTGTTTCCCAACCTTTTTCGGTCCATGCCCCACCAAAGTCATTCTAAATTTTCCATTCCCCCCATGTCTTTCTTTTTTACGAAAATCCTTCTTGGAAAGTAAATAAAACTTGGTGGTTCACGACCCACCTGGGGGCATATTGATAAGGGGACATCCCATACATGTGATCACTCTTACAATAAATTGGCGGAAAATATAAGAAAAATTTCGATGACACCTAAATTTTCCTTCATTTTAAGAGGGGGTCAATTGGCTTCTACTTCCCGAGATCTACGATTCGATATGCTAGTCATATTTTTTAGCTTAAATCAACTAGTTTTCATATTATTTCGATTTGACTTAAAACTTATTACTGTACAACACTCGCGGCTATAGTTTTCAGTAAATTCACGATTGAAAAATAAGAAAGTAGAACTTCAATTTTGCAAATCGAATTGTTGGATTTTAATATTGCTAAGCAAATTGGCGGATTTCCGCCAATTGGCGGAAGAATCACATGTATGCATCCATAAATTACGTGAGGTGTTTTTTCCAAAATCTGGACCCCCCCCTCCCCCCAAGTGTGAGATTTACCTACAACCTTTAAATATAATTTTCTATCCAATTCGTTTGCATTTTGAGCTTCACAGCACCTACACTTTTCCATTATTAATGATGTGGGGGAAAAGGACATTATTCCGCCTAAAAATCACCACAGTATCTTATCTGTGGGTATTATTCCTTTTTCATACTTAAGAGAATCATTTAATTTCGAACTTAAAAAGGTGACGTGAGATTTTAATCGACCCACCTCCCCCCTTGGTGAGATTTTTCCAAACCCCTCCTCCCCCTTTTTGACCTCACGTAATTTATGGATGGCCCCTAAGAATCCAAATTGCTCCCCTAGAAAATTATATTGCCCTCCGGTGGGGCGTGTGCCCCACGTTGGGAAACACTGATCTGGAGAGAAATTGGGTCTGTTTTGGGACCCTTCACAAAATTCTAATTAACAAAAAAGGATCCTTCACAAAATTCTAGTTCCCACAAAGGGACAAATATAATCTGGCTCCTAAATCAAGTTTTGAAAACATTTCCCAAAAATTATCATCAGCATACATTAAAATCGAAGTTCCAGTAGAAAAAAGAAACCCTCGACAACTCACTTGTCAACGCCTTCCTCGGCAGGCCTCTTGAGGAGGAGCGCCTTCTTTGCCTCCTCCTCTTCCTCCCCTCCCTCCTTCCCCCCTTCCTCCTCGTCTTCCGTCGTCTGCTCCTCCGCCTGGGACCCGGTCGGGTCCTGGGACTCTGAGGACCTCCTCTGTCCCGGGGCCCGCCCCAGCTGGGCCGGGGTGGGGGCCAGAACGAAGCACAGCTGGGGGGAGGCGTCCGAGGTGGTGGTCGGGGGTTGTTGTTGTTGTTGTTGTTCCTCGGCGGGCAGGTTGGGTGCAGCGGGAGTGCTGGGTTGGTGGTTGAAGTCGGGCTTGTCGGTCGGCGGGCTTTCGCTGACCGGAGACGATTCTTGGATGAGTCCCAGTTTCGGGGGCTGTGAGTAAAAGGAAAGTCTTGTTGGATGAATACGTATATTAAACAAAACATACTTCCCGATTTTTGAGTAAAATTCTTTTGCATAACATTGCAAAACCTTCAAATAAAAAAGGTATAGAGATTGATACCTTATCACCTAAATAAGTTTAAAAGTTTTCATATAAATGAAGATAGTTTTAAAATTTCCTTGTTTTAATTTATAAGTATTTTAGCTTACATTTTTAAGAGCTCATAATCAGCTTCTTCTATTTCACAGTGCATATCATACGACATATTGACTTAAAACATTTAATAAACAATACTAAGATTTACAGTTATTGAGGTTCAATTCCGCTAGAGTTCCCGCTAAATATCACCTATCTCTTTTGAACGCCAATATTCAAATGTAAACATTGTTTTTTAAATTTTTAATGATAAACTGAACAGTTATAGATCTAATTAAACATGTTAAACTATGAGTTTGTAATTATTTAGCAATATTTATACTTTTTGGCGTCCAAAAGAGATTGGCAATATTTAGCGGGAACTCTAACCGAATTGAACCATATTTACCTATAGTACTTTACAAGTTATTTACTTCTACATTTTGTAGCTAAAATAGAAATCGCAAGATGTAAATTTATATGTACATAACATCTATTAAAATAAATATCCCATTATATTCACTTACTTTCTTTTTGGCTTTAATGCCACCTTCTGCAACCATTTCTTTGTAGCGTTTCCCCTTACAGGACCTTTGGGGTTTGCTATCAGAGTGCATCGCTTCGTTATCTATCAACACAAAAATTTCACATCAGAGGAACAGATGCAAAAAGAGCAGTTCAACACACTGAAAACATCATCAGTGGTGGCTCATCTATGGAAGCAAATGAGCATGTGACCCCCCAATTAAAATTAAATAAGTCAGTAATAACATAAAGGAAAAACTAATAAAAATCTATTCCAACTTGTACCCTATTCAGGAGGAGTTTCCACTCCCCTCTTCTGTTCCAATTGCGATATTTTTACGTAATTGTAAATTTAATTGCGAACCCCCATTCGAACTACCCACAAGTGGCCACTGAACATTACACTAATTTAGTATATTCATTTTTTTATTTTGAAGCAATTTTAAGACAGCCAATTTCATATTCAATCACAATAGGAAGGCTGAGAAAAAACTACATTTAAGGCAAAATTTTTGTCTAAGGCAGGTCTGGGCAGGCATATTTTTGCCCTTTCACCTATCCAAAGACATTTATAAATTTGAAACTAAAAAGTAAAGTCTAAAAATTGCAAGAATTGTTAAGACCAAAAACCAAACCAAATAAAATTATTTAGCTGCCTCACATATGAAAATTTATCATAGGAAAGATCCTCATAAACCAATAACATTCACAAAATGTGAGAAAGATGTAGTTTTTAGTTGAAAATTCCAGTTTGTAAGCTGATTTTATTCCATAAAAAGAAATTTTTGTTGCAAAGTTTTAAAAAGTCTGAAAAATCTCATCCCTGTACATGAGACAAAAAAAAGAAATTTCCCACAACTCACCGTTCTTGGATTCTGGCTTCGGAGTGAGCTCAGATTCTGCAGCAACGGCGTTTGCAAGAGGAACATTGGCAACGGTAGCTTTGACTTTCTGGGGCTTTGGGTGAAAGTGGTGGGCAGAGAAGGTCAGGTCCCCTTTGCTGTTGGGGGTGAGACTCACAGGGGTGGTGGACAGGGCACCAGACTTTATGTCCATGATGCCTGAAAAGAGAACGAGCATGATTAACTAAATGCAGCAATAGGAGGAAACAACTAATTTCCTGTGTCATAGTTCCCACTTTTTTGTGAGGAAAAAGAATCAAGGACTTTTTGACTCATTTTAAGTTTATCATGGACTACTAACCAGAAAAATGGAAAAGCTATGTTTATGAGCGAAGAAACTTGCTTTCTTAGTACCCCTACTCCAGAAGACACTTCTTTCAAAAACCTTTCTTATATACTGAAGTTTACATTATATTACCATTCATGTATTTAACAATTTCAAATATATTACTTTAATTCACTCGTTTTAGGAAAACTACGCGGAAAAATAATGGCGCAAGTTCAGAGGTGCGGATGCGCCAAGTTTTTAGCAGTAAACATGACTAATATGGTAACCCTAACTAATGTTAAAAGAGTCATTTGGCTTCTAAATATGGCGCCAAATAGCCAAAATTCGCCAATCATCCGCACCTCTGAACTTGCGCCAAAATAATTATACTTCTGTTTTACAATTTTAAAAATCCCATTAGTGTTTAAAAGAAGCTAACAGAAAATGAACTTTTTCACATTCATGTTGAAGATAACCTCAGATTAAAATACTTCAAATAAGATTCAAGGTCTTTGCACTAAATTCAAGTACTTTCCAGGGCCCTTCCAAACAAAAAAATGAAATTCAAGTATTCAAGGATTTTCAAAACCAGCAGAAACTCTGTGTATCAGCACTTCATTTTTTTCAAAAATTTCATTTAATAATTCTCCCTCATTTAGATAAAAAATAAGTAGAGAGCTCTGATCGTGATTCAGTTTGGGTTACCTGCGTAAAATTGAGGAGACTGGCTCCTGTGTTGAGGGCTTCTGGCTGCAGTGATGGATGCTCTGGGACTAGCTGCAGGAGAGGCTACTAGGGCTACAGAAGGGGATTTCACTTGGCTGAGGGTCACATAGGAAGCAGGTTCTGTGGGCAAAGGATTCAGACATTCATATGAAATATCTTCAATACAGGGTTCCCACTCAACTTCAGAAATAAAATTCCACGACTTTTCCAGGTCAATTTTTAAGATTTTTCGGTAAAAAACCTAGTAATTCAATGCATTTTTCAGACACTTCTTGCATTTTTGAAAATAAAATTTTCAATAAATTGACTATTTTTTCACTTAGTATAGAGCCAAAATTGACACGCAAACATTGAAATTTTCAATTCCCAGGTATTTTTTAGGATTTTCCAAGTTTTTGGCCAAAATGAGCAATTTTCCCTGACTATTCCCTGACTTTTCAGGTGAAATTTGAATTCCCCGACTTTTCCAGGCTTTCCCTGACCCGTGGGATATTCAAAACCAGCTTAAAACAACACAAACTTCCTTAGATTTATTTGATTAGTATCTAATGTACAAGTGACAGTTCAATTCTATTATCTGTCCTATTTAACAGGGTGACTACAGAGAAACTGAGGAAAAAAAACTTTTCCCCTGGATTAAAGCTAACAGCATTTCCCTGATTAACAGAAACTAATTTCATTTATTAATTTTCTGGCATTCTCTGTACTTAAAATAGTTACGTGTGTACAAGATACACTTTAAAAAATTGCTACTTTTTAATGAAAAAATATATTTTAAGTTATTTAAAGTGTATGTAATTTAAACTAAAACTTGAATGATGCTTTTCCAAACATGGCATGTGTCAGAAAATTTTGATTGAGATTAGAAAGTATAAAAAATATAGCTTTGAGGAAGAAAAAGCCTGTCACAAAATACTTTCATTAGAAAACTTCACTGACTTTGACATATTTTTAAGGTTTTCTCAGACTCTTCTAGACAATATAAAATTCCCCGACATTTCCTTGAATACCCCGATTTCCAGGTTCTGTAGCTCTACCCTGTTAAATATCTCCGATTTGTTTTGAACTCAAAAGAACATTAGAAGTACAGCTGAAAACAGCAAACAAACTCATTAAAATGCTCTGCCAAACAAAGACAAACTAAAAATTTGGGAATAATTGAATATTCAGTGGCGTATCCAGTGTTATATCTTTAATAGGACAGATAACGAAATTCAGTCATCTTAGTAAGAGTAGAACAAAATACTCACCTTTCTGGGGTGTAACTGCCACACACTGCTGCAGTTGGATGAGGGTTGTACCTTGACCATTGGGGTCAGAAGATATCAGGGAGACGGGATGGGTGGAGAGGGATGCAGGGGACCCAGGGGATGCTGCTTGTCGCCTGGGGGAAAAACATTGAAATATGACTAAAAGGTCAAAGTAGAAGTTATTAGGAAGACATTAGATGCATCGGCACAGTCATCATCAAAATATTGACCTAGGGATTAGGGAACTCTCACAAAAGGATTTCTCCAACCCTCAAGTTATTAACTACTTATGAAATAAACATTTTACATCCCAACACTTCTCTCTTAAATGACTTTGAAGTTTGTAACTATTGAATTAATACAGTGAAATCCCGTTACAACGAATACCGATACAACGAAATTCCAGAAAGTTCTCAACCGTTTTTATTCGAATTATTGAAATACCGTTACAACGAAGAAATTTTACGGTCCCGTGAAGCTCGTTATAACGGGATTTTACTGTATATTCACATTTACAAAAAAATAACCCTAGTTTTATAATTAAATGGGTGTTTTGGGGGCTCTCCCCAGTAGTTGTTCTAAAAAACAATGCCAAACTTATTTTTAGAGTACTAGGGAGCTACCGCCCCCTGCTCGCTATCGCTCGCCAACCCCCGTTAACTGCTGACGCAGGGCCTTTCGGATCGCTTCGCAATCCCCACAAAACCCTGCTCACTAAAATTATTTATTTATAAAACATTCGTTATAACAATTAGTAGAAAACACGTCAACCAACTTTCCAGAAGCACCCCCCATAAAGTTAGAATATTTATTGGTTAAATTATCAATAATTTAATCAACACGTTTTCCTTGAAAATATCCATCAAGTCTGCTCGTGCTATTGTTATTCAATATTTACAAAAACGTTCAGCAATGAATCTGTTAAATTTAATATAGTACCTAGTAACTCGTCAAAATATCTAGTGTTTTATCATTCAAGTTTTAGTTTTAAAGCAGACTTATTAAACAATACGATTTAAGCTATTAAAAGTAATAAAAGACAAAATCTATATTGCACTCAATGTTTACAAACAATTAATTTTGGTGTGTGAAATTCTATACTTGAATAGTAGATCTGTGAGTTTCTGGAAAACTCTTATCAGTCTTATAAAAATATTTTATTTAGAAAGTACATATTTTGAAGCGCATTTTTAAAGCGTGAAAGGAATTATTTTCATCATTAATGAATAGCGTCGGTTGGTCATTGTGATTGGAGGTATAATAAATTGTACGACAGTTTCTTGCTGTTAACTGCAACCTTATCCGTAATCCAGAAAAATGAAAATATCTTAGAATTGAGAATTTTTTTAGAAATTCTAAAGGCACTTTGCACATCCTCAAAAGAATCCGAACAGTTTGATACCAAAAACATGTTATACGGATCAGTAATTAAAAAGCCTTTCTCTGGAAACCATTTACAAAAACTTTTTTTTAGAATAGAGAGACTAGGAATAAACGCTATCAGGTTTTTATGTTTGAACCAGTGCTGTAGTCAGAGAAACCCCTGATTTGCGATACATACAGGGTTGCCAACCTGAGACGACGCTCATCCGTAATCGCCCCCCCCCCGCCCGAAAAAAAAATTCAGGCATGACGCGTGGCTTGCCCACCGATGCCATGCCTTCTGCATGTAGAAAAACGATGTCCTGAAAACGCAAATATTTGAGAAAAGAAGGTCTTTTTTTCTCTCTATGAATCAATCATCCATGCAGATTAGAATATTCCGAATGTGATTCCCCCATCTTATTGCCCATCCCATCAGTTAGCGACTAGCGTTATCGTTTTTATTCGCAATTCTAAGCAAAAAAATATTTATTGTAAGTATTAAAGGCTAAAAGCAGAGAATTAAGAAGAAATATTTAATACATTGTCTTAAAAATATAATTAGCATAGTTTCCGTAGTTTTTCTAGCTTTATCCGTAATTGCGGAATTCGGGGCCGAAATGCGGAATGATTCCGCCAAATCCAGAATGGTTGGCATCTCTGTACATAGATCAGAGCAAATAGTGTCAGGAAGGCAGGCATGTGATTGCTCAAGAAAGAAATTATCTGAAAATTTTTAGAAACGTCTAGATTAGTTACAGTGGTATAAAAATTTATTTCGGGAGGGGCCCAAATTCCTAAGCCCCTTCCCATACAATAGGTTCAATTTAGGTTTTTAATATACTTAAGAGAGGATTCTCATGTTACTTAGCTCAATCTAAAAAGCAATTGCTAATGCTTGAGTTAGAAAAACAAAAGGGGGGTCTGGGGGTCCTCCCCCAGAATTTGTTTTAAATTTGACCCTACAAAACAGGGTTTAACTTGTTTTGGTATATAGTATGTCAGCTCCGAACCTCCCAGAAATTTACAGTGTGCCCAAAATAATAAAATATCCCACATGACAACCGTTTTACCCGCACACTCCGCCTCCCATAATTTTCCGAAAACAGAACGGATTCAATAGTATCTTCAAATGATGTTACTTGCTTCAAATGGAAATTTTTTAACGGAAGCGAAATATTACGATTTTTTCCCCGCTTTGAAAATTTATTTCCACACACAATTGAGCGGAATATAAAATTTCAAAAAATTGGAATTCCGATAATCAATACCTCTAAAATTAGCGGAAAAATCACATGCCTGGGAAGGACATGTCACAGAAACAATGTTCTTATAACATGCATCTTCATCTCTCACCTCGTGGATGGAAGTATCAGCCTCTGCGTGGTGGCAACAGAGGTGGGAGGAGTTGTGATGGTGTAGGTCTGGGCAACACTCGAGAGCTGCAAACGCGAGTTCTCCATGCCAGAAGAGACCGCAGGGGACAGGGTCAGCACTTGGCCCCCGGCCTGCTTGTTCACTATCACACCCTGCACTCCCTTGGGCTGGTTCAGGGAACTAGGGAAAGGATATCGAAAAGTTACCAAAGCCTCCTTAGAGGTGCCAAGTTTCAAAAAAAGCTTTCAGTAACCTGCCGGTGGTTCACTGTGTCCACAGGATCTAACTGCTTTACAATTTATGATTGCGATTTGGGTGATCCTGAACTTGGGTATTTCCCTTTTCTTATTGTCCAACTGCATTACAAGTGATTCCTCGAGAGAACCAGATCTGAAGGATTGCTGGGAAAACTTTCGGAATTTTTATCCCGACTCTACTTTAACCATCTATCCATAATTATTTGGAAACTAAATAATCACGCTCACGTTGAAAAAATACCATTTTGTGCGGTTCTGCGACAGAAATTGAAACAAAATTACGCTTCCATTTACATACACGCATTTTCTTTTGAGGAGAAAGAAACAAATTCAAAAAGTAAGGACTTTTTAAGCACAGTACAAACCATGTAAGTTGGATGTTAATTATTCAGAAAAAAAGCATTATTTCACTCAAATGCTTTCGAAAGTAGCTCCTACGAGCATGCCGTAAAATATTTTCTTAAAGATCCAAGAAGAATAATATAGTGGAACATACCTTGCATGACCATTTGTAATATACTTCTGGGTGTTAGCTGCAGTTGGAATACCACTGGCATGTGTGGTAGGAGTTCCCAGCTGGATACTGCCTTGGGTGGGCATAGCCATCTGTACCATTCCTGAAAAAATTAATCGCATTAAATCAACAATTAAGGCCACAGTTTCATAATGATTTTGAATTTCATTTGTCTTTTTATTTCTCCCTTTTGTGCTGTGCAGATGTATAATTTAAATGCCAATTTAAGTGCTTTTTAAGATTTCACATCAGCTGAATTCCATGAAGTCGAAAAAGGGAATAAGTCCATCAACTTTTTACAATTATAAAATATTTTTGAATGTACTTATGTTTTTTCGATGATTGCTCCGTTTTCAAAACACAGGGATGAGATTGACAAAAAGGCTGAAAAACCTATGTGACCGACATTTTTAATATTGTTTTCCAATATATTTTTGGATAGAATTTCCATGTAATGAACTTAATATAAAAAATAGAGTTCCAAGTACTAAAACAGGACGGGATACTCCCCCAGATAATTTTTCGAAATTTGATCCTGAAATTTAAGGTTTTAGCTTATTTTTAACCTTAACTTAACCTTAATTTAACCTTAATAGACAATATGCATGATTTTCAAATTCATTTTAAAAAGAAAGAGCATGAAAAATTACGTTGAAAAATGCTAATTAAACTGCAATTCGATCAAATAAATTCGATTTAAAACGCATTTAAAGTTGCTCTGACGTCACTATCAACAAAAACTTCAGTGCTTGACGATTCTGACTTGTGACGTCATACTTCAAGTTCAAATTACGCGCGAAAGGCATCCATTGAAAAGCAATGGTGTTTGCATTTATGTTGGGGTTTTTTGGTAGCCTGTAGTTTCTTATTTCGGCAGCTATGGACGGCCCTAAACAAGTAAAAAAGTACTATAAAGGATGTTTAGTACCTATGTGCAAAAATACAAGTGTTAGAACACCGAATGAATTGTTTTTCTCAGTACCAAAAAATTAAAGAATTCGTCATAAATAGTGTAACTTTATGCTTAGAGACACAAAGAAACAAACAAAAACGTGATGCCAGCTGCATAAAATGTAATAATTCATAGCAAAAGAAAACTAGAATTTTTGTGATACTAGTACATTGACATTGCTATAAATGGAATGCTTGATTATCATCAGTTTAAATTAATAAACGAAAGAATTTAATGAAGTCAAATTATTTACTGTTGCAACAGTTCAAAAATTCAAAGATTTTTTGGTTTTTAAATGTGTTTTAGATTTATATTTTACTAGTGATATTTTAAATATTTATACTGACTATAATTAAACTTAATATTGTGAGAAAAAACCTACAAGACATTCATTATTTATTTACAAAATTTCCAAAGTTAGTCCAAATGCTAAGAAACTGAATGAAAATACAAGAAATCTGTACCAAAGGAATAAAATTTTAATTCTAAAAAGAACATTTTTGAGTTTCAAGAGCAGTGTTATCCAGTCTTAAACAGATGCATAAAGGGAGAATTCAAAAAAGTAAGTTTTTATGCTCCATGTGCTCAAAACAGTATTGCCTGAAACAAATTTCTTGAAGTATGACGTCACACAAGGTTACGCCCCGTTTTGAGTCAGGTGACTTAAGGGCTTTTTTTAAACACTTTTTGCTCTTAAATTAAAACTTTTTGTGATTTTTAAAGTTGATTTTTGGGCTTTTCATGATCGAATTAGTAAATTGGGTTAGTTTTAGGATGTTTCGTGACATAGTGCATATTGTCTATTATACACCTTGTCCGAATTTTTTGTGGTGGGAGGTTTGAGGAAAAATCTGAAAATTCTCAGAAAAATCGGAAAAAGTAAGAAAATCAGAAAAAAATCGGAAGAATCTCATGCCTGTAAACAGGGTTCTGAATTTTCAGTAAATATGGGGTGATGCAACAAAAATTCCACTACATATACAGTTTTTTTTCTTCAAAACTAGTTTTTCAGACTTTCTTATTCTCTTTTTCAAACTGACCATTCAATTACAAATAAAATTATAAGTAACAAATAACAGAAAACTCGAAATCACTTTTTAATACCTATTAAAAAATTATTGAAGCATCCACAATTTTTGCAATTTCGTCATTATAAATCAGGGGCGTCATTTAAGGGGGGCAACTGCCCCCCAAGGTTTCTACTGCCATGTGAAAAATAGCTGCAAGTCTCTTGAAAATTCTGTAACTTCCATAAGGAGCTCAAAAACTCAAAATGAGGTGAAACACTACCTTTTAGGGTCATATTTCAAAAACTTTTCTCTAAAATTTTTCCCCCCTCTAAAATTTTTATGTCTGTTATTCAGTGTTTTCCCACTTGAAAATTCTGCTCCTTGCAAGAAGTTTTTAATTTTTAGTGCTCCCCAAAGAGTTTGAAAATGAGATAAAACACTTTTCTAGAGGGGTAATTTCAAAAAATTTTATGGTGAAGGATCCCCAGCTTCCCCCAAAACATTTTACTGTTGTTTATGCAGTGTTTTTCCCTGTAGAATTATGCCACTTACAAGAAGCCTTTCCCTTTAGGAGGTCCCAAAAAGTTTGAAAAAAAAACCCACTAGTTTCAAAGGCCAATTTTCAAAACAAAATTTGGGGGGAGAACCCTTAGCCCCTCTTGAAACTTAGACGTAACTTTTTTCCAAAGAAAATTATGTGGTTTACTGGTTTACAAGAAACTGTTCTCTTTGAATGATAGCTCAAAAGGGGCTCAAAAAATGAGTTAAAACACTACTTTAAGAGGCAAATTTTCAAAATTTTCCTGGATGTGAACCCCAGACCAAACTCCCCCCCCTTGTTTCACGTTGTCAAATTTTGACATTATAATTAATATCATTCAAATACTACTTTTTAGTGCTCGTATATAAATTTGCTCGTTAGGGGATACCTTAAAAATGAAGGTGCGGCAACCCCCCCCAAAAAAGTATAGTTAAGCCGGGGGGGGGCAGGTCCACTTAAAAAAATCCTTGCCCCCCCAACCAAAAACTGAAATGACGCCCCTGTTATATATGAAAACTACGAGGGCATCATAAAAACAAGAGTGGAAAACTCACCTTTCATGTTGGGCGACTGCAGTGGCACCAAGTACTGCACCTGTGTCCCGGACCGCGACAGCAGTGGCGAAGACAGGTGGAACTGGCCCGGGGAGGTCGGACTCGCCAAAATGCTCTGGTGGTTCTTGAGCACCAGGTTGGCCAGCACCGTGGAGCCACCGTTCTGCTTGGAGGCGGGCACCACCAGGTTCTTGAGGGTGGTGGTCATGTACTCCGGGGAGGAGCCGAGGGGGGAAGTGGCTTTGGAGACCGGGGGGCTCAGGATTGCCATGCTGTAGTGCGTCCCCCCGTTCGAGACGAGGAACCCTTGGGAGGTCTGGATGAGCGAGGCCGAGATGGGCACCTGCCAAGGTTGGGGGAAAAACATGTGTTTTAAGATAAAAAACAAAAATGCATGGTATTTTGTTTAAAATAGGTGGGGTTTCTCCTGTTTAAAACTCGACAGAGAAGGGCAATAAAAACCTGTGATCCCATGCCGAAAATGAACTTAAAAGAATATGAAAATTGAAGCCCTTTAATTTTATTTCCAGGGAATCGAATAAATTTTAATTTCATAAAAACGTTTATTTTCACTTAGCCAATAGATTCCAAGGAACAGATGCAAACATTAGAGGACATCCATAAATTACGTGAGGCGTTTTTTCCAAAATCTGGACCCCCCTCCCCCCTTGGTGAGATTTTGCTGGACCCCCCCTCCCCCAAGTGAGATTTACCTACAACTTTTTAAAAATAATTTGCAGTCTTATCTGTGTGTATGTATACTTAAAAACAAGAAAATCGTATAATTTCTAACTTAAAAAGTTGACGTGAGATTTTGATCGACCCCCACTCCCCCCTTAGTGAGATTTTTCCAAACCCCTCCCCCCCCTTTTTGACCTCACGTAATTTATGGATGTCCCCTTATAGTTTAATTTGGTAATTTTTTTATTCTTTTATGATACTGGCCCTAAGGAATCTATTCCAGGATATCAAATCCAAGAATTGAACCTATGTGGAATCTATAACAAAAATTTGATATTTTTAAAAACTAAAAAAAAAAACTTGGGTGTGAGTTTTATTGCTCTACATTTAACTTGCCCAGTATTATTTTGCAATAATAAGAATTTTTCTTTTATATATTATACTAGCTGATATGCCCGGTCTTGCACGGGTGGAGAGTATAAATTTATTATTTTTAAGTTTTCCCAAACACATTTCTAATTTTGTATAATCTGTATTTACCGATCATCCCGGTATCCCCAGGCGTCTTTTTGATATTCCGGTGTTCCTGGTAACTTTTCCTATCTCGGTGTTCCTAGTAATTTTTCTTATCCCAGTATTTCCAGATGGATTAAAATTTCTTCAATTCTCAAGCAATATAATTTTTGAATGTGATTTCCACATTTGCAACATGGAAAAAATATTCTAAAAATTATTTAAAATTGCTTAGATCCCTTGATTAATCATATCTTCAGGAATTAACGTTTTCGGTGAAATTATTCAATAATTAAATCTTATTGCATCTTGTAATTTAAGAAAAAAAATCAATCTTTTCTAGTTGAAGGGGAGTTTTAATAGTTTGTTAACCAACTATCATAAAAGCTAAAATATTATCACCTTTTGATTTTACATCCTCGTTTCCATTGAGACTATTTTAACAACAATGGTATTCCATAAAGCTTTTAAAATAAAAAAATTAGATAAACTCTCGAATTAAAATATGTTAAAAACTTTTAAATTTCACTGAAATAGATTTATAAATTATTAATATAATTTTTAAATAGACTTGTACCTAGTGTTTCTATTCAAAACTTGTTGTTAAGCATTAAGTTTTCTTTGTAACAATGGAGTAAGCAGATCTCTTCTTGAGGAGAAATAAAGCTATTTCAGCAAAATGACCATAAGGTTCAAAAGAGGGTCAAGGGGTCACTAAAAGTTTTCTGGAGTTTTTTTTACGTATGTCAGGGATGAGCTTGGTGAAAAACAAAAAAGCTGAAACCAAAAATCAAAAATTTTACGCATAACACATATCAGGGATCTTGCACACCTTCAAGCATTTTATAACAGTTTTTGTAGCAGCTAAACTTAAATTTTGTAGCTTATTTTTTTGTTTTAAGTTTGATATTTTGCATTATAAAATTAGAATTCAGTCAAATTTTTTATTTAGAGCCTCTTAAAGTAGAACATATATTCTGATTCTCAATAGCTCGACAAACAAAGGCATGTTTACAAGAAATAATAATTGAAAATACTTGTTTGCTTGAAAAAAAACTTAAAGTAAAGAACTCAGATTGCATATATTTAAGTGAATTGTTTAAAAATCTATTAAACCTTCTTAAGATTAAGGGAAGACCTTCCAACATTGAAAAGCAAAATGTATTTTAATATTCCTTTTATTCATACCATATATTAAATTAACTTGATAAAAATCAAATGAAAAAATCTTTTCTACAGATTTGTATGAATTTATAGAGAATAATACATTTAATTTACAAATGTTTTACTTAAATTTATTAAAATGTCTAAGTAATTTTTTTATTAAAAAATTTTTTAAAATAAGAAAGAATGTAGTTTGCACGAAGCTATTGAGAAAATTAAACCGATTTATCCTCTGGAAAAGCTTTGATCAATTCCTACACTGAGCAAGAGCTCAATAGGTATTAATGGGCATTAAACATGAGTGTCAAAGACCTAATTTTGTTAAGTTTTGTTCATATTTTTAGGTGAAATTTGCATTTTCTTAATCTCAATATAAAAAAGTTGTGAATAATAGAGTTCCATGTACACAAAAGGGGGTCTGGGGGTCCTCCCCAGAAAATTTTTGGAAATTTGACCCTAAAACACCGGGTTTAAACTTGTTTTGGACACATAGTCCAATTTTTTTTGGAGGAGGGGTCGGGTCCCCTGGCCCCTTTATATGCCCCTGATGATATTATGATCTTTTAAACAGATTATGATCTAAAAGGATTAAAAAAACCACTGCATTATTTTCTTATAAAGTTGCTTCAAAGCGATTATTCAGTAAAAATTTACAACTTATAAGATCCTAAAGTAAAATCTGAAGAAATGCTAAGGACTAAAATCGGGAAAAAATTATCTGAGATGTTTCACTAGACCCATTAGTCTCCTCTGACTTCTATTAGGCTTTTCTGCATCGCAATTAGAACGTAAGAAAAAGCGAACTTCAACTTAGGCACCGGAAAAACGGAACTATCGCGAAAAATCGCAATTTTTCGACATTTTCAGAGAATATGATCCTAAACACCGGACTTTTTGGCTTCTGACCGCTGTAAAGTTGATTTTTTTACATCGCAATAGAGACGTAAGAAACGGACTTCAATTTGGCGCCCACCACGGCCGTCCAAGAAATCAGTCGCGGGATGATACGGAATACTCCGCGAGAAAAACGAAACTTACGCGAAAAAACGCGATTTTCCCGACATTTTCCAGCGATCACTCGTAATTTTTCTCGGAAATCAGGAAAATTTAAAAAGTAGGGATTATCTGAAGAAATCCAAATCAGTTCGCGGGCCGCAGGTTATGCATCAAGATTAAGAATATCTCTCAAAAAGGCTCAAGTTTTTCCACAATACCCAAATGCGAGCTGACTTTACCGAAGGTTACGTCCATCTTTAGGTTGCATGTTAGAAACAGCAAGATAAAAAGTTTTTCCATAATACAGTAAACGAACGAGAAGAAGCCATCTTTACAGGCTGCGTTGTACGAACCTATCGCCGATGCGCGTGCGAGGTAGGAATGCCGAAGACAAAATACCGGGAGATGGCGGAAGTTTTTTTCTCTGAAGTAGAAGGAGACGGAAAAGAACGGATTTTTTTCAGGATTACAAAAAGCGGATTTTCATTGAAAAGCGGAATTCTTAATTTTCAAAAAAATAAAAAAAGCGGAATTCCGCCACAGGGCGGAAAAAACTCATCCCTGGTATGTACCAAGTTTGGTGCAGATCGATAGAAAACTGTGGATTTGTATAAAAGACAAACAAACACACTCGTATATATACACACATTGACTTTTATTATATTAGATTTCTCCTCAAATATTATACTTTGAGAAATTTGCATCACTAAAAGACTTGATCATGCTGCTTTTAACAAAATTTTACACCCAATTTTTTAAAAAAAAACAACTCAAGGCTGGGTTTTATTGGGTTTGTGAGCAGGTTGAAAACCCTGCAATTGAAAACTGAAAGACTTTTCAGATCCCTACCTGCAGATGTCGCGTCACCGTCGGCGTCTGCGGGCTCTTGGCGGGGGAGTAGCCCATCTGCGCTGCAGACGGGATGGACAGCGGGGGGAGTGGAACCCCTCCCCTCGACAGCTTCTGCGCCGTCTTCTGCTGTTGCTGTTGATGGTGGACCCTCGGCGGCTCCGAGGGCTCCGACGTGACGATAATCGACGGCTTGTCGGCGGAGAACGCGGCGAACGCCTCGGCGGGGCTCACTTTCGGCGAGTGAACGTCCTTGAAGACGGCCCCCGTCGGCTGGAAGTTGGAGGCGGTGGGCAGGGGGCGGAGGAAGGTCTCGGCAGGGGAGGGATGGGGGATTGGGGGAGCAGAGGGGTGGGCCTTGATGGGCTTGGGCCGGTGGGTCACTTCGATGGAGGAGTGCTTCATGACTGGGGAGAAGCGCTGCTGCGGGAAGGCCTTGTTCTCGAGGAGGGATTCTTCGTCCGATTGGCTCTCCGTGTCGCTTTCCGTCACTTTCTCTTTGCATTTCAGGTCCATCGGCGGTTCTTCTTGGGAGGTGGATCCTTTATCGTTGCCTGGAAGGGATTGAAACTCAGCAATGTGAAGATTGACTAAACCCTGACATACCGAAATGCACAAGTCACCCATCACATCTATCTATACCAGAGTGCAATGTTTCTTGCCCCTATGATGTCACAACGCGGAAGGAAAAACTGAGAAACAGAAATCCTGTTGGGTAGCTAGAAGGAGTTTCGGTACGCAAATTGTGATAAAAAGACGCTATAACACGCACATGAGTTTAACAAACTAATCATATTTCTAAATTGAAGTTCTTAATTTCACTCAAAATTCAGACGTTGCATCGGGAACTACTTTGTATGCTCTCAGCCTGTTGCAGTCTATTATAGTACTTTCAGGCAACATTGGCTCACAAATTTTGAATATTTGTTTAATCAAAGAAATAATGAGATTACTCTTTTTACAAATGAGGAAGAGAATACTCTCTTGACTCAAGTTAACAGAGAAAAATTTTGTAAATATGAAGTAAGCGTTAAATTAGTTTTTTAGAGCCGGTTTCCGTGAACTTGTAAAAATAAGGGCCCATATTTGTAGTATTGTGAAAAATAGTGTCCGTTTAAAGGCAAAAATACTTTGAGAAGGGTACGTTTTCACGATGAAATATTTTGTGAAGGGTTCGAATACGGACCCAAATTTCTTCTAAACAGACCCCAGGAAAAATTAGGTTTTTAATTTCTGTTCAGCAAAATCAACAATTGAAAGAAACATTTGAACTTAAGGTAAAAATAATGCATCTATATTCTATGGTTGTCGAAAATATCAATCAGAAATTATGCTTTTGCAAACCTAAGTAATAGACTATTGGATAAACTAAGGAAACCATTAGTTACCCGAAGTTGTTTCTTCTTCACAAATAACCATTCTTTCGTCATCACTTGTGTCAGAATCCATTTTCATATTTTCATTGTTTATGTTTTTAGAGAAGTGCAAACTCTTCTTCTTCTTGGACTTTGAAACAGGTGTGTTTTCAGAATTGGTGCAAGGCAAAGCCTTACTGGACTTGTCATTAAAGGTGAAATTTTTGTCCAAACTGTCGTCTAACTTGGTCAACAAATTGGCATGCCATGGGTCAGGTAATTGTGACAGAGATCTGGATCGTGGTCTTTTCTGAAATATTAATAATATTTTAATATTATAATTAGTATTTCAAACTGATTTTTAAAAAAACTTATTCAATACAGATTCAAGTCATTCTCATTGTCTATTCAAGCATATTTACAATATCCTTGTTGCACATGAAACAGCCAGTGTTCAATAAGGAAGTTGCATGTGTCAGATTTTCAAAAACAAACAAGTGTTCCGTATGGTTTTTTGTATGGTAAAATGAAATATCTAGTCAGTTTTTCAAAAAAATGTACAGGTAATTAAATATTTTAATTTAAAAGTCGAGAAAAAAACACGTGACTGAAAACTTTTATTGTTTAAACTATAAGATGACGTCAACAATAATACCATCAACTCCATTGCTTTACAACAATGTTTAATATAAGATGACGTCACATCCAAACTCTTGGCGTTTTCGCGCGCTTTCAAAAAGGGGATTTTTGTTAATTTTTTTGGCAATCAAAAAATTTCTCGATCGACCTCAAATTTTGGGTAGTTGCTTATTTTTGCAAGAGGAATCGGTTAAAAAAATAAAAAAAAATCATGCAACTTCCTCATTGTTTAAGATTAAACTTTATGACTTTTCCCGACTAATTTTTTGAATATCTGGACCGCTTATGAATTGAGAACATTTGGAGATATGCACTGCTTTATGGTTCAGCTTTACTTCTGTTGGTTTTAAGATATTGGAAAGGGCTTATGGCTTAATTGCCAAATGCCTAGTATTTGTTAAGAATGACAATTATATAGCAAAAGTAATATAATTATTTGAGAGAAGCATAAAAATTGAGATAGTTTACTTCAAATATGCATTTGAAATAAATAAAAACTGAATCATTGTCTTAAAAATTTTCATAAAAGACAAAATAACGATTGTATTCACCGCTAACCAGACTGGTGGTTAACTGTCTGTCAAACTTCTGATTGGTAGTTAAAGAAGGAAAACTAGTTTCCCAATAATCAGAGGTTTGACTCAGTTATCCTGCACCCAGATAAGTAGAGAATGCAGCCGTAAAAGCACAAATTTGGAGTCGAGAATAAAAGAACAATTTCAAAGAGTGAAAAACTCACCTTATTGCTAATATCAAAGAGAGAAGTTTTGGATCCCTTAGTAATATTTTCTGTTAATTTCTTGGAAGAAGTGTCACTTAATGCAAGTAGCAAGTCATCAGAAATTGACACTTTTTCAGCTGAAGCATAAAGAAATTGGTTAAATTATAATTACATTTTGAAAATAAATCTAAACATAAGAATTTGAGATTAATAATCATTAAGGGAAATAAATGGCTCCCATTTTTCTTTAAGTAGCATACAAATGTGCAATACCTGGATTTTAAAGAAATAGTAGAAATAAAAGTTTTAAATATGACTGCAAGTTATGCTTTGTTATATAAACTGGATATATTGCTAGAGGAAGACTCATGCTATTGGATAAAATAATTGTTTCAGTTTTCATAAAATAATAGTTTTTTTTAATGTAATTTGAAATAATTCCATTTAACCAAGAGTTAATATCTTAAAAAAATGATACAAATGCTTCATACCTGGGGTAGTAGGAACGGATGAATCATCATTTCCCGATGGCTTTTGGTTATCTTTAAGAATGGAACTCGTACTTGATTTCTTTCTATCACGACTACACCATTTCCAGTTAGGATAGGCTTTAAAATGTGCTTCTTTCACCTAATTAAAAGTGTTACTATTAGAACTTGGATCACTTGCTTAAGGGCCATTCATTAATTACGTAAGGATGATTTTGGCAATTTTTGACCCCCCCCTACCCCCATGTAAGGGTAAGTAAGGTTTTTCAAACCCCTCCCCCCCTATTCTTACGTAAGATTCTATTTTGTTTTTCAAAACAATAAAATGTTAGAAAAGGATCAGTTACACTAAAACTCTCAGTTTAATATACCGGAATCGTCAGCATTTTTAAGTTTTTCTGGGGTTATTCAATAGTAATTTGATTAGAATAATTGTAATTTGTTTACATTAACTCGGAAAATCTTACGTAAGAATGGGTTTGACCACCCACCCCAAGTAAGGGTATGTAGAGTTTTTTCCAACCCCCCTCCCCCTCGGGACCCTTACGTAATTAATGAATGGCCCCTTACATATTATGAGTAGAATATTCTTTATACTAAATTTAATTCTGAACTTAATGAAAGTATTTCGCATTCTAATAAAATTTCATCAAATTATAAACAATTACTTTCACTAAATCAGTGGTTCCCAACGGGTCATTCCATGTGAAATCAACCAATTAAAATGCAATTTTTGCAGGTGATGTCTCAGATTTTCTTGAAATTTACAATATGTGTTGTACACACTTAGTGTTGTAAAACTGTGAAGTTTCAGATTTTTCTGATGATTTTTTCAAAAGATATGGCCTTTCAAAACTTCAAAATTTTCAGTTTTCTGGAATTTTAGGTAATTTTCAAATAGCTGTATCTCAACAGCTATTCATGCTAAAGACATGAAATTTGTTTTAAATTATTCAGTATTGTATGATGTTTCATAATATATTAACCCTAACAAAGATATAGATTTTTAAAATTTAAAATTTTTTAAATTTTTCAAAAAAATTTAAATATTTAAAAATAGGTATAATTGATTTTCTTTTTAAAAATATATTATTTCAAACACACTTTCAGCAACATATGGGCCAAATTTCAAGATGGTATCTTCATGGGTTCAGAGAGAAAAAAAATGTTTTCTACCATAATGTGCTCTTATATTTGGAAAAAAACACATATTTTGAGCTAGTAAAGAGCATTTTACCTACAAATACTACCAATTTATTTAGGAATAATGATATTTATGCATAATTTACACTTACTTTCATTTTGAAATATTTAAATTTTAAAATTTTAATTTTTTAAAATTTATTTTTTTTTAATTTTAATTTTGAAAAATGAAATTTATTTCCAATTAAAATTAGACAATTTATAAGAAAATGTTCAACATAATACTATTACTTTATCTAGTAGCAAAGGATTGTAAGAAGTTCTAAAATTTTAAAAAGTAGAAGATTAAGATGGAAGAGCTCTAAATATAAAATTCATTGTCAGAAATGAAACTGTAAAAAGCAATCATCAGGGCCGTATTTAGGCACGTGCAACATGTGCTATAGCACAGGGCGACAAAATTTTGGGGGGCGGCAGATTACTACAAGTGCATCAAGACAGTGGCTATAATAGGCCTAAACAAGCTAAAAACCTGTTTATAGAGTCAAATTTCCAAAAATTTTCTGGGGGAGGACCCCCAGACCCCCCTTTGGTACTTGGAACTAAATTACTCACCACAACTTTTTTATAAAAAGGTCTTCTAGATGTAAATTCAAACAAACACATGCGTAAAAAGCTAGATTGGACGCGATAAATTTGCTTTGGAGGTGTAAAATAATTTTAGGCCCCTCCCGAAATAAATTTATATACACGCCACAGTATCAAGGTCAAGGACAAACGATAGAGAAACAAGGATATTTTCTTTTCTTAATCAAAATATTATCTTACAATTTGCATTTAAAATTTAAAGAGATGATATTTTGAAACTCCCAATCAATTTGTTATCTGTAGAAAATTTAAACCCCTATTAATGTTAAATAGGATTAAATGCTAATTTCACCCTACCATTAAGCAGTAGACTTTTAAAAGAAATAAAGGGGGGATTTTCTTGAAACAGAAAATGAAAAAGGGGGGCGGCAATAAATCTATATGCACCAGGCGGCAAAAACCCTAAATACGGGCCTGGCAATCATACAATAATTTTGTCTGAGAAATCTTATTTAGTAATGTATAGGTATAAAATTGCAAATTAAACATACCCAAGTGATGTGTATCGGAAAAGGAGAACAGTCTTGTTAGTATTTATTCTTTATTCAAAGGTATAAAAGCACGGTATTGTTGTGTTCCAACAATTGTTATGGCTAATCTTGTTTTTAATGACTTTTCTTCTTCAAACAGTCTGATATGAAAACAAAACTTTTATGAGTTTTTAGTAAATCCCTTGTGGCAAAATCAATTTCTTTAAAATAAACAAATTGAACTGTTGCCATAGCATTGTTCCAGTGGAAGCCTTGTGTAAAACCATCTTGTAAAACAAATGAATAATTCTCAGCTAAGTCTAAAATTATAACAGCTTCTGTTTCCTCCAATCCTAATTTCTTTTCAATGGTCAGTAAAAAATTTACCATCCATCTCCTTTTTTATGTCAGCAATATCGAGTATATTGAAGAAGGAAAGTCATTAAAAACAAGATTCGAAAAAGCCATAACAGTTGTTTGAACACAACAATACCATGATTTTATACCTTTGAATACAGAAAAAATACTAACAAGACTGTTCTCCTTTTCTGATACACATCACATGCATGTGATTAAAGCAAGTTCTTGGTGGGGAAGATGTTCCATTTGAAGAGATTGTTGGGTATGTTGCCTGTGAGAATGAATGGTGGAGGGATGTGTTATGTCAAAAGACCAGTCAGAAGAAGTTGAAATTTCTTTTTTACATCCCGGTGGACTAACACCATCATTTTCTTATCCAAGAAAACAAAATATTTTGACTGTGCCTAAAATCTTTACATTGTGTAATTTACATCCAAAAACTGCAAGGGGAAGAATATATCAAGTTCCTGAGATTTTGCAAAAGAGTCTGTTGTAAAATTTTTCTAAAATCTGAACTTGTGTAATTCATAATAAGAATTCAAGAACTTAATTATGTAGTAATAGGTGTACATAATTTGTAATTTTATACCTATACATTATTAAATAAGATTTTTCAGACAAAATTATTGTATGATTGCTTTTTATGGTTTCATTTCGGACAATGAATTTTATTTAGAGCTCTTCCATCTTAATCTTCTACTTTTTAAAATTTTAGAACTTCTTACAATCCTTTGCTACTAGATAAAGTAATTGTATTATGTTGAACATTTTCTTATAAATTAACTAATTTTAATTAGAAATAAATTTCATTTTTCAAATTTTAAATTTAAAAATATTTAAAATTAAAAAAAATTAAAATTTTAAAATTTAAATATTTCAAAATGAAAGTAAGTGTAAATTATGCTTAAATATCAATATTCCTAAATAAATTGGTAATATTTGTAGGTAAAATGCTCTTTACTAGCTCAAAATATGTGTTTTTTCCCAAATATAAGAGCACATTATGGTAGAAAACATTTTTTTTCTCTCTGAACCCATGAAGATACCATCTTGAAATTTGGCCCATATGTTGCTGAAAGTGTGTTTGAAATAATATATTTTTAAAAAGAAAATCAATTATACCTATTTTTAAATATTTAAATTTTTTTGAAAAATTTAAAAAAATTTAAATTTTAAAAAACTATATCTTTGTTAGGGTTAATATATTATGAAACATCATACAATGCTGAATAATTTAAAACAAATTTCATGTCTTTAGCATGAATAGCTGATGAGATACAGCTATTTGAAAATTACCTAAAATTCCAGAAAACTGAAATTTTTGAAGTTTTGAAAGGCCATATCTCTTGAAAAAATCATCAGAAAAATCTGAAACTTCACAGTTTTACAACACTAAGTGTGTACAACACATATTGTAAATTTCAAGAAAATCTGAAGACATGAGGTTTTGACCATTGGTTGATTTCACATGGAATGACCCCAACACATATATCGTCGCTTAAGGCGCAAAATGACATAACTGCATTTTCCCTATTTTGCAGGAGATGAAAAAAACAGTTTGGCTATTAATTAAAGAAAATAATATTATTATAGTTTTAAACCTTCATTTTAGGCCTTTTTGACCGGGGATTGAGATGAAACGCTTCTCTGTGGCGGCGTCCCTAACAATATCAATGAAAGGCGTGCAATTATGTCATTTTGCCTTACGAATGCAGTTATGCTAAAATGACAAAATTGACGATTGCAGCGATTTGAGTCATTTTTTCGCAAAATCGTTGGTGCCAGGTGATCCGGGGCCGGGATTTGCATAAAGATTGATGCCTAACTCAAAATGGCCAAAATGTCAGTTATGTCATTTTGCGCCTTAAGCGACGATATGTCTGTGGACCACTTCACTTAAATTTGAACCTCCGCGGACCATCTCCATCCCTAACTGTATCTTCAAAATTTTAACTCTTTTTCAGTGCATTCATTCCTCATGGAGGGTCTAAAATTTTGACTTTTTTTCTGAAGTAAGGGAAACCGAGTCTTACAATGTTTCTAAATAAAACTTAGAAAATCAAATAATCTATTAGACTTAAAAGAAAAATTAACATTACATTTGTTTTATATATAATCATTTAAAAATATACCTTTTATAAAAGACCATTTAACCATTTTTATCAAGTCCTTTTATCTATTAACTCTGGAAAGGTTCACACCTACACAAAAGTTACAGGTTTAAAAAACAACTGCATAAAATAGATATTTTTTTTCATAACCAACAAATAATATAAATAATAATATATAAGGTAATATACTATTAGTAGATTAAAGTTGAAAGAAAGTACTTGGCTTTAAATTAAACTGCAGGGCGAATGAGATAAATAGGAATTCTGTTGATCCCAAAAAAGCAAACTGGACATGCACTGACTGGAAGTTGTGGCAGAGGAAATCCTATAGGTGAGGCTGATGTTCTCCCGAAAGAAACCAAGTCAAAAGTCAATAATTATTTCAACGGAGCGATTAAAATAGAAAATAATTTATGGGTTCAAAAATTTTCACATTTTCGGCAATAAATTTTTCTTATATCTTCAAACAAACCTATTTCACGTGTATCCTAGAAATTTCCTCTTTTCATACCACGATTTCTCGAAGACCCTCTGTCTGACCATAACAAGCATCCCAGATTGAAGTATCTTTCAACACTTCCACACTTTGCTTCATATCAAACCAAGTATAAGTCCGATCATTCGATTCTTTATTATAGCCCCACCCCGACGCCTCTCAGTTTTAATTAATCTGATGCAATACTTTTCTACAACATAACATTTCGTTTCTACTCTGTAAATAACTACTGTTGAATAAAACTGTGCAAAATAATAGAAATGAACAAATGATTCATAGCAGAGAAAGAGAATATAACATTTTTAATTTAAGTCTTTGGACTCATGGAGTTGGTCTAGCTTTCGCTAGACCAACTGGAAATTGGAAACAACAACAACAATAATTTATGAGACGTATGATTTTTTACTTATGTTTTTTATCTGTAGTGTTTTTACTTCTTTCTGGAATGTGCGATTAGGAAAACTATTTTTTAAAAATTTTCCACACATTTTTTGGATAAGTTATTTAAAAATCTTCTCACGGACCACCTTGGAAGGCCCCACGGACCACCAGTGGTCCGCGGACCACCTGTTGGGAACCACTGCACTAAATTGACAAAAATACTTTTTCAGCTCTTTAATAGATGTTTCTCAGGAATAGTAGGAAAAGTTCAAAAGAAAAAACACAATTTTTAGGAGTTATAAGGGCCTTTGGAAAAAATCCAATTTTAATGAGGTTTTATAGGAATTTCAGAGGGCGTACAAACCCTGAACTAAGTCGAACTAAAATAGCCATTTTGTGAAAAAAAATCTGTAGCTTCTGGACCAAACTAATTCCCATGCCATTGCATTGCATCCATACTTGCATTGCTCTTAGTATCAACTACTTGGTGCAACTAAGTTGCACCAAATGTTTAGGGTTCTATATATTTCTGAAGGAATCGATTCCCAAATCGAATGCCTTGGAATCGATACCAAGGAATCGAACCCTTGAAGGAATAGATTCCAGCAGGAATCAAATCTTAGGAATCGTACTTAATTTCTAATTAATACTGATAATTATTAACAATTTTGTTCACTAATTAATTAGTATTTTGCAGCAGGAATCGAAACTTAGAAATCATACTTAATTTTCTAATACAGATAACAATTTTGTTTACTAATTAATTCGTATTTCAATAATTAGTTAATATTTTGCTTATACATGTGATTACACAGACAAAAAATTGGCGAAAAATATTTTTAAAAAATTTCGATGGCACCTAAATTTTTCTTCATTTTAAGCAGAGGGGGTCCATCAGCTTTTACTTCCTGAGATCTAGGATTCGATATGCTAGATTCATATTTTTAGCTTAAATACTAACTAATTTTAACCCATTAGGTACTAGCGTCACCATATGGTCACAGTGAACAATTGTTTACATTTCTTTCCCCCTGTACTGAAATAATTTAAAATCAATAAATGTTTTATAGTTTCTGGCTGGGTAACAGTCCAATCCATCAAAAATACAGGGGTCTACTAATCTGGCCCTCTATGTTGTTTTGTAATGGATCGGAGAAAACAGTTATATGAATCTGGGTATGAAAAATGGGGCGAAGTAAGATTCAAGTCTTCCCTTTTACCTCAAAACTCGCTTTGAATTCAGTCTTTTAGCATATTCATATAGTTTTAGCATCAAAGAACAGTAATATATTTATTTTATAAATTTATTTTTCAAAATTATATATTAAAACTAAATTTTAATACTGCGTTACCATATGGTCACGCTAGTCCTTTACGTAGTCACTTTCAACCGGGTATTTCTGTTAGGGTTTGTCTTCCTATATGGTCTTTTTCATATCAAATTGAGTGATTGCCACGATATTTGAGAACGTCATTCATAAAAACAGTAATAGGTCTCAAAAATATTTTTCACTTCTTACAGTACAATTTAACAATGACACATAAAAACGATACCTGTCTCAGTCAACCTTGTGGCATTTGATATTGTGTGAATTTGGTATAACTCTAAAATTTGAAGTACTAGAGGGGGTCTGGGGGCCTTTTCCCACATATTTTTTTAAAAATTTGATCCTAAAAACAGAGTTTTGACTCATTTTGGTGCACCTTGTCGGAATTTCGAGGATGGGGCGGGCTGCTTCGCCCCCTTTTGTACACCCCTGACCATCGAGAGAGGTTGAAATTAGTATTTTAAATGTTATATCAGAAGTTTATAACCAGTTGGTAAGCTCTAAGTTAAATAAAATCACACAAGAAAAATTATATCATTTTTCATATTTTGCTTACATAAAGGACTAGCGTGACCATATGGTCACATGCCATATTTCCTAAAATTTACACCTGAAGTATTGAAAATCGGTTTTTTCCCACTCTATTAACATCAATAAAGGTAATTTAGAATGGGGTAAAAATTTTGAAGAGATAAAATAATTCCGTCCCTAATGGGTTAATATTGCTTCGAAATTTTTAAAAAAATTTTTCGATTTTTCTTCAAATTTAGTATTCGCCCCCACTAGCTCTCATAGTTTTTAGTATAAAATTATTGGAAAATAAGAAAGTGGAATTTCAGTTTTGCAAATCGAATTGTCGGATTTAATTTTGCTAAGCAAATTGGCGGATTTCAGCCAATTGGCGGAAGAATCACATGTATGTTTGCTGATTATTAATTAAATTAATAATAATTACTTATTATCTTTGATTCGTGATTGAAATAGCTAAGGTCGATTCTTCTTTTTCGATACTGGCTCTAAGGAATCAATTCCAGGTTGGAATCGAACCTCAGGAATGGTATCCAACGATTTTTTAGATCCCTACAAATGTTAAGTAGTAGCTGCAAAACAGTTATTCGGTTAAAAGAGAAATGCATTTGCCTCATATGCCAGATCGTGGTACTTCTGCTTCCGCTCAGGCTCCAGGGCGTACCACCACTCCCCCAAGATCTTGCTGACGGTGCGGTTGTCCTGGTTGGGGTGGCGTTGGTGCACGAGCGCCCGGTGCCGCTTGCTGAAGATCATGAAGGCGTTCATGGGGCGCCGGATGTGCTCCTTCTCACCACGACTCACCGGCTGCTGCTGAAGGAAAGGATTTTATTTACGGATAAATCAGTGGTCGAGACTTTTGCTAAGGGGACGTTCAAATATTGAGTAAGCACTTTTTTTGGTCATTTTTAACCCCCCTTGTAAGCAAAGATAAGAGCAAACCTTACCCCCCACCATAATTACGTAAGAAGCTGCCTGACCCCCCCTTGAAATTTCGACATACCTTTTAGTAAGTGCTGTTTTTTTCTCCTTGAAAATTAGGCGACTTATACAAGGAGCTGTCCTTTTTTGGGTGTAACCCTAAGGGTTCAAAAATGAGTCGAAACACCCCTTTTCGGGGATAAAATTTCAAAATGTTTGGGGGGTCCATCCCCAGAAAAAGTGCTTACATTAGATTTCCTAATTCAATTTTCTGTAAAATTTATTTTTGGTTGAGTTTAGAAATTATTTAGGCAAGAAACGAGAGATTCTTGAAAATGCGGTATCTTACGTAAGCATCACTCATATCCCCCCTCCCCCTTAGGTGCTTGGGTAATATTTAAACAGCCCCTAAAACATTTTTGGTTAATCAGCGATATAATTCCAAATGCGAAATTTTTATTTTGAATTTTTCCAGAAAGAAATAAACCCCTCACAAATATAACTTCGCATCATATATTTTGTTTTAAATAGAAAACAGGAAATATAATATTTAGATGCCCAGTGAAATTAGTTCATCACTTGCAGCTTACATTTCTCAAGTTAAATATTTTTAAGTGCAATATTTGATATTAAATATATATAAAAATATACCTAAAATAAAAATAAATAATTTTAAATTTTCCAGGAAAAAATTAACTTCTACACAATCTCTAATTGTTACCATAAACCTTAGATCTAGAAATCAAATGTATGTCATGAAATTTTGAAAACACCTACTTTCTTAGGACTTTTGAGTTCGTCTTTGGGTAAAGCACTCAGGGACTGAGTCCGGCGCTTGTCGAAAGCTTCTTCAACGTCCAAGGGAAGATTGTCGGCCGTGACAAACACGTCGTCATCGCCCTCTTCTGCTTCAGGTGGCCCTGTCAACAAAGACTCGGTCAAAAAATACATAATCAACACTTCTTTTAAAAAAAGAAAAGAACTTCTTTAAAATAAAGCCTTTTAATAAGATTAATTCGCTATCATAACAGAACATGCATTTTAGATGTCACAGCAATACTTAACATGAATTCCCCCTCATTTTATGGTTATGTTAAATAGTTAAATAGACCAACTTTCTATAAAGAAATAGTGTTGTAATGATTTAAGAACTCTAAACCAACTTCCCTAAAAATAACTTTTAATTTAATAAGTAAACCAACTTTTTTGAAAGATATTTTAAATATTTATTTATTTATTTTTCAGATTATTTTAAGTTGGCAACAGTTAAGAATTAATGTTCTAGACTAGAAAAAGATTTTGTTCTTGTTCATTGTTATTTATTTAAGAAGTCAGGCTGCTACTGGTTACTTTCCCTCCTTCACAACTTCTCAGAAGTCATCTCAATTATTAATTTTATTTTGCTGATTATTAATTAGATTAGTAATAATTCCTAATTATCTTTGATTTGTGATTGAAATAGATAAGTTTGATTCTACTTTTTCGATACTGGCCCTAAGGCATCGAACCTCAGGAATCGATCCAGAATCAAATCGTGCGATTTTTTAGATCCCTATTCATAAGTTCATCCTCGTAGTGAAGCACTAACCTGCATCCTTGGTAGGAGGTTCTGCAGCAGCTTTTGGCTCAGAGTTGGAAGAATTGGTGGAGGATGAGTTAGTATTGAGAAATGGTACAAGCGAATGCCACGGGAACACTGGTATTGGCCGGGCATCACTCCAAGCTGGGAAAGAAAAAACCTCATTATTATAGGTATATTTTTAAATTAGTAAATTTCATAGACACACAGTATACCAAACCTTAATTTGAATCGCTTATTTCAGAAACGTGTTAAACGCAATGTTAATACTATGGGGTTTAACACGTTTCTGAAATAAGCGATTCATTTATTATGAATAAGTTCATCATTAACTTTTAATCCCTATATACCTCTTAGGCAGTGTACTTTCAACCAGTGGCGGCTCGTCCATAGGGGCTGCGGGGCTGCAGCACCCCCAACAAAAATTCCCCGAAATTCCAGTTTTTATTTGCTTTACAGTGTTTAAAAAATTATCTATTTCCCCCTTTAATCTTTGTCCTTTAAAATCCTTTTTCAATTAATAACTCTCTGCTATGCCGTCTCGACAACAGATTTCTTTCCGGGTCGGTCAGCCCCCGCAGATATACCAATCGTGGTATAAAACACTAGCTCTATCATATCAAATCAAAATATCAAGAATTTAGCATGCGAATCTGTTAGGAGAAAAGGGGCTGCTTTTCAGCAGCCCCGACCAAAAGAATGATAGCCTTTTCTCTTGAGAGAGCTGTAAAAAACAAACTGAGGGAAGAAGAAAAATAAACGATTTCTACTACTAATAAATCACATTACTCCAACGCTGTTTTAATTTTTTTATTTATTATAGCTTCTTTTTTCTTTTTAACAGAGCGAGAACAAAATCTTTTCTAATGTTTCGGCAAGTCAATAAAGATTTATGTTTAATTTTTTGTGGCCAAGTTTTATTTCTCTTTATAATGAACGAATTGAATTCGAAATATTGATTTTAGTTTCATTTGCTTTTGTGATACTAAATGAAATAGACTTCATCTTTGATTCTTCATATTCGCAATAATCAGCTAAATATAGGTAAGTGACAGTTTTTGAATGCTTATTAAGTGTGAAATCGAAATTTTATATTGTTTCCATCTTTTCACGTTTTTGTGAAATATTATTTGCCATTATATCGCTTAAAATATACGTTGCCAACTTGGTACCGCCGGAGCAGCACCCCTTATAATTTTACCATCGAGCCGCCACTGCTTTCAACCTTTTTATCTTTGAGGCCACAGTCACAAGACAGCTATTTCAAATGGCAGCAACAAAAGGCAGATTTTGTATGAAGAGCCTGAGACAGACAGTTAGCAAAGTTTAAAGAAAAGTTTATTTAATTACTATTATTAGAAGGCTATGATAGGGCCACACTCTCGAAAGCTATCGGGCCATAGGTGGAGTATAGCTACTCTGAAGCCCCCTCCTTTCATGCTGTTAATAACTAAAATTTATTTTAAAAATTCAGTGTTTTAGGTGAATTCTGAGTAAAACGAACAATATCAACAAAGTTTCAAAAATCTGGGGAAACAGGAGCTCGTTTTTAAATTCTTTGAAACACTTTTTCTCAATGAACTCAGTCACTATTTTAAATAACGGAATTCAGTCATTACTTCAACTTTTACTTTTCATGTAGTATTTTGAAAACCACGTAATCCTGAAAAATTAGCAGGTTATGTCTCAACATCACAAACTACTTCTACATTTTCAAAATACATTATTGTTTGAAAAATACCGACATACCTGAAGCATTTTTTCCATTATCAGGTGAAGAATCTTTCTTTTCTGGGGAATCAGGAATACCAGATGGCATGACAGGTAGCAAATGCACAGGGGTTAGAGGCTGGGAAAACCTCATCTTCGCATCCTTTTCCTGGGAGGACAAGTTCTGCTGAACGATTCTCTCATCTCCCGTCACATATTTGGGATACTCGTATTCCAACGGCTTGTCTTCGGACACAGAGTAGTTCGTGATGTAGTTTCCGGATGGCATGCACGTGATGACTGATGAGGGCTCTTCGAAGAGTGGTTCGGTTCGTGTCTGTGGCGGCCCGAGCTTTCTCAGTAGTAGGATCGTCTGGGAGTCGGCCGATCGGTTGTCTTCCATGGAGGGCAGGATGTCCGAGACGCTGCCCTGTTGGGATACGGTCACAGTCCCGTCTTTGGAAGCCTTCATGATGACGTGCTCTTGCTTGTGGTTCTCTTGGTCGATGGAGGAGTCTCTCATGATCCGCGGATTGGCAGCCTGGATGACGGAGGACAGCGGGTCGGAGTGGTTGGTGCTGCTCAGGTGCAGAACGGAAGCGCGCGCTTCCGGCTGGATGCCGCCCAACTCCTGGATCGCCACTGGATGCTGGATGACTTCGGTCCTGATGGCACCGGGGTGAAACACGGCAGTGGCCGTCGGAGGGTAGTTGCCGGGGGACAGGATCTCCGAGGGGCCCAGGGCCGCCCACTGCGGCTGCTGGGCGACGGTGGGGGATCGCTGGGGGTGGCCGATGGGCGTGAAGTGGGTGTTGGGGGTTTGGAAAGTCCGGGGAGAGATGGGGTTGGGAGTGTTGTTGGGGGAAAACGCCGGCGTGGCCGACCTGGAGTTGCCGAGCGAGACGAGCATGTTGGCCGCTTCCGTCTCGTCGCGGTCGAACCGCCCTTGCACCCGGTCCCTTTCGGAGAAAACCGGGTTGGATTCGCTGTCGTGGGACGACTCTTCCCATTCCAGCTCCCTGCCCGTGGCCGAGTCTTTGAAGGTGCCCTTGCGGCGGCCAGGGAACTGGAGGGACGGCGGCCGTATGTTCTTTCCGCGGAGGGACAAGTGGCGGGAGCAGTAGCCGCGCCGCTGAGACTCCTTGGTGCAGCCTTCTTTGGAACACAACCTCCTCCACTGCTTGCCGTTGAATTTCTTGCGTATGCCGTTCGGAGTGGAGACGATGTCGCCTTTCTGGTACTTGTTGTTCAGCATCGCCGGGGAGCGAGACGTGCTGCCGAGACACTCGGAAGAGTCCGTGCTGGCGCGGCTCAGCACCGTCTCGCTCTTTCGCGACTGGGAGCGGGGAGTCAGACTCCCCTGGGACAGGGTGGATGGCCTCTGGTAGGGAAACGAGGAGAAGTACTCCGTATCGAATTTGATGTTCTCCTTCTTTAAGTCGTCGTCCGAAGACTCTTCGTCGAAATGCGGACTCCTCAGCTCTTTTTTGCTGAGCACAGCTTCGTGCACCATCTGCTCTGAGGAGCCAGCCGCATAGGAGTTGGGCATCTGACTGGGCGAGGGGGAAGCGGAGTACAGCTCTGAGACGGAACCAGCCATCCTCATGGGCTGCACCACCAGTGCTCCAGAAAGTTCGGGCTCCACCAAGTGACCCTCTTGGTGGAAGTTTTGATGATTAGTGATGACTTGAGTAAAAGCACTTGTTGGTGTGGTAGGATGATCGATAGGGGTGCTGAGATTCCTCCAGGCAGCAGCGATACTCTCACCAGGTTCGATGGGCTGCACACTACCACCCTGAACAGACAGTGACAGTTGCGGTGGGACTGAAGTGAAAGGCAAAGTTGGTTGAGGATCAATGTCAAGCTCTTCCCACCAGGGGGGTAACAGAAGCCTCAGGTTAGCTCGAGACACCCAAAAGGTCTGCCCAGCACAACCGTATTCGGATGTGTGCTCGAGCTTCACATTGAAAGAAATAGGCTTTGGGCTTATGGATATAATCTCTCCCACCACAAATACATTTTTCACCTGGTCCATCCTGACGCACACGCAGGTCCCTATCTTGACCTGACCCGGAGAGGGACTGTGGTCACTGATCACATCGTACTTGCCGTTGCCCAGCACGTCGAAGACGCACCTGGTGCACTGGTTTTCGTCGAACAAAATTTCGATATCACAGCCGTTTTTTATCTCTCTAATGACTCCGGGCAGGTAGACAGAGTTGCACTTGGCCAAAACGCGCTGCCCTTTCCAGTCCTTAAGATCGATGGTGATTCCGTTCGGAGACAGGAACGGGAGGGGAGGCGGAGACGACGGAACGAGGCTTATCGTCCGAGTGATGACGCTGGAGGGCTCGAAACACTTGTTGGGCTCGCCGGCCATCATGTTCTCCACCTCGGCAGGGTCGAACTTCCGCTTTTTTGGCACTTTTTTCGCTAGCAACTGCAGGTTCTCGCTCCTGCCGCAGTTGTTGTTGTTGCTGTTGCAGCTACTCGCGGCGGTGGCGTTCTCGGTCAAGTTCGGAAACTGAGGCTCCACCGAGTGGGAAACCACCACCGTCGTCTGGATGCACTCCAATTTAGGTGGGGAAGGAGATGTCCTGCTGTCCAGAGGCAAATGTTTAGCGCTGGAATTGGCGGAGGACATGTTCTCGCAATGCATCGGAGGGGAGTCGACCATATTCAAAACGGGATGCGAAGAATTCATGGCTAGGTGAGAATTCATAGCAGAGGTGTTTGATGATGATTCCAGAGGGGTATCCCCGCTTTTGGTGGTAGGAGGTTTGACACCCACGTCCTCCTCATTCTTGTTGTCTTCTGCTGATTCAGAAGCAGCGTTCCGCTTCCGACTTCGGGTGGCTCTGGCAGAAGACGTGCCACCTTTGGAAGTTGCACCTCCAGCTTTTTTGTTTCTGGCTTCTCCGCGGCGATTCATTTCAGCATGTTCGAGCTTTTAAGTTCATGGTTGAGAGCTCAACTGAAAAAAAATAAAAATGCGTTACAAGTTCCAAAATGCGATTATTAACCAATTGTTAATTGTGCATTTACTGCAATCGAAAGGCCTAAAAGAAAATAAGATTTTTCAATAAATGCATGGATTTGTTCCTAATTATTAACATATTTGTTCAGGTGCTTCTCCTTTTGCAACATTAAAATGGCTTTTTGAAGATTTAGCAGTTAAAACATGCATTTTAAAAAATTTCCTTTCTTATAAATTAGTTGCTAATAATAATAAACCAACATTTAAAATAGATCGAATCCACTGTATTTTATAGTCGCACCCGGATTGGAAAAAGTTGTTACCTTCCCCTAAACCTAACCGAAATTTACCCCAACCTTATGTATTGTACCTATGGATACTGGCAGTGACTTCCCCCGAACCAGGTTCGCAGGTTCAGGCACTTTTTCCAGGTCCGGTCGCACCCTTTAACGGACCTGGAAAAAGTGTCCGAACCTACGAACCTGGTTCAGGGGAAGCCCATGCCAGCTCCATAGGAGCAATACACATAAGGTTTGGGTAAATTTGATAAGGTTCGAGGGAAGGTTACAACTTTTTCCAGGTCCACCCTTTAACTTTGACATCATTATACTAAAATGTTACTATAACCCTGATTTGTTCAGTTTAATTACGATTAAATTTCAGGTCAAATAACACTAGTCATTAAGAAGCAATTTTTGAATACCTCCAAGAAGAAATTTTCAAATTTAATATTATATTAAACTTTTATTTTTTAGTACAAAAATGAAACACTGATATCACTTTACACCAGACATTTACTTGCTCTCCAGGAGCTTCTTAGTATTTTCCACTTTTTAATTTATTTAGTGTTTTTAGCTTCATTTTTAAGGTGATGGCAAGTTGTGTATATTTAGAGTTTTTACAAGAGTTATTACAACATTAGTAGCATTTTTTATTAATCCTTTACTAATTGCACTTCAGCATTTGTACCATAACTAGTCACACTGTGAGCCCCCCATTTCATTCTAAGCCTCTTGGTTACAATATTAAGGTTTTGTACAGTTTTGAGTCAAATATAATAACCCTGATTTCCTATAAATAAAATGACACTTAAAATCAACACTTTTAATTCTTCAATAAATTGCAAAATATCCAAATACTCATTCAGTTTCAGTTCATGATTTTAAAAAATAAACAAGACAAATTGAGATACTCATCATTTCTAGGTAGAACTGATTATACAAAAACAAATTTACCTATGTTGTACCTAATATTACTTCACACAGCACGTTTTCTCTTAAATTTCCAATTAATAATAATATTATTAACCCTTATACCTCCTTCAGCTTGAGTCACTTGTGGGTTTGATAGAAGGTGAAAATTAAGGGTGAATCTGATACAAAAATGCAGCCTTTAAAAATCAAATGTTGAGCAAAATTCACCAGAAGACTAGTTATGGGTGAACTGTTCGGGTTGGACTACAATGCTCTAACGGCCATCCATATTCTACACAAACATGGTAACTCATTACCATGTGGCTAACGTATTTAAATTTAGGTTCTTACGTATTATCCCGTCGACCATACCGCTGAATCCGAAAACAGTAAACAACCCATTGACTTTTCTATGGCTGTGCCGCTGAATTTGACAGTCACGGAACGGTCGACGGGATAATACGTAAGTACCGAAATTTATACTCTAACTGAAACAAGGTCAAGAGGTCTGGATACTTTGATTTTCTCAGTTAAATTTTCATAATCACTACATTTCCAATGCTTATATTTAGACATCATGCCAAATCCCCAGGCATTAGGCATGGAAACCAAACTATTCAAACAATAAATATTTCAATCTGTCAAAAAAAAGCTGCTTAATTGGCACAAAAGGACTGTATAGAGGAGAAATCTAGCATGTTGATTTCCTAAATAGGCTAAGTTAAAAAAATATATAGTATAAACACTAAATTTATAAATAATTACATTATAAGTATTAAGATTGATAAGGGAGTAGGTACTGCAAGTAATAATGTATTTTCGGGTCATCACATAAGGGGGCATCCATAAATTACGTGAGGCGTTTTTTCCAAAATCTGGACCCCCCCTCCCCCCTTGGTGAGATTTAGTGAGATTTTGCTGGACCCCCCCTCCCCCAAGTGATATTTACCTACAACTTTTCAAAAATAATTTGCAGTATCTTATCCTTTCTCATACTTAAAAAAAGAAAATCGTATAATTTCTAACTTAAAAAGTTGACGTGAGATTTTAATCAACCCCCCCTCCCCCCTTGATGAGATTTTTCCAAACCCCTCCCCCCCCTTTTTGACCTCACGTAATTTATGGATGACCCCTAAGCTTTTTCAACTGTAGAAAAAGCAAATACTACTCTTAGGCAAAGGAGTGAAGAAACCTGATTTCTTTCTTTCAAAATATTAAACTTATTTTATTTGTTTGTTTAATTAAAGATTAACATAGTTCTTTTTTCTAAAACTGATTAGGAAAGTATTAATAATGTAATTTTATAAACCCTATTTTTTTGTAATTTTATAAACCTAATTTTATGATACTATTAAAATCTAAGTGATACTTAGATTTTGATATAATTGATAGATTTGAAAATATTTAACTTATAATATAATATTTATTTTATAAAATAGACATAAAAATTTAAAATAGCCTCAATGTTTAAGGATAATCATTTGTACAATAAATTTTTGTTCCTTTTTTTATTTTTCAGTGAAATTATTTTATGCAGGAGATTGAAATCTATATTATGTATCTTTAGTGCTTCCCCCCCTTGTACCTGACTCATGTTTCATTATACTGCTTGCAAAGCAGCCTACAACACCTCTTTTAGTTGTAGGACTTAAAAATTTTTTATTCAATTAAGCCATTTAAATCATGCAACCTTGCTCAGGGGAATGTTAAGAGGAAACAATTCATAGTTCCAAGATACCAAATGGAATTTACCTGAATCTAAATCAATATTTTTTAGTAAATAATAAATTATTGAATTTCCATTATATTTTCATGAATTAAAGTAATTTTGCTCATTTAATTGTTTAATAAAAATAAAGACAATATTGATGAACAAAATATTCTCACACTGAATGAAATTATGCAAAATTGATAAACAATAGACATCACTATTAAGAAGTATAAACTAGTAATCGAGCACAGTTCACCAGTTAGCTATTTAACGCGAACACAATTTTTTTTAAATAAATAAAAAATTTATTTTAGTGGTTAGATATCCAAACAAAGCACCACTCTCATGCACATTACAAATTACATGCTATGCTTGTTTTGTTTAGAGATGCCTTTTCTATTTTTCATAACTATCTATTTTCTAACTATCTGGTTTTAGAATCCTTGATAGCTCTTACAATGTTCTTTTAATTTTGTTCGCTTTCTTTTACCCTTTTGTGTACAAAAAGCAAAGGTATGTTTGTTTTTGTTATACACTATTAATTCAAGCAAAATTACTTCCCCCAGCAAGGAATTTATGTAATTAACATTAACCCTGATCCTGTTTAGACATTTGTAGGGCTAGGCACTTCATTTAAAAAAAAGGAACTACTTGCAAATAATATACAGTACATTTCAGGCATAGCACATTAAAAAAGGTTTAATAAATTTTTATGTCACAAGAATGGGAAGTTTCACTTCGCAATTAAATTTACTGTCATGGAAAGAAGTTATGACTGACTTTTGTCAGACAAAAGGTAAATATTATAACTTGCATTTGGTACTTGCACTTAAAAAATTGCATATCTTTTATTTTAGCTCGACTTGATCACATAAAACTGTCTATTTGCAAAGTTTAATATAAAACCATGCAACGAAAATCGTGCGCTACACGTAAACAGCGATCGCAGTTCCGAGTGATCGCTCAAGTCCTAACTATTTAAAACTTTTACATGCATCGACGAAAAAAAAACATTCTCCGTTCTTTTTACATGCAATAAAATTTTTCAATCATGCATAATGCGTTGTAAAACTAACTAATTCAACGCATAATCGGAAGACTTCCATGTCAACAATGAATGGTGCAAAACATAAATCAACGCATACTTAGAAACCAGTACACTGATGTCGTACTAGCTGCGATCTCCATCAGGTAACTGCACCTACAATCCGCACTATTTTGCAATTAATCACAGGTCCTGGGCACACGAAAAAACATGTTTATTTCTGCAGACTGACAAGCAAGCCCTTGTGCATGTGTGCACGTACACTCTGCACGGTTCCCGATCGACCACATAAACATTCTATACGACGAGATCATCAATTAGCAACAAGGATCCGATCGATTGCAAAAATCATAGGACCGAGACCCGTTCCAGCGATTTGGAATCGCGTTCACGAAATCAAAGAACAACGAATAACCGTAAATAACTTACTATATCCCGAGAATTTTCCATCCATTCCATATTATCAACATGAGCCCCATCACTTTGCTGTTTCTTGACCTAAAAATGGTGAATGAGTAACATAGCTAGAAAGCCGAGGCTCGGGATTGGATGAAATTTTGATCATGTGATGAAATTGTACGCTCCGATTGGCTGTAGTAGCCCCAGTAATGCTCTGCTGGATCTATTCAGTGCAAATATTTTCTTTTAGTTCCCATCTCCGCAAAATGTTTTCAGCTTTTGCAAAAAATCGCTACACAATGCGGGCTGCAAACCCTGGTTGTAGAAAAAGCAACGCTTCTTTCGGGGTATGCATGGGTATTCGAATGTTTCTGACCGCACGAAAACCTGTTTGGGACTTGCATTTTACTTTCCGAAGCTGACGTAATCTGTACAAGGGAACCTTGTCGAGCCACGCAGTGACTTCATTGAGGGACCGGCCAATCAGATCGCTCGGCGGCTGACGTAGCTGAAAACAAGGGGAACCTTGCGGAGTTTCGAAGTAGAATGAAAGTAACAACATCACTGGGAGAAGAAAAATACAAATGAAAAAATTACGTCCCGGACGCTCCTCGTATCGACGTGAAAAAGACATGGAAAGACGATAAATGCAATCTTTTCAGACTCTGCTCGCTTTTCCTTTGTGATCGTAAGATTGGAACTGCTGTGAATGCGCTCTGACGTTTCCCTGTCAATAAAATAAACATTTTTACTCTCAGACGAGACTGAGTAAACGAAATAATAAGTATTTTTCTCCGAAGCGGTAATTGAGAAACCGTTCTACCGAAAAGGACCGCTTTTGCGCAAAAAAAGGACAAAATGCATGAGAGAAAATATGCATTAAAAATTCTCAGTAAAATGAAATGAAGCAAAGAAAGAATAAAACAATTGACCTTAGTTGCAAATGCCCTTTTAATAAGGCAAAGTTATAATTAATTCTTAATTAGTTTACTTAGTGTACTGGACAATTAATTATACATAAAACACTTATTTAGAATTTAGAGACTGAGTTCGAAAAAGACTTTTTAGAACCACTTGAGAAAAATTTGGAAATTTTAAGGTAAAGCTAGTTTTTATTGGTATTACACACTCTGGAAAAATTTTTTATATTTTTATTAGTTTCTAGCATATTTCTTGGTAGTTTTTTTTTCCTGGGCTTCAAAACAATTTTAACCATATTTTTTCTCGAAAAATGGTAAATTCTTGGATAGGTTTGTGAGTTAGCTAAAAGCCATTTATTCATTAAAAGGACTGTAGGTTGCAGGAATCAACAAAACCTTTGAAAATACTAACCATTTTAATAAGAAAAGCCTGTAAGACCTCTAAAAAAGCCTATTAAGAATTATTTTCTTTAAAAAATGCATTCTTACATATTTGTCTGAAAATGTACCCTTTTTTGCAAATGGAGTTAAAAGTTTAAAAAAAATATTTTTCATAAATTAAACAGCATTCTGATGCAAATTGATAGACTAAAATAATTTAAATAACGTATAAAAGTAATTAAAATAGGTATTATAATTACTATAAATTATAATTGCGGATATCTGATATTCAATATTTTTTTTCATTGGGACCCCCCCAAAAAAATGAAAATTCCTTATTATGCCCCTATTCCAAAAATTGCTATTATTATGGCGTTGATATTTGGGATGCTAAAAAAACCTAAAATATATTTCCTATACAATTTACAAGCATATCTTTTTCTTTACTGATGAGAAAAAGTATAAAATTACAAAATACCTAAATTTAAAGAATGAAAACTTATTAGTTAGCTTCACAACTCTAGCTCATTTCAGCAGAGCAGCAGGAAAAAAATGCTGGTAAAATTTATTTGATGTATTTTTTCCTCTACCGAAACAAGCCATTCTTCAATCAATTAGCAACAGTCTCACAAACATAAACCTAAATCAATAATCTCGATTTTAAACTTAATTTCTGTCCTAAGATCGTATAAGAAATTGTGCAATTTCTGCTGAAAGAAACCCTAGGAAATAGTTTTTACAGGTAAATACGTACAAGGGAACCCTTACTTTTTTACCAATGGTGAACTTATAAAATACGCTTACTACTTACTATAATTGACTTGAATATACTTGAATTGGACTTGAAAATATATATGTAATCAATGGAATGACATCATGACAAACATAATACACAAACATGGAAGATCTTAAAGAAGGAATTCAGGAGGTAAAAGAGAAATTTTTACAAAAACCACACACAATTAACCCCTCCATTTTTTTTTCGTTTAAGCTTCTCATTCAATGATTTTAAGTTCTGAATCAATAAACTAACTTTTGTCCCAAGTTTGAGTGAATTCTCTGTAATTTTTTATCCCTAAAAAGGGCCCTCCCCCATAAATATATATATATTTTTTTTGCCCCCCTAGAAAGTCAAATTGCCCACCGGTGGGGCGTGCGCCCCACGTTGGGAAACACTGCTTTAACCAATGCTGTAAGTTGGAATTTTGGGGGGGAGACTCGCCTTTTTTTTACTAGCAGGGTTGGCAAGTTTCTTCCGAAGTGGAAAAAACCGCGGAAAAAACCGTCCGGAAGAAATAGGTTTCTTCCATGTGGAAGAAACTGGAAGAAACCTCTTTTTTTAAAGAATTAGCTTTAAATTTTCAGGTTTTATAAATATTTGTCTCACAAACACTCTTATATTTACATAAAAACTTCCAAAATGTCATTAATTATATGCACCTATTAGTTAATGATTAAATTAGTAAATGTAGGTTTCTTCCAAACTATGAAAAAAATGCTATTAAATAATTTGAAAAAAAAACCCTTTAATAAACAATATTTACTTTGTAGTCTAAAATTTAATTAAATACTCAAAACTGTTATAAATACCTATTGCATGCATGTATTAAATTATTCCAGTAATTTTAAATTAATTTCTTCCTAACAGAAAAGTAGTTTTGAATAAGTCTGAGAATTACATAGTATTGGATGAGTTTCTGTCTAGAAGAAAGTATAAAAGTTAAACAGAAAAGACATGTTTTAATAATCTGAATTTTTCTAGATTTATTCAGTCAACAGATTTAAAATTGAATTTAACTAAGAGGAATTAAAAGTTAAATATATATATAATTTTCAAAAATTAATCACTCTAATTATTTAATTAAATTATATTTATGAGTTCTTTAAATTATGGTTTGATTTATTCAGTTAACAGATTTAAAATACTAATAAAAAACTAACTGGAATTAAAAGTTAAATGTTATTTTTAGAAAATTAATTGCTCTAATTAAATTTAATTAATTGTAATTAAATTACATTTATGAGTTTTTTAAACTGTGGTTTAATTTATTCAGTTAACACAACAGATTTGAAATTTAATTTAACTAACTGGAATTAAAAGTCAAATATAATAATTACTATAAATAAATTTAACTAATTATAATTAAATTACATTTAAGAGTTTTTAAAATTATGGTTTGATTTATTCATTTAACAGATTTAAAAATTGGGTGCTTCTGTAAAGCTTTTTGTTAGTTCCTTCCAGTTTCTTCCATTTCTTCCGTTTTTTTTCAGTTTCTTCCGGTTTTTTCCAGTTTCTTCCACTGTCCTGGAAGAAACTAGTTTCTTCCGAAAGAAACCCAACCCTGTTTACTAGAAACAAAATATTTGGAAGAACGGTGTCCCTCCAATGTCAGCACTTAATTAAATCGTGTTCGAAATCATTGTCTTTCCTCCTCTTGTATAAATTGGAACCACCCCTTATATCATTAAAAGTTGATTAAAAAGTTAAAGGAGTTAATTAAAAAGTTATTGGAGGGAAACACACATTCAGCAAATGTTCGGTCCCTCTCAAGACAAGAGTTAAAAGTAAAGTGTTTAAAAGGTTCCTAGTTATTAGGGGGGGGCGCCCCCTCTGAGTTTGACGCCCGTGGTTTTAAACTGTATAGATTTTAAGAATCGAATAAGAGTTTTATGAGACTTATAACAAAATTGCATTTTTATAATTTCTTAGCAGATCAAATTCAAGAGGCACGCTGTTTCTTCTGATTCTTCTTCAATCGACTTCTTCAACCTACAATCTTCGTCTGTGGTCGGCACATCGAAACCAAGCTTGTCGTGAAAGAAGGAAAAACACCTTATCTTCGAAGAGAGAGAGAGGTATGGTTGTACTTATCACACATTCGCACAAAAAATCATTCCAGCAGGCTCTTCTCCAAAAATAGAATGTAAATTCTCGCTTAAAATTTTTGGTCTCTAGGTGAAAACACGGCAACAGTTCATCGTTTGTGGGCACTCAATCTAAGTTGATTATTTCACCTCTTGCATAACAGAGCGAAAGTTTTTCTATTGTGTAATATCGCTCGGTCTGAAAAGGATGTAATTTTAGGTTTTAAAACGTATCTCCGTATTCGGAGAAACACACAACAAATTCAATTTTCTCTAGCTAGAGTGAAAAAGTGAAATAAGATTTCGGTTTGGTGTGAAACTTATTTCGTATTTTATTTAATTTTGTATAATTAAATACAACCAAAGATTTATAAAAAAAGTTATCTGTTGAATGAGGAGTTTAAAATGTTTTTGCAAAATTAATTTGGCATTTTACTTTTTCTAAAGCATTTTACAGTACATACTTTTAATCATGTTTTTTTTTCTGGACCTCGATAAAATTAATTTTTTTTCTTTACGTAAAACTACTTGCCCTGGTCTGTACGATTCTGGGTATTCAATTCGGCCAACATTCTTGTAGTAAATTAATTTTGGTTTATGAGGACACCGAAACTGACCAATGATAGATATTGCACTTCATCAATCAGTCAATCAACTAATCAACGAACGCTTTATTAGGGACCGTCCATAAATAGCGTCATGCTCAAAGGGGGAAGGGGGTTAATCAATTTGTGTCAGTTTGTGACCAGGGGGAGGGGGGATTTCCAAAGTTGTGAAATCACATTCTGCAGCTGAAAATCAACCAAAAAACTAAATTTTTTTTAAATTTTTTAAACAAACCTGAACTCTAAGGGGGTAAAATTAAGCTCAAATAAAAAAAGTAGGTTCCGGGTCCGGCCACTTTCAAACCGTGGTATTAGACATATTGATGGTTTAAAAGCGTGACATGTGATATTGGGGGGATGGGGAAGCGTGACAGTTTGTGTTTGTGACAAAAGGGGAGGGGGTTAAAAAGGGGCAAAAAAAAGTGTGATATATATCATTCAAGGATGGCCCCTTTACCAATTTTAACCAATAATCCATGTAATTTATGTATTTAACCACACAATACCCAATTCCGAGTGATTGTTGTCAAAGAAATGTGTCCGGTCAAAGGAACGACGAACGCCCCACTACAAAGAGGGGAGAGGAGAAGAGCAGCTCATTGTTTTGACTCGTCTCCAAAAGTGATTCCTCCTTCTCGCTATTGAGCTTGACACGCTTCCAAAAAAACCCCCGGCGCTGCCTCCGCACGGAAAGGGGTCTCTCTTTCCCTCTGACACAGATTCATTAACCATTTGCTCCAAGTCGAAAAAACGTCAAATTTCGATAATACAATATACAAAATAATACGTCAAGTTTCGTAACTGCAACTAGAAGTAAACGAAATTTGGCCATTCATGACGAAAACTGGACGAATCTTGTACGTTTGTGTTGCTTGGGATATCTCCTCCTGATTTAAGCCAGTAACTAACTAGACTTTATTTCGGGTTCTATATTATTTCTAAAGCCTCCTCCCATCCCATTAGGGCACATCCGTAAATTAAGTGAGGTCAAAAAGGGAGGGGAGGGGTTTGGAAAAATCTCACCAAGGGGGGGAGGGGGGTCGATTAAAAACTCACGTCAACTTTTTAAGTTAGAAATTATACCGATTTTTTTTAAGTATGAGAAAGGAATAATACCCACAGATAAGATACTGTGGTGATTTTTTAGGCGGAATAATGTCCTTTTCCCCCACATCATTAATAATGGAAAAATTTTAGGTGCTGTGAGGCACAAAATGCAAACGAATAGGATAGAAAATGATTTTTAAAGGTTGTAGGAAAATCTCACGTGGGGGGAGGGGGGGTCCAGCAAAATCTCACTAAATCTCACCAAGGGGGGAGGGGTCCAGATTTTGGAAAAAAACACCTCACGTAATTTATGGATGTCCCCTTATGAGTTGAATGAAGCATAGTGTCTGTTCAAATATTAATATAACGGACTCATGTTTTTGGTAATTTTCGAGCCCCCTACTTGTCAGCAATGATTAGCAAACCGCAACCCCTCACCATAATTACGTGTAAGAAAACTGCCCGACCCCCCCCTTTGTTCTTTTCCTTTTATTGCAAGCATAAGCAAGTGAAAAGTTTCTTCTCTCTGCCCCATCTTTTTTTCATCTTCTCTCTTTCTCATCTTTCCCGTCATCCTTTTTTCCTCTCGTACTCATCCTTTCCCATTCTTTTCTAAATCTCTTTCTTTCATCTTTCCCCTCATGTTCTTTCTTTCTCATGAATGAAAGTAGTAATAAAGCGATCTAGTAACCACACAAATACGACTACTGAGAACTCTCCAGGCGACCATTGGATTTTTTTTATAGATAAACCACTGACAAAAGGAGAGTAGGAGGAGCATGTTTTTCACACAACAGGGTTATCGATTTATCGAAGAGTTCGAAGCATATCATAAGACGGCTGAGGTTTAACTACAGAAAACAATATTCTAAGGGTCTTAGTCACTGACAGTTATAAAACGGATGCCTCCTGAACTAAATTTAAACGTGTTTTTAAACTTCCGAAGTCTTAATATCTGGCTCGAGATCAAAGCACTAAACTAACAGAGTTGCTTTAATTTTATAGCTCTAATATATTTAGCCAGCAGGTTCTCTGTTGTTCGAGAACATTCTTTGAATTCTAGGTTCAACTGACTATCTAACTGACTAGGCAAAAGACCCCCCCAGAAAATTTTAGGAAAATGGACTTTAAAAAACGTGTTTTTAACTGTGGTTTTGGTATACCTCTAGCCCGAATTTTGGACATACATTTTCAGGTAGGATTTGCATTTTGGTGAACTTAATGTAAAGAAGTAGTGAATAATCAAGTTCCGAGTACAAAGGGGAGGGCTTTGGGGGTCCTCCCCCAGAAAATTTTTGGAAATTTGACCATAACAAACAAGGTTTTAACTAGTTTTTGTATACCCCATATCTTTGTGTGGTTTGGTAAGGTCCATTAGCAAACAAAAGTGTTCCCCTCCTCTGAAGAAGATAATATAATAAGGAAACCCCCCTAACCACACAAAGATGGGGGAGATTATCTATGCCAGCAGGATCGTCGTCAAAAGGCCATCATAAAACTCTAGAATCTAGATGCACGCCATCTAAACTTTTATGACCGCCTCGAAAACCCTTATCGGGCAATGGATATCTCCCCCATTTCTTTTTGTGGTTAGGTAAGGCCAATTAGCAAACAAAAGAGTTCCCCTCCAACCCCCTAACCACACAAAGAGATGGGGGAAATATCCACTGCCCGAAGAAACAAAGAGATGTAGTAGACTACTCCTGCAGCAGAGCGGTCGAAGTGCTCCTCACTGACAAGCCTGGCAGTGGCCGGTTGTTGTCAAGTCATCTCCCCAAAAGTAGTCTACTACATCACCCATCGAGTCCCCTTCTCCCATCCTCTTGATAAGGATCTTTATGGGCCGCGCGACGTTTTTCAGCCACTGTGACCGGAGCAAGGCACGCGCCACACTACGAGGGAAAAAGACGCGAGAACGATAAATCTCCATTAAAAAACGATTAAGATGTTATCAAGAGGAGGGGAGATGGAAGGGGACTCGAGGGGCGATGTAGTTGATAACTTCTGTTGCAGAGCGGTCGAAGTACTCCTCACTGACAAGCGTCGCAGTGGCACCCGTTTTCTCCGCTACGGGAATAAACTACTACCAGGGCCGGACTGGGAAGAAATTTCGGTCCGGGCATTTTAAGTCTGAATCGGCCCACCGCATAATTTTTATGGAAAATATAACTTCATAGAATTGAAAATTTCGGGGGGGGGGAATCATGGTACCTCCACCAAGAAATTCTTTTGAAAATTGACCCCTAAGAAATAGTCTAAAATCAATCTTGAAGTCCTTAATTGGATACGTAATAAACTCATATAGACTTTTAATTCTTTGTTGGTAAATTCAGTGGGTAAAAAGAATTTCCAACTTGACGAACTTAATATTAAAAGAATTTGTGGATGATGTAGCTGAAAATAGAAAGGGGGGTCTGGGGGTCCTCCCCCAGAAAAACTTTGTAAATTTTACTCTTAAAAGTACTGTTTTAACTCATTTGGGACACTTTTCGGTGACATCCGAAAAGGTTCGCTCCTTTTATGCTGTAGAATTTTTAAAGATGAAACCATTATAAAATTCGTTTATAAAAGTATTAAAAATAATAAGTATAACATGTTTTTGAATTAAGTAATTTATGCTATCATTAATGAATTTAATTGCTGGTAAATTAAGGGGTTTGGTGGCCGCACAAAAAGAATTCGTGGGCCGCTAGTTGGCAATTCCTGCGGAGTGCGGATTTATTTTTACAGGATCTTTTTCATTCATACCACTGTAAAATATTTTGGTTGTAGGCGGCCCACAAACGGCCCTCGATGAGTAGCGGCCCACCGGGCATTTGCCCAAATGCCCGCATGGCCAGTCCGAGCCTGACTACTACATCGCCCCTCGAGTCCCCTTCTATATCTCCCCTCCTCTTGATAACATCTTAATCACTTTTTAATGGAGATTTATCGTTCTCGTGTAGTGTGGCGCGCGCCTAAGTGGTAAGTCACACTTTACGATCATAAGACGCGACATCGATCAATCAAAGAGGGGAAAAGCATGGAGTTCAGCCTGAGACTCCCCTATCTTTGACAGGAATCTTCATTCCTGTCAAGATAGGGGCTTTCTCCATGCTTTTTTTATGGAGATTAATTGCAGTAGCGACCATAAGACGCGCAATGTGTTTTGCACCTAAGGTTGACCACCTAACACATAACTGGTGATCTGTGAAACGACTAGAAGAAGATAATCTGAGGACGACTCACATGGGGAGAAAGAAACCTGCGCTGCACGTGCCGAGCTACCTTTACCTGCAAAGGAAGCTTTCCCTCCGTACACGATTTCATTCACCTCCGCTCTTTCAAAATCCCCCGCAGTCGGTCGGAGATAAGAAAATGTTTGAGTTTGATTGACCATTTCTAGTGTAAAATAGTAATTCAACTATTTTTTGTTTGTACTAGTTCAACTATTAGTTTAACTACTTTGTAAGAACTATTACTATTAATTAAAACTACTTTCAAATTGATGTCAACTACTTTAAAAAGAATTAATTCGCGTTTAAAATGAAACAATATGTATTAAAAATGCTTCATCAGAAACTGATTGTTGTCTTCTTTAGGAAGAAATAAAGGCCTTTTTTAGCGCGAAGATATGCTTTTTTTAAAATGAATAATTGCAGTCAAATTTTTTTTAATCTGGGGGGGGGCGTATATAGAAATTTATTTCGGGAGGGCCCAAATTTATTTCGTCCAAATCTTTGCATACTTTTTTTGCTTGAGTTACATCTAAAAGAACTTAATATAAAAATGTTGTGAGTAATATAGTTCAAAGTACCAAAGGGGGTCTGGGATCCTGCCCCAGAAAATTTTCAAAAACTTGACTAAAAAACTGGTTTTTAACTAGTTTTGGTACACCTAGTATGAATTTTGGGTATATATTTTTGGGTGACGCGAAAAATCTCGCAGAAATTTTTTGGAAAATTAACCCTTAAAACAGCCTGAGACGTAATGTTAATTAGAAGCAGTTACTATTGTAATAATCATCGAAAAAAATTTCTGGTGGCAGCCAAACAGAAGTAGTTAAAATACTGTAAAAAATCGGTCATTGAATTTGTGTGATGAGCGTTATTAGGCGATTATGAGTTTTTTTATCCTGTTTCAGGCGCCTCTAAATGAACAGAGAATAATAGAAAATAGATACAACTTCCTTTTACGTTTCTCGATCATTCGAAATATTTTCCACTGTTTCATAATGTATTGCAATTCGTACATTAATTTTCAATAACTTCAAAATTGGTTTGCAGTATTATAAAAAAACGTTCCGCACTTACCCTAAAACAGTGTTTCCCAACCTTTTTCGGTCCATGCCCCACCAAAGCCTTTCTAAATTTTCCATGCCCCCCCCCGGTCTCAGTGGCATATAAAGAAATATATTTTGAGAGGGAGCCAAAATTATTTCTAAGCCCCCCCCTCCTATGTATATTTAATAAGTCTAATGAAGCTTTTCAGAATATTTTTAGGTAGAATTTGCATGCTAAAGAACTAAATCAAGTTATGAGTAATTAAGTTCTAAGTACCAAGGGGGGTCTGGGGGTCCTCCCCCAGCAAATTTTTGGAAATTTGACTCTGGGAAGCAGGTTTTTAACTAGTTTGGTACCCCTAGTTGGGAAATTTTGGATATAAATTTTTAGGTAAGATTTGCATTTTGATGTACCTAATGTAAGAAAGTTTCAAATATAAGCGTTCTAAAAACAATGAGATCTTGGGTCATCCCCCAGAAAAGGTTTGGAAATCAGACTCTAAAAACAGGGATTCAACTTGGTTTTGATACATACTTGTCCAGATTTCAGACATATATTATCAGATAGGATAATAGGATCAGATTTTGATAAACTTCTTTTTAAAAAGTTTTTTTTAATTTCCCCCTGGATTGGCCCCACCTGGGGGGCAATTTGGTTGAAAATTTTCAAATTGCCCCCCTAGAAAATGATATTGCCCCCCGGTGGGGCGTGCGCCCCACGTTGGGAAACACTGCCCTAAAAAGAGACCACGCAGTTTCAAAAGGCTAAACTCGTTCGTAACTATAAATTTACATCCTTTGGAAACTTTGAAACTGAAACATGCACTTTTGAACTTTGAAATCTTTTTCAAGAGTTTGTTCCCTAGGGATCAAAGTTCAACCCCATTGGTCAAGGGGAAAATCCCTCATGAATGGCTCCTCCCACCGGCGATTCTCCTTCCCCCAATACGTTACCTGCCCAGGTGCACTCTTTCATGTGTTTCAACAAGACATAACATGCCAGGGCCGTATCCAAGGGGGGTTTGGGGGTTCAAACCCCCCCTCGAAATTTCGACGTCAATTTATACTTACTGTTTTTCCTTAAAAATTCGTCTTAAAATGCATAAAACCAGTGGCGGATCTACGGGGGGGGCTTTCGGGCTGAAGCCCCCCCCCCAAAGCGTCTAATATTTTACTAAGTTTGTCAAAACGCAAAAAATCTATATCCGAAATTCGGATGAGGCGTACCAAAACGAGTTGAAAAAGTGGGGTTTCTGACTTAAATTTCCAAAAATTTTCTGGGGGAGGACCCCCAGACCCCCCTTTTAATGGTTTGAGTAGGATAATTCACAACCTTTTCCGTATTTAACATTAACAAGAAGGTTCAAATGGATTATGAAAATTCTTAGCCCCCCCCCAAAACCAAATCCTGGATCCGCCACTGCATAAAACCCCTATTTTAAGGTTCAAAATTCGAAATTTTTCATGGTGAGAACCCCCAACCCCCCTTGAAATTTTGAAATCTGTTATTACAGTCGTTCCTTGAACATTTTGGTACTTACAAGGAGTGGTCCTGTTTGGAATAAGCACTAACAGTGAGAGAGGGGGAGAAGTGGGAACTCGGGGAGGAAAAAAGGGAAAAGCGACTCCAAAACGATTTAAAACCCTGTTCCTGTTCTTAGCGTCAGAGATTTCCAGAAATTTTCTGGGGAAGGACCCCCAGACCCCCCTTTGGAACTCTATTTTTACTCTACAACTTTTCTCTCTCTACAACTTTTTTGTAAAAAGTTCTTCAAAATGCAAAAATCCAAACAAAATGGAAATTAAATTCTTGAAAATGTATGTCTGAAATCCGGATTAGTAGTTGTACCAAAACGAGTTGAATATCTGCTTTTCAGACTTAAATTTCCAAAATTTTTCTAGGGGAGGACCCCCAGACCCCTCTTTTAGAAGACGATTTTGATATTGGAAATTCTTAGCCTCCCCCCCAAAAAAAAATCAAATACTGGATCCCCCGCTGTCTATACTTTACCTTGGTTACCATCAAAATCGAACTACAGTTTCAAGAAAACTTTTTGCCAACCCCCCCCCCCGAAAAAAAAAGTTTAGTTACGGCCCTGTAACATGCAGTGGCGGATCCTGGATTTGGTTTTGGGGGTCTAAGAATTTTTATAATCCAATTGGATCTTCTTGAGGATCTTAATATGGAAAAGGTAGTGAATTACCCTTGCTCCAACTACTAAAAGGGGATCAGGAAATTTTTCTTTGGAAATTTAAGTAAAAAAACTCCACTTATTCAACTAGTTTTGGTACGCCTCATCCCAATTTCGGATATAGGTTTATGGTGGAATTTTTACATTTTGATGAACGTAATATAAAATAAAGTTGTAATAATAGGTACAAGTACCAAGGGGGTGGGGTCCTACGCCAGAAATTTTTCGAAAATTTGACCTAAAAATAACAGGATTTTAACTCCTTTTAGTGCATAAAATGCCATATTAAAAATAGTATAAAACTTTTCATTTGCCCTCCCCTGGATCCGCTAGATATAACATGTTAGGTTGTAGGTAGAGTTGTAGGTGTTGTAGGTACATAAGAGGGGGGAAATCGAAAGTTTTGGAACTCTGGATATTCGAGCCCAGAAGGGGTTACAAAACCAGGGGAGAAGAAGAAAACAGTTCTTGTTTCAATTTTTAATTGATCTGTATAATCTGTATATTGAGAACGAGACGTCCGTTTTTAAAATAAAAAAGCTTTCATTATATTTAAAAGTTTTTAATACGTTTTTGCGTTAGAATTTTCTTTTTAAACAAAATTTGCAAGTAATTAATACGAAGTACCAAATGGGGAGGTCCTCCCCCCAAGAAAATTTTTGGAAACTTGACTCCAAAAAAATAGGTTTTTAACTAGTTTCGGAACACCTAGTCCGAATTTTGGATTTACATCTTTATAGGTAGGATTTCCATTTCGATGAACCAAATATAAAAAAAAGTTGGAAATAATGCAGCTCCAAGTACATAAGGTGATCTGGGGATCATCTCCATAAATGTTTTTGGAAATATGACCCTGAAAAACCGGGTTTTAACAAGTCCGAATTTCGGGGTGGGGCAGGGCCCTCTCGCCCCCCTTATATAATACACCCCTTGTAAAACAGAGTTGTTTTTTTATTGAAACAAACAAAAAGCTCCCCGTGCACCACAATGTATGACACGGGCTTACAAATGTAAGTAATTAAAATATTACTACAAGACCTTTGGCCTTTGCTCTTTCGGCCACCAGAAGTGCTTGTTTCCGACACACTGGATCGATCCAAAGAGAAATAAATCCATTCAACAAGAGAAGCCAAAGAGGAGTTGAAACTTTTTGTTACTAAGGTGAATGAGGGGAGAAAAGGAGACGGAAAATGTTTTTGTAGTAGCTTTTTTTAAATAAAAGTTGAGAAGAGGCGGGAAATGGTACGGAACCCCTTTTCATTGGTAGCATTGATATATTTTTCATCCTGTCTTACTATTGTATCAAGCATTAATTAATGAAGTTTTGTTTAGTATCCGCACAGACAGTTGACGCATGCGTAATAAATAAAAAAATTTCCAGGAATCGTCATATTTAGTGCGGTATAACATTTAAATTTTAATAACGAACTCCATGCTTATTCTCCCCTTTCTTAATAAGCATCTTAACGAGTTTTGTGCGCGCCTAAAGACAGTGGCTTAGCTAGAAACAAATTTCGTGGGGGATATTGATTCTTCGGGAGGTGAAATGGGATAGTTTTCTATGGTCAAACAAGGAAAGTTTCTGAGATTCGGGGGAGTTATATCCCCTAATCCCCCCTCTCGCTCAGGCGCGGATCCAGGAATTTCCCTTTGGTGGGCACCCACTTTTTCAAGGGGGCAAGGGGGTTTTCAGGAGGTATCATAGGCGTAGGTTCAACTGTTTGACTAGGGGAAAACCCATAAGACCCTCAGGCCTAAGGAGCTGTTACAAGACTTTTAGTTTCAGGAGGAGTTAGGTCCAAAATTTTTCTAGTTTTACCTTTTTCTGTTTTCATAAGTTTTCCTTTTTTAAATTTTAGAAATTTGAAGCTTAAAGTAGTTTTAGCCCATTTTTACATCCTTCGGGTTAAACTATAAAAGGAACATGTAAGCTCCAGAATTGAAGAGGAAAACTCGAAAATCGAGTTTGATCACTCCTTGTTAATCTTTAAATAGACATAATTTTATAAAGGGTGTCAACCTAACCTCCCTTTTCAGTCAGTGCTAGGAGGGTATATAGAAGTTTATTTCGGTAGGGGCCTAAAAATATTAGTCAGCCCCCTCCCATGCATATTTAATAGATTTAATGTAGTTAGTTATTTTGAGTTTGAATTTTCGTCTAAGAGAACTTCGGTAATTCGTGTGATCTGTTCTTATATCTATTAATATTTAATTAAATTTGTCTTTCTTATTAATATTATATTAAAAATTTTGGAAACTAGACCCTAAAAACAGGGTTTTAAACTGCTTTTGATAATTGTAGACCAAAATTCGGACATATATTTTTAAGTAGAATTTTGATTTTGATGATCTTGTTATTAAAAAAAATTGTGAATAATAAAGATTTAAATCCAAATGGGGGGTATTGGGGCTTTTCCCCAGAAAATTTTTGAAAATTTGACCCTATAAAAAACTGGGTTTTAACTTAGCTAGAAGGAAATAACAAGTTTTAGAAGGGGGCAGCGCCCTTCCCTGCCTACCCCATGGATGTGCTTGTGGATAGAATTTGTGAAAATTTTCTAGGGGGGCAAATGAAGTTGCCAGTCAGCCCCCCCTGGCCCCCCCTTAGTTACGGGCCTGCCTCTCGCTTAGGCGTGGATCCAGCACTCCAAGGGGGGGCACTTTTCCAGAACATTACCTTTACCTTTTGAAAAACCAAACTTTGAATTACCAAAATATTCGGGATTTTATTAAAAAAAGTATTACTAAAGATCCCCTTGGGGTACCGCTGGGTGGTATAGGGGGTCCTCCCCCAGAAGAAATTTTGAAATTCGACTCTTAGAGCACGGACATCTTGAGCGCAGGTTCAGGCGTATCTCCCCGATCTCTTTGTGTGGTTAGGTGAGGTCAATTAGCCAACAAAAGAGTGGGGTAGATATCCACTGCCCGATAAGATCCGCCTGGTTCTGCGCTCAGGGTGACCATGACCTTAAAAGTAGGGATTTAAATCATTTTGAAAACCTATTTGGGTGTCCAAGGGGGACACTGTCCAGAGTGCCCCCCCTTGGATTCGCCTCTGCTCCATCAGCTACGCCCTTTCCTAAAGTTATAGATAAAACTTATAATCCGCTTTTTTCTTAAGTCCAACTATAGGTTCACCCAACAAAGGTGAAAATAAATGAAAATAATTTAAAACTCAGTAATATTTTGGGGGGGGGCTCACTCTGTCAACATTTTCTCCAAGACCTGATTCTGATTATAGCTCCAACTTATTCATTCTTGAAAATGAGCGAGAGTGATTCAGAAGGAATTTATTCGAATGTGAACGTAACACCCCAAAACGAGTTCTGAATGACACACGAGGCGGTTGTGAATCGAGGAAAAAAAACGTTTATACAACGCGTCACGAATTCATCTGAGATGTCCGTTTGAAGAGCGAGTTTTTGTTATGGCATCGGTAAATGCGACGCGGTCGTTGCAACGAACCGAAAATCGTTCATCGTTCTCTTTGATTGATGAGAGATGAGAGCCAGTGGCGTATATGGGAAATTATTTCGGGAGGGGTCCAAAATTATTTTTCACCCCCTCCCAGGCAAATTTATTGCGTCCAATGTAACTTTTTACGCATTTTTTGTAAAAATTTACATCTAAAAGAACTTATTACAAAAAAATTGTCAGTAATTTTGTTCCAAGTACCAAAGGGGGTCTGGGGGTCCTCCCCCATAAAATGTTTGAAAAGGTTTGACTCATAAAAACTGGTTTTTAACTAGTTTTGGTACACCTAGTCCGAATTTTTTATTTATACATATTTTTAGATAAGATTTGCATTTGGGTGAACATAAGATAAAAACAAGTTGAAAATAATAGAGTCCTAAGTAGAAAAGGGGATCTGGGGGGTCCTCCCTCAGAAAATTTTTGGAAATTTGAACCTAAAAACAGGATTTCTACTTGGTTTTGGTACACCTAGTCCTAATTCTGAACATATATTTTTAAAGGATTATAATTCTGATGAACTTATCATAAAAAGATTTGGAATACTAAAATTCCAATCAGAGAGGGGAATTTGGAGGTCCTTCCTCAGAAAATTTTTTGGAAATTTGTTCTAAAAAACAGGGTTTTAGCTTGTTTTTGTACACCAAGTCTGGATTTCGGGGGGAGGGGGCAAGGTCCCCTCGCTCCCCCTTTTTTATACGCCATTGATGAGAGCGAATGAAGAATTTGGCGGTTCTTGACACTGCATATAGTAGCTACGTCATAGTAAAGGAAATTTTTCCCCTTCGTTGCTACCGTCGAGTCGCGATTACTGAGCATTACAAATTCGCCCTAATTTAAAAGCACCTGGGGAACTAAGTTATTCATTTTGCGTTCGACATGGGCGGCGCTACCAAACCGTTCAATCAACGGAAACTATGCTTAAGAAAAAAACAATTAAGTGTAATAAACTCTTTTAGCTTATTAAGTTGTGTTACGATAAGAATTTACTTAGCATACTATCGTAAAAAAAGAACAAATACCCTGATAATAGGTAGCCGGGGCGGATCCAGTCTGGGGGGGCACCGGGATTTTTAAAACATTTCCAGCGATATTTCAAAAAATATTGAAGGATAATATACTTTTTGGTTATAAATGCATTGTATTTAAAAGCTTAAAATTATGATTTTATCCATTGTTTCTTATTTTTTTAATTCCCTTCAGGTGTCATGTTATCCAATAAACTTGGGGGGTCCGTGCCCCCATGCCACCCCCTGGATCCGCAACTGGTGGCTAATTTATAATATTAACTAATTTATCATATTACCAGGTATCGAATTTTCTCTCTCTGTGGTTTTATTTGCATTGTCAGGAAAAGGTTAAAAGAATACATAAAATCAAGACTTTCTATTTTTCTATAGCTTTAAGGGGACATCCATAAATTACGTGAGGTCAAAAAGGGGGGGAGGGGTTTGGAAAAATCTTACCAAATCTCACCAAGGGGGGAGGGGGGGTCGATTAAAATCTCACGTCAACTTTTTAAGTTAGAAATTAAACGATTTTTTTAAGTATGATAAAGGATTTTTTCCCACAGATATGATACTGTGGTGATTTTTAGGCGGAATAATGTCCTTTTCCCCCACATCATTAATAATGAAAAAGTTTTAGGTGCTGTGATGCACAAAATGCAAACGAATAGGATAGGAAATTATATTTAAAGGTTGTTGGTAAATCTCACGTGGGGGGGAGGGGGGGGGGGGTCCAGCAAAATCTCTCTAAATCTCACCAAGGGGGGAGGGGGTCCAGATTTTGGAAAAAAACCTCACGTAATTTATGGATGTCCCCTTAAGGTTTTCTAAAATAATTTACGCAAAGTTTCATCAAAGAAGGGAAAAGGAATAAAATGTTTTCATAAACTTTTCATTTACCTCCTTTTTAGATAGCCCAAATTTTTAATTGGTCCCTTTTTAAGATTTTTTTTCTCATGAATTAATGACATTGAATGAAACATGGAAGTATAAAGTAGTTCATTTGATTTGCTCGTCGTCGGAACGAAGCAAAGTTTTAAGGTGAAATCTGAGTGAGTCACAGTTAGGAGGAAGCTCGTAGAGATAGCTCGCCAGACAGCGTGGCAGCCGACGACGGGAGCAAATTTTTTTTTTTAATTGCGTGTTGGTTGGGGGTATTTTTAACGGGATTTCCTAATAATACAACTACTACTATTGTTTGTTATCCTTTCTTCAAGGAACTTACTTTGAGAGTGACATTTCACTGAGAAACTTTGAGGTATTTTCCCATGTGCAAATAAATACCAAGTCAATGTGAAATACAATGCGCTATTAGAAGTAATCATTTATTGAAATGCGTTACTACCGGAGGAGCGTAATAAATGGGCACCTTTAAAATGTAAATGGATAAAGCCCATTTCAATGTATCGTGTGGACTTTCTTTATTAATAGCACTGGGGAACAATTTTTAACAAAATTTCTGTTGACTTCGATTTTTTGGCTGTTTTAGAGTTCAATGGGCACACTGATTAGAAAACTGTTGTTAGTTTTCTTCTATCACGTCAACTTTTTTGGCAAATAGCCCCGCCCCCTTTATACGTTTTTCAATGACTTAATGACTTTGAATTCGATTTTCAAGGTCAAAAATCATTACTTTACTCTTTAAATTACACCCGAGAGGACAAAAATGGTTAAAGTTTCTAAAATATGAAAATTTGTGGCCAATGGATAGGTTTAAGGGGTTATTACCCCCCTAAAAATGCAAAAAAAAAACGTTAAAAATGATAGAGTTTATTATACGCTATTTTTTACACTTATTTTTTACGCAATTCCTTTTCAAAAGGTTCTAACCCATCCCCAAAAACTCAAATTTAATGAAAATAAGCAGCAATGATTTTAAGAGTAAGAAAAGCTTAAAATAACCTCTATCCTTTATAACGTTCCTTTTTTGCATTTCAGGGTTTTTTCTCTTTATTTTTTTACGCAATTCCTCTTTAAAAGGTCTTAACCTTTCCCCAAGGACCCAAATTTAATGAAAATAGGCAGCAATGATTTTTACTAACAGCGGTTGAGGTGTTATCGTCCCCGAAGCGAAAGAGAGTCTTCCGAACCCTTCCGCAGGTGCTTCGGGGGCGCTAATGCCTCAACCGCTTTTTGTAAAAATCATTGCTGCTTATTTTCATTAAATTTGAGTTTTTGGGGATGGGTTAGAACCTTTTGAAAAGGAATTGCGTAAAAAATAAGTGTAAAAAATAGCGTATAATAAACTCTATCATTTTTAACGGTTTTTTTTTGCATTTTTAGGGGGGGTAATAACCCCTTAAACCTATCCATTGGCCACAAATTTTCATATTTTAGAAACTTTAACCGTTCTTTTCCTCTCGGGTGTAATTTAAAGACTAAAGTAATGATTTTTGACATTGAAAACCGAATTAAAAGTCATTAAGTCATTAAAAAACGTAAAAAGGGGGCGGGGCTGTTTGCCAAAAAAGTGGACGTGACAGACAAAAACTATAGTTACTTTTGGATTCAGGGGCCAAAAGTGATTCAAAAACAAGTCACAGTTCTAAGACAACGAAATGGCTGTTCCCCAGTGTAGTACAAAAATAAAATATAATAACATTAATTCTACAATGAAAACTATTCTGATTGAATTTTTACTCATTCATAGTTGGATTAAATTTCACGATGCACTTTCCAAAAGAAGCAAGTTGAAAAAAAGAAAAACCAAAATCGCCTATTGTTTTGAAAATTCAGATAACAGATGTCTCTAATACTGCAATTTATTGATTTTTTGTGATTTAAATTAACTTAAGGAGACATGGATTTTTCTAATGTGTCCCCTCTTGTTCAAAATTTACCCTACTTAATTTTAAAAAATATTAACAAATTGTTTTAGAATTTAAAAAAAAGCTACCAAAGTAAAATCGCTTGTGGGATTTTTAAGTTTTCCACATTAAGACCATAAGTAAGTCATTGATGCAACCAAGGGCGGATACAATTTTGACTTTTTTTGGGGGGGGCACCACGCACCAGGATTTTTAAAACATCTCCAGCAGCAGAAACTGCAATGTTCTTGAAAATATTGTATGATCTCGATCTCTCTATCAAATAAACTTTTACTCTTCTGGGGGGGGGGCGTTCCTCTCCTCCCTCTGGATCCGCTACTGATTGCAACACATGGTCGAGCCCTTTCAAAAAGACAATGTGTAAATAAACATTGCTTGGGGAGAAAAAAATTTTTCTTGCCGATATCTGGTAAGAAAGTGGAGGGATGCCCTTAGCAACCTCCTGGGAGGAGGGATGAGTCACCGCTGCTCCCAAACAAAAGGGGGGCGCTGTGTGGACCACGTGGCTATCGACCCGCGCAGTCGTATTTTTAGCCCGCCCTGGATTCCGAGGGCTGTCTGCCTCTCTCCCTCCCTCCTTACGTAAGGGGACCTCCCAGCCCCGGAGGAGATACTCTTTAATTGAACAGCAGCGCTTTTCAGTGGGGAACTGTTCCCAAGTGTGATATTTTGTGACGTAATTTATTCCATTCATTATGGATAAAAATTATTTGCCATTATGGCTTATAGTCAATCCCCTATATATCCCCTTGCATACAGACTGGACTTTCATAATATCTAGAATCTAGACCAATGTTTCCCAATGTGGGGCATTGGAGGCCAATATAATTTACTTGGAGGGCAATTCAAAATTTTGAACCAAATTTCCCCCGAGGGACCACCAGGCCTTACTTAATTTAAAAGAATGATTTTCGAAGAAAAAAATAGATATGGTGGGCATGGAAAATTTGGAAAATGGACCGAAAAAGGTTGGAAAACACTGATCTAGACTTAAAGAAAAATTGCAAAAAAATTAAAGCGATAAAATTAAATAAAGCGTATAAAACAAGCATTAACTTTTTGCGCCCACTTACTTGTAAACAAGTTTTTTGCCGATGACGAAAAAAAAACTCAAACTCTTATCAGAAACAAATCCGACTCGTGTGCCTTCCCCAAATACCCAAAACCGCACATTTTTCGCAAAACAAAAACTTTCCGTACTAAAAATGGCATTCCCTCAAAGTTCACCGATGATGAAAAACGGCCGCTGCGGTAGATAAGGCCCACTTTCGCCCGCCGAAGCCCGGTCAACCCTTTCGCTTGCTCTACCTGCCCTGGATAAGGGGATCGGAGACGGTTGAGTGCTCTCCGCCCTAACGAGGAATGCTGCCCGCTCAATCTATAAAAAAATGAGAGTGTGGAGGTTCAATGGGGGAATAACTAGTGTGGCGGGGGCAATTGTATCGCTTTCATATGCGTGTAAAATTGCTTCCTAAGGGGCCGTTCAAAATACTATATTACGTAAGCACCTAAGGGGGGGAGGGGTTTGCTCCTTGCTTATTTTTCCTTACAAGGGGGGAGGGTGGATATGAGTGATGCTTACGTAAGATACTGCATTTACGAAAATCTCTTCTGTCTTGCATAAATAATTTCAAAACTCAACCAAAAGTAAATTTAACAAAAAATTTAATTAGGAAATCTGACGTAATCACTTTTTCTGGGGATGGATCCCCCAAACATTTTGAAATTTTAACCCCAAAAAGTAGTGTTTCGACTCATTTTTTAACCCTGAGGGTTACACACAAAAAAGACAGCTCCTTGTTTGTATGTCACCTAATTTTCAAGGAGAAAAAAAAACAGTACTTACTAAAATGGTAGTCAAAATTTCGGGAGGGGGTCCGGCAGTTGCTTACGTAATTATGGTGGAGGGGGGGTTTGAGGTTTGCTTATCTTTGCTGACAAGGGGGGAGGGGGGGTTAAAAATGACCAAAAAAGTGCTTACGTAATATTTGAACGGCCCCAAAGTCCCCAATATTTTGACATTTTGAGTCAAAAGAAAGGTGATGGTCTGGAAAAGTGTCCTGTCCCCCCTTTGGAGCCATGTTGGATCCGGGCTTTAAGGGATGAATGAAGCAACTTTTTCTAATAAGGGTTTTCTAATAAGGGTTCTAATAAGGGGGTCCACGGGGGGCGGTATAAAAATAAAAAGTTATATTCTTCATCTTCTGAAATAGACCCACATGGTGTTGGAACTGGAAGTTACACATGGAGTGTAATCAAATTTGTCACCTCTTGAAATGAAAATTTGCAATTCGAAGTATGTGTCTAAGCAGGGCTGAGATTGGAGGGGGACGCGGGGGGACGCCGTCCCCCGAAATGTTTGGACCGTCCCCCGAAATATTTTTACCGTCCCCCCAAAATATTTGTTTCAACGAAGATTTTTAATTAAATTTTAAAAATTTCTAAAATATCTTTAAAATAAAAAATAACTTAGAATTTATTTAATTTCTATAATGAAGAACTTTGTCGGAATACGCTGGTGGCCGTTTTCATAACAGAGCAGTAGCTGGTGGTCGGTTAACTTATTCAGGGGAAGTGCTTATGAGAATAAACTTCTCTTATTATTAAACGAGACAAGTTCATTAATGTTAAAGTGTGAACAAAGATGACTTGGAACATTCAAAGGGAGCACTCTGTCTCTGGATAAGTGCCCTCCGCTTGGACCACAAAATTATTTTTTCAAAATGAATTAAAACAACCTTTACAAGTCAAATTTCAAAGTACTTTCTGGGGAAGGACCTTTATACTTCCCAGTGGTAGCACAAGGGGATCTAGCGTAATAAATTTTAGAAAATCCCGGACATTTTGACATTTTTTTGTCAAAAGGTTAAAGTGATGGTCTGGAACAGTGTTCCCCTTGGACCCAAAAAGTTTCTCAAAATGAGTTAAAACCCTACTTTTAGGAGTCAAATTTCAAAAATTTTTCTGGGGGAGAACCCCCATACCCCCAACGGTGGTAAAGGGACTTTGCGCGATACTTTTTAGGAAATAGCCAATAATTTGAAATTTTTATTGTCAAAAGGTAAAGTGATGGTCTGAAAATTTCCCTTCTTGGACTCAAAAAGTTCTCAAAATGAGTTAAAACCCTACTTTTACTAGTCAAATATCAAAATTTTTCAGGGGGAGAACCCCCATACCCCCCAGCGGTCCACCAAAGGGACTTTGCGTGATACTTTTTTAGGAAATAACCAATAATTTGACATTTTTTTGTCGAAAGGTAAAAGTGATGGTCTGGAAAAGTGCCCCCCCTCTTGGAGCCCAAATTTGGGTAGGTACCCGAAATTAGTTATATTTTGCCCTCTATCAACCACCTACTCTGTTAAAAGGTGAGTCCCCCCAAATATTTTTCTCCAATCTCAGCACTGTGTCTAAGGGAAATATTTTAGGAAACAACCTATTAATCTGTTTGAAACACCTTGTAGCTATTTTCCTTGGTCTGAGAGTTACAAATTAAACGGATCTTCCCCCGGACCCGTTTGATAATACAATAGAGAGCCACCCAAGGTCAAGAGCGCCTCTCTTCTTTTGAAAGGGAACAGGTTGTTGTGCATTGTATCGAAAGGGTTAAAGGTTTCTCGGAAATGCTTTGAATGCTTTTTTTTATTTGGAGGGTGCGTATATATGGACAGATGACCTTTATAGCAGGGGATAAGATTACTTATACATTTTGAAATAAAAATAAGGAGGATAGTTTTCTACATTTGGGGGTATGAAAAGATCAGTGGTTCGTTAACTAACGAGGACGGTTACTTAATTATCCAGCACGGCTCCAAGGGGAACACTTTTCCAGACAAGAGCCCCTTGTGGTACCATTGGGGGTATGGGGGTCCTCCCCCAGAAAAATATTTAAATTTGACGTGTAAAAGTAGGGTTTTAACCCATTTTTAGAAACGTTTTGAGTCTAAGGGGGGCATTTTCAACACTATTACTTTTACTTTTTGACCCAAAATGTCAAAGTTTTGGGTATTTCCTAAATATAAACACTGATTACCCCATTTTGATACTAATGGGAGTATGGGGGTCCTCCCCCAGAAAATTTTTTGAAATTAGACCTGTAAAAGTTGGAATTTTACTCACTTTGAGAACCTTTTTGGGTCCCCAAGGGGGGCACTGTCCAGAGTGCCTCCCCCTGGATCCGCCACTGTATTAGACCCACTTTATCCATAACGTAAGATCAAAGCAAATAAGTTTGAAATAAAATTCAGTTCGATTAATAATATTTTTTAAAACTGCAATATCTCAAATCAGACCAGAGAAAACGTTTTTTTTTCAAACAACAGTGGCATGGCAACCGTGATCTAAAACGACATTATTAAGGTAAATTCACTCCATATGAACAGTTTTGATGCATGCTATACTCCAAACCAACATTGTTGGCTTTATATACAGTCAGCATCTATTGATGACCAATCAATGGATGGCCGTATAAAGCTACTTAAGAATTAATCTTCTCCACACTCTTGTGGAACCGCAAAAAAGCTCTTTTGAATTCAATTGAAGCTTTTGAAACTCGTGCTCAGCGACTGTATCCATCGCATCCATCAACAACCAGCGTAGCGTATAGTAGTAAATTAGTAATATGAATAGTAGAATAGTTAAATCCACAGAATTTGCATAGCATAGATCCTGAAGATTGCGAGAGTTTTATTTTTGAAGCGCAACTAAAAGGATCGGAATTAACAGTGAGTTATTAAAATTCTTTATTGACATGACATAAATAATTATAAAAAATTTTGAAGAACATTTTCATCACCAAGGGGACTATGTCCCATCAGGTGCGGATCCAGCATGGCTCCAAGGGGGCACTTTTCCAGACAAGTTTCCCTTGTTCCCCATTGGGAGTATGTGGGTCCTCCCCCAGAAAAAAAATTGAAATTTGACGTGTAAAAGTAGGGTTTTAACTCATTTTTAGATACGTTTTTGAGTTTAAGGGGGGCACTTTTCAACACTATTACCTTAACTTTTTGACCCAAAATGTAAAAATGTTGGAGATTTCCTAAAAATAAACACTGAATACCCCGTTTTGATACAAAAGGGGGTATGGGGGTCCTCCCCCTGGAATGTTTTTGAAATTAGACCTGTAAAAGTTGGGTTTTTACTCATTTTGAGAACCTTTTTGGGTCTCCAAGGGGGAGCACTTTCCAGAGTGCCACCCCCCTGAATCCGCCACTGTGTCCCATTCAGGTGACTGATAAATTTAGTTTAATTAATTCAATAAATAAAATTTATCAAAAAGTTAAACGAATACATAAAAAACACTATGAAGGAGTATACACTAATAAAAATAATAATAAGGCATAATTTTCAATTCCAAAAATGTAAATACATTTAAATAAAAAACATTAAATAGTTTAAAGCATAATTTCAGAACCGAAAATTAAAGGATAGGTTATAATTAAGAAACAAATTGGCAAAAGTCTGGTTAAATAAGTTTCACCAGAAAAATTAACGGTTAAATTGCTTCGTTTTATATCTGAAAATAACATTCTACGTCGTCCTAGTTTAATATGAAATTAAAAAGTTCTCGTTTAAAAGTAGAATATTTATCTATATTTTGGAGATAAAGAGGCAAAATGTTGTAGATTTTAGGTGTCAAATAGTAAAAATGTTTCCGAAATATTTCTAAATGTGGTATTTTATAAATTTCATTCTTTGAGAGACAATAACTTTTAAATCACATATTAATTTGTTTCGATGCAAAAAAGTGCAACACGAAAAAGGAAATCATATTTAAAGGTAGTAAGTTATGATCTCTAAAGTTATTAGCGTGTTGAGTGACCAGATTTTAAAATTTTGAAGCATTTATTTTGAATTGAATACACAGGATTTTTAAGAAACAATAAAATTATCGAAATTTTGTTTCTTGGGGTTAATGTACTGAGAGAACTAATTAGGCCGAATTAGAACTTTTAAGAAGGACAGCCAGAGGACAACGAAAATGAAAGCTGAAAAATAAATGCGCATTTGTGGTTTAAGGGGGGAGAGTTCCTGATTTAAAGTTGCACGTACAAAAAGAACGCCTACTTACTCAATTCAATATCTCCATTACTGTAGATAAGTTAAGCCAGTAGAGAGAGAGATATTTTTTTTTCATTCAGTTAATTTTTTCAAAGGCTTCAATTCAGGCTTATCACATATTTCCATGTTTAGAATTTGTGTTGAAAGACAATATTTCTGGAACCTTTTTTGAGGTTTATTTAAATAAATTTCTTATTTGTAGGGCACTGGTTATGTCAGGGCGGTTACCCCTCATAAAGTTCATTGTATCAAAGTTATTAAATTTTAACATTAGTAGTTGTTAAAGGGGATTTTATTTTGATCTATTTGAATAGGAAAAGGTTTAAAAACTTAAACTGTTTTTATATAAAATAGAAATATATGCATGGGTGCCCATTTTTGTTTGGGTTCAGCAGGGGGCCTAAGAAATTTTTTGCAAGTATACAGCCAGTCAAGGCCGTAACTAGACTAATATTTCTTTTTTTAAGGGGGTTGGTTCATAATTATTTCAAAAGGGCTCCTCACGTATGCTTAATGAAAAAGATATAGCATAAAATTAAGGAGTTTCAAGCAAAAAGGGGGTGTCTAAGGGTAGATAGACTGTAATAGAAAGTGTCACGACGAAAACATTTTATTACCAGAATCTTTTTGAGTTACATGGCGCAAGGAACGTGAGTCTGGAAAAGGGACAACTGTAACTTTAATCTACCTACCTACAACGCATGCCTGATTCATTTATTTGTCTGTTTTTAGTTAGAATAAACACTAAAATCTTAATTTTACATGAAAAATTTGAGTTGGTTGAATGTAATAAATTCTGGAATCGAACAATTGCATCTGTTTCTGCCCAGATATGCGAGGTTTTTTTTGCTAATTTTCACCCCTTTAACCACACCTGCGACCCCCTAACCCAGTGGTCTCCAACCCCCGGTCCGCGGACCGGTGCCGGTCCGTGGATCAAATGGTACCGGGCCGCCGGCCGACCTTTCATTGAAAATTTATTTAAATTCCTAGGTTTATACTCCAAATTAATGAATGAAATGAATTATAAATCACTTTATATTTATTTTTTGGTGTAACTGTATTTTATTTTGAAGAAAGCTTGTTTAAATACAATTAAATTAAAATTAACAAATCAAAATAATCTAGAATGTAAACAATCAACACCCCCCCCCAGCGGGCCGCGGTAAAATTATCATACGTTGACCGGTCCGTGGTGGTAAAAAGGTTGGGGACCACTGCCCTCACCTATACCGATTCTTGTTCGTCTTGATGTACCCTACCTCCCCTATAAGTTATGAAACACTTATCTGAAACACCCTGTATAGCAGTGGTCCCCAACCTTTTTGTACCAAAGAGCACATACCAGAAGATCGGTCGAATGGGGGGCACCATTTATTTTTTCAAGATAAATTTATAGTTGGTGGACATAATTAATAATACACACTACATATGATGCATAAAAAATTTAATTTTAAAAATTAATTTAACATAATGAATATAATTAGTATTAATATTCTTTTGTAAAATAAATTACTACTAAATTGCTTGCAAAACATACGAAGTATAAAAATTATTTATAAGATATATGAAATACATTGCATTTCACTGGCCAGCGCTTCATAATTCGGAGATATGATGAAATTCTTGCCTACAAGCTATCGTCAAGGTGTTCATCTGTACGTCGTGATCTATAGTTTTTGATTTTATTATATTCATTGTCGAGAAAATGATTCACATAAGTGTGTGGAACCAAAAAAACACTTTATTTTATATGCTGCTCTTTTTAAGAATGGAAATCTATTTCTGTCAACTATATTCCTGAATTTCTCATATCTGATAATAGTTTTGAGGATAAGGGGCCATTCATTAATTACGTAAGGATGATTTTGGCAATTTTTGACCCCCCTCCCCCTATGTAAGGGTACGTAAGATTTTTCAAACCCCCCCCCCTATTCTTACGTAAGATTCCATTATGTTTTTCAAAACAATAAAATGTTAGAAAACTCCTCGTTTTACGTAAATCAAAGATTTTTATTTTTCAACAGATAAGTAATATTCTTGCTGTCAACTACATATTACTATTATATTATTATCTCTTGATTAGAATAATTGGAATTTGTTTATATTAACTAGGAAAATCTTACGTAAGAATTGGTTTGACCCCCCCACCCCCCAAGTAAGGGTATGTAGATATTTTTCCAACCCCCCTCCCCCTCGGGACCCTTACGTAATTAATGAATGGTGAATGGCCCCTAATGTCATTCTGAAGATTCAAAATTTCTATTCTCGCCTTAATTGAAGAAATTCTGAAATGTATGTTAACATACATAGCAATTGCTATTTCATTTCTAGAATTTAATGGGATAGTTGAAAACTGAAATATTTTATCGTTGGGCTTGCAGCGGGCGCACCTAGACCCATCGACGGGCGCCATGGTGCCCGCGGGCATAGGGCTGTATAGAGTTGAATGTAGAGAATAAGAAAAGTTGGAAATTTTATGAAAGAGAAGAAAGGCGATCGTGATAATGAGCGGTTGTACTTACTGATAGTAACGTAAAAAAATAACGTTTGGGGAAGAGAAACTTGTTTATTAAATCAACAATCATATCATCCGCGATTATTTTTTCAAAAATAACCCAATGATTCATCGAAATCTCGTTTCCAGAAAATGTTTGGAATAGATAGATCCATCATCTGCGGTTATGCCTAATTTTTGCAGAACTCAGCACAATATGCATACACGAGTGCAATTGTAAGAATTGTAAAATAACAATATAACTAGGTCATGTTCATTAAGCAAAATACTTTTTCAATAATTTCTTAATTTACACTATAGCAGGGGTGCAGACAGTGGCGTAGCCAGAAAAAAATTTCGGAGGGGGATGTTGATATTTCGGGAGGGGATATGGGGTATTTTTAGTGGTTTTCTATGGTCAAAAAGGAAATTTCCTGAGTTTCGGGGGGGATATTTCCCCAAATCCCCCCCTCTGGCTACGCCCCTTGCAGAATATTTTCGAAAGCCCGATCGAGGTTCGGGGGAAATTCAGGCAGCTGTGGGGAAACTTTTGATCAACTTAGAAAAAAACTCCTTAAATCCAACTGTCATTAGTTGACTATCAAATATTTTGGCTACTGACAGCACCATACCATCTTTGAAAAATAGATTATTAAACTCATTATAGAATAAGGAAGTTGCATGTGTCAGATTTTCAAAAACAAACAAGTGTTCCGTATGGTTTTTTGTATGGTAAAATGAAATATCTTGTCAGTTTTTCAAAAAAATGTACAGGTAATTAAATATTTTAATTTAAAAGTCGAGAAAAAACACGTGGCTGAAAACGTTTATTGTTTAAACTATAAGATGACGTCAACAATAATACCATCAACTCCATTGCTTTACAACAATGTTTAATATAAAATGACGTCACATCCAAACTCTTGGCGTTTTCGCGCGCTTTTAAAAAGGGGATTTTTGTTAATTTTTTTGGCAATCAAAAAATTTCTCGATCGGCCTCAAATTTTGGGTAGTTGCTTATTTTTGCAAGAGGAATCGATTAAAAAAATATAAAAAATCATGCAACTTCCTCATTGAAAAAAATAACAGAGTGGAAAAATTACGGATTGAAAAAAGACGAGTTTTTATGAATAGGACCTGGAAGTTGGCTTTTCCCTGCTTTTTAATTGATATGCAAGAGAAACAACGTGTCCGTGATTTCACTAAACGGTAATTACGCAATTTTCACTAAAAATAGCATTCTTGTTTAGTCACAAATAATTTGGATCATGTGAAAATTATTATTAAGTAAAAAAAAATATGATAAAATCTCATTTGGGAGGAAATTTTGGACTAAACAAATTTTGTGTTCTGGAGAAGGGATCTTAAAACATTTTCTGCACCCCCCCCCTACACTATAATAAGTAATAATTGTTTTTTTTGTTAATGAATTTTGAATGAGTTTGGCCTGGATATTTACTCCTTTTATCTATTCTAACTTTTTAATGCTTTCATTATACGTGTTCCGAGTTCCGACTTCCGACACGTTTTCCATCCACACACGAACTACGTTATAAAAATTAGAAAATTTTGTGGGTTCAAGAATCGAAATTTATATCATTATCACTCTTACCATTATCACTACCCCAATTGATAGATAAACAGGCTTTTTAAGCATATTTGCATTATGTGAGGAAAAAAACTGCAAAGAGAGAAGATTTATCATTCCAACTGTGGAGCATTGTTCCATGGGATATCGGGGAGTAAAAAGCGATAGGACATTGAACAGCACAGAAGGGAAATACCCATTTTATCATGCAAATTAACTCTGACTTCTATTGAAGGATGATGCAAGATCTGATGCTGGATTATTGCGATACCAACAATACATTTATTTATACGACCCCGATTCAATTTTTTTTCAATTGAACTCTCTTGTTATCTCCCTCTCAATATCAAATCATTGCTCCGTTACTTAAAGGGTAATTTTTGATTGACAATAAAGGGGTGCACGAGTAAGGATCTAAAGAGTCGTTCGATTCGATTCTGGAATCGATTCCTTAGGGCCAGCCGGTATCGAAAAAGTAGAATTGAACTTATTTCAATCACAAATCATGGATAATTGGTAATTATTATTAATTTAAATTATAACCAGTAAAATGTAATTTAATTATCAACATACTAATTAATTACAGAACAAAATTGTTAAGGTTCAATTCCTAGGTATCGAATCCAAGGCATTCGATTCCATCAGAAATATTTAGATTTCTCGCAATTTTAGTTTTCGAAACAGATTCGTTAACTTTGAACTATTCCAAATTAAATTACTTCAATATGCTCCCTTTAAATATGATGAATGGAAATACAATCATTTTTATCTTTTCCATCTAAAATAGTGGAGCGTATAGTAAGTCGGGTTGAATAGATTTGCCACAACTTGCCTGCCCACCCCCTTCATCCAAAAAGTTGGTCAAGGAAAAGTTGCACACGACACTGTAAAAAAATACGGAACGTTACACCATGAAGTGGTGGCAATTTATTTCATTGAGAAACGACACGGAGGGAGGTCTCACGGTATTATGGTGACTATTTATTTCCACCACTTTATTGTGTAACGTGCCATATTTTTTTACAGTCATAGATGGCTCCCTCAAAAGTCTTAAACCAAGTATTTTAGTGAGATTTCATATAACAAATTTTGAGTAAATACGAAAGATAATAATTGTTGAATCGATTGTTAAAAACTAAAACAGTATTAATTTTATTCAATGGATTTTTCAATCGGATCCTTGAGTGAAACAACATCGGTGTGAAAAATATCTTCGTTTAAGAGTTGAAATTCCCAATCAGTTCAGACAGGGGTGAAATAGGGCCGAGAGGGCCGCTGTCATCCCTCCCCTAAATTCGGGCTTGGTGATGTACCAAAACAAGTTAAAACCCTGGTATTTTTTGGTGGAGGACTCGCATTTCAACTTGGAACTTTATTATTTAAAACTTTTTATAGTAATAAGTTCATGTGCAACATTCGGACAAATTGTACCAAGTTAAAATCCTATTTTTAGAGTAAAATTTGCAAAAATTTTCTAGGGAAGGTCCCCAGACCCCCGTTTGGTACTTGGTACTTAATTGCTAGCAACTTTTTAGTATTAAGTTCTTTCAGACGCAAATTCCATCTTATAATTGTATTATAAAGCTACATTGGACCTATTAAATATCCATGGGTGGGGCTGAGAGATAATTTTGGGCCCCTCCCGAAATAAATTTCTATATACACGCCACTGAGTTTAGAAAATGAAAAAAAACTAGTACTCGTATACCGTCAGCGTACAGTGTTTCCCGACGTCACCATGAACTCATAGTAACATAGTGAAACTAATAGATGATCAGACAGCAATAAAAAAGTCGCGACTTTGCGAAATGGCGTGAATGCTCCCGAACAGGCGGTTTGTTTGCCAAACGTGCAGGTGTCGTAACGGCCGTTCGAGAAAGAAGTCGCTTTTCATCAGAAACGATTTCAATTCCACATAATTTTGCGAATTACATCTCTGTACTTCATTGGCATTGGAAAGTTTGATATAAATTTTTTTAGAGGGGAGAGCTATATAGTCTCTTTTTTTACTGGAAACAAAATATTTTGTAATGATGATATGCCTCCCATTCTCAGCACTGGCTTCAACCTATTGTAAACTAAATACTAAATAGTGTCTAAGTAATAATAATAGTGTTTAATATTGTTCTAAGTTAAGTACAAAAGGGCGGGTCAGTTATGAGCGGGGGTTCAGTGGCATATATAGAAATTTATTTCGGGAGCGGCCCAAAATTATTTTTCACCCCCTCCCAAGCAAATTTATTACGTCCAACGTAACTTTTTATATATTTTTTATAAAATTAACATCTAAAAAACTTATGGTATAAAAATATGTGAGTAATTGTGTTTCCAAAGGGGGGTCTGGGGGTCCTCCCCCAGAAAAATTTTGAAAATTTGACTTTTAAAAACTGGTTTTTAACTAGTTTTGGTACATCTAGTCCGAATTTTCTATATATATTTTTAGATAGGATTTGCATTTGAGTGAACTTGATATAAAATAAGTTGAAAATAATAGAGTTCCAAGTAGAAAACGGCTTCAGAAATTTTTGGAAATTTGACGCTGAAAACAGGATTTCCACTTGGTTTGGTGCGCCTAGTCATAATTTTGGACATATATTTTTAAGTAGGATTAGGATTTTGATGAACTTATTATGAAAAGATTTGGAATAATAAAATTCCAATCAGAATAGGGGGTTTGGGGCTCCTCCCCCAGAAATTTGGAAATTTGGAATTGTCCCTAAAATTGGAAATTTGTCCCTAAAAACAGGGTTTTAGCTTGTTCTGGTACACCAAGTCCGGATCTGGGGGGGGGCAGGGCCCCTTTGCCACCCCTTATATACGCCACTGGAAGGGGTCCTCCTCAAGAAAATTTTGGAAATTTGACCTTTTACTCCTTCTGTTAAACCGAGTCCGAGTGTCCGAGCCCACGGGGGCAATTGACCGGTTGCTCCCCCTTGATCCGGGCTTACCCACAAGCCCAGTGGCGTGGATTTGTTACCCAAATAACCACTATCGTTATCCCATATTTATGGCCGTTCTGGAATAAAATCGACTCTGCATCAGAGAGATATAACTCTCTTCCACCTGCACCAAAATACACAAATCGCGAACTTCGCCGATGATGATAAGATTAGCTTCGATATACTATTATCTATCTCCAGTTGTGCACCCCAGAAATAATCAACCTTGATGTATGTTGTATGTGAATGTGTCTACAACATCACAGAGGAGATTGGGAAAAGCCTTTGTTGTGAATGGCGTTGCGAAAGAAGAGCTGCTGTTGCCAGACGAGTTGGCACGCGCGGACCCTTTACTCCACTACACAGAGATTGTAGCAAAAAACCCCATCAAAATAATATAGTAATAAGTGTTATCTCACAACTCTCAAGCGTCACCTCCAACCGTGGACCGGTTTCGTCCGCTCTCTTGCGTTACCATCCTATACCGTGCTGATGAGTCCTAACAAGGACGAAACCGGTCCACGGTTGGAGGTGACGCTTGAGAGTTGTGAGATTACACTTATTGTCCGCTTAATAAGCGATAAATGGTGAAATTCTCCTTTCATTAACATAGTAATAGTTTGTAAACTTTTAATATCGTACTTTTGTGAACAATAGTGGTTGTAATAGGCAGATTTGGGTGGGGAATCCTAGGGGGGGCAAGCTGTTCCTGATGGCTTTAAATGCATGATTTAGTTAATTTTGCAAGGTTTAATTTGATAAAAAAGTTTGACCATGTCTACGAAAAACTATTATTTTCATGATTTTTTAATAAAAAAGTTTAAAGAAAAACAATGTTAGTGCCCTCGAATTTTTTCTTTAAATTACACGTATTTTTTGCAACGTTATAAAATATGATATATGAAAATTATAGAATGGGACAACCACACGGGATCAGGAGTTTAGCAATAATAGTTGTTTTAAAATAAAACTTTGGAGGTTTTAAAGTGGCGTAATATCCATATTTGGCCCCTTTAACTTAAAAAGTGGAACTGGAGTTTTGTTAGAGATTAAAGAGTCAAAAATTGGGGATTTTCTTATTTTCAAAAAAATTTAATAAAAAAAATTGCCAAGAGAATTGAATAATAAAAACATTTTCTCCTTCACATCATCAGAGACAGAGAGAACGAATTCCTAAAAGTTTCGTTTAAATTCGAGAGGGCAAGGTTGAGAATTGATAATTTTTGGTTGATTTGATGTGGGAATGACACAAAGCTATAAGTCTCTGATACCTTCGGTTGGGAACCACTGATTTATAAGATAAGTAAAGAAAATGAATTTATTCACTCACTCCCACCACAGGGAACGTGCTTTCTTCGACATTTTCACGACACTCAGAGGGATTATTTTTTGTGGAAATTCGTGCGAGGGGGTCGTTGACTTTCGGTCGGATCCCTCCTCTTTTTCGTGATGGTCCCGTAATTAAACTCAGCCCCTCGGGAATCCACAGGGGTCTAATAAATCAGGTTGCGTAGGTACGCATTATTTCCAAGCTTTTTTGTGCTTAAGACCTACATATGTAATTAAGGGCAAAGCGTTGGCGTATGTGTTGATAATTTAAATTTAAGTGATGATAAAAAAAGTTGTATTTACTGGTGCACACAGAGAGAAGAGATTTATGCAAATATATGGCTGGTAAAAATTATTGTTAAATTTTTTTTGTAATGACGTATTCTTGGAATCACTTCTTGTGAATGAATGTGTTCTAATATTATTCTTAAAAATATATTATAGGGCAATTGAAATCCTCAATATGGGACACGTTTTAGACTACCTCCTTCAAATTGCTAGCGTTAAGCCTGTAAAACTATGTTATAGATTAATTATTTTTAAATTCATTTATTTATACAGGATTTGTTACCTGGGATCGTGTGTATTTCCATGTAAGTGAACAAAAAGGTATCAATAACTAATAATCTAATAGTTTTAAAACTTCATACTTATATTACATTTAGAGGAGTCTTATTTCTTGTGAGGTATTCTTAGGGGCCATTCAATAATTACGTAAGGGTCCCGAGCGGGAGGGGGGAAATCTCTACTACATACCCTTACTTGGGGGGGGGTCAAACCCATTCTTACGTAAGATTTTCCAAGTTAATGTAAACAAATTCAAATTATTCTAATCAAGAGATTATAATATAATGGTAATATGTAGTTGAAAGCAAGAATATTACTTATCTGTTGAAAAATAAAAATCTTTGATTTACGTCAAACTGAGAGTTTTAGTGTGAAATGATCCTTTTCTGACATTTTATTATTTTTAAAAACGAAATGGAATCTTACGTAAGAATAGAGGGAGGGGTTTGAAAAATATTACGCACCCTTACAGGGGGGTAGGGGGGGGTCAAAAATTGCCAAATTCATCCTTACGTAATCGTGGTCGAATTCTAATAAAAAGACTTATATGCAGAAAAAAGTATTGGAGTTAAACACCCATTCTTGCGACTTTAAATCTTTTTTCAAAACCACTCCATATTCCAGAATTTGTAGCTGCGTGGAATTACTTTCAACTCATTATGAACATAAACGGTGCGATATACGAGAGCTCGTGCGTGAACGACGAGTCATCCTTCCTTTTTTGACAAAGCGCAAAGCGTGAAATTAATTTAAATTGCGCGAAATTCCACTACTACAAACCTCACAACAACAGCAAACACAAAGGGACTTGGCACGCCATAATTAAATACGGAAAGTTAATTGAGGTAATCGCCCTCCAATGGGCGTGTCCAGTGAGCTAGCTCACTCCTCAAAAAACACCATGCATCAGTGTAGCTACTAACTAGTACCTACCACGCGTTTTAACGCTTGTCTTTCAAAAGCTGCTGCTAACGAGATAAAGGTAAATCAATAAATGGGCTTCTGGTAGTTACCGGGAAGCTTTTAGATAACAGTGCGCGTTTTAGTTAAATCTAAATTTTTTTTGAGGTTTTGACTGCATGGCGATAAGATCCGAAGCGTATGCGTGCCAAGATTTCCTTTTAAATCTTTTTTATATTGAGGGACTGTTTACCCCTTCACAGTACAAATTTCATTTTTTTAGTTTAGGTGTATTGTATCCATCATGCAGGGGCGTAGTCAGTGAAGGGTATATCATCCCCCGAAAAGAAAATAAATTTCTTTATTTGATCATAGAAAGGCATTGACCATTTCATTTGACCATATGCACCAAAATTTCACAATACCCCCTCTGAAAAGTTTTTTATGGCTACGCGCCACTGTAATCGTATCTATACATTGAGTCATTGAGTCCTCCCAAATAAATATAACAATTAATTACTACCATGCTTGCTTAACTATCTTAACTACTTGCTTAACTTTGGTCCAAAACGTCCGCGAAATACGTATTGGATACGGATTTATGGGTTTCCAATCACAGAGAGGTCGGATTTTGGTGGTGGAGTCTCTGGGGGGCATACCGGAAACCTTGTGGAGGGCACGCTGTCTCTTATGGCTTTAGAAAAGGGGTTTCCAACTTCTAAGTACTCGCGGGCCGCAATTGAAATCACAAGTCAAGTGGTGGGTCGCAAAGTAATTTGGCTCCTTTTTAACGATGATAATTTTTTTGGGGGAGAGTCTTCAATATGAAACTTTTCCAGCAAAAGACGGACGAAGGTCGTTTACATATTTTGAATGTATGCACTACTGCATTTTCCAAAATTCCAGAGGATATATGAATTTTTTTACTCTTTTACAACTCGTAGGAATACTGAATTTAATACAGATGTTAGAGAAAATGTAAAACAATGCAATTTTAAAGAGCTTGGTCAGGATTTTTTCTAAAAAATGTCTGGCAAATCTTAAATGTATGAAACCCCGGACATTTTTGCGCCCCAGGACATTTCCCCGGACAGCTCTAAAAAACCCCGGATGTATGGTAAGCCTACGGCCTACCTATCTACATAATTGAAAATGTCGTTAAAAATACAACCTGGAGAGAAAAAAATTTTTTCATTCGACGGTGGATTCAGTTCCACTCGAGAGAAAATGTCAAAAGCGTGCATTTCAATCGGAAAGAAGACGAACGCAGAAAACGAACGAAAATTCTGGGATGCAAGCGATGCGCATGCGCAAGAAGCGAAACCCGTGTGGGCGGCCTCTCCAATTTGTCCGAAAGCAAATGTTCGATTCTTCTCGGGTGCACAAAATCCAAACAAAGCGGTTTGTTTGTGGAGTGAGTGAGGGAGTGATACGGCCGCCGCAAGGGGACTTGAATCCCACGCGAGAAGAAATTATATAGTATTCGGTTTTTGGAGGTGTTTTTTGTTGGTTTGAGGAGTGGGACGATAGCTTTTGTTAGAGCGTAAGTTGATTCGGCAGCTCACACTACACTACACTACGCTTACGTTTAATAAAGTAAAGGCCTGATACAGTCGATAAATAATCCTGGGCAGGGGGCCGTTCAAATATCACGCAAGCACTTTTTAACCCCCCTCCCCCTTGTCAGCAAAGATAAGCAAACCTCACCCCCACCATAATTACATAAGAAACTGGCGGACCCCCCTTCCCGAAATTTTTACATCCCTTTTAGTAAGTATACTGTTTTTTTTCTCCTTGAAATTTGGTGCCTTACAAGGAGCTGTCCTTTTTGGGTGTGTAACATTGAGGGTTCAAAAATGAGTCAAAACACTACTTTTCATGGTTAAAATTTCTAAATGTTTGGGGGGTCCATCCCCAGAAAAAATTCAATTTCTTGTTAAATTTATTTTTGGTTGAGTTTTGATATTATTTATGCAAGAAACAAGATATTTTCGAAAATGCAGTATCTTACGTAAGCATCACTCATATCCCCACTTGTCAGGAAAAATAAGCAAAGAGCAAAGCCCCTCCCCCCCTAGGTGCTTACGTAATACTTGAACGGCCCTCAGGGGCGGATCGAAGATTCGGTTTTTTTTGGGGGGCTAGAAATTTTCAAATTTCAAGAGCCTTCTTTAGGTTCTATGAGGAAACCATGGTTTTATTTTTGTACCCGTTGACAGGGAGATGAAGTCAGTTTTGTGGAATTCCTATTACAATAGCGGTCAAGGATATTTTTTTTCGATTTCCTATTTTGTGTAGAGAATATGCCAGACTTTAAATAAATATGAATAAAAGAAAACAATTAAATTATTAAAACATATTTGGAAATGAAACAAAGAAAAATCAGCATATTGTGCAAAATGTCTTCCTTACCGTAGTAGTTTTCATATATCCCATCACAAAATTCAGTAGTATTTCTCGTAGTTTGTAAAGCAAAAACCAGCAAAGCGTGCAGCCACTCACGTTGACCACAAAGCGTAAAAGGGGAAAGCTACGTCAGGTTGTGCGAAGTATCTGCCGATAAAAGAAAAATAAATTCTTGACGACCGATAGTAGCCGTTATCACCCGAGCATTTGGAGGTTCAGCAGCATTGGGCTTTCCTGTTTTTGAATCGGTTTTAGCAGCTCCGAGCGGGGAGCGAGAAAACCCACGTTTCGATAATAGCAATATAGAATTTCCCCGACGACAACGACTCATAGTTTATAATGCATTGCAATAACTAAAGATTAAAAAATTCTTCCAAAATTTCTTAAAATATACTCGACTCGATAAACTTACACATTGTATGGGGCCGTTCAACGTAAGCACGGGGGGAGGGGGGTTGCTATTTGCTTATTTTTCCTGACAAGGGGGAGGGGGATATGAGTGATCCTTACGTAAGATACTGCATTTTCGAAATATTGTTTCCTGCATAACTAATTTCAAAACTCAACCAAAAATAAATTTAACAAATAATTGAATTAGGAAATCTGACGTAAGCACTTTTTTCTTGGGATGGACCCCCAAACATTTTGAAATTTTAACCCCGAAAAAGTAGTGTTTCGACTCACACCCAAAAAGGACAGCCCCTTGTATAAATCACCTAATTTTCAAGGAGAAAAAAAACAGTTCTTAGTACTAAAAAGAATGTCAAAATTTCAAGGGGGGGGTCAGGCAGTTTCTTACGTAATTATGGTGGGGGGTTTGAGGTTTACTTATCTTTGCTGACAAGGGGGAGGGGGGTTAAAAATTACCAAAAAAGTGCTTACGTAATATTTGAACGGCCCCTATTCTAGTTATTACACAAATTATGCAAAAAAAAGCATCATTCTTGATAACCAAAAAATTCTTTCAAATGAATGTACTTATATCCTCTTTTGAATTTGCATGAGATCTAAAAGCATTTTGGGGACCCCTTGAAGTAGGGGCCCTGGGCAAGTGCTACGAATGCCCTCCCGGAAATCAGGCAAAGAAACGGTTCCTCTCCTTATAAGCCTCACGTATTCCTACTATGCCCTGCCTGTCATCCTAAAATAGTCCGAAACAGTTTTTAAATTTCAATTTATTGAGAAAAGTATCAACTCAATTAAAACAAGGGATTGTCTAACTTTGGTTGGTTCAACCTTTTCCATTCGTATTTTCGCCTTGCAACTTTAGGGGCCGTTCAAATATTACGTAAGCACCTATAAGGGGGGAGGGGATTTGCTCTATGCCTATTTTTCCAGACAAGGAGGAGGGGGTATGCACTGCATTTTCGAGAAAAAAATATCTTTGTTTCTTTCAACCATAACTAAATTCTACAATAAATAAGTGAATTAGGAAACAAATCCTTCTATCATCTTTAGTTTTCAAGGGGGGTTAAACAGTTTTCTTCGTAATTATGAGAGGAGTCCGCGGTTTCGGGATCGGAGGGTCCCGGGTTCGATTCCCGACACCGCTTAAGACCCACCGAGTATATGCGGAGTACGTGCTCGTTAAATCTGTGGGCCCGAAAGTCCTGTGGTCCGTCATGGCGCAGTTTACCATGGGTCCAGGTGTCTGGAGACTATTTCCCTCCCCTTCAGATACATGGCAAAATTGTGGAGGTGGCGATAGATAGTGGCAGCATCTATCATCTCATGAGGCAGAAGTCGGACTCCTGCCATTTATGGGCCTCACTTTCTCAGGAGCCGCACCCCCTTTGCCTTGAATCCTTGTGGAGCTTGGTAGTATACCAAGTGGCACACGACAACAACAACAACAACAGTCCGCGGTTTGCTTATCTTTGCTGAGAAGGAGGGGGTAGTCAAAAATGACCAAAAACATGCTTACTTAATATTTGAACGTCCCCGTAGGCACCACCACGACAGTTTTCAAAACAATCGCAAAATCGTGACAAAAGGTTTACAACCTCCAAAAACAATAAAGGACAAATCAAATTAACACACAGCCCCTTAGAGTTCATAACCCCCTTATTAAAATGTCTGTGGTTAGAGAGATTATCAGCTGAAAAGGTAAATAAAGTCTGTCCCGTATTTGTTGTAGCCCAACAAATCTGTTTTCGTAAGACTAATATTGAATTTTGATGGTTATCGCTAAAGTGTGCACCATCAGCGAGTGTGTGGAAGCGAAACGTGCGACCGCGTCCGTATAGATTTGTTGATAATAATTAGTTTGGAAATGTGATGGGAAATGTTCGCTCTTAGCAGTAGCACCTTCATTAAGTTTACTTTTTAACTTACTAAGGCTCCTGCACAGTAGCGTCTATAGAACAGGCATTGCCAACCCGGGGCCTGCGAGAACTTTTTTAGTCAAAAGTTATAGTTTTAGGGTAAGTTAAGGCCCCCCGAAATTCGGACAAAGTGTACCAAAATGTGTTAAAACCTGTTAATAAGAGTCGAATTCGGAAAAAGTTTGGAAAACCTCCCGCGGATCCTTCATCTTCGATCTTCCTTACCTCGATTCTCATAACTCGACGAAACCCTTTTATTTTTTCTCCCCGTAGTGTGTGCGGGCGTTCGTTTCTACCCGCGTGCGTCGCTTGTTTTTGTCTCCGTATTCCGTCCGTGTCAAAACGGTCAATACCATTTCATTGGGTCTCGAATCAAGTCTTAAAAGCCCTCTTCTTATCCGACCTCCGAGAAGGACGAGAAATGTTAAACAACTATCATCGGTGAAACTAGTTATTCCATTACGTCTTCAGAGAATTCCAGATATAGTTTTTTTTATGTTTACGATTCTATGGAGAAAAAAAAATTTGCGTTTTTTTAAAACTGGTTCTAAAGGTGTACCGGAAAGGGGGGGAGGTCATTCACACTTTACTTCGAGAGTTACTAATAATAATGTAGATAACATTTCAATTCTTAAAAAATAATAGCTTTCGGTGACCATCATTTCCAGTGAAGCAATTTTTAATTATTGGTCTAAATAACTCACTTTTAGTTGTTGTTGTTGTTGTCGTGTGCCACTTGGAATACCCAAGCTCCACAAGGATTCAAGGCAAAGGGGGTGCGGCTCCTGAGAAAGTGAATGGCAGTATAATGAGAAAGAATAAATAAGTGAGAAAGAATAAATGGCAGGAGTCCGACTTCGGCCTCATGAGATGATAGATGCTGCCACTATCTATCGCCACCTCCACAATTTTGCCATGTATCTGAAGGGGAGCGAAATAGTCTCCAGACACCTGGACCCGTGGTAAACTGCGCCATGACGGACCACAGGACTTTCGGACCCACAGATTTAACGAGCACGTACTCCGCATATACTCGGTGGGTCTTTAGCGGTGTCGGGAATCGAACCCGGGACCAACTCACTTTTAGTATCATATCAAAATGTCAAGGTTCTTTTTTTTGGTTTGTTAATAGCTGTTAGAATTTTAAGGCCCCTTTCATAAATTTTTTAATTAGTTTTATTTTTAATACTGATGTGATTTTAGTGGTTAACACAGCTGCTATAGCTCTAATTTTTAACATTGAAAAGTTTTTTTATACTGAACATATACATCCGCAGTTCTCATATTTAAGCTCATATTGCTGTATTTAATGCTATACTACTTTATGAAAAAATAAGTAGTATAGAATTTAGTAGTCAAAAAATATTGTATGGAAAAAATTTCTTGGTATTTTTTTATTAAATATTTTTGTAACAGAAGAAAATTCACTTTTTGGCACTTTTATTTTACATAACTCCCGTTCTATTTGTTTGAGAAAAATCTATCACCCCTCGTTTTAAATATAATTTTGCAAGGTTTAATTTATTTTAATTTGAAATTAATTTAATATATTTTAGTATAATTTTTAAAAAATTCAAGGCACACCAATATTGTTTTTAAAAAACTTTTTTTATTAAAAAATTCTCAAATAAAATTTCTTTCGTGGACATACTCAAACTTTATTTTAAGGGGTAATAAATTTTTCTCGGACTCATAGAACGGTAGTTATGTAAGATAAATGGGCCTGGATTTTCTTCTTTTTTCAAAAAAATTTATTACCAAATTACCATGAAAATTGAATAATAAAAAGAGTTTCTCATTTATATCATTATAGAAGAGAACAATTTAATACAAAATGACCAGTTTGAGCATTGAGAATTTTCGGTTATTTGACAAGAATTTCCTCACCAAATGAGAATCCCTCTGAAATGAAAACGACCCATTCCGTTGGATAAAAAAAACGACCGCATGTTCCTCAGGCCCGTAGCTAAGGGGGGGCCAGGGGGGGCTGAGCCCCCCCTGGCATCTTCATTTGCCCCCCCCCTAGAAAATTTTCCTAAATTCTATCCACAAGCACAGCCATGGGGGCAGGGAGGGGCAGCTGCCCCCTTCTTCTTTATTTCCTTCTAGCTAAGTTAAAACCCAGTTTTTTAGGGTCAAATGTTCAAAATTTTTCTGGGGGAGGACCCCCACACCCCCATTTGCATTCAAATCTTAATTATTCACATTTTTTTTTAAATAACAAGTTCATCAAAATCAAAATTCTACTTATAAATATATGTTCGAATTTTGGTCTACAAGTATCAAAGCAGTTTAAAACCCTGTTTTTAGGGTCAAGTTTCCAAAAATTTTCTGGAGGAGTACCCCCAGACCACCCTCTGATACTTATATCCCCTAATATTACAAAACAAAAACTGTTCTTATATTAAGGTTGTTCATATACTAAGGTTAGGTTGACACCCTTTATAAAATTATGTCTATTTAAAGATTAACAAGGAGTGATCAAACTCGGTTTTCGAGTTTTCCTTTTCAATTCTGAAGCTTACATGGTGCAGTTCCTTCTATACTTTAACCCAAAGGATGTAAAAATGGGATAAAATTACTTTAAGCTTCAAATTTCTAAAATTTAAAAAAGGAAAACTTAAGAAAACAGAAAAGGTAAAACTATAAAAATTTAGGACCTAACTCCTTCCAAAATTAAAGTCTTGTAACAGCTCCTTAGGCCTGAGGGTCTTATGAGTTTTGTCCCCTAGTCAAACAGTTGAACCTACGTTTATGATACCTCCTGAAAGCTGAAAACCCCCTTGCCCCCCCTGAAAAACTGGGCGCCCCACCTAAGGGAAATTCCTGGCTACGGGCCTGATGTTCCTTACTACAACTTCCTCACCTAAATGCAACCACACTTGTCGATAGTAAAGAAACAAACCTGCTATTTTAAACCAGTTCCACAGAAGACTCCTTTGTGTATTTTTTTTCTCTCTCCTAACAACCTTGATTTGAAACCTGAAAGGGTTTGATATATGCTGACTACAATGAGATGCTTTGTTACAACAAAGCGCGTGCGAGTCGAGAACCTCGCGACATGCGAAATATGGCACCTCGTTCTTCTCTTTGATTAAGCTCGAAAAAAAAGCCCTGTTTTAGAATTATTTTAGCCCTCACCCCCCTGGCTACAGGTTCCCAATTGTTTGGGGACTACCACTTCCCCCTTTTCCCCTTTATGTTCCACCGCCCCTTTAAAAACATTTTCTCCGAATTTTAACCTCTAACTTGCTTTACTTTTTAGAATTTCATAGATGCGTTTTATAACAAAAATAATTTATTTTTAAAGCTAGTAAGTATATATGAACAATATTCAAAAGTTAAGTTTTCAATGCACCTTAAGATTTAATTTGAAATAATGAGGTAATAATTCTCTACCTTTTATAAGGCTACCTTTGTGAAAGCTTTGGTTTAAAAATGATCCTTTGCCTAATTTTGAATAAACTGGAATCTCTAGGTCATCAAAAGAAATTTGGCATCCTATTGAACAATTCCTGTATTCATCTGAAAAATTATAAAAAATATATTGATATCTCAATTCATAGATAAAAGGGGGTCTGGGAGTCCTCCCCCGGGAAAATTGCTGAATTTAAACATGTTAAAAATTAAGTGTAAACTCACAACTCTCAAGCGTCACCTCCAACCGTGGACCGGTTTCGTCCTTTTGTTAGGACTCATCAGTACGGTATAGGAAGGTAACGCAAGAGAGGGGAGGGATGCTAAAAGTTCCCTACTAAATAGGGTTTTAACTCGTTTTGGTACACTTATAGTCGCCTCCCCCCCTTTTATACACTCCTGAGTTCCAATCACCACTGTTACTCATAAATACTTCTCATTTCGAGGTAGAGGACAAAAGTTTTCGGAAGTATCCCCACCCATGCATTCATAGGCTTAATGTAACTTTTAGAATACTTCTAGACAAGACCTGAATTTCACTCAACTTAAAAATATCGTTTTCATGGTAATACGAAGAGTATAACAAGCAATAAAGGGGGTCTGGGGGGGTCCTCCCCAGAAAATTTTTGAAAATACGCCCCTTGAAAACTCAGCGACGGATTAATGCAATTTTCTGGGAGGGAGCGGATAGATGGAACATTCAATTTACAGTAAGGCCTCCCTGGAAGATACAATTTTTTCAAGTGATATCATTAAAACCAGCACTGTCAAGGTTTTAGTTTTAGACTCAAAACTGGTATAAAATAAGTTTAAAAATACCCATTGGGTATTTAGATAATTATTTCGGAAGGGCCCAAAAATATTTGTCAGCCTCTACCATATTGTCCCCTACCCCTTTTAGATAGAATTTGCTTCCGAGAGAACTTAGTATTAGAGAAGTTGTTGCTAATAAAGGTTCAAGTATCAAAGGGGGATCTGGGGGATATCCCCCAGAAAATTTATGAAATTTGACCCTAAAAACGAGGTTTTTAACTGTTATTTGGATACACGTAGCCCAAATTTTGGACATTAACATTTTTCGGTAGGATTTTGATTTTTTGATGAATTTATGATTTCGATGAATTTATTAAAAACTGTGAATAAAGATTAAGTTAAAATTAGGCCCTGGGGGTCTTCCCCCCTTAAATTTTTGGAAATTTGACCCTTAAAAACAGTATTTTAACACATTTTTATTCACCTTTACTTCCTTTCTCGGGGGGAGGGCGGTCGCCCCCCACGCCTACCTTTTTAATCCGTCCTTGTTTGAAAACTAGGAATTTACTCACTTTTGGATATTTATGTGAATTAATCTCAAAATATTCAAAATGATATCCGTCTTAGTACTCAATATGAAAATCTTTGGGTCCTCTCGTCAGGCCTGAGCACACGTACCTTTCCATCGGGTCCATCGGCGGGGTTCTCGAGAAAACAAATTTCGCCCACTAATATGCCGGCCGATGTTAATTACGGAACGGAGTGTAACAGGAAAAGGAACGCGAGAGATAAAGAGCTAAAACCCCATCGCCCGAGAGAGACGAAACCGCAAAATGACTCACTCACCCCTGCTCCTCCTCTCAACTCAACAGCACGTGACAATAAGTGTCCGCCGCGAACCCTTCATGGCCGATCTGATTCTTGCTTTGTTTTGTTCGAGAATGTTTCCAAATAGAATGCCTGCCCAGTTAGCGTTGGTTCAACGGCGGGTCTCTCAAACTTTTTTATAATTGACATGGATTTTCAAATTTTAAAAAGTGAACGAAGTTTTTTTTACTTTAAAATAACAACATGAGCTCTTTGTTATTTTTTCCCCATCAAAATAAAAAGATCGAATTTCCAGCTAATGAAGAATTTTTTTTCAAGAATCGGAAAAATTGTTCAATTCTATAATAAGTTGGAAGGGTTGCAGCCCAACTCGTAAAAAATATGGAACCGTTACACAAAATAAAAAGAGGAAGAAAAAAATTGCCACCATCTCACTGAGAACTGAGAGACGTTACACCGCGCCATGGTGGCAGATCCCACTGTGACTTGGTGGGAGGTCACACGAAATTCTGGGCGACCTCACACCAGACGCGGATCCAGCACGGCTCCAAGGGGGGGGGCACTTTCACAGACAAGATCCCCTTGTATGGTACCATTGGGGGTCCTCCCCCAGAAAAAAATTGAAATTTGACTTGTAAAAGTAGGGTTTTAACTCATATTTAGAAACGTTTTGAGTCTAAGGGGGTCACTTTTCGACACTATTACCTATGCTTTTTGACCCAAAATTTTGGGGATTTCCTAGAATTGTTGCGTTTTGACGAACTTAATGTAAAATAAAGTTGTAATAACAGAGTTACAAGTACCAAGGGGGTCTGAGGACCAGGCCCGTAGCTACGGGGGGGCCAGGGGGGGCTGAGCCCCCCCTGGCATCTTCATTCGCCCCCCCTAGAAAATTTTCAGAAATTTATCTACAATCACAGCCATGGGGTAGCCAGGGGGCAGGGAGGAGCAGCTGCCCCTTCTAAAACACGAGTAATTTACTTCTAGCTAAGTTAATACCCAGTTTTTAAGGTCAAATTTTCAAAATTTTTCTGGGGGAGGCCCCCATACCCCCCATTTGTATTTAAACCTTTATTATTCACAGTTTTTTTTAAATAACAAGTTCATCAAAATCAAAATTCTACTTAAATATGTATGTCCTAATTTTGGTCTACAAGTATTAAAAGCAGTACAAAACCCTGTTTTTAGGGTCAAATTTCCAAAAATTTTCTGGGGGAGGACCCACAGACCCCCCTTTTAGTACAAGTAACCCCCACTATTTCAAAACAACTGTTCTGATATCAATATAAGAACAGATCACTCGAATTAATAAAGTTCTCTTGGGCAAAAATTTAGTACAAAAATGCATAACAAACTACATTACATATGTTAAATATACATGGGGGGCTGACAAATATTTTAGGCCCATTACCGAAATAAACTTTTATATACCCTTGCACAGATTGAAAAGGGAGGTTAGGGAAAATTGACACCCTTTATAAAATTATGTCTATTAAAGATTAAAAAGGAGTGATCCACCTCGATTTTCGAGTTTTCCTTTTAAATTCTGGAGTTTACATGGACAGTTCCTTCTATACTTTAACCCAAAGGATCTAAAAATTGGCTAAAACAGTAATTTAAACTTCAAATTTCTAAAATTAAAAAAAGAAAACTTAAGAAAACATGAAAGGTAAAACTAGAAAAATTAAGGAATAACTCCTCCCGAAACAAAAGTCTTAACAGCTCCTTAGACCTGAGGGTCCTATGGGTTTTGTCCCCTAGTCAAACAGTTGAACTTACGCCAATGATACCTCCTGAAAACCCCTTGCCTCCCCTGAAAAAGTGGGCGCCCCACCAAAGGGAAATTCCTGGCTACGGGCCTGCTGAGGACTCAGAAAATTTTTGAAAATTTGACCTGTTTTAACTCAGTTTGGTGCATAAAATGCCATTTTATAGAGCATAAAACGAGTTCTTCAACGAGAAATTTTCTAAACGATTTTCAGAGCCCTACATACGGACCAGATAGATCTGGGAACCGCAAAGCTTTCAGTAAACAGCAGATTAAAACTGACAAGAATAAACCCTGTGACTCATTTCTTAAGGTATTTCCTGAAAGCGGCAGTTACTTATTGCTCCTGAGAATGCTTGCTTCGGTTCACACGTCAGAAAAGCGAATACCTACATTCCTGGAGGCATTCTAAAACAAGGCGAACTACATTCGTTTTTGCAAAGTGCAAATGATATTTTCAGATGATTCACAAGGTTCATGAACGTAAAAGACTAACGAAAGAAAAAAACACCGATTCCTTGGGGCTTAGGGGCCATGGGAATTTTTAAGCCTTTAACCCAATTCAAAAAGAGTTAAAACACTACTTTTGAAGGCCAAATTTAAAATAAAATTCAGTTGGTAGGGTCCCGTTGCTGGTGTGGTGTATGTGGTACGGTAGGTACTCGGTTCAAACCCCAGTAACTTAACTTCCTGTCGGTTGTAGCGCAATTTACAGTAAGATTAAGTTTAAAAAACGAACGGTTCCACTATGCACTATGATGACAATTAGCTGTTAACGAAACGTCCTTAATGGCTCAGTTGGTATAGTCAGGGTGCTGGTGTACGGAAGGTACTCGGTTCAATCCCCAGTAACTTAATTTTCTGCTTTAGTGCATTTTACAGTGGTATTAAATTTAAAAAAAAAACTGTCCGTTTCACTATGCACTATGACAATTAGCTGTTTAAGAAACGTCCTTGTAGCTCAGTTGGTATAGTCACGGTGCTGGTGTACGGAAGGTACTCGGTTCAAACCCCAGTATTATGCGACCACGAGATCCTGGCGGCTCAACCTCCGTTGACCCCGGACAAGGGGTCCCCAGAATTTCCCCATTCTCCCCTTCTTGGCTAGAGAGGAGGGTCGGATTTTTTCCCCATGGGATAAGATCATTTTAAGTAACACTCAAATATTAAACTAAATATGTTTCGCAGAGTGCAGTAAATTTTTCTCCCTTTGTTTAAAAAGACGTCTTAAAACCAAATATTTTTTTACTATAAGATTGTAAAAGGATTAATCGACGAGATTAAATTGTAATTTTACGGTTCCTTCACTGTTAATTCACTAAAAACTATATAGATCTTAAATAATTTTGATAATTCCTAACAATAAGTCATTATAAACTTTTTGGCTCTTATAAAAATTCATAAAGGCAACAGTTTTTGTCGTTATTTCCATACGCAAACTTGGAAAGATTTAGACCACCGGATGGTCATATCTGATTGGAAGGAGATATTTTAGTGTTTTATGGCTTTGTGCATAGGTTTTCGAAATAATGGGCTAAGGGATGACCCTCCAATAAAAATAAATTTTTCCTGTCAAGCGACTTCGGACCTCCATGCTTTTATGGGGAGCCTCCAGAAACCATTGATCTATCAAAGTTCCACAGGACCGTAACGTGTCCAAATTCTGAAAGTTAACAGCTTTCTCTCATCAATCAACATAATTTTTTCAATGCTATGTCTCCAACACTTGAACATTTATTATTAAGTAATATCATTTGTGAAATATTATCCTCTTCTATACATGCATAAAAATTTAAGAAAATGTGCTTGGTTATCTTATGGGATAATTGAAATTTTTATCCGTAGGGTATGTAATTAAGTTTCTGGAAAAAAGCATATATTTTTTATATTTCCTAAGGGGCCATTCATTAATTACGTAAGGATGATTTTGGCAATTTTGACCCCCCCCCTACCCCCATGTAAGGATATGTAAGATTTTTCAAACCCCTACCCCCTATTCTTACGTAAGATTCCATTTCGTTTTTCAAAATAATAAAATGTTAGAAAGGGTCTTAAATAAAACCCTCAGTTTGACGTAAATCAAAGATTTTTATTTTTCATCAGATAAGTAATATTCTTGCTGTCAACTACATATATTACCATTATATTATTATCTCTAGTCTTTGGAATATCATTGATCAATATAAATTTAAAAGTAAGTTTTTAAATCTCTACTGAACATTATAACTTGGGAAATCTTACGTAAGAATGGGTTTTACATAAGAAAAAAAATTAAAATTTAAAGATAAAGTTGGATAGGGATGGTCCGCAGACATATTTGAGTCGGGAACCACTGCTGTAAATGAAGTCTAAATTTTTAAGACTAAATTATGGCATTTTGAAGTCTGAAAAAAATCCTCAAGTCCTTCTCCGGTTCTCAAGGTACTCTTTGGGGTTGTACCGATTGTTTCCGATTGTTCCGTTAATATTGATTAGAAAGTCAGAAAGAAATCTATCAATCATTAATTAAAATAATTCTAAAAAGGATAAAATTCTTAGTTTAAAAGGAAATATTCACAACAAGTATATACTTAACAATAAATAAACGGAAACTTAATACTTAAAAAAACTAATTAAAATCAATAACCAATAGACTGATATAATTATAAAATAAACTATTAAAAGCATGACATTGTAAAATATTGCTTTTTCATCTAATGGAATAATCCGATTAAAAGTAAAAAGACATTTAAAAGATAAGTAGTATTTTTATTGGAAAAAGAAAATGTTTAATAGCATGCAATAGCTCTACAGACTTTAGTTCATCAAAGTTGTCATATCTTCACAACCATCAAAACACATCTCAAAGAAACGCGAATCCCCAACCTCTTTGGGCATCAGTTTTGGCATAGTTTCTGGCGGGGAGAAAAGTAAGTTGGCGTACGGAGGACGAGCGTCTCGTTTTTTCTGCGGGTTGCCATAACCGCCAAGATCTCGCAGCCGCATAATAACTTAACTTTCTTTTTAGCGCATTTTACAGTAATATTAAATTTGAAATACTGTCAGCTTCACTATGCGCTATGATAATTAGGTGGTTACGAAACGTCCTTGGTAGCACAGTTGGTAGAGTCACGGTGCTGGAGTACGGAAGGTACTCGGTTCAAATCCCGGCAACTTAAATTTCTGTTGTAGCGCATTTTACAGTAATATTAAATTTAAAATGCTGTCAGTTTCACTATGCACTATGAGAATTAGCTGGTTACAAAACGTCCTTGATGGCACGGTTGGTAGAGTCATGGTGCTGGTGTGCAGAAGGTACTCGGTTCCAACCCCCCAGTCCCCGAACTTCCTGTTTTTGTGCATTTTACAGCAGTATTAAATTTAAAAACTGTCAGTTTCACTATGCACTATGACAATTAGCTGGATACGACACGTCCTTGATGACACAGTTGGTAGAGTCACGGTGCTGGTGTGCAGAAAGTGCCCGGTTCAAACCCCAGGATCTTAGCCTCCTGTTTTAATGAATTTTACAGTAATATTTAATTTAAAAAACTAACAATTCTACCATCCACTTTGACCAGTAGCTGGTTACAAATCGTCCTTGATGGCACAGTTGGTAGAGTCACGGTGCTGGTGTGCAGAAAGTCCCCGGTTCAAACCCCAGGATCTTAGCCTCCTGTTTTAATGAATTTTACAGTAATATTTAATTTAAAAAACTAACAATTCTACCATCCACTTTGACCAGTAGCTGGTTACAAATCGTCCTTGGTGGCTCAGTTGGTAGAGTCACGGTGCTGGTGTACAGCAGATACTGGGTTCAAACCCCACTAACCTATCTCCCAGTTTTAGTGAATTTTATAGTTAAATAAAATTTTAAAAAATGACAATTCCACTCTACACTATGACATTTGGTTGGTTTCGAAACGTCCTTACTGGCTCAGTTGGTAGAGTCGTGGTCCTGCTGTGCAGAAGGTGCTCGGTTCAAACCCTACTATCCTCTCTCCCTTTCTCTATCTCTGAACCTAATGTCACAGCTGACCTGTTGAGAAACTGGTAACCGAGTCGAGTCCGTTCACCCGTCGAAGATGTCGGGGCTCGGACGAGAGGAGGTTGTCCTGGCGGACCTGATCTGCTCCCCGGGGGGTCGCGGGCCTAGGGGGTTCTTCGGATAACCCCCGAAAGCCCCTTCGCCCTGGGGGCCAGCAGAGAAAGGTCCGTCAGGAAGCCAGTTTTGCTAAAATTTTTAATCCCAGGGTACAATTTGCAATTTGTGGACGATCCCCTAACGGACTGCACTGTTGAGACGACCCCCAAGTTATCAGATTGCAAAATTTTGACTCCATTACCCGTCTTTGGCTAGCATTGAGAATAAAATTTTATCGCTTGAAATGATTAACTGTGACTGTAACCTGTTCAGTTAACTGTAACCTTAACCTTATCTATTAAAATATTTTAAATAAAATAATTATGCTTCAGTCTTGGCTGGGGATCGAACCCCCAACCATTGTCGCCACAGAAGCATATCATACCACTAGGCCACCAGCTCCACGTCTGGGAGAAGGCAATTTTTGTAATGTATTTCATACTAAAGCGTTCTTTAAAGTAGAAAACTTAGGTAATTTTGTAAAAAATCTGAACACCCAGGTAGAGTTTGATCAAAGAACTTTCTGCACTTAAATCAACCAGGCTTACACGAGGATCGAACCCCCAACCATTGTCGCCACAGAAGCATATCATACCACTAGGCCACCAGCTCCACGTCTGGGAGAAGGCAATTTTTGTAATGTATTTCATACTAAAGCGTTCTTTAAAGTAGAAAACTTAGGTAATTTTGTAAAAAATCTGAACACCCAGGTAGAGTTTGATCAAAGAACTTTCTGCACTTAAATCAACCAGGCTTACACGAGGATCGAACCCCCAACCATTGTCGCCACAGAAGCATATCATACCACTAGGCCACCAGCTCCACGTCTGGGAGAAGGCAATTTTTGTAATGTATTTCATACTAAAGCGTTCTTTAAAGTAGAAAACTTAGGTAATTTTGTAAAAAATCTGAACACCCAGGTAGAGTTTGATCAAAGAACTTTCTGCACTTAAATCAACCAGGCTTACACGAGGATCGAACCCCCAACCATTGTCGCCACAGAAGCATATCATACCACTAGGCCACCAGCTCCACGTCTGGGAGAAGGCAATTTTTGTAATGTATTTCATACTAAAGCGTTCTTTAAAGTAGAAAACTTAGGTAATTTTGTAAAAAATCTGTACACCCAGGTAGAGTTTGATCAAAGAACTTTCTGCACTTAAATCAACCAGGCTTACACGAGGATCGAACCCCCAACCATTGTCGCCACAGAAGCATATCATACCACTAGGCCACCAGCTCCACGTCTGGGAGAAGGCAATTTTTGTAATGTATTTCATACTAAAGCGTTCTTTAAAGTAGAAAACTTAGGTAATTTTGTAAAAAATCTGAACACCCAGGTAGAGTTTGATCAAAGAACTTTCTGCACTTAAATCAACCAGGCTTACACGAGGATCGAACCCCCAACCATTGTCGCCACAGAAGCATATCATACCACTAGGCCACCAGCTCCACGTCTGGGAGAAGGCAATTTTTGTAATGTATTTCATACTAAAGCGTTCTTTAAAGTAGAAAACTTAGGTAATTTTGTAAAAAATCTGAACACCCAGGTAGAGTTTGATCAAAGAACTTTCTGCACTTAAATCAACCAGGCTTACACGAGGATCGAACCCCCAACCATTGTCGCCACAGAAGCATATCATACCACTAGGCCACCAGCTCCACGTCTGGGAGAAGGCAATTTTTGTAATGTATTTCATACTAAAGCGTTCTTTAAAGTAGAAAACTTAGGTAATTTTGTAAAAAATCTGAACACCCAGGTAGAGTTTGATCAAAGAACTTTCTGCACTTAAATCAACCAGGCTTACACGAGGATCGAACCCCCAACCATTGTCGCCACAGAAGCATATCATACCACTAGGCCACCAGCTCCACGTCTGGGAGAAAGCAATTTTTGAAATGTATTTCATTTTAAAGCGTTTTTCAAAGTAGAAAACATACAATATTTTATAAAAAAATGTCAAGTTATGTATTTAAGAGAGATTGTAAGGTTAGGGGTTTGATCTGAGTAGCTTCACCACACAGGCCACGACTCTACCAACTGAGCCATCAGGGTACAGACACAGATGATATCTTTGTTACTTCGTGGTTGCATTAGATAATTTTTTTTAACTTTTAAGCAAAAATGATCAAGCGGGGACAGAACCTCAGAACACTACCACACCCACAACATATACCGTCTCTAATCCTCAGACTCTACCAACCGAGCCATTTGGGCACATTTCTTGGTTATTTGTTTTTCCAATTGGTGGTTACAGAATGTACTACTGAAATAAGGAATTAATTTCAGTTTCCAGCAAAATTGAACCTCAAGAGCGGGAATTGAACTCTGGTCTACTGTCAGTTCAACCAGAAAACCTGTCCCTTGGAAACAGACTTTACCAACTGAGCCATCTGTACACTTCACCTGACGGTATATTTTTAAATTGGTAGTTACAAATAATATCATTTTGAGAGATTTTTTTAGCACAAATCTGAATACTCTACGGTTACTGTTAACGTTGGAGCTCGCAATAGTTTTAATTTACTTTATTAACTGCTTATAGGCTAGGAATATTAGATTTAAGCTAACTGTAATTTTACTTCAAAATTGATCCAAATGCTATTTTGATAGGATGGATATAGTTTATTAAGTTAGCATAGGATATCCTTCCTTACAAATAACTTAATAACCTTTTTATGAAATAAAGTATAATTTTTTTAATAAGTATTCAGTTTATATTTTAACTTCAGCCTTCTGGGCCCCCTTGCCTATGGGCTAAACCTAAACTGCACTGAAACTACTTTATACTTCTCTAGTAAACAGTGGTGGATATAATTAACATTCTCTAAATTAGTGAAGAGTTCTAAAAATGCAAAAAGAATCAATAAATACTCCAGATAGCAAGCTAACATCAAAATCTTTATTGCATCACCAAAAAATATTTAAAAAAAACAGCAGCTGGGTGTCTGGAACGTGAGGTGAAGAAACAAGTACATGTACATGTAACTGGCCAAACCAACAATCTTCTACCAGCACACAGGTGTCAACCTTCTGGAAAAATGCAAAAGAACTTGAATACACAATAGTAACTAAAATTTTAAAATAGACCTAACAACTTCCATTAACGTTATTATCTAAGCACGTTTAGGTACCTACTAAAAGTGAAAACCATCTGATATGATAACCAACTGAATATTCTAAGGAGACTAGTTATAGATTTCTGGTAGGAAGAGCTGTCCTTAGTTGTATGTTGAGATAGCAACCTTGACTTTTAATTGAATGAAAGGAGGGGGGGTCAAAATTACCATAACCATGCTTACGTACGTAATATTTGAACGTTCCTGTTGTTATCGTCTATCTTGTTTTTCAGAGACCTGATATCGCACAAACGAGAGCATGGTGGACCCAGCCCCTTACGTTGCTGATGCAGAGAGAATTCGGCGCCACCTGGTGGAGAGATACGTGACCGCGAAGCGCTTCGGAGAAACGTCTGGTCGAGAATACTCGTATTTCTGGCTCCAAGATTCAGCAAAAGTAACTATGTATATTTAATATTTAATAAATGGGTATAGATACTCCAATGCAGAATCCTTACAGTTTTCCAACGTGGGGCGCAATTTGAAAAATTTCAACCAAATATCCCCTTCTATTCCTATTCGCCAAATTTCTATGGAAACCAGGTGGGAAAAATTCCAAAAGTTTTCTGGGAGAGGACCACTAAACCCCTCTCCCTCTCATAGCTTAATCGTTTATTTACTTGTTTTCCCTTGAAAATTCTGCCCTTACAATGAACGGGTCTCTTGGGTGCAATCTAAATAGTCTCAAAATTAACTAAAAAACTATTTAAAAGGGGCAAATTTCATAACTTTTCGGGTGAGGAACCCCCAAACTTCACGTAAAAAAGTACGCAAAAGGATGTACCTCAAAAATATTTGAGCTAACCCCCCTCGAAACTAAGGCTATGGGGGTCATGGAAAATTTTGAAAGGATTTGGTGAGTCATGGACTAAAAAAGATTGGTAAATACTGCTTTAGACTCTAGGTCAGTGTTTCCCAACGTGGGGCGTACGCCCCACCGGGGGGCAATATGATTTTCTAGGGGGGCAATTCGAAAATTTTCAACCAAATTGCCCCCTGGTGGGGAATGAACCACCAGGTTTTATTTACTTTCTAAGAAGTATTTTCGAAAAAAAATCTGGCAGGGCCGTATTAAAGGGTGGTTCTGAAGGGGCCATGTCCCCCTCGAAATTTGGATGAGTGTATCAAAACCAAGTTGAAACCCTGTTTTTAGAGTCAAATTTACAAAACTTTTCTGGGGGATGGCCCTAGATCCCCTTTTGTTTTTAGAACGCATATACTATTTGCAAATTTTTTACATTTAGTTCATCCAAATACAAATCTTACCTAAAGATTTATATCCAAAATTCTAAAAAGGGGTACCAAACTAGTTAAAACCTGTTTTCTAGAGTTAAATTTCCAAAAATTTGCTGTGGGAGGACCCACTAACCCCCCTTGGGTAGTTAGAATTTAATTACTCTTATTTTTTTTATATTAAGTCGTTTAGCAAATTCCATCTTAAATTCAAATATGCAAATTCTGTCTTAAAATGTTCTGAAAAACTTCATTGGATTATGGGGGAGGGCTGAGAAATAATTTCGGGCCCCTCCCAAAATGTAATTCTATATGCCACTGAGGCCTGGGGGGGGCATGGAAAATTTAGTAAGGCTTTGGTGGGGCATGGACCGAAAAAGGTTGGGAAACACTGCTCTAGGTTAACCTCAGATCTTAACTCCTAAACGTTGCGTCATAGAAGATGCTTACAATTCAAGTTTCAGAACAATTTAAGAGGATAAAAATACTCTAGAACCAATAAGTATGAGTACTAGCTAAAAACCTTATTACTCTTTTTTTCGGGAAAAATCCAATTATCCGAATTTTTTATTATCTGAATGGGGTCTGGTCCCAATCGATTCGGATAATTGGAGTTCTACTACCATAATAATTCGGGAAGGATTTTGTGCATGAATGCTGAATTTCTTTAAATCAAAATTATCCATTTAAAATCATTTATTACATTTTAAAAGTTAATTATTCCGATTATGTCGCTAAGAAAATAAAAACCCTACTACATTTTAAATTAAAAAAAGCAAATATGAAAGGAAACACATTACCATGGACTTGGGGAATGATTTTCATTCATTTTTCAAAATTTTATTCTTTCCCAAATTTTACCCATTTAAAATTTGTCGAATCCTTTTGAAACCCATCATGACATGCAGCAGCGCCCACGACAAATAGATCTAAGATCATCGGCTCATCTTCTCCCACGTATCGCCCACGCGCTACTACGGATGAGGGAAATCTGTTGACGCGAATCAAAAAGGTGCTTTTCACACCTGAACGAGGGGGTGCGGCGGGAAAGCCCAACAACAGAAGCTTTGTCATGCTCGGGCTTCAGGGTTAATTTGCTTATTGCCATTATTATGCATAGTTTCGCACCGACGCGAAATTTATCGTGTATAATATTTTTAAACTATAATATCCGTATTATTAGCATTTTTGATTTTAGCAGCTTAATGTTTTCTCAATTGGGGGCGTAGCTTCATGGAAGAAGAAATTCACCTAACTTAAAGGGTACCCGCAAGCCATATTGCACCCCAATTAGTTAATTCCGTTGACAAATGGAACATTCCATTTTTTTTAATGTAGATGATACGGGCAATGTGATAAATCCGGTCATTATTAATAATGCCCGTGCATTTCGGTCAAAGTGGTAAATACTCATTTATAAATGGAAATTATCACATTGCCCGCCTCAACTTCGGGCATTAATAATTTAATGGTTTATCACTTTTCTTGTGACATAGATATCAATTATAAGCTAAGGTCTTCACGGTAATCCTTCGAAAAATGTAAGGAAAATCAGGTTACCTAAAATGATTAATAATTGTGTGGGGTAGTTTCAGTCGTTTTCTAATGATTTTAAAAAGGTTAATTTTTTTTTAAATTTCGTAAAGGGAGATTCTCCCCCTCCTGAAAATATTTGTGAAAATATCACCTATGTAAAGGGTGCTTATAACAATTTGGATTGAATTCCAAATACATTTTTAACATCTTGAAAATTACATCAATACTTGGAAAAAAACATCATTAACCTTCCCTTCTACTGCTCACTACCAGAAATAACTAGAAAAAAATGTTTCTGCCATATTCATTTAGTCTGGGGTTAAATATATTAAAAATGCCAAAAAAAAAGTATAAATTATACTACAAGAACGCGCAATTTAAAATAAGGGAAAGTATGATGCTGGTCGTATATTTAATTGATTAGAAGGACTTAAGAGAGGGAGGGGGGTTCGCCCATTCAGTTGACGATCGATCGTTCGGATTGCACAGCTGACTACGGGAGAAATTTCTCGAACGCATTACAAGGCAGTAAAATCCTGGTAACCTATGACGTCACACTATGGACCTAACAGGAAATCTTATTTCCATATTTATCGCCCTTTTCTTGTAAGCAACCCTATAGATTTGTAAATAATGACATATTGGCAACTTTATCGCTCTTATAACTACTATTTTCGATTTTAGGAAATTTTCGAATTATTTTTTGTTTACTTTCATAAATAAAACACGAGTGAAAATGACGGAAGTTTAATGTTTAAGTTTTATGTTTTTTAAAGTTCCTTTTTATTATTTTGTCTACTTTTTGTCATTAATATCATTTAAAGTCATTAATATTTCTTGTGTTCAATTTTTATTTTTTAAGTTAATACTATTTTAAGAATTTCTATTTCTTACTCTTGAAAAATTAAGTGAAAAATTACTCTTAAAATTAATCAAAACATAGCTCATTTGCTTCAAAATGAACCCATTTAAACAGTGGTTGATATTTAAGTACAAGTATTTAAGTATTACAAAGCTGGAGCCTGTTCCTATAAAATATGAAGTTAAATAGTGGAAATGTAAAAGTTTTAAATATGTGATTTTAAATTAGTCGTAAATTGCTTACCTGTACCACCTTTCCAAGGAGAAATGCAATAAATTAAGTTTATGAAAAGAACTACGTTCTAACTAGTTACTATTGGTGGTGTCTGTTATTTTCTTTGCTTTGTTGGTGCTTAATAATTACCTGAGGACAAGTACCGAGAAATCCAATATATGCCAAAATTAGTCATTCTAAACAATTAAAATACCTTATCTAGCTGTGGTGCTCTTTATGTTTGATGTTTAATTTGTAATATGTTTCCAATTCTTTTCTAAAGTACTCTTTTTCTTAAAGATAGTTTTGTTGATGCTGTTCTATATTTTCAAAACTATACTCACTTTTCATACCACAAGGAAAAGTTGGCATATTATAAACAATTGGTGGGTAAAAAATATGAGTCGCACATTTAAAATTGTTACGAATATCCGATGGCGTAACTAGAGTTGACTCGTGGGGGGAGGTTACCCCCACCACGTAACCACTTAAACATACTCCCTTCAAAATAAGATTTCTCATGATATTGGTATATTACAAGCATGTAGCTTTAAATTAAATAAATAATTCATTATTCTTCATTCATGTTATTTTGGTCAATAAAATTATTTTTGAGAGGGCAATTAAGAAATAGCTTTTTAATGTATTTATATAAATTATCGTATAAATTTCCATGGGTTAAAACTTCACTTAAGAGGCTAAATTTTTAAGGGTGAAACAAATTATAAAAGACCTCAAAATTTCTCTGGGGGGTCTGGTGGTTCTCTCCCCCAGGAAATTTTTAAAAATTTGTCTCTTAAATTAGTGTTTAAGCTCATTTTGTGGCTCTTTGGGTTCTATCTGAAAAGAACTGTTACTTGTGAACCGCAAAATTTACTGAGGAAAATTTTCAGGTTTTCTGTTAGAACAGTGGTTTCCAACTAGTAAGTCCTTGAAGGCACATGATTAAAATTAAAAGTCAAGTGGCAAGCCGCAAAGTAGGTAATCAGTGGATCTAAATTTTTCTAGCGAAAGCAGAACATTATTATTACTTATTGTAAAGCTACTGTGTATTTTCAAAAATTTCAGCAGAAAATGTTTTGCCGTACTATACAATTTTTAATTAAAACAGAAAGGGTTTCTCGGCAGGAGATATGTAAATTAAAATCTTCCGGGCTTGATTGCCAGGTCTAGTTGATAAAAATTCAGACGCCATTTCACCTGAAACTGTGTCAGGCATCATCAGTGATAAAATTTTCGCTCAAATAAACGTTGAGATCGTCCTAGCGAGGTGACCTGATCGTTTGATCAAGCGATCCCACAGACCTCCTTCAATATTTTGAACTTTATTGTTTATTGCATTTATATTGTATTAGTCAAAGTGAGAAAACCTACAAAGGCATATTAAATTCTTAAAAATGTATGCCCAAAATTTGGATTAGGTGTACGTGCACCAAAAAGAGTCTATAAAACCTGCTTTTTAGACATAAATTTCCACAAAATTTCTGGGGGAGGACCCCCAGACACCCCAATAGTTTGTTAGATCACGATTATTTTGAACTCACAATAAACATTGAGAACATTAAATTTAATTTTGAATATTCTTAGCCTTCCCCCAATAAATCAAATCCTAGATTCACTCACTGCTGGGAATTAAAATGACACATGCAATGAGGATGAAAGGGGGGGCGATAGGTTTTAGTCAATCTCTGGAAGGGGCAATGGGCCACAAAAGGTTGGGAACCACTGGTCTAACCATTTTATACAGTAGTAAAATATGCTCATTTTAACCAAAGTATAACTTTGATATTATGAAATATGAGTATTTACTATAGCAACACTTTTGCCACAGTGGTTCTCAATTTGTGTGCTGGCACTCCACAAACCTGTTCATCTCTGAAAATTGTGTTACTTTTAGTTGAAAAGCGTTTCAAATTTTTATTTAAAAAGCCTGAATTTTAGAAATATTTTTCCTTTCAACCCAAAACCTCATCATGTGTCATGGGAAAATGAACATCATTTTAAAACATTTTCAGCTTGAGGATTTATATTAATCTATTCATGTGTATTGAATATAGGTGTAGATATTTTATACTAAAAGAGATGGTGAAAAGGAAGATTTAAGGATTTGAAATGGTTTATATTAATTGAGTCGTGTGTTGACACAGAAGCTTTAAAAATCTTTTTTAGTCTATATAATTATAAAATAAACACCTCCCCATAAAACATATTTTATGAATTATCTAAAGATTGATACAGATTAAATAGAAGTTCATTACTTAATTTTTGCTTTAGGTGGTAAATATTTAACTCAAAAAGTCTTAAATTTGTCAGTTGCATATTGAGTGGGAGGTTTACATTTGAAATTTGAGTCATGGTGAAGTGCTAGGAGGGAAAATAGAATGGAGGGAAACTTTACCAATGAATTTTAATTTGCAACTTTAATTGTTACAATGGTATTTAAAAGAAAGCTGATATAAATGGTTTTATCTTAAATTGAATATCATCAACAACAATCAATATCATATATCAACGTTTGAATTAAGAGTTATCTTCCACATTTTAACAAATGTTCAGTAGTTTTTATTTTCATTCTAAATTTAGTATGTAAAAGTAAAGCGAAAAACACTAAGCTGTCCACACCATCTCTATTTAATATTGCATTGCTTATTAATACTTTTGAAAATTATAATATTTATAAAGACACTTTTAAAGCAATTTGATAACATTCTTCTTTCTTATTAAAATTTTAATATGATAATTTTGTCAAAATAGGGCATCATAACCCTGAAAAGACAGCCTTCTTTTATTTATTGTTCGAAGATTACTCATTCTCACAAAAAAAATTACACATAAAACATTTTGCTTAAAGATTAAAATTTTATTCTCCTGGAACTACAAGTCAATTCAAACAGATTTAAAGTATGAAAATTAGTTTTGTTGTAACAGAAAGTTCTTTTATTACAGAAAGTAATTTATTAATTATATTCTGTAATCTGAGAAGGTCTACTTTAGTATGCCACATTTATCCTATAATAGTAAATTTTGCATCAGTGGTCAAAACTGAAAATGAAATGTATTTACAGGTGTAAATGCATTATTTTAAAATGAAAGTCAATGTTATTGTAATTCATAATCTAGAACAGAATAAAATATTACAACAGGCCAAGGCCCATCAAGGGCTAAGTGCGACAAAAGAACAATCTGAAACAGAGGTTCAAACTGTGGGTCGCCAGTGAGTTTTTGGAGGATTGTGCCAAGATTTTGAATTAACCAAATAGTTGGTGACCAACCCTACATGCTCGAAACTAAAATTGTGTAGGAACATGGGAAAATTAACTCCAAGCTTATGTGGGACACATTTGATTATTTTTTGTCAAAATTTAGTCGTGATGTTCAAAACTTTTAGAACCCCTGATCTGGAATATTTGAATTAAAGTTTTTTATGATTGTAGAATTTTGAATATTACTCAAGTTTATTTCTCTCACACATCTTGTGAAACATCTTTTAAAAAGCCAGTTTAATAAGTTTTGCCTAAAATCTCACTTTTAGTTAAATTTTTTTAAATCTATTTTTGCTTTAAACCTTTAAACTCTCCAACTTATTCTAAGATGTCAAAGAGTCCTGCAAGTGATTAATACTACAAGGGTATTAAAATTTGAGATTATTCATAAGAAACATTCAATAATAAAAAAAATTTGGGCTTTGAGCTTAAAACTTCAGGAATTTTTTAAATATTGCCTACAAAAAACTCTTATGAATAGATTGGAGGGTAAAGTTATTTTTTTAATCTAAATTTACCTCTTGTTTGTGTCATAATGAGTTAAATTCATAAATTAGCTCCATCACAGTCCCAGTTGTTAGTTAGTGATGTATATACTACATGATTCTGAAATTTAATTTTAATAACAAAAAATTTTAAAATCCAAGCTTCAATTAGTGAAAGGGAAGAGTCCTTTGTGACAGTTTTAGTTATGATTAGTATACAAATCTGTAGTTTAAATAACATTAATTCAGTTAGTTGTAAAAAACTTCATGCCCCATGCATTACAATAGTGATATTTTTTATTTACTAAAACGACCTTGCAAGTCTAAACCCCCTAAATATATAGTTTTGATTATTAAGTGACTAATTCCATTATTTAATTCAATTAGTTCCTTTCATTAATAATCGGAGTGAGTCCCCATGTTAATTTCCAATAGAGGCGCTTGTATTTATTTTTCCCCTCAACTAATTGGAAATGCCTATTTAACAAATGCATACTTAATACAAAGGTGCTAATTCAAACAATAGGGAATGAAAAAAGAAAAGGATTCCAAAAATAAGTAGTTGAAGAATAGTTGAAATTTTTCAGCTAATAAAATTAACATAACTTACATTATAAATTAACTATTTACATAAAATAAAAATAAGTATTCCCTGCCTCAAATTTTAATTTAAACCCTCTTTCTATTATATGTTAAATCTTGCTGAAGGTTAGATCTTACTTTCAAGATGGCAGCACGAGCTTGAGCGTTTTTTCTCTTTTCAATATTGGCCAATCCGTGTCAGGTCCATAGTCCATATATGGGATATAACTCCGCCTTCTACAATATCGACCTATCCGTGTTAGGTCCATAGTCCATATATGGGCATGTAACTCCGCCTACTGCGTTTCTTTTTTTAGGTGGGAAAACATACCGCGCTTCACCGGTCATTCGTTCTACTCTCCATGCCGCGCAAACGGACGACGTCACGGCATAGGGAAGAGCGAGACGAACGTACTCGGTTCGTCGTACTTTTTAAGAAGAATCTTAATTAGTACCAGTGGCGTAGCCAGAAATTATTTTTGGGGGGTGCAATGCTTAAAAAATATATTTCAGGAGGGGCCCTAAATTGTTTTTCCCCCTACAAGCCATATTATTACGTCCACAATCTAACTTTTTATACATTATTTGTTAAAATGTACTTAAAGAACTTTCACTGAAAGAAAAAAAGTTGTTAGTGACTTTGTTACAAATTCTCCAAAGGAAATTCTAGGGGTCCGCCCCCATAAAATTTTTGAAAATGTGACTCTAAAAACTGGTTTTTAACTAGTTTTGTGTATGTGTGGTGCATCTAGTCAAAAAAATTTTATTCATATTTTTATATAGATAGGATTTGCATTTGGGTGAACTTAATATAGAAAAAAAGTTGAAAATAATAGGGTTCCAAATGGGAAAGGGGATATAGGGGTCCTCCATCAGAAATAATGTTTGGAAATTTGACCCTAAAAACAGAATTTGTAATGTTTTGGAATTTAGTATATTTTTGGACTCATATTTTTAAGTAGATTAGAATTTTGATGAACATTCTATAAAAAGATTTTGAATAATGAAATTCCAATCAGAAAGGGGGGATTGGGAATCCTCTGGAAATTTGTCCTTAAAAAACAGGGTTTTAGGTTGTTTTGGTACACCAAGTCCGGATTTCGGTGGGGGGTAGGGCTCCCTCCCCCCCTTATATACGCCACTGGCATGATGTGATAAAACACACTCCAACAGAAACTGATGTTTCAAGTGATTAAAGTTTGAATTCCTTTGGGTGTTACTACCTATAATTACTACCTTAACACAACCTATAATTAGAACTTGTAAAAGTGGTAACAGATTTACATATTCAACTAGTAGTCCAGTAAATCTACTGAAAAAAAAGGTCAAACCGGTCAAAAATTGTAACATTTAGTTTTTCAACGGTTTTCGATTGGGAATGACCTAAATAATAACATACTAAAAATCGGACAAAATCGGTCCATGGCAAGTTTAATTTTTTTTGAATTTTTAAAAAATGGCCGAAAAAAAATTTCAAAAAATCAAATAATAGAGATCGAGACTTGTGATACATGTTTATAGGCTATCTTTCAGTGCTGAATACGAATATTCCATTTAAATTTAAAAAAAATTAAAATTTCTATTTTTAAAATTAATTTGAAAATTTCGATAATCGAAAAAATTAAAACACCCCTAAAAACCACAAAAAAAACTAAAAAAGAAATATTTTCAATGGTTTTCACTCAGAAATAACCAAAGTAACAACATATTAAAATTTGATAAAAATCGGACGATAAAAATTTAATTTATTTAAGATTTTCAATTTTTTTTACCTCAAAAATCGACCTTTTTTAAAATTCCTGTCAAAAACGTTTGAGGCATTTGCCAAGGTTATTTTTCCATGGAAATTGTAGTCATATAGCTATATAAACGAAAAAACTCAAAATTGATGGTTAAATCATTAATTAATTAATTAAATTAATAAAATGAACATTAAAAATAGGTGGAAATATTTTCAATCAAGATTAAACAGTTAATATTTCAACAATTTTCAGTATCAAATAATTTAAAAATTAATTAAATTTATAAAAGATAACAAATCTTAAAAAAATTTAAATTTTAAAAAAATTTTTAAATTTTAAAAAAAATTTTAAAATTTAAATTTTGCTTTATAGACTTGTGATACATGTTTATAGGCTATCTTTTAATGGTGATGTCGAAAAACAAACCAATTTTGGGGTAAAAGTTTAAAAAAGTGTGAAAAAATTTAAAAACAAACAAACTTAATAAAATATGAACTCAAAACAAAACCTCAGACAAATTACTGCATATTTCATTTTTGAAAATATTTTTGATAACATTTATTCAAAGAAGCTCCTAGAATGTTTTTTTCCAAAAAAAATAAATTTAAAAAATTAAATTTTAAAATTTTTGTTAAAAAAATTTTTAAAATTTTAACAATAGGCTTGTGATACATGTTTAAAGGCTAACTTTTAGTGCTAGTGTTGAATATCAGGTCAATTTTGTTGTAGAACTTGAAAATTTTATAGCTGGATTCATTCACTAGTAATGTGCAGTTCAATTTGGATAATTCATTGGTGAACCAAATGAGAAATAAGACCACCAAAAGCATTAATCTTTAAAAAAAATTTGAGGCCAGAGTGCCAAAGGGGGGGTCTGGGGGTCCTCCCCCGGAAAGTTTTCGAAAATTTGACTCTAAAAAACTAGTTTTTAACTGTTGTTTCTGTACACCATTTTGCATATATATTTTTGTATAGGATTTTAATTTATGTTGACTAAAAAACACCTATTCCTACTTTAGGACATTTTTTAAAAAGAGGATTCTTAAAAAGAAGATTTACAGTTTTATGAATTTATTCATTAAATTCCAAGAAATTTAAAACTATTTGAGAGTCGCTCTAAAACAATAAGAGATGCGCGTTAGGCGTTAGCCATGAGCTATTGCAGTGCTGAGATTGGAAAAATATATTTGGGGGGGGGACGCACCTTTATACAGTGTAGATGGTTGATACAGGACAAATTATTATTACTTCAAAATCGGTTGCGTATATAGAAATTTATTTCGGGAGAGAGGGCCCAAAAAATTATTTTTACCCCCTCCCAAGAAAATTTATTACCCCCTATGTACCTTTTTAAATATTTTTTGTAAAATTTTCACTTTCAAGAAATAACATATTTTGGGAGTAATTTTGTTCCTAATACCGAAGGGGGGTCTGCTCCTCCAGAAAATTTTTGAATATTTTGACTCTTAAAAACTGGTTTTTAAACAGTTTTGGTACTCAAAATTCGTTCGAATTTCCAAACAGAAAAAGGGATTTGGGGGGTCATTCATTTTCAGAACATTTTTAGAGAATATTTCACTTTAGAACATTTCTGGAAATTTGACCCTAGCTAGAACCTGTATTTCTACTTTGTTTAAGCAAAACCTAGCCCTAATTTTGAACACATAATTTTAAGTATAGGATTAAGATTTTGTTGAACCTATTATAAAAAGATTATAACAAAACTCCAATTAGAAAGGGGGTTTGGGTACACATTATTTTAGGAAGGTTTAAGCAAATTTCAAGGCTTCATATTGCTTAAATTAAGGAACATGGTACAGGCATTATATAAATTTTCTGCAACATAGTTTTAAATATAACAAATTAATATTATTTTCCATTTAAAATATGCTTACAATTTCTGTATAACCATGGTTGCCATCTGGCTGTTAGTTTTTTGTATACTTTATTTATTATTTGACGCTAAGTTTGACACAAAGTAGGGATGTTACGTATTAGTTAAAGTGTGGAACCGGTTCCACAGTTCCAGTTCCAAGGTGGGATTAGGTTCCCTTAACAGTTCCAGTTCCAAACGGTTCCAACTTTTAAACCGTTTATACAAAAAACGCAAGGGTCCCAAAGACAAAAAGGAGCAATAAAGTCAAAAAATTCAAAAATTGACCAGTGGTCAAATGGGGTTGAGGAAAGGTCAGGGACGCCTAAAACAACCACGAGACAAAAAGAAAAGGTCAGAAACGTTACATATAGCGAGAAAAAATGGATTGACCACTGGTCAAGAGATCTTGACCAGTGGTCAACACCAATATGTTACCCGTCTCAAGGCGTTTGGTTTGATACCCCACATGACCTACTTCAGTGCCAAAGTAAAGAAGTTACAAAAAGTTGACCGGACTGACCAATGGTCAACCATAACCAAAGACACATGTTATAACAATAGGGATTACAAAATATCAATTAGCAACTCCTAAATTTATTTTATAATGAATTTTAGTCATCTTGGACAGTGGTCAAATGAGGTTGACCAAAGGCCAGGACCCCCAAAACAATCAAGAGACAAAAAGAGAAAGTCAGAAAAGTTACACATAGTGAGAAAAAGTGGAATGACCACTGGTCAAGAGATATTGACCAGTGGTCAACACCAAAATGTTACCCGCCTTAAGGCGTTTGGTTTGAGCCCCCATATGACCTACTTCAGTGCCAAAGCACAGAAGTTGCAAAATGTGGATCGGACTGACCAATGGTCAGTCGGAACCAAAGACAGACGTTATAACAATATGGATTACAAAAGATAAATTGGCAACTCCAACATTTATTTTTTAGTGAATTTTAGTCATCTTGACCAGTGGTCAAGCTACAGTAAACATAAAATGAATTTCCAAATTTAATTCTCATTCTCACAGACAGACAGTTATACCCTTCCCAACGAAGCCCAAACAGAAACAAACGCTTATACGTTCCAGTTCCAGGTTTATTAGTATTATTATCTTACCAGTTCCAGTTCCCAAGTTCTAAACCTAGTTATAAGTTCCAAAATAGCTCCAAAGTTCTTACCAGTTAAAAGTTCCAAAAGAGTTCTAATCAAGTTCCGGTTCCATTCCAGTTACGCGAATTCCTCCCAGCATAACTAATCCACTCGAAACAAGTTCCACGGAGAACGTATTAGTTTCCGTAAAGAGTTCTATCATTGGAACTTATTTCTCTCAGAACCGTTAAGACTTCGTGGAACTATTAGCGATCGCTAACAGTTCCAGGCCGACCCGGCCCGTTCCGACAGCAAATCCATAGGAATTTCGGGCGGCAGTAATGAAAGCTCATAATCCGTGGAACTCAGGGTGTTCACGAAGCCGGCCCCGTTCCAACGGAAAATCCATAACAATTTCGGGCGGCAGGGATAAAAGCTATAAACTGCTTTGGAGCTTTCTGGTTGGTCCAGGCGGCTGTCAGTCATTCGTTTTTTCTTCAGCTGCTTCTCGCCCATATTCTCGCCGAAGGCCGAAGGAGGCAGATGTCTTTCTTTTTTATTTACTTTCCCTCGTTGCGGTTTTTCAGTGAGATAAGAGCATATTTGTTTTGAAAAGGGATTGATTAATTATAGATTCAGTTTTGGGCAGATGTGCTCTATGGTGCGAATAGATTGTTGCGTTTTTGCCTCGCTGCGTTTTTTTGCTATAGAATATATCTGCGGTAGCGGTTTGCGGGCATTGCTTATCTTTTCGTTTGGAAATCGCCTCTTTATTTGAGGCGTTCTCGTTCAATGTTGGATAGGATTGCAGAGAAATTTGGATTTGTTATTGATTTTTATCGGTTCCAGGGTGGAACCGTTAAGCGGTTCTTCGTGGAACCGGTTCTGACGGTTCCATGCTGGGATTAGGTTCCATGGAACTGTTCCAGTGGAACCGTAACATCCCTAACACAAAGGTGTCCTATAAAACTGACGCTTGAAAAAAATGGCTAAATGGTCAAAGATCGATGATTTTTCGTAAATTTCTCTGGAACCAAGCAAGTTATAGAGCTTAGATTTTACAAAATTCGTATTTACGGGATCGATTCGCTTCAGGTAAGTGTTGCTGCACTATCTGGAGCGTCCTGTAAAAGGAGGTACTGGCGTACGGGCCCGGGAGCGTTTTGGCGGGAAAAAAGTAGGAATTTTAGTTTTGACCCACCCTCTAATGCGATACATGGTTCGATTCCATATAGTTATAGGGTGCACAAATACCGAAATTTCAGAAGCCTGGAGCAAAAGGTCCGATTGTAATCCGGGAAAACGGAGTTTTGGGAATATCGGTTTTTCAGAAAGGTTTTTTCGTAAATTTCTATGAAAACAAGCAAGATAGAGCTTAGATTTTACAAGATTCGAATTTTTGGGACCAAATAACTCCAGAAAATGGTTACTGCACTATTCGGGGTGCCCTGGTAAAGGAGTCAATGGTCCGGGAGCGTTTTGGCGGGAGAAAGTAGGAATTTTAATTTTAATCCACCCCCTAATGCGATGCATAGTTCGATTCCTTAGGTTTAGGGTGCCGATATACCAAAATTTCAAATGACTGGAGCAAGCAGTTCGGATGTAATCCGGCAAAAACGGAGTTTTTGGAATAGTGTTTTTTTCAAGAAAACTCCCGAAATAATTATTCCACACCTTAATAATTTGCATATTCGTAATCTGTGAAAAATTCCCGATTTACCCATGTACGGCACTTGGGGTAGGGTCGAATTTTTTCCGAAACTCTACTAACACGACTTCTCCCAAAAAATGGAGTATGTGGCATTAACAACAAGTAGCCTTAAGGCGGCTTTAGACCACGCGGTTCCCGACAGCGATTCTGCGACATCCGGTTCGCGACAAAAAATTGACCCGCTTCCCTTAATTGAACAGCGCCATCTTTCGAGAGGTCGCTGAGTTACTGCGGCTGTCGAAATTCCCGAAAACGTCCCGAAAACCGCGGAATCGCTGTCGCAAACCGGGTGGTGTAAAGCCTCCATTAGTCTTGTTCTAAAAATCCTGGATGACGTAAAAATCACAGTGGGAACCCGTAATTCTGGAAAAACTTTGCCACAACAATTATAGTTACTATGAAAAATTAAAAAAAAATATGTTATTAATATTTTCGGGTTTATAAGCTTTCTTTGGACTTGTGTTTTTCCCCGTCAAAATCTGAACTTTCTTAAAGTCACATTACTGACTCAATTACCTACCGATTTATACCAAAATCGAATATGAAGTATATGATAGGGTATATATTAAGATTTTAAGGTCGAAAACTCGATATCGTTTTTTGATTTTTGTAAAAATCGCGACTTTAGTGCGACTTACGTTCGGGTCCAGGAGCTCTAATTTTGGTAGCAAATTCACGAAATTCCAGATTCTGAGAGCTTATGGGAATGTAATGAAAGGACAAAGGTTGCCGGCCCAATGAAAATTGGTTCGATTGGTTTTTTAGCGATTCTTTACTGTAGTACAGAATCACACTTTGGAAAAAGGACCCATCCACGCAATTCCTAGTTCCCGGTCTAGAAAATTCGATATATTGCTCTTTTAATTCATATAATTATATCCCTTGCTATTCCAACTAAATAAAATTATATCTTAAGAAAAACATAATGCATAATTTTGCTCCTTTAAAATAAAATAATTCATCATTTGTCAATATTGTATCTTCGATAGTAAGTCATATTACTGACGAAAACCGGCCAATATCCAGTATCTATTGTACGACAACACCGGTCAATATTATGTCTACGACATTGGTACTTATCTTGTTTTTCTGACATCGGTCCGCCGGTATGATCACACCAACATTGAATTTACGATATTGCCCAGTATTTATCAAAATCCTTTCTTCGACATTATTTTCGTTTTTTATCATAGAGTAAAAAGATTATTTTCATTTTTTAACTCATTTGTTACTTATAACATGTAATTAAAATTGGTTGTAAGGTGTTCTTAATTACGTTAAATTACGCATTGCCAATAAATACTGTCCAATATTCAATGAGATTACAAATAACAATTAATTACAAATTAATGAGATTACAAATAACGAACTGACCCACCTTTTCACAAAATGTCACCCCCAGTGGTCCCCTTGTCAAGTCACGGGGGAAACGAAAACAGGAAAGGGGATATACATCAATTTGAAACTGCAATTGGACACTCCATTTTTAGCATTTCTCACCAAGCCCCAAGCATCTCCCCCGTCCGAAGATATGGTGACAAATCAGAAACAGAAGGGGGTTTTAACTATTTTGGAAATTTTCTCGGGATGAGCATGGCCCCCCCTTTGCCTTGTTTTTATTCTTGTCAGACATCGCATGAAATTACAATGAAATTTTTTAAAATTTTAGCTCTGAAAAAGGGGTTTTTTTTAACTATTTTTGAAATTTTCTCGGGGGGGCCCCCTCCCTGGATCCGCCACTGGTTTGGGGGTCCTTCCCCAGAAAATTTCTAGAAATTTGTCACTTAAATACAGGGTTTTAGCTTGCTTTGAAACCGGATTTCTGGAGGGGGGCCCCCCATAAATACACCAGTGGCTCTTCCACCAGTTTCTTTATTGTCTTTTATTATGCTATTATTTTAACTTAAAAGATGCATCCTCCTTTTTAAAAAAGAAAAGCTTAATTTATATTCCATCTTTGGTAATGAAATTAAAATATTAAGTAAGGTAAATAAAATAATCTAGAACAAACAATCAAAAACTATTTTAAAAGAGGATTTAGTATGGAAAGCTTTTTTCTGCCAAAATTAGAAAATTAGGCCATGCTATACCAAGGTCTTAGACATTTTTACAGCTCATTACTAAAATAATCAATTAAACTCCAGCCTTTCAATGATTCATATTTTTAATATCTATAATCAGATTTCTCTAAGTAACTCTTTTTGAGAATTAGAGGTATTAAGCTTCAAAATTGCTTTAATAATCAATAGTAATTTTTTAAAAGTGTCTTCATGAATTCATATTATTTGATGCCCCATAAAATACTTTAAAACCTCACATAACAGTGTTCAAAGAAAGTTTTTATTCCATTCTGCACTAATTTTGAAGTTAAACTTACAATAATTACTGAAATAGTGTTTGAAAAATATCATTTAATATTAAAAATATTAGAAAAATAATTTAATGATAAGTACCTCAAGGGGGCTATATGTCTTTTACTGTTATTTCACTTATTCATTAAATTCCTCTCAAATGAGATTTTTGTAAGATAGGCCTTTTAATGTACAAGATCATATTTATGGAATCTTGGAAAATTGTAATTTTAGTCACCAACCAAGCAAAATTAACTACCCACTTACTTCAAACTAAAAGTAATTTTATTAGATTGAACTATTTTTCTTTTTATTTCTTAGAAAAACAAGTGCTTGACAACTTAAAATCAATAAAGTACTATACAATGCCTTTCCTTTGAAAAAAAATAACTATTTATTTAAAGTACTTTTCTTTACATTCATTTTTTCTGAAATCTTCTTTAAGAACTCTAGCCCCTCTCTTTCACTGATTTTTATTTTTAATACTGCAATCATATTTCTCAAAGAAACTCTTTTTGAGAACCACTGGAGGTAGAGCTAGCTTTAAAATCGCTTTACTAATATATTAATAGTAATTTAAAGCTTCAAAATCACTTAACTAATTTTTTAAAGTATTCTTATGAAGTATTCTCTTGATGTTTAAATTACTTTAAAACCTTGTAAAACAGTTCAAAGAATAAGTGCAGTTTTTAGTCCATTGTGCACTAATTTTGAAGTTTAACTTACAATAACTACTAAAATTTACTAAGGATTCACATAAGAAACAATTGGTCCAAAATGCTTACATACTTAAAATGTTTTTAAAATATAATTTCATAAAAACATTAAAAAATTTAATAAGTGAATCAAGGTGCTCCATGTCCCTTTACTTTTATTTTAGTTACAACTAATTAAATTTCTCTCAAATAAGATTTTTTGTAAGAAAGGCTAATAAGCTGACATTTCTGGAATCTGAAAAATTGCAATTTTAGTATTTTATTCACCAACCAAGAAAAATAAACTACCCCCACTCACTTCAAACTAAAAGTAATTTTATTTCTAAGAAAAACAAGTGCTTAATATGACTTAAAATCAATTAAGTTCTAAATAATGCTTTTCCTTTGAAAAAAAAACATATCTATTAAATGTACTTTTCTTTATATTCAAATGTATACTTTATTATAAATTTTTGTTTGTTTTATCAAGTGTCTTAGAATGTATGTTCATAAAATTTCTGAAATCAGAATAATAAACAACAGTGAAATCTTACATTATGGTAAAATAAATATTTTATTAAATCAAAATAACATAAAACAAAGAATTAAAAAATCATATCAGTGTCTCCTCCTAGGGGATAATGACATGTTAAAGTGAAAGATATAATAGACATTGAATTAATGAAGTAAAGTTGAGAGAAAAAAAGGAACTCTAAACACATTAAGTTAAATTTAAGACAGATATATACATGACAGCAAAGAAAAAAAGAATAGAAATTCAATTATAAGTACAATACATTAATTCCAATAAATGTACCTAAGGGAATAATATAAAATTACTCACATGGTAAAAAGTCCTTTTTTGGAACTTGTCTTTTTATCCAACTGGGAAGAGTTTGAAATTGATGCTGATTAACAGCACCCAAATTCAAACCCCACCCGGCTATCCGGATTTTAATTTTCTTTTGATTGAAGGTTTAGAGGCTCAGCTTTAACAGTTTCCCTATTTTTTATTACCATACTTGCTCCATTCTTAACTAGTCTTTTGACTGGAAAGCAAATTTATATTAAACAGAAAATAAGAAATCATGCAATGCCCTAATTGTAAATTGAATACATTTGATTCATAACAATTTATTTACTGGGCACAGGATAAATAAAAATTGTTATGATCAAAAATATTATTGTAATTGATTTAATTGCAACTAACATGGAATTATAAGAAATTAAATTTATAACTTCAATTATAATTGTCATTACTGAGAACAACAAGCCCAACCTTTAATTGCAATTAAATAAATTATTTATCAACTACAGAGAGCATGAATGTGATTAATATAAATAACAAACTTTATTTTATTGTAACAAAAATGGTGTTTCCCATTTTAAAATCTAACCTCCTAGCAAAAAGAAAACAAACTATTAAGACAGTAATCAAATATTTTATTTTTAAAATCTGAGCAAAAATCACTCCTTAAGGGTATTATAAATAAGTTCCCTAAAATCTTTAACATCAAAATAAGACTCATAGGAAAGTTTCATTACTTTTTGATAGATAAAAAAACATACATATACACCACAGTTGAAGCTGTCGAGTTGTTCAATGCGAGAAGGACAATCAACCTTCCAAATTAGAGGATCATATATACCATTTAACACAGTAATCCAACAGTTCAAAAAATCCTTTAAATCCCCCTTAATAGAGTTTTCTCCCTCATAACAGTTAAGGGAATCCAAAACTTCAATTTTCCCTTCATTTTTACTACAAATAAGAACTATCCAATGTCCCCCAACATTTACAGGTATAAAAATGACTTCGTGTTCTGGTTTTATCATGGTTTTTATCTGGTTTAACACTCTATCTCGGACTATTTTTTTTCTAAAGATATCAAATGATAAGGTGGTTGATATTGATACATAAGATTTATTTGTTTTAATTAATTTTATTATAAAAGCATCAATAATACTGTCATACAGCCAACCTTTTTTAAATGCTGAGGAGGCTGACTTAAGAATTTTTTCCTTCTTAGGTGAAATTTCTAGATCTAAAGACTTTAACATGTAAGTTGTTAGTTTGATACCATCAACAATTATCTCACATGAATTAACGTTGTTTTTATGTACATCATTGAATTTTGAAAAATTACACCTTCTGACCAATGAAGAATTATTAACAAGAGTATCACAAATAGACTGTCTAAATTCATTGGTATTAAATTTAATATTAACATTACCTTCTTTGTAAATTAACTGATGAACATAATAACATACAAAGACCCCACAACTAATGTTATCTTTTTGTAATACGTGCTCTGGTGAGCTTGTAGTCCAAATATTTTTGTCTGTGATGTTAAGGAAATCCATTATTTTATTAACTATATTTGAATAGCTTGAAGGCAAGATGTTTGATAGGGGATCATATACATTAATATTTTTATCAAATTGGTTGACCAGGATTAGAATCCAATGGTTGTCATTAAGACAAAGAGGAAAAATAATTGATTTTACACGTGGACTTATTGGATTACTTGTTGGAATATCATTAACAATTAAATGTGTTAGACTGGAATCTACAAATGAAAATTCAAGGTTATCTTCAATTAAAATATGAATGTATGAATCAATAACAACATCATATAACCACCCTTTGACAAAATTTTCATCTTTAGATTTAAGAAATTTTTCCTCATCCATGCTTAATTTAATATCTAAAGATTTAAATGAAACTTCGTCAATTTTATAAATTCCTACACATTTTGGGAATGCAGGTACTAATTCGCTCCAATCATTATAATTTTCTATCTTAAAACTCTCATCTAAGGGTGTCAATATTGAACGGGGAAATTGTAAGGATCTGGGACCATATATAGTAACCATATAGTCACCATCATCTACTAAGTTAATTTTATACTTTTCATTCAAAATTCTCCAGTAGTCAGGTTTTTTTAGTGGGGGAACAGTGATACGACTATCTAATTTATTATTTAATGGTTCACTAGTGTTTTTAGGAGAGAGTTTAGATATTTTTAGTGGGGAAGCAGTGATATCACTATCTAGTTTTTCAAGTTTCAAATTATTTAATGGTTCACTAGTGTTTTTAGGAGAGAGTTTAGATATTTTTAGTGGGGAAGCAGTGATATCACTATCTAGTTTTTCAAGTTTCAAATTATTTAATGGTTCACTAGTGTTTTTAGGAGAGAGTTTAGATATTTTTAGTGGGGAAGCAGTGATACGACTATCTAGTTTTTCAAATTTCGAATCATTAATGTTTAATGGCTCACTAGTTTGTCTAGGAAAGATTTTAGGTCGTTTTAGGGGGGGAGCAGGGATATCACTTAAACCAACCCTTTTACGCCTTTTTGAATAATTTGTACCATGCTCTTGATGATCTAACTTCTGGTTTGGAAAAACTTTTTCTCGGGGGATATCATCTACATCAACACTGGCACTACAACTGGCAACCCCTTGACATACACTATATAAAGAATTAAGTGTGGTGTATATTCTGTCTAGCATAACATCAGATACTTTAGGATCCTCAACAATTTTTGATAAAGCATTACACAGTTCTTTAACACTATCTAACTTATTGGTTTTTGGGGGAAAAAGGTTCTTTTTAAAGGGGACAATAGACTGCTCTTCCAAATCACTTTTTTTTGGGGGGGTTCCAAAATTATTTAAATCCTCTTGGGTTGTCAGGTTTCGTGTTGAAAAGGAATGAATTTTATGAATGTGTTTGCAAAGGCGAGAGCCATCAGGACAATTACAAATATATAAATGAGAACATAAATCTGGGCAACTTCTATTGATACATCTATCAAAGCAATTGTCAGGAAAAGGGCATTTTAAATTTGTTCGCTCAACCTGGTACCTAAGATTTTTCCTACTCTGAGACTTTACTAACCAATCATGTTGAGTAAGTATGTCTATGTCTTCATCCAGAATTTTAACACCTTTACTGTGCTTTAACTTTAAACTTTTATTGTTTTTACTTTCGGGAACTTTATAACAAATTTTAGCCCTTCTTTTAAATAAGTTATCTTTTTCAATGTCTAGAAGTACTTTAACTAGAGTGTCCAATCGTCTATTAAATTTACGATTCATGTATACAGTTTTCAATTGATTATGAAATGATTCACAGTAGTTATTAGTGTCTATTCCCCCATGATAATATCTACGATAAGATGTAGCCCACATGTCACAGCGATTGGAGTAAGTTTTTTTAAAATATCGAATAAAACTGCTACAACCAGAAGAGTTCAGGAAATCCTCATGAAGTTTTAAAAATTTTGATAGCTCTTTCTCTTTTAATAGGTTTTTTAATTTTTTCTTTATCTCTTTACGAACTAATTTATCTGATATTAAGAGACATATATTTTTAGTCCATGCTCTGAACACGTGCCATTGGCACAATAAATGATTAACTTTGGAGCCAAATACTGAGCGAAAAGCGGTAATTGTTGTATGGTCGTCATCGGTCATTATGATGTTAAATTCTGGGAAGGATGATCTGTCCTTAAGGCTTTGAAAAAGACAAATCATGTACTCTAATTTAAGTGAGCTGCAAATGAAGTGGGCAACTGGATAGCCGCGACCAAACTCATCAGCAACGATTAGATTTATTAAGGGATACATCCATTCATTAGTCTTAAAGGTAGAATCGATGCACAAAACTAGGGGATTTTTTTCCCAAACAGTATGCTGTTCTTCTGTCTGTATCCCAAGAGCAAATGCGCCTGAACTTAAATTATCTAAAGAAGAAGGACCATACAAAGTAGGGGAACCTCGAGGTTTGAAAATCAAAACTGGATCATGGTGCCGGGCTTTTATTTTCATTTCCTCAACTAACGCGGAAGTTGAAACTACATCCTTTTCAGGTCTTTCTTTAAAAGCACGGTTATACGACTTTATTAAATTTATGTCAATATAGATCTCTTTAGAAGGATTAAAATCTCTGTGGTTTAGTTCCCCATAATCACCTCTCAAGAAACTTAGGATTTTCTTAGCTGGTATACCCATTAGTAATTGTTGCTTAATTATATTTCGAGTACTTTGATTTAGACGATAAAACCTACAGTTTTCAAATGACAAAGGGTGGTTATGGTTAGGATTATAAGAGACTGTAACCAAATCTTCCTCCTCACACACATTTATTTTTGCTTGACAATTAAGGGAGGGTGCAATTCCTTTTTGGTTCCTACGAGACGTCTTCTTATTTTTCTTACGCGGAGAAAACGAACCAAAAATACATTTGAAGTAATGAAATATTTTGGTTTTGTATGACTTAGAACCGGTCTTCTTAACAAATGATGAGAAAGTGGATTTTTCTTCTTTTTCTAACCATTGGTGGAAAGTTAGCATTGAATCAAAACTTAAGTTTTTATTTGAACCATGTTGATTAACTAAGTGCTCATTTAATTCATGAATAGTTTCAAATTTAATACTACATTTTAAAGGGCAATAATGACTTTTAACAGATAAGATAGGGTCATTACAAACATCATTCTTTACAGTTGAAATTTGTTTTAAATTATCACTAACTGTCAGATTAGGAACTACACTATCACTTTTTACTGAAATTCGCTCTATGAAGGATACACATGTCTTTTTATGTTGCGAGAATGTTCTTTTACTCTTATAAAATTTTAGACAGGTAGAACATTTACGGGGATATTGTATTTTTTGCCCACACATAGGAACATGCCTGGCATAAGTTTTTATAGTTTTGTAACAAGTTCCGCATCTTTTACAAGTTTTGGGGAATATTTCTAACTCATCCTCTCCCCCCCCAGTTTTAAAACAATCATCTGACAAGAGATTAGAGGTTTTACAGGACACAAGTTGAAAAGTGAGGGCTTTGAGAAAATTAAAAACAAAACAAATAAATACTACCAAAACAGGAGTTATGTTACAAAATACAGGAAGTGAATGAGTGATTAAATCAGTGGTAGAAGTGGCAGAAGAACAAACTGAATCAGGCAAAGAGGAAGATTTAGGAAAAGTAGGTTTAGAAGAAGCAACAGGTTTGGGAAGCGAAGGTTTAGGGAGAGGTTTAGAAGAAACAACAGGTTTGGGAAGAGAAGGTTTAGGAGAAGCGACAGGTTTGGGAAGAGGAGATTTAGATGAAACGAAAGGTTTGGAAGAAGCAAAGGGTTTGGGAAGAGAAGGTATAGAAGAAGCAACAGGTTTGGGAAGAGAAGGTTTAGGAGAAGCAACAGGTTTGGGAAGCGAAGGTTTACGGAGAGGTTTAGAAGAAACAACAGGTTTGGGAAGAGAAGGTTTAGGAGAAGCAACAGGTTTGGGAAGAGAAGGTTTACGGAGAGGTTTAGAAGAAGCAACAGGTTTGGGAAGAGAAGGTTTAGGAGAAACAACAGGTTTGGGAAGAGAAGGTTTAGGAGAAGCAACAGGTTTGGGAAGAGAAGGTTTAGAAGAAGCAACAGGTTTGGGAAGCGAAGGTTTACGGAGAGGTTTAGAAGAAACAACAGGTTTGGGAAGAGAAGGTTTAGAAGAAGCAACAGGTTTGGGAAGCGAAGGTTTACGGAGAGGTTTAGAAGAAACAACAGGTTTGGGAAGAGAAGGTTTAGGAGAAGCAACAGGTTTGGGAAGAGACGGTTTAGGGACAGGTTTTGAAGAAGCAACAGGTTTGGGAAGAGATTTAGATGAAACGAAAGGTTTGGGAAGAGGTTTAGAAGAAGCGAAGGGTTTGGGAAGAGAAGCAAAAGGTTTGGGAAGAGGTTTGGAAGAAGCGAAGGGTTTGGGAAGAGAAGCAAAAGGTTCAGGAAGAGAAGGTTTAGAGAGAGATAAAGATGAAGCAAAAGGTTTGGGAAGAGAAGATTTACAGAGAGAAGGTACAGAACCAGAAGTAGGCAAGGGAGAAAGTTTAGATTTAGAAACAGAAGGTTTGAGGAAAGACTTGCGAACAGAAACAGAATACAGTTCAGAAGGTTTGGAAAAAGAAACTGAGTTAGATGGATTAGACCCAGTCAGCACAGCTTTGTCTACCTTACGTTGCGGCAATGTAAACTGGATGATCCCAGCAACATCGCCTTCGTCCCAATTGACGTACGCGCAACGTTGCCTACTCTGCCAAATGTCACACCTGTTTCGTGTTGCTGCAATGTTGCGCGGATGTCTACTTCGACCGGGAATTGACATTCCTGGGACGAACTTGGGATCATCCCGTTTACGTCGAATTTCGTCCGTTTGGATGGGCTACTTTATTATTAAAATTAGTTCTTTATTTTTTACAGGATGTGTCCACTCTTCTTTACATGATAATTATTCAATTATTAAGTGAATAATAATGTTCCATCCTTTTAAGTATTTTTGTAATGGAAAGTATTTAAAACTAGTTTTAAAAGGAAGAAATGAACATAAATATTCACTTTACAATTGAATATTTGTATTTATTTGACTGTTATTGCATTTTATTTTGAACTTAAACAAAGTATACAAGAGTGAACACCCTGTTTATAATTTCCCATTCAATTATTTTTTTTAATGTTTTTTATTGGCTAGTTAATATTTAAATAAGTTAAAAATTAAACACTGAACTTAAGAAAAAAATTCCTAGACCCTTTTTTTCTTGAATTCAGCTTTTCAAGTGACTATTTTAACTATGAAATGGAGCTAATTTAACTATTTCAAAGTCAGCTCCTTTAGGTAATGCAAATAACATAATGAACAAAGCCAATTTTTGAAATATTACATCATTTACCATTTACCAATTTGTTTCCATTACCAACTTTATTAAATTTGTAACAATTTTTTTCAGTTTATTATGAGTTCTAACTTTTAAGCTGCGAAACTACACACAAAACTTTAGGCAGTTTAAATTGTATATTTTATGATAATTTTTTTATTACATATTTCTAGCATATCACATGTGTAACCTGTGTTCTAAACATTAAGTTAAGTTGAATAACAAAATTTTATTTTTCCATATAACACATTTGGTTCTTAAACAAGATAAACAATAGAAAACAATATTTTACAGTAGTGTAATCTCATTAATAAATAATAAATACTATAAACTATGATTGTTATCCTTGATTGATTTGATTGTTATCCTTGGGCATTTTTGAGACTCCCAGCATCATCAACCAAGAAACATTTCAAATTGATGCCACATCACATGAAGTGGTTCACCAAATAAAAATATTTTTTAGTCTTTTTAGATGCACTTTCAGTATTTGATCTGTTATTTTCACAATTATTTCATTGTTTTCTGTTTTTTTCATGCATGAAATCATCTAAAGTAAATAGGTACAACATAGTAAATTCAATAAAAACATGGGGAATTATTACTTTCATTTTTCAAACACCAAGACACTTAGGCAATTAGAGATTTAAGAGGGATTAGACAACTCCCTTACAACGGTAAAACACTAAACACAGAAATTGGGCCCTGATTACACAGAAATTTACTTTTTTCTAGCTGATTTAACAGACCTTTCACAAAAGGATTCCATTACCTTTTGAAAGTAATATCAAGTTGAATGTTAGAGTTTTAAATAAGGCAGTGTATTGAGCTCAGAATCTTAAAACTATGATGATACAAATATCCAATGCATTTTATAATGAACAATGAATATAATATAAATGCACTTAAAACATACATATAGAAAATTGTTCTGAACAGAAATCCTAGCTAGCATCAATTTAACAAATGAAAATCAAAGGAGCTGCACCTCCAAACAGAAATTTAAAATTAATAATTAATGAAGAGAATGTGTTAAATGTGAGAAATATGTATTCGAGAATATCTTTCACGCAATGCAGTTCTAGACATTTTAGGCCTACACGCGTTTGTCACAAAAAGAACCTAGACAAGAAGCACGCATCTTGTTAGTTCCCAAATTTTTACATTACTTTAAGTTTACACAATTTTACATTTCTCATGGTGTATCAATGAAATAAAAAAAGCTAACTTACCCTTAATAATAATAAGAAGAATCTAAGTAAAACTTCAGCTATCACACGAGCTACAATGGCGTGGCACGCCGTTCCTTTTTCGGAAGAAAACATGTTTTGTCACGCGAGATCTCGCGTGGCCACAGCTCGTCCCATTACGTCCCATAACTGACGTCTCTGGGCCGTCTACTTTTGGTACACCTTGGGATCATCCCCATTCGTCCCATAACAGACGTCCCTGGGCCGTCTAATTTTGGTACACTTTGGGATCATCCCCGTTCGTCCCATAACAGACGTCCCTGGGCCGTCCACTTTTGGTACACCTTTGGATCATCCCCGCTCGTCCCAAAATTTAGATCTGAGGAACATCGCCTTCGGACTAAGTGGGACGTAGACCAACCTGGGATTAATGTGGATGAAAAGTAGACCATCTTTCGTCCACTTTTGCTATGTGGGGAAGGAAGAGGAGGAAAGTCTGTGTCATAAGAGTTACTGAGAGTATAAGTATTAGAGACAGGATAAGACTTAGGTTTAGGAAAAGCAACAGTAGAAACAGTAGGCATAGTAAAAGGTTTAGAAGGTAAAGGATTAGGAACATGAAGAGGTTTGAGCAAAGATTTAGAAACACAATCAGAATAGAGATCAGAAAGGTTTGATACAGAAAATGAATTTTGCAGGTCAGAAGACGAGAAAGGTAGAGGAGGAAAGTCTAGTTCATTAGTCAAAGAGGTACAAGAAAGGGACACTTGAGAAGAGGAAAGATTACTCGCCTTGAAGGAAGTCTCCTCCTCGTCTATCATCAGTTGTTTCAACGCTCTAGCAAACGTCTGGGCAAGGTGACCATTCCCTTCACGGTTTAGGTGTAAGCCATCACGTCCCCAGAGGCCCTCCCAAGAACCAAGAGACTTTAAAAAAGAGGTCCCATGAGACATGCAAGAAGCCTCCAGTTCAGTGTTTACCAGTTGTATCTTTTGGTTTAGACGAGACACGTAGGGCATCTGGGCATTAAGCGTTGATGGCTCGAAGTGGTTGAGGCCACGAGGTAGAACTCCCGATATCAGCACCTTAGAAGATGGATGATGGCTGGCGAGAACCTGAAAGAGCCCAGAAAATTCCTCTCGAATTTCCGAAATGGAACTCGAGAGGTTATTAGTCCCTACATGAACTAATATCCAGTCATAATTACCTGATTCCCTCTTCAATCTCCTCGTCAGGTCCCCGATCTTAGCTCCTGAAAGGGAACGCAGAACATAATCATCCAATTCCGTGGTTGGTAAATAATCATTGAGATATTTAACCATGGAATCGCCGATTATGAGAACCTGCATTTTATTAGCTCAACTAATTTAATAACTTAGATAATTTTAGATAACTTAATTTACTTAAACTTGGAAACAAAACAATAATGAAAAACTAAGAACCAAAACTAAGTGTTGGGAAAATATTGATAAGAAATTAAAAATTACACAGAAATATTCTTAAAAGGATTGAAATTACAAAAAATGTAAATTAAAATATAATATTATTATAATGAACCTTAAAAAATAATGCACAAAAGGAACGATAATTTTGATTACCACAAGTCGCAACGGTGAATCAAAACTAAATCAAATCAAAACATTTGGCGAGATTGTCTCGTTTCCTTCCGCCAAAGTTTTTGAGCAAAAAAGAGTTCGCACAAAACAAACAGCAAAATAAAGAAAAAAAAACAAGACCAAATGTCTAAAAAATAACATAGATAGTCACGTGACACAAATCGACCAATGGGTGTCAGGTCCATATTTTCCTCCATTGTAAAAAATCCAAATTTCTCTGTCACGCGCAACTGACAACAAACACACACGAGTCGTATAAAAAGAATGGGCAAATACAGGGAAAGAATTTTAGTTCAACTAAAAATATGAAGCTGAAACTAATCAACTTTATCAGAATTAACGCAAGAAGAAATTTGATGCAACAAAAATATATAATATAAATGTTTAATTATTTTGTAATATCTTAAATAGGGATCTTATTTTAACTGGAATAAATTGGAACTGTTATAGAATATGAATGGAAAAAAAAAATGAATTGTGAAAGTTTTTTACAATTGAAGGGCTTGGTGGATGAAGGGGCTATATTACAAGGCCTGTCCCGAAAGTAACGAGACTGAATTCCCTAATTTTGACTGGAATTCAGTCTCGTTACTTTAGGGCAGTGGTTCCCAACAGGTGGTCCGCGGACCACTGGTGGTCCGTGAGGCCTTCAGAGGTGGTCCGTGAGAAGATTTTAAAATAACTTACCCAAAAAATGTGTGGGAAAATTTTAAAAAATAGTTTTCTCAATCACACATTCCAGGAAATAGTAAAAACACTACAGATACATAGTATAAGTAAAAAATAAAAACATAAGTAAAAAACCATGCGTCTCATAAATTAAAAAAAATTATGTTCTCTTTCTCTCCTATAAATCATTCGTTCATTTCTATTATTTTGCACAGTTTTATTCAACAGTAGTTTATTACAGAGTAAAAACGAAATGTGATGGGGAATTGTGAAATGTTCTGATGCAGCTTAACTGCATCAGATTAATTAAAACTAGTGATGGGCAAAATCGATAATTTTAGGTATCGAATACTTTGGTATCGAATACTTATAGGTATCGAGTACTTTTAGGTATCGAGTACTTTTTTTCAATGTCGGGAAATGAACCTGAAGGGACAATTTTTTTAGGGCCTATCCATAATCAGACTAATATTCAAAAAACTGAAAGCGATCCATCAAAAAGCCCCGTAGCTACGGGCCTGGAGGTGGATAGAGGCGAAGGATTTGGCGGGGGAAAACCTAGCCGCGTCAAATTTCTCTCGCGGATGATAACGACTTGGGTTTGAGCGTTGCAAAATGAAAAAGGAAACAGGCTGCGTTTGATCTACAGTAGGTATTATAAAGATTACTTTATTGAAAAATTTAAAACGAAATATGTCAATAAAGTATCGATACTTTTGTGGGTATCGAATACACTCGATACCTATAGGTATCGAGTACTTAAGTATTTGGTATCGATACCTGCCCATCACTAATTAAAACTGAGAGGCGTCGGGGTATATAAAGGGTCGGGCTAATAAAGTATCGAATGATCGGACTTATAATGCATATACTTGGTATGATACGAAGCGAAGCGTGGAAGTGTTGAAAGCTATGGTTGAAAGGTACTTCAAACTGGGATGCTTATGGTCAGACAGGGTCTTCGAGAAATCGTGGTATGAAAAGAGGAAATTTCTGAGATACACGTGATAAAGTTTTTTCAAAGATATGAGAAAAATTTATTGCCGAAAATGCGAAACACATAAATGAAGTTATGTGTTTTGAACACATAAATTATTTTCTATTTTAATCGCTCCTTTGAAATAATTATTGACTTTTGACGCGACGCGGTTTCTTTCGGGAGAACATCAGCCTCGCCCGCCTCGCCTATACAGTTAGTCTAATAAATATGTAAGCACCGGTACCCTCTCGAGTTTTTTCGAAATTGAAATGGGTTGTTTTTCATCCAGTGAATGTTTGCCTTCATTTTTACACCAATACTACTACTGAGAAAAAACTAGAAGCGTTCGGATCAAAAATTCCATTGCTCATATCATTTTACCTTTTTTCAAACTGACGACTCGTTTTCAAGTGAATGGTTAACCGAACGATTTGGCCTGAAAAAAAATTGCATGCAGGGATCAAAAAATACTCAGGTAGTACCATCATCTTTTTTATTAATTAATATGAATATTTTACAATTTTTTATCAAAAATACATAAATCACATGGGATTTCCAGATCGAAATTTGAGGTAATAGTTTCATCAATCATGCAGATTGATCTGATCACTTCACTGATAAAAAAAACAATTCGATCGACACTTAGTTGCGAGAGCATTTGGAGGTTATAACTTTCGCAAATCTTCTTCGGTGGGAATTTGAAATTAAACTAAACGAGAGCATCAAAAAATGAATTGGGTTTTTTGTTCGCAGCTGTGAGCCTGTTTGACGACTTTCGAAACAACTTCTTCCCCTATCGACCAACCGCACACTTCTGTCGAAAAATTAATAATTCCTCTTTGCACCATCAGCCTGTTAGGAGGAGAAAAAACAGGCTCCCTGTTCTTTGTGTCATAGGGAGACGACATGAGGGCTGGATATAGAGGTCTTTCTTTCAATACAGGTCGGTCCTCATCTATCTCCATATTTACCAAATTCCAGTCTGTGATGCTCTCGTCCTGTTGTTGTTGTTGTTGGTCCAAAAAGTACACGAGATATTCTTCGTTCGGAATAACGTCGTCGTGGTAAAAAACTCTAGAACTAGAAAATATATTTAAGTTTAAGGGAGAACGGGGAGGCGAGGAGGATGGTAATGATTCGGGAGGCACTAACCTATTTGGGCATAGGTCATGGAGAGACGACATCAGGGGTGGATCATCATTCTGGACAATGTCGGTTCCGTTATTATATATCGAAGGAGGCAACGAGGAAGAAGAGGAGGAGGAGGAGGAGGATTCAGGACGGACCAACGCGTCGTTAGAACAATCAACGTTAATCATCGTCAAAGAAACCCCCCGAGTCGAAACCATCGGCTCCGAAAACGAATGGCGGGCAGCCGCCGCTTCGGTTACGATTTGTAACTTGAAGCACGTTTTCCTAACGGTAGTAATTAAATATACAGTACCCTCCCGAACGCAATATTTTTTATACGGTTCCAAAATTGCAGTTTCGTAACATTTCTGGTCACTTGCCCTAAATATTCCTTCTCCTCTCGAATCGTTTTCTTCGGCACTTTTCAAAACATGAATTTGAATCGGACCCTTCGTCAGTGAGAAAATATGATTAGTACCCTTCCTCACTGTCCTGTTTCCGAAAGTAAACATTCCGTTCACGAAAAACAATTCTTTGTCAAGGACAAACCCCGTTCTCACGCAAACTTTTTTCAAAGTGGTTTCAGTATTTCTAGATAACCTGTTGTGAATTTTCCACCACCACCCCGTCTTTTTACTTACGATTTCGGGTTTTTGACATTTGAGGCTCAGATCGACAAAGTAATTAACTAAGCGCCTCGGTTCAGCATCGTTACTGAAAAAATGCACAAAACATTGGTCGGGTGATAAAATAGTCAAGAAAGCGACGAAGCTGCTGGTTCCAGAAGCTAAAGCAAGCGCTTCTGGCTGCTTTGTCGGAAACGGAATGTCTTCATCGATTTCTTCCTTAATTTCTGTTGGAAAGATTTCCAACGATGTCATCATCAGGTTTTTTGCTCTGAAGACGGGGTTAGGACTGTTGAAAGAAGTAAAAAGGAAGGTACTTCAATATTCGTTCGGGAAAAATTCATGGTAGGAAAAGTAGTAGTACTTAAAAAAAGTAATTGGGCAAATCAGCAACTCACTTCAAGCACGCCGGAGGAGCGAGTCCTTCACATCAGCGACTGATCGCGAGTAGGCAGGTTGGGTAGGAAAGCGTCTCGAGGGTCATCAGGAATAGCAATTAAGCAGAAGGTAGCTTAGAGATTGCACCGTCGCTCACTAGTCTCTCGTACGAGGCTCTAGTAGGAAGCTGCTCTCGGTCTCTATATATAAAGGGAAAAAGTTTTTTTTTTCTTTGGAGAAAATATGTAAGAAATTTTTTTCGAATAATTTGTTTCGAAAAATATTTTCATTTAATTATTAAAAACTATAATAAGTTTTTTTATTTGCCTATGAAAATAAAGTTAAATATTTAGTTTTTTTTTCTTCGAAAAAAATGTTACAAGTTCTTTTGCCAAAAAAAAAATTCTTCACTCGTCTGCCGTCCGAGACTGGGGCCCGATACTGCCGGGTGTGCGTCTCGATCCCTTGTCTGATGGTAGAAATCTTATTTTTTCTTCGCGGAAAATAATATAAAATTATTACAATTACAATTATTATTTTCATTATAATTTTTGGAGTAAAAATTTCTTTTTCTTATTGATTTCAAAACAGTATAAATAAGAGTTGTAATGTTCTCTACCTCTAGAGACGAGGAGTAACAAGCGGCCGAAGCACTCATCGGCGTCCGTTTCAAACGTCCAGCCTTAATAAAGAAAAAAAAAACCAAGGGTAGGACTTACTCCAAGCGTGCCGGAGGAGCAAGTTGTTCAGAGCAGAGCGAGTCCTTCATCACATCGGCGACTGATCGCGAGAAGGCAGGTTGGGGAAGAGAACCAGTGTCTTTTGCCAGTCATCAGGAACGACACCTAAGCAGAAGGTATTATAAATTTTGTTGTTGTTCCTAATCCCCACGCTGCCCAGCGGCAGCTAGACATCCAGAGTTCATGGTAGGGGGTTTGTGCAGCTTCTTTTTGAGGAGCATTCCTCACTGACTTGGCTCCCACGAGGCAAGGGGGTCGGCCTTGCACTCATCCCCCATTTAGAACGCCTCTTACGACACGCAAGGGGGTGCGTTGGTGCTATTCCAACCCGGACACCACACGGGTAGATAATAATGGGTAAAAAGGACTACGCTAGTGTTGATAATACAGCGACATCTGAAAAGAAAAGAAGAAAAAAAACGCACCCAACTTAAGAACCAATGCGAGAAAAGGGTGGCGCTAGTATCACTAACACGACGCCATCTATAATTAAAAGAAAAATATATTTTTTTTATCTTTGACGAATATAAAAGCTGTTGTAACGCGTTCTCTACCTCCAGGAGACGAGAAGGAGGAGTAACGGTAGCAGCAGCAGTAAGCGGTCGGAGCTATCAGCATCGTCCAACACGACTTGTAAGCAAGTGCGACCCTCGCTTTCTTACATACACGCTGAAACGGAAGTTAAGAACCCATCAGGTTCACGAGTAGAAGTTATAACTGATGACGATAGCTCTCGTGCCTGTAGAGAAACGATTTTATTAATTTGGATTTTTTTTTCAGGTTTAGAAGATCTACGTTCTTCCTCATTTATAACCATGGAGCAACTGCCAGAAGAATTTACAAACAAGTGCGAAACTTGCGACGTCACATGCAGCGGCCCCGTGCCTTTTCGGATGCACATGGAAAGTCCGAAACATTCTAAAACTGTGTTGAAGAAGTATCTCGAAGTCAAATACGAGGGACTGTACGGAGATCGTTTCTCCTGTAAAAAGTGTGACAAGACACTTCCGGACATATTTAGTTTCCGGACACACTGGGAGAGTAACGAGTGTGAAAGAGTGATAGAAAAATCGCACGTTAAAGAAATTTTAGAACTATACAACCTTTGCAGAGTTACTGTCATTCAAAATCAAAACGAGAACAGCGATGGTAGTTTTGCTGTAGGCTCGAAGTTCTTCATATGTACCACGTGTTCCGAAATCCTAAGAACCCTCTCGGATGCGGAAAAACACCACGAGGGTTGTGATTGTACTCCACTCCCGAAGAATAACTCAAGCGAAACACATACAAGAGAATTCGATGTCTCGGAAAAAGTTGAATGAAATAAATACGAAATAGAATCTTTGAAGTCTTGTCGTTTTTTATGGTTTCCAAATATTTTCATTTTCAGGTTGCATGATGGTTTTTTGGATATCTATGGTAGATATTTTTTTAAATTATTGAATCGTGATTTTTAGCATTTTTAAAGCTTTTTTAGGAAGGGATTTAAAAAAAATATTTGGTTTTTTTTTTGGATATCTACGGTAGATAGTTTTTTTAAATTATTGAATCGTGACTTTTAGCATTTTTAGGTAGGGATTTAAAAAAAAAAATATCTCCAGTACACAATGTAGTACAAATCTCAAACCGATGCAAATTCAACGAAAATTTGAACACCAAATTTTATGAGCGTAGGTCAGTTATTGTAGGAAGAGAATCATTTTAAAAGACACTTGTTAAAGTTTGAATTTTCTGTAAAGAGTCTCATGAATTTAAAGATTTAAACCAGAAAGGTACCACATGACCCCTTAAATCTATTAGCATTTCTCGCCGTAACACCTTTGCTGATTTTATCCTGAAAGAGGAAAACCGAAAGAGTGTTCTTGCAAAATATATTCGTAATAAGGATGGTTATTCTATGTAATTTTAAAGTTGTGCGTAACCCAACAGGCCTTCTGTTTTTCACTTCCGCTTAGTGGGGTCGAGAAATTTTTGCAGTCAATAAAACGAATACAAAAATCTACATGCATCTTTTTAATCTTTAAGAAAACAGCAAAACAAACAGCAGAAAACAAAAGAAAACAGCAGCACTGCAATTACATTCTTTTAAAAGTTATTTTTTCACAAAGGTACGAGCAGCACTTTTTTTTTAACATTCATCAGGCCACACTAATGATGGAGAGGTTTGACGAAAAATTGGGTCATTTTTTGGAGACCGGACACAATCAAATTCCACTTGTGGCAACGAGGCGAATTACAAAAAGCGCAAGTTCCCGAATACCTGTCGTCTAAAAACGTAGTTTTCACCGAGGCCGGAAATTCCGATTTGATGTAGTTCCAAACGTTCATCGACTCGTGACCCACGAGAAAAAGGTTAAGTAGATCTTCGAAACCTTTCAAGTCGTTTACGAGAAACGTATCCAAAGTGGGTCCACAGTGATCTTCGGTAATGGCGGTCATGCAGTCGGTGATCGAGTAACTGTCACCCACCACGCAGAGGAACACCGCTTTCACTACGTTGGTATGAACGATTCGGGACCGTTGGATGGGTTGGTGAACGTTCTCTGACAAAGATCTGGGATGAGAGTGAAAGCGTCTCGAAGAAGAAGAATCATGAAACTGGCGAGGGCGGTAATACGACGGTTCCCTGAATAGTCTCCAATGCCTCGGCTGCCTCGGATTGTCGCTGCTGTTGGATTCCGTCTGACTACAAGAATGACGGGAGAGATGTCGAGCTACACCTCTCACTACGCCAGTGAAGGGAGGTGGTGGTGGCGGTGGTGCTGGTGGATCATTCGAGCAATGTTCCTCCGACGGTTTGCTTCCGCTGCTACTGCCTGACGGTTTCGTCTCGTTTGTGGCTCCTTCATCGTTCCGAGGAGGAGGAGAAAAAGACGTGTTCTCTTTCTTCCCTTCAGGGGGGACCTTCCGACGGAGGGTATCGTATTCTTTTTTTAACGTCATGACTTTTTGAAAGATACTTTTTTCGGAAGAAACTTGACGATTTTTCTTTTTAGCTGGATAGAGATTGGTCTTCTTACCGGAAGGTTGAGACTTTATCTTTTTTGGTAGGATTTTCGGATGGTTCAAAGATGCCTTTGATTGGACACGTTCTTCTTCGTCACCGCTCATTGAGGCGTGGTCGTTCTTCGGTATGGGAGACTTTATCTTTTTCGGTAGGATTTTCGGATGGTTCAAAGATGCCTTTGATTGGTCACGTTCTTCTTCGTCACCGCTCATTGAGGTGTGGTCGTTCTTCGGTATCAAGATGTTTAAAATGTCATCCTCTTCATCCTCTTTGAAACTTCCGATCGATGGTACAGGAGGGGGAATATCCACCACGTTCCTTTTTACATTTGGATCAACCATGTCGACGAATATCCCTGCGAAAAGGAAAAAGGCATACGTGAGTCTACACTCGATTCTGAAGTTGTTTACTCATGCTCATACAAAGATGGGTAAGTCTTATAGGCAGAGTCTGAACGAACTCTAAACCTCTAATTCGAGGAAGACTTGGCACTAGAGATCCGACGAATCAGCGACGTAATATCTTAAGGCAATATTGCCAATATATTTATATTTTTTTTAGAAAATCTATGGCAGTTTTGTTCATCTCCAACCATATTCTTGCTATCCTCAATTTGACCAAAAAGAGAAGAGATCCGTCTTTTTTTCTAAAGATCCATCGAACGGATGAACATTGAAGTTTACGCACTGACTGTCAAAATGTTTGCTAAACATAAGATTGAGACAGTCTAGATCTGTACCAAGAAATGTCGACATAACTCTGCGGGGAAGTGACCAAGCAAATAGTCCAAGTAAAAGTAAACCAATTAATTAAGCACTACTCGAGAAAAAAAACTTTAAAATTTGACCAGAAGGTTCCCAGCGAATAATAAAACTAGGTATTTTCAAATCTCGGATCGCTTAAAAATAAAAATTCGAGAACAAGCATAAAATACCCGCAGTGCTGCACCGCTGTTCACAAGTCTCCCGTACTGAGGCTCGAGTCTCGAAAGCTGGTGTCTCGGTCACTAGCGCTCCCCGTCTGACAGTGGAGAACGTCGAAGACCTTTCTATATATATGTGTGCGTGTACATTTTTTTTTGCACTGAATTAAATAAAGTATTATTTTCTTCGTTGAAAAATGAAAAAGTAACGTAAAAAAACATTAGCGATTTTTTCTCGTAAATAAAATGAAATATTATTTGAGTTTATTCTTCGGAAAAATTAAACAAAAACTTGTTAGTTTTTTCCAGGAAAAATAAAACAAGAAATTATTACTTTTTTATAGGAAAAGTAAAACACAAAATTATTACTTTTTTTCTAGGAAAATAAAACAAGAAATTATTACTTTTTTCTAGGAAAATAAAACAAGAAAGTATTACTTTTTTCTATGAAAAATAAAACAAAAAATTATTACTTTTTTCTAGAAAAAAATAAACAAGAAATTATTACTGGAAAAATAAAACAAGAAATTATTTCTAGAAAAATAAAACAAAAAATTATTACTTTTTTCTAGAAAAATAAAACAAAAAATTATTACTTTTTTCTAGAAAAAAATAAAACAAAAAAAATTATTACTTTTTTCTAGAAAAAAATAAAACAAAAAATTATTACTTTTTTCTAGAAAAAAATAAAACAAAAAATTGCATATACAGGTCCACAACGTTCTCCGCCTGCAGTCGAGGAGCAACAAGTAACCGAAGCGCGTTTACACCAAAGTCGCTCTCAAACTTGGAACAACGAGCGGAAAACTTGTCCAGGAATCGGCGCGTAAGGCGGAGGTGTCAAGATCAAAGGCGCGTTTACACCAAAGTCGATAGGAAATATAAAATAAAAATATTATTTCGTCGTTCGTGGGAAACTAAAGACCGGTCCAGACGCTACGTTTCGCACAACCTTTCGTCTGCACGGTTCAACACGTTGCAGATAAAACGTTGCGTGTGGATAGAAAAGTGAGCAGTTTTGAAACCGGCGCGAAGACTGTACAGTTGCAGCGACAGCTGAACCAAAAACGCAGATGTCCTATAGAACTGTGCGGACAAGTCGGCGCATGTAGACGGTACCTCCCGTTTTCATCAGTTCGTCCCGTTCCTCAGTTTCGGTGCAAACGAGAGGTTGTGCGAAACGTAACGTCCGTACCGGCCTCAAAAGTTGCTTTTCTCAAATTTAGAACAACGAATGGAAAACTCGTTGCCAAAGAATCGGTGCGAAAGGCGGTAGTGCGAAAAACGAAACGTCGCTCATCTATCAAATTGCAGCAACGAGCGGGAAAAAACTATTGTTGCCGAATAATTCGCGGCAGTGTCAGTGTCAAGGATGTCGCAATTATTGCCGCGGCTGCCTGTGTCGTTATAGCTAGCGGTCCCCGAAGATATTGGGCGAGACTCTCGTCGAAGGCTAAGGAAGGTACAGAGGAAGGAAGTGACATGATAGCCGACGATTTCCGAGAAGACGACGTCGATCCGTTGAGTTGTGAGCTGAGGTGCGACGGGAGCGTCAAAAACTTTCTGAGAATGACCAGTAGTGACTTTGAGTATTTGATTTCAATGATCGGACATAAAATAAAGAAACGTGGCACAAACTACAGGAAAGCAGTACCTGTCCAAAAAAAGCTAGCAGTCACGTTACGTTTTTTGACTGCCGGAGATTCGTACGCAAGTCTCGGTCATTTGTTTAAAATCTCGAAATCAACCATTTCGCTGTTTGTGGTCGAAGTTTGCAAAGCCTTGATAGAAGTGCTGAAGGATAATATCAAGGTGAGTCGATAAACATTACTTATAAATTCAGTACTCGTTGAAGCATTATTTGTTCGTGACATTTCGACGTACTACTATGATTTAAAATATTCGTTATTAAACGCGTGTATACTGCAAGTACCTTACAGTCCCGTTCCCTTACAACTCCCTCTTTCCCATTCTTTACCATCACAGTGTTTCTCATCAACCGGGAGTACGCGTACCCTGGGTTGGCCGGGAGAAAATCGTGAAAAAGGTCGAGAACCGCTGCTGCTTAAAACAGGTTAATCCTATAGTGTTTTTTCAACTGATATTTTCTTTTCAGTTACCAGAGACCAAAGAAGAATGGTTGCACCATGCAAGTGATTGGAACAATAAATGGAATTTTCCACATTGCATAGGTAGTATGGACGTGAAACACTTCGCGTTACAAGCACCTATTCGTTCGAGTAGCGACTTTTTCAATTACAAGGGGTTTTCCAGCATCGCATTGCTTGCCGTCACTGATGCTAACTACTGTTTTACCTACGTATCTGTAGGATGCCGAGGAAGGTCGTCTGACGGAGGAGTATACAACGATAGCGCTCTTAAGGAAGTTTTGGAAGGTTCGAAATTAGACGTTCCTCCAAGTACTTGCCTTCTAGGGAGAAACCTTCCCGTACCTTACGTACTACTGGCAGACGATGCTTTTGCATTGACGAAACACGTTCTGAAGCCCTATCCGGGACTACACGAGAAGGATAGCTACGAACGAAGTTTCAATCACCGTCACTGCCGAGGCCACCGTGTGATAGAAACCGTTTTCGGGGTACTTTCGGTGGTTTTTAGAGTGCTGAGAAAACCCCTGCTGCTCGAACCAGAACATGCCGACAAGGTGATATTGGCCTGCGTTCATCTTCACAACTTCCTGAGACGCAGTGAATCGTCTACGTCATCATACACACCACAGGGAACCTTTGATCACGACGATACAAGGACAGGAGACATTATACCAGGCCAGTGGAGGGTGGAAAGCATGCCAGGCGACACACTTCTTCGCTTAAAGGTCGTCCCCGAAGAACTTCAGATCGCAAAGGAAGTAAGGAGAGAATTCGCAGCTTACTTTAAAAGCAAAGATGGTTCAGCGAGTCGGCTAGACATCATCTGATTTAATGAAAAATATGTGTTTAATTTTTGAAAATTAAAAATAAATTTATAAGTTTTTACAACTTTTTTGTTAAATATACTCGTAAACTTTATAGTAAAAATAAAAATAGTGTTTAAAATTTTATTTCTGATTTTCTTAAGTATTCCCTGTAAAACTGTTTGCTATTTTAGAATAAGGGAAGTATATTCTAACACCAGACAACCATATAGAATTATCGAAACACTATTTAAGCAGAAAAACAAATGTGAATTTTATACTTATAAATCCATGTCTTTTTTCTTGTAACGCGAGTTACGACTCTATTTCAATTAATATTTAAAAACTAAAATTCTTAAAAGATTCGCAATACTTATTTTAAATTAATAACATAAATTTCGGTGTGCATGATTTTTTTAGAAAGAAAATAACAGTTATTTCTGTATTTAAAAATTATTTGAAATTGCAATTTGGAAAAAAATGTAGCGAGAGTTGCGGTGGAATCGCCCTATACTATTTTGAAAAAGAACAATATTTATTAGCTAATATCGAAGGAATATTCGGATAATAAAAAACACAAATTACAAATGTTTGTCTTAAGCTAAACAGAAAAAGCAGTGTAAACGCGCCTTTACCGACACTCCGCGGGAAACCGAGATTTAGGGAAATATTTGTCCCTCCGCAAGTGGAAGACAGAGGAAAAGTTGACGTGTTTTGTAGAAAAAGCAACACATTACCGCAACTTGTGGGAAAAACTTATTAGTGATATTTAAATGTGAAAACATCTTAAAAACGCCTCTTTGTATTTTTCATTCCCACGCGTTCTCGGCAAAAAAGGAGCTGCTATCGGGAGAAATAATTTTTATTAAGCATGAGTCATTCTTCGTTTTCCTCCGTATCCGGGAGCAGAAGAAGTAGATGTTCGGTCGAAATACGTATTTCGCGATAGCCTTTTGAGACGCCCACAAGATCATTAATTATAGTCTTGTGCAGCTTCCAAAAGCTACTGCAAAGTACATCCGAAAGGTAAACGCAAAGTATATCCTCCGCGTCTACTGAAAATTTATTGCTTTTAACGAAAAACGTAGTCTATTCAGCTTGTAGTGGTGCTCGGCGCACAGCACAATTTAGCTAATTAATATCTCTGGTAAAAGCAACTACTCTAACCTACTCTATGGTCTCTAGTATCCACAGTTTTCTTGCCGCAAACACCCCCAACATCACATTATCCTAAAAAGAAGGGAGACTAGCTTGGCGTTTGCAATGTCGTACACGGTTTGAACAATACGCATTCGGAATGATAATCGAAATCAGACTTCTTAGGAATCGGGAAAGACCTATTATTGTTCTAAAAACTGCCGGTTGAGACCGATTAAGACCCAATATGTTGGTTCATTGCTATGTACTCCGTTAAAAAGAGTACTCGTTCGTCTCCTTCTCCTAAAAGCTTTTTTAAAGCTTACAAATCGATAGATAATTTTGACAAGACTCTGAAATGCCGCTAAATGCTAGTATTTTATTTTCTTTCTTGAAGTGGTCGCTCAATGGATGAACGTGTAAGATGTAACACGGATCTACGTGCTCTACGTAGGGTAGGTAGTGCAGAAGGCAATACTGGTCAATACGTACGGCTGAACAATTTCTAACCTACATCTTGAGAGTGAAGAAGGGAATACTTATACTTATGATTTATATTATTGTATTATATTATATATATATTTATATTATTATATTATATATATATATATATATATATATATATATATATATATATATATATATATACACACACACACTAGAAGTGGGTACTCAGTCCGAGGACGTCCGTAATTCTTAAAGTACACATTTGCTTTTTATATTCTACTACAGTCTACAAGCATAAGTTATAATTTGGCGTCCAGAATTATTACAGTAGGCACGTTTGCTTTTTGTATTCTACTACTCAGTCTACAAGCGTAGGTTATAATTTTTTCCGAGAGCTTGAATATATTTTTTAGTTTCGTTGACTTCCTCGGTAGGTTCGAACTGTCGAGTTCTTTACCCGTCTCGATGGATCTCGAGTGAAAGCTTTCGCTGTTTCTCTCTTCGCGATGGAACGTTGAAATGTTTCAGAAACAGCGGTCGGTTGCATTAATTAGTTGCTTCTTTTCCTATAAAACCATCTATTTTATGTGCGTGTGTGACTGCTTTAGTTTCTTATGATTTTCCTCCACGTTTAGTTGCAGCGCCTAGAGAGATACGTCCTAAACGACCTGGAGAAAACGGTAGGAAATTTCATATCTTCCGTTCCAGGGATAGAAAATTTTTCGACCGTTCGAATCGCTGCAGTATATTAGTATATGATTCGTAATATAGGATCTTTCAGGTCTCGTCTCCGAATGGTGGTATAGAGCGGCGGTTGTCCTCGGTCGTTCTTCTCGGCGGCACGACTGAATGCCACGGGACTCGGAAGGGGTTTTTATACTCTTACAGAAAAAAAAAATTGCAGATAATAAAATAAAATATTTTTTAGATTTTTGTTATAAAATATTTTTAAATTTTTATTATAAAATACTTTTTAAATTTTAATTTTTATATTTTTTATAAATTTTTTATTAATTTTTTCCATTAGTTCGGACTTTTTTTTTCTGACCAGTGGAACTTGCACTTTTCTCAGAGTTAATGTTAGAAATATTGAAGAGACTACTATTGAGACTATTTTTCGAGACTACCACTTTAAGCTGTCGACAGAGGTCAATTTAATAGCAATCTATAATGCTTATGAATCGATAGATAATTGACAAGACGCTAAAATGCCGAACTTTGTATTTTATTTTCGTTCTTGAAGATATCTACAGCTGGAGCATTGACACTCAACCGATCCTACTACTATTATAATTAGAAATGTTTGCCTGTGTGTTTTTACTCTTTCACGCAAAAACTACTAGGGTAGTGCAGGAGGCAATACTGGTCATTACGTACGGTCGAATAATTTCTAACCTACAACTTGAGAGTGGAGAGGGGGAATACTTATACTTATAATTTATATTATTGTATTATATTATATATATTTATTATATTATATATTATTATATTATATATATATATATATATATATATATATATATATATATATATATATATATATATATATATATATATATATATATATATATATATATATATATATATATATTATATATATATATATACTAGAAGTGGATACTCAGACCAAAGACGTCCAGAATTCTTACAGTAAGTAGCCACATCTGCTTCTTATATTCTACTACACAGTCTACAAGCACAAGTCATAAATTTTTCCGATTGCGACTACTAGAAGTGGGTACTCAGACCAAAGGCGGCCAGAATCATTGCAGTGGGCACGTTTGCTTTTGATATTCTACTAACCAGTCTACGAGCGTAGGTTATAATTTTTTCAGATTATGCGAGAATCGCGATGCGACGCTTTGTCCTAGAGCTCGAATATATTTTTTTGAATTCGTTGACTTCCTCGGTAGGTCAGAACTGTCGAGTTCTTTACCCGTCTAGATGGATTTCGAGTGAAAGCTTTAACTGTTTCTCTTTTCTCGGAAGAGTTACTCTGCTTCTTTTTCCTGTAGAACCATCTATTTTACGTGCGCGTGTGAAACTGCTTCGGTTTCTAGGAAATTTCAAATCGTCCTTTCCGGGGATAGAAAATTTTCGACCGTTCGAATCGCTGCAGTATTAGTTCAATCTTGTCTCTGAATGCTGGTAGAGCGGTGGTTGTCCTCGGTCGTTCTTCTCGGCACGACCGAATGCCACGGGACTCGGAAGGGGCTTATATACTCTTACGGAGAAAAAAATTGCAGAAAATAAAATAAAATGTGTTTTAGATTTTTATTATAAAATATTTTTAGATTAATTTTTTTATATTATTTTCCGTGAAGAAAATTATTATTTTTATTATTTTATTCAGTGTAAAAAATGTAGAATTCTATTTTAGGGAAAAAGTTTTGCGATTTGATACCATTTTCTATTTATTTTTCATTTAATTTTTTATTTGAATTTTTTCTATGTTTTGTGATCGGGTGAAATAATTTTTATTAAGCATGAGTCATTCCTAGTGTCCGAATGAGTCGTTTTTTACTCGAACGACGTACCCTCATTAAATTGCCTCGTTTATTTCCTCCGAATCCGGGAGCAGAAGAAGTAGATGTTCGGTCGAAACACGTATTTCGCGATAGCTTTCGAAGCACGCACAAGATCACTAATTACAGTCTCGCGCAGATGCCGAAGGCTACTGCAAAGTACATCCGAAAGGTAAAGTTCTGCGTAGACTTAAGCCGTCCCGGACCTCGATTGGGCCCACACGGCGATGGGGATCGTCCTCGGTCGTTCTTCTCGGCACGACCGAATGCCACGGGACTCGGAAGGGGTTTATATACTCTCACGGAGAAAAAAAATTGCAGACAGTAAAATAATTTTAAGATTTTTATTATAAAAATATTTTTAGTTTTTTCTTGAAAATTTTTTGGGGAATATTATTTAACTTTTTTCCCTATTTTATTTTATTTTCTATTTATTTTTTTATTTTTATTTTCTATTTTTTCTGGAATATAAAATGAAAAAATTATCAGTCCTGACCAGGGATGAAAAATTTCCATCACTTTAACGTTAGGTGTAAGGAAAAAAACATTCTACCGTTTGGAAGTTCTACCATTAAGCCAACGCAACGGCGTGAAGTCTCTTTAACAGGAACTGTCGAACGAGTGTACGCACTCGGGACTCGAACGCACGCGCGGAATCGAACGCGTCGCCGGAACAGAACACGCCATACCACACGCGACACTAAAGCCAACTATCGGCTGTATCGAAATTACTCTGGACGTTTTTCGGTCTGCGAGAAACGGGAACTGGGGGGACGGATGGCCGGTTGGGTCTGCTCACTGCCCTTCACGCCAGCAGTACGTGTACTGTTTCCGTCGTCAGTTCGATTCCGACCTCGCCCCTGGGTGTATTTTCCTTCTTCTTTGTGTCAGTAGAAATTCTGTTGTGTCCGTCTCACTTGACGAAGGTGTATACGCGGATCCTCGAGATCAAGCACACATACCGGAAAACATATGTTACCCCAAAAATCAAAAATCAAATCAAACAGGAACTGTCGAACGAGTGTACGCACTCGGGACTCGAACGCACGCGCGGAATCGAACGCGTCGCCGGAACAGAACACGCCATACCACACGCGACACTAAAGCCAACTATCGGCTGTATCGAAATTACTCTGGACGTTTTCGGTCCCCGAGACCACGCTCTGGTGTAAACGCCTTTACATAGTAGTAGTACGATACCGGACGATTCGTCTTTCCCGAGGAAGATGTACGTCGTAATGTTCTTTTATCAACAGACGACGAGCGACTAGCTTCCGACTCGAGTCTCGGACGGGAGAGCGGCGAGTGAAGAGCGGCGCACGACTCGATTCAGCTAAAAAATATTATCTTTTGTAAAATATTTTAAAACTTTATTTCTTATTTCTTTTCATTTTTCTTTTTATGTTTATTTTTTAACTTTTTATATTATTTAATTATTTGTTTTTCTTTTTACTTTCTGAGAAAACTAGAAATGTTTTTATTTCATTTCCCTGAAGAAAATTATGTTTTTATTATTTTATTGAGTGCAAAAATTTAAAATTATTTTTTTTGTGGAAAAATATATTTAGGTTCGATGCGAAACGTATCGTCGGACGACAAGCTTACCGCTCGAGTGTCGGACGGGAGACGATATAGTGAACAGCGGGAACAGCGACTACAGCGAACAGTGTCGGGAGAACCCGGTTCGTCAACGCCGGACCGCGAACGTAAGAACCGACGAGACTGGTAGCGATACGACTTTCGTACGACTCGAGCCTCGGACGCGAGACTGGCGGACAGCGATGCCACCTCGGGTTTTCTTACAAACTCGAAATTTATACTACAGACGATGCCCAAGGGCAGTGCGTCCAGGATCCCGATTTCGTTTCGGCTCTGCCTGTGAACTCGAATCGCACGCTCGTTCTTTGGCCAATGCTTCTGGGGTTCGACGACGGGACGTTGTTGTAGATCGAATTTTTTCGGGACGAAGAAGAAAGGAATCCATAACACGCGGAAATGAGCTTTCGCCCTTTCGAATTCATAGACTTATACTCGGTAGGTCTTGAACCGTCAAGTTTTCTTTACGCGTCGCGATGGATCTCGAGTAAAAGCTGTCACTGTGTTTTTGGCCGGACCTCGTTATGCTGATATAGTCCTTATTAGAGTACTGTATTAGGGTTCCTGTGTAGAAACATCTTCTAACTATATATCTACTGCCAAAAACGCTTTAAACTAAATTGACGGTGCTACAGAAGGCAATACTTGCCACCGTGTACGGTTAAACAGTTTCTAACCTACATCCCGAGAGTGAAGAAGGGAATACTCATACTTGTAATCTATAGTATTGTATTATACTATATATATTATATATACTATATATATATATATATATATATATATATATATATATATATATATATATATATATATATATATATATACCTTATACTTACTTTATATATATATATATACTTATATATATACTTACTAGAAGTGGGTACTCGGCCCTAAGACGTTCATAATTCTTACAGTAGAGACGTTTGCTTTTCATATTCTACTACACAGTCTACAAGCATTTATAACTTCTTGAAGTGGGTACTCAGACCAAAGGCGTCCAGAATTATTACAGTAGGCCCGTTTGCTTTTTATATTCTACTGCTCGAGAGCTCGAATATATTTTTTCGAATTCGTCGACTTCCTCGGTAGGTCTGAACTGTCGAGTTCTTTACCCGTCTCGATGGATCTCGAGTGAAAGCTTTCGCCGTTTCTCTCTTCGCGATGGAAATGCCGAAACGTTTCGGAATTAGGGGTGGAACTGGAATATTTATAAAGTCACAGAAGAGTCGCCCTCAGTTTCTCACGATTATCCTTCGCGTTTAGTCGCAGCGCCTAGAGAGATACGGCCTAAGCGACCTGGAGAAAACGGTAGTGAATTTCATATCGTCCTTTCCAGGGATAGGAAAATTTTCGACCGTTCGAATCGCTGCAGTATTATCGGTATGATTCGCACTGTAGGATCTTTAAGGTCTCGTGTCCGAATGGTGGTAGAGCGGCGGTCGTTCTCGGTCGTCCTTCTCGGCACGACCGAACGCCACGGGACTCGGAAGGGGTTTATATACTCTTACGGAGAAAAAAATTGCAGAAAATAAAAATTATTATTAGATTTTTATTATAAAAATTATTATAAAATATTTTAATACTTTTATTATAAAATTATTGTAAAATATTTTTAGATTTTATTATAAAATTATAAAATATTTTTAGTTTTTCCTGACCGAGGATGAAATTTTACATTACACGCAGGGAAAAACCATTCCGCCGTTCGGGAGTTCTACCGTTAAGCAAACGGCGTGAAAAGTCTCTAACGGGTAAAGTTTACGTCCCTATAACGAACAGTTCAAAAAAAATGCCCATTTCGAAGAGTCGGAGGGAGCGGTGGTCGTTCCCGGCCGTTCTTCTCGGCACGACCGAATGCCACGGGACTCGGAGGGGGTCTATATACTCTTATGGAGAAAAAAAAAATTGCAGAAAATAAAATAAAATCATCATTAGATTTTTATTATAAAAATTATTATTATAAAATATTTTTCGATTTTTTTTCTTTAAAAAGTTTTAGGAAATATTATTTGAATTTTATTTTTTTATTTTTAGTTTTTATTTGTTTTTAATTTTTAATTTTAACTTTTATTTCTTATTTATTTTCATCCATAATTTGTATTATTTTATTCAGTGTAAAAATGTTTTTTATGAAAAAAAAAGTTTTTCGTTTGATACGAAGAATATTTATATATATATATATATATAAGGACCGTCTATCTCTACCGTCAGACGAGGAGCACGAGGGACCGGACGCACATCCAGCCGCTCGAACCTCGGACGGGAGACTGGCGGACAGCGGTGCAGATCATGAGCCGAGGTCTTCTTTACAAATTTTTATTACCTATATCCGGTATTCGCGCGATACCGACGTCAAACGAGGAAGACCGAAAAAGCTGCTGTGTTTTTTGTAATCATTCCGGAACGTCTTAGGTCCGAGTACCCGCTTATAGTAGATTGGCGTTTAAATTTACCTGAGGCTCGTATCGGTTTGCCGAGGGAATCTACCTTGTACAGCAAAGGTTGCAAGCATCGCACGCGATACTATGCTTGTAGACTGGGTAGTTAAATATAAAAAGCAAACGTGGCTATACTGTAATAATTCTAGACGTCTTTGGTTTGAGTACCAACTTCTAGTAGACATAATCGGAAGAAAATTAAAAGCAAACTTGGCTGTATTGAAATTATTCTGGACGTTTTTGGTCTGAGACCAACCTCTAGTAGACACTATAGTAATAATGGAAAAAATACAAAGCATCAGGTGGGATTCGAAACACTTTTCGCGTTAACGGATAACAATTAAACAGAAAAATCATGGTTGAGCGCACGTAAGGAACCACCCCTCACGGCCCTGCCCATGCCCTATTTTCAGTCCGTAGACCGCGGCTAGGAGTTAGTTCCGCAATACCTACCTATTGTTTTATGGATTAATCTAAACACATTCATATTTTTCATTTATTGTTTTATTATTTTTTTTTACATCAGATGTACTTTTTACATTATATTTTGATAAAATCTTCTTCTACTTTGTACTACGATCCAGCATCCGATGGTTTCTCTTTCGAAAATGTTTTAGGATACACATTGAGATTTTCATCTCAAGTTGGGAGCTCCGTCTTATTCTCGATAAATTTCTGTTTTTTCGCTGTGTTTCGACCATCCGATTTGTTTGCTTCGTCATCATATACAATCAAACAGTCCGCGTTGTCTTCCACGTTCGAAGCAACGTTACTTCGCTTAACGGCTCTGCTGGTAATTCCATCATCGTCGTCGCGTGTTTCATTACTGGATCGAGCCGAACCGTCCTCCACCAGGACCTTCATCGATTCATTACATTCGTTTTCTTTCTCGGGATTTTTTTCGTTTTCTGTCAAAGTTGGACTGGTAGGACAATCCTTGCCGATACCGTCCGATTTGGATGGGCTCGAATCTGCCATAGGAGAAACGGCCTCTTTTAATACAGGAACGTCAGTGGAGACCGAACAGGAATGAGATTCCATTTTTGCTGTGGTAGCTGTGAGGACTGTGGATCCCGTACTGATAAATCAAGGAGGAGCTCTGGAGTGCGTCTGCCGATTTTTTTGGACTCTATCGTCTTTATAAAAACTATGTGAAAAGAATAAATAAATTCTTTTAAATATTATCCCGTAATATCGTCTTTATAAAAACTATGTGAAAAGAATTTACACTTTGTAAGTAAATAAAACTGATTTGAGTTAACCCTCCGTCGGTCGTGCAACTTCTAATAATTTTTACGAAGCTAATAATATTTATTTTTTTTTCAGAAAAAAACTAATAATGAATTATATATGTATTTTTTTTGGTGGAAAACTAACGTTATCAGAAATTCTTGGATGTTCTGCATTTACTGTCAAAGAGGTGGTCACTCAACGGATGAACGTGTAAGACATATCACGGATCTACGTAGGGTAGGCTGGACCCCTTTATGCTGATTATGCCTCTTAAGGAGGTGTCCCATAGGGACACTGGCTAGTTTGGGAACGTACCCATACCACGTGACCCATTCAGGGGAGGGAGGGGGTTCTTCAAAATACCACGCTCGGTCACAGGGGGGAGGGGGGGGCTTAGGGTTTCGTCACGTAGTCAATTTCTTCTAGTCAATACGACAAAATTAAGCCAAATTAGTTATTGAAATTTGCCAAATTAAGACTAATTAAGCCTAATTAATTATTAAAATTAGACAAATTAAGCAAAATTAATTTTTTTAAACTTTCTGTTTGCAAAAAATGATGACAAACCGCATTTATGAATTACTACGTGACAACTAGAGGGGGAGGGGGGGTCTTGGCATATACTACGGATGGTCACCAAGGGGGGGAGGGGGTTCAAAAATTGCAAAAAATGGGTCACGTAGTATGGGTACGTTCCCTTTCCTGAACGGTTTAGTTTCCGGAGAACGGCTAATTGCCTAGAATGGCTAGTTTCTTGTTCGATTCCCCAGTTAGTGCTCGATTTCCGAGGGACGAGATAGTTTTTCCACCTACAGTTAGATATGCCGGCATCAGGTGGTATAGGCTGAATAAAAACAGGAGGTTTTCGGATGGTTTGGAGATCCAAAAGCTTGTGAGGAGTGAGAACCGGCCACCGGGAGTTCGCGGGGCCAAAGAGGCTTGTCTTTTTTAGATTTTTGAGATGTTTACTGTTTTTTGTACTTAATAAATGAGTTGTTGTTCTCTCGACCGGTGTTTGGTCTTTCACCACAGTCAGTGCCGTGACCATTCCCTGGTAGAAGTTTGCTAGTTAGGTTGACTGTTTTTTCATGCGAGGCACGGCTTCCTTGACTTTGTGTGTCTGTCTGATTTTCATGCATATATGCTTGAGTTTCTGGTAAATCACGACTAAAGATCTCGCGACTAAAGATCCCGTGACTGAAGCTCCCGTGACTGAAAAACCGGTGGCTGGTAGGAGTGTGAACTTCAATGTACAGCCGTTCGATGGAGCTGTAGAAAATTTCGAGTTCTTCTTCGGTCGAATTAGGGATATTCAGAGTATAAATGGTTGGGATGAAAGAACTGCGATTGTTTTTCTTAAGTCGAAATTGGTTGGCAATGCCTCGAGATATTGCGTGGAGGACCCAGATTTCAAATCAATCGAATCTGTCAAGGATGCCGAGGAAAAGTTCAGGAATTTCTTTCTAAACGGATACACCACCGTCTCATAAGTTGATTGCATTGCAAAACATCCAACTGTTACCTGATGAAAGCATGGCGTCTCTGGCGCATCGGATTTCGTGTGCCACGGCCGCGGTTTGTACCAAAGTTACCACTAAAAAGGCTCTCAATGAAATTAAGGGTTTGCAGTTTCGTTCGGCTATGCCCATGGACGTAAAAATTAAATTACTAGAGGAAAGTACAGTAGATCTTGATGTATTAGTGAAGAAAGCTAGTACATAGTATTAAACAAAATCAAGTTAATGTAAGGATGTTGTAATCTCATTCTTTAGCAACGGGTTCGGCTGGTGGTGAATTTGATCTTGCTATGGGCCAAATTGCAAAGTTGAAGAAAGACATTTGTAACTGGCGAGGTTATTGCCAGTTGTGTAG